>CM057338.1:275512833-278012833 GCA_030015575.1 Agapanthus africanus
CTCCTCGTCGCGACCTCGTCGTCACCTTCCTCCTCCCCTCGCCGGACCACCATCAGACCCGAGCCCGACCCTGCACCATCCCCAGGTCGCCGGAGAACGCGCCGTCGACCCTCGTCGACGTCACCCGCGCCACCTCCGACCACCTCCTTTCCCCCTCGATCACCAGAGCCGACCACCACCCTCCTCTACTCGTCGCACTACCCTCTCCAGTGAACCCGAGGCTGTTCAAGCCTTCGCAGCCGCCGTCGCTGCCTCGCCGGCGTTCCAGCGCCGTCGAGCCCGCCGGGGTTACCCCTGGTGTCTCCCTGTAAGCACCCCTCATCCTTCCCTTTGTGCAAAATCCCCCCCCCGCTGATCTTATTCCATATATCATGTTGCTAACTCGTTGCCGATGACTTTTGCCGGAATCCGACCGTGCCGTCTTTTGAACCCGATGCTCCAGCGAAGTATTCTGGTCCGTGTAGTTCCGCTGTTCGCTGTTGGGACTCAATCCGTGGCACGTACAACCATCTCGTGTTTTCTGCCGACATTGCATCCGTGCTTTCCGGTTTGCGAAACCGTCGAGGCAAGTATCCGAATACTTGCTTTAACATGCTAGTACACAAGATCAAGTCTTGCTTCAAACTTAATCATCATATTACTTATTATAACCACACAGCTATTTGTAACATCGATATCCTTTTATAAATTAGAATTGATGGTCACAATTATCCGTAACATTAAATCAATATAGTAGTTGCCTGTAATTAACCGGTCTGCTATTAATTCACACTTTAACTAACTAAACCAAGTAGATCGTCCTCACTTCATTTGTTAAATCACCCATGAGACAATTATTATGCTTTAGTTTAAATTCATGTAGCTTCATTACGTATGTTGTTGATATTGTTTCACTTTATGACTATTGTACCCCAAGGGTGCTTGAACCTGTTGATAAGAGAATACAAAGCATCACTGTGTTTACATGGATTAATACTGTTATTTGCTGTCCTTGCTGTTGTTCCTTATTCGTTACTATACCTGTTATCAACATACACTTGATTGCATTACATATTGACCGATCTTGATACACCTGACACATATACTGATACACCGGACATGACACCCTGTATACATATCGACTCAACCTGTTAAAACGTGACCTGACCTGTTACCTGATTTCATGCCTAATGCCGACAAACCTGACCATTCCTGCTGTCTATCCAGACAGACCTACTTTACCTGATTTTTTGTTGGCATTAGTCCTTGACTACTGAATACCCGACCTGACATACATAGCTTGGGGGTATGGGGAAATCAAAGGTGAAACCGACTTGTAACTCAATGGTTCGATACTTGTTCTGATCAGTCTTACGGGCTTGGCCAGTCCGGGAGTGATGATGCTGACATCACTCGTCCATCCTACTACCTACTTTTACTGCTTAGCGGCACGTCTCGGATTCAGCCCCGAGGACCTTGACCGTGGTCCCGGGCACGCACGGGATACTATTGAGTTACATCGACGATTCATCAATTGATTTCAAAGACTTTAGAGTAGAAACCTGATAGGACAGTTCAGTCACCATTGCACATTACCCTGCTCTGTTATTTTTTAGTACTGCTTTATTCATGTTCATACCTGCATTGCTTATTACCATGTTCACATTATATTACTTGATGACATGACGCGCTGACGTCTGGGTTTTGCATGGCCCAGATTCCGTACCACTGTCGACGACCGAGCAGGAGTACTTCAGCCAGCAGGCTGAACTGTGAGTTCTTTAGGGTTTAGTTTATTTATTTTCATTTCATTTCCAGATGTGAGCCCGCATTAGGGGACGTACGGTTTATTTATTGTATTGGATCATTTGCTTCCGCACTTATTGTTTATTGATTCTTGTTATTATGGATTTGGACATGTATTAGATTAGTTTATTATTTTGTTCTTGATATCTCTACAACCGTAATGTGACTGTGGATGGATATTTCCTACCCACAGGTAGCATGGTTGGCTATGTCACGTGCCCAATCTTGCGTACTCTGGGAAGCGGGGCGTGACAGTGCAGGGGAGTCGACGGGGTGCAGTGGGGGCTCGCCGGCGTCGAGGAGCAGGGGTGGCTGTCGAGGGAGTTGATGGAGCTCAGTGAAGGTGCTCGGCTGGGGTTTGTCGCATGGGTCTCGAGTTGATTTGTGGGTCTTAGTTGAGGGAGCTCTTGCCGGTGATGGTGTTTCGGGGAAGAAGGCGATGGGTGTCGTGCAGGGGCCTGGCCACGACGGAGGCGCCGGCGAGTGGCCTGCAGAGGTGTGCTCGGGTCTCGGTAGTTGAAGAGGGTGGAGGAGCGTAGGGAGTGGGCTCTGTTGATGGAGGAGGAGAAAGGGAAGAAGGGTGAAAAGTATGAGGGGGCGTAGTCGTCGTCGCCGTCGAGGGCAGCGGGGCGCAGGGGCTCGACAGTGGGTTCTGTAGGGAGAGAGAGGAGAGTTTGGGAGAAAGAGTGAGGGAGAGAGGAGGAAGAGGTAGAGGAATGGGGGTGATTTCGAGATGGGCGCGCGGCGTGGGCGACGAGTGCGGCGACGTGGGCGCAAGGGGTGCGACGTGGGTGCGAAGGAAGGAGAAGGAGAAAATGAGCGGGAGAAGAAGGAGGCGTTTGACGGGTCGGGTCGGGGGAAGCGCGCTCGGGTAGGGGTTAGGGAAATTGGGCCAGGCAAGGGTGTAAGGGTTTAATTGTTTAATTTTAGTTTCCTTTGGGCTGGGTTTGGATGGCTGGGCTGGGGATTTTGGGCTGGAAGGGAATTAATTAATTTATTTAAGGGGGAAAAAAAAGTGGGCTTGGGTTTGGAGGAAACAATATTTAAAGCTTGGGTTGGGGACCTAGTAAAAGGGAAATTAATTCATTTTGGGGTTTTAATTTATTGCTTGGGCTTGCCTAGGTTTTAAGGATTCAGGAAGATTTTAAATACTGACAAACCTACCAACGGGTTCACACAAAATTTACGAAGGGAGAGGGAACATCGGGGAACTAGAAAAACAGAAAAACTTTTATTGATGGGAACGTGAAAAGGGATTAGGGTGGTTGGGGCAACGAATAAAGGAAGAAGGTAAAAGGGTTAAAACAAAACAAAACAATTTTAAATATAAATAATTAAACTTGTAAGTAGCGTTTTATGAAAATACGGATATTAGTGCGCACAAGAACCGGGTATTACATTGATTTAGAGAATTATAATAATAAAATGCAATAATTAAAAAGAAAGTAAAAAAGAAGAATTCAATATATTTCAAGGATAAAGAAAAACCTAGGGTTTAGAATAATTTTGTCTAATCATGGTGTTTTAAATAATATATATTCTCTTCTAGTTTTCTATCTTTAAATTCACTATCTATCAATTACAAGAAAGCATAGAGCATACGTTCATCGCAATAAAATATGAATCAAATAAGAAAGCGTAAATCATAAGATCATGGCAATACCCAATCAATCAATAAAATCATCTATTAACGAATTTAAAGAACAAGTTTTAATTAACAAGGAAATAGTTCGATCTACCTTTCTACTTAATGAACTCAATGGTTATCAATCAAAAGGCGTATCTTTCTTTTATCGGCATAGTTTAGTCTAACCCAAGATTACCTTGATCAAACACATATAATAAAATACGAACTTTACCTTCCCTAATTAACTCTCATGGTCGTCAATCAATCATCAAATTAACTAGTTTATCAGTGACACGTTCTTTCCCTAAATAAATCTCATGAATGTCAATCATTCATTGATCTATTTATTTTATCAGAATTGCATAAAAAAGAACCTATCTTTTATCTTGAAGTATTCGTCATTAAGAACATAGAAAAATAATAGAACAATTAAGACAAACAAACACCAATCATAGAACAAGAATCATCCAATCACTAGATAGAGAATTGGCTGTTCATAATAAAAGAGGAAAAATAATTAAAAAGGGAATTCATTGCATAAAAATAAAGAAATAAACTTATCTTAGAGATGACCCCCTCAAGAGAGGATGATAACCTTAAATAATAGTACTGCAGTATTTATAGACTCTATGGCCGATTACAAGAGATGGAATGAAATCTTTTTGAAACATCTAGAACCCTAAAAATCTTAAGTCCTAACTCTTCTAGATTTCGGCCACAGCCGGTTTTCTGTCCCCATGATATATGCCCTAGAGGCCATTATTATATCATACTGGATTATATATTACATATTGGAAGCTTAGCATATTCACAGTTATAATAACAGTCTTGCTTAATATGGTTGTATACTACTTGGTTTGATTCTACCTCAATATGTGTATATATTTCTTTTAGCATATCGCTTATAAATATTGGTAGAGCCTTTAGGATCTTTACTTGACTACCAACGTTGTGATGGCAGTCACACTAGTTGGGGCTGGGTAGTCTATAAGCACATCCTTATACAGGTCCCTAGTCATAGGATTATCGAGACGGGGCATCGATACTCTAGAGTATACTAGTGTATACGCTTCTTATCCCAGCAGGGGAGATGGTCTGTCCCACAGCCATTGGTTCGTCGTATCGAAGATAGTATATATGTGCTCATTGGGTTATGAATTACACTGGACAGACTTGTTGGGAATTGCTGGTTGGTATTATACCTATCGTCAGGTAGTATTTCGCAGGTGACATGAGTACAACTTAGTCCGTTGACTTGACATCACTATTCGTCTCGAGTATGTTCCCACTGTACTTAAATTACTACCCTACCACGGCTCAAATGAGTCGTGCAAACAGGTAATGGTTGGGTGCAGTCCCGAAGCACTGGGAGTCAGTAGTGGTTAGATAGGATTCGTCTCTTCCAGTATTGGGGGTTGATATCGTACTTTATTCGGAAATCCATTACACAAAGTCCCTGGTTAGGGCAAGCGATATTTACTGGTAGGTACTCCAGTAGTTTTTCAGGGTGTATTGGGCTCTATCCCGGCATAACTTATTGCGTTGTTAGGGGTCTGATGTTTACCATCCCCCCAGACCCGATATGTGAGTATCTTAGACGAACAGACCGGACTGTACGGAGATTGTCATAGATAGGCTTAGTAGAAGTTCAGATGAGTTTGCCCATCAGTCTTCTTATCGACAGATACCTGGGCAGCTGTTACGTGCAGCTAGTAACGCTGACGGACTTGTGGTTAAACCCACTGCCAGCGTACTGTCGAGTCTTTAGAGTCCCACACAGAGGGTTTCCCTGCTTCGGGCGAAACGATGTAGAGGTCGTATGGTTTTACGGCATGTTTCCGATCACATACGTGTACTGGCTACACGGATGATGTTCGGATGGATAGTACTAGTGAGATTTGGTTTAAGCCGGATCCTAGTATTATATTATAGGATTGTTATCATCTCATTGTATTCGTATTTTTCTGTCATGACCCAAAGTTTGGCCCGTGACCGGCACTAAACCACGTGACGTCTACAGGCGTAACGTGACTAAGCAAGCCGAACCCAGAAATCAAAACCATAAAAATTATAGAGTGTTTAAAACATTTATTAGAATATTTGTTAAAACATTTATAAAACTTTAAGTTGATTAGTAGAAATTCTTTAAGGTTCAAGTTACTATTAAAATTTTGGCAGCATTTCCTTTGTAAAAAGTAGCCCCGAAATCGGGTACAAGACAATATATGAGTAAAATGATATATAATAAGAATAAAGCATCCCAAACGGGAGTAATCACGCCCAATGGCGGAAACAACATCACAATGATAATATACGACTGAGTAAAAATAAGTGAAGACAGCAAGAAATATAGAACTGCATAAATAAAGTCGGCACACAATGAGCTCGACACCAGAGTACAAAATAAAATAAATCGTCCTCACAACTGGTCTCTAAGTCAATACATAAGTAGTAGATGGAGAATACTGGATACAATGTGGTATACAAGTGAAAAGTAACGGATACCGCACAAAACACACCTATCAGCAAAAGGGCTAGTATGCCAACTGCAGGGGTATCTGTGTCAAAAGGTGCGGTAAATAGCCAGCCGCGACTACTCCAAAGGGCAACCTGCAAGCACTGTGGCACAACGGGGGTGAGTTGCCAACTCGTGAATAGTAGATAACATATAAAGGTAATCACGAGTATGCACGTGCTGCGATACTCTAACCTATGTCAACAGATAACATCTATATGATGAACTGGGTGCTCAAAATCATGCAACAAGCGCGATCTAATAACATCTCTATGTGATGAGCAAGGTATGTGATAATCATGTATGGCAATGCAATCTAACAACCCTATGTAGAATGAGTAGGGTATGCAATGATCGTGCAAGCATATGTACTATATCGGGTGCAAATAAATACAGGATGAGATGTCAAATACTAAATGCTGAGCATGGGAAGAATAATATCTACATGGAATATCACGTGGAAAATACCGGTGTCCCGCAATACACCCAAATCCCAGAAAAACTCAGACGCCGTCATTCACATCGGCCCTCAAATCCTGTAAATCTCATAGAATCATGAGTACCCAGCATCGACACTCGAAATATCATAAAATCAGCCGTGCCTAACATCGACACGCAAATCCTCCAGTATCGGGCATCCGTCCATCGGATCAGCCCACGGGCTCCGTCTGTGGAATCGGCCCTCGGCCCCGGCAGTATGCGTCGACCCGTATCCATCTATCGACTCTGGCCGATATCCTCCGGATAATCGCCAGGTCTAACCAATCACCGGTAGGTAGTAGTCCCTCCGCCAGGCTCACCGTCTAACACTACGAGTCTTCTTGCCCCGGGGTACCGTACCGGGTCCACCATGTACCCGCAATCGGTGCCTACCTCTCCTCGAATCGGGTATACTCACACAAGCTCTCTGGAACCGAGAAAACTCATGGTGGACGCACTAAAATATCATATCAAGGAAAACCGGGTTTTTAAACAGTGCGTATTTTCTTAAAATAGTACTCCGATTCCTAAATCCAGAAATCATATGAATCAAATCTAATGCGTAAATCCATGCAATGTGTCGTATGACACTAAGAGTAAGAGAAAGGGAAAACTGCTTCTTTAAAAGGTCCACTTTTGAAAATATCACATGCGGTCCTTTAGTTTTTAAATCATGTCAATATCATCCATGTATGTAACATATATATATGTGTAAAGGTATGGATGTACGAAATGATAAGTACGCAATGCGAATGTAGCAAGGTACATGTGCACTAATGTGGACATATGATGTATATGTGTCCAAGTATGAATATATGATGCACAAGTATGGATATGTAACGTATATGTGCCCAAGTATGAATATACGATGTACACATGGCACAAATATGGATATGTAACGTATATATGCCCAAGTATGAATATATGATGTACATGGCACAAATATGGATATGTGTGCACAAGTAAGGGTACATGTGCATAGGTAGTGATGTACCAGTGAAGGTATGCACCAAAGAGCGTATACAGTGTGCATGGTATGAGTATAACATATATTAATATGCGGCCAATCATGACAACATCAATAAAGCGGAATCAATATGATATGCGATTTATAGCAATCCTATAATGTGAGTGTCATGGCAATCACTAACGGTGTGAGTGTAGCATATAAATCGTGCTCGTGCAACTTGAACCGTTAGTGACAGTGCAGTGTTCTATACTATCAGTTCTATATGTAATAAGAGAGTATGCTACTAGTATATCTATATGAACACACATGACTAAATATCTTATTACGCCCTGGCGCTTAACGCCATACGAGCGATTTTCCCGTGGATGTTAAATCTACTGATCTGGTCGCATGCTACACGTAACCGACCACTTGCTTTCCCTTCTTGGCGGCGTCTGGCGTACCTGCCTATGAACCTGGAAATTACAAAAGTCACGCACATAAGGCAAATCCTGCAAAAATGCGATATATCGCTAAAAAGGATAACGCGTGCGTGAAACTAAACGCGCGTGCACTCGATGCGTCGCAACGTGCGTAACTCACCAGAACCCACTCCGACACGCTGTGTCGTGCAGCGCGCCACAGAACCACGAGGATCACGCGTGTGTCGCACAAGTTTAAAACATCGATAAGTGGTTTTAGGCTCCAGATTTTGACTCTGGTCCCAACACAAAAAGTTGCATATACCAAAAACCCTAGCTACCCAGCATAAACCCACACACCAAAACCCAACACCCCCACCCCTGTTCTGGCTGCAATTTGCGGCCATATTGAATAAAATTGCGGCCAAAAAGGGGAAAGGGGTCCCCGTGTTTTGTGTGTGTGTCTGACATGGTCACTGTGCTATAGTCTTTCCAATTTTTACCTGAGTGGCTCGGGTCAAAAGCAGATTCCAAAAAGGCTTAAAAGTCTATAAAAACGTTAAATTACACCAAGTCAGACAATCTGGTATTTTGGTGAAATCTTGGACAAATCCTGGGTTCACTAGTCTTAACAATACCTAGTAAGGCTATTCTGACCATCACAACCAGTACTTTGCAAAAACTCACTTAAATTACCCAAAACTAGCACTAAAACATATAATAAACACTAAACTAAGCTAGATAACCATAACTTGGTAAGATAGGAGTTGAGTTAAGGGGTTATACTTCTAGAGATCCTAGAAGAAGGAGAAGAGAGGAAGGAAGAGGTAGGAGAGTGGGTTGTTGTTGCTGGAGTGCTGCTGTTGCTACTCCTGAAGCAGCTGCCGCTGATGCAAATTTTTGCTGCTGTTCACTGCAGCTAAAGCTGCTGTTTGTTTTTCTTTTATTTTGTTGTTGCTGTAGCAGCAGCTACTGTTGCATTGTGGTTGATTTTGGGGCTGAAGTTGTGGTATATGATGATGGTGTGTGTGTGTGTGTGTGTGTGTGTGAGTGAGAGGGATGTGAGTGAGAAGGATGTGAGTGAGAAAGAGTTTGAAAGATAAGTAAAAAGTTTTGAAAAGAAATGGAGTGTGACACTACTTTAGCCACCTCTCTCTCTCTCTCTCTCTTAATAAATGCTTGCATGCTCAAGCCATCAAATCCTCTCTCACCTCAACACAAGTCAACCTTAATCCTAATCACCTTTTTAACAAAACCAAAACCCTTAATTAACCTAATTAACTTAACCAAGAGATTTAAACCATCAAGGTTGCGTAAACATGGTTAACCCACCATGCTCATCTAACATGTCAACCCTAGATTTAACACACATTAACATGCACAAGTGTGTGCAGTCGAGATAAAATTCTAATAAAATAACCATAAACCCAGATAAATTATTAGAAACCCGTTTTGGTAAACTTTTTACCAAAAACCCCACATTAACACACAATTACTACTAAACACAAACTCAGGTGTTACGGTCTTCCCCCTTATTTAAATTCGTCCCCGAATTTAAAATATATAACTACGCGTACCTTCAAAAAGATGAGGGAATTTCTTCCGCATCTCTCTCTCGGCCTCCCAAGTGATCTCCTCACCATTCGGGCTGCGCCAAAGAACCTTCACTGACGGCAGGACCTTCGATCGAAGTTTCTTCACCTGCCGATCCAATATCTCTACCGGCTGCACGGTGAACGAAAGGTCGGGCTCAAGCTGAACGGTCTGATGCTGAATCGTATGGGAATGGTCATGAAGATATCTGCGTAGCATCGACATGTGGAAGACGGGATGAACATCTGAAAAGCTGGATGGAAGAGCCAAACGATATGCGACTGCGCCGACACGCTCGAGGATCTCGAAGGGACCTACGAATCTAGGGTTAAGCTTTCCCTTTCGCCCAAATCGCATCACGCCCTTCATCGGAGAGACCCTCAGAAAAACATGATCGCCAACTGCGGACTCTAATCTGCGACGGCGCCTGTCAGCATACGATTTCTGCCCGCTCTGAGCTGTCCTCATCCTGTCTCGAATCAGCTGTATCTTCTCGGTCATCTCCTGTACGATATGCGGCCCCAAAATACTGCTCTCGCTAAGCTCAGTCCAACAGACGGGCGATCTGCACCTCCTCCCATACAAAGCCTCGAAAGGTGCCATCTGAATAGTATCATGGAAGCTGTTGTTGTAGGAGAACTCCACCAGCAGCAAATGATGATCCCAGCTACCACCAAAGTCCAAAACGCACGCTTTGAGCATGTCCTCGAGAGTCTGAATAGTCCGCTCTGACTGGCCGTCGGTCTGCGGATGAAATGTTGTATTGAAATTCAAGCGTGTGCCCAACGCCTCCTGAAGTCTCTGCCATAGTCGGCTGGTAAACTGGGTGCCTCTGTCGGACACGATACACGTTGGGACTCCATGCAGTCGTACAATCTCGTCGATGTAAATCTGGGCGTACTGAGCAAATCCGAAAGTCGTCTTCACTGGAAGGAAGTGAGTCGCTTTTGTCAAACGATCCACGATCACCCAAATGGAGTCATACCCTCGCCTAGTCCTGGGTAAACCCACAACGAAATCCATCGAAATCTGTTCCCATTTCACTCCAGAATGGGTAACGGCTGTAGCTCACCTGCTGGTCTCTGGTGCTCGGCCTTAACTTGCTGACAAGTCAGGCATCTCGACACGAAATCCGCGATGTCCCTCTTCATTCCGTCCCACCAGTAAACATTTCTCATATCATGGTACATCTTGGTGGAATCCGGATGAACACTGTACATCGATCGATGTGCCTCCTCAAGAATCTCACGCCTCAGTCCCTCAGCATCTGGTATGCACAATCTGGTCCCAAATCGCAGTATCCCCTGATCATCGATCACGAACTCGGAAAATCGGCCATGTCCAATCTGTGCCATGATCTCTGAACATCGGTCGTCACTGTGCTGTGCTTCACGTATACGGTCAAGTAACTGTGGGCGTGCACGAACATGCGCAATCTGTCCCCCGATCAGCGTGAACTCGAACTGCACTCGGCTGTCGCATAATATCTGCTAATCTGCCGACGACTGCCTCTGCACTGCGCTCAAACAAGATAGACTGCCCCCGGGCCTCTTGCTCAAAGCATCTGCCACTACATTCGCCTTTCCCGAGTGATACAAGATCTCGCAGTCGTAGTCCTTGACTAGTTCCATCCAACGGCGCTGTAGGAGATTCAGGTCCCGCTGCTGAAATATATACTTTAAGCTCTTGTGATCCGTGAATATCTGGCACGACTCGTCATATAGGTAATGTCGCCAGATTTTAAGTGCAAAGACCACTGCAGCCATCTCCAAATTGTGAGTAGGGTAGTTCTGTTCATGTCTCTTCAATTGTCGTGAAGCATACGCGATCACCCTGTCATGCTGCATCAATACGCACCCTAGCCCCACTCGTGAAGTGTCACAATAGACCACAAATCTGCTTGATCCTGAAGGCAAAGATAACACTGGCGCCGTAGTCAAACAAGTCCGTAGCTGCTGGAAACTGTGCTCGCACTCCTCCGTCCAATCGAAAGGAGCTCCCTTCCGGGTCAGCCCGGTCAAGGGTGCAGCAATACGGGAGAAGTCCTGCACAAATCGCCTGTAGTAACCGGCCAATCCTAGAAAACTGCGTATCTCAGTAACAGATGTAGGCCTGGGCCAACTCTGAACGGACTCGATCTTTCTCGGGTCTACACATATACCATCCCGTGTAATCACATGGTCCAAGAAGTCTATGCTGTCCAGCCAGAACGCACACTTAGAGAATTTTGCAAAAAGCCGGTGCTCCCTCAAGGTCTACAATGTGATCCACAGGTGCTGCTCGTGCTCCTTTCTGCTCCGGGAATACACCAATATATCGTCAATGAATACGATGATGAACAAGTCAAGGTACGGCCTGAATATACGGTTCATCAAGTCTATGAATGCTGCTGGTGCGTTGGTGAGTCCGAACGACATCACCAAAACCTCATAGTGGCCATAGCGCGTGCGAAAAGCTGTCTTCGGTATATCTTCCTGTCGAACTTGCAGCTGATGGTATCCTGATCGCAAGTCGATCCTCGAGAAATATCCTGCCCCCTGAAGCTGGTCGAACAAATCATCAATGCGTGGCAACGGATATCTGTTCCGCATGGTAACTTTGTTCAGCTGGCGGTAGTCGATACACAAGCGCAAACTTCCGTCCTTCTTCTTGACAAACAGAACCGGAGCATCCCATGGAGAAACACTGGGTCGAATAAGGCCCTTATCTAACAAATCTTGCAGCTGAACCTTCAACTCCCTAAGCTCCGCCGGGGCCATCCGATAAGGCGGTATAGAAATAGGCCCCGAGTCGGGAATCAAATCAATACAGAACTCAACCTCGCGCTCAGGCGGTAGCCCAGGCAGCTCGTCAGGGAAAACATCGGGAAACTCGCATACAATCGGAACCTGGTCCAATGGAACATCTGTAGCTCCAGTATCGCAAACATAGGCTAGAAATCCCCGACATCCCTTTCTCAATAGCTGTCCAGCGCGAAGGGAAGAAATCAACACGTGAGGGGTGGCACCACGGTCCCCCTGCACAACAAAAGTCGGCTCGCCGGGAAAACAAAATCTAACTATCTTCTCACGGCAGTCCATAAATGCATAGCACGTGGCTAACCAATCCATGCCTAAAAGAACGTCAAAGTCCAACATCTCAAGAAGGATCAAGTCGACATGCAACTCTCGCTCGCTAATACGGACGATACAGGATCGGAACACATGCCTAGCAACAAACGACTCTCCCACGGGAGTGGTCACAACAAGCGGCTGATCAAGCAAACCGGACTCTCTACCCAAACTCGGCATAAAGTGTGTGGAAACGTATGAGTGCGTAGATCCAGGATCGAACAACACGTGTTTATCAACAGAGCATACTGAAAGGATACCTGAGACCACCGCATTGGACGCCTGCGCGTCCTGATGCGTCAACGCAAAAACTCGTGCCTGTCCTCCACCTGCAACTGGCTGTCCCCTACTAGCAACTGGCTGCACTCTGCCGGTAGCTGGCTATCCTCTGCCTCGGCCACTTCACCCTCTAGGAACAAACCCTCCGCGACCACGGCCTCTCTGTGCATGAGTCTGACGCGGAGCAATTGTGGGTGCAATAGGCAACGCCCTCTGGGGTGGAGAAGATGGAAGTGTGACATGCAGTACGGCTGGCTCCCTCTGGCGTCTCGCGGTACAATCCCTGACGCGGTGATGGAGACTACCACATCTAAAGCATCCACGCGACGACCGCTGACCCTCCTGGGGGTATGAGCTAAACATCTGACCTCGTCCCGTGTCTCTGCCACCTGTATGACGTCTATCACGGCGTCTGAATGGAAGTTCCTGTGCTGCTATATCAGTGTGAACCCTCTTCGGCCCTGGAACTACCGAAGTCTCTGCAAGGCACTCCTCGACTAATAGGGCTGTGTCTACAGCTGCGGCATATATCTCGTAATGCTGTGCGCTGATCGCAAGGAACAGTGGTGTAAGCAAGCCTCGGACAAATCTCTTGACTCGCAGTTCCTCAATAGCCACTAAGTACGGAGCATAAACTGATAGCTCGGTGAATAGCACATCGTACTCTGCCACTATCATCTCTGGCGTCTGGCGCAAGGACTCAAATCTGCGTGCTCGGGCATCCCTAACACTCTGGGGAAGGAAGCAGGCTAGAAATATCGTCACAAACTCTGTCCAGGTCATAGGAGGAAGACCGGCTGCTCTGCCCTTCTCAACCGATTCACACCATTTCTGCGCAAGACCTTCCAGGCGAAAGCTCACGAACTCTACCCATCACGTATCTGAGCATCTGAGCGAACGGCATATCCGGGCCATCCTATCATTGAAAGACTGTGGGTCCTCGGCTGCATCGGTGCCTGTGAAGACCGGAGGCTTCAGCCTCATAAATTCTGCTAACGATACTGTAATCACCTCCGTGGCTGTAGGGGCAACTGTCTGTACGGTAGGTACCATCACGGTCCCTGTGACGGGTGGAGCTACCTCTGGTCGTTGCGCTCGAAATGTCTCAACTAGCGATCCTATCATCTGGCGCATCTCCTGCATACTGGATCCCATCATCTGGCGCATCTCTTGCATACCGGATCCCATCGTCTGGTCTGTCGAAGGAGGAACAGTCTGCTCGGGTACAACAGGGGTACTACCCGGATCAGTCCTCGTCTCGGACGAGTCAACTCGAAGCTCGGCCCTCGCGGCCGCTCTCTGTACCCTCGTAGTCTTAGGTGGCATAGTGGCTGAAAAGGAAGGTAGGATTCGATAAGGATACGGAAATTGAATCGCAGGAATGTATACAGTCATGAAGGAATTTCAATCAATAAGTCCTAAGGTCGCTTAGGCGGAGTACCGTGTCGTGGGTATGCCGCGGAACATACGAACGCTACGCCACTCTGCTGCAGCTACCTACTCCATCATACCAGGGTCATCCTACACTCCGACGGTAAAACCTACGCTTTGATACCAACTTTGTCACGACCCAAAGTTTGGCCCGTGACCGGCACTAAACCACGTGACATCTACAGGCGTAACGTGACTAAATAAGCCGAACCCAGAAATCAAAACCATAAAAAGTATAGAGTGTTTAAAACATTTATTAGAATATTTGTTAAAACATTTATAAAACTTTAAGTTGATTAGTAGAAATTCTTTAAGGTTCAAGTTACTATTAAAATTTTGGCAGCATTTCCTTTGTAAAAAGTAGCCCCGAAATCGGGTACAAGACAATATATAAGTAAAATGATATATAATAAGAATAAAGCATCCCAAACGAGAGCAATCACGCCCAATGGCGGAAACAACATCACAATGATAATATACGACTGAGTAAAAATAAGTGAAGACAACAAGAAATATAGAACTGCATAAATAAAGTCGGCTCACAATGAGCTCGACACCAGAGTACAAAATAAAATACATCATCCTCACAACTGGTCTCTAAGTCAATACATAAGTAGTAGATGGAGAATACTAGATACAATGCGGTATACAAGTGAAAAGTAACAGATACCCCACAAAACCCACATATCAGCAAAAGGGCTAGTATGCCAACTGCAGGAGTATCTGTGTCAAAAGGTGCGGTAAACAGCCAGCCGCGACTACTCCAAAGGGCAACCTGCAAGCACTGTGGCACAACGGGGGTGAGTTGCCAACTCGTGAATAGTAGATAACATATAAAGGTAATCGCGAGTATGCACGTGCTGCGATACTCTAACCTATGCCAACAGATAACATCTATATGATGAACTGGGTGCTCAAAATCATGCAACAAGTGCGATCTAATAACATCTCTATGTGATGAGCAAGGTATGTGATAATCATGTATGGCAATGCAATCTAACAACCCTATGTAAAATAGGTAGGGTATGCAATGATCGTGCAAGCATGTGTACTATATCGGGTGCAAATAGATACAGGATGAGATGTCAAATACTAAATGCTGAGCATGAGAAGAATAATATCTACACGGCATATCACGTGGAAAATACCGGTGTCCCGCAATACACCCAAATCCCAGAAAAACTCAGGCGCCGTCATCCACATCGGCCCTCAAATCCTGTAAATCTCATAGAATCATGAGTACCCAGCATCGGCACTCGAAATATCATAAAATCAGCCGTGCCTAAGATCGACATGCAAATCCTCCAGTATCGGGCATCCGTCCATTAGATCGGCCCACGGGCTCCGTCTGCGGAATCGGCCCTCGGCCCCGGCAGTACGCGTCGACCCGTATCCATCTATCGACTCTGGTCGATATCCTTCGGATAATCTCCAGGTCTAACCAATCACCGGTAGGTAGTAGTCCCTCCGCCAGGCTCACCGTCTAACACTACGAGTCTTCTTGCCCCGGGGTACCGTACCGGGTCCACCATGTACCCGCAATCGGTGCCTACCTCTCCTTGAATCGGGTATACTCACACAAGCTCTCTGGAACCGAGAAAACTCATGGTGGAGCACTAAAATATCATATCAAGGAAAACCGGGTTTTCAAACAGTGCGTATTTTCTTAAAATAGTACTCCGGTTCCCAAATCCAGAAATCATATGAATCAAATCTAATGCATAAATCCATGTAATGTGTCGTATGACACTATGAGTAAGAGAAATAGAAAACCGCTTCTTTAAAAGGTCCAGTTTTGAAAATATCATATGCGGTCCCTTAGTTTTTAAATCATGTCAATATCATCCATGTATATAACATATGTATATGTGTAAAGGTATGGATGTACGAAAGGATAAGTATGTAATGTGAATGTAGCAAGGTACATGTGCACTAATGTGGACATATGATGTATATGTGTCCAAGTATGAATATATGATGCATAAGTATGGATATGTAACGTATATGTGCCTAAGTATGAATATACGATGTACACATGGCACAAGTATGGATATGTAACGTATATATGCCCAAGTATGAATATATGATGTACATGGCACAAGTATGGATATGTGTGCACAAGTAAGGGTACATGTGCACAGGTAGTGATATACCAGTGAAGGTATGCACCAAAGAGCGTATACAGTGTGCATGGTATGAGTATAACATATGCTAATATGCGGCCAATCATGACAACATCAATAAAGCCGAATCAATATGATATGCGATTTATAGCAATCCTATAATGTGAGTGGCATGGCAATCACTAACAGTGTGAGTGTAGCGTATAAATCGTGCTCGTGCAACTTGAACCGTTAGTGACAGTGCAGTGTTCTATACTATCAGTTCTATATGTAACAAGAGTGTATGCTACTAGTATATCTATATGAACACACATGACTAAATATCCTATTACGCCCTGACGCTTAACGCCATACGGGCGATTTTCCCGTAGATGTTAAATCTACTCACCTGGTCGCGTGCTACACGTAACCGACCACTTGCTTTCCCTTCTTGGCGGCGTCTGACGTACCTGCCTGCGAACCTGGAAATTACAAAAGTCACACACATAAGGCAAATCCTGCAAAAATGCGATATATCGCTAAAAAGGATAACGCGTGCGTGAAACTAAACGCGCGTGCACTCGATGCGTTGCGACGTGCGTAACTCACCAGAACCCACTCCGACACGTTGTGTCGCGCAGGGCGCCACAGAACCACACGGATCACGCGCGTGTAGCACAAGTTTAAAATGTCGATAAGTGGTTTTAGGCTCCAGATTTTGACTCTGGTCCCAACACAAAAAGTTGCAGGTACCAAAAACCTTAGCTACCCAGCATAAACCCACACACCAAAACCCAACACCCCCACCCCTATGCTGGCCGCAATTTGCGGCCAGATTGAATAAAATTGCGGCCAAAAAGGGGAGAGGGGTCCCCGTGTTTTGTGTGTGTGTGTGTCTGACATGGTCACTGTGCTACAGTCTTCCCAATTTTTACCAGAGTGGCTCGGGTCAAAAGCAGATTCCAAAAAGGCTTAAAAGTCCATAAAAACGCTAAATTACACCAAGTCAGACAATCTGGTATTTTGGTGAAATCTGGGACAAATTCTGGGTTCACTAGTCTTAACAGCACTTAGTAAGGCTATTCTGACCTTCACAACCAACACTTTGCAAAAACTCACCTAAATTACCCAAAACTAGCACTAAAACATATAATAAACACTAAACTAAGCTAGATAACTATAATTTGGTAAGATTGGAATTGATTTAAGGGGTTATACCTCTAGAGATCCTAGATGAAGGAGAAGAGAGGAAGGAGGAGGTAGGAGAGTGAGTTGTTGTTGCTGAAGTGCTGCTGTTGCTGCTCCTGAAGCAGCTGCTGCTGATGCAAATTTTTGCTACTGTTCACTGCAGCTGAAGCTGCTGTTTGTTTTTCTTTTGTTTTGCTGTTGCTGTAGCAGCAGCTACTGTTGCATTGTGGTTGATTTTCGGGCTGAAGTTGTGGTATATGATGATGGTGTGTGTGTGTGAGTGAGAAGGATGTGAGTGAGAAAGAGTTTGAAAGATAAGTAAAAAGTTTTGAAAAGAAATGGAGTGTGACACTACCTTAGCCACCTCTCTCTCTCTCTCTCAATAAATGCTTGCATGCTCAAGCCATCAAATCCTCTCTCACCTCAACACAAGTCAACCTTAACCCTAATCACCTTTTTAACAAAACCAAAACCCTTAATTAACCCAATTAACTTAACCAAGAGATTTAAACCATCAAGGTTGCCTAAACATGGTTAACCCACCATGCTCATCTAACATGTCAACCCTAGACTTAACACACATTAACATGCACAAGTGTGTGCAGTCGAGATAAAATTCTAATATAATAACCATAAACCCAGATAAATTATTAGAAACCCTTTTTGGTAAACTTTTTACCAAAAACCCCACATTAACACACAATTACCATTAAACAATACTCAGGTGTTACATTTTCGGAATACGAATACGGGTATGTATATACGGTGAGGGTATTCTTGTAATTTTACATGACATGCTTCTAGAAGGGGACACCTCATTATTTGCTTTATCTATTTTGAGAAATAGATTAATGAGGTGGATATTTGGAGACATACATGGCATAGGTGAAGCATGGCTCTTTAGATTCTTTATTTGTTTAGACTCACTATTCAAGCATGTTAGTTATATGTGCCTACCACTCCATATGAGATATGGTGTAGGAAGAGCTTATCTCTTAAGTAAGTTAAGATTTAGGATTGTTCGGCCTATGTCTAAAGCAAAATCCGGACAAGATCGAGGCAAAGTCAGTTCTGTAGAACTGGAAAGGTTCCAGCTATACAAAACTGCAGCTGATAATTTGACAGAACCAAAGGATTCAATAGTTCCCGACGAACCTCAGCCTCTCCGCCGATCTGGTAGGGTTCCTCATCCGCCTGAGAGATACCTCGGTTTCTCGATGACAGTGGGAGCAAAGATTGCATCATGAGATGATGACCCAACTAGTTTCGAGCAGGCCATCGAGAGTAGGGACTCTGTAAGAATGGCTGGATGCTTAGCGATCTGAGATGGAATCCATGTACACCAGCAAAGTATGGACTTTAGCTGCTATAACTGAAGGGTTAAATCCCCATCAGGAGCAAGTATATCTTGAGAAGATTACTTGGTGTAGATGGAAAAGTTGAGACTTTCAAAGCTAGACTTGTTAAAGTTTTTCGTCATTGACCAGGCATGGATAATGATGAAACCCCTTCCAGGGACTATGCTTAAGTCCATCCAGATCCTACTTACCATTGCTACATACCATGAATACGATATCTGGTGGTTGGGTGCCATGACTACTTTTCTAAATAGTGATTTAGAAGAGAACGTCTATAAGAACACAGCCAGAGGGCTTCGTAAACAATGGGAGCAGCGGAAACGTGTGCAAGTTGCTTTATAGAATAAAGAAGGCATCGCGGAGTTGGAACATCTGTTTTGATGTAGTAGTCAAAGTATTTGACTTCATCAAAATAGTAGATGAACCTTGTATATACAAAACGGTAGTAGAGAGTAAGGTGGTCATCCTCGTATTGTACGTGGACAACATACTCTTGATAGGAAAAGAGTTTCCTATACTACGATCGGTTGATCTCCTCTTATCACATGGATTATCCAATAGGATAAAGATGATACTTCCTAAATCCTGAGATTTGGATCTATGAGATAGATCTAAAGGGATGTTAGGGTTCTCACTAGGAATAGTGAGAATGTATCAATCGATCCTGGGGAGAATCACTGGAAGAGTTCCACACTGATAAGCACGACTGAATGTCAGTCACAGGCATTGTCTTTACCCTCGGTAAAGGGACGGTATGTTGGAAGATTTCCAAGCTAGATACCGTGACAAACTAGACGATAAAGGCTGGTAACATCGCTATTAAAGATACTACCAAAGAGCCAGTTTGGGTGTATATTGGTTCATAGGATGAACTAGGTTCCTACCATTGTGTGACAATGGAAGTGTGGCTTTGGCCCTAGAACCCTGGTCCCATCAGTGACCCAGACATATTCTGAGGCAGCATCACCTGATCAAGGAGATAGTTGATCTCCAGGTTGATCGAGGTTAGGAGAGCAGACTCAGAGGACAACACGGCGGATCCACTCACGAAGGCCTTTTCCCAAAGAGAGACTTTTAAAGGATGGTTGAGTATTAGATACTGCAACTACTGCTACAGATGGCCCTAGTGCAAGTGGGAGATTGTTAGTTATATGTATGCCCTAGAGGCCATTACTGTACATTGGATGTATATTGTAGTGGACGCTGGGACATATATAGGTAGGACTTTCTTGCTCGACATGATAGTACGCTATCTGGTTGCTCTTTATCTTAACATGTATACTTTCTGTTTCTCTGTTACATGTTGATAAAGCCCTTAGGATGTGTACTCGACTTCCAGGACTATGATGCAGATCATACTAGTGGGGTCTGGGTAGTCAATGAGTACATCCTTCAACGTTCCTAGTCGTGGGAATATCGAGACAGGGCATCGATATTCCAGAGTAGACTAGCGTATATCTTCTCGACCATGTGATGGGCGATGGATGATCCCATATCCATTGGTGTTTGACATCGGAGATGGTATGCGGGTGCTCAGTGGAGACTGGGTACACTGAACGGACTCGCCGAGAACTCCCAGATGGTATTATACCTCACGTCAGATGGCAGTTCTCTGGTGACACTGGTACAGCTTAGTCTGTTGACCCGAGATCGTCATAGAGTCTTGTGTGTCTCCCACTGTGCTTTGATTTCCACCCTACCACGGCTCTACTGAGTCGTGCAAACATGTGGTTTTTGGGTACAGTCCCGATTCACATGGAGGCAATGAGCGATAAGAGGGGATTCGTCTCTCCCGGTATTGGGGGTTGATGTTGCGCTATGCTCGACCGGCCATGACAGGAAATCCCTGGCCAGGGTTGCAGTGATATACTGGTAAGAGTTATCAGTAGTTTCACGATTGTTATGGACCTCACGTCGGCATGACTTATCAAGCTATTAGGGTCTGACGTTTACCACCCCTAGGCGAGATATGCGACATATCAGACGAACAGACCGGACTGTACGGTAAATGTTACTGGTTGGATTCACAGGAGTGTGAGCGGGCTTGCTCGTCGATCTTCTGATCGCTCAATACCCGGGTGGCCGTTACGTTTAGCAGACCGCTTGCGGCTTGTGGGTGTTTGATATGATCATCACCTGCTGCCGGCGTATTGACGAGTCTTTAGAGTCCTACACAGAGGTTTCCTGGCTCAAGCGAAACGAAATAGGAGTGCATATGAGATATGTGCGGGACCGAGAATAATGCGTGTATGTGATACCGTATTATATTCTCGCGATGAATGTATCGATTGGTTGTATACGATATAACCTAGTTATCGAATCGAGGATTGATTCGATAAGCCGATACATTGAATATTAGTCGGTTATATGCGATATGACCGGATCGTTAAATCAAGTATTGATTTAATGATTTAATGCATAATTATATATTTGATATAATGATTTGCATTAACTAATATTGGTTCACTTTAAAAGGATTTTCTCACTTGAAATGCACATTGTATATGTGATATATTTTTGTGCACAAGATTGTATCATGTTTGATGATACATGCTCACTTGGGTTTGTGTAAAGATTAAACCATGGTTGTGTAATGGTTAGGGTTTTCATTTTCTTATCTATTTATTTATTTATTTATTTTAGAAAAGAAGAAAAGAAAATGGTGGCTTGTTTTGTTTGCTTGTTGAAGCTTCTTGAAGCTTTGAACAAGTCCACCATTCTTGTCTCTTCTCTAACCCTAACCATTCATCTAACCATAGTTAAATCTCTACACTAAACCATGGTTGAATACATGATAAGTATCATATTGTTTTCTTTTTAAAGAATAACTTATCATATATTATCTTCTTCTTCTTCTTCTTCTTCAAGAAGAAAAAGCTTGATAGCTTCAATGGCAACTTGAGCAAATGAGTGAGAAATCCAATTCTAAAGTGAACCCACTTCCTATTTCTTCATCCTCTACCTCTTGCCAAGTAGCATAGGGTGTTTTCTTCACAAGTTTCATGACTTGGTGAAGTGGGAGCTTGATCTTGTGATGCCTCGACGTAGATCATCTTCGGTATCGAAGCCGACGACCAAGCCCGCCTATTTCTCCGATGAAGCCGATGCTAGAGTCATGGATTTGATTTGGACAGCGGAGGGACCTCATCACGGAGCCTAGGACGTGGAGGACCGGATCTACAAAGGTTGTAGCTTCTTTCCTTTAGTTTAAATTCGTTTATTTGCATTGCATCGCCTCATTATCTAGTTAACGATCCGTATTAGGGTTTGTAGGCACTTGTAAAATTTGAATTAGCCATGTTTGATCACTTGTGAGACTTCATTAGTGTGCCTAGGAACCCTACAAAGCATGGTTGAGATTTTGTATTGAAAAATAATCCATGCTTGAATGGGTGAAGAGAGAGGAGCCATTCTACACTTGCCATAACCTAGCTTATTTGCATTTTTTCATTCTCTCTCCACATTTTCCCTCTCCTTCTTCCTCAAGACTCTAACCCTTACATGAGTTGTGAAACATAGAGTTTCATGAGACAAAACACTCCATTAGATACTCTATATCATATAGACTACTTAGCTTAGCAAACTAGATACCCTAGTTACCTCGATTTAGAGGTTGGAGCTTGAGATATAGACTCTCGGGTGGATTATCTTCGACACGAGGAGGACGACAATCAAGCGCGATCCGATCTTCGAGGAGCTCAAGGAGAGGAGGAGAAGAAGACCCGAAGGACTTGGTTTTAGGAGGTATAAATCTCTTCATAGTAGTTAAACCTCCGAGTAGTATAACTAGTTAAGGTTTCTGTAAAGATCCTGGAGTTAAAGTCGGTGTTGTATAGTATAAAAATTATTTTTTTGTAAATTCCATCTCCCCACAAGTGCGTGGGGTGTGCGACATCGACTTACACCCTATTGGTTCCAATTTTAGTGTGCTAACTTGATTCGATTAGTTGATTACCTAGGCTCTCTGCTTGGTTCATTGGCTCCACACTTATATCGATTTTTTCATTAAATTGTCCACATCCAACATACATAAATACGCTTTTTGTGTACTTTTTCCCTTTAGACCCTATAATCTGCATTTATTCATAAAACATACCTGGAGTAGCATTAAATAGAAAAATAAGGTAAATATAGATATATAAATGTGCAATAAATTATACCAATCAGACACACATTTGCCTAAAAAGTCAAAGAAAATATTGAAGTAACTTCAAAAAGAGTCAGTGATCAAATGAAAGAATCGAATAGAGCCCATTACCTTGGCCGTCAATTCAACTCCGCCAAACTCAAAATACAACAATCTCAAATAAAATTTGCAAAAAGGCGCCAACGAAGCAAAACTAAGAATAAACATGACAATGATCCCTAAGTCTTTAAACTGGGAATAGATGACACCTAGGTCATTAAATTGGGAACAAACAAAATCTCCAAAATGATGAGTTGCTCATGGTACCATACTCCAGTGTAGCGATGCCGACGCCAAACAAAAGTCTAAATCCAAAGCCTCTAACTGCGAATGTTGAGTCGCTCCTGGCACCATACTCCAGTGTGTTGGATATAGTGCCCTCAGAGTCAATTATTGGATCATAGGCACGTGATTGCAATGATTAAGGGAAGACCTATACCGGTAGGACAGTCTTACTCGAGAGATTTGTATACTATCTGGTTTGTCTTTATCATCGTGTACATGCTTTAGGTGACATTGTAGTTCACTATTACACGTTGATAGAGAATAGTATGCTACCATGGTTTGTCTTTATCATCATGTACTACTTTAGGTGACCTTACAGGTCGCTATTACATGCTGATAGAGCCCTTAGGATTCTTGCTTGACTGCCAGCAGTATGATGGCAATCATATACGTGGGAGCTGGGGTCTATAAGCACATCCTTAAAAGGTCCCTAGCAATCATATACGTGGGAGCTAAGTGGTGCTTGTTTGTAGCATGGATATGGGATTGGTTAGGACAGTCGTGCGGCCTTGTTGACTCCGTCAAGGGCACGTACGGGTGGGTTTAATGCAATCCAGATAATAACTGGTTGAACTTGACTAGGACTCTTTGATTTGTTGACTCCGTCAAGGTCACTTGGGTCCTAAGGGTAAAAATCACATCGGGAGTTTCTAAAGAAACTGAAACTTGCCAGGCATGCGCATACCTTCTGGAGCGTGATAACGTGAGTGGATTCCGTCACGTTATCATACGATGATAGTTGGATCCCGATTCCTACTGATGAGTTAGTTTACTCCTCGGGTGATCCCGACTAATTCTTCTTTCAGGTTTGGAGAAGAATTTGACGATACAGTGGGAGATTTCCTGATTAGATAAAGTGATAACCATTCTGATCTAGGTTAGAGTGCACGCTGAGTGTTTCTTTTCTCTCTCTCTCTTTGGCAGCGACCATGACCCGACCCTTGACTATGACTCAGTGACCAAGTTAACCGAACCTTCTTATAACACTAGCTTTTGGATTGTCAGAGTTGCATACCTCATTGCCACTCCTTCTTTTACCCTTTTCTCCAGAACACCTCATATTATTACGAACATCCATTTCCATTGGATAAAACCATCTTATGGTTATATACGAACTCGAAGGAACTGGTTCCAGGTTCGAGGATGGTTTTTGGTTCTGGAGAAAACGAATATGACTATTCAGTTGTCTTTTCCTTTTACCTTCTCTCAGGTTACGAGTGTTCCTTGGATTAGGACAGTACACCTATTATGCTAATTGGACAGTCTTCTTCCAAACCATAGGCATGTGCCGAAAAGTAGGGAATGAAGAAAACCAATTAGCCTAACGATGGTGTACAGAAGGTATTAAGTAAAGACAAATAAAGAGATTAGAAAGAAGGCAAAGTAAATTGCGACTGCTATTCACGACCAAGCCAAGTATTTCATTACCACTCCTACTCCACCTTTGTATTTCTCTAGAACACTCCGTATCACTACGAAGATCCACAGTTATTTGGATACTCCATCGTATGGTTATATACGAACTCGAAGCAACTTGTTCCAGTTCGACGATGGATTCTGGTTCTGGAGAAATAGGAATAAGATTTATTCAGTTGTCATTTATCTTTACCTTCTCTCGCGTTACGAATGCCCCTAGGATTGGGACAGTACACCTATTATGCTTATTGGACAGTCTTCTTCCAAACCATAGGCTGGTGCCGAACGGTAAGGAAGGAAGAAAACCATTTATCCTAAGGGGGTGTACAGAAGGTAACGACTAAAGACATATAAAGGGATTTGGAGAGATGGCAAAGAAATATACGATTATAGTTGTGAATCTGATAATGGAAGAGGCATTACTAGGAATACCCAGATACCCCTACGAAACATTTCAATATTTCAGTTTCACTGTGTACTGTTAAAAGAAAACTGATTTCCCAATTAGCACTTGCTCCAGGGTATGTATTTACCAGGTATGACTCTCACATCTGTATAGTTTTACAGATGATGAGTGGGAGTAAGTTATTGGAAATTGGGTGATCATCCTCATTATATTGGGATTCGTTGTAATTGGTGATATTTGAGGAAATCGCTTGGGTTGTTTTCCGGACGGCAAATATTTGGTTTTGAATATCCGTTGTTATGCACCAATTTCAAATTGATATATCTGTACGCTTATTTTTATAAAGTGAGATATATCTTTTTGAAATTATGTCTATGACATTTACCTATATCAGTGGATGGTTAGGTAAGGAGCATTAAACAGCGGTGTAATTCTTCTTAACCATAAGTACAGTTTTCAACCTACGACACACAGGGATTGAGTTATTAGACTCAGGGGACTTATACAGAGTATTGTATGTTGTCCAGTGTCCATTAGGACAGAGGGGTTGGTACTCGTACTATATTCTGTTTACTTGTGACTTTTCTAGTTCTTAGACATGTGTTTCGTAGAAATGCAAGATCCAAGTTTTGAGAAGTTATAGGTATATGAATAAAGTAGAGAACCAGGTATTGCAAGTATCAGGATTCTTCAAGGTGATCGAAGATGTAGATACTTGTGTATGGTATTCAGTTGATAGTAATGATTTTGAGAAACTTGTTTCTCTTTCAAGTTACCCATATTTGGATGCATTCCTAAGTTGAGTTCGCTGATCGGCCTCCTTCCATTTAGTTGACATGCACTGGAGAGAGCTGCATGATTTGAATCCGGTTTCAATTAAATCAGTGCCTCTGTTTCTATATTGGATATAGTACGGTTCATATCTTAACGATGTTAAGCTACGGGGAATTGTCCGGCTTATGCTTAAAACCAGACTCTAGATAACTCAAGGCACGTTTCTGTAATGGCTGTTTGTGGGTTGACCCGGGCTATGACTAGGGTCGATTTTCTACCATCTGGAAGATCAATAGTGATATTGTTCTTGACTCACCACAGTTTTAATAAAAATGGATTTTTTCAGAAAACAGTAGTGGGAGTATGGTAGAACTGGAAGTGATTCCAGAACCGCAAACGATTACTGAAAATTTGATAAGAACCTAAAGATTCAATCTGGTTTGACATTCCATTGGCCACTCCTCAGATATGGTGGGTAACCTCAGGCACTCGAGAGCTACTTCGGTATGCTCAAAGACGGTGATAAGGAGGTTCTTGTTTACCCAGACTTGACACTACTGTTGTTCCAGGCTATGAGACCCGGCAAGAGGATGAGTATAGCGTCGTTCTGAAATGGCTTTAGAAGTGCACGTGTATATTATTCTGCCAGAGGGTTATCGTAGTCAGTGGGAGCAGCGGAAGCATAGTGGACAAATAACTTATGTCTATTTATAGACTAAAGCAGATATAGCGGAGATAGGTCATCTATTTATGATGTGACAGTCATAGGTTTGACTTCATCAGAATAGAGGATGGATCTGTTAAGAAGGTAGTAGGGTGTGATGTCCTGATATTGGATGACATACACAGAGTAGGAAGTGAAATTCCTATACTACGATCGGTTATACTTTAGTTGTCACACAATGGTTTCTCCACAAAGGACATGGATTTCATATCAGATATTCTGGTTACTAGATCTATGGTTTTAGATCTAGATTTGGGTAGTTTCCCAATCTGGGTACTTAGACAGCATTCTACAGGTATTTTAGGATGGACGACTCCTGGCACGGTGGTGTACCTGCAGGTGATGGAGTCACCCTCTCTAAAGGTGTCTTACAGACTAAAGGGGAGAGTGATGCACATGATTGGCAGATCACTTGCTTGGGCAATTGAGTTGATCATGAGATATCAAGTACCACACCAGATGTTATTTTTGCATTGGATGCAATATGTTGATATTGATCCAATCCTGGAGAAACGATCGGGAGCAGTTTTAGAACACAAGTGGATGTTCTAGGGATATGATAACAACAAACTCTTTCGGGAGACGGTTATTATTCCGGGCTTTCAAGGTGACATGGATGACAGAGTGACTGTCAGAGTTATAGTTTTCCCTCTGACAAGGGGTAGTGTTTTGGACAGGTGATCCAAGCGGACACTGAGGGAGGCATGACGCAGGATACTGATTAAGTTCAGTTGACGATACAGTCTAAGAAGTTTGGATTTGGAGTTCATTTATGAGCTACGTCCCATCAGATATCCAGACATATTCTAAGATAGGTATTGCTCATTTCGGGAGATGGCTTTCTCCGCGAACTTGAGATAAAGAGAGACATAGAAAGAAACATCAGGGCGGATCCACTAACTGAAGCTATTCCTCAAACGCAATAGTTTCACAAATGGGCTTTGTGAGACTGATTAGTAGAGGAGTTGGGTGTTCGGTTGTAACACCCGAGCACAATACTACTATTTTCTGTTACTGTTTGAGCATAGTGTGGTACTCAGTTCATTTAGCCTGTCTGTTTGTCACTTACTGTAAATTTTTATCTGGCAAAGACATTTCTGCATATAACAATTTTCAGCATCTAAAATGAAATTAAAAATATCTATCTTGGCCTACTCGACACCTCTAGCCTCGTGGTAGCGTCCGTGCATTGTGTTCTCGTCCCGTTCAGTGAAACGGGCGAGTTTGGACGGCTACGCGCGCGTACGGGTGTCCGTCTTGGGGGTATGCTTTTTAATCATAAAACACTAAATTTTAAAATTTGGAACCCGCTTAAAATCCTATTATTTAAATTTTGAATTTTTGGACCCGACCCGGGCGCGATTTGGAAATATTTTATTTAGCGCCAAAATCCCAAATTTATTAATCTTTAAAACCTTATATATTCCGTTGACAATTAACCAATCATAATAATTTTAACAGAATAAAAATTTCATGAACAGTATAAATCTTTCCCAACTTTCCTTCTCAGCCAATCGCGAGGCTGGGAATCCTCCCGTGGGCCCCAGCTCCTCAGATTTCTCTCTCTCTCTTTCTCTCTCTATCCCTCACCGTCTCTCTTTCTCTCTCTCCCTCTATCTCTCTCTCTCTCTATCTTTCTCTATCTCTCTTTCTCTCTAACTTTCTCTCTCTCCTATATATATATAATTGCCTCTCCTCTCTTTCTTTTCATCACGAGCAGAAACCCATCGCGAGAAACCCTTGGCTGAACCCTAGCCGCCTTCACCGTCGCCGCCGCAGCCCCGACGCCAACGTCACCGTCACCCTCGCCTCCGCCTCCTCCTCTCAACCTCAACCTTGTTTCCTCCCCGCGCACCCTGCACGACAGCTGCGGCCACCTGCAGAATTTGCTGCACCCGCCTGCTCGCCGGCGGCCCTCGTCGTCGCCATCCGCGCCATCACCAGCGCCCTCCTCACCACCTGCGCACTCCAGCACCCCGATCATCTCCTCTCCCTCTCCGTTTTCCTTTCCCTGCACCGAAGTTTCATACCCGAGCCCTAACCCTAACCGCTGCAACCTCCTCGCCGGCGCCTCACCGCCGTCGATCTCACCGCCGTCACACCCTCTGCAACACCAGTAAGCTATCTTTTCTCTTCCTCCTTCCATTCCCTCTTCCTGTTTCTCCTTTGGCTGTGCATTAAATTCTGGATTTTTGTAGTCGCTGTTCGCCGGAATCCGGCCGTGCCGGTGACGTGTCCCGACGATCCAGCAAAGTACTCTAACTCGTGTGGTTCCTTGGTTCGTTGTTTGGGTTCAATCCGTGAACCGTGCGTCCGTCGCGTGTTTCCCCGCCGACGTTACGTTCCGTTTTTCCCGGTTCGCGACCCATCGAGGCAAGTATCCCTTGGTACATGCTATACAATATATTTATATATGTTTTGACACACTAAACCGTAAAACTTAACTTGGTATAGTCATTTTCCCATTTTGGTTGCAATATGGCATTATATCATTTTACAGATAACATAGAATTTACCGTTTGCCAATTTAAACCTAATAACCAAGTTTACCTGTTTAATCACATTTTACTGTTTAATAGATGGTAGCACTTACCCATGTAGTTCTATTACATTCGGACATTCGGATTCAAAGGCTTGATATAACTGTATTGCATCAATACCTAAACTATTGCACCGCTAAGGGTGCTCAAACCTGTTAATATAATTAAACGGCTGCACTGTATTACTGCACTCTTGAGATTGAATGAAACATGCTTATTATTTAATTCATTGCTTATTCTATGTTGTTAAATACCCTGTTCGATTATATATCTGTTTGTGAGCACACCCACGATATTGTTACATCTTGACTTGACATTGTCACACATGGTATATATTGATACACCTGACATGGTACCGTTTACTGTTGACTTGACCTGATGTACCATGACCCGACCTGTTACCTGATCTCGTGCCTAATGCCAACAAACCTGACATGTAGTCCTCATGGACCGTTCCTGTTGTCTATCCAGACAAACCTGCTTTACCTGATCCTGTGTTGGCATTAGTTCTTGATTACTGAATACCTGACCTGACATACATGACTTGGGGGTATGGGGAAATCAAAGGTGAAACCGACTTGTACTCAACAGTTCGATACCTGTTCTGATCAGTCTTACGGGCTCGGCCAGCCCCGGAGTGATGATGCTGACATCACTCGCCCATCCTGCTACCTGTTACTACCTAGCGGCACGTCTCGGATTCAGCCCCGAGGATCTTGACCGTGGTCCCGGGGCATGCACGGGATACTATTGAGTTACATCGACGATTCATCAATTGATTTCAAATACTTTAGACTAGAAAACCTGATAGAACAGTTTAGTTACCCACTGCACACTACCCTGCACTGCTTGTTCCACATTATTGCTTTATTCATGTTTATTTTGCATTGCTTATTACATTGTTCACATTATATTACTGGCTGACATGACGCGCTGACGTCTGGGTTTTGATGGCCCAGATTCTGTACCGCTGTCGCAGTCCGAGCAGGAGTACTTCAGCCAGCAGGCTGAGTTGTGAGTTCAGTAGTGGTTAGTTTCATTTCTTGCATTTATTTCCTGATGTGAGCCCGCATTATGGGACATACTTTCAGTTATTTGTATTGGATCATTTGCTTCCGCATTTATTTATTATTGACTCTTGTTATTCTGGATTATGGATATGTCTTTAGATAGTTTTGTCTTGTTCTTGATATCTCTACAGCCGTAATATGACTGTGGATGGATACTTCCTACCCACAGGTAGCATGGTTGGCTATGTCACGTGCCTATTCTAGCGTACTCTGGGAAGCGGGGCGTGACATGGTTCTTTTGGTATCAGAGCCATAGGATAGTCGGGTTGATTCTTTTGTAGTTGGGTATTGTACCCAATACACGAATCAGAATGCCCGTGTTTAGGAAACATGTCCTGCCACATTGCCATTTACCATTCTTGAATCACATTCTTCCTGATTATATCTTTTACGACGTGCAAACTTACTTTGCATGTCGACTCGAAAACCTGATTTCTTGTTATCTCTAGGACTTAGGCGACTTGGGTGGAGTTAAGTAATTGTGGCTATGATACCGCGGCATAGTTACAATGCGGTACTCTATTTAAGTATCTTGGAGTTCTAGCCTTGATCTATATATAAAATCTATCATCATGCTAATGCTGGGTGTTTTTGATTTCAGGAATATGGCAGATAAGAATTTCAAGACGTACCAGAGGCGTGTGGACGAAGCCGCCATGCTTGGAGTGATAAGGGGAATGCTGGAAAATCAGAAGAGGCAGACCGAGCTGATCCAGCAACAAGCAGATTCATTTCAGGAAGGTTTGCAGATCGTTCAGCAGTCTGTAAACAACATTGGAGCTAAACCAGTTGACCGAGTATGGACCGTGGCAGATTTCAGACGTTTGGGTCTGTCTACATTCACTGGTTTGGAGGAGCTGTTGCCAGCCGAGCAGTGGCTAGTGGACATGGAGAATTTGCTGATTGCGGCACAGATTCCAGAGGACAAAAGAGTTGATGTGGTACGCATTCAGCTAGTGGACTACGCCCGAGAGTGGTGGCTTGTGGAAGAGACTCGCTTGCCCAAGCCGATCAGTTGGGCAGATTTTTCTAAGAGTTTCCTGGAGAAGTTCTTCCTGCGGACTGCACGGGAGGAAATGGAAGAAAAATTTATTAGGCTAAGGCAGAATGGAGCACCCGTGAACGTGCATGCAGCAGAGTGGACGAGACTCAGCAGATTCGCTGGACCTTTAGTCGCCAACGAAGCAGACAGGGCACGAAGGTTCATGCGCAGCTTGGATGTGGACATCCAGAGGCAAATTGTCTCCCTGGGTTTGACCACTTTCTCACAGGTTCTTACGGCAGCTCGGGAACAACAGAGTTTATCTGGGATGAAAGGGAGCTTGCAGCAGACAGCAGTTGCGGCCAGGAAGCCCGCATTTGTACCTAACCGAGCTCATGGTCGCAAGAGTATTCCAGTGGACCGTCGCGGTGTAGCACCCATGAAGAAGCCTGTGATTGTTGATCGAAGAAAGAGCGTGATTTGCGACTACTGCCGTTTACCTGGACACGTGTAGAAGGTTTGTCGAAGAAGGCTGGGACTTTGTTTGGTTTGTGGAGCGGCTGATCACGCCGTTGGTGCCTGTCCGTCGAAGCTTCGTATGAGAGATGATATTCAGAAGCCTCCGCAGAGACCGTTCCAAGGGCAGAAACAGCTGACTCAAGGACCTAATCAGGCTCGAGCTTTTACCTTGACAGCTGAGGAAGCCAAGGCATCAGGAGAAGTGGTTTCAGGTACTTTACTCGTTCATGGTTTTCCCGCATTAGCATTATTTGATTCTGGTGCATCCCACTGTTTTATGTCATCCAAGTTTATAACTACACACTCGATTACCTGCACGACCCTGTCTAGTTTCTGGGACATACACACTGGGAATGGGAAAATCATAGCTAGTAGGGAGTGTACAGATTGTACAGTTGTTGTGTGTGGACGGGAACTCTTTGCAGATTTCTTGGTGATAGATACGGGCAGCTATGAAGTTGTCTTGGGAATGGATTTTCTTGGAACTTTCCACGCCCACATTGACTGTAGGGCAAAGAAAGTAATTTTCCAGATTCCCGGACATCCTGAGTTTACCTTCACTGGAGGAAGCAGTTCTGTCGGGCCAGTCGAGTTTAGGGCTAGGCCGACAAACAATATTCTTGCAGCAATGGAAGTCGATAGTAGGGAAGAGCCGGCGGTTGTTCGCGATTTTATGGACGTATTTAAAGATATATCGGGTTTACCGCCGAAGCGAGACGTGGAGTTCGCAATTGACCTTATTCCTGGTGCAGCGCCAGTATCTAAAGCATATTATCCAATGGCACCAGTAGAATTGGAAGAAGTTAAGAAACAGGTTGCTGAACTGCTTGAGAAGGGTTGGATTCGAAGCAGTAACTCACCTTGGGGAGCTCCAGTTCTTCTAGTAAAGAAGAAGGATGGCACAAGAAGAATGTGCATCGACTATCGAGAATTAAACCGGGTGACTATTAAGAACAAGTACCCGATCCCTCGCATTGGAGAACTTTTTGAGCAGCTTAGTGGCGCGAGGGTATTCTCGAAGCTGGATTTGCGATCCGGATATCATCAGGTCCGAGTGAAAGCAGAAGATATTTGCAAGACGGCGTTTCGAACTCGGTATGGACATTACGAGTACCTAGTGATGCCCTTCGGAGTAACAAATGCGCCGGCAATATTCATGGACTTGATGAACCGAATCTTCTCACTGTTCTTGGACCAATTTATTGTGGTGTTCATTGACGATATTCTGGTTTACTCGAAGAGTTTTGAGGATCATGCTGAGCATTTGAAGATCGCACTGCAGACATTGAGACAGGAGAAATTGTATGCGAAGATGAGTAAGTGCGAATTTTGGCTGGAGGAAGTGAAGTTTCTGGGGCATGTTGTGTCTTGCTTCAGTCAAGCTGCAAAGGGACAACTCCTCGGTTCCGGACCTCGATGGAATCGCCGTCGATCCCGAAAAGATTGCAGCAGTTCGAGATTGGCCTATTCCAAAGAATGTAGCTGAGATAAGAAGTTTCCTTGGATTAGCCGGATACTACAGGAGATTTGTGGAGAACTTTGCTCGTCTGGCAGAGCCGATGACCAAGGTTACGCGCAAGGAGGTACCTTTTGTTTGGACGGATAAATGTGCGATAGCTTTTGAGACGTTGAAGCAGAAGTTGATAACCGCCCCTATTCTGACCGTGCCAGACAATTCCGGAGGATTGGTGATTCACAGCGACGCATCTGGAAAAGGATTGGGATGTGTTTTGATGCAGCATGGGAAGGTTGTAGCATACGCATCAAGACAACTGAAGACCCATGAGAAGAATTATCCAACTCATGACTTGGAGCTTGCGGCTGTAATTTTCGCTTTGAAGATTTGGAGACACTACCTTTTGGGCGAAAGAGTCGAAGTTTTTATAGATCATAAGAGCTTGAAGTATGTGTTCACTCAGAAGGAGCTGAATATGAGGCAGCGTAGATGGTTGGAGCTGATGGCTGACTACGACCTTGATCTTAAGTACCATCCGGGGAAGGTTAATGTCGTGCCGGATGCGCTTAGTCGGTTACCAGCAATTCAGGTGTTAACTACGCAGAGGGAGATCATTGCATATTTTCGAAGATTTGACTTGGAGGTTGTGCTACCGCGTTCTACGGGACAGTTGATGCAGTTGCAAGTACAGTCGTCTTTAATTGAGAAAATTAAAGCAGCACAATCGCAGGATCCTAGACTGCAAAAGTTTCGGGAGCAAGTTGAAGCCGGACTACGAACAGATTTATTGATCCACGAAGATGGTTCGTTGAGGTATGGTAGCCATTTTTGTATGCCAAAGGGAGATGTTCGTGAAGAGCTTATGAAGGAGGCACACGGTTCAGCTTACTCTGTACATCCAGGAGGCACAAAGATGTACCGAGATATTCGACAGCATTTCTGGTGGGAAGGCATGAAACGGGAGATTGCTCGCTTTGTGGCTAAGTGCTTGGTGTGTCGGCAAGTTAAGGCTGAACATCAAAGGGTTGCTGGTTTATTGCAACCACTTCCGATTCCTCAGTGGAAGTGGGAACATATAACCATGGATTTCGTGATGGCTTTACCGCGAAGTCCAAAGGGCAACAATGCAGTATGGGTGATTGTTGATCGGTTGACCAAGGCTGCTCACTTTATTCCTTTCCGAGTTGGTCAATCAACGGAGACTTTGGCGGAGCGGTACATGCAGGAGATTGTAAGTTTACATGGTGTACCGATGAGCATCGTGTCCGATCGGGACACTCGGTTCTTATCACACTTCTGAAGGAGTTTTCAGGAAAGTTTGGGGACTCGATTGAAGTTTAGCACAGCTTATCATCCTCAAACTGATGGTCAGTCGGAGAGAACGATCCAAACTCTTGAAGACATATTGAGAGCATGCATGTTGGACTTCAAGGGTTTGTGGGAGAATCATCTACACTTGGTGGAGTTTTCTTACAACAACAGTTTCCAAGCAACTATCCAGATGGCTTCGTTTGAAGCTTTGTATGGTCGTAAGTGCCGTTCACCTGTTTGTTGGGATGATGTTGGTGAACGAAGATTATTGGGACCAGATTTCGTGGTGCAGACAGTTGAGAAGGTTAACACTATCAGAAAGCATATGAAGGCAGCTCAAGACAGACAGAAGAGTTGGGCTGACACGTCAAGAAGACCTCTAGAGTTCACCGTGGGTGATTTGGTTTTCTTGAAGATATCACCGACTAGAGGGGTGATTCGTTTTGGGAGTCAAGGAAAGCTTAGTCCTCGATTTGTTGGACCCTTTGAGATATTGGAGCGTGTTGGAGAGGTAGCGTACCGTTTGGCGTTACCGCAGTCCTTGGCAGGTGTGCACGATGTGTTTCACGTATCTCAACTACGAAGGTATGTTCGAGATGAAACACACGTTTTGGATCATTCGGAGTTAGCAGTACGGGAAGATTTGACTTTTGAGGAGCGACCGGTTGAAATCGTGGATCGAAAAGAAAAGGTTCTTAAGAACAAGGTTATCCCCCTTGTGCTTGTTTCTTGGGGTAATCGATCGCATGGAGAGTCCACTTGGGAACGAGAAGATGAGATCCGGCAGAAGTTTCCTCACCTTTTTCTGTAGTTTTCTATCTTGTATTCTTGGAATTTCGAGGACGAAATTCTTTTTGTAGTTGGGTATAATGTAACACCCGAGCACAATACTATTATTTTCTGTTACTGTTTGAGTATAGTGTGGTACTCAGTTCATTTAGCCTGTCTGTTTGTCACTTACTGTAAATTTTTATCTGGCAAAGTCATTTCTGCATATAACAATTTTCAGCATCTAAATTGAAATTAAAAATATCTATCTTGGCCTACTCGACACCCCTAGCCTCGTGGTAGCGTCCGTGTATTGTGTTCTCGTCCCGTTCAGTGAAACGGGCGAGTTTGGACGGCTACGCGCGCGTACGGGTGTCCGTCTTGGGGGTATGCTTTTTAATCATAAAACACTAAATTTTAAAATTTGGAACCCGCTTAAAATCCTATTATTTAAATTTTGAATTTTTGGACCCGACCCGGGCGCGATTTGGAAATATTTTATTTAGCGCCAAAATCCCAAATTTATTAATCTTTAAAACCTTATATATTCCGTTGACAATTAACCAATCATAATAATTTTAACAGAATAAAAATTTGATGAACAGTATAAATCTTTCCCAACTTTCCTTCTCAGCCAATCGCGAGGCTGGGAATCCTCCCGTGGGCCCCAGCTCCTCAGATTTCTCTCTCTCTCTTTCTCTCTCTATCCCTCACCGTCTCTCTTTCTCTCTCTCTCCCTCTCTCTCTCTATCTTTCTCTATCTCTCTCTCTTTCTCTATCTTTCTCTCTATCTCTCTCTAATTTTCTCTCTCTCCTATATATATATATATATAATTTCCTCTCCTCTCTTTCTTTTCATCACGAGCAGAAACCCATCGCGAGAAACCCTTGGCTGAACCCTAGCCGCCTTCACCGTCGCCGCCGCAGCCCCGACACCGGCGCCAACGTCACCGTCACCCTCGCCTCCGCCTCCTCCTCTCAACCTCAACCTTGTTTCCTCCCCGCGCACCCTGCACGACAGCTGCGACCACCTGCAGAATTCGCTGCAGCCGCCTGCTCGCCGGCGGCCCTCGTCGTCGCCATCCGCGCCATCACCAGCGCCCTCCTCACCACTTGCGCACTCCAGCACCCCGACCATCTCCTCTCCCTCTCCGTTTTCCTTTCCCTGCACCGAAGTTTCATACCCGAGCCCTAACCCTAACCGCTGCAACCTCCTCGCCGGTGCGTCACCGCCGTCGATCTCACCGCCGTCACACCCTCTGCAACACCAGTAAGCTATCTTTTCTCTTCCTCCTTCCATTCCCTCTTCCTGTTTCTCCTTTGGCTGTGCATTAAATTCTGGATTTTTGTAGTCGCTGTTCGCCGGAATCCGGCCGTGCCGGTGACGTGTCCCGACGATCCAGCAAAGTACTCTGACCCGTGTGGTTCCTTGGTTCGTTGTTTGGGTTCAATCCGTGAACCGTGCGTCCGTCGCGTGTTTCCCCGCCGACGTTACGTTCCGTTTTTCTCGGTTCGCGACCCGTCGAGGCAAGTATCCCTTGCTACATGCTATACAATATATTTATATATGTTTTGACACACTAAACCGTAAAACTTAACTTGGTATAGTCGTTTTCCCATTTTGGTTGCAATATGGCATTATATCATTTTACAGATAACATAGAATTTACCGTTTGCCAATTTAAACCTAATAACCAAGTTTACCTGTTTAATCACATTTTACTGTTTAATAGATGGTAGCACTTACCCATATAGTTCTATTACATTCGGACATTCGTATTCAAAGGCTTGATATAACTATATTGCATCAATACCTAAACTATTGCACCGCTAAGGGTGCTCAAACTTATTAATATAATTAAACGGCTGCACTGTATTACCGCACTCTTGAGATTGAATGAAACATGCTTATTATTTAATTCATTGCTTATTCCATGTTGTTAAATACCCTGTTCGATTATATATCTGTTTGTGAGCACACCCATGATATTGTTACATCTTGACTTGACATTGTCACACATGGTATATATTAATATACCTGACATGGTACGGTTTACTGTTGACTTGACCTGATGTACCATGACCCGACCTGTTACCTGATCTCGTGCCTAATGCCAACAAACCTGACATGTAGTCCTCATGGACCGTTCCTGTTGTCTATCCAGACAAACCTGCTTTACCTGATCCTGTGTTGGCATTAGTTCTTGATTACTGAATACCTGACCTAACATAGATAACTTGGGGGTATGGGGAAATCAAAGGTGAAACCGACTTGTAACTCAACAGTTCGATACCTGTTCTGATCAGTCTTACGGGCTCGGCCAGCCCCGGAGTGATGATGCTGACATCACTCGCCCATCCTGCTACCTGTTACTGCCTAGCGGCACGTCTCGGATTCAGCCCCGAGGATCTTGACCGTGGTCTCGGGCATGCACGGGATACTATTGAGTTACATTGACGATTCATCAATTGATTTCAAAGACTTTAGACTAGAAAACCTGATAGAACAGTTTAGTTACCCACTGCACACTACCTTGCACTGCTTGTTCCACATTATTGCTTTATTCATGTTTATTTTGCATTGCCTATTACATTGTTCACATTATATTACTGGCTGACATGACGCGCTGACGTCTGGGTTTTGCATGGCCCAGATTCTGTACCGCTGTCGCAGTCCGAGCAGGAGTACTTCAGCCAGCAGGCTGAGTTGTGAGTTCAGTAGTGGTTAGTTTCATTTCTTGCATTTATTTCCTGATGTGAGCCCGCATTATGGGACATACTTTCAGTTATTTGTATTGGATCATTTGCTTCCGCATTTATTTATTATTGACTCTTGTTATTCTGGATTATGGACATGTCTTTAGATAGTTTTGTCTTGTTCTTGATATCTCTACAGCCTTAATGTGACTGTGGATGGATACTTCCTACCCACAGGTAGCATGGTTGGCTATGTCACGTGCCTATTCTAGCGTACTCTGGGAAGCGGGGCGTGACATCGGTATCACACGAGCTGTGAGCATGCGACATCGCAATAATTAGCCTTGAGTGCAAGTGGGAGATTGTTGGATATAGTACCCTCAGAGTCAATTATTGGATCGCATCCACGTGATTGCAATGATTGAGGGAGGACCTATACCGGTAGGACAGTCTTAATCGAGAGGTTTGTATTTTATCTGGTTTGTCTTTATCATCGTGTACATGCTTTAGTGATATTGTAGTTCACTATTACACGTTAATAGAGAATAGTATGCTACCATGGTTTGTCTTTATCATCGTGTATTGCTTTAGGTGACCTTACAGGTCGCTATTACATGTTGATAGAGCCCTTATGATTTTTGCTTGACTGCCAGCAGTATGATGGCGATCATATACGCGAGAGCTGGGGTCTATAAGCACATCATTAAAAGGTCCCTAGTCGTGGGAATTTTCGAAACAGGGCATGGATACTCCGGAGTAGACTAGTGTATACAGTCGAGACCCCGACGAGGGGCGGTGGCCGGTCTCACAAGCCATTGGTGTCAGTTGGTTCACCTAAGATGTATACAGGTGCTCATTGGGTTATGAGTACACCGGACAGGACTCGCCGGGAACATGCTAGTTGGTATTTTACCTGACGTCGGATAGCAGTTCCCTGGTGACATGTGTATAGATTAGTTCATCGACCTGAGTTTGTCATTTGTCTCGTGTGAGTTCCCACTGTACTTTGATTACTACCCTACCACGACTCAAAGGAGTCGTGCAAACAGGTTTTAGTTGGGTACAGTCCCGAGCCACATGGAGGCAAGTGAGCGGATCGGCAAGGGATTCGTCTCTCCCGGTATTGGGGGTGAGATCGCGCTGTGTCTAGAAAAGCCATTACACAAAGCCCTCAGCCGAGGCAGGAGATTTACTGGTAGGTATTCCAGTAGTATCTCAGGGTGTTCTCGGTTACACTCCGACACGACTTGTACCGCTTTTGGGGGTCTGACTTTTACCAATCCCCTAGGCCTGACGTGCGATGCTCATAGACGAACGGACCGGACTGTACGGATATTGTCACTGACAGGCTCAGTAGGGTGTCAGGATGAGTTCGCTCATCGACCTCCCTTTTGGTCAATATCTAGTAGCCCGTTACGTACGGCTAATATCTCTGACGTGCTAGTGGTTAAATCCACAGCCAATGTATTGACAAGTCTTTAGAGTCCCCCACAGACAGTTTCTCAAGTTTTGGGCGAAACGATGTAGAGGCCGTATGATATATGGCAGGGTCCGATCATATACGTGCAGTAGTGCACGGATAATGATTGGGCGGATCATACTAGTGGGCTTTGGTTTAAGCCGGATCCTAGTATTAGATTTGTTGGATTACTTTAGTCTCATTGCATTCGCATTCAGTCGGAATGCGGGTGCAGGTATGTATATACAGGTGAGGGGTATCCATCACGAGTTTACTTTAGATGTTGCCGTAACTTTTTATTGTGGCAAACATTTGGATTAATGTTTGCATTTGGAAATAATGAGCTAGAATTCATCATGAGATGCATTAAATGTGACATAGACATATATAGTGACTCATGGTCTCTTTTTTATGAAAAATGTCACATTTAGTGATTGATGTGTGGATGAAATGAGAGGAGGAGAGAGGAAGGGCAGCCATGTGATGGTTGTGAGCTCTCATATTATTCTTCTTACTCTCTCTCTCTCATTTTATGATAGCATCACAAAAGGAAAAAGATAGCTCCTTCTTCTTCCTCCTCTAGCTCATTATCTCCATCAATGGCAACACATCTAACCTCCATCCAAATCCATGGATGCAAGAGACAAAGTGATCACAAACATTCTCTACATCATCTTGGACACGTCGGCTAGCACACTTCGTGCCCGAGTTGTTTCGGATGAAGCGAAAGCCCGTAAAAAGAATCGATGATGTGGTGCCCTTTCCGACGAGGAGATCGAGACCGGAGATCCCGCGAGGAGCTTGGGATGGTGGCCAAAGACCGAAGGACACGGATCAATCGGTATAGCCTTTCTATCTCTTCTCTAGTTTTCTAGTAGTAGGTTAATGGTTCGATCCGGGTTTTAAGCATACGATACGCCGGTTTCTAGTTTAGAAAAATTTTCGTTTCCGTATTTTGGCCTCGGAAAGATGGCCGGGGTGCTACTGTAGTCTTACACAGTGTAGCGATGCCGACGCCAAACAACAATCCAAAAATCCAAATCCAAAGCCTCCAACGGTGAATGATGAGTCGCTCTTGGTACCATACTCCAGTGTAGATATGATGACACCAAACAATAATCTAAAAATCCAAATCTAAAGCCTCTAACGGTAAATGATGAGTCGCTCTTGATACCATACTCCAGTGTAGCGATGCTGACGCCAAAAAAATTCCAAATCCCAAAGCCTCCAACGGAAAATGATGAGTTGATCCTGGTACCGCATTCCAGTGCTAGCGGTGCTGACGCCGAACCAAAATCAAAATCCAACTCCAATTCAAATTTCCGCTCAAATTCAAACCCTACCAACTTCAAAAGTCCAAATTCCAAGCTCCACTGGCAATTGTTCCAAGCTCAAAAGTCCCGTTAGACGAGACTGAAGCCAACCAAACAAATCAATTATGTCATCTAATGACCCCTATGTTGAAAGTATGCTAACAAGTAACCCCTACGTCGAAGGCACCAACAACAGCCACTACGTCAAAAGCATGCCAACAAGAGCCCTACATCGAAAGCACGCCAACAAGAGCCCAACGTCGAAGGCACCAATGGTGACCACTACGTCAAAAGCACGCCAACAAGCGAGCCCTACGTTGAAAGGCACTAACAGCGACCCTTATGTCGAAAGCACGCCAGCAGCGACCCCTACATCGAAGGCAACAACAGCGGCCACTACGTCCAAAGCCCGCAAACGGCGACCCCTACGTCGAAGGTATCAACAACTACCACTACGTCAGTAGTATGCCAACAATCGACCCCTACGTTGAAGGCAACACGAGCGACCCCTACATCGAAAGCATGCCAACAAGCAACCCCTACATCAGAGGCAATAACAACGACTCCTACTTCGAAGGAGACAACAATGACCTTTACATTGGAAGCACGTGTCACACCCTACGCCCCAGTACGCATGGTATTGTCCGCTCTAGCGAAACCACATGGTTTTGTCCTTCGGAGCGAACCGGACTCGAGAAGGGGCCACTTCCCATGAGATCATGTTAGTTGTATGTATGCCCTAGAGGCCAGTATTGTACAGATGATGTATATTATATTGGATGCTTGGACATATATAGAGAGAACTTTCTTGCTCGATATGATAGTATGCTATCTGGTTGCTCTTTATCTTAACATGTATACTTGTCTCTTGATACTGTCTTATACTTACATGTTGGTAAAGCCCTTAGGATGTGTACTTGACTACCAGGACTATGATGCAGATCATACTAGTGGGGCCATGGTAGTCCATAAATTCATCCTTTAATGTTCCTAGTCGTAGGTGTATCGAGACAGGGTATCGATATACCAGAGTAGACTAGCGTATACGCTTCTCGACCCATGTGATGGGCGATGGATGATCCCATATCCATTGGTGTTTGACATCAGAGATGGTATACGGGTGCTCAGTGCAGAATAAGTACACTGGACGGACTCGCCGAGAACTCCCAGATGGTATTATACCTCACGTCAGATGGTAGTTTTCTGGTGACACTGGTACAGGTTAGTCTGTAGACCCGAGATCGTCATAGAGTCTTGTGTGATTCCCACTGTGCTTTGATTTCCATCTTACCACGTCCAAGAGGGCATGCAAAACGGTGGTTTTTGGGTACAGTCTCGAGTCACATGGAGGCAATGAGCGATAGGAGGGGTCTCGTCTCTCCCGGTATTGGGGGTTGATGTTGCGCTGTGCTCGATTGGCCATAACAGGGAAGTCCCTGGCCAGGGCTGATTTAGAGATTTACTGGTAGGTATTACCAGTAGTTTCTCGCCCCGTTATGAGCCTCACATCGGCACGACTTATCGGTTATTAGGGTCTGACGTTTACCACCCCTAGACTTGATATGCGACATATCTGACGAAGAGACCGGACTGTACGGGAAGTGTTACCGTCAGGATTTTACAGGAGTTAGAGCGGGCTTGCTTGCTGATCTTCTGATCGCTCAATATCCGGGTAGCCGTTACGTCTAGCTAGTACCGCCGACGGCTTGTGGGTGCTTGATGTGATCATCACCTACTGCCGGCGTATTGACGAGTCTTTAGAGTCCTACATAGAGGTTTTACTGGCTCAGGCAAAACGAAATAGGAGCACGTATGTGATATGTGCGGGACCGAGAATAATGCGTGTATGTGATACCGTATTCTATTCTCGTGACTTTTTGTATCGGTCGGTTATATATGATATAGCCGGGTTATCGAATCAAGTGTTGATTCGATAAAACGATACATTGGATGTTAGTCAGTTATATAAGATATAACTGGATTATTAAGTCAAGTGTTGATTTAATAATTTAGTGTATAATTGTATATTTGATATACTAATTTACATTAACTAACATTTGTTCACTTAAGGATTTTTCTCACATATGCACAACTTTAGTATTTATGAGATATATATTAAAATGTGTTTTCATTTTGTATCATGGTTGTTGATACATCATGCATGGGTGTGCAAGACATACACCATTCTATTTTAAATGGTGGTTTATAATTATTTAAGGTAATTACAAATTAGTGGAGCTTTTGTCACAAGCATGAAGCTTGTAGAAGGCTGTGGATGCTTTGACAAAGTCCACTAACTTTGTTTTACTTTGGATTTTTATTAACCTAACCATTTAGGATTAGCCATAGTAATGTCTCTACAAGAGTTAGTATATGATACACACTCACTCATGGTTAGCTAACTTGACTTGATCATTATCCTCATCTTTTCTTTTGTTCATCTTCTTCTTCTTTGAGAAAAAGAAAAGCTTGCTAGGGTTTTCAAAAAGAGAGTGAAACATTGTGAGAAAATAAATTCTAAAGTGAACCCACTTCCTATTTCTCCATCCTCTACCAGACTAGCACTTTAGTTTAGGGTGTTTGCTTCACTAATTCTCTAGTTAGTGAAGTAGAAACTTGAGTTGGCATCCCCTCGACGTAGATCATCTTCGGCCTCAAAGACTTCAAGCAAGGATGCTCCTTTAGCCTCATGAAGCCATGCAAGAGTCCGGGAGAACCACGATCGCAGCGAAGGGACTTCAACAAGGAGCTAATGAAGTGAAGGACCGATCTACAAAGATTGTATTTCGTATTCACTTAGTCGTAAATGATATTTACTTGCATGTGAAACCCTAATAATCTAGCAAAGATCTTGTTTAGGGTTATTTGGCACGGCTAAAATTTTAATCGGGCATGGTTGATGCCTTGTAGAACCTTGTTAGAGTGCCTAGTAACCCTACAGATCACCCATCCTAAGATTTCACTAGACCGAGCACTCTTCACTACGGAGTTCTTCAAACTCCAGAATTCCGGTCCATGTAAAAGGTGCCTTAATAATTGAGGGTGGAATTATTACATTTATAATGCAGTTCGGTTCTTTTTCGAAATGTGCTTCAGGAATCCGACCCCATTGTTCTGAAGCGGCTCCAAATCAATTATGTCAACTAGCGACCCCTATGTTGAAAGCATGCCAACAAGTGACCCCTACGTCGAAAGCACCAACAACAGCCACTACGTCAAAAGCATGCCAACAAGAGCCCTACGTCGAAAACACGCCAACAAGAGCCCAACGTGGAAGGCACCAATAGTGACCACTACATCAAAAGCATGCCAACAAGCGAGCCCTACGTTGAAAGGCACTAACAGCGACCCCTATGTCGAAAGCACGCCAGCAGCGACCCCTACATCGAAGGCAATGTTCATACCAGAATATTGCATTTTATACCGCCCATTCTTACGCTCGTTTGGTTATAGGCAGGTGCTTTTAATCAGTGTTTGCTATATATTTACAGGATACAGGTTCTCAGCTCTAGACAGTAAAATTCATAGAAAAGTATGACAAATTCCGGATTACTGCCAACAACAGATAAAGCACGGGTCTCCGCTCTCTATCCGTGTGTTGCCACATACCAGTTTAAGGGACAAAATGGCAAATCGATTATCATGTCATGCACAAAGCTCAATGTCAACACAAGATCCAAGAAATCTACGCGGAGCTCCAGGAAATCATAGCAAAAGATCCACATCACATCACCTTTTGATCTACTGAAATTCTGGAAGAATTGTGAAGAGTTTCTGAGAAAAGTCATATACCACACTGAAGAAGACATCAAACCAGGGAACCCCACAAAATCCTATGGCCTAATTCCTCTAAAGCGCCGCGGTTCCGCGGCATTAGCGCGCTTAGGCCACGGAACCGCGGCCATGTAGACTCTTCTCTCTGTCGTTTTCTGGGGGCAGTTTGGTACTTTCATATGGAGCCCGATTCTTGCCCTAGGTTTCCAGTTCCCTGCCTATAAATACCCCAGAATTTGCCAAGCCAAGTGTGTTAATTTCTTTAGCCTCTTTTAGTGTAGTTTTGTTCTTCTTCTTCTTCTTCTTCATCTTTCCTCCATGAAAATGTAGTGAGAGCATTGAGTGGATGTTAAATGAAGATGAGAGTTTTTGTATCATTCTTGTTTGTTTAGCTTCCCCTTGAGATTCTTGCTTTCTCTTGATCTTTCAACCTCTTCATTGAGCTTGAAAGTTTAAGGGTTTGTTATTGATCTCAAGGGTTGTATCTTCTTATGGAATTAGTGCTTCATTTCACATGAGTTCTTTACCCTTCTCTTGATCTTGCAACCTCTTGATTGAGCTTGCAAGTTTAAGGGTTGGCTATTGATCCCATGCTTGTCTTGAGTTCTAGTTTCTAGTTCTTTTTATTGCTTATTTCTTTCTTGCTTTTTATTACCATGCTTTACTTTCTTGCACTTTAAATTCCATGCCCTTACTTACTTGTAATCTTTTCTTTTCTTTGTTCTTTTTATTCTCTCTTTTTGGTTCTTTTTGTGAATGATTGTAATTATCGTTGTTAAGAATAAATACGGTATTGTAAGTTAATGTTTCTTTGCTCATTTCCTTTTCCCGTTATTTTCCATTGAACTCCGTCCGAACGTTACGCAAGCGCTCCGTTAGGCACCCTACCCTACCAAGGGAACGGTGATTCCTAACCGCGACCGGTTGCGTTCGGTTTGGCCGGAAGCGAAAGCAAGAGACAAGAACGGAAGGACAAGGGTAAATAAGCCGGATTCCACGAATACCGTGCTTAAATCCCCTAATCCACGTTGTTGCCGATTGCTCTAGCTTCAATTGGTCAAGACTCGGCTCAAAGGTTTTGAGTACGGATTTCTTTAGCTTACAATTTCGTATCTTTTTCTTAACAACTTCATACTTGCATATAAAACACATAGGTTAGTTTGAACAAACACATATACTCATTCTTTATTGACTCGTCTAAAACAAGAACGGACATACAACCATCTCCCTGTGGATCGACCCGTGCTCAACCGGCTAGCTGCAAAGCGACACCGTCCTGATCGCGGTTATAACATTAGAACTTTGAACATCCGACACGCCAAAAGCGTGCGATCAAATGGCGCCGTTGCCGGGGAGACGGTAGCGTATTTTCTTTCTTGTTATTCGGGTTAATATTCTTTTTGTATATATTTATAAAAAAAAATTATCATTTTTGTGGGCAAGAGTGCAGATTTTTGCAGATTTGCAAACTGCGATTGTGGGGAGCAAAGTGTACGTTCAAGGTTAAGGTGATTACGAACTATAGTGCCAAAGATCCGGGAAGTTTGACCCGCGCAAGCGAACTTTTCAAGCTTACCGGATTTGATTCAACGGGGGTTTCCTAACCCAAAAACTTAACGGTACGTACTTACTAACACCTTCTTCTCAAATCCGACGCATCCAATATACTATTCTTTGCAGGATTCTTTGCAAGTTCGTTAGCAAACGCTAAAAATTGACTAACCCGTATTTGTTGCAGTGCCGTGCTTAAACTAAAAAACGATTGTTTGATTCTTTATAGAATTTTTATTGAATTGCGCATTGCATACATTAATACGGATTTAAGGGCAAGCGAACCCCACAACATACGGTAAAGGATTTCATCACCTTTTCCGTGGCCCACAAATCACGAACTTGAGCATATCGTTTACCCACACAAACTTTAAAAGAAACTAGACTTTAAGCCTTAAGGACTTCGCGCTCACTAGGAGAAGTTAACTGTGTTTAGAATCTCGCTTAACGGTATATTGTTTACGGGGTGTCTAGGAAAGTGTTAACGGCGAAACCGCCAAAAGAGTAAGGGTTATTTAATTAAGGAACTTCGCGAAAGCGTTGGAAAACCTCCCCTTATCTCTGCACTTACCTGGTCTCGTGATCAGTGTATCTTGAGCCCGTTTCTCGACACAGTTTTACTTCGACAATCAAGTTCTGGAGCAGGTCTAGTTGACCTAGGAGTACCCTAGAACAATTAGGTGTGTGGTATTTTTGTGTCGTGATTGTTTTTTGTCCAGTTTCTTTTTGTGTGTATATTTCATTCTTTAGTTAATATCTAACTAAAAAAAAATCACATTCTTTTCCCCCTCCTTTTCTCTGCCTTTCTTTCTTTCTCTCTTCATATCATGGGTACCCCACCTCGCAAAACTCTTGCCGAACTTTGGTACCCACAACCAGACATTACTTCTTACGGTTCTTGCTTTGGCTGAACGTCAAACGATCCCTCCATGCCCAAAATCTCTTTGAAAGATCGGATAGACGCGTCTAGGACAAACACTTGCCCTTCGCAATCCACTTTGTATCAACCTTTTCAACCTACCCTACCCTCTTATGTTGATACCCCTTTTGCAAGTCGTCCTTTGTCCATCGCTGAACATATTGAACAATCCTGTAGCCGATCTTTCACTCCTTTCACCACTACAGATTCCTGGGATCAACAATTCCATTCACCTTCTTATCCAAATGTTGATCCTGTTCCTGTCCAGCTATTCAATTCCTACCAGTCCTACCCGACTTTTGCACCTTCCCTAGACATTGCTTCTGAACCGCCATTTGGGAATTTTCAGTATCCAAACAACTTTGAATCTTTTACTGAAACTCCTTCACAACCCATGTCTAGTCTGGAACAGTCTTTGGAAGATTTTAGGGTAGCGTCGTACCAACAGATGATGGATTTGAATGCGTCCATGGCCGCCCTCATACAACCTAGTGACCCGGTAGCTAGTTTTCAACTAGCTCCAAATTTTCCAATGTATGAAGAGGCAATAGGACAGGTTGAGAATTTGAGCGGAGAGAGTGAGCTGTACACCCTTCCAAATCAGACCTACCCGTTTCAATTTGAATCCCACAACTCCAGTTTTTAATGTCTATCTAGTGTTCCAAACGATCCATTGATTAAAGATAGAACAGATAATGAGTTGTGTGACTTTGTAGTGTTTGATTTGCCCATTTGTAAAGGGTCCCTTTCGAGTGAAACCACACCCAATCCTTTTGACCTCTACACCTCCACTCTAGATCCTGAATTTATTAATATCCATGCTTTTGTTGAGGTGTCTGAGAATATTGATTTTCACTTGATTAAGGATATTGACGCTGGGAATATTTCGGATGATGAACCCGCAGTTTTGGATGAGTTTTTCTCTCCAATTCATCATCCCGAGTCTTTAACTGTTTTTCCCGAACTTCATATGTGTCTTGATTTTGATGAAATTTGCATGGATAAGCTGAACTTTGAGGAAACTTTTGAGGATAGTATTGAGGATGAACCAGTTTTGCTTGATGAGTCGGATTTTCCAATTCATCATGTTCCTTTCATTGACTGTGTACACCCTCCTCAACCTTTAACCGATAACCTTCCTCAATCACCTACCTCCATCCTTTCCATCGTTCCAACCTTGCAAGAAACCGTCTCACTTTCATTTCATATGTCTGGTTTACCAAGTTCGGCGTACCCATGGTTTCTCACGAATCTTGAGGGATTTGACCCAATTTCTCGCCATATTGATAGATTAATACAATCCATCTTTTCACATCGATCATTACAGATTGTACTAATTTATTCAATCCATTTCCACCCTCAAGTTCGTATTCCACTTCTCTCTCCCTTCCGCCATTCTTCTTCTCATATACCGAGACCGTATCCCGCTTCTATCTCCATACGGTCTCTCGTATTCTCCATTTCTTACCTCTCCACGTTTTTTCACCAACCAGCACATTATAGAGATAAAATCTTTGAATGGTTGGTGCTCTCTTTTGGCCTGTGTAAGGCCTTGTATAGCTTGATACCATTCTCTTTCCCCCCTAATCCTGAACTTCAACACTTAATAGTGAAAACACTGTTTTACTTAAGTTTGGGGGGGACTCCTTTTTTGTATATATTTTTTGTTTTCCTTTTTGTTTTGTATATAATTTGTTTCTAGGGAGCGCCGACATTTTTGACCCTCTTGGTGTAGCCTGACAGTGAGGGCACTGTCAAGTTTAAGTTTGGGGGTGTGCACGGTAAGCTTTCTTCCTTCGCATTCATTTGTATATTTTGCATTTGCATACCTTATTAAAAACCCACAAAAAATCGAAAATTTTTCCAAAAATATAAAAACTTTGTCGTCAAGTTAGCTAATAGGGTAACTTAGATTTTTATTCTGAAAGTTTAGTTGATATGTTAGAAATAACTAAATTCTAGGATTAGGAATTGAAAATCCTAAAAATAACCCTCATTCTGTCTAATTTTGGTAAGTATACGTCCTTACAGTTTTTTTGAGAAATAGGTAATCTTGAGTTCAGTTCTTGAGTTAAGTCAAGATGAAGGGAAAGTATTGAAGCTTTACTGGAGGATAAGTCTGAAAAATAGTTTCTTTTCTCGAGTTCAAATTTAGAAAGTATATATCCTACAAACTGCACTTACACGCACCTTGAAACTTGGGATAGTAGAGGATACCTTGAAATACTCTTGCCTGAAAGCCTAGTATGAAAGAAAAAACGGTATTTAAAGCTAAACACCAAAAGAGCATGTTGAAAAATATATCTGGTCTTGAAAAAGAAAAAGAAAAAGAAAAAGAAAAAGAAAAAGAAAAAGAAAAAGAAAAATAGTATAAAGTCAAGACCTGGAAACTGCTATTTACGCTTTAAGCTCACACATTCAGTAATCGGCCGTTAGTGCCTCAAGAAGCATTAATAGTCGCATGAAAGGTGTGTGAGCAACACCGTCCATCATTAAATGAAAAGAAGTAGTATTAGGTATTAGGGCAAGGGTATTATAGCTTGAATTGAATTCTTAAGTGTAGGGGTGCAAATATACACACACGTAGGGGTATACAATTGATGTTTGGATAAGAGATAGAAATAAAGAATAAGACTTGTGTTTTCTGTAAAGTTGATAAAAATCCCTGATTTGAAGCCGCACTTTAGAAGGAAAACTCAGGAGAACCAACATCTTTCTAAACTTTTTTGGAACGTATAGGATCTAAAGTTAAAACAGATAGGAGGTGTGAAACATAAGGGTTGGATATTTCTAACTTAGGATGATAGAATTTCTAAGGTAAATACTAAATTGTAGGAGTAGAATCGATGTTAACTTATAACACTAGCTTGACAGGATTTTGTGGGTGTAATCCACTGAAAACCCTCAGGAGACAACACTCCTCCTACTAGGGACACCTAGAGGTTTAACGGCTTGTTGCACGTGCTCAGTGCAATCGCGTTCCCTGCGAAAGTGCGGTTAGGACTTTTTTGTGAATAATTGGTTTTGCTCGGGACGAGCAAAAGTTATGTTTGGGGGTATTTGTTCATACCAGAATATTGCATTTCATACCGCCCATTCTTACGCTCGTTTGGTTATAGGCAGGTGCTTTTAATCAGTGTTTGCTATATATTTACAGGATACAGGTTCTCAGCTCTAGACAGTAAAATTCATAGAAAAGTACGACAAATTCCGGGTTACTGCCAACAACAGATAAAGCACAGATCTCCGCTCTCTATCCGTGTGTTGCCACATACCAGTTTAAGGGACAAAATGGCAAATCATTGTCATGTCATGCACAAAGCTCAATGTCAACACAAGATCCAAGAAATCTACGCGGAGCTCCAGGAAATCATAGCAAAAGATCCACATCACATCACCTTTTGATCTACTGAAATTCTGGAAGAATTGTGAAGAGTTTCTGAGAAAAGTCATATACCACACTGAAGAAGACATCAAACCAGGGAACCCCACAAAATCCTATGGCCTAATTCCTCTAAAGCGCCGCGGTTCCGCGGCATTAGCGCGCTTAGGCCACGGAACCGCGGCCATGTAGACTCTTCTCTCTGTCGTTTTCTGGGGGCAGTTTGGTACTTTCATATGGAGCCCGATTCTTGCCCTAGGTTTCCAGTTCCCTGCCTATAAATACCCCAGAATTTGCCAAGCCAAGGGTGTTAATTTCTTTAGCCTCTTTTAGTGTAGTTTTGTTCTTCTTCTTCTTCTTCTTCATCTTTCCTTCATGAAAATGTAGTGAGAGCATTGAGTGGATGTTAAATGAAGATGAGAGTTTTTGTATCATTCTTGTTTGTTTAGCTTCCCCTTGAGATTCTTGCTTTCTCTTGATCTTTCAACCTCTTCATTGAGCTTGAAAGTTTAAGGGTTTGTTATTGATCTCAAGGGTTGTATCTTCTTATGGAATTAGTGCTTCATTTCACATGAGTTCTTTACCCTTCTCTTGATCTTGCAACCTCTTGATTGAGCTTGCAAGTTTAAGGGTTGGCTATTGATCCCATGCTTGTCTTGAGTTCTAGTTTCTAGTTCTTTTTATTGCTTATTTCTTTCTTGCTTTTTATTACCATGCTTTACTTTCTTGCACTTTAAATTCCATGCCCTTACTTACTTGTAATCTTTTCTTTTCTTTGTTCTTTTTGTTCTCTCTTTTTGGTTCTTTTTGTGAATGATTGTAATTATCGTTGTTAAGAATAAATACGGTATTGTAAGTTAATGTTTCTTTGCTCATTTCCTTTTCCCGTTATTTTCCATTGAACTCCGTCCAAACGTTACGCAAGCGCTCCGTTAGGCACCCTACCCTACCAAGGTAACGGTGATTCCTAACCGCGACCGATTGCGTTCGGTTTGGCCGGAAGCGAAAGCAAGAGACAAGAATGGAAGGACAAGGGTAAATAAGCCGGATTCCACGAATACCGTGCTTAAATCCCCTAATCCACGTTGTTGCCGATTGCTCTAGCTTCAATTGGTCAAGACTCGGCTCAAAGGTTTTAAGTACGGATTTCTTTAGCTTACAATTTCGTATCTTTTTCTTAACAACTTCATACTTGCATATAAAACACATAGGTTAGTTTGAACAAACACATATACTCATTCTTTATTGACTCGTCTAAAACAAGAACGGACATACAACCATCTCCCTGTGGATCGACCCGTGCTCAACCGGCTAGCTGCAAAGCAACACCGTCCTGATCGCGGTTATAACATTAGAACTTTGAACATCCGACACGCCAAAAGCGTGCGATCAGGCAACAACAGCGGCCACTACGTCCAAAGCACGCGATTAGCGACCCCTACGTCAAAGGTATCAACAACCACCACTACATCAGTAGTATGCCAACAATCGACCCCTATGTTGAAGGCAACAAGAGCGACCCCTACATCGAAAGCATGCCAACAAGAAACCCCTACATCGAAGGCAATAACAACGACTCCTACGTCGAAGGAGACAACAATGACCTTTACGTTGGAAGCACGTGTCACGCTCTACGCCCCAGTACGGATGGTATTGTCCGCTCTGGCCGAAACCACACGATTTTGTCCTTTGGAGCGAACCGGACTCGAGAAGGGGCCACTTCCCATGAGATCACCCATCCTAGGATTTCACTAGACCGAGCACGCTTAACTACGGAGTTCTTCAAACTCCAGAATTCCGGTTCATCCAAAAGGCGCCTCAATAATTAAGGGTGGCATTATTACATTTATAATGCAATTCGGTTCTTTTTCGAAATGTGCTTCAGGAATCCGACCCCATTGTTCTGAAGCGGCTCCACACTCATATCACCATGTGTCCACAACAGACTGCACCGAGTGTGAACAGAGCAGATCACCATGATGTCCGAAAACCGCACTGCTCTAAGGTATTACATTCCCCCTACCTAAGAACAATCGTTCTTGAACCACAGACCTACAATTGAGGGACCTGTATGGGCCACCATAAATGTCACGTCCTGTGCCCCAGTACGGATGATATTATCCACTCTGGCCGAACCCGCACAGTTTTGTCCTTTGGAGCAAATCGGACTCGAGAAGGGGCTACTTCCCAGAAGGTCATCCATCCTAAGATTTTCCTAGCCCAAGCACACTTAACTACGGATTTCTCCAAACTCCGGAGTGTCGGTTCATCCAAAAGGCGCCTCCGTAATTGATAGTGGCATCATTATATTTATAATACAGTTCAGTCCTCTTTCAGAATGTGCTTCAGGGACCCGATCCTATTGTTCTGAAGCGGCTCCACACTTAGATCACCATGTGTCCGTAACAGAAAATATTTGAGTGTGGACAGAGCAGATCATCATAATATCCGAAGACCGCACTGCTTGGGGTATTACAACACATCAAATGATGACGACCTCCATGTCAGAAACAAATCAAGTATCGAACTTCTATGTTAGAGAAAGAGCGGTGCCAACCTTCCAAAAATGGGAACAAAAATCAAATCAACCTCTCCACGAAAAAAATCCATCAATTTCATGCATCACGAAACATATACATCGTATGCATTTATTGATGGGGCACTTTGTTAAAGTAAAAAATTACACCCCCTTGGCCAAAAGTCAAAAGGTCAAACTCAAAGTCAAACCCTAAACAAGTGGGCCTAAGCCTAAACCCAATCAAGTGGGCCCAAGCCCGGCCCAAATCGATCCAAGCTCAAGCATGGGGCCGGCCCCATGCCAAGGAAGGAGCAGGAAAATATAATAAATAAATTTAATGTGTAATATGTAGGAAATAAATGGGCGAAAAGCCAATTTTTGTAAAGCCAATGGCTCATGTGCAAAATTTGTGCACTTGGATTTGAGGAAACTGCAAGAAGCCAATTATGTAAAGCCCAAGGGGTTAAGTGCAATTTGTAAGGATATATAAACTCACCAAATGTATGAAATGATAAGTTTTCTCTTCCCATAAAGTTTGCTAAGGTTTGAGCTTCTATCAAGAAAGAGGAAAGTCTCTTTCTTCTTCATCTTTGTAGAGTTTTTTCATCACACTATTAAGATAGGATGTGCTCGCTTGTCATGCGTATACAGATTCCCCTTACCCTATGATAAGCAAGGGTTTATCGATTGTGCATATTTTAATCTCCGACGGCCATAGACAAAGCTGTCGTTAATTACCTCACGCTTTAATGCGAGGGAACCTTCGATTAATGGATCGTACGAATTATGCGAACTCAATGTGAAAATGTGTATGTGTGTGGAAAACAATTTTTATGCCTCTTTGAACATATAAGAGGCCATCACACAGGGGTCCCGCTTCCCAGTCAAAGGGCTGGGGTCAAAGGGGCTAGCAGCCTCCTTGTGGGGCTCAAGCCACTGCCCAAAAACAAAAATAAATCTAGTGTCCCAGTGTATGAGGGAGTGAGAAAGAGGAAAGCGAGCATCTCCTTAGGGGTCCCTGTGGGAGGGTATCTCCTTGGAGGATACCCGTTGCGGGTATCTCCTTGCAGAATACCTATAGTGGACATTCCCTTTTGGCGGGGATGTCCAAAGTGGACAATCCCCTTGTAGGGATATCTGAGATGGGAAATCCCCTCGGAGGATATCTGAGGGTGGAAAGTCCCTTTGTGATGGTTTCCTTGGGCACGGTGATGAAAGCCGACAGTTTCTCCGTTTCTAAATGCTTACTCGGGGCGAAAACCCTTTCACCTCGAGAGTTCTTCTTCTCTCTTGTTCTTTAAGTTTAATGAAGAAAGCTAGCTCTTTTGTTGGGTTTTGGTCTTAGATCTTGAGCTTTGAGAAATGGTATCTTTTCATGAGTTGGGTTCTCTTTTGATGGGTTGATTTGGGGAAGAACGAGATAAATAAGATGAGAGGGACCCAAAAGGAACTCTCTCTCTCTCTCTCTCTCTCTCTCTCTTTCTCTCTCTCAGGAAGAAGAAGATGAAGAAGAAGAAGAAACTTGTCTCTTTTTGGGGGGCTCAAAACCATAGAAAGATATAAGAGAATGAAAGTTCTTGTTGATTTCTTCATATATTTTCTTTATATGGGCTTACGACTTTACACATAGCCTCTTGGGCTTTACACAATTGGGATTTTGCCTTTTTCATGTCCATGTGCTCATTTCTTTTTGCACATAAGCCATGAGTTTTACATAAACTTAGCCTTTTGCCCATTTGTATTACATTTTCATACTTATTTGCATACAAAATTTATTTATTACAAATTTCTTTCTCTTTCTTTTTTATGGTCGTCCGGCTTCGCTTAGGTTTAAGGCAGTTTGGGCGTGTGCCCACTTTCTTGGGCTTGGGCCGGGGTTGATTAAACTTGGGTCCACTTGTTTAGGCTTTGACTTTAATTTTTTGACTTTGACTTTTGATTTTTGATTTCGGCAGTGGGTGTAAATTTCGACCCTAACAAAGTGCCCCATCATTAAATGTACATGATATTTATGTGTCGTAAGCATGAAATTGATAGATCTTTTTCATGTAGAGGTTGGCTTAATTCCCTTTTGGCGACGTGGAAGTCGGAGATTGCCTTTTGGCAACGTGGAGGTCGGTGCTTCTTTTTTGGCGACTGGGAGGTCGGTGGTTTGACTTGATTTGGTTTGGGAATAGAGCCAATGTCTACTTAGACTTTGATGGAGGAGTTTGGTTTAACGTCTATTTAGACGAAAGGTTTTTGGAGAATTTTGAATTTTGATGTTTAACGTCATCTTAGACGAAGGTTTTGGAATTTTGATTTGGAATTTGTACTTGGAATTTGGGTTCTTGGTCAACATCAGCACCGTTAACACTAAAACATGGTATCATAGTGTCAGGAGCGACCCATCATTTGCCTTTGGAGGATTTGGAGATTTGTATTTTTGATCGGTATCAATACCGCTAACACTGAAGCACAGTGCTAGGAGCGACTCATCATTTGCCTTTGGATGATTTTATTTGTTCCCAATTTAACGACCTAGAGGCCATATATTCACAATTTAACGATTTAGGGATCATTCTTGGTTTGATTTTCTTGTTTGGCAATTTTGGCGCATTCTTGCAGGGTTGTTTGAGATCGACTTAACTGCTATCTGAAGCATTTATGCGTAATATTTCTTAAGATATTGTCCATTGATGAGTTGCATGGGTCTATTTTCCTCAGCACTTATCAGTTGATAAGATCCTCTGTCAAATACTTTCTCGATGATATACGACCCTTCCCAGTTTGGTTCAAATTTTCCTCTTGCATGTCAGCTGGGGATGATCGGTCTTCTGAAGACCAACGTCAGTTCGCCTTTCTTAAAAACACGGAGGCGTGTCATTTTATCATAAGCCATTGACATTTAGGCTCGGTACAAATCCAGATCTTGTTGTACGATGAGTCTTTTTTTCGAGCGTATCGAGCTCTTCAAGCCAAAGGAGAGCATTTTCCGCCTTCGTCAAATTGTACTGGATGGCCATTCTTAAACATGGAATTTCGAATTCGAGGGGGGATTTCCCCCATCCTGAAGAGCAGTGAGTATGGGGTAAATTTGGTTGGAGTGCAGTGCGTGGTACAATATGCCTACAGCACCTCACGGAGCATTGGATCCCAGTCTCGTTTATTAGCTGAGACTTTTTTCTTCAAGAACTTGCATGAGATTTTGTTAAAGACTTTGACCAACCCGTTGGCTCTTAGATTATTGATGGAGGAATATTTCCAGTCTATCTTGTGTTGAGTGGCGAATCTTAAGATTTTGAAACCCTTGAAACATGACCTATTGTCAGAAATGATCCGCCTGGATATGCCGAAGCAATATAGAACATTATGCCGAAAGAATGTCAGAATATCCTCTATTTTGACTTCTTTTAGAGGGACGGCTTCATCCTATCTGGAAAAGTAGTCAGTGGCGCTAGTATGAACCTATGGCCTTTAGATGACAGAGAGTCAATTGGTCCAACTATGTCAGTGCTCCACATTTCGAATGTCCATGACGCTACGGTAGGATGTAGTAGATTGAGATACTTGTATATGAAGTTGCCGTGTATTTGATAGAGGTGGAATTTCTTCGCATGTTCTTCACAATTCCTTATCATGGTAGGCCAGTAATTTCCTACCCGCTTGATTTGAAGGCGCATTTTAGGGCCAAACTGGTGTGCTCCACAGATGCCTGAGTGAAATTCTTCCATAACTTTCTGGGCTTCAGCCGAGGATAGACACATGAGCCTGAGCTGGTCATATGATCTTCAATATATTGTGTCATTTACGAATACATACCGGAATGCTCTTTTCTTCAGCTGAACCCTCACGGATTTTTTTTCCGGTAGCTTATTATATCGGAGATACTCTATAAAGGGTTCTCTCCAATCAGGCTCGTCTCTAATGCCCAGGGCTTCTTCAACAGGACAATTTTCTTGTTCTAGTCCTTCTTCTTTACACACAAAAGTTGGTGGTAGAATTTGCCAACTTTGAATCGAAATTAAAATTTCATCCATTTCGGGATCCGCCAGTTCTTTAGCTTGGCGTGCGAGTACGTCAACTTTTCCATTCAACGCCTTGAGAATTCTCATCAATTCGATATGGATGAATTGTTTCATAAGTTCCATGACACGGTTTCTGTATTGAGCCAACTCTAATTTGTATACTTTGTATTCGCCACTTACTTGTTTGACGACTAGCTAAGAATCTCCATAAACACGCAGTCGGGTAATCCCAATTTTTATGGCTAGCTCGAGACCAGTTATAGTGCTTCATACTCAGTCTCGTTATTTATGAGAGGTTCAGTAAGAGAGAAAGAACGTCGTAAGGTGTAACACCCTAGCCTAATCGTAAGTTTTTTTCTTTTGAATGTATTGGGTTTTGTTATATTATTATTATTATTATTATTATTATTATTATTATTATTATTATTATTTTAAGTTGGAGTTTAATACTTTCTAATTAAAATAGAACATATTATTATGGTTATTTTAAGTTTGTTATAATTATGATTTTCCAAATTTGTTAAATAAGTATATTATTAGTATTTATGTTTGTTTAGTATTTGATTAATATTTTAAATTTCTATACATATAATATTTATTTGTCTAACATTAATTTAGTAACTAAATAGATAATATTAGTATGTTTGTTTTAATAAAAGATATTTAGTATTTAAGCTTGTTTGATAATTTATTAATATCTTATTTTAGTTTGCATCTAATATATTTTCAAATACTAGATATGTTAACAAATATATTATGGTTATCTAAATTAGTTAAGTATACGATATTTAACTTTTAAAGTTTTGTTTTGTTAAATTTAATAATATCTTATTTATATTCTAGTATAATATTTTGTTTACCATGATATATTATTAATAATCTTTTAATTTTTAAATTCTATTTTAAATCTTTCAAATTAAACTATTAGGGGTTATGAGAATTATTTTCCTAAACTTATATATATTTTATTATATTCACTCTCCAAATATATTTTATCTTTCCAAACAAATCTATACTTATTTTAATCATACCCATTTAAATTAATCTATATACATCATATCTATTTAAAACCCTATATATATTTATATAAATATTTCATATTATCCAATATAATAACAAACGATACACCTATTATATATATATATTATATTTATATATATATATTTATATATATATATATATAGACACACACAAACACCACAACCTTTATAAACTTCCACATGATTTAATCTCTTTAACAGTATTTGGATCTCTTCAAATATATTTTTCTACTCAATATTTTATTCTCCTACATTATAACAACTTTACATATATTCATTATTATCATCTCTTTTCTTCTCATATAAATCAACATTCTCTCTCTTTCTCATCACTATATTTTCTTCTTCTTTAAAATTAGCCGAGCTATCAAAACTTGGAGTTGCGTTTCGTGTCGTCGTGTTTATCCGTCTTCGAGGTAAGAACTCTTGATTTTTTTAGCCGATGCAATACCGACAGATATAGCAATAAATTCTTAGTCTATAATATTTGAATGAAAATTGTATTATTGTGCAATTTCACTAAAATACAACGTAATTATTATATACATAATGAAAACCTTTATTTTATACCGCTAACATAAGTTTGCATGATGCTCATACACATATACACATACATACATACATACATACATACATACACATATATATATATATATATACATATATATATATATACATATATACATATAGTTTATATTTAAACTTATTTACATAGTTGATATAAATTTTAATTAGTAGATGTGAGTTATCATTTCATTAAGTTAAATAATCAATTCAGTTTTATATTTTGTTGAATCTTTGTAGAATATAGTTTACATAATATAGTGCTTAGTAAACAGTAGTTCAGGATAATTAAATTATATATATAAGATCAGATCATTGTAACGGCAAGAAAATAAATATATAATATATAATACAATCAAGAAATTACTCGTTGTTACTAATAGTATGAAACAGAACGCTTAAGTGCATTTATATAAGATAACTATATTGATTATGTTTCAATACCCTTAGTTTCCTCCCAATAAGATAGCAAGGCTCTGTTCAAAATTTGAACTGAGGCAGCGCCTCACGTGCAAAGCATGAGAGCACTAGCGCCAAGAGTTAAAAACTCTGAGGCGGCGTTAAGAGTTAAAAAACTTTGAGGCAGCACCTCACGTGCAAAGCACAAGAGCGCCAGCGCCCAGAGTTAAAAACTCTGAGGCAGCGCTTCACGTGCAAAGCACGAGAGTGCCGGCGCCAGAACTAAAAGTTCTCCACCCTTGAATCAAACATCCAACGAAAATGATAAATCATCAAATTACAGAATTAAATTCTGTTGAGAAAATATTCCTCGAATCTTCCTAAACCAAGAAATGTTAATCTCTGTAAAACAGAGCACCGTTGGATTAAATATCCAATGGTGATTAAAAATCACCAAGATACAGAATAAGCTCTATATGGGAAAATATTTTCCCAATCTTGTTGAGAACAAAAAAAATATATTTCGTAAAATAGAAGGCCTAGGATCAAAGATCCAACGGTGGATAAAATCCCCAAATCAATTAGAGATCTCTCAATGAGAGATTTTCTTAACTAAATCAACAAATCAGCCTCGACTATATAAAGGACCCAAGACTTCAAGTCTTGTACAGAGGAACCCCCCATAAGCTTCAAGTTCAAAAAAGAAGAGCAAGCAAAAAGAGCTTTCAGAGAGAAGAAAGAAGAACTTTCTTCAAGGTAAAAAGAGATCATAGTATCCCATCTGCCTACCTAAGGGTTTAACCCTTATAAAAGAACATAGTTCTTTCCCTGGATCTGAGATCCATGAGACAAGTCTCCCACAAATGAGAATTTAATTCTCGTAGGGATGAATTTGTTCTTGAGGATTGAAGTTCTAGGAGAGAACAAAGAATTGAACTCCTTAGAAAAATGCACAAAGAAGGAAATAGCGCCTTGCGCCTCACGTGCCCTTCACGTGGGCGCTGTTTAATAAGGAGTGCCTAGCACTCATCGGTTGGTGCCTAGCGCCAAGCGCCCTATGTGCTCCTCACGTGGGCGCTGCTAAAATAAAGAGTGCCTAGCACTCAGTGGTTGGCTCCCAGCGTCTCACGTGGGCGCTACTAAAACAAAAAGTGCTCTGCACTCAACGGTTGGCGCTCAGCGCCAAGCGCCTCACGTGCCTCTCACGTGGGCGTTGTCTAACATAAAGCGCTATGTAAACAGAGCCCAGTTCCATAAAGAGTGTTTAACACTCCATAAAAAACAAAGAAATAGGGTGAGAGTCAGAGCCTATATCAATGCTCAGCATTGTTGCACATAAAAGGAACCGAGCCTAAACAAGTGTTTAACACTTTAATCAATACTAAGTGGACTGAGTACAAGTTAACCAAAAGTCTCTAATTTAGATCAACCGAGCCTATGTGCTTATATTCTTTCTAAATTGGTTTTAGTCCCAAACCCAACTACAGATCTCCCAACTGACATTGGTTCAAGGGTACATCTCCCCACACCTCTGATATATGTCGTTGTAATTCTTCAACGTCTTCAGAGAGGTGGCGGGTCCCGACAACCAACAATTCTACGGACTGCAATGTCCTTAAACTAGCTATGGACCACAATGTTCTTAAACTACGACCTCACCGCCAAATGGTGATCTATGGACCATAATGTCCTTAAACTTGCTGTGGACCGCAACTTCCTTAAACTAAACCCTCACCCTAAAATGGTGATCTACGAACCGTAACGTCCCCAAACTAAAATGATAGAGCCCAAATGCTCTTTCGTTGGATCAAAAATGATCCCGAACCCACGTTAAGTAGATCTTAGTCCAATTTCGGATTAACGTATCCTTAACAAATATTTAAGTTGATCTTAATCTCAAATAAGGTTAACGATCCTTAAATCAAACCAAACCCAAATCTAAGAAAATACGGATTTGGACTAATCCACGCCCTACGAGCGACAACACAAATTAGTCTCCGTATACAATCCACGGGCAACCAAAAATAAAACAAACACACACGACACGAAGTGACCTTCTGGAGCCGGAGAAAGTGGTTACCGTGCAGAGGCTTGCGCCTGCAGGGAAAAGTGTCCCCACAATAAAAAAAACCCCTCACAAAGAGGAGGAATCTAACGAAGTCTGCTACAACGGCCGCATCTGTCTAAACCTCCGATACATGGTGCCATAAATCAACTTAGAATTTTCGGAGAGGTGGACAGATAAAACCAAATAGCATCTGCCCCCAAAATTCAGGCCAGATGTCCTAACGTCCCGGTCGCGTCTTTCGGCGGTAAACAGATTCTGGCACGCCCGGTGGGACCTTTTCCTCTTTCCACTCCACACTTCATATGTCGTGTTCGCGAACGAATCGTGGTTTAATATGGTTGCCCTTGGATTCGAGGTACTAAGATTCTGTGTCTTGCTCCGTGCAGAAGAGAAGATGACATCGATGGCTTCCAACTACACCAATTGCAACAACAACTCCCACTCCGTCCCATCTGAAGGAGTAACTTACGGGCCCCAAGCGGCCTCCATCTTCACAATGCCGGTGGAACAGGTGACACAGGCTACCACTGGATTGTTCTTCGGGACCATTCTCCCGCCAATGAGCTTCAACGCTCCAGTGCCATCACAGGAAGCTCTAAAGAAGTCGGTCTTCGATCGGCTTGCAACTACTGCGGCTTCTCTCAACGAGTCATCCAAGTCTACTGCTTCAGTCTTCGACAAGCTGAGCCTAAGCTCAAATGGGCCCGCGGAGAAGTTCGCAATACCGGAGAAGGCTATCCCAACTCCTGTTGTAGGTGAAGTCGTCCAAACTACTTCCTCTACTCGAAGTCGGCCTTCGAAAGGTTGACCATTCCTTCCTAGAGGATATCAGTCTTTGACAGGCTAGCGCCAATAACAGTCTCTCCTCAAAATAGGGGGCACGATGAAGCTACTCCGACTATAGAGGTGATCCCGGCTACACGACATGCTCGACGTCGTCACTGGCTCCGAGTGAGGAAAGCTGGGGGCAGTTCCCCTTCTGGACTTACCCCACCAGCTCCAATGGTGGAAATTGATGTTCTTGTTCCAACCGGGAACAGTTTCGAGCTGCTCAGGAGGGTGCGCAGAAACTCTCTAACCGCCATCTTGAAGAAGTCTCCTCCGCCTGTCGAAAACACAACACTGGTAAAGCCGAAACAGCCTCCTCAGCGGTTGTTCTTTAAGATCCACAGAGTTTGGCGGAAAGTCCAAGACTCTGTAATTGACAAAGATTACTCTCGCCGGCTGAAGAAAACGAAGGCTCGGCAAGAGGAGGACCATCCCTCTGCCATACTGTCATGCCCCGCTTCCCGGTATACGGCGAAGGGGACGCGACTGGTCCACTACGTATTTACTCATAAGTAAATACGCTAAGCGTATATAGGCAATATAAAAGAAAATATATACAAGAGACAAGGTATAATAAAAACAACAACTTTATTTATTCACATTCTTTTGTACAATGCATGAAAAGGAAATACAGCTGAAATAAAAGCAATGCCTAAACAATGGCATAACAGGAAAAGATACTGAATAGAAAATGTACAATGTTTAGAGCTCAGGGTCTTCGCTGTACTGATCCAAGTCTTCTACAATTAGCTCGATCTCTGACGGTTCCAAATCACCTGACGACATTCAAAGAAGAAAGAAAGAGAATGTCGTCAGCGAACAGGTCGCTCGGTAAGTCCCAAAGATAAGAGGAAAGTAGAATAGACAGAATAAGAAGGTATCTTTTAAAGTTGTATTATATTGTTATATTATTGTATTTATTGTTAACACTGTTGTTTGTATCTTGGTACAGAAGAATGCCAGTGTATACGAGAGGACTCTTACTTGCTCCGGAGACTAAGGTATCAGGAACTCAAGGAACCGTTGGGCCACGGTACAACAGCAACGGAATATAGGTTAGGTGTCTTAATCTTACCGTCTCGTGCCACTTTTAACACCTTCCGTACCAATCTACCCCTTAAACCCCGCAGTGTTTTGATTGTATTGTTTGTCTTGTAAATTGTATTGATTGTATAATTGATTGACTGACCGAAACCATGATATCAGTAAACGGATGTAACCGTAGAATCATGTAAATGGAATATCTGGAGAATCATGTAAATGGATGTATATCCATGGTTCGGTTCGGTCAAGTTGTATAGATTGATAATAGGATTTATGGATTCATGTTGAATTGTAATATTGATAATTGTAGATTGTAGTTTGTACTTGAATCATATTCAAGTCAGATTATAATGAGACTCAAACTGAGTCAGACAATCAGCAAAGTAAATTGAATTTCTAATTGTTTTTTATTAATTTGTCTACCTTAAATAGGCAAGCACCCATTTCTCCGACTCCATGATGCTCAAGAGATTGGTTCCGCTTAAACCTATGTTTACTAGGGTCCTTAGGGCAATTTATAGAACTTGAGGGAGTTTTATGTAAAAAAATACTTTTATATACTTTTCAAAATACACCCCAAGCATTTATTAATCGTTTTTAAAGTTGTAATGAATGTAGATTTTATACGGTGATATTTCTAGTGAAAATATCCTATTTTCATAATAAGTGGTATTTATTTGTAATATTGGTCTTGTATGGAAATCATGGTATTTTAGTGTAAAATTGATTCTTGTGATTTTTGGAAAAGGATGGAATATTTATATCATAACAAAATAGGTATTTTAATGATAAATATACATATATTTATACAAAAATAATTTTAATATATATTTTATATTCTAAAAATCTCATTTTCTTAAGATGTCGTATTTTAAATCTTTCGAGACCGAATGCTCCTTGCGGAGATCTGAATCTCGTACTACTAAGCCCGAGGATGTGCGATAATCCGCACCATCCCGAACGGGTTTCCCAAAATAGGTTGCAGCGGCGCTTTGCAAAGATTTGTATAAATACTAAATCCTTTAGAAAACGGTTTTATTAAGTAAATGGTATTTATTTGTAAAGATATCAATTTCCCGTATTCTATATTCTAGAGTCTCCTAAGTCAACTAGACTATTCCTAACTGGTCCAAAGCGACAGATGTGAGATATCTCAAATCGCCTCTTCACCGCCAATTGTGGGCAGGTAAGTACAAGTGAAGAAAGGAGGGATCCACTCATGAATCACCATGAGACGGGCCTTTTAAAGTTACCTTTCTCACTTGCCTAACCTAGACACCACAAAGTTGGGTTTAGATAAACGACTGAATGCCCACAACCTTGTCCTATTTTCATAATAAGTGGTATTTATTTATAACGGTGTATCAATACTAAATCTTTTAGAAATGACTTTATTAAGTAAAGGCTATTTAAATGAAAATGTTTGTTTTCCCGTATTCTAAGTTTTCGATGGTATCGTGTTATGTTGCATATGAGTGTGTGAGGAGGTAGGTCGTTACCTCATGATCTACTTAAAGGTATAGCAAGTTTAATGAAGTTAAATATAGAATTGAAACAATATGGTATTTAAGTGAAAAATACGATAAATTGAAATGGCCATCATTTTATGTAATAAACTTGATCAATTTGTTTGATTAGTGTTTAATAATCAACATGAAGAAGTTTAAGTATGATTGTATTAGTGAGAAGTGGAATTTTATAGGAAACCGAATCGGAAATCGGATTTGTTCCGATTCCATCGGGTTTTGTAAATCCGTATTTTGAGAATAGAAAAGAGAGGTAGAAAATGGGACTTACGGGGTTTGGATCAAAGATAAGAGGAAGGTGGATCGGGAGGAGTCGCCGGTGCGTCGTTTCGTCTTCGGGAGTTCCTATGGTCATTGCCGGAAATTCTGCCGAAGAATTCGCCGGAGTTTCGCCTTTCGCTCAATTCGATTGCACACAAGAGTTCTTGAGAATTTTATAGAGTTGACTCAGAGTTTGGGGTGAGAGGGTAGAGGGTAAGGGTGGTATTTATAGGGTTAGGGTAGGTGAAAGTTTAAAATGAAAAATGTGATAAAATGTATTAAAAGTGGAGTAATTGGGGTTTTAAAAGAGCTCTGGAAATGGTCTGAAGCTAAAATTTTGCAGGTGTATATGGAATATGAAAAGACACAACTTTCATGTTGGGGTCGTCGCCGAAATTGGCTGACTCGGCCGTGACTCGGTCGGAGGACTGAGTCGGCCGAGTCGAGGCCGATTTGGCCGATTCCCAGCCGAGTCAGGCGGCCGGGATCCCCCCGACGGTTCATCTAACCCCTGGAAATGTTTCATTTTTCGGTGTAGTGGGGTTTTTGTGAGATATGCACGTGTAAACCCTTGGTATTCTAAAGGTTTTTAAAAAAATCAATATTCAAAATAATGTGGGGTATGGGATTTGAACTCTGGCGGCTTGGTTCAGCAGTGCAAGGTATTACCAATGAGATACAAGCTCCCTGTAATTAAATTGCTAATTAATTACTTAAGTCTTGTGCTCAGGCAATAAATACCCCTTTAAGGATTTTGAAAAAAACAATTTAAAAATTTGTATGGAACGTGTATAAGAAAATTAGGGTTGTTACACATACCATGAAAGGTATCGTCTGCATGGGCCCCCTCAACTTCGACCTCCCATAAGAGGAGAAGGCTGGAGAAGATCCCCATGCCTGCGGTAAATTTCAAAAGCAGTGGACCCAAACGCCCCACGTCTGGGGGCATGGTTGTGCATACCGTCTACATAACATCTGAAAAAGAGGATAGTCGTGCTTCCGTGAGTCATCGACCACTCACACGGTCTGTGACGAAAGCTCAAGAGCAACAACAAAAGCTCCAGGAGATATTGACAAGGATGTCCGCACTTACTGGGCAGAAAGAAAGCCCGGAAGCATCGTCGGAACATCGCCAAAAGAAGGAGACCGACACCGAGTTCCTCTGAAGAATACTCGAAAAGAAAGATAGAAAAGCCATGGAACAAGCGGCTAACATAAAACAAATAGCGCTCCTGTTCCAAGATATGGTGGGGATGATGATCCAGCCAGACCCTCCAGCCGAAGATCCCCCAATAATCATTGAAGACGACAGAGGGAGGACATCAAACCCTCTTACGGCTTTATCAGCAACCAGGGAGGAGACGATCTTGAAAGCTGCGCTTGATGACTACATAGCTCAAGAAATACGAGCTTATCAGGCAAGCGAAGCTGCTGGCCAAGTCATCAGAACTGGGCGACCATATCCAAGTTGGTACAATCAAATTAAGTACCCACCGGGATATACAATCCCTAAATTTCACATGTATAAGAGGACAGGAAACCCCTATCAGCACGTCACTCAGTTCAGGGCTCTCTGCGGCAATACTGGAGGTGACGACAAATTGCTATTTCGCCAGTTCATCGGCAACTTAGCGGAGACGGTATTTGAATGGTACTCGGAACTTCCGAATGACTCCGTCAAAACATTCATAGAAATGGAGTTGCTATTCACCCAGCATATCGCAAGCGCCAGCGAACGCACCCTGATCACGGCATTGATCAATGCCAGGGTGAAGCCAGGAGAGACATGGGTTCAATATGCAATTCGGTTGCAGAACCTATGGTCGAAATGCAAACAACGCATAGAAGAAGCTCCTGCCGTGGGCATATTCGTGGGGACCCTTGATCCGCAGGCAACTATATCCCAATTTATGATGTTCTTCAAGCCGACCACTTTCCAAGCCTTGATCGACAAGCTGACCCAAATGGACCAGATGGGCCATAGAACGTCCTCCTAAAAAACGGAGCCTCGAAATGAAAAGGGAAAAGGGAAAGCGACCTTCGTCGCCAACGCTCAGCAACAGCCGAGTGATCCGAAGCCAGCTGCTCGCTAAAACGATAAACCGCGATCACTTGGAGAAAAGTTGAGACGTCCTTACTCATTCCCTCAGGATAAAACTAGAAGATTGTTCGAACTGGCGGTGTGCAACAGGCTCATCACTCTGCCGGATCCAAGACGCCCACTGCAACCGGGCGACGTCAACAATCTAAATTACTGCCCCTAACACCGAATAGTGGGCCACCCAATCGAAGATTGCTTCATCTTCAACTACTGGGTTGAGGACCAGTACCAACAGGGCAGGTTCGCGTTGTTTGAAAATTGGAGGGTAAACCCGCCACAATAGCACGCTCCTAAAAAGGTGGACACGACGGGGGCATCGTGCTCATTTATAGACGAAGCTACATGGGAAGTTGTCCTTTTAGCTAAGACCAAAAGAATGCAGAAGGATCTTCAAGCATGCCCGGCAATCAGGTGGAAAAGCCCGCTAGATCCCGAGATCGTTGATGGGATGCTGAAACCGCGCCCAACACCGAGAGTTGGTAGCGACGGGCAAAATACCCAGGCACAGTCGTCAAAGTCTTCAAAGAAAAAGAAGAAGACCAAGAAGCCTGCGCAGCCTGATGACAAGCGCATGGACCTGCAAAAGAATATTGACGCGTTGGAGGAATATAACCAGAAGGCGCGAACCCTGATCACACTCCAAGAGTTTCTCAACCATATCCTTGAGAGCGGAGATAATGACAATGACGATGGAGACGAATCATCAGAAGAACCCGAGGATTATGTCGCAAGTTGTCACATGATCTCTCATTCGCCAGTAAATGACGAAGAAGCTCACTCGGCATCAGGAGATAATATAGAGGAGCCGGGGGCAGAATCGGTTCCAAAATCCTTGGAACCATCAGACGAGATGATTGACATGCTTCTGAGCGAAGCCCATCAGAGGAGCAAAGATGATCAAGAGCATGAAATGGCCATATTCGAAAAGGCTAGGCGTCGGCATCAAGTCGAAGGAGTCATGGTAGGAATGAGTCGCAAAGCACTCTAACCAGATCGAAGCACGCCCGCGGCAGACAAAAACAGGCTTAAGGAAAGGAAACGGTTCGCTAAAGCCCTGTCAATGGGAATGAAGCTGCCACCTTTCAAAGGAAATACTCCTGGCGGTATACATCTTGACGAAGTGGATGGGTATCCTAACTACTGCTTATACCATCGGAGGATTGCACATCCTACCGAAGAGTGCAATGCCTTCAAGAAGTGGTGGCAAGGATACGTTGCTCACCGACAACATTTCAAGCGGATGAAACGCAAAACTCGTCGGGAGTAGAAAAACACGGCAGATGAGCATAAAAGAACAGCCGGCAACTGTCACATAGTTGATACCAAGAGATCTCAAGTTCTCAGCTTCGGAAGCGATTCTGACGAAGAAATAGCCTTCGGCCCTCTCTTCAAGGAATCCACCTCAGGAAAAGAAGAAGAAATAAAGAACTGTGAGAATATTCATCTGCGCAACCGTACGTTCCTCAAAAAGAATCTCAGGCCTACAAACAAGGGATCGAACAAAAAATATAAGGGGAAGGAATAAGTCCCTGAGGATATTGCCCTCGATGATCGAGTCGTCGAAGTGATTGCAGCCAAGGACCCGCCTAAGAAAAACAAAGTAGATTACAATGTCCTGGCACACATGAGAAAGATACCCTCACAGCTAAGCGTTTTGGATGCCCTTCTGTTTTCTAAAGAGACACGAGATTATCTAATCAGGGCATTACAAGAGCCCGAGCAGTTTCAAGGTTTCCTTGCCGAAGAAAAAATGAAGGACAAGCTGGCAGAAGTGCACACAGCTGACATCACTTTTGGCGATGAAGATCTCCTCCTCGGAATGTGCGAGCACAACCGTCCCCTGTATTTCACCGGGTACTGCAATGACATCAAGATATGGAAGATCTTAGTTGACAATGAGTCCTCTGTCAACCTCCTAAATGTGAGGGTGCTAAAAGAAATCTGCATGAGCGTTCAGCACCTCTCTCGAGATAAAATCACCATCTCCGGGTTTGACTCCCAGTCATCACGGACACTCGGGTCTGTAATACTGACGTTACGCTTTGGGCTGCTCGTCATTGACATCAAATTTCATGTCATTGACGCTAAGACCTGCTACAACGCTTTGCTCGGCAGGCCTTGTTTACACGAGTACATCATCCCTTCTACACAACATCAGTGTATGAAGTATTTCAAAGATGGTCTTGAGTATACCGTGACGGGGGAACTAAACCCATTCTCCATAAACGAAGTCCGAAAGTACGAAGATGCAATGTATTTCCTACCAGACTTTGAAGACACGGAAAGATACCATAAACCGGAGAATACGCTGTAACAACCGAGTTCATTTATACCAATTCCAGTTCCCGTATTTATCATATCTGTGGTATTTTATTGATTTATCGTGTTTGGATGCGATTGGTATTTTACCTTCTACATTGCATTTGACCCGACCCGCTTGCTTGAAATTGTTCGATTCATATTTATAGCTTACATTGACTTGTTACATAGAAACGAGCATCTAGTGTATACTGTATACTGGCATTTCATCTAGCATCGTATATTTTAACATATAACATTTTAAGTCACAGAAAATATTTTAAAATTACATAACATGGCCTGCATGATACCCCTAACCCTGTGGTACCATCGGCGCATCTTGTTTTCATCCCGTTCAGTGAAACGGACGTGTTTGGATGGTTACGCGCACCTACGTGCATCTGTTCTTGGGGGTATGCATTTTCGTTGCTTGAGCATTCATTTTGAAATTTGGACATCGCATATATTTTTCATATTTTAAATCTGAATTTTTAGATCCGACCCGGGCACATTTTGGAATATTTTTGTATCCCGCCAAAATTCAAATTTTATTAAAATCAATATCTCTATATTTTTTAATCCACAGCTTTTAAATTTTCGTTAACCGAAAGTATTGTACCTAACTAAAAGATTTCCTAATTTAAATCATAACAAATTTAACAAACCCCATTCTCTCTCTTTCCTTCTTTCTCTTTTTCTGCCTCATGGGCCCCGCCGCAAACACACACACTCTCTCTCTCTTCTTTCTCTTTTCTCTTCTCTTCTCTCTCTCGCCCCTTCGCTGGCTCTCTCTCTCCTTTCTCTCTCCTCTCGCACTCTCTCTCTCTCCTCTCGCGAACACTGTTCGCTTCTCGGATGTCGTCACCGCTGCGAGATGTGCTCACCTCCCTTCTTCACATCTTTTCTTTTTCGTTATTAATACCCCACGAGAAGCCCTAGCCCATCGCACTCGCCTCATCGCCGTCACTGCCCTATCACCCTCGTTGCCACGCCTTCTCCGACTAACCTTCTCCTCTCCTCCTAACCTATCTCCAACCTCATCGCCAAGCATTCATCGCCTCGTCATCATCCTTCCTTCTCGACTTCATTCCCAGCCAGCACCCGAGATCCCCTCGACCACCATCACCACCTCCCTCAACTGCACCCCTAAACCCCATAGTCCCCTCGTCTTCCTCCTGAGATCCTTGCCGCCGACTGCTCCCTCTCCTTCTCCTCAACTCCATTGACCTAACCTCCCTAGCACCCTTTAGCGCCATCACCTTCATCTCCCCAAGCAGCTATCGATCTTGACCCAATCACCGTCGCCGCACTTAGCACAACCCTTCACCGTAACTCTGCGCACCCAGGAACCCACCAACTCCAGCCGTCATCTTCTTCGTCTCCATCGACTCCTTCTCCTACCTTCCTCTGCAAACCACATTGTCGCCACAAGCACCATTACCGCGGCCACCTTTCTCCTTCTCTTCCTCTCCATCTCACCTGAAAACCCTAGCCGTGCCCATCTCCCTTTCCGACCTCCATCCTCGTCTTCACCCTCTTCGAAAATAGACCTCATCATCATCATCCTATCATCAGCAGTAGCTGCCTCACCGACGACAACCTATCTCCATCCTCCACCAACCCACGACCTCAACCCTAGCACCTTGCCGATATCTCACCCCAGCACCTTCATCTTCCTCGACATCCACTTTATCTCCTCCTCGTCTTCGATTGCCATGGCTGTCGTCGATGTAAGTGTTGTTGCTGCTCATGATGATGGTGGTGGTGAGATTGTGAGTTTTGATGCCTAGTACTTTGATCTGCCTATTATGAAACTTTGGAAAAGGTAAGCAGATGCTATCTGGGCTCTGGAGCATTGGCAAAATCTCAAGCGCTTTCTCTGGAGATCCTGCAACTACAGCGAAGGCCGAGCACAAATCGAACCTTAGCCGAGTAGTATTTAATTGACAAGATCAAGTTTTGATCTTGCTCCGTTCGTGATTTCATGTCAGCATTCATCTCCGGTTATCCGTCGTCATATTTTTATACAGACCAGGGCGATCATCGGAGCCGTGCTCGCCACCGCCTCTCCGGGAGACCCAGTGGACGTCCCCTACCTGTGTGGTCACATTCTTGGATTGCCTGGTTTTGTTCTGTACGTGTGTGCATGAATCGAGACTTCTACCGACTTCGGACACTGCGTTTACATCCGTCATGATATTCGTTCAGACAAGTTTATCTTACTACATGCTACATTACATTTTATGCATCTATTTTAATAAATATAATATTTGAATTTCAAACCGTGCATCCAAAGTACTTGTTTCACAGTTTTACAATGACCGTATGCATCCATTCTTATCATTTCATATCTAACACATGCAAACCTATCTTGTCACATATCATACTATAGTATACCGCATCAAATTGAATATAACCATTTACAGTGTTTAATGGAACATCGTGCATTAACTAGTTTATCATTTAAAGGTTATATGATATCCATCCGCATCCATATCGAATAGAATACATATAGCTGCATTCACAGATCTCATTAATAACCCAATATTGTTGTTTTAATACCACATGTTTAATAAAGTGCAATCCAATTTGTTTTAGAACTATTAAATGTAACCCTAATCGACAGTGTGCATCCATGTCGTTGATTTCCTATCTATGTGCATACCATTCATGCCGGTTCATTTCATTAGTACTCTATACTTGTTTTTGTGTTTGAATTTATACCTATTTCCATACCACATCACACTATTCCATTTTTTATTGTTACATTGGTACCCTAAACTTGTTTTTGTCATCCCATGCTTATTATAGTATTGATTATAAGCACCCACATGACATTTGTGCACCCCATGATATGACTTGGTATACTATTACTTGACACGACTTGATACCGTGCACTACGGGACATGATTGGATTTATATATACTACCTGACTTGACCTAATATACCACAGCTTGACTTGTTACCTGATCTTGTTACTAATGCCAACAACCTTGACATTTTGTCCCTACGGACATTTCCTATTGTCTATTCAGACAAACCTGTAACACCCGAGCCCCATAATACTATTTCTGGTACTGGTTGAGTGTTATAAATTGCTCATTTCAATTATCCTGATTGTTTGGTGCGTATTACTAAATTTTAACCGGTTAAGTCATTTTGGCACATAACAAATTTTAACACCTAAAGTGAAATTAAAAATATCCATGTTGGCCTACTCGTCGCCACTAGTCGCGTGGTAGCGTCCGCGCGTCGAGATTTCGTCCCGTTCGGTGAAACGGGCAAGTTTGGACGACTACGCGCGCGTGCAAGTGTCCGACTTGGGGGCATGCATTTTAATCATAAAACACCTCATTTCAAAATTTGGAACTCACTTAAATCCTATAATTTGAATTTGAAACATTTGGGCGCAACCCGGGCGCGATTTGGAAATGTTTCATTTAGCGCCGAAATGCCCAATTAATTAAATATTTCTAAAACCATATAATATATTTTTGTTCCTATTCCTAACGATTAAATCACTTTTAATCTCTTGGTTTTAACTGTTCCTTTCCCCTCAGCCAATCACGAGGGAAATAAATCCCTCGTGGGCCCCATCCACCATCTCTCTCTCTCTCCGTCTCTCTCTATCTCTCTCTAATCTCACTCTCTCTCTATCTCCTAAAATCTCTCTCTCCGTCTCTCTCTATATCTATCTAACTGTCTCTCTCTCTCTCTCATATATATATAAAAACCCCACTGTTCCTCCTTCTTCCCCACGAGAAACCTCGCGAAAACCCAAACCCTAGCCTCTCGTCGCCGTCGCCGCCGCGGTCCCCGCGCCGACGAGACCACCACCAGCACCCTTGCAGACGCCGCACCTCCGTCCTCCTCTGCTCTCTCCTTCCCTGCAGTGCTGCAGCCAACGCCACCGCCCTGCACCGCTGTGCTGCCGTCGCCGCCGCCTCCCATCGCCGACGACGTCGACTTCCTCCCTTCACCCTCGTCCCGACCTCCCCATCTTCCTCCTCCTTCCCTCGCCGGCGCTGCCACCAACCCGAGCCCAACCCCATCACCTAACCCTCTGGTTCGCCGGAAAAGGGACACCGTCGACCCCCTCGTCGTCGCCAGCACACAGACGACCGCCTCCTCTTCCTCCTGCAGCCCAGACCAGGCCCTTGCCTCTCCCCTACTCGCTGCATCTCGATCCAGCCACCTCCAAGCCCTCGCCGCATTCCCTGTTCGCCGCCGGCGCGCCCCTCGCCGTCGAACCCCGTCACGTTTGCACCCTTGCTACCCCCTGTAAGCCTCCTTTCACCATCTTCCTTCGTGTAACCCTTCTCTGGTCGTTACTTGATGTATTTTTTGGTGTTTGCTAACTTCGTCGCCGTTTTGACATTTTGCCGGATTCCGGCCGTGCCGACGTTTGGACCCGACTCTCCAGCGAAGTACTCTGGTCCGTGTGGTCCCGCTGTTCGCTGTTTGGACTCGATCCGTGGCCCGTGCATCCGTCTCGTGTTTTCCGCCGACGTTGCATTCGTGTTTTCCGGTTTACGAAACCGTCGAGGCAAGTATCCGAATACTTGCTCTAACATGCTAATACAAGATCAAGTCTTGCTATACATTTAATTATCATATTATTTAATATAACCACACAGTTGATGGTAATATTGATATTTTAGTATAACTTAGAATTGACGGATTCAATTATCTTTAACATTGAATCATTATAGTAGCTTCTTGAAATTAATTGGTCTGCTATCAATCCATGCTTTAACAAACTAAACCAATTAGATCGTCCTTGCTTTATTTGTTAGATCATCCATGTGACAATTATTTATGCTTTAGTTTTAATTTCATATAGCTTCATTGCTTTACGTTATTGATATTGCTTTACCCTGTGACTACTGCACCCCAAGGGTGCTTGAACCTGTTAATAAAGATAATACAAAGCACCATTGTGATTAAGTGACTATTATTGCCGTTTACTTTAAACTCTTGCTGCTGTTCATTGTTCGATTGTATACCTGTTGTGAGCACGTACTCGATTGCACTACATGTTGACCGGACCTTGCTACATGTGACATATTTACATACTGATGCACCGGACACGATACCCTGTACATACCGACTCAACCTGTTGTACCACGACCTGACTTGTTACATGATCTCATTGCCTAATGCCGACAAACCTGACTTGGGGTCCTCATGGACCATTCCTGTTGTCTATCCAGACCAACCTGCTTTTACCTGATCCTGTGTTGGCATTAGTTCTTGATTACTGAATACCTGACCTGACATACATAACTTGGGGGTATGGGGAAATCAAAGGTGAAACCGACTTGTAACTCAACAGTTCGATACCTGTTCTGATCAGTCTTACGGGCTTGGCCAGCCCCGGAGTGATGATGCTGACATCACTCGCCCATCCTGCTACCTATTACTGCCTAGCGGCACGTCTCGGATTCAGCCCCGAGAATCTTGACCGTGGTCCCGGGCACGCACGGGATACTATTGAGTTACATCGACGAGTCACCAATTGATTTCAAAGACTTTAGAGTAGAAACCTGATAGGACAGTTTAGTTACCACTGCATATTACCCTGCACTGTTATTTCATAGTACTGCTTTATTCATGTTCATCCCTGCATTGCTTATTACCATGTTCATATTATATTATTGGTTGACATGACGCGCTGACGTCTGGGTTTTGCATGGCCCAGATTCCTTACCACGGTCGACGACTGAGCAGGAGTACTTCAGCCAGCAGGCTGATTTGTGAGTTCTGTAGTGGTTAGTTCATTTATTGCATTTTATTTCCAGGTGCGATTCCGCATTATGGGACGTACCTTTCTATTATTGTATTGGATCATTTGCTTCCGCACTTATTGTTTATTGACTCTTGTTATTATGGATTTGGACATGTGTTAGATTAGTTTATTTATCTTGTTCTTGATATCTCTACAGCCGTAATGTGACTGTGGATGTATACTTCCTACCCACAGGTAGCATGGTTGGCTATGTCACGTGCCCAATCTTGCATACTCTGGGAAGCGGGGCGTGACATGGTTCTTTTGGTATCAGAGCCATAGGTTAGTTGGGTTGATTCTTTGTGGTTGGGTATTGTACCCAATACACGAATCAGAATACCCGTGTTTAGGAAACATGTCCTGCCACCTTGACCGTTTTACCATTCTTGAATCATATTCTTCCGGATTATATCTTTTACGATGTGCAAACTTACTTTGTATGTCGACTCGGAAACCTGATTTCTTGTTTTCCCTAGGACTTGGGCGACTTGGGTGGAGTTAAGTAATTGCGGCTATGATACCGCGGCATAGCTACAATGCGGTACTCTATTTAAGTATCTTGGAGTTCTAGCCTTGATCCACATTCAGAATCTATCATCATGCTAATGTTGGGTGTTTTGAGTTCAGGATTATGACAGATAAGAGGTTGAAGACGTACCGGAGGCGTGTGAACGAAGCCGCCATGCTTGGAGTGATAAGAGGAATGCTAGAAATCAAAGAGACAGATTGAGCTGATCCAGCAATAGCAGATTCGTTTCAGGAAGGTTTGCAGATCGTTCAGCAGTCTGTAAACAACGATGGAACTGGACCAGTCGAACGAGTAAGGGCCGTAGCAGATTTCAGACTTTGGGTCCGTCTACATTTACTGGTTTAAAGGAGCTGTTACCAGCCGAGCAGAGGCTAGTGACACGGAGAATTTGCTGATTGCGGCACAGATCCCTGAAGACAAGAGAGTTGATGTAGTGCGCATTCAGCTGGTGGATTATGCCCGAGAGTGGTGGCTTGTGGAGGAGACCCGCTTGCCCAAGCCAATCAGTTGGGCGGATTTCTCTAAAAGTTTCTTGGAAAAGTTCTTCCCGCGGACTGCACGGGAGGAAATGGAGGAGAAATTTATTGGGCTGAGACAAAATGGAGCATCTGTGGACGTACACGCAGCAGAATGGACGAGACTCAGCCGCTTCGCTGGACCCTTGGTCGCCAACGAGGCAGACAGGGCGCGAAGGTTCTTGCGCAGTTTGGATGTGGACATCCAGAGGCAGATCGTCTCCCTGGGTTTGACCACTTTCTCACAGGTTCTTACGGCAACCAGAGAGCAGCAGAGTTTGTCAGGATCGAAAGGGAACCTTCAGCAGACAGCAGTTGCGGTAAGGAAGCAATTCTGTCAGGCCAGTCGAGTTTAGGGCTAGGCCGACAAACAGTGTTCTTGCAGCTATGGAAGTTGATAGTAATGAAGAGCCGGCAATTGTTCGCGATTTTATGGACGGGTTTGAAGATATATCGGGCTTTCCGCCGAAGCGAGACGTGGAGTTCGCGATCGACCTTAGTCTTGGTGCAGTGCCCGTATCAAAATCTTATTATCCGATGGCACCAGTGGAATTGGAAGAAGTTAAGAAACAAGTTGGTGAATTACTCGAGAAGGGTTGGATTCGAAGCAGCAACTCGCCTTGGGGAGCTCCAGTTCTTTTAGTAAAGAAGAAGGATGGCACGAGAAGGATGTGCATTGATTATCGAGAATTGAACCGGGTGACTATTAAGAACAAGTACCCGATCCCTCGCATTGGAGAACTTTTTGAGCAGCTTAGTGGCGCGAGGGTATTCTCGAAACTGGATTTGCGATCCGTATATCATCAGGTCTTGCAGATGTTGAGACGGGAGAAGCTTTATGTGAAAATGAGTAAGTTTTGGCTGGAGGGAGTGAAGTCTTCGGGGCATCGGGCGATGGAATCGCAGTCGATCCCGAAAAGTTTACTCGCCGGTAGTCCTGCTGTTTTTACTCACGGAGCCCTCTCGGGTTTTCATCCGTGCCCATTTTGCTTATGGACATACCGTTTTTTTTTATTATTATTGTTGTTTTTTTTTCCTTCTCTCTTTTTTTTTAACGAGGTCGCGCCCTTTCGGGTTTTCACGAACACTCGCCGGTAGCCCTGCTGTTTTTACTCACGGAGCCCTTTCGGGTTTTCATCCGTGCCCTTTTTGCTTATGAACATACCGTTTTTTTTATTTTACTTTTATATGTTTTTTTTATCTCGTCAGCCTAAAGGTGCTGCGATAGTAGTTTAAAGACGTTTCGGTCTGCTATTAGTTTAAGGACATTTCGGTCCGTTGTTAGTTTAAGGACATTTCGGTCCATCATGGAGAAGGCCGACTACTTTTTATAAAGTTTGAGCTTAGGAAGATAGCGAGCGGACATAGTCGTCGTCATCTATCATTGACCTAGGCTGTGGCTCATTAAGCATAGTATTTCTTTAGGAAGCGACCGTTTATTGGCCTGAAAGGCCTTTCACCGTGCATGTCCATGAGTAAATAGGCCCCATCCTGGTAGACCTTATCTATGATATACGGGCCTTCGTAGTTTGGCTCAAATTTTCCCCGCTTGGCGCGATTGGGGATCATAGGCCTTTTGACCATTAGTACGAGTTCGCATTGGCGAAATGTTCTCGGTCGGGTCAGTCTTTCATATAAGCGCGTCATCTTCGCTTTGTAAGCTTCCAGATTTTGTTGCGCTATGAGCCGGGTTTCATCAAGAGCGTCAAGCTCTTCAAACCGGAGGTGAGCATTTTCTTCATTCGTCAGCTCGTAGTGAACTGCCACTCGTAGAGAAGGTAACTCTATCTCGAGGGGGAGTACTGCCTCGGTGCCGAACACCAACGCGTAGGGCGTTGTGTTCGTGGCTGTCTTGAATGTAGTTCGATACGCCCAAAGAGCCTCTTGCAGTCTCTCATGCCAGTCTTTCTTACTTCGGGACACCGTTTTCTTTATAATCTTTGTTAAGGTCTTGTTGAAGGCCTCAGCGAGACCGTTGGCTCACGGATTATAGACTGAGGAATACCTCCAGTCTATATTATGCTGCTGCGCGAAGCGGCTGATTTTATGACTTCGGTAGGCTGGCCCGTTATCGGAGATGATCCGTCTCGGAGTTCCAAACCGATATATGACATGCGTTTTGAAGAAATGGAAGATATTCTCCGTCTTCACTTCTCTCAACGGTACTGCCTCTGCCCATTTAGAGAAGTAGTCAGTCGTCGCCAGGATGAAACGATGTCCCCTAGACGATGCTGGTTCGATAGGGCCGACTATGTCAGTCCCCCACATTTCGAATAGCCAGCTAGCCACCGTTGGATGTAGTGGATTTGGATGCTGATGGATGAAGTCCCCATGAATTTGGCACGAATGACATTGCTTTGCATATTCAAGGCAATCCTGGATCATCGTGGGCCAGTAGTAGCCCATCCGTTTAATTTTCAACTTCATCTTTGGGCCCGCTTGGTGAGAACCACAGATTCCGTCATGAACTTCCTGAACGACTCTTTCTGCTTCGTCAGGTCCTAAGCATCTCAGCCACAAAGAATCGAATGATCTCTTGTACAGAGTTTCATTGACGAAGGCGAAAGACAGAGCTCGTTTTATGAGCTGATGTCTTGCGGACGCATCTTCGGGCATTTGGTGGGACTTGAAGTAGTCTATAAAGACTTCCCTCCAATCCTCAACCTTCTCATGGTCTTTTATTTGTAAGGTCGACTGCTCAGTCGCTCCTTTTTCTTCGGGTGATTCCAGAGATATTTCTGCTGGGGCGAGCACTCGACGACTTTGTACCACGATTCTAACATCATCGAGGTTCTCGTCAGCCATTTCTTTAGCAAGTTTGGCCAACGCGTCTGCCTTGCTGTTTTCTGCGCGCGGTATGCTCTCCAAAGTATAGTAGGGAATTTGGGTCAGCAGTTGTTGCACCTTTTCACCGTATTTTACCAATTCCGGTTTGCATGTTTGGTAGTCGCCGTTTACTTGACTAACGACCAGCTGGGAATCTCCATATATGAAGAGGTTTTCAATTCCCATGTCGATGGTGATCTCGAGGCCTGCTATCAAAGCTTCATATTCGGCTTCATTATTCATCCTCGGCTCTGTTAAGGAGAAAGCGAAGCGCATTATTCCTTCTTGTGGGGTCACGAAAATAAGGCCAACCCCCGATTTGATTATGGGGGTATTTTGCTTGCGCTTTTTCACGGAAGATGCTCCATCGAAATAGAGTTCCCATCGGGTATCGCTCCCATCGATAGCGTCAAACGCATGTTTGTCTGGCAATTCGCAATTAAGAGGAGAATCAGCCAGTATCGGATGCTCAGCGAGGAAGTCGGTGATAGCCTGGCCTTTCACTGCCTTGAGAGGTTGATATGTTATTGAGAACTCCATCAAGAGCAGGGCCCATTTAGCGAGTCATCCCGTCAATATGGCCTTTGACATTAGATATTTGAGAGGGTCCACCTTCGAAATGAGACGGACTTCATGTGCTAATGCGTAATGTCTGAGCTTTGTTATCACGAAGATCAACGCCAGGCAGTGTTTTTCAACGGGGGAGTAGTTGCTTTCTGCCCCCAGTAGAACTCGACTTAAGTAGTAGAGTGCTCTTTCTTTCCCTTGGTCGTTCTTTTGTGCCCATAACGCGCCTAAAGAACCTTCAAGGGCGGTCGTGTAAAGAATGAGAGGCTTTCCCTTAACTGGAGCAGCCAACACTGGAGGGTTCTGTAGGTATTGCTTAATCTCGTCCAGTGCGCCTTGGCATTTGCGATCCCAAACGAATGGGGTTCCCTTCTTCATCAGGTGACTGTAAGGGCGACACTTGCCAGAGAGGTTGGCTATAAATCGCCGAATATATGCGAGCTTTCCTTGGAGAGACCGCAGCTGTTTGAGAGTTCTCGGTGGAAGCATTTCCATAATCGCCTTGATCTTGGACGGATCTATTTCGATGCCTCGGTGTCGTACGATGAACCCCAGGAATTTGCCCGAGGAAACCCCGAATGCACACTTAAGAGGGTTCATCTTCAAATTGTATTGCCGAAGGCGTCGAAATACAGTCTTCAGATGTTCGAGATGTTCCTCGTATGATTTGCTCTTAACCACGAGGTCATCGATATAGCACTCGACGATTTCATGTATGAGGTCGTCGAAAATCTTCGTCATAGCCCTCTGATAGGTGGCACCGGCGTTCTTTAGACCGAAGGGCATTACCTTGTAACAGAATATCCCCAAAGGAGTCCGGAAAACAGTATGTTTCTGGTCTTCAGGATGCATTTTTACTTGATTATACCCTGATGAGCCGTCCATGAAGGAGAAAATCTCATGCGTGGACGTATTGTCTATCATCAGTTCGTTGACTGGTACTGGGAAATCATCCTTCGAGCAGGCTTTGTTGAGATCCCGAAAGTCCACGCATATGCGTACCGTCCCATTTTTCTTCATCACTGGGACGATATTAGCAATCCATTCAGGGTATTGAACTTCCTGGATAAAGCCAGAGTCTATCAGCTTTTTGACTTCGGCGTTGATGCTTATTTCGAGCTCGAGCCGCATTCTTCTCGGCGCTTGTTTAACTGGCTTGACTCCCGGGGATATCGCCAGTCTATGTACAGCAACTTCTGGATCTAGTCCTGGCATCTCGGAATAGTTCCATGCGAAGCAATCTTTATGCTGTACAAGGACGTCCTTTAACGCAGCCACCCTCTCTTCAGACAGCAGCTCGCTGACAAATGTCGGTCGCGGATCGTTTACCGTCCCCAACTCAATTTTCTTGAGGTTATCTGCAGTGGTATGTATTCCATCCTCCAGTTCTTTCGGAGCTGGGGGATATTCTGATATCACCTCATCATTGCTGTTTTCGAGGCACCAGGGAGGGCTGTCCATGTTCTCGGACTCCTTTTAATATTGTTATCATGTGACAGGTGCGAATCCACTTCCAATCCCAATGCGAAGTTGGTTCTGTTCTTGTGTTTTCGGGTTCGTGCTTCTGTGGCGGCGCTACCCTCCAGTTGTCAGACAAAGCGAATTTGCCAAGCTGATACTGATCTTCAACCCAATTCTTGAAGGTGAAGCAATCTTCAAGAGGATGCCCTATTACTCGATGGTAAGAGCAATAATTTGGGTTGGAGACTTCGCATGCTTGCTCAGGGTGTTTGGACTCTGGCAGTGTAAGCATTTGATGTTTTAGAGCAAAATCAAGTATCTTCTTCGTCTTGTTCCGAGGAAACGAGTATGCTCGACCCATTTTCTTCATGAGGGATAGATCAATAACGCTCGACTCCCGTGTGCGTGGTTTCTTAGCTCTGCTTTGTTGTTGTTGAGCGCCTTTTTGGCCTTTCAACTTGTTTCTGCCTTCGCGTCGAGCCCTTTTTATAACAGGTTGACAGGGAGCAGCGTTTTCGTCTTTTACGGCCTGTTGAAAGAGGCGTTGTGTTTTGGCTTTCTCATAGATTGCCATTTCACGATTGTGATCATCTCGGACTTTTTTACCAGCTTCTCTTATAAGCCTGTCCATTTGTTCTTCAAATGATGGACTGGGCAATTTTTCATCAGGAACTTTTACTGGTTTAGGATTAGCGCCTTCCCCTTGAGCATCTGCTTCTTCATCGAAATTATGCACGACGTAACAGTCGCGGAGCAGCTCTCGTTTCCTGGAGCGAATGTATCCGAGCCCGATAGTCTCCATCCTCCCATTAGGTAGCTTGTGCTAAGTTCCGGGGACGTTCAAAACCCTGTCATAGAATTTGGCCTTCCTAACGGTCTGTTCGAAGGGTATCCCTTGGCGCTTTAACAGCCGTTTCAAGCCTTCTGTATAATACCTAGGTGGACGAATGGGTTGAAGCCTGTCCAGCGTTGGATCTGCTCCATACCAGATTTCTTTCTCCACTTTATTTTCTTCATAATGGTAGAATAGGATTGCCTTCTCGCCTTTTCGTACGGGAGGGATATAAAATGTCTGCAATTCTTCCACACTGTCGGTGTCGAGTGCATCCAGTTCTTTATAATGTTTAGGCGGCACCATGGCTATTTGCAGACTTCGCTCTTCATTAGCAGAAGCTCGTATTGAAAGCTGAGCAGGGAATACAGCATGAACTTCATCCTCCGAATCACTACCGAAGATCAATGAAGGAACGGATGGTCCCTGCTTGGTGTATTAGGGCGGACCCGGATAAATTATATCCTCTTCCTTCTCGGTATCGCTGCCGAAGACAGGGATGGTGGCGTTAGTTTTGTTCTCCGGCTTGTGACACCTTTCCGTGTCTTCGAAACTCAGCAAGAAGTATTTGGCATCTTCATACTTGCGAACTTCATTCATGGAAAACGGATTCAATTCTCCTGCCACGGTGTACTCAAGACCATCCCTACAATATTTCATACACTGATGCTGTGTAGAAGGGATGATATTGTACTCGTGTAACCATGGTCGGCCGAGCAGAGCATTGTAGCATGTCTTGGCATCTATAACATGGAATTTAATATCTGTGACGAGCAACCCGAAGCATAGCGTCAATATCACAGATCCAAGAGTTTTTGATGATTGGGAGTCGAACCCGGAGATGGTGATCTTGTCTCGGGCGAGGTGTTGGACACTCATGCAAATTTCCTTTAACACCCGCACATTGAGTAGATTAACAGACGATCCGTTATCGACCAAGATTTTACCTATCTTTATGTCATGGCAGTATCCTGAGACATAAAGGGGATAATTGTGTTCGCACGTCCCGAGGAGAAAGTCTTCATCGCCAAAAGCAACGTCGGCCGTGTGCACCTCTTCCAATTCATCCTTCATCTTTTCTTCGGCCAGGAAGGCTTGGAACTGGTCTGGATCTTGTAGCGCCTTAATCAAAGAATCCCTCGCCTCTTTTGATAATAACAGGGCATCAAGAATGCTGAGCTGTGAGGGTAGCTTCCTCAGATGCGCTAAGACGTTGTAATCCACCTTATTTCTCTTCAGCGGGTTCTTGGCAGTTAGCTCCTCCGCAACCTGGTCATCTAGAGTAATATCCTCAGAGACCTTCTCCTTCCCTTTATCTTTCTTGTTTAAGGGTCCGAGATTCTTTTCAGGTAGCGTCCGATTGCGTAGCTGGATATTCTCGCAAACCTTCGGTCCTTCTTCTTTTCCCGAAGTGGATTCTTTAAAGAGGGGGCCAAGCTCTAGCTCCTCATCAGAATCGCTCCCGAATGTGAGCACTTGTGATCCTCCGGCGTCAACCATGCAACAATCACCGGTAGTTCTGTTAAGCCCTTTGATCGTTCTGCTTTGTTCTCGGCGAGTCTTGCGCTTTTCCCGCTTAATCTGCTGCCGGTGAGCAACATATCCTTGCCACCATCTATCGAAAGATTTTCACTCTTCAGTGGGATGTGACACCTTCCGATGGTATAAGCAATAGGAAGGGTGGTTTTCCATTTCACTAGTAACGCTTTCCTCAGAGGATGGTAGCTTTATACCCATTGACACGGCTTTAGCAAACCTTTTCTTTATCTTGAATTGGCTTTTGTCGGTAGCGGAGGTGTTTAGCTCCAACGGGATCGTCTCAGCTCTTTCATCAAGTCGCTGGCGCTTGGCCCTTTCAAATATAGCCGTCTCGCGTCCTCGATCAGCTTTACTTTTCAATCGAGCTTCGTTAAGGAACGCGTCAATCATTTCAACTGATAGCTCCAGAATTTTTGATTCGGTATATGCCCCCAGCGTTTCAGTGCCAGGAGTCTCCTCATTGTTCGTGATCGAATGGGAAATCATATGACAGCTCGCCACATATTCCTCGGATTCATCCGATGAACTTTCTCCCTTATCTTCTTCTAGAAAGACGTGATTGAGGAACTCTTGGAGCGTAATAGGAGTCCGTGCCTTTTGGTTGTATTCATCCAGCGCGTCAATTTGTTTTTGCAAGTCCGTGCGCTTGTCGTTAGGCTTTACGGGCTTCTTCGACTTCTTCTTCTTTTTTGAAGACTTTGACGGCTGGCTGCAAGTGCTTGAACCACCATCATCGGCCTTTGAAGTTGGACGTGGCTTCAACATCCCCTCAACGACCTGCGGTTCCAATGGGTTCTTCCACTTGATTGCTGGACATGTCTGAAGATCGTTTAGCATCCTCTTTGTCTTGGCTGATAATACAACCTCCCAAGGAGCTTCTTCAATGACGGAACATGTTGCCCCCGGCGTATTCGTCCCTTTAGAGGTGTGGGGCTGCGGGGGATTCACCTTCCATTTATCAGATAACGCGAACTTACCCTGTCGGTACTGGTTTTCAAGCCAATTTTTGAAAACATAGCAATCTTCGATCGGATGGCCTAGTACTCGATGATAAGGACAGTAGTTGGGCTCGTTGACGTCACTTGGTTGCAACGGACGTTTTGGATCCGGCAGATTTATGAGTCTGTTGCGCAACGCCAGCTCGAATAACCTCCTCGTTTTATCGCGGGAAAGGAATAAGGACGTCCCATCCTATCCTCAAGGGGTACGTACGGGCGCATATTATTTTGACGAGCAACCGGCTTCGAATCGCTCGGTTGTTGTTGAGCATTAGCGACGACGATCGCTTTTCCCTTCCCTTTGTCATTTCGGGAGTCTGGCTTTGGGAGAGAGGGTTTATGGCCCATCTGGTCCATCTGCGCTAGTTTATCAATCAAAGCCTGGAAGGTAGTCGGCTTGAAGAACATCATAAACTGCGAGATGGTTGCTTGTGGATCGAGGGTTCCCACAAACATACCCACTGCGGGAGCTTCTTCAATGCGTTGCTCGCACTTCGACCATAAATTCCTCCATCGTATAGCGTACTGAACCCATGCTCGCCAGGTTTTACCCTGGCGTTAATCAGTGCCGTCATCGGGGTACGTTCACTGGCACTTGCAAAACGTTGAGTAAACAGCAGCTCCATCTCCGCGAAGGTTTTAATAGAGTCGTTCGGGAGCTCAGAGTACCATTCGAACGCCGTATCTGATAAGCTTCCAACAAACTGGCGAAGCAACAACTTGTCGTCACCGCCGGTGTTGCCGTAAAGTGCCCTGAACTGGGCAACATGCTGATGGGGATTGCCGGTCCCCTTGTACACATGGAATTTTGGTATCATATAACCTGGCGGGTACTTAATCTGATCGTACCAGCCCGGATACGGCCGCCCCGTTTTTACGACCTGGCCGGCTGCTTCGGTCGCCTGATGAACCCGTATCTGTTGGGCGATGTACTCATCCAAATCAGCTTTGGAGATTGTATCCTCTTTAGCTGTCGATAGAGCTGGTGGAGGATTTGATGTCTCTCCCCTATCGTCTCCAAGGACGATCGGGGGCTCTTCAGCCGGGGGATCTTGTTGTATCATCATCCCTATCATGTCTTGGAAGAGGAGGCCCATACGCTGTATGTTGGCTGCTTGTTCAGCAGCCTCTTTGTCCTTCTTCTCCAATATCCGACGAAGGAATTCGGCGTCGGTTTCTTCCTCTTGGCGCTCATCTGAGGATGTTTCAGGGTTCTCTTTTGGTCCTGTAAGTGCGGCCATAGCGTTCATCATTTCTTGGAGCTTTTGCTGTTGCTCCTGTGCCTTGGTCACTGATCAGGTGAGCGGTCTATGACCCTTGGATGCACGGCTGTCTTCTTTTCCCGATGCCATGTAAACCGTACGAACTGTTATGCCCCCTGACTTGGGGCGTTTAGTTTCACCATTTTCAACTTTTGTTGCTGACGCGGGGGTTTTCTCTGGCCTCCTTCTTTTGTGGGCCGTTGAAGTTGAAGGGGCCGTTGAAGTGGGCACCCTAGCGATTGTTGTCCCTTGCCGTTTAATGGGACGGTCTTTTTTCTTTTCCACCTTCGCCTTTTTCTGGCGACGAGAGTGATCTAGGTTAATCACGGAGTCATGAACCCTCCGCCAAACTTTATAAATTTGTGAAGACAGCCGTTGAGGGGGTTGTTCCTGCTTTGTCTCCGGATCTCTCTCCATAGGTGGAGGAGATCTTTTCAATGTAGCAGTTGGAGAGTTCTTTCTCACCTTCCTCAGCAGTTCAAAGCTGTTCCTAGTTGGAACAGCAGCGTTGACTGCCACCGCTGGAGCAGGTGGAGTTAGCCCTGAGGGGGAGTTTCCCCCTGCCTTCCTCACTCGTTGCCAATGGCGACGTCGAGCACGACGAGCCGTTGGGATTGGCTCAGAGATTGAGATAGTTTCTTTTTGCCCCATGTTTGAGTGTGGGGCGGTTGCCGGTGTCAACCTATTGAAGACCGATGTCTTCTGACCAGCAGGAGCAGGAGTGGGAATCGTCAGTCTTGCAAAGACTGACTCTTTGACGGGAGAAGCCGCCTTAACGACTTCCGGAGCAGCGGCCGTTGCCCTTCTTGGGACAGCCATTTTAGAGTTCTGATCTAGCCTGGTGAAAACGGAGGCTGTCGGTTTGGCATTGTGCGACCCGTTGACAGGGGTCGTCGTAGCAGCGAGCTGGTCGAAGACCGACTTTTTGTTCACTTCCGGTGTAGGTATTGGTGCAGAGAAGCTTGTAGGTGGGATCATGGTCCCGAAGAACAGGCCAGTGGTGGCTTGGGTCACCTGGTCTACCGGTAGAGCGAGGAAGGAAGCCGCTTGGGGCCCATATGCTACACCTCCTGGTGAGGTGGAGCGTCCGTTGCAGTGGCATTTCGAGCAGTTGGTGCAGTTAAAGGCCATTGAATCTTGAGTTCTGCGCCAGGCAAAAGACCAAATCTTAGTAACTTGAAATCCGAAGGCAACCATTTAACAAACCGCGATTGGTTCGCGAAGACGACACACGAAGTGTGGAGTGGAAAGAGGAAGAGGTCCCACCGGGCGTGCCAGAATCTGTTCCCCTCCGAAAGGCAGCCGAGACGCTTGGACGTCCCGTGCCTGATATTCGGGGAAGATGCTATTTGGTTTTATCCGTCTACCTCTCCGAAGATGCCAAGTTGATTTATGGCACCGTGTATCGGAGGTTTAGACTGATACGGCCGATGTAGCAGACTTTGTCAAATTCCCCCTTGCTTGAGGGGTTTTTGATTGTGGGGACGCTCTTCCCTGCAGGCGCAAGCCCCTGCAGTTAATTACGCTACCGCATCGCGGTAGCCACTTTCTCCTTCTCCAGAATTTCACTTCATGTCGTGTGTGTTTGTTTTGTTTGTGGTTGCCCGTGGATTGTACGGAGACTGAGTAATGCCGTCGCCCGTAGGACGTGGATTAATCAAAATCCGTATTTACTTAGATTTGGGTTTGGTGTTTTTGGTTTAAGGATGCATTAGTCGCGTTGCGGCTAAGATCGACTTAAACGTTCGTCAAGGATACGTTAGTCCTGTTTGGGACTAAGATCAACTTAACGGGGTGATCCATTTAATATATGGCCGTCGGGACCCGTCGCCTCTCTGACGTCGTTGAAGGATTACAACGATAGGTGTCAGAGGAGTTCGGAGATGTACCCTTGAGCCAAAGATGATTTAGGGTTTTATAGTCCATTTGAATGTTTAAGGAAACGTTAGCCGTGTTTGGGGCTAAGATCAACTTAAACGGGACCGTTTAGATCCGGCAGAAGAGCATTTGGATGCTCTATTGTTCCAGTTTAGGGACGTAATGGTCCATGTTCCAGTTTAGGGACGTGGTGGTCCATCGCCAGTTTAGGGACGTGGTGGTCCATCATTAGTTTAGGGACGTTTCGGTCCGTCGTTAGTTTAAGGACGTCTCGGTCCAATATTAGTTTAGGGACGTCTCGGTCCGATATTAGTTTAGGGACATCTCGGTCCATCATTAGTTTAAGAACGTTTCGGTCCGACATTAGTTTAAGGACGTTTCGGTCCAATATTAGTTTAGGGACGTCTCGGTCCGATATTAGTTTAGGGACGTCTCGGTCCATCATTAGTTTAAGGACGTTTCGGTCCGACATTAGTTTAAGGACGTTTCGGTCCATATTCATATGTGGTCTTTGGGACCCGTCACCTCTCTGACGTCGTTGAGGAATTACAACGATAGGTGTCGGAGGAGTTCGGAGATGTACCCTCGAACCGGAGGTAAATTGATTTGAGGACTTACGGCCATGATTGGGCTAAGTCCAGTTTCAACATTTTTTGTCTTTGGCCTGTGCTAGGGCTTTACCCCTTTTTAGTAATGCACTGCATTATTCTTGTTTTGGTTGAGGTCTGCCCTTTTATAAATGATGCAGAACATCTATTTTTTTTTTGGTTTGGGTTTTGCCCCTTTTTAAAAATGCATAGCATTTTTTATTAGGCCTGTTAGGCCTTTTAATTGGGCTCTGTCCCTTTTCTTTAATAATGCAGAGCATTAAATATTCTGACAGTGCCCCATGTGGCTTGTCAGGCGCTTTGCGCCAAGTAATAAGCGCAAACTCATATGGTGGTGACACGTGTCACGCTCTGGTGAGCGCAAGCGCAACAGCGCAGTGCACCGTGTCAGTGCGCTGCGCTGCTGCGCTTCTGACACGTGGCGCTCCCTGGTGGCTTGCGCCAACAGAGGAGCGCAATCAGCGCAGTTCTTGCAAGTGCAGAGCACTGTTTTATCTTTTGATCGATTTTAAATCAAAGAAAACAAGTTTTTTCTTGTTTTTAAGGAACCAATGGTTCATAAGCAAGTGCAAAGCACTATTATTAGTTAGTTTTCTTCTTATTGAAGATCATTGATCTTGTTCTTAGATCAATGATCTGTTTTTAAGAGAATTTTCTCTTTTTCTAAAGGTTTTTACCTTTTTTGTTCTTAAGGAGTTCTTCAGAGTTCTCTTCTCTTTTTTTTTCAGAAAATGTTGATGCCTTTGAATTGAGGCTTATTGTCCTTTTTATAGTGCCCATAAATTAGTTAATTTGTTAAAGAAATCTCTCTCTGAGTGATTTGGGGAATTTTCCTCACCGTTGGATCTTTGATCCAAGGGCTTCTACTTTGCAGAAGAAAATCTTCTTGTTTTAACAAGAACAGAAAAGATTTCTTAGAATTTTAATTCTGTTTGGCGCAGATATCCCAGCGCGTGACACGTGTCGCGCAGCGTACAGCGCAGCGCAACTGCGCTGACACGTGTCGCGCGGCGCACAGCGCAGCGCAACTGCGCTAGCGCAACTGCTGACACGTGTCGCGCAGCGCATCTGCGCTAGCGCCACTGCGCTGACACGTGTCGCGCAGCGCAGTGCATAGAAGCGTTGCTTCCTTTAAATAAAGCTTTGCTCTGATTGGGCGCGCCTTCTTGGGCGCTGCGCTGGCGTATTAGCGCCTGACATATGGCGCGTGGCGCCCGAGATTTCAGCGTTGCTTCAAAATTTTGAATTTTGAATTTCAACAGAGCTTTGCTCTGATTGGGCGAAACAAGGAGTTTGTTTTTGCTGGAGTAAGCAGTTCTGTCGAGCCAGTCGAGTTTAGGGCTAGGCCGACAAACAGTGTTCTTTCATCAATAGAAGTTGATAAGGAGGAAGCGCCAGCTGTAATTCGAGAATTTATAGACGTGTTCAAGGACATCTCGGGTTTATCGCAAAACGAGATGTGGAGTTCGTGATTGATCTTGTTCCTGGTGCAGCGCCAATCTTAATGGCGTATTATCCAATGGCACCAGTGGAGTTGGAAGAAGTCAAGAAGCAGGTTACCGAATTGCCAGAGAAGGATTGGATTCGCAGTAGCAATTCACCTTGGGGAGCTCCAGTTCTCCTAGTCAAGAAGAAAAATGGCACAAGGAGGATGTATATCGACTCTCGAGAATTGAACTGGGTGACTATTAAGAACAAGTACCCGATCCCTCGCATTGGCGAATTATTCGAGCAACTCTGTGGAGCGAGGGTATTATCGAAACTGGATCTGCGATCCGGATATCATCATGTCCGAGTTAAGTCAAAAGATATTTGCAAGGCTGCGTTCCAAACTCGGTATGGACATTACGAGTATTTAGTGATGCCATTCAGAGTCACGAATGCACCGGCGATATTTATGGACTTGATGAACCGAATCTTTTCACCGTTCTTGGACCAGTTTATAGTGGTGTTCATTGATGATATTTTGGTCCACTCAAAGAGTATTGAAGAGCATGCAGAACACTTGAAGATCGCACTGCAGATGTTGAGACGAGAAAGATTATATGCAAAGATGAGAAAGTGCGAGTTTTAGCTTGAAGAAGTGAAGTTTTTGGGGCATGTCGTATCCGAAGATGGAATCGCCGTTGATCCCGAGAAAATTGCAGCAGTTCAAGATTGGCCGATTCTGAAGAACGTAGCAGAGATCAGAAATTTTCTTGGACTTGCCGAATATTACAGAAGATTCGTGGAGAATTTTGCTCGATTAGCTGAGCCTTTGACCAAGCTTACACGGAAGGATGTACCGTTCGTTGGACGGATAGTTGTGCGTTAGCTTTTAAGGCGTTGAAGCAAAGATTGATAACCGCTCCTATTTTGACCGTACCAGGCAGTTCTGGAGGATTGGTGATTCACAGCAACGCATCTGGGAAAGGTTTGGGCTGTGTTTTGATGCAGCATGGGAAGGTTATAGCTTACGCATCGAGACAAGTTGAAGATCCATGAGAAGAATTACCCAACTCATGACTTGGAGCTAGCAGCTGTGATTTTCGCTTTGAAGATTTGGAGACACTACTTATTGGGCGAAAGGGTCGAGGTTTTCACCGATCACAAAAGCCTAAAGTATGTGTTCACACAGAAGGAACTTATTGAAGACTTTCGGAGATTCAAATTGGAGATTGTGCTACCTCATTCTTCGGGACAGTTGATGCAGCTGCAAGTACAATCGTCGTTGATCGAAAGTATTAAAGCAGCGCAATTGCAGGACCCTAGATTGCAAAGTTTCGAGAACATGTTGAAGCTAGACTTCGAACGGATTTGTTGATTCATGAAGATGGTTCATTGCGATATGGTAGTCGTTTGTGTGCGCCAAAAGGAGATATTCACGAAGAAGTTATGAAGGAAGCACACAATTCCGCATATTCCGTACATCCAGGAGGTACGAAGATATACCGAGATCTACAACAGCATTTCTGGTGGGAAGGCATGAAACGGGAGATTGGCCGCTTTGTAGCGAAGTGCTTGGTGTGTCAGCAAGTTAAGACTGAACATCACAAGGTTGTTGGTTTATTGCCACCACTTCCGATTCCTCAATGAAAGTGGGAATATATAACCATAGATTTCGTGACGGCTTTACCGCGGAGTCCAAAAGGCAACAATACAGTTTGGGTGATTGTTGATCGATTGACCAAGGCAGCTCATTTCATACCATTTCGAGTTGGTCAATCAACAGAAGCTTTGGCAGAGCGGTACATGCACGAGATTGTAAGATTGTATGGAGTACCGGTAAACATCGTGTCCGACCGTGACACCCATTTCTTATCACACTTTTGGAGGAGCTTACAGGAAAGTTTAGGGACTCGATTGAAGTTTAGCACGACTTATCATCCTCAGACAGATTGCCAGTCGGAGAGATCGATCCAAACTCTTGAAGACATGTTGAGAGCTTGCATGTTAGACTTCAAGGGTTCATGGGAGGATCATCTACACTTGGTGGAGTTTTTTTATAATAACAATTTCCAGGCGACTATTCAGATGGCTCCATTCGAAGCTTTATATGGTCACAAGTGTCGTCACCTGTTTGTTGGGACGATATTGGAGAACGAAGATTGTTAGGACCGGATTTGATCGTGCAAATAGTTGAGAAAGTTAACACTATCCGGAATCATATGAAAGCAGCACAAGACCGATAAAAGAGTTGGGCAGATACATCGAGAAGACCTCTAGAGTTCGCCGTTGGTGATTTGATATTCTTGAAGATATCACCGACTAGAGGGGTGATTCATTTTCGAAGTCGAGGAAAGCTTAGTCCTCGATTCGTTGGACCTTTTGAGATTTTGGAGCGTGTTGGAGAAGTAGCATATCGATTGGCGTTACCGCAATCCTTGGCGAATGTTCATGACATGTTTCACGTATCTCAACTCAGTAAGTATGTTTGAGATGAAACACATGTGTTGGATCATTTGGAGCTGACTATGCGTGAAGATTTGACATTTGAGGAACGACCGATGTCGATTGTGGATCGAAGGGAAGAGGTTCTTAAGAACAAGGTTATCCCTCTTATACTTGTTTCTTATGGAAACCGCTCACATGGAGAGACAACTTGGGAACGAGAAGATGAAATCCGGCAGAATTTTCCACATCTTTTCTTGTAGTTTGTTGATTGTTTATCCTTTCTTGTTCTTGGAATTTCGAGGACGAAATTCTTTTTGTAGTTGGGTATAATGTAACAACCGAGTTCATTTATACCGATTTCAGTTCCCGTATTTATCATATCTGTGGTATTTTATTGATTTATCGTATTTGGATGTGAATGGTATTTTACCTTCTACATTGCATTCGACTCGACCCGCTTGCTTGAAATTGTTTGATTCATATTTATAGCTTACCTTGACTTGTTACATAGACACGTGCATCTAGTGTATACTGCATACTGGCATTTCATCTAGCATCGCATATCTTATCATATAACATTTTAAGTCACAGAAAATATTTTAAAATTACATAACGTGGCCTGCATGATACCCCTAACCCCGTGGTAGCATCCGCGCATCTTGTTCTCGTCCCGTTCAGTGAAACTGACGTGTTTAGATGGCTATGCGCATGTACGTGCATCCGTTCTTGGATGTATGCAGTTTCGTTGCTTGAGCATTCATTTTGAAATTTGGATTCGCATATATTTTTCATATTTTAAATCTGAATTTTTAGACCCGACCCGGGCACGTTTTGGAATATTTTTGTATCCCGCCAAAATTCAAATTTTATTAAAATTAATATCTCTATATTTTTTAATCCACAGCTTTTAAATTTTCGTTAACTGAAAGTATTGTACCTAACTAAAAGATTTCTTAATTTAAATCATAACAAATTTAACAAACCCCATTCTCTTTCTTTCCTTCTCTTTCTTTTTCTGCCTAATGGGCCCCGCCACAAACACACTCTCTCTACTTTCTCTTTTCTCTTCTCTTCTCTCTCTCCCCTTCGCTGGCTCTCTCTTTTCTTTCTCTCTCCTCTCGCACTCTCTCTCCCCTCTCGCGAACACTGTTCGCTTCTCGGATGTCGTCACCGCCGCGAGATGTGCTCACCTCCCTTCTTCACATATTCTATTCTTTGTTATTAAAACCCCACGAGAAGCCCTAGCCCATCGCACTAGCCTCATCGCTATCACTGCTCTATCACCCTCGTCACCATGACTTCTCCGACTCTACCTTCTCCTCTCCTCCTAACCCATCTCCAACCTCATCGCCAAGCATTCATCGCCCCGTCATCATCCTTCCTTCTCGACTTCATTCCCAGCCAGCACCTAAGATCCCCTCGACCACCATCACCACCTCCCTCAACTGCACCCCTGAACCCATAGTCCCCTCGTCTTCCTACTGACATCCTCGCTACCGACTGCTCCCTCTCCTTCTCCACAACTCCATCGACCTAACATCCCCAGCACCCTTTAGCGCCATCACCTTCGTCTCCTCGAGCAGCTACCGATCTCGACCCAACCACTATCGCCGCACTTAGCACAACCCTTCACCGTGACTCTGCGCACCCAGGAACCCACCAACGCCAGCCGTCATCTTCTTCATCTCCATCGACTCCTTCTCCTACCTTCCTCTGCAACCCACATCGTCGCCACAAGCACCATCACCGCAGCCACCTTTCTCCTTCTCTTCCTCTCCATCTCACCTGAAAACCCTAGCCGTACCCATTTCCCTTTCCGGCCTCCATCCTCGTCTTCACCCTCTTTGAAAACAGACCTCATCACTATCATCCTATCATCAGCAGTAGCTGCCTCACCGATGATAACCCATCTCCATCTTCCACCAACCCATGACCTCAACCCTAGCACCTTGCCGACATCTCACCCTAGCACCCTCATCTTCCTCGACATCCACCTTATCTCCTCCTCGTCTTCGATTGCCATGGCTACCGTCGATGTAAGTGTTGTTGCTGCTCATGATGATGGTGGTGGTGAGATTGTGAGTTTTGATGCCTAGTACTTTGATCTGCCTATTGTGAAACTTTGGAAAAGGTGAGCAGATGCTATCTGGGCTCCCTTTTGTTGGAGTGTTGGCAAAATCTCAAGCGCTTTCTCTGGAGATCCTGCAACTACAGCGAAGGCCGAGCACAAATCGAACCTTAGCCGAGTAGTGTTTGTTTGACAAGATCAAGTTTTGATCTTGCTCCGTTCGTGATTTCATGTCAGCATTCGTCTCTGGTTATACGTTGTCATATTTTTATACAGATCAGGGTGATCGTCGGAGCCGTGCTTGCCACCACCACTCCGGGAGACCCAGTGGACGTCCCCTACCTGTGTGGTCACATTCTTGGATTGCCTGGTTTTGTTCTGTACGTGTGTGCGTGCATCGAGACTTCTACCGACTTCGGACGCTGCGTTTACATCCGTCATGATATCCGTTCAGGCAAGTTTATTTTGCTACATGCTACATTACATTTTATGCATCTATTTTAATAAATATAATATTTGAATTTCAAACCGTGCATCCAAATTACTTGTTTCACAGTTTTACAATGACTGTATGCTTCCATTCTTATCATTTCATATCTAGCACATGCAAACATATCTTGTCACATATCATACTATAGTATACCGCAACAAATTGAATATAACCATTTACATTGTTTAATGGAACATCGTGCATTAACTAGGTTATCATTTAAAGATTATATGATATCCATCCGCATCCATATCGAATAGAATATATATAGCCGCATTCACAGATCTCATTAATAACCCAATATTGTTGTTTTAATACCCCCATGTTTAATAAAGTGCAATCTAATTAGTTTTAGAACTATTAAATGTAACCCTAATCGACAGTGTGCATCCATGCCGTTGACTTCCTATCTATGTGCATACCATTCATGCCGGTTCATTTCATTAGAACTCTATACTTATTTTTGTGTTTGAATTTATACCTATTTGCATACCACATCACACTATTCCATTTTTTTATTGTTACATTGGTACCCCAAACTTGTTTTTGTCATCCCATGCTTATTATAGTATTGATTAGGAGCACCCACGTGACATTTGTGCACCCTATGACATGACTTGATATGCTATAACTTGACACGACCGGATACCGTGCACTATGGGACATGATTGGATTTATATACACTACCTGACTTGACTTGATGTACCACAGCTTGACCTCTTACCTGATCTTGTTACTAATGCAAACAACCTTGACATGTTGTCCCTACGGACATTTCCTATTGTCTATTCAGACAAACCTGTACCTGCTTGATCCGGTGTTGGCATTAGCTCCAGATTTATTAATACCTGACTTGAACACATAACCTGGGGGTATGGGGAAATCAATGATGAAACCTGACTTGTAACTCGGCAGTTCGATACCTTTACTGATCGGTCTTACGGGCTAGGCCAGCCCCGGGGTGATGCTGCTGACATCACTCATCGTTACATACTACCCTTTTACTGTCTAGCGGCACGTCTCGGATTCAACCCGAGAATCTTCACCGTGGTCCCGGGCACGCACGGGATACTATTGAGTTATATCGATGATTTATCAAATTGATTTCAAAGACTTGAGAGTAGTTAACCCAATAGACCAGTCTAGATTACTCAATACACATTACCCTCGCTGTCCTCATTTATATTACTGTTATACCTGGTTTACTGTTCATACACATACATGTATATCTTTCTACCCTTGTTTATTTTATTGCTTAATATTATGACGCACTGACGTCTGGGTTTTGCATGGCCTAGATCCTCTACTTTATTCCAGACTGATCAGGAGTACTGCCGCTGTTAGACCGAGCGGTGAGGATCCTGTTGTTATCCAGTTTTACTTTCCAGGTGTTTTATTTATTAGATTTTTTGCTTCCGCATATTATATTATTTCTTGAATCTTTTATTCTGGCTCATGGACATGTACTAGATAGTTTAGTTTATTTTCCTGTTCTTGATATCTCTACAACCGTAATGTGACTGTGGAGGGATTTTTCCTATCCACAGGTAGCATGGCTGGCTCTGTCACGTGCTTATCTTAGCGCACTCTGGGAAGCGGGGCGTGACATAAGCAAAAATCTATCACCACTATTCCGGTCTTCGGGAGCGATACCGAGGAAGAAAAAGAGATAGTCTATTCAGGGCCGCCCCAATGCAACATGCCGGGACCATCTACCCCTATTCTGGTCTTTGGCAGTGACTCTAAAGACGAAGTCAACGCAGTGTTCTCGGTCCGTCTATCAATGCAGGCCCTCACTGGAGATGATCAGAGTTTGCAAAACGCCATGGTTCCGCAGCAGCATTACAGAGAGCTTGCTGCGCTTGAGCCATATAGCGTACAAGAGCTGCAGACATTCTACGTCCCTTCCAGGCGAAGAGGTGAAAAGGCGATCATATTATATCGATCCACGGAAACCAAAGTTGAGAGAGAAGCCTGGAATGGTGTTGATTTTGCGCTCGACATGCTCCGACCCATCCGTCTGCCCAGATACTACACGGAGGATTTGAGAAAGTTATTGAGATGCCAAGGCGTACCCTTTAAGCAAACCGCGCGACATGCCCAATTCTACAACAGGATCTGGAATGTCCCTGGAACTCAGCGAAAAATGCCTAACGGGAGAATGGAAAATATCGGGCTTGGATATGTCCAATCCAAGAAACGGGAGCGATTCCATGGCTGCCATGTCATAAATGACCTCGATGAAGAAGGCGATACTCTTTTAGAAAACGTTAACGTTGAACCAGAACGAGGTCCTGTCATAAAAATACCAAGTCCGTCGTTTGAAGAACATATGGACAAGCTAATAAGGGAAGCGGGTCAAAAGGTCCGGGATGACCACAGCCGTGAAATAGCCATTTACGAGAAAGCCAGGACGCAACGTCTCCTTCAGCAGGCCACGGAGGATGACGATATCCTTCACCGTCAGCCCTCCATGCATTCCCTAGGCAAGAAAAAGGCCCGACGCGGAGGCAAAAACAAGTTAAAGAACAAAAAAAACGTTCGACAGCGGCGAAGCGGGTCCAAGAGCCACGCGATCGAGAAAAAGTCATCCGGAATCCATCGCTGATGAAGAAGATGGATCGGGAATATTCCTTCCCTCAAGACAAGACAAGACAAGAAAAATATTCGACCTCATCGTGAAACATCAAGTGATTACGCTCCCGGAGTCCAAGCACCCCGAACAAGCAAACAAGGTCTATCAACCGAATTATTGCTCCTATCACTGAGCAATAGGACAATCTCTTGAAGACTGCTTCACCTTCAAAAACTGGGTCGAAGACCAATACCAACACGGCCGGTTCGCTCTATCCAACAGTTGGAGGGTAGCCCCACCATGAAGGCATGTGCCAAAACCAAAGTATATGGCGAGAGTAGAACCAGATCAATATCGGTCTTGGAAATGATCTCATACTTGTCATGTGATAACGTTGTCGGAAGAAGGAAAGCGCGAGAATATGGATGACCTCCTCTGGTGCTTCGAAATAAGGATGAAGACGAGGTGATCTCAGAATTTCCACCGGCGCTAAAAGAATTGGAAGATGGGATACACACCACGGCGGGCAACCTGAAAAAAATCGACTTGGGGATAGCAAACGACCCGCAACCAACGTTCGTCAGTGAGCTGCTGTCTAAAGAGCAGGTGGCTACACTAAAATATGTGCTCATGCAGTATAAAGACCGCTTCACATGGAACTATTCCGAGATGCCGGGATTAGATCCAGAAATAGCTGTGCATAAATTGGCGATATCTCTGGACGTCAAGCCAGTCAAACAAGCACCAAGAAGAATGCGGCTCAAACTTGAAATGAGTATCAACGCCGAAGTCAAGAAGCTAATCGGCTCCAGCTTCATCCGAGAAGTTCATTACCCTGACTAGATCGCCAACATTGTCCCAGTGATGAAGAAAAATGGGATGGTGTGTGATTGATCGTGAAAAAGTGTTTTTAGAATAACCGCAATCAATAACGGTGTCGCTTGTAGCTAGCCGAGATGAGTACGGGTTGTCCGCAGGGATGCGTGTAACTTTTAATCTTAGTTTAGACGAGTTGAATAAAATAAAAGAAGAAAGAAGAATAGTTTATTTAAGATCTAAATTAATTACGGATGTAAATTATATAAGAAAAAGTCTTGTAGGGTTCATTAGGATTTAGTAGTCATGGATGACTAATAAAGATGACTTCTTTTATCTATTGATAGATTTAAAACTAGATTGATAGAGATGAATGAGGATTAGGGTTCTTGAGAGAAACTAGGATTTTCCCACTATTAACTCTTGTCCCTTCATTGATCCATATTCATATCTAGTCCTAAACAAAATAATTGTTAATCTGATCTCAAATCGCGGTCAAGACTAGCAATAGATTGGTAGCGCACCCGATAAGGATGTTAACGATTCTTTTGCTAAATTTTATAAACTTCATAAGAATTAAACGTTAAAATATGTTCTCATCCATTGTTCTACCATAATCCTACTAACCCTAACAAGCGGAGAATTACTCGCACATGTTGGAGATAAAAGAAGAAAGCATATTTACAGAAATCATAATGCAGAAAAATAAAAATACAGAAAATAAATAATTAAACAAAATGATCTGCCTTTATTAATCAATTTCACAAGTACAAATCCTGCGAATTTAGATTACAAGAGAAAAAGTTGCTCTCGATCTCTGTCCCGTAGGAAGTAGATGCTCCGTCGATTTTCACGTCGCCCTATCACGTCGAATCGTGGACCTGTCGTGGATCTCTTGTTCTTTGACGGTGATTTGCTTTGTGGTAAAGGAGATGAGTTTTAATTTTAGCTATCAGTCCTTTATATAGCCTTCAAATTAGAAATCCTAGATCTCATAGGTTTAGACTTGCCATAAAGATCCACTTTCCAAGTTTTCAGATTGGCAGATTTTTGATCCTGTCATTTTGAATATCTTGATCTCTTGACCTGAGCTAAATCTGCACAAAATCTCCATGAATAATGTTAGTAATATTTATTAAATTAAAGAGAGTATCTTAATTACTTTCTATGGTAATAAATCTTTAAGAAACATGATTAAGAATATTTAATATGCTATTCACTTTATATGGTAATAAATCTTTAAGAAACATGATTAAGAATATTTGATATGCTATGCATCTTTTAATTACTAAAATATTATGCATATATTTTGAAATATTATTCTAACCATTTGTATGATATTATATCTCTTAAGAATTATGATTAGAATATTTGATATGATATGCATATTTTCAAATACCAAAATATAATATAAATATAACATGCCTATATTTTCTTTCATAATGTTAATTATAATATATAAACATATGGTAAATAGTATTTTGCAGATAAATCCAAATATGTTCTATATTTATAATAAACACCTTTAAATATTTAAGAAAAGTAAGGAAAATGTTATATCAAAAGTGCAATATTTTCAACTGAACAAATACCCCCAAACTTTATTTTGATCGTCCCGAGCAAACTAGTTATTCAAGAGAAGAAGAAAGAAGAAAATAAAAAATAACTAGCACACTTTCGTAGGCAACACGATTACACTGAGTATGTGCAACAAGCCGTTAAACCTCTAGGTGTTCCTAATAGGAGGAGTGTTTTCTCCTGAGGGTTTTCAGCGGATTACACCCACAAAATCCTATAATAAAAGAAAGATAGTGAAAGTTACATATAAAGATAAAAACTATAAAAGAAAGAACTTGAAAATAAGAGTTTCCAACTACACCAGTTTTTCGGTTGCTATGAGCCCTATCTTAATGGTCGTGAAAAGATGTTAGAAATTACATCATCCCTCAATAAAACATCGCATTTATTATTCCTCCCTATCTTTTATCCAAACATCGATCATATACCTCTACGTGTGTGTAAAGGACATCTCTACACTTAGAGAATTCAATTCAAGCTATCAAACTCTTGCCCATCTGCCTTAATAGTTTTAGTCGGCGAATATTATCGATAAAATTGCTCACAGATTTTTCATGCGACCGTTAATACTTCTTGAGGTACTAACCAACCGATTACAAAATGTGCTCACGCATTTAGCGTAATTCCTCGTTTCGCAACACCGAAGGCTTAGCAGTGGCTCACAAACCAGTTGGTCTAAGGCATTAGGTGATAAAACACCCTCGCTATATTTTTTTATGCTGCCTTAAGCAATTACAAAACCAGTGTTCATTTTTTTCTTTCTTCACCACTTATACTTTTTTTTTCCTTCATACTAAGGTTTTTAGATTAGAGCATTTCAAGGTATTCTCTACCATCCCAAGTTTCAAGATATGTGTAAGTGCGTATAGTAGGGTATCAACATTCAGATATTTGGCCTTAAGAATAGTGACTATTTATCAGACTTATTTTTATCCTCAGATTTAGTAATTTCGTTCATCTTACTAACCCTTAGGACAATAGCTCATAACCACTTATTACAAGTTTCGTTTAAGAAGACATCTAACGTTCTTGCTTTTCTCAAACTATTTCTATCTTTCATATATAAATTTTCACTTTCAAACTTTCATTATCAATTTTTTTAATTTTTTTTATATAGTATAATGCAAAGTAACGCGTAAAAAAGCACAAATCTCCCTCAAATTTGTTTGCAACAGTGTCCTCACTGTTGTCATCTTTTAAATTTCAAAATCTGTAGACTTGGGAGGAAAAGTTATCAAAGGGGAAAAGAAATAATGAAAGTGAAATTCTCCCCCAAACTTATTTTTTGGCTCGTAATTTTGCAAAAAAAAAATTTCAATAGCCAAAATATCCCCCCCAAACTTGAGTAAAATAGTATTAAGCATTTAAAATTATTGGGGGAGGAGGGTTAAAGTTATTGGTCAAAGTAAAGCCTTACAAAGACCAAAAGTCAACACCAACCATTCAAAAATTTTATCGATGAAGCACCAAGGTTGGTGAAAGAACATGTCGCCTATTGACGTGAAGAAGTGGGGAGGAGATAAGAGGTGTAATGGAAAAGTTTTACGTCTCGGTTTGCAGAGACGAAACAATGATGATGTATTACTCGCATTCTCATTCTTGATAAAAAGAAGATGTGGCGGTTCAACTTCTTTAGGTTGGGGTTGATTCATCACAATGCCCATGTCTTCTAAGAATGCGAGTTCTTCGGCGAAGATTTCTTCAAAGCTTTCATCGATATCCCGAATAATAATCTCATCGGAAGGAATGTGATGATACCCAGAAGCCATAAATGGTTCACATTTAGCGTTAGATATTGACCCGGACAACAACGTAATAGCGGAGTCCAGTATCGTGAAGCTCTTCAATTTCACAGCTGTCGGAATCTATTGTTTCGACAGAACACACATGAGCATAGGGTTCGGAGGGTTCACTTCACAACTTGTAAATGTTAAGCTCAATTGAATTCTTCCTGAAGGATAGGTTCATAGAGCCATTTCGACAATTTATTATTGCATTAGAAGTCGCAAGAAAAGGTCGACCTAAAATCACCGGAATTTGGTTTCGTGGGTTCGCTCCAGGTTGTGTATCTATAACGATAAAGTCCACAAGAAATATAAATTCTCCGACTTTGATTAACACATCCTATAGCTCACCCCTAGGTTGGGTGATAGATCGATCGGTCATCTGAAAAGTGCAGTGTGCCGGTTTTAACTCTCCAATTCTTAATTGCTCATATACAGAATACGGAAGCAAGTTAACACTAGCACCTAAATCGAGTAGAGCACGATTGATATTTTTACCCCCAATAGAAATAGAAATTGTAGGACTTCCGGGGTTCTTTCGTTTCTTGGGCAGTTGTTATGTAAAAGCAGTGCCCACATTACTCGCAAGGAAAACTTTTTTAAGTACTTGAACTTTTCTCTTCCTAGTGCACAAGTCCTTTAGGATTTTCGCATAAGACGGAACTTGTTGAATCGCATCTAGGAGAGGAATGTTTATATTAACTTGCTTAAAAATTTCCACAATCTTCTCCATTTGTGGGTTAGGTTTGTTGGCTCTCAATCTGTTTGGAAACGGAGCTTTATCAATAAGTTTAGTGTCCAACATTTGTGGAGAAGTTTGTGGGGAAGGATTCGATCCCAAAATTAGAGTGTGAATCGTTTTAGGGAGACTCGGCGGAGGGTTCGAACCTAGTGGGAAACGTAGAATAGGCTCGGAAGTAGGTGGGAGACTAGACAAATTAGGGGAAGAAGTAGAAGCCGGGGTATCATTGGTATCACTAACGTCATCAATATGTTCACCCACTCGGTTATCCAACACTCTTCCCGATCTCAACGTAGTAACGATACTCACATTATGATTTTGTGAGTGGCCAAGATTCGGTAGGGGTTGAAATGGGAGTTTCCTTTTTTCTCTTGCACTCATCGCGGCATTTAACTGTGCAATTTGGATTTCTATTGATTTAATACTCTCACCGTGGGAGGTGGAGTCTTTCTTTATGGTATCAATAGAAGACTCATATCAGCTGAATTTGGATGGAATGCTTCATAAACAAATCCAAAGTTTGAGCGAGTGAAGAGGAGTTATCGGTACCGGTCGTTTGGAAAGAATTATTAGAAGTACAGAATTGTTGACTGGATTTTGAAAATTTTGTGACTGAAAGGGGTGTTGACTCTGTTGTGGTGGTTGCTGTTGCTGTGGAGGAGGTTTTTGGTAATTGCTTTGGAACTGGTTTTGATTTTGGTTTTGGTTCCAAGAAAGGTTAGGATGATTCCTCCACCCCTGATTGTATGTGGAAGAATAAGGTTCGTTTCTAGGTCGCTACTGAAAAGTAGCATTGGTGGGTTCTTGACCTTGAAACGGTGCATTCATAGGACATTCTTCCGTCAAATGTGATGGGTCAGAACACCAACCACATATGGTTTTGGGAAGCGTAACCTGGTTTAGGGAGACTGATGAGAATTTGCTTTCTATAGCGTCGAGTTTCTTTTATATCGCTGCCATTTCAGCTTTTACTGCGATGGAAACATCGAGCTGATGGACACCTCCTTTAGATGGTTGTGGTCTAACGCTTTCCTATTGCAAAGTGTGTTTAGCGAGATCTTCCAGGTATTGCCAAGCTTCACCATCGTCTTTGGATATGAAATGACATTGACACATGGTTTCAAGCATTTGCTTTGTCGCGGGATTAATGCCCTCATATATAATTCGGCACAAATCCCATCTCTTTATTCCGTGATGAGGACATTGGACAAGCAGATCCTTGAACCGTTCAAAGCATTTCCAAAATAGTTCATTGGGAAGCTGGGTAAACTGGTTGATTTCGCTCCGAACACGGGCAGTCTTATGATTGGGGTAAAATTTCTTAAGGAATGCTATCACGAATTTGTCCCAATTGGTAATAGAGTGTGCGACAGTGTTATAAAGCCATTTTTCTGCAAAGTTGCACAAGGTGAAAGGGAGAAGACGCAAGCGCATAGCATCCACAGAAAGTTGTGATGTACCTATCATTGCGCATACGTTTTCGAATTTAGTGATAAAAACGTACGCGTCTTCAGACTCGAGCCCATGAAATTTGGGTAACAGGTTGATGAAGTGCGGTTTAATTTCAAAATTATCCCTGTTGGCTGGTGGAATGGATAGACAAGTAGAAAGGGACCACGTATAAGATAGCATCTCTCTTGGAGAGAGATGCGCGGTGGGTTCTGCACACCTGCGGGTGGTGGCAGAGTGGTATCGTTCAATCCTGATGGAGATCCGTCCATTTCGAGAGATGCCGTGGGAGGAGAGAAAAAAGAGGATGAAAAAGCACCGACTTCGGAGTCGATAGCCGAAACGCGGACAAGACGGGCACTAGAATCCCGTGTCCAGCCAAGCATGCACTAAGCGGGTTTAGCGCAAGTAGCAACTGTGTGATATTTAAAAATTGGTTTGTTTTGAAAAGTGTCGGACTTAAGAAAAATCACACAAAAATGCACAATCAACCTAGAATTAAGGTCACCTAGGTCAAGTCACTAGACCGCTCCTAGACATCAAAAGGACAAGTCGCAGGATCAATCCTCTACCTCCTCTTTATTACTCTTGTGGCTAGGTAAGTGCCAGGTAAGTGGGAGGTATCCTCTATACGAATCACCGAAAATAGCGGACCTAATTAAGTAACCACTTGCCTCGGAAACACTTGCCTAGACACCACAAAAGTAATGCGGATAAGCGATAAATTACCCACGATCTTCCTCTGTCCTATTTGAGCGCGACGGTCCTTAGAGTCTTGTTAAGATATTTTTTAAGTAATGTAGGGTTGATGCGGATGCTCGTTTTGTGATTTTTGAGGCTTAGGAAGGGTGATTAAATCCCACATAATCTGAATTTTGGTCTTGCCACTTAAAGTCCGTATTGAAATATGCAAAAACAAATCACAAAACAAAACTTGCAAAAAGATTTTTGAGCGGCGATATTTTGCAAAGAATACTGCAAAAAATATATTATTGGATTTTTCAGAGAAGAGAGAAAGGTATAGAAAAGATACCAGAGAAGTTTACAGCCCTAGATCCCCAAATGCACCACGGATCCGCCGCCAATTTGCTCTTTGTGCCGCGTTTCCGCCACTAATCTGAAGGATCTTTTGAAGATTTTTGCTACGTGGCCTCCCTTATACCTCTGGATCTTGATGAATGTCTCTGAATCTCTGTTTCCTCAAATCTGTGACTCCAGATCTCCTTACAAAATTCACACAATAATTGTTAAATACACAATTTGCAGTTTTGTTTATTTTATGATATAGATCGAATTTCAACACGAATAGTAAGAAAAGAAAATTACGCACGTATCCCCGGCAACGACGCCATTTGATTGATCGTGAAAAAGTGTTTGTAGAATAACCGCAATCAATAACGGTGTCGCTTGTAGCTAGCCGAGATGAGTACGAGTCGTTCGCAGGGATGCGTGGAATTTTTAATCTTACTTTAGACGAGTTGAATAAAATAAAATAAGAAAGGAGAATAGTTTATTTAAGATCTAAATTAATTAAGGATGTAAACTATATAAGAAAAAGTTTTGTAGGGTTCATTAGGATTTAGTAGTCATGGATGACTAATAAAAATGACTTCTTTTATCTATTGATAGATTTAAAACTACATTGATAGAGATGAATGAGGATTAGAGTTCTTGAAAGAAACTAGGATTTCCCCACTATTAACCCTTGTCCCTTCATTGATCCATATTCATGTCCAATCCTTAATAAAACAATTGTTAATCTGATCTCAAATCACGGTCGAGACTAGCAATAGATTGATAGCGCACCCGATAAGGATGTTAACGATTCTTTTGCTAAAATTTATAAACTTCATAAGAATTAAAAGAAGTTAAAATATTTTCTCATCTATTATTCTACCATAATACTACGAACCCTAACAAGCGGAAAATTATTCGCGCATGTTGGAGATAAAAGAAGAAAGCATATTTAAAGAAATCATAATGCAGAAAATTAAAAATACAGAAAATAAATAATTAAACAAAATGATCTATCTTTATTAATCAACTTCACAAGTACAAATCCTACGAATTTAGATTACAAGAGGAAGAAGTAGCTCTCGATCTCTTCCCCTTAGGAAGTAGATGCTCCATCGATTTTCACGTCGACCTATCACGTCGAATCGTGGACCTGTCGTAGATCTCTCGTTCTTTGACGGTGATTTGCTTTGTGGTAAAGGTGATGAGTTTTAATTTTAGCTATCAGTCCTTTACATAGCCTTCAAATTAGAGATCCTAGATCTCATAGGTTTTGACTTGCCATAAATATCCACTTTCTAAGTTTTCATATTGGCAGATTTTTGAACCTGTCATTTTGAATATCTTGATCTCTTGACTTGAGCTAAATCTACACAAAATCTCCATGAATAATGTTAGTAACATTTATTAAATTAAAGAGAGTATCTTAATTACTTTATATGGTAATAAATCTTTAAGAAATATGATTAAGAATATTGAATATGTTATTCACTTTATAAGGTAATAAATCTTTAAGAAACATGATTAAGAATATTTGATATGCTATGCATCTTTTAATTACTAAAATATTATGCATATATTTTGAATATTATTCTAACCATTTGTATGATATTATATCTTTTAAGAATTGTGATTAGAATATTTGATATGATATGCATATTTTCAAATACCAAAATATTATATAAATATAAAATGCCTATATTTTCTTTCATAATGTTAATTATAATATATAAACATATGGTAAATAGTATTTTGCAGATAAATCCAAATATGTTCTATATTTATAATAAACGCCTTTAAATATTTAAGAAAAGTAAGGAAAATATTATATCAAAAGTGCAATATTTTCGACTGAACAGTGCGTGTCTGCGTGGACTTTCGGGACCTCAACAAAGCCTGTCCAGAGGATGACTTTCCCGTACCGGTTACCGAGCTGATGATAGATAATACGTCCACTCACGAAGTCTTCTCCTTCATGGACGGATCATCAGGGTACATTCAAATAAAGATGCATCCCGAAGACCAAAAGCATACCACTTTCCGGACTCCTCTGGGTATATTTTGCTATAATGTGATGCCTTTCGGTCTGAAGAATGCAGGCGCTACCTACCAGAGGGCCATGACGAAGATCTTCGATGGCCTCATACATGAGATTGTCGAATGTTACATTGATGACCTCGTAGTAAAAAGCAAATCGTATGAGGAACACTGGGAGCATTTGAAAATAGTGTTCCAACGTCTTCGTAAGTATAACCTGAAAATGAACCCTCTGAAATGCGCATTTGGAGTCTCCTCAGGAAAATTTCTAGGGTTCATCATACGACATCGGGGCATTGAAATAGATCCATCGTAGATCAAGGTGATTATGGAAATGCCCACTCCAAGAACTTTAAAACAATTGCGGTCTCTACAAGGAAAGCTCACGTATATCCGACGGTTCATAGCCAACCTTTCCGGAAAATGCCATCCCTACAGTCACCTGATGAAGAAGGAAACCACATTCGTCTGGGACCGTATATGCCAAGGTGCACTGAACGAGATCAATCAGTACCTACAGAATCCGCCGGTATTGACCGCTCCGATTAAGGGAAAGCTCTTCATTCTATACACAGGGCATTTGAAGGCTCCTTAGGTGCGCTATAGGCACAGGAGAACGATCAGGGGAAGGAGAGATCCTTCTGCTATTTGAGTCGAGTTCTTCTGGGGGCAGAAAACAACTACCCCCTATCGAAAAACACTGCTTGGTGTTAATCTTCGCGATAACGAAGCTCAGACACTATGCTTTGGTGCATGACATCCGTCTCATATCAAAGGTGGATTCTCTCAAGTATTTGATGTCAAGAGCCATACTAACGGGACGACTCGCTAAATAGGCCCTCCTTTTGATGGAGTTCTCGATAATCTATCGACCCCTCAAAACAGTGAAAGGCCAAGCCATCGCCGACTTCCTCGCTGAGCATCCGATACCTGGCGACTCACCTTTAAATTGAGAACTGTCAGACGAGCACGCGTTTGACACGATCAACTGGGAGAAAGGAAGGAGTGATAACCGATGGGAACTCTATTTCGACGGAGCATCTTCTGTGAAGAAGCGACAGCACCATACCCCTATAATCAAATCTGGGGTAGGCCTTATCTTCATGACTCTACAATGAGGGATAATGCGCTTTGCCTTTTCTTTAACAGAGCCGAGGACAAACAATGAAGCAGAATATGAGGCTTTGATAGCAGGTCTTGAGATCGCTGTCGACATGGGAATCGAAAACCTCCTTATATACGGAGACTCCCAGCTGGTCGTTAGCCAAGTAAACAGTGACTATCAGACGTGCAAGCCAGAGTTAGTAAAATATGGCAAAAGAATGAAACAGTTACTAACTCAAATTCCCTCCTACACCCTGGAAAGCATACCGTTTCAGAAAATAGCAAAGCGGACGCGTTGGCCAAACTCACTAAAGAACTGGCTGACGAAAACCTCGAAGACATAAGGATCATCGTATAAAGCCGTCGGGTTCTTATACCAGCAGAAATATCTCCGAAGTCGTCTGAAGAAAAGAAAGCGACCAAGCAAACGGCCCTGCAAATAGAGGACCAAGAAAAGTCTAAGGATTGGAGAGAAGTCTTTGTAGACTACTTCAGATCCCATCGAACGCCTGAAGATGCGTCGTCAAGACATCGGCTCATGAAACGAGCTCTGTCTTTCACCTTCGTCAATGATACTCTAGATAAGAGATCGTTCGACTCTTTATGGCTGAGATGCCTAGGATTGGAAGAAGCAAAGAGAGTCGTCCAAGAAACTCACGACGGACTCTGCAGTTCTCATTAAGCCGGGCCAAAGATGAAGCTGATGATCAAAAGACTGGGCTACTATTTGCCCAAGATGATTCAGGACTGCCTCAAATACGCGAAGCAGTACCACTCGTGCCAAATTCACGAAGACATCATCCACCAGCATCCAAATCCGCTACATCCAACAGTGGCTAGCTGGCCGTTCGAAATGTGGGGAACCGACATAATTGAGCTTATCGAACCAGCGTCGTCCAAAGGACATCGGTTCATATAGGCGACAACCGATCACTTCTCTAAGTGGGAAAAAGCCATACCACTAAGAGAAGTGAAGACGGAGAACATCCTCCATTTCTTCAAGACACACGTTATCTATCGGTTTGGCATTCTGCGACGGATTATCTCTGATAACGGGCCGGCCTACAGAAGTCACAAAATCAGCCGCTTCGCACAGCAACATAATATAGACTGGAGATACTCTTCGGTCTATAATCCCCGAGCTAACGGTCTAGCTAAGGATTTCAAGAAGACCTTGACGAAGATCATAAAGAAGATGGCGTCCAGAAACAAAAAGGACTGGCATGAAAAACTACATGAAGCTCTCTGGGCTTATCAGACTACGTTCAAAACGGCCACAAATACAGCGCCATTCGCGTTGGTATTCGGCACAGAAGTGGTACTCCCCCTCGAGATAGAGCTACCCTCTCTACGAGTGGCGGTTCATTACGAGCTAAGAGACGAAGAGAATGCTCATTTCCGGTTTGAAGAGCTAGACGCCCTTGATGAAACTCGTCTTATGGCGCAGCAAACTTGAAGGCTTACAAAGCAAAGATGATACGCTCATACGAAAGTTGACTAGGCCGAGAACATTCCGCCAAGGCGAACTCGTGCTAGTTGTCAAAAGACCTATGATCCCCAATCGTGCCAAACGGGGGAAATTCGAGCCAAACTATGAGGGCCCGTACATCATAGACAAAATCTACCAAGATGGGGCTTACTTGCTCATGGATATGCATGGCGAAAGACCCTTTTGGCCAATAAACAGCCGATTCTTGAAGAAGTATTATGCCTGACGAGCCACGACTCAGGTCAATGATAGATGGCGACGCCTATGTCCACTCGCTATCTTCGTAAGTTAAGACTCTAAAAGTAGTATCCAACGATACCCCGTCCCAAACACGGAAAACAACAGACCGAAACATCCCTAAACTAACAATGGACCGCAATGTCCTGAAACTAGCTACGGACCGTAACGTCCTTAAATTACTACAAACAGCAGCATCCTTAGGCTAACGCGGCAAAAAAAATAGTACGTCCATAAGCAAAATGGGCATGGATGAAAACCCGAAAGGGCTCCGTAAGTAAAAACAGCATGGCAGCCGACGAGTTTGTGAAAACCCGGAAGGGCACAGACTCGTAAAAAAATTTCCTGTGCACTTGCATGGTCCTCTCGACCTTATGAGGAGAAAATACCAGCGTGAGATCCTTACGACTCACAAGGGAGCAAAACACATCGGAATCCTCATGATCCATAAGGAGAAATTACACTTACGAGATTCTCACGACTTGTAAGGAGAATGCCCCCTATGAGACCCTCATGGCTCACAGGATTCAAAAGTCTTAAGATACAGGGACCTGAACCTGTTCTTAAGCCATCATATCCCCCAAACTACCCTACAGGCGGTCAATATTGACCCTTGTATACAATCCACGGGCATAAATAAGCGTTCCCTCACCCAGTTCCACCAATGGTGTGAAATTCCCCTATTTTGTGAACAACACTTGTAGGCCCTCTTGACTTGTAAGGAGAAAATGCTCTTGTGAGATCCTTACGACTCTCAAGAGAAAACGCACTCAGGAGTTCTCATGACCCTTAAGGAGAAATTACACTTACGAGATCCTTACGACTCGTAGGGAGAAATACCTTTATGAAACCCTTACGGCTCATGAAGTCAAAAGCCTTAGTCGTCGGGTCCCTAACCCTGTTTACTAAGCCACATTTGTTCGATAGCGGCGAAGGCAAATGATGATTCACTCCTGGCAACGTTCCAGTAGTAGCGACACTGATGCCTAAATCTGTAACAAATTCCAAGTCCTTTCACGGCAAGTGATGATTCGCTCCTGGCAATATTCCAGTCGCAGCGATGCTGATGCTAAGATTGGTATCAAATCTCAAGTCCATACTCGCAACAAAATTAGCAAGCCAAAAATACATATAAAAATAGCCGAAATGATTGGGCAACTCGCAATAAAAAAACATCGAGTAAAAAGAAAAATAGCCGAAATGATTGGGCACCGTGAAAAATAGCGTAAATGATTGGGCAATCGCGACTTTTGCGATATAAAAAGCTGAAATGATAGAGCATCACGGAAAGAAATAAAAAAAATGAAAGAATGAAACTTTTGCCCTACAGGCGAGTCCATACTGACCATTGTATACAATTTATGGGCATAAACGAAAAGGGAACCACATTACCCAACAGACTCTGTCAAAGGGAGAGTCGGATCTCGATGGCAATATCTGCATCCCAGAAGATCAACACGACATTCCTTCTCGACACCACAGAAAGCGGAGCAAGTCAACCCCGACACCGCAGAAAGCGGAGCAAGTCAACCCCGACACCGCAGAAAGTAGAGCAAGTCAACCCCGACACCGCAGAAAGCGAAACAAGTCAACCAATGACCTCCCCGCCGGAACAATGTTCCGTCTAAAAACCAAGTCAACCAATGACCTCCCCGCTGGAACAATGCTCTGTCTCGGAAACAAGTCAACCAATGACCTCCCCGCCGGAACAATGCTCCATCTCGGAAACAAGTGAACCAATGACTTCCCTGCCGGAACAATGCTCCATCTCGAAAACAAGTCAACCAATGACCTCCCTGCCGGAACAATGCTCCGTCTTGGAAACAAGTGAACCAATGACCTCCCCGCCGGAACCATGCTTCATCTTGGAAATAAGTCAACCAATGACCTCCCCGCCGGAACAATGCTTCGTCTCAGAAATAAGTCAACCAATGACCTCCCCGCTGGAACAATGCTCCATTTCGAAAACAATACAACCAATGACCTCCCCGCCGGAACAATGCTCCGTCTCGGAAACAAGTCAATCAATGACCTCCCCACCGGAACAATGCTCCGTCTCGGAAACAAGTCAACCAATGACCTCCCCGCCGGAACAATACTTCGTCTCGAAAACAAGTCAACCAATGACCTATCCTCCCCGCCGGAACAATACTCCGTCTCGAAAACAATTCAACCAATGACCTATCCGCCGAAACAATGCTCCATCTCGGAATCAAGTCAACCAATAATCTCTCGATTCGTCTCGACCCCCAGGGAGATCAGTGTCCCTGCGCAAACCTTTCAACCTGTAAAAAGAAAACTCTCTTGTGAGATCCTTACGACTCTCAAGAGAAAACACACTTAAGAGTCCTCACGACCGCTAAGGAGAAAGTACACCTACGAGATCCTCTCGACTCATAGGGAGAAAAGTCTTTATGAGACCCTCACGGCCCATAAAGTTGAAAAGACTCAGGTAGCAATCCTGAACCTGTCTTCTAAGCCATCGCTACCCTGCAAAAGAGATCAAGATAGACTATCTACAAGATATATTTGCCAAAGGGACACGCCCATATAAAATGAAGGATGTCTTTTATTCATGAATTCAAGTGAATACAAAATACATTTCACAAAGGAATCAAAATGAATACATGTTATTCATAAACCGCAAGTTTACAGTAAAAAAAAGGGGTACAAAGACGGTTATTGAGGATGAGGCATCTTCAACAAATCAGCCAGCCGCTCATGCACTCCTTTCAATCCTTTCTCGTGATCAGCCGCCGCGACCAACTCCGCTTCAACATGGGCCCATTGTCGCAAACAAGATGAAAGCTTTTCATCGGTTCCTAGTATGGCAGCTTCACAGTCCTGCACGACCCGCTCGGTAGAGTCAAGCGTCCGCCTCAGCGTCAACCCATCCGAAATGCATCGCTGGAGATTGTCGAAGACAGCTTTTAACTGTGCAGCATTCGCTTCAACCTGGGCGCATAACCGGGCAGATTCGCTTGAAGCTACTTCATGTTCCTTTCACCTCAGGGTCGCCTCTTGTTCAAAATGGCGAAGGAAAAGAACACTACTCTCGACCCACGCGGCCCGCTGGGAGTTCGAAGCTAATACTTCAGGAGCGAGACGCTTGAGCTCAATCTCGTGCAGGCAAGCCTCGATCTTTCTGCAGTAATCAACCCAAGAGCCGAGGAGATCTTCATCATGGAAGTTCACGAGTGTCTCCAGTATTGGATTGACTTCAACAGCAAAATCCGTAGCAGAACTGAGGGTCTCGGCATCGAGATCTTCGATGAATTTGCTTAACATTCGCCTGCTATTCGCAACGCCCCTAGAAGATGTGCGTTTAGCAAAGGGCCCTGTCGGCATTGGGATGTCAGACTCAAAGGGTGCTGGAGCCGGTGCGATTGCTACAAAATAAATTATGGTCGAATGTCGACTCGAGAGGTAAAGAAAATACACAAGCGATGGAGTCTACTATACCGGCTGTGGCAGGTGGCAAAATTGGGAGTACCGGAGGCGCGACTATTCTTTCGTCTCCTCCTCCGATACGTGACGCTGCGATCAATATAAAGAAGACTTAGCAACAATATGGCTATTCATAAAAGAAAGAAGAAGACAATAGCTAAAGGATATACTAACCAGTACCAGGAGGCGGAATGACTTTCGACTGGAAGGAGAAATGCGGGTTCAGCACTTGATATAGATGGTCAAAAAGGACTCTGGAAAGTTATGACAATATACTGTCAATACAAGGATGATGGTACCCATGGCGAAACCGATAAATCGCAAACCTATACCTTCTAGCATTTCAGAGGACATAGGAGAAGGCGAGGGAACAACAGCTGTCATGGCGGCGACCGTAGGTGCTTCAGATGGCACACCTACAAACAAAATATCGTCAGAGGGAGTTGAACGAGATTGAGAAATAAAAAGAGAACAGTGACCCAAGACCTCCCTGATGGGTCATCAACCAAAACCGCGACGGAAGCATCACCAGGCATAGCGGCTTCTTCATTCTCCCTCAGAGGAGTAGTTTCTGCGCCCATGGCTTCATCCCCTGATTCGATGAGGGCCGTCGTGACGCTTGCGACGCCCGCCGATACCAGAGAGCCACACGGGGAAAGAGAGATGGTTTGGACAGTCCCAGATTCCAGAGAGAGGGTAGCAACTTCAGGCACGGTAATCGCCATGGTTTCACCCGTCATCCCATCGCCAAGGCTTGGCCCTGCAGAAAATGCATATGTCAAAATTTGAAGATCAAGTTCTAGCAAAAGACTCAGCGTTATGTTACCTTGGAGCAGCTTTTCAGTTTCTTTCCGAGCAGCACGCGCAACCTATCTACGGACAGTAGACAATGCAGAGGGAACATCCGCCGAAGGAGTATCAGCAAGCGGAATGATTCTTGAGCCTGCACCCACGGCCAAACTGGCATCGCGTTCCCTCGCCGCATGTTTCATACGCTTCCTTTCGGTCTGAGCAGTGAGAAGTGATCTCCTCAAGACCTCTGATAAGGGGACGTTGTCGTCCGAACTAAGATCTGCCTCTGGAGCCGTTAAGGCATCCTTCATCGGCTGCTTCAGCAAAGCCTCCTGCGGGGACGTTGGGAGAGCTGGGGCCACAACAGCTGGTTCTGGAAGTTTTGCCGCATCGCTGCTCGAGATCGGCACTACACTTGGAATAACCCGAGTGAAGGTAGTCCCTGCAACAAGATGAAAGAAAGGGTTAGTGCACGAATAAAGAAAGGAATAAAGGCATAATGAACGGAATTTTACCAAGGCCCAAAGAAGTGCAGAGCCTCTCTTCCTCTTCAAATGTCTTGAGGGAAGCCGCGAGAGCCTTTTCGGCAGAAATACCTGTTGAAGAAGAAAGCATCAGTAGAAGCATAATAAAAGAAGATAGCCGCGGAAGAATGTAACTGAAGTATACCTGACTTCGCGATAGTGATCAGTGATGCTTCATCGCGAGCCAGTCGCTCGGAAGCCACAAGGGCGGCCTGGAGATCAGTATCATCCGCAGGCGCGATGAATAAACCTTCATTGATCCTATACTCGCACAAACCCTCGCTGTAAGGAGCGTGTGGCTCCTGGCCAAATACGACGTCGGCAGAAAACAACGACTTCTTCTTCTTTTGCGAGCGAGCGCCGACAGCCGATGACAAGAGCTTGCGCTTAGCGGGCATTTTTGGGTGGCGGGTCCCGATTTCTACACCAACGCCAGACTTCAGGGACGCTGCAGCTACCGTTTCCACAGAAACACGGGGTAGAGGCTTCTCAGGAAAGGCGCGCGGGACCGCAACCGCAGCAGCTTTTCTTAAGGAAGGACCAACAGGGATCCGTCGCTTTAAGGGGATAGCTGGATTACCAGCAGGGACCGCACCCTTGCGATCGAGTAATAACCGCCTTTCTTCCCTAATAACAGCACCCGTCGCATGCTGGTACCATGCCACATATGCGTTCGTGGCTTTCGGAACGTAGCTCGGCTCACTGATGAGAAAGTTGGACCCGGTATTTAGCCGCATGAAGTGGTGCAGCGCACTGCGTATATCCTCTTCCGTAGCAACCGACTAAGTTTAAAAAGCCTCAAGCGGGACACCCTGATCGTAACCCGACTGTTGAGCAAAACGGTGCGGGTTATACCTCATGAACAATGCCGAGGCGCCCAGCCTGAACACCAGAAAGCCTGGCCTGATTGAATACAAATGCAGAATCTCCCGAGCCTTCAATGTAGGAGCCCCGTCTTTGAAGGTATCACGCAGCGGCTGCATTGTTTTACTGGATTCCTTGCCGATAGTTATATCGACGAAAGTCATTCTATCCCCGACCACACGCGGGTGAAGGACTAGACGCTGAGCCTTTTGCCATGACGGATCTAAAACAGAAGCGTCAACTAGAAACATAACCCGGGGGAAATTATAACAGTCATAAAAACGGGGTAGTTTGTGGACTCCAAAAGCGCCAAGCACATGCAGCTCGATCCACGATGTGAAATAGTGCAGCGGGAGATGTACGAGTTGTACCCCCAGCTGAATGGTGTCTGCCGCTAAGCTTAGGCCGTGATACAGGTGAGCCAGCCCAACGATCTCGACAGCCACTCGCGTCCCAGCAACCATTCGATGAGCCAGATAGAAGACAGATGGCCTCATATAGCAAGGGTGCATTGGGAGCACAAACCAGCTTAACCATAGGCCGAGGAACCCCAAAAAGAACGTCTCTTCGTCGACGTTTAAAGCTACAAGCTCCACAAAAGGTATGACCGGGGTGTCTGGGATGAAGAAATTCCTTTGATCCGCTTCCGCTGTCGGCTGGTTGTCCAAGCCAAAACTAAAAGGATCGTCAAGCTTGGCGAATTTCGCGGCTTGTTTTGACAAGACTTCCGGGCGAAGAAAGCGGGCGATGAAATCCGCGAAGCCGACTCCGTGCCCTCCGGACTCAAGAAACAGACTCTCATAAATGTTCAACACCTTGATTAGGCTCGAGAATCGATGTTGAATAGCATTCTCCGGAGTGACACCCATCACTACTGATTTGGTGGTGAAGATGTACTCATCAGGGGGAAGTATTTCTTCGTAATGTTCCCCTCTGATGGGTAGGCCCGAAATTTCTGCAAATTCCTCTAAGGAGATCGAAACCTCCCGGTCCGATAAAAGAAAGGTGTGAGTCGGGATATTCCACTGTTCCAAGAAAGCCTTGACCCACCATACGTGAGGCGCGGGATACTGGAAAAGAGATGCGTAGATAGCGGGGTACAACCCGAGCTTCAGCAGCAACGACTTTTTTGCTGACAAGATGTATCGAGCCCACTGCAAGTATCCGGCTGAATGGCGAGGAGTCAATCCTATCATGTATACATATCCCCAAGGGCACTACTCGCCTTGACATATGCGCCGCCCCAGAATATCTAAAGCCATTTGCGGCTGTACAGGTATCGAGCCCATAAAGAGCTGGAGGCGACCCTCCGTAGTCCAGTTGACCTCCTCCACAACGTAATTCACCTGGGGCGAGTCGGCATAATGAATGGCGGAAATTGGATCTGAAGGCGCCGCACAAGAGAAACTGCGCCGACCCCGAATAATTTGGTTGTACCACAACCCCCATAAATGAAGAAACTTCTGCTCTAGGTCGTGATCTTTAATCAGTGCAAAAACTTCCTGATCCATGGGTGCGTCGGCGTATGCACTCTCTGAGCGAACAAATGGGAAAGAAGAGTCAAAAAACATAGTACCTATGCGAAAAGAAACGAGGGTTAGATGTTAATACTACATTACAAATTCTGACATTTGGTACTTTAAATTTGTACCACACTGCAATGCAGGAAAAAGGGACCGAGGGGGACCCACAAAATCAAAGTGACATCTCATCATTGATGAACAATCAATCATTAAGGAGGAAATCCTAAAAACATTCTCATTTAATGAGAAACTCATTGGGCCAAGGAGTTAAACTCCCTCGAGAGCAGTGCTCTGCAAACAGAAATTACATCTGTCAACTTTAATTATGAAGGGAATAAAAATTCCCCAAAATTTCTAAGAGTCATGCTCTGTGAAAACGATGGAGTAATCCATCAGAACCCTAAAAAGCGAAGCTTTTTACAGAGTAAGAACTCTAAGATCTTTAAGATCTACAAAACGAACTCTAAGAGTTCTTCATAGAGATGAACGGTGTTCTAATTAATGGGTTAAGTAACCCTAAAAATCCATTTAAAAATCTATGATCTGAGAAGAGCAAAGCTCTGTTAATAGGTTCGATCCTTACCAAATTTGGGCAGAGTTCTAACTCTAAAAGGAATTTCATTAGGCAGAGATCTAAGCTCTGAAGGGAGAATTAAATTCTCAGAAAAAAGAAAGGAAGAAGATGAACATAAGTCATCTCAAGGGCCAAAGACCCTATTTATAGGCGCTGGAAGACGATCCAATTTCCAAGATGATCCAATGGTAGAAAGGTTGCCACCGCTGCACTCACGTGTGAGCCACGTGAGTGCAACGGTGGGGGGCATTTTTTTCCCCTCAATAAGAGAGCAAGGCTCTGTTCAAAATTTGAACTGAGGCAGCGCCTCAGGTGCAAAACACGAGAGCGCCAGCACCAAGAGTTAAAAACTTTGAGGCAGCGCCAAGAGTTAAAAAACTCTGAGGCAACGCCTCACGTGCAAAGCATGAGAGTGCTAGTGTCCAGAGTTAAAATCTCTGAGGCAGCGCCAAGAGTTAAAAACCCTGAAGCAACGCCTCACGTGCAAATCACGAGAGCGCCGACGCCAGAACTAAAAGTTCTCCATCCTTGGATCAAAGATCCAACGAAGATGATAAATCATCAAATTACAGAATTAAATTCTGTTGAGGAAATATTTCTCGAATCTTCCTAAAACAAGAAAGGTTAATCTATGTAAAACAGAGCACCATTGGATTAAAGATCCAATGGTGATTAATAATCACCAAGATACAGAATAAACTCTGTATGAGAAAATATTTTCCCAATCTTGTTGAGAACAAGAAAAATATCTTCTGTAAAACAGAAGGCTTAGGATCAAAGATCCAACGGTAGATAAAATCCCCAAATCAATTAGAGATCTCTCAATGAGAGATTTCCTTAACTAAATCAACAAATCAGCCTCCACTATATAAAGGACCCAAGACTTCAAGTCTTGTACAGAGAAACCGCCCCATAAGCTTCAAGTTCAAAAAAGAAGAGCAAGCAAAAAGAGCTTTCAGAGAGAAGAAAGAAGAAGAACTTTCTTCAAGGTAAAAAGAGATCATAGTATCTCATCTGCATACCCAAGGGCTTAACCCTTAAAAAAGAACATAGTTCTTTCCTTGGATCTGAGATCCATGAGACAACTCTCCCATAAATGAGAATTTAATTCTCGTAAGGATGAATTTGTTCTTGGGGATTGAAGATCCAGGGAAGAACAAAGAATTGAACTCTTCAGAAAAATGCACAAAGAAGGAAACAGCGCCGAGCGCCTCATGGGCCCTTCACGTGGGCGTTGTTTAATAAGGAGTGCCTAGCACTCATCGGTTGGCGCCCAGCGCAAAGTGCCCCACGTGCTCTTCACGTGGCGCTGCTAAAATAAAGAGTGTCTAGCACTCAGTGGTTGGCGTCCAGCGCCAAGCGCATCACGTACCCCTCACGTGGGCGCTACTAAAACAAAAAGTGCTCTGCACTCAACGGTTGACGCTCAGCGCCAAGCGTCTCACGTGTCTCTCACGTAAGCGCTGTCTTACATAAAGCGCTCTGCAAACAGAACCCGACGCTATAAAGAATGTTTAACACTCCATAAAAAACAAAGAAATAGGGTGAGAGTCAGAGCCCATATCAATGCTCAGCATTGTTGCACATAAAAGGCACCGAGCCCAAACAAGTGTTTAACACTTTATTCAATACTAAGTGGACTGAGTCCAAGTTGACCAAAAGTCCCTAATTCAGATCAACTGAGCCCATGTGCTCACATTCTTTCTAAATTGGTCTTAGTCCCAAACCCAACTACAGATCTCCCAACTGACATTGGTTCAAGGGTACATCTCCCCACACCTGTGATATATGTCGTTGTAATTCTTCAACATTTTCAGAGAGGTGGCGGGTCCCGACAACCAACAATTCTACGGACCACAATGTCCTTAAACTAGTTATGGAACGCAATGTCTTTAAACTACGACCTCACCGCCAAATGGTGATCTATAGACCGTAATGTCCTTAAACTTGCTGTGGACCGCAACGTCCTTAAACTAAACCCTCACCCTAAAATGGTGATCTACGGACCGTAACGTCCCTAAACTAAAACGATAGAGCCCAAATGCTCTTTCGTTAGATAAAAAATGATCCCGAACCCCCGTTAAGTAGATCTTAGTCCAATTTCGGATTAACGTATTCTTAACAAATATTTAAGTTGATCTTAATCTCAAACAAGGTTAATGATTGTTAGAATTAGAGTTAACCGCAATCAAGACGGTGTCGCTATGCAGCTAGCTGGTTGAGCACGGGTCGATCCACAGGGAGATGGTTGTATGTCCTTTCTTGTTTTAGACGAGTCAATAAAGAATGAGTATGTGTTTGTTCGATTCTAACCTATGTGTATTTATTTGCAAGTATGAAGTTGTTAAGAAAAAGATACGAGATTGTAAGCTAAAGAAATCCGTACTCAAAACCTTTGAGCCGAGTCTTGACCGATTGAAGCTAGAGCAATCGGCAACAACGTGGATTAGGGGATTTAAGCGCGGTATTCGTGGAATACGGCTTATTTACCCTTGTCCTTCCGTTCTTGTCTCTTGCTTTCGCCTCCGGCCAAACCGAACGCAACCGGTCGTAGTTAGGAATCACCGTTACCTTGTCAGGGTAGGGTGCCTAACGGAGCGCTTGCGTAACGTTTGGGCGGAGTTCAATGGAAAATAACGGGAAAAGAAAATGGGCAAAGAAACATTAACTTAGAATACCGTATTTTTCTCTTAACAAAGATAATTACATTCATTCACAAGAAAGAACCAAAAAGAGAGAACAAAAAGAAAAGAACAAAGAAAAGAAAAGATTACAAACAAGTAATTAAAGTGCATGAATATAAATTGCAAGAAAGTAAAGCAAGGTAATAAAAAGCAAGTAATAAATAAGCAAATAAAAAGAACAAGAAACTAGAACTCAAGACAAGCATGTGATCAATAGCCAACCCTTAAACTTGCAAGCTCAATCAAGAGGTTGCAAGATCAAGGGAAGGGTAGAGAACGCATGTGAAATGAAGTGCTAATTCCATGAAAGAATACGACCCTTGAGATCAATAACTAACCCTTAACCATTCAAGCTCAATGAAGAGGTTGAATGATCAAGAGAAAGCAAGAATCTCAAGGGGAAGAAGAAACAAAAGAGAATGATACAAAACCCTCATCTTCATTGATCTCCCACTCAAAAAGCTCCCACTACAATTTTCATGGAAAAAGAATGAAGAAGAAGAAGAAGAACTATACAAAAGACTACAAAAGAGGAACAAAAGAATGACCCTTGGTTGAGCTCAGTTCTGCTGTATTTATAGACAGGGAAATGAAACCCTAGGGGCAAAATCTGACACAATATAAAGTCCCCAAAATGCCCAGAAAAAACGACAGGGAGAGGGGCCCACATGGCCGCGGATCCGCGGCCAATACCCCCTATTGGCCGTGGATCCGCGGCTATATAGGTGAGTTAGGTCGTGGTATTTTTGGTGCTTCCCTGGTTTCTTGTCCCCTGTTGTCTGGTACATATATTTTCTGAAAATACATTCACATTTCTTCCAGAATTTCTGTTGAGGAAAGGTGGACTTTTGTGGATGCCTTTGTCATGATTGCCTCGAGCTCCGCGTAGATTTCTTGGAACTTGTTGTTGCCATTGAGCCTTGTGCATGAAGGTGACATTGATTTGACATTTTGTCTTCCTAAACTGGTATCTGGCAACATACGGATGACGAGCGGAGACCGTGTTTTCTCAGTGGTTGGCAGGAACCCGGATATTGTCGTGTTTTCCATGAATTTCACCGTTTTAGAACCGAGAACCTGTATCCTGCAAATATGTAACAAACACGGATTAAAAGTACCTACCTATAAACAACCGAGCGTAAGAATGGGCGGTATAAAATGCAGTATTCTGTGATGAACAAATACCCCCAAACTTAACTTTTGCTCGTCCCGAGCAAAACCAATTATTCACTAAAATAAAAACCTAACCGCACTTTCGCAGGGAACGCGATTGCACTGAGCATGTGCAACAAGCCGTTAAACCTCTAGGTGTCCCTAGTAGGAGGAGTGTTGTCTCCTGAGGGTTTTCAGCGGATACTACCCACAAAATCCCGTCAAGCTAGTGTCATAAGTTAACATAGATTTTACTCCTACAGTTTAGTTATTACGTTAGAAACTCTATTATCCTAAGTCAGAAATATCCAACCCTTATTTTTCACACCTCCTATCTATTTAACCTTGGATCTCCTGAGTTTTCCTTCTAAAGCGCGGCCTCAAATCAGGGATTTTTATCAACTTTACAGAAAACACAAGTCTTATTCTTTATTTCTATCTTTTATCCAAACATCGATTGTATACCCCTACGTGTGTGTGTATTTGCACCCCTACACTCAAGAATTCAATTCAAGCTATAATACCCTTGCCCTAATACCTAATACTACTTCTTTTCATTAAGGATGGACGGATTTGCTCACACACCTTTCATGCGACTATTAATGCTTCTTGAGGCACTAACGGCCGATTACTGAATGTGTGAGCTTTAAAGCGTAAATAGCAGTTTCCAGGTCTTGACTTTATTCTATTTTTCTTTTTCTTTTTCTTTTTTTTTTCTTTTTCAAGACCGGATATATTTTTCAATATGCTCTTTTGGTGTTTAGCTTTAAATACCGTTTTTTCTTTCATACTAGGCTTTCAGGCAAGAGTATTTCTAGGTATCCTCTACTATCCCAAGTTTCAAGGTGCGTGTAAGTGCAGTTTGTAGGGTATATACTTTCTAAATTTAAACTCAAGAAAAGAAACTATTTTTCAGACTTATCCTTCAGTAAAGCTTCAATACTTTCCCCTCATCTTGACTTAACTCAAGAACTGAACCCAAAAATTATAAGGACGTATACTTACCAAAGTTAGACAGAATGAGGGTTATTTTTAGGGTTTTCAATTCCTAAGTCTAGAATTTAGTTATTTCTAACATATCAACTAAACTTTCAGAATAAAAATCTAAGTTACCCTATTAGCTAACTTGACGACAAAGTTTTTATATTTTTTTGGAAAATTTTTAATTTTTGTGGGTTTTTAATAGGGTATGCAAATGCAAAATATACAAATGAATGCGAAGGAAGAAAGCTTACCGAGCACACCCCCAAACTTAAACTTGACAGTGCCCTCACTGTCAGGCTATACCAAGAAGGTCAAAATTGCCGGCGCTCCCTAAAAACAAATTATAGACAACAAAGAAAACCAAAAATATATACAAAAAAAGGTGTCCCCCCCAAACTTAAGTAAAACAGTGTTTCCACTGTTAAGCGTTGAAATTCAGGATTAGGGGGGAAAGAAAACAGTATCAAGCTATACAAGGCCTTACACAGGCCAAAAGTTAACACCAACCATTCAAAGATTTTATCGCTATAATGTACAGGTTGGTGGAAGAAGGCGTAGAGAAAAGAGATGGAGAATACGCGAGACCATATGCGGAGAGAAGCGGGATATGGTCTCGGTATATGAGAGGAAGAAGAATGGCGGAAGGGAAAAAGAAGTGGAATACGATCTTGAGGGTGCAAATGGAGTAAATAGATTAGCACAATTTGTGATGACCGATGTGTGAAAAGCGATTGTGCTAATATATTTACCCGTCGAGAAATGGGGTCAAATCCCTCAAGATTCGAGAGAAACAATGGGTACGCCGAACTTGGTAAACCAGACATACGAAATGAAATGGAGACGGTTTCTTGCATGGTCGGAACGATGGAAAGGGTGGAGGGAAGTGGTTGAGGAAGGTTATCGGTTAAAGGTGCAGGAGGGTGTACACAGTCAGTGGAAGAGATAGGATGAATTGGAAAATCCGACTCATCAATTATAACTGGTTCATCCTCAAAACTATCCTCAGAATTCTCCTCAACGTTAAGCTCATCCATGCCTTCATCATCAATATCAAGACGCATATGAAGTTCGGGAAAAACATTTAATGACTCGGGATGATGATTTGAAGAGAAAAACTCAGCCAAATCTATGGGTTCATCATCCAAAATATTCCAAGCGTCAATATCCTTAATCAAGTGAAAGTCAATTTTCTCAGACACCTCATCAAAAGCATGGATTTCAATCAATTCAGGTTCTAAGATGGAGGTGTAGAGGTCAAAAGGATTAGGATCGGTTTCACTAGGATGAGACCCTTCACAATCGGGCAAATCAAACACTACGAAGTCGCACAACTCATTCATCATTCTATCTTCAATTGATAAATCATGTGGGATACTCGATAGACTTTCAAAACAGGAGTTGTGGGATTCAATTTGGGATGGGTAGGTTTGATTTGGAAGGGGGTACATCTCACTCTCTCCACTCAAATTCACTGCCTGTCCTGCCGCCTCATCATACATTGAAAAATTAGGAGCTAGTTGAAAACTAGCTACCGGGTCAGTAGGTTGTATGAGAGCGGCCATGGACGCATTCAAATCCATTATCTGTTGGCTTGACGCTACCCTAAAGTCTTCCAATGACTGTTCCAGACTAGACATGGGTTGTGAAGGGGTTTCAGTAAAAAATTCAAAGTTGTTTGTATACTGAAAATTCCCAAAAGGCTGTGTAGAAGCAATGTCTAGGGAAGTTGCAAAAGTTGGGTAGGACTGGTAGGAATTGAATGGTTGGACAGGGGTAGGATCAACAGGTGGATAAGAAGGTGAATGAAATTGTTGATCCCGAGAATTTGAAGTGGTGAAAGGAGTGAAAGATCGGCTACGGGATTGTTCAATACGTTCAGCGATGGACAAAGGACGACTTGCAGAAGGGGTATCAACATGAGCGGGTGCGGGAGGTTGAAAAGGTTGATACAAAGTGGAATGAGGAGTGCAAGTGTCTGTCCTAGACGCTGCTATGCGATCTTTCAGTGAAACTTTGGGCATGGAGGGGTCGTTCGATATTCGGCCAAAGCAAGAACCGTAAGAAGTAATGTCTGGTTGTGGGTACCAAAGTTCGGCAAGTGTTTTGCGAGGTGGGGTACCCATGATATGAAGAGAGAGAAAGAAAGGCAGAGAAAAGAAGGGGAAAAAAGAATGTGATAATTTTTTATTTTTTTTTTAGTTTATATATTAACAAAAGAATAAAAAACAATATGGACAAAAACAATCACGACGCAAAAATACCACACACCTAATCGTTCTAGGGTTCACCTAGGTCAACTAGACCTGCTCCAGAACTTGATTGTCGAAGTAAAACTGTGTCGAGAAACAGGCTCAAGATACACTGATCACGAGGCCAGGTAAGTGCAGAGATAAGGGGAGGTTTTCCAACGCTTTCGCGAAGTTCCTTAATTAAATAACCCTTTCTCTTTTGGCGGTTTCGCCGTTAACACTTTCCTAGACACCCCGTAAACAATATACCGTTAAGCAAGTTCTAAACACAGTTAACTTCTCCTAGTGAGCGCGAAGTCCTTAAGGCTTAAAATCTAGTTTCTTTTAAATTTTGTGCGGGTAAACGTTATGCTCAAGTTCGTGATTTGTGGGCCACGGAAAAGGTGATGAAATCCTTTACCGTATGTTGTGGGGTTCGCTTGCCCTTAAGTCCGTATTAATGTATGCAATGCGCAATTCAAAAATTCTATAAAGAATCAAACAATCGTTTTTTAGTTTAAGCGCGGCGCTGCAACAAATACGGGTTAGTCAATTTTTTTTTAGCGTTTGCTAGCGAACTTGCAAAGAATCCTGCAAAGAATAGTATATTGGAAGCGTCGGATTTGAGAAGAAGGTGTTAGTAAAGTACGTACCGTTAAGTTTTGGGTTAGGAAACCCCCGTTGAATCAAATCCGGTAAGCTTGAAAGGTTCGCTTGCGTGGGTCAAACTACCCGGATCTTTGGCACTGTACTTCGTAATCACCTTTGCCTTGAATGCACACTTTGCTCCCCACAATCGCAGTTTGCAAATACGCAAAAAGCTGCACACTTGCCCACAAAAAATGATCAAAAATAAATTTTTTTTTATTTTTTATTTTTATAAATATATACAAAAAGAATATTAACCCGAATAACAAGAAAGAAAATACGCTACCGTCTCCCCGGCAACGGCGCCATTTGATTGTTAGAATTAGAGTTAACCGCAATCAAGACGGTGTCGCTATGCAGCTAGCCGGTTGAGCACGGGTCGATCCACAGGGAGATGGTTGTATGTCCTTTCTTGTTTTAGACGAGTCAATAAAGAATGAGTATGTGTTTGTTCGATTCTAACCTATGTGTATTTATTTGCAAGTATGAAGTTGTTAAGAAAAAGATACGAGATTGTAAGCTAAAGAAATCCGTACTCAAAACCTTTGAGCCGAGTCTTGACCGATTGAAGCTAGAGCAATCGGCAACAACGTGGATTAGGGGATTTAAGCGCGGTATTCGTGGAATACGGCTTATTTACCCTTGTCCTTCCGTTCTTGTCTCTTGCTTTCGCCTCCGGCCAAACCGAACGCAACCGGTCGTGGTTAGGAATCACCGTTACCTTGTCAGGGTAGGGTGCCTAACGGAGCGCTTGCGTAACGTTTGGGCGGAGTTCAATGGAAAATAACGGGAAAAGGAAATGGGCAAAGAAACATTAACTTAGAATACCGTATTTTTCTCTTAACAAAGATAATTACATTCATTCACAAGAAAGAACCAAAGAGAGAGAACAAAAAGAAAAGAACAAAGAAAAGAAAAGATTACAAACAAGTAATTAAAGTGCATGAATATAAATTGCAAGAAAGTAAAGCAAGGTAATAAAAAGCAAGTAATAAATAAGCAAATAAAAAGAACAAGAAACTAGAACTCAAGACAAGCATGTGATCAATAGCCAACCCTTAAACTTGCAAGCTCAATCAAGAGGTTGCAAGATCAAGGGAAGGGTAGAGAACGCATGTGAAATGAAGTGCTAATTCCATGAAAGAATACGACCATTGAGATCAATAACTAACCCTTAACCATTCAAGCTCAATGAAGAGGTTGAATGATCAAGAGAAAGCAAGAATCTCAAGGGGAAGAAGAAACAAAAGAGAATGATACAAAACCCTCATCTTCATTGATCTCCCACTCAAAAAGCTCCCACTACAATTTTCATGGAAAAAGAATGAAGAAGAAGAAGAAGAACTATACAAAAGACTACAAAAGAGGAACAAAAGAATGACCCTTGGTTGAGCTCAGTTCTGCTGTATTTATAGGCAGGGAAATGAAACCCTAGGGGCAAAATCTGACACAATATGAAGTCCCCAAAATGCCCAGAAAAAACGACAGGGAGAAGGGCCCACATGGCCGCGGATCCGCGGCCAATACCCCCTATTGGCCGCGGATCCGCGGCTATATAGGTGAGTTAGGTCGTGGTATTTTTGGTGCTTCCCTGGTTTCTTGTCCCCTGTTGTCTGGTACATATATTTTCTGAAAATACATTCACATTTCTTCCAGAATTTCTGTTGAGGAAAGGTGGACTTTTGTGGATGCCTTTGTCATGATTGCCTCGAGCTCCGCGTAGATTTCTTGGAACTTGTTGTTGCCATTGAGCCTTGTGCATGAAGGTGACATTGATTTGACATTTTGTCTTCCTAAACTGGTATTTGGCAACATACGGATGACGAGCGGAGACCGTGTTTTCTCAGTGGTTGGCAGGAACCCGGATATTGTCGTGTTTTCCATGAATTTCACCGTTTTAGAACCGAGAACCTGTATCCTGCAAATATGTAACAAACACGGATTAAAAGTACCTACCTATAAACAACCGAGCGTAAGAATGGGCGGTATAAAATGCAGTATTCTGTGATGAACAGTTAACGATCCTTAAATCAAACCAAACCCAAATCTAAGAAAATACGGATTTGGACTAATCCACGCCCTACGGGCGACAACAAAAATTAGTCTCCGTATACAATCCACGGGCAACCAAAAATAAAACAAACACACACGACACAAAGTGACCTTTTGGAGCCGGAGAAAGTGGTTACCGTGATACGGTAACGTAATTAACTGCAGGGGCTTGCGCTTGCAGGAAAAAGCGTCACCATAATCAAAAACCCCTCACAACGAGGGGAAATCTGACGAAATCTGCTACAGCTGCCGCATCTGTCCAAAGCTCCGATACACGGTGCCATAAATCAACTTGGCATCTTCGGAGTGGTGGACGGATAAAACCAAATAGCATCTGCCCCCAAAGTTCAGGCCAGGCGCCCTAACGTCCCGGTCGCGTCTTTCGGCGGTAAACACCCTTGGTATTAATTTTATATATTTAGCTTTGTGTTTTTATTAACAATCAAACCATATGCTATTAAATGAAACGTTGTGTTCATCATGCATGAAATGAAAACCCTAGGATTTCTAGAACACCCATTAATCATATTAATCTTTTAAAACCATATTTTAGTTTATTATTCTTTCTAATAATAAATCCGGATATTAAATGGAGATGCTTGTAAATTCATTTAGATTCTTATTTATATTATTGATACTATTTATTATATCAACTGTATTTGACATACTAGTTGAGATTATTATCATCGACCTGCTTAACACGACATGCATGTTGACGATTATTGTTTTCTTATATTAAAACAATATCACTAATTAGAATGCTGAACATTCTTGCCATGAAAACTATCATCGTGACTTGTCATGTTTTCCTGTCATTTCAGTATTCTATATTGTAATTGAATTTATTACCATGTTAGCTATAAATAGCTGGGGATGGGATAGTTTGAGTGTGCTGATTGTTACGATTTTCTACATGCTTAATTTTAATTACCGCAATCAAGACGGTTTCTCTTGGTAGCTAGCCGGTTGAGTACGGGTCGATCCACATGGAGATGAAATCTTTTTCTTTATGTTTTAACTAGTTAAATCCAAATATGTCGATTTTTGTTTTAAGATCTACTAATGAGATAAAGGATGATAAAATAACTTGCTAGGGTTAGGATTAGGTTAGTTCGAGTTAGGAATTTCTCACTTATTTCAATGCCCTTCTTAATATCGGTGTTAAGGTAATCGACAACAACGGGGATTAGCACGACTAGGAAGGAACTTACAAGTATAAGCTAGACTTTCCATGCTTAGTTTCTTCCTTTTGGTCCTTGTCCGTCCGTTCTGGGCTCTTAGCCCTAACCTCCGGTTAATTCAACCATAACCGGTCTAACTAGGGAATCACCGCTATCATGTAGGATAGGGTAACGTAGTGAGCGGATTGTGGTTCAATTAGAGGGAGTCCGAATTAAGGTGTTGGGCAAAAAAAAGAGTGTGAGAGATTTCCTTCTCTCAAACTTTCCTTCTCCTGCCCTGACAAGTGAGAAATTACTCACCCATTAAAAAGATTAAAAAAAATAAAGAAGGAAGGTAGAAAGAGATGAGGTTGAGAAAAAGTACAACTAGCTATTTGAAACCTCACCTTGGCAAGGATCTTACTCAAGCATCATGGTTGTAAATGATAAAATAAATAGAAGAAGAAAAAATAAAGAAAGCAAAAATAAAAACAACTAAATTAGCAAATGAAAATTACGAGCAATATAAATGAATAATTAAAAAGATATGCAAGGAAATAATAGAACTCTTTTTATATTTTTTATTAATCAACGCTCATAAACTCACTACAATTTTTCATAGAGAAAGATAATAAAGAAGAACAGAATTAATCCTAAAATCTAAATAAAGAAAGGCACCCTCTAATTTGGCTTTGAGCTCTACTATTTATAGGCAGGAGAGTGAAACCCTAGGTATACATTCCGAGCCAATCATGAGATTACAAAACTACCCCAAAAGAGCCGAATCAACACTGCTTCAACTACCACCGACACTGTTCAGACGCGGCCGCGGAACCACGCCAGAAGTGCCTATTTGGCCGCGGTTCCGCGGCCATTTAGTGGAATTGGGGGACCATCTTTTCAGGGCTTCTCCATGTTGTTGTTCTCTTATATTTTGCACACTTGGTTTCTCAGAATCTCTTCAGTTTTCTTCCAGATTTTCAGCAGTGCAAAATGATGTGGACTTTTGCCTTGAGCTCCGCGTTTGAAGTCTTGGATCTTGTGCTGCCCTTGTGCTTTGTGCATTGAAGTGACCAACGATTTGCCATTTTGTCCCTTGAACTGGTAGGCGGCATCATACAAATGGTTAGCGGAGATCAGTATTCATCTGTTGTTGGTCGTAGTCCCGCATTTGTTGCGACTTTTCATGAATTTCACTGTAAAGAGCTGAGAACCTGTAACCTGCAATTATTCAGCAAACACGGATCAAAAGTACCTACCTATATGCATTGTGACCAAGAATGGGCGGTATAAAAATACAAAAATCTGATATGAACAAATACCCCCAAACTTATATTTTGCTCGTCCCGTGCAAAGCCAATTTTATTCTCAAAAAGTCCTAACCTCACTTTGGCAAGGAACATGATTGCACTGAGCTCGTGCAACAAGCCGATAAACCTCTAGGTGTTCCTAATAGGAGGAGTGTTGTCTCCTGAGGGTTTTCAGCGGATACTACCCACAAAATCCGATCAATTTGGCCGTTGACTTTAATTTTTCAATTCAGTATTCTAGCAAGAAAATCTATCATCTTCAACTTAGAAATCATCAACCCGTATTTTTCACACTTCCTTTTCATTTAACTTAAGATCATATACGTTTTGCCAGTTTATAAAGCTTTCAGTATCTCCTGAGTTTTCCTTCTAAGGTGCAATCTTAACCCAGGAATTTCTATCATCTCTAGTGAAGATATAAGCCCTATCTTTTATTCCCATCTTTCCTCCAAACTCCAATCGCATACCCCTACCCTACACTTGGAAATTCAATTCAAGCTATCATACTCTTATCCATCTTCCAAAATACTTTTTAGTTGGTGAATGAAATTGCTCACACATCCTTCATGCGACCGTTAATAATTCTTGAGGTACTAAACGACCGATTACAAAATATGCTTGCGCATTTAGGCGTAATTCCTCGTCTTGCAACACCTAAGTCTTAGCAGTGACTCCCAAACCAGTTGGTCTAAGGCACTAGGTGATAAAGCACCCTCGCTATATATATTTTTTATGCTGCCTTAAGCAATTACAAAACCAGTGTTCATTTTTTTATTTTCTTTCATCACCACTTATATTTTATTTTCCTTCATACTAAGGCTTTTAGACAAGAGCATTTCAAAGTATCCTCTACTATCCCAAGTTTCATGATGTGTGTAAGCACGTATAGTAGGGTATATATTTTCAGAATTTGGACTTAAGGTTCAGAATTATTTTTCAGACTTATACTTCAAATAAAACTTTCAATAATCTTCCCTTATTTCGACTTAGCCCAAGAACTGCACTCAAAATTTGCTTATTTCTAAATAAACTGCAAGGACGTATATTTTCTACAGTTAAATTTTAAGAAAGGTTATTTTTAGGGTTTTTAATTTACTAAGTTTAGGATCTATTTTTTCCTAATTAGTCAACCGTCATGTTGAACTTGAGTCAAATATGGCCAAAATTGAAATTTTTAATTTTTTAAATTTTTCAATTTTTATAAAAAAAAGATTTTATATATTATTTATATCTTTTTATATTTTTTTAAATTTTTAATTTTTTAGTTTTTAAAAATGCAATGCAGAAAAATAAGATACGGAATTAAATATGCAAAGAAAAACAAATATGTACAAAGAAATAAAAACATGCAGATACAATGCAGAGATAACTATTTACAATCAACCCTCACCCCCAAACTTACTGATAACAGTGTCATCACTGCTCCATACGGCGTATACTAGACGCGGCCTCATTAGTCCCAGCCTCACCTCTATCTGTCCCCCGTCCCCTCAATCGTGATCGCGATCGTTCCTCTCTTGTTAGGAGGGTGGACATTCCCTATTCCAGGCTTGTTAGACGCTGATCAAAGTTAGTCAGCATCCTTATCACTCTTTCTACCCCCTATGGGTTCGTCGAATTAAGCACGCTTGCGCAGCAGGGGTAAGCTCTTCATCACTCGCTGTGGAGCTCGAACTAAGGGTCTTGGCCATCACGTCCTCGGTCGGCTCGATGCGCGACCAAAGATCATGTAGTCGTGTGTAAGACGTAGAGACACCCTCAAGAAGAGGTCTAATGGGAATCCCACCATGCATGTAAAATTCAAATTCCTCAACAGGAAGGAAATGGCGACACATTTATGTCACCAATATTGGGCATGGATAATTGGCCGCCCGTTTGCCGGCGCCAATCGAGTGAAGCAACACAGTGCACATGTTATAGCTAGGGTTTCAAGTCATCAATGTGTACACTATGTGTAGGGATGGTGTAAAAAATGTTGTATTGTGCGAACTTCCAAAAATATTATTTTGTGCCCAACGGCACACAGTTAAAACGTTCGCAAAAAGTGTGCGAGCCTGAATGCCCTTTCGGGGCTCCCTAGAACAGTTGTTTCCCATTAAGGGTAGGTAGTCCTCAAATCGGAGGGGTTGATCGTGAATGGGGAGTCGCGGTATTAAGGTGACTTCGTGAATGAAGTACCTATCAATTAAAATTTCCTGATCCCCCTACAGTAATCTAATGTACCCGTGTTGTGCCAGACAACCCTCCTACATACATTCATAGAAACGTGCAACAAGATCCGGAAGCGCGAATGCATTCGGATGGTTAAATAATAAAAAGTTCCATCCACGCTTTTGGATCTCGTCACCGAAATAACTACCGTGAACATTATATGCAAACAATTAGGAGAAATCCCTTTCAAATTGCAAGGTAGGGGAGAGCAAATGCAAAAAGTAGGAAATCTACAGAGAGGGAAAAAGAATTGCAAACCTCCTCTGAAAATTTCAGAGGGTGACGTCGCTGCGGTGCGGCGGATCTCGTCTTCGGCGGCGGTTGCGCGGAGGATCGAGGCGATCTCTTTGCAGAAATTGGAGCGGTGGCTAGGGTTTTTCTGAAGGTGAAATTTAGGGTTTTGTAAATGTAGAAGAGGGGTCGGGGTGTTTTTATAGGGGTTATGGTTATTTATACAAAAGCCCCCCAAAAAAGAATAATTAAATAAAAGAATTACCAAAAATTGTTTTATTTTATTTATTTATGGTTCTGTATATTTACAAAATTACCCCCCCCCCCGAAATTTTTTTAAATTTTTTTTTTATAATTACAAGTGTGAAGATGGTATATACATACCCCCAAACATATTTGAAACAGAGTGTCCACTGTTTATGGCTGGATAACCGAAGTTTGGTGGTAAGCGGAGGAAAATCAGTCGACGTAAACCGGCTCCTGCAACATCAGGAGCTCCTCCGATGGGTCATCGGTAAGGAACGGCTTTAACCCGTGTCCGTTCACTTTGAATAGTGAACCATCCTCTGGATTTTCCAAATCCACCGCACCGTGCGGATATACAGACCGCACAAAATATGGTCCTTTCCAGCGAGATCTGAGCTTCCCGGGATAGAAATGTAACCGGGTGTCGTAAAGAAGTACCTATTGACCAGGTGTGAAAGTTTTGCGCGTAAGGTGTTTATCGTGAAACAACTTCGTTCGGTTCTTAATGACAACCATGTTTTTGTAAGCTTCATCCCGAAACTCGTTTAGTTCGTTGATCTGCAGCTTCCGATGGCTGCCTGCATCATCAAGAGATAAATTCAGCTCCTTAATCGTCCAAAATGCTCGATGCTCGATTTCCACTGGAAGGTGGCAAGCCTTTATATAAACAAGCCGATAAGGAGACATGCCAAAATCAGTCTTATAAGCAGTTCGAAATGCCCAAAGGGCATCAATGAGTTTTACAGACCAATCCTTACGGTTCTTGGAAACCGTTTTCTCCAAAATCTGTTTGATTTGCCGATTAGACACTTCGTCTTGCCCGTATGTTTAGGGGTGATAGGGAGTAGATAGCTTATGATTAATAGAGTATTTCCGCATCAATGCCTTGAAAGTCCTATTACAGAAATGTGTTACATTATCACTAATGATTGTACTGGGGTGTCCAAACCGGGAAAAGATGTTTTCCTTAAGGAATCTAACGACAACCTTATTGTCGTTAGTCCGGCTGGGCACGGCCTCGACCCATTTAGAGACATAATCAACAGCTAGAAGAATATACAGGTTCCCAAAAGAGCAGGGAAACGGCCCCATGAAATCAATCCCCCAAACACCGAAAATCTCGACAACCAAGATTGGTTGGAGCGGCGTCTCGTTTCTCCTGGATATCCGGCACAAGTGTTGGCACCGGGAGCAAGTCTTACAGTAATCATTAGCGTCTTTGAAGAGTCGTGGCCAGTAGAAGCTATACTGCAAGATCTTCTCGGTTGTCTTTCTTGGGCCAAAATGCCCGCCACACGCTTGATCGTGGCAAAATGACAGCACACTCTTGAATTCATTATCAGGCACACACCGACGAATAATCAGGTCGGGACAGTACTTAAACAGATAGGGTTCATTCCAGTAAAAGTGCTTTACTTGGGATAAGAATCGAAGTCTGTCTAGACTTGAACACTCATTTGGTAGTAATCTTGTTCTAAATAGTTCACAATATCTGGGAACCAGGGTTCGCATGATACTGTAAAGAGCTATTCATCCGGAAAAACATCGTTTATTGGAAGTGAAAGTGTCGGCGAAGAAGGAAGTCGTGAAAGATGATCGGCTACTATGTTTTCACATCCTTTTTTGTCTTTGATGACAAGGTGAAACTCTTGGAGTAAGAGGATCCAACGTATCAGCCGAGATTTTGCGTCCTTTGCAAAAACATGGCGTAGAGCAGAATGGTCTGTGTAGACAATGACTGGAGAGCCGATTAATTAAGGCTTGAATTTTTCTAATGCAAACACAACAGCCTAGAATTCCTTCTCGGTTGTTGTGTAATTCAGATGAGCATCGTTCAGGATTCGGCTAGCATAATAGATTACGTGCGGCATCTTGTCGATGTGCTTCCCTAGGACAGCATTGATGGCAAAGTCGGATGCATCGCACACAATCTCAAATGGATACGTCCAGTCAGGAGAAGAAAGTACGGGAGCAGAAGTGAGTGAGCTTTTAAGTGATTCGAATGCAGTCACACAGTTCAAGTTCAAATCGAATGTAGTGTCCTTGGCCAGCAGAAGAGTCAAGGGTCTAGCAATCTTGCTAAAATCCTTGATAAACCGTCTATAGAAACCGGCGTGGCCAAGAAAAGCTCGGATGTCTCTGACGCATCTAGGAGGAGGAAGATTGGAAATGACCTCAATCTTAGCTTTATCCACCACAATGCCATTTTGCGAGATGATATGTCCTAAGACAATACCTTCGCGTACAATGAAGTGGCACTTCTCCCAGTTCAAATTGAGATTTTTATCCTTACACCGGGTAAGGACAGCGTCGAGATGCTGTAAACACTCGTCAAAGGAATCGCCGAAAATGGAGAAATCATCCATGAATATCTCCAAGAATTTTTCCACCATGTCTGAGAAAATTCCCATCATACACCGCTGGAAGGTAGCGGGTGCATTGCATAATCCGAAGGGCATGCGGCGATATGCAAACGTGCCGAAAAGACAGGTGAACGTGGTTTTGTCCTGATCTTTTTCGGCGATGGGAATCTGGTTATAACCGGAGTAGCCATCCAGAAAGCATTAGTACTCGTGTCTAGCCAATCGTTCAAGCATTTGGTCAATAAAAGGCAGCGGGAAGTGGTCTTTCCACGTTACGGCGTTGAGTTTTCTGTAATCTATGCACACTCGCCACCCAGTTTAGGTGCAAATAGGGATCAACTCGTTCGCCTGATTGGTGATGACCGTTATGCCTGACTTTTTGGGGACGACATGTATCAGACTGACCCACTGGCTATCAGAGATAGGGTAAATAATACCACTATCAAGACATTTGACGATCTCTTTTTTCACAGCCTCCTTCATGACTGGATTGAGTCGCATTTGTGGATCCCTGGCTGGTTTGGTATCATCCATCATATGAATGTGATGTTCAACGATCAGGGACTAATCCCCTTGATGTCCGCCATAGTCCAGCCAAAAGCTTGCTGATTGCTCTGCAAGACCGTCAGAAAGGCTTTCTCTTGCTCTTGAGCTAGAGAAGCCGAGATGATGATAGGGAGTGTCTCGTTCTCATCTAAGTAAGCATACTTGAGGTGAGACGACAATAGCTTAAGTTCGAGCTTTGGAGGTGAAACGATTGAAGGCAAAATCGGCGAAAATGTCTCAAACTCGAAGGATTCTAACGGAGGCTCAAATCAAGTGTACGTGACCTGGTCGGATGGCTCAGCTAGCGCATCCGAAAATTCAAAGGATTCAAGCTCGGGTGGCAACAAGTCAAGTTCGTTCGAGAAAGTGAAACACTCATAATCACTATCGGGAGCAGTATCAGATTCAAGGAAGAACGCACTAGTGGCGTCAAGATTGCTGTGATCGAACAGAAATTTCTCGAACTCACAGTCCTCAGGGATGATCTCCTGGATCGAACAAACATCTAGTATATGAGCATTAGGTTCGGAGGAATGATTCCCCAACCTAAAAATGTTGAGTTTAATTGTCATGTTTCCAAAAGATAGGTTCATCGAACCATTTCGACAATTGATCACAGCATTCGAAGTCGCAAGGAATGGTCGACCGAGTATCACCGGAATTTGATTCCGGGAGTTAGCTATAGGTTGGGTGTCTAAAATAATGAAATCAATGAGGAATATGAAGTCCCCTACCTTTATTAACACATCCTCTAGCTCACCCCTAGGATGGGTGATAGATCGGTCGGCCATTTGGAGAGTACAGTGTGTGGGTTTCAGCTCTCCTATACCTAATTGCTCATATACCGAATACGGTAGCAGGTTAACACTGGCACCAAAATCCAAAAGTACGCGGTTGATGTTCTTATCCCCAATGATTATTGAAATCATAGGACAGCCAGGGTCCTTTCGTTTTTGAGGTAAAGCTTGGGTAAGAGCATCACTCACGGCACTAGCTAAGAAAACCTTCTTGGGTACCTAAGATTTCATCTTCTTAGTGCACAAGTCCTTCAAGATTTTTGCGTAGGAAGAGACTTGTTGGATTGCTTCCAAGAGAGGAATGTTAATGTTAACATGTTTAAACAACTCTACAATTTTCTCCATTTGTGGATTTTGTTTATTAGACCTCAACCGGTTTGGAAATGGAACATTTTGAAAATTGGTTGAGTCCAAGACTTGTAGAGGAGATTGTGAAGTTGGAACGGATCCCAGAACTGGAGTTTTCATGGAGTGAGATGCGGTTCCGTTCGGAGTAGCAAAAGAAGAAGAGCCTTTTGAAGAATGGAGAACAGGCTCAGAAGACAAAGAAGAAGAAGAAGAAGAAGAAGAAGCAGTGGCCGGGGTGTCATCATCTGTGCCAACATTATTGTGCAGCATCCTTCCAGATCTCAACGTAGTCATGGCACTCACATTATGGTTTTGTTGTTCATGAGTAACATGTGCATTATGTGGGTGACCAGGATTTGGGAGTGGTTGAGATGGAAGCTTCCCTTTCTCTCGCTCGCTTAAAGCCGCATTCAGTTGTGCAATCTGGGCTTTGATGGTTTTGATGCTTTGCCCGTGTGTAGCAGTGTGTTGCACCAAAGACTGAATGGAAGACTGGATGTTGGCGGTGGATTGAGTCGATTGCTTTACAAACGCCTTAATACTTCATTCTAGCGAGGAAACCTTATCGTTTTTTGACGGAACAAAATTGTTTTGAGGAAAAGAATTGTTGGGTGCAAAATTGTTCGGTGGATTTTGAAAAGGTTAGGGTTAGAAGGACTGGTGATATTGATGTTGAGTTTGTTGCTGAGCTTGTTGTTAAGGAGGAGGAGGCCTCTGGAAGTTGTTGTGGCCTTGGAATTGTTGCTGATTCTGATTCCAGGCGAAATTGGGGTGGTTTCTCCAACCAGAATTGTAAGTGGAAGAGTATGGATCATTTCTTTGTCTTTGCTGAAATGCAGCATTGACCTGATCTTGTCCTTGAGCACATGGGTTGTAAGGACACTCTTCGGTCAAATGTGATGGGTCAGAACAACAAGCGCAGATAGTACGAAGGGGAAGAGCAGGGGCAGAAGAAGAAGATGATAATTTGCTCTCAATTGCTTCTAGTTTTCGCGTGATCGCTGCCATTTCGGCCTTCATTGCAATTGAGATATCAAGTTGATGAACGCCTGCCTTAGATAGACTGGAAGAAATAGATGAAGTGTTCGGTCTGGTGCTTTCCCACTGAAGCGTTTGTTCCGCGAGATCGTCGAGAAATTGCCAATCTTTCTCGTCAGATTTGGATAGGAAGTGGCCTTGACAAATGGTCTCCAGCAACTGCTTAGTTGCTGGGTTCATGCCTGATATAAGGTCTAGCAAAGTTGTCATCTCTCAATACTGTGATGAGGACACTGAACAAGAAGGTCTTTGTATCGGTCAAAGCACTTCCAAAAAGGTTCGGCAGGAAGCTGGGAAAATTGGTTAATTTCGTTTCGTATTCTTGTGGTCTTGTGATTTGGGTAAAACTTTTTAAGAAAAACGCTTTTACAAACTCTTCCCAACTGTTTATGGAATGCGATGCGGTACTATACAGCCACTTCTCAGCTAGGTCACACAGAGTGAAAGGAATGACTCGTAGCCGTATAGCATCGTCGGACAGTTGGGTTGTCTTCATCATTGCACAGACGTTTTGGAACTTGTTAATGAAGATGTATGCATCTTCGGATTCCAGTCCATGAAATTTGGGCAACATGTTGATGAAGTGGGGCTTAATTTCGAAATTATCCCCATTGTTCGGCGGCAGTGAAAGACAGGTAGGAAGTGCGGAGCGGGTGGGATAGAAACGATCCTGCAGCGCGATTCGCTGTGGCGCTTCAACAGGAAGTGGTTGCGGGTTATTCGCACCCAGATGAGGTGGAATCAGTTCCGGGGGAGGTAAATGGATGTTAGGAGGAAATCTTGATATCTCAGAAGAAGAATTTGGTGAGGATGAAGGTGAGAATGTATGAACGGAATTCCGGTCAACATCGGAGTTGGCCGGCAAAGGTGAAGGTGAAGGAGGTGTGGAGGGAGTTTCGACGTCGGAGTTGATCGCATAGTTAGTAGCGACTAACGAAACACGGACAAGACATGCACTAGTGTCCTGAGTCCAACCGAACATACACCAAACGAGTTTAGTATAATCAAAGCATAGAATGAGAAGGTAAGAAAATGTCAATGAAGAAATGCGGATGAAAGGTGAGTGAAATGGGATTCTGGCGTTTAAGGGCAAGTTTTTATAAAAGTTTTTGTTTTGTGGTTTTTTTTAAAGAATTTTGCAAAAATATGTACAAACTTACGGCACAACTTCAAATAATCACAGTTAAAACACGCACAATCATACCCAGAGCTATGGCTTTCTAAGTCCACTAGACTGCTCCTAACTGTTCCAAAGTGACAAGTTGTGAGATAACCCTCAAATCGTCTCTTCACTGCCAATTATGACCAGGTAAGCACAAATGAAGAAAGGAAGGTTCCGCTCACGAATCACCGTGAGACGGGCCTTTTAAAACTACCTTTCTCATTTGTCTAGCCTAGGCACCACAAAGTCAAGTTTAGATAAACGAATGAATGCCCACAACCTTTCTCTGTTCTATTGAGCACGACAGTCCTTAGTTGGCTGAGTCTAGATATTTTTTAATAAAGCTCAAGAGTAATGCATATACTTTTAGTGATTTTTGGGGTCTTAAGAAGGGTGATGAAATCCCCACCCAATCTGAATTGGTGTTATAGCCCCTTAAAGTCCGTATTATTTATGCAAAGCAGTAACAACCAAAAATCTAAAACACTTGCAAATATTTTTATTTGGCGGCGGCGTAAAGAATCCTGCACAAAAACAGTTTATTGGAGAGGGGAAGAGAATTTGTGCAAAGAATGCTGCAAAAAAAATATTTCAGTGGAGTTCAGAGGAGGGGAAAAGAGATATGAGATACTTACAGAGAAAATTGGGTGCTGACGTCAACAGTTGACTGTGGTTCCGCGGTCAAACAAGTGAATCTGCCGTGGTTACGCGGCTGAACAGTAGGTTTGGATCTTCAAACTTTTTCCCTGTGCTGAGTTGGTTCTCCTCTTCCTGTTTAGAGCCCCTGAATCTTGATTTGTTCACTGAGTTTGCACCAAAACTGAACTAGACCTTCTTCCTATCATGCACACTTGCACAAAAACTAATCAAAAATAACAAGATGATTTTTGTTTGTTTTGTTTTTATATTTTTCAATTTTTATATAATCAATTTTTTAATTAACCCGAAATTACAGAAAGAAATAAACTACCGTCTCCCCGGCAACGGCGCCATTTGATTGTTACGATTTTCTGCGTGCTTAATTTTAATTACCGCAATCAAGACGGTTTCGCTTGGTAGCTAGCCGGTTGAGTACGGGTTGATCCATAGGGAGATGGAATCTTTTTCTTTATGTTTTAACGAGTTAAATCAAAATATGTCGAGTTTTATTTTAAGATCTACTAATGAGATAAAGGATAATAAAAGAACTTGCTAGGGTTAGGATTAGGTTAGGTCGAGTTAGGAATTTCTCACTTCTTTCAATGTTCTTCTTAATATCGGTGTTAAGGTAATCGACAACAACGGGGATTAACACGACTAGGAATAAACTTACAAGTATAAGCTAGGCTTTCCATGCTTAATTTCTTCCTTTTGGTCCTTGTCCGTTCGTTCTGGGCTCTTAGCCCTAACCTCCGGTTAATTCAACCACAACCGGTCTAACTAGGGAATCATCGCTATCATGTAGGATAGGGTACCGTAGTGAGTGGATTGTGTTTCAATTAAAAGGAGTCCGAATTAAAGTGTTGGGCAAAGAAAAGAATGAGAGAGATTTCCTTAACAAGTGAGAAATTACTCGCCCATTAAAAAGATAAAAAAATACAGAAAGAAAGAAGGAAGATAGAAAGAGATGAGGTTGAGAAAAAGTACAACTAGCTATTTGAGATCTCACCTTGGAAAGGATCTTACTCAAGCACCATGGTTGTAAAGGATAAAATAAATAGAAGAAGAAAAATAAAGAAAGCAAAAATAACAACAACTAGATTAGCAAATGAAAATTACGAGCAATATAAATGAATAATTATAAAGACATGCAAAGAAATAATAGAACTCTTTTTTTTATTTTTTTATTAATCAACGCTCATAAACTCACTACAATTTTTCATAGAGATAACAAAGAAGAACAGAATTAATCCTAAAATCTAAATAAAGAAAGGCACCCTCTAATTTGGCTTTGAGCTCTGCTATTTATAGGCAGGCGAGTGAAACTCTAGGTATACATTCTGAGCCAATCACGAGATTACAAAACTACCCTAAAAGAGCCTAGTCAACATTGCTTCAACTGCCACCGACACTGTTCAGATGCGGTCGCGGAACCGCGGCAGAAGTGTCTATTTGGCCGCGGTTCCGCGGCCATTTAGTGGAATTGGGGAACCATCTTTTCAGGGCTTCTCCATGTTGTTGTTCTCTTATGTTTTGTACACTTGGTTTCTCAGAATCTTTTCAGTTTTCTACCAGATTTTCAGCAGTGCAAAATGATATAGACTTTTTTCTTAAGCTCCGCGTTTAAAGTCTTGGATCTTGTGCTGCCCTTGTGCTTTTTGCATTGAAGTGACCAACGATTTGCCATTTTGTCCCTTGAACTAGTAGGCGGCATCATACGGATGGTTAGCGGAGATCAGTATTCATCTGTTCTTGGTCGTAGTCCCGCATTTGTTGCGACTTTTCATGAATTTCACTGTAAAGAGCTGAGAACCTGTAACCTGCAATTATTCAGCAAACACGGATCAAAAGTACCTGCCTATATGTATTGTGATCAAGAATTGGCGGTATAAAAATGTCACAATCTGATATGAACATGTGCGTTCGTACAACAGGATCTCAGGAGTTCCATGTCGGTAGCTCGTACCGGGATATATCGATCGCTTGTTACTACAGCTCGTACCGGGCTATATCGATCGCATGTTATTATAGCTCGTACCGTGCTATATTAGCCGCTTGTTATAATAGCTCGTACCGGGATATATCGGTTTCTTGTTCATTCCATAGTTGGAACCATGTTTCCTTGTCCCTAGGGCTCTACTCTTGGGTTAGGAATACTCCTGCAGAGGTTGACGCACACACTCGAACTCACGATAGGATAGATTATCTTTTAGTGACCAATTAGGATATGACTTGACCGACTTGACCTATTTACATGTCTGTTTCATATTATTACTATATCCATATTTGTATAAACATGTGCACACGGGCTTCATAACACTCACATATTCATGCTATCACACCACATACACACTTTTACGTTGAGTACTTGCTGGGATGTTCTGACATCCCTGAGACTTCCCATCTCGGGTTTAGAGACGGATTTTCAGGCCGAGCAAGATCAGAGTGATTATTAGGAGTTTGCAAAAGACCAGTAATCCATATGTTTATTTCTTTTCAGTTAGCATTTTTGCGGGACATTAGGATTCATGCGTCTTTTCGGATTTTTGTATTATTTCGGACCTATTGTATCATAACCTTATTTTTGCCTCTTTTTATGTTATGAATCTATTTCTAGTATTCTTTATGATTTCGTTGCAGCATGATTACCAGTGTCATCTATTCTTTTTTGGACATTATCTTGACGGATTTAACTAGACAGTCTTTATGTGACTATGGAAGGATTTTTTCTTACCATAGGTAGCATGGCCAGCCTTCGTTACTCTCCGTGTTTTCGTATTTTGGGAAGCGAGGCGTGACATAAAGTCCCTTCTGATGGCATGATGAACACCAATCTTACCCCCGCTTTTATCTACGAGATGCTTGATTTGCTGGAGGACTTCATTAATGAGGCTCCATTGAAGTAAAGATCCCAGCATGGCTCGTTATCTTTGAGGTGCAGCGCTTGTTCATCTGCTAACTCGCAATTTAGTGGTGACCCTTCAGGTATGGGATGGACAGCAAAGAAGTCGGCCAGGGGCTTTTTGAAGAGTATAGATTATGTCAAACTCGAGCAGCATGACAACCTATCTGGACATCCTACCCATCAAGTTTGCCTTTATCATAAGATATTTCAGCGGGTCGATCTTGGAGATTAGCATAACTCGGTGACTGAGAAGAAAGTGCAGCAGCTTCTTCATGGAAAATATCAAGGCCAAGTATTGCTTCTCAATTGGAGAGTAGTTGTGCTCTGCCCCGACCAGTGTTTGGTTAAGATGGTAGAGAGCGTTTTCTTTTCCCTCCTCGTTGTTTTGGGTTGGAAGCGCTCCTAGTGATCCGTCTAGTGCAGCAGTGTAGAGGATCGGTGGTTTGTTTGGAATGGGGGTAGCGAGCACTGGAGGGTCCAATAGGTCTCGCTTGACACTTTCGAGCATATCTTGACATTTGGCGTGCCAGATAAAAGGAGCATCTTTCTTCATGAGCTTTTGAGAAAGGACGGCATCTCCCAGATAATTTGAAATGAACCTCCGTATATAAGCAAGCTTGCCGTGAAAGGATCTTAGCTGTGTCAGATTCTTTGGAGGAGGCATCTCCATGATTGCCTTTATCTTCGATGGGTCGATTTTGATCTCTCGATGTCGGACTATAAAGCCTAGGAATTTTCCGGATGACACGCCGACAACGTATTTCAGAGGATTCATTTTTAAATTGTACTCCCTCAGTCTTCTAAAGACAGTTCGAAGATATTGGATGTAATTGACTTCGGCTTTAGTCTTGACGACCAAATCATCAACTTAAAACTCGACGACTTTATGGATTAAGTCATCAAAGATCTTTGTCTTTACTCTTTGATATGTGGCACCCACGTTCTTTAGTCCGAACGGCATCATCTTATAGCAGTACATGCCGATCGGGGTTCGGAACGCATTGTATTTCTCATACTCGGGCAACATCTTGATTTGGTTGTATCCAAACGCGCCATCCATAAAGGTGAACAGTCCGTAGCTTGAGATATCATCGACCATCATTTCCATGATCGGGAGCGGGAAATCATCTTTAGGGCATACTTTGTTGAGGTCCCTGAAATGGACGCAAATTCGGATCTGCCCATTTTTCTTCTTTACAGAGACAATGCATGCAATCCAGTCCATATATTTCTCTTCTCTAATGAAGCCAGCATCAATGAGTTTCTAAGTTTCCTAGATAATATTTTCTTCCGGCTCCTTGCTCATTCTTCGAGGAGCTTTCTTGATAGGCTTGGTATCAGGAGATATAGTCAGCTTATGCACAACCACATTAGGGGAGAGGCCGGACATTTCTTTGTACGTCCACACAAAGCAGTCGACAAACTCATACAGCATGGCGATTATCTTCCCTTTTACCCCCTCTGGAAAGAGCAAGCTAATATAGGTCGGTCGTAGGTTATCAGATGTTCCCAAGTCGATTTCAGGTAGATCGTCGAAAGTTGCTTGTCCACCATCTTTGAGTTCTTGAGGGGCTTCTTCTGGCTTGGTTAGCTCATTATCATCCCCTGATTTTCTGCTGGTATCACCAAGATGGATCATATAACAAGGCCTGACATCAGGCTGGATGAAACCTATATCCTGTCTATCTGGGATTCGCCCATCGACGAGCGGTCAGGCTTGAGGCGGATGCCATAGCCCTTTATAGAATTTTGATTCAGAATCTGTTTGATATAACGGACATCCGCACTTCTTAAAATATTCTCGCATTTCAGATGCATAATATGTGAGGTTTAGGATAGCTCTTAAGCATCTTTCATATGGAAGGCATATTAAGGACAAATCGTTCGGGTACATGACAACATCTGACCCATAGAACAAGATGCCTCTTTAACCGTCCTTTCTTCCGGGTACAAAAGGTTTTCAATTGATCCACTGTGGAGACTGACAGCGCGTTAAGCTCTTTGTACATCTGCTCTGAAACCCTTATGATGGCCAAAGACCCTTTTGTGATTTCAAGGGTTTCCCTTAGTTTTGCTTTTTGTGCAAGAGTCTTATCCGCACATCTTTTGCAGGACGAATCTTCTGCGTCTGATTCATCAGTGTCACTGTCGAAGTGTGAACGAATTTTACTGGGCTTAAAGTTGAGAAACATTCCTTTAGTGTAGGACTCGCCGATGTCACTGCCAAAATGCGGGCGAACTTTACTGAGGGACGGGCCTTCAGCGTCAAAGTCACCGGTGTCGCCGCTAAAATGCGGGCGCACTCGAGGATTTTTGGTTTTAAAGATGACGGTTGGCTAAGACTTTCCCTTAGGATCAGTGTCATTTCCTCCTCGGCTGATCGTGGATTATCATCTTAGAGGTTTGTGAAGTACCGAGAATCCTTGTACCGCACTTCATGTACAACGAACGGCTGTGTGTATCTGTTAATGCGTTTTTCTTTACTATATTTGGTATACTTCATGCATTGATGGGCAAAGTCACGGACCTTAGGACCCGCTGGCAATTTTGGTTGCAAAGAAAAATGCATTAACCTTGTATAACATATCGGCGTCAACGACGTATATCATTGCCTCTGTTTGCAGGTCCCCGAACTTGATCGGCAAAGTCACGGACCCTGGGACCTGCTGGCAGTTCTGGTTGAAGCTGTCATGCCCCACTTCCTAAAATACGGAAATACGAGAACGTAACTTAGCCAGCCATATTATCTATAGTAAGGAATTATCCTCTCTTAGCCACATCAAGGTTTCTTGCAGTAATCAAGCGACACAGAAAAAAATTCAAATACATGTTCATTACCACACCAAAATGACAATAATGAAATCAAATGCTGAAATAAACCGGTCCAAATAATAAAAGAGTCAATGGTACACAAGTCTTAATCCCTTATGGCTCACAGAAGAAATCTAAAGAATAAAGTGCAGTACTGGAATAACTGAAGCAGCTAATAACCTAGATGAAAGAAAATACGCCTCAAAACTCGGCTATCTCCTCGAAATATTCTTGATCTTGTGGTTCTACTGGCAATGGATCTGGGCTATCCAGAACCCAGACATCAGAGTGTCGAAAATAATATGATGATAATTAAGGCATAAAAATGATGTGATGGGTAATTATAACATGAATTGGTGACGTGTAAACAAACAATGAACAAAAACAAGAATATCATGTGAAATAACATGTGAAATAACATGTGAAATAACAGTCAGAACATGGTAAATTAACATCATGTGAAACCTAGGTGGCAATGTCACTAGGTATTATCTATCCTAATAGTATTTGAAATCAGTTAATAAAATCTTTCTCGTAACTCAACAGTATCCCATATGTACTCGGGACCACGATAACAAATTCTCGGGGCTCAACCCTGAGACATACCGCTAGGCACTAAATCCTACATGTCAAGCATAGATAAATGATGTCAGCATCATCATTCCAGAACACAGAGATTTCTCTCGACTGATCAGCCTCAAAAATCAAAGTCCTCTTAAATTACAGTTTGGGTTCCATTTCTTAATTTCCCTTTTCCCCGGTTTTATATTTCATGTCGGGTGTTAATCTAATTCTTACCTAATACCAACTTTAGAACAATCAAGTAATATATTATGTCAAGTCAATTCAAGTCAGGCAATAGATAAATCAGTAAGCAATATCATGAATTTGTTGGTATTGGATAATAATTATATTACAAGAATCCTGACATGGTAATGAGTAAACAAGTGGGGACATGTAAGCAATTAATATGACTAATATTATCAGAAATAATATCGCATCAATAACAAAGAATAAGTGGTATTTATTGGGCATGCATATGAAAGTTCGGTTCTAGAAATTCAGCAGCACTCTGAATTATAAAATACTTTAAAAATAACAAACAGTCTCTAAAAATGACAAATCTTAAGCCAAAATGAATTAATTTGATAAGATTTACGTTGATATAAACTAAAGCATCTCAACTTATTTCTACAGAGAGTTATGGATATTCGAAATTGAAAGTTTGGTGCTGGAAATTCTCTGGACAACAGTCCAGAGGTGCATTTCTTCGTAATTTATGATAGTTAAACAATTTATTTTGCAGGAAAACTTTTTACAGATATAAATTATTCTAAGTTAGCTTCGAAACGAGCTAAAGAATACCCGCTAAATATTTTTTTGCAATTTATAATGAATTTTCCAACGCAAAGAGTACAGTAAATTCCAGATTTGTAGTCTCCGCTTGGCGACGCCATTTCATATGTAAAACTACAATATTTTTAACTATATTTTGCAACATCGATTATTAGCATAATATAAACTAATCAATAAAATTAAACTAATTAACATAAAGATAATATTTTAATTGTTAATTAGTCAATGCGATAAGTATTAATCACGATAGAAGTTTTAAGTGTTAAATATATACATTACATGTTATGGGGATAGTATAAAAGTATAAACTAAGTGTTGTTAAAGTATTCATATTAGTATATAGATATAATAGATTAGTACACTAATAATACATTAAAATAATTATTATGATCTACTAATCTACTTATGTCAATAAACTGCTTATATTATATATTTATAAATTACTTTAACTCATCTTAAATAATTCTGCCATAAACATTATATAGTAATAATAATATTACAACAAGATCTAATTTTGCCGTAAGTGGCATATAAACAAGTATATAAATACTTGTCTCGAGTCGACAATCACTATAACAGAACGATGACGAAGACGCAAATCCAACGCAAGATCTCGGCCTTGGATGGGTTCTCGGTTAGGATGAAGCAACCGAGGAAGAAGAAAAAAACGACGGCGATGACTGGATTAACGACTTTAGATGCGACAAGGCAGGCGGTGACAAGGCCATCGGAGATGGTGACATCGGTGCGGAAAAATGAGGCGACGACGAGGTTTTGGCTTTGGTGCTTGGTCGAGGTTAAGGCCTAGGGGATGCTCGGGTTTGGAGTTAAGGTTCGGCTATGGGTTTTGAGAAGAGAAGAATCTAGGGTTATGGGTTATAGGTTTGCATGAAGGTTGATGGGTTTAAATAAGATGTGCACTTTTGCACAAAACTCCCGAATCAAATTTGTTTAAAATGATTTTCAAGGATTTTCCAATATCTTATCATATCTCTTTTCCATATATCTTTTATTAATACTCTCATAATAATACATAAATTTGTTACATATTTAATATTTGTATATATATTATATGAATGTTAAATAAGATATTGTATGAAAAATAAAGTTATAATATATACATAAATGCATTGATAATTAATTTGTAAAATATGAACAACATATTTATTTATCTTAAATAAAACATTAAACTCCAAATAAAATAGTTTCATTTGAGCAAAAATATAACTAATGTCATTTCTATACCGTACATATGTTCTGAGGTGTTACAGAAGCCCTGGATGATGATCCTTTCCTTTGATAGGTTCCGGACGTCTATTGATAAACTCTTTAGAGTCCGGAAGTTCATGACATTTACCGAGGATCCCGGATCAATCAATATGTGATTAATCCTATCTTCATCGCTTTATCTTCTTACGTAGAGTGGCATGTTATGTCATGTCGTCCCAAATAGCAGGTCTTCGTCCTTGAATGCGACTGAAGCCGTGTGCAGAGCGTACCTGGCATCTTTCATATTGATTTCTGCAAAGTAAGCCTGATACCGTTGTTTCCCCCAATCAGAGCAAAGCTCTGTTTGAATTTCAAAAATTCAAAAATTGAAGCAACGCTTCAAATCCCGTGTGCTGCGCGCAACACGCCACGTGTCAGAAGCTGATACGTTAGGGCAGCGCCCAAAGCAGTGCGCCCAATCAGAGCAAGGCTCTGTTTAAAACAAAAATTAAAGGAAGTAACGCTTCAGTTGCGCAAGCGCTGCGCTGCGCGACACGTGTCAGCGCAGTTGCGCAAGCGCTGCGCTGCGCGACACGTGTCAGCGCAGTTGCGCAAGCACAGCTGCGCGACACGTGTCAGCGCAGTTGCGCAAGCACAGCTGCGCTGCGCTGTGCGACACGTGTCAAGCGCTGGGGCGTTTGCGCCAAACAGAATTAAATTCCAGTAAGATCTTTCTGTTCTTATTAAAACAAGAAAATTGCCTTCTGTAAAACAGAAGCCCTTGGATCAAAGATCCAACGGTGGGGAAAATTCCCCAAATCACTCAGAGAAGGATCTTTTTAACAAATTTAACTAATTAATGGGCACTATATAAAGGCCCCTAGACCCCAATTCAAAAAACAGTATCAACATCGACATCATCATCAAGAATTTTGAGAAAGAACTCAAGAAGAAAAAAGGTAAAAACCTTTATAAAAGAAGAATTTCTTCTGAAAAGATCATTGATCTAAGAACAAGATCAATGATCTTCAATAAAAAATAAATAATAACAGTGCCTTGCACTTTTTTATGAACCATTGGTTCTGGAATCTTAAAAGATTCTATCTTGAAATCCAAAATTGGATTAAGTTATAAAAACAGTGCCTTGCACTTGCAAAACTACACTGTTGCGCTCCTGGGTTGGCGCAAGCCTCCAGAGAGCGCCACGTGTCAGCACCATAAACACTTGCACTATGCGATTTTAAAAATAGAGCATTGCTCTTTAAGGTTAGCGCAACTCACCAGAGCGCGCCACGTGTCACAGCACAACAGCGCAGTGCACTGCCACAGCGCACTGCGCTAGCGTGACACGTGTCACCTCCACATACGCTTGCGTTCAATAATTGGCGCAAAGCGCCTGAAAAGCCAATGTCAGACAATTAATGCACTGCATTATTTACAGAAGGGCCAAGCCCAATTAAAAAAAGGCCTAACAGGCCAAATTAAATGCAATGCATTATTTTAAAAAAGGGCAGAGCCCAAACAGATGCTCTGCATCATTTATAAAGGGACAGAGCCCAAATCAAAAAGGCTTAGCAGGCCAGAATAAAATGCAGTGCATTATTAAACAGGGGCAAAGCCCTAGCACAAGCCTAATAGGCCGAAGATAAAAACGTTGAATATTCTCAACTGGACTTAGCCCAATCATGGCCGTAAGTCCTCAAATTAAATTGATTGAGCAAGACTGCTCTCTTAAATCAATTTACATCCGGTTCAAGGGTACATCTCCGAACTCCTCTGACACCTATCGTTGTAATCCCTCAACGTCGTCAGAGAGGTGACGGGTCCCGACGGCCACAAATAAAATGGACCACCATATCCCTAAACTGGCAATAGACCACCATGTCCCTCAACTGGCAATGGACCACCATGTCCCTAAACTGGAACAATAGAGCCCCTAAATGCTCTTTTGTCGGATCTAAACGATCCCGTTTAAGTTGATCTTAGCCTCAAATATGGCTAACGTATCCTTAAACCTTCAAACAGACTTTAGTTCCAAATCGGACTATAGATCCCCCAATCAACTTTGGTTCAAGGGTACATCTCTGAACTCCTCTGACACCTGTCGTTGTAATCCTTCAACGTCGTCAGAGAGGTGACGGGTCCCGACGGCCATACATTCATGGACCACTATGTCCCTAAACTGGAACAATAGAGCCTCCAAATGCTCTCTTGTCGGATCTAAACGATCCCGTTAAGTTGATCGTAGTCTCAAATCGGACTAACGTATCCTTAACGAACGTTTAAGTTGATCTTAGCCTCAAAAATGGCTAACGTATCCTTAGACCAAAACACCAAAACCAAATATAAGAAAATACGGATTTGGACTAATCTACGTCCTACGGGCGACGACATAAAATAGTCTCCGTATACAATCCACGGAAAACCACAAACAAAACAAACACACATGACACGAAGTGAAATTCTGGAGAAGGAGAAAGTTGTTACCGCGACGTGGTAGCGTAATTAACTGCAGGGGCTTGCGCCTGCAGGGAAGAGCGTCCCCACAATAAAAAAAACCCTCAAGGGAGGGAGAATCTGACGAAGTCTACTACATCGGCCGCATCCGTCTAAACCTTCGATACACGGTGCCATAAATCAACTTGGCATCTTCGGAGAAGTAGACGGATAAAACCAAATAGCATCTACCCCGAATCTCAGGCAAGACGTCTTCACGTCGTCGCCGTCTTTCGGAAGGGAACAACCGTTCAGGGTTTTGTAGAGTATAAATGAGGACATCACTAAAATCTTTTGACAAAACAAGAGCATCGTAGATACTTAAGAGAGATGAGAGTTTTCGGAGATGAGCCAAGTCTTTATACTCTACTGAAGGAGAGTTTAAGTCTTTATGGGCAAGCTCTCCATCATCCCCTTAATTTGCAATTTGTTTTTCCTTTTCCATTGGGGAATTGCCCTGCCCCGGTGGCAACACCCTGTTGCTCCGGAGCTGGATCTGGTTGTCCTTTATGGCGAACTCATCATTCTCTTTGGGAAAACATAGCTCTTCCTCAGAATCGCAGCTAAGATGGATGGCGTGGCAGGTTACTACCGGGACTTCATCCCCAGTATCGCCTTCTAATTCTTCCAGGATTTCTGCTGCTTCTTTATGGAAGAACTTCTTCAATTTGAGCTCTTTCCTTTTGCACATAGTTTTCAAGAGAATCGATATATTTTTGGATGGCCAATTTCCTCACAGACCCCTTTTCGAGTCGAGTCGATTCCTCTTTTTCTTCTTCTTAAGATTCTTGGAATTTGAGCTTAGTCGAGATGAATTAATAGCTGGAACGGTGGGCTCCATTTGATCCCCCATTCAATTCTGGGTTCTTTCTAAATCAGCTTCAACATGTTCTCCGTCTTTTTAGACAAGAATACGCTCCAGGGAGGTTGCGGCAAACCGAAGTCATCTTTTGGAATGGACAATTGAGTCGTCTATCCTCATAAGTCTTCAGCTTTCGTTTGTATGAAGCTGACGGTCGCGGCTTGATTGTTTGCTAACATGTCCTTGGACAGTTCAATTTCTCTGGCCTTATATTGTTTTTCGACCCAATTCTTGAAGACATAGCAGTCTTCGATGAGATGGCTCAATATTTTGTGGTATAGACAGTATATGGGATTGTCGATCATATTTGCTTCATGAGGCCTCCTTGACTCTGACGGTTGTAGACCGTTATTTAGGGTGTCCTTGAATATATTACGGACTTTGTCTCTTCTAAAAGAGTAGACCGTATTCTTCTTCTCTTCTAGAGTCGACTTTCCTCCTTCCAGTACTGGGTTTTAAGGCCGGTCGGTTTCAATCTGCCCGCTCTTTGCTTGCCCTCGTCGTTAGACGTATTGAAAGAGTCGGTATTATTGGAATTACCACCTTTACGATTATCGTCTTTCCGAGTCTTTCAGGATTTATTGTTAACTTGGAGGTCCGGGGTGAACTTGTGCTCTAAGCGTTTCAACATCTGAATCTTCTTGGTCAGCTCCTGAAATGTTTTGAAACCAGCTGTGAATAGGAATGGAGCCATCCAGTTGCCAAGATTTCCTACAAGAAAGCTGACGGATCGCTCCTGCTCTAACGGCGGTTCACACTTGATGGTAAGATTATGCCATCGGGCTATAAAATCCATGTTGTTTTTTTGTTCTCTCGTTTAGTCCTCACAAGGTCAGCAATAGTGATTTTATCAGTAACAATCATAAATCTTTGCTTGAACAGAGACTCCATTTGAGCGAATGCCGTGACCGAGCCGTCCGGTATGCTTGCGTACCATTCGATGGCAACATCGATCAAGCTGTTAACGAACTTGTTTACCGCCGAAAGATCGGACTGAGACGTTGGGACGTCTGGCCTGAATTTCGGGGCAGATGCTGTTTGGACTTATCCACACACCTCTCCGAAAATACCAAGTTGATTTATGGCACCGTATATCGGAGGTTTGGATAGATACGACCGTTGTAGCAGACTTCATCAGATTCCCCCTCATTTGTGAAGGATTTTTGATTGTGGAGACGCTCTTCCCTACAGGCATAAGCCCTTGCAGTTAATTACGTTATCGCGTTGCGATAACCACTTTCTCCTGCTCCAGCAGTTCACTTCGTGTCATGTATTTTTTTATTTATTTTGGATTGCCCGTGGATTGTATACGCAGACTAATTTATATCGTCACCCATAGGGCGCGGATTAGTCCAAATCCGTATATTTGAGATTTAGATTTGGATCAAGGATTTGCTTGACGGGGTCCACGTTGGTAGCTTAGTTTGCCAACGGGAATGAACTTAGGATGTATTTCTCATATTTGTGAGGTTCATCCGTTTAAACGATATTTGGGTTTGATCTAAGAATCGTTAGTCATATTTGAGACTAAGATCAACTTAGAAACAAATGAGCATATGAGCTCAATTATTTTAGTTTAACGACATCACGGTCCATCATTCATCTTACGCGCACGTGTATTTGTTACGTGGCGGAGTGAACGATGCTGACATGGAATGCGTCCAATTTAGGATGCGATCCGATTTGAGGTGTGCACTTCAGTTTGGAAGTGCATCAACGCGGGGTGTATCATTTCCTATCTTGATGAAATTTTATATCAAGTTAGGACGAGAAATGAGTCGTTGGTTGTTGGGACCCGCCACCTCTCTGAAGACGTTGAGAAATTACGACATATATCAGAGGTGTAAAGAGATGTACTCTTGAATCAAATCCCGTATTTAAGGGAAATGGGGGTGATGGACCTAAGAACCGTTAGTCATATTTGAGACTAAGATTACCTTAGAAGATATGGAATGAATATCATTTTGGATATCATCAATGAGAGATTATTAGTCATGTTTAAGACTAAGATCAGTTTGGAAATCACAAGCATATGGGCTCGCTTGATTTAAAATCAAATAGGAAACTTAAGCTTCACAGACTTAGCCAATTTGGGCTAAGATTGGGTTTTTGTACTACCCAGCAGTGCTAAACACTGAGATATGTAGCGCCAACGTGTGTTTCACGTGAGGCGCCGGCGCTTTTGACCTTGTGCGCTCACGTGCTTTTGACGTGAGGCACTAAGTTTTTAGTCTTGGACGCTCACGTGCTTTTCACATGAGATACTACAATAGTGCTAAGCACTAATTTTCTCTAGCGCTCATGTGTGTTTCACGTGAGGCGCTGATTTTTGGGCGCTCGTATGTGTTTTACATGAGGCGCTATATTTTTAGAGATTTAATCGTTGTTGATATTTTTTTAGAGAATTTAAACCTCTGTTAATGATATTTTGGCCATTAACAATCACCAAGATCACTATTTTGAGGATCTTGGATCGGGTCCTTTAAGTACTAAGTTCTTGATTTGAAGGAACTAAGTTCCTGGAGTATTATAAACTTTATATTCTCTATGTTCTTTTATCCATATTTTGTTGTTCATATTTTCAGAGAGGTTAAACCTTCATTAATGGTATCTTGACAATTAACGATCACCAAGATAACTATTTTAAAAATCTTGGATCAGTTTCTTTAAAAACTAAGTTCTTGATTTGAAGGAACTAAGTTCCTGGAGTATTATGAACTCCATCTTCTTTCTTTTCAACATTGTTCCTCTTTGAATCTTTGATTCTCAAGAACAAGATCTTCCCGATGAGAATTAAATTATCAACTTGTGGGGGATTTGTCTTATAGATCTCAGATCTAGAAAAAGAACTAAGTTCTTTGAGAAGAATTAAACTCTTAGATATGATATGATAGGTAAAACAGATGTTTTGATCTCGACGTTTTCTTTATCTAGGGTTTTGAGGAGGAAGATCTTTTTTCTTTACTGAGAATTAAATTCTCTATTATTTTCTTTTTGTGGAATCTTTTAAGAGCTTTCTTTATTTTTACAGAAGTTTATGGGGGTTTCCTCTCTTTTTTCTTCTTCTTACTCCTATTTATAGGAGAAGGAAAAGAATCAATTTGTTGAGAAAATCTCTCATTGAGAGATCATGATTGATTTCATAATCAATCAAAATGATCTTTTAGATCAATCAGTGAATTTTATTCACCGTTGGATTTTTAATCCAAAGGTTTTCTATTGAACAGAGAAGATTTCTTGTTTGTTTAATAAGATTAGGAAATATTTTCCAAATATAGAATTTAATTATATCAGATGGTTTAAGTGATTTTATCACCATTGAATTTTAGATCTAAAATTCTATGTTAGAGAAGATCTTTGCATATTATAAAGATTAAGGAAAATATTTCCCAAATAGAATTTATCATTTGACGATTTATTATCACCATTGGATCTTTGATCCAACGGCTCTGTTTAACAGAGAATATTCCAGATTTTAGGGAAATATTCCCCATGTAGAATTTAATTCTACTCTCTTTAATTTGGGCGCTGACGCTCGCATGTTATGCACATGCGCGCCGCCTAAGAATTTAATTCTTTTATAAACAGTCATTCACGTGCTTTGTACGCCGGCGCTTACGTGTGTTCCACGTGAGGTGCCACTATATGATTTAATCCTAACAGAAGCTGGCGCTGATGCTCACATGTGAAACACGTGAGGCGCTCAAGAATTTAATCCTATCTGAGATGATACTTACATGCTTTGCATGTGGGTACACGTGTTTAACACGTGAAGGTTTCCTTTTATTTTTATAAGGTAACAATAAGCTTTGAGCCAAAATTTTTTGGCTGGAACAGAACTGCCGGAGAAGAAGCGCATCATTGCCTCCCGGTGTTTCTGCACGATATTTTAAAGCGGTCAATGTGATGGTTTGCATTTCCCGTCCCGTCAAACCTTCCGAATTCGGGAACGACATCACCACTGGGAAACTCTACGATATCATATCGTGCATGGTACGATTTCCCACTGCTGCCGACGTTTTTCTGCGTTTCGGCTTCAGCCACCAATGTCTTAACTTTGTTGGCGATCAAGTCCATGATTTGATTTTGCGTTAGCGTACCACTATCATCCAGAGTCAAGATGTCCCTCGAAGCGGAATGCGGGCGATATTCGCAGGGCTCGCCTATCTTTGGCTTAAGGGAATAGGTGTCGGCTGCTTCCGGACATCGCTTCCCGCTTCATGGGTAGAGCCTTGTACTTAATTAGATTGTTCTTGAGCGATCTTGGTTGTGAGTTACATCAAATCATCGATTTTGGAGTAAAGCTTACTCATTTCCTTGTCTTTTTTTTCTGAGCTCTTTCTGGAGGTCTTGGTGTAGCGGTTGTTCTGGGGATGATTATAACAAATATAGTAGACAATGAAGCGTGATTTTGTGGTGAAAAGAATTGCAATTTAAATTAAAAATGGAAGTTCAAGAATGATAGGAAACTTAGGCTTCTATGTATATCAATGCTTTAATTTGCATTTTCATATTTACATGGAACCTGAATGAATCTACAAATGGATGGAATGATACATGTAATTAAAGCTGTAATTTTGTTTCTAGCTTCAAGTGTGTTTTGTTTATTTTTTAAATTTTAACTGGCATGACGTGTTAGAATATTTATGTATTATATATTCTAGAGAGTGTGTTAGATGGCTGGGACAATCATGTAATTGTTGCCTCACTTTGACTCAGTATAAAAAGAGATGGAGAAAGAAGTAAGCTATCAATCCATTTCATTCTTCCTCAAAACTCACTTTCTTCTCTTTCACTCTCACTCCATTCCTAATCCTAAACCTCTCTAATGCTTTAACATAAAGTTCCACAAATTTTTTTAAATAAATTAATTTCTATAAGTTACATCACGCAAGATAGTAGCAACCACAATTTTTTTAAAATAAATTAATTTCTATAAGTTACATGCATAGCACACGCAAGATAGTAGCAATCAATAGATGAAACCTGACAACTGACAACGAATTAGTCTCTCTCTATGTCAGAAAAACAAACATCCATCTCTCTTTCTTTACACTAATGAAAACATGCTAATTGCGTATAAACCTTGATGTATATCTCATTTTCCACTTGCCGTCCCTTAATTAATTCATTAGTACATAAACATCCATGGATCAATCCCCAAATGAGATAATACAAGGTAAAATTTTGTTGAGGTGATAATCTTGGTATTCAAATACTTCCGAGCACTCAAGAGGGCCATCTTAATGAATTTTTTACCAAAATAATACTATATAATAAAATATTTCTCAAACTAATATCAACAAAACTATTCCCCAAGATAAACCTCCGTACTGCCACGTAGGAACAGGGCTCGCGCGGCAGTTGGATGGGGAAGGAAAACGCTACGCAGCGTTTTCCTCCTAATGAAAACGCTGCTATCCGTAGCGTTTTCAAACAGGCATATCCGACCACCATAAGAAGTCTCAGGTTGGGGCCAAAGGATTTATGCCAAATGAAAACGCTACTACCAGTAGCGTTTTCAATACAAGTAAAACACTACTATTAGTAACGTTTTCCTTGGAACTACCAACCACCTAAGACCAAATATCCCTTAGCAACTTACATCCATGAAATATATAATCATATTTATAGTTAATACAACTTTTTTGATGCCAAATGGCCGCAACGGCTTCGTGCGAATACTTATGTAACCACGTTTTAAAAATAAAACGGATAGCATCTCCTTTGCATATATTAAGATCTATCCACAAATACATAATAATCTGTGCCATATAGCACTACACGCCATACTCGACGGCAAACAAACATCACCTCAAAGAGTGGAATCACAAAACTAATACCAAAAAAGAGATCACATCTCGAAAGATGGATACCATCATAACACCAATGCTAATATCACTGCATGAACGATACAAGGCGTCGATACAATATAATACTATAAAATACATAATCAAATGAAAACGGATAAAATCTCTTCTTCTTTTTCGGACGTGGTCGCGGTATCTGTGAAGGTCCTGCGATATAAATCTGAGTCAACTACGACATAGGTGGCTGTGAAGGTCGAGCCTCACCGGGCTCATCCGATGCATGCAAAGGCCCAGCATGACCGGTCTCCTCCTGTGCATACGAAGGTCCAGCATGACCGGTCTCCTCCTGTATACGTAAAGGTCTAGCATAGTCTGACTGTCATGGTAAACTGCTGCATCTGTGCACAGGAGGAAGGGGAGTTGCAACCATCGCCTCTAATCTGGTGGCCTCTCTCGCCTCAGTCATAATGCAGCGGCACTCCCTGAGGATAATCTGTGCGAACTCCCTCACTCCAGCCACGACATCGCTCGCTAGAGTGTAGATGGAGCAGTATCGTCGACTCTAGAAAGTCATCTATGGTCGGGCAAGACAACATACAAACGAGTGATCGAGCGATACCAAGTCATGTACTCCTCGCGGCGGGCTGTATCATACGGTGGGGTGTCTCGAATAACGCGAGCAGCCCGCTCCACGTCCCATCGGTGTTTGTGATCACGATGCACCACTCTCCAATCCTCAGTGGTTCTGCCTCGTCCATCGATCCTATGCATAACACGATCATATACTCGCTCGTGAGGGATGGCTTGGTGCAGGCCGAACCGCCGCATCACCCTGTCCGGATAATAATCTTCGACGATAGCGAAGCAGATGAGTGGAGCCATGATCAACCATATCTCATGATGAAATGAGCACGGTAGTGGTGGAGATGCAACTACATCCTTTCTGTAAGGACGCCAAGATATGAGCTCGTCCCGGAGTGTGTTCAGCTCATCCATGTAGTAATCGAGGCATTGGAATGGGCTCTCCGCCCATATGTGTGCACCTGCTCAATATACACCGAGTAGGAACCTCCGCTCCACAGGACTAATCTGGACCCATCTATCCGTGACCTGTGTAATAACAGGTTGTCCGAGATGCAATCTCTCCCAAGCCCAAAGCTGTAAGAACACAGAACATCCAGTCATATGTGTTCCACCCAGCGATGCTCGATACAACCCGCGATATAAGCAAGCAAGAACCGTGCTACCACAGCTGTACGCTCCTGCGCCTGCAGCGGTCAGATGTGTAAGCAAAGGTAAATACCAGAGAGAGACCATGTTGCCGGTGGAGGACAGGAATACGAGACCCCCAAAGAGCGACAGAATATAAGCTCTCGCATAACACTCGATCTGATACTCTAACGAATCCCGAGTAATAGTGTTGAGAAACTGCACATGCAAGCACATGAACCGTACGTATGAACCATGAATCACACCATCTGCTGGCACGACACCCAAATACTCTGCAACCAAGGCTGACCAATCATGTCGTGCCGTACCAGTCATTGCTCTGCCCTCAACTGGGAGTCCTAATATCATGCTGACATCCTGCAGTGTAGGCGTTATCTCACCAACCAATAAATGGAAAGTATGTGTCTCTGGCCTCCAGCACTCTATCAACGCCATCAGGAACGCATGGTCTAGATGAATACTCCTAATGAGACTAACGCCATATAAGCTGACCTCTACTAACAACGAGCGTATCTAATCTATCATAGGCAGGTACTCATGCGAACAGAAAGTAATGTTTGAAACTACTGTACCTGCCCAAACAGCCTTTGATCTATGCTGTCGTTGTAGCGTCAGGAGTGTCCGATCAGCAGGGCCCATGTACATCTTATGTGACCTACTGTACACCTGCTCTGTAGGCTATCCCTATCACGACCACGACCATGAATCGGAGCTCCACGACCACCTACAGGGGCTCCACCAACATCAGGAGGTCCACGACAGCTTCGACCACCAGCAGCTCCACCAACAGGAGCTCCGGCACCACGCATCCATGGAGGCATCAGTGCGATGGACCTGAAAAACAACGTCAACGATTATCAATATTTGAATGGAAAATTTATAATGAACATATAAAACAATCATCAACGAATAGCATCCTATATGGGTTAACAGTATAAAGCAACATCTACGAATAGGATTTTATAAGTGGTTATAGTATAAAGAAGCATAATTGACTAAGATATTCAATATAAATGCCTACTTTGCCACGTTTTGGGCCACGACGCATGTTGTGCCCCTCCTGATGACAAATATTGTATCGTGCACCTGATATTCTATCCTGCATCACATCCATGTCATTGCGAATTTGTGACGACTTCGGCCGACCTTTCTTATTCCTTCGCGAAGACTCGTCAGGGATAATAAGTCGACCCTAATAAAGAATCCAGTAATCTTTGTCGGGAATCAGAATGAAATTGAGTGCCCAAGTGGATGCCAAGTAATTTAATAAATAGTGTACATCGACGTAGGCACGATAATCCAATGCCCGTAATGCACAAGCAGCCATAACATGCGAGCAAGGAAGGTGGTGAAGTTGCATTTTCCCACATGAACACATTGGCTGGTTAGTAAGGTTAACAATCTGCGTCCTGCTATCTCTGATTCGGCCACCTATCTGCCGCATTCCGGTCTTAACTGAAAATAATCCATGTTGATCATGAAACATTATCACTGCATGACATTTTGCTTTGGCTCGCCGGTTGTCTATGATTTCTTGAACTCTTGGAGGCAACATTTGTCCATCATCAACATACCGTTGAGCCATATGCCTTATCTCGGTGAAATAGGTATTTAATCGGTAGAATGTAAACTGCATAATTGTCATAACCGGCAAACTACGAACCCCTTTCAATATGGAGTTGAATATCTCCGATAAATTTGTAGTCATCATGCCATATCGTCTGCCATCATCGAATACAGGGGCCCATTTTTCACGAGGTTCTTTATCAAGCCCTAATCTTTTTAACTCTATTTTTAAATTTTCTTATTTGATTCTCCGTAGCAATGGTCTTCAGTTTACGCATCATCTGCATATTGCCAAACTTTTTGTAAAAGTTCGCTACATAGTGTCGCATACAGATTCGGTGGTAAGCAAGTGGCTCAGTCCATCCGAGATGTGGATCCTTCATCGTGTTTAAAATCCCAGCATGACGATCAGATATGACACAAAGCCCTATACGGTTTGTTACGAATACCCGTATACAGCTCATAAATCAACTCCAACTGTCCGTGTTCTCTGATTCAACTATGGCAAATGTGAGCGGAAATAACTGATCATTTGTATTTGGAACGACTGCAATCAACAACGTGACTTTATATTTCCCATATAAAAACGTCCAATCGATGCTAATGACCGGCCAGAAGAATTTGAAACCCTCGATACTAGGACCGAATGCCCAAAATACCCTTCTAAGCTGTTCCTTTCCCTGCTCAACAGTTACAGTCACCCACTGAACAACAGTATTAGGGTTAGCAGCATGTAATACTATCATGAACTTAGGCAGTTCAGAATAAGACGTAATGAAGTCCCCGAACAACATTTCCATGGCTTTACACCTAGCCCACCAAGGTTTTTTATAGCTTATAATATAACCGAACATGGCTTTAATGATTTCAACGACGGCTTGGGGCGTTATGTTCAAATTCACCTTCACAATATCAATAGCTGCTTTTGCAACAAAATTTAAGTCAATCTGCAAGTGATCTTTATTTAGAATAGGATTGATACATGTGTGAGGCTCTTTGAGTGTCTTGATCATGAATGGCTCGTCAATGTTCCGCTTAGAAGCATGGAGCATCCATGGCCAACCTCCACCGATCTTGGACACGACCCTTCAGGCTGATGGGTTTGACTTTATAACCGTATATTGCTGATATTTTCTAACTGAATGCATCGCGACTATATGTTTCAAATCTGCCTTATATTGAAACAGTTGACCTTTGTACAGTTCCAGACCACTGCCTCCGGTAACATCGTGTGCTTCATTATTGTTCACTACAGCATATCCAATCCAATATGTGGAAGTAAACGCGGCTGCTGGTGTACTTTGATAAGTCATATTTACCGTGTTCTGCACAACTGGATCATCCTCATCATCATCGTCACATACTTCATGAATGTCCACATCATCATCATTGTATATCAATTCATTGTTCATGTAGGCAGTTGCAAATAATTCAGAAGGATTCTCGTTCAACGAACCCATAACCGTTATCATACCACCACCTTCACCGCCAGCATGCGCTGGTGATACGACATGCTCACTTGCTGGAAATTCATCAAAAACATTCTCACTTGGCGGATTTACTTCATGCTCGCTTGTCGGGACTTCATAAAAAACATTCTTACTTAGCGGATCCCCCCGAGTGAAACTTCATTCTGTGACGAGAATTCAGGCTGTGGCGTGAGCTGCGCTTCAAAATGCTGGCGTTTTTCAACATACAACTCCAACGCACCCCACGGCAAATTTGGCAATGATACATACTCGATGATACATACTCGATCATAAACTATAAAGATTCATTGTCTACGATATTCACAAGTTTGAAGTGTGATCTTCCCTCCAACCAACATCATATCGTGCGTGAACTATCAAACAGCATGTTCTAGGATCGAATGCTAATTTTTCAAAAATCAACCTAAACAATTCTTCCAACGTTCTATACCGACGGAGCCAAATTGATTCTTGAATAATAGAGTCATCATATTCAACACCATGAGTTCTACTATTCACAACCCGTCCACCGAAATACAACCAAGCCAGAATAAGGTTGTCCTCCATAATTACGATATCGCCACCTTTCGGTAATAACAGATTTTCATCGATACACATTTTGAATGCAAACGAATATATTACTAAACGATAATTAATTGCATAAAAACCTCTACAATGTTGCAAAAAACTCTCTCTACTTCACCATCTAACCAAATAGTTAGATATCATTGAATATAGCTTGCCAACTACTTCACCATCTAACCACAACAAACCCTCTATTTTACTATCTACCCTTCACCGATTTAAATTTGGATTATTTCATTTCTAGATACAATGGAACTTGAGCAATTTTAAAAATTTACTATAATTTTTTCAAGCAGAACTTTTTCATAATATCATGATTTGTAAAAATTCGTTACCCAACAAATTTAATTTAATTTTATACGTACCTTGAATCGACGATAGAATAAAAAACGAGAGCAACAATCAGAGCTGTAGAGAGACGCGGGGGAGGGAGGCTGCGGAGAGAGAAGCGTTGGGTGGCTACGGGGATCTGCGGGCAAGACGAGGGGGAAGGTGAGAGGTTAGAGGAAAGGGAGCTGGGCGTGGAGGGGGTCGCCTGAGGGGGGCTCGGAGGAGGTCGCCGGAGGGATCCAACGAGGGGGGTCGGGCCTAGGGATTTTGAAGTGAGAGGAGAGGTCGGGAAGAATGAAATTCAATAGAGCTTCGATTGAGTATAAAGAAGTGGGCCCAAATGAAAACGCTAATGTCAGAAGCATTTTTCTCTAAATAAAATGCTGCCGACATTAGCGTTTTCATTTGCTTTAATTTACTCCAACCCATGACTCTCTCCCCAGCCCAACCCAAGATATCTGGACATGCCTGTTTGAAAACGCTATTGACAGCAGCGTTTTTATTAAGAGGAAAACGCTACTGTCAGCAGCGTTTTCATTAAGAGAAAACCAACCACCACGCGAGACCTATTCTTACGTGGCAGTACGGAGGTCTATTTTGGAAATTAGTTTGGGACCAGTATTATTTTTGGAAATGTTTTATTTAGTAGTAGTATTTTGATAAAAAAAAATCCATCGTAATGATCCCAACCCTACGCGAGACTCAAAATCTCATACTAAAGAGCGTGGAAGTTGTATTTGGGTATCCCCTAAATTTTATGTAACTTTGGTGGCTTTCCATGTCTATAATGGAATTATAAAGATAAGAAATTAAGGTTTAAATGATAGAGAAAAAAACAGAGGTAAATCCATAAATGTCAAAGGAACAGACCACAAAAAAATATTCCTTTCTATTATAATAAAGATCTCATCTGCAGGTGGTCGCGGGTGGTTGCGTTGGACCACAGTAAGTTTGTTGTTAAATTTCTCTTTCTTTATGGATATTTTGTCGAAACTAGTTTCTACAAATTCAATCCAATCTAATTTAACTAAAACATGGAAATCTACTAAACCAGTTAGGAGATGATAAACCGTCTTCATGCTCTATGCTCTACCATTGAGTCACTCAAAGGTGTCATGTTCTCATGAAACGCGAGCGAATGCATGTATTTGGTGACATAATTAGCTATGGGTTTTTATGCCATAGTAAAAGTAAATGGATATAAATCCATCTTTAGTGCATTTTAATATATTTTAATCCAAATGCAAATTTCCCCGAACTGTATATGCTCCGAGTTCATAATCGCAAGATAACCAGATCCCTAATTATACCATGGATGCAATTTGTTCTCCAGACACTGAAAATGCTTTGTTGTGCAAGTGATATATCAGTCCTAGACTTCGAAAGAGACACTCTAACAACAAAAAATGCTTGGTGAGTGAATACTCAGTAAAAACAAAAGGCAGAAAAAATTAAATAAGAAGAGCAATACCAATATAAGGCACAGTCTCATCTGTAATTTTCATTCCAGCTTAAAGGCAGCTCATGCTCTTCATCCTATATCCACCACTTTTATTTTTTTAATTTGGGAACTGGCCTGTCTGTAAACGTCACCCACGTACACATCAAACACACGCACTCAGGGCTCTCACGGATTTACGCCAAGCACGTTGAATTGTGAGCACTCCCCCTCCTCGGAACCGATCACTGCACACTCCCCTGAAGGGAAAGTGCTATGACCAACCAAAAACTATGCTCGTGGTCAAATCCCCCCCCCCCAAAAAAAAATCGCAATTAGAGAACCTTTAAGCCTAGTTAATAAATCTTGTAAAGTATTCGATAATGGATAAGATCAAACCTTTGTTTCCTGAAGCGATCCAGAAGGTCAATAGCCTTCGATATGTACAGAGAAACAAGAAAGAAAACCCCGTGTTGCCGAAGGAATAAAAGCAATTGCCTGTTTCTATATTCAAATGCAACGATTTGAGAAAAGGCAACAATTCCGGCATATAACCTTCTATTTACGAATTAGATAGATAGTTGGAAGCTGATCTCGGTACTTCGACTTTATAATTATAATCTTTCATCATTCAGTTGTTTGGGTTCCGACATCATTCCAGATTATTAATAACATAATTGGAGCGAAATAACATCATTAAGACGGAAACTAGTTGGGTTCTGTTCTGAGCAAGTACAGGATTGGTTTGGTTGATCACCCAACTAATTTGTTGATCATCTCTACACTACATAAATCTCATGCAATGATTATTTCACCAAGGCTGCAGAATTGTGTCCATTTCCTGATCACCGGCACAATCTATATATGCAATCTTAGCTGAAAAACATTGTTGGCAATAATGCTAAATCTGAATCCAAGCAGAAAATTTATTGGATCTTCAGGATGAAGAATAAGAAGATAAGGTTAATAAACAAAAAAAAAATTTGGGTTGTTTGGCCGGGGGTGGGGGATGCACCGCCGGCCAGTAATCTATAATGCCCTCTGAAGTGAGATTACTGGTAAGGGATTGTATCAGTTTTAACTCATCATCGCTTAAAATAGGTCATCCACATGATGAAGAGATCAGTATTGACTATTGAGTTAAAAGTTTTGGTGTCCTCTCTATAGTTTATTCCAATTTGACGACTTTATTCTTCCTCCTCTCTACTGCATAATTACTTCTAGTTGAGATGGTATATGCCAATATCGATTTTTTATTCACATTTAGATATGCTGGATATGGTGTCGACTATGCGTCCGCATTACCCATCTCTATTACCATGATAATAATTAATTAATTCATAGTCAATATCAACAACTTGATCAAGTTCATGTGATCCACCAGTTCAGATTATATAAAGTTGATCAAGTTTTCTAGATATACAAGTTACTCAATTTGTTAGATGCCAAATCAATTCATGGTAATAGTTGTTGACTATCATGTCTAAGATATACGCAAACTAACTCTTGTGCACAACCTTCATCCTACCACCATTGCAGATTGGTTCCCAGTCCACTTAATTCTTCTTAAAACAAGCAAAGTAAAAAAAGGTAAATATACATGTTGTTTAACAGGCATCTCAACACTGGAAATTATATAAGAATATGCCCTTATAATGTCATCTATATGTGATTATCGTAAATACCAAATACTGTGAGTTGATGTCACACATCGCGAGAAGGAAATATTAAGAAGCTCCAGGCAAACAATTTCTGCATATGTGATAATTCATTTGATTTGTCTCGTAACAATTTGCATCCATTCCTAATTTGCAAGGTGATACTTCAAGTAAAGCACAACTTAAGGGAGTCCGGTGGGGTTTCACTTCAGAAATGGAGTATACAGCTAATTATATGGGAGTAGTGTAGTTGAAAGTGCTTTCATGTTATTTATTTTGCTATCAAAGCACAAAGTAAATTTATTGGATAACAAATGATAGTAACACAGGCATTAAAGGGAAACAACTTACAAATTATGTGATAACAATATTATTCCTTCACAAAAATATGCGAAAACTTCATAGTCACAAGTAAACATGAGATCTGACAAAACAAAATAAAACCAACTCAAAGTTTCATATCTAAGACAACTCTTCAAGAAACCACTTGAGTTTTTAGCAAGCATTTTACGATGTAAGATCAGCAAACACAACAAGCATCTACTTAGCAAAAGACTACCTCCTACTCTACAGAAACTTCACTGACCAAGTAAAAACCAATTTACCTTGTTCGCTTAAACCACCGGAACTCTCAGCTGACAAGCAATTGGTACAAAAAATGCACCTTTTTGGTAGAAGAGTTGCATCAAAAACACCTCGAGCTTCCTTCATCAACAAATTGATGATATCTTCACACCATGTTCATTGAAAGGTTTAGAATTAGAGTTATCCAACTCAGAATGCAGCAGCTCTTCATGCTTCCCACGATCTCCAACATTAAATTGGCTCAGAAGCAACTTCTTCCGTTTACTTTTTATTTTCTTACCACTAACAATCTTAGATCCATTATATTGCTTTTCTACTGAGTGATCAATTTTCCTCTTTCTCTGAGGAAAGTCAACCACCTTGTCATCTAATTCACATACAGAGTCATCACCGCCATTTCTCAGTTTCCTTGAACTACCATTCCTTTCCTCCGATTTCGAAATCCTAGGGGAACTATTCATAACCCGATGCAATTTCCGAGCCAACGCCTCATCGGTCTCTAAAGGTTCATCATTTTCATACAAGTTCTTGACCTCAAGATGTCTCTTCTTCGATTTCTTTCTACTGGAGCCACAAAATTTTCGATCTTGACTCTCTCTAATCAAATCCAACAGCTCAAGGGCACTCTTAGCGTTGGCCTTGGCCTTAGCCGCCACAGCTGCTTTCTCCACAGCTTTCACTCTCGCTGCCTCAGCAGCCTCAGCTGCATCCGAAGCCACGGAGTTGACCTCTTCAATGATCTCCTCTTGAGACAAAGAGCTCGAATTGATAACTTTGTGAAGCCTATCATAAAGTTTGCTAGAAATCAAAGGAATCTGCAGCGATAGGTTACAATCCAATGAATCTTTCTTCAATCCAGCGAGTAATCGCTTTCGAGGAGGCAATCTAGTGTTGAGATCCAATGAATCCATCGCTAAAAACCCTACAAAATCACAACTTTCTTCTATATTTCTACCTTATTTACCCTAAAAATAAATCGGTTCGCATCAAAACCAAAAATGTCCTTCAGAATTCGAGATTGCATCATCAAGACTGTAATCAAGAGCAGAGCACGTAACGAAACGTGAAAATCAATCGAAATTGCAAGGATTTGATAAGAATTGAATCGTGAAAAGCAATAATTGTTACCTCTTTGCTTCGAATTGAGGATCGGTTAGGGTTAGGGTTTCCATTTGAGGAAATTCGATCGAGCGCTCTCTCTCTCTCTTAAAACCGCAATTGAAAGAAAATCCTCAAGAAAAAAGGTAAAACCTAGGAATTGGATCGTTATATATCATCGGAATGGGGAGTTTACGGAAATGCCCCCGATCTGCCACTTGGAAAGCGCCACGTAACTGCCTCGTTGTGCGAAGAGAAGCGCGGCGTTCGAGATCTGACTTTCTGTGATTGGCGCCATCATCTGTACACGCAGTTTGTATTCAGACAGAAAATTGTCGGGAAAAAACCTGACAAAATTTTCCGTTGTCAAAAAGCCGTGAATGCAATTTCTGTTTGGTTCACTGCAACATGTATGAAGCTAACTAGATCTTGGAATCTATATAGATATTACAGCCAAAGAGTTTTTGACAGCCGAAAAGTATGTCAGGGGGTTTTTGAAAAATTTCCTTGGGCCAAGGGTTTGTTGACAATGGAAAATATTGTAAGGTTTTTTTTGGCAATTTACCCTAATTTTTTTTTTGGAAAAACACCAAATTTTATGTCTAAATTATTGGAGGCATATTGCATCAAAACCATATGTTATCCGACTTAGTGCTAAAACCAATCACCAAACACCCAACATACCTTCTGATGATGCTCAAAGTTGGTGATCTCCAAGATCAGGACACGTGGCAGGTGACGTGTCCCAGAACTCAGAGGAAGAGGCCCACAGTGGCCGCCCGGGCCACCCTGTACCCGACCTACGGACAAAAGCCGGCCCTCCTCAGGACCCCCTGCAAATCGGCCTTCTCGGCCCCGTAGCTCGCGCCGAGCTGCTACAAGACCTGTATTCCTCGGCCTCCTCGCTCGTCCCGAGCTCCAGGCCGAGGCCGTCTTCCTCGGCCCTCCAACCAAGGTCACCGCTCACAGGTGAAACCGCCGCTCCGCGAATCTCGCCATGTGTGGATTCTACGCCAACAACATCCCACGTTCCACGCCATCAATCCCCATTAATGGGCGATCCGCTTTCTACACGGGCGTGACGTCGGGGGCGTAACTGCCGGCGAGATCCTCGCACCTGCTGCTACGTGCCACCACCGCTATATAAACCCCCATCACAGAGGGGTCAAGTAAACCATCTTTTACTCTTTTAAGCCGTTACTCTGCTCGGATCTCATCACTAACTTGATCGTCGGAGGGTCCTTGGTGGTACCAAACCATCCCGGGACTTCTTTGCAGGTACTCGGCACCAAACTCCTCACTCCACTTATTTCTCCAAAACCCATTGAGACCCACACGCAACAGGAGATAATCAACAAAGTCCACCGCGAGATCAACGGAAGACAACATCTGACGGAGGCCCGAAAAGGAGCTCCATCAGTTGGCGCCGTCTGTGGGAAAGAAAAACTCCACAAAAATAAAAGTTGGCCTTCCGATCTCCGCCCACATGACAACCGATCCCCCTAAAGATCCAAACGCCCGCTGTCGCCTCCCTCGCAAAGGAGATGCGGACGAACCCTCGCCTAGGGTCGTCGACCTCCCCACCGGCTGCCGTCTCACAGGCTCTGGCGACCGCCCGAGCAAAAGGGCTAGGCGCCGAGAGCCCATCACCTTTGGCGCCGGGGATCTCCACGGTATATCTGTGCCCCATAGCGACCCGCTGGTGATCATGTCACGCCCCGCTTCCCAGAGTACGCTAAAATGGGCACGTGACATAGCCAACCATGCTACCTATGGGTAGGAAGTATCCATCCACAGTCACATTACGGTTGTAGAGATATCAAGAACAAAATAAAACTATCTAAACATGTCCATAATCCAATATAACATGAGTCAAGAATAATAAAAAAATGCGGAAGCGAAAGATCCAATACAAAATAACTGGAATGTATGTCCCATAATGCGGGCTCACATCAGAAATAAAATGCAGGAAAGAAAAACTAACTAATACTGACACCTCACAGCTCAGCCTGTCGGCTGAAGTACTCCTGCTCGGACTGTGACAGCGGTACAGAATCTGGGCCATACAAAACCCAGACGTCAGCGCGTCAAATCATCAAGTAATAACATAATAAACAGGCAATGCGAATATAAACATGAATAAAGTAGGGGTAACAGTAATATAAATCAGAGCAGTGCAGGGTAGTGTGCAGTGGGTAAACTAAATTGTTCTATCAGGTTCTCTGTTCTAAAGTCTTTGAAACCAAATTGATGAATCATCGATGTAACTCAATAGTATCTCGTACATACCCGGGACCACGGCCTCAATATTCTCGGGCTGAAACCGAGACATGCCGCTAGGCACCAAACAGGAATGTGTACACTCAATAGTATCCCGTACATACCCGGGACCACGGCCTCAATATTCCCGGCTGAAACCGAGATATGCCGCTAGGCGCCAAACAGGAATGTGTATACTCAGAACAGGTAGTGAACTGTTGAGTTACAAGTCAGGTTTCACCTTTGATTTCCCCATACCCCCAAGTTATATGTGTATGTCAAGTCAGGTATCCAGTAATCAAGAACTAATGCCAACACAGGGTCAGGTAAACAGGTTTGTCTGGATAGACAACAGGGACGGTCCATGAGGACTACATGTCAGGTTTGTTGGCATTAGACACAAGATCAGGTAACGGGTCAGGTCATGTTACATCATGTCAAGTCAAGCAGTATACGGTACCATGTCGGGTCTATCAATATGTATGTAGCAAATCAGGTCAAGATGTAAACAATATCATGAGTGTGCTCATACTCAGCTACATAATCAAGCATGGTTAACCACATGATCTAAGCAATGAATTAAGCAATAGGCAGATTCATTCAATTAGCAATACAGTTATCAATTGTGTCACAGAGATGATTTCAACATATAAGAATGCAGTAAGACAATTATAGCCATTTAATCATGTTAACAAGTTTAAGACTTCATAAATGCAATGTTATATGTGTATAAAGGTTCCACGAATGAAATCACAGTTTAAGCAGGTTAAATGTATACGAGTGTCCGAGTGAAGTAAAACGGTAGAAAAGGTGCCATAGGCTACATCATCAGTTAAAGTGTAATTACAACATGTAAATTTGATTATTAGGTTCCAAATTAGTAAGTACAACAGGTAGGTTCCAAATTTGAAGATAAATGATATATAACAATCTTGAACACGAAAAATGGGAAATTATAACACCAAAGTTAAATTGCGGGTTTTAGGGGTCATTAATTATAAGTAAATATTGTTTAGCATGTAGCAAGGGTTACTTGCCTCGATGGGTCGCGAATCGGGAAAACGGAACGTTAACCGTCGGCGGGGGAAAACTCGCGACGGGCGCATGGTTCACGGAATGAACCCAAACGACGAACGGTGAAGCCACACGGGTCGGGGTACTACGCTGGAACGTTGGGATACGTCGTCGGCATCGTCGGATTCCGGCCAAGCAATGAACAGTAAAAGATCAATACATGCAAACAAGAAGAGAAAGAAAAATAGAGAAGAAAGGAAGTAGGATCTGAGAAAGGGTGCTCACGATAATCCGTGGGACGGGTGGTGACGGTCGACCTCGTCGACGGAGCTCCGGCGGTGGCCTACGACGACGGCGGAAGAAATCTGCCGATCAAGAAACATATTAGCAGAGAAGGAAAGAAGAAAGGAAGAGAGGAGGGGAAGCTAGCTCACCGAGGGGTGTGCGCGAAGGCCGGGGACACGGGGACGGGGTCACCGACGGCGACTCACAGCGGTGCGACAGTGTGCAGGGGTGCAGGTGGCCACGGTGAAGGTGCAGGGTGCACAGAAAGAAAGGAAATGAGGAAAGAGGCACGGTGGATTAGTCGAGGGCGAGGAGGCGACGATGCAGGTGATGGTGGTGCCGGAGTTAGGGTTGCGGCGGCGAGGGGCACGGCGGCTAGGGTTCGATGGGGTTGGGTTTACGTGGAAAAGAAAGAGAAGGAGGAGGATGGAAATATATATAGAGGAGACAGAGAGAGAGAGAGAGACGGGGAGAGAGAGAGGATTTATCGAGAGGAGAGAGAAAGAGATAGAGAGATAGAGAGACGGGGAGAGAGAGAGGAGAGAGAGAGAGATAGGGAGAGGGGCCCACGGTTAATGAATGTTTGCGATTGGCTGAGGGAAATCGTTTGTTAGGAATAGATTATAATTAAAAGATTTAGATAAGAAAATATAGTATAGAAAATATTATATGGTTAGATTTAAATATACGATGGTTTTAAAATATTAAAATTTGGGATTTTGGCGCAAAATAAAACATTTCCAAATCGCGCCCGGATCGGGTCTAAAAATTTGAAATTGAAATAATAGAATTTTAGGCGGGATCTAAAAGTGAAAATGAAGTATTTTACAATCAAAAGCATACCCCCAAAACGGACACACGTACGTGCGCGTAGCCGTCCAAACTCGCCCGTTTCACTGAACGGGACGAGAACACGATGCACGGACGCTACAACAGGGCTAGGGGTGTCAAGCAAGCCAAGATGAATATTTTTAATTTTATTTTAGATGCCATAAATTGTTATATGCAGAAATGAATTGACGGGGTAAAATTACAATAAGTAACAATCAAGCAAGATAAATGAAATAAGTGCCACACTACGTTCAAACGGTAACTGAAATTAGTAGCATTGGGCTCGGGTGTTACATTATACCCAACTACAAAAAAGAATTTCGTCCTCGAAATTCCAAGAATACAAAGATAGATAACTACAAGAAAAGGTGAGGAAACTTCTGCCGGATTTTATCTTCTCGTTCCCAAATGGACTCTCCATGCGAGCGATTACCCCAAGAAACAAGTACAAGAGGGATAATCTTGTTCTTAAGAACCTTTTCCCTTCGACCCACGATTTCAATCGGTCGCTCCTCAAAAGTCAAGTCTTCTCGTACTGTTAGCTCCGAATGATCCAATACATGTGTTTCATTTCGAACATACCTACAGAGTTGAGATACGTGAAACACATCGTGCACAAGGACTGCGGTAACGCCAAACGATACGCTACCTCACCAACACGCTCCAAGATCTCAAAGGGTCCAACGAATCGAGGACTAAGCTTTCCTCGACTTCCAAAACGAATCACCCCTCTAGTCGGTGATATCTTCAAGAATACCAAATCACCCACGGCGAACTCTAGAGGTCTTCTCGACGTATCTGCCCAACTCTTCTGTCGGTCTTGTGCTGCCTTCATATGATTTCTGATAGTGTTAACCTTCTCAACTGTCTGCACAACCAAATCTGGTCCCAACAATCTTCGTTCACCGACATCGTCCCAACAAACAGGTGAACGGTATTTACGACCATACAATGCTTCAAATAGAGCCATCTGGATAGTTGCCTGAAAACTGTTGTTGTAAGAAAACTCCACCAAATGTAGATAATCCTCCCATGAATCCTTGAAGTCCAACATGCATGCTCTCAACATATCCTGAAGAGTTTGGATTGTTCTCTCCGACTGACCATCAGTTTGAGAATGATAAGCTGTGCTAAACTTCAATCGAGTCCCCAAACTTTCCTGTAAACTCCGCCAAAAGTGTGATAGGAACCGAGTGTCCCGATCGGACACGATGCTCACCGGTACTCCATGTAATCTTACAATCTCTTGCATGTACCGCTCTGCCAAGGTCTCTGTTGATTGACCAACCCGAAAAGGAATAAAGTGAGCTGCCTTGGTCAAATGATCGACAATCACCCATACAGCATTGTTGCCCTTTGGACTCCGCGGTAAAGCCGTCACGAAATCTATGGTTATATGTTCCCACTTCCACTGAGGAATCGGAAGTGGTTGCAATAAACCAGCAACCCTTTGATGTTCAGCCTTAACTTGCTGACACACCAACCACTTTGCCACAAAGCGAGCAATCTCCCGTTTCATGCCTTCCCACCAGAAATGCTGTCGAACATCTCGGTACATCTTTGTGCCTCCTGGATGTACAGAATAAGCTGAACTGTGTGCCTCCTTCATAAGCTTTTCACGAATATCCCCCTTTGGCACACACAAACGGCTACCATACCTCAACGAACCATCTTCGTGGATCAATAAATCCGTTAGTAGTCCGGCTTCAACCTGTCCTCGAAACTTTTGCAGTCTAGGGTCCTGCGATTGTGCTGCTTTAATACTCTCGATCAACGATGAGCGTACTTGCAGCTGCATCAACTGTCCCGTGTAATGCGGTAACACAACCTCCAAGTCAAATCTTCGAAAATCTGCAACGATCTCCTTCTGCGTAGTTAACACCTGAATTGTTGGTAACCGACTAAGCGCATCCGACACGACGTTAACCTTCCCCGGATGGTACTTAAGATCAAGATCGTAGTCAGCCATCAGCTCCAACCATCTACGATGCCTTATATTAAGCTCCTTCTGTGTGAACACATACTTCAAGCTCTTATGATCAGTAAAAACTTCGACCCGTTAGCCCAAAAGGTAGTGTCTCCAAATCTTCAAAGCGAAAATTACAGCCGCAAGCTCCAAGTCATGAGTTGGGTAATTCTTCTCATGGGTCTTCAACTGTCTCGATGCGTACGCTACAACCTTCCCATGCTGCATCAAAACACATCCCAATCCTTTCCCAGATGCGTCGCTGTGAATTACCAATCCTCCGGAATTGTCTGGCACGGTCAGAATAGGGGCAGTTATCAACTTCTGCTTCAACGTCTCAAAAGCTAACGCACATTTGTCCGTCCATACAAAAGGTACCTCCTTGCGCGTAAGCTTGGTTAACGGCTCTGCCAGACGAGCAAAGTTCTCCATAAATCTCCTGTAATATCCGGCGAGTCCAAGAAAACTTCTTATCTCCGCAACATTCTTTGGAATCGGCCAGTCTCGAACTGCTGCAATCTTTTCTGGATCGACGGCAATTCCATCGCCAGACACAACATGCCCCAAAAACTTTACTTCCTCCAGCCAAAACTCGCACTTGCTCATCTTCGCATATAACTTCTCCTGTCTCAACGTCTGCAGTGCGATCTTCAAGTGCTCAGAATGTTCTTCAAAACTCTTTGAATAAACCAGAATATCGTCAATAAAAACCATGATAAACTGGTCCAAGAACGGTGAAAAGATTCGGTTCATCAAGTCCATGAATATTGCCGGCGCATTTGTTACTCCGAAGGGCATCACTAAGTATTCGTAATGTCCATATCGAGTTCGAAACGCCGTCTTGCAAATATTTTCTGCTTTCACTCGAACCTGATGATATCCGGATAGCAAATCTAGCTTCTAGAATACCCTCGCGCCACTAAGCTGCTCAACAAGTTCTCCAATGCGAGGGATAGGGTACTTGTTCTTAATAGTCACCCGGTTTAATTCTCGATAGTCGATGCACATCTTTCTTGTGCCATCCTTCTTCTTTACTAGAAGAACTGGATCTCCCCAAGGCGAGTTACTGCTTCGAATCCAACATTTTTCAAGCAATTCAGCAACCTGTTTCTTGACTTCTTCCAACTTTACTGGTGCCATTAGATAATACGCTTTGGATACTGGCGCTGCACCAGGAATAAGATCAATTGCGAACTCCACGTCTCGCTTCGGCGGTAAACCCGATATATCTTCAAACACGTCCATAAAATCGCGAACAAAAGCCGGCTCTTCACTTAAATCAACTTCCATTGCTGCAAGAATATCATTTGTCGGCCTAGCCCTAAACTCGACTGGCCCGACAGAACTGCTTCTTCCAGTGAAGGTAAACTCGGGATGTCCGGGAATCTGGAAAATTACTTTCTTTGCCCTACAATCAATGTGAGCGTGGAAAGTGCCAAGAAAATCCATTCCCAAGACGACTTCATAGCTGCCCGTATCAATCACCAAGAAATCTGCAAAAAGCTCCCGTCCGCACACAACAACTGTACAATCTTTACATTCCCTACTAGCTATGATTTTCCCATTCCCAGTGTGTATGTCCCAGAAATTAGACAGGGTCGTGTAGTCAATCGAGTATGTAGTTAAAAACTTGGATGACATAAAACAATGGGATGCACCGGAATCAAATAACGCCAATGCGGGAAAACCATGAACGAGTAAAGTACCTGAAACAACTTCTTCTGACGCCTTAGCTTCTTCAGCTGTCAAGGTAAAAGCTCGAGCCTGATTAGGTCCTTGAGTCAGCTGTTTCTGCCCCTAGAATGGTCTCTGCGGAGGCTTCTGAAAATCATCTCTCGTACGAAGCTTCGACGGACAAGCACCAACGGCGTGATCTGCCGCTCCACAAACCAAACAGAGTCCCAGCCTCCTTCGACAATCCTTTTGCATGTGGCCAGGTAAATTGCAATAGTTACAGGTCATGCTCTTTCTTCGATCGACGATCACTGGCTTCTTTATGGGTGCTACACCTCGACGGTCCACTGGAATACCTCTGCGACCATGAGCTCGGTTAGGTACAAATGCTGGCTTCCTTACCGCAACTGCTGTCTGCTGCAAACTCCCCTTCATCCCAGATAAACTCTGCTGCTCTCGGGCTGCCGCAAGTACTTGTGAGAAAGTGGTCAAACCCAGGGAGACAATCTGCCGCTGGATGTCCACGTCCAAGCTGCGCATGAACCTCCGTGCCCTGTCTGCCTCGTTGGCAACTAAAGGTCCAGCGAATCTGCTGAGTCTTGTCCATTCTGCTGCATGCACATCTACGGGTGTTCCCTTCTACTTTAGCCCGATGAATTTCTCTTCCATTTTCTCCCGTGCAGTCCGCGGGAAGAACTTCTCCAGGAAACTCTTTGAAAAATCCGCCCACTTGATCGGTTTGGGCAAGCGGTTCTCCTCCACAAGCCACCATTCTCGGGCGTAGTCCACTAACTGAATGCGTACCACATCAACTCTTTTCTCATCTGGAATCTGTGCCGCAACAAGCAAATTCTCTGTGTCAACTAGCCACCGCTCCGCTGGCAACGGCTCCTCCAAACCAGTAAATGTAGACGGACCCAAACGTCTGAAATCTGCTACGGTCCCTACTCGGTCAACTGGCTTAGCTCCAACATCGTTCACAGACTGCTGAACGATCTGCAAACCTTCCTGAAACGATTCCGCTTGCTGTTGGATCAGTTCGGTCTGTTTCTTTTGATTCTCCAGCATTCCTCTTATCACTCCAAGCATGGCGGCTTCGTCCACACGCCTCTGGTACGTCTTCAAATTCTTACCGGCCATATTCCTGAAATCAAAACACCCAACATTAGCATGATGATAGATTCTGAATATAGATCAAGGCTAGAACTCCAAGATACTTAAATAGAGTGCCGCATTGTAACTATGCCGCGGTATCATAGCCACAATTACATAACTCCATCCAAGTCGCCTAAGTCCTAGAGATACCAAGGAATCAGGTTTTCGAGTCGATATGCAAAAGAAGTTTGCACATCGTAAAAGATATAACCAGGAAGAATGTGATTCAAGAACGGTAAACGGCAAGGTGGCAGGACATGTTTCCTAAACACGGGTATTCTGATTCGTGTATTGGGTACAATACCCAACTACAAAAGAATCAACCCGACTAACCTATGCTCTGATACCAAAAGAACCATGTCACGCCCCGCTTCCCAGAGTACGCTAAAATGGGCACGTGATATAGCCAACCATGCTACCTGTGGGTAGGAAGTATCCATCCACAGTCACATTACGGTTGTAGAGATATCAAGAACAAAATAAAACTATATAAACATGTCCATAATCCAATATAACATGAGTCAAGAATAATAAAAAAATGCGGAAGCGAAAGATCCAATACAAAATAACTGGAATGAATGTCCCATAATGCGGGCTCACATCAGGAATAAAATGCAGGAAAGAAAAACTAACTAATACTGACACCTCACAGCTCAGCCTGTCGGCTGAAGTACTCCTGCTCGGACTGTGACAGCGGTACAGAATCTGGGCCATGAAAAATCCAGACGTCAGCGCGTCAAATCATCAAGTAATAACATAATAAACAGGCAATGCGAATATAAACATGAATAAATCAGGGGTAACAGTAATATAAATCAGAGCAGTGCAGGGTAGTGTGCAGTGGGTAAACTAAACTGTTCTATCAGGTTCTCTGTTCTAAAGTCTTTGAAACCAAATTGATGAATCATCGATATAACTCAATAGTATCCCGTACATACCCGGGACCACGGCCTCAATATTCTCGGGCTGAAACCGAGACATGCCGCTAGGCACCAAACAGGAATGTGTACACTCAATAGTATCCCGTACATACCCGGGACCACGGCCTCAATATTCCCGGCTGAAACCGAGACATGCCGCTAGGCACCAAACAGGAATGTGTACACTCAGAACAGGTAGTGAACTGTTGAGTTACAAGTCAGGTTTCACCTTTGATTTTCCCATACCCCCAAGTTATATGTGTATGTCAAGTCAGGTATCCAGTAATCAAGAACTAATGCCAACACAGGATCAGGTAAACAGGTTTGTCTGGATAGACAACAGGGACGGTCCATGAGGACTACATGTCAGGTTTGTTGGTATTAGATACAAGATCAGGTAACGGGTCAGGTCATGTTACATCATGTCAAGTCAAGCAGTATACGGTACCATGTCGGGTCTATCAATATGCATGTAGCAAATCAGGTCAAGATGTAAACAATATCATGAGTGTGCTCATACTCAGCTACATAATCAAGCATGGTTAACCACATGATCTAAGCAATGAATTAAGCAATAGGCAGATTCATTCAATTAGCAATACAGTTATCAATTGTGTCACAGAAATGATTTCAACATATAAGAATGCAGTAAGACAATTATAGCCATTTAATCATGTTAACAAGTTTAAGACTTTATAGATGCAATGTTATATGTGTATAAAGGTTCTACGAATGAAATCACAGTTTAAGCAGGTTAAATGTATACGAGTGCCCGAGTGAAGTAAAACGGTAGAAAAGGTGCCATAGGCTACATCATCAGTTAAAGTGTAATTACAACATGTAAATGTGATTATTAGGTTCCAAATTAGTAAGTACAACAGGTAGGTTCCAAGTTTGAAGATAAATGATATATAACAATCTTGAACACGAAAAATGGGAAATTATAACACCAAAGTTAAATTGCGGGTTTTAGGGGTCATTAATTATAAGTAAATATTGTTTAGCATGTAGCAAGGGTTACTTGCCTCGATGGGTCGCGAATCGGGAAAACGGAACGTTAACCGTCGGCGGGGGAAAACTCGCGACGGGCGCACGGTTCGCGGAATGAACCCAAACGACGAACGGTGAAGCCACACGGGTCGGGGTACTACGCTGGAACATTGGGACACGTCGTCGGCATCGTCGGATTTCGGCCAAGCAATGAACAGTAAAAGATCAAGACATGCAAACAAGAAGAGTAAGAAAAATACAGAAGAAAGGAAGTAGGATCTGAGAAGGGGTGCTCACGATGATCCGTGGGACGGATGGTGACGGTCGACCTCGTCGACGGAGTTCCGGCGGTGGCCTACGACGACGGCAGAAGAAATATGCCGATCAAGAAACATATTAGCAGAGAAGGAAAGAAGAAAGGAAGAGAGGTGTAACACCCGAGCCCAATCCTACTATTTCTGTTGCTGGTTGAGTGTTCGACATTGCTCATTTCATTTATCTTGCTTGTTTGGTTCTTATTGCAAAATTTTACCCGGCTAAGTCATTTTACATATAACAAATTTTAGCACCTAAAATGGAATTAAAAATATCCATATTGGCCTACTCGACACCCCTAGCCGCGTGGTAGCGTCCGCGCGTCGAGTTTTCATCCCGGTCGGTGAAATGGGCAAGTTTGGACGGCTACGCGCACGTGCAAGTGTCCGACTTGGGGGCATGCTTTTTAATCATAAAACATTTCATTTTAAAATTTGGAACCCGCTTAAAATCCTATTATTTAAATTTCAAATTTTTGGACGCAACCCGGGCGCGATTTGGAAATGTTTCATTTAGCGCCAAAAATCCCAATTTAATAAAATATTCTAAAACTATATATATATTCATAATATTTTCCTTACGGTTAATTTTAAGCTTCTGAAATCTTTTAACACGTTTCCTTGGCCAATCACGAGGGGTTTAAACCCCCGTAGGCCCCGCCTCCCTCTCTCTATCTCTTTCTCTATCTCTATCTCTCTCTACATCCCTCGTATCTCTCTCTCTAAATTCTCTTTCTCTCTATCTCTCTAGCTACCTCTCTCTCTCCCCTATATATATTTATACGTCCTCTTCCCCGAGAATCTTTTTCCCAGAACCCACGAGCCCTCGCGAGAACCCTAGCCGCCTTGTTCCCCGTCGCCGCCGCAACTTCGTCGCCGGCGCCACCGCCACCCTCGCCCGCGCCTCCTCGTCTCGACCACGACCCTCGCCATTTTTCCCCGTGCACCTGCAACCCACCAGAGCCTCGTCGTCGTCGCTGCCCTAGCTTCGTCCCTTCACCACCGCAGCCCCACGCCGGCACCACCATCGCATGCGCCCTGACCTCCTCACCTCCCTCTCTACTTCCCGACATAGCAAAGCCTCTACCACCAACCTCTGCAAACCCCCGACCACAACAGCACTCGTGCAACACACTGCCCTTCGCCGGAAAACCACCACGCCGACCAACCCCGCCGCCGTCGCCCTTGGCTGACTTCCCTGGAATCCCAGAACGCTTAAACCACTGTAAGATCTTCTTCTTTCTCCCCTACGACGCTTCTAGTGGCATTTCATTATGTGGTTTTCACTGTTGCTTTGGGCTGCCGGAATCCGACCGTGCCGGCGATATTTCCCGATGACCCAGCAAGGACCCCTGACCCGTATGTTTCCATCGTGCGTTGTTTGGACTCATCCCGTGTGCCGTGCGCGCGTCGCGACGTTTTCCGCCGACGTGAGTCGTTCCGTATTCCCGGTCTTGATCCGTCGAGGCAAGTATTACTTGCTACATGCTATGCTATACAAATTAAATGTGTTTTGACTCATTAAACTTGCAAACTTAACTAGGCATGGCTATTTTATCATTTGGACGCAATATGACTTATATCATAATACTGTTAACCTAAAGTCACATTTTGCCACTTTAACCTTAATAACGAAGTTACCCGTTAATCACATTTTACCGTCTAAAGGACGATAGCCGTACACATATAGCTCTATTTCTTTCTGATATTGATATAACAGCATTGCACCGTCATGTGATTTATTGCACCGCAAGGGTGCTCAAACCTGTTAATATGATAATACAACTGCACTATATTAATGCACCATTGTGATTAAATGAACTGCTTATTGTTGTTTACTTTATTTCCTGCTGTTATTCCTTGTTCGATTTTATACCTGTTGTGAGCACACCCTCGATTGTGTTACATCTTGACCTGACCTTGCTACACATGACATGTATACATACCGATGCACCGGACATGGTACCCTTTACTATCGACTTAACCTGTTGTACCATGACCTGACCTGTTACCTGATCTCATGCCTAATGCCAACAAACCTGACTTGGAGTCCTCATGGACCATTCCTGTTGTCTATCCAGACAAACCTGACCTGTTACCTGATCCTGTGTTGGCATTAGTCCTTGATTATTGAATACCTGACGTGACACATATAACCTGGGGGTATGGGGAAATCAAACGGGTAATCTAAAGTGTAACTTAAAAGGGTATTACTTGATCCGTGGTCCCGGGGGGTAACGGGACAGAGCCATTCGTGACTCTTACATTCCTGATCCGTGGTCCCGGGGGGCAACGGGACAGAACCATTATTGGTTCCCATCTTCCTGATCCGTGGTCCCGGGGGGTAACGGGACATATCCTTTGAGTTACATGGAGGATTACTCGAATTGATTTCAAAGACTTTAGAATAGGAAACCGATAGAACAGTTTAGTTACCCACTGCACACTACCCTGCACTGCTTGTTTCATACTATTGCTTTATTCATGTTTATTTCTGCATTGCTTATTACCATGTTCATATTATATTATTGGTTGACATGACGCGCTGACGTCTGGGTTTTGCATGGCCCAGATTCTTTACCACTGTCGCTGACCGAGCAGGAGTACTCCAGCCAGCAGGCTGATTTGTGAGTTCTGTAGTGATTAGTTTTATTTCCTGCATTTCTTTTCCAGATATGAGCCCGCATTATGGGACATACTTTTCTATTATTGCATTGGATCATTTGCTTCCGCACTTATTTATCATTGACTCTTGTTATTCTGGATTTGGACATGTGTTAGATAATTTTTATCCTGTTCTTGATATCTCTATAGCCGTAATGTGACTGTGGATGGATACTTCCTCCCCACAGGTAGCATGGTTGGCTATGTCACGTGCCCAATCTTGCGTACTCTGGGAAACGGGGCGTGACATGGTTCTTTTGGTATCAGAGCCATAGGATAGTCGGGTTGATTCTTTTGTAGTTGGGTATTGTACCCAATACACGAATCAGAATACCCGTGTTTAGGAAACATGTCCTGCCACCTTGACCGTTTTACCATTCTTGAATCACATTCTTCCTGATTATATCTTTTACGATGTGCAAACTTACTTTGCATGTCGACTCGAAAACCTGATTTCTTGTTATCCCTAGGACTTAGGCGACTTGGGTGGAGTTAAGTAATTGTGGCTATGATACCGCGGCATAGTTACAATGCGGTACTCTATTTAAGTATCTTGGAGTTCTAGCCTTGATGTATATTCAGAATCTATCATCATGCTAATGTTGGGTGTTTGAGTTCAGGATTATGGCGAGTAAGAATGTGAAGACGTACCAGAGGCGTGTGGACGAAGCCGCCATGCTTGGAGTGATAAGAGGAATGCTGGAGAATCAAAGAAACAGACCGAGCTGATCCAACAGCAAGCGGGCTCGTTTCGGAAAGGTTTGCAGATCGTTCAGCAGTCTGTGAACAATGTTGGAGCTAGACCAGTTGACCGAGTAGGGACCGTAGCAGATTTCAGGTGGTTGGGTCCGTCTACATTTACTTGTTTAAAGGTGCCGTTGCCAGTGGAGCAGTGGCTAGTTGACACAGAGAACTTGCTTTTTGCGGCACAGATTCCAGATGACAAAAAGTTGTTGTGGTACGCATTCAACTAGTGGACTACGCCCGAGAATGGTGGCTTGTTGAGGAGACCCGCTTGCCCAAGCCGATCAAGTGGGCGGACTTTTCTAAGAGTTTCCTGGAGAAGTTCTTCCCGTGGACTGCACGGGAGGAATGGAAGAGAAGTTCATCGGACTAAGGCAGAATGGAGCACCCGTGGACGTGCATGCAACAGAATGGACGAGACTCAGTAGTTTCGCTGGACCTTTCGCGGCCAACGATGCAGACAGCAGTTGCGGTAAGGAAACAGTTCTGTAGGGCCAGTCGAGTTTAGGGCTAGGCCGACAAACAGTGTTCTTGCAGCTATGGAAGTTGATGGTTGTGAAGAACCGGTGGTGGTTCACGATTTCATGGACGTAGTGAAGACATATCGAGCTTACCACCGAAGCGAGACGTGGAGTTCGTGATTGACCTTATTCCTGGCGCAGCGCCAGTATCTAAGGCTTATTATCCAATGGCACCAGTGGAATTGGAAGGAGTTAAGAAACAAGTTGGTGAATTGCTTTAGAAGGGTTGGATTCGAAGCAGCAACTCGCCTTGGGGAGCTCCAGTTCTTCTAGTATAGAAGAAGGATGGCACGAGAAGTATGTGCATCGACTATAGAGAAATAAACCGGGTGACTATTAAGAACAAGTACCCGATCCCTCGCATTGGAGAACTTTTGAGCAGCTTAGTGGCGCGAGGGTATTCTCGAAACTGGATTTGCGATCCGGATATCATCAGGTCCGAGTAAAAGCAGAAGACATTTGCAAGACGACATTTCGAACTCGGTATGGGCATTTCGAGTACCTAGTGATGCCCTTCGAAGTAACGAATGCGCCGGCAATATTCATGGATTTGATGAACCAAATCCTTTCACCATTCTTGGACCAGTTTGTTGTGGTATTCATTGACGATATTTTGGTTTACTCGAAGAGTTTGGAGGAGCATGCCGAGTATTTGAAGATCGCACTACAGACATTGAGACAGGAGAAATTGTATGCGAAGATGAGTAAGTGCGAATTTTGGCTGGAAGAAGTGAAGTTTCTGGGGCATGTTGTGTCGGGCGATGGAATCGCCGTCGATCCCGACAAGATTGCAGCAGTTCGAGATTGGCCTATTCCAAGAAATGTGGCTGAGGTAAGAAGTTTCCTTGGTTTAGCCGGATACTACCGGAGATTTGTGGAGAACTTCGCTCGTTTGGCAGAACCGTTGACCAAGCTTACGCGCAAGGAAGTACCTTTTGTTTGGACGGATAAATGTGCATTGGCTTTCGAGACGTTGAAGCAGAAGTGATCATAGTCACATAATTCGCGAATTATTCGCCGAATTCGCGAATAATTCGCGAATTCTTGATCAAACGAATTAATCTCCGAATTATTCGTGATTGCCGAACTGGCCGAATTATTCGCGAATAATTCGCGAATTATTCCCGAATTATGTGATAAAACACCGAATAATTTAAAAAACAGCAAATAATTCACAAAATCAAAACCTAGCGTCTCATATATTAATTTATTGCTCGAAATCCTTCCCGAACATTTCCCGAACACTTACCGAATCTTTCCCGAATACCTGCCGATTTTTTCCGAATAATTCTCCGAATCCGAATTTTCGACCTCGCCGAATTATTCCCGAATGACGAATTTGTGACTATGGAAGTGATAACCGCCCCTATCCTGACCGTACCAGACAATTCCGGAGGACTGGTGATTCACAGCGACGCATCTGGAAAAGGATTGGGATGTGTTTTGATGCAGAATGGGAAGGTCGTAGCTTACGCATCAAGACAACTAAAGACCCATGAGAAGAATTATCCGACTCATGACTTGGAGCTTGCGGCTGTGATCTTCTCCTTGAAGATTTGGAGACACTACCTTTTGGACGAGAGAGTCGAATTTTTTTTTTTTTTTTACAGATCACAAGAGTTTGAAGTATGTGTTCACTCAGAAGGAGTTGAACATGAGGCGACGCAGATGGTTGGAGCTGATGGCTGACTACGACCTTGATCTTAAGTACCATCCGGGAAAAGTTAACGTCGTGCCGGATGCGCTTAGTCGGTTACCAGCGATTCAAGTATTGACTGCGCAGAGGGAGATCATTGCGGATTTTCGAAGATTTGACTTGGAGGTTGTGCTACCACATTCTACGGGACAGTTGATGCAGTTGCAAGTACAGTCGTCCTTAGTTGGGAAGATTAAAGCGGCACAATCGCAGGATCCTAGACTGCAAAAGTTTCGAGAGCAGGTTGAAGCCGGACTACGAACAGATTTACTGGTCCACGAAGATGGTTCGTTGAGGTATGGTAGCCGTGTGTGTGTGCCAAAGGGAGATGTGCGTGAAGAGCTTATGAAGGAGGCACACAGTTCAGCTTACTCTGTACATCCAGGAGGTACAAAGATGTACCGGGATATTCGACAGCATTTCTGGTGGGAAGGCAGGAAACGAGAGATTGCTCGCTTCGTGGCTAAGTGCTTGGTATGTCAGCAAGCCAAGGCTGAACACCAAAGGGTTGCTGGTTTGTTGCAACCACTTCCGATTCCTCAGTGGAAGTGGGAACATATAACCAGGGATTTCGTGACGGCTTTACCGCGAAGTCCAAAGGGCAACAATGCAGTATGGGTAATTGTCGATCGATTGACCAAGGCAGCTCACTTTATTCCTTTCCGGGTTGGTCAATCAACGGAGACTTTGGCAGAGCGGGACATGCAGGAGATCGTAAGATTGCATGGCGTACCGGTGAGCATCGTGTCCGATCGGGACACTCGGTTCTTATCACACTTCTGGAGGAGTGTACAGGAAAGTTTGGGGACTCGATTGAAGTTTAGCACAGCTTATCATCCTCAAACTGATGGTCAGTCGGAGAGAACGATCCAAACTCTTGAAGATATGTTGAGAGCATGCATGTTGGACTTCAAGGGTTCTTGGGAGGATCACCTACACTTGGTGGAGTTTTCCTACAACAATAGTTTCCAAGCGACTATTCAGATGGCTCCGTTTGAAGCTTTATATGGTCGTAAGTGCCGTTCACCTGTTTGTTGGGATGACGTTGGTGAACGAAGATTATTGGGACCAGATTTGGTAGTACAGACAGTTGAGAAGGTTAACGCCATCAGAAAGCATATGAAGGCAGCTCAAGACAGACAGAAAAGTTGGGCTGACACGTCAAGAAGACCTCTAGAGTTCGCCGTGGGTGATTGGGTATTCTTGAAGATATCACCGACTAGAGGAGTGATTCGTTTTGGGAGTCGGGGAAAGCTTAGTCCTCGATTCGTTGGACCCTTCGAGATATTGGAGCGTGTTGGAGAGGTAGCGTACCGTTTGGCGTTACCACAGTCCTTGGCAGGTGTGCACGATGTGTTTCATGTATCTCAACTACGAAGGTATGTTCGAGATGAAACCCACGTTTTGGATCTTTCGGAGTTAACTGTACGGGAGGACCTAACTTTTGAGGAGCGACCGGTTGAAATCAAGGATCGAAGGGAAAAGGTTCTTAAGAACAAGGGTATCCCCCTTGTGCTAGTCTCTTGGGGTAATCGATCGCATGGAGAATCCACTTGGGAGTGAGAAGACGAGATCCAGCAGAGGTTTCCTCACCTTTTCCTGTAGCTATCTATCGTGTATTCTTGGAATTTCGAGGACGAAATTCTTTTTGTAGTTGGGTATGATGTAACACCCGAGCCCAATCCTACTATTTCTGTTGCTGGTTGAGTGTTCGACATTGCTCATTTCATTTATCTTGCTTGTTTGGTTCTTATTGCAAAATTTTAACCGGCTAAGTCATTTTACATATAACAAATTTTAGCACCTAAAATGGAATTAAAAATATCCATATTGGCCTACTCGACACCCCTAGCCGCGTGGTAGCATCCGCGCGTCGAGTTTTCATCCCGTTCGGTGAAATGGGCAAGTTTGGACGACTACGCGCGCGTGCAAGTGTCCGACTTGGGGGCATGCTTTTTAATCATAAAACATTTCATTTTAAAATTTGGAACCCGCTTAAAATCCTATTATTTAAATTTCAAATTTTTGGACGCAACCCGGACGCGATTTGGAAATGTTTCATTTAGCGCCAAAAATCCCAATTTAATAAAATATTCTAAAACTATATATATATTCATAATATTTTCCTTACGGTTAATTTTAAGCTTCTGAAATCTTTTAACACGTTTCCTTGGCCAATCACGAGGGGTTTAAACCCCCGTGGGCCCCGCCTCCCTCTTTCTATCTCTTTCTCTATCTCTATCTCTCTCTACATCCCTCGTATCTCTCTCTCTCTAAATTCTCTTTCTCTCTCTCTCTCTCTAGCTACCTCTCTCTCTCCCCTATATATATTTATACGTCCTCTTCCCCGAGAATCTTTTTCCCAGAACCCACGAGCCCTCGCGAGAACCCTAGCCGCCTTGTTCCCCGTCGCCGCCGCAACCTCGTCGCCGGCGCCACTGCCACCCTCGCCCGCGCCTCCTCGTCTCGACCACGACCCTCGCCATTTTTCCCCGTGCACCTGCAACCCACCAGAGCCTCGTCGTCGTCGCTGCCCTAGCTTCGTCCCTTCACCACCGTAGCCCCACGCCGGCACCACCATCGCATGCGCCCTGACCTCCTCACCTCCCTCTCCACTTCCCGACATAGCAAAGCCTCTACCACCAACCTCTGCAAACCCCCGACCACAACAGCACTCGTGCAACCCACTGCCCTTCGCCGGAAAACCACCACGCCGACCAACCCCGCCGCCGTCGCCCTTGGCTGACTTCCCTGGAATCCCAGAACGCTTAAACCACTGTAAGATCTTCTTCTTTCTCCCCTACGACGCTTCTAGTGGTATTTCATTATGTGGTTTTCACTGTTGCTTTGGGCTGCCGGAATCCGACCGTGCCGGCGATGTTTCCCGACGACCCAGCAAGGACCCCTGACCCGTATGTTTCCATCGTGCGTTGTTTGGACTCATCCCGTGTGCCGTGCGTGCGTCACGACGTTTTCCGCCGACGTGAGTCGTTCCGTATTCCCGGTCTTGATCCGTCGAGGCAAGTATTACTTGCTACATGCTATGCTATACAAATTAAATGTGTTTTGACTCATTAAACTTGCAAACTTAACTAGGCATGGCTATTTTATCATTTGGACGCAATATGACTTATATCATAATACTGTTAACCTAAAGTCACATTTTGCCACTTTAACCTTAATAACGAAGTTACCCGTTAATCACATTTTACCGTCTAAAGGACGATAGCCGTACACATGTAGCTCTATTTCTTTCTGATATTGATATAACAGTATTGCACCGTCATGTGATTTATTGCACCGCAAGGGTGCTCAAACCTGTTAATATGATAATACAACTGCACTATATTAATGCACCATTGTGATTAAATGAACTGCTTATTGTTGTTTACTTTATTTCCTGCTGTTATTCCTTGTTCGATTTTATACCTGTTGTGAGCACACCCTCGATTGTGTTACATCTTGACCTGACCTTGCTACACATGACATGTATACATACCGATGCACCGGACATGGTACCCTTTACTATCGACTTAACCTGTTGTACCATGACCTGACCTGTTACCTGATCTCATGCCTAATGCCAACAAACCTGACTTGGAGTCCTCATGGACCATTCCTGTTGTCTATCCAGACAAACCTGACCTGTTACCTGATCCTGTGTTGGCATTAGTCCTTGATTATTGAATACCTGACGTGACACATATAACCTGGGGGTATGGGGAAATCAAACGGGTAATCTAAAGTGTAACTTAAAAGGGTATTACTTGATCCGTGGTCCCGGGGGGTAACGGGACAGAGCCATTCGTGACTCTTACATTCCTGATCCGTGGTCCCGGGGGGCAACGGGACAGAACCATTATTGGTTCCCATCTTCCTGATCCGTGGTCCCGGGGGGTAACGGGACATATCCTTTGAGTTACATGGAGGATTACTCGAATTGATTTCAAAGACTTTAGAATAGGAAACCGATAGAACAGTTTAGTTACCCACTGCACACTACCCTGCACTGCTTGTTTCATACTATTGCTTTATTCATGTTTATTTCTGCATTGCTTATTACCATGTTCATATTATATTATTGGTTGACATGACGCGCTGATGTCTGGGTTTTGCATGGCCCAGATTCTTTACCACTGTCGCTGACCGAGCAGGAGTACTCCAGCCAGCAGGCTGATTTGTGAGTTCTGTAGTGATTAGTTTTATTTCCTGCATTTCTTTTCCAGATATGAGCCCGCATTATGGGACATACTTTTCTATTATTGCATTGGATCATTTGCTTCCGCACTTATTTATCATTGACTCTTGTTATTCTGGATTTGGACATGTGTTAGATAATTTTTATCCTGTTCTTGATATCTCTACAGCCGTAATGTGACTGTGGATGGATACTTCCTCCCCACAGGTAGCATGGTTGGCTATGTCACGTGCCCAATCTTGCGTACTCTGGGAAGCGGGGCGTGACAAGAGGAGGGGAAGCTAGCTCACCGAGGGGTGTGCGCGAGGGCCGGGGACACGGGGACGGGGTCACCGACGACGACTCACGGCGGTGCGACGGTGTGCAGGGGTGCAGGTGGCCGCGGTGAAGGTGCAGGGTGCACGGGAAGAAGGGAAATGAGGAAAGAGGCGCGGTGGATTGGTCGAGGGCGAGGAGGCGACGATGCTGGTGATGGTGGTGCCGGCGTTAGGGCTGCGGCGGCGAGGGGCACGGCGGCTAGGGTTCGATGGGGTTGGGTTTACGTGGAAAAGAAAGAGAAGGAGGATGAGGAAAATATATATAGAGGAGAGAGAGAGAGAGGGAGGGAGAGAGGATTTATCGAGAGGAGAGAGAAAGAGATAGAGAGATAGAGAGACGGGGAGAGAGAGAGAGGAGAGAGAGGGAGAGAGATAGGGAGAGGGGCCCATGGTTAATGAATGTTTGCGATTGGCTGAGGGAAATCGTTTGTTAGGAATATATTATAATTAAAAGATTTAGATAAGAAAATATAGTATAGAAAATATTATATGGTTAGATTTAAATATACGATGGTTTTAAAATATTAAAATTTTGGATTTTGGCGCAAAGTAAAACATTTCCAAATCGCGCCCGAGTCGGGTCTAAAATTTTGAAATTGAAATAATAGAATTTTAGGCGGGATCCAAAAGTGAAAATGAAGTATTTTACAATCAAAAGCATACCCCCAAAACGGACACACGTACGTGCGCGTAGCCGTCCAAACTCGCCCGTTTCACTGAACGGGACGAGAACACGATGCACGGACGCTACAACAGGGCTAGGGGTGTCAAGCAAGCCAAGATGAATATTTTTAATTTTATTTTAGATGCCATAAATTGTTATATGCAGAAATGAATTGACGGGGTAAAATTAAAATAAGTAACAATCAAGCAAGATAAATGAAATAAGTGCCACATTACGTTCAAACGGTAACTGAAATTAGTAGCATTGGGCTCGGGTGTTACAGATCGTAGCACAAATCCACCGATACAAGGTCTACCGGATACTCATCGATTCGGGCAGCTCGGCAGACATCCTCTTCCACGACTGCTTCCTACGTATGGGGCTCGCCCCAGCTGACTTGAGACTGACCTTCCATGTCCTCTCGGGGTTCATCAACCACTCCATCCCAGCACAAGGGGTGGTCACCCTACAGTTCACGATCGGGGGGCCCGGCTGCACGCGCACACTGCCTGTGGACTTCATCGTGGCGAAGGTCCCATCGACCTACAACGGCCTCCTCAGCCGCCCGACGCTGAACTCCCTTCAGGCCCAGATCTCGACATACCACCCGGCGATAAAATTCCCCCTCGATCAGGGCGGGGTAGGTCGGGCATACGGGAGCCAGCAAGTCGTGGAGATCGGCCTGACAGAGGCGTCTTCGCCCGAGCAGCACGCTGATAGCGCCGATGCATGCGGCGACATCAAAAGGTCCCTGGACACCCGGGACGAGCGGAAGGAGGTCCGTGGAGCGCCGATCGAACCTCTGACCGAGGTGCCCTTAGCGAAAGGAGACCAAGGAAAGAACGTCCAGGTCTGGTCACTCCTGACGGGAACTCAGCGGGATGACCTGATCGATTTCCTCAGAAGCAACTCCGGCGTCTTCACCTAGGCACCAGCTGACGTGCCTGGGATCGACCCCAAAATTATCTCCTACAAGCTCGGAGTTGATCCTACGGCCCGACCCGTCAGACAGAAGAAAAGAAGCTTTGCCCCGGTCAAACAGAAGGCTATCGAAGAGGAAGTTGACCGGCTCCTCGCCGCCAACTTCATCAGGAATGTGCCCTACTCGGAGTGGCTGGAAAACGTGGTTCTGGTCAAGAAGTCGAGTGGGAAGTGGCGTATGTGCGTCGACTTCACCGACCTCAACAAGGCCTGCCCCAAGGACAACTTCCCGCTCCCTCGCATAGACCAGCTCGTTGACAGCTCGGCCGGTCACGAACTGCTGAGTTTCATTGACGCTTTCTCCGGCTACAACCAAATCCGCATGAATCCTGAAGACGAAGATATGACAGCGTTCACAACAGACCGGGGAGTGTACTGCTACAGGGTGATGCCCTTCGGCCTCAAGAATGTCGGGGCCACGTACCAGAGGCTGGTCAACCGCATGTTCAAGCCGCAGATCGGCAGGAACATGGAAGTATACGTTGACGACATGCTCGTCAAGTCCATCTCGTCAGCCGACCATGCCAAGGACCTGGGCGAGGCATTCGGAGTGCTCCGCAAATTCAACATGAAGCTGAACCCTGCCAAGTGCGCATTCAGAGTCACCGGAGGGAAATTCCTCGGATTCATGGTCACTCACCGCGGGATCGAAGCTAACCTAAAGAAGATCGATGCTATCCTGAGCATGGCCGCACCCAAGACCAACGTCGAGATCATGCGGCTTACGGGGCGGGTCGCCGCTCTGAGCCGTTTCATGTCTAGGTCGGGGGAGAAATGCCTTCCGTTCTTCAAAGCGCTGAGGAAAATTCTAAGGTTCGAGTGGTCGGAAGAATGCCAAGCCGCCTTCGACCAATTGAAGAAGCACCTCGCAACACCGCCGCTGCTCACCCGGCCAGTGGAAGGGGACGAGCTGTCGCTGTACCTGGCAGTATCCGACCAAGAAGCAGGCTCGGTGCTCGTCCAAAAGGCCGAGGGAGCGCAGAAGCCAGTGTACTATGTGAGCCACGTGTTTAAGGACGCGAAGACAAGGTACCCCTCCATAGAGAAGATTGTCCTGGCCCTCGTGGTAACCTTGCGGAAACCGCGGCACTACTTCCAAGCACACACCATCATCGTCCTCACCGAACGCCCGTTGGGAGCTATCCTGGCATCACTGGAATCCTCAGGCCGTCTAGAGAAATGGAGATGGGAGTTATCTCAATTCGACATAAGGTATCGCCCGAGGCAAGCCATCAAGGCGCAGGCCCTAGCCGATTTCACTGTTGAATGCACCATCCCTAGTAGGAAGTCGGATTCCGTGCTGACACTCACAACGTGGTATCCTGTCCCGGAAGGCCCTAGCTCAGCTCGGGAGTGGATCATCTACGTCGACGGGTCTTCTACCGAGGAAGGCTACGGCGCTGGCCTCATCATCCGGGGCCCAAACGAAGCTGAGATGGAGTATTCCTTGAGGCTCGGTTTCAAAGCGTCGAACAACGCGGCAGAATACGAGGCCCTCCTGGACGGTCTGCACATGGCCGTCGGGCTGGGGTTGAAGATAATTCGAATCCGCAGCGACTCGGCCCTAGTTGTCGGCCAAGTGACCGGCCGCTTCGAAGCTCGGGAGCCTCTAATGATGAAGTACCTGGACGAAGTGAGAAAGCTCCGAAAAAACTTCGACGAAGTCCAGGTAGAACAAATACCCAGGCAACTGAATGCTCAAACAGACGCCCTGAGCAAGCTGGCTTCGTCGTACTCGACCAACAATAGACGGTCAATACTTTTCGAAACCTTGACCCGACCCAGCGTGGGAGACGAGGCGACGACACTCCACGTGTACACGGCGCAGGAGAGCGACCAGGATTGGAGGCACCCCCTCGTGGAATTCCTGAAGGAGGGCACGCTCCCGGAGGACAGGGCGGCCGCCCGCCGCCTCCGGGCCAAAGCCACACAATTCGTCTGGAGCAACGGGAACCTCTATAAGAAGGCATTCATCCAGCCCCTGCTCCGATGCGTTGACTCCCACGAGGCCGACTACGTCCTTCGGGAAATCCATGAAGGGGTGGGCGGTGCACACCAAGGGGCTCGAACCTTGGTCCAAAAGGCGTTACTCCAAGGGTACTACTGGCCCTCCAGGCATGAGGACTAGGGGTGGTAATTGAACGAGCCAGCTCGGGTTCGATTAAGGTTCGGCTCGGTATCGGCTCGTTCAAATTCGGTTCATTTATTAACGAGCCGGACATGAGCTAGAAAGTCCGGCTCGTTTATTAAACGAGCCGGACTCGAGCTCAGCCAGGCTCGTTCGGTATTGACTCGGGTTCGGCTGGGTTACACAGTTTGAAAAAAAAAACAGTAATATGTAATATATAGCGGATTCTATACAACTCTCAGAACACTTAATTCAATTAAATGACAGTATATAAAGTGTACTGAGATAAATATAAAACCCAGCACTTAGACCCATTCAATGCTCTAAATGTTAATGTTTTTTAATTTTTCCATATCTCAAAACGCTGAGTTTTAAGCATTATTGTTAATTATGTGTTTTTCTTGGAAGATACTATTAATATGAGTAAATGAGCTGAAAACGAGCCGAGCTCACAAACGAGCTCTAAACGAGCTCAGTTGAGCTCGGCTCGTGAACTCGGCTCGTTTAGTTAATGGCCACAAATGAACCGAACACGAGCTAGGCATGTTTAATCGAGCCGGACTCGAGCCGAGCATCTCTAGCTCGATTAACTAAACGAGCCGGACTTGGGCCGACAAAAAGAACCACGAGCCGAACTCGAACCGAGCTTGGCTGGCTCGAGTTCGGCTCGTTTACACCCCTAATGAGGACGCCCTGAAGCTGGTCAGGAGGTGCAAGAGCTGCCAACTCCACGGCAGTATTCCCCGCCTCCCGGCTACCGAGCTAACTGCCCTGACATCCCCATGGCCGTTCGCCCAGTGGGGATTGGATATGATTGGCCAGTTCCCTACCAGAACTGGCGGGCACAAATACGTCCTCGTCGCGGTGGACTACTTCACCAAGTGGATCGAGGCCGTCCCCATCAGGAAGCCGGACACCGCCACAACCATCAAGTCCCTGTAAAACAACCTGATACTCCGTTTCGGCATCCCGAGGTGCATCATCACTGACCACGGGACGAACTTTGAGAACGACAAAAGTGATGGACTTCTGCAAAGAATACCATATCCTCATGAAGTTCGCCGCGGTCGCGCATCCCCAATGTAAAGGGCAGGCCGAGGCCGCTAACCGAGACGTCCTCCGGGGTCTCCGAACCCGCCAGAAATGAGACAAGGCAGTTGGGTCGAAGAGCTACCCCGGGTCTTATGGGCCCTGCGCACGTCAAAAAAGACTCCCACCGGGAAGACCCCTTTCAGCCTCTGCTACGGGACCGAAGCAATGGTCCCAGCGGAGATCGGGCTACCCAGTCACCGGGTCGAGCATTTCGACGATGACGCAAACACAATGGCGCTACGGACCAACCTCGACATACTGTTGGAGAAAAGGGATCGGGCCCAGATCAAAGCCGCCGCCTATCAACAACAGACGGCCCGATACTACAACGCTCGGGTGAAACACCACTCCTTCAAGACCGGGGACCTGTTCCTGCGGCGGAACGAATTCATCGACCAAGGCAGGCTTCACAAGTTCTCCCCAAAGTGGGAGGGTCCTTTCCTCGTCTCTGAAGCGCTCCCCAGCGGAGCCTACCGCCTACAGGACGAGGACGGATGGAAGCTCCCGCGGCCTTACAACTCCGAAAAGCTCAAGCTATACCAATAAGGTCAAAGCCAGAGAAGTGTTGCACCCCAGCCGCCCCCCCTCGAGGTTTCCATTTCACAAAGATGGTGTAAAGCGTTCTCTGAAATTCCTGTCCATACGAATAAAGAAACGTCGAATCTTTTCTCCCCAGTAGAGTTCCTCCTTTACAACGAAAAGGCCCTCGCCACGGAGCGGCCGAGCAACCCACGGGCCCTCGCCACGGTGCGACCGCGCACCCCGCTGCATGGATAAAAAGAAAAAAGCCCTCCCAGAGGCGGTCGATCCCGAGGATCCCTCGCTCGGCTATCCCCTGCGGGCAGCTTCCCTGCCGCAACGCCGGGGATCAAAAAGCCCTCCCAGAGGCAGTCGAGCCCGAGGTTCCCTCGCTCGGCTATCCTTCAGGACAAAAGCCCTCGCCAAGAGGCACCAGGCAGTAACCCTGCTCGGCCAAGGGTCCTTGATAGGCTTCTACAGCCCCTCCCGCGCTAAGGACCAAAGTCCTCCAAGAGGCGGTCGAGTCCTTGCTCGGCTATCCCCGGCTGGTAGCTTCCTACCACAACTAACAGGGATCAAAGTCCTCGCCAAGAAGCACTGGGCAGTAACCCTGCTCGGTCCCCGTCCTGAAGGATCGAAGCCCTCACAAGAGGCAACCGAGTAGCTACCCTGCTCGGTATACCCCGGCTGGTAGCTCCCTACCCTCGACGCCAGGGATCAAAGGCCCTCACAAGAGGCACCAGAGCGGCTACCCCGCTCATTCATCCCAGGCTGGTAGTTGCCTACCCGCGACGCCAGAGGTCAAAGCCTTCACCAAGAGGCAACCGCGCAGCTTCCTGCCCGGTCATCCTTAAATGGCTTTCTGCAGCCCTTCCGGCGCTAAGGACCATAGTCCTCCCAGAGGCGGTCGAGTCCTTGCTCGGCTATCCCCGGCTGGTAGCTTCCTACCACAATCGACAGGGATCAAAGCCCTCGCAAGGGGCAACCGAGCAGCCACCCTGTTCGGTCAACACCGGGGATCGGTAAACCTTCGCAAGAGGCACCTGCACAGCTACCCTACCCAAACCCCAACGCTGGGGACCGATGCTCGAAGTCAAAGACGCCCTGTGACTAGCGGAGGATCCGAGACACCAGGGAGGGACGTCAGGTTTATCCAAGTCTGGACAATCTCCCATCGACACCGGGGCCCATGGGGATACCTCCGCGGCAGCGCTTGACATGCTCGTCAGCTAGTCATTGAAGTCAACTCGACGGGAGATCGCCAGACAGATGGCCAACCTGACATGAAAACACAACAGTATAAATAAAGATATCCTACGAACGTCCTTCACATACAGAAGATGAAATGCAAACCGACGAAACAAAGGTTTTTTTGGCACAAAAAGCAAAGTTTTTACAAAGGGTATTCTGGGCCTCCCTAGCCCTATAAACTGCCCGGAGGCTCACTCCGGTCCCTTCATTGCTGGCATCGCGGCCCGCCGGGGGATCTACCGCCGAAGATCTTGCCACCCGGGACGCGCCCTGCTCCCCTCGCCGTCTCCCACCAGAGGCCTCGCCACCGGAAGCGGAGCCCGGGCGCGGAGCTCACCATCATCGAACTCGGGAAGCCGTTCCTTCACGGCGTCCAGGGCCTTGTTCCATGCGACGGCAGAATACTCCCCGAGCTCGGCGTAAAACTGCTCCGACGTTTTATAATCGGCCACAGCTTTCTTAGCCCGAACCTCGGCAACCCGGGCCTCCATAAATGCCGCCTCAGCATCTCTTCTGCTGGCGTCCCTATCTTTTTTCAGGGCCGCGAAGCGTTCGGACAGATCTGCCAGCTTCCTATCGGCAACCCGGAGAGACGCATTCAGACGACGAAGGGCACCCCGAGTCGCCGAGTTGACAAGTTCCGCAGCCTCCGCCCGGCCCACCACGACGTCAGCCCTTGCCCTCTCCTGGCGTAGGTCACGTTGCAAAATCTCGACCTCCGAAAGGAATGCTTCCACTGGCCTCGGAGCGTGGAATGCCCCCTCGGCCTCCATACGAGTGGCGAGGGCGCAGTGTTGAAGAACCTGACGGAAAGCCGATGAGAAACTAGGAGGCCCCCGAGCCAAGGGAAGGTATACCAAGACAAATACACATAAAGGAATTCGTACCTGGACCGCCCCCTGGGCCATGGCCTCCAATTGATCCCTCAAGGAGCCGTGCGGAAGCTTTCCCCCACCGACTCCTCCATCCCGGCGAGCAGGCCAGCGGCAATGGAAAGTCCAGACGGAACCGTGAAAACGGCGCCCCCTCCTGCACGGGAATTCCCTCAGGGACCTTTGACGGTGGCGCGCGAGAAACCGTCCTCTTCCTCTTAAGAAGAGGCCTGCCCTCGCCCTTCCCTCTGTCCCCCATCTGGGGCTCGGGTAACTGTGGACGACTCTGGCTGCTGCCGAAGAAACCACCAGATGCCGTCGACGAAACGGACGGCCCTTCCGCCGGCAGAGAATCCGGCAGAGGGCATGAGCTGGCCGGGGGCTCGGCCGCGCCACAAGCCTCCTCCTTACATGCGCAACCCAAAGAGTGGGAGCGAACCATGTATTCCAAAGGAAGAAGAATGCCGAACAGCCGAAACTCAAAGAAGAAGGAAAAATGAAAAATTGGGGGATCTAGGGCGGACCCCACCCCTGTTTTATCGCTGCGTATGGCCTCATCTAACGGCGCCCGTCGTCTCCCGCCAAAACGACTCCTCGCGCCCAGCGGCTCCGATCGCTCCACGTGGCGACCCTGCGCTGAACCGCTTCCTGTCAGGCGCCACAGGCCTGCATACGTCGTATCAACCAATCGACACTGAGCACGTGGACCGTCGCTTCAGTTGCAGAGTGCGTGAACCGGCGCGCCTTCTTTAAATGCGGAGATCTCGCCTTGATTCGCTGGCAGAAAAGGCAACCGACGACCCGAGGGCTCATCCCGACAAAACCGTGGAAAGGAGCTCAGCTCGGGAGGCCCGGTGATCCACTCCTGACCCGACCCGCTAGCTGGTCGGGACAAGAGTGGAAGGCTAATGATGATGCTCAATGTTGGCGATCTCCAAGATCAGGACGCGTGGCAGGTGACGTGTCCCAGAACTCAGAGGAAGAGGCCCACAGTGGCCGTCCGGGCCACCCTGTACCCGACCTGCAGACACAAGCCGGCCCTCCTCAGGACCCCCTGCAAATCGGCCTCCTCGGCCCCGTAGCTCGCGCCGAGCTGCTACAAGACATGGATTCCTCGGGCTCCTCGCTCGTCCCGAGCTCCAGGCCGAGGCCGTCTTCCTCGGCCCTCCAACCAAGGTCACCGCTCACAGGCGAAACCGCCGCTCCGCGAATCTCGCCACGCACGGATTCTACGCCAACAACATCCCACGTTCCACGCCATCAATCCCCATTAATGGGCGATCCGCTTTCTACGCGGACGTGACGTTGGGGGCGTAACTGCCGACGAGATCCTCGCACCTGCTGCTACATGCCACCACTGCTATATAAACCCGCATCACAGAGGGGTCAAGTAAGCCATCTTTTACTCTTTTAAGCCGTTACTCTGCTCGGATCTCATCACTAACTTGATCGTCGGAGGGTCCTTGGTGGTACCAAACCACCCCGGGACTTCTTTGCAGGTACTCGGCACCAAACTCCTCACTCCACTTCTTTCTCCAAAACCCATTGAGACCCATACGCAACAGGAGATAATCAACAAAGTCCACCGCAAGATCAACGGAAGACAACATCTGACGGAGGCCCGAAAAGGAGCTCATCACCTTCCGTTAAAAAATATCCTCCCTGTTGATTTTTACATGAATTAACGAAACTACCTCTAAATTCTTAAGCGGTTACAATAGAAATAGGAGGATGGATTGGAAATAAAAGAGGCTGATTATTTAGAAGTAGGCGTGATATGTCTCCTCAATCCTCCTTCCCCCAAAACACACACACCTCTTTTTGTTTTTCTTTTCTTTTAGATTTTGTATTAATTACGTTAAACTTTTCATTTAATGTAACGTGGACACAATTGCCTTCAATTTAGTTTAAAAAAAAAAAATGGAGATGGAAAAATACACACCTTTATTTATAAACTCAATTTGCATCATCGTTGGCAAAAAGAAACTAAGGAATCACTGTAAGTATTTTTCCTTGCTTCCCAGATAACACTCAACTAGATATATCCTTTCTTCAATATGAAGAATTGCCGGTTGAGCAAGTTGAGACTGACTGTTGGATGAAACACAACAATGCCGACTAACCAAATCAAATAAATGACAGAAAACCTGAAACCAAGATATTCGACCAAGAATGAGGAACTTATCATGACGTGTCAAGCGACACGGTCCTTAGAATAGATTTCCACCTTACTAGTGATGCACCCGGAATAACGGGGGTATATTCCCAAGATACAACGAAATCTTCCTCAAGGAAAGCCTTCACGTCGTGCACTCGACGATCCGACCGGTTGATGTGATCATAGCCTTGCCCTACGCCTTTCCAGATCTCCACATTCACAGATATTTCTTCACAAAATCCGCAACCATCAAAACATAATCTCATAACGCTCGAGGTGGAGTCGAGCTCGCACCCGGCGAAGCTCAGGAACCGATGAGGCCACACACTGAAGTCGTGAGCGAGGCCTGAATCGAGGATTTGCACACCCCCAAAGCCTGATACATTGTTTTGTTGTCTCTTAGTCCCAGACCTCCTTCATTGATCGGAGAACAAGCCACATTCCAATTGATTAGGCTCAACTGACGATGTCCCCAGATAAAGGATCTGATGACAGAATCGATCTGGGTGAAGAAACCTTGAGGGTTAGACATCGATCTAAACAGATAGTTGGGAATAGATCCTAGGACGGACTTGGCAAGCGTAAGTCAGCCGGAAAAGAAATATTTCTAGCCTTCCATCTAGATAACACCTCCCGCATTTTGTCAGATACCAAGGAAAATTTGTCTCAACTTTCGAGTTTTGGCACAAATAGAAACCCCTAGATAGCAGAAATCTCCATCTGAAACATTCATTTGTAGGACCGATTTCACGCAGATACCGGAGGCAATCAGGGCAGCATCCAAATTGATCCTGACTTCCGATTTCAACGTATTGAGCCTTCGACCTCTAAAATAGCATGAAAATTAGTTTCCTTCCTCCAGTTCCTTGCGATCGGTTTTCCCAAATACGATCATATCATCAGCAAACAAAATGTGCATGAAGTAATATGGCCGCATCTTGGCCATATCGACATTTTCAACACTTGCACCTTCTATTAGCAGCACAAACAAGAAAGATGAAACTGAAATGTGATATGGTTACTAAAAAGAGTAAATCATGGCCCCAAAAACCTTAAATAAAACTTGTGCCGTAAATCTAGTCATCAACATTAATAAAAATAAGATAAATAAAGCATACTACTATCGGACCAGATAAGCATCGATCACTGAAAGGCTTTCATTACAAAGCTCCGTTTCATCAGCTTAATACTCCAGATCTCTAACTTAATCAGCTTGATAGGCAACCGAGCCTTTTCCTCTGTATATTTTACACAGCACCCATCTTCTTAGCTGCATTTAGAAAAAATAAACACAACGAAATTATTAGTTAAGAAAAAACGTGAAAGAAGAAAAGGAAGGGGCAATTGGCAAAACGAACAATTTCATTCATAGTTATTTTCTATAAGGAACCAAACGGTTTTTTTTCCCTGGGAATCAACCCCTTTGGGGATCGAACTTGCGATCTCTTACATTGGAGAGGAAATTGGTACCAGCTGAGCTAAGCCCAGTTGGTAGGAACCAAACAGTTACCTTCATGAATTCAGGGCAACAGCCAGGTCTAAATTGACCTCGAAACACGGGAACTCTGTATTCATCCATCATCATCCAGTTTGTGTACTTCGAACTCTCCCAGACGGCAAATTTTAATCCTGTCAATTTCATTATTTCGATCACCTCTCCTTCACTGTTCCATGGAGAAAGCTCGGGGCCTCTTAGGCATCTCCATACACCATCTCCTACACGACGATTTGGTCTTAGAACAGCCGTGTCTGGTGCCGGTACGAAGATATACAAAAAAAGCTCCTTGTTTTGGCCATAAATATCTGTATTCAGGCACACATATATATAACTGAGTTAGTAATGATTATGTCTGGCAACCATCAACTTGTGTAGTATAAGCCTCTAGCTGGTTATATAGAGGACACCGTGCATGACATACATACATACGTATAGAGAAAAGGAATATACAGTGCCGCTGTAGTCTGTAAAAGTTTTTACATTGGCAGGACACATGGCAACAAACTTATGTGCAGATATGTTTTACAAATTCAATAATCATTATGAATAGCATGGAAAAAAGAAGAGACATGAATAAATGAATAGCGTGTTGCATGTGTGTCTACCATTACTTGAGATTTCTACAGTGGCGTTGTATACTCCACATCCTTATACACACCACTTGCTGCATATTCGAATATGAATAATGGGCCTGATATGAGTCGGATTTGCATTTTTCAAAAATCAATGGTTACAATTCGTGGGGATGCCTGCACAACTTGATCTACGTGGATTTCAGGACTCTTTGTCTTGATCTACGTCGCCCTTTGACTTTTATGGGGACCACTGTGTGTTGGTGTTAGGATGTCTGTTTTTTCTTTTGGTAACTCATGCATAGTGCATGTTGATGTAGCATTGTGTTGAGATGCCTGCACAACTTTTGTGGTTCATTAACTCTCTATTAATGGATAGATGTATTAACACCGTTTCTTTTCCCCCGGGGAAAAGAAAAGCCTTTATCCCAAATTTTTGGAATCAGCCAATAGACGGTAAAATAAATAGTGTTTAGATTACTAATTTATGTTCTATTTCATAAAAAATGTTTTAAACAAAAGAAACCATAATTTATAACAATGCTGTCAACCATGCTTAACTTTCTAAAATCTTAATTTTATCAATACACAAACCTTGGTTTTGAAACCTGTGTTGCCAAAGTAGGTCTTCTAGATAAATTTTACATCCTGTCATTTATGGACTTTTTAATAAACCAGGAAAAAATCTTCTATAAGATGGACTAGTAGTGGCTACGACTAAATCTGAATGCATGAAACTGACTCCTAAAGCAGCCTTTAAAACACGCTAAGCATAATTCGTCGGTATGCCATTTGGTTTCTCAATGCTCCATCTATAGTCCAATCTCTAATAATTCGAATATTAATTTCAACCCTCCTTGAGGCAGTTCATCTTAGTTTTCTTTTAGATATCTTAATCTATGGTCCAGGTTGGGTTACACATTTGACATCTTAAATCTTAATCTACATTCTTAACATGGTGGATTATGAAGCTCCATAGGTATCCATTCAAGGTTGAAAAGGCGAAGGATAATGTGATAGCAAACTGTTTATCTGGGACACATGAGGAAGGTTCTGATCTCTCACAACCAAGGTTACACGGTGATAAGGTTCATGAATGGGAATTCCCCACATTCACGTAGCAGATGATGTGTCATCCATGTAAACCCACTTGGCTCCTGGTGCTTGCGGAAGTAGAATCAATGTGGTGCATTAGGGACTTTCCTCAGCCCAGCAGCCGAGCTTACACCCCATTTCCTCGTCTCCGAGCTGTTGCAGACCTGAGCTTTCTCGGTCTCCCGGCTCATCTCTGAGCCATCCATCGAGCTGAGTTTCCTCAGCATTCCCGACCAACCGAGAGCGCGGAGCCCAAGCGTCCCCACCACGGCTCCGTGTATCTCGTCAAAGCGAGATATCCGCCGTCCCACGCTGGCATGTCCCTCCATTAATGAGCGTATCCCATCATTAATGGACGGATCCCGCCATCGACGCGAGCATAATGCAGGGGCGTAATGAACGGCGAGAATCTTGCGCCAGCTCGCTCCATACGACCACTATATAAACCTCTCTTTCAGACGACTCAGGTAACTCGAACTTATTCCGATACGCCGCTACCCTGCTTTTATTCTACAGTACTAACTTGATCGTCGGAGGGTCCTACGATGGTTTCCCACTCCGGGACTTTTCTTGCAGGTAGCTCGGCATCATCAATATCCAATAACCCATCGAGATCACACAACAATTCTCGTATCCAATCTCAACCGCTCGAACCCGCTCACAGCCAGATCGACAAAGTACAACATCTGAGGGAGATTCGGACCTCCATCACATGGACACGGACACATGGATACGGACACGACATGATGCAATACAATGACAAGGAAAAATCCTCAAGTATAGGATTCTGGGACAGGGCAATAACTTTACACCGGCATACACACATAAATTTTACAAAAGATATAAAATATCAAACTACTATAACAGCATAAAACAAGAAAAATTCACAGGTTTAACGTTTAAATAGACACATCGTAATATAACATACAACCATGTGTTTCTTCAAATTTATCACCAATGGTATCAAAAAATATAAAACGATAAGTGAACAAGTCTTTTAAAATGTAAAACATCCAAAACACGCATTATAGCGATATGCGTATAGGACACAAATACAATACGTATATGACATGTATACGGTGTGTGTAATACGAGCCGTGCAAGTGTCGATGTCATGTACATGTCAGATATGGGCACGACAAACCCGTCGGAAGTGTCCGTGCAAGCTAGCTCCCAACCTAGGAAGTTGCTTGGATATTCGATCTCATAACACATAGGTCGGACCTATTTTCCGTTGATATGGTTGCAAAGCTGAAATCAGATAATTTGGATAGTTCCAAGTGCATGAAACGGTTGAGGTAAATTACCATAAAACATAAATCTTTGCTCCTCTCGGACAAATTTTTCTACACGAACTCCACGGTTCAATGAGGGTAAGGAGGTATTCAGGTGTTGAGAAAACCATGGAAAGATTAAAGAGAGTGGCCTATGGCAGGGGAGGACCAGTATTAAATATCTCATCAAGGGTTGTGATAATTGATAGTTCAGTGGGGGTTTTTATATCGCTTTTAAAGTTCAACCGTGTTATCCCATGACACCAAAAGTTGGATGGTGTTTTATAAAGTTTACTCGATATTTTGTTTCAATTAATTGTAAGAGTGCCATATGACTGTCTCCTCTTCTTGTTATGATAGTAGAGAGACGGGTGAAATTTTGGATGGGATTGGGAGTGGCTACTATGAGGTTCATAATAGCACTAAGGCTCTTTTTAGTCCCGAGCCGTCGATTAGTATCCTAGAGGCATATCCCCTTAAACCGCTGTCCCTGCTTGAGGAAAAAGCTCCAAACACCCTGAGATCTTGTCAGAAAACCCTGTCTCCCTCTCTTGCGTCTTCATCTTCTTTCCCCAACACTTCTTTCATCTTCATCTTTGGACCATGAAGTTTCATAAATTAAAAAAAAACAAAAAAACATCTCCCCATCATATCATATATCTACAAAAAGCGGAGATAAAAAAAGAATATTCTACCAAAATAACATCTTTCCACTAAAAAAAGACAAAAACACTACTTTTGACATTAACTAAATTGCCCTTGGGCTTCGTTAAGATCAATACCTGAGAGCATTGTTAAAAATATCGATAGCGCACAACATAACATTACACTGTCAAATAGCGTAAAGCATAAATAGCGTTGCGCATAGCGTAAGCTATCCGAGTTATTGATTTATAATTATTAATTATTATTATGATCTTATTTGCATTAAATAATATTATTTTAAAATATAAAATTAGCTCTAGAACATAGAGCTGTTTTAAAGAAATTTATAAAGGTATTATAAGAACACAACAATATCTTCTAAATTTTCGATCCTTAAATTCATATGTAAGATTCACAAGTTGAATAGATTAATCAGATACTTTTTTTTGGGTTGTTAAAAATTAAAAATAAAGAATATTATATAAATGGTATGTTTACCAGGTGCATTAGATTTCTAAATATAAATTAATTATAAATCTCAATAAAAAAATCTTATGTAAAAATAGCGCATGTGTAGCATAAACTATTTGTTAAAAAGCGTTAGCTATTAGGGGAAAAACGTAAGCTACTTGGTATCTAAGCTATTTTTCTATGCTGCGCAGCGAATAGGTTAAGCCATGCTACATAGCGCAAAAAAACGAGCTACTTTAAACATTCCCTGAGAGTGTTCGGCCTTTCCTTTTTTTTGGATTTATGATCTTTTTATTTTGGGTATTACCCTTAATTATTAAGGTTTTTCATTAAAATACCTTAAACTGGTTTTTTTTTGCAAAAAATATATTTAACTATGGTTATCAAAAGATATTTTTCACCGCAGTACCCTCAAAAGCTGCACTTAAGCTAATTTTTCATTAAGATGCCCTCAAAAGTAGCAACTAAGGTGTTTTGGTGTAATGAAAAATTTAAGGCATTTTAGTGAAAATCAATGACAGTTAAGAGTATTTAAGAGCAATTTATATTTATATATTTTTTAAATACCCTAAAAAACAGCACTTAAGGTATTTTACTAAAAAAAATTTAAGGTGTTTCAGTGATAAGAATGATAGTTAAGGATGTTTAAGATTGATTTATCTTTTTTTTTTATTATAATACAATAACCTTTGTATTACACCAAAAGAGTGGAAGAGCAATAAAGTACAAGAATCATGGCAATGAGATCACAAGTTCGAATAATGTCGAACGAAAAATAAGAGGGATTAATTTAACCCATCTACATCCTCAAATATCAATTTAACGAGCCTGTCAAATAAGATTTCAGAGCCCGGAAAATGGTTTTTCTCCTCTTCTTTTTCACTTTTTTCGATGAATTATAGGGCTTTGGTCTATAATGTTGTTGATAGCAAAGATTATCAAAAAAGATTACTAATATTGCTTCGCTTTTAATTTGACTAACATGAAGAAAAAATCCTTTCTGACTCGTTGTCATGGATTGCTTGGATCGGTTATAACTTTGTTATATATAATTCATCTACTGAGATTTTTTGTTTCAAAATTTCTCTGTATGTTTAGTTACAGATGTAAATTAAAGCACAACTGAATAGATTTGCTAGAAAATTAGAATCTTGAGATATAAAATGATCAATATCATGCAACATACTCCAAGCAAGACTCCTAGGTTCTGCTTAGCATGTGCATACTTTAATAAAACGGAAATGTGCAACTTATATTAAATATCAACATAAAAACATATGGATGCATGAGGTTCAGCCCGGATGGTTACTCAACTAAAGTTTTAAAATTTCGTAGCCATGACTTTTCGCCTTTAAATTTATAGATTTTAGTATTTGTTTTCTAATTGCGGTTAATAATGCTTAATTAAAAAAAATATCGTGATCCCCCAGCTAATTCCAAATTAATCTTGATTTGATAGCAAATTCCCAACAACTCTTTTGATGGGTAGAATGTTATCCATCAAACCTTTTCATATATGAGCAACAAGTCATATTTCATACATACATGCTATTTCTTATAATGTGTTACAAGGATTTTTGAATATATAAAATGTTCTATGTTTTCTCATATAATAAGAAGGAAAAATATGAATTTTCCCTTTGAAGAGACTCGATATCGGTGACTCTCCAGATGCTGACACGTTGCAGATGACGTGTCCCAGAACCTGCAAGAAAGGATCAAGAATCTCATTTGGAATCACACCTCGGGCCTCCGGCCCGAGAAGTCTCCCGACCTTCGGTAGCCTTCCGGACCACCCCCGGCTCGCTTCCGAGCTATCATAGAACCAAGATGTCTCGGCCTCCCGCTCGTGTCCGAGCCTCCCGCCAAGCTCATCTTCCTCGGTCTTACCGACCGACCCGCAGCGCTGATCACAGGCGCCTCCGCGAATCTCGCCATGCGCGAAATATCCACCGCCCACGGTCCCGTGTTCCACGCCATCACGATCCCCTATTAACTAGCATGTCTCGTCATTAATGCAGGATCCCGCCTATCACGCGGGCGTGACGCCAGGGGCGTAACGGCCGGCGTGATTCTCGCGCCCACCTACCTATTGCTGCCGCTATATAAACCCCTCTCTCAGATGATCGAGGTAAGCCATTTTTACTCCAATAGGCCGTTACTCTGCCAAAATACTCGGTCTAACTTGATCGTCGGAGGGTCATGGATGGCACAACCACCCCGGGACTTCTTTGCAGGTAACTCAACCTCAACCACACAAACCCATTGAGATCCACACGCTCCAAGAGTCAACCCTCCAGCTCAATCTCAACCGTCCATCAGCGCTCGCAGCAGATCGACGGAAGATAACATTTGAAGGAGATCCAGACCTCCATCACCCTTTTTTTTATCAGAGGCTTTTGATACTTCTAAATATTTATTACAAAATGTCTGCCGGATTAAAGCAAAGAAACAGCACTCAACTTTTTCATTTTAGCAAATACCCCACGGATTCTTCATGTGTGTAGGCCATGGTGTTTTTTTTAATATAAATTTAGTCATAGATTCATTTGACACTCGGGCGTGAGCCATCCGCTAGCGCTTAAAATAAATCTAGACTCCGGCCTCTAAACCTAAAAGGCTAAATGGCTAAGAAATAACCGAAGTTTGCTTGATTCAGCCAACGAACACCTTAGGTTTAAAACCCGACAAATAAATACCCAAACTTTTGGGTTGGCGCTTAAATGGCTAACTCCGTGAATATTCAATGAAAATATTCCCATGTGCTGTTCGTATGCCTTTTTCTTTGCAATTTTAGTCTGAACAGTGATGTAAAACTCGATTATATATGTACAAGTAAATTTGTTTTGCATGTAGGGTATTTTACAATTTTCATCTTTTACCTCGATCCCACTTTTGCATATATGCCTCTGCTTCGATTCTCAATAATTTGAAATTAACTGCAAAGATTTGCCAAAGATGTCTCCAGCTTTAGTCAATTTTACCATGAAAATTTTCCAATCCACCATGGCAATTTTCTAGGGTTGGAATGAAAAGGGGGAAATGGAGATGAGAGAACGAAGACGAGTATGAGAGAAATCAAGATGAAGATGTTAAATTTTCTTTTATTTATTTCGTCGTGTCAATGAACAGCGGGGGCAGGAGGATAGATAACGGAAGTTGTTATTTAAGCTTAACTTGAAAGTTTGGATATTTATTTATCCAGTTTTAAATTTGAAGCGTTTATTTGCTAAACTCTGGGTGCTTTAATGCCATCAACCATAAAGACAAGGGTTAATTGATGTTTCAACTGCTTTGCACTAGTATACCTACTTAAATTTTTCGCTATATATCCTAAATTACAAGCTGCTTTGCTTCTGGCTATTTGAAACAAAATTCATATGGTTTGCATTTTAGGATATCCAAACGCAGCGATAAAAGCAATAAGATATATAAGCACAAAGTAAGCTAAACACGAGAACAATGGAGGAAATGTGACATAGGAGGGAATTTCCTCTTATCATGTTGAAAAATTACACCTTAAACGGTTCTTTGCGACGATCGGCATACATCATCTTCGTTTTTATCATCTAAGACGTGGATGCACCAAATCTCATTTGATTTTGCCCTTTTTCCCCCGTTGATTTAACGGGTACAAAATTGACGGTTTACCGACAATATAACTTTTTACATTGCTAACTCAACGGTGAAAAGACGTTAGAATCAAATAAAATTTGGTGTATCGACATATCAGACGACGAAAATCAAGTTGGACGGTGCCGATCGTCGAATAAAATATTGGAGGATGTAGTTTCTTAGCGCTATCCGACGAAAAAGTCTTCTAGAGTCTCTTTCTCCGTTGCCCTCATGAAACATTAGGGTATTATTTTGCTATTAACCCTAAAGATAAAGATAATAAGGGCCTGTTTGGTTGCAAGATCAGGAAAGAATTGGATTGTGGAATCCAAAAGACTGAGAGAATTCCACAATTTTGTATTTGCTTGTAGAATTTGGATTTATAGGATTCCTTTGTTTTTTATGGGAGACCCACCACAAAAAAAATCCTTGAATCCTTAAAAATTTGGGGAATTTGCAAAGTTTTGGCACTATCCATTCATTGGACTTTTAGATGGACTCAGGTACTTTATTTATTTAATAATCCTCTCTATCTAGCTCTCTAAAATTCTGGAATCCAAATTCCATTTTCTTTCCACCAAGCAAACAAGAATTATAAGTATCTACAAATCCAATACTAGAAATCCAATACCAACTAAACAACAAATTACCAAATCCAGAAATTTTCAACCCTACTATCTTGGAATCCAAATTTCATAATCTTGCAACCAAACCGCCTCTTCCGGAGAGCCGTTATGCAAACAGGACAGCGCATAGATCCCCCCCTGTCGGCGGTGAGCTCTCAAAGGAGCCAAATTCGAAATTCCCGCCAAATTAAAACAGCATGACCACCCTCGTGTTTCCCAAATTTCCCAATTCACTCTTTCTCCTCTCTCTCTCTCTCACACACACACACACACACATTTCCTTTCATCACAAAACAGATATCTTCACCTCCATCTAAAAATCAACGAAATGGAGTCATCTCCCCCTCAAAACCCTAACTCTAACCCTAAGCCCAACGCTTACCAGATATCCGGCGTCCCCGTCGAGTTCCCATACAAGCCCTACGGCACCCAGATGACCTTCATGGGCCGCGTCATATCATCCCTCGATCGAGCCAAGCGCCATGGCCACTGCCACGCCCTCCTCGAATCACCCACCGGCACCGGAAATTCCCTCTCCCTCCTCTGCTCCTCCCTCGCCTGGCAGCGCCACCACCTCCACCTTTTCCCCCAACCTCAACCTGGGCCCACCGCTGATCTGTTGGTTCACGGTGTCGGCTTCATCCCTGAGCCCGATCCCTCGCCTGGTATGGGTTTGGAACTTTTTTTCCCATCTGATGGTGGGTTTTGAGAAGATTCGATTTTTGATTATGGTTCCTGATTTTGGATTGGTAGTGAATTCGGAGCAGGGAGGTCAGCCAGGAATAAATGCTAAGGCTCAGAGGAAGATAGCCACGCCGACCATTTACTAGGCCTCGTGAGTAAATGGTTAAAGTTACCATCTTTTTAGATAAATAATATAAATTCTATAAATTTCAAACAAATTTTATGAACTTTTGGTGTCTTTCAATTTACCATGCTATGTTGTTTTCAGCGAAAACCCTTTGCCATTATACACTCCCTCAAAAATGCAGTGTCATCTGCTTATGGTATTAAATTGAAGCATGTTTGTGAGTTTGTGGTGTTTATTTCCAATTATTAAGCTCTTGGTATTTATATGAAGATGCTTCAAGTTCAAGTTAGATTAGTGAAATCTAGCACGAGTACGTTATGGGTATTGCGATTTTGATTGAATTCGATATTTTCTTTGTTGTTAATTTTTTTTTACTTAAAGCTTGTCCGTATTCCTGTAGGAGGACACATTCACAAATTAGTCAGGTGATTCGAGAGTTTCGCAAGACTGCATATCGTGTTCCTGTGGCAGTTTTGGTAAGTTATACTATTTGAACACCAGCAGTTAAAGTTATATGCTCTAATTATCTATCACCTTTGGGCTCATGACCTATATGATGAATTGCTTCTGTGGACAATCATGAATTTGGTTTACAATTTTTTGAGATAATACTGCTTCAAGCAACACATAAATTATTTAATTCATTTCACATTGTAGCATAGTATGCGATCATGAGCTCAAATACCAAATGTTATACACTTTCATTGATCTTATTATTCTGATATATTTGTTACTCATGTTTTGGTGTGCAGTTTTGCGACCATAAAAACTTCCTGCTTTGAAATATAGCCAACATCCATAGTACATTTTTCTTATATCCGCTTCCTTCCTTCCTAATGAATTATGCGTATTTTTAGTATGCTTATAGGTGTGGTGTTTTCTTTCTTTTCCAATGTTCATTTTTTTGGTCTATGACCTGCTTTTCTAGAGTATATCCTCTCGTTGTGATTGTTACCTTTTCTCTGACCTGTTTCCCTAGGCATCACGAAAGCGCTACTGTACCAATAAGAATGTGTGCATGAAAGAGAATATAGATGAAGAATGGTACTACAATTATAATCTAAGGAATTTGTTTTCCCTTACTCTTCATTGTATTCACTATATGATTATTGTTATCCTTTTAATACCAGCAAAATTCTACTGAAAGATGGCGGAGCAGGCTGTCTTGAATTTAAGTGAGTTCCTTTGTCAAATAATCACTGATCTCTATACATTTAAATATTTGATATTTCTTTAACAAGAAGCTACCCATTCGACAGAAATGCTCATAAAGTCAAAAGCCATTCCTCTCTACAGAAAGATGGCATTTATGAGATTCATGACATTGAAGACCTTGTGAAGGTCGGCCGAACTGTGAAAGGTCTGGTAAGCCTAAACCTTTAAATTTGGAGCATGGTTAGTGATTTTAAACTTACGCATATTTTACCTCGTCCTTTTCATTTCAGGCTGTTCATATTTTGCATCCCAAACACTTGCAGCTGAGGCCCAGATAGTTTTCTGCCCATACAGCTACATTATAAATCCGATTGTACGAAGAGCGATGGACATAGATATCAAGGGATCCATTGTTTTTCTTGACGAGGCCCAGTATGTTATTAACCACCTTATAGTAAGAAGGTTTTAAAGTTAATCTAACAATTCTGCTAGCTTGATCGAGATAAGCATGCTTCATTTTCATTGCCAAGTATGTGATGACCTATGCCTAAATATCAGGAAGGTTTCAAAATTTGTATTCTCTACTGGCTTTCAGATTTTTAGATAATAGTATCGTGTGACATTGCTAAACTTTAGTCTTTGACTGTCATCAGACTTGTGAGTTTGACTTGCATATTTTGCAGCAACATAGAAGACATGGCACGCGATTCTGGAAGTCTTGATGTTGAAGAAGATGTTCTATGTAGTGTGATTTACTTATGCGTCTATTCTTCCATTTGTTTGTCACTTATTATCTAAATACGGTGCTTGTGTTGTGATCCTGTCATAGCCCTGCAAACAGAACTAGGGCAACTCTGCATGGATGAGAGTGCTGCGCTGATATATCGACCGTTATATACCATGCTTCAGGTAAACATTGCAAAGCTTCAAGTTAACATAATATGTAGTCCAGCTAATGTTCCATCATACGAATTTTGCAGGGGATCATCAGTTGGATAGGTGATGAGAAAGAAAATTTACAAAAGTGTGAATTTGAACATTACTCCTCATAGTGAGTTTTTACTGTTGGAAATAGTCAACAGTAAGATATTTCTCAGATTAGCTAGAATCTGTTTGTAACAAAATCTGTTAGAATCTGTTTGTAACTTCCTTATTTTATTGTTTTCCTCATATCTTCCTATACTCGTGTAACAAGACTATAAAAAGAGCCTCTCTGTATGCCGGATTTTTTGTGAAAGAAAGTTCAATTCGTTTATATGGTATCAGAGCGGTAAAACTTTCTCCAAAAATAAAAAATCACCATTTTTCCTCAATCAAAAGAAATCTCGGTTCCTTTTTTTCCAGTCATAATGTCCTTCACCACAGAGACTGAAGTATCCTCCGTATATCAACCAACATACAGGTTCGGAACTCAAGGGGATCGGAATACCAGCCAGAGTCCTTTACAAAAACAGGCTTTGCAGATCGAGTCCGATAGTTCTCAGGAGTCAAGAATCAACTCAGGATCGCCTCCATTCATAAAGAAACAACTGGAACACATGTACAAGTTTTTTAACTCCACCGCAGACCCATCAACACAACCCTCCTGTTCTTTAGCCCAAATCGGTAACAATCACCCTATCTCTTTTTCATGTATCAATCAACTTTCTTGGATTCTTGAATCTGGAGTAACTAATCATATGACCAGTTGCTTCACATTATTTACAAGTCTTTTAAAAAATCTAGATCTTGTGAATTTGTATTTAGGATTAAGTTTGGTATTTTTAGGAGACTATTTTTTATGGAAACCGGGTATTCACTATTTGTTTCTCTCTGAAGAGGAGCCTTAAAAAAGATTTATTTTCAAAAAACAACACATCCATTGTGATAAATATTTTATTTGATAAAGGATCAAAGCATTTATACCCTCTTTGATTCGTGGCGTAGCCAATGAAAACACATTTTTTCGATTTTGGATCAAGTTTACCCCTAGTGAGGTGGTGATCGTGAACAAACACGGTAGAACCAAAAATTTTCAACGGCAGATCCGAGATTGCAAGGCGGCATTGAGGGTAAAGGGATTTTAATAAGGCAACAGGTTTTTTAAAATTGAGAATATTCGAGGGCATTCTATTAATAAGATAGGTTGTTGTTAAAATTGCTTCATTCCATTATATTTTTGGAACATGGTTGGTGAATAATAATGCCCTAGCAATTTCGAGAATGTGTTTATTTTTTCTTTCAGCCACACCATTTTGTTATGGTGTGTTAATGCAAGAACTTTGGTGAATGATGTCTTTCTTTGCAAAAAAAATCTCCCAACGTTTCGTTAAAAAATTCTCATCCATTGTCACTTCTAAAATTCTGAATTTTTGTGTTAAATTGTGTTTCAACCATGGTATAAAAGGTTTTGAAAACTTGTTCAACTTTTGATTTCTTCTTTAGCGAAAACACCCAAAGGACTCTAGTATGATCATCAATAAACAAAACAAACCATTTTTTTCCGAAGACAGATAAAACACGGGATGGTCCCCAAATGTCACTATGGATTAAGGCAAACGGTGCTGAAGGTTTATAGGGTCGAGGTGGATAAATTGCCCTTTTATGTTTGGCAAAAGCACATACTTCACATTGAAATTGAGAAGGATTTTTATTCCGAAACAACTTTAGAAACAAATACTGCATATAATGGAAACTAGGATGACCTAAAATGTAACATAATTAATTCATTGTCACGAGAAACAAACATGGACTGAGAACACAAACTAGATGTAGACTTATTGAGATGCGATTCTTCTTCAAGCAAGTAGAGACCTCCACTGGTCCTAGCATTACCAATCATCGTCCCCGAGTCCAGAACCTGAATTTCACAATGAGAGGACATGAATTTAATTTGACACTTAAGGTCTTGAGTTAGCTTTATAATGGAAATCAGATTGCAGGAAAACTTTAGAACATGTAAAACATTAAGAAGGTTAAGGAAGGAGAGATTGTGATGGTTCCTTGGCCGGCTATGGCAGAATACGAACCATCTGCAATTTTGACCATTTTGTTTCCTGCACAGGGTGTGTGAGTTGAAAATAATGTGAAGCAACTGGTCATGTGATTAGTTGCTCCAGAGTCAAGAATTCAAGGAAGTTGCTTGATACATGAAAAAGAGATAGGGTGATTGTTACCGATTTGGGCTAAAGAACAGGAGGGTTGTGTTGACGGGTCTGCGGTGGAGTTAAAGAACTTGTATAGGTGCTCCAGTTGTTCCTTTGTGAATGGAGGTGATCCTGAGTTAATTCTCGACTCTTGAGAACCATCGGACTCGATCTGCAAAGCCTGTTTTTGTAAAGGATTCTGGCTGATGTTCCGATCCCCTTGTGTTCCGGACCTGTATGTTGGTTGATACATGGAGGATACTTCGGTCTCTGTGGTGGAGGACATTATGGCTGGAAAAAAAGGAACTGGGATTTTAGACTAGTCTTTTGAACACCTAGCAAACCAAAACAGTGAAAATTCACTGGACACTTAAAAAAGGTCCTTGAAAACTCAGAAAATATGTCTGTTGAAAACTCGGTTCCTTTATTAGAAAATCCTATAAAAATAGGAACACACCACCGACTCCTAAAACAACTTGCCCCGTGGATTTAAACCCACCAGAAGCTGATGTGGAAATTAAAACTTACAAAAGGAAACAACGTGAAACATGTCTGGAAAAAATGCAACATAAGCATTTAATTGAGATAGATCCTTCTCCAGAAGCAGAGGCCGACTCTGTCCAGCCCCACCAAGAATTCGACTCGAAAACAGAACCGGATCACAGTGAGCTGGATCTTCCCATAGCCCTTTGAAAGTCCACAAGGTTATGTACTAGTTGTCCCTTGTATCCAATGTCAAAATTTGTGTCCTCAAATAATCTCTCACCCAGTTTTTCAGCCTTTACCTCTAATGTGTCTGCTGTGGAGATTCCAAAAACTGTACAGGATGTTCTGAGAGCTCCAGAGTGGAGAAAGGCGATTTTCGAGAAGATGAATGCACTTGAGAAAAATCAGACTTGGAACATGGAGGAGCTGCCGAGATGAAAGAAGACTGTAGGATGCAAATAGGTATTCACACCAAAGTTTCGTGCAGATAGAACCCTAGAACGATATAAGACGAGGCTAGTTGCTAAAGGGTTCGCTCAAACATACGGGGTCGACTACACGGAGACTTTTGCACCTGTGGCTAAGCTAAACACGATCCGGATCTTGCTGTCAGTTGCAGTAAAACTCGATTGGCTATTTCAACAACTAGATTGAAGAACGCGTTTTTGAATGGAGACCTAGACGAAGAAGTGTACATGGAACCTCCGCAGGGATTTGAAAAAGGGTTCAGCTCCAAAGTATGCAGATTGAAAAGATCACTTTACAGTCTTAAACAATCTCCATGAGCTTGGTTCGAACGTTTCCAACAGTTTGTGAAAGGGCAAGGATACAATCAGGCTCAGACAGATCACACCATATTCTACAGAGTCTCAAGACATGGAAAAATTGCAATACTAATTGTTTACGTTGATGACATCATTGTTACGGGAGATGACGAGGAAGAGGTCAACCGGTTAAAAGGAAGTCTCGCCAAGGAGTTCGAAGTAAAAGACTTGGGAGAATTGAAGTATTTCTTGGGTATGGAAATTGCTCGAAGTAAGAAAGGCATTGTCGTGTCTCAGCGGAAGTATGTTCTCGATCTTCTCAAAAAAATAGGGATGACAAACTGCAAACCTGCGGAGACACCGATAGATCCGAATAAAAAGCTCGGAGAATTTACACAGAGCCCGTCGGTGGACATTCCACAATACCAGAGGTTAGTGGAAAAATTGATCTATCTCTCACACACGTCCCGATATCACCTTTGCAGTGAGTATGATAAGCCAATTTATGCACTCACCTTAAGAAGAGCACCTTGATGCAGCATATAGAGTTTTGAAGTATTTAAAGGGCACACCAGGAAGAGGTTTATTCTTCAAAAAAGGTGAGACTCGCAGCGTCGAAGTATTCACTGACGCGGATTGGGCAGGTTCCATCGTAGACAGGAAGTCAACTTCAGGGTATTGTACATATGTGTGGGGCAATCTAGTTACATGGCGGAGCAAGAAACAAAGTGTCGTGGTAAGGAGTAGTGCGGAGGCAGAATTTCGAGCCATGGACAACGGTATTTATGAAGTTCTGTGGGTTCAACGGGTACTACAGGAAATAAAGCAGCCTATAACTCAGCCACTAAAACTATACTACGACAATAAAACTGCCATCAGCATAGCACACAACCCCGTACAGCATGACAGAACGAAGCATATTGAAGTCGACCGTCACTTCATCAAGGAAAAACTGGATGCCAGTACCATCTGTATCCCCTACATTCTGACAAAAGAACAAACTGCAGATATCTTTACAAAGGAACTATTCAAATCAGTGTTCGAGGGACTCATAAACAAGTTGGGCATGATGGACATCTACGCACCAACTTGAGGGGGAGTCTTGGAAATAGTCAATAGTAAGATATTTCTCAGATTAGTTAGAATCTGTTTGTAATAAAATCTGTTAGAATCTGTTTGTAACAGAATCTATTTGTAACTTCCTTATTTTATTGTTTTCCTCATATCTTCCTATACTCGTATAACAAGACTATAAAAAGAGCCTCTCTGTATACTGAATTTTTTGTGAAAGAAAGTTCAATTCGCTTATATTTATGTTTGTCTATTTGATGTTATTTTTGTACAAGTATAATTTTATTTTCAGAATATCTCTTCTTAAAATGACCGTGACCACTGATTGTTAAATTCAGCAATTTACTAATATTCCACACCTTGTGTAATTTACCATTGAATTAACCATGTTAACTATAAATTATATCTGCTTGCAATAATATTTAATAAGCAAACACCAAAACAGTTACTGACTGGGTTTTAGCTCAGTTGGTACCAATTTCCTCTCCAATGTGAGAGGTCGCAAGCTCGATTCCCATATGAGGTTGATTTCAAAACAACCCCCCCCCCCCCCACCACCACAAAAAAACAGTTGCTAGTTTGCCTTGTAAATTATTGGCAGCTTTTTCTGTGGCTTGGGCCATTAATACCGTTACAATTATTTTGTTGTTTTAAGATAATACTAAATAGCAATATGGAGGGGCCTGCATTTCATGATGATGCCATCTTGTGTCATTACTAATTAATTACATACCCATACCTTGTTACATTTTGAACATTCACTTGCTGCATGTATCTCTCTGCTTATTTATATGGTCCAACATCCCATATAAGGTTCATGTTATAAAGTTAGAATTGCAAATTAGATCAAATTTGGGTCCTTCCTTCTATTGCTAGCATTAACAATTGCAATGTAAATTCAGAAGTGATATCGGTCACTTGCTTGCATGAGACAACAAGTTTAATATAACACAAATTGTGTTTCTTAATTTGAAGTTCGCTGTGGTAGACATTGTAAGATGCAAGGACACTGCATTATCTTCAGCATGAAACGTTATTCACATTGTATATTATTTTTAATAGGCAGCTACTCCTAACAGTTTATAATGCAATGCTGCCCACAGTGTGCTGATTGTCTAATCTCGTTGGCCTTCTAGAATTGCTGGTACTGATTTTATAATCAGGAAATAGATTTAGTTATGATACAAATTTTGCTCCACGTTAAATCTGGGCAAGGGAATAGGTGTAGTAAGAGTGGCACAGGAAGACCAGAACATAACAATTTTTCGAAAGGAGTGTTAAACTTTACTTAGCATAATGCATTAAAATAATTCTTCTAGACTTATTCAGATGAATTGCCATCAACATCTGAGAATTGGCATCGGTCTTTTAACCAGAGCATTATTTTAGATAAGATGAATGTGGTAAGGGACAATGGAATTAATCATAACAAAGTGACATAGGGGTGCAAATAAATAAATAAAAAGGCATGATCCATACACAATCCAACACTTGTACTTGAAAAAAAGGATGTTCAATATCTGTCTGTTTTGGAGTACAGGTAGGGATATGATGCTATGCAGTTGATTATGAACTGTAAATGCAACAGTGAAAGAAAATGACAAATCAGGGGTATTTGGCAGAAAGGGAAAACTAACCGCTTTTAGATTAGGCAAATGCATGTTTTTAAAAGAGAGGGATCCTGATGTGGACAAAAATGATGGAAGTTACTTGGCAACAACAAGAAAAAAGACTTCAACATGTTCTATTGGTCTAATACCTCAATAAATAAATATGAAGAAAATATCATGTAAAACTTCTAAGTTGCATATTTAAAAAGTTCATACAATTTAGTCAAAAATTGTTTCTTTATCACATAAGTCTCTACTTGAGAGGCCTTCTAACCAACAAGGCTGGATAGCCAAACTGCCGCAGTATCATCTCAAGTAAGTATTTCGTGCCCCGTGATATCTGGGTTTCCTGTGATATCTGGGTTTGCTGAGAGTTAAAATTAGCTTTGAGCTTTAGACATTTTCAATGTGTATGCCCAATTAAGGAGGAAAGCAGCATTCTAATAGTCTGATAGTATACTATTTATTTGTCACTATGGCCTCCTTACAGCAACAGGACCATTTCAAGATAAATAATCAAAAGTTCATTATTCATTATAAAGGAAAACCTCCAAATTATTCGTCTCTGTATATAGAATTGTTGCATATAACTCATCCTGAGAAAAATGGGTATAAGATACCATAGAAGCAAAATCTTATGGCGGTCAATAGTCATCCTCCCCAATATCTTTGTCCTTTTTGAATGATCGACAGTGTCTTGATTTTCATGGCCATAATCCAAACTATGCTGGGTTAGCTATAGATGACTTCCAAATGAGAGTTGGTCAAAAGTCATTTATATTTAAAAGATGCTAATCATTGTTTCCCAAATTATGCTGGGTTAGCTATAGATGACTTCCAATGTGCTTTTAAGAGAACATTTTTAGTCGAGAAATAGAATATGTAGCTCTAAAGTTACTGATGGTTATCGCGTCTCTATTTCTAGAAATTGCATAAAAGTTTACTATGAATATGCCATAACGAGTTACATATGTATCGATAAAAATATTGGTGACAAATATATAGCTGTTAAAAACCCAAATAGAAAAGGAAAAATATCCAAAGGAGTCTGGTTACCCTTTGGTGGGATCCCATTCAGTAATGATAAAGCTACACACTTATGCACCGAATGCACATCTAATGCCCCTCCTCGTCAAACTTACATTAGGTCATGTATAGAGGTTTCCCGGTAGTGATGCATTTATGTCCAATTTTCAGTGCCATCAGGGTCCATTGTTCATTGCTTTGAAGGCTTTCCTCGTTTCCTTTATCAACCGGTGATAGTGTCATGGTTGATTGGATTTGAAAGAAGACACCTGTTCCCGCCAAAAAAATTTCTGTGCAAAAGAGCCCAAGATATCAAATGGCAGCGATACGCTTAAGGAAATGCGAACCAGTATCTTCCGGCCTGCATTTTGATAAACTCCGAAGGAGAAACAGCTAAATTCTGATAATATTGGAAGCATCTCGAAAAACCCTTCGATTTGATATATTATGGGCATCATAATTCATCCTGGATCAAAAGTTATGAGGCATCACGTGTGGATGGACCTTTAAGAACCCGCTGGAGGAGTTAAAAGATATAATAAAAACTCAGAAAAGACCCCAATGGGGCATCACGTGCTCACACGTGACTATGGGTCACGTGCAGACACGTAATGGGCTCTTAAGGCCTCTAAAATAATGAATAGAATTAAATTCTAAAATCTGTTCCCTGATTAAAAATCAGAAGTTACCTCAATGAAGTATCACGTGCTCACACGTGACCAATGGTCACGTGTTGACACGTGATGGTTAAAACTGAAGTATAAATAAACGCTGAGAAAAGGACTCAATTGGGGGTCACGTGTCAGCATGTGATTGGCTTCGAAAGCTTTACAGTTAATAGAATTAAATTCTAAAAGCTTCTAAATCTTTCCAACGAAAATGATTATGAGGGCCGTTGGATTAAAGATCCAAGGGTGATTAAATATCACCAATTTATGGAAAAATCCTAGGCAAGGAAAGATTTCCCTGAATCTCACCGAAATAACAAACAGAATATCTTTGGATTTAAAATCCAACGGTGAATAAAATTCACTGAATGGTCTAAAGGATCATATTAGTGATGAAAACAAATCAAATCTCTCAATGAGAGATTTGCTAAACAAATTGATTCTTTTCCTTCTCCTATAAATAGCAACCAAGAAAAGGCTTTTGGAGAAAAAAAACAGAGAGAGGAGAATTTAATTCTCAAGAGGGAAAAAAGAAAGGTGAATTTAATTCTCAACAAAGAAAACCTTAGGTGAGAAAAGAAAGGGAATCAAAACTTAAAACAGAGAATTTAATTCTCAAAATCCAAGAGTTTAACTCTTATACAAAAAAGAACTTAGTTCTTCTTCTGGTTGAAGATCTACATAGAGCACATCTCCCCATAAGTTGAGAATTTAATTCTCATCGGGTCGAGATGCAGCCATGCAGATCCTAAACTTAGAAGGGGAATTGAGTTTTGAGAATTTAATTCTCCTAAAACAAAACTAGGGTTTAACCCTAATCAAGAATTTAATTCTTTTACAGATCTGGGAATTTAATTCCTTTAAAAAAATCAGGGTTTTATCCTAAATAAGAATTTAATTCTTTCACAACAGAAATTTAATTCCTCCAAAATCATAATTAGGATTTAACCCTACAGAGAATTCAATTCTTAAAAGATCTCTGTTCATGAAAAGAACTAGGGTCACGTGCCCCCACGTGACCCTTGAAAAGATCCCTGAAGAAAAGAAGATTTGAGGCAATGCCTCACGTACTCCCACGTGACTCCCAAAACGCAGAAAGAAAAAGCAAAGGATGTATAGGCTCTGGGCGCTCTCACGTGTCCCCACGTGACCCCTCAGCAAATTCTGTAATTATCGATGCATAAATCCCCATCACATGCCAACACGTGATGCTCTAAAATAAAAATAAAAAGTGTTTAAACACCTAACTGCAGAACGAAGAAAAGGGATCTGGTCCCCCCTTTTGGGCGCTCTCACGTGTCCACACGTGATCCCTCTGTCTTTAGTGTTTAACACTAATTTGGGGATTATATTTCCAGTGTTTAACACTGATTGTTTCTAGTGTTTAACACTAAATTGAAGATTATATTTTCAGTGTTTAACACTGATTGTCTTTTAGTGTTTAACACTAATTTGAGAGTTCTATCTTCAATGTTTAACATTGTTGTTCTCTAGTGTTTAACACTACTTTTAGCCAAATTGGCTAATTTTCCAGAGGCAAAAGTCTCAAAATTGAGGAAATCAAAGACAAAATGTTGTCAGAGCCCCCAAACCTCTGTTTAGCACGGCTGAATGATAAGGGGCTGAACCCAGACAAATGTCTAATGGCCCAAAGGGTCAATATTTCAAACATAATTGGACTTAGCCCAAACTGGCCATAAGTCCTCAAATCATCTTGAACTGAGCACATCTGCTCTTTCAACCAACTCATTGGTTCAAGGGTACATCTCTGAACTCCTCCGATATATGTCGTAATTTTTCAACGTCTTCAGAGAGGTGATGGGCCCCGACAGCCATACATTTTATGGACCACCATGTCCCTGAATTGGCAATGGACCACCATGTTTCTAAACTGGCAATGGATCACTATGTCCCTAAACTGGAACAATTGAGTCCAAACGCTCTTTTGTCGGATCTAAACGATCCCATTAAGTTGATATTAGTCTCAAATCAGACTAACGTATCCTTAACAAACGTTTAAGTCGATATTAGCCTCAAATATGACTAACGTATCTTTAAACTGACTTTAGTCCCAAATTGGGCTATAGATCCTCCAAACAACTCTGGTTCAAGGGAATATCTCTGAACTCCTCTGATATCTGTCGTTGTAATCCTTCAACGTCGTCAGAGAGGTGACGGGTCCCGACGGCCATACATTCAATAGACCACTATGTCCCTAAACTGGAGCAATAGAGCCCAAATGCTCTTGTGTCGGATCTAAACGATCCCGTTAAGTTGATCTTAGTCTCAAATCAGACTAACGTATCCTTAACAAACGTTTAAATTGATCTTAGCCTCAAATATGGCTAACATATCCTTAAACGAAAACACCCAAACCCAAATCTAAGAAAACACGGATTTGGACTAATCCACGTCCTACGGGCGACAACATAATTAGTCTCCTTATACAATCCACGGGCAACCACAAATAAAACAAACACCCACAACACGAAGTGATCATCTGGAGAAGGAGAAAGTTGTTACCGCAATGTGGTAGCGTAATTAACTGCAGGGGCTTACGCCTGCAGGGAAGAGCGTCCCCACAATCCAAAACCCCTCAGACGAGGGGGAATCTGACGAAGTCTGCTACATTGGCCGCATACGTTTAAACCTTCGATACATGGTGCCATAAATCAACTTGGCATCTTCGGAGAGGTGGACGGATAACACCTATTGGCATCTGCCCCGAATCTCAGCGCCAGGACATCGCAGTCTTGTGCGCCATCTTTTGGAGGGGAACAGATTCTGGCACGCCCGGTGGGACCTTTTCCTCTTTCCACTCCAAACTTCGTGTGTCGTGTTCGTGAACGAATCGCGGTTTGCTGTGGTTGCCTGTGGATTCGAGGTACTAAGATTTGGTGTCTTGCTCTGTGCAGAAAACAGAAGATCAATGGCTTCAGACTGCACCACCTGCAACTGCAACTCTCGCTCCGTCCCTGCCGGAGGAGTGACTTACGGGCCCCAAGCGGCTTCCCTTTTCAAGATGCCAGTGGAGCAGGTAACTCAAGCCACCACTGGATTATTCTTCGGGACCATGCTCCCACCGATGAGCTTCAATACTCGAATGACGTTTCAAGAAGCCCCAAAGAAGTCGGTCTTTGATTGACTTACCACTGCCGCGGCCCTTCTCAACGGGTCGCCCAACTTCAATACCTCAGTTTTCAACAGACTGGGCCAGAACGTCTACAAGCCCGCGATACCCGAAACTGCCATCCCAAAGCAGATAGCCATACCGGCTCAAGCGGACGAAGTCATTAGAAAGGCTTCTTCTTCCAAGAAGTCGGTTTTTACAAGGCTGGCCATTCCGGTTTCTGCTCCAGACGAGGTCCTCAAAGCTGCTTCCCCTGCCCAGAGGTCTGTCGTTGACAGGGGGCAAGATGAAGTCACCCTTATAGCTGAGACAACTCCATCCACACGACACGCTCGACGTCGCCACTGGCGCCGAGTAAGGAAGGCTGGGGGCAACTCCCCCTCTGGGATCACTCCGCCAGCTCCAACGGTGGGGATCGATGCTGCTGTCCCAACCGGGAACAACTTTGAATTGCTGAACAAGGTGCGCAGAAACTCTCCTACTGCGGTGCTAAAGAGAAATCCTCCACCTATGGAGAAATCCCCAAAGGCGAAGCTGGAGCAGCCCCCTCAGTGGCTGTCCTCTAAAATTTACAGAGTCTGGCGTCAAGTCCAAGACTCGGTTGTTGATCAAGACTATCTCCGCCGACAGAAAAAGATGAAAGTTCGGCAGGAGAAGGACTACTCTGTCAAGTCCCAAAGGACGACAGCCGCTTGGGTGCCCACTACAACGGCCTCCTCAACTTCGACCACTCAAAAAAGGAGGTCGGGGAAGATCTATGTGTCTTTGGCAAATCACAAAGACACTGAATCTAAACGCCCCAAGTCTGGGGGCATGATGGTGCACACCGTTTATATGGCTTCCGGGAAAGAGGAAAGCCGTGCTTCGACGGGTCACCGACCGCTCGACCGATCTGTGACAAAAGCCCAGGAGCAGCAACAGAAGCTTCAGGAGATGATGACTGCAATGGCCGCACTTACCGGGCCAAAAGAAAACCCAGAGGCATCATCAGAGCAGCGTCACGAACAAGAGACCGATGCTGATTTCTTACGCAGAATCCTCGAAAAGAAGGATAAAGAAGCCACAGAGCAAGCGGCTAACATAAAACAAATGGCACTCCTCTTCCAGGATATAGTAGGGATGATGTTACAGCCGGACCCTCCAGCTGAAGACCCTCCAGTTATTGTTGGAGACGATAGAGGGGAGACATCTAATCCTCCTCTGGTCCTTTCAGCAGCCAAGGAGGAAACCATTTCCAAGGCTGCACTAGACGACTATATAGCTCAGCAGATACGAGTTCATCATGCGAATGAAGCGGCTGTGCAAATTGTTAGAACCGGACGACCCTATCCAAGCTGGTATGACCGAATCAATTACCCGCCGGGATATACGATCCCTAAGTTCCACATATATAAAGGGACATGGAATCCACATCAGCATGTCGCTCAATTCAGGGCCTTATGCGGCAACACTGGAGGCGATGACAAACTGTTGCTTCGCCAATTCATCGGCAGCTTAGCAGAAACGGCCTTTGAATGGTATTCGGAGCTACCTAACGACTCTGTCAAAACATTTGCGGAGATGGAGATATTATTTACACAAAGATTCGCGAGTGCTAGTGAACGCTTCCCGATCACCGCATTGATCAACGCCAGGGTAAGGCCAGGAGAAACATGGGCCCAATATGCAATACGGTGGCGAAACTTATGGTCGAAATGCGAACATCAAATCGAACAAGTGCCGGCGGTGGGTATGTTCGTGGGCACTCTTGACCCTCAAGCGGCCATCTCCCAGTTCATGATGTTCTTCAAGCCAACTACTTTCCAGGCCTTGATTGACAAGTTGGCCCAAATGGATCAGATGGGACGTAAACCGTCTCCTCCAAAGCCAGGATCTCGAACTGAGAAAGGGAAAGCGATCGTCGTTGCTAATACTCAACAACAGCCGAGCAACTTAAAGCCGGTTGTTCGCCAGAATAATATGCGTCCACGCCCGTCCCTTGAGGAAAGACTAGGACGTCCTTACTCGTTTCCTCAGAATGAAACAAGGAGACTGTTCGAGCTGGCAGTGCGCAACAAACTCATCAATCTGCCGAATCCAAAACGTCCGTTGCAGCCAGGTGATATCAGCAATCCCAATTATTGCCCTTACCACCAAACGGTAAGTCACCCGATCGAGAATTGCTTCGTCTTTAAGGGATGGATCGAGGATCAGTACCTACAAGGCAAGTTTGCGCTGTCTGAAAAATGGAAAGTAAACCCACCACAGCCGCACACTCCAAAGAAGACGGACACACCGGGGGCAAGTTGTCATGTGATCTCTCATTCATTTATAAATGATGAAGAGGCTCCTTGCACCGAGAAACCGAGGGCGGGTCTTGAACCGGAACTTCTGTGGCCGTCAGACGAGATGATCGATGCTTTCCTGAATGAGATTCGTCTAAAAAGTAAAGCCGATCGGGAGCGTGAGATGACCATATTTGAAAAGGCCAAACGCCGGCGACTGGACAAAAGGATCGAAACACTCCCACCAGATCAAAGTACATCCACCGCAAATGAAAGCAGGATCAAGATAAGGAAATGATTCGCCAAAGCCATATCGATGGGGATGAGACTGCCCTCTTTCAGAGAAAATTCTCCCAGTGGTATACATTTTGATGAAACGGACGTATATCCTAACTTCTGCTTATATCATCAGAGGATCACACATCCTACTAAAGACTGCAACTCCTTTAAGTGTTGGTGGTAAGGATATGTCGTTCACAGGCAACACTTCAACAAGACAAAGCGTGAAGCTTGTAAACAACGGAAAAATGCGACAGATGAGCATAAAAGAATTGCCGGCAATTGTCATAGGGTTGATCCCGGGGGATCGCGAGTTCTCACTTTCGGAAACGACTCCGACGAAAAAGTAGCCCTCGGTCCTCTCTTCAAGGAATCCATCTCTGAAACGAAAGAATTGAGGAGCTGCGAGAACATTCAGCCGTGCAATTGCACGCTACCCGGAAAGAATCTCGGACCTGCGAACAAGAGATCGAACAAAAAAGATAAAGGGAAGGAAAAAACGGCCTTCGTCGCCAACGCTCAACAACAATCGAGTGGCCCTAAACCGGTTGTTCGCCAAAGCAACAAGCGGCAACCTCTCTATGAAAAGTTGAAACGTCCTTATTCATTCCCCCGGGATGAAACAAGGAGCCTGTTCGAACTAGCAGTGCGCGACGGGTTTATCACTCTACCGGAGCCGAAATGCCAGCTACAACTAAATGAGGTCAACAATTTTAATTATTGCCGTTACCACTAAGTATTGGGCCATCCGATCGAAAACTGCTACGTCTTCAAAAACTGGGTTGAAGACCAACACCAACAGGGCAAGTTTGCGCTGTCCGAAAACTGGAAGGTGAACCCGCCATAACCACACGCTCCGAGAAAGATGGATATGCCGGGGGCATCATGCTTATTCATAAAGAAAGCCCCATAGACCGAAAAGTCAGTAAACTAGAGATTCGTCTCAAATACGGCGACGGCGGACCGGAATGTCTTTAAACTAACGATGGACTGCAATGTCCTAAAACTTGCAACTGACCGAAAAGTCGTTAAACTACTACCAACCCGCGGCATCATCAGGCTGATGAGGTAAAAACAAAAAACAAAAAAAAACGGTATGTCCATAAGCAAAATGGGCACGGATGAAAACTCGAAAGGGCTCCGTGAGTAAAAACTGCAGGGCTACCGGCGAGTGTTTGTGAAAATCTGAAAGGGCGCAGCCTCGTTAGAAAAAAAGAGTAAAAAGAATAAAACAGACGGTATGTCCATAAGCAAAATGGGCACGGATGAAAACCCAAAAGGGCTCCGTGAGTAAAAACAGCAGGGCTACCGGCGAGTGTTTGTGAAAACCTGAAAGGGCGCAACCTCATTAAAAAAATAAATAAATAAAAAGAATAAAAACAGACGGTATGTCCATAAGCAAAATGGGCACGGATGAAAACCCGAAAGGGCTCCGTGAGTAAAAACAGCAGGACTACCGGCGAGTGTTTATGAAAACCTGAAAGGGCGCAACCTCGTTTAAAGGACACTTGCAGGGTCCTCTCGACCTTGTAAGGAGAAACCACCCGCGTGAGATCCTTACGACTCACAAGGGAGCAACACACTTAGGAATCTTCACGATTCCTAAGGAGAAATTACACTTGCGAGATCCTCACGACTCGTAAGGAGAACTCTCTTATGGGACCCTCACGGCTCATAAGATTTGAAAGTCTTAAGTTACAGAGACCTGAACCTGTTCTTAAGTAACCCCCACAACGTTCGATATTGCCCTACAAGCGGCTCAATACTGACCCTTGTATACAATCCACGGGCGCGAATAAACATTTCCCGAGCAAAGTCTCACCCGTAGCTAGGGATATGTTCATATGGTGAACAACCCTTATAAGTCCTCTCAACTTATAAGGAGAAAACCCTTTTGTAAGATCCTTACGACTTACAAGAGAACATGCACTTAGGAATCCTCACGATTCCCAAGGAGAAAACACACCTACAGGATCCTCACGACTTGTAGGGAGAAATACCTTTATGAGACCCTTACGGCTCATGAAGTCAAAAGCCTTAGTCGACAGGATCCTTAACCCTGTTTACTAAGCCACCTTTGTTCAACATCGACAGAGGTAAATGACGATTCGCTCCTGGCAATATCCCAGTTGTAGCGATGCTGATGCCTAAACCGGTATCAAATTCCAAGTCCTTTCATGGCAAATGATGATTCGCTCCTGGCAATATTCCAATCGTAGCGATGCTGATGCTAAAATTGGTATCAGATCCCAAATCCCCTACTCGCGAGAAAAAAATCAGCGAGCCAAAAAAATGCATACGAAATAGCCGAAATGATAGGGCAACTTGCAAACAAATTCAGCAAGTAAAAATGTATGCATGCAAAATAGCCGAAATGATTGGGCACCGCGAAAAATAGCCGAAATGATTTGGCAATCGCGATTTTCGCGATATAAAAAGCTGAAATGATAGAGCATCGCGGAAAGAATAAAAAAAATGAAAGAATGAAACTTTTTGCCCTACAGGTGAGATCACATCGATCCCTATATACAATCCAGGGGCACAGATAAAGTGGGAACCATACCTTCCCAACGGGCTCCATAAGAAAGCGAAGCCAAATCTCGACGGTTCACAGACAACCTAGAGACCATCTCAACATTCGTCTCGTTACAGCAAACGAGATGTCAACGACGGCGTTCCTCCGCAGTCCAGCAGGATGCAGATGCAACGTCAACGAAAGACTCCGTGGTCGAAACAAAGCGGAGTGACGGTAAAGTCCCAGCTCCACCTCAGCATTCGTCTCGATACAGCAGACGAGATATCAACGACGGCGTTCCTCCGCAGTCCAGCAGGATGCAAATGCAACGTCAATGAAAGACCCTGTGGTCGAAACAAAGCGGAGTGACGACAAAGTCCCAGCTCCATCTCAGCATTCGTCTTGATACAGCAGACGTAATGTCAACAACGGCGTTCCTCTGCAGTCCAGCAGGATGCAGATACGACGTTAACAAAAGACCTCATGGTCGAAACAAAGCGGAGTGATGGCAAAATCCCAGCTCCACTTTGACATTCGTTTCAATACAGCAGACGCGATGTCACTGCAGCGTCCTTCCTCCAGCAGGGTTCAGACGCGCCAAAGCAAACGAAGCGAAGGCCAAATTCCTAGCTTCAGGGTCTTGACGGCAACTCATATAAAGCTTGAAAGACAATCGGAGATCATCTCGCACCAGCACGGAATGGTCACCACCTCGACGTTCGTCTCGATACAGCAGACGAGATGTCAACACAGTGTTCTTCCTCCAACAGGATTCGGACACATCAAAGCAAACAAAGCAAAGGCTAAATTCCTAGCTTCAGGGTCTTGACGGCAATTTATATAAAACCTGAAAGACAATCAGAGATCATCCCACATGGAGTGGTCACAACCTCGACGTTCGTCTCGATACAGCAGACGAGATGTCACTACAGCGTCCTTCCTCCAACAGGATTCGGAAACGCCAAAGCAAACGAAGCGAAGGCCAAATTCCTAACTTCAGGGTCTTAACGACAAGTTATATAAAGCCTGAAAGACAATCGGAGATCATCTCACACAAGCGCGGAGTGGTCACCACCTCGACGTTCGTCTTGATACAACAGACGTAACATCACCAAAAGAAGCCACAGCAAAATCCTTAGTTCCAAACCTCGACGGTTCACCAGCAACCTAGAGACAACTGCGACATTCGTCTCGATATAGCAGACGCGATACTAGCAAACGAAGCAAAAACCAAATTCCTAGCTTCAGGGTCTTAACGGTAAGTCATATAAAACCAGAAAGACAATCGGAGATCAGCTCGCACGAGTGTGGAGTGGTCACCACCTCAACGTTCGTCTCGATACAGCAGACGCAACATCACCAAAAGGAGCCACGGCAAAATCCCTAGTTCCAAAACCTCAACGGTTCACCAGCAAGCTAGAGACAACCGCGGCATTCGTCTCGATACAGAGGACGCAATGCCAGCAAACGAAGCAAAGGCCAAATTCCTAGCTTCAGGGTTTTAACGGCAAGTCATATAAAGCCTGAAAGACTATCGGAGATCATCCCACACCAGCGCGGAGTGGTTATGATTCATCCGGGCTCTCCAAAATGAGCCTAATCTCAAGTAAAAAGTGGCATGGCAAATTCCTAACGCTTGCTCTTCCGACGGTCAAACTGCCAAGGAGGATTGCTTGAAGACGTCTTGTCCATCCCCGGAAGGGATCAGAGACACGGCAGTCGCATGGCTACTCGAACAGCACGATTGCCTATCGAGGAATATATCAGCTCATGCGATGGTACGACGGCCAAAACCCTAAGTACCACAGACCCTAAAGGACTTCTGTCGTAAAGAGCAGAGGTTAACTGTGATGTTAGGGTATTCTTGCGAGATCTGCTCGATCCGTTTCGACTCGTGAGGAAATTGATAGCTTTGCGAGAACTTCTCGATTCGTCTCGACTCGTGAGATAAAGCCTTAGGCAGTAGGGATTAAAAAACCTGTTTCCTAAGCACTGGGACCCTGCAAGTCGGCCCAAAACGGTCTCTTGCATACTATCCACGGGTCCCACTCTCCAAAATTGAATCTCGACAAGGAGGGAAACAACCATTTACGAGTCCTCTCGACTTGTAAGCGCGAAAATTCTCTTGTGAGATCCTTACGACTCTAAAGAGAAAACGCACTTAGGAATACTCACGACTCCTAAGGAGAAGAGACACCTACGAGATCCTCACGACTCGTAAGGAGAAAAGCCTTTATGAGACCCTCACGGCTCGTAAAATTGAAAGTCTTAGGTGGCAGATCCCACCCCTATCTCCTAAGCCATCACTGCCCTGCAAAGAAGTCAAGATGGACCATCTATGAGCCACACTTGCCAAAGCTACATGCCACTGAAATGGAGAACTTACTCATGAGCATATAAACTACTTCACGCCAGAGTAAGACATAAAGCGATAGAAGGGTGCGGCTCATGGAGTTAAGGATTTGGAACTATATTTCTTAAGAGTCAAGATTTGAGTCAATGATAAATGACGACGCTTGTGTCCGCTCATTATCTTGTCAGATCAAGATCCTGAAAGTTATATACCAATCCGAAACCGGTCATACCTATGCATAACTCTGCACTACTTCACCCACGTACATACTTACGTGGGCAAAATAGTGGGGGGCATTTGTTCCCGCCAAAAAAATTTCTGCGCAAAAGAGCCCAAGGTATCAAATGGCAGCGATCCGCTTAAGAAAATGCGAACCAGTATCTTCCGGCCTGCATTTTGATAAACTCCCGAAGGAGAAACAACTAAATTCTGATGATATTGGAAGTATCTCGAAAAACCCTTCGATTTGATATATTATGGGCCTTATAATTCATCCGAGATCAAAAGTTATGAGGCATCACGTGTCCACACGTGATGGACCTTTAAGAACTCGCTGGAGGAGTTAAAAGATATAATAAAAACTCAGAAAAGACCCCAATGGGGCATCATGTGCTCACACGTGACCATGGGTCACATGCAGACACGTGATGGGCTCTTAAGGCCTCTAAAATAATAAATAGAATTAAATTCTAAAATCTGTTTCCTGATTAAAAATCAGAAGTTACCTCAATGAGGTATCACGTGCTCACACGTGACCAATGGTCACGTGTTGACACGTGATGGTTAAAACTGAAGCGTAAATAACCGCTGAGAAAAGGACTCAATTAGGGGTTACGTGTCCGCACGTGACTGGCTTTGAAAGCCTTACAGTTAATAGAATTAAATTCTAAAAGCTTTTAAATCTTTCCAAATGGAAAAGGATTATGGGGACCGTTGGATTAAAGATCCAAGGGTGATTAAATATCACCAATTTATGGAAAAATCCTAGACAAGGAAAGATTTCCCTGAATCTCACAGAAATAACAAACAGAATATCTTTGGATTTAAAATCCAACGGTAAATAAAATTCACTGAATGATCTAAAGGATCATATTAGTGATGAAAACAAATCAAATCTCTCAATGAGATATTTGCTAAACAAATTGATTCTTTTCCTTCTCCTATAAATAGGAGCCAAGAAAAGAAGAGGAGGACCTTTTGGAGAAAAAAACAGAGAGAAGAGAATTTAATTCTCAAGAGGGAAAAAAAGAAAGGTGAATTTAATTCTCAACAAAGAAAACCCTATGTGAGAAAAGAAAGGGAATCAAAACTTCAAACAGAGAATTTAATTCTCAAAATCCAAGAGTTTAACTCTTATACAAAAAAGTACTTAGTTCTTCTTCTGGTTGAAAATCTGCACAGAGCACATCTCCCTATAAGTTGAGAATTTAATTCTCATCGGGTCGAGATGCTGCCATGCAGATCCTAAACTTAGAAGGGGAAGTGAGTTTTGAGAATTTAATTCTCCTAAAACAAAACTAGGGTTTAACCCTAATCAAGAATTTAATTCTTTTACATATCTGGGAATTTAATTCCTTTAAAAAGAAATCAGGGTTTTATCCTAAATAAGAATTTAATTCTTTCACAATAGGAATTTAATTCCTCCAAAATCATAATTAGGGTTTAATCCTACAGAGAATTCAATTCTTAAAAGATCTCTGTTAATGAAAAGAACTAGGGTCACGTGCCCCCACGTGACCCTTGAAAAGATCCCTGAAGAAAAGAAGAATTGAGGCAATGCCTTACGTACTCCCACGTGACTCCCAAAACGCAGAAAGAAAAAGCAAAGGAAGTATAGGCTCTGGGCGCTCTCACGTGTCCCCACGTGACCCCTCAGCAAATGCTGTAATTATCGATGCATAAATCCCCATCACGTGCCAACACGTGATGCTCTAAAATAAAAATAAAAAGTGTTTAACACCTAACTGCAGAACGAAGAAAAGGGATCTGGTCTCCTCTTTTGGGCGCTCTCACGTGTCTACGCGTGACCCCTCTGTCTTTAGTGTTTAACACTAATTTGGGGATTATATTTCCAATATTTAACACTGATTATTTCTAGTGTTTAACACTAAATTGAAAATTATATTTTCAGTGTTTAACACTGATTGTCTTTTAGTGTTTAACACTAATTTGAGAGTTCTATCTTCAATGTTTAACATTGTTGTTCTCTAGTGTTTAACACTACTTTTAGCCAAATTGGCTAATTTTCCAGAGGCAAAAGTCTCAAAATTGAGGAAATCAAAGACAAAATGTTGTCAGAGCCTCCAAACCTCTGTTTAGCACGGCTGAATGATGAGGGGCTGAACCCAGACAAATGTCTAATGGCCCAAAGGGTCAATATTTCAAACATAATTGGACTTAGCCCAAACTGGCCATAAGTCCTCAAATCATCTTGAATTGAGCACATCTGCTCTTTCAACCAACTCATTGGTTCAAGGGTACATCTCTGAACTCCTCCGATATATGTCGTAATTTTTCAACGTCTTTAGAGAGATGATGGGTCTCGACAGCCATACATTTTATGGACCACCATGTCCCTAAACTGGCAATGGACCACTATGTCCCTAAACTGGAACAATTGAGTCCAAACGCTCTTTTATCGGATCTAAACGATCCCGTTAAGTTAATCTTAGTCTCAAATCAGACTAACGTATCCTTAACAAACGTTTAAGTTGATCTTAACCTCAAATATGGCTAACGTATCTTTAAACTAACATTAGTCCTAAATTGAGCTATAGATCCTCCAAACAACTCTGGTTCAAGGGTACATCTCTGAACTCCTCTGATATCTGTCGTTGTAATCCTTCAACGTCGTCAGAGAAGTGACGGGTCCCGACGGCCATACATTCAATGGACCACTATGTCCCTAAATTGGAGCAATAGAGCCCAAATGCTCTTTTGTCGGATCTAAACAATCTCGTTAAGTTGATCTTAGTCTCAAATCAAACTAACGTATCCTTAACAAATGTTTAAGTTGATCTTAGCCTTAAATATGGCTAACGTATCCTTAAACCAAAACACCCAAACCCAAATCTAAGAAAACACGGATTTGGACTAATCCACGTCCTACGGGCGACAACATAATTAGTCTCCGTATACAATCCACGGGCAACCACAAATAAAACAAACACCCACGATACGAAGCGACCATCTGGAGAAGGAGAAAATTGTTACCGCAATGCGGTAGCGTAATTAACTGCAGGGGCTTGCGCCTACAGAGAAGAGCGTCCCCACAATCAAAAACCCCTCAGACGAGGGGGAATCTGACGAAGTCTGCTATATCGGCCGCATCCGTTTAAACCTTATATACATGGTGCCATAAATCAACTTGGCATATTTGGAGAGGTGGACGAATAGCATCTATTAGCATCTGCCCTGAATCTCAGCGCCAGAACATCGCAGTCTTGTGCGCCGTCTTTCGGAGGGGAACAACACCTCTGCTTGCTCTCTTTAAAAAATTGTATTTATCCATTATCCTTTGTGCTATGCATTTGTTTCAAGCGATCCTCGCTACTTCCTAATTTTCTTGTCCTGCCAGCAGCTCCGCCACCCTAAACTTTTACCATTAGTTTAAGGCTTCTGGACCTTCGATTGATTTCCTTGTCTTGCTAAGAAGTGGAGACCTACATAGAATTCGGATACGGTTACAGGACGTGATACGAGTTGGATCTGAGGATTCACAATTTTCAAAAAAATCAAGGACACGATTTGTTGAGATATGCTAGCATTTTGCTGTGTACATATGTGTACATAAGAGCACAAGGTTATCATTTCACAAATATAATATAGAATACAAGTCATCCATTAGTTTTAACGCATAGATTGTTGGTGTCCTCGCCATTGATACATATTTGATATATATAGATATATAATATAAATTTTAGGATGCGCAAAAGAGTTCTACATCTATCCTTGAGGATATGAGAGAACCCGATGAACAACAACAACAACAACAATTGAGTCTTTTATCCCAATAATATGGGGTAGGCTGCATGAACCAACATGAGAATCATGCCGGGTCGAGCACATGAATACTCTGCCTCCACTCACTCCTATCAAACAATATACTTTCATTAAGGCCTTCGGCACCCATATCTTTTCGTATCGTCTCCATCAACGTTTTCTTCGGTCTCCTTTTCGTTCTTTTGACTTGGCATAAATCGAGAATATCCATTTGTCGAACCAATACTTTCATAGGTCTGTGTCGCACATGATCAAACCATTTTAGGTGGTTTTCCTGCATCTTTTCATCCACTGGTGCTATGCCAACCTTTGCATGAATACCCTTATTTCGCATCTTATCTTTTCTAATGTTACCACACATTCAACGAAGCATGTGCATCTTTGCTACATGCATCTTCTGTGCTTGATGTTTCTTCGAAGCCCAGCATTCTATACCATATAATTAGGCAAGCCGAATAGCACTTCGATAAAACTTTTCTTTCAACCTTAATGCAAAGTTACGATCGCACAAAATTCCCGTTGCACTCCTCCATTTCAGCCAACCGGCTTGAACCCTCTAGTTGACATCGCTATTGATTTCCCTATCCTTTTGGTTGATGGAACCTAGATATCTAGATCAATCAGTGATATCTCTTGCTCATCCAGTTTAATATCACCGTGGCCTCGACTGTTTACTGAATTTGCATTGCATATATGTTGTCTTAGACCTACCCAATCTCAACCCCCAGATTCCAACGTTTGCCTCTATAAATCCAATTTGGCATTAACCCATATTTTCGTCTCATTTACCAAAATAATATCATTAGTGAATAACATACACTAAGGTACCTCATTCTAGATAGTTCTAGTAAGTGCATCTATCGCTATGGCAAATAAGAATGGACTTAAAGTAGATTTTTGACGCAATCCAATTGTGATTGGAAAGTCGCTCGTTAGGCCGCCACAAGTCCTTACATATGCCACTACTCTATGATGCATGTCCTTGATTACGTCAATTTACCCGATTGGGACCCGTTTCTTCACCATTGTCCTCCATAATACCTCTTTAGGTTTCTTTTCGTAAATTTTTTTAAGTCAATAAAAACCATATGCAAAACTTTTTCTTTGCGAAAACGTTCAACAAGTTGACGAAGCAAATGAATAGCCTCTGTCGTCGATCGTCCAGATAGGAACCCAAACTGGTTTTTTGTTATCTTAACATTCTGTTTTAACCCGTGTTCAATCGCCGTCTTTCAAAGCTTCATTGTGTGACATATGAGTTTTATTCCACGGTAATTTGAACAATTTTGAATGTCACCCTTGTTCTTATAGAGAGGTACATGGGTGCTCCTCTATTCATTTGGCATCGTTTTGGTTTGCAAAATCTTATTAAACAAGTCAGACGGCTATCTAACGTCTATCTCTTCTAGGCATCTCCATATCTCAATAGGAATTTTGTCTGGCCGTAGACCAACAACTCTCTTTGATTTCATCTCTTCAAAGCCTATGTAACCTCTGCTATTTTTATTCTACGTATGAAATCACGGTTTATATTTTGAGATTGAATGACAAGTTCATCCAAATCCTTAGTAAAATTTTCATTGAACACCTTGTCAAAATGATCTCTCCACCTATTTTTGATATCCTCATTTCGAACCAAAACTTTATGGTCTTCATTTTTGACACACTTGACCGCACATAAGTCTCAGGTCTTCCTTTCTCTCATCCGAGCAATCATGTGTATATATCATTTTTCGTTTCCGTGGTGTCCAACTTCTTGTACATCTTAGTTTTAGCTTCCCGAAGAGCTTTCTCAACCTCCTTTTTAACTATCTTATATTTCTCAAATCTCTCTATATCTCTATTTTTCTTCAAATCTCTATAAGAATCTATTTTGATTTTAATGGCGGCCTTTACTTCTTTATTCCATCATGACGTGTTCTTAAATGGTGGAGCACCATCCCTCGACACACCAAGAAGCTCTATATCTATCCTCTTAACTAGCAACGCATCCGCGCTACGCGCAGAAAAGCATAAATTAAGGACCATGGGATGATGAAAACTACTTCAAAGTGATTTTGAATTCTATTTGTACTTTATGCTCTAATTGCAAAGCCAGATAAATCATACTTAATCATTCAAAACAATTGATGAGGTTATAAGATATATTTCTATTCTAAATAAGATTTAAGAATTTTATCGTTAGTTCGAATAGAGAAGTCATGCAAAGCAGTAGTTAATAATCCCTTTAGGATGCGCTTGATAAGTGGTAATCCTACATTCCCATGAAATATTACCAAGCTTGTTTTGATATAAAAAAATATTTCCGGGAATATAAGATTAGCATGGTAATTTAATGCCCTAAATCATGAGAATCTTATTCCCATCCAGGTCACTGCCTATCACAAAATTATACCCAATTATTCCCATCTAACAGAAAATTTGCCACAACTGTCTCCGTCTGCCTATCGCGGTCTAGTCGTTGCCTCGATGCCTCATGCTGACCGACCGGTTGGCCGTCGATAGTTCATTGGCCATCTGACGCCGACTTTCCCTTTTGCCACCTTCCGCTCGTCCGTAGGCACACTACTCGCTGACCGTCTTTTGCCATCCATCCATACTGGTGAGACTGGTTGAATACACCAATCCATAATGGTAAGAAAAATGATAGCTCATCTTATAATTGTTGAGATTTTAAAGTATTGTTAGAACTTGAAAACATAAGTAATGTAATTTTGTTAATATACAAATAAATGTATATGATAAGAATAATAACTTACAATCTTCGCGTTAACCGACATGTTATTAGACAGATTGTTGTGGTCGATACAAGGATCCACAAACTATTTATAAGGATGAAAAAGTAGTTGTTGTTGTAGGAGACCGAGTAAAATCATCCAATATCTTAAATTTAGCACAATACATACCGGAATTATATGTTGCAGTGAAGGTGGTTGAAAATAAATTATTGTCCTTATTGATGACTATGGTGATTGAAACATGAAATTGAAGGTCGTTTTTACATCAATAAATGGTATGCTTGTTGAAATTCTATGCTTGCTTCACTGCACATATTAAATTCATTTGTTTGTTTGCCATGTTCTTTCACTTCACTGCACATAATTTGACATAAATTATTGTCCTTATTGATGACTATGGTGGTTGAAACATGAAATTGAAGGTCATTTTTACATCAACATATAGTATGCTTGTTGAAATTCTATGCTTGCTTCACTGTACATATTAAATTCATTTGAAACATGAAAAGGAGCATACATAGATTGAATTATTGCAGACAAAATATGTGTTGTTGCATGCTCATAATTGCATTTACTGAATCAAATAATTGAGCATGGGCAATTTGGGAAATAGAGAAAATCCGCCACCCTTCTATAGCTTTACATTATGTATGTGACATAAATTATTGTCCTTATTGATGACTATGGTGGTTGAAAATTGAAGGTCATTTTTACATCAACATATAGTATGATTGTTGAAATTCTATGCTTGCTTCACTGTACATATTAAATTCATTCATTTGTTTGTCATGTTTTTTTCACTTCACTGTACATAGTTTGACATAAATTATTGTCCTTATTCATGACTATGGTGTTTGAAACATGAAAAGGAGCATACATAGATTGAATTATTGCAGACAAAATATGTGTTGTTGCATGCTCATAATTGCATTTGCTGAATCAAATAATTGAGCAGGGGCAATTTGGGAAATAGAAAAAATCTGCCATCCTTCTATAGCTTTACATTATGTATATAGATGCATCTAGCCATCTTATTCTTTGTTTTGTCTGAATCGTCTTCGGACTTTCAATCTGTCTCTTGAACTACACGATTTACAAAAGCGTCTTGGTTACTTTAATTTAGTCGCCACCACTTAATTATAGGCTCTACCTTACATCTAATCTTCCTTAGTTCTCTTCTAACCCGAACATCTAGAACTACAAGTCTATATTGTTACACTCTCATCTGGTATTACCTTGCAGTCGATGCAACAATCTTTATCTATCCTTCTAATTAGAAAAAGTCTATATGACTAGCACTCGATCCACTCCTATAGGTGATCAAGTGAGACTCTTTTCTTAAACCATGTATTCGCCAAGATCAAGTCAAAAAATAAAGCAAAATCTAAAATCGAGTTACCCGCTTCATTCCTCTGTCCAAGACCAAAACCTCCACGGATAGTATCAAACCCACTATGATTAGAACTTGTATGTCCATTGATATCTCCACCAGTAAATAATTTTTTTCTGCTTGGTATCTTTTGCACCATCTCGTCTAAATTCTCCCAAAATGGATACAAATCGGATACAGCTGTCTGAATCTGAAAGAACCCAATATCGATACGAGTCCAATATGGATACATCTCCTTGATGATGAACCCATGCAACATAGGAACAGTCGCTGGCTAGTCTACTTAGCTTGTAGCTTTCACATTTAGATCATCTCTAGCCTAAATTAGAAACTGCCGAGCAACAGGCTTAATTTGTTCAACTGGTGCCTTTTCTGGGTAGTACAAGTTCTGTTGCTGTTCTTATTGCTTCTGTAAATGTGCTTTACATCCAACCATTTGAATATTCTGATAACAGCACTGCGAAAAGTTGACATGTGATTCTTGTGGACATCTTTGGTCGATCAACAGCAGTATAAAATTGCCTTCTTTGAGCTTGCCTCAAATGTGTGGGCTTGTATTTGTGCTTTGGTTGTCTTGTTTGTTATGAAGGGGGGTGGTTTGCTTTGGTTGAATTAATCACGTGCATTTTGCATGGCCAAAGCTTCAGAGAACTCTAATTCTTCATAGGAATGCTTAACAAGATTCCTGCAGCATTTTAGTTCATAGTGGCATGTTGCTTACCACTATCAAATAGGCAAATAGTGCATTTTCACTGTGAACTGTAAATGCGGTAAACTATCATTTCACTTCTAGCTTATTGCACCTTTTTCTCTTATTCTTTTGTATCTATCGGTCCTTCTCATGCGGACCCTTAAGTTTGTAATAGATCATTCAATTTGTTTGTGGATGAGCAGTAGCTCACTTGATCCCATGTGAACAATAACAGAAAGTGACATGAGAGATAATCTAGAAGAGTTTGAGTAAACCACAAATTACACCCCCAGTGGTGTACATGCACATCTAATAGTAATGATCTTGTGTGAATAGAAAAGTGACTTGAAAAGCAGTTAGTTCTCAACAACTGGGAGGTTTAAGCCAATATCATTTATGAACTTTTGTGAACAGACAAATGAGAGTTGGAAAGCAATTAATTCTGGATAACAACAAACATTTTGGGATATTTAAGCCAACTTGATATAGAATGTTTTCTAAAAGTCATGCTGAATGATATAAGCATATGTGGAGACCCTTTTTTTTCCTTCTGAAACCAGCTAACAAGAAGTTGAAAATTGGTTATTTATTTATTTATTTTAACATTCTATAGCTTCAATGTTTCTCTTGTGCAACATCAGAATTCATGCTGCATATTCAGGTGAAGTCTATCCTTCCCCTCTTTAAACAGAAAAACTTTGAGACACGCATAGGTCAAATTTAAACAGTTTTGTGTGCTTTTAAATAATTCTGTACATAAAGTGATGTCCTTGAAATATTTTTTCATGCAGCACTGACCCTTAATCCACACACAGCTAAGGGTCTTATTGAAATTTTGACTCTCTCTCTGCACGTGCGCGTGCGCGCGCACACCATTTTCTACCATTTCATGAATGTAAAGCCTACTAACATCGCTGGAGGTTTGGGGGGGGGGGGCGTGCGTTATTGCCTTGTTTAAGTTTGAAGGGATAAGAGAAAGCAGATTGGAAATGAGATTAGTGGTTCGCTCTTTATTTCCTTATTTACTTGAGCAGCTCCCTAAATTTTGTACTTCTTGCTGCCTTCTTTAGTTCATCTTCTATTTGGTGATACCATTCTAGCATTGCAAAGAAACTGTCAGTCCAACTCTAGTTTTGTTGATAGTGTTTTCATCTTACTTTTCACTATATTTTAAACCATTGATATTGATTTAAAAAATAATTTCACTTGTTGCATCTTCGTCCTGGAAGCTTGAATTTACACTTTTCTTGACTTTTACAGTTTGTACCATATAAGAATATCTTTTGTCACTCATTTGTATGCTATGGCATATATTGCCTTCTGTATAATTGCAGATGAGCATTTTAAGGAGCAGTGAAATCAAAATTACATTTCAAAGTGGTTAAGAAACTCGATCAAACAATTTGACAGTTTTGATGAGTCAATGAATGCACTACAGAATTTCTTTGCAGAGGTTGAGTTATATCTTAATCGCTTATACTGATTTCCATTATTCATGTTATCCTCAAATCATTCCTCATTTTGTTCTCTTTACAGAAAATTTTGACCCAGGAAGGCAATGAAAATGAGTATGCCACTTCTGATACTGATACGGATTGTTTAACTACTTCGGAAAAGAATTTGAAAGAGGTGAATGTACAAAAGGTAACTGAGAAACAAAAGATCAATCCACGTAAGAGAAAGAACATATTTCTGGATGATGCACTAGCAGAACTGAAACCTCTCTCAGCAAGAAAAGGTCAGTGCCTTGCTGAGTCTGCTGGCGAAACTAATGAGAAACCCTTAGACAACCATAGAAAATGCGCGGACCAGGAAAGCCATCCTCTAATATCCAGGCGATCCTATTTACCAACTTTTAACTTGGTATTGTGACTTCTTGAAAAGATTTCAATATTTTTTTATTTTATTTATAACTGTCAAGAACCAGTTTAGACAAAAGCTTAAGCTGTTGAGTTGTGTGATTACAAGGTGCATCAATCAGACATAGTGTTTAACATTCCCCCTCACATGGACCTTTGGGCTACATGGGTTGGCCTAGGACAGGACAGGTGACGGGTGTTCTCTCTTTTAAAGGCAGAGCAAGGGGGAGTGGTTACATTTTTGTATTGATCTTGATGAGGAACAAACCCAGGACCTTTTGCAACCTGGCCTTCTGATACCATGTCAAGAACCACTTTACCCTAAAGCTTAAACTATTGAGTTGTGGGATAACAATGTATATCTAGCTGATGTAATGTTTAACAATGACATGCAGGTGTCAGAAATCTAAACAAAATGATGCTCTTAGGAATGGAAATATGTTAGGAACCACGCAGCACTGCAAACAGATTCCTGATGGACAATCCATTTCATACAGCAATCTCCAATGGAATCTCCTTTGAAGGCACAACAACAGTTAGCCCTGAAAGAGTAGTATATCTAGATCGAAGTGACACTGAACAGGAATTTTTATTAAATAAGAGTGAATTCTTACGACCAAAGAAAAAGAAAGCAGAAGGATCCAACTGACAATTTTGTTGACAATTTTTCAGATTGCAAGCCTCAGAAACAACTTCATAATCTATTAATGGAAGGTTATAAGTACTCCTCGCATATATCATCATATTGCAGCAGAAAAAAAAGCCACATTTGTTGTTTGGTTTGCAAAAATCCTTTAGGATTCCCTGCGAACTTTCTCGTCGCATGTTCAACAATGTCGTCATCTAAGTCGTATTTATCACATGTCCTAACTTATGAACCTAGGGATTATAAATCTTCAGATTGTGTTCCTCGGTCTCAAATTAATAATGTTCAATTTATGGTCTCTGAAATTTCTTCTGTTGATCAGCGCATGTTCGATAGGTGCACCATTGACGGTGCACTGCAACACGACATTTGGTGTGAAGAAGTTGGGTGTGTTTTCAGGGCAGTTTTTTGCCCTTTCTGTGGTTTCCACAACACATGTCTGGGAGTACAAATAAAAGCAATCGATTCTTCAAATATACACTCACTAAACAAGGTAATTCGATCTGTATTTTGTTTATATTGCTAGGTTAGTCTTAGAATAAATTTCATTGTTATTTAGTAAAATTTGATATGGTTATGTTCTTCACTGAATATTTCTTCTTCAAAACCAGTATTTGAACTATAAAGTGATGCTTTATGATTTATGTATAAATATTTCAGGAATTAATGATAATATTTTCACTTGTTTTTGTATTACCTCTATATTATGGGCTAATGGCACTCGGTTGATGTCCGTCTAGTTCTAGTAATATTTCTAGTGCGTGATGTAGAATTTCTACATGTCAATTATCCATTTGCCCCCCTAAATTATACTTGCCTTTGTACTGTATTTCTTTCCAGAACTTGTTACTGCTTTGTTTCTTTCTAATGAATTTAACTTTTAACACTGACCATGCCTTTGATTAATGAATTTGATAATTTGGGAATGTGATGCTGATGTAATAAGCTGCAAGGTGCTGAAATGCTTGGTACTGTGAACACCACCACCAAACACTACAGGATGATGCTTCCCAAGAGCTCTACAGGATGATCTTGATGCAAGGGGCAGTTTTTTCGGCCGCAAATGATGCTTCCCAAGAGCTCTACAGGATGATCTTGTGTACAAATGATCTTTTCTGTCGCATGCGTGAAAGGGTTGTATTTATTATTTTCCCCATTTATGTCTATTAGTATATTTTTATCTAGAATTTATCAGTTGTAATTATTTTCAAGGCATACTTGTGAAATCATTGAAACCAATCCAAGTGACTTGTTAAGACACGTGGAACAGGGAGTAGATCTGCTTCTGAGTGTGCTATTCCCAGTCTCAGCAGCCTCTGATGAAGAGGACGTGACCAATAAATGTGGACTTCTAAGCCAAATTTTTTTTAATGATTACAGTTGTAAAATCAAGTCTCTTCTTTGATTGAAGATTTGTAAGATATAAATGATTTGCTTTGATTTGATGTTAATTGGCTAATTTGTACGTTTGACGCTATTTTGAAGAATAGAAGTGTCCAATATATTTATGAAGATAACTCAATTTTTCTGTTGTAAGTTAGAAGATAACTCAATTTTTCGCTAATTTTACACGTGGATACATGTGAAGAAAAATACACAATATAATTTGTCTGTGTATGAGGAAGTGGGGGTCGGAATAGGCTTCTTGAAATCAAGAGTCGGTAATTTTTTAAATAAGAATGATGTTGGGGATTGTTTTGAAAATTGAGTGAAAGAAAGAGCAAGGGCATGCTTGGCAATTTGGAAGTGAATAAACTAGGAAATCAAGAAAGCAGTAAAATGGTGAAATTTAAGGAAAGAAAAAGGAAAATATTATCTTTTGTTAAAAAAATTTGTAAAGAAGCCGGCAACTGATGGTTAAATAGTTTATTTGGTTGGACGGTTGAAAGTGAGAGAAAAAATAAAGAAAGTAGATTGAAATAACAATAAATAATCACTTCCTTGCACTTTCTTTACTTTGTGTAAGAAAATGAAATAACCGAAAAATCCATGTGGCTAGAAAGTAAGAATATATTCTCTCTTTGTTTTACTCAAACAAATAAAGTTGGAAAGTGGCTATCATTTTCCATCTCCCTAATTTTAAAATTTTAAAAGTCATTGGTATTGATTGCTTGAAACAAGAGAATTTATTTGGAATTTTTCTTATTTTCTATTTTCACTTTTTAAAGAAGGATAGGCTATCAAGACGATGACGACAACAACGACTGAGACTTTTATTCCTAGCATATGGGGTAGGCTACATGAACCAACATGAGAATCACGCCGGTTCGAGCAAATGAATCCTCCGCCTCCATTCATTCCTATTGAACAATGTACTTTCATTAAGGCCTTTGGCATCCATATCTTTTCGTATCGACTCCATCCACGTTTTCTTCGGTCTTCCTTTCGCTCTTTTGACTTGCCTAAATCGATAATATCCATTCGTCGAACCGATACTTCCGTAGGTCTGTAGCAGGCCAAACAGCGTTATGATAAAACTTCCCTTTCAATCCTAACGGAAAGTTACGATCACACAAAATCTCCGTAGCACTCCTCCATTTCAACCAACCAACATGAATTCTATGGTTGTCGTCGCTATAGGTCTCCCGATCCATTTGGATGATGGAACCTAAATATCTAGTTTGATCGCTCGGTGATATTTCTTGTCCATCCAATATTGTACCACTGTGATATTAACTTCTCAATCTAAACCCTCGAGATTCCAACGTTTATCTTCATAACTCCAATTTGGTATTAACCTCTGCTTGCGTCTCATTTACCAGAATAATACCATCAACGAATAACATTGACCAAGGCATCTCATCTGGATAATTCTAATTAGCTCATCAATCACTAACTTAACACGTATCCTTGATGCAAGCCATTTGTGATCGAAAATCCTTCATTAGGCCGCCGCAAGTCCTTACATTTACGATTACTCTATCATACATGTACTTGATTATATCAATATACCTAATCGGGATTCACTTCGTCATCTTTGTCCGCCATTTAGGTAACTTGACATATGTGCTTAATCAATAAAAACCATATGCAAACATCTTCTGCTCTTTTGAAAACGTTTGACAAGTTAACGTAGCAAATGAATAGACTCTATCAATAGACGACATTAGTTATATCATTGGAGTTTGCATCATGAGATTTGAGACCATGATTTTAAATATCGGTTATTTCAAATGTTCGAGAGAGATGCATCATATAGCGGATTGAAGATATCGTCATATCAGCCGATATATTGGACGATAATATATTAGTTTTATAGTTTTGATAGGGCTCCCAAAACGATTTATTGGTTGGTATATTGATTGATATGACCAATATTTGATTCACCGATGATAAAGGATTATTTTCATCCTTCAGTGAAAAAATGCTACAATTTTAATATATTTGTTCATTGGTCTGACACATCACATTGTACTTTCCAAAATTGCTGTGTTGCTGTAACCCTATGTTGAGAATCATATTACTGGGCTTAGCCGAAACCAACTGAACCCAAACTTTTATTAAAAAAGGTTATAAAAAAAAAACTAAAACTAAAAATATAATGTATGACTGTTAAATAACCGATGGTCGGTATGCAGAACTCTAACAATACTGCTTGTGCACTGAAATTGATAAAACACAACGGGCGTTTAATTTACCAAGCATACTACTATCTAACTACTATCTACTAAGAGCTTTGAGGCCTCGAAAGAAAATCTGTATGCAGAAAATAAATACGCATTTTGAGTAACTAAATATGTTTGCTTTAAAACATACTAGATATGGCACGACCAATGCCCGTGAAGTTCTTGCATTGTCTAGTGAAGACGAGTGTAGTAAGGCTATTGCCGCATGAATAGCCAGTGCTTGTAATGTTTATGTGTAATATCAGCTGTTTGGCCTGTTTGCTCGCCGGCAATAGTAATTGATTTGCATAAATCCCCTATGGTTTGTTCGATGTGCAAGTTAATTATCTATTCGGCTTCCATAATTATGTTAAATACTCCTAGATGACTGGTAATAAAGCTTTATGGGGGGAAACAGACTCAGGAAAGTTTGTTCTCCCCTTCCCCGGCTATCAAAATTAGGCAGAGACACACGTGTGTTTGTGTTTCTGAATACTAAAGTTAACAGTACAAACAAACCCTGCATGGCCTCTCACACAAAAATCCTGCGTTATCTATTTGATTACTCGGACCATAGCTTCAGCTTCCTCCCATGCAATGATGCAGTCTACAGCCGCTATCAAGAGAACTGGCATTGTTCAGCACAAAGGAGAATCGAAATGGAGATCAAGAGTTACCCTGTTGGTGGTTCTCTAGACATAGTGGGCGCTCGCTTGTTCCGTTTGCTCTTTGTTGTGTGCCTGTAAAAAAACTTGTTAAGAGCCACCAATGGAGCATAGTTGTTGCGGTATGACTTCTCTTCGAAGTGGGAGCTCATGGTTTCGGAAAAAACCGGCATAGGGTTTCGCTAGGTAATATAAACCACTATTATATACGATGAACCACAACGAGGTTTTATTTCATTGAAATCAATAATAATGATAAATCACACATTATAATTAGAAAACAATAATGATAAATCGAGCAGCAGTTAAAAGTGACCCCATAAGGAAACATGCACCGATATTAACGCTAATTTATATGATTAAAGCCGAGCTGTAGTAACATAAATCATGTATGTTCTGAAGAAAGCATGCAACTTCTCTGCAACATAACATTGGATTTTCCTCAGTCTTACCGAATTAAAAGTCATTAACCTTTACTATAAACATCTCTGGATAAATTAAAGATATGCAGCATATATTAAGAACTGCATATTTTGCTGTTAATTTCAATCAGTGATCAGCCAAGCAAGTCATAGCTCTCTCCAGAGTGAAAAAGGACTGTTACTCCCAGGTATCTCCATTTTTCCTAGCAAGTGATCAACTCCTGCATCCAACCTCAACTTTATGAAAATGCAGCTTCAACACGAAAAATCCGAGTAAAACAAAGATGGTAAACTAAAAGGGTTGATTGCATATAATACCCTTTTATTTAACCCTCATTCAGCACTTCTAACCCATCAACTGTTTAATTTGCAGCCAACACTATTTGAGTTGGTGTCAAGCTGGATAACCATGAACTCACACTATTTTCAGATCAAAAACATTGGACTTCATAAATTCCCGATAGCACAATTCAACTTTCACAGTTTTCTTATTCAAATAATATTGACAAACAGATGCTTAAAAATCAAATTATATAAAACAGTTTTACTGGTGTTTGGTACTTCTGTGGAAAAACTGTGAAAATTTAATGATGTTATTTATAATTTATAAAGTTGGATGGCTTTATCTGCCATTTACATAAAACTCAATAATTTTATCTGAAAAACACTGTCATGCCCCCTTTAACTAGAGTGTCGGATGCTAAAAAACCAATTTAGTAATCTTAAGCGCTGGATGAGATATGGATAAGTGTTATAATGCAATTAACACTAAATAAAGGGCTTAATTGCAATTAACACCATTTAGGTTTACCTTGTATTGCACTTATTACCCCTAAACTTGTTTATTAGCACGATACTGCTAGGGTCTGTACGGATGCGACTTGAAAGAGAATTTGACCTGATATTCACTAATTCTTTCTCATGAACCATTCGACTGGTGACGATATGATGTAAAAAGGAAAATTTGATATAGTTGCTGACTGACTCTAGGGTGATATGTGCTAATTAACTAGTTGAGGGGGTGATTGGTGCAATACAAGGTTAACATGAGCGGTGTTGTATGCAATAAACAACGAAAAAAGATGACCACATACTCGAGTTTGATAGCATAGTTTCATAAAAAGCCATTTGGCCCAGACTTCCTGAAGATTTCGAATTCGATGGAGAAGAATCATCAACCATCTGATTAACATGTTCACCTGAAGTCTTGGTTTTCTTCTCGTCTGGAGATTCAATCTCTGCCTCGGCTTCAGATTCAGTGTTACTTTGCAATGGAGCCGTATTATGCTTTCGCTTTGACCGCGCCCTCCTATTTTGGAACCAATTACAGACATTTGTTTCGGAAATTTGCCCATGCTGGGTGAGTTCGTTTGTTATCTCCTTTATCTTTTGTTTGCTTGGTGTCCCATTGCCTTGATCAAATATGCTCTCGAGTATCTGTAGCTGGACAGGCGTTGGGGTCCAACGCTGCCTTGCAGCAATCTTGTGGCCCCCAGATAACATCAGCGGATCAGAATAAAGGTTCCCAAGTCTCATTCCTAAACGAAAAAGTGAACAATTATAATGTAAAAACAAAAAGGAAACATTGATTAATCTTAAGCCAATTGCCTGATACATACAGATTTCTTGATGTATATCAAGATCAACATTTTGGTATGTGGATTGCGGAATTTAAAATTTTCAACTAATGAAAGTTCTAACATTTTTCTTAATGAGTGTTCTGCTATATACTAGAAAGTTCTAAATAAAAGAAAAATATTTATAGAAACAACTATATAATAGTCATCTGATAATAGTAGGGAACATGCAACCACAAGCTTCAGAAAAATAAGAAAATAATGCAAGTGCTGTACTTCACATGGTTACCCACAGAAGCTGTTTAGAAGAAAGGGCAATTTTGTGATTATTCAGAGGAACAAGAAACATACCTATTTGACCGAGTTAAAGTAATCCACAACAATGTAAAATAAAGTTATTAAAAAAATACTACTCACTCCAAGGTTAATGCACTAATACTACTGACTTAAAATTATTAATTTATTATAAATACGTGCATCACACGTGTATATTACTATTATTTATAGTGCCAATCTGAATGTCAAAATTTGTCAGATACTACCTTGATTACTTTCAAGGAACAACTTCAACAAATTCCACGAGTAATCTAACATAATACTGAGAAATGTGACAACATTAACTTTGATGGGTTCGACGAACAACTTCATCGTTCAAACTACTTAGGAATGATACAAACAAATATCTTGTGAATCTTGTACATTATTTTGCGATTCTTTTGAGCGGCTTATTAGTGTATTTTTCTTTTTGCTTCAATAAGGTATTTGATCTTTCCATGCTTTTCATATAGGCAATTTGTATATTAAGTTAAGGAACTTCAAGATTTTGTTCAGGAAAATAAAATATACTCACCATCCAACCTCTTTTATGTGAATTATAATTGGCATTAAACGGCAAGGGCGCATCGAAATTTAATGGGCCCCACCACAAAATTAGGAGTCATATAATTGCTGTATTGTAATATTGGGAGCCCGTGGACATTAAGAATGTGGATCTAGATAAACTGTCTCCATGATTATAATAAAGGAAAGAATATTGTATGGTAATACACCATTGACATAAAGTGATAAGGAGACCCCATACCATACCCCTCACCAAATCCATTAGAATTATAAAAATTGATTTGATTTTGACATGTAATAGATAATTTTGTTCGTCAACAAAGTTGTCCCATCAGGAGAGCATGAACTAATGTTGAGAGATTTATAGCGCAGTTTAAACTTAGTTTAAACTTGTATAACTTGGTATAAGGGTATTGGATCCATGAAGAGAATACGTTCTATTTCACTCTTGGCTTTTCCCTAATTCGCACTTTTGCATAATTTCCTGTAGAAAATATACCATAGTTTCCCTTCTTATAGATTTCTACTCTAAAGAGAATTTTCTATGGCCAACTGCTCATATAACATTATGAAAAGCCTCTTTTTTATAGATTCCTAAAACAGAAATTCGACACTAAATAGGAGAGGATTAATGCTAAACCTTTGTTAGATCTTTCATGGAGCTTAGATTCATACCTGATCCCTTCTTAATGGGAAAAGGCTTAAATGATGATGATGGGTAGTGTATTCAATCAAGAGAAAAGCTAATGAAATTTCTTCTTCTTTTTTAATAGAAATTCTTAATAAAAAAAATTGCACTGAGTGCTTTCTCATCACTCTAATTTTCTTAGCATATTGGCCAATTTTATGTGACTCATTGATTGCCCATATCATAAACTCACTCTCCAGGCCTTCCATGCACTTTAGCTCATCCAATCACATCGAACACAGACCATAATAATTTTTCAAGTCCAAACTAACTTTCATAATAAAAACAGTCCCAACTAAGTAACCATTGAACTAGAAATGCCAACAATTTCAACTATAGCTTTGAGTACATGATACATGAAAAACATGATTAATAAATGCCAAGTATTTTCACTACAGACTCGAATCTAATAAATCCCAAAATTGTAAATGTCAAATAAGTAGCTATCGCCACCACACAAACAGATCTAATCAAACTGTACACGTCTCAAATTCATTGAACATCAACAACAACAAAAAAGACCAATCTGAAGAATAAAGTATCATAATTCTCCAGAAAAATAAAAATATACTAATTATGAAAGAAACCCCTATAAACATGTTCTCTAATTTGCAAATACATGTTCAGAACAGGTAAAAATTGCAGTAAATTGAAACTTAACAACATGTGCACCGTCCAATGAATAACCCAGTTTTTAATATCCAAAAACAATTCCTTAATTTCAAGTACATCCCCCCCCCCCTAGATTCAGAACCTAAACAAATTAATAAGACTTCAAATTATCCAGAAGCCAAAAATACTCCATTTCCTTTCCAAAATCTCCCTTTTTCCACTTCAGAAAGCTCTATATTTGTCAAAAAGTACTAAAAAGGGACAAAAGGCCCAATTTCCATTGCAAAATCTCCCCGTTCTCACTTCAACGGGACAAAAGAAACCCAATTTCAATTGCAAAAACTCTCCTTTCCACAAATCAAGCAAAACCCAGAACCCAAAATCACTTCTGTTAGAATAACCATATATATGACTCAAATATCATATTACTATATTATATAGCATATGAGAGTAATGGTTATTCTCATGAAGTTTTGAATAGTTATCCACATTTAGTTATGAGTAGTTATCATGGAATTACCAGATAGTTTTGAAAACTATTATAACTCACTTAATAGAAGGGGTTATATAAAAAGAGTTCTTGCCTACACAATTAACAAGAGAAGACACAAATAAGACTTGTGAATTAAGTTGGTTTTTCTATCCATCAAGAAAACTCAAAAAGAAACGGAGAAGGCAAGAAAGAACAATAGAATCGGTTTATTCTTATTCTTCAAATTATGGTATCAAGATATGTTTCTCTAGACTCATGTTGGTATGTACATGAGATTATAATATTATGAATCATGCCATATAGATTAAAAATATATAAATTATATGTTAATTTCTTACAATTGGTATCAGAGCCCAATGATCTGGTTTCGGCCAAATTCCGATCAAAATCGAATTCTCCATCGACTTATAAGAAAAGAGGGTTTTTTTCTTCTTTCTCTTTGAATTTTTCGGCGATGGCGTCATGGTGACTTGAAGTGGCCGGCCTCCGGCATCATGCCTCCGGTGTCGCCGGAGATTTCCGTCGCGGGCATAGGTGGCCATGATAGCGAGAAAGAGAAGAACCCATCAAGTTTTTAATGGGTTCATTGAGGCTATCAAACTCTAATAAAGGGAGAAAAGGAAAATTATTAAAAGGCCCTTGAAAATTATTTGGGTTATTTAATTTTCCATTTATTTTATAACCATATTTCTCTTGTCAAGCCTATGTGATAATGGTGTTTTGAAACTTGTATATATTATTAGCAAGGAAAAGATAGCTCTACTTCTTGATTGTTGGTTTCAACCATTTTCTTGAGAAATTAACGTTCTAAATCCTTATTTTTTGTTATGATATTTTTTGTTGTAAATTTTAAAATTGATTATGCTCTACTCTACTTAAGATTGGTTTTTATGCTTTACTCAATAGAGACTAGCCTAAAATTAATTTATTATGTTTATTGATCTTTATGTATATTCAAATTTGTTTGAATATTCCATCATCTTTCATTTCCTTGATCAATATCGACTTGTGGTTTAAATCCATTTTTTGAATTAGAGGCAAAATTGATTCGTTTTATATTGGATAAAATATATTATTTAGTCAATTTTCGGATCTAAATTATTTATGCAAATTTTAGACTGTTTTGCAATTACTTAATCTTTTCTGTAATTACAGAATGTAATCTTCTTAATTATTTGGATCTGTTTGCAAAAAATCTGAATAGAAACTGAATCCGGAGGTCTTACTGTAAATGTTACAGTAAATTTCGGTATTTACAAATCAGTCCAGAATATTTGTTTTGCAAATTTCAGGAGGTTGTTTTGTAACAACCTAAGTTCATTATGCAAGATTATTGTTTTATGCCTATTTTTAATAGTTCTTTCATAGAGGTTTGGATGAAAATAATTCATATAACTTCCTTATCATATTATAATCATGTTAGAGTTATCCTATATGGAAATTATATGGATTATATATGATATTTGGTGAATTTTATGAATTGCAAATTATATAAGATATACTTATTCATTTTTGATGATCCAACATTCATTGGAAATTATTTCTCGTGCTAAACACATATTGTCGATTTATACTATCATATACCAAATATAAATATTGTGTTTATGAACATGTGTTGTTTCATCATATATATTTAAAATGATGGATTAAAATTTAAATGTCATTCACAACTAAATTATCATATGAGTTAAGAGTAGCTACGACATTCTAATTTATGTGACAGTTTTCTTCATTTCATGTTAGTTTTTTTTGTATTTAGACGACATCTAATATTGCAATTATTTTCATCCAGATAATTACTTGGCCCCACAGGGAAGTGATTATTTATGTGATTCGATTGGAATAAGATAGCTTAAAGAAATATTAGAATAGAAGTTTCTTATGCCCACATGAAAAGAAATTGTCTATCTGATATTACATTCCTAGTGTTATTATGCAGAGTTCTTTTAATTGGATTAAAATGGCTTAAAGAATGTTAGAATAGAGATTTCTTATGCCCACAGGAAAAAAGATTTCTATTTTGATATTAAATTACCAATCTTAATATATTGTAATTAGTAGATTTATGCATTTAGCAATCTCTACCCACATGAGGGTTGAATTTACTAATAAAGTAGACATTGGTATATTTTAATATACTCAGGCTATCATAGCAATGATGTGTATATTGACTTGATTATAAAGTTATTCTACTTGTAATCCTTGCATATGTATCTAATGACAAATTTAAGAATTTTGAGTTCGGTGAGAGTAAATTTTCTAGTACGTAAAGTTTGAGAAATTATTTTACTTTCTTAAGAACATAAAGGATAAAGGTAAAGTGGACGACTCCCGTTATTAACTCGTAAAATTTAGTTTGTCCAAAATATGGATATTTGGATGGGACATTGGAAATAAAGATATTTTTAATCATAAGAAAGAATTAAATGAGGCTATAAAAGATTTAATTAAAATGGCTCATGATTAAGAATGTATGTTTAAAGGTATATAATGGAATACATTTATATATTGCTACGAGACTTTCACAAGTATTGTGGTTGAGAAATTTGTCATAAGGTTTAAAAAAATTGACACATATTAAAGGCTTTAGTATCTATTATGACAAATCTTAGTTTGCCAACAACAAGATATAAAATGTCAATTAAAGGCGTATCGACATAAGATTATAGAGCACATTTGATTTTTAGCACATAAGGATGGAGTCTAATTATTGACCTGTTGGCTAAATTATTATGTGTCATTCCATTTACAGGCCATGAAAGAAATATGAGACTCATAAAGATTCAAGTGTTGTGTACCATTTTCCTAAAATCTATATATAGTTTTATGTCTGGACATTTGGATGTTGTTAGTGATATTATACATGACTAATAAAATGTACACATTATTCTTAGGTTATATGATTTTTTGCTATTGAAGCAATTTAAAATGGGACTCTGAATAATTATAATAATTATTTGTAAGGCTATATGTATATGCATATGAAGTTTCTTAAAAATAAATTAATTGCTCATTAAAGTGTAGCTATTTAATTGGCCATAAAGTATAGTTACAAAGATGATATATGATTAAGAAATTAATATGATATTTTAAGTCAAGTGGGAGAATGTTAGAATAACCATATATGTGACTCAAATATCCTATTACCATATTATATAGCATATGAGAGTATTATTTGTGATGGTTATTTTCATGAAGTTTTGAATGTTTATCTACATTTAGTTATGAGTGGTTATCATGGAACCACCGGATAGTTTTGAAAACTACTATAACTCTCTTGATGAAAAGCGTTATATAAAAAGAATCTTTACCTACACAATTAACAAGAGAAGACATAGATAAGACTTGTGAATTAAGTTGGTTTTTCTATACATCAAGAAAACTCTAAAGGAAATGGAGTAACCAAGAAAGAACAATGGAATCGGTTTATTTTTATTCTTCAAATCATGCTATCGAGGTAGGTATGTTTTTCTGGACTCATATTGGCATGTACATGAGATTATAATATCATGAATCATGCCATATAGATAACGAAATATAAATTATATGTTAATTTCTTACAAATCAAGCAAAACCCAGAACCCAAAATCACTTCAACTACTCTAAATTTATCACAAAAAAAGGGTGCAAAATTTACTTCCCCCCCCCCCCCCCCCAATTTCACAAAAATACAAGGAACGAACCTGCAATGGAATCGTTTTGGGCAGTGATGATGTTAGAGAATCCACTGACCTTGTGCATCTGTGCATCTGACGGCGGCTGTTTTGGGCAGCTGCTCGCAGATGGCGGCGTACTCGGAGATCTGACGGCGTAGGACCTCCAGCTGCTCGTCCGTCATCACCTTCACGTAAAAAAATACCTCGCTCATGTTGACGGCGTTATCTTTAACGGAGAAGCAACCACCCCTTTGGGTCTCCATCCTCCCTCGTCAATCACCTTTCTCTCTCTCTCTCTCCCTCTAAATTCAAAGAGAAAAGGAAAGAAAGGGAAGAAGACTCTCTTTGTTTGTGAAAGGGGAGAAAATTAGGAAATAAAAAGTAAATAAATTAATTGGTGAGGTACGGTTGGGAGAAACTGCTATGCAATCCAAGCAATTGCAAGACTTTGGATGATTTCTCTTACACAAAATCCAAAGCCAAGGTTTGCAAGTGGCTTGCACCGTGCAAGTCCTTGCATGCTAGTTTTTCCGGTACGGATGCATGGTTCCAATTCCAAGGGGAAGTGCCCACAAATTAAGTCTTTCGGGGGGCAATTTAACGAGTCTCGATGCGTGTTTGTCTTGGATGCTTGTGTGCAGGACATGGTTGGATCATACTAGCTTTGGAAAATGAAAAGAAAAAACATTGCCATGCATTAAATAAGGGCTCGAGCGCAAGGACTAATATGCCAAAACATATTAATTAATCTGTAGGGAAATCACAGGAGGAAAAGTGTTTGGACAAAGAAACGGCAGAAGAGTGACTGCTATTATCAAATAATAGCATGGGTGCTCTCCTTCCATCTTGGCCACACATCAGCACGTATGATACACCAATATCAAAGGACTCCCCGTTTCACACAAATCTCGGCCATTCATCTCGATTTTAGATGAATCTGAAATGTTGAGAATAATAGCACGGATACTATTATTTTCATAATTGCGGGCACTCCGAATCCGAAAGAAACGGTGTGCGGGAAGGAAGAAAGAAAAATGGAGGGAAAGGAAAGTTGTTGGATTGACCCTGTAGTGCCTCTTGTGTGACTTTGAGGTCATGCCACTCAAAAGCCTCTCCTTAGTCCTATTCACACGGTTTTTCATGGGAAAAAGGGGTCTGAAAAAGCAATTAAGGATTTGTTTTTTAATCTTTTCTTCATTTTTTTTATTGTCTTCGTATGCCATTTGAGAGCAAACAAGTCTCTGCTGTAGAAGCGAGGTTCTGCAACTGCCTTTCTTTGTTATAATCCGGTTTATTGGGAAACTTTTCGTTCCCGATTAGAGTTGTTTATAGGCTGAAGCAGTGGTGCATGACTACTTGGGTTTGAGTCCAACTTAAATACCGGTGTGTAAGTTGAGTCGGGTCGAGGTTTGTGTTGGCTTTACCGGGAGTTACACTGTTGGATATAGGTGCCCTCAAAGCAATTATTGTAATTAAAGGAGCATCTATACAAGAGAACAATCTTACTCGAGATGATAGTATGTACCTGATTTGTCTTTATCTTTCATGTGATGCGTTTTATTCACCATCACATATCGTATAGACATGAGATAAAACCCTTAAGATTTTGCTTGACTGCCAGAACGATGATGGAGATCATAATAGTGGAACCTGGGTAATTGATAAGCACGTCCTTAAATGTCCTTAGTCGTACGAGTATCGAGATTGGGAATCAGTACTCCAGTTTAGACTAGTGTGTATATTTTCTGACCCGATTGGAGGGCGATAGCTGATCCTATAGTTTTTGGTATTTAACACCGAGGATTGTATACATGTGCTTATAGGATGAGTTACACTGGACGGACTCACCGAAAACTCCTAGTTGGTTATATACCAATGTCAAATAGCAGTTCTCTGGTGACATGAGTACAGGGTAATCTCTAGGACCTGAGATCACCATAGTGCCGCTATACTTAGACTTCTACCTTACCACGGCTCAGAGGAGTCGTGCAAATAGGTTTTTGTTGGGTATAATCCCGAAGAACGTGGAGGCATTGAGCGGTCAAGAGGATTCGTCTCTCCCGGTATAAGGAGTTGATGTCGCGTTGTGCAGAACATGACTACAACCACAAGTTGGTGGCCACCGCAATAGAGATAAACTGATGAGTGTTATCGGTTGTATGTCCGGATGGTTATGAGTCCTTTGTCGCACGACTTTTCGAGTTAATGGGATCTGACAGATTCCAAACTCTAGACCTGATATGCAATACTCTTAGACGAAGAGATCGGACTGTACACTGATATCGCTGATAGATTTTGCAGGGTTCAGATGAGCTTGCTCGTTGATCTCCTTTCGATCAATACCTGGGTAATCGCTAACGTGCTTGTAGGCTATGAATATGATCCTAATCTACTGCCAACGTATTGTCGAGTTTTTAGAGTCTCACACAGAACTTTCTCAGCACAGACGAAACGATATAGGGCACATATGAGAATACGTGCAAGAGTTCGATTAAGTACGTATATGTACACGTATTATAATCGGGTGTTTAATGATATTAGCCGGTATATATATGATATAACCGGATTATTAAATCAAGTGTTAATTTAATAATTAAATGTATATTTATATATTGATATATTTATATATTAACTAATATCATACTCACTTTATTTTTCCTTCTATTTATATATTATTTATATATGATATAAATAATATATTTATCATTTGTCATGGTTATATATACACATTATATGTGTATATAAGAATCACATAGAATTCAAAGATAAGGATTAAACATATTTGCTCATTTAAATAAATAAATCAATGAGTCATTTTGATGATGCTCAGAAGTGGGAATTCCCCATATCATGACACGTAGCAGATGACGTGTCCCGAAGACTATGGAGCTGGAGTAAATATGATGCTTTGGGGACGTACTTCGGGACCTCGTCTCTGAGGACACACCCGACCTATCAGAGACCTCCCTGAGTACCTTCCATACTCACCTAGCAAGCGACCAACAGCTCGTCTCCGAGCCTCCTGACATGCCGAGCTTCCTCGGCCTCCCGGCTCGTCTCCGAGCATCCTGGCATGCCGAGCTTCCTCGGCCTCCCGATCAACCGAGAACGCGAAGCTCAAGCGCCTCAGCAACGACTCCGCGTATCTCGCAAAGGCGAGATATTTGCCGTCCCACGCTCCGCATCCCACGCAGGCTCGTTCCCCCATTAACGAGCGAGTCCCGCCATTAATACAGGCGTAACGTAAAGTCGTAGCCGACGGCGAGGATCTCGCACCGGCTTGCTCCATGCGACCCCTATATAAACCCCTCTCTTAGACGACTCAGATAACACAATCTTAATAACAATAAGCCGCTACTCTGCTCAAATTCCTCGGTTAACTTGATCGTCGGAGGATCCTGCGGTGGTCACCCATCCCGGGACTTCTTTGCCGGTAGCTCGGCTTCCACCTCAAACTCAACCCATTGAGACCCACACGCTTAAGAGGACAGCCTCTAAATCAAATCTCAACCGTCCAAGACCGTCATCACAAGATCGATGGAGGACAGCATCTGAAGGAGATCCGAAGCTCCATCAGTTGACGCCGTCTGTGGGAACGTTTCATAAACTTCTCCACCCATAAAGTTGATCTTCCGCCCTCGACCCGATGGCGAGCGACAATCGTGACAATCCAAATACGAGTGACCATAACAGAGGTGGGACCGGCTCGTCTCCCCCTCCTAACGTCATCAACGCCCTATCCGCTCGGATAGACAGGCTCCCATCGCTGGTGGATGCTCTCGTTCGCGTTCAAGCAGAGGGCCCTACCCACCAGACCGCAGTTCCCCCTCCCCGGGATAACGATGCCCACAGAAGGACGGATGACCATGCTCAGGCCTTCAATCACGCTCACCTCAGCGTCACCGAGCGCCGGCGTGCCAACTCCGGCAACCACGACCCTTGTGCGGCGAATGATTCCATGACCCGCTGAGCGCCGGACAACTCCACACCCCGATCTCAGGAAAGACTAGGTCGTCATTCCAACACTCGCCGCGCGCTCACACCGCCTTAGGAGATGTCGGTCAGTTCGCCTGCTTCCAGGCACAACCGACACCTCCACTCCCGCAGCGGCCGCGCATGTGGAGAACGTCGGGACTACTCAAGAAGAGCCACGCCCGAGGATTTGAGAAATCTGATAGAGCGGAATCGAAGCCGCTTCGTCGCGTCGACCCGGAGCAGGGGTAGCCACCACTCTGACTGTGCTGAATCCTCGGGGTACCACCACCGGCTCACAGCCCTCAAAAATAAAATCAAAGGCATACGATGAGATGGCCAAAAGTCCGAAGAAGAGGCTCGATATTCCGCCGATTCACTCACAAAACCCTTTACAGAAGACCTGTTGGCCGAGTATGTCTCGTCCAAGAACAAGCCGCCCAAAGTGGCCCTCTTCGACGGTAAATCCGACCCAAGGGACCACTTGGATGCATTTACGGCGGGCATGAGCTTCCAAGATAACTCGGATGCGGCCCAATGCCAGGATTTCCCCACTACGCTAATCCGGGCCGGCCGGGACTGGTTCTGAGGGCTTGCGCCGTGCTCCACTCCACCTTTGATGAGATGGCTACCCAATTCCTCAGCCATTTCGTTGGTAACCGACGTCAGAAGAATACAGTCGACTACTTATTCACTGTCAAGAGCCGAGACACGGAATCCTTCAAAGGGTATTTCCCCGCTTCTATAATGCCCTCCTGGAGGTACCCAAGCACCGCGACGAAATGGTCATCACTGTGCTGAGGCCGGATCTTAGGCACAAAGAGTGGCTCCGCTTTTTGCATTGGTGCAACTATTCGCCGCCGAAAACCGGGAAGACAAACGTCTTGCCTGAATAAGGGGGCAGATGCTATTGCGTTTTATCCGTCCACCTCTCCGAAGATGCCAAGTTGATTTATGGCACTGCGTATCGGAGGTTTAGACGGATGCGGCCGATATAGCAGACTTCGTCAGATTTCCCTTCATTGTGAGGGGTTTTTTTATTATGGGGACGCTCTTCCCTGCAGGCGCAAGCCCCTGCAGTTAATTACGCTGCCGCATCGCGGTAACCACTTTCTCCTTCTCCAGATGGTCACTTTGTGTCGTGTGTGTTTGTTTTGCTTTTGGTTGGCCGTAGATTGTATACGGAGACTAATTTATGTTGTCGCCCGTAGGGCGTGGATTAGTCCAAATCCGTATTTTCTTAGATTTGGGTTTGGGTTGAGTTTAAAGATCGTTAATCTCATTTGAGACTAAGATCAACTTAAACGTTTGTTGAGGATACGTTAGTCTAATTTTAGATTAAGATCTACTCAACGGGATCATTTAGATCCAACAAAAGAGCATTTGGGCTCGATTGTTCTAGTTTAGGGACGTTGCGGTCTATTGAATGTCTGGTTGTCGGGACCCGCCACCTCTCTGAAAACGTTGAAGAATTATAACGACATATATCAGAGGTGTGAGGAGATGTACCCTGGAACCAGTGAATGTTCATTAAAGATTTGATAATCTTGTTTGGGACTAAAGCCAATAGACTCAGTCAATTTGGGGTTCAGCCAATCCTGGGCTCAGCACATTTAATCATTTTTATTTTGGATTGATCACATTTCTGCATCAGCGATGCTGAACAATAATGTGGTCTCTGACACCCCTTTTTCTTTTGTTTTATTTGAAGTGTTAAACACTAGCATATGTTTAACGCTCACATGGGGTCACGTGGTGCCTTAAAGTAGTGTTAAACACTAAGAGCTTAAGGTGCTCATGTGGGGTCACGTGAGGCGCTTGAAAATAGGCCCAGTTTCTTTGGAATTACTCATTTTCTTTCCTGAGTGCTGAGCACTATTGGGGCCATGTGAGATTACGTGAGGCGCACTTGCATTTGATTTATTCTCCCTTCTCTTCTGAAAGTGCTTAGCACTATAAAGAGGTCACGTGATATCACGTGAGGTGTCCTAAATATGGAGACTGCCTTGTTTCATCTTATGAAAATGCTAAGCACTATAAAGGGGTCATGTGTTGTCACATGAGGCGCCTCAAATTGAGATCTGTTTTAGGTTTACTCCCCTTTTATCCTTTTGAAGAGGTTAGTTCAAGGGTCACGTGGGAGCACGTGACCTGATATGAATTGTTCTTTTTTGATTATTGAGGGGGGTAGTCCACGTGGGCGCACATGACCTGACATCTATCATATTGGGTGCTAATCTCTTTTACGTGCTTGATAAATCCTTTGTTTAAGAATTGAATTCTTTTATAGGGTTAAACCCCAGTTTTATTTGGAGAAATTAAATTCCTATATGTTACGTTGAAAGAATTAAATTCTTTAAACTCAATTTTCCCCCTAAGTTTTGAATCTGCATGACAGATCTTCCCGATGAGAATTAAATTCTCAACTTGTGGGGAGATCTGCTTCTGCAAATCTTCAACCAGAGAAAAAACTAAGTTCTTTTTAGAAGAGTTAAACTCTTGGTTTGATAATTAAATTCTCTTTTGTTTTGTGGGAGCTTATGGGGTGATCTCCTTCCTTCTCTTACATAGAGTTTTTTCTTCTTTGAAGAGATCTTTTTCTCTCTGGAGAATTAAATTCTCTTTTCTCTTTTTTTTTGCTTTCAAGGGGGGTCTTCTCTTTCCCTCCGTATCCTCCTTTTTTTTTCTTGGCTCCTATTTATAAGAGAAAGAAAAGAATCAATTTGTTTAGAAATTTTTCATTGAGAGATTTTGATTGATTTTATAATCAGCCAAAAAGATCTTTTAGATCAATCAGCGAATTTTATTTACCGTTGGATTTTTAATCCAAGGACTTCTGTTTTACAGAAGATATCTTGTTTGTTGTTCTTAACAAGATCGAGAAGATATTTCTGTTGGATATATGTATGCCCTAGAGGCCATTATATGATATTTTATGTACTGATGTGTGTGTGTGTGTATTCAGAGGACAGTCTTACTCGACATAATAGTATGCTATCTGGTTTCTCTTTATCATATGTTCACTTGATCATGTTTTTACTCATTTGGTACATGTTGATAAAACCCTAAGGATATTGGCTTGACTACTGGGATTATGATGTGGATCATACTAGTGGGACACCTATACTTTATAAGCATGTCCTTGAAATGTTCCTACTCATAGGTATATCGAGACAGGACATCGATATTCCAGTGTAGACTAGCGTATACCATTCTTGTTCCATATGATGGGCGATGGATGATCCCATATCCATCTAGTGTGCTGATACCAAAGATTGTATATGGGTGCTCAGTGAGACTGGGTACGCTGAACAGACTCACCGAGAACTCCTATGTGGTATTATATCATACGTCGGATAGCAGTTCTCAGGTGACACTGGTACAGGTTAGTCTGTAGACCCGAGATCGCCATAGAGTCTTGTGTGTCCTCCCACTGTATCTTGATCTCCACCCTACTGCGGCTCTACTGAGTCGTACAAACAGGTGGATTTTGGGTACAGTCCCGAGGCACATGGAGGCAATGAGCGATAGGAGGGGTTTCGTCTCTCCCGGTATTGGGAGTTGATGTTGCGCTATGCACGTTTGGCTATAACAGGAAGTCCCTGGCCAGGACTGCTGAGATATTACTGATAAGTGTTATCAATAGTTTCTCGATCTGTTGTAGACCATATACCGGCATGACTTATTGAGTTATTGGGGTCGTCGATTCCATCCCTAGACTCAATATGCAGCATATCTGACGAAGAGACCGGACTGTACGGTAAGTGTTGCCAATTGGATTGACAGGGGTTTTGACGGGTTCGCTTGTTCTTCTTCTGATCGCTCAATACCCGGGTAGCCGTTACGTTTAGCTGACCACTTGCGGCTTGTAGATGTTTGATATGATCATCACCTACTGCTGACGTATTGACGAGTCGTAGAGTCCCACATAGAAGTTTCCTGGCTCAGGCGAAACGATGTGGTGTGCATATGAGATATGTGCGGGAGCTTGATTAAATACGTGTATATGATACCGTATTTTAATCGGGCGTTTTATATTAGTCGGGTCGTATGAGATATGACCGGTTTATTAAATCAAGTGTTGATTTAATATTGACTTTTATCTTATTTATTTAAACCCTTTTCTTTAGATGGATGCATGCATGTATATGTACATGTTGATGTGCATACACGCATACATACATGCATTTGTATCATGTTTGATGAAACAACTTAGATGGCAATATTAGACTCACATGATTCATATTTATATATATGGATATTTTTGTTTTAAGTTAAAGATAAAGGAAATTAAATTAATGACTCGTTTCTTCACAAATGACTCATTGTTTCTACACACTTCCTCGGTTGACCTTTGACTCAACCTTGGTTAATTTCCTTTGCTCTTTAACTCATCACAAAATATCTAGATATTATTATTATTCATGGTTTGTATTATGATATTTATCTCTCCCTCTCTCATTATGATTATGAGATCATTATTCATCCAAAAGAAAATATTGCCATCTTCATCTTCCTTTCTCTAGCTCTCTTTTGAGTTCTAAAATTGAGTGAGGTTAAAAGAAAGAACGAGTTTTAAGTGGGAACCTAAACCACTTCATCATCCTACACATCTCTAGCTACTTTGTGTAGGGTGTTTGCTTCAAGGATTTCATACATCAAGTGAAGCAACAAGCTTTGTGCGAAGGACTTCGGGTGGATCGTCGTGGACTTGGAAACGTTCAAGCGAGCCGTTCCAAACCTTAGGAGATCCAAGGAGTTGCCCTAGGAGGTCTACAAAGGTTGTAGTCTCTCCACTTAGTGTTAGATAATCTTTTATATGTGATACTATTAATTGTTACTCAATAATTCTAGTTCGATTCCTAGTTAAGTTTGCTTAGCACCTCTTAAAAATTAAATTGTGGCATGTGTGATGCTTCCAAACCTTATATGAGGCACTAAGGAAACCCTACAGTGGTATCAGAGACAAGCTAGAGCTTTGGAGTAACCTAGATGACGTTAAAAACCTTGAACGAACGAAATACGACGTCCGGAGGGTGCTCTCTGAACGAAATACGACGCCCGGAGGGTGCCCTCGGCTCGTCTCCAAGCATCTTGGCATGCCGAGCTTCCTCGACCTCCCGATCAATCGAGAACGCGGAGCCCAAGAGCCTCAGTAACGACTCCGTGTATCTCGTCAAGGTGAGATATCCGCCGCCCCACGCTCCGTGTCCCACGCAAGCTCGTTCCCCCATTAATAAGTGAGTCCCGCCATTAACGCGGGCGTAACGTAAGGGCGTAACCGACGGCGAGGATCTCGCACCGGCTCGCTCCACGCGACCCCTTTATAAACCCCTCTCAGACGACTCAGGTAACACAATCTTAATTCCAATAAGCTGCTACTCTGCTCAAATTCCTCGGCTAACTTGATCGTCGGAGGGTCCTACAGTGGTCACCCATCCCGGGACTTCTTTATAGATAGCTCGGTGTCCGCCTCAAACTCAACCCATTAAGACCCACACGCTCAAGAGGACAACCTCCAAATCAAAGCTCAGCTGTCCCAGACCGCCATTGCAGGATCAACGGAGGACAACATCTGAAGGAGATCCGAAGCTCCATCACATTTCTTAGAATGTTGTAGAAAATAGATGACTCATTTTCATTTATTAATTTAAATAAGCAATGATATATTAGTTCTCATTTTTAGAATCCATAACCATGCTTATATATCTCTCTTGAGTTTTTGCTTAAGTGAGAAAGGGAAAAAGAAAAGAGAAGAATTAGTGAGCTAATTATACTACATCTCCTACCAATCATCCTTAGCAAGTTTAATTAGTGGGTTCCTTCATTTTTATGAGATCGACTTGAAGCTAAAACTTGTGTTGGAGTTATCTCAAGGTGAAACATTTTCGGCAAAGAGATCACCGAGTAAGATTGTTCCGGGCTTCGTGGACACCAGCCAGAGTGCAAGGAGAGATGGTTAACGCGCTACAAAAGTTGTAATCTTTTCTTCTTAGTTCTCTAGTTTAGATTTTTAGTCAATTGCATTGTTATTTCGATAGATTCTTGTTTGGATTGGGGCTATATTGCTACTAATTTTTGTGTGCAATTCCGCTGCGGTTGTGAGCGTCGCGACCCGAGCCCCCATACACTTACACATACACGACTTGGATTTGAGTCTAACTTTTACTCCGATAATTGATCCATGAGTTTGTTTTGGAGCAGAAATAATGGGTTCCGATTTCATGCATAAAATATATGGATATTTTGTCGTATAGTTAACCCGCTACTAATATTTTTTCACGTGGCATCAGTCTATTAAAATAAAGGTTTTATATTGATATATTTATTATTTTAATTAAAAGTATTTAAATATTTATAATCTTGACTAAAAGATTTTAAAAACTTTTTTATTTTTTTTCCATGATGTTAATATATATACGTGTATCGCAGCAAAAAATGAAAGGATTGTCTTAGGTTTAAGGTATTTTCTCATTTCAAATATCCCTTCTCTTCTGTTTATAAAATTGAAGAAATATATTTCTATTACATTATTGGATCCATTGGACTTGAACAATGACTAAATTTTTTTGCGCCCTTCATTATAAGGTTACAAAGTCTAAGCATCAGATGACTTCTTACTTCTTAGTTCCTAGGTCCAATTTGACAACAAGGGTTTTGTGAAACCCTGTTTTGTTTGAGTAAAATTGAAACCGCGATTTGCATACATGCAAACTACGGTTTCGTAATAATGGGGTTTCGTAACGTTTAAGCTTGGCAACATAGTCATGAAACTAAGGTTTCATTTGAGATAGGATCGAGGGCAAGTTTGGCTAGAGAGTTTCCATAAAACCCCTCATGGTCTACTCTCTATTAGCAAGGTTTCAATCCAAGTTAAAACGAAAGTATGGTTTGCATGTTGCAATCCATAGGTTCATAAAATTTAGGTTTTGCAAAGTTTAAAGTCGTTTGGCAACATAATTTATGAAACCAAAGTTTCGTACCTTAATTTATTTTATGGTGCAAGAGAGAAAATAAGAAGAGACGGCACTAAACTTTCTGAAATTCCATCATTTTTGGAGTTCAGAAAAATAAGGTTTTGATCTCTCAAAACTTATTGAAATCATAGTTTGGAAACTCTATTTTGGTTGCCAAATAAACCACAGTTTCAATTTTTTAAGTAGCATCGAAAAACATAAAACCAGATTTCAAAAAACATAACCTTCTTGCCAAGGCCTAAAAATTAGAAGTTTCAAGCTGTTCTTATTTTTAGGCCTCATTTGGCAACAAGGTTACGGTTTTCGAAACTCCGGTTTCATGGGGTTTCAATACTAAACTCCAAAATTAAAATTATGGCCTGTTTTGCAACCAAAGCTGTTAAATTTATTTTACAAGCAGATACATTAATTTTCCAGCAAGAAAAACGCTTCATAACCTTTGTTAAGTAGAGAATTTGGAAAATAATTAGGCTTTCTTGTTAGCAATATTAGTTGGTGTTTGGTAATAAAACATTAAAACCTGTAGATAAGACAAGCAAAGAAGTTGTTTTTGGTTAACATTAAATATCTAGCATATAACTATTATATCTTAAGATATAAGGACAACTAATGAAAGGGGGGAAATTATTCCATATGCCGGACATATTGTATCTTAAAATCTGCACGATTTAAGGACATCTCATTCCTGTGCAAATTTTAAATTATTAGAAATATTATTTGTATCAAAACTGCATTATAATATCTAAGATCGTCTCTTAGATTACCAAGTAGCAAATGTGTGCAAAAGAATAAGATTAGAACATGTACAGCAAACACAACGAATACGAAAAGTGTGCAACTTGCACCCACATCCTAGCTAGAAGCTATTTGACACATTTAGGTGCAAAAACAAAAACAAAAACTTAGGCCGTTGAAAATGAGACAAGATTAATACTAACCCTGCCAACCTTAACTAAATACATTATTATAATTTGTTGATTAGAGAGAAGATGCGTTGGCTGATTTGGTTAACGAATTCTTCGACATGCGATGTGCAATGGCCGCCGTTTCCACCCAATAGTCTTTTTATTAGTCAACACTGCATACAAGACTGTTTTTCGTGGTACCTAATGCTTGAATTCTCATGAATCTCTAGACTACTGCTTTAGGAAATAGTCATGCAAGAGGTTTCTATTGAGAAAATCGCAACAATTCCTGCTTCAGGGAACAAAATTTCAACTGTTTTTTGGGGTAAACTACTTCTATCTAGGATTTAAAAAAATATGTTAGGGACGGTTCAGGGCAAAAACAAAACTAAAGTACCCAAAAAGATAAGAAAATATCGATCCAAACATAACAATTCAGGTAACAGTAATAAAAGGGCAAAAATCCTGAAGAGGTTCGCTCTACATTGTCTGCAAGAAGAAATAACAGCAAAATAGAAATTTGGATACATAAAAACCTCAACAAAACAAGTTTTAGGGGGAAAAGAATATAGGGATCCTTCAAGATACAAATCCTTCAACACATTTTGAGATTCTAGCTAAAACAAAACACTGAAAGATAAAACATCAGGTACAATTTCAGATTCATGGTAAGATATAAGAAAAGGTATCGAATATTAAAGCCAGATTAAAAGGAGTTAAAGCAGTAATCAACAAGGTAAAAGGCCAAAGGCTATATAAGATATACAGATGGATTCTAGAGATCAGAGTTTTTAGTGAGTCTAGTTCCTATAAGGCAGTCTTCTATTTGTTTCCGCATAGCAAAAAGAAACAGCAAGGACCTATGCACTATCTTAGCTACTCTTTTCCTGCAAAAGGAAGTTTTAGAGGGAAAAAATCAGTGACAAAAAGATAAGGAGCATACAGTGACTTGGAAATTATAGAGATATGAAACGGTACAGATAGACAACCAAAGACATACAACATCGGTTCATCATTAATTTTATATACTTCATAAAGATTTCTAAGGTTGTCGGAAGCACCGTAACATAACTACAATGTTTGTATACGAAAAAAGTGGCGGGCAACAAGCGTGTATCAACCAGGTTCCTATTTTTAGTTTGATAAAGAGATTCATCAGTTCACAAATTTATAGCATATACAATTTTAGTTTTAATTTATCTATTCCAGCTGACTAAAACATTTGCCCGCTAACACGCAGCCAGAATCCAGATAATTTATAGCCTGTGAAATTTGTCTTTACATGTATTGCCTAACTATTGTTGAACTCTCTCTCTCTCTCTCTCTTCACACACACACAACTTAATTGAGACAGTAGTTTATGTTTCATCATATTTATTCCTCTTTGCTCTTAAATTTCATGCATAGACATACCTATAGGTTTTAAGTGTTGCAAGTTTTCAGATAAATGATTCAATATTTTTATGTAGAACTTCTAAGCAAACATGGCAACAAATATTTGGCTCTTAACAGACCTAAAACATATCTAGATCTCAACAGGTCTATAATTATATGCCCTGCTCCTACAAGCAAAACATAAGGAATTTAGAACAATAAGGGAGGTGCACTTGCATTTACAAGCATCAGCCTCTTCAAGGTTCCAAAAAGAATCACATCTAGGCAGAAAAATACCGGCATATTTTCCTCCAGCATCTCAACATTCAAGCAAATAAATACGAAGTTAATTTCATAAAATATGATATATCCACGTAAAAGTCATTTGTGCTCAATGCAAATATTATCAAGAGAAATATCTAATAAATGTGAAAAATGGCACCTCCTCCTAGGTTAAGGGCAGGAAAATCACGTATTCTTAATGATTTCATTCGATTCAAATTTAGAGATATTACCTAGGTGTGTTATTGCTCTCGTCAAACAAAGTCAATATGACAAACTCCAGAGCTAGAACAAGCATTTAATTGGAATTGGTGAGAAAGAGAAACTACCAACAAGGCAATAACATTTTACTACTTCTAACCTTGAGAAAAATAATTTCAGTCATACGATTCAAATTAGTTTCAGGTTATAGCTAAGTTTTAATTCTGACCATAATATCATATCGGATGTCAGCACAAAATGGCGGATCCTGGAGATGAACAGGAACCCACCCAAAATTGTGGATGCATACATACATATTCTCAACGTTCTTTTCTTTTTCTTTTCAATACTTCAGAAATAGATGCACTGGTATGACCTATAATTGGTTCAGATTCTGTTCCCTTTAGCGGTTCCCCCGGACTCAAAGCTTGAGATACATCATTATCCACATCTCAACAACTTAAGCTTTTGGATAATGAGGTTTTCGACACTCCCATTTGCCACTATACCAACCACAACTAGTATTCTTTAAGCAAAATTAACCTCTACCAGATAGACATAACGTTTGCCCAAAAAATGAAGATCAAATAAGAGCTGCCCCACCCCCACCCCAAAGCCGCCACTCTTTCTTTTTTGACAATTATAAAAAAGGTGACTTATCAAAATGGTTCCTGAAATAACACATCCACTTGATACGGCAGAATTAAAACATAATATAATTAAACTTGCGTGTTGAAATATTTGGATTCAAATATATGTTTAAATGCTCCTGGCAATCCCCTATCAAGCAACCAGCTAATCATCACAGTGTATACGAGGAATGGTTTACTGCAACGTCATCAGACTGTCGTATTCACTCATTTTAGATTGTATATCAACAGGTATTATCAAGCAGACAAGTACCCTCACTCACATACTAGCAATATTCCATTTAATCAAAAATATTTCCATTAGTTGGTAACTCCTGAGGCATGTAGCCAGCAGAAATTGCCTACAGATGTAACGTAGATCGAGCATGACAGCTTCTTCACTTAACATGATTTTGGTATAATTATTTATTTAAGTTTCGAGGCAAGGAATATAATCAATAATATAGACTTCACATCCACATAGCCATTTAAACTAAATTCGCATTCAAATAGTAAAGTATTGCATAAAAATGTAACTACCTCAGCTTCTTCATCATTCACCTCAGACTTAGGCTTGTCAGATTCCTCTCCCTCCATTTCAGCATTCTAACAAACAGAGATCATATCAAAAATTCAAAACTGAACGTAATAAAAATATAACATGAAATTAAGAATATGTTTATACCTTCAGTTCCCCCTTCTCATATGCCTTCACTTTCATCAAGTACTCAGCCTTCAATTTCTCAGCCTTGGCCACATGAGGAGCCTTTTCCTGAAATTTCACAAACAAATAATCTTCAGATTCAAAGAAACATGTGAGATCACCAAAAAATATCGATCAAAAGTCAAAAATTAAACAACTCACAGGATCAGACATGGATCTCCACTGATCTCCACCGGCTTTCGTGACCTATTTCACAAATCAAACATAAAATCGATTTTCACCAAAGAAATCAAACAGATAACCAAAAGCCAATGAGATCCAGATGCTTTACAGCTGACACAAGCTTGTTCTCAGGGTTCTTCTCCTTGAACTCCTTCCTGAATCCTTCCCTATTGAATCAAAATCAAAAGATAATTCAAAAAATCGCCAGAAAATCACCAAAGAAAACCCATAAAATAGATCAAACTACATGAAAACGAAGAAGGCGCTCTGAGGCCTCTTAGGCTTGTTCGGATCCTTCGCCTTCTTCCTCACGGCGAACCTTGAATCGAGAAACGAAGCAGATCAGATCAATGAAACCCTAGATCTAAACACTAAAATCACATAAAAACGATCGAATAATCGAAAAGTGAGGCGGAATTAGGGATTTACGTGCTGTCAGCCTTGGTCACCTTCGATCTTGCTCCTTTCATCGCGAGATCTGCACGAAAGGACAACAGATCGTTAGAAATCGCGAGATCTGTACAGAAATTGAGGTCGATTGAGGAGAAAGGGGGGAAATTTTACCTCAGAATTAGGGTTAGGGTTTCGTTGTGGGGGGGAGAGAGGGGGGTTATAGGAAGAATTGGAGGGAAATTGAAATCTGAAGATTTGAGCGGGATCTCAAATGTTTTATAGAGGGATTCACATCTGAAATGCGAGGGGAGCCCGTGGATCTGTGACACGTGGCAAGTATAGTTTCAGATCAGCCCGTAAGGAATTCTGAAAATTACAGAACGATAGCGTTTTGATTGAGGTTGAAATTTTATTTTGCATATGTTCCCCTTAAGTTCAACGGTCCAACCATCTAACGAAATTGCGGTACAAACATTTTTTTAAAGTAAAATAGTACTATTTTACCCTTGATTTTAAATAATACTTCGTTTTATTTTGTAAAATGTTTATTTGTAAAGTAATTATGTTTTTAGTTTTATGTTCTTTTTCCCTTGTATCCATATATACTTACTGTTTTAAATGTAATTTGAGCATAAAAATTTGCGTAAAGCATAAGCATTCGACATATCATGTTGGATGGAAGGATGCAAAAGTTATAAACGGTTTTTTAATACAGCTTATGTCTTCTTTTTTAGAACATCCACAGTCCGTCTTTCATAAAAATATATACAACAACGCAATAAAGATGGAAACTATGAAGACAAAAAATCCAAGTATGGGATACAAGGTTTCATTCAATACCATAGGCCGAAAAGGTCTTTTCATTTCTTTTGATGGCTTATGTTGACCGCTACAAATAGCTTAGCGAATTCCTTTTTCGCTTTACCGCGTTGGAAGCAGGACAACAAATCGCTAAGGTTTGCAGATCGAAGGTTGAGCACGGCCTTCTTATCTCATTAAAAACATAAGTTTTGACTATTCATGATCTTCAAGCCTAGACTTGACATTGGCTAATCAGGTGCCTTGGCATCCACCATCCAAGGTCCAATTTATATTTTGGTCAGACGCATGCCAATAAAATCGTGTTGCTATGCGATATTATTTCGCTAAATAATTATTTTTACCCAACGAATGTAAAATCATGCACTTTATTTCTCCGGTTCTGTTGCTATTCTACCCAATTGTGTTATTATTTTTCTAAGCATTTTTTTACCCGCCTTAAATATCATGCAATTTGATGTATTCCCATAAATATTGGTATCCGTGAAAAACCCTCTTAAATCTCCACCGTTTATATCTCACAGAAACCTCAACTTTGTAAATATTTGGTCACTTTTCACTTTGTAAATATACGGTCACTTTTCACAAAATGTCGAGAATTAAAAGAAGTAAATTTTAAAACAGCCAAAACCGCTTCGCCAGAATTCATACATGACATTGAAAACCAAGAAATCTTTATTATCATAACTAGAAATCCTTAAAGATATCATTAATCAAAAGGAAAAAAATAGAAAAAATAAATAAAATTCCAATAGCCAAAAATAAGAATTTGAGATGTCCATCTCATCCACATAAAGGATCCCCTCTCTCTTTCATTCATTACACATTCTTTCTCATGCTTAAAACCCCAAATAAGATATGTCTTGCAAATTTATACATAAACCCTTGTATCACAGTTATTTTGAATAACCCATAAATTATAGATTCTAATATTGTCACTAACATTATGCATTTAATTTCAATTAAGAAAACTAAAGATATCTTTAAAAAAAAATTATCCAAAATCGTTCCGGATAGAAAATTTACACATGCATTCAGTGTGTGTGTGTATATACATATATATATATATATATATATATATATGGTAAAATATATACAAACCTTCAGGGCATGTGTGCAAAAATACTAGTGATTTTAAAGAGAAGTTTTCATATTTTAAATATGTGCATGAACGTAACAAAACTTTTCATCTTATTGCTGCTCTAATAAGTTCACTCCCCAATGGAGCTCCTTTTCGGGCCCCCGTCAAATGTTGTCTTACGTTGATCTCGAGGTGAACTGGATTGATCGTCCTTCGTTGCGTATGGGTCTCAATGGGTTTTGAGAGGATAAAGTTGGATGAGGAGGCAGCCGCCGTGTAGCTGCAAAAAAGTCCCGGGATAGCTTGGTACCACCGAGGACCCTCCGACGCTCAAGTCAGTGACAAGATCCGAGCAGAGTAACGGCGTAAGTATAAAAAATGGCTTACTTGACCCCTCTGTGATGGGGGTTTATATAGCGGTGGTGGCACGCAGCGGCAGGCGCGAGGATCTCGCCGGCAGTTACGCTCCCAACGTCACGCTCGCGCAGAGAGCGGATCGCCCATTAATGGGGATCGTGATAGCGTGGAACGTGGGATGTTGTTGGCGTAAAATCTGCGCATGGCGAGATTCGCGGAGCGGCGGTTAAGCCTGTGAGTGGTGGAATTGGTCGGAGGGCCGAGGAAGACGGCCTCGGCAGGGAGCTCGGGGACGAGCAGGGAGGCCGAGGAGTCTTGGTCCTATGGCGGCTCGGGGCGAGCTGAATGGCCGAGGAGGCTGCTTTTCAGGGGCCCCCGAGGTGGGTCAGTTTGTGCTTGCAGGTCGGGCTCCGGGTGGCCTCGTCGGCCCCTGTGGGCCCTTTCTTCTGAGCCTTGGGACACGTCATCTGCCACGTGTCCTAATCCTGGAGGTCGCCAATATCGAGCATTATCATTAGCCCCCCACTCTTGTCCCGACCAGATAGTGGTCGGGCCAGGAGTGGACTGCGGGGCCTCCTGAGGCGAGATCCCTTCTACGGTTTCGTCGGGGCGAGCCTTCGGTCCATTGGTCGTCTTTTCTGCTAGCGAAACAAGGCGAGGTCTCCGCACTTTAAAGGGGGTGTGTCGGTTCGAGCACTATGTGACTGAAGCAATGCTCCACGTGTCAAAGGGCGACTGGCCTGTGTGACGTACGCGGGCCTACAGCGCCCGATTGGGTGCAATCCAGTTCAGGGTCGACACGTGGATCGATCGGAGCCGCCGATCGTGAGGATTCGTTTCGGCGGGAGTTGACGGGCGCCGTTGGATGCGGCGTAAAACGGTGGCGGGGCCCGCCCCAAGGCCCCCAACCTTTCATCTCCTTCCTTCCTCGAGTCGCTATCGCTCGGCGTTCTTCCTCCTTCGCGAGACATGGTTCGTTCCCATTTTTCGGGCGGCTCGCGCCGGGGGGAAGCTAGTGGCGTAGCCGAGGCCCCGGCTAACTTGCGCCCTCCGTCTGATTCTTTGCCGACGGCCGGGCCGTCCATCTCGTCAGCGGCATCTGGGAGCTTTTCTGGCAGCGGCCGGAGTCGTCAGCCGTCACCCGAGTCTCAGACTGGTGACGAGAGGAAGGGCGAGGGCCGGCCCCTTTCTAAGAGGAAAATGACGATTTCTCGTGCGCCGCCGTCGAAGGCCCCCGAAGGGATTCCCGTGCGGGAAGGGGGCTCCGTCTTCACTGTTCCGTCTGGGCTTGCCGTTGCCACTGGCCTACTCGCCGGGATGGAGGAATCGGCCGGGGGAAGGCTCCCATGTGGCTCCTTGAGGGATCAATCGGAGGCCATGGCCCAAGGTGCGGTCCAGGTATGAATCCTTCTACGCGCATTCGCCTTTGTATGCCTTTCCTTGGTTTCTCATTGGCTTTCTGTCAGGTTCTTCAGCACTGCGCCCTCACCGTTCGCATGGAGGCCGAGGGAGCGTTCCACGCCCCGAGGCCAGTGGAGGCCTTTCCTTCTGATGTCGAGACCTTGCAACGTGACCTGCGCCGGGAGAGGGATAAGGCCGACGTCGTGGCTGGCCGGGCGGAGGCCGCGGTACTCGCCAACTCGGCGACTCGGGGTGCCCTTCACCGTCTGAACGCGTCTCTCCGGGTCGCCGATAGGAAGCTGGCGGACCTGGCCGGGCGCTTTGCGGCACTGGAGAAGGAAAGGGACGCAAGCAGGGGGGATGCTGAGGCGGCGCTGCTGAAGGCTCAGGTCGCCGAGGCTCGGGCTAAGAAGGCTGTAGCCGAGTACAAGGCATCGGAGCAGTTATACGCCGAGCTCGGGGAGTATTCTGCCGTTGCGTGGAATAAGGCTTTTGACGCCGTGAAGGAACAGCTTCCCGAGTTCGACGATGGTGAACTCCGCGCTCGGGTCCCGCTTCCGGCGACGAGGTCTCCAGTGAGGGATGACGAGGGGAGCCGGGCGCGCCCTTGGTGGCAAAGTCTTCAGTGGTAGGGCCTTGGGCCGTGATGCCGACGACGAAGTGGCCGAAGTAAGCCTCCGGGCAGTATGTAGGGCTGGGGGGGCCTAGAGCACCCTTTGTAAAGATCTTGATTTTGGCAATAAAAGAAAAAAAGAACCCTTAATTCGTTGGTTTGTGTTTTTTTTCCTCTTCTCTTTTTTGTGTGAAGGACGTTCATAGGATGCCCTTGTTTGTATTGTTGTGTTTCCGTATAAGTTTGGCCATACGTCCGGCGATCTCCTGTCGAGTTTGTCAGCCGGCGAGGGCGCCAGGCGATGCCGTGGAGGTATCCTCGTGTACCTCCTAGGTCGATGGGAGATCGTTCAGATTTGGATGAACCAGCCATTCTGCCGGGTGTCTCAGATCCTTAAGCGCGGCCACAGGGCAGTCGCCAGGTTCGGCCGAGCAGGGTGGTCGTTTGGTTGCCGCTTGGTGAAGGATCTGATCTCTAGGGTTGGGGTTAGGCAACTACCAGCCGGAGTTTTTGACGAGCAGGGTAGCTGCTCGGTTGCCCCTTGCGAGAGCTCTTGATCCTTCAGGACGGTGGTAGGAAGCTACCAGCCATCGATGGTCAGGCAAGGACTCGACCACTTCGAGGAGGAATTTTGATCCTCAGCGTGTGGCAGGGAAGCTGCCCGCTGGGGATAGCCGAGCGAGGGAACCTCGGGCTCGACCGCCTCTGGGAGGGCTTTCAGATCCTTCAGGACGGGGACCGAGCAGGGTTACTGCCCAGTGCCTCTTGGCAAGGACTTCGATCCCTGTCGGTTGTGGTAGGAAGCTACCGGCCGAGGATAGCCGGGCAAGGACCCGACTGCCTCTGGGAGGACTTTGGCCCTTGGCGCGAGGAAAGCTATAAGGCTGTAGGAAGCCACCAAGGACCCTTGGCCGGGCAGGGTTACTGCCCGGTGCCTCTTGGCGAGGGCTTTTGTCCTGAAAGATAGCCGAGCGAGGGAACCTCTGGCCTCGACTGCCTCTGGGAGGGCTTTTTGATCCCTGGCGTTGTGGCAGGGGAGCTGCCCGCGGGGGATAGCCGAGCGAGGGGACCTCTGGCCTCGACTGCCTCTGGGAGGGCTTTTTGATCCCCGGCGTTGTGGCAGGGAAGCTGCTCGCGGGGGATAGCCGAGCGAGGGGACCTCTGACCTCGACTGCCTCTGGGAGGACTTTTTGATCCCCGGCGTTGTGGCAGGGAAGATGCCCGCGGGGGATAGCCAAGCGAGGGAACCTCGGGCCTCGACTTCCTCTGGGAGGGCTTTCGATCCCCGGCGTTGTGGCAGGGAAGCTGCCCGCGGGGGATAGCCGAGCGAGGGAACCTCGGGCTCGGCTGCCTCTGAGAGGGCTTTTGGTTTCTGGCGCCGTGGCAGGGGAGCTGCCCGCTGGAGATAGCCGAGCGAAGGAACCTCGGGCCCGACCATCTCTGGGAGACCCTTCTCGTTGTACAGGGGGAACCCTACCGGGAAAGAAGGCTCGAAAGTTTCTTTATTCGCACGGATAGGAATTTTAGACAACGCTATACATCATCATTTCAAAGGGAGATTTTGAGTGGTAGCCGGGGCATGGCGCTTTGCTAGTTTTAACTTCATAGGTATAGCTTGAGCTTCTCCGCGTTGTAAGGCCGAGGTAGCTTCCGTCCGTCCACATCTTGTAGGCGGTAGGCTCCGCTGGGGAGCACTTCGTAGACGAGGAAGGGGCCCTCCCACTTTGGGGAGAACTTGTGAAGCCTGTCTTGGTCGATGAACTCGTTCCGCCGCAGGACTAGGTCCCCGGCCTTGAAGGATCGGTGCTTTACCCAAGCGTTATAGTACCGGGCCGTTTGCTGTTGGTAGGCGGCGGCTCTGATCTGGGCCCGATCCCTTTTCTCCAACAATACGTCGAGGTTGGTTCGTAGTGCCATGGTGTTTGCTTCATCGTCAAAGTGCTCGACTCGGTGGCTAGGTAGCCCGATCTCTGCTGGGACCATTGCTTCGGTCCCTGATCGCACGCCAAAAGCGTGTCGGATGTTCAAAGTTCTAAAGTTATAACCGCGATCAGGACGGTGTCGCTTCGCAGCTAGCCGGTTGAGCACAGGTCGATCCACAGGGAGATGGTTGTATGTCCGTTCGTGTTTTAGACGAGTTAATAAAGAATGTGTATATGTATGTTCAAATCTATCCTAAGTGTTCGTATTTATGTTCAAGTAAACTTGTTAAGGTTAAGGTTGGTTAGTGGAGTTAGGATTAGTCTTGTGCTTGTCTTTTGCAATTCTTAAGACGGTGTTGGGATAATCGAAATTAGCGGGGATTATGAGGACATAGGAATGGGATTTGCGAGTTTAAGCAAGCTTTCCAACGCTAAATCCATTCCTAGTGCCCCTTGCCCGTCCGCTAAATACGCTTATTTCCAACTCTCGGCCAAACACCCGCAACCATGTATCCAATTAAGTCACAACTACATGTCATGGTGTACTGCGCTTAAAGGACTTCTCGACTTAGGTCGCGGCTACATGTCACGTATAGCGCGCCTAAGCGAGGGGGTTGCGTTTGTTTGGTCGGGGTTCGTTTCAAGATGTTTGGCGAAGAGAAACACAAGGGATTTCTCCGTCCCTCATACCACCTTCCTCAGCCTTAACAAGAGGGGAATTATTCACTCATCATAAAAGAAAAGAAAACAAAACAAGAAGGAAGAAAAGAGAAAAAATACGGTTTTACAAATGAAGCAAGCTAACTCTTGGGTCCTCACCTTAGCAAGAAACTCCGTCAAGTATCATCGCTTGAAAATACGGCTAAAAGAAGAAAAGAAAAGAGAACAAGAAAAGAAATAACAACAACTAATTAACAACAAGAATTAAAATTACAATACAAGATAATAAAATTATAAGACAATAAATAAAAGGGACAAGATAAAAATAACCCTCATCTTCATTTCATCATCCACTCAACGCTCTCAATACATTTTAATGGAGGAAGACATGAAGAAGAAGAAGAAGAAGAAGAAGCTAAACTAAACTATACTAAAAGAGATGGAAAAAGAAGACATGAAGAAAACCCTTGGCTTGGCACAAAACCGGGCTATTTATAGGCTGCGTGCTGAAACCCTAGGGCAACATTCTGGCCCTAAATGTAATTACCCAACTACCCCTAAAATTTGGTCATATGATGACACGAAACCGCGGCGGATCCGCCGCGAAAACCCGCATTTGGCGGTGGTTCCGCCGCGGTTTTGTGGAGTTGGGATCTCGGATTTTCTGGGTTTGCTTGTGTTGCTATCTTATGATGTTGTACATGTCCTAAATTGCAAAATGCCTTCACATTTTCTTCAGATCTGCACAGTCCAAACAAAGCTTCACTTTTGATTGATTTGACCTTTCTCCCTCGAGCTCCGCGCACCCATTGATTCTTGTGCTGCCCCTCTCGTGCTCTGTGCTTGTCCGAGACATGAATGACCACCGTCATATGTCTTGTCTCTGGAACTGGTATGTGGCACTGGACGGATACGGATGACCGGAACCCGGCTTTATCTGTTGGCAACAGATGTTCTGTATTTTGGCATAACAGTGGAGATTTTGTATCATTTGTGTTATTTTGGACTAGGAACCTGTAGCCTGTAAATATGTAGCAAACACGGATTAAAAGCACCTACCTATAAACAAACGAGTATAAGAATGGGCGGTATTAAATGTAATATTCTAGTGTGAACAAATACCCCCAAACTTAACTTTTGCTCGTCCCGAGCAAAACCAATTATTCACAAAAAGTCCTAACCTCACTTTCGCAGGGAACGCGATTGCACTGAGCTTGTGCAACAAGCCGTTAAACCTCTATGTGTCCCTACTAGGAGGAGTGTTGTCTCCTTAGGGTTTTCAGCGGATTACACCCACAAAATCCCGTCAAGCTAGTGTCATAAGTTAACATCGATTCTACTCCTACAGTTTAGTATCTACGTTAGAAACTCTATCATCCTAAGTTAGAAATATCCAACCCTTATGTTTCACACCTCTTATCTATTTAACCTTAGATCCTATACGTTCCAAAAAAGTTTAGAAAGATATTGGTATCTCCTGAGTTTTCCATCTAAAGCGTGTGGTCTCAAATCAGAGATTTTTATCAACTTTACAAAAAACATAAGTCTTATCCTTTATTTCTATTTTTTATCCAAACATCGATTGTATACCCTTACGTGTGTGTATTATTTCACCCCTACACTTGAGAATTGAATTCAAGCTATAGTATCCTTGCCCTAATACCTAATACTACTTCTTTTCATTTATGATGACCGGTGTTGCTCACACACCTTTTATGCGACTATTAATGCTTCTTGAGGTACTAACAGCCGATTACTGAACGTGTGAGCTTAAAGCGTAAATAGCAGTTTCCAGGTCTTGACTTTATTCTATTTTTCCTTTTATTTTTTTCCTTTTCTTTTTCAAGACCGAATATATTTTTCAATAATGCTCTTTTGGTATTTAGCTTTAAATACCGTTTTTTCTTTCATACTAGGTTTTCAGGCAAGAGTATTTCTAGGTATCCTCTACTATCCCAAATTTCAAGGTGCGTGTAAGTGCAGTTTGTAGGGTATATACTATCTAAATTTGAACTTAAGAAAAGAAACTATTTTTCAGACTTATCCTTCAGTAAAGCTTCAATACTTTCCCCTCATTTTGACTTAACTCAAGAACTGAACTCAAGATTACCTATTTCTATAAAAAAAAATGTAAGGACGTATAATCACCAAGTTTAAACAGAATGAGGGTTATTTTTAGGATTTTCAATTCCTAAGCCTGGAATTTAGTTATTTCTAACATATCAATTAAACTTCCAGAATAAAAATCTAAGTTACCCTATTAGCTAACTTGACGACAAAGTTTTTATATTTTTTGGAAAATTTTTCGATTTTTATGGGTTTTTAATAAAGTATGCAAATGCAAAATATACAAATGAATGTAAAGGAAGAAAACTTACCGAGCATACCCCCAAACTTAAACTTGACAGTGCCCTCACTGTCAGGCTACATCAAGAGGGTCAAAATTGTCGGTGTTCCCTAGAAACAAATTATATACAAAACAAAAAAGGAAAAAAAATATATACAAAAAGGTCCCCCCCAAACTTAAGTAAAACAGTGTTTCCACTGTTTAAGCGGTGAAGTTCAGGATTAGGGGGAAAAAAACAGTTTCAAACTATACAAGGCTTTACACAGGCCAAAAGTGAGCATCAACCATTCAAAGATTTTATCGCTATAGTGTACAGGTTGGTGGAAGAAGGCGTAGAGAAAAAAGATGGAGAATACGCGAGACCGTATGGAGATAGAAGTGGTATACGGTCTCGGTATATAAGAAGAAGAATGGAGGAAGGGAGAAAGAAGTGGAATACGAACTTGAGGGTGAAAATGGAGTGAATAGATTAGTACAATATGTGATGAATGATGTGTAAAAAGTGATTGTGCTAATCTATCAACCCGTCGAGAAATGGGGTCAAATCCCTCAAGATTCGTGAGAAACCATGGGTAAGCCGAACTCGGTAAACCAGACACAGGAAGTGAAAATGATACGGTGTCTTGCCAGGTCGGAACGATGGAAAGGATGGAGGTAGGTGATTGAGGAAGGTTATTGGTTAAAGGTTCATGAGGGTGTACACAGTTAATGAAAGTGATAGAATGAATTGGAAAATCCGACTCATCAACAAGAACTGTTTCATCCTCAAAAATATCCTCAAAATTCTCCTCAAAGTTAAGCACATCCATGCATTTATCCTCAAAATCCAGACGCATATGGGGTTCGGGAAAAACATTTAATGACTCGGGATGATGAATTGAAGAGAAAAACTCAGCCAAATCTATGGGTTCATCATCCTAAATATTCCCAGCGTCAACATCCTCAATCAAGTGAAAATCAATATCCTCAGACACCTCATCAAAAGCATGGATTTCAATCGATTCTGGTTCTAAGATGGAGGTGTAGAGGTCAAAAGGATTGGGTGTGGTTTCACTCAAAAGGGACCCTTCACAATCGGGCAAATCAAACACTACAAAGTCACACAACTCATTATCTGTTCTATCTTTAATCAATGAATCGTTTGGAACACTAGATAGACATTCAAAACCAGAGTTGTGGGATTCAAGTTGAAACGGGTAGGCTTGATTCGGAAGGGGGTACAGCTCACTCTCTACTCAAATTCTCAACCTGTCCTACCGCCTCTTCATACATTGGAAAATTTGGAGCTAGTTGAAAACTAGCTACCGGGTCATTAGGTTGTATGAGGGCGGCCATGGACGCATTCAAATCCATCATCTGTTGGTACGACGCTACCCTAAAGTCTTCCAATGACTGTTCCAGACTAGACATGGGTTGTGAAGGGGTTTCAGTAAAAGATTCAAAGTTGTTTGGATACTGAAAACTCCCAAATGGCAGTTCAGAAGCAATGTCTAAGGAAGGTGCAAAAGTCGGGTAGGATTGGTAGGAATTGAATGGCTGGATAGGAGCATGATCAACATTTGGATAAGAAGGTGAATGGAATTATTGATCCCAAGAATCTGTAGTGGTGAAAGGAGTGAAAGATCGGCTATGGGATTGTTCAATATGTTCAGCGATGGACAAAGGACGAATTGCAAAAGGGGTATCAACATAAGAGGGTGGGGGAGGTTGAAAAGGTTGATACAAAGTGGATTGCGGAGGGCAAGTGTTTGTTCTAGACGCGTCTATGCGATCTTTTAAAGAAATTTTGGGCATGGAGGGGTTGTTCGAAATTTGACCAAAACAAGAACCGTAAGAAGTGATGTCTGGTTGTGGATACCAAAGTTCGGCAAGAGTTTTTCTAGGTGGGGTACCCATGATATGAAGAGAGAAAGAAAGAAAGGAAGAGAAAAGAAGGGGAAAAAGAATGTGGATTTTTTTTTATTAAAAGAAAAAAATGTTTGTTTTTGGAGTTTTGAAAATTGTTTGTTTGAAAGAATACGGAATTATGGGACTAAAATTTGCAAGCACAAGCACAATCACAAGCACAATCACAAAATGCACAAACACACCTAGAGCTAGGGTCACCTAGGTCAGCTAGACAGCTCCTAACTGTTCCAAAGGGCTAGAAATAGGACCTCAAACCGTCTCTTCACCGCCAATTGCGGCCAGGTGAGTGCCAGGTGAGTGGGAGGCTCTCCACTACAAGTAGTGGCCCTAATTAAGTAACCACTCGCCTTAGACACACTTGCCTAGACACCGCAAAGTCAGGTTAGGATCAACGGCCGATGCCTACAACTAGTCCTCTGTCCTATTGAGCGTGACGTCCTTAGGGCTGAGTCTAGTATTTTTTATTAGCTCAAAATAATGCGTATGCAATTAATGATTTGTGGGGTCTTAGAAAGGGTGATGAAATCCCAACCCAATCTGAATTGGTGTTATGGCCCCTTAATGTCCGTATTAATATATGCAAAGCGGTAAACAAACAAAATCTAAAACAACAAAAATTTATTTGGCGGCTGTGCAATCTGTGCAAAGAAACCTGCAGAAAATACAGTATAATGGAATTCACAGAGAAGATAAAAGAAAAGAAAAAGGGGTGGAGAAAAAATTGAGCACAGAGGCCTCAATGGGACCGCGGAACCGCACCTTTTGACCGCGGTTCCGCGGTCAAAATGTTGACTTGGGGATTTGTCTTTGGTCAACGAACTCCACTTCTTCTTTTCTCCAAAATAAAAACCTATGTTTTCTTTTTGGATTACTGTACTTGCTCCAGATTAGCCTGCACACTTGCACACAAAAATTATCAAAAATAACAAAAAGATTTTATTTTATATTTATATATATACAAAAAGAATATTAACCCGAATAACAAGAAAGAAAATACGTTACCGTCTCCCCGGCAACGGCGCCATTTGATCGCACGCCAAAAGCGTGTCGGATGTTCAAAGTTCTAAAGTTATAACCGCGATCAGGACGGTGTCGCTTCGCAGCTAGCCGGTTGAGCACGGGTCGATCCACAGGGAGATGGTTGTATGTCCGTTCGTGTTTTAGACGAGTTAATAAAGAATGTGTATATATATGTTCAAATCTATCCTAAATGTTCGTATTTATGTTCAAGTAAACTTGTTAAGGTTAAGGTTGGTTAGTAGAGTTAGGATTAGTCTTGTGCTTGTCTTTTTCCATTCTTAAGACGGTGTTGGGATAATCGAAAGTAGCGGGGATTAGGAGGACATAGGAATGGGATTTGCGAGTTTAAGCAAGCTTCCCAACGCTAAATCCATTCCTAGTGCCCCTTGTCCATCCGCTAAATACGCTTATTTCCAACTCTCGGCCAAACACCCGCAACCATGTATCCAATTAAGTCACAACTACATGTCACGTTGTAGTGCGCTTAAAGAACTTCTCGACTTAGGTCGCGGCTACATGTCACGTATAGCGCGCCTAAGCAAGAGGGTTGCGTTTGTTTGGTCGGGGTTCGTTTTAAGATGTTTGGCGAAGAGAAGCACAAGGGATTTCTCCGTCCCTCATACCACCTTCCTTAGCCTTAACAAGAGGGGAATTATTCACACATCATAAAAGAAAACAAAACAAAACAAGAAGGAAGAAAAGAGAAAAAAATACGGTTTTACAAATGAAGCAAGCTAACTCTTGGGTCCTCACCTTAGAAAGGAACTCCGTCAAATATCATCGCTTGAAAATACGGATAAAAGAAGAAAAGAAAAGAGAACAAGAAAAGAAATAACAATAAGTAATTAACAACAAGAATTAAAATTACAATATAAGAAAATAAAATTACAAGACAATAAATAAAAGAGACAAGATAAAAATAACCCTCATCTTCATTTCATCATCCACTCAATGCTCCCACTACATTTTAATGGAGGAAGACATGAAGAAGAAGAAGAAGCTAAACTAAACTATACTAAAAGAGATGGGAAAAGAAGACATGAAGAAGACCCTTAGCTTGGTACAAAACTGGGCTACTTATAGGCTGCGTGCTGAAACCCTAGGGCAACATTCTGGCCCTAAATGTAATTACCCAACTACCCCTAAAATTTGGTCATATGATGACATGAAATAGCGGCGGATCCGCCGCGAAAACCCACATTTGGCGGCGGTTCCGCCGCGGTTTTGTGGAGTTGGGATCTCGGATTTTCTGGGTTTGCTTGTGTTGCTATCTTATGATGTTCTACATGTCCCAAATTGCAAAATGCCTTCACATTTTCTTCAGATCTGCACAGTCCAAACATAGCTTCACTTTTGATTGATTTGACCTTTCTCCCTCGAGCTCCGCGCACCCATTGATTCTTGTGCTGCCCCTCTCGTGCTCTGTGCTTGTCCGAGACACGAATGACCACTGTCATATGTCTTGTCTCTGGAACTGGTACGCGGCACTGGACAGATACGGATGACCGGAACCCGGCTTTATCCGTTGGCAACAGATGTTCTGTATTTTGGCATAACAGTGGAGATTTTGTATCATTTGTGTTATTTTGGACTAGGAACCTGTAGCCTGTAAATATGTAGCAAATACGGATTAAAAGCACCTACCTATAAACAAATGAGCATAAGAATGGACGGTATTAAATGTAATATTCTAGTGTGAACAGTCCCGTAGCAGAGGCTGAAAGGGGTCTCCCCTGTAGGAGTCTTTTTTGACGTGCGCAGGGCCCATAAGACCCGGGGTAGTTCCTCGACCCAACTACCTTGCCTCCTTTCCAGGCGGGTTCGGAGGCCCCTGAGGACGTCCCGGTTAGCGACCTTGGCCTGCCCGTTACATTGGGGGTGCGCGACCGCGGCAAACTTCAAGAGGATGTGGTATTCTTTGCAGAAGTCCCTTACTTTATCGTTCTCGAAGTTCGTCCCGTGGTCAGTGATGATGCACCTTGGGATCCCGAACCGGTGAATCGGGTTGTTTTGGAGGAACTTGACGGTTGTGACGTCGTCCGGTTTCCTGATAAGAACGGCCTCGATCCATTTGGTGAAATAGTCCACCGCGACGAGGACGTACTTGTGTCCGCTAGTCTCCGTGGGAAACTGGCCGATCATATCTAATCCCCATTGGGCGAATGGCCACGGGGACGCCAGGGCCGTTAGCTCGGTAGCCGGGAGGCGGGGGATACTGCCGTGGAGTTGGCAGCTCTTACACCTCCTAAGCAGCTTCAGGGCGTCTTCGTGCATGGTGGGCCAATAGTACCCCTGAAGTAGTGCCTTTTGGGTCAAGGTTCGAGCCCCTGGTGTGCGCCGCCCACCCCTTCATGGATTTCCCGCAGGACGTAGTCGGCCTCGTGGGGGTCAACGCACCGGAGCAGGGGCGGAGTAAAGGCCTTCTTGTAGAGGTTCCCGTTGCTCCAGACGAAGTGGGTGGCTCTGGCCCGGAGGCGGCTGGCGGCTGCTCTGTCTTCCGGGAGCGTGCCGTCTTTCAGGAATTCCACGAGGGGCTTCCTCCAATCTGTGTCATTCTCATGAGTTGCGTACACTTGGAGCGTCGCAGCCTCGTCTTCAACGCTGGGCCGGGCCAAGGTTTCGAAGAGTATCGAGCGCCTGTTGCTGGCCGAGTATGATGAAGCCAACTTGCTCAGGGCGTCTGCTTGAGTATTCATTTGTCTGGGTATTTGTTCCACCTGGACTTCATCGAAGTTTCTTCAGAGCTTTCTCACATCGTCTAGGTATTTCATCATTAGGGGATCCCAAGCCTCGAAGCGGCTGGTTACTTGGCCAACGACCAGGGCCGAGTCGCTGCGGACCCGGATGACCTTCAGCCCTAGCCCGACGGCCATGCGCAGTCCGGCTAGGAGGGCTTCGTACTCCGCCGCGTTGTTTGATGCTTTGAAACCGAGCCTCAAGGAATACTCCATCTCGGCTTCGTTCGGGCCTCGGATAATGAGGCCGGCACCGCAGCCTTCCTCGGTGGAAGACCCATCGACGTAGATGACCCACTCCGGGGCTGAGCTACGGCCTTCCTGGTCGGGGTGCCGGGCTGCGAGGGGCGGTGCGGGATCCAGCTTCCTGCTGGGGATGGTGCATTCGACGACGAAATCGGCCAGGGCCTGCGCCTTGATGGCTTGCCTCGGGCGATACCTTATGTCGAATTGAGACAGCTCCCATCTCCATTTTTCTAGGCGGCCAGAGGATTCTGGCGATGCCAGGATAGCCCCCAAGGGGTGCTCAGTGAGGACGACGATGGTGTGTGCTTGGAAGTAGTGTCGCAGCTTCCGCGAGGTTACTACGAGGGCCAGGACGATCTTCCCTATCGCGGGGTATCTTGTCTCCGCGTCTTTGAATACATGGCTCACGTAATACACTGGCCTCTGCACCCCCTCGGCCTCTCGAACGAGCACCGACCCTGTTGCTTGGTCGGATACCGCCAGGTACAGCGACAGCTCGTCCCCTTCCACGGGCCGGGTAAGTAGGGGTGGCGTTGCGAGGTGCCTATTCAGTTGGTCTAAGGCGACTTGGCAATCTTCCGACCATTCGAACCTTGGGATTTTCCTCAACGCCTTGAAGAACGGGAGGCACTTCTCCCCCGACCTGGACATGAAACGGCTCAGAGCGGCGATCCGTCCTGTGAGCCGCATGATTTCGAGGTTGGTCCGGGGTGCGGTCATGTTCAGGATGGCGTCGATCTTCTCGGGGTTAGCTTTAATCCCGAGTGAGTGACCATGAACCCGAGGAATTTCCCCATGGTAACTCCGAACGCGCACTTGGCGGGGTTCAGCTTCATGTTGAACTTGCGGAGCACCTTGAACGCCTCGCCCAGGTCTTTGACATGGTCGGCCGACGAGACGGACTTGACGAGCATGTCGTCGACATAGACCTCCATGTTTCTACCGATCTGCGGCTTGAACATGCGGTTGACCAGCCTCTGGTATGTGGCCCCGGTGTTCTTGAGGCCGAATGACATCACCCTGTAACAGTACATCCCCCGGTCCGTCGTGAATGCGGTCATGTCTTCGTCATCAGGGTTCATGCGGATTTGGTTGTAGCAGGAGAAAGCGTCCATGAAGCTGAGGAGCTCGTGCCCGGCCGAGCTGTCGACGAGTTGGTCTATGTGGGGGAGCGGGAAGTTTTCCTTGGGGTAGGCCTTGTTGAGGTCGGTGAAGTCGACGCACATACGCCACTTCCCACTCGATTTCTTGACCAGGACCACGTTGGCCAGCCATTCCTAGCAGGGCACGTTCCTGATGAAGTTGGCGGCGAGGAGTCGGTCAACTTCTTCCTCGATGGCCTTTTGTTTAACCGGGGCGAAGCTTCTCTTCTTCTGCCTGACGGGTCGGGCCGTAGGATCGACCCCGATCTTGTGGGAGATAATTTTGGGGCCGATCTCAGGCATGTCGGCTGGGACCCAGGCGAAGACGTCGGAATTGCTCCGGAGGAACTCGGTCAGGTCATCCCGCTGGGTTCCCGTCAGGAGTGACCTGACCTGGACGGTCTTCCTTGGGTCTCCCTCCGCTAAGGGCACCTCGGTCAGTGGCTCGACCGGTTCCCCACGAACCTCCTTCTGCTCGTCCCGGGTGTCTAGGGACCCCTCCATGTCGTCGCACGCATCGGCGCTATCAGCGTGCTGCTCGAGGGAAGATGCCTCTTCCAGACCCACCTCCGCGACCCGTTGGCTCCCGTAGGCCCGGCCCACCCCACCTTGGTCGAGGGGGAATTTTATCGCTAGGTGGTACGTCGAGATCTGGACCTGGAGGGAGTTCAGAGTCGGCCGGCCGAGGAGGACGTTGTAAACCGAGGGGACCCTAGCCACAATGAAGTCTACCGGCAGCGTGCGCGTGTGGCCGGGCTCCCCGATCGTGAACTGCAAGGTGACCACCCCTTGTGCCGGGACGGAGTGGTTGGTGAATCCCGAGATGACGTGGGAGGTCGGCCTCAGGTCCGTTGGGGTCATTCCCATCCACAGAAAGCAGTCGTAGAAGAGGATGTCCGTCGAGCTGCCTGAATCGATGAGTATTCGGTGGACCTCGTATCGGTGAATCTATGCTACGATCACCAGTGGGTCGCTATGGGGCACAGATATGCCGTGGAGATCCTCGTCGCCAAAGGTGATGGGCTCCCGGCCCCTAGCTCTTTTGGTCGGGCGGCCGTCGGAGCGCGTGGGGTGGCAGCCTGCGGGGAGGCCGACGACCTCGGGCGAGGGTCCTCCCATGCCCTCGTTGCGAGGGGGTGGTAGCGGGCGTTTGGATCCGTAGGGGAGTCGGTTGCCGTGCGGGCGGAGATCGGAAGGCCAACTTTGTATTTTGTGGAGTTATTGTCCCCGGCAACGGCGCCAACTGATGGAGCTCCTTTTCGGGCCTCCGTCAGATGTTGTCTTCCGTTGATCTCGAGGTGAACTGGGTTGATCGTCCTTCGTTGCGTGTGGGTCTCAATGGGTTTTGAGAGGACAAAGTGGGATGAGGAGGCAGCCGCCGTGTACCTGCAAAGAAGTCCCGGGGTGGTTTGGTATCACCGAGAACCCTCCGACGCTCAAGTCAGTGACAAGATCCGAGCAGAGTAATGGCGTAAGTGTAAAAAATGGCTTACTTAACCCCTCTGTGATGGGGGTTTATATAGCGGTGGTGGCACGCAACGGCAGGCGCGAGGATCTCGCCGGCAGTTATGCTCCCGACGTCACGCTCGCGCAGAGAGCGGATCGCCTATTAATGGGGATCGTGATAGCGTGGAACGTGGGATGTTGTTGGCGTAAAATCTGCGCATGGTGAGATTCACGGAGCGGCGGTTACGCCTGTGAGTGGTGGAGTTGGTCGGAGGGCCGAGGAAGACGGCCTCGGCAGGGAGCTCGGGGACAAGCAGGGAGACCGAGGAGTCTTGGTCCCATGGTGGCTCGGGGCGAGTTGAATGGCCGAGGAGGCTGATTTTCAGGGGGGCCCGAGGTGGGTCAGTTTGTGCTTGCAGGTCGGGCTCTGGGTGGCCTCGTCAGCCCTTGTGGGCCCTTTCTTCTGAGCCTTGGGACATGTCATCTGCCACGTGTCCTGATCCTGGAGGTCGCCAATATCGAGCATTATCACTCCCCAACATTAGAAGCTGTTTTTCCAGAAAATTATGTTTTCATGTTTTAATAAAAAAAAGTGATGATGCTCGATATCGGCGATCTCCCAGATTGTGACACGTGGCAGAGGACGTGTACCGGGGCATGCAAGGAAGGACCTACAATAGCTAACCAGACCACTCATATGCCCGTCCTACAAAAAAAACGCTGGCTCACCTCCGAGCCCCCTGCACAATTGGCCTCCTCGGCCTTACAGCTCGTCTCCGGGCTACCGCGGAACCAAGATAACTCGGCTCTCCCGCTCGTCCGCGAGCTCTTTCGCCGAGGTCATCTTCCTCGGTCTCATCAACCGATCAACAACACCGCTCACAGGCGCAACTACCAGCCCGCGAATCTCGCCATGCGTGAGATATCCGCCGGCCACATCCCACGTTCCACGCCATTACAATCCCCTATTAACGAGCATGTCTCGCCATTAATAGGAGATCCCACTCATCACGCGGACGTGACGTCGGGAGCGTAACGGCCGGCGCGATTCTCGTGCCTGCCCTGCCTACTACCACCGCTATATAAACCCCTTCTTCAGACGGTTCAAGTAAGCCATTTTTACTCCACTAAGCCGTTACTCTTCTCGGATCTCTAGTCTAACTTGACTGTCGGAGGGTCCTCGGTGGTACAACTATCCCGGGACTTCCTTGTAGGTAGCTCGGCAACCACAACCTCAAACCCATTGAGATACACACGCTTCAGGAGCCTGCCTCCAGATCAAACATCAGCCATCCATCGCCGCCATCAGCAGATCAACAGGAGGTAACATCTTGGCGTGATCCAGGTCGCGTCAGCTGGCGCCGTCTGTGGGAAATCCTTGATTCCACAAAAAACAAAGTTCACTTTCCGATCTCAATCCAATGGCGAGCGATCATCACGAAGATTCAAGCACTAGCCGCTGCCTCCCCCTCAACGGAGGCGCGGACGAACCTCCTCCGCCCAATGCCATTAGCGCCCTTGCCGGCCGAATAGACCGGCTCGCGTCTTTCGTGGAGGCGCTCATCCGCGTCTAAACGGCAGGGCAAGATCCCCAGGTCGCCGCTCCCCCGCCCCGGGACCGGGACCCCTACAGGGGGAGAGAAGACTCCGTTCGCGTCGGCGCTGCCGACCACCGCCTCGCTACCTCCTACGGCCGCGGATCTCCCGGGCCAATACGTTCTGAGACCCGCTGGGCGCCTCACAGTTCAACGCTGAGGTCCGTCGCCAGAGCACCTCACCCCGAGATCCTTCGCGCACATGTCCCTCCCGAGGAGATGTCTGTCAGCTCGCCTGTTGCCACGCATAACTGACACCCCCTCCCTCGACGGGGTCGCGCGGACGAGACTCGCCACGGCGGCTCGAAGACCACCTCGCCGGGGGATCTAAGGAACCTCATTGAAAGGAACCGGGGCCGAGGCCAGACGCAGGCCTCCAACAGCAGAGGCCTGGGATCATAATGTGCCGAGTCATCGGGGTACCACGGCCGACTCGACGCCCTCGAGAAGAAGATCGAGGGTATGCATCGGGAAGGTCACCGTCCGAGCGATGGGGCTATGTACGCCGCCGACTCGCTCACCAAACCATTCACCGAGGAGCTGCTCACTGTCTACGTCTCCTCTCGCAACAAGCCCCCAAAGGTCTCCCTCTTCGACGGCAAATCTGACCCGAATGACCATTTGGATGCGTTCACTGCAGGGATGAGCTTCCAAGACAACTCCGACGCCGCCCAGTGCCGAGCTTTCCCGGCCACTCTCATCCGCTCTGGACGAGACTAGTTCTGAGGACTCGAGCCGCGCTCGATCTCAACTTTCGACGAGCTGGCCACCCAATTCTTCGGCCACTTCGTCGGGAACAAGCGGCAAAAACGCACAGTTGACCACCTCTTCACGATCAAGAGCGGGGACAAAGAGACGTTCAAAGCATATGTCACCCGCTTCTACAATGCCCTTCTTGAGGTCCCAGAGCACCTGGACGAGACGTCATCACGGCACTGAAGTCTGGTCTTAGGCACAAGGAGTGGTTACGCTCCTTTGCATCAGCACAACCTAAGACCATGGCCGAGGTAAAGGCCTAGACCGAGCATGAGGTCCAGCTCGAGTCCGAGGTGAACGTGAATCTCCCCCGGGCAGAGCAAGCCGACCAAAAGAAAAGGCAAGGGAAGAGAGAAAGGGACCTGAGCGGTCAAAGCCCTACCTCCCGAAGATTCTGGAGTACACCCCGCTCAACGTCTCCCAGACAGTGCTGCTAGAGGAGGCTAAGGGCGAGGGGTTCTTCAAGCTCCCCCCGATCTCGCGAATGGCCTCAAAGAGAACTCGGGGCCCCTACTGCGGGTTCCACAGGTCGCTGGGCCACTCCACAGAGAGCTGTAAGCAGCTCCAAGACTACATCGAGGAACTCATCCGTTCGGGGCACCTCGCAGCGTACCTGAGGGACAAGCGCCAAGCTGACTGGGAGTAGGAGCAGCGTCCCCCTCCCGCCAGCTGACCATCGGCCAAATCATGGTCGTGTCAGCAGAGGACACGTCTGGCACCGATGAAGCTCAGTACCCTATGCCGGGCATAGACGCCAACAGATACCCGAGGGGCTCAAGCTGCACAAATAAGAACATCTACTAGCATGTATTTCTTTTTAAGGCAATGTAAACCTTTCTTGAGATCTTTTTGTTCACATAATAAAAAGGATCAATAAAACATTGCAAAAGGAACAATCTTATTTATTCAAAAAAGGAAATATGGACTCCTCAGCCATACATCGTCCAAAAAGAAATATTACAATAGCGGGGCAAGGGGATACAGAGAACACTGCTCGTGATACTCTGAGGATATTTCCGCCAGCCGAGCCCTCGCGGCATCTAACCTCTGCCCTCGATGCCCCCGCGAACGTCAGCATCATGCCTTAATTGGTAGCACTCAAGGACGAGCGCCACCGAGCGGTTTAACCGACTCGCGGAGATCAGGCTGAAGCGCCTCAGAGACCTTAGCTTGCCAACGGCCTCGTCTTTCAGCTGTTCGGACAAGGGGTTGTAGAGCCCCGGCGACGCCCTCCAGATGGAGTACATCAGCAGCCGAAGTAGAGGGGAGCGCTGAGGGAGCAATCAGCCAAAATGATCCTCGATGCGGCCTATCACCAACTGCACCGTGTCCTCAGTACAGTACTGATCGTAGAAGTACACGTCCTCGAAGTTTATGATCTTGGGGATGGTGAAAGGGAAGTTCTCCATTCTTACGTTTTGGGTGTGAAGAAAGGAGTGATCAACACTCTCTCCTCTTTATAGCCTGCTGCGCCCTCGAGAATCCAACAGTCGCCCGTTTCACCCACATCTGTACCGCCACGCGGCAAACCTCGAGCCTTTCTTGGCGAAATCCAAACGACGCGGCCTCGGCGATTCGCCTCCCTCGCACGTTCGATACACGTGTTGCCCATGACTATCACTATTTCCCATACTTACACCGAGAAGGTCGGACAGAACCTCACCAAGAGGCATCTGATCGGCTACCCTGCTCGGCTATCCCTGGCTAGTAGCTCCCAACCCCACAACGCCAGGGATCAACGCCCTCGCCAAGAGGCAGCTGAGCAGCTTCACTGCTCAGTCAATCTTTAGCAGGCCTCCCATGACCCCTCCAGTGCTAAGGATCTAAGCCCTCACCAAGAAGCAGCCGAGCGGCTCCCCTGATCGGCTATCCCGGGCTAGTAGATCCCCTACCCCACAACGCCAGGGATCAAATCTCTTGCTAAGAGGCAACTGAGCAGCTTCACTGCTCGGTCAATCCTTAGCAGGCTTCCCATGGCCCCTCCAGCGCTAAGGATCTAAGACCTCACCAAGAGGCAGCCGAGCGGCTATCCTGCTCGGCTATCCCTGGCTGGTAGCTCCCTACCCTACAATGCCAGGGATCTAAGCCCTCACCAAGAGGCAGCCGAGCGGTTACCCTGCTCGGCTATCCCTGGCTGGTAGCTCCCCTACCCCACAACGCCATGGATCAAAGCCCTCACAAAAAGGCAGCCGAACGGCTACCCCGTGTTTCCCCCAATCAGAGCAAAGCTCTGCTCAAATTTCAAATTTTGAAATGAAGCAACGCTTCATAGCAGCGCCAAGTGCGCTGCACTCCAAGCAGCGCACCACGTGGAAAGCACGTGTGCGCTGCATTCCAAGCAGCGCACCACGTGCAAAGCATGTGTGCGCTAGCGCTAAGAGCGCTGCATTCTAAGCAGCGCACCACGTGCAAAGCACGAGTACGCTAGCGCTGGAACTAAAAGCTCTCCACCGTCAGATCAAAGATCCAATAAAGATGAAAAATCATCAATTAACCAGAATAAAATTCTGTTAAGGAAAGATTCCTTAAAATCTTTCCAAACAAGAAGATTATGCTCTGTAAATCATAGCACCGTTGGATCAATGATCCAAGGGTGATTAAAAATCACCAAAAATACAGAATAAATTCTGTGTGGGGAAAGATTTCCTAATCTTGTTAAAAACGAGAAGATTGCCTTCTGTAAATCAGAAGCCCTTGGGTCAAAGATCCAACGATGGGGAAATTCCCAAATCAATTGGAGAAAAGATCTCCTTAACCGATTGAACAAATCAGGTTGGCGATATCTCTGGACGTTAAGCCAATCAAACAAGCACCAAGAAGAATGCGGCTCGAACTTGAAATGAGCATCAACGCCGAGGTCACGAAGCTAATTGACTCCGGCTTCATCCTAGAAGTTCAATACCCTGACTGGATCGCCAACATCATCCCAGTAATGAAGAAAAATAGGACGGTGCGCATTTGCGTAGACTTTCGGGACCTCAACAAAGCATGTCTGAAAGATGACTTTCCCATACCGGTTACTGAGCTGATGATAGACAATACATCCACTCATGAGGTTTTCTCCTTCATGGATGGCTCACCGGGGTACAATCAAATAAAGATGCATTCCGAGGACCAGAAGCATACCGCTTTCAGGACCCCTTTGGGCATATTCTGCTATAAGGTGATGCCATTCGGTCTAAAGAACGTCGGTGCCACATTTCAGAGGGCCATGACGAAGATTTTCGATGACCTCGTACATGAAATCGTCGAATGCTATATTGACGACCTCGTAGTTAAAAGCAAATCATACGGGGAACATTTAGAGCATCTGAAGATCGTGTTTCAGCGCCTTCGGAAATACAACTTAAAGATGAACCCTCTCAAATGCGCGTTCGGAGTTTCCTCGGGCAAGCTCCAAGTATTCGTCATCCAACACCGAGGCATCGAGATAGACCCGTCGAAGATCAAGGCGATCATGGAAATGCCTCCGCCAAGAACTCTCAAGCAGCCGCGGTCTCTCCAAGGAAAGCTCGTGTATATCCGACGATTTATAGCCAATCTTTCTGGCAAATGCCGCCCCTACAGTCACCTGATGAAGAAGGGGACCCCTTTCGTCTGGGATCGCAAATGCCAAAGCGCACTGGACGAAATCAAGCAATACCTGCAGAATCCGCCGGTACTGACCGCTTCGGTCAAGGGAAAGCCTCTTATTATGTACACAACAGCCCTTGAAGGTTCTTTAGACACACTGTGGGCATAGGAGAATGACCAAGGGAAAGAGAGAGCCCTCTACTATTTGAGTCGAGTTCTCCTGGGGGCAAAAAACAATGACTATTTGAGTCGAGTTCTCCTGGGGGAAGAAAACAATTACTCCCCCATTGAAAAACACTGCCTGGCGTTAATCTACGCGATAAAGAAGCTCAGGTACTATGCGTTGGCACATGAGGTCCATCTCATATCGAAAGTGGATCCTCTCAAGTATTTGATGTCAAGAGCCATATTAACGGGACGGCTCGCTAAATGGGCCATACTCTTAATGGAATTCTCGATAACTTATCGACCTCTTAAGGCAGTGAAAGGCCAAGCCATCGCTGACTTCCTCGCTGAGCATCCGATACCTGCCGAATCTCCCTTTAACTGTGAATTGCGAGACGAGCACGCGTTTGACACGTCGATGGGGAGAAAGGAGAGAGTGATACCCGATGGGAACTCTACTTCGATGGAGCATCTTCCATGAAGAAGCAAAAGCACAACTCCCCCATAATCAAATCTGGGGTAGGCCTCATCTTCGTGACTCCATAAGGAGGGATAATGCGCTTTGCCTTTTCCTTGATAGAGCCGAGGACGAACAATGAAGCCGAATATGAAGCTTTGATAGCAGGTCTTGAGATCGCTGTCGACATGGGAATTGAAAACCTTCTCATATACGGAGACTCCCAACTGATTGTTAGTTAAGTAAACGACGACTATCAAACGTGCATACCAGAGCTGGTGAAGTACGGTGTAACACCCTAGTTCATTTATACCAATTCCAGTTCGCGTATTTCTTTAATTATGGTATTTTTCTGATTTATCGTGTTTTGGGTGCGAATAGTATTTTTACATTAGTATTAGCATTCGACCCGACCCGCTTGCTTGAAACCTGTCACTATTCATGTATATAATTTATCCTGACTTGTTACGTAGACTCGTGCACTTTCATTTTAATTTATACATCTTGCATACTGGCATTTTATCTGTCATTTTCATTTTACAATATAATATTTTAAGTCACATAAAATATTTTAAAAATACATTGTTTGGCTTGCATGATACCCTTAACCCTGTGGTAGTATCCACGCATCTTGTTCCTGTCCCGTTCAGTGAAACGGACTTGTTTGGATGGCTACGCGCACGTACGTGCATCCGTTCTTGGGGGTATGCATTTTAGTTACCCGGACATTCATTTTCAATTTTGGTCGTCGTATGTATTTTTCGTATTTTGAAACTGAAATTTTAGACCCGACCCGGGTGTGTTTTGGAATATTTTTGTATCCCGCCAAGATTCAAATTTATTTAATTTATTATCGTTATTTAAATCAACCGATTAAAAATTTAGTATAACTAACTAAATCTTTTCTTATTTAAAAATCCTAACTATTTTAACAAACACAGCCCACATTCTCTCTCTCTTTCCTTCTCTCTCTCTGACTTGCGGCCCCACACCACCCTCTCTCTCGCTATCTCTGCATCTCTCCTCTCTCCGCTTTTCTTTCTCTCTCTCTCTTCTCACAGTCTCTTTCTCTCCCCCCTCACTAGCCGACAATTTTATATCTCATCCATCTCTCTCTCCACTCGCGCATCCCTCTCTCTTCTCGCGTCTCTCTCTCTCCTCTCGTGGTGAGTGAGGATCCCATCACCTCCCCGAGGCTTAGCCTCACCTCCCTTAACAAACCCCATATTTCTCGTCGTCGTCTCCATTATATAACCCAGTGAGCTCATCCTTCAACCCATTATCACCACTCTCAAACCCTAACCCTAAAAACTCCCTGCTTCCTCACTCTCCTCCCTTACAGAGCCTCATCTCCTCCTCCGCCATCTTCTTCACTCTCCCTGAGCACCCACTGCACACCGAGAACCCACCTGCACCACCGCCTCACTTTGTCGCCGCCGATAACCTCCACCTCTCGTCGCCATCTCTTTCCCCTCCTCCTATCTCTCCTCTCTGCATTCTCCCTCACCAGTATCCGTGCACACCAACAACACCCGAGCTAAACTCAAGCCCAAACCCTGACTTGAACACATAACTTGGGGGTATGGGGAAATAAATGATAAAACCTGACTTGTAACTCGACAGTTCTGATCAGTTTTACGGGCTAGGCCAGCCCCGGGATGATGCTGTTGACATCATTTATCTGTACATGTTACATGTTTACTGCCTAGCGCCACATCTCGGACTCAGCCCGAGAATCTTGACCGTGGTCCCGGGCATGCACGGGATACTATTGAGTTACATCGACGATTCATTAAATTAATTTCACAGACTTGAGAGTAGTTAACCCAGTAGCATAGTTTAGTTTCACCGCTGCACTTCACATATGCTGTTACACTTCACTGTTCTATATCCATGTTTACTTGTTACATTCATGTACCCTTTTATAATTCATGCATGCATTCCTGTTACTCCATGATTATATTATTATTGATATTATGACGCACTGACGTCTGGGTTTTGCATGGCCCAGATCCTCTACATTTGTCGCAGGCTGATTAGGAGTATTTCCGCCGTCAGGTCGAGCAATGCGGATCCTGTTAGTATCCAGTTAGTTTAGTTATTTCCGTACTTTCCAGATGTTACTGTTTATTGGATCTATTGCTTCCGCATATTATTTCCTGACTCGTTTATTCTGGCTTATGGACATGTGCTAGATAGTTTATTTTATTTCCACTATTCTTGATATCTTCTAGACATCCGTAATGTGACTGTGGAGGGATCTTTCCCAGCCACGGGTAGCATGGTTGGCTCTGTCACGTGCCGACCTTAGCGCACTCTGGGAAGCGGGGCATGACAGGGTTTGTTTGGTATCAGAGCCATAGGAATTAGGTTAATCGGGTTTTGATTCTTTTGTGGTTGGGTATTGGACCCAATATACGAATCAGAAAACCTGTAATTAAGAACATGTCCTGCCACATTGTTATCGTGATTCTTGAATCAGATCTTTCTCTTGACCCTGTGTCTTGACGATATGCAAACAACTGTGCATCTCGACTTGAAACTTTTTGGTTCCCTATTGTTTCTCCCTTCCTAATCCTTTGATTCCGATACTAGGATTTGGGCGGCTTGAACGGAGTTATGCGATTGTAACTATGAACTGCAGTATGGTTACAATGCGGTACACTATTTAAGTAACTTGGAGTCCTAGTCTTGATTCATTCCCTTAATTCATGGTCGTGAAATTTCCTTGGTTCTCTCAGTTTCATTGCTTACCAGTTCATTTTTTGCAGATTTCTTGGTGATCGATACCGGCAGTTATGATGTTGTCTTGGGAATGGATTTTCTTGGCACTTTCCACGCTCACATTGATTATAGGGCAAAGAAAGTGATTTTCCAGATTCCCGGAAATCCGGAGTTTGTTTTTGCTGGATGTAGCAGTTCTGTCGGGCCAGTCAAGTTTAGGGCTAGGCCGACAAATAATGTTCTTTCGTCAATGGAAGTTGATAAGTAGGAAGCGCCAGCTGTAGTTCGAGAGTTCATGGACGTGCTCGAGGACATCTCAGGTTTACCGCCAAAACGAGATGTGGAGTTCGCGATCGATCTTGTTCCTGGTGCAGCGCCGATCTTAAAGGCGTACTATCCAATGGCACCCGTAGAGTTGGAGGAAGTAAAGAAGTAGGTTACTGAATTGCTTGAGAAGGGTTGGATTCGTATCAGTAATTCACCTTGGGGAGCTCTAATTCTTCTAGTTAAGAAGAAAGATGGCACGCAGAGGATGTGCATCGATTATCGAGAATTGAATCAGGTAACTATTAAGAACAAGTACCCGATCCCTCGCATTGGCGAATTATTCGAGCAACTCAGTGGCGCGAGGGTATTCTCGAAGCTGGATTTGCGGTCCGGATATCATCAAGTTCGAGTTAAATCAGAGGATATTTGCAAGACTGCGTTCCGAACTCGGTATGGACATTACGAGTATTTAGTGATGCCATTCGGAGTCACGAATGCACCGGCGATATTTATGGACTTGATGAACCGAATCTTTTCACCGTTCTTAGACCAGTTTATAGTGGTGTTCATCGATGATATTCTGTTCTACTCAAAGAGTATTGAAGAGCATGCAGAACATTTGAAGATCGCATTGCAGACATTGAGGCAAGAAAGATTATATGCAAAGATGAGCAAGTGCGGGTTTTGGCTTGAAGAAGTGAAGTTCTTGGGGCATGTCGTATCTGGAAGTGGAATCGTCGTTGATCCTGAGAAGATTGCAGCAGTTTAAGATTGGCCGATTTCGAAGAACGTAGCGGAGATCAGAAGCTTTCTTGGACTTGCCGGGTATTACAGAAGGTTCGTGGAGAATTTTGCCCGTTTGGCTGAGCCTTTGACCAAGCTTACGCGCAAGGAAGTACCGTTCTTATGGACGGATAGATGTGTGTCAGCTTTTGAGGCGTTGAAGCAGAAATTGATAACCGCTCCTATTTTGACCGTACCAGACGGTTTCGGAGGATTGGTAATTCATAGCGACGCATCTGGGAAAGGTTTGGGATGTGTTTTGATGCAGCATGGGAAGGTTATAGCTTACGCATCAAGACAGTTGAAGATCCATGAGAAGAATTACCCAACTCATGATTTGGAGCTAGCAGCAGTAATTTTCGCTTTGAAGATTTGGAGACATTAGTTATTGGGCGAAAGAGTTGAAGTATTCACCGATTACAAAAGCCTAAAGTACGTGTTCACACAGAAAGAGCTTAACATGAGGTAGCGCGGATGGTTGGAGCTGATGGCTGACTACGATCTTGATCTTAAGTACCATCCGGGGAAAGTTAATGTTGTGCCGGATGAGCTTAGTCGGTTGCCAGCAATTAAGACGTTGACTGCACAGAAGGAACTTATTGAAGACTTTCGGAGATTCGAATTGGAGATCGTGGTACCGCATTCTTCGGAACAGTTGATGCACATGCAAGTACAATCGTCATTGATCGATAATATTAAAGCAACGCAGTCACGGGACCCAAGATTGCAGAAGTTTCGAGAACAAGTTGAAGCTGGACTTCGAACGGACTTGTTGATTCATGAAGATGGTTCGTTGCGTTATGGTAGCCGTTTGTGTGCGCCAAAGGAGATATTCGCGAAGAAGTTATGAAGGAGGCACACAGTTCCGCGTATTCCGTATATCCAGGAGGCACGAAGATGTACCGTGATCTAAGACAGCATTTCTGGTGGGAAGGTATAAAAAGGGAAATTGCCCGTTTTGTAGCGAAGTGCTTGGTGTGTCAGCAAGTTAAGGCTGAACATCAAAGGGTTGCTGGTTTATTCAACCACTTTCGATTCCTCAATGGAAGTGAGAACATATAACCATGGATTTCGCGACAGCTTTACCGCGGAGTCCAAAGGGCAACAATGCAGTTTGGGTGATTGTCGATCGATTGACCAAGGCAGCTCACTTCATACCATTTCGAGTTGGTCAGTCAACAGAAATGTTAGCAGAACGGTACATGCAGGAGATTGCGCGATTGCATGGAGTACCTGTGAGCATCGTTTCTGATCATGATACCCGATTCTTATCGCACTTCTGGAGGAGCTTACAGGAAAGTTTGGGGACTCGATTGAAGTTTAGCACAGCTTATCATCCTCAGACAGATGGCCAGTTGGAGAGAACGATCCAAACCCTTGAAGACATGTTGAGAGCTTGCATGTTAGACTTCAAGGGTTCATAGAAGGATCATCTACGTTTGGTGGAGTTTTCATACAATAACAGCTTTCAGGCGACTATTCAGATGGCTCCATTCGAAGCATTGTATGGTCGCAAGTGTCGCTCACCTGTTTGTTGGGACGATGCTGGAGAACGAAGATTGTTGGGACCGGATTTGATCGTGCAAACAGTAGAGAAAGTTAATACTATCCGGAATCATATGAAGGCAGCACAAGATCGGCAGAAGAGTTGGGCCGATACATCGAGAAGACCTCTAGAGTTCGCTGTTGGTGATCTTGTGTTCTTAAAGATATCACCGACTAGAGGAGTGATTCGTTTTGGGAGTCGAGGCAAGCTTAGTCCTCGATTTGTAGGGCCTTTCGAGATTATGGAGCGTGTTGGAGAAGTGGCTTATCGATTGGCTTTACCATAATCTTTGGCGAATGTTCATGACAAGTTTCATGTATCTCAACTCCGTAAGTATGTTCGAGATGAAACACATGTGCTGGATCATTCGGAGATGACTGTAAGAGAGGATTTGACTTTTGAGGAACGACCGATGTCGATCGTTGATCGAAGAGAAAATGTCCTTAAGAACAAGGTTATTCCTCTCGTACTTGTTTCTTGGGGGTATCGCTCGCATAGAGAATCAACTTGGGAACGAGAAGACGAAATTCGACAGAGGTTTCCATACTTATTTTTGTAGTTTCTTGATTGTTTATCTTTCCTTGTTCTTGGAATTTCGAGGACGAAATTCTTTTTGTAGTTGGGTATAATATAATACCCTAGTTCATTTATACCAATTCCAGTTCGCGTATTTCTTTAATTATGGTATTTTTCTGATTTATCATGTTTTGGGTGCGAATAGTATTTTTACATTAGTATTAGCATTCGACCCGACCCGCTTGCTTGAAACCTGTCTTAATTCATGTCTATAATTTATCCTGACTTGTTACGTAGACTCGTGCACTTTCATTTTAATTTATACATCTTGCATACTGGCATTTTATCTGGCATTTACATTTTACAATATAACATTTTAAGTCACATAAAATATTTTAAAAATACATTACATGGCCTGCATGATATTCCTAACCCTGTGGTAGCATCCACGCATCTTGTTCCTGTTCCGTTCAGTGAAACGGACTTGTTTGGATGGTTACGCGCACGTACGTGCATCCGTTCTTGGGGTATGCATTTTAGTTACCCGGACATTCATTTTCAATTTTGGTCGTCGCATATATTTTTCATATTTTGAAACTGAAATTTTAGACCTGACCCGGGCGTGTTTTGGAATATTTTTGTATCCCGCCAAAATTCAAATTTATTTAATTTATTATCTTTATTTAAATCAACCGATTAAAAATTTAGTATAACTAACTAAATCTTTTCTTATTTAAAAATCCTAACTATTTTAACAAACACAACTCACATTCTCTCTCTCTGACTTGCGGCCCCACACCACTCTCTCTCTCGCTATCTCTGCCTCTCTCCTCTCTCCTCTTTTCTTTCTCTCTCTCTTCTCGCGGTCTCTTTCTCCCCCCTCACTAGCCGACAATTTTATATCTCCTCCCTCTCTCTCTCCTCTCGCGCATCTCTCTCTCTCTTCTCACGTCTCTCTCTCCTCTCGTGGTGAGTGAGGATCCCATCACCTCCCCGAGGCTTAGTCTCACCTCCCTTAACAAACCCCATATTTCTCTTCGTCATCTCCATTATATAACCCAGCGAGCTCATACTTTAACCCATCATCACCACTCTCAAACCCTAACCCTAAAAACTCCCTGCCTCCTCACTCTCCTCCCTTACAAAGCCTCATCTCCTCTTTCGCCATCTTCTTCACTCTCCCCGAGCACCCACTGCACACCGAGAATCCACCTGCACTATCACCTCACCTTGTCGCCGCCGATCACCTCCACCTCTCGTCGCCATCTCATTCCCCTCCTCCTATCTCTCCTCTCTGCATTCTCCCTCACCAGTATCCCTGCACACCAACAACACCCGAGCCTAAGCCAAACCCAAACCCTAACCGAACCTTATCAACCCTAGCCTCATCGCCAGAGCTCCGCCTTTGACCTCCTCGACACCATCACCTCCTTTTTGTCCCCCAGAAACCACAGAGCACCAAATCCAGTGAGCTTCCCTCTCCTTTCTTCTTCCTCTTCTTCTTTTCATTTTCTTTTCTTTTCTTATTCTTGAATCTTGTAATTTCAGAGATCGCCGGAGCCATGACGTCGCTGCCGTTCCAGACGACCCAGAGGACGTACCTTACCTGCGTGATCACCCTCTTGCGTTACTTGGACCCGTCCCGCGTGCCGTGCGTGCGTTGCGACGTTTTGCCGACGTCGGACGTGCCGTACATATCCGTTTCGTGATCCGTCAAGGCAAGTTTATCTTGCTACATGCTATGTTACTGTATTTACATCTATTTTAATAAATATTACACTAATATTTAAATCATGCATCTCATGTTATGGTTTTACAGTTTTACGACGTCCGTTGCATCCGTATCATTTAAAATATATATAATTGCATCTATGGATCACATTAACTCATATTATTGCTATAGTAACACCCCATGCTTAATAATGTGCATCCCATTTAGTCTTGGAATTGTAAATGCAACCCTAATCGAAGTTTGTGCATCCATACCATTAATTATATATTTATTTGCATTCCATGTCACATTATTACCTATTACTGTTATATTGACACCCCATGCTAGATAATGTGCATCTTACATAGCCATGGAACTGCAGTTGTAACCCCTGATAGTTATTTGATCATCTATGTTTGTTTGTATATACATACCATTAATTCTGCATACCTAATTGCGTGCCATTTACATTGACCTATGTTATTATTACGTTAGTACCATATAATTGATAGTATGCATCCTATATAGTCCTGATGTAACCCCTGATAGATAGTTGTGTATCCATGCTTTTACTGTACATCCGCACTTTTGCCCTGATTCAATACCTGCTGCAATTATATTATGAGCATCCGCTTGATACCTGTTCACTTCCTGACATGACCTGATACACCACTACTTGACATGACTTGATACATGTACACTACCTGACTTGACCTGATATATATCATACTTGACATGTTACCTGATTTTGTTTCTAATACCGACAGTCTTGACATGTTGTCCCGATGGACATATCCAGTTGTCTGTATAGACAAATCTGTTCCTGCTTGATCCTGTGTTGGCATTAGTCTCGGATTTATCAATACCTGACTTGAACACATAACTTGGGGGTATGGGGAAATCAATGATGAAACCTGACTTGTAACTCGACAGTTCGATGCTTATACTGATCAGTTTTACGGGCTAGGCCAGCCCCGGGATGCTACTACTGACATTATTCATCTGTACATGTTACATGTTTACTGCCTAGCGGCACGTCTCGGATTCAGCCCGAGAATCTTGACCGTGGTCCCGGGCATGCACGGGATACTATTGAGTTACATCGACGATTCATTAAATTGATTTCACAGACTTGAGAGTAGTTAACCCAGTAGCACAGTTTAGTTTCACCGCTGCACTTCACATATACTGTTACACTTCACTGTTCTATATCCATGTTTACTTGTTACATTCATGTACCCTTTTATAATTCATGCCTGCATTCTTGTTACTCCCTGATTATATTATTATTGATATTATGACACACTGACGTCTGGGTTTTGCATGGCCCAGATCCTCTACCTTTGTCACAGGCTAATCAGGAGTATTTCCACCGTCAGGTCGAGTAATGAGGATCCTGTTAGTATCCAGTTAGTTTAGTTATTTCTGTACTTTCCATACGTTACTGTTTATTGGATTTATTGCTTCCGCATATTATTTCTTGACTCGTTTATTCTGGCTTATGGACATGTGTTAGATAGTTTATTTTATTTCTACTGTTCTTGATATCTTCTAGAGAGCCGTAATGTGACTGTGGGGGGATCTTTCCTAGCCACAGGTAGCATGGTTGGCTCTGTCACGTGCCGACCTTAGCGCGCTCTGGGAAACGGGGCGTGACATACGGCGAGAGAGTGCAGCAACTGTTGACTCAAATTCCTTCCTACACCCTGAAAAGTATACCGCGTGCAGAAAATAGCAAAGCGGATGCATTGGCCAAACTCGTTAAGGAACTGGCCGACGAGAACCTCGATGACGTGAAGATCGTTGTGCAAAGCCGTCGGGTTCATGCGCCAGCAGAAATATTTCTGGAGTCGTCCGAAGAAAAGGGAGCTACCGAGCAAACGGCCCTACAAATAAAAGACCAGGAAAAGGCTAAGGATTGGAGAGAAGTCTTTATAGACTACTTCAAATCTCGTCGAACGCCTGAAGATGCGTCCTCAAGACATCAGCTCATGAAACGAGCCCTATCTTTTGCCTTCATCAATGATACTCTGTATAAGAGATCATTTGATTCTCTGTGGCTAAGATGCCTGGGACCTGAAGAAGCAAGGAGAGTCGTCCAAGAAACTCACGACGGACTCTGCGGTTCTCACCAAGCCGGGCCGAAAATGAAATTGAAGATCAAAAGGATGGGCTATTATTGGCCCACAATGATCCAAGACTGCCTCGAATACGCGAAGCAGTGCCACTCGTGCCAGATTCACAGGGACTTTATCCACCAGCATCTAAATCCGCTACATCCAACAGTAGCTAGCTGGCCGTTTGAAATGTGGGGAACTGACATAATCGGGCCATTGAACTGGCATCATCCAGAGGACATCGGTTCATATTGGCGACAACTAATTATTTCTCTAAGTGGGCGGAAGCAATACCGCTAAGAGAAATGAAGACGGAGAATATCCTCCATTTCTTCAAGACTCGCGTCATTTATCGGTTCGGCACTCCGCGACGGATTATCTCCGATAACGGGCCAGCCTACAGAAGCCACAAGATCAGCCGCTTCGCACAACAGCATAATATAGACTGGAGATACTCTTCGGTCTATAATCTCCGAGCTAACGGTCTAGCTGAGACTTTCAACAAGACCTTGACGAAGATCGTGAAAAATACGGTGTCTCGAAATAAGAAGGACTGGCATGAGAGACTGCATGAAGCTCTCTGGGCGTATCGAACTACGTTCAAAACGGCCACAAACACAATGCCGTATGCATTGGTATTCGGCACAGAAGCGGTACTGCCACGCCCCGCTTCCCGGTATACGGCGAAGGGGACAGGACCGGTCCGCTACGTATTTACTGTGAAGTAAATACGCTAAGCGTATCTAAGTAATATAAAAGTAATCACAAGAGACAAGAGATATAAAAACAACAGCAACTTTATTTAATAACATTCTTTTGTACAGTGCATGAAAAGTAAATACATCCGGAATAAAAGCGATGCCTAAACAATGGCATAACAGGAAATGAAAAATACTGAATAGAAAAAGGTACAATGTCTAGAGCTCGGGGTCTTTGAAGAACTGATCTAAGTCTTCACTGGTGGGCTCGATCTCTGTTGTGTCCAGATTACCTGTCGACATTCAAGAAGGAAGAAATAGAATGTCGCCAGCGAACAGGTCGCTCGGTAAGTCCCAAAGATAAGGGAGAATTAGAAAGGAAAGGATAGAATAAGAGGTATCTTTTAAAGTTGTATAATACTGTAGAATATTGTGTTTACGCTGTTTTTTGTATCTTCGTACGGAAGGATGCCAGTGTATATGAGAGGGGTCTCAGTATGCTGGAGACCAGGGCAAACGGAATGTACAAAGAACCATTAAGCCACGGTACAACATCAACGGAATATAGGTTAGGTGTCTTAATCTTACTGTCTCGTGCCACTTCTAACACTTTCCGCCCCAATCTACCCCTTAAACCCCGTAGTGTTTTGATTATATTGTTGTATTGTATTGTATAGTTGAATGACTGACCAAAACCATGATATCAGTAACAGATTGTAACTGCATAATCATGTAAATGGAATAACTGGATAATGGATGTATATCCATGGTTTGATTCAGTCAAGTTATATAGATTGATAACTGTATTCATGGATTCATGTGTTCATATTGAATTGGAATAGTATAGATTGTAGATTGTACTTGAATCATATTCAAGTCAGATATAATCAGACTCAAACCCGAGTCAGAAAATTAGAATGTAAATCGAAGTCCTATATTTACTAGGGTCCTTAGGGTAATTTATAAAACTTGAGGGGGTACTATGTAAAAATACTTTTATATACTTTTCAAAATATACCCCAAGCATTTATTATTCGTCTTTAGGGTTGTAATGAACGTGGATTTTATATTGTAATATTTCTAATGAAAATATCTTAATTTCATAAATAAAGGTATTTATTTGTAAAATTTATTTATTTTGGAATTCATGGTATTTTAATGTAAAATTTATTCTTGTGATTTTTAGAAAAAGGGTGGAATATTTATATCATAACAAAATAGACATTTTAATGATAAATATACATATATTTATACAAAAATAATTTTAATAAATATTTTATATTCTAAAAATCTCATTTTCTTAAGATGTCGTATTTTAAATCTTTCGAGACCGAATGCTCCTTGCGGAGGTCTGAATCTCGCACTACTAAGCCCGAGTATGTGCGATAAACCGTATCATTCCGAACGGGTTCCCCCAAAATGGAGTAAATGGGGGTTAATGGGCTCTTTGGAACCGATCTAAATATTTAAAGTATGCAGGGGAGTTGAGAAAGAAAAGATACCCAATTTTGATGTTGGGGCCGGCGGCGCCGGCCCGAGTCGGCCGGTCCGCCGGCCGACTCGGCCGACTCAGGTGGTCGGGATGTGTGGGGTCGTCAGGTGTGGCTTCTGGTGCATTTACATTTTCATGTGTAGTAGGAAATTTGTGAGAAACGCACGTGTAACTGTTGGTATTCTAAAAAATTTAAAACAAAAATAATATTAAAAATAATGCGGGGAATGGGATTTGAATTCTGGTGGCTTGGTTCAACAGTGCAAGGTATTACCAATGGGCTACAAGCTCCTTCTTGTAATTATGGAGTGAAGTAAATACTTAAAGAGATATCGGCAACATTAAATACTCAAAGTATACTTTGAATTTAAATCAATTCTTTGTACATTAAAAGTGGAGTTGTTACAGGTACTCCCCCTTGAGATAGAGTTACCCTATCTACAAGTGGCAGTTCACTACGAGCTAACCGACGAAGAAAATGCTCACCTTCGGCTTGAGGGGCTTGATGCCCTCGACGAAACTCGGCTCATGGCGCAGCAAAACTTGGAAGCTTATAAAGCAAAGATGACGCGCTCATATGAGAGATTGACTAGGCCGAGAACATTCTGCCAAGGCAAACTCGTACTAGTGGTCAAAAGACCTATGATCCCCAATCGTGCCAAGCGAGGGAAATTCGAGCCGAATTATGAAGGCCCGTACATCATAGATAAAGTTTACCAAGGTGGAGCCTATCTACTCATGGACATGCATGGCGAAAGACCTTTCAGGCCAATAAACGGTCAATTCCTGAAAAAATACTACGCCTGACGAGTCATGGCCTAGGTCAACGATAAATGACGACGCCTATGTCCGTTCACTATCTTCCTAAGCCCAAACTCTATAAGTAGTAGCCGGCCACGGACCGAAATGTCCTAAAACTAACGACGGACCGAAATGTCCTAAAAATAACGACAGACCGAAACGTCCTAAAACTAACGACAGACCGAAACGTCCTTAAACTAACGACGGACCACTATGTCCTAAAACTGGCTATAGATCGAGACGTCTATAAACTACTACGGACCGCAGCATCCCAAGGCTAACACAAAAAAAAGGGTACGTCCACAAGCGAAATGGGCACAGATGAAAACCCAAAAGGGCTCCGTGAGTAAAAACAGCAGGACTACCAATGAATTTGTGAAAACCCGAAAGGGCGCAAGCTCTATACAAAACACTTGCAAGGTCCTCTCGACCTTGTGAGGAGAAAATACCTGTATGAGATCCTTACGACTCACAAGGGAGCAACACACTTAGGGATCCCCACGATTCCTAAGGAGAAATTACACTTATGAGATCCTCACGACTCGTAAGGAGAATTCCCCTTTGAGACCCTCATGGCTCATAAGGAGAATTCCCCTTTGAGACCCTCATGGCTCATAGGGTTCAAAAGCCTTAAGCTACAGGAATCTGAACATGTTCTTAAGCCATCACAATCTCCAATGCTGCCCCACAAGCGGTTAAATATTGACCCTTGTATACAATCCATGGGCACGAATAAACATTTCCCTAACAAAGTCCCACCAGCGACTAGGGATATGCTCACACAGTGGACAGCCCTTATAAGTCCTCTCGACTTATAAGGAGAAAACAATCTTGTAAGATCCTTACGACTTATAAGAGAACACACACTTAGGAATCCTCACGATTCCTAAGGAGAAAACGCACCTACGAGATCCTCACGACTCGTAGGGAGAAATACCTTTATGAGACCCTTACGGCTCATGAAGTCAAAAGCCTTAGTCGACAGGATCTTAACCCTGTTTGCTAAGCCACCTTTGTCCGACATCGACAGAGGCAAATGATGATTCGCTCCTGGCAATATCCCAGTTGTAGCGATGCTGATGCCGAAATCGGTGTCAAATCCCAAACTTGCAGCGAAAAGCCAGCGAGCCAAAAGTGCATATGAGATAGCCGAAATGATAAGGCAACTTACAACAAAATCAGCATGTAAAATATATGTCTTTCGGCGGAGAACACCCCGCTCGGCTATCCCTGGTTGGTAGCTCCCTACCCCACAACGCCAGGGATCAAAGCCCTCGCCAAGAGGCAATCGAGCAGCTTCACTGCTCGGTCAATCCTTAGCAGGCCTCCCATGGCCCCTCCAGCGCTAAAGATCTAAGCCCTCACCAAGAGGCAGCCGAGCGGCTATCTTGCTCGGCTATCCCTGGCTGGTAGCTCCACTATCCCATAACGCCAGGGATCAAAACCCTCGCCAAGAGGCAACTGAGCAGCTTCACTGCTCAGTCAATCCTTAGCAGGCCTCCCATGGCCCCTCCAGCGCTAAGGATCTAAGCCCTCACCAAGAGGCAGCCGAGCGGCTACTCTGCTCGGCTATCCCTGGCTGGTAGCTCCCCTACCCTACAACGCCAGGGATCAAAACTCTCGCCAAGAGGCAACTGAGCAGTTTACTGCTCAGTCGATCCTTAGTAGGACTCCCATGGCCCCTCCAGCGCTAAGGATCTAAGCCCTCACCAAGAGGCAGCCGAGCGGCTACCCTGCTCGGCTATCTCTGGCTGGTAGCTCCCTACCCCACAACACCAGGGATCAAAGCCCTCACCAAGAGGCAGCCTAGTGGCTTCCCTGCTCGGCTATCCCTGGCTGGTAGCTCCCTATCCCACAACGCCAGGGATCAAAGTCCTCGCCAAGAGGCACCAGGCAGCAACCCTGCTTGGCCATCCTTAAGGATCAAAGCCCTCGCCAAGAGGCACTGGGCAGCAACCCTGCTCGGCTATCCTTAGTAGACCTCTTACGGCCCCTCCCGCGCTAAGGATAAAAAGCCTTCGAAAGAAGCAACCGGGCCCGCCCTTACTCGGTTATCCCTGGCCGGTAGCTCCCTACCCCAACACACCAGGGATCAAAGCCCTCGCCAAGAGGCACCGGGCAGTAACCCTGCCCGGCCCATCCTTAAAGATCAAAAGCCCTCAAAAGAGGCAACCGGGCCCGCCCTTGCTCGGTTATCCCTGGCTGGTAGCTCCCTACCCCAACACACCAGGGATCAAAGCCCTCGCCAAGAGGCACCGGGCAGCAACCCTGCTCGGCCATCCTTAGTAGGCCCCTAACGACCCCTCCCACGCTAAGGATAAAAAGCCTTCGAAAGAGGCAGCCGGGCCCGCCCTTGCTCGGTTATCCCTGGCTGGTAGCTCTCTACCCCAGCACACCAGGGATCAAGGCCCTCGCCAAGAGACACCAAGCAGCTACCCTGCTCGGCCTCGTCCTTACCATGCCCTTCCAGAACGAAGGATCTAAGCCCTCACCAAGAGGCAGCCGAGCGGCTACCCTGCTCGGCTATCCCTGGCTTGTAACAACCCTAAACTTCTTGTACAACTTTCTGTACAATTTTTCAAAAAATACAGAAAGGGATACTTTTGCCTGAGAACAGGTTATAAGTTTGTTTGCTTTTTAATAGCAAGAAGGAGCTTGTAGCTCATTGGTAAGACCTTGCACCGCTGAACCAAAGCACCAGAGTTCAAATTCCATACCTCACATTATTTTTTAATATTGTTTTATTTTGAATTTTTAGAAGTCCAAGGGTCTACACGTGCATAACTCGTAAAAACCCCACTACACATGTAAAACAAACTGACCCAGGGGCTACACCAAGCGACGAGGGACATGTGGCAGCGAGCCCCGTCCTGACTCGGCCGACTCGGGCCGGCGACTCGGTCGACTCGGCCAGCAGCCGCCGGCCGAGTTGAGCCGGATCGCCGAGTTGTCAACAGTGAACTTATGTCTTTTAAGCTTCTTATAACCCCTGCACACTTTAAAATACCTGCACATTTCCAGAGCTCTTTAAAACCACATTAAACCATATTTTTAATACAATTTAATACATTTTTTCTTCACACCCTATCACTTACCCTAAACCCTATCCTTACCCTATAAATACCACCCCTAGACACACACCCCGTCACTCACAATTCTGTCCAAACTCTCAAGAAAATCCCCAGAACTTTTGTGTACAAGTGGAGTTAGCGAAGGGCGAAACTCCGGCGAACTTCCGACGACGACCCTAGGAGCTTCCGGTGACGAAACGACGCACCGGCAAATCCTACGTCTTCCTCTCCCTCTTCTCTAACCTCTAAGCGAGTAAGTCCCTCCTCCCTCTCATCTTTTCTATTCTTAAAACAAGTAATTCTAAAACCCGACGGAATCAGAGTTAATCCGATTTCCGATTCGGTTCTTCCTAAAAATTCAACATTTTCTTAAATACAACCACACCAAACCCTTATATGTTGACTATTAATTATTAACAAACATATTGAATAAGTTTCATGGAAACATATTACATTTTGTAACTTTTACTACTCTTTTTCAGCAGAATACCATGCAGTTTAGTTTCGTCTTTAAAACAGCATAAATTTTGCTATACCTTTAATTAGATCACGAGGTAATGACCTACCTCCTCACAACACTCATATGCAACATAGTACAATACCTTTCGGGAACATAGAATATGGGAAAACAAAACTTTACATATAAATACCATTTACTATTAAAACCGTTTTCTACAAGAATATGTATTTTACACAAATCTTTGCAAAGTGCCGCTACAACCCAATTTTGGGGAACCCGACTGGGATGGTGCGGATTATCGCACATCTCTGGGCTTAGTAGTGCGAGATTCAGACCTCCGCAAGGAGCATTCGGTCTCGAGAGATTTAAAATACAAATATCTTAAGAAAATGAGATTTCTAGAAAATAATTGTTCACACTATAATATTGCATTATTATATTCCCCATTCTTATTTTTTTTATAAATAAACAGGTGCTTTTGACACATGTCTGCTACATGTTACAGGTTACAGGTTCTTGGACAGAAAACAGTGAAAACGATGTAAAGACGATGAAAAAGTGGACTTTAACCAATAAACAGAAGACTCTTGATCAAGCCTACTTAAGGAACAATTCACAAAGCAAGATTCAAGACATCGACCCAAAGCGAACGGGTAGAAGTCCACTACAATGTTCACTGGAAAGATCTGGAAGAAAAGGAGAAAACAATCTGAGAAAGGATCTATAGAAATAAGAAGCCCAAGCCACCAGAAATCAGCCCAAGAAAACTCAAAGCCCAATTCCACCTTTTAACCGCGGAACCGCGGCCAAACCAGGCCTCAGGCCGCGGTTCCGCGGCGGTCCTGAGCATTCGATGGAAAATATTTTTACCATATTTTTATGGGGGCGTTGACAGGTCTTTATAGGGCTATTCTTGTAAATGCAAACATGCGGATCAAAATGTGACTTAGGGTTTCCTATTCTCTATAAATAGGAACTCTAAAGCTTGTATTCTTTTTTATGCCTCCTTTTAATAATAAATTCAGAATTCTTTATGGAGAGCATCGGTGTCTCTTTTCGATTCAGAAATTCAGATCTGACAAACCTGCTTTGATGATTGGAGAGAGCCATCTGTAAGTAGATTTAATTAATTGCTCTAGTTTAGATTTTAATTCTTTGCCCTAGGTAGATTTAATTCATTGCCGTAGAAAATTGTTTAGAGTTAGCTTTGGGGAAGGCTTTTGAGAGATGAGATCTCTCATCCCTTTCTTACCCATCAAATATTTACAATAGGACTCCATGCATACACGCATACACCGCGCCCTACGACATCCTACCACTCGAGGTAACGATGACACCGTAGTATAAAGGCCCGGTTGCGCGCGTTTTCCATGGAGGTTAGAATAAGGATCTCTAAAGGAAGGACAAGAATCTAGAGGAAGGAATACCTTCCCGAATGGATCTAATCCCCTTTATTGATAATTACCATAACTCCTCATAGATCTTCATTCGGGTAGAGAAAGCGTTGAGATTTACTTGCATTTCCAAACCATCCCTAAACCTAATCCTAACAAGACTAGATCTAGATAATCGTAGCATAGAATATTTAGGTTTTTAGATTTAATAATCAATCCGAACACCCTTCGGAATTAACTCGTTAGCGCGATTAGGAGATTCACAACATCCTTGTGGACCGACCCGTACTCACCGGCTAGCTGCAAAGCGACCCCGTTCTTGATTGCGGTAATAGATAGTTTTTGAGATCAATCAATAATAAATTAAAAATTATTTTTATAAATATATATATATATATATATGTATTATCAAAATACCTATTTTTAATATAATATAAGTATTCCAACTTTTCTAAATTAAAAGAACCACTTTACATGAAAATACCATGAAATTTCATACAAGACCAACACTTTACAATTAAACACCATGTATTATGATAAATATGTTTATTCACTAGAAATGTCACAATGATAAAATCTACAACTATGAAAACTCTAAAGACGATAATTAAATACTTGGGGTGTATTTTGAAAAGTATACAAAAATTATTTTTACATAAAACCCTCTCAAGTTCTATAAATTACCCTAAGGACCCTAGTAAATATAGGTTTAAGCAGGATCAATCTCTTGAGCTTCAGGGAGCCGGAGAAGTGGGTGCTTGCCTATTTAAGGTTGACAACTTAACAACGGTGTTATCAACACGGTAATCGTCTTTGAAAAAGACACAAATTCTGTCGCCCATGTGCAGTGGTTACCGATAACATCAAAACAATCAGGACTTCAATTTCTTTTCTAATTGTCTGACTCAGACTGAGTCTCATTATAATCAAACTGACTTGAATATGATTCAAGTATGAAATTACAAAACTGCAATTCAACATGAAATCTGAATACATATATTCAATCTATTCAATCTGTATTGACCGAACCGAACCATGAATATACTTCCATTTACATGATTCTCCAGTTACATCCATGATTCTCTAGCTACATCTATTTACTGATATCATGGTTTCGGTAAGTCATCCAATTATACAATCTATATTACAAGACAATACAAGATACAATACAATCAAGACATCGCGGGGTTTAAGGGGTAGATTGGTACGGAAGGTTTTAGAAGTGGCACGAGACTGCAACCATAAGACACCTAACATATATTTCATTGTTGTTGTACCGTGGCATAAACGGTTTCTTGAGTTCCTGATACCTTAGTCTCCGGGGCAAGTGAGATTCCTCTCGGATACACTGGTATTCTTCTGTACCAAGCTACAAATAACAGCGTTAACATTAAATACAACATTATAACAATATCATAAACTTTAAAAGCTACTTTCTTTCTCTGTCTATTCTATTTCTCCCTTACCTTTGGGACTTACCGAGTGATTGTTCGCTGACGACATTCCTTCCATTTCTTCTTTGGAATGTTGTTAGGTGATCTGGACACTCAGGAGATCGAACCTACTACCGAGGACTTGGATCAGCTTGCTTATGACCCAGAGCTCTAGCTTCATTGTACACATTTTATTTCAGCACTTTCCATTTCTGTTATGCCACTGTTTAGGCATCACATTTATCCCATGTATTTACTTTTCCATGCATTGTAAAAAGAATGTTAATAAATAAAGTTGTTGTTTCATTACATTTGTCTCTTGTGTACATTTCTTTTATATTGCTTAGATACGCTTAGCGTATTTACTTCAGAGTAAATACGTAGCGGCCTCGTCGCGTCCTTCGCCGTACACTGGGAAGCGGGACGTGACATTGCTGGTAGCTCCCCTACCCCACAATGCCAGGGATCAAAGCCCTCGCAAAGAGGCAGCCAAGCGGCTCCCCTGCTCGGCTATCCCTGGCTGGTAGCTCCCTACCCCAGCACACTACGGATCAAGGCCCTCGCCAAGAGGCACCGAGCAGCTACACTGCTTGGCCCCGTCATTAGCATGCCTCTCTGAGCCTCCCAAGCTAAGGAACAATCCTCACCACGAGGCATCCAGTCTGTCTACGTCTAAGTGATCTCCACCTCGACTTCGGGGCCATGGAGATACTATCTTTGCACACTGCGCAAATGAACAGATTCAACTCGACGCGTAATCTCTAGACGAAGAACCGACATAACACAAATGCAGTACTATGCAAATACAAGTGTTTACCGACAAAGGAAAATACGCGTACGGACATGACTGCAAAAGAAATCTTTATTCACAAAGTCAAAGCTTTTACAAGGTTATTGTGGGATCCCCAGCCTTACAGAATGCCCGGAGGCCTACAAAATTCCCGATGCAGCAAATAAAAAGAAATGAAACAAGAGGACGGGGGGCTTCAGGCCTTAGGGCCAGGCGCAACCTCGGGAGGCTCAGCGCCCACCACAGGGCCTCGGCGTCGCTCTCGCCAGGAATCTCTTCCCCGGCCTCGCCCCCGGGGTCGTCCCCCTGCTCGTCATCCCCGCGAAGATACTTAGCTCGGAGCTCCTCGTCGGCGAACAACTGCATCCGAGCCTTGACGGCCTCGAGGGACTCGTGCCAGATGGCGGTGGTGGCCGAGGCTAGGACGGTGTAGAACTATTCCAACTTCTAGAAATTCTCCACCGCCTTCGCCGCTCTGAGGTCGGCTCGCTTCGCCGCCTCTACCGCAGCCTCCAACTCCTTCCGGAAGGTGCTCGCTGACTTCTTTATGGTGCCGACGAGCACCTTAGAGTCCTGAAGCTTGGCCTTGGCGGCCTCGCGGAACCTGGCAACCTCCTGCTTTGCGGTCGCCGCCTCCTGCTTTGCGGCCGCCGCCTCCTGCTTCCCGGCCGCCGCCTCACCATCGCCGCCTCCAGCGAGGAGAGCTCGCCCGCGGCTCGCATCGCCGGGGCTATTTCCTCCTCCTCCATCCGGACGACGAAAGCGACGTGCTGGAGGACATGAAGAAATCAGAGGGGGTCAGAAAGAAAAAGGAACACCAAATTTTGCGAATGATGAGACGCTGAGTGAAAAATCGAGTGAGGTACGAGCACAAACCTGCACGACCTCTTGGGCGATGGACGCCATTTGCGCCTTCAGAGTCCCCCCAGGGACCTTGCCCCCGGCCGACCTCTCCATGTCGGACAGCAAGCTGTCAGCGACGGAGAGCCCCGAGGGCGCCTCAAAGCAGAGCTCCCACTCGTCCACCGAGATCGGGGAGGCCGGGGTCCGCGGAACTGTTCGGGGGAACCGCTTGAGAGGCGACGGCGGAGAGCCGGCCTCCATCTCCGAAGCATGGGCCCCCTGTCCCCGAACTCGCTTCCGGCTCGGAGCTTTGCTGGGCTCCGGGGCATGATCCGCGCTCGAGCGCTGGGATGCGACGGCTGTCGGGGAACCCGGGACCGACGTCGGACGGGAAGAGCTAGCACCTCCGGCCTTCAATCCCTTCTTCGGCTTGAGCATGGCTGCTCGGAGGTGGCTCAAGTCCATGTGTTCTGCACAAGACAAAATACAATGGAATTAGCAACACAAACAGAAATGACGACAAACGCAAGCTCCTAATTTACCGACGAACTGGGCAGGGCTGATCCCAGCCCAACTAAGGGCCCGCTCAGAAAGCATCACGTCGGCCCGAGGAATGGGCTCCCACTCCGCCACTCTCACCGTGTCGGGATCGTTGGACGGACTTCCCCGCCAGCACCTATCCCTAAACCACTGGGTGGGCACGGGCCAGTCCTCACCCTCTGGCGACCCAACAAAGAAAAACTTCTTCTTTCAATCGTGGATGGAAGAAGGCAGGACGACGACTCCCGACCCGGCTGCACTCCCCCGTCGTTTCCTGAAGGAGAGGTAAACCCATCTCGGGTCGCCCGTGCGAGTGCCGGGGTGACCTTTGTAAATGAGAGAGGAGGCAAGGATGGACAGACCGAAGGGGACCATCTGCAACTTCAAACGGATCAGGAACCTGACGAGAAGCCTTCAGGAGTTCGGCACTAGCTGGCCCGGGGCTAACCCGAAGTAATTCAGCGCTCTAACAATCTCGGGGGAGAAGGGCAGGCGCATTCCGGCCCAAAAGGCTTCCAAGTACAAGGCAATCTCCTTGCCCCATACCTGATCTGCCATCTCCCCCTCTCCGGCCAAACGCAACGTATAGCCGGGAGGAATATAGAAACTAGTCCGAGCATTGGCAAGCTCCTCCTCGTGCCTCACCGTAGACGGCACGCCAGGTGCATCCGTGACCTCTATTCGGGGGGGCGTCGTGCGACCCTGGGAAGGAGACCTAACCCTAGCTCCCTGGGAGGACTCCGGTCCAGAAGAAGAAGAAGAAGGGGAAGAAAAGGAAGACTCTACAGAGGGCTCCCCAGACTCTACACCAACTACATCTACAGACTCCTCAGAGGAAGACATCTAACCTGATGAAGAAGAGTCCTCGGAAAACCAAACGCGGAAATCCCAACCTAAAGAGGAGAACGCCGAGCTAACAAGACTAAAGACGAGGAGATTATGAAGAGGAATGGGTCCTCAGGTGGACCCCATCTCTACTTATTTCCATCGGCGTTCTCATCCAACTGCGACAGTCATCTCCCGCCGAAACGGTTCAGTACACTAGACGGCCACGATCGCTCCACCTCTTGCATGCACATTGGCATATCCCCTCAGACGCCAGAGGTTTGCAGCCCGTCGCGTCAGCCAATCAGCGCCCGACACGTGGCATGTCGCTTCAGCGAAAGTACGCACGATCCGGCGCACCCTCTTTAAAGAAAAGATCGCACCCCTGATTCGCTGGCGTCATCTAGAAAATACAATAGGTTACCCGGGGACACGCCCGACGATATCTTCGAAAAGGAGCTCACATTGGGTGACCCGGCAGACCACTCTCGACCTGACCCGTCTGCTGGTCGGAACGAGAGTGGGGGGCTAATGATGATGCTCGATATCGGCGATCTCCCATATCGTGACACGTGGTAGACGACGTGTCCCGGGGCATGCAAGGAAGGACCTACATTGGCCGACCAGACCACTCCTATGCCCGTCCTATAAACAAACGCTGGCTCACCTCCGAGCCCCCTGCACAATTGGCCTCCTAGGCCTCACAGCTCATCTCCGGGCTACCGTGGAACCAAGATACCTCGGCTCTCCCGCTCGTCTACGAGCTCTCCCGCCGATGTCATCTTCCTTGGTCTCATCGACCGATCAACAACACCGCTCACAGGCGCAACCGCCATCCTACGAATCTCGCTATCATGTCCCGCTTCCCAGAGTGCTCTAAGATCTCTAAGTGCAACCAATTAAAGATATGTACCCTTATAATATATTTATTAAAATATTTTATACATACAATAAAAAAATCTCTCTCTATCTCTCATTCTCACATCTCTCTCTCTCCCTCTCTCATACCCGCATCTCTCCCTCTCTTTCCCCCACTGCTCTCGTCCCTCACCCACGAAAACCCTAACCCTAGTCGTCGCCGCCGCCGCCGTAGATCCCGACCCCTCCTCTCGCCTCCATCAACGCGGCGACCCTCTCCTCCCTCCTTCGCCCTCGCTCTCGTCCTCCTCCCGTCGACGCCGCCTCCATCCCTCGCGCGGCCACAACCCCGATCTCCTCATCTCGTCCTACCACCGCAGCCAACATCCCTTCGCATAGCCATCTCCGACTCCTCCACGACCTCCAGCGACCTGCACAGAGCATTCAACGCCGCCGTAGCCCTCGTCTTCCCTCGCCGCTGCTCCCATCACCCAGATCTCCACAACTCCCTGCAGCAACATCGTCCCTGTTCTTCCATCGTCAGATCTGGACCCTAGCAATAGCTACTGCCACGATTTCCCCCTGTAAGGACTCTTTGATCCATGTTCTGTTCTGGAAAAAAAAAGAAGAGAAAAATAAATAAATAAAATTGTAGGAAATCAGTGAACAATTGAAAGGGGGAAAATTAGTATCAAAACCCTAAAATTGATGTAACTGTGTTTGGTTATGTGACAATATTTTTGTAGACATTTGCGGTTTAATCGATGAAATTTATCTAGGCGGATCGTATAACTCAAATCCCAAGTCGCACCTTAGCTGAGATCGTGCCTGCATTTTTGTACATCTTTTTCCGTGATCGCTATCCTCAGGCAAGTACTCTTGCTCTTTTCATTTTGTCGATGCAACATCGGCAATTATCTAAATTAGTTCTTAACCTGTACAAGTTTGGATATTAGAGGAAAGATGTTTCTTTCACAGTTTATCATCTGTCCTTATCGTAACACTTGCTAATATATAATGCTGACTGCTGCTTGCTTTTCGTTATGTAATGCTATGACATGAATATTATGCACATGAATCCTTTTACATGCTTTATACACATTCGAGACTCATGTTGATTACATGTATAGAACATCTTGATTTGACATGCTTACTCGTGACCTTTATTATTTATCTTTCTTAAGTGAAATCATTAATTAGAGTGCTGGACTACATGCCATGACACCACTATTCACCAGTTTTATTTCCATACAATTACCATACTGCAAGTTCCTGTCCTTTCAGCATTCTTAATTAGTGATTTTAATATCTACCATAGCAACTATACATACGTGGGTGTTGGGGTAGTTTGAGTGTGCGTTGTACAACAGGATCTCATGAGTCCCATGCCGGCAGCTCGTACCGGGCTATAGCGGTCACATGATTACAGCTCGTACCGGGCTATAGCGGTCACATGATTACAGCTCGTACCGGGCTATAGCGGTCACATGTTTACAGCTCGTACCGGGCTATAGCGGTCTCTTGTTCATTCCACAGTTGGGCCCGTGTTTCCTAGCCCTTGGGGCACCACTCTTGGGTTAGGAATACTCCTGCAGAGGTTGACGCACACACTCAAGCTTACGATAGGATAGTTTACCTTTTAGTGGCCAGTTAGGTTATGACCTGATCCCTTACTTATGTTTCATAGTATTAGTGCATTTAATTAATTATATACATGCTTTCTTGCGCACAGGGCTTCACTTTTATATATTCTTGTTATTATGTTACACACACTTTATACGTTGAGTACTTGTTGGGATGTTCTGACATCCCTGAGATTTGCCATCTCAGGTTTAGAGACAGATCTGCAGGCTGAGCAGGAACAGAGCGGCTACCAGGACTTTGCTGGAGATCAGTAATCGTAGGTTATTTTCCTTTACTTTTAACTCTTAGCATGTGCGCCCTTATGGGACATTAGGACTTTTGTATCTCTTTCGGATCTTATTTTATTCCGAATCTTTTGTTTTTGGATCTTTAATTGCATCAATTATCTAGTGGACCCATTTTAGGATTTCTTGTGGTTTCATTGCAGCATGATTATCAGTATTATTTCTTTTGGTCTTGGATTTTATTTTGACAGGTTAATCTACACAGCCTTATGTGACTATGGAAGGACTTTTCCTTACCGTAGGTAGCACGGCTGGCCTTCGTCGCTTCCCGTATTCCACATTTTTGGGAAGCGGGGCGTGACAAGGTTTTGTTGGTATCAGAGCCCAGGCTGACTTCAAAGTTAGTCTTGGTTCTACCGACCTTTTAGGTTAGAAATGCATGTCTAAGTTTTCCCCAGTATGTCATGCTGCAGATTCCGTTGACTCTGACCGTAGGATTCGGGCGACTTACATAGAATTACGATATTGTGCCCATGTACCGCGGCATGGATACAATACGGTATTCTGTATGAGTAACTTAGAGTCCTACACGTGTTCTGTATTCTTTGAATTGATTATTTTCCTTATCTCTTTGCTTCACTCAGTTTTAATATTTTGAATTTAAACCTCGTTTTCGTTGCTAAATCTCGTCGTTCGTTTTGACCTCAGAATCATGGCCGAAGAAAATTTGCGAGTATATGGGAGACGCGACAACAATACTGCACTACTTAGAGTTATACGTGGCATGCTGGAGAGTCAACAGCAGCAGACCGAATTGCTACAAGGGGGCCTACTTGCTTCTCAGCAGACCGCTACTGCGGCCCTAAACAAGGTGGCTGAGGTTCGTGAAGGTAGACGCCCGGGCAGCGTCGCCGATTTCAGGAGACTACAGCCGGCAGTTTTCACTGGCGCAGGCGGACCACTGGATGCTGAGCAGTGGGTTGTCGACATGGGGAATTTGCTGTCAGCCGCCCGGGTTCCTGAAGAGGACAAAGTGGATATAGTCAAGATTCAACTGCAGGATATTGCTAGAATTTGGTGGCTCGCAGAAGAGAACAGGTTGGAGAAACCGATTACATAGACTGATTTCTCTACGGCTTTTCTTGAGAAATTCTTCCCTAAATCGGCCAGGATCGAAATGGAACAACAATATATCAATCTTCGTCAGAGGGATCGCACAGTGGATGAGGTAGCGGCCGAGTTTATCCGACTCAGTCGTTTTGCTCCTTCAATGGTAGCCCAGGAAGGGGATAGGGCTAGAAGATTCTTACAGTGTCTCACTCTGGAAATACAAGAGAAGTTAGCTTCACATGATCTGAGGACTTATTCAGAAGTATTAGATGCGGCCCGCAGAATTGAGACAGTTATGGATAAAAGGAAGAAACTTAAGAGTGGAAGATTCAAACGACCCGTGAATCAAACTTCAGGGAGGATTCCAGTTAGACAGCATGGAGGAGTTCAGATGAAGCGTACCGCAACCCCACCACAACGGGAATCTACGGTTTGTGGATACTGTCGGATACCGGGACACATCGAGAGAAATTGCCGCCGCGCTAAGGGTCTATGTCTGATTTGTGGTGCTAGTGACCATCAGATTGGGAGTTGTCCAAGGAGAGCAGAGCGCAACCAACCTCAGAAAGGACTTGTCCCTCAGGAGCAACTTTTTGAGCAGAGGCGAGGAAACACAGGTCGTAGACAGGGACGGGCCTTTACACTGACAGCTGAGCAGGCGGAAGCATCGGAGGATGTCGTTTCATGTACCGTTCAAATTTGTTCTGTTCCTGCTAGAGCACTTTTCGATTCTGGAGCTTCGCATTGTTTTATGTCTTTGGATTTTGCCACAACACATTCCATTGCACACAAAACACTGACTAGAGGTTGGGACATTCACACTGGAAATGGAGTAGTTACCACCAACCTAGAGTGCAAGTTTTGTCCGATTATGATTTGCGGCAGGGAGCTTTTCGCAGATTTCCTGTTGATTGGGACCGGTAGTTATGATGTCATCTTAGGAATGGATTGGTTGGGCACCTTTCACGCACATATTGATTGTCGGGCCAAAACTGTAAACTTTCGCATTCCTAACCACCCAGAGTTCGTGTTCATTGGAGGGAGCAAATCTCTGGGACCCATAAAGTTTAGAGCAAAGCCGACGTGCGACATACTGGCATCAATGGAGGTTGATATGAGTTCGGCACCGGTCGTAGTTCGGGAATTTTTGGATGTCTTTCCTGAGGACTTACCCGGCTTACCCCCGCCTCGTGCTTTGGGGTTTTCGATAGAATTATTGCCAGGAACAGCACCAATTTCTAAGTCACCCTACAGGATGGCACCAGTTGAATTAGCGGAATTGAAGAAGCAGATAGAAGACCTCCTCAGCAAAGGATTCATTCGCCCGAGTACTTCTCCGTGGGGCGCTCCAGTTTTACTAGTAAAGAAGAAGGACGGCTCGTTGCGCATGTGCATCGACTACCGAGAGTTGAACCGGGTTACGATTAAAAACAAGTACCCTATACCTTGGATCGATGATTTGTTCGATCAATTATGTGGTGCTCGAGTGTTCTCTAAGTTGGATCTTCGGTCGGGGTATCATCAGGTTCGTGTTAAAGCGGAGGATGTATGCAAAACAGCCTTCAGAACTCGATACGGTCATTATGAATTCTTGGTAAAGCCATTCGGTGTTACTAATGCCCCAGCCGTGTTCATGGATTTAATGAACCGAGTTTTCTCCCAGTACCTTGATCAGTTTGTCGTAGTTTTCATCGACGACATTCTTATGTACTCCAAAAGCAAGGAGGAGCATGCCGAGCATTTGAGGATCGTGTTGCAAATACTGAGGCAAGAAAAGTTTTACGCCAAGCTTAGTAAATGCGAGTTTTGGCTTGAACAAGTTCAATTTTTGGGCCACATCGTTTCTGGAGACGGTGTATCAGTAGATCCGGCGAAGATTGAAGCAGTGAAGGATTGGTCAGCACCAAAGTCAGTAGCAGAGATTAGAAGTTTCCTGGGACTCGCAGGCTACTACCGCAGATTTGTTAAAGATTTTGCACGAGCGGCTGAGCCATTGACAAGACTTACTCGAAAGGGGATACCATTCGTATGGTCAGAAGAGTGCAACCGAGCGTTCGAATTATTGAAGGAGAAACTCACAACCGCACCCATATTGACCGTACCAGATGGGACAGGAGGACTGGTGATTCATAGCGACGCTTCCGGTAAGGGGCTAGGCTGTGTCTTGATGCAACATGGGAGTGTTGTCGCTTATGCCTCGCGTCAACTGAGGACACACGAGAAGAATTACCCAACTCGCGATTTAGAGTTGGCCGCTGTAATCTTTGCTTTGAAAATTTGGAGGCATTATCTTTTGGGAGAACGGGTGGAAATTTTTACGGACCATAAGAGCTTGAAATACGTATTCACGCAGAAGGAGCTAAATATGAGACAGCGTAGGTGGTTAGAGTTCATGGCTGATTATGATATCGATTTGAAATATCATCTAGGGAAAGTAAATGTGGTACCGGATGCTCTCAGTCGGAGACCAACAGCAATGTGGTTGACTGGCCAGAAGGAACTCATTGATGAATTTCGAAGGCTCAATCTAGAAGTGGTAGAGCAGGGGACGCCCGGACAATATTGGCAACTGCAGGTGCAGTCTTCGTTAGTTGATCGTATTAAAGCTGCACAGACTGGGGAACCGCAATTGCAGAAACTCCGCGGGTTAGTAGAGGCAGGATTGAGAACAGACCTATTGATACACGAAGATGGCTCTTTAAGATTCGGCAGTCGATTATGCGTGCCAAAGGGCGACGTTCGAGAGGAAGTGTTGAAGGAAGCACACAGTTCAGCTTATTCGGTGCACCCGGGTGGTACCAAGATGTATAGGGACATTAAACAACACTTTTGGTGGAATGGCATGAAGAGAGAGATTGCCCGCTATGTGTCGAAGTGCTTAGTGTGCCAGCAGGTGAAGGCCGAACATCAGCGAGTGGCCGGCCTATTGCAACCATTTCCTATTCCCCAGTGGAAGTGGGAACACATCACTATGGACTTCGTGACGGCTTTACCACGGAGTCCTAAGGGCAATAATGCTATTTGGGTTATCGTCGACCGTCTCACAAAGGCGGCCCATTTTCTACCCTTTCGAGTGGGACAATCGACGGAGACATTGGCAGAGAAGTATATGCAAGAGATCGTACGGTTGCATGGGGTGCCTATCACTATAGTATCGGACCGAGACACGAGATTCCTCTCACATTTCTGGAGAAGCCTACAAGAGAGTTTAGGCACTCGTCTTCGCTACAGCACAGCTTACCATCCCCAGACTGACGGGCAGTCTGAACGTACGATACAGATACTGGAAGATATGCTGAGAGCCTGTATGCTAGATTTCAAGGGATCATGGGAGGATCATCTTCACTTGGTGGAATTCTCGTATAATAACAGCTATCAGGCGAGTATCCAGATGGCACCGTTCGAGGCACTTTACGGACGTAAATGTCGTTCTCCACTTTGTTGGGATGATGTGGGTGAGCGAAGATTATTGGGACCGGAGCTCGTAACCCAAACAGTTGAGAAGGTCCAGTTGATCAGGGACCGTATCAAGACAGCACAGGATCGTCAGAAGAGCTGGGCAGATACTAGTCGAAGACCTCTCGAGTTTGGAGTAGGAGAGCATACCTTCCTTAAGATTTCGCCGACTCGAGGAGTGATTAGATTCGGTAGTCGTGGGAAACTCAGTCCCCGATTTATTGGACCATTCGAGATTGTGGAACGCGTTGGAGCAGTGGCTTACAGATTGGCCTTACCATCTTCTTTGGCTGGTGTGCACGACGTATTCCATGTATCACAGTTGCGTCGGTACGTTCGCGATGACAGTCATGTTCTCGATCACTCTGAATTAACCTTGAGCACCGATCTCTCGTATGAAGAGCAACCTACAGCCATTGTCGACCGTAAGGAGAAGGTTTTGAGAAACAAGATCATCCCTTTAGTTCTTGTATCTTGGGGCGGACGTTCTCGCGGGGAATCTACTTGGGAGCGCGAGGACACGATTCGTCATAAGTACCCACACCTATTTTCTTGATCTTGTAGTCGTCTTTCCAATTTCGAGGACGAAATTTTCTGTAAGGTGGGTAGGATGTAACAACCCTATTTGAATACAGTAAATCAAAAGTTTATCAAGATTCTTTCCCCAAATTTTTGAATTTTTAGTTGGCCTCTAAAATATTTAATTTAGATTTTTCTCTGTAAACAATTTTGATATGCAAAATATTCAGTTTTTATATTATATAAATAATATTTTCTTAGCGACGGCAAAATAATATTTTTCGTATCTGTTTACTGTTAAAGTGAGAACGAGAAAATCTGCACCGAATCTCTAAGTGCAACCAATTAAAGATATGTACCCTTATAATATATTTATTAAAATATTTTATACATACAATAAAAAAATCTCTCTCTATCTCTCATTCTCACATCTCTCTCTCTCCCTCTCTCATACCCGCATCTCTCCCTCTCTTTCCCCCGCTGCTCTCGTCCCTCACCCACGAAAACCCCAACCCTAGTCGTCGCCGCCGCCGCCGCAGATCCCGACCCCTCCTCTCGCCTCCATCAACACGGCGACCCTCTCCTCCCTCCTTCGCCCTCGCTCTCGTCCTCCTCCCGTCGACGCCGCCTCCATCCCTCGCGCGGCCACAACCCCGATCTCCTCATCTCGTCCTACCACCGCAGCTAACATCCCTTCGCACAGCTATCTCCGACTCCTCCACGACCTCCAGCGACCTGCACAGAGCATTCGACGCCGCCGCAGCCCTCGTCTTCCCTCGCCGCTGCTCCCATCACCCAGATCTCCACAACTCCCTGCAGCAACATCGTCCCTGTTCTTCCATCGTCAGATCTGGACCCTAGCAATTGCTACTGCCACGATTTCCCCCTGTAAGCACTCTTTGATCCATGTTTTGTTCTGGAAAAAAAAAGAAGAGAAAAATAAATAAATAAAATTGTAGGAAATCAGTGAACAATTGAAAGGGGGAAAATTAGTATCAAAACCCTAAAATTGATGTAACTGTGTTTGGTTATGTGACAATATTTTTGTAGACATTTGCGGTTTAATCGATGAAATTTATCTAGGCGGATCGTATAACTCAAATCCCAAGTCGCACCTTAGCTGAGATCGTGCCTGCATTTTTGTACATCTTTTTCCGTGATCGCTATCCTCAGGCAAGTACTCTTCCTCTTTTCATTTTGTCGATGCAACATCGGCAATTATCTAAATTAGTTCTTAACCTGTACAAGTTTGGATATTAGAGGAAAGATGTTTCTTTCACAGTTTATCATCTGTCCTTATCGTAACACTTGCTAATATATAATGCTGACTGCTGCTTGCTTTTCGTTATGTAATGCTATGACATGAATATTATGCACATGAATCCTTTTACATGCTTTATACACATTCGAGACTCATGTTGATTACATGTATAGAACATCTTGATTTGACATGCTTACTCGTGACCTTTATTATTTATCTTTCTTAAGTGAAATCATTAATTAGAGTGCTGGACTACATGCCATGACACCACTATTCACCAGTTTTATTTCCATACAATTACCATACTGCAAGTTCCTGTCCTTTCAGCATTCTTAATTAGTGATTTTAATATCTACCATAGCAACTATACATACGTGGGTGTTGGGGTAGTTTGAGTGTGCGTTGTACAACAGGATCTCAGGAGTCCCATGCCGGCAGCTCGTACCGGGCTATAGCGGTCACATGATTACAACTCGTACCGGGCTATAGCGGTCACATGATTACAGCTCGTACCGGGCTATAGCGGTCACATGATTACAGCTCGTACTGGGCTATAGCGGTCTCTTGTTCATTCCACAGTTGGGCCCGTGTTTCCTAGCCCTTGGGGCACCACTCTTGGGTTAGGAATACTCCTGCAGAGGTTGACCCACACACTCAAGCTTACGATAGGATAGTTTACCTTTTAGTGGCCAGTTAGGTTATGACCTGATCCCTTACTTATGTTTCATAGTATTAGTGCATTTAATTAATTATATACATGCTTTCTTGCGCACAGGGCTTCACTTTTATATATTCTTGTTATTATGTTACACACACTTTATACGTTGAGTATTTGTTGGGATGTTCTGACATCCCTGAGATTTGCCATCTCAGGTTTAGAGACAGATCTGCAGGCTGAGCAGGAACAGAGCGGCTACCAGGACTTTGCTGGAGATCAGTAATCGTAGGTTATTTTCCTTTACTTTTAACTCTTAGCATGTGCGCCCTTATGGGATATTAGGACTTTTGTATCTCTTTCGGATCTTATTTTATTCCGAATCTTTTGTTTTTGGATCTTTAATTACATCAATTATCTAGTGGACCCATTTTAGGATTTCTTGTGGTTTCATTGCAGCATGATTATCAGTATTATTTCTTTTGGTCTTGGATTTTATTTTGACAGGTTAATCAACACAGCCTTATGTGACTATGGAAGGACTTTTCCTTACCGTAGGTAGCACGGCTGGCCTTCGTCGCTTCCCGTATTCCACATTTTTGGGAAGCGGGGCGTGACAGTAAAACACGGATGTACAAATATCTATCAGGAATTACATCTACAACTTCATGACTACGTAGGATGCACGTTATCAAGCATGGGATGCCAATATAACAATAATATGAATTAATGTGATATTGCATGCAACTAGATATATAATTAATAGTATGGATGCACAACAAAGCACGTATGCACAAATATCTATCAGGGGTTACATCTACAGTTCCATGACAATGTAGAATGCACATTATCAAGCATGGGGTGTTAATACGACAATAATATGAAATAATATGATCTGTAGATGCAGCTACATATATAATAAATGACATGGATGCATACGGGTATCCGAAAATAGTAAAACATTAATATGGGTGTATAGTTCAATTAACATGTGATATTTTTATTCATATGGATGCAAAATAAGATACATAGCATGTAGCAAGATGAACTTGCCTGAACGAATCTCACGGGTGTATACGCAGCGTCCGACGTCGGGTAAACGTCGCAATGTACACACACGCACACGGGACAGGTCTAGGCAAAGCAAGAAGGTGACCATGCTGGCTGGGAACGTCCTTTGGGTCGGTCTGAACGTCAGCGACGGCACAGCTCCGGTCATGGCCGGGAAAAACCAGATCAAGAAAAGAAAAGAGAAGGAAAGACGAAGAAGAAGAAAAAGAAGAGGAAGTGCTGGGGTTTAGTATGGCTCTGGGTTATCTGGGACAGAGGAGAAGGCTAGGGGAGGAAGACGATGGGTCGTGGGTTTCCGGCAAGGTTTCACGACGAGGCGGCTGCGGGTTCTCTTGAAGTCGGGTGAGGGTTTTGTGCAAGGGAAAGCCTCGGGATCTGGGGAGTAGGAAAGAGGAGACGGGGAGAAGGTGTTAGTTGTATGTATGCCCTAGAGGCCAGTATTGTACAGATATTGTATATTATATTGGATGCTTGGACATATATAGAGATGACTTTCTTGTTCGATATGATAGTATGCTATCTGGTTACTCTTTATCTTAACATGTACACTTGTCTCTTTAAACTGTCTTATAGTTACATGTTGGTAAAGCCCTTAGGATGTGTACTTGACTACCTGGACTATGATGCAGATCATACTAGTGGGGACATGGTAGTCCATAAGTACATCCTTCAAGGTCCCTAGTCGTGGGTGTATCGAGACGGGGCATCGATATACCAGAGTAGACTAGCGTATACGCTTCTCGACCCATGAGATGGGCGATGGATGATCCCATATCCATTGGTGTTTGACATCAGAGATGGTATACGGGTGCTCAGTGGAGACTGGGTACACTGGACGGACTCGCCGAGAACTCCCAGATGGTATTATACCTCACGTCAGATGGCAGTTCTCAGGTGACACTTGTGCAGGTTAGTCTGTAGACCCGAGATCGTCATAGAGTCTTGTGTGATTCCCACTGTGCTTTGATCTCCACCTTACCACGTCCATGAGGGCGTGCAAAACGGTGGTCTTTGGGTACAGTCCCGAGTCACATGGAGGCAATGAGCGATAGGAGGGGTTTCGTCTCTCCCGGTATTGGGGGTTGATGTTGCGCTGTGCTCGATTGGCCGTAACAGGGAAGTCCCTGGCCAGGGCTGATCAGAGATTTGCTGGTAAGTGTTACCAGTAGTTTCTCGACCCGTTATGAGCCTCACATCGGCACGACTTATCGAGTATTGGGGTCTGACGTTTACCACCCCTAGACTTGATATGCGACGTATCAGACAAACAGACCGGACTGTACGGTAAATGTTACTGGTTGGATTCACAGGAGTGTGAGCGGGTGTTCATATCATAATATTGCATTATTATATTCCCCATTCTTATTCTTTTTACAAATAAACAGGTGCTTTTGACGCATGTCTGCTACATGTTACAGGTTACAGGTTCTTAGACAGATTACAGTGAAAACGATGTAAAGACGATGAAAAAGTGGACTTTGACCAACAAATAGAAGACTCTTGATCAAGCCTACATCAAAGATAAAATTCACAGAGTACAAGGCAATGCAAGGTCCAAGATTACAAAGCGAACGGTTAAAAGTCCACCGCAATTATTCACTGGAGATATGGAAGAAACATAAAAGCTATTTTAATAAAGAACCAAATAATAAGGAAGCCCAAAGATCCAAGGCCCAATACTTTCTTTAAAGAGACAGAGACATAAAATTTTACCAAAGCTTGAAGTCTACTTTGACTAGGTCTTCCTAAGGATATTTTGGTAAATGTAGACATGCAAATCAATTGTAACCTAGGGTTTCCTATTCTCTATAAATAGGAACTCTACTCATTGTAATTTCTTATGCCTCCTTTTAATAATAAATTGAGAATTTTTTATGGAGAGCATCGGTGTTTCTTTTCAATTCATGAATTCAGATCTGACAACCCTGCGTTGATGATAGGAGAGATGCATCTGTAAGTAGATTTAATTCCTTGCTCTAGTTTAGATTTCAATTCTTTCCCTAGGTAATTTTTATTCTCCGCCCTAGATAAATGTTCTTCAATTCCCTAATGAGTAAGTAGTTTTCTCGCTTGTTAAGGTTAGGAATGGGGAAGGATTTGAGAGACGAAGATCTCTCATCTCTTTTCTTTGCCAATCTTTTATGAAAATTAGAACTCCATGCATACATTTTTATTCCGCTCCCTACGGCACTCTACCCTCGAGGTAACGGTGATTCCGTAATCTAAAGGCCCGGATTTTAAGGTTTTCCATGTAGGTTAGGGTAAAGATTAAGAAAGAAAGGACAAGGATCTAGAGGAAGAATCAATCTTCCCAATCATCATAATCCCTTTTGTTAAGATTTACCATAACACTAATATGATATCTTTAATTAAAGGCAATGGAAAGAGATGTAGATCTTTGTTTACCAAATTTTCCCTAAACCTAATCCTAGCAAGTTTCTAATCCTAGTATCATACAACTTCAATTTTTAGATTTAATAATCAATCCGAACACCCTTCGGAATTAACTCGTTAGCGCGATTAAGAAATTCACAACATCCCTGTGGACCGACCCGTACTCACCGGCTAGCTGCAAAGCGACGCCGTTCTTGATTGCGGTTACAAATATTTTTGATCTATCTTTTAGAAAGTGCAAGCACGCTAAATCTCATTCAATCAAATGGCGCCGTTGCCGGGGATGGCGTAGAACTTTCCTTTTCGCAATTTCGGGTTAATCAAAATTTAAAAAAATCATAAAAATCTGAAAAATCATTAAAAAAATATAAAAATATTTCATCTGTTATTTTTTTGGAAGGGATACTTTGTTGTTTGAATTTTTGCAGGATATACAAAATCGGATCTGGAAATTTCCAGAAATCAAAACAAAAATCAGAAGATCTAAACAGCAGGGGATTAATTCAACAGAACACCAGAGAAAATTTGGAGATCTGAATCGTCCAAGATACCGCGGATCCGCCGCATTAACCTGCTCCCGCGGCGGAAGCTCCGCCATCTGGTGACGTCAGCAAAATCTGAACGTGTCCCGCATGTATAACCGCGGAACCGCCGCGGTAGGCCCTCTTTAACCGCGGAAACGCGGCCTTTTGGTGACATCACCCTCTGCAATTTGCACTGTAAGCTCCTCTGTTATTTCTCCCCTGCAAATTTCAATATATTTTCTGAAAAATGTTTGCAGGATTTGGTGCGCTTTAAAATTATATTCCTTTCCAAATAACGATCTTGTGCAGGATTTTTGGGCCCCGCTCAAAATTGAAATTGATTGCAAGTAATCTTTTTTGTTGCATATCTTTTCTCGAATATCTTTTTGCAACAATTTTTTCCAAATAAAGATTCTTGTGATATGCTTCAAATAATAACCAATTGCAAGTAATATTTTGCTGTTGCATATCTTTTCTATAAAATATTTTGCTGTTGCATATCTTTTCTCTAAAATCTTTTTGCAACAAAATTTTTCCAAATAAAGAGAAAGAAAAAAAATCAAAGAAAAATGAAAATAAAAAGGACAAATATTTTATAGAACTTGCAAAATTTTTTAGCCCCAAATAAATCCTTGCACCACCCAACCTTCCTTCTTGTCACTTTTCTAACATGGGTACCCCGCACAATAAATCATTAGCCGAACTTTGGTATCCCGAACCTAATTTTGCGTCATATGTCAATGTGTTCGGTCAATTTAAAGACGATCCTTCCATGCCTAAAAAATCTTTGAAAGATCACATAGAGGAGTCTAGGAGAAACAGTTTGACTTTTCAACCCACTTTGTGTCAACCAAGTCAACTTTTACCAACTCCATATGTTGATACCACCTTTTCAAGTCCTACCGTCTCTTCTAAGCCGATGTCCATTGCTGAGCATATTGCTCAATCTCGCAGCCGATCTTTCACCCCTCTCCACTCATCTAGTTCTAGGGATCCACAAGACTATTCACCTTTTTATCCATATGTTGACCCTACCCCTGTTCAATCACCCACTTCCTACCAGTCCTACCCGACCTTCCCACCTTCACTAGACACTGCTTCTACACAGCTTTTTTGGAGTTTCACATATCCAAACAATTTCGAATCTTTTGCCGAAACCCCTTTACCACCAAAGTCTAGTTTGGAAGAGGCGTTGGAGGCGTATATCGCAGCAACAAACAAAATGGTTAGGAATGTGGAAGCGTCCGTGGCCGCCCTTATGCAACCTGCTGAACCGGTAGCTAGTTTCCCGCTAGCCCCAAATTTTTCAATGTATGAGGCGGCAGTTGAACAGAGTGAGAATGAGAGAGGATTTACAAATCAAACCTACCCTTACCCAATTGAAGCCCACAACTCCAGTTTTCCATCGAATGTCCTAAATGATTCACAAGTTGAAAATAAAAATGAGTTGTGTGATTTTGTAGTGTTTGATTTGCCAAATTGTGAAGAACCCCTTTCGAGTGAAACCGCACATAATCCTTTCGATCTTTACACCTCCACTCTAGAACCTAAATCGATAGATATCCATGCTTTTGATAAGGTGTCTAAAGAAATTGATTTTCACTTGATTGAGGATATAGACGCCGGGAATATTTCGGATGATGAACCTGTCGATTTGCTTGAAATTTTATGTTCAAATCATCATCCCGGGTTATTAAATGTTTCTCCCGAATCTCATATGCGTCTTGATTTTGATGATAATGGCATGGATGAGTTAAATATTGAGGATAATATTGAGGTTGAACCATTTCTGTTTGATGTATCTGATTTTCCAATTCATCCTCCTGAACCTTTGACTGTTATATCACCCTCCCTCTTTCCCATTGTTCCGACCGAACAAATGACCGTTACGCTTTCATCTCCTATACCAAGTTTGGCGTACCCATGTTTTGTTGCGAATCTTGAGGGATTTGACCCCATTGCACGACGAGTTGATAGATTAGCACAATCATTTTTCACATTTCGGTCATCCCAAATTGTGCTAATTTATTCACTCGATTTACACCCTCAAGATCGCGCGACCCTTCTTTCTTCTTTTCGCCATTCTTCTCCCCCACCGAGACCATATTCTCTTCTTCCCACACGGTCTCGCGTGTTTCTCACTTCTTTCCTCTACACCCCATTATTTCACCAACTTGATCATTATCATGATAAGATTTTTGAATGGTTGGTGCTAACCTTTGGCTTGTGTAAGGCCAAGCTTAAGTTTTGGGGGAATCTTTGTATATATGTATATATTTTTTGTTTTCTTTTTCTATAAAAAATAAAAAAAAAATTCAAAACATTAAAAATATAAAAAAAATATAAATAAATAAACAGGGAAGTACCGGCATTTTGATCCTCTTGGTGTAGCATGACGGTGATGACACTGTCAAGTTCAAGTTTGGGGGTATGCTAGGTACATCTTCTTCCTTCGCATTCATTTGTACATATTTTTGCATTTGCATACTTATTTGAAAAACCCATAAAAATTGAAAAATTTCAAAAATTATAAAAATTATTGTATTCAATTTTGGCTAATTGACTCGAGTTTGATAAATAGGTTAACTGGCTAGAAACAACTAGATCTTAGACTTAGTGAATTAAAAACCCTAAAGATAACATTCCTTAAAGTTTAGCGATAGAAAGTATATGCCTTGTAGTTTATTTAGAAATAGGCAAATTTTAAGTTCACTTCTTGGGCTAAGTCGAAACGAAGGAAAAATATTAAAACTTTTATTAGAGTATAAGTTTGAAAAATAGTTCCTAACTTAAATCTAGATTCTGAAAACGTATACCCTACAATTTGCACAATCACGCACCTTGAGACTTGGAATAGTAGAAGAGGCCTTGAAATGCTCTTGTCTAAAGTTCTTAGTACGAAGAAAAAAAAATATGAATAAAGAATAAAAAAAATGGACACTGGTTTTTGTGATTACTTAAGGCTGCAAAAATAGAAAAATATTTAGCGAGGGTGCTTCATCACCTAGTGCCTTAGACCAACTGGTTTGGGAGTCACTGCTAAAAGCCTTGGGTATTGCAAGACTAGGAATTACGCTTAAATGTGCAAACACATTTTGTAATCGGTCGTTGGTACCTCAAGAAGTATTAACGGTCGCATGAAGGATGTGTAAGCAAATTTCAAAATTCACTAATTAATAAGTGCTTTGGACAATGGACGAGAGTATGATTGCTTGATTTGAATTTCCAAGTGTAGGGGTGATATTTACACACACGTGGGGATATGTGATTAGAGTTTAGATAAGAGAAAGGAGTGAAGAATAGAACTTGTATCTTTAGTAGAGTTGATAGAAATTCCTAAGTGGAGATGGAACTTTAGAAGGAAAACTTAAGAGATGCTGAAAGCTAAATAAGTCTATAGAACATATATAATCTTAAGTTAAATGATGAGGAAGTGTGAAGAATGTGGGTGGATAATTTGCGGGTCAACGATAATAGAATTTCTTAGTTAGAAAACCTAATTGGAGAACAAAAGTCAAAAAAGCCAAATTGATAGGATTTTGTGGGTAGTATCCGCTGAAAACCCTCAGGAGACAACACTCCTCCTACTAGGGACACCTAGAGGTTTAACGGCTTGTTGCACGAGCTCAGTGCAATCGCGTTTCCCTGCGAAAGTGCGGTTAGGTTTTTTAGAGAATAAAAATAAGCTTGCCCGAGGACGAGCAAAAGATAAGTTTGGGGGTATTTGTTCATATCATAATATTGCATTATTATATTCCCTATTCTTATTCTTTTTACAAATAAACAGGTGCTTTTGACGCATGTCTGCTACATGTTACAGGTTACAGGTTCTTTGACAGATTACAGTGAAAACGATGTAAAGACGATGAAAAAGTGGACTTTGACCAACAAATAGAAGACTCTTGATCAAGCCTACATCAAAGATAAAATTCACAGAGTACAAGGCAATGCAAGGTCCAAGATTACAAAGCGAACGGTTAAAAGTCCACCGCAATTATTCACTGGAGATATGGAAGAAACATAAAAGCTATTTTAATAAAGAACCAAATAATAAGGAAGCCCAAAGATCCAAGGCCCAATACTTTCTTTAAAGAGACAGAGACATAAAATTTTACCAAAGCTTGAAGTCTACTTTGACTAGGTCTTCCTAAGAATATTTTGGTAAATGTAGACATGCAAATCAATTGTAACCTAGGGTTTCCTATTCTCTATAAATAGGAACTCTACTCATTGTAATTTCTTATGCCTCCTTTTAATAATAAATTGAGAATTTTTTATGGAGAGCATCGGTGTTTCTTTTCAATTCATGAATTCAGATCTGACAACCCTGCGTTGATGATAGGAGAGATGCATCTGTAAGTAGATTTAATTCCTTGCTCTAGTTTAGATTTCAATTCTTTCCCTAGGTAATTTTTATTCTCCGCCCTAGATAAATGTTCTTCAATTCCCTAATGAGTAAGTAGTTTTCTCGCTTGTTAAGGTTAGGAATGGGGAAGGATTTGAGAGACGAAGATCTCTCATCTCTTTTCTTTGCCAATCTTTTATGAAAATTAGAACTCCATGCATACCTTTTTATTCCGCTCCCTACGGCACTCTACCCTCGAGGTAACGGTGATTCCGTAGTCTAAAGGCCCGGATTTTAAGGTTTTCCATGTAGGTTAGGGTAAAGATTAAGAAAGAAAGGACAAGGATCTAGAGGAAGAATCAATCTTCCCAATCATCATAATCCCCTTTGTTAAGATTTACCATAACACTAATATGATATCTTTAATTAAAGGCAATGGAAAGAGATGTAGATCTTTGTTTACCAAATTTTCCCTAAACCTAATCCTAGCAAGTTTCTAATCCTAGTATCATACAACTTCAATTTTTAGATTTAATAATCAATCCGAACACCCTTCGGAATTAACTCGTTAGCGCGATTAGGAAATTCACAACATCCCTTTGGACCGACCCGTACTCACCGGCTAGCTGCAAAGCGACGCCGTTCTTGATTGCGGTTACAAATATTTTTGATCTATCTTTTAGAAAGCGCAAGCACGCTAAATCACACCAATCAAATGGCGCCGTTGCCGGGGATCGAACCCGGGTCACCCGCGTGACAGGCGGGAATACTCACCACTATACTACAACGGCGCCATTTGATTATTCCAAAAATTTGAGTTTACCGCAATCAGAAACGGCGTCGCTTCGCAGCTAGCCGGTGAGTACGGGTCGATCCACAGAGACGGGTAAATTTCTTTAAAGTGTTTTAACGAGTTGATTCTATTTGTAGTTTTGGTTGGTTTATAAAAACCTAAAGACTGGATCTAATTAATCTAATTAAGAATCTTGCTAGGGTTAGGATTAGGGGAAGTTTTGGAAATTAATGTTTTTCCTCACCGCTTTCAATACCTTCCTTTTTTAGATCTATTAGGTGTTAAGTTAATTATCAATAAAGTGGATACAAATCTTTTGGGAAGATGTTTCTTCCTCTAGATTTGTACCCTACCTTTGTTGATAATTATCATAACCCTCACGGAAAACGCACGGAACCGGCCCTTTATACTGCGGTTCATCGTTACCTCGAAGGGTAGGATGCCGCAGGGAGCGGTTGTGCTCGTATGCGTGAAGTTCTAATTCATTAGGTGAAGGTGGCATTGAAAGGGGCGAGAGATTTCATCTCTCAACCATTTCCCTAAGGCTAACCCTAACAAGCGAGGAGACTACTCGCTCATTAGGGGATGAGAAGACATTATAATTAAAAGAAATAAAAGACTTACTAGGTTGACGGCTCCCTTCAAACAAGAAGAACAGATCTGAAATTTACTCCCAGAAATTCTGAATTTTATTGATTGAAAAGAGGCATAAAAAATACAAGGTCTTGGGTTCTATTTATAGGACATAGAAACCCTAGGTTTACAATTTGCACCGCATGTCTACAATTACAAATATACCCCCAGAAAATCTTTCCATAGCCGCCACTAAAATTTGGTAAAATTTCATTCGCGCACGGGCTTCAAACGGCCGCGGATCCGCGGCCTTGGTGGGCTTTGGGCCGCTGATCCGCGGCCCAATGATGGGATCAGCATTGGATTTTTCTTGGGCTTCTTTTGGTTCTTCTGGGCTTCTTGTTTATTTATTCTTTTTATCAGTTGGGCTTCTGCAGTAATTCCAGATTTCAGTGAACTCTTTGCAATGGATCTTTTACCCGTCTTTCTTGCAAATTTGGATCTTGAGTTGCCTTGTTGATGGTGAATCGTTCTTCTGCTGGGCTTTACTAAGATCCTCCTAATTGTTGGTCAAAAGTCCTTCTTTTGTGTCATCTTTTGTGTTTTTCACTGTTTTTGCTCCAACAACCTGTAACCTGTAACATGTAGCAGACATGGGTCAAAAGCACCTGTTTTTATTGTAAAATGCGTAAGAATGGGGAATACAAAATGCAATATTATGTTATGAACAGCGGGCTAGCTCGTCGATCTTCTGATCGCTCAATACCCGGATGGCCGTTACGTTTAGCAGACCGCTTGCGGCTTGTGGGTGCTTGATATGATCATCATCTGCTACCGGCGTATTGACGAGTCTTTAGAGTCCTACACAGAGGTTTCCTGGTTCAAGCGAAACGAAATAGGAGCGCATATGAGATATGTGCGGGACCGAGAATAATGCGTGTATGTGATACCGTATTTCATTCTCGCGATAAATGTTTCGATTGGTCATATTCGATATGACCTAGTTATCGAATCATTGATTCGATAAATCAATACATTGTATGCTAGTCGGTTATGTGCGACATGACCGGATCATTGAATCAAATGTTGATTTAATGATTTAATGTATAATTATATATTTGATATATTACTTTGCATTAGCTAGTATTGGTTCACTTTATATGGATTTTCTCACTCGATGTGCAAGAAGTATATATGATATACTTTTGTGCACTACCATGTGTCATGTTTGATGATACATGTTGTTTGGTGTTGTGTTAAGACTTAAACCATGGTTATGATAATAGTTAGGGTTTTTATTTATTTACTTATTTATTTATCTATTCTTTTTGATAAATAAATATATATGATAACAAAATGGTTTCTTTCATGAAGCTTTGACTAAAGTGACTATTTTGTCATCATCCTTAACCCTAACCATTCCCATTTTACCATGGTTTATTCTCTACACTTAACCTAGGTTAGAACATGATAAGTGTTGGATTTTATTATTCTTTTTGAATAACACTTATCATATTCTTTCTTCATCTTCATCTTCTTCTTCAAGAAAAGCTCAAGGTCTATCAATGGCAACTTGAGCTAAAGTGAGATAAATCCAATTCTAAAGTGAACCCACCTCCTATTTCTTCACCCTCTACCTCTTGCCAAGTTGTTTTGGGTGTTTTCTTCACAGGTTTCACAACTTTGTGAAGTCGGAGCTTGAACTTGTGATGCCTCGACGTAGATCGTCTTTGACACGAAGCCGACGACCTATTCCGCTCGTTTCTCCGATGAAGCCGTCGCGAGAGTCCAAGATTCACGATGGACAGCGAGAGGACGCCCACGTGGAGCTTAGGAAGTGGATATCCGGATCTACAAAGGTTGTAGCATCCTAACTTTTAGTTAAGTAGTTAACTAGTTTATCTTTTCGCCTAGACATCTAGCCGACGATCCGTAGTCTAGGGTTTCTCGGCACCATTTTTTTGAAATTGGCATGTTCGATGCCTTGTGAGACCTCACTAGAGTGCCTAGGAACCTTTCACTGGTATCAGAGCCTAGCTAGAGCCTTAGGCGAAGTCTAGACGACGTTTGAAACCCGATCGAACTGAAACCCAAAACCCTAAAATGCTCTCTGGACTTTTTCTAAAAATTGGGATTTTTGTCAATTAAAAATATGCAGAAAATCAAGCAGGGTGTTATTTGAATTACTGTGAAATACGAGGGCCCGAATCGACTTTTCCACCGCGGAACCGCGGCACGTGCTATGCATGCTGCGGCGGTTCCGCGGCCGTACTGTTCCTTTGTGTGATGATTTCTTCACAGTAACTCATATAATTTAATACTGTATTTTCTGGGATATTTTTGTTGTGACTCTACAGAAGAGTATTCTGGGGTACTATTGGGAATCAAAGTTTCGACCGGCTTATCAAATTTCGTCTTTGTGTATTTCCGGATAATTTTTTGAATATGTTAAAAAGTTCGACCGGATATAAATACCCAATTTTTCCCCTGTCGGGAAATTTCCAAGTGTTGGATTTTTCCGTAGTTTAACGACGTTCTAAGTAGTGCAAGTAACGCGATGGACCCTCTAGAAGACAACAAACCTTAACTCGATTATGTGACCGTCTTGAACTGCCCTTTGAACCTTCGGGTTTGGGGCAGTACGATGTGCCACATGTGAGGCGTTGGCTTGACCCTTCTACGGCTGGACCGTTGGTACTGAGGCACGAACTGAATGTTGCTAGACTTATTTCATGTGTTGGACTGTATCGGGAAAACTTGGGTATTCGACTGTTCGATCGGAAAGTTTAACATTTTCTGTTTATCTAGAATGTGATACAATAATTGGAATTCACAAACAGTTATGAGATAACTGAATGAATGTTATAAATCTAGCGGTTTAGTTTCACCTGATATTGAAAAGAGTTTTCGATAATGAGACTAAAATGCGGGGTTTATAACTGTTAGGCATGTGATGTCTAAGTATTTCATTTGATTAGGCATGTGATGTCTAAAGAAGTTGCGCATTCCAATTGTTGTAGTTTTACACTTTCTTTTCTGTGACCGTGAGTGTAATATGTGATATCGCCGGTTTCGTTGCTATATGTCAACGACAATTGGGATGCGCATATTTACTTACGTTGATGACATGTGTTGTTATGTGTTGCTGGATATGTTATATTGGATCGTCGTGTTCGAATAGCCGGGTTTTTTTATGTGAGATGAGTGTTTTTCATTTTCATTCATGTAAAAACTTGTATGTAATATTCTTTTATTTGGGGCACTTCCACGTAGCGGAAGATGTCACCTTTTGTATATTATTTACTTTTCCGCATTAGGATAGACCCAAGGAGGGGAGCACAAGTAACCGGGTTCTGGGGTCCAGTGGGAGACCAACTCGAGGAGTCGAGTCCGGGTCTCCTAACCCTAGAATTGGCAGGGTTGCTTGCCGCTCTCGTAGGGGTCTAGGGGTGTGGGATTGGCTATTCGTCACGACCGTGGAATCCGTGTTTTATACTGGCTCGTATTGAAAACACGGACGTCCTAGTATATCCAATATTTCATATGTTTATTCTGCTGCGATATCTGTGTTGTAACTCTGTGATGGATATAGTATATAGTATATATGATATATTATATAGACGTTACTTATGTTTTACACCCGCGCTAGCCCTGCCCTGCTCTGTCGTTAGTTACCTAACCTAACGGTGCACGAGGGGACATCGAGGCGAATGCGGATGGCATAAGTGTACGTCATATCTATCTGTGATGTTTAGGTATTTAAATGATGGGACTTCATTAATGTGATTAATGAAAGATAAGAAACCTAAGATGTTGTGGAATCGAATTTTAAAATAAAATAGGTAGCTACAGTTCTTGCTTTGCACAGCGGTATATATGATATACCCCGCACCTTATTCGATGAGGAAAGGACCGAGATCCCTTCACCGGGAGTGACTCCTTTAGCAATAACTGGCAGATGCTATAGACTCGGTTTGCTTTTGACTGCTTTTGGGTTTTTGCTTTGCACAGCGATATATATGATATATCCCGCACCTCATTCGACGAGGAAAGGACCGAGATCCCTTCGCCGGGAGTGACTCCTTTAGCAAAACTAGAAAAGCCTCAAAATCACTCCATTTCAAAACTTCATTTGATTCTACAACGATATCAAGTTCATTACGCAATAGGTTTTCAGAAAAACCTAGCGTAGCCCTCCGTCATTTCAGATAAGTCCTGTTTAGAATTCGTGCTGCGTTTGTTGACCTTGTCAAGGCGCAGTGTGCGGTAGCTAACCAGTATTTGTCTGCTTATGCATATGATGCAGATTGGGTTAGGGTAGTCGTACGGCCTTGTTGACCTTGTCAAGGGTCATGCGGGTGGGTTTGATTCAATCAAGAAATGACGGGTTGAACTTGACTTGCGGTCTATGGTTTGTTGACCCTGTCAAGGTCATAGATCGTTCGGGGCAAAATATTATCGGGAATTTCAAGTGTTGAAATTTGCAATGAGATTGCATACCTTCTATGAGATAGTTGGATCCCGATACCTACTGCGAGTAAGAGTTACTCCTGGGAGAGTTTTACACATTGCAATTAGCCGATCAAGTAGGTGTCTAGAAAGGTGTTAACGAGGTTACGCCTCTGGGAAAACGAGGTTTACATTAATTAGGTTCGTGCGAAAGCACGGGAGACCTCCCTCAAAGTACCGACACTGGCCTGGCTGAAAGATTGGCGAACTTGTAGTGTGTAATTAATCCCGGCTAGTCTTTCCTTTTAAGGTTTGGAGGAAGATTTGATAAAAAGCAGTGGGAGCCATCCTGATTAGATAAGATAATAACCAATCTGATCTTGCACGAGCATACGCTAAAGTGTTTTCTTCTCTCTCTCTCCAGGCAGCGACCATTTCATGCCCTAATGAAGATAATAATATGGATGTATTGACCGAACCCGCATGTTATACTGTGCTGGGGAACGTTGGTTCCGTTCTTTCTTGTAAGAGTTATAGGAATGAACAGGATATAGGGGAATACCAGGATTCCCATGCCACCCGAATGAAGAAAGTACATGTTGATGCATTTTCTTCGGGTGTGTTCGTTACTGAGAACTGTTTCTCCATTTGCTCTACGTCCTGGGTATTAGATACCGGGTCAGGATCCCATATATGTAATCAGTTACATGGGCTTAGGAAAGGTAGAGAACTTGGAGAAGGTGATAAAGACATTAGAGTTGGAAATGGTGCAATTGTTGCAGCTAAGACTGTCGGGGAATATCACCTTGTATTACCAACTGGTAATACATTGGTTCTGAACGAATGCTATTACATGCCAAACCTGATATGCAACATTATATCGGTTTCTTTATTAAGTAAAGAGGGATATAATTTTGTATTACAGGACAATGTTATGAACATTTTCCGTAACCAAAAGTTGGTTGGATCAGGCACGTTGAGCAATGGCATTTATGTTCTAAATCAATCAACAGTTCTGAGCATAACAAACACACACAAGAGGAAGAGTTCTGAACTCAATAAATCCTTCTTGTGGCATTGTAGACTGGGTCACATCAATGTGACACGACTGGCTAAGTTGCATAAGTATGGATATTTGAAACCTTTCGAACTTTCATCTTATGACACTTGCCAGTCATGTCTCAAAGGCAAGATGACCAAAACTCCGTTTACGGGACACGGAGAAAGAGTTACCGAACTCTTGGGACTGATACATAGTGATGTATGCGGTCCCATGTCTACACATGCCAGGGATGGTTCTTCATACTTCATTACATTCACTGACGATCTCTCTAGGTTCGGGTATGTGTTCCTGATGAAACACAAATCATAAGCTTTTGAGAAATTTAGGGAATATAAACAAGAAGTTGAGAACCAAACCGGAAAAAGTATTAAAACCCTTCGATCTGATCGAGGAGGGGAATACTTGAGCAATGAATTCCTGGACTTCCTAAAAGAGAATGGGATTCTCTCTCGGCTGACTCCTCCATATACACCACAGCACAACGGTGTATCAGAACGGAGGAACCGCACCCTATTAGATATGGTGCGCTCTATGATGAGCACAGCTGAGTTATCTATTTCCTTCTAGGGTTATGCGCTGGAAACAGCAACATACCTATTGAATCAAGTTCCATCTAAATCTGTACCTACCACACCATATGAGATATGGAGTGGGAAGAGACCATATTTTAAACGAGTTAAGATATGGGGTTGTCCGGCCTATGTCAAAAGGCAAAATCCGGACAAGCTCGAGGCACAGTCAGTTCTCTGCAAGTTTGTGGGATATCCAAAGAATTCATATGGGTATTTTTTCTACCACAGTGAGGAACAAAAAGTGTTTGTTGCTCAGCATGCCACCTTTTTAGAAAAGGAATTCCTTGAAAAAGAAATTAGTGGCAAAGTGGAAGAGCTGGAAGAGGTTCCAGATACACAAACCGTAACTGAAGATTTAGTGGAACCAGAAGATTCAGTAGCTCCCAATGAACCTCAGCCTCTCCGCCGATCTAGTAGGGTTCCTCGCCAACCTGAGAGATACTACGGTTTTCTCATGGATGGTGGAAGCGAGGATTGCATCATGGAGGATGATGACCCAACTAGCTTCGAGCAGGCCATCACGAGTGGGGACTCAGTGAAATGGCTGGATGCTATGCGGTCCGAGATGGAATCCATATACACCAACAAAGTATGGACTTTGGACGTTGCTCCTGAAGGGTTAAAACCCATTGGGAGCAAGTGAATCTTCAAGAAGAAACTTGGTGTAGATGGGAAAGTGGAGACTTTCAAAGCTAGACTTGTAGCAAAGGGTTTTCGTCAAAGACCAGGTGTGGACTATGACGAGACCTTTTCTCCAGTGGCTATGCTTAAATCCATCCGGATCATGCTTGCCGTCGCTGCTTATCATGATTACGAAATCTGGCAAATGGATGTTAAGACCGCCTTTCTAAATGGTGATTTAGAAGAGTGCGTGTACATGACTCAGCCAGAGGGCTTCGTAGACAGTGGGAGCAGCGGAAAGGTGTGCAAGCTGCTTAAATCCATTTATGGATTAAAGCAAGCATCGCGGAGTTGGAACATCTGCTTTGACGTCGTTATCAAAGAGTTTGATTTCGTCAAAAATCCAGATGAACCTTGTATCTACAAGAAGGTGGCAGAGAGTAAGGTTGTCTTCCTCGTATTGTACGTGGACGACATACTCTTGATAGGAAATGATATTCCTATGCTGCAATCGGTCAAGCTCTTCTTATCACAAAGATTCTCAATGAAAGATCTTGGTGATGCCTCCTGCATATTGGGAATCAGGATCTATAGAGATAGATCCAAACGGATTTTGGGATTGTCCCAATCCAGGTACATTGACACCATACTAAAGAGGTTTAGTATGGAAGAGTCCAAGCGTGGGAACTTACCCACGATCTCTGGAGTCACTCTCTCCAAAGAGATGTCTCCCAAGACTGATTTGGAGAGAGCTCGCATGCAAGGGATACCCTATGCTTCGGCAGTAGGCTCTATCATGTATGCGATGCTATGTACCAGACCCGATGTAGCATACTCACTAAGTATAGTGAGCAGGTATCAAGCTGATCCTGGAGAGAGTCACTGGATAGCTGTGAAGAGCATTCTCAAGTACTTGCGAAGGACTAGAGATATGTTCTTGGTGTATGGTAACGGAGAGCTCCAAGTGGAGTCCTTTACCGATTCGAGCTTCCAGAGTGATAAGGACGACTCTAAGTCGCAGTCGGGGTTTGTCTTTACCCTTTACGGAGGGGCGGTTAGCTGGAAGAGTTCCAAGCAGGAAACCGTGGCAGACTCGACAATGGAGGCTGAATACATCGCTGCCAACGATGCTGCCAAAGAGGCTGTCTGGATCAAGAAGTTCATTACTGAACTTGGAGTGGTTCCATCCATTGAGCGTCCAATACCTTTGTATTACGATAACAATGGAGCGGTGGCTTTGGCCAAGGAACCCAGGTCCCATCAGCGATCCAGGCATATTCTGAGGCGGTATCACCTGATCCGGGAGATAGTTGATCGCCGGGAGATCGAGGTCAGGAGGGTTGACACGAAGAACAACACGGCGGATCCACTCACGAAGGCCATTCCCCAGATACAGTTTGAGAGACTCTTCGGGATGCTCGGTATGCGATACGACAGCAGCTGGCCCTAGTGCAAGTGGGAGATTGTTGGTTGTATGTATGCCCTAGAGGCCAGTATTGTACAGATATTGTATATTATATTGGATGCTTGGACATATATAGAGATGACTTTCTTGCTCGATATGATAGTATGCTATCTGGTTACTCTTTATCTTAACATGTACACTTGTCTCTTTAAACTGTCTTATAGTTACATGTTGGTAAAGCCCTTAGGATGTGTACTTGACTACCTGGACTATGATGCAGATCATACTAGTGGGGACATGGTAGTCCATAAGTACATCCTTCAAGGTCCCTAGTCGTGGGTGTATCGAGACGGGGCATCGATATACCAGAGTAGACTAGCGTATACGCTTCTCGACCCATGAGATGGGCGATGGATGATCCCATATCCATTGGTGTTTGACATCAGAGATGGTATACGGGTGCTCAGTGGAGACTGGGTACACTGGACGGACTCGCCGAGAACTCCCAGATGGTATTATACCTCACGTCAGATGGCAGTTCTCAGGTGACACTTGTGTAGGTTAGTCTGTAGACCCGAGATCGTCATAGAGTCTTGTGTGATTCCCACTGTGCTTTGATCTCCACCTTACCACGTCCATGAGGGCGTGCAAAACGGTGGTCTTTGGGTACAGTCCCGAGTCACATGGAGGCAATGAGCGATAGGAGGGGTTTCGTCTCTCCCGGTATTGGGGGTTGATGTTGCGCTGTGCTCGATTGGCCGTAACAGGGAAGTCCCTGGCCAGGGCTGATCAGAGATTTGCTGGTAAGTGTTACCAGTAGTTTCTCGACCCGTTATGAGCCTCACATCGGCACGACTTATCGAGTATTGGGGTCTGACGTTTACCACCCCTAGACTTGATATGCGACGTATCAGACGAACAGACCGGACTGTACGGTAAGTGTTACTGGTTGGATTCACAGGAGTGTGAGCGGGCTAGCTCGTCGATCTTCTGATCGCTCAATACCCGGATGGCCGTTACGTTTAGCAGACCGCTTGCGGCTTATGGGTGCTTGATATGATCATCATCTGCTACCGGCGTATTGACGAGTCTTTAGAGTCCTACACAGAGGTTTCCTGGTTCAAGCGAAACGAAATAGGAGCGCATATGAGATATGTGCGGGACCGAGAATAATGCGTGTATGTGATACCGTATTTCATTCTCGCGATAAATGTTTCGATTGGTCATATTCGATATGACCTAGTTATCGAATCATTGATTCGATAAATCGATACATTGTATGCTAGTCGGTTATGTGCGACATGACCGGATCATTGAATCAAATGTTGATTTAATGATTTAATGTATAATTATATATTTGATATATTACTTTGCATTAGCTAGTATTGGTTCACTTTATATGGATTTTCTCACTCGATGTGCAAGAAGTACATATGATATACTTTTGTGCACTACCATGTGTCATGTTTGATGATACATGTTGTTTGGTGTTGTGTTAAGACTTAAACCATGGTTATGATAATAGTTAGGGTTTTTATTTATTTACTTATTTATTTATCTATTCTTTTTGATAAATAAATATATATGATAACAAAATGGTTTCTTTCATGAAGCTTGATGAAGCTTCATGAAGCTTTGACTAAAGTGACTATTTTGTCATCATCCTTAACCCTAACCATTCCCATTTTACCATGGTTTATTCTCTACACTTAATCTAGGTTAGAACATGATAAGTGTTGGATTTTATTATTCTTTTTGAATAACACTTATCATATTCTTTCTTCATCTTCATCTTCTTCTTCAAGAAAAGCTCAAGGTCCATCAATGGCAACTTGAGCTAAAGTGAGATAAATCCAATTCTAAAGTGAACCCACCTTCTATTTCTTCACCCTCTACCTCTTGCCAAGTTGTTTTGGGTGTTTTCTTCACAAGTTTCACAACTTTGTGAAGTCGGAGCTTGAACTTGTGATGCCTCGACGTAGATCGTCTTTGACACGAAGCCGACGACCTATTCCGCTCGTTTCTCCGATGAAGCCGTCGCGAGAGTCCAAGATTCACGATGGACAGCGAGAGGACGCCCACGTGGAGCTTAGGAAGTGGATATCCGGATCTACAAAGGTTGTAGCATCCTAACTTTTAGTTAAGTAGTTAACTAGTTTATCTTTTCGCCTAGACATCTAGCCGACGATCCGTAGTCTAGGGTTTCTCGGCACCATTTTTTTGAAATTGGCATGTTCGATGCCTTGTGAGACCTCACTAGAGTGCCTAGGAACCTTTCAGAAGGTGGTGGCGAGGACGAGGGCGTGAGGTCGACGTCGAGGCGAGCTCCGGCGAGGAGGTGCGCAGGCGCGGTTTGCAACGAGGTCGGGGTGATGGTTTGCAGTCGGGGAAAGAGAGGAAAGATAGGAAGGTGAGAAGGAGAAGAGGAAAGGTGGTGAGGGTGGTGACGAGGCCGACGAGTGAGATCGGCGGCGAGGGGGGTGCAGACGATGGCGAGGTGAAGGCTGTGGGTGTTCGGTGATAGGTTGTGGGGAGTTGCAGGTGGTGGTGGTGAAGAAGGGAAGTGGAGGAGAAGGTCGAGGAGATGGGGATGCCGGCAGTGAGGAGACGGCGACGAGCGCGAGGGAGAGCTGGGGTTAGGGTTCGCGAGGGGAGGCGGTGATAATTAAAGAAGAAGAATAGTGAGAGAGAGTGGCTGTGATATTAATATAAATAAATATATATATATATATATATATATATATATATATATATATGAAGGAGAGATCTTGGAGAAAAATCTTGAAATAAAATATATAAATATAATTTTTAACAATTGAAATCTTAAGAATAGAATATTTATTGTAATTGAGATTTTTGGCTAATAAAAAAAATTTCCAAAAGACGTCCAGGTCGGGTCTAAAATTATGGTTTGAAAATACGGTTAATATACGTGTCAACCAAAACCAAAACAGGATATCCGGGTAACGAAAAGCATACCCCCAAGAACGGATGCACGTAGCTATTCAAACGAGTCCGTTTCTCTGAACGGGACGAGAACACGAGGTGCGGATGCTACCACAGGGTCAGGAGTATCATGCATGCCATGCTAGATATTTTTAAAATATTTTATTTGATTTTAAATGCTATATTGAAAAAGATGCAGATGTCAGATATAATGCAGGTGAACAGGATATAAAATAGGAAAGTGCACGGATTCTCATAACTAGCCGGGATAAATCATAAACATGAATTAAGATGAGTTTCCAGCAAGCGGGTCGGGTCGGATGCAAATACAGATGCTAATTATACTATTCGCACAAAAAACACAATAAATCAAGAAATAGCCATAAATAAAGAAATACCCAAAATAGAATTGGTATAAATGAACTAGGGTGTTACGCTCGTCATGCGCGAGATATCCGCCGGTCACATCCCGCGTTCCACACCATCACGATCCCCCAATAACGAGCATGTCTCGCCATTAATGGGAGATCCCGCTTATCACGCGGGCGTAACGTCGGGAGCGTAACGGGCGGCATGATTCTCGTGCCTGTCCTGCCTGCTGCCACCGCTATATAAACCCCTTCTTCAGACGGTTCAAGTAAGCCATTTTTACTCCACTAAATCGTTACTCTGCTCAGATCTCTAGTCTAACTTGACCGTCGGAGGGTCCTCGGTGGTACAACCACCCCGGGACTTCCTTGCAGGTAGCTCAGCAACCACAACCTCAAACCCATTGAGATCCACACGCTTCAGGAGCCTGCCTCCAGATCAAACATCGGCCATCCATCGCCGCCATCAGCAGATCAACGGAAGGTAACATCTAAGCATGATCCAAATCGCGTAAAAAAGGAATTAATGATTTTTAATTGTTATAATTCTTATCGCGATAGGTAATGTCGGAAAAATCTACCATGCAAAGCCTTGCATGGAGCAAGTCCTTGCATAGCTCTTGGATGAGCTCCCTCCACATGCAAGGGGAGCTCATACAAGGGCTCTAGAGGGGCTTGCACCATACAAACCTTTCTAAAGTAGTTTTTTCGGTAATGTCTACGGTTAACTAAGAATTTCAATTTATGGGAGCCATTCAATAAATAAATTTTGAAGCGACTCGTCTCCAAAATCTTTACTCATGAAATCTCTTTTCGTGCCTCTCAGGAGATGCCATGTATGATTGCAATCAAAATAAAGACGAGCCATACAGGAATTTTTGTTTTACTTATTCTTTTTTGTTCATTTTCTTTGTTTGTATATGTTTTTTGTTCGGACATGTGCAGGTATAGTCCCATATTAGAAATTTTATAAGAGACGCATGAGTATAAAAAATATATGCCCCCCACCTAATAGGTGTAAGTCTGAATGGACTGTGTTTATGTTAAAAGACTGTGCATACTTATACAAAAATAAAACCGTCCCCTCATATATTAAAATCAATTAATATTTTCATGGCGCAAATTTATCCCTGCTTTTAATATGTTACATCATCAAGTTATTATGACAAAGAAACAGAAGAAAGAACTAACTTAAATTCAAATTCAAAAATAGTTCGAGTTTAAATAAAAGGCGGTTTTAATTCATATTTCCAAATAAAACAACAAAAGAGAAATTGACGGTTTTCTATGTTTCTCTACAGCTTTTTCTATCGCTTCCAAAATGTTTTAATTAGTAGGCATTCATCGTATATATGGATTGGTTATAGATATCCTAGTGTTTCTGGCACATGCCATGAACATGATTAAATTAAAGGATATCTAAAGATAAATAGAATTGTTAATTCAATAATTTAAATATATCTAATTTATATTAGATCAATTTATTTCCTTTAAAAAGTTGAGAAGATTTAAAGCTAGTTATGACTTTTTAAATAATTTTATTTTTTATAAGGTATCTTCTAATTTTTGAGTTTGTTGATGATGAAATGATGGGGAGAGGTTTGGGAGGCTGTGAGCAAAATATTTTAATCATGGGCCAACAGACTTTGGGCCATAGCTGGGATTTGGAAGGCAGGGATTCCTTGGGGATTAAAACATATTTAGATTTATGGCTGGAAAGGAATTGGGGTTCCCAGTCGAATCTGTCCGAAACGAAATTGATGGACCCAATTCCTTCTGTGCTGGATTTTTCGGGGGGAGGGGGGCTAGAAATTTTCTTTGAAAGTTTAAGAACCGGGAGAAGGCTTCAGGATGGATAATGGTAGGAGTTAACCAATATTTCTTTTCGATTGAAGACTTCTAGATTGGAGCTTTCACGGTATCGGTAGTGCTTAAAACGAGAAATGGAGGGTGTATGAAACGGTAACGGCAGTATACGCAAACAAAAGTGAAAGGAGAAGCGTGTTTTTTCAGGAACTTGCATTCATTGCACAGAGGTGGCAGCATCCTTGGATGATTGGTGGGGACTTTAACGTCGTCGGATTTATAGAACGTAAAGGAGGAAGGTGACGAGCGGGATTGCAGAGTTTTTAATAATTTGATTAACAATCTGCAGCTTGTTGACTTTATCAACAACGACAGGTTGTTCGCTTGGTCCAATCGTTAAGAAAAACCTTGTCTCGCCATACTCGATCGGATATTTGTGTCATTATCCTGGGAAGCTAGATTCCCTTTAGCCGGTCTTGTTCGTTAAAAAGCCCTACTTTGAATCATGTGGCTCTAAACTTATTTAACGGGGATAGGGCGATTCTACCGAGACTGGAATTCAGACTTGAATGGATGTGGTTGGAGGAACCGTCTAGCAAGAATGTTGCAAAACAATGTTGGAATAACCATGCCCAGGCGACTGATCGTTCGGCTAGTGCTAAATTATCTCACTTAAAGAGAGTGTCTTTCCAAGAGGGTGAAAGAGAAATTTGGTTGTATCAAAGACCAAAAGAAAGACCTTTTGGGCAAGCTAGACAATCTTGTGAAAAAAGAAGAAGTTGGTGGCATGTATGTTGAGGAGTGGGATGAGATGGGCAGATTGAGGGAGTCCATGTAGGACATTTTCAAAAAAGAGGAGATCATGTTGAGACGAAGATCCATAGTTCAATGGTTAAAAGAAGGAGACTTGAACACAAGATTCTTCCACCAAGTGGCAAATGATAGACGTAGAAGAAATCTTATTACTAAATTGGAGATTGAAGGACAGGAAGTGGAGGACGCGACGGTGGTCCGCTTGCATATCTTTGATCATTTCAGAAATTTATTCATAACATAAGAACGGGAATGAACAGGAGCAGGGGTTTTAATCTAAGGGCATGAAGATGATATTTCCCAAGAACATAAAGAAGTACTAGATGCTCCGTTTTCTGAAGAAGAGATCAAGAACGCGGTTTTCAGTCTCGGACCAGACAAAGCTGCAAGCACTGACAAAGCCGCAAGCCCTGACGGGTTCCAGATATTCTTCTTTCAATACTTTTGGGATCTCGTTCGCTGGGAGGTACTTGATGTTATAAAGCTTTGGTACAAAGGAAAGAGGGATGTCCATAGATTCAACTTTGCGAATGCCGTATTGGTTTCCAAGAAAGAAGGTGCAACAACGGTTAGCGATTTTAGGCTCATTAGTCTGGAGAATTGTATTACGAAGATTATATCTAAACTAATAGCTAATAGGCTAGGGGCCGTGTTGAAAAATATTATCGAGGGTTACAAAACTGGTTTTATACTAGAAAGATCGATCACGGAATGGGTGGTCACGGCACAAGAAATCATACAATCTTGCAAGATGAAATTTAAAGGGCTATATGCTGAAGTTGGATTTTGAGAAAGCTTATAACTGGATGGATTGGAGATGTATTGTGAAAATTCTTTATAGTCAGGGTTTTGGTTCTAGGTGGTGTTCTCGGATAAAAGAGTGGTTGTTTTCTGCTTAGGTGCCAATTAGTGTGAATGGACGGACGAATCACTTTAGTTGCAAGAGAGGCCCAAGACAGGGAGACCCTTTATCTCATTTGACCTTTACGTTGGTGGCTGATGGACTTACCAAAATGATTAAATTGGCTAATAAGCTGGGTATGATTAAAGGCTTGGAAGTAACAGATCGTCGGTCATTAATCTACAATACGCGGATGACACTCCGTATTTGGAAAGAGCGACGTAGTTCAAGCTGAGAGTATGAAAGGGTTACTTCGTCTTTTTGAGGAATGGCCTGGTTTAAAGATCAATTATCACAAAAGCGCCTAAGTCTATATTGGGGAACCTGCGAACGATCAAGAGGATTTGGCTGCAATCATAAGATGCAATAGAGAGGTCTTTCCAATAAAATACCTGGGTTTACTGCTCAGACTGGAAAGTTAAAATTTTCAGATTGGACCCCGGTTACTGAAAGACTGCAGAAGAGACTAGAAGGTTGGAAGGGGAGACTGCTCTCCATTGGTGGAAGGGTGACACTTCTAAATGCTGTCTTAACGGCTGTTCCTATGTTTTTTTATGACTGCACACGAAATGCCCGTCCAGATTGAGAAGCGTATTGATAAATTACGAGGAAAATTTATTTGGAAGAGTGGTAATAAGGAGACCAGTTATTCTTTGGTTAAATGGTCGACGGTTTGCAAGCCTTAAGAATTGGGTGAATTGGGAGTGATTAACCTACGAGACATGAACCGGGCTTTGCTTGCTAAATGGTGGTGGAAACTGTATGACGAAAAGGGAGGCAATTCGAAGGACGTCATGAGGGAGTATAACCAAAGGGATGACAATCTAAGAGGAAAGCTGAAGAATGCGACAACTAGCTCTGGATTTTGGAGAGGAGTTTATAAGACTGAAGGTTTATTTCTTTTAGGATTAACATTCACGATAGAAACGGGAAAAAAATTAATTTTTGAAAAGATAATTGGTGTGGAGAGGTGTCGATTCAATTTAGATTCCCTAAGCTTTTTACGATTGCGAGAGATAGATATGTGAAGGCAGCTGACGTCTAGAATGGAAGGGAGTGGCGGATCGCTTTTGTAATACCCAGTTCTTTTTGTACACCACTATCCGTATTTTTCATAATATATTATTTACAAAATCTATTTATTGTTATTTATAATCATTTTATTTCCTTTAAACCCTATTTCATCCTATTTTTACTTCCCATTTTCCAAGCCTGTTTCCCTTTTGCTCCTAACCCAAACCCAAACTTTATTTCTTTTATTCCCTTAGCCCGTGTCCCAATTTCCTCAGCCCAGCCGAATAAAGAAAACCCAATTCTTTAATTATTTCTCCCCATTCTTTAAACCTCAGCCCAAGTTTCCCTAATTCCTCAACCCTTTACAATCGAGCCCAAACATAAATTAAAACCCAACCAAAATATCCTTATATTTTCCTCAGCCCAACTAAACCAAACGAATTAAATTAAAACCTTGAATCTTTTCCCCCAGCCTTTTCCTGGCCTAGCCCAACAGCCCAACTCAGCCCATTTCTTTATCTTCCCTTTCTATTAAAGCGCCTTGGCCCAGCACCCCATCCCGCGCTCGCTTCACCCGACCCGACCCGACCCGTTAACTTCATCTCCCCCAACGTCCAAAAGCTTTCCCGCCCATTCCTTCCCTTCGCGAACCCACGACGCGCACGTTCGCCAACGTCGCCCGCGCCGTTGCCCACGTCCCCGCGACCCCGGCCACGACTCCCTCAAACTCCTCCCCCTCTTTCCCTCACACCCTCACTCTCCAACTCCTCCTCGTCTCTCTATCTGCAGCAACCAAGCTCGAGCACCCACTGCACCTCGCTCAACCCCACCGCCGACGGCGACGACTACAACCCCTCACCCTCCTCCCTTGCTCACTCCTCTCCACCAACAGAGCTCCCTACGCTACCTCACCCCCTCAACCGAGCTCGAGCCCGAGCCCCTGCACCCATCTCTGCCGTCCCCTTGCACTCGACGCCGGCGACCCCATCTCCGTTTACCTCAACTACACCACCGTCCTCTACCCACGACCTCCACCGAGCTCTCCTATCCTTTCCCACAACCGAACCACCATCTAGCCACCATCCTCATCACCGTGACCACAACCTCCACTAGCTCACCACTTCTCTCCTTGCCTCTACCCCCAAGTCGATGCCACCTCTGCACACCGCCGGAGCTCCAAGTTGTTGCCGTATGGATCACCGCAGTTGAGATGCCGAGCCCAAGCTTCTCTCCGCTGCCCCCACCACCGTAGCAGCTGCCGAGCTATCAAGCTCACGCTCAATCCATGGCCAAATTCTAAGCCTGAGGCAAAACCCCGAGCCTCGCCCCGGTTCCTGCCCCCTCACCGTGCGCCTCGCTGTCCTTTCCCTCAAGCACCGACCATCTGCGACACCTTCTCACCGCTACAGCAAGCAACCCCGCCACCATCGACGCCTCCCCGTCGCAGTCGAGCTTGAGCCTAGTAGTCGTCGTACCGTGTTCGTGACGCGAACGTGCTGTTGCCGCTGCCATACCGTTGTCGACACATCTCCAGGCAAGTGCCCTACTTGCTGCATGCTATATTATATCCGTTACATTTCACAGTACTATAAATTCCACGGTTACGTTTCGTGAAACCTTATATAACATAAGTGTTCGATGCAAGATCTGAATGAAAACCTTCATCTAAATTGACGGAACTTGATTGCATTTTCTGGCCCATCTGACAATGAACCTTGTGTAGAAATTTTACTGAAAAATATGACTGTTAACCACTTAAACGAACACCCCCAAATACACCCGTAAAAACTGGGAATTTCCCGCACCTGAAACTTGATTAAATCACAATTAATTGTATATATATTGGAATGATGCGTTCGAGGGCTCAAATCGAAGAAGACTCGACGAGCTGTAACCCTGTATAAGTTCTTAATTGTTTCTGTACTAATATTATGACAAGAATCGGCTCGGAGAGTGGCTCTGGACTGCAGTCCAGAGCAACTCTGGTTTTTGGTTTCTGCCCCGTAATGTTTACTACCTTGTTTCCTGGACTCGTATGTTGCGAAACCCTGCATGTTATTGAAGATAAATCTGTTAGCTAAATAACGCAAGTAATTTCACCCCGTTATATCATCGTTTGTTATTTAAACTGCAATTTAAAGGATCAGGACGTCTAGCAGTCCCAAACAGAAACAGAATTGATATACTAGTGTTGAACAGTGCATAGCTTTTGACGTACAGACGCGATTGAGAATCCGTCTATTGCGTTGAAAACCCTATTGAAAACCATAGATTTCATTCAACTATAGCGTCGCTAAATTCTGGTCCCAACTGGGATTAAAATGCGTTGCGAAACGGACTTCCGATTCTGAAACCGGATTTCCAGCAGTGAACGTTTAAAATGAATTGGCCATATCTAGTGATCCTGAAACCCGATTAACGTGAAACCAATTTTGATGGATAGATAATCAAACATACTACTTATCCACTATTCATTATTTCGCTAAACCTGGCATGTATGTTTTATGATAAATTATGCAAGTGGTAGGATACCGACATATGACATCATAATCATGCCTTACATACTGTTTTCTCATCACATCATATACATATGTCATTGCATTGGTAACCTAGTGATCATGTGCATTACCCAGTGTTAGGTATTAGTGGTGATTGTGGCTAGTACGTTAGTGTTTGTGCATGAGTGGATAAGTGAAAGTGACACGTACTTGTACACAATCAGTGGACCCTATCGATTTATTGCATTGTCGACGTCTGTGGGGGGCGTATAAGTGTGACTATAAGTGGTATGTGACACTTATGGAAGCACTTGTATGGGTGTCACAGGTAAGGCACCAAACACTGTCCATTGATCTTGGGTATCAGTCGAGACATGCTTGATGGAGACCCCATCTCCAGTTCTCGCGTAGACTCGTCATGGACCGGCTGGTATTTGAGTCTATGGTTAGCGTTTGATGTAAACCACGGGGTGTGGGGTAGTTTGAGTGTGAGTTCAACAGAATCTCGGGAGTCCCATGCCGGCTTATATATATGGAGATATATGGAGATTTACAGGGATATTACATGATTATTACCGTGCGTTATATTTTGGGCCCGTGGTCCGTTGCCCTTGGGTCCTACCCTTGGGTGGGGGATACTCACGAGTGGTTTACTCTCACACTTGGACTGACGATAGGCTTAGTGACCTGTACAGTGAGACTTAGAGACTGATAGAGATAGTGACATTGACATGCATTACTTACTGTATTGACACACCTGACATACTATTTTACTGCTTTACTGTTCACCTGCTCTTTTAGACACCCGCATTAGCTACTTCATATTCATATCTCTACTATCTTGATTTACTGTTATATATCTATTATTACTATACGAGTTACCACTAGCACCTATGTATATATTGCTATCGTGTCGCTCTGACGACCTGAGTATGCATGCTCAGAGTGAGAAGTGGACTTAGTTTGGACCAGGACCAGACGTATCTCGAGGACATCGCAGACATTTTGATCAGCTACCCAGAACCATACTTGTTGGGGTAAAAATTTACACCCCGGTTGACCAAGTCAAAATCAAAGTCAACCCCAAGCCAAGTGGGCCCAAGCCCAGATCCAGTGGGCCCATGCCCGGGTCGAGCCAGAACATGAAGCGGCCGGTCTCCCCCCATACCAAGATAAAAAAATTTGTAATAAATAATTTTGTTGTATTTCTTTTATTTTATTTTATTTTATGGATAAATATAAGAAAAATAGGCATAAAGCCAAATTTTTGTAAAGCCCATGGCTTATGCGCAAAAAGAAATGGCACATGAGCCATGGGATGGGCAAAATGCCATTTTGTGAAGCCCAAGGGGCTATGTGTAAAGTGTATAGCCTATAAAGGCAAAGATAATGAAATATCTCAACAACTTTTTCTCTCTCTCAAAAAAGTTTCAGATCTGAGATCTTTCTTCCTTCTTCAAGGTTCCAAAATCTTCTTCTTTCTTTTGAATTAAATCAAGAGTTTTACTCTTCCTTTTTCAAAAACTAAATAGTTTTCCACCACAAAACCCATTAAGGGGAACTCAGATCTGCCATCAGATCCCAAAAAGAAAAGATTTTTAAATCTCACATCTCTTTATCTCCAAGATCTGGCCAGCAAAGGAAGAAGAAGGACCCATTTCCTTAACCCAAAGTATCTTAGGAGTTTAACTCCACCCTATTTTCTCTTTAGAGAATTTCCGGGGCAAAACCCCCCTTTTTTTCCTCGCTGGTGCGCTAGCGCTCGAGCGTAAAGCACCCACGTGCCGACACGTGGCGCGCTTGCGCTCCAGCGCACTGCGCTCGAGCGCAAAGCGTCCTCGTGCCGACACGTGGCGCGTTGCGCTCCAGCGCTCTGCGCTCGAGCGCAAAGCGAGCACTGGCCCCACGCATCCTTTGGATGTCTTTTTCCCCCTTTTTTTTATATGCATACATATGTATACAAATGTACACATACACATACTCCACGACACGGTCCCTGTTAGAAAAAAATTTCTAACGGGGCGCTGCCCCACATCCCGCAAGGGGGCTGCTAGCCCCCTTGACCCCCAGCCCGCTATCCGGGTAGCGGGACCCCCGTAAAAACTCTGCGTGGCTCCCGATATATCCAAACCCCCCCTCCAAAACAAAACACACGTACACTACAAATTGAGTTCGCATGACCAGTTTAACCCGTTAATCGGAGGTTCCCTCGCCCCAAAGGCGAGGGGTAATTAACGGCAGCTTAGTCCGCGGCTGCCGGAGATTCGGATCCCCATAATCATTAAACCCCGGCCTACCCTAGGCAGGGGGAATCTGTAGTACGCCTGAGAAGCGTGCGCGTATTCCCATCTCAATGGGGTGACGAAAAACACCCTACAGATTCTGGCACGCCCGTTGGGACCAATCTCTCCTCCCATATTTCGGGTTAAACGTTCATGCGAACTCAATCAATATACATATCGATTGCCTATACTGAAATGATGTTCTTTTTTCCATGCAGCAATCAACCTTCGACGACAATGTCTCCCCAGACGAATTCAGCTTCCAACGTGACCCCGATTCCGTACATGGTCATGATCAACGCTCGTGTGGTTCTCCCCGCAAGCTTCAGTCGACGGTGGGAGGAACCGCCTCGCCAGTTTGGCTCCGTCATCATCTACCCTGCCGGAAGCGCTCATCTGGCGGAGATCCCGGCGGAACAGGTGGCCAAGCCGGTCTCAAGGGGTAAGAGGCCGAATGTCGTGATCGCCAAGGCACCACAACCGAAACTTAAGACGGTATCTGAACGATTCTCTGGTGCTCCAGCGGGGTGCAAGAACTTCGGTACAAAGGGCAAAATCAAATGTTGCGGACGAGCTCAGGCGATGACTCCAACAAATGCACAATCGAGCGTATTTCCAGGGCCCTCCATCGCCCGGTCTGTGGCGTCTTCCCAAAGAGCCGAAGTCTGCCAGGTGCTTAGAACAGAAAAGTTAAGGCAGAAGCGGCTCAGGTATCGAGCCAACAAGAGGGCCAAGGCTTCGGTCAAATGGAATCATGTGAAGTTCCAAGTGCAGGGTTGCCCCGCGACGACGGCTGAGTCGGACGTAAGAATCAGCAATTCCTTCGAGCCTCTGAAGTGGGTTCAGAAAAATGCCATGACCGCCAGAATCAAGAAGATAGCAGTCCGAACAGTGCCACAAAGAGACGTGTCCCGGCCCCAACAGAAGAAGTATGACACTGTCTCTTCAAGAGTCTATCAAGCACTCTGTGCCGCACGAAAGCAGTGGGGCAAACCCAGAAAAGAAGCGCCAGCACCATTCAAGAACCTGGTTAGGCCAGCCGCCTTCAATCGACTACCAGCTACCGAAACAAGGGGGTCAAGACAGCGATCCGTGAAATCAGCTGCCAATGATAAAAAGACGGCCGGATATATCATCCATACGGTCTATATGGCGGGCGGGCGCCCCAGCGACAACCTTCGCAGCAAAAGCAAGGATGGGGCCACCACATCCCAAGCCCAATCTAGCCTGAATGTAGTTGCCGCTGCCCAAGAACAGCCGCCCCCGCTAGATGAAGAAAACCCTCTCGATGAGGATGATAGGCAGAAAGACCCCTCGGTCCACGCAGAGTCAAGCTCGGATAGCGAGGAAGAGCCAACTTTCCGCCCCAGGACTGCGGAGTAAGAGCTGCTTCAAGAGCTTCGAAAACAGCTCAGGAGCAAAGATAAAGAGATGGCCAAGCTCTATTCGAAGATTGACGACTTAACGAACGTGGTGATGCAGCTTATGGCTCAAATTGCTCGAGCGCCTCCTAATCAAGCACCAGCCGCTACTAATCAGCCGGGTGATGACAATCTGAGGCAGCTAATGCCTGTTCCTTTAGGACCAAGACTGGTCGAGCCGCACGAAAGCCGGCCACATTCCGCTTCTGAGAACGCCTTGGCCCCAGATAACACTATCCCGCTAACACAGGATCGGATAATGGATTTGGTCACCAGCAAGGTTAAAACATTGGTGGCCGAAGCTGAAGCTCAGAAAGAAATCGGCAGTAGCGGGCGGCCATATCCCGCGCAGTACGATCTGATTGAATTCCCAAGCGGCTACGTCATTCCTAAGTTCGGAAGATTTGATGGAACGGAGAATGCAAATCAGCACGTTGCCCACTTCAAAGCATCGTGCGGAAATACAGGGGGCAATGACGCGCTCCTTCTTCGTCAGTTTGTCAATAGCCTGACCGGCGTCGCCTTCGATTGGTATGCGAGTATACCGGACGGGTCCGTCATTACCTTTGCCCAAATGGAGTCCCTGTTTCGGCAAAGGTTCATGAGCGTCAGTGATAAAATCTCCATTGCCGACCTTGTGTGGACCAAGCCGGGGAAGAATGAAAGCAACACTGACTTTATCGCCCGATGGCGTAATCTCACGGTCAAGTGCGAACCGTCGCTGGAGCAGGACCAGTCCGTCAGCCTTCTCATTAGGAACCTCAGCAATTGGATGGTCCCATTCTTGTGTACAGCGGGCCTCAAGACATTTCAGGAGCTAACCAAGAAAGTCCAAATGCTGGAACGCTCGAAGCAAGAGTCCCCGCCGGACTCTCAGAAAGACAAACTTGGAAAAGCAAGCGGGACGACAGCCGTAGAAGCGGGAGTTCCAGTAGTACCAATGTCTTCAATGCGTCCGACAATGAAGAAAAGCGAAGGGCGTGCGAATCCAAAACCAACCGGTCTCGAAAGCCATTGCTGGGAGGAGATGGGCCTTCCCTAGAGGAGAAGAAGAACATGGTTTACTCTTTCAGAAGGGACAAGGTCCGTAAGATATTTAAAGATGCCTTGAACAACGGCCTACAATTGCCGGAGTCGAAAAGACCCCAAGAAGCAAAAATGACCGACAATCCCCTGTATTGCCCGTACCACCGAGTAGTGAGCCATGCGATCGAGGATTGCTATATCTTCAAAGACTGGGTCGAGAAGCAGTACAAGGCTGGAGAGATCGAGCTGTCCAAAAGTGTGTTGGTGAACAATCAAGTTGCAACCACCAACTTTATACAGACAGAAGTTGAAGCCTTCTGGGAGCAGACAGCCGAACCCGCTGCCTCGAGAAATGAGACGGACTCATCGCGGTCTTCGTGGAGTACGCACATATCTAACAAGACGAAGAAGATGATAAAGCTACTTCGGAAAGAGTCCAGGACAGAATGGGAAGGGCAGAAGAAGCCTACCAGTCCAGCTGCCAATGCGGCTCCATCACGCTCAAAATCCAAGAAACTCAAGAAGAAGAAAAGTGCGGCTCGACGCGAAAAGGAGTCTGCAGGGAGATCGACCATTCAAAAATATATCGATTCCCTCGAAGAATATGAACAAAAGGAAAGAACATTGATTCAATTGAAGGAGTTCTTCCCTGTACAAGCGGCTGAAATTCTGGAGGAGTTAGAAGAAGACTCCAATGAAGAGATCCCAGTAGTGACCTGCTACGCTATTCATCTTGGCAGCGACTCCGAGGATGAACTCTGTTTTCCCGAAGAAGATGAGGAGCTCGCCACAAAGGCCAATCAAATCCAGCTCAGAAGCGGCAGGGCTCTACCGCCAAATCAGGGCAACGCCCCAAAAGGGAAGGAAAAACATGTGGCTAATGATGAAAATGGCAGAGAACCGGCTGATGAAAACTCAAGTCCTTCCTCGGTGGACTGTAATGTCTTGGCTCACCTTCGAAGGCTTCCGTCTCTCCTGAGCATCTACGACGCCTTGGTCCTATCTAAGGAGCTTAGAAATGTTCTTATTCACGCTCTCCAAAACCCCGAGCGGTATCAGGCTCACTTTGCGGAAATTAATATGAAAGAAGCTCCGCACGCTTTGTATGCCGCCGCAGTCACATTTAAGGATGAAGACTTGCTACTGGGAACGGCTGAGCATAATCGGCCGCTTTATGTGATCGGGTACAGCGACGGAGATCGGATTAATCGCATATTGATTGATCCGGGGTCTTCAGTGAACATCATGAACTTGCGTACGCTGAAGAGTTTGTCAATGGACGTCCGACACCTGTCAAGAGAAAGGATTGCCATTCAGGGCTTCAACCAAAATTGCCAGCAAGTTTTGCGGTCTATAGCTTTGCCAATCAAATTTGGGGATCTGCAAACTGAAGCTAAGATATACGTGATCGACGCCGACACGTCTTATAAGATTCTCTTGAGACGGCCGTGGCTCCACGATTACGGCATCATTCCGTCAACGCTCCATCAATGCATGAAGTATACTAAAAATGGCGAAGAAAGACGCATTGACGGAGACATCCAGCCGTTCGGTGTGCATGAAGTCCGATATGAAGATTCTCGGTACTTTATGAACCACCAAAATGCTAAGCCACAACTGACTGAGGATAGACCGGCCCCAAGACCTAAAAGCAAATCTGCGCCGGTTGTCACTTTCAAAAGTAAAAACGCCCAAGTGCGCCCACATTTCAGTAGCGACACTGATGAGTCCGACGCTGGAAGCCCGTCCTTCCGTAAAACCCGCCCTCGTTTCGGCGGCGATACGGACGAATCTGATGCTGAAGGCCCATCTAGCAGCAAAGTCCGCCCTCATCTTGGCAGTGACACTGAAGAGTCAGATGAAGAGGACCTGTCGTGCAACAGCTGTGCAGATTGGCCCCCCATGCAGCAAGCGAAACCACGAGAGACCTTCGAAGTCGCAGAAGGGTCCCTAACCATCACAAGGGTGCCAGAACAGATGTGCAAAGAGCTCGACGCATTGTCAGTCTCTACCGTGGACCAGCTGAAAACTTTCTACGTGCCCGGGAGGAAAAATGGACAGAAGGGCATCCTGTTTTACAGGTCAAACCCCGTTGTGCACCCGGACGATCTTTCTGTCACGTGCCTTCCCTATGAGAGAGGCATAAGAGCCGTCCTCAATCCCAGATACTATGCGCCTGAGATGCGGGAATACTTTAAGAAGTGCGGATGCCGGTTATATCAAACGGAGTCCGAAGCAAAGTTTTACGAAGGGCTATGGTATCCGCCCCAGGTCCGAGCACTCATCGACGGACGAATTCCAGATAGATGGGGCATAGGCTACATTCAACCTGATTCCAAAGCGTGCTACATGATCCTTGGTGGTGAGGCCAGCGAAAGATCAAATGACGACGACGAGATAGCCGAGCCAGAAGAAGCTCCTCAAGAGCTCGAAGATGGCGGACAAGCAACCTTTGACGAGCTAACCGAGATTGACTTAGGAACGCCCGATAATCCAAGGCCGACCTACATCAGCTCGCTCTTGTCAGAGGAAATGAAAGCGCAGATAATTGCCCTGCTGCATGAGTTCGTCGACTGCTTCGCGTGGACATATAAAGAAATGCCTGGTCTTTCCCCTGAAGTGGCCGTACATAAGTTGGCTATATCTCCCGATGCTAAGCCAGTCAAACAAGCTCCTCGAAGAATAAGAAGGGAGTTGGAAGAAAAGGTCATCGAGGAAACCAAGAAACTCATCGATGCCGGCTTCATCAGGGAAGAGAAATATGCGGACTGGATTGCATGCATAGTCCTAGTGAAGAAGAAAAATGGGCAGATCCGAGTTTGTGTCGATTTCAGGGACCTCAACAAGGCATGTCCAAAGGATGACTTCCCGCTACCGATCATGGAAATGATGGTCGATGACACCTCAAATTACGAGTTGTTCACCTTTATGGATGGCTCGTCTGGATATAATCAGATCAAGATGTCGCCTGAGGATGAGAAGCACACAGCATTTCGAACTCCGATCGGAATATATTGCTACAAGGTGATGCCATTCGGACTGAAGAACGCAGGTGCTACATATCAAAGGGCAATGACCAATATTTTCGATGACCTAATTCATAAAGTCGTCGAATGTTATGTTGATGATCTGGTTGTTAAGACTGAAACCAAGGCCGATCATATCCAGGATCTTAGGACCGTTCTCACCAGACTGAGAGAATACGATCTGAAGATGAATCCTTTGAAATGCGCTTTTGGCGTGTCATCGGGAAAATTCCTGGGTTTTATAGTCCGACATCGAGGGATCGAAGTTGACCCATCAAAGATAAAGGCCATCATGGAGATGCCCCCTCCGAAGAGTGACGCAGCTAAGATCTTTTCAAGGCAAGCTTGCTTATATACGGAGGTTTATCTCAAATTTATCGGGGAGATGTAGGCCCTTCTCAAAGCTCATGAAGAAAGGAGCTCCTTTTGTTTGGGATGCCGAATGTCAAGAGGCGTTCGAAAGCATCAAACGATACTTGTTGCACCCTCCAGTGCTGGCCGCTCCCATTCCAAAAAAACCGCTGATTCTCTACACTGCCGCGCTAGATGAGTCACTCGGTGCGCTCCTTGCCCAGAATAACGAGGAGGGAAAAGAAAATGACCTCTACTACCTCAGTCGAACTCTAGTCGGGGCGGAACACAACTATTCCCCAATCGAAAAGCAATGCCTGGCTCTGATATTTGCTGTGAAGAAGCTGAGGCACTATCTGCTGGCTTATCGGGTTATGCTGATCTCCAAGGTCGACCCGCTCAAACACTTGATGACCAAAGCAAGCCTAGCCAGCAGAATGGCAAGATGGGCTGTCATGCTACTTGAGTTTGACATAGTTTATACTCCTCAGAAAGCAGTAAAAGGGAAAGCTCTTGCAGACTTTCTCGCTGCTCATCCCATACCAGAAGGGTCGCCGCTAAATTGTGAGTTACCCAACGAACGAGTGTTGCACCTCGAGAATGACGAGCCATGTTGGGAGCTCTACTTCGATGGGGCCTCATCGATAAGAACCTCTAGTAAATCAAGCGTCCCGGAGATAAAAGCAGGGATAGGATTGGTGTTCATCACGCCATCAATAGGAACCTTACGACGTTCTTTTGCTCTCACCGAGCCTCGCACAAACAATGAGGCCGAGTATGAAGCTCTGATAGCTGGTTTGGAGCTTGCCATAGAAATGGAAATCCTTCGGCTACGGGTTTACGGTGACTCCCAGCTTGTCGTCAACCAAGTAAGCGGCGACTATAAGATATACAAACCCGAGTTAGCTCGGTACAGAAGCCGGGTGGTGGAACTCATGAAACGATTCACTCACATTGAACTAATGAGAATCCCTAGAGCGTTGAACGGAAAGGCTGACGTACTCGCTCGCTTAGCCAAGGAGCTGGCTGATCCTGACATGGACGAAATTCTGATCACAGTCAGGAGCCGGCAAATTCTACCCCCAGTCTCTCTACGAGAAGAGGAAAGCGCGGAACAGAAGAGCAGTCCTGCCGAAGAAGCTTCGATCATCCAAGACGAGCTCGATTGGAGAGAACCCTTCATAGAATACCTCCGATATGACAAGCTGCCCGAAGAAAAATCTGCGAGGATTCAGCTGAAGAAAAGAGCTCTCCGATACGTGTTTGTAAATGACACATTATACCGCAGGTCATATGACCAACTCTGGCTCAGGTGTCTGTCGTTGGCCGAAACCCAAAAGGTCATGAAAGATGTTCACTCGGGCGTTTGTGGTGCTCACCAATCTGGCCCCAAGATGCGACTTCAAATCAAACGGCTTGGGTATTATTGGCCCACCATGATACGGGATTGTGGAGAACATGCAAAGAAATGTCAGATCTACCAAATCCATGGTGATTTCATTCACAAGCATTCCAATCCGTTGCATCCTACGGTGGCGTCGTGGCCCTTCGAAGTTTGGGGCACCGACATTGTTGGCCCAATTGATCCTCCGTCATCTAAAGGCCACCGGTTCATACTAGCCGCGACAGATTACTTCTCCAGATGGGCTGAAGCTGTCCCGCTAAAAGAAGTCAAGACAAAAGATATTATGATATTCTTCCAGCATAATATTCTATACCGCTTCGGTACACCAAGAAGAATCATTTCTGACAACGGGCCCTCTTTCAAGAGCTTCAATGTCTTAAGGTTCGCTACTCAATACAAGATAGACTGGAGATATTCCTCCATCTATAATTCAAGAGCCAATGGGCTAGCCGAACCCTTCAATAAGACTCTATGCAAGCTCCTGAGGAAAAATGGTTCAGCCAACAAGAGAGACTGGAATCTCAAACTTCATGAGGCATTGTGGGCATATCGTACCACGCACCGTACTCCAACTCAGTCCACTCCATACTCATTGCTCTTCGGAGTGGAGGCGGTCCTTCCCCTCGAAGTCGAAGTTCCAAGCTTAAGAATGGCCGTTCAGCACGAGTTGACGGAGGAGGAAAATGTGCTCCTTCGACTTGAAAAGCTCGATGCCCTCGAAGAAAAGAGGCTCGCGGTACAGCAAAATCTGGAGTTATACCGAGCCCAAATGTCACGGGCCTATGACAAGATAACCCGTCTCCGCGCTTTCAAGAAAGGTGAATTGGTGTTGGTCCTCAAAAGACCGATCACCCCCAATCGACATGCCAAGGGAAAATTCGAGCCAAACTGGGAAGGACCATACGTCATCGAGAAAGTGTTCGACGGAGGATCCTACCAACTAATAAGTGCCGAGGGAGAAAGGCCCATGCCACCCATCAATGACCGATATCTCAAGAAATACTAATGCTCCAAGTCGCAGGCGAATTGAGCACATCAGCCCTACGGTCTGGATCATACATCCCGCAAAACCGTATACAATCCACGGGCGTAAATGACCCCTATCTCTCCCAAATCCTGCCGGTGAGACTACTTTTAAAGTCCCACCAGCGGCAAAAAAAAAGAAAAGAAAAAAGAGAGAAAGAAAAAAAAAGAAAGAAATAAAAAAATAAACGGTATGTCCACAAGCAAAACGGGCACGGATGAAAACCCGAAAGGACTCCGTGAGTAAAAACAGCAGGACTACCGGCGAGTATGTGAAAACCCGAAAGGGCACAAACTCGTGAAAAGAGATGAAATACACTCGCAAAGTCCTCTCGACCTTGTGAGGAGAAAACCCCTGCGTGAGATCCTTACGACTCACAAAGGAGCAACACACTTAAGAATCCTCACGATTCCTAAGGAGAAAATACACCTGCGGGATCCTTACGACTCGTAGGGAGAAAATGCTTTTATGGGACCCTCACGGCCCATAAAATTGAAAAGCCTTAGGTGATAGAGACCCAAACCTGTCCCCTAAGCCATCGTTCCCCAACGGGCAACGGCAAATGATGAGTCGCTCCTGGCATTTTGCTTCAGTGTTAGCGGTGCTGATGCCGACCAAAAACCCAAATCCCAAGTCCTCCCGGGGCAAATGATGAGTTGCTCCTGGCATTGTTCCAGTGCAGCAATACTGATGCCAAACAAGATCCAAATTCCAAGCCCCCAAACGGCGAATGATGAGTCGCTCCTGGTACCACATTCCAGTGCAGCGATGCAGACGCCAACCAAAATCCGATTTCTCAAAATTCTCCCGGCCCTACGGTAGGTCCCCAAATTGACCATCGTATACAATCCACAGGCTCAAATGATTCTCATCATACCCATGCCCCACCGTAATCACCAGTTACGCGGCCGGTCTCCGCTTTGGGAATGATGCTCCATTGATAAGACCCACTCATGTGTCCTCACGATATATGAGGAGAACAAACCTTTGTGGGATCCTTATGACTCATAAAGGAAAAACACACTTAGGAGTCCTCACGACTCCTAAGGAGAAAATACACCTGCGGGATCCTTACGACTCGTAGGGAGAAAATGCTTTTATGGGACCCTCACGGCCCATAAAATTGAAAAGTCTTAGGCGATAGGGATCTAAACCTGTCTCCTAAGCCATCGCTCCCCAATCTCCAAATGGCGAATGATGAGTCGCTCCTGGTACCATATTCCAGTGCAGCGATGCAGACGCCAACCAAATTCCAAATCCCATACCCCAACGGCGAATGATGAGTCGCTCCTGGTACCATATTCCAGTGCAGCGATGCAGACGCCGACAAAATCCCGAAATTTTTCCGGCCCTACGGTCTGGATCATACATCCTGCAAAACCGTATACAATCCACGGGCGTAAAACAATCCCAAAATCCTCTCAATGACAGATGATGATTCGCTCCTGGTACCATATTCCAGTATAGCGATGCTGATGTCAACCCAAATCAAAATCAACAAGTCAACTTCCACTCCAACACCGCAGAAAGCGGAGCAAGTCAGAATCCAATCTCGACACCGCAAGAAGCGGAGCAAGTCAAGTCTACCCCTGACACTGCAAGAAGCAGAGCAAGTCAAATCAAGAATCGACCGTCCAAGTCGCAAAAAGGGCAGAATCGACCGTCCACGTCTCTAAAAGGGTAGCATCGACCGTCCACGTCGCTAAAAGGGCAGCATCGACCGTCCAAGTCGTTAAAATGGTAGCACCGACCGTCCACGTCGCTAAAATGGCAGCACCGACCGTCCATGTCGCAAAAAGGGCAGAACCGACCGTCCAAGTCGCTAAAATGGCAGCATCGACCGTCCAAGTCGCAAAAAGGGCAGCATCGACCGTCCACGTCGCTAAAATGGCAGCACCGACCGTCCACGTCGCAAAAAGGGCAGAACCGACCGTCCAAGTCGCTAAAATGGCAGCACCGACCGTCCAAGTCGCAAAAAGGGCAGCACCGACCGTCCAAGTCGCTAAAATGGCAGCACCGACCGTCCAAGTCGCAAAAATGGCAGCACCGACCGTCCAAGTCGCAAAAATGGCAGCACCGACCGTCCAAGTCACAAAAAGGGCAGCACCGACCGTCAAAGTCGCTAAAATGGCAGCACCGACCGTCCAAGTCACAAAAAGGGTAGCACCGACCGTCCAAGTCGCGAAAAGGGCAGCACCGACCGTCCAAGTCGCGAAAAGGGCAGCGCAGGATTCCTACAAAGCGGGAACCAGATCACTCCGGGCCAGAGAAAACGTCTATCACGAACACTCCGTTTCGGAGACATGTCAAGCGACGACCGTCCATGTCGTAAAAAGGGCAGTGCCAGCTTCCCAAAAAGCGGGAACCAAATCAAGTCGCCTCCACATGAAAGAAGATCCATCAATTTCATGCACACGACCCACATATGTGGTGTGCATTTATTGATGGGGGGGCAATTTGTTGGGGTAAAAATTTACACCCCGGTTGACCAAGTCAAAATCAAAGTCAACCCCAAGCCAAGTGGGCCCAAGCCCAGATCCAGTAGGCCCATGCCCGGGTCGAGCCAGAACATGAAGCGGCTGGCCTCCCCCCATACCAAGATAAAAAAATTTGTAATAAATAATTTTGTTGTATTTCTTTTATTTTATTTTATGGATAAGTGTAAGAAAAATAGGCATAAAGCCAAATTTTTGTAAAGCCCATGGCTTATGCGTAAAAAGAAATGGCACATGAGCCATGTGATGGGCAAAATGCCATTTTGTGAAGCCCAAGGGGCTGTGTGTAAAGTGTATAGCCTATAAAGGCAAAGATAATGAAATATCTCAACAACTTTTTCTCTCTCTCAAGAAAGTTTCAGATCTGAGATCTTTCTTCCTTCTTCAAGGTTCAAAAATCTTCTTCTTTCTTTTGAATTAAATCAAGAGTTTTACTCTTCCTTTTTCAAAAACTAAATAGTTTTCCACCACAAAACCCATTAAGGGGAACTCAGATCAGCCATCAGATCTCAAAAAGAAAAGATTTTTAAATCTCACATCTCTCTATCTCCAAGATCCGGCCAGCAAAGGAAGAAGAAGGACCCATTTCCTTAACCCAAAGCATCTTAGGAGTTTAACTCCACCCTATTTTCTCTTTAGAGAATTTCCGGGGCAAAAAACCCCTTTTTTTTCCTCGCTGGTGCGCTAGCGCTCGAGCGCAAAGCGCCCACGTGCCGACACGTGGCGCGCTTGCGCTCCAGCGCACTGCGCTCGAGCGCAAAGCGCCCACGTGCCGACACGTGGCGCGCTTGCGCTCCAGCGCTCTGCGCTCGAGCGCAGAGCACCCCCGTGCCGACACGTGGCGCGCTTGCGCTCCAGCGCTGGCCCCACGCATCCTTTGGATGTCTTTTTCCCCCCTTTTTTTATATGCATATATATGTATACAATTGGACACATACACATACTCTACGACACGGTCCCTGTTAGAAAAAAATTTCTAACGGGGCGCTGCCCCGCACCCCGCAAAGGGGCTGCTAGCCCCCTTGACCCCCAGCCCGCTATCCGGGTAGCGGGACCCCCGTAAAAACTCTGCGTGGCTCCCGATATATCCAAACCCCCCCTCCAAAACAAAACACACGTACACTGCACATTGAGTTCGCATGACCAGTTTAACCCGTTAATCGGAGGTTCCCTCGCCCCAAAGGCGAGGGGTAATTAACGGCAGCTTAGTCCGCGGCTGCCGGAGATTCGGATCCCCACAATCATTAAACCCCGGCCTACCCTATGCAGGGGGAATCTGTAGTACGCCTGAGAAGCGTGCGCATATTCCCATCTCAATGGGGTGACGAAAAACACCCTACAATACTCTCTTGATCCCCATCTGGTTAGTTCTTTGTATTTGTTTTGATTTATATACTGCTTTTCTCATTACCTGTGCATTGTATTACTGGTTACCACGTAAAGCTAGAAACCGAAGTGTGACTACGGCAGGATATTTTCTTGACCGTAGGAGCATGGCTGGCCTTATCAACCCCTCGTATTCCACAATTTGGGAAGCAGGGCGTGACACCTTTCAAGCGGACTTTGACAGTAAGGGAAAGACAAAATTTATGGACATTTAAATTATTTTTGGATGATTGATGTCCGAACCAACAGGATTTTGACCGTCCGAGATGGAGGTGGAATTATAACAAAAAAACTCATAGTCATGTCTCTTTGGAAGATCATTAATAGAGAGGGGGGAAAGGGGGGCAGCTGGCTCATATAGAAAGCGAAAGTACCCAGCAAATAAAGATTTTCATGTGGTTGGTGAATAACATGGTGATTTTAATTCGAGACAACCTGTTAAAACGAAAGTTGGTGGGGCCTTTAGTTTGTGAGCTTTGAAAGACGTGTAAAGAAATGGGGATCACCGTTTCTTCGATTGTGCTTTCGCCAAAAATGTGTGGTATCACTTTTGCACTTTGAATAATATTCTTCCGTTACCTACATTAATTGTTGATGGTTGGGAAGATTGTCAACATAATTTAAAGGGAGACCCATAAGAAAAATTGGAACATTATTATTATGGGGGTTACCTCGGGTATTTAAAAGGAATCGTAATAAAAGAATTTTTAGAGAGGAAAATAATAGTGTAAACAATATGGTGTGTCATATATTCTCCCTGATTCTAAATTGAGCAAATCTGCTTGCAGATAAATTGATGGTAAAAATCAGAAAGATTGTTCCAGATATTGAGGAGAGTAGCAAATTATTGCAGTGGTGGCCGCTTTTTTTAGGGGGTGGGGTGAAAATGGGATCTTGGCTTTCATTGCAGTTTGGGTGCCTAGTGTGATAGGCTTTTATGTTTATTTGGCTTGATGGCATGTAATCTTAACTTCCATCGCTTCGTCACAAGTTTAATTGTTGAGGACTTGAGGATGTATCTTTGTATCCATTAAACTCTTTTTAATGATATATGGTGTCTAATTATCCATCTTTTTCTCAAGAAAAAAAAACAATTTCCTGTTAAAACCAAATATAAATTATAACTGTAATGTTTATTTAAAAGGCTACCAATAAAAGTTAAGCAAATCTTTCTATTTTAATATATAAGCTTTCTCTCAGAACCTTAATTCAAATTAAATACTCTTCTAATTTTTCTTTTCTCATTGCTCTCTACCTGCATCTAATCTAGGCTGCACCTCAATGAAATCTCATGGCTCGATCTCAACAATGTGTGATGATATTATCATCGAACTTCTATCCCGATTGCCTCTTAATTTACTTCATGAATTCAAACGGGCATCGAAGTCTTGGTTCTCTTTAATCATTCACCATATCCTTCCAAACGTAGTCCAGGCACCGTCTCCCGGCGGCTTACTGGATTACGTAGGCATCGACAATATTGATACCATTCATCCACCACTATCATTCTTGCTGTCCGGCTCTGAACTTGAAATCCTCGATTGCTGCAATGGCCTTCTTCTCTGCAAAATGCGGTTCTCATTTTGTTAAAGTCAAAGGTCTTCTCATAAAGCTTAGAATCTCATTAGATGAAGTTTGTCGGATTGGATCACTAGCAAGATGTTCCTGTTGCCCCTTGCTTATCACATTAGTTGGGGAATTGTAAAGACCAATAAAAGGGTAACAAAAATTTTTGATAATCGATATGTTAATGTTATGCGATGCTTTATTTAGGTTTATGAAATTTGGCTGTATGGATTTGTATTATTGGTTCATTGTCCTCTGGATCTTTTTGAGCAAATCTTCAACCAAGGCATCTACCATTGTTTTCTTTCTCTTTCTTGTTTCTTTAGCTTAACAAAAATCATACACTCAAGTCTGCATTGACAGATAGACATTTATATTAGGTTTTTTTTTTGGAAATAGGATGTTTAGGTATAAAAATAAGTAAAATATGATGATTTAAATTATAATTAGAGGAATATGGTGATTTGAAAAGGACGGGTTATCAAAACCCATCCTGTTTATATCCTAAAACCCGCTCGCCCCACCCCTCCAGCCCACGCACTCCCCCTCCCCCTACCTCATCGTGCCGTCCACCCCAAAGAAGAGGGCGCCCGCCCCCACCTTTTTAAAGAAGAGGGAGGGTGCTAGAACCCTCACTCTTCTTTTTAAAGAAAAGGGAGGGAGGGAGGGTTTTGGGAACCCTCCCTCTTCTTTAAAAAGGAGGGTGCGGGTTCCAGAACCCGCCATAAATAAAAGATTCAAAATTAAAAAAATAATTTCATTTCTAACCGGAAAACTAATATATCGGGTTGTGGTCAACAGCCTGTCCAAGACGATACTGAAAATGAAGCGGAAGAACAATCAAAATAGCGTCCGCCGCCGCCATATACACAGGACATGCGGGGTCGTCCAGTCACCCAAAAAGGCATAATCTTATGTCAAGGCTTTTCGGATTCGAAAAGGAAAAGGGAAAGCGTTAATTGTATACTTTTAATTTGGGTGTCAAAGATGTCCAATTCCCTTAATGTATTCAGTTTATTACTGAAGTGTTTCTCACTCATTCATATTTATAGTATGATCTAAGTATTGAATTACTTCTATATAAACAATAATAACACTTATCCCTACATCAGTTTTGGAATCCGGTTTACGAAATTATTTTTTTACTTTAATATTAGTTTTATTTTAAATTTTAAATTTTTATTGATTTTTTAATTTTAATTTTTTAGGCAATCCAATCTCATCCTTTAAGGGATGGGGATGGGAGGGAGGGGGCGGGTTGTAGGAACTCACGCTCCCCATGGAAGGGGGGAGGTGGGTTCCTAGAACCCGCCCTTCATTCGGGGTCGGATGGGATGGGGTGGTAGGGATGGGATTTGGGATGTAAGCACGACGGGTTCTGAGAACCCGTCCTTCACTTTCTAAATAATAATGGCGGGTTCCAAGAACCCGCCATTTACATGTACCCTTTTCAAACCGTCCTATTCTCATAAATATAATTTAAATTATACTATTTTTCTAATTTTAATACCTAACTATCCTATTTCCAAAAAAACCTTTATATTATATCAGAAAATGAGATTACCCTACAAAAATAAAAGAAGAAAAAAACCTGCTAAATCCTTATACTGAAGATAATTTCAAATATTATCAAAAAGTAAATTTGTATTACATATTTTTAGTTCTCATTAACACCTAAAATCAATCACAGTTCATAAATGTAGGTCATGTTAAAAGAAGGCAGGGACAAATTTGTCAAGAATCAAGTTCATAAGTTCACAGCTAAATTTTTTTTTTTAAAATAGGGTATTCTAGAATTAAAATTATTAAAATAAAATGATTTTATTTAAATTTAGCGTAATAGGACGGTTTGGTGCCCGATCCCACCCCTTTGTTTAGAGGGCGGGTTCATGGAACCCGCCCCCTACCCTATATAGGAGAGGGCGGGTTCCTAAAACCCGCCCTCTCCTTTATAAAGGAGAGTGCGGTTCTGGAAACCCGTCCTATTTTTTTTTTAAAATTTAAAAAATAAACAGAAAACGAAAAAAATATCGAATAAAGAATAAAAATTGTATAATATTAGTTTTGTTTAAATATGAATCTGATATACACTCTAATAACAAAATGAATCCGTCAAATTTATAATACAAAAAAATCATATCTGTTTGTAAAAGTATAGAACTATCGTTTTCCCTTTTCCTTTCCCAATTCGAGAAGGCTTGACATAAGCCTATGCCTCTTGGGTTGACTGAAGGACCCTCCCGTTTGTCGGGCATATGGCGGTGGCAGCGGCTGCTCTTCGGCTTCAGCAACGTCTTGGACAGGCTGTTGTTCCGCAAATCCTGAATGTGGGACATATGTTGGATATGTGCAGCCTCCAAACAACTGTATGTAGAACGAAAAATCCGACTCCCAACTGAGCAGTTGTTGCGAAGAACCTGTCCCGGTTTCAAGTGGCTGTTGTTACACAAAACCTGGGCCCCATGGCTGCGTAAATCTTGACCCCCACGATTGTTGTTGTTGTGAAAAACCTGACCCACAAGACTACTGTTGTACAAAACATGACCCCCAAGACTGCTGTTGTTACGCAAAATCGGTCCCCCAAAACTGTTGTTCCTCAGGTTGTTGCGCTTGTCCGGTATACCAGGATTGCAGCTGAAAGTATGGTGATCCAAACCACTGATCCTGCTGCTCTAGATCTCCCTGATGCTGTGGCTTAGGTGCCGGCACATGCTGCGGCTCTGGTGCCGGTTCATGCCGCTGCTCCGGCGCCGGCTCATGCTGCTGCGCTGGTGCTGGCGATAAATGTATGAGTTTACATTTGAAAATAAAGCCTGAGTATCCGGATCAGCATCAGTCGGATATGGATCCTGCATCATTGATTGTATATGATGCAACCCACGAGCCTGTCGTTACATTAGAAATAAGAAATAAGTATTGATTCATACCGCCGGATGTTAAAAACTAATATAATTTAAAGAATTTAACTTACCATTTCTCGTTCCACGTAGTCTCTAGGTTCGTACCGCTGGATGTTTGGGAAGTCGTTAGGGGGAGCAGAAAGATATCTTATGGTGACACGCTTATACTACTGTAGATATACTTCAGTAGTTGTTTGGTCACATATTTGCTGTAAGGCAATATTACGCTGCCTATCCTCCCATCTCAGCAAATATTGATGATGATGCTCCCTCCAATCACGCTCCGCCTTTCCTCCTCGCATGTCTCTCTCTATTGTCATAGGCGCAGGTATCGGGACAGGAATATGTTGCAATCTACTGACCTATCGCAACACCCGGTCCGGTAGGTGCATGACCACGATATTAATGTAGAGAAGTAGGCATCGAGACCTCCAAACCGACTCTCTTTCGATACAAATGTCGGGTAATCCTTGCAGACGATATGCTGTATAAGGCGTCCACGTGAACTGCGCAAATAACATAGTATCAAATTGTAATGAAGGTAATTTAAAATTTTAAAACAAAGTTAATTACCTAAGTTATGGATACCTGAGTCGCCTCCATGCGATTCAACTCATCTCTATAGTATCTACGGCATGAATATTAACTCGATCCGGTCGTTCCATACAAATGTGCTCCTATGACCAAATCTATAAATAAAGTGTCAGATAACAAGAGAAAGAACCAAGATTACAATTTTGCAAATGTCTAGCTGTTAAAAATAAGGAATGTACCTGAAGTAATGTAGTGCAGCCACAAATTTTATTCTACGTAAAAACACATGGCTTATCGAGTTCCTTATAAAGATAGGCCAGGACCCCTGCTCCCCAAACATAATGACCGCACACATCAAAGTCCGTAAGGAACCTAAGGTATAAATGATGGACATACGCTGCCGATTGGTCCGGTATCAACCAAGAACCGATAATGTACAGAATGTAGGCACGTGCATATCTATCCAAGACTTCATCGGTGGCTTCATCAGGGATATTAGTAAATGTATTTTTCAACCAGTTTAAACTGATGTTATACCCCTTAGTATAGCCTCCCGGTGCCTGAAATTTACAAATAATTGTTAATTAATATAAGGGTTTTTTTTGAAATATTATTAATTTAAATTTAAATTATTAAAATCGGGGGGGGGGAAAATTAAAATTATGGGAATAGGGTGGTTTCGAACCACCCTATGGCCCACCCCATCCCCCTCAGTATAGGGGGCGGGTTCTCAGAACCCGCCCTCTATACTTTTGTATAGAGGGCGGGTTCTCAGAACCCGCCCCCTTATTTTTTTTTAAAAATATTAATTTAATTAATAATCTAATTATAATTATAATTATTATCATAATATCATAATATTATAATTATAATTATAATTATATTATAATTATAATTATAATTCATAAAAATAGAATAAAAGTAAATAGACGAAAAAAAACATTTAAATTAAATAATAAAATTTCACTATATCAATGTTTTTTACAGAATGAATCCGTCAAAATGTACAATTCCAAAAAATCCTATCTATTTGTAAAATCTAAATGCTATATCGACGGTCAAATTTATAATACAGAAAAATCTGAGTGCACTTGTCACGATCCTGAAGGTCCCGCCCCTGATGCATATCCTGGACATCTGGTCCTATAATGGCCTGGTTGTTTGCATAGGCTACATCTGGATTGCCTTTGCTGAGGATCAGTATCCATTATCATTCGATCTCGACGTACCTTCGGTCTTCCGGGCTTTATATTTTTTTCCGGCGGTAATACAGTCGGTGTTTGTCTGTTGGCAGTATAATAGTGCCAATAGCGATTGTCCGGTATAGGATGAAATTTTGGATCGTATGCACCTTGGTAATTAGAAACTGTATAGTAATTGGAAGCGAAATTGTAATGTGAGGTATGCATACTGCTCGCAGCAGCAATAGCGTGGGCACAAGGTAAATGTTGTTGCTGGAAAAGACCGCATGTACACGAAGAGAGCCCTTCATCTCTAAAGTTCACGGTATATTGATTCCCATTACCGCCCGTCACCTGAAACTCCGCCGTGTCAAACCTTTCGGATCTGTAGTATTGTGCTCTGCGCTCTCTTTTCCGAAAGATATCTTCGTAATACGCGGTGAGCGGAGTGTCCATCCCCAAGGACTTTTCTCTTCTGTGCACAAAATAAGTATTCATCCGGAAAAATGTTCGAACAATCAACCCCTGTATCGGTAAGCCTCTAACCCCTTTAAGGACCCCGTTGAAGCTTTCAGACATATTAGTCGTCATTAGGAGATATCTGCACCCATCATCATGTGCTTGTGACCACATGCGGACTGGATACTCATCTAACCACGCTTTCGCGGCTTGACTCATCTCCCCAATTTTCGTCATGTATATGTCGTGAACATTAGGGTCAGGCGTTTCACCGGCTCTGTACATAAGTTTATGTAGATCCGAATTTTTAAATTTTCGATCAAAATTTTGCCTGAAGTGTCGTAGGCAAAACCTATGTGGGGTCGTCGGAAATACAGATCTCATTCCAGCCAGTATTCCCAGATGTCTATCAGATATGATGCATAAATCCGTTCTATGAAGAACAGATGGGATATTTTTTAGGTTACGGAAAAACCATGACCAGGATGATGTATTTTCACCCTCGACAATAGCAAATCCCAACGGAAATATACCGTTATTAGCATCAACACCTGTAGCAATTAACATGCAGCCTCTGTACTTACCGTATAGATACGTACCATCAACGCACAATACCGGCCGACAGTGTGTGAAACCAGCCGCACATGGACCAAAGCACCAGAAAATTCTCTGAAACCTGACAGAGCCCTCGACGTCGGTTTCTGTGGTTTTTAACCGGTATACGGTCCCCGGATTTGATGCTTTCATGGCTTCCATAAAAGGGACTAGGGAGTTGTACGAGCTTTCCCAGTCCCCGAATATCTTGCACAAAGCCTTTCTTCGAGCATCCCATGCCTTCACATACGAAATCTGAATTTTATGCTCTCCGCTAACCAAGAGCCGTATCTCTCGGGGAGTCATCGCCACATCTGTACGGATCATGGGCATGATTAGCGAGCAAATGTAAGCTGAATTGCAATTCCGGTGATCCTGTGACATAATAGAATTGATGCAAGTGTGTTCTTGGTTGTATTTCGTGACCTTCCAAGCCTTGGCTCTTTTGGAACAACACGCATGCAATCTCCACTGACATTCAGGAGATTTCGTACATACCACAGTATAGTACGTCTTATTTGACTCTTCTGTTTTAAATGTAACGTTTTGCTGAATGGACCATGACTTCAGCTTACAAATAAGATCTTCTTTTTCCTGAAACAAATCCCCGACGCTGATGCAGTCTTCGCTTGCTGCTGTCGCGTCCAAATAGGGTGCCGTATTTACTTCTGCAACGGCTAAGTCTACCCAACCATCATCTTCTAGCGGATCGAGGCCGGGATCTTCTAGTTGGACAAAATCGTTATTCGCAACCATACCATCAAAGAATGCTACCTCATTCAATCCAGCAGCATATTCCACGCTATCCTCCCCCTAATCACCTTCACCGATTTCATCATCATCACTCCCACACACATCAATATCACCCGTAGCTACATAAGGTTCGGGTGCAATATATGATGGTTGTGGTCGGTGTATTGTGGATGGTTCAGGGTGAGAAGACCGGAAAGATGTGGACGGACATGCTTGGAATGCGCTGCTTGGATCGTGTTGGAATGATGCGGAGGTGTGGGGAAATCTGCGTTTAGTATATAAATTGTTATTATAATATTATTCCCTAATTTTTTCGTAACTAAATCATCACTTGTTTCAAATTTATTTACTTGTGGAAGGCTGTGTATGGTAGTTCTTGCTGTTCTTCTGGGGTGCATGTAACTGCAGCAGTCGGCTGGAAGAACCTGGATTTATGCATTTTATTAAATGTTTGAATATTAGTATACAGGTATTACTAAAATGCTTAAATATGGGTTTATAAAATGTTTACCCATGTGCTTGAAGATTTGAATAATGTTGTGTATAGTCATATCCACCGGCACTGATGGCATCATCGTTGACCATGTGACCGTACCTCCAGGAACTATCTCCAGCATTACCATCAAAATTATCCGTTGGAGGGGCATCTGATACTTCCAATTGCTCCTTCTGAACCAAAAGTTCAAAAGAATGCTGGGTGCTTGAGAGACCGAAATCTATCATCTAAGATATTGATGCATCGTCTGTAATTTCAACCAATGCATTTCCACTGAACATAGGCCAGATACAACTTAACTTGACCCTACTTTCACGGGGATCGTATTTCGTAATTTTGTACACTTTTGCCTCTAGTTCATCATATGTCGTTGATGCTTCCAATCGCATGATTCGTGCAGACCCGCCCATATACTCGAGACCTTGTGCACGTGTGATAACCTGGCCATCGTATTTACATACAACAAATATACTTGGGGAGGCCATAATCCTGCACAAATATAATTTCTTATGTTGTGTTGAAATCGCCAAAAAAATTCAAACTCGAAGATTGCAGTGAAACCATGAGACTCTCACCTAATCACAACAAAATGTGATGCACAATCGATTGTTAAAAAAGAAGCATGGTTTTTGCAGTGAAACGAGAAGGAAAATGAATTTAAAGATACAAGTTTAGTTTAGTTCTGTGTCTTATTTAAAGAAGTTTAGTTTTTGCAGTGAAACGAGAAGGAAAATGAATCTAAAGATGCAAGTTTAGTTTAGTTCTTAGACTTATTTAAAGAAGTTTAGTTTTTGCAGTGAAACGAGAAGGAACTGTTCTACTGCTCGAAGAGGGCAAAAAAAATGGATAGTGGAGAAAGTTTGAAATTGCAAAAAAAATTCATACTCGAAGATTGCTTACTTCCAATACTTTATGAACTGTTCTACTGCTCGAAGATTGCTTACTCACAGACTATGGTACTGAACTTCACCTTCTTCTAAAACTCCACACTTACACAAAATTGATAGCGGAGAAGAACTGATCGAAGTAAATGGATAGTGAGCGGTGTAGGATGCAAATTTGACAGAGATGAAATGAAATGGGTAGTGCGGAGACATATTTATAGCGATCTGATATTGAAGAGAGCGGGTTCTAACAACCCGCCCTATTATTCACCAGAGTCTAATTATTTCTGCATCGTAGACCGCGTTTACTGAAGCCACCGAGTATTCACGCACAAACATTGATGTGACAACAAAGGACAAATAGTACTTGAATAGTACTGATTTGACAACTCATAAATTAATGAAGAGGGCGGGTTCCTGGATCCCGCCCTCTTCTATGCGAATAAGACCGCGTGATTTTTGAAGAGGGCGGTCCCTCTTCATTAATTTGACTAATTATTGAAGAGGGCGGGTTCCAGGAACCCGTCCTCTTCATTTCTGAAAGTGATTTGACAACACACCAGATGAAGTAAAAAAGAGTGTAATAAAAAGCATTTCTGAAGCCACCGATTATTCACGCACAAACATTGATGTGACGACAAAGGACAAATAGTACTTGAATAGTACTGATTTGACAACTCATAAATTAATGAAGAGGGCGGGTTCCTGGATCCCGCCCTCTTCTATGCGAATAAGACCGCGTGATTTTTGAAGAGGGCGGTCCCTCTTCATTAATTTGACTAATTATTGAAGAGGGCGGGTTCCAGGAACCCGCCCTCTTCATTTCTGAAAGTGATTTGACAACACACCAGATGAAGTAAAAAGGAGTGTAATAAAAAGCATTTCTGAAGCCACCGATTATTCACGCACAAACATTGATGTGACGACAAAGGACAAATAGTACTTGAATAGTACTGATTTGACAACTCATAAATTAATGAAGAGGGCGGGTTCCTGGATCCCGCCCTCTTCTATGCGAACAACGTTTATTAACAAACAAACATTGATGTGACGACAAATAGTACTTGAATAGTACTGATGTGACCATTCATAAATTAATAAAGAGGGCGGGTTCCAGGAACCCGCCCTCTTCTTTGTGAATTAAGGGCGGGTTCCTGGAACCCGCCCTCTTCATTAATTTAGGAATTGATTTGACTAATTATTGAAGAGGACGGGTTCCTGGAACCCGCCCTCTTCACAGGAGACGAACCCGTTCACCTCTATAAATACCGAGCCTCGTTCATCAACCACACAATTTCTAATCTCTTGATAAAACTCTCGACAAATCTCTGCTTCAGTACATTTCAATGGAGAATCAACCACTCGACAAATCTCTGCTTGTCCATCAAAATGAACACAGATCGTTCAAAATATTACACGGGGAGGAAATTTTCTAAACTTAGTTAATTTGTTTTAATTACACCTTTCATTTAATTTTTGTACTTGAAAATAACAATATTTAATTTTGCAGGATGGAGATAATCTCACCGTCGTCACGCATAGCTCCGACAAATGGGTAGTTAGCGACCAAAGAATAAACCAACGGCTTAGACGGGCCGGATTTTATGAAGCGTCGTTGATTCGACATATCCAACTCGACCACGCTCTCGTCACCTCTCTGGTCGAACGTTGGAGAAAAGAGACCCACACCTTTCATCTAAGATGGGGTGAGGCCACAATCACACTCCAGGATATTGGCCTCTTACTCGGTTTACGGGTTAATGGGCTTGGGTTGGTCGGAGGAAAAATTGTTGGTCCAGATACCGACCACCCATACTGGGATACATATGCCGAGTCTGCTCTCGGACAGGTAAACAATATCATTCTGCTTTCCCTATTTAGTGTACCTATTTTATATTTTACATTATTTCTAGCTTTAACATTTAAAAAAATACTAATATCAGGCACCAGGAGGCCACAGTAAGCGGTATAAAATCAATCTGAACTGGTTAAGAGATACATTCAGTAATATCCCTGATGAAGCCACCGATGAAGTTTTGGATAGACATGCACGTGCCTACATTCTGTACATGATCGGTTCTTGGTTGATGCCGGACCAATCAGCAACGCATGTCCATCCGTTATACCTTGGCTTCCTAGCGGATTTTGATGTCTGTGGCCAATATGCTTGGGGAGCAGGGGTCCTGGCCTTTCTCTATAAGGAACTCGACAAAGCATGTGCTCCTACGAAGAATAAAATTTGTGGATGCAGCACATTACTTCAGGTAAATTCTTTATTTTTCACAGCTAGAATTTTGCAATATTGGTTTTCTCTCTTATAATCTAAAACTTTTTTTCTAGATCTGGTCGTGGGAGCATATGTATATAGGAAGACCAGATACTATTAAAATAACTGGCTTGGATAACCCCGGAAAGCCGCTCGGCTGCTGGTGGAATGGGAAGAAAGCGTATAAGGCTCCTCGTCGAGTGCTTAGGTACTATAGAGATGAGTTAGATCGCATGGAGGCGGCTCAGGTAATCATAATTTGGGTAATTTAATTTGTTTTACAATTTTGAAAATACCTAAATCACAATTTTTTTTCTATGTCATTTGCGCAGTTTCTGTGGACGCCTTATACAGCAGACCGTCTACAAAACTTACCCGGCATCTGTCTCGAAGGAGAGCCGGTTTGGCGGGCTCGATGCCCACTCCTCTGCATCAATGTTGTTGTTATGCACCTCCCAGATAGGGTATTGCGGCAGTTTGCTAGATTGCAACATATTCCTGTCCCGCCGCCTTCGCCTATAACAGTAGAGGGAGACATGCGAGGAGGAAATACGGAGCGTGATTGGAGGGAGCATCATCATCAGTATTTGCTGAGATGGGAGGATAGGCAGCATAGTATTGCCTTACAGCAAATAGGTGACCACACAGCTACCGACGCTACCAAAGTATATCTACAGTGGTATAAGCGTGTCACCGTAAGATATCTTTCTGCTCCTCCACAAGACTTCCCAAACATCTCGCGGTACGAGCCTAGAGGACACATGGAACGAGATTTGGTAAGCCGCCCTCTTTATATCATATTACTTTTTAACATCCGGCGGTATGAGTCAATACTTATTTCTTATTTCTAATGTAACGACAGGCTCGTGGGTTGCATGTCGTACAAACAATGGTGCAGGAACCATACCCGGCTGATGCTGGTCCGGCATCTCAGGCTCAATTTTCAAATCTCGACCAATTTATTGGTGGTGTACTTGGTTCACATGGTATTTCTCAGCATTTATCGCCGGCACCGGAGCCCCAGTATCAGCCGGCACCGGAGCCGCAGTATGAACCGGCACCGCAGCCGCAGTATGACCCGGCACCGCAGCCGCAGTATGACCCGGCACCGCAACCGCAGTATTACCCGGCACCAGAGCCGCAGCATCAACGAGATCCAGCGCAGCTGGATCAGTGGTTTGGATCACCATACAGTCAACAGCAACCCTGGCATACCGGACAGGCGCAACAACAACAGACTTGGGGATCAAGTTTTGCAGAACAGCCGTCTTGGGGGTTTGGTTCAGCGCATCAACAGCACTCTTGGGGGTCAGGATTTGAGCATCCATGGGGCCAAGGTTTTGTGCAAAATCAGCCGCATGAAACCGGGACAAGTTCTTCGCTACAACTGCCCAGTTGGGCTTCAGATTTAGCGTCCTACGGAAATTTGTTGGGAAGCAACACATATCCGACACCTGTCCCACATTCAGGTTCAGGATTTGTGGATCAACAGCCTGTCCAAGACGTTGCTGAAGACGAAGCTGAAACAGAACCCGAACCCGAAGCAGCAGAGCAGACGCCGACGCCGCCACCGCCATCTATCCAAGAAACAGGTGGTTCCTCGAGTCATCCGAGGAGGCATAGGCTTATGTCAAGCCTTCTCGGATTTCATAAAGGAAAAGGGAAAGGAAAAAAATAGCATTTACATTTTACAAATAGATAGGATTTTTTGGCATTGTAACTTTTGACGGATTCATTCTGTAAAAAACAATTTGATATAGTGAAATTTTATTATTTCATTTCAATATTTTTTTTTGTCTATTTTATTTTATTTTATTTTTAAGAATTATAATTATAATTATAATTATAATAATAATTATATTATAATTATAAACGATAATAATTAAAATTAACAAATTAATTTAATTAAATAAAAATAGGGGCGGGTTCTGGGAACCCGCCCCCTATACGTTTGTATAGGGGGCGGGTTCCCAGAACCCGCCCCCTATAGTGGGGGGGTGTGGGGGGGGGCCACGGGTGGTTCAAACCACCCTATTCTGCTAAATAAATTTCCCCCCTCCCTATTTTAATAATTTAAATTTAAATTAATAATATTTCAAAAAAAAACCCTTAATATAACTGTAACATATTTAAACTTAAAAAACTAAGATTTAAAATCTTTGACATACCAAATTGAATGGAGTTGTATATTGGCTTTTTTTGTGAAATATTGAAGCTAAAAATAATGAACAAAATGCCCATGCAGATATGACCCCAAGACACGTGAAGTGAGAAGAAGCAACAATAAAAGAAAATATTTAAGTTATGTAAGCTTTCATTGATATATGGGCTCTATAAGAAATGAATTGAAATGATTAATAAAAAATAATATTGTCACAACATGTCCATGTCGACATAATAGGCTCATTGATATAATATAAAATATAAATAATTTACTTAGCTAAAATTTTAGCTTCATAATTATATTAAAAATAAGATCCAGTTTTTAAAAAGGTATAAAACAATATTTGGTGTTGAAAATATATCGAGAGTTTATTGACATTAATTTGTTTACCTGTCCGAGAGCAGACTCGGCATATGTATCCCAGTATTGATGGTCGGTATCTGGACCAACAATTTTTCCTCCGACCAATTCAAACCCATTGACCCGTAAACCGAGTAAGAGGCCAATATACTGAAGTGTGATAATGGCCTCAGCTCATCTAAGATGAAAAGTGTGGGTCACTTTTCTTCAACGCTCAACAAGAGAGGTAACGAGACTGTGGTCGATTTGGATATGACGAAGCAATGAACCTTCGTAAAATCCGGCTCTTCGAATCCGCTCGATTATACGCTTATCGGAAACTTGCCACTTGTCTGAACTATGGCTAACAACTGTGAGATTATATCCACCCTGCAAAATTTAATCATGTTATTTTCAACTATTAGAATTAAAAGAAATGGGGAATTAAAAAAAATTGAATAAGTTTTGAATATTTTCTCCCCGTGTAATATATTGAAAGATCTGTGTTCGTTTTGATCTACGAGCAGTGATTTGTCGAATGGTTGATTCTCCATTAAAATTATTTTAATATTTAACCCTTGAAAGATTTAGATAAGAGACAGAGATTTAGAAGAGAATTCGGACACAGAGTTAATTTGGAAACAGAGTTGCAAAAATCATACTAAAGAGGGCAGGTTTTTATAGGGAACCCGCCCTCATCTTTGCAAACAGAGTTGTCATGTTAAATAAATTCCTCATTTATGATTTATGTTTTTTTAATCTATAGTGATTTGTTTTTTCCTAGTGTTGTCACATCATGCTTTTTTCCCTTTTGTCATGTCCCATCATGTTTTTTAACGTGGGGTTCTTAGTGTCGTCAAACCATATCTTCAATAATTTTGCTATCATAGTGAAGAGGGCGGGTTCTTAGAACGCGCCCCCTTAAATAATTTAATGAGGGCGTGTTCCAAGAACCCGCCCTCATCTTTTATTATTATTTTTTTTACAGTGTGTTGTCAGATCAAGCATGACCAATAATTAAACTAGTGAAAGAAGAAGACGGGTTCTTAGAACGCGCCCCCTTCAATAATTTAATGAGCGCGTGTTTTAAGAACCTGCACTCATCTTTTATTTTTTTTCCCTTTAAATAATTTACCCTTTTGTATTTTACAGTATGTTGTCAAATTAAGCAAAAGTAATAATTAAACTAATGAAACGAAGAGGGCGGGTTCTTAGAACGCGCACCCTTCAATAATTTATGAGGGCGTGTTCCAAGAACCCGTCCTCATAATTACAATACACTGTAAAAAAATAATAATAAAAGATGAGGACGGGATTATGGAACACGCCCTCATTAAATTATTGAAGCGGACGCGTTCTAAAAACCCGACCTCTTCTTTCACTAGTTTAATTATTGGTCCTGCTTAATTTGACAACACACTATAAAAAAATAATAAAAAAAGATGAGGACGGGTTCTTGGAACACACCCTCATTAAATTATTGAAGGGGGCGCGTTCTAAGAACCCGCCCTCTTCACTATGATAACAAAATTATTGAAGATATGGTTCTGACAACACTAAGAACCCCACGATAAAAAACATGATGGGACATGTCAAAAGGGAAAAAAGCATGATGTGACAACACCAGAAAAAAAAAACAAATCACTATAGATTAGAAAAACATAAATAATGAATGAGAAATTGATTTAACATGACAACTCTGTTTGCAAAGATGAGGGCGGGTTTTGAGAACCCGCACTCCTTTCCCTATAAAAACCCGTCCTGTTCAGTATGATTTTCGCAACCCTGTGTCCAAATTAACTTTGTGTCCGAATTACCTTCTAAAGCTCTGTCTCTTATCTAAATCTTTCAAGGGTTAAAATATCAAAATAATTTCAATGGAGAATCAACCATTCGACAAATCACTGCTCGTAGATTAAAACGAATACAGATCTTTCAATATATTATACGGGGAGGAAAGATTCAAAACTTATTCCCCATTTCTTTTAATTCCCCATTTCTTTTAATTATAATAGTTGAAAATAACATGACTAAATTTTGCAGGGTGGAAATAATCTCACAGTTGTCAGTTATAGTTCTGACAAGTGGCAAGTTACCGATCAGCATATAATCGAGCGGATTCGAAGAGCCGGATTTTACGAAGCTTCATTTCTTCGTCATATCCAAATCGACCACAGTCTCGTTACCTCTCTTGTTGAGCGTTGGAGAAAAGATCATTGTTCATCTAAGAAAGGGTGATGCCATTATCACACTTCAGGATATTGGCCTTTTACTCAGTTTACGGGTCAATGGGCTTGAATTGGTCGGAGGAAAAATTGTTGGTCAAGATACCGACCACCCATACTGGGATACATATGCCGAGTCTGTTGGATATAGTGCCCTCAAAGTCAATTATTGGATCGCAGGCACGTGATTGCAATGATTGCGGAGGACCTATACCGGTAGAACAGTCTTATTCGAGATAATAGTATGCTATCTGGTTTGCCTTTATCAGTCGTGTACAGGTTCAGATGACTGATCACTGTTACACTTTGATAGAGCCCTTAGGATCCTGCTTTACTACCAACAGTATGATGGCGATCATATACATGAGAGTTGGGTAGTTTATACGCATATCCTTAATTGTGGTCCCTAGTCGTGGGAGTTTCGAGACAGGGCATCGATACTCCGGAGTAGACTAGTGTATACAGTCGAGACCCCGACGAGGGGCGGTGGCCGGTCTTACAAGCCACTGGTGTCAGTTGGATCACCTAAGATATATACAGGTGCTCATTGGGTTATGAGTACACCGGACAGGACTCGCCGGGAATCTGCTAGTTGGTATTATACCTATCGTCAGATAGCAGTTCCCTGGTGATATGTATACAGGTTAGTTCATCGACCTGAGGTCGTCATTTGTCTCGTGTGAGTTCCCACTGCGTTTTGATTTCTACCCTACCATGGCTCAAAGGAGTCGTGCAAACAGGTATTTTTTGGGTACAGTCCCGAGCCATATGGAGGCAAGTGAGCGGATCGACAGGGGATTCGTCTCTCCCGGTATTGGGGGTGAGATCGTGCTATGTCTAGGAGAGCCATTACACAAAGCCCACGGCCGTGGCAGGAGATTTACTGGTAGGTACTCCAGTAGTATCTCAGGGTGTTTTTAGGCTACACTCCGACACGACTTATACTGCTATTGGGGGTCTGACGTTACCAGCCCCCTAGGCCGATATTGGATACTCATAGACGAACGGACCGGACTGTATATACATTGTCGCTGTTAGGCTCAGTAGGGTTTACGGATGAGTTCGCTCATCGGCCTCCCTTGAGGTCAGTACATGGGCAGCCGTTACGCACAGCTAGTGCCGCTGACGGCTTGTGGTTAAACCCACTGCCAGGGTACTGACGAGTCATTAGAGTCCCCACAGATAGTTTCCCAAGTTCGGGCGAAACGTTGTAGAGGCAGTATGGTTTTATGGCAGGGTTCGGAAAATGCACGTGCGTTTACGCACGTGTCATATTTCGGGCAGATAATACTGGTGGGCTTTGGTTTAAGCATGATCCGAGTATTATACTGTGTAGATATAATATTTTTGTCTCAGTTGTATTTGTATTCGGTCGTAAAACAAATGCGGGTATGTTTATACTGTTACGAGGTTATCCTGAAATTCGTTTCGGGATCGTTTTTGGAAGTTGCCAGTTTCCAGTTTCCAGTTTTCTATCACCTGTATTTAACATTCAGTTAAATGCGGATTATCTTTTCTTGGGTGAGTCATGCTTCTAGAAGTTTCTAGATGATGAATAGGATGATGAGGTGGCTTGTGACTCATCTTGGCATTAATTAGTTGATGACTAGTTAAGGCGACTCATTGTTTCATTAATGATATTATGCAAGGTGTCATATGACTCATGCTTTGTTTGATTGTTATGATAAACTTAGGTTTATGGTCACCTTCCTTTGCTCTCCTATACTCACCCCCCATCATATATGGCCGGCCCCCTCTTTGGAAAAAGTAAGGTTGTTGTTCATTTGAAAAGATTATGATAGTTTTGGATTCATGGAAATTAGATAGCCTCATTTCTCATATCACCCGATTCAAATGGCAACTTCATTAACCGTTCGTCCATGGCTTTGGACGAAGCGAGACAAAGTGTTCTACTCATTCTCTACATCAATCTTGGTCATCTCTTTTGGCAAACTTGATGACCGAGTTGCCTCGAGTCAGAGGCGGGAGCCCGTTTAAAGATCCGTTGACGTGGTGCCACCTGGATGAGGAGATCGAAGATCGACGAGATCGGAGCAGCCGCAACGGAGCGTGGGATGATGGTTAAAGAACGAAGGACTCGGATCGTTCGGTATAACCTTTCTACCCTCTTTGTAGTTTGTTAGTTTAGCAATAATGGCAGATCCGGGTTATAGTATACGATAGCGCCAGTTAAAAAGTTTTTGTTTCGCATTTGGCGTCTGTTAGACGGCCGGGGCGCTACCGTAGACTTACAGTGGTATCAGAGCCTCACCATTATGCTTTACTAACTTGTGCTAACGCGTTTAAAATATCGATCGGACCGAATTTCAAAAACTACAATTTTTCAGTGTTAAAGTTTCTGTTAATTTTAAATCTGGTCTAAAAATCATTTTGACCATACCAGAAAATTAAGCAGGATTTTTATAGAACACTGCAGAAAAACGACCCACTGTTTCGACCATACGGCCGCGGAAACGCGGTCAACTCCATGCTTTGACCGCGGAACCGTGGCCGTCTTGGTGAATCAATGGGTAATTTTTCTTCTGGAGTTTCTACATGATAAATTGTGGTTTCTGGTACTGTTCTTTTGGGCCTAGTTTTTATTACTGTACAACAGATGTATGTGGGGCTCACTTCGGGAAATTTAGTCGATCGAAATTTAAACATGTTAGTATACAGTACTTACATTATATCTCCGACCGTGAATGTCATTCGAGCGGTAAACCGCGTCTGATTGCTATAGTTCTTTTAGATGGGTTTGCGAACGTGACATTCGCGTTGATGTTCTGTGTTGTGCTGTGATGTTGCGGATTTGTCGTGGTGGATAGCAGTGTGCAATGGTAGTGCAGTTTGGATTTATTTATACATTTGATATTGCGGGGCGAGCGTCCAACATGTGAACTGTCGTCACTGCCTGTTTGTATAATATTCTTTTGGGGCACGACCGGGCTGAGGTCGATGTACCCGTTGTACATATTTTTCATTTCTGTACTAGGTTTTACCCCGCGACGGAGTGCACGGATAGCCGGGTTCTAGAGGGCAACGGGTCCGCATCTCATGGCTTTGAGAGGCAGAGGGGCCTTACTCTAGTATTGGCAGACTATTCACCGCACTCGTAGGGGGTACAGGTTGACCCAAGGAGGATTCCGTGAAGTGCAGGGTGGTCCATTCACTATGCTGTAAGGGGCTGCCTCGCTTCAGGTTTTGGCGGGTAACTTGCCGCACCCCGTAGGGGTCTAGGTTTCATTGCACAGGCTATCCAGACGGCCAGGGGAACGTCGAGTTTCAGCAGCGGCTCTGTGAAACTCGGGGATCCCAGATTATCTGTATTGTTCTGTGATGCTTATTACTTTTTTGTAATGTTGTATATTATCACGCCTGGAGCGATTATTGTATATTGGTATATATACTATTAGATGTTGTATATGTTTTACACCCGCGCTAGTCCAGTCATCGCTCTATCGTTAGTTAAGTAACCTGACGGGTGATGACGGGACCCAGTGACGAATGCGGATGGCATATACGTACATTTTATTTTCGTTCTTTTCTGGTGTGATTAATTGATAGGACTGCGTTGATTCTGATCAATGCAAAGGAAAACAAACCTATTTGGCAGTAGTTGGAACAGTTTTAAAAAGTGTTATTACAAAGACGTTTCCTTTTGTTTGGCATAGCGGTATTCGGTTGGAATATCCTGCACCTCATTCGACGAGGCGAGGACCGATATCCCTTCACCGGGAATGACCCCTTAGGCAGAAGTTTGCGTCAGGATAATAACTTCACTATAGTCGATTACAAGTTGCTTTGCATCGCGGTATTCAGTTGGAATATCCTGCACCTCATTCCACGGGGAAAGAGCCGAGATCGCTTCACCGGGAGTGACCTCTTTAGCAAAGGTTTTCGCCACTATATTTTTTATACAAAGCTATCAGGTTCCTTCAGCAATATCAAGTTCGTTACGTTAAAGGTTTTTCGCCAAAAACCAGCCGTAGCCCTCCATCATTTCTTTTGGGTATTCAGTAGTATTCAAGCTATGCATAGTGTTTGGTAGCTGCTGGGTATTCATTTGTTGCATAGATAGATGAGTTGGTTTAGGACAGTCGTTCTGCCGATTGGCCAAAGTCAGGGGCATGTGCGGTGGGTTCAAATTGACAAGATAGTGACGGGTAGAACTTGGCATGTGACTTATGACATTTTGACCAAAGCCAAGGTCATAAGAGCATGGGGAAAAAATCATATTGGGAGTTTCTAAAAGAAACTGAAACTTTCTAAGTATGCGCATACCTTCTGGAGTGTGAGTAACGTGAGTGGATTCCGTCACGTTATCATGCGATGAGAGTTGAATCCCGATTCCCACTGATGAGTTGGTTTACTCTTCGGGTGATCCCGATTGATTCTTCTTTTAGGTTTGGAGAAGAATTTGACAGTACAGTGGGAGGTTTCCTGATTAGATAAAGTGATAACCATTCTGATCTAGGTTAGAGTGCACCCAGAGTGTCTCTTTTCTCTCTCTCTTTGGCAGTGACCATTGACCGACCCTAGACTATGACTCAGTGACCAAGTTAACCGAATCTTCTTAAAATATTGGCTTTTGGATTGTCCGAATTGCATAAGTCATTGTTGCTCCTTCTTCTACCCTTTGAATTTCTCAGAACACCCCGAATTACTACGGACATCCACTTTCATTGGATAGATCCATCGTATGGTTATATACGAACTCGAAGGGACTTCTTCGAGGATGGATCCAGGTTCAGGAGAAATAGAATTGGTTTATTCAGTTGTCTTTTATTATCACCTTCTCTCAGGTTGCGAGGGCTCCTTGGTTTAGGAGAGTACGCCTATTACGCTTATTGGATAGTCTTCTTCCAAACCATAGGCACGTGCCGAAAGGTAGGGAATGAAGAAAACCAATTAGTCTAAGTAGGGTGTACAGAACGTAATATGTAAAGACAAAATAAAGGGATTAGAAAGAGGGCAAAGTAAATTGCGACTGCTATCATTCATGACCAAACCACGTACTTCATCGCCACTCCTATTTCACCTTTGCTTTTTTCCCCAGTTCGGGAGAAAAAGAATAAGGTATTATTCAGTTGTCTTTTATCATCACCTTCTCTCAAGTTGCGAGTACTCCTTGGTTTAGGAGGGTACACCTATTATGCTTACTGGATAGTCTTCTTCCAAACCATAGACTGGTGCCGAACGGTAGGGAAGGAAGAAAACCATTTAGCCTAACGATGGTGTACAGAAGGTAATGAATAAAGACAAATAAAGAAATTTGGAGAGATGGCAAATGAAATATACGGGTAAAGTCATGAATTGGATTATGGAAGAGGCATTACTAGGAATAGCAGGATACCCCTACGAAATATTTTCATGTTTCAGTGCATTGTTAAAGCAAAACTGTTTTCCCGATTAGATACTTACTCCAGGGTATGTATTTACCAGGTATGATTCTCATATCTGTACGGTTTTACAGATGATGAGTGGGAGTAAGTTATTGGGAATTAGGTAATCATCCTCATTATATCGGAATTCGTTATAATTGGTGATATTTGAGGAAATCGCCTGGGTAGATTTTTCAACCTACGATGCACAGGTTTTGAGTTATTCAACTCAGCGGACTTATACAGAGTATTGTATGTTGTCCAGTGTCCATCAGGACAAAGGGGTTGGTCCTCGTACTATGTTCTATTTACTTGTGACTTCTCTAGTTTTTAGACAAGTGTTTCGTGGAAATACAAGGTCTAAGTTTTGAGAAGTTGTGGGTATAAGAATAAAGTAGAGAACCAGGTGTCACAAGTATCGGGATTTTTCAAAGAGATCGAAAATGTAAATTCTTGTGATTGGTATTCAGATGATAGTAATGGTTTTGAGAAACTTGTTTCTCTTTCAGATTACTCATAATTAGATGGATTCCTAAGTTGAGTAATGCTGATTAACCTATTTCCATTAAGTTGATATGCACTGGAGACAGTTGCATGATTTGAATCTGGTTCCAATTAAATAAGTGCCAAAGTTTCTATATTGGATATAGAATGGTTCATATCTTAACGATGTTAAGGTACGGGAAGTTGTCCGGCTTATGCTTAAAACCAGACTCTGGATAACTCAGGGCACGTTTCTGTAATGGCAGTTTGTGGGTTGGCCCAGGCTATGACGAGAGTTGACTTTCTACCATCTGGAAGATCAATAGTGATATTGTTCTTGACTCGCCACAGTTTTAGTAAAATAGATTTTTTCAGAAAACGGTAATGGGAGTATGGTAGAACTGGAAGTGATTCCAGAACCGCAAACGATTACGGAAAATTTAATAGGACCTAAAGATTCAATCAGGTTTGACATTCCATTAGCCACTCCGCAGATATGGTGGGTAACCTCAGACACCCGAGAGGTACTCCGGTAGCCTCAAGGATGGTGACAGGGAGATTCTTATCTAACCAGACTTGACACTACTGTTATTCCAGGCTATGGGACCCGGCAGGAGGTTAAGTATAGCGTCGTTCTAAACTCGCTTTAGAAGTGCACGTATATATTATTCTGCCAGAGGGTTGTTGTGGTCAATGGGAGTAGCGGAAGCATAATGGGCAAGTAGCTTATATCTATTTATAGACTTGAGCAGTTATAGCGGAGATAGATCATCTAATTTTGATGATACAGTCATGGGTTTGACTTCATCAGAATAGAGGATGGATCTGTTAAGAAGGTAGTAGGGTGTGATGTCATGGTATTTGGATGACATACACAGAGTGGGAAGTAAAATTCCTATACTACGATCGGTTGTACTGTGGTCGTCACACAGTTGTTTCTCCAGATAGGATATGGATATAATATATGACATTCTGGTTTCTAGATCTATGGTTTTAGATCTAGATTTGGGTAGTTTCCCTATATGGGTTCTTTGACAGTATTCTGATAGTTTTTAGAATAGTTGACTCCTGGCATGGTGGTGTACCTGCAGATGATGGAGTCACCCTCTCTAAAGGTGTCTTACAGACTAAAGGGGAGAGGGATGTGCATGATTGGCAGATCACTTGCTTAGGCAATTGAGTCAATCGTGAGATGTCAAGTGCCACACCAGATGTTGTTTTTGCACTAGATGCGATAAGTTTGTATTTATCCAATCCTGGAGAAACATAAGGAAGCAGTTTTAGAACATGAGTGCATGTTCTACGGATTTGATGACGGCAGCCTCCATCGGGAGACGGTTATCATTCCAGGCTTCAAAGGTGACATGGATGACAGAGTGATTGTCAGAGTTATAGTTTTTCCTCTGACGAGGGACAGTATTATGGACAGGTGGTCCAAGAGGATACTGTGGGAGGCATGGTGCTGGATACTGATTAGGTTCAGTGATCGATACAGTCTAAGAAGTTTGGATTTGGAGTTCATTTATGAACTAGGTCCCATCAGATATCCAGACATATTCTAAGACAGGTATTACTCAATTCGGGAGATGGATTTCTCCGCGAACTTGAGATTAAGAGAGACATAGAAAGAAACATCAAGGCGGATCCACTCAATGAGGCTATTTCTCGAACACAATAGTTTTACAAACGGGCTTTGTGAAACTGATTAGTAGAGGAGTTGGATGTTCGGTTTCACACGGGCTGTGAGTATGCGACATCGCAATAATTAGCCTTAAGTGCAAGTAGGAGATTGTTGGATATAGTGCCCTCAAAGTCAATTATTGGATCACAGGCACGTGATTGCAATGATTGCGGAAGACCTATACCGGTAGGACAGTCTTACTCGAGATGATAGTATGCTATCCGGTTTGCCTTTATCAGTCGTGTACAGGTTCAGGTGACTGATCACTGTTACACTTTGATAGAGCCCTTAAGATCTTGCTTTACTACCAACAGTATGATAGCGATCATATATGTGAGAGTTGGGTGATTTATACGCATATCCTTAATTGTGTTCCCTAGTCGTGGGAGTTTCGAGACAGGGCATCGATACTCCGGAGTAGACTAGTGTATACAGTCGAGACCCCGACGAGGGACGGTGGCCGGTCTCATAAGCCACTGGTGTCAGTTGGATCTCCTAAGATATATACAGGTGCTCATTGGGTTATAAGTACACCGGACAGGACTCGCCGGGAATCTGCTAGTTGGTATTATACCTATCGTCAGATAGCAGTTCCCTGATGACATGTGTACAGGTTAGTTTATCGACATGAGGTCGTCATTTGTCTCGTGTGAGTTCCCACTGTGCTTTGATTTCTACCTTACCACGGCTCAAAGGAGTCGTGCAAACAGGTATTTTTTGGGTACAGTCCCGAGCCACATGGAGGCAAGTGAGCGGATCGGCAGGGGATTCGTCTCTCCCGGTATTGGGGGTGAGATCGTGCTGTGTCTAGGAGAGCCATTACACAAAGCCCACGGCCGTGGCAGGAGATTTACTGGTAGGTACTCCAGTAGTATCTCAGGGTGTTTTTAGGCTACACTCCGACACGACTTATACTGCTATTGGGGGTCTGACGTTACTAGCCCTTAGGCCGATATGCGATACTCATAGACGAACGGACCGGACTGTATATACATTGTCACTGTTAGGCTCAGTAGGGTTTCCGGATGAGTTCACTCATCGGCCTCCCTTGAGGTCAGTACATGGGCAGCCGTTACGCACAGCTAGTGCCGCTGACGGCTTGTGGTTAAACCAACTGCCAGGGTACTGACGAGTCATTAGAGTCCCCCACAGATAGTTTCCCAAGTTCGGGCGAAACATTGTAGAGGCCGTATGGTTTTATGGCAGGGTTCGGAAATTGCACGTGCGTTTACGCACGTGTCATATTTCGAGCAGATAATACTGGTGGGCTTTGGTTTAAGACGGATCCGAGTATTATACTGTGTAGATATAATATTTTTGTCTCAGTTGTATTTGTATTCGGTCGTAAAACAAATGCGGGTATGTTTATACTGTTACGAGGTTATCCTGAAATTCGTTTCGGGATCGCTTTTGGAAGTTGCCAGTTTCCAGTTTCCAGTTTTCTATCACCCGTATTTAACATTCGGTTAAATGCGGATTATCTTTTCTTGGGTGAGTCATGCTTCTAGAAGTTTCTAGATGATGAATAGGATGATGAGGTGGCTTATGACTCATCTTGGCATTAATTAGTTGATGACTAGTTAAGGCAACTCATTGTTTCATTAATGATATTATGCAAGGTGTCATATGACTCATGCTTTGTTTGATTGTTATGATAAGCTTAAGTTTATGGTCACCTTCGTTTGCTCTCCTACACTCACCCCCCCCCCCCCCCACCATATATGGCCGGCCCCCTCTTTGGAAAAAGTAAGGTTGTTGTTCATTTGAAAAGATTATGATAGTTTTGGATTCATGGAAATTAGATAGCCTCATTTCTCATATCACCCGATTCAAATGGCAACTTCATTAACCGTTCGTCCATAGTTTTGGACGAAGCGAGACAAAGTGTTCTACTCATTCTCTACATCAATCTTGGTCATCTATTTTGGCCAACTTGATGGCCGAGTTGTCTCGAGTCAGAGGTGGGAGCCCGTTTAAAGATCCGTTGACGTGGTGCCACCTGGACGAGGAGATCGGAGATCGACGAGATCGGAGCAGCCACAACGGAGCGTGGGATGATGGTTAAAAAACGAAGGACTCGGATCGTTCGGTATAACCTTTCTACCCTCTTTGTAGTTTGTTGGTTTAGCAATAATGGCAGATCCGGGTTATAGTATACGATAGCGCCAGTTAAAAAGTTTTTGTTCCGCATTTGGCGTCTGTTAGACGGCTGGGGCGCTACCGTAGACTTACAGAGTCTGCTCTCGGACAGGTAAAAAGAATAATGTCAATAAGCTCTCGATATCTTTTCAACACCAAATCTTGTTTTATACCTTTTTAAAAACTGGATCTTAATTTTAATATAATTATGAAGTTTAAATTTTAGCTAAGTAAATTATTTATATTTTATATTATATCAATGAGCCTCATAAGTCGACATGGATATGTTGTGACAATATTATTTTTTATTAAACATTTCAATTCATTTCTTATAGAGCTCATATATCAGTGAAAGCTTACATAACTTAAATATTTTCTTTTATTGTTGCCTTTTCTCACTTCGCATATCTTGGGGTCATATTTGTATAGACATTTTGTTCATTATTTTTAGCTTCAATATTTCACAAAAAAAGCTAATAAACAACTCCATTAAATTTGGAATGTCAAAGATTTCAAATCTTAGTTTCTTAAGTTTAAATATGTTATAGTTATATTAATTAACAATTATTTGTAAATTTCAGGTACCAGGAGGCTATACTAAGAGGTAAAAGATCAGTTTAATCTGGCTGAAAAATACATTTACTAATATCCCTGATGAAGCCACCGATGAAGTCTTAGATAAACATGCACGTGCTTACATTCTGTACATGATCGGTTCTTGGTCGATATCGGACCAATCGACAACGCATGTTCATCCTTTATACCTTGGGTTCCTTACGTACTTTGATGTGTGTGGCCATTATGCCTGGGGAGCAGGGGTTCTGGCCTATCTTTAAAAGGAACTCGATAAGGCATGTGCTCCTACGAAGAATAAAATTTATGGCTGCACTACATTACTTCAGGTACATTCCTTGTTTTTAACAGCTAAACATTTGCAAAATTGTAATATTGGTTCTTTCTCTTATCGTCTGACACTTTTTTATAGATTTAGTCATGGGAGCACATTTGTATGGAACGACCGGATCGAGTTAATATTCATGCCGTGGATACCCCTGAAAAACCTCTCAGCTCTTGGTGGAATGGTAAGAAATCTTATAAGACTACTCGTCGAGTACTTAGGTACTATAGAGATGAGTTGGGTCGCATAGAGACGACTCAGGTAACCATAACTTAGGTAATAAACTTTGTTTTAAAATTTTAAATTACCTTCATTACAATTTGGTACTATGTTATTTACGCAGTTCACGTGGACGCCTTATACAGCATATCGTCTGCAAGGATTATCCGGCATTTGTATCGAAATAGAGCCGATTTTGAGGGCTCGATGCCCACTACTCTGCATTAATATCGTGGTCATGCACCTACCGGACCGGGTGTTGCGACAGTTCAATAGATTGCAACATATTCTTGTCCCGCCGCCTGCGCCTGTGACAGTAGAAGGAGACGTGCGAGGAGGAAAGGCGGAGCGTGATTGGAGGGAGGATCATCATCAATATTTGCTGAGATGGGAGGATTGGCGGCGTAATATTGCCTTACAGCAAATAGGTGACCAAATAACCATCGACGCTACCGAAACATATTTACAGTGGTATAAACGTGTCACCATAAGATATTTTTCTGCTCCCCCTAACGACTTCCCAAACATCCAGCGGTACGAGCCTAGAGGCCACGTGGAACAAAAAATGGTAAGTTAAATTATTTAAATTATATTAGTTTTTAACATCCGACGGTATGAGTCAATACTTATTTCTTATTTCTAATGTAACGACAGACTCGTAGGTTGCATCATATACAATCAATGAAGGATCCATATCAGACTGATGCCGGTCCGGATATTCAGGCTTTATTTTCAAATGTACTCATATATTGGTGGTATATTCGGTTCATATAATATGCTTCCACATTTATCGCAGGCACCAGAGCAGCTGCATGAGCCGGCATCGGAGCAGCAGCTTGAATCGGCACCGGAGTCGTAGCATGAGCCGGAGCCGCAGCATCAAAGAGATCCAGAGCAGCAGGATCAGTGGTTTAGATCACCATACCATCAGCAGCAACCCTGCCATACCGAACAAGCATGACAACCGGAGGAACAGTTTTGGGGACCGGTTTTGCGCAACAGCAGTCTTGGAAGTCAGGTTTTGCGCAACAACAGCAATCGTGGGGATCAGGATTTGCGCAGCCATGGGACCCAGATTTTGTGCAACAACAGCCGCATGAAACTGGGACAGGTTCTTCGCAACAACTACTTAGTTGGGAGACGGATTTTTCGCTCTACATAAAGTTGTTGGGAGGCAGCACATATCCGACACATGTCCCACATTCAGGATTTGCGGAATAACAGCCTGTCCAAGACGCTGCTGAAGACGACAGAGAAACCGAAGCAGAAGAGCAGACGCCGTCGCCATATACCTAAAAAACGGGAGGGTCCTCCATTCATCCCAAAAGCCTCCTCGGATTGGGAAACGAAAAGCAATAGTTCTATACTTTTACAAACAGATATGAATTTTTTGTATTATAAATTTGACAGATTAATTTTGTTATTAGAATGTATATCAGATTAATATTTAAACAACAATAATATTATACAAATTTTATTCTTTTACTCAATAATTTTTACGTTTTCTGTTTATTATTTAAAATTTTTTTTTAAAAATAGGGCGGGATGAAACAGCCCTCTTCCTTATAAAAGTAAGGGCAGGTGCTAATAGGAAAGGGCAGGTTGTTGGAACCCGCCCTCTCATATATATAGGATAAGGACAGGTTTCTAAAACTGACCCTCTAAACTGAAAGATGGGATCGAGCACCAAACTGTCCAATTTCGCTAAATTTAAATAAAATCATTTTATTTTAATAATTTTAATTCTATAATACCCTACAACGAAAGCATGTGTCAAATCTCATTTTAAACCGAGAAGGAAATACAAAAAATTGACAAAATTTCTGGATTTAGCATGATACCCAACACCCAAACTTCCAACGCCGGATATCAAACATGGTGGGCACAAAATCAAGAGATCAAAGAATAAGCATTTTCTGCCGAATATGTATTGAGATCGTATCATCAAGCCTTTCAAGGTTTTTTTATTTACTTTTTCACTCTTCACCACCCTGCCCCCAGCTATTTTCATATTCCAACTTAATTTTCAATGACCAAACAAACACAACATTTTATCTTACTTTCATTACTCATGCAATACAATTTTCTCCCAGACCAACCCTTAAAACCAACCGCTGACAAATCGTCATCCATAAGTAACAACTCCTATTTTTACCCAAAAGACGAACAATCCTTTAAACACCAGATAACCTTCCCTATTAATAGTTTGATTAGAAATAATGCGGAGTCATGGCATTGCCATTATTTTAAGAAGAACCCCAAAAACAGGTCTCAAGATTTCTCATTTTTTTAATATATTCTAAATGCATCTTGAAATGGAAGACTAAATAACCCACTCAATATTTATTTATACATTTCAACTCTTATTATTAAGTTTCTACCAAACATTTCAGAAGCATCCAACTAGCGGTTTGCACTTGGTTACAGGTATATATCATGAGAACGAGGGGATTAAAAATACTGCAGACCATAAAAACAATAGATGAAGCAAACCCACAAGTAATCACTAATATTGTTTTAGCCAGCAGGTTCAAAGCTACAAACAAAGGAGTGAACTCCATTTCATCCTCCTCATCAAAATAAACATCAACAGGAGTTGAAAAGATTCATTGTTCTTGTAATTAAACTCCCCCTCATATTTCCCTACGATAACCAAAGCGGTCCGCTTCAAAATGGAAAAGAGAAAGGAAAAAACATTGAAAAGAGGAGAGTAAATCTTCATGCTCACAAAAGCTATCTTCATTCCTAATCATCATCTTCATCCTCTTCCTGAAATTAAACGCATCCACAAAAATCAAATTTATAACTAAACAATAAAATTGCAAAAAAGTTGGGAGCTTTGATGAATTGTTTTGAACCTCATCACTCCCACTTCCTTCTTCATCCTCATCGTTGACCTCTGACTTTGACTTGTCTGATTCTTCTTCCTCAACTTCCTCTTTTTCATTAGGAACCTATTTGTCAAATCAAATAAATTAAATTAAATTTTGACATATCTAGTTGTTTTTTACCGAGAGAAGAATGATCTTAATATACCTTTTCTCCCTTGTTGTATGCTTTCATCTTCTTCTCATATTCACCCTTCAATTTCTCAGCCTTCGAAACAAAAGGAGCTTTCTCCTGTAATTTTATTTATAAAAAGCAAACCTTAATCTAAAGATCAAAACAACCGATTTCAAAATATTTTAATCGAAAAAATTAATTTCAAATAAAAAAACACTCACGGAATCGGACAGGGACTTCCACCTCTCACCTCCAGCTTTGCCCACCTGTTTCCAAAACCAGCATAAATATCTTAATTTTTATCAAATGCTTTTGCAGGAAGATTAGAAAAACAAATTGGATCGAAGATATTAGGGTTTACAGCGGCAACACTCTTGTTCCTAGGGTTCTTCTCCTTGAATTCCTTCCTGAAACTCTCCCTAACAACAAAAAATTCCAACAAAAATCACATAAGAGCTGCAAAAAAGGGGGGAATTCGAAAAAATATAGATCTTGATCAAAAAAATTACATGAAGACGAAGAAAGCACTAGGAGGCCTCTTCGGCTTGTTCGGATCTTTCCCAGCCTTCCCCTTCTTCTCAGGCTTCGTCGCTGCTCCTTTCTTCACCGCAAGCCTTCAAAAATTCAAAACATCAATCAAAAAGCCTTAGATCGATCGAAAACTCGAAACAAAAGAAGGAAAAAACTTACTTGGTGTCCTTCGACGAGCTCGCCTTCGTTTTACGTCCCGTCATCGCCGCTAAAACTACAAGAAATCAACAAAATCTGTTACCAATTCGAGAAATCGGAGCAAAAAACGATCGAATCGATCAAAATCGAGGCAAAAGGGGGCGGAATCGCTTACGGTTAGGGTTAGGGTTTTGGGGTGCAAAAATCGGTAAAGTGGGAAAATGAGTTGAGGGCTGCGAATGAGATGATAAGGAGAGGGACTTGAAGGGAATTTTAAATTTTGCGAAGGGACGTGGGATTAAATGTGGGGGGATTTGGGCGGGATTTTGAAATGTTTTGCTGCCACGTCATCGATCCGCGTGATCGATTGTGGTTGGCTGAGATTCGATGGCCCTCGCTTTGTGCTTCTATTGTCTCTCTGTTTTGTGGCTTGGGGTTTGGTTTTTGTTTTTGTTGGGGAGGTGGGGATGGGACACGTGTCCGTGGATGGTGGTGTGGGCCGGTGGAAGTACCGTATTGCCCTTGGGCCTGCTGAATGGTGTGGGTATCTTTGTATAGTGCTGTCGAGGTCTAAATTTGGTACATGATCTAAAAAATTTAATTCTTACAAAAATTGGAGATTTTTTTTTAATATATGATATTTTTCTGTGGAAAAGGCCGCTATCCTTTCAGTTGATGATTGAATGCAAAAATCGAATAAAAATACAGCTATTGAAGTTGTGCTTTTATCCCACCCATATAACCAAACATTAACCGTTAGTCTATATGGAAGCTAAGAGATCGGTAGAAAAAGTATTCCTTTTATGTCCCAAGTTAAATAAAAGGAGCATCTTTTTCAGAATTGCTTACACCAAAAATTCAACTTTACCAGCCGAACCTCAGGTTAGGCAGCTAAATATGATTCAGCCCGTCTCTCGACTCAAAATGCGGGAATGTGGTGAGAAAGAAGCAGCTCGATGCTTGACCCCCTGGTATGAGTGGCAGTCGGTGAACTATGAGGTCGATGTCGAGACACGAGAGATTGAGGATGAGAAATGTGGGAGTATGGAAAAGAGAGAGAGGTGTGGTGTCTCGCCAATTGATTAGCACGCTGGCCATTCTTATTCTACAGCAAATCCATCCAATTCAGTTACTTCGTCCCCTATTTCCGCTCGAGGGATCCTGAGGAATTTTTTTGTTTCCATCGAGATCATATTCATATTAAAATTAGTTGCTTCAGGAAACTTTTTGCTCTGTACCCTTGAAATGATAATTCTTATGGATAGAATCTGTAGAGTGTTTTTTGTCACCCACTGGGATAGATGCTGATGGAGTTTTGGTATTCTTCAAGGATTTATGGAAGCTAGCACCCATGATTTTTCAAAAAATCAAGAGAGCTAAAATATTACTAAAGCAAGGATCTATGCTAAAGGATTGAACTTGCAACATAAAAGATAGTTTTTACACTAATATGTAGAGACTACAACTTTTGTAGACCGTGCCCTTCTGTTCAAAACTCCTTTGAACTCCTCCTAACCTCCAAGTGATGAAAGAAACAAACTTCCTTAAAGATCTCCAGGCTAAAGATGATCCACTTGAGGCTATCTTCACTTGAGCTTCTAGGTTCAACCTTTGAAGCGAACTCCTTTTTCAAATCTTGCTAGGATCTTTAATGGAGAATTACAGTGAATGAATTCTAATTCTATCTCTTTATTTTTGTTCTCTTTTTAAGAGAGTGGAGAGCTAGAGAGATTATGGAGAGAGATTGAAGCATAAACCTTGTGAAGAGAAATGAATGGTTATAGTTTATATAAATCCCATCATAACCTATGAATAATCCTAACCATCCATTCTCTCTCTCTCCTACAGGTGTCTACTCTCTTTTTTTGATTACACATGTCATCACATGAGAATAGATTTGTGCTGTGCTCATCTCATGGCATAAGATAATCTTAAAGAGAACCAAAATTATATATATATGAGAATAGTGGAGAAAAGAGGTCATAGGAGGGGGTTTCCTCCTATGGCGTCGAAAAAATACAACCTCCACCATTTTTTCCGACGATCGGCATCCATCATCATCATCGTTATCATCTAAGATGTGCATACACCAAATTTCATGTGATTCCACCACTTTTTCACCATTGAATTAGCAATGTAAAAAGTTTTATTGTCGGCAAACCGTTAATTTTGCACCAACTAAATCAACAGTAAAAAAATGGTATAATTATATGAAATTTGGTGTATCCACATCTTAGATGATAAAGATGTTGATGATGTATGCCGGTCGTCGAAAAAGTCACGGAGGGTGCATTTTTCCGACGTCATAGGAGGAAATTACTTCCTATGGCGTCTTTTCTTCATTAACCTATATATATATATATAGGAGCGCTCCATTGCAAATCGGTCCGCGTTTTTTAACAACGGGAACTCCCGATCTACGACATATTTTAACAATCCGATTCATTCAAGTTGATCACCTTACCCTCAAATATATGTGTATGAAAAATCAAAGGATTTAAATACCACTAGCCTATGCATCGATGGGTGCAAAAATGAACGTCTTTCAATAATGCAACATAAAATTCATTCGATGCATAAGCTAGAAGTCTTTCAATCTTTTGATTTTTCATACACATATATTTGAGGGTAGAGTAATCAACTTGAACGGATCAAATCGATAAAATATGTCGTAGATAGGGAGTTTCCATTTTTAAAAAAACGCAGAACGGTTTGCAATGGATCACTTCCCTATATATATACATACACACACATATATTAAATTAACATTTAATTTAATATATCGGCTTTCAAAAAGTTGTCCAGCATTAATAAATGCCCGATTAAAATTAGTATATCGAATATACTATTTTAATCGAACTCGCGCGTGTATTTATATACCGCCACTAAATTCTTTTCACTCAAACAACGATACCTTCTGTGTGGGACTCTAAAAACTCGACAATATACTGGCAGTGAATCCCAGGATCACATCCACTATTTACCAACACGTCAGTGGCACCAGCTGTATATAACGGCCACCCATGTATCGAACGAAAAAAAAGATCAACAAGTAAACTTTTCCAAACTCCCTTTAGAGCCTATAAGCGACACTTACCGTACAGTCCGGTCTCTTCGTCTAATATGTTGCATATCGGGTCTGGGATGTGGTATCGTCAGACCCCAATCACCCGATGAGTCATACCGATGCGTGGCCTATAACCAATCGAGAAACTGCTGATAACACTTATCAGTAAATCTTATCAACCCTGACCAGGGACTTGCGGTTATAACCAATCGCGCATAGCACAACATCAACTCCCAATACTGGAAAAGACGAAACCCCTCCGATCGGCCACCGCCTCCATGTGATTTGGTACCGTACCCAACTACTACATGTTTGCACAGCTCTTTAAAGCTGTGCTAGGGTAGTAATCTAAGCACGGTGGGAACTGTTCACACCATAATTGCATTTAATACCACTCATTCTTATGCACATTTGTATATAAGTAGGTGTTTTTGATCCGTGTCTACTAAATGATTCTATGTTACAGTTTCTCAGTTCAGAACAACGCAAATCACGCAAAATCTCTACAGTTATGACAAAATTCAGAACAACTGCTGAGAACAGATAAAATCCGGGTTTCGGTCATCCACATCCGTCTGGTACTGTCTACCAGTTCAAGAGACAAGATGAGAACAGCCGTAATTCGTGTCCTAACAAACGTAAAGCATGAGGGAGGCAGCACAAGAAACAAAGAGACAACGCGGAGCTCGAGAGAGATCGAGGCCAAAAGACAAAAAAAAGTTACCATTTTGGACTGTTGCAAATCTGAGAATATTTTGGAACTATTTTGCAAATTGGAACTTGTCAAACAGAAGAAGAAAGCAACACGAGAACCGACATGAAAAACGGCGCACAAATCCCTATAAACGACCGCGGAAGGGAAAAAATTTGGCCAGAATAGCGGCGGATCCGCGGCCATACCGTGGTGTCTCGCAACCAATTCTTAAGGGTGTTTTTATAATTGTATAAGGATTCAGAATATACCCCTAGGGTTTTACTTCTCTGCCTATATATTCTCCAGATCAGAGCCAAACCATGGATGTTTGACTTTCCTTAGGATTAGTGCAGTTTAGTGTATTTTCCTCTTCCTCTTCATCTTTTCTCCATTGAAATGTAGTGAGAGATTTTGAGTGGAAAAATAATGAAGATGCGAGTTTTATTTAGCTTGTATTTTTATTATTTGTTTGTTATTTTCTTAGTTGTTTAATTGTGTTTTTTCTTTGATAAGTAGTTGTTGGTTTTCTTTATATGTTCTTGTTCTTCTCTTCTAATCTCTATTTTTAAGCCATGATACTCAATGAAGTTGTTCCCTGATTAAAAATCAGGAAAAAGTTATAGAGGAAGCATCACGTGTTAGCACGTGACCAGCGGTCACGTGTTAGCACGTGACGTTTAAAAACAGCGGCACAAACCACAATCATTAAATCAAGAAAAAGCTTTAGAAGAAGCATCACGTGTTGACACGTGATGACTAAGCAGCGGCAAAGAACAGAGCGTAGAAGGAAGGGAAGCCCATTCCAGGGGGGTCACGTGCCTACACGTGACCAGGGGTCACGTGCGCACACGTGACCAACTGTCACGTGGCCACACGTGACCGGCCTTAAACGCATTATTTCCTTAATAGAATTAAATTCTGAGGAAAGATCTTTCAAGTCTTTCCAAAATGAAAAAAGGTTATCTGGAACCGTTAGATTAAAAATCTAAAGGTGATTAAATATCACCAATTTATGGAAAAATCTTGGACTTGGAAAGATTTCCCCCTTAAATCTAACCGCAATAACGAAGAGATATCTTTGGATTTAAAATCCAATGGTGAATAAAATTCACCTAATAATCCAAAGGCCCAGATGAATGATAAAGATAAATCAAATCTCTCAATTGACAAATCAAATCTTTCAATGAAAGATTTACTAAAACCGATTGATTTTTTTCCTTCTCCTATAAATAGGAGCCCAAAGAACAAAAAATGGAGACACACACAGAGAGAGAGAGATAGAGCCTTGGGATCTTGAAAATTCAGAAGGAAGAACTTAACTCTCTACAAAGAAAAATCCTAGGTGAGAAAGGGGAGGCTTAAAAAGAGAATTTAATTCTCAAAAGAGTTTAACTCTTATATGAAAGAAAAGAACTTAGTTCTTACTCTAGTGGAGGATCTGCAAAGTGCACATCTCCCCATGAATTGAGAATTTAATTCTCATTGGGTTAAGATCCTGCCATGCAGATCTAAAACATAGAGGAGAAATTGAGTTTTGAGAATTTAATTCTCACAGAATTATGGGAATTTAATTCCTTTGGGATAAACTTAGGGTTTAACTCTACATCATAGGAATTTAATTCCTTCAAAATGGACAGAACTAGGGTTTAACCCTAATTGAGAACTTAATTATCTCAAACTCATAGGAATATAATTCCCTTAAGAAAAGAAATTAGGGTTTCACCCTATACCAGAATTTAATTCTTTTACATATGTAGGAATTCAATTCCTTTAAAAGAAATTAGGGTTTTACCCTACCTAAGAATTTAATTCTTAATCCTACAGAGAACTTAATTCTCAAAATAAAATGAAGAGACTTAAAAGATCTCCATGCTTGCAGAGAACCGGAGTCACGTGTTACCACGTGACCCCTGCAAAAATCCACAGAAAAGAGTTTTGAGGCAACGCCTTACGTGCCTCTCGTGACTTCTGAGAAAGAGGCAAAAGAAACAGCTCTAAGGGCGCTCTCACGTGCTACCACGTGACCCCTTGGCTGAAGCTCTAACAAATAAACACCCAAATTCCCATCACGTGATAGCACGTGATGCTCTAAAGTATTCAATACTTTTGACAGAATGAAATAAAGAGAAGCAGGGCGCTCTCACGTGTTACCATGTGACCCCTCTTGTCTTAGTGTTAAACACTAAATTGAAACCTCTGCATCCAGTGTTTAACACTGATTTGTCTTAGTGTTAAACATTAAGTTGGAATCTCCATTCCCAGTGTTTAACACTGATTCGCTTTAGTGTTCAACACTAATTTGAAAGCCCCCTTTGCCAGTGTCTAACACTGATTATTTTTAGTGTCAAACACTAACTTGCTAATCTTAATCTCAGTGTTCAACACTGTTGGTTATTTAGTGTTTAACACTAGCTTCAGCCCAATTGGCTAAGTTTCTGGAGGCAAAGCCTCTCCTTCAATGGACCGACAGAGGGCCAATATTCTAAACATGATTGGACTTAGCCCAAAATGGCCATAAGTCCTCAATTCAAACTTGACTGGGCCAAAGGGCTCATAACATAATTAATTGGTCTTGACTCCAAATTGGAGCAACTATCGTTTACTCCACCTTGGTTTAAGGGTACATCTCTTCACTCCTTTGATACTTGGCGTTGTAATTCCTCAACGTCTTCAAAGAGGTGACGGGTCCCGATGACCACACATTGATACGGACTGTGGGGTCCTTAAACTCATGGACTATGAGGTCCTTAACCTTGACCGGGATGTCTTAAAACTAACAACGGACTATGACGTCCTTAACCTTGACCGGGATGTCTTAAAACTAATAACGGACCATGACATCCTTAACCTTGACCGCGATGTCTTAAAACTAATGCCGGACTGTGGAGTCCCTAAACCCACGGACTATGACGTCCTTAACCTTGACCGCAACGTCTTAAAACTAGCAATGGACCGCAATGTCCTTAAACTACTTATTGACCGCAATGTCACTAAACTAAACAACAGGGCTCCCTTAATTGCTCTTTTGTTGGATCTAAACGATCCCGTTAAGTTGATCTTAGTCTAAACACTAGACTAACGTATCCTTAACTAACGTTTAAGTTGACCTTAGTCTCGAATGAGGCTAACGTATCCTTAAACCCAAACCCCCAAACCCTAATCTAAGATAATACGGATTTGGACTAGTCCACGCCCTACGGGCGACGACATAACTCAGTCTCCGTATACAATCCACGGGCAACCAAACACAAAACAAACACACACGACACGAAGTGACCACATGGAGAAGGAGAAAGTTGTTACCGCAATACGGTAGCGTAATTAACTGCAGGGGCTTACGCCTGCAGGGAAGAGCGTCCCCACAATCAAAAAACCCTCAAGCGAGGGGGGATCTGACGAAGTCTGCTACATCGGACGCATCCGTTTAAACCTTCGATACACGGTGCCATAAATCAACTTAGCATCTTCGGAGAGGTGGACGGATAGCACCTATTAGCATCTGCCCCGAATCTCAGGCGAGACGTCCAGTCTCGGCCGCCATTCGGAGGGGAACATATTCTGGCACGCCCGGTGGGACCTTTTCCTCTTTCCACTCCATATTTCGTGTGTCGTCTTCGCGAACGAATCGCGGTTTGTTAATGGTTGCCTTTGGGTTTTAAGTTACTAAGATTTGGACTTTTGCTTAGCGCAGAAATCAAGCATCAATGGCCTCCAACTGCTCGAGCTGCTCGAAATGCAAGTGCAACAGATGCTCCGCCTCACCTGGACGTGTAGCCTATGGGCCTCAAGCGGCCTCCATCCTTGCCATGCCGGTGGAACAGGTAGCTCAGGCCACCACCGGTCAGTTTTTCGGGACCATGCTCCCACCTGCAAGCTTCACTATGCCAGTGCCCGCACCAGAAGCGAACAAGAAGTCGGTCTTCGATCGGCTCACTGCTACAACGACCCCTTTCAACGGGTCGTCCAATATCAAATCGGCAACCTCTGTCTTTGCCAGGCTGAGCCAGAACCCTAATGGGCCCGCCAAGAAGCCCATGAACCCTGAAATAGCCGTCCCGAGGAAGACAGCCACCCCTGCTCCAGAAGTCGTCAAGGCGGCTTCTCCTATTAAAAAGTCGGTCTTTTCAAGGCTGACCATTCTGGCTCCTGCTCCTACTCGAGGATCTGTCTTTGACAGATTGAACATCGTCACTCAAAAGACAACATCAGTCTTCAAGAGGCTGACACCAGCGGCGCCTCATCCGGACAGGGGGCAAGACGAAACTATCCCTATCGCCGAGCCGGTCCCAACAGCTCGACGCGCTCGACGTCGCCACTGGCGCCGATTAAGGAAGGCCGGGGGCAACTCCCCCTCAGGGCTAACTCCACCTGCTCCAGTGGTAGAAGTTAATGCTGCTGTTCCAACTGAGAACAGCTTTGAACCACTTAGGAGGGTACGTAAGAACTCTCCAACTGCTACGCTAAAAAGATCTCCTCCACCTGCGGAGAGGGTTACAGAAACGAAGCTGGAGCAGCCCCCTCAACGGCTGTCCTCCAATATTTGCAAGGTCTGGCGGAGGGTTCAAGATTCCGTAATCGACCAAGATCACTCTCGCCGGCAGAAAAGGGCGAAGGTGCATGAATAAAAGAACCATCCTGGCAAACAACAAAGGACGGCAACCGCCAGGGTGCCCGCTGCAACGGCCCCCTCAACTTCAACGGCCCATAAGAAAAGGAGGCCGGAGAAAATCCCTACGCCTGCGACGAATGCCAAAGGCGACAGGCCCAAAAGCCCTAAGTCCGGGGGCAGCGTAGTCCATACTGTATACACGGCGTCGGGGAAGGAAGACAGCCGTGCATCTACAGGTCATAGACTGCTTACACGGTCAGTGACCAAAGCTCAGGAGCAGCAGCAGAAGCTCCAAGAAATGATGAATGCGATGGCTGCACTCACTGGGCCAAAAGAAAGCCCCGAAGCGTTCTCGGATGAACGCCAGGAGCAGGAAACTGACGCTGAATTCCTTCGCAGGATACTGGAAAAGAAGGATAGAGAAGCTGCGGAACAAGCAGCCAATATACAACGAATGGCCCTTCTGTTCCAGGATATGGTGGGTATGATGATCCAACAAGACCCTCCTGCTAAAGATCCCCCGATTATCCTTGAAGATAACAGGGGAGAAACGTCAAACCCACCTCCGGCTCTGTCAACAGCCAAGGAGGAGACAATCTCCAAAGCTGACTTGGACGAATATATAGCTCAGCAGATACGGGTTCATCAGGCAACTGAGGCAGCTGGTCGGGTCGTAAAAACGGGACGACCATATCCGAGCTGGTATGATCATGTCAAGTACCCGCCGGGCTATACAATACCGAAATTCCATGTCTACAAGGGGACAGGCAATCCCCATCAACATGTGGCCCAGTTCAGGGCGCTTTGCGGCAACACCGGCGGTGATGATAAACTGTTGCTTCGCCAGTTTGTCGGCAGCTTATCGGAGACAGCGTTCGAGTGGTATTCCGAGCTCCCAAACGACTCTATTAAGACATTTGCTGAGACGGAGCTGCTATTTACGCAGCGACTCACGAGCGCCAGCGAACGCACCCCGATAACGGCGTTGATTAATGCCAGGGTGAAACCAGGTGAGACGTGGATCCAGTACGCTATACGTTGGCGAAACTTGTGGTCGAAATGCGAACAACGCATTGAGGAAGCGCCCGTGGTGGGCATGTTCGTAGGTACCCTAGATCCTCATGCAACCATCTCACAGTTCATGATGTTCTTTAAGCCAACCACGTTCCAGGCTTTGATCGACAAGCTGGACCATATGGACCAGATGGGTCACAGACCGTCTCCCCCGAAGCCGGAACCTCGGAATGACAAGGGTAAAGGGAAGGCAACCTTCGTTGCGAACGCTCAGCAGCAACTCAGTGCCCCAAAGCCGGTAGATCAACTGGAAGAAAGACGGTGGTATTATAATGAGAAAATGAAGCACCCCTACTCATTCCCGCAGGATAAGACGAAGAGGCTATTCGAGCTGGCGGTACGCAACAGGCTTATCAACTTGCCAAACCCAAGGCGACAGCCGCAACCCAGCGAGGTGAATAACCCCAATTATTGCCCTTACCATCAAACGGTAAGCCATCCGATTGAGGATTGCTTCGTCTTCAAAGGATGGATTGAAGATCAATACCTACAGGGCAAGTTTGCGCTATCCGAGAAGTGGAAGGTGAACCCGCCGCAACCTCACACTTCCAAGAAGACGGACACACCGGGGGCGACTTGTTCTTTCGTTGAAGAAGCCCCATGGGAGGTTGTGCTATCAGACAAAACAAAAAGGATGCTGAACGATCTTCAAACATGCCCAGCTATTAGGTGGAAGGACCCGCTGGAACCCCAGATCATTGAAGGGATGCTGAAACCACGCCCAACTCTAAAGATCGGTGGTGATGGCCCAAATACTCACACCCAGCCGTCAGAATCTTCAAAGAAAAAGAAGAAGAAATCCAAGAAGCCCGTAAAGCCTGGCGACAAGCGTACCGACTTGCAGAGACAGATTGACGCGCTGGAGGAGTACAATCAAAAGGCGCGGACTCCCATTACACTCCAAGAGTTCCTCAACCACGTCTTCCAGGAAGAAGATAATGGAGAGAGCTCGTCGGATGAATCCGAGGGATATGCGGCGAGTTGTCATGTGATCTCCCACTCGTTTACGGACGATGAAAAAACTCCCGGCACTGATAAGCTGGGGGCAGAGCCTGAACCAGAACTTGTGTGGCCGACAGACGAAATGATCGACACCTTTCTGGATGAGATTCGTCTGAAAAGTAAAGCCGATCGGGAGCGTGAAATGGCCGCATCGGAAGGAGCCAAACGTAGGCGTCTAAACGAAAGATGCGAAGCACTTCTGCCAGGTCAAAAAACATCCGATGCGGATAAAAACATATTCAAGACGAGGAAAAGGTTTGCCAAAGCCATGTCAATGGGAATGAAACTACCACCCTCGGAAGAAAACACGCTCAATGGGGCGGAGAGGCACCCTAATTACTGCTTGTATCATCGGAAGATTTCATACCCTATTGAGGAGTGCAACACCTTTAAGATATGGTGGCAGGGGTATGTTGCTCACTGACAACATTTTAAGCGAATGAAACGCAAAACTCGTCGGGAGCAAAAAGATACAACCAACAGGCACAAAAGAACTACCGACAACTGTTACATGGTCAACGTCGGAGGATCACAGGTTCTCACCTTTGGGAGCGACTCTGATGAGGAAATGGCTCTGGGCCCTCTCTTTAAAGAATCCGTTTTAGGTAAAGAGGAAGGACCAGAGGCCTGCGAAAACATTCAGTTGCGCAATCGCACGCTCCCGGAAAAGAATCTCAGACCCGCAACTAGAAAAGATAAAGGAAAGGAAAAGGTCGCTGAGGATATCGCTTTAGATGACCAAGTCATGAAATAGCTGACCGCCACCGATCCGCCCAAGAGGAGTAGGGTGGACTACAACATCCTAGCGCACATGAGGAAGCTACCCTCTCAGCTCAGCATTCTCGACGCCCTTCTATTATCAAAAGAAGCGAGAGATTCATTAATCAAGGTGCTACAAGAGCCCGAACAATTCCAAGCTTTCCTCGCCGAAGAAAGGATGAAGGACGAACTGGAAGAAGTACACACGGCCGATATCACTTTCGGTGATGAAGACCTGCTCCTTGGGATGTGCGACCACAACCGTCCTCTATACGTCTCCGGATATTGCCACGATATCAAGATAGGCAAAATCTTGGTTGATAATGGATCCTTCGTCAATCTTCTTAATGTTCGGGTGTTGAAGGAAATCTGCATGAGCGTTCAGCACCTCGCTCGTGATAAAATTACCATCTCCGGTTTTGACTCCCAGTCATCACGAACTCTTGGATCTGTGATATTGACGCTACGCTTTGGGCCACTCGTCACGGACATTAAGTTTCACGTCATAGACGCTAAGACGTGCTACAATGCTCTGCTCGGCCGACCTTGGTTACACAAGTACAAGATCATCCCTTCTACACAACATCAGTGTATGAAGTATTTCAAGGATGGTCTCGAGTATACCGTAACGGGTGAGCTGAACCCGTTCTCCGTGAATGAAGTCCGCAAGTACGAGGATGCAAAGTACTTTTTACCAGATTTTGAGGACACAGAGAGGTGTTGCAAACCAGAGCACAAAGCCGCCGCTACCATTCCTGTTTTCGGGAGTGATACCGAAGACGAAGAAGAGATAGTTTACGCTGGGCCGTCTCGACGTAACAACTCGGGACCGTTCGCCCCCATGTTGATCTTCGGAAGCGACTCAGAAGATGAGGTGAATGTTGTGTTCTCCAATCGACCGTCAATACGAGAATTCCCTGATGGTGATCAGAGTTTGCAAATTACCATGATTCCACAAGAGCACTACAAAGATCTTGACGCGCCTGAAGCTCACAGCGTGCAGGAGATGCGAACATTTTACGTCCCTCCCAGGCGAAAAGACGAAAAGGCGATCCTATTCTATCGATCCTCGGAAACAAGAGTGGAGAAAGAGATCTGGCATGGCGCGGATTCTATACTTGATAAGCTTCAACCCAACCGTTTGCCCAGATATTATACAAATGGACTAAAAAGGCTATTGAAGCGCCAAGGGATACCCTTAAAACAGACTATTCGACAAGCTCGATTCTATAACAGGATTTGGGATGTCCCTGGGACTCAGCGCAAATTGCCCAACGGGAGAATAGAAACGCTTAGGCTTGGATACGTGAGATCCGGCAAACGGGAACGAGTCCATATTAGCTATGTCGTATATAGCTTCGATGAAGAAGAGGACGCCCTATTAGAAAGCGCCGACCCCGGGTCGAAACGAGATCTCGCAATCAAAATGCCGAGTCCGTCATTTGAAGAAAGAATGGACACGCTTATCAGGAAAGCGGGTCAAAAAGCTCGGGACGACTACAATCGCGAAATGACCATCTACGAGAAAGCCAGGACGCAACGTCTTCTTCAACAGGCTGCAAAAAACAAAGATGCCCCTCCCTGTTAACCTGCCGTGCAAAAGGCCCGACGCAGAGGCAGAAATAAGTCAAGGAGCGGAAAAGGCATTCGACAACGACAACGCGGGACCAAAGAGTCACGTAATCGGGAATTGGGCGGTCCAGATTTGTCTCTCATGAAGAAGATGAGTCGAGCGTATTCTTTCCCTCAAGACAAGACGAAGAAGATACTTGATCTCGCTTTAAAACATCGAATGATTACACTCCCGGAGTCTAAGCACCCTGAGCAAGCTAACAAGGTCTCTCATCCGTGTTATTGCTCTTATCACCAAGCCATAGGACACCATGTCGAAGAATGCTTCACCTTCAAGAACTGGGTCGAAGATCAGTATCAGCTCGGCAAGTTCGCTCTATCTGATAGCTGGAGGGTAACATCGCCACAGAAGCATGAACCCAAAGCCATGAGAGCAGAACCAGATCCACATCGGTCTTGGAAGCGAGCTCGTACTTGTCATATGATAACACTACCAAAAGAAGAGCCCGAGAATATGGATGACCTCCCCTGGTGCTTCGAAAACAATAATGACGAGATGAATGCAGAATTTCCACCGGCGCCGAAAGAGCTGGAAGATGGAATACATATCACTGCAGATGAGCTCAAGAAAATTGAGCTGGGGACTGCAAACGACCTGCGGCCGACATTTGTCAGTGAATCGCTATCTGAAGAAAGGGTAGCTGCGCTAAAAGACGTGCTTATACAGTATAGAGATTGCTTCGCGTGGAATTATTCCGAAATGCCAGGACTAGATTCCGAAATAGCTGTCCATAAATTGGCAATATCCCCGGACATCAAGCCAGTTAAACAGGCACCGAGGAGAATGCGGCTCGAGCTTGAGATGAGCATCAACGCCGAAGTCAAGAAGTTGATCGACTCTGGGTTTATCCAGAAAGTTCAATGCCCGGATTGGATCGCCAACATCGTCCCAGTGATGAAGAAGAATGGGACAGTGCGCATCTGCGTAGACTTCCGGGATCTCAATAAAGCCTGCCCGTAAGACGATTTCCCAGTGCCGGTCACCGAACTGATGATTGATAACACATCCACTCACGAGGTTTTCTCCTTTATGGACGGCTCATCAGGGTATAATCAAATAAAGATGCATCCCGAAGACCAGAAGCACACTGCTTTTCGGACCCCTTTGGGAATATTCTGCTACAAGGTAATGCCCTTCGGGCTAAAGAACGCCGGTGCCACCTATCAACGGGCCATGACGAAGATCTTCGATGACCTCATACATGAGATCGTTGAATGCTATATCGATGACCTTGTAGTGAAAAGCAAATCATACGAGGAACATTTGGGGCATTTGAAGCCCGTATTTCAACGCCTCCGGCAATACAACTTGAAGATGAATCCCCTCAAATGCGCGTTCGGTGTGTCCTCAGGAAAATTCCTAGGATTCATTGTCCGGCACCGGGGTATCGAGATAGATCCGTCGAAGATCAAGATGATCATGGAAATGCTACCGCCAAGGACTCTCAAACAATTGCGGTCTCTCCAAGGAAAGCTCGCGTACATCCGACGGTTCATAGCCAACCTCTCAGGCAAGTGCCGCCCTTACAGTCACCTGATGAAGAAGGGAACCCCGTTCGTCTGGGATTAAAAATGCCAAAGCGCGCTAGATGAAATCAAGCAGTACTTGCAAAACCCGCCAGTGCTGGCTGCTCCGGTCAAGGGAAATCCCCTCATTCTCTATACGACTGCCCTCGAAGGTTCCTTAGGCGCATTATGGGCGCAAGAGAACGACCAAGGGAAGGAGAGAGCGCTCTACTATTTAAGCCGAGTTCTTCTGGGGGCAGAAAGCAACTACTCCCCTATCGAAAAACACTGTCTGGCGTTGATCTTCGCGATAACAAAACTCAGGCACTATGCATTGGCGCATGAAGTCCGTCTTATTTTGAAGGTGGACCCCCTTAAATATTTATTGTCGAAATCCATATTGACAGGGAGACTTGCTAAATGGGCCTTGCTTCTAATGGAGTTTTCGATAACTTACCAGCCTCTTAAAGCAGTAAAAGGCCAGGCCATCTCCGACTTCCTCGCTGAGCATCCGGTACCTGCCGATTCTCCTCTGAATTGCGAGCTGCCGGACGAACATGCGTTTGACGCGATCGACGGAAGTGATACCAGATGGGAGCTTTATTTCGATGGAGCATCTTCCGTGAAGAAGCGCAAACAAAGCACCCCTATAATCAAATCGGGGGTAGGCCTCATCTTCATAACCCCACAAGGAGGGATAATGCGCTTTGCTTTCTCCTTGACAGAGCCGAGGACGAACAATGAAGCTGAATATGAAGCTTTGATAGCAGGCCTGGAGATCGCCATTGACATGGGAATTGAAAACCTCCCTATATTCGGAGATTCCCAACTAGTTGTTAGTCAAGTAAATGGCGACTACCAAACGTGCAAACCAGAACTGGTGAAGTACGGCGAGAGGGTACAGCAACTGCTGACCTAAGTACCTTCCTACACCTTGGAAAGCATACCGTGTGCAGAAAATAGCAAAGCGGATGCATTAGCCAAGCTCGCTAAAGAACTAGCTGACGAGAACCTCGATGACGTGAAGATCATTGTACAAAGCCGTCGGGTGCTTGCCCCAGCAGAAATATCTACGGAGATATCCGAAGAAAAGGGAGCAACTGAGCAGACGACCCTGCAAATAAAAGACCGAGAAAAGGCCGAGGATTGGAGAGAAGTCTTTATAGACTACTTCAAGTGCCGTCGAACGCCCAAAGACGCATCCTCAAGACATCAGCTCATGAAGCGAGCTCTATCCTTCGCCTTCGTCAATAATACTCTGTACAAGAGGTCGTTTGATTCTCTGTGGTTGAGATGCCTAGGACCTGACGAAGCAGAAAGGGTCGTTCAGGAAGTTTATGACGGACTCTGCGGTTCTCACCAAGCGAGCCCGAAGATGAAGTTGAAGATTAAACGGATGGGCTACTATTGGCCCACGATGATTCAGGACTGTCTCGAATACGCGAAGCAATGCCACTCATGCCAGATCCATGGAGACTTTATCTATCAGCATCCAAATCCACTACATCCGACTGTGGCTAGTTGGCCATTCGAGATGTGGGAAACTGACATAGTTGGCCCTATCGAACCAGCATCGTCCAGGGGACATCATTTCATCCTAGCGACCACTGATTACTTCTCCAAATGGGCCGAAGCAGTACCGTTGAAGGAAGTGAAGACGGAGAATATCCTCCATTTCTTCAAGACGCACGTCATATATCGGTTTGGAACCCCGCGACGGATCATCTCCGATAACGGGCTAGCCTACAGGAGCCACAAGATTAGTCGCTTCGCGCAGCAACACAACATAGACTGGAGATATTCCTCAGTCTATAATCCCCGAGCTAACGGTCTAGCTGAGGCTTTCAATAAAATCTTGACAAAGATCGTGAAGAAGACGGTGTCCCGAAACAAAAAGGACTGGCACGAGAGACTGCAAGAAGCTCTCTGGGCATATCGAACTACGTTCAAGACGGCCACGAACACTACGCCATACGCATTAGTGTTCGGTACAGAAGCAGTACTCCCCCTCGAGATAGAGTTACCCTCTCTACGAGTGGCCGTCCACTACGAGCTGACGGACGAAGAAAATGCTCACCTTCGACTTGAGGAGATCGATGCCCTTGACGAAACGCGGCTCATAGCGCAACAAAATCTGGAGGCTTATAAAGCAAAGATGACGCGCTCATATGAAAGATTGACCCGGCCGAGGACATTCCGCCAAGGTGAACTCGTGCTAGTGGTCAAAAGGCCTATGATTCCCAATCGCGCCAAGCGGGGAAAATTCGAGCCAAACTATGAAGGCACGTACATCATAGACAAGGTTTACCAAGGTGGAGCGTATCTACTCATAGATATGCACGGTGAAAGACCTTTCAGGCCAATAAACGGTCGCTTCCTGAAGAAATACTATGCTTAACGGGTCAAGGATGACGGCGACTATGTTCGCTCGCTATCTTCCTAAGCCCAAACTCTATAAGTAGTAGCCGGCCTTCTTCGCCACGGACCGAAATGTCTTTAAACTAACGACGGACCGAAACGTCCTTAAACTAGCAACGGACCACTGCGTCCTAAAACTAGCCGTTGACCGAGATGTCGATAAATTACGGTGGATTGAAACATCACAAAGCCGATAAAAAAAAATAAATAAATATATAATAAACGGTATGTCCATAAGCAAAATGGGCACGGATGAAAACCCGAAAGGGCTCCGTGAGTAAAAATAGCAGGGCTACCGGCGAGTGTTTGTGAAAACCCGAAAGGGCGCAACCTCGTTAAAAGACACTTACAGGGTCCTCTCGACCTTGTGGGGAGAAACCACCCGCGTGGGATCCTTACGACAAGGGAGCAATACGCTTAGGAATCCTCACGACTCCTAAGGAGAAATTACACTTGCGAGATCCTCACGACTCGCAAGGAGAACTCTCTTATGGGACCCTCACGGCTCATAAGATTTGAAAGTCTTAAGTTACAGAGACCTAAACCTGTGCTTAAGTAATTCCCCCACAACCTTCGATATTGCCCTACAAGTGGCTCAATACTGACCCTTGTATACAATCCACGATCACAAATAAACATTTCCCTAACAAAGTCCCATCCGTGACTAGGGATATGTTCGCACGGTGAACAACCCTTGTAAGTCCTCTCGAATTATAAGGAGAAAACCCTATTGTAAGATCCTTACGACTTACGGGGGAACACGCACTTAGGAACCCTCACGATTCCTAAGGAGAAAACACACTTACAAGATCCTCACGACTTGTAGGGAGAAATACCTTTGTGAGACCCTTACGGCTCATGAAGTCAAAAGCCTTAGTCGACATGACCCTTAACCCTGTTTACTAAGCCACCTTTGTTCGATATCGACAGAGGCAAATGATGATTCGCTCCTGGCAATATCCCTGTAAGTCCACGTTGCCCACCCCGGTGCTTACGGGGAGGCGGAAAACGGAATAAAAAATGAATTTTTATGAACTTAGGCAACATGGACTAGACTATGAAGGATCTTTGCTAAACAAAAACAAGCTAAAGCTAACTAGAAACTAGCTAAGTGCTAGAAAGGTTATACCTTGGGCTTTATGTCCTTCTCTCCTTGCTCCTTGGAGTGGTGGAAGGAGGTCACCTTTGTCGTCTACTCACGTCGAAGAAAGATCCACCCGAAAGCCTCGACCTTTGGCTTCAACTCCAAGCAAGAAGTAACTAGGGTGCAAGAAGTGCTAATCCTTGAACCCTAGATGAGAGTAGAGATTATCAAGAAAAGGTTTTTCTCAAGCTTAAGTGTTTCTCAACACATGAGAGGGGAGAGCTTGAGATAGAGGAAGAACAAGAGAGAGAAAATGAATGATAGAATGAGAATAAAATGAACCATTCTCACATATATGTGTGTATTATTTTAATTAGATAATTAGTAAGATAATTGTCATGGCTTAATCAAGACATGACCATTATCATTTCATTTTTAATGCAAATTGCAAGGATCAAAAAGCATCTTCCAAATGAAATGATGATGGTCAAAGTGTCAACCAAGGTCAATAAGTCAAGAAGGTCAAATGGTCAATAACCATAACCATGCACAATTATTAAACTAATATCAATTAACCATAATACACACATAAGCATTAGGGTTAATAAAATGACAATAGTCATTAACCCTAATCAAGCTCCTTTCCCTCTGTCTCAAGCAACTGTGCATACGCACCCGTATTCGTGATCCGAGGAATACGAATACAAAGAGAAAAACCAATCCCAAATCATATACTAGGATCCGGCTTAAACCAAAGCCCGCTAGTATAAGCTGTCCGGACAGCAAACGTGCACAAGTGCGCGGATGTGAACGGACCCTGTCGCAAAACCATGCGACCTCTACTCATTTTGCCTAAAGGCGAATAGCTCTCTGTGTGGGACTCTAAAGACTCGACACTACGCTGGCAGTGGGTTTAACCACAGACCGCAAGCGGCACTAGCTGTATGTAACGGTCCCCAGGTAGATGTCGATAAGAAAACTGACGAGGTGAACCCCATCTGAACTCCTACTGAGCCTGTATGTGACAGTCTCCGTACAGTCCGGTCTGTTCGTCTGATACATCGCATGGCGGGCCTAGGGGGCTGTGAACGTCAGTCTCCTAATAGCGGTACAAGTCGTGTCGGAGTGTAGCCCAGAACACCCTGAGATAACACTGGAAACCTACCAGTATATCTCGCTTCCCCTGGCTAGGGACTACTCGTGTAATGGCTCTCCTGGACACAGCGCGATGTCAACCCCCAATACCGGGAGAGACGAATCTTGTCTAACCGTCACTGTCTCCAAGTGCTTCGGGACTGCACCCAAAAACTACCTGTTTGCACGACTCCTTTGAGCCGTGGTAGGGTAGCAATCAAAGTGCAGTGGGAACACACTCGAGGCGAAGTGACAGTGTCAAGTCAGCGGACTAAGCTGTACTCATGTCACCTGGGAACTGATAACTGACGATAGGTATAATACCAACCAACAGTTCCCGACGAGTCCTGTCCAGTGTACTCGTAACCTAACGAGCACCCGCATACTATCTCAAGTACGACGTACTGACGGCTGTGGGACAGACCGTCTCCCACGCTGGGATGAGAAGCGCGTACGCTAGTCTACTCCGGAGTATCGATGCCCTGTCTCGATAGTCCAACGACTAGGGACCTGTATAAGGATGTGCTTATAGATCACCCAGCTCCCACGAGTGTGAGCGCCATCACAACGCAGGTAATCAAGCAAAGATCATAAGGGCTCTACTAATATGTATATCAGCGATATGCTAAAAGAAACACATGCACATATTAAAGCAGAGACAAACCAAGTAGCATACTACCATTTCGAGCAAGATTGTATATACAACTGTGAATATCCCAAGCTTCCATCAAGTAATAAACAAGCTAGTATGATACAGTAATGGCCTTTAGGGCATATACACTAACAATCTCCCACTTGCACTAAGGCCATGTACTGGCGTATCGAAGACCTATCATCTCGATCAGCCGCTCGAACTGAGTCTGGGGTAGGGCCTTCGTGAGTGGATCTGCAGTGTTATTCTCCGTATTTACTCTCTTCACCTCGATCTCCTGGCGATCTACGATCTCCCTGATCAGGTGATACCGCCTCAAAATGTGCCTGGACTTCTGATGGGACCTGGGTTCCTTCGCTAAAGCTATAGCTCCGTTGTTGTCGCAATACAGCGGTATTGGATCAACAATGGTAGGAACCACCTGAAGCTCCGTGAGGAACTTCTTCATCCAGACAGCTTCCTTTGCGGCATCGCAAGCAGCTATGTACTCCGCTTCCATAGTTGAGTCAGCAACGGTCTCCTGCTTGGAACTCTTCCAGGAAACCGCCCCTCCATTAAGGGTAAAGACATAACCTGACATGGACTTGGAGTCATCCTTGTCACTCTGGAAGCTGGAGTCAGCAAAGGCCTCGAGCTGGAGGTCTTTTCCGCCATACACCAAGAACATCTCCTTAGTCCTTCTCAGGTACTTGAGAATGTTCTTTACCGCTATCCAGTGTTTCTCCCCTGGGTTTGACTGATACCGGCTTACAACGCTCAATGCGTATGCTACATCTGGTCTGGTACACAACATCGCATACATTATAGAGCCTACCGCAGAAGCGTAGGGTATAATAGACATGCGATCCCTTTCCAAATCAGTCTTGGGAGACATCTCTTTGGAGAGGGTGATCCCGTGACAAGCTGGTAGATTACCGCGCTTGGAATCTTCCATACTGAATCTTTTCAGTATGGTGTCAATGCACCTTGACTGTGAAAGTCCCAACATCCTCTTAGATCTATCACGATAGATCTGGATCCCCAGAATGTAGTTGGCATCCCCCAGGTCCTTCATGGAGAACCTCTGCGACAAGAATCCTTTGACTGACTGTAGCATAGGAATATCATTTCCTATTAGGAGAATGTCATCCACGTACAAGACGAGGAAAACTACAGTTCTCCCTACAATCTTACTGTAAATGCATGGTTCATCTGGGTTTTTGATAAAGTTGAATTCTTTGACAGTATCATCAAAGCAGATGTTCCAACTCCGCGATGCCTGCTTAAGTCCATAGATGGACTTTAGCAACATGCACACTCTACCGCTGCTCCCACTCTGAATGAATCCCTCCGGCTGATCCATATAGACGCACTCTTCCAAATTTCCATTCAGGAAAGCCGTCTTTACGTCCATCTGCCAGATTTCATAATCGTGGAAGGCAGCAATGGCAAGAAGGATCCGAATGGATTTCAGCATAGCCACTGGAGAAAAGGTCTCGTCATAGTCCAAGCCAGGTCTTTGACGAAAACCCTTTGCAACAAGTCTAGCTTTATAGGTCTCAACCTGCCCATCTACACCAATCTTCTTTCTGAAGATCCATTTGCAGCCTACGGGTTTTACCCCTTCTGGAGCAAAGTCCAAACTTTGTTGGTGTACATGGACTCCATCTCGGCCCGCATTGCATCCAGCCATTTTACCGAGTCACCGCTCTGGATGGCTTGTTGGAAGCTAGTAGGCTCACCATAATCCATGGTGCAATCCTCTCTATCCCCGTCTATGAGAAAACCGTAGTATCTCTCGGGCGGATGAGTCTGCCTACTACTCCTGCGGAGTGGCGCTGGGATGTCCGGTTCTCTTGAGACTTCTGGTTCTTCCAAGCTTTCAGTAATAGCTTGTGATTCTGGAATTTCTTCCAGTTCTATTGCGCTTCCACTTATCTGATTTTCTAAAAATTCAGTTTCCAAGAAGTGGGCATGCTGAGAAACAAAAACCTTTTGTTCCGCTGCGGAATAGAAAAGATACCCCCTGGAGTTCTTTGGGTATCCCACAAATTTACACAGTACTGAACGTGCCTCGAGCTTGTCCGCATGCTGCTTTTTTACAAAAGCTGGACATCCCCATGTCTTAAGGTACTTGAGACAGGATTTCTTCCCACTCCACATCTGATATGGGATGGTAGGCACAGTCTTGGTTGGAGCCTTGTTCAAGAGATATGCAGCTGTTTCTAGCGCATAACCCCAGAAGGATCGCGTTAACTCAGCCTTACTCATGATGGAACGAACCATATCCAATAGGGTTCGATTCCGCCTTTCCGATACACCGTTGTGTTGTGGTGTGTATGGAGGAGTAAGCTGAGAGAGAATTCCATTCTCTTTTAAGTAGCCCAGAAACTCGGCACTTAAGTATTCACCACCTCGATCAGATCTCAGTGTCTTGATACTTTTGCCTGTTTGTTTTTCAACTTCATTCTTGTATTCTTGAAATTTCTCAAAGGCCTCGGATTTGTGCTTCATCAAGAAGACATGCCCATACCTAGAGAAATCATCTGTGAAAGTAATGAAGTATGAATAACCACTTCGCGCATGTGTAGACATTGGACCACACACATCACTGTGTATGAGTCTCAAGAGCTCGCTTGCTCTTTCTCCGTGTCCAGTGAACGGAGTCTTTGTCATCTTTCCCATGAGACAAGATTCACAAGTGGCATAAGACTGATACTCAAACGGATTCAAGTATCCCTCTTTATGTAACTTTGTTAACCGTGTCTCATTAATGTGACCCAGTCTACAATGCTATAAGAAAGCCTGATTTGTTTCCGGAGACTTTCTTTTAAGTGTGTTCTGGACACTGAAGATCTGAGCTTGATTCAATACGTATATCCCGTTTTGTAATGTACCTGACCCAATCAGAACTTGATTTAGGTGGATGTTAACTACATCGCTTACAAAAGTAAAATCATATCCTTCCTTAGAAATTAAGGATACAGATATGATATTACAAGTCGCACCTGGTACATAAAAACAGTTACGCAGAATCAATATCTGCCCAGTTGTCAGTCCTAGATGATATTCCCCTACGGATTCAGCATACATGCTCATTCCGTTAGCAACCCTGAGAGTCATATCACCTTTCCTGATAACCTTACGGTTTCTCAGAGCCTGTAACGAATTACAGATATGAGATCCTGATCCGGTATCCAATACCCAGGAAGTAGGGTTAACTGACATACAGTTCTCTATTACAAACACACCCGAAGCCGAAGCCACAACATGCTTCGAATTCTGGCTGCTGGCTTTATAAGCCCTGCAATCCTTCTGTCCATGTTTATTCCCGTAACAATAGGAACATCCCTCTTTTACTGCATCCATTCCTGAAACTTCTGCCTTTCTCTTTCTTTCTACTTCCCTGGTTTCCTTCAGGGTAGTAGGTAGAGACTGTTGAACTAAGTCAGCATCTGACCCGCTCTTCAACGTGGTCTTCAGGTCCGAGAGCTCAAAAGAGCTGGTCTCTGTAAGGACGTTGTCCCCTACAGATGACCCGATAGCCAACCTCGCTGGAAGTAATTCGTTCGAGGTCTCATATCTTGCGATACGAGATTGCTCTCCATTTAAAACTTTGTTATGGAGGAAGATAGAAGCTGAGTCCATCTTCTCGTTCTGCCTCTGGTATATACCATCAACTGAGGCTAACACGAGGCACTTGGCTTTCGCACAGTCTTCTTCCGATGTCCTACGGATATTAATATCCGCGACAGGGGAAACTGGACCTGAGACGGCAGGGGTTGGATCAGACAAGAGGTGTCCCAGCTTGTCTTGGGCAATGGACATCTGGACAGACCCTTGCCAGTCAAAACAGTCAGATTCAGTCATTTTATTATCTAGATGTAACCTAGGTGCGGTCATAGGGTCGCTGCAATTAAGAGAGAGAGAAGAAAACACTTAGCATGACGCTCTTGCAAGTTTAGATTGGTTTTTAATTTATCTAAACAGGATGGCTCCCACTGTCTCTCGAATCCCTCCCCAAACCATAAAGGAAGGATTAGTCAGGATCAATCTCACCGTACAATACTTGCTTAACCGTTCAGCCAGGTTAGTGTCGGTACTTCGAGGGAGGTTTTCCAACGCTTTCGCGAAGTTCCTTAATTAAGTAACCTCTTTCCCTGTGGGCGTAGCCCCGCTAACACCTTTCTAGACACCTACTAAGTTTATAGCATTGATCGTTAAGTGAGAGTTTTCCCGAGGAGTAGCATATACTCACAGTAGGATCGGGATCCAAATATCATCGTGTGATAAAACCGAAAGAATCCTACCAGAATTATCACACTCTAAATGGTATGCAGCGCTAGCAAGTTTCAGTACTTATGAAACTCCCGATGTGGATTTTTGCCCCATGCTCTTATGACCTTGACGAAGGTCAACAAATCATAAGTCACATGTCAAGTTCTACCCGTCATTATCCAGGTTAATTTGAACCCACCCGTACATACGCTTGACGAAGGTCAACAAGGTAGTACGACTGTCCCAAACCAACGCATCTATCTATGCTACATATGAACACCCAACAGCTACCAATCACTATGCCTTGACGAAGGTCAACAAACATAGCTTGAATACTATTGAATATCCATACGAAACGACGGAGGGCTACGAATGGTTTTGGCGAAACCGTGAACGTAGTGAACTTGATATAATCGATGGAACGAGATAGCTTTTAAAAGGAGTGGTTCAAGCTCCGCGTTTAAAAGTTTAGTTTTGAAAAGAACCGAGTGGTTTTCAAAGTGTTCCAATCGACTTTAGCTTGGTTTATTTTCTTGCATTAGTTCTTTTAATGCGTCCCATCATTTAATCCTACCATTGCAGAAAACAACCAAAATATGACGTACGCTTATGCCATTCGCATTCGCCACGGGGCCCCGCCATCACCCGTTAGGTTACTTAACTAACGACAGAGCGGGGGCTGGGCTAGCGCGGCTGTAAAACATAAGCAACGCCTAAATAGTTATCATATATCAATATATAGCAATGATAGACATTACAGATCACAGATGAATACATTGGATATACTAGGAATCCGCAATCCGTTCGAGCCTGCAACGAAAAGCGGATTACACGGTCGCGGTGAATAGCCAATACCCCACCCAAGACCCCTACGGGTGCGGCAAACTACCCGCCAAGTACCCGAAGCGAAGCAACCTCCCTCAACACCGTGAGTAGGCCACTCGGCACTTCGAGATACCCGGTAGTTTGTGCACCCCCTCCATGGGTCTATCCTAGGAGCAAAAACAGTAAAAAGAATTATACAATGACGGCTACAACCCCGACCCGGTTGCGCGGCCACACAAATAATATTATTACATCAAATTACATATTACAATGAATGAAAGAAAAAGCAACACTCATCTCACATCCACCCCGGCTATTCATCCGCGATAATCCAACCCATTCATATACGCATACCATCATCAATCACAGATCACAGATATGTATAACCCCGACTAATCGACATATAGCGATTAGCCGACGTTCAATACATATAAACATCACAGATATAACCTTTTAGTCAAAGTGTATTGAAGTTCGATAAAAAATACGGATTTATAGGCCCCCAAAAACAAATTTCTATTCTGGAAAACCTGGGCACATATAAACCATCTTAAAAATCCCAAAACCAAGCCAGAAATACACTGCACCAAACTCGACCCAGTGAAGAGCCAAGACGGCCGCGGTTGCGCGGCAATAGCTTGCTATTGCCGCGGAACCGCGGCTCTTTGGTCGAATCACTGGATCGTTTTTGGTGGCTTTCTTCACAAAACCCTGAGATGATTTTTGGAGTATGATTTATTTTGTTTTGAACAGAAAAAATTTTAACAGAAACTTAGGGTTTTGAAAACTCAGTTTTTCGATTTTTCCGATTCGAACTTCGATACACTCTACTACCTAGCTAGTTTATGTTTAGTTAGGCTCTGATACCACTGTAAGTCCACGTTGCCCACCCCGGTGCTTACGGGGAGGCGGAAAATGGAATAAAAAACGAATTTTTATGAACTTAGGCAACATGGACTAGACTATGAAGGATCTTTGCTAAACAAAAACAAGCTAAAGCTAACTAGAACTAGCTAAGTGCTAGAAAGGTTATACCTTGGGCTTTATGTCCTTCTCTCCTTGCTCCTTGGAGTGGTGGAAGGAGGTCACCTTTGTCGTCTACTCACGTCGAAGAAAGATCCACCCGAAAGCCTCGACCTTTGGCTTCAACTCCAAGCTAGAAGTAACTAGGGTGCAAGAAGTGCTAATCCTTGAACCCTAGATGAGAGTAGAGATTATCAAGAAAGGGTTTTTCTCAAGCTTAAGTATTTCTCAACACATGAGAGGGGAGAGCTTGAGGGAGAGGAAGAACAAGAGAGAGAAAATGAATGATAGAATGAGAATAAAATGAACCATTCTCACATATATGTGTGTATTATTTTAATTAGATAATTAGTAAGATAATTGTCATGGCTTAATCAAGACATGACCATTATCATTTCATTTTTAATGCAAATTGCAAGGATCAAAAAGCATCTTCCAAATGAAATGATGATGGTCAAAGTGTCAACCAAGGTCAATAAGTCAAGAAGGTCAAATGGTCAATAACCATAACCATGCACAATTATTAAACTAATATCAATTAACCATAATACACACATAAGCATTAGGGTTAATAAAATGACAATAGTCATTAACCCTAATCAAGCTTCTCTCCCTCTGTCTCAAGCAACTGTGCATACGCACCCGTATTCGTGATCCGAGGAATACGAATACAAAGAGAAAAACCAATCCCAAATCATATACTAGGATCCGGCTTAAACCAAAGCCCGTTAGTATAAGCTGTCCGGACAGCAAACGTGCACAAGTGCGCGGATGTGAACGGACCCTGTCGCAAAACCATGAGACCTCTACTCATTTTGCCTAAAGGCGAATAGCTCTCTGTGTGGGACTCTAAAGACTCGACACTACGCTGGCAGTGGGTTTAACCACAGACCGTAAGCGGCACTAGCTGTACGTAACGGTCCCCAAGTAGATGTCGATAAGAAGACTGACGAGGTGAACCCCATCTGAACTCCTACTGAGCCTGTATATGACAGTCTCCGTACAGTCTGGTCTGTTCGTCTGATACATCGCATGGCGGGCCTAGGGGGGCGGTGAACGTCAGTCCCCTAATAGTGGTACAAGTCATGTCGGAGTGTAGCCCAGAACACCCTGAGATAACACTGGAAACCTACCAGTATATCTCGCTTGCCCTGGCCAGGGACTACTCGTGTAATGGCTCTCCTGGACACAGCGCGATGTCAACCCCCAATATCGGGAGAGACGAATCCTGTCTAACCGTCACTGCCTCCAAGTGCTTCGGGACTGCACCCAAAAACTACCTGTTTGCACGACTCCTTTGAGCCGTGGTAGGGTAGCAATCAAAGTGCAGTGGGAACACACTCGAGGCGAAGTGATAGTGTCAAGTCAGCGGACTAAGCTGTACTCATGTCATCTGGGAACTGATAACTGACGATAGGTATAATACCAACCAACAGTTCCCGACGAGTCCTGTCCAGTGTACTCGTAACCTAACGAGCACCCGCATACTATCTCCAGTATGACGTACTGACGGCTGTGGGACAGACCGTCTCCCACGCTGGGATGAGAAGCGCATACGCTAGTTTACTCCGGAGTATCGATGCCCTGTCTCGATAGTCCAACGACTAGGGACCTGTATAAGGATGTGCTTATAGATCACCCAGCTCCCACGAGTGTGAGCGCCATCACAACGCTGGTAATCAAGCAAAGATCCTAAGGGCTCTACTAATATGTATATCAGCGATATGCTAAAAGAAACACATGCACATATTAAAGCAGAGACAAACCAAGTAGCATACTACCATTTCGAGCAAGATTGTATATATAACTGTGAATATCCCAAGCTTCCATCAAGTAATATACAAGCTAGTATGATACAGTAATGGCCTCTAGGGCATATACACTAACAATCCCAGTCGTAGCGATACTGATGCAAAAATCGGTGTCTAAATCCAAGCTTGCAGCGAAAAGCCAGCAAGTCACACATGCATACGAAATAGCCGAAATGATGGGGCAACTTGCAATAAAAAGCAGCAAGTAAAAATGTATGCATGAAAAATAGCCGAGAAGATTGGGCAACTCGCAATAAAAAGCAGCGAGTAAAAAAAAAATTAAATAAATAGCCGAAATGATTGGGCACCGCGAAAAATAGCCGAAATGATAGGGCAATCGCGACCTTCGCGATATAAAAGCTGAAATGATAGAGCATCGCGGAAAAAGAAATAAAATAAAAATGAAATTCTTGCCCTACAGATGATGTTACATCAATTCCTGCATACAGTCCAAGGGCACAAACAAAGGAGGGATCGTACTTCTCCCCCAGGTTTCATCATAAGAAGAAGCCAAATCTCGACGGGCCACAAAGATCCTCTCAACATTTGTCTCGTTGCGGAAAATACGACCTCGAACAAAGCGGAACAGCAGCGATTCCCACTTCCATGACTCGACAGTGTACAGATCACCGAAAGTCAAATCCCAACTCCGCGAAATGCGGATACAATCAACAAAATTCCTGGTCACATGGAACGCGGATAATGTCACTCTTTGACCCCGTGGAAAATGTCCAGAGCGGATCCTGGTCCTCGCAGAGCACGGCAGTGAACCCGTGTGAAGCATCCAGAGTGGAGCCTAGTCCTCGCCGAACGCGGCAGTGAACCCGTGTGAAGCATCTAGTGCAAAATTCCTGGTTACGTGGAACGCGGATAATGTCACTCTTTGACCCCGTGGAAAACGTCCAGAGCGGATCCTAGTCCTCGCAGAGCACGGCAGTGAACCCGTGTGAAGCATCCAGAGCGGAGCCTAGTCCTCGCCGAACGCGGCAGTGAACCCGTGTGAAGCATCTAGTGCAAATTTCCTGGTCATGTGGAACGCGGATAATGTCACTCTTTGACCCCGTGGAAAACGTCCAGAGCGGATCCTGGTCCTTGCAGAGCACGGCAGTGAACCCGTGTAAAACATCCAGAGCGGAGCCTAGTCCTCGCCGAACGCGGCAGTGAACCCGTGTGAAGCATCTAGTGCAAATTTCCTGGTCACGTAGAACGCGGATAATGTCACTCTTTGACCCCGTGGAAAACGTCCAGAGCGGATCCTGGTCCTCGCAGAGCACGGCGGTGAACCCGTGCGAAGCATCCAGAGCGGAGCCTAGTCCTCGCCGAACGCGGCAGTGAACCCGTGTGAAGCATCTAGTACAAATTTCCTGGTCACACGGAACGCGGATAATGTCACTCTTTGACCCCGTGGAAAACGTCCAGAGCGGATCCTGGTCCTCGCAGAGCACGGCAGTGAACCCGTATAAAGCATCCAGAGCGGAGCCTAGTCCTCGCCGAACGCGGCAGTGAACCCGTGTGAAGCATCTAGTGCAAAATTCTTGGTTATGTGAAACGCGGATAATGTTACTCTTTGACCCCGTGGAAAACGTCCAGAGTGGATCCTGGTCCTCGCAGAGCATGGCAGTGAACCCGTGCGAAGCATCCAGAGTGGAGCCTAGTCCTCGCCGAATGCGGCAGTGAACCCGTGTGAAGTATCTAGTGCAAAATTCCTGGTTATGTGGAACGTGGATAATGTTACTCTTTGACCCCGCGGAAAATGCCCAGAGCGGAGCCTGGTCCTCGCCAAGCACGGCAGTGAACCCGTGTGAAGCATCCAGAGCAAACACCGGACTGTGGATTCCTTAAAATCCACGGACTATGATGTCCTTAACCTCGACCGTAATGTCTTAAAACTAAACGATCAACCATGATGATTCTAGACTGATTTTACCTTGGTTAAAGGGTACATCTCTTCACTCCTTTGATATTTATCGTTGTAATTCCTCAACGTTTTCAAAGAGGTGACGGGTCCCGGCAACCAAACATCGGACTGTGGAGTCCTTAAATCCACGGACTATGAGGTCCTTAACCTTGACCGTGATGTCTTAAAACTAACATCGGACTGTGGAGTCCTTAAATCCACGGACTATGATGTCCTTAACCTTGACCGTGATGTCTTAAAACTAACATCGGGCTATGGAGTCCTTAAATCCACGGACTATGATGTCCTTAATCTTGACCGTGATGTGTTAAAACTAACGTCGGACGGTGGAGTCCTTAAACCCACGGACTATGATGTCCTTAACCTTGACCGTGATGTCTTAAAACTAACGTTGGACTGTGGAGTCCTTAAACCCATGGACTATGAGGTCCTTAACCTTTACCGCGATGTCTTTAAACTATGGTACCTTGAAAAACATCCCAAAGTAACCCCTGACCCCGTGAAACGCGGATAAGGGCGATCGCACCCAGCACTTGCGGGTCCTCACGACCTGTAAGGAAGAAAACTCTCTTGTGGGATCCTTACGACTCTCAAGGGAAAACCTGCTTAAGAATCCTCACGATTCTTAAGAAGAACTTACACCTACTGGATCCTCTCGACCTGTAGGGAGAAAAACTCTTTATGAGACCCTCACGGCTCATAAAGCTCAAAAAGTCTTGGGAGGCAGACCTTAACCCTGAATCCTAAGCCATCGCTGCCCTGCAAAGAGACCAAGATAAATTGTCCGCAGAACACATTCAATAAAAAGGAGACACGCCATTGAGAAGAAAATGTGTCTTTATTCATAGACCAAAATGGATACAAAGTACAATTCATGAAAAAGCAAAAAGAATATGCTCTCATTCAGGAGTATGTACAAAAAGAAAGGAAAAGATACAAGTTTTCAAGCCGGCGGGCAATTTAATAATTTTGCTAGCTCATCCTGTTTCTGCTGGGCCACGGTTTCATGATTCAGGATCGCCAGAAGACGGGCTTCGGCCTGAGCCTGCTGAGCCTGATACGAGGCGAGCCGGCCTTCGAGCTCTTTCTCAGTGACCTTGTGAGCCTCAACCCTGTCGCGGGTGAAAATGACAGCCTTATCAAGAGCTACCACCTCTTTTATAGACTGTTGAAGCACTCGCCAGAGTTCATACGCTTTATTGGCTTTGGCGGTAAGATTGGCTTGAAGCTCGTTCAACGCCCTAGAGACCAACTCCCTCTCTGAGAATTTGCGATCGAGCCTCTTCTCGCATGATACCATGTTTGCCGCGCACCGCTTTATCAGCCTCCACAAGTCTGCCCTCGCAACCGCAGTCTTTGAAATAGGACATGAACGCTCAAGGCCGTGTGAACAAGCCTCCACTCGACGGCAATAGTTGATCTAAAGAGCGCGCACATCACGTGGCACGGGAAGCAACAAGAAAGATTTCCAATGTATATCCTATCAAGCATGCATTCGCAACTATATGAATGTTCAAAAAGAAATAATACTCGAAGCTCTGATGTGCATGCGACATGGTGATAGTGTTCGTGATTAGAGAAAGTTCTCATAAGAAGAACACAAAGTTCATTTATGCAAGCAAAAGCATACATGCGAGTACCCAGCGTACATGAAAGTTCAACATAAAGCATGCGAAAAACTAATTTGAATATACTACGCTAATGGGAAAAGGTCGCCAAACAAAGGATCGGTAGCGCAAGGGTTAGCAAAACAGAGAACAAGGTTCTCCATCTCTCTCCCTGCTCTCTCCAACACATCAAAGCGACGGTTCTCGCTAGGAGTCGCTCCCCATTGATTGGCGCCATGTTCGTCTGCAAAAGCAGACATAACAGTCTGCCTGACTCTTATTTCGCTCAAAAGGTGAACTGAGCGATCTTTCAAAGCTTGAGTAATCAAACAGGCCTCGTGAAAACCCTCAAGCTTCTCTTCAGCCGCGTCGAGCATCGCCAGGGTCATCTCCGCCGGGTGAGGAGGGACGTCGACAAGCACGGCAGCAAGAATCATCCGGAGCCAGAGGGAGCCCATTGGGAGGGGGGATCCCCTACGGATCGAGAGCTCATATGTCGCTGAGTTACATTCGTCGTCGGTAAGGAGAGGGTCCACCAATCGTGCAGCAAAGCGAGGAATCATCTCCTCGATAGGCACCTCCCATGGCTGTCGACGAGCATGAGGGCGGTTGCAGGCCATGGCACTCAGTTGTCTGTTCAGACCATAATATTGCATTTTACAGTCCCCATTCTTATTCGTTTTATAAATAAACAGGTGCTTTTGACGCATGTCTGCTGCATATTATAGGATACAGGTTCTTGGAGCGAAGACAGTGAAAGAGACAGAAGAAGACACAAAAAAGGGACTTTTGACCAACAAGTAGACGGATCCTAGTCAAGCCTAGACTAATAACAGTTCACATAGGTACAAGGCAACGCAAGGTCCAAACATGTCAAAGTGAAACGGTTAAAAGACCAATACAAATTTTCACTGAAGATCTGGAGAAGAATAAGAAGCCAAACAGAGAAAAGTAGTGAAGAATAAAGAAGCCCAAATACCCAGTATGCAGCCCAGGAAATTTGGTGATCTGAACTCACCAAAGGGCCGCGGAACCGCGGCCCAAGCCAACCAATGCCGCGGTTCCGCGGCCGCTTAGTGCCCGTGTCGGCGGAAATTTTGGGTGTCGGTGCGTCGGTACGAGGGTTGGGATTTTTCGTGGGCATATCTATAAAATCACATGCGCGAGAATCTGTAACCCTAGTTTTCCCTGTTTACTTATAAATTGTAATCAAAATATTGTAAACCCTATGCCTCTTTTCAATCAATAAAATTTCAGAATTCTTGGGAGATTAAGAGCATCATTTTTCTGTAAGTTTTTAATTTTAATTTCTGCCTTAGTGTTAATTTAATTATTGCCCTAGATCTAATTAATCTTTTGCCCTAGTTTAATTTAGTGTAGTTCTTTTAAATACAATCGGTAAGTGTTTTCAAAATGTTACTTTTAGAAGATCCCCTAATGAGCGAGTAATTTTCTCGCTTGTTAGGGTTAGGAATAAAAGAGGGATTGAGAGATGAATATCTCTCATCTCTTTCAATGCCAATAATTTTTCATAAGTAGAACTTCATGCACGCATGCATGATCCGCTCCCTACGGCACCCTACCCATGAGGTAACGGTGAAACCGTAGTATAAAAGACCGGACATGCATGACGTCCATGAAGGTTATAGCAATTAGTAGGAAAGGACGAACAAGGATCAAGAGGAAGAAACGAAGTTTCTTCCCAATCATCCTAATCCCCTTTACTAATAATTGTTATGACTTCTAAAAAGTTTTAATCGAAGGCATTGAAAGAGATGTTAATATCAATCTTATCAACCCTACTTTAGACCTAACCCTAACAAGTTCTTTAACCATCGTACAACTTAGTTTTTAGACTCAATCAGCAAAATCAAACCACCATCGGAATCAACTCGTTAAAACACGTAAGAAAATTACACATCCCTGTGGATCGACCCGTATTCACCGGCTAGCTGCAAAGCGACGCCGTTTCTGATTACGGTTAACATATATTTTTGCACTAATCAAATGGCGCCGCTGCCGGGGATGGCGTAAAATTTCTTTTGTGTAATTTCGGGTTGATATAAATTTTAAAAATCATAAAAAATCTGAAAATAGAAAAATACAAAAACATTTTTATCAATTTTTATCTGTTTGAAGGGTTTAGTGTTTGAATCTTGCAGGAACAGCGAAGAATCGCGGATCTGGAAAATTACAGAGTGAAAAACAGAAAAAATCACATCGGAACAGAAGGGAAATTCCACGACAGAGGGGCATAATTTTTTCAGGGCTCTGTTACCACCATACCGCCGCTCTTCCGCGGCCATTGCGCACCTAGAACCGCGGTTCCGCGGTCTTACTGCCACGTCAGCGCACCAAATTTTCTGGTCTGTTTCCTCATTCTCCTCTCTGAAAATCCCCATATATCTTTTGTGAAAATTTTCTGCAGGATTTCTTTGCGCTAAAAATCTTCTCTCCCCTTCTAAATAACAGATTTTCTGCAGGTTTCTTTGCGCCGCGCTAAAAAATTTGATTGCAAGTGAATTTAATGTTTTGCATAATTTAATCGGACTCTAAGGGGCTATTAACCAAACTCAGATTGGGTGGGGATTTCATCACCCTTCCCAGGACCCCAGAAAGCACTTAAAGCATTTGCATTGACCACAATTAATTAAAAAAATACTAGACTCAGCCCTAAGGACATCGAGCTCAATAGGAAAAGGACTAGTATAGGCATCGACCATTTATCCTAACTTGATTTTGTGGTGTCTAGGCAAGTGTGTCTAGGCTAGTGGTTATTAATTAGGCCCACTACGGTGGTTCCTTCCCACTTACTTGGCACTTACCTGGCCGCAATTGGCGGTGAAGAGGCGGTTTGAGGTCCTATTTCTAGCCCTAGTTAGGAGCTGTCTAGCAGACCTAGGTGACCCTAGATCTAGGCCTGATTGTGCATGTGTGGTTGATAGCATTTGTATCACAAGTCTCTTTTCAAAAATCTCTTTGCAAAATTCTCACAAAAATAAAAAAAGAAAAAGAAAAATCTTTTCAAAATCTGCAACTTGTCGCTAAAGGAACTTGCAACTCACTTACACCACCTCCCTTCATTGACGTTATCTTACCTCCACATTCTGTCTTTCATTTTTTTTTTCTGACTACACTATCCTTTTAGTGTATGTCACTTTGGACTAGAGATACTAACGCCCGATTAGTCCGTGTTTCGTTGGTACCGACTGACGAACCCTTCGACACCGAAGTCGACATTCCGTCCACTTTCTTACCTACGCCTTCAAATTCTTTTTCCGAAGGCATGTCGGGATTCAACCCCAACAATACCTTACCGACGGGAATGATTCCACCTCCGTTAGGTGCGAATAACCCGAATCAACTGCCTGTTGAAGCGCCCGCACGAGTTGCGCTCCAGGATCTCTTCTACCCCGTCCGCACTTCTTTACCTACATGTCTTTCACCCCCACCGGTAAATGGGGAAAATTTTGAAATAAAACCACATTTCATCAATATGCTGCCAAAATTTCATGGTTTGGAATCTGAAGATGTTTATATCTTTATCAATAAATTCCAAAATGTGTGCGCTATGATGAAAACGACCAAATTAAGTGATGACGCTATAAGGCTAAGGGTCATTCCTTTCACCTTATGTGATCTAGTCGAGAAGTGGCTATACAGCACCGCATCACATTCCATTAGAAATTGGGACGAGTTTGTGACAGCTTTTCTTAAAAAGTTCTATCTTCATCACAAAACTGCTAGAATCCGTAATGAGATTATACAATTTTCACAGCTTCCTTCCGAACCCTTTTGGAAGTGTTTCGAGAGATTTAAAGACCTACTCGTTCAATGCCCTCATCATGGGATCGAAAGTTGGCAACTTTGCCAAACATTATACGAGGGATTGAACTCGGCAACGAAGCAGTTGCTAGAAACCATCTGTCAAGGTCACTTTCTCTCCAAATCTAGTGACGAAGCGTGGCAGTTTCTTGAGGATCTTAGTGAGCAAACAATTCAGTGGGAGAGCTCCAAGACCACATCATCTTCTTCTAGTGGTCAATCTAGGGAAGGCATACATCAAGTAGAGATGTCAATTGCTATGAAGGCCGAGATGACCGCTCTTACGAAAAAACTAGAAGCGATTGAGACCAAAATCTCATTGTCTTCTCCTGCCCCTGTTATGCCTCCACAAACTGTGTGTGCTTGTTGTTCGGCTCCATCACACTTAACCGAAGAGTGTCCTTACAATGCATTTACTCAAGGATAGGATCAAGTCAATGCTGCCTTTCAACAACAACAGAGAAACGATCCATAATCTTCGACATACAATCCGGGGTGGAGGAGTCACCCAAATTTCGCTTGGAACCAAAATCAACAATTCCAAGGAAATAACAATTATCAAGGGCCTTCTCCACAACAACAACAAGCACCTCCACAAACTCAATTTCAACAGCAACATTACCCTAATCAGGTGAACAATTTTGTGCCTAACAATTCTTACGCGCCAAACAATTTTGTTCAACCTAACAATGACAAGGTTAGTTCGCTCGAAAGAAGTCTAGATGCGTTCCTAAAGCAATCTACACAGTCTACAACAAGACTAGAGACTTCCATTCAATCTTTGGTGCAAAACAGTGCCTCACACGATCAAAGCATCAAATCTATTGAGCCACAAATTGCACAACTCAATGCAGCTTTGAGCGAGCGAGAGAAAGGAAAGCTCCCATCTCAACCACTGCCCAATCCCGGTCACACACATGCTGCAAATCAACAGCAAATTCATAACGTAAACGCTGTGACCATGTTGAGATCGGGGAAAATGTTGCAAAACAATGTGGGCATTCACAATGACACCCTTGCCGGTGGTTCTTCTTCACCTTCTTCTTCTTCGTTAGAGCCTGTTCTCCATCATTCATAAGGCTCTACTCCTTCTAGCTCGAACGGACCTACTTCTCACAACACGAACACATCTACACGGGGTTCCGTTCCAACTCAACAATCTGATCCTCAAAAATTAGACTTAACAACATTTCAAAATGCTCCTTTTCCAAACCGGTTGAGATCCAATAAACCAACTCCACAAATGGAAAAGATTGTCGAGTTGTTCAAACAGGTGAGCATAAATATCCCTCTTTTGGATGCAATCCAACAAGTTCCTTCATATGCAAAAATCTTAAAGGACTTATGCACCAAAAAGAGGAAGTCACAAGTACCAAAGAAAGTTTTCGTTGCTAGTGCTGTTAGTGATGCTCTTGTCAATTCTTTACCCCCAAAGCAAAAGGACCCCGGTTGTCCTACTATTTCGATAACAATTGGGGACAAGAACATCAATAGAGCACTATTAGATCTTGGTGCTAGTGTCAATTTTCTACCTTATTCCGTGTACGAACAATTAAGGGTTGGAGAGTTGAAACCCACTCGTTGTACTCTCCAAATGGCTGATCGATCAATCACCCATCCAAGGGGTGAGCTAGAGGATGTGTTGATCAAAGTTGGGGAGTTCATATTCCCCGTTGATTTTATTGTTATGGATACAGAACCTGTTGCTAACTCACGGAACCAAATTCCGGTGATTCTCGGTCGACCATTTTTGGCCACTTCTAATGCCGTAATAAACTGTCGCAATGGCTCCATGACTCTATCCTTCGGGAAGACGTCTAGTGAGTTCAATATTTACAAGTCAGGAAGTCTGCCCCCCGTGCCTAATCCTTGTACACGAGAAGTTTGCTCTATTCACGAAATCACGCAGGAGGACTGCGAGTTTGAAAGTTTCTTGTTTGATGAGAACAGTTTTGACGCCACTAGTGCGTCCCTCCTTAAGCCTACCATAGTCGACACAACCGATATTGATTATGAAAGTTTCACTTTTTCGGATGATGACGACTCACAGCCCGAATATGAGTCTTTTGAATTTTTGGATGAGTTAGTTGAACCATCCGAATCGGTTGTTTGCAGTGATTTCGAACCTGTGTTGGAGTCCTTTGAGTTCGAGGTAGATTCCGCAATGATTCTTTCGACTCCGAAACTTGAACGCATGTCCTTGCCGCCTCACCTTAAATATGCTTACATAGGTGAGAATGAGACCTTTCCCATTATAATATCAGCTTCCTAGCCTTCGAGCAAGAGAACGCTATTTTAAAGGTCTTACAAGATAGGCGACAAGTTTTCGACTGGACTATGGCGGACATCGAGGAGATTAGTTCCCTCATAATTGAATATCATATGCAAATGATGGATGATGCCAAGTCAATAACGGACCCACAGAAACATTTTGGGGGTATTGTGGTGAGTCAACCTCCTCCTTTAGAAATTGAACCACCCCCATTTCTTTTAATAAGTTATGAGAATGCCAATATTCCACTGACTGCTAATCATTCTCATTCTCGTTTTGATTCATCACCACATCATATTTATTCACTTCCACACTTTCACTACCATCACTCCTATTTTCCCCAACTCTTTTTGGATCGGTACAACATGTTCTTCCACCAACCGACACTCTTTACAGATAAATTTTTCGACTGGTTGGTGTTGATGTTTGGTCTGTGCAAAGTCTGGCAGTAATGTCTAATATTGTTTCACTGAAGTTTGGGGGGGCCTTTCTGTATATATTTTTGTTTTTCCTTTAACAATAAGAAAAAAAATAATAAATAAACAGGGGAGTGCCGACATTTTCACCCTATTGGTGCAGCATGACAGTGAGGACACTGTCAAGTTCAAGTTTGGGGGTATGCTCGGTACGTCTTCTTCCTTCGCATTCATTTGTACATATTTTTGCATTTGCATATTTATTTGAAAACCCATAAAAATTGAAAAATTTCAAATTTTTTTTATTGTATTCAATTTTGTCCATATTTAACTTGAGTTTGACAAATTGGTTAACTAGCTGCGAATAACTAGATCTTAGACTTGGTAAATTAAAAACCCTAAAAATAACCTTCTTTAAAGATTAACGGTAGAAAGTATATGTCTTTGTAGTTTATTTAGAAATAGGCAAATTTTGAGTTCACTTTTTGGGCTAAGTTGAAATTAAGGAAAAATATTGATATTCTTATTAGAGTATAAGTTTGAAAAATAGTTCCTAGCTTAAGTCTAGATTCTGAAAATGTATACCCTACAAAATTGCACAAACACGAACCTTGAAACTTGGAATAGTAGAAGAGACCTTGAAATGCTCTTGTCTAAAGTCCTTAGTACGAAGAGAGAAAAATGTGAATAAAGAATAAAAAAAATGAACACTGGTTTTTGTGATTACTTAAGGCTAAAAATAGAAAAATATATAGCGAGGGTGCTTCATCACCTAGTGCCTTAGACCAACTGGTTTGGGAGTCACTGCTAAAGCCTTGGGTGTTGCAAAACTAGGACGTACGCTTTAAAGTGCTAACGCATCTTGTAATCGGTTGTTGGTACCTCAAGAAGTATTAACGGTCGCATGAAAGATTGTAAGCGAAATTCAATTAAAAATTCACCAATTAATAAGTGCTTTGGACAACGGACAAGGGTATGATTGCTTAATTTGAATTTCTAAGTGTAGGGGTGGTCTATACACACGTGGGGATATGTGATTAGAGTTTAGATAAGAGAAAAAAATGAAGAATAAAACTTGTATCTTTAGTAGAGTTGATAGAAAAATTCCTAAGTGGAGATGGAACCATAAAAGGAAAACCTAAGAAATGCCGAAAGCTGAGTGATTCTATAGAACATATGTAATCTTAAGTTAAATGATGAGGAAGTGTGAAGAATATGGGTGGATAATTTATGAGTCGATGATAATAGAATTCTGTGTTAGAAAACCTAATTGGAGAATTATTGTCAAAAAAGCCAAATTGATAGGATTTTGTGGGTGTAATCCGCTGAAAACCCTCAGGAGACAACACTCCTCCTACTAGGGACACCTAGAGGTTTAACGGCTTGTTGCACGTGCTCAGTGCAGTCGCGTTTCCCTGCGAAAGTGCGGTTAGGTTTTATCGAGAATAAAATAATAAGTTTGCTCGAGGACGAGCAAAAGATAAGTTTGGGGGTATTTGTTCAGACCATAATATTGCATTTTACAGTCCCCATTCTTATTTGTTTTATAAATAAACAGGTACTTTTGACGCATGTCTGCTGCATATTACAGGATACAGGTTCTTGGAGCGAAGACAGTGAAAGAGACAGAAGAAGACACAAAAAAGGGACTTTTGACCAACAAGTAGACGGATCCTAGTCAAGCCTAGACTAATAACAGTTCACATAGGTACAAGGCAACGCAAGGTCCAAACATGTCAAAGTGAAACAGTTAAAAGACCAATACAAATTTTCACTGAAGATCTGGAGAAGAATAAGAAGCCAAACAGAGAAAAGTAGTGAAGAATAAAGAAGCCCAAATACCCAGTATGCAGCCCAGGAAATTTGGTGATCTGAACTCACCAAAGGGCCGCGGAACCGCGGCCCAAGCCAACCAATGCCGCGGTTCCACGGCCGCTTAGTGCCCGTGTCGGTGGAAATTTCGGGTGTCGGTGCGTCGGTGTGAGGGTTGGGATTTTTCGTGGGCATATCTATAAAATCACATGCGCGAGAATCTGTAACCCTAGTTTTCCCTGTTTACTTATAAATTGTAATCAAAATATTGTAAACCCTATGCCTCTTTTCAATCAATAAAATTTCAGAATTCTTAGGAGATTATGAGCATCATTTTTCTGTAAGTTTTTAATTTTAATTTCTGCCTTAGTGTTAATTTAATTATTGCCCTAGATCTAATTAATCTTTTGCCCTAGCTAAATTTAGTGTAGTTCTTTTAAATGCAATCGGTAAGTGTTTTCAAAATGTTACTTTTAGAAGATCCCCTAATGAGCGAGTAATTTTCTCGCTTGTTAGGGTTAGGAATAAAAGAGGGATTGAGAGATGAATATCTCTCATCTCTTTCAATACCAATAATTTTTCATAAGTAGAACTTCATGCATGCATGCATGATCCGCTCCCTACGGCACCCTACCCACGAGGTAACGGTGAAACCGTAGTATAAAAGACCGGACATGCATGACGTCCATGAAGGTTATAGCAATTAGTAGGAAAGGACGGACAAGGATCAAGAGGAAGAAACTTCGTTTCTTCCCAATCATCCTAATCCCCTTTACTAATAATTGTTATGACTTCTAAAAAGTTTTAATCGAAGGCATTGAAAGAGATGTTAATATCAATCTTATCAACCCTACTTTAGACCTAACCCTAACAAGTTCTTTAACCATCGTACAACTTAGTTTTTAGACTCAATCAGTAAAATTAAACCACCATCGGAATCAACTCGTTATAACACGTAAAAAAATTACACATCCCTGTGGATCGACCCGTATTCACCGGCTAGCTGCAAAGCGACGCCGTTTCTGATTACGGTTAACATATATTTTTGCACTAATCATTGTCTCTCAAGGCAAATCACACCAAAGTGAGAATAGATTTCTCTGTGAAGAGAAAATAGGCTATGGCCTCAAGACTATAAAGAGGAGCATTAAATGATACGTGCGGAGATCATGGCGTGATGAACTATTTCCAAGGCCCAAAAAAGGGAAGGCGTTGGAAATCAGGAAAGGGAACTATTTCTAAGGCTCCTTTTCTGCATCTAATGCCATGCACAGAAACATAGCATCAAAAATTGAACATCCCCATCAAAGGGACCCCACGTGTGGAGCACGTGAGCATCAGCCTTGATTTGTACCAGAAAGTGAAATAATGCCTTGCACACTAGACACATCAACAGCAACAATAAAAAAAATATACATATGACAAAATCAAAAAAAAGGGACATGCAAACACAGAAGGATACGATAAGATTTATCATTCATGCTTTAAAAGGTTCATACAAAATAAAAAAGCAATCGTTTACAACGGTAAGACCTCGGACGCATGACATGGATTGAGAAACTCAAACTTGGCTTTGTCTAAGATCCTCCAAGCATTTCGAACCATCCGAGTATGTTTTCTCTCGCGGTCACATGCATCGGGGTCCTCACGAATGTCCTCCACCCTCTGATAAGCAGCAAGTATGGCTGACTGCTGAAAAGCCTGGTGCAAGAGATCAATGAGGTCGTCTCGCCTCCTCTTCGAAATTAGGCTCATCAGGTACACCGAATGTACCTTATCCTCGGCGGCATCCAATGCCTCGAGCGGCACGCCGGTGCAAAAAAGAGGGAGCGCCTCCCAGATCGCCAGCACGATGAGTCTCAGAAGAGAAGAGCGACGAGGGAGTAGCCGATGGTTGTACTCGTCGAAGCGGCTCATGATCTCAGCACACTGAGCATTGGTGAACTCCTGGTTCTGACTGCGGCCCAGTGCACGAATATTCCCGTAGGAAATGATTTCGTCAAGATCATACATATGGGCATCCATAATACCTGAAATAAAGGTCATGAGAATTGTTACAAGTTTCTTCTTCATTGATTACAGAAGGACAAACCCAGGGCAAGAAAACCAATGAAGTTCTCTAGGAAGAGCTTACTTCTTCAGAGGAATTAAATTCCTTTTTGAAAAAGGGAATTAAATTCCCAGAAATTTTTGTTCCAAGAGCCGGAGCTCCTCGGGATGGAATTAAATTCCATGGACATCATCATCTCCCTAAAGGATCAGATGAACCCTAAGAGGTTTATAGTTTGAAAATTAGATGGGTCTCTGTTCTTGCTGATGAACTTGGAAAAAAATGGGTTCATGTTAAAAAGGGCAAAACCCTTGATGTGGATTTAAAATCCAGAAAGTTTTTATGAAGGTTCTTCGATCGTCCAACATCATTACTTGAAAGGAAGAGTCTTTCTTGAACAGAGTTAAACTCTGAAAATTTCTCAAGGCAGAGAACTAAGCTCTGGAAAGGAGAATTAAATTCTCAGAAAAGAAAAGTTCTCAAAGGAGGAAGATGAGCAAAGTGGAGGCTCTTCTGAAGGGACATGGGCATTTATACGATGTGATGGAAACGTTTCATCTCCCCGATTCCCTAGATGGATCCAACGGTCGCAAAAGTGACAGCGTTGCACTCACGTGCCGACACGTGAGAACAACGCTGTGGGGGCATTTGTTCCCTGATTAAAAATCACGAAAAAGCTACAGAAGAAGCATCACGTGTTAGCACGTGACCAGCGGTCACGTGTTAGCACGTGACGTTTAAAAACAGCGGCACAAACCACAATCATTAAATCAAGAAAAAGCTTCAGAAGAAGCATCACGTGTTGGCACGTGATGACTAAGCAGCGGCAAAGAACAGAGCGCAGAAGGAAGGGAAGCCCATTCCAGGGGGTCACGTGCCTACACGTGACCATGGGTCACGTGCGCATACGTGACCAACTGTCACGTAGCCACACGTGACCGGCCTTAAACGCATTATTTCCTTAACAGAATTAAATTCTGAGGAAAGATCTTTTAAGTCTTTCCAAAATGAAAAAAGGTTATCTGGAACCGTTAGATTAAAAATCTAAAGGTGTTAAATATCACCAATTTATGGAAAAATCTTGGACTTGGAAAGATTTCCCCCTTAAATCTAACCGCAATAACGAAGAGATATCTTTGGATTTAAAATCCAATGGTGAATAAAATTCACCTAATAATCCAAAGGCCTAGATGAATGATAAAGATAAATCAAATCTCTCAATAGACAAATCAAATCTTTCAATGAAAGATTTACTAAAACTGATTGATTCTTTTCCTTCTCCTATAAATAGGAGCCCAAAGAACAAAAAATGGAGACACACACACAAAGAGAGAGAGAGCGCCTTGGGATCTTGAAAATTCAGAAGGAAGAACTTAACTCTCTGCAAAGAAAAACCCTAGATGAGAAAGGGGAGGCTTAAAAAGAGAATTTAATTCTCAAAAGAGTTTAACTCTTATATGAAAGAAAAGAACTTAGTTCTTTCTCTAGTGGAGGATCTGCAAAGTGCACATCTCTCCATGAATTGAGAATTTAATTCTCATTGGGTTGAGATCCTGCCATGCAGATCTAAAACATACAGGAGAAATTGAGTTTTGAGAATTTAATTCTCACAGAATTATGGGAATTTAATTCCTTTGGGATAAAATTAGGGTTTAACCCTATATCATAGGAATTTAATTCCTTCAAAATGGACAGAACTAGGGTTTAACCCTAATTGAGAACTTAATTATCTCAAACTCACAGGAATATAATTCCCTTAAGAAAAGAAATTAGGGTTTCACCTTATGCCAGAATTTAATTCTTTTACATATGTGGGAATTCAATTCCTTTAAAAGAAATTAGGGTTTTACCCTACTTAAGAATTTAATTCTTAATCCTACAGAGAACTTAATTCTCAAAATAAAATGAAGAGACTTAAAAGATCTCCATGCATGCAGAGAACCGGAGTCATGCGTTACCACGTGACCCCTGCAAAAATCCACAGAAAAGAGTTTTGAGGCAACGCCTCACGTGCCCCTCGTGACTTCTGAGAAAGAGGCAAAAGAAACAGCTCTAAGGGCGCTCTCACATGCTACCACGTGACCCCTTGGTTGAAGCTCTAATAAATAAACACCCAAATTCCCATCACGTGATAGCACGTGATGCTCTAAAGTATTCAATACTTTTGACAGAATGAAATAAAGAGAAGCAGGGCGCTCTCACGTGCTACCACGTGACCCCTCTTGTCTTAGTGTTTAACACAAAATTGAAACCTCTGCATCCAGTGTTTAACACTGATTTGTCTTAGTGTTAAACATTAAGTTGGAATCTCCATTCCCAGTGTTTAACACTGATTCGCTTTAGTGTTTAACACTAATTTGAAAGCCCCCTTTGCCAGTGTCTAACACTGATTATTTTTAGTATCAAACACTAACTTGCTAATCTTAATCCCAGTGTTCAACACTGTTGGTTATTTAGTGTTTAACACTAGCTTCAGCCCAATTGGCTAAGTTTCTGGAGGCAAAGCCTCTCCTTCAATGGACCAACAGAGGGCCAATATTCTAAACATGATTGGACTTAGCCCAAAATGGCCATAAGTCCTCAATTCAAACTTGACTGGGCCAAAGGGCTCATAACATAATTAATTGGTCTTGACTTCAAATTGGAGCAACTATCGTTTACTCCACCTTGGTTTAAGGGTACATCTCTTCACTCCTTTGATACTTGGCGTTGTAATTCCTCAACGTTTTCAAAGAGGTGACGGGTCCTGATGACCACACATTGATACGGACTGTGGGGTCCTTAAACTCATGGACTGTGGGGTCCTTAACCTTGACCGGGATGTCTTAAAACTAACAACGGACTATGACGTCCTTAACCTTGACCGGGATGTCTTAAAACTAACAACGGACTATGACGTCCTTAATCTTGACCGCGATATCTTAAAACTAATGCCGGATTGTGGAGTCCCTAAACCTACGGACTATGATGTCCTTAACCTTGACCGCAACGTCTTAAAACTAGCAATGGACCGCAATGTCCTTAAACTACCTATTGACCACAATGTCACTAAACTAAACAACAGGGCTCCCTAAATTGCTCTTTTGTTGGATCTAAACGATCCCGTTAAGTTGATCTTAGTCTAAAAACTAGACTAACGTATCCTTAACTAACGTTTAAGTTGACCTTAGTCTCGAATGAGGCTAACGTATCCTTAAACCCAAACCTCCAAACCCAAATCTAAGATAATACGGATTTGGACTAGTCCACGCCCTACGGGCCACGACATAACTCAGTCTCCGTATACAATCCACGGGCAACCAAATACAAAACAAACACACACGACACGAAGTGACCACATGGAGAAGGAGAAAGTTGTTACCGCAATGCAGTAGCGTAATTAACTGCAGGGGCTTGCACCTGCAGGGAAGAGCGTCCCCACAATCAAAAACGCCTCAAGCGAGGGGGAATCTGACGAAGTCTGTTACATCGGACGGATCCGTTTAAACCTTCGATACACGGTGCCATAAATCAACTTGGCATCTTCGGAGAGGTGGACGGATAGCACCTATTAGCATCTGCCCCGAATCTCAGGCGAGACGTCCAGTCTCGGCCGCCATTCGGAGGGGAACAGAAGTCTCTTGCTTAGGTGAGGCCCAACTAGTTAGCTTGCTATTTTTTCTAACCGTATTCTTCCATTCTTTTTTCTCTTCTTCTAGTTTTATTTTTTTTTCACGTCCGAATAGTTGACTCACTTGTTAAGGTTAAGCAAGGGTGGTATGAGAGATAGAAAAATCCCCTGTGTTTCTTTTCGCCAAACAACTTGAAATCGAATATAGACAAAACAAACACAACCCTCTCCCTTAGGCGTACTATAAAATGACATATAGCCGCGACCTAAGTGGAGAATTTTTTAGGCACACTACAACGTGACATATAGTTGTAACCTAATTGGAAACTTGTTGAGTGTGTTTGGCCTAGAGTTGGAAATAAGAGCATGGAACGGACGGACAAGGAGCACTAAAAATGGATTTAGCGTTGGAAAGCTTGCTTAAACTCGCAACTACCATTCCTATATCCTCCTAATCTCTGCTACTTCCGATTATTCCAATATCATTTCAATGATGGCACAAAACAAGCACAAGATTAATTCTTAAACCTACTAACCAACCCTAACCCTAATAAGCTCTCTTAAACATAAAAATAAAAACACTTAGGATAGAATTGAACAAACTTATACATTTTTACTTGATTCGTCTAAAATAAGAACGAAACACTAACCATCTCTCAGTGGACGACCCGTACTCAACCGGCTTGCTGCATGCGAAACTGACTTGATTGCGGTAAGTAGGATATAGAACGCAGAGCATAAACCTGACGATCAAATGGTGCCATTGCCGGGGAGACGATAACATATTTCTTTCTTGTTATTCGTGTTAATATTTGTATATAAAAAGAAAAAAACTATCTTGTTATTTTAAATAATTTTTGCGCAGGTGTGCAAGGAAATCTGGGGCAAATCCAGTGAACAAATCAAGAAACAGAGGCTTGGATACAGGAGAACAGAACGAGAGGAGTGCACAGAACAAGTTTGAACCTCTAATTCATCATTCGCACCGTGGTTCCGCGGTCAAAGACAGGGAAGGGCAGCGGTTCCGCAACCAAATTTTAGCTTCTGAACCCCAATCTTTTTGTACGTCTTCACCTTCTCCAGAAACCCCTCTATACTCTACTGAGCTGTGTTTTCTGCAGGTTTCTTTGCACAAACAATGCCGCTAAAATAAAAACAAGATTGTGCTGTTTAATTTTTGTTTGTTTATCGCTTTGTATCAAATTAATACGGACATTAAGGGGCTTGAACACTAATTCAGATTGGGTGGGGATTTCATCACCCTTCCTAAGACCCTACAAATCACAAAAAGTATATGCATTACCTTGAGTTAATAAAAAAATAACGAGACTAAACCTATAATGACTTATCGCGCTCATTTAGGACAAGCGAAAGTTGTGGGAATCAGTCGTTTATTTAAACTTGACTTTGTGGTGTCTAAGCTAGACATGTGAGGAGGTAATTTTAAAAGGACCGTCTCATGGTGATTCGTGAGCGGAACCCTCCTTATTTCACTTGTGCTTATCTGGCCACAATTGGCAGTGAAGAGACGATTCGAGGGTTATCTTGCAACTTATCGCTTGGAAGTCTAGGAGCGGTCTAGTTGGACTTTGAAGACTCTAATTCTAAATGTTGCTTGTGCATTTTGTGATTGTGATTGTTTGAAGTTTAGTCCCATAATTCCGTATTTTTCAAAAAAAAATTCAAATATTTATAAAAATTCGCCCACTTTTCCACCTCTCTCTCTTTTCATATCATGGGTACCCCTAACCGACCTACTCTTGCCGAACTTTTGTACCCTCAACCAGATATTTCATCCTACAGTTCTTGCTTTTGGTATAACTTCAAACGATCCTTCCATGCCTAAATTTTTTTTGAAATATCGGATAGGCACTTTTTGAAACACCAATTGGATACCACAATCTACTTCATATCAATCGTTTCAAACCCTCACACCTTCTTACGTTGATACCCTATCTGAAAGTCATGTGGCGGCTCTGAAATCCATGTCCATTGCTGAGCACATTGAACAATCTCATAGCCGATCTTTCACTCCTTTCACCACTCCAAATTTCTTAGGACAACAATTCCAATCTCTTTCTTATCAAAGTGTTGATTCTAATCATGTCCATTCTACACATCCATTCAGTTCCTATCATTTCTACCCTACTTTTACACCTTCTCTGGATATTTCTTCTGAACATCAATTTGAGTGTTTCGCGTCTCCAAGCGAACTTGATTCTTTTATTGAAACTCTTTCACGGCCCATGTCCAGTCTTGAACGAACTTTGGAAGAATTTCAGATAGTCTCGTGCTGACAGATAAAGGAATTGAATGCATCCATGACCACACTCATACAACTTTACGAACCAGCAGCTAGTTCCTAACTAGCTCAAAATTTTCTCATGTATGATGAGGCGATAGGAAAATTTGATAACTTGAGTAATGAAAGTGAGCAACCCACCCTTCAGAATCAAACCTACTCATTCCCAATTGAATTCTACAACTCCAGTTTCGAAAATTTATCAAGTGCACCCAATGAGGATAGCATGTTTGATGAGTCGTGCGACTATGTAGTGTTTGATTTACCCGATTGTGAAGGGTCCATTTCAAGTGAAACCGTTGTCACTCCCTTTGATCTCTACATCTCCAATTTAGAAAACCAACCAAGTGCGATTTGTAATCCACCGATTGAAAACCATGCTTTTGATGAGGTGTCTGAGAAATTTAACTTTCGCTTGATTGAGAATATCAACGCCGGGGGTAATTTGGATGATGAATCCACAATTTTGGATGGGTTTTTCTCACCAATTCATCACGTTCCTTCAACTCCGTGTGGGCATCATCCCGAACCATTAACTGTTTTTCCCGAACCCCGTGTGCGTTTGGATGTTATTGATAATGATGAATGCATAAATGAGCTGAATGTTGAGGAGAATTTTGAGGATATCATAGAGGATGAGTCCGTTATTTTAGATGCGTCGGATGTTCCGATTTATCATGTCCCTCCCATTGACTGTGAACATCCTCCTGAACACTTAACCGACACCATTCATCAATCACTTCCCTATATCTTTTCCATCGTTTCCAAATTACAAGACGACGCATCAACTTCATCTCACATATATGGTTTCTCGAGTTCAGTCGGCCCATATTTTCTTGCGAATCTTGAGAGATTTGACTTCATTCCTCAACGGATTAACAAATTAGTACAGCTAGAAAATTCCAGTTTCACATCATTACAAACTGTACTAATTTATTCAATCAAATTTCAATCTCAAGTTCATGCTCTATTTCTTTCTCCCCTCCGTTCATCTTCTCATCTACCGAGACCGTACCCCATTTCCGCCCACACACGGTCTCGTGTATTCTTCATTTCTTTCCTCTATACGTTCTTTCTCCAACCTTGGCATTATCACGATACAATTTTTGAATGGTTGGTGTTAACTTTTGGTCTGTGTAAAGCCTTGTATAGATTGATAATGTTCCCTCCCACTAATTTTGAACTTCAACGCTTAGACAGTGGAAACACCGTTTCACTTAAATTTGGGAGGAACCATTTTGTGTGTATATATATTTTATTTTTATTTTTTTGCTTTTTCCTGTATTAAAAAAAAGAAGAAAAAAGGGGAACCGACAAATTTTAGCTACTCAACAATTTTGACCCTCTTTATGTGGTATGACAGTGAGGGCTCTGTCAAGTTTAAGTTTGGGGGTGTGCTCGGTAAGCTTTCTATCTTTGCATTTATGTGTATATTTTGCATTTGCATATTTATTTAAAAATCCATAAAAACTAAAAAAAAAATCAAAATATAAAAATTTTGTCCTCAAGTTAGCCAGTAAGGCAACTTAGATTTTATTCCCAAAATTTACCTTGGTAGGCTAGAAATAACTAAATCTTTTGCTTGGGAATTGAAAACCCTAAAAACAACCCTCCTTCAGTTTAACCTCGGTAAATATACGTCTCTACAGAATTTTTTAGAATTAAGTAATCTTGAGTTCGGTTCATGATATAAGTTGAGATAAAGGAAAAGTACTAAAAGTTTTATTGAAAGATAAGTCTGAAAAATAGTTTCTATTCTTAAGTCCAAATTCATAAAGTATATACCCTACAAACTGCACTTACACGCATCTTGAAACTTGGGATAGTAAAGAATACCTAAAAATACTCTTGCCGGCAAGCCTAGTATGAAAGGAAAAACATTACTTAAAGCTAACCACCAAAAGAGCGTCACTGAAAAATATATCCGGTCTTGAAAAGAAAAGGAAAAGAAAAAGAAAAGAAAAAGAAATATTGAAAGACCTAGAAACTGCTATTTACGCTTTAATAAACTCACACATTTAGTAATGGGCTGATTAGTGCCTCAGGAAGCAGTAATAGTCACATGAAAGGTGTGTGAGCAAATCCATCCACCATTAATAAAAAGAAGTAGTACTAGATATTAGGGCAATGGTACTATAGCTTGAATTGAATTCATGAGTGTAGGAGTGAAAATTTACACACACGTAAGGGTATACGATCGATATTTGGAGGAGAGATAGGAAAAAATAACAAGTCTTATATTTTCCGTAAAGATGATAAAAATTCCGGATTGGAAACCGCGCTTTAGAAGGAAAACTCAAGAGATACCGAGGTCTTTATAAATTGTCAAAATGTATGGGATCTTAGGTTGAATGAATAGAAAGTGTGAAGAATAATGGATGGACATTTTTAACTTAGGATGGTAGAGTTTCTAACTTAGATACTAAACCGTAGAATTATAATCGATGTAAACTTATGAAACTAACTTGATGGGGTTTTGTGGGTAGTTGTCACGCCCCGCTTCCCAGAGTACGCTAACTACGGCACGTGAAAGAGCCAACCATGCTACCTATGGCTAGAAAACACCCCTCCACAATCACATTACGACTGTCTATAGGATATCAAGAACAGTAAATATAAAAACTAGCCAGTACATGTCCATTTGCCAAAATAAAAGAGTCAAGAAAATGTATGAGCGGAAACGATATAGAATTCAATAAACAACATCTGGAAAATATGTCCCAACAGGGCTCACATCAAGAAATAAAAGTGCAGGAAAATAAGCTAAGAGTCTAAAAGCTAAACATCTTTAAATCATAAATAATCAATTCCTCACTGCTCGGCTTGACGGCTAAAGTACTCCTGTTCAGCCTGCGATAGAGATAGAGGAACTGGGTCATGCAGAACCCAGACGTCAGTGCATCATAACATCAAAACCATAGTAATAACCAGGATGTAACTATATAGGTAAACATGAATATAAAGAATAACACGGATATGAACGATGAGGTATGTATGTGTATGTGAAGTGCGGTAGAACCTAAACTGTGCTACTAGGTTAAAGTATTTGAAATCAATTTAATAGAATCGTCGATGTAACTCAATAGTATCCCGTGCGTGTCCGGGACCACGGTCAAGACTCTCGGGCTGAATCCGAGACATGCTGCTAGGCAGTAAACAGCTAACATGTACAGACGAATGATGTCAGCATCATCATCCCTGGGTTGGCCTAGCCTGTAAAGACTGATCGGTATAAGTATCGAACTGTTGAGTTACAGGTCAGGTTTCATTATTGATTTTCCCTTACCCCCAAGGTTATGTGTTACGCCCCGCTTCCCAGAGTACGCTAAATAGGCGCGTGACATAGCCAACCATGCTACCTGTGGATAGGAAAAATCTTTCCACAGTCACATTACGGCTGTAGAGATATCAAGAACAGGAAAGTAGACTAAACTATCTATTACATGTCCATGAGCCAGAATAAATGAGTCAAGAAATGATAATATGCGGAAGCAAAAGATACAATAAATGAACCACATGGAAAGTAAAACTGCATACCGATAGGATCTTCACCACTCGGTCTAACAGCGGAAATACTACTGATCAGTTTGCAACAAAAGTAGAGGATCTGGGCCATGCAAAACCAAGACGTCAGCGCGTCATAACATCAAACAATAATTTATAAACAGGGTAGCAAGACATGCAAGTATAATCATAAAAGGTAAAGCAATTGTAACAGTAATATAAATCAGGGCAGTGACAGGTAGTGTGCAGTGAGTAATCTAAACTGGTCTATTGGGTTAAATACTCTCAAGTCTTTGAAATCAATTTGATGAATCATCGATGTAACTAAATAGTATCCCATGCGTGCCCGGGACCACGGTCAAGATTCTCGGGCTGAATCCGAGACGTGCCGCTAGGCAGTAAAAGGGTAGTATGTAAAGATGAGTGATGTCAGCATCATCACCCCGGGGCTGGCCTAGCCTGTAAGACTGATCAGAACATGTATAGAACTGTCGAGTTACAAGTCAGGTTTCATCATTGATTTCCCCATACCCCCAAGTCAAAAGTGTTCAAGTCAGGTATTAAGTGATCTAAAGCTAGTGCCAACACGGGATCAGGCAGGTACAGGTTTGTCTGGATAGACAACAGGAATGGTCCGTAAGGACAACAGGTCAGGTTTGTTGGCATTAGACACAAGATCAGGTAACAGGTAAAGCCATGGTACATCAGGTCAAGTCAAATAAAGTATATATGTGTCATATCATGTCAAGAGTTGCACGGTACCATGTCGGGTCAAGTAATAGGTGTAGCAAGTCAAGTCAGGGTGTACAAGATATCACGTAGGTGCTTATAATCAAACCAGCATAAGTATGGGTACACAAAACAAGTATGGGGTACTAATATAATAATAAAATGGAATAATGTGATATGGTATGCAAATAGATATAATTTTAAGGATATGTATGCACAGTTATCGATTAGGGTTACATTTATAGTTCCAATATTAATTAGGATGCAATTTATTAAACATGGAGTGTTAATATCACAGTATTATGTAGTAATGTGATCTATGGATGCAATTATATGTATTTTAAATGCGATGGATGCAAACGGGTATCCGAAAAGTTATAAAACTATAAAATGGTAATGTGGGATGTACAACTAAGCAATATGTGATATAAATATTGATATAATAATATTAATATGGATAGCATATTCAAAGCGATTAATAACTATAAAAGTGGTATTGATTAACCATGCACAAGAAAGTTCCGTTCAGAAATTCAGCATCACCCTGATTTGTAAAATAACTTAAAAATAACAAACGTTCTCCAAAAGAGACGTATCTTATACCAAAACAAAGATAATTCAATAAGATTTTCATTTTTATAAGTATAAGCATCTTAGGTTGCCCCTACAAAAATCTATGAACATTCGAAGTTGAAAGTTTGCTGCTGGAATTTCCCTGGATAGCAGTTTAGAGACATTTTCATTTGCATTTTACGTTATTTAAACAATTTATTTTGCAAGTAAATATTTCATAGAGTTATAGTATTCTGAGTTAGCTTCGTAGCGAACTAAAGAACGTATACTAATGATTTTTCTATGATTTATAATGAATTTTATAAGGTAAGGTGTACAGTAAATTTCAGATTTGTCGTATCCGCTTTTTCAACGACATTTCATGTGTAAACTATAATATTTTCAAATGTATAATATTATAAAATGCATATTATAAACTAATTAAAGATAATAATAAGAAATATTATGACGATATATATTTTAAATGATATGGATGCAGTATAAGGTAATCTAGTATGTCACAAGATAAGTTTTCATGATCTAGATTTAAAATGATATAAACGGATGTAAACGGAACATCGAAACATTATAAAATTAAACATGGGGTACTAGATTTAAACTATAGGTATGGTATTTATTTAAATAGGTATAAAATGAATTATATAGCATGTAGCAAGATTAACTTGCCTAGACAGAACAAGAACGGATGTGTACGGAACGTCCTTCGTCGGCGAAATGTCGCGACGCGCGCACGGTACACAGAACGGTTCCAAACAACGCACGAGGGTGATCATGCAAGTCAGGTACGTTCACTGGATCACTCGGATCTTCAGCGACGAGCACGGCTCCGGCGGTGATCACCAGAATCAAGAAACAAGATCAAGAAAAAGAAAGAAGAAAGAAGAAGAAGAAGCAAGAAGAAGAGGTTCTGTATTAAATAAGGAAAGAAAAATTAAATAAATAAAATATATATAAATATATATATGCAGAGGAGAGAGAGAGAGAAAGGGGTTGCTAGTTTGTTAGGAAATTAGACTTAAAATTTTAAAAGATTTTTAGATTTAAAATTTTAGATAAGAGGTTTCTGTTTGTTAAAGAAATCGTATGAAAATATTTAAACTAAATTTTAAAATTAAATAAATTGAATTTTGGCAGGATACAAAAATATTTCAAAACACGCCCGGGTCGGGTCTAAAAATTCAGATTTAAAATACGAAAAATATGTGCGACTTTCAAAATTCAAAATGAATGCTCAGGTAACGAAAATGCATACCCCCAAGAACGGATGCGCGTACATGCGCGTAGCCATCCAAACACGTCTGTTTCACTGAACGGGACGAGAACAAGATGCACGGATGCTACCACAGGGTTAGGGGTATCATGCAGGCTATGAAATGCAATTTTAAATTATTTTACATGATTTAAAATGTTATATGGTAAAAGATGCAATGCCGTGTAAAATGCCAGTATGTAGTATACATGAGATGCACGTGTCTATGTAACAAGTCAGGGTAATCTATAAATGTGAATCAAACAGGTTCAAGCAAGCGGGTCGGGTCGAATGCAATGTAAAATGTAAAAATACCATTCGCACCCAAAACCCGTTAAATCAAGAAAATACCATAGATAAGTAAATACGGGAACTGGAATTGGTATAAATGAACTCGGTTGTTACATTATACCCAACTACAAAAAGAATTTCGTCCTCGAAATTCCAAGAACAAGAAAGGATAAACAATCAAGAAACTACAAGAATAGATGTGGAAACTTTTGCCGGATTTCATCTTTTCGTTCCCAAGTTGATTCTCCATGTGAGCGATTACCCCAAGAAACAAGTACGAGAGGGATAACTTTGTTCTTAAGAACCTTTTCCCTTCGATCCATAATCGATATCTGTCGCTCCTCAAAAGTCAAATCTTCTCGGACAGTCAGCTCCGAATGATCCAACACATGTGTGTCGTCTCGAACATACTTACGGAGTTGAGATACATGAAACACGTCATGAACATTCGCCAAGGATTGCGGTAACGCCAATTGATACGTCACTTCTCCAACACGCTCCAAGATCTCAAAAGGTCCAACGAATCGAGGACTGAGCTTGCCTCGACTCCCGAAACGAATAGCTCTTCTAGTTGGTGATATCTTCAAAATACTAAATCACCAACCACGAACTCCAGAGGTCTTCTCGATGTATCTGCCCAACTCTTTTGTCGGTCTTGTGCTGCTTTCACATGATTCTAGATAGTGTTAACCTTCTCAACTGTTTGCACGACCAAATCCGGTCCCAACAATCTTCGTTCTCTAACATCGTCCCAACAAACAGGTGAACGACACCTGCGACCATATAAAGCTTTGAATGGAGCCATCTGAATAGTCGCCTGGAAACTGTTATTGTAAGAAAACTCCACCAAATGTAGATGATCCTCCCATGAACCCTTGAAGTCTAACATGCAAACTCTCAACATGTTTTCAAGAATTTGGATCGTTCTCTCCGACTAGCCATCTGTTTGAGGGTGATAAGCTGTGCTAAACTTCAATTGAGTCCCCAAACTTTCCTGTAAGCTCCTCTAAAAGTGTGATAAGAAACGATTGTAACGGTCGGACACAATGCTCACCGGTACTCCATGCAATCTTACAATCTCCTGCTTATACCGTTCTGCCAAAGTTTCTGTTGATTGACCAACTCGAAATGGTATGAAGTGAGCTGTCTCGGTCAATCGATCAACAATCACCCAAACTGCATTGTTGTCCTCTGGACTCCGCGGTAAAGCTGTCACGAAATCCATGGTTATATGTTCCCACTTCCATTGAGGAATCGGAAGTGGTTGCAATAAACCAGCAACCCTTTGATGTTCAGCCTTAACTTGCTGACACACTAAGCACTTTGCTACAAAGCGAGCAATCTCCTGTTTCATGCCTTCCCACCAAAATGCTGTCGTAGATCACAGTACATCTTCGTGCCTCCTGGATGTACAGAATACGCGAAACTGTGTGCCTCCTTCATAACCTCTTCACGAATATCCCCTTTCGGCACACACAAACGGCTACCATATCGCAACGAACCATCTTCATGAATCAACAAGTCCGTTCGAAGTCCAGCTTCAACCTGTTCTCGAAACCTTTGCAATCTTGGGTTCTGTGGCTGCGCTGCTTTAATAATCTCGATCAATGACAACTGTACTTGCAGCTGCATCAACTGTCTTGAAGAACACGGTAGCACGATCTCCAACTCGAATCTCCGAAAATCTTCGATAAGCTCCTTCTGTGCAGTCAACATCCGAATTGCTGGCAACTGACTAAGCATATTCGGTCACAACATTAACTTTCCCCGGATGGTTCTTAAGATAAAGATCGTAGTCGGCCATCAGCTCCAACCATCTACGCTGTCTCATAATTAGCTCTTTCTGAGTGAACACGTACTTTAGGCTTTTGTGATCGGTGAATACTTCGACCCTTTCGCCCAATAAGTAGTGTCTCCAAATCTTCAAAACGAAAAACACCGCTGCAAGCTCTAAATCATGAGTTGGGTAATTCTTCTCATGGGTCTTCAACTGTCTCGATGCGTACGCTATAACCTTCCCATGCTGCATCAAAAGACATCCCAATCCTTTCCCAGATGCGTCGCTGTGAATCACCAATCCTCCGAAACTGTATGGCACGGTCAGAATAGGAGCGGTTATCAATCTCTATTTCAACGCCTCAAAAGCTGGCGCATACCTATCCGTCCACACAAATGGTACTTTCTTGCGTGTAAGCTTGGTCAGAGGCTCAGCCAAACGAGCAGAATTCTCCACGAACCTTTTGTAATACCCGGCAAGTCCAAGAAAGCTTCTGATCTCTGCAACGTTCTTCAGAATCGGCCAGTCTTGAACTGCTGCAATCTGTTGGATATATATGCCCTAGAGGCCTACATTGTATAGGATGCTTGGGATATGTATGTACATGACAGTCTTGCTTGATATGATAGTACGCTATTTGGTTTGACTTTGTCTTAACGTATAATATATTTTACTTGGTATTTATATATATATGTTGATAAAGCCCATAGGGTGTTTGTCTGACTACCGGCGTTGTGATGGCAGTCATACTAGTGGGAGCTGGATAGTCAATAGGCACACCCTTAGATGTCCCTGGTCGCAGGAGTATCGAGATTGGGCATCGATACTCCGGAGTAGACTAGTGTATACATATCTAGACCCTGACGAGGGGCAATGGATTGGTCCCGCAACCATTGGTGGTGTTCACCTAAGATTGTATACAGATGCTCACTGGGTGTGAGTACACCGGACAGGACTCGCCGAGAACTGACTGGATGGTATTATACCTAACGTCAGATAGCAGTTCTCAGGTGACATGTGTGCAGATAGTCCGTTGACTTAAGGTCATCATTTGTCTCGTGTGAGTTCCCACTGTGCTTTGATTGTTACCCTACCACGGCTCAAAGGAGTCGTGCAAACAGGTTTCAGTTGGGCACAGTACCGAGCCACATGGAGGCAGTGAGCGACTGTTAGGGATTCGTCTCTCCCGGTATAGGGAGTTGATATCGCACTGTGGTCGTTTGGTCATTACCATAAGTCCCTGGCCAGGGCTGATTGAGAATTACTGATAGGTTGATCAGTAGATTCTCGGATGGTGATAAAGCCATACCGACACGACTTGTACGGTTATTAGGGGTCTGACGTCCACCACCTCCCTAGACCATACATGCGATACTCTTAGACGAACAGACCGGACTGCGCGGATATTGTCACAGACAGGCTCAGTAGGATTTCAGATGGGTTACCTCATCAGCTTTCTTATCGACAACTACCTGTGGACCGTTACGTACAGCTAGTGCCGCTTGCGGTCTGTGGTTAAACCCACTGCCAGCGTAGTAGTCGAGTCTTTAGAGTCCCACACAGAGATTTCCCAAACCCAGGCGAAAAGATATAGAGGTCGTATGGTTTTACGACAAAGGTTCGGACGCATACGTGTTTGATCGCACGTGCGACATTCGGACAGTTTTTACTAGCCGGCTTTGGTTTAAGCCAGATTCTAGTATCAGGTTATTGGATTTATACAGTCTAAAGTTTTTCCGTGTTTTCACGGATGAGAGGGGCGTTCTCGTAATTTTCGGAGAAGCTTCTAGAAGGATGTGACATAAAAAGAGAGAGGTGGCATTTTCATTTAATGATTAAGTGACTCATTGTGAGTGATTCATCATATCATTAATGCATCATTAATTGCTTAATGACTCACATGATGAATCACCCACTTGATTTAATGAAACATGATGAATATTATCTTTTTATTCATTTCTTTTAATTCATTATGTTTCATATATATCAAGTGAGAAGCTTTATTCATTATAATATTATCATTATCTTCTTCTCACTCTCTCTCTTCAAGTTCTCTCTCCTTCACCAAATCCTAATCCTACCCCTCATGAGTTGAGAACAAGGATTAGGAAAGACTAATTACTCCATAACCTATCTCTACATCATCTTAGCTACTCTATTTAGCAACTAGAGAAACTAAGTAACCTCAAGTATAGAGGTTATAGCTTGGATTAGGGTTCTCGGGTGGATCGTCTATCACGGGAGAAAGCCGAAGAGGACGTGGAGATCCAAAGAGGCCGTAGACAACATCAAGACGAAGGACTAGAACCGTTTGGTATAATCTCTTCGCATAGTAGATTAAAACTCTAAAGCTTATGTTAAAACTTGTATAGCAAACGATTCGTACGGTTAATCGATGTTTGATCATAGAACTTGATTGTTATTCATATTTCCGCCTCCCCACAAGTATTGGGGTGTTGAACATCGACTTACAGTGGTATCAGAGCCTAGCTAAACAAGATTTAACTTGATTGCAAATTTGTACGAATTTCGAACGGAAAAACGAAGCCGGAAAACCCTAAAAATTTCAAGTTTCTGTCGAAATTTAAATGAAGTCCAAAAATTTTTCAGGCATGTTCAGAAAGCTTGTAATGACACCAGTAGAACACCCAAGAAAATTGGGGTCATGATTCGACCAAACGGTCGCGGATCAGCGGCGGCTCCCATAGGAGCCGCCGTGGTTCCGCCGCCGATTTGGCGAATCATGAACCCAAATTTCTTGGGTGGGTTCTCTGTAATATTTGGGATTTTCTGGAATATTTAATATTTGCTCAGGTTTCAGTTTTACAGAGCAGTTTTTGGAGCAATATTAAAGATGTTTAATCGATCGAAATTGTACAGTATTTGCATATTGGATTATATCTGTGATTGTATAATGTGTTCGTAAACCTCCCCTAACTGCTAGTATGTCAGTTGGCAGGGGGTTGCACATTTCTGTAATGATTTTAACTGTTTGTGTATATAAACTGTATTGGACTGTTGTGGTGATTAGCCGGGTTTTGTGATGGGTTATTGTATTAATTCATTTGATGTAAATGTAATTTGTTGTAATATTATTTTGCGGGGCACTTCCAGGTTGCGGTTGTAGCCACCGTTGTATTATTTCATTTTACTGTTTTTTCTCCTAGGACAGACCCAAGGTGGGGTGCATAAACTGCCGGGCGGGTAGTTTGCCGCACCCGTAGGGGTCGTGGGTGGGGTAATGGCTATTCATCACAACTGTGTAATCTGTCTTTTCTTGCAGGCTCAAAAGAAATACAGATTGCTTGCAAATCCAATATTGTTTATCTGTGTTCTGGAATGTATATCATTGCGTCAGACGAATGTAAAATATCTATATATATGATAGCTATTTAGACGTCACTTATGTTTTACACCCGCGCTAGCCCAGCCCCCGCTCTGTCGTTAGTTAAGTAACCTAACGGGTGATGACGGGACCCCGTGGCGAATGCGGATGGCATAAGAGGACGTCATATTTTCGTTGTTATCTGTAATGATAGGTTAAAGATGGGACGCATTATTATTAATGCAAAGAAAATAAAACCTAAACTGAATCGTTGGAACAATTTCTAAAAACCACTCGGTTTTCTTGAAAAAGCAAATTTTAAATGCGGAGCTTAAACCACTCCTTTTAATAAAAGCTATCTTAGTTCCTTCGATTAAATCAAGTTCATTACGTTAACGGTTTTTTGCCAAAAACCAGCCGTAACCCTCCGTCGTTTCAGATAGACAGCACATCGTATTCATGCTATGCTTGTTGGCCTACGTCAAGGCATAGTGTATGGTAGCAGTGTGTGTGCCTATTTGTTGCATAGATAGATGCATTAGTTTAATACAGACGTACACCTTGTTGGCCTACGTCAAGGGCTTGTACGATGTATTTAAATTGATCAGGACAACGACGGGTAGAACTTGACTTGCGTCTTATGACTTGTTGGCCTACGTCAAGGTCTATAAGAGCTTGGGGTAAAAATCACATCGGGAGTTTCAAACATAAAGGAAACTTGCAGATTTAGCTTACCTTCTGGAGTGTGGTGACTAGAGTGGCTTCCATCTAGGGCATCATACAATGATAGTTGGATCCCGATCCCACTGATGAGTAGAATTACTCTCGGGAATTTCTCTCACTTAACAATCAATGCTACAAACCAAGTAGGTGCCTAGAAAGGTGTTAGAGGGGCTACGCCTCCAGGGAAAAGAGGTTCTTTAATTAAGAAACTTCGCGAAAGCGTTGGAAAACCTCCCTCGAAGTACCAACACCAGCCTGGCTGAAAGGTTAAGCAAGAATTATGACGTGTGATTAAATCCTGACTAGTTCTTCTTTTAGGTTTTGAAGAAGGATTTGAGGAAACAGTGGGAGCCATCCTGTTTAGATAAATTAATAAACCAATCTAAACTTGCAAGAGCATATGCTGAGCGTTTTCTTTTCTCTCTCTCTGGCAGCTACCATGACTGGACTAAAACTATTACTCGAAAAGAATATACTAACCGGGCAGAACTATAAAGACTGGCTAAGAAACGTCAATATTGCGCTGACTTATGACAAAGTTGCATATGTTACCACCGCTGTTCCTCCCCTTATCCCAGGAACAGATTCCTCAGTTGCGGACAAGGAAGTTCGTAAAACCTGGGATCTAGACTGTGAGCGAGCTAAGTGTATCGTGCTGGCGTCCATGAATAATGAACTCCAGAAACAGCACGAGAGTATGGATATTGCATCCATATTCCTCCATTGCAAGGAATTGTATGGTGAACACTCCCGTATCGCGAGGTACGAAACCTCAAGGAAACTCTTCCAGATGAGGTTAGCTCCAGGATCGCCTGTTGGAGAGCACGTCCTCAAAATGATCACCCTCATTGAGGAACTCGCAAACCTGGGATGCGTGCTAGAGAATGATTTGTATATCGACTTGATTTTGCAGTCCCTTCCCCACACCTTCTCTCAGTTCGTGCTGAACTTCAACATGCACGAAATGGAAGCGGATCTTCCAAAGCTTCTCAATATGTTGAGGGTAGCAGAGACCTCCTTGAAAAAGGAGAAGACCCCCGTTCTGTATGTTGGCCAATCATCTTTTTCTAAAACTAAAGCAAAAACTAAAGGGAAGAAGAAGATGAAAGCCACCAAACCGAAGGGTGGGGTCAAGAAGGTACAGGGAACGAACAAGGCAGGAAGGGTGAAGGCAGAAAAGAACGAGTGCTTCTATTGTCACAAGCAGGGGCACTGGAAGAAGGATTGTCAGGCCTTCAAAGCCAAGGACATGAAGCAAGCAGTTGCTTCTACTTCAGGTGTGTTCGTAATCGAAAATTGTCTTTCAGTAAACTCTACTTCATGGGTACTTGATACCGGTTCTGGCTCTCACATCTGTAATTCTTTGCAGGATCTGAGAAATAGTAGAGTACTGGGGGCAGGTGATATGACTCTCCGGATGGGCAATGGAATGCATGTAGATGCAGTTGCAATAGGGGAATATCACCTAGGGTTGAATAGTGGAAACATTTTGGTATTGTATAACTGTTTTTGTATTCCCAGTATGTTGTGTAATATTATATCAGTATCTTTATTGTCTAATAAAGGATATAATTTTGTACTTGAAAGAAATGTCATGAACATTCTCCTAAATCAAGAACTGGTTGGGTTTGGCACACTGGAAAACGGAATATACATACTTAATCAACCACAAATTTTCAATATTCAAAACACGCGTAAAAGAAAGGCTCCAGATTCGAATCAAGCCTTCCTATGGCATTGTAGACTTGGTCATATAAATGAAACAAGGTTGACTAAGTTACATAAAGATGGATATCTAGATTCGTTTGAATATTCATCATATGCAACTTGTCAATCATGTATCAAAGGAAAAATAACCAAATCTCCGTTCACCGGACACGGAGAAAGAGCCACTGAACTCTTGGGACTAGTACACAGTGATGTATGTGGTCCGATGTCTATACATGCACGAAGTGGTCACTCCTACTTCATCACTTTTACTGATGACTTCTCTAGGTATGGACATGTGTTCTTAATAAAGCATAAATCCGAAGCTTTTGAGAAGTTTAAGGAGTATAAAAATGAAGTAGAGAAACAAACTGGTAAAAGCATCAAGACACTTCAATCTGATCGAGGTGGAGAATACTTAAGTACCAGTTTCCTTGAATACTTGAAAGCAAATGGAATACTCTCTCAGCTTACTCCACCTTATACACCTCAGCATAATGGTGTATCAGAAAGAAGGAATCGCACGCTATTAGATATGGTGCGATCAATGATGAGTAGTGCTGAGTTGCCACTTTCCTTCTGGGGATTTGCTCTAGAATCAGCCGCATATCTATTAAATAGAGTTCCAACTAAGTCTGTACCTACCACTCCATATGAAATGTGGTGTGGGAAGAGACCATATCTCAAGTATATCAAGATATGGGGATGTCCGGTATATGTTAAAAAGCATAATCCGGACAAGCTCGAGGCACGATCGGTTTTGTGCAAATTTGTAGGATACCCCAAGCATTCAAGGGGGTACATGGTCTACCACACTGAAGAACAAAAGGTGTTTGTCGCTCGTCACATTGTCTTCTTAGAAAACGAATTTCTTGCAAAAGAAATTAGTGGGAGCGCGGTAGAACTGGAAGAAATTCCAGAACCTCAAGCTGTAACCGAGGACTTAGAAGAATCTCAGATTTCAATAGAACATGACGAACCAACGCCACTCCGCAGATCTAGTAGGCTTTCTCATCCTCCTGAAAGATACTATGGTTTTCTTCTTGATGGGGATCGAGAGGATTGCATCATCGATGATGATGAGCCTACTAGTTTTCAGCAGGCTATCACAAGTAGCGACTCAGTAAAGTGGCTGGATGCAATGAGATCCGAAATGGAATCCATGTATACCAATAAAGTATGGACTTTAGAAGTTGCTCCTCCTGGGGTAAAACCAGTTGGGTGCAAATGGATCTTCAAAAAGAAGATTGGTACATTTGGACAAGTGGAAACATACAAAGCTAGACTAGTAGCAAAAGGTTTTCGTCAAAGACCAGGATTGGACTACGATGAAACTTTTTCGCCAGTAGCTATGATTAAATCCATTCGGATCATGCTTTCCATTGCTGCCTTCCATGACTATGAAATCTGGCAAATGGATGTAAAAACAGCTTTTCTAAATGGACATCTAGAAGAGAGTGTTTACATGGATCAACCAGAAGGTTTCTTAGACAGTGGGAGCAGCGGAAGAGTGTGCAAATTGCTTAAATCCATTTATGGGTTAAAGCAAGCATCGCGGAGTTGGAACATCTGTTTTGATGAAACAGTCAAGGAATTTGACTTTATCAAAAATATAGATGAACCATGTGTTTATAGGAATATTGTAGAAGGAGCAGTAGTCTTCCTCGTTTTATACGTCGACGACATACTACTGATAGGGAATGATATCACTATACTACAATCAGTGAAGCTCTTCTTGTCACAGAAATTCTCTATGAAAGACTTGGGAGATGCATCATACATTCTGGGCATTAAGATCTATCGAGATAGATCTAATAGAATATTGGGACTTTCACAGTCCAGGTATATAGACACTATACTAAAGAGATTTAGTATGGAAGATTCCAAGCGCGGCAATATGCCCGCTTGTCACAGAATCACCCTCTCAAAAGAGATGTCTCCAAAGACTGATGAAGAGAGGGCTCGCATGGGCATTATACCCTACGCTTCGGCGGTAGGATCAATAATGTATGCGATGTTATGTACCAGACCAGATGTAGCTTACACACTTAGTGTGGTAAGCAGGTATCAATCGGACCCAGGTGAGAAACATTGGATAGCGGTAAAGAACATTCTCAAGTACCTGAGAAGGACTAAGGAGATGTTCTTGATTTACGGCAATAAGGACCTCCAGGTAGAGGCTTTTACCGACTCCGGCTTCCAAAGTAACAAGGATGATTCTAAATCTATTTCGGGTTTTGTGTTTACCCTCAATGGAGGGGCGGTAAGTTGGAAGAGTTCCAAACAAGATACCGTCGCAGACTCAACTATGGAGGCTGAGTATATAGCTGCTAGTGAAGCCGCAAAAGAGGCTGTCTGGATAAGGAAGTTCATTTCTGAACTTCAGGTGGTTCCGTCCATTGCCAATCCAATACCTTTGTATTGCGATAACAATGGCGCTGTAGCTTTAGCGAAGGAACCAAGGTCCCATCAGAAATCCAGGCATATCTTAAGGCGGTTTCACCTAATCAGGGAGATCGTGGATCGTCGGGAGATCGAGATACGGAGAGTAGACACAAAAGACAACACGGCAGATCCATTCACCAAGGCCATTCCTCAAGAACAGTTCGAGAGGCTTTTTGAGATGTTGGGCATGCGGTACGCAAGCAACTGGATCTGGTAGAGACAGTGGGTACTCATTGCGCCAATTATAGGCCTTAGTGCAAGTGGGAGATTATTGGATATATATGCCCTAGAGGCCTACATTGTATAGGATGCTTGGGATATGTATGTACATGACAGTCTTGCTTGATATGATAGTACGCTATTTGGTTTGACTTTGTCTTAACGTATAATATATTTTACTTGGTATTTATATATATATGTTGATAAAGCCCATAGGGTGTTTGTCTGACTACCGGCGTTGTGATGGCAGTCATACTAGTGGGAGCTGGATAGTCAATAGGCACACCCTTAGATGTCCCTGGTCGTAGAAGTATCGAGATTGGGCATCGATACTCCGGAGTAGACTAGTGTATACATATCTAGACCCTGACGAGGGGCAATGGATTGGTCCCGCAACCATTGGTGGTGTTCACCTAAGATTGTATACAGATGCTCACTGGGTGTGAGTACACCGGACAGGACTCGCCGAGAACTGACTGGATGGTATTATACCTAACGTCAGATAGCAGTTCTCAGGTGACATGTGTGCAGATAGTCCGTTGACTTAAGGTCATCATTTGTCTCGTGTGAGTTCCCACTGTGCTTTGATTGTTACCCTACCACGGCTCAAAGGAGTCGTGCAAACAGGTTTCAGTTGGGCACAGTCCCGAGCCACATGGAGGCAGTGAGCGACTGTTAGGGATTCGTCTCTCCCGGTATAGGGAGTTGATATCGCACTGTGGTCGTTTGGTCATTACCATAAGTCCCTGGCCAGGGCTGATTGAGAATTACTGATAGGTTGATCAGTAGATTCTCGGATGGTGATAAAGCCATACCGACACGACTTGTACGGTTATTAGGGGTCTGACGTCCACCACCTCCCTAGACCATACATGCGATACTCTTAGACGAACAGACCGGACTGCGCGGATATTGTCACAGACAGGCTCAGTAGGATTTCAGATGGGTTACCTCATCAGCTTTCTTATCGACAACTACCTGGGGACCGTTACGTACAGCTAGTGCCGCTTGCGGTCTGTGGTTAAACCCACTGCCAGCGTAGTAGTCGAGTCTTTAGAGTCCCACACAGAGATTTCCCAAACCCAGGCGAAAAGATATAGAGGTCGTATGGTTTTACGACAAAGGTTCAGACGCATACGTGTTTGATCGCACGTGCGACATTCGGACAGTTTTTACTAGCCGGCTTTGGTTTAAGCCAGATTCTAGTATCAGGTTATTGGATTTATACAGTCTAAAGTTTTTCCGTGTTTTCATGGATGAGAGGGGCGTTCTCGTAATTTTCGGAGAAGCTTCTAGAAGGATGTGACATAAAGAGAGAGGTGGCATTTTCATTTAATGATTAAGTGACTCATTGTGAGTGATTCATCATATCATTAATGCATCATTAATTGCTTAATGACTCACATGATGAATCACCCACTTGATTTAATGAAACATGATGAATATTATCTTTTTATTCATTTCTTTTAATTCATTATGTTTCATATATATCAAGTGAGAAGCTTTATTCATTATAATATTATCATTATCTTCTTCTCACTCTCTCTCTTCAAGTTCTCTCTCCTTCACCAAATCCTAATCCTACCCCTCATGAGTTGAGAACAAGGATTAGGAAAGACTAATTACTCCATAACCTATCTCTACATCATCTTAGCTACTCTATTTAGCAACTAGAGAAACTAAGTAACCTCAAGTATAGAGGTTATAGCTTGGATTAGGGTTCTCGGGTGGATCGTCTATCACGGGAGAAAGCCGAAGAGGACGTGGAGATCCAAAGAGGCCGTAGACAACATCAAGACGAAGGACTAGAACCGTTTGGTATAATCTCTTCGCATAGTAGATTAAAACTCTAAAGCTTATGTTAAAACTTGTATAGCAAACGATTCGTACGGTTAATCGATGTTTGATCATAGAACTTGATTGTTATTCATATTTCCGCCTCCCCACAAGTATTGGGGTGTTGAACATCGACTTACACAATCTTCCCTGGATAAATGGCGATTCCATCTCCAGCTACGATATGCCCCAAAAACTTCACTTCTTCAAGCCAAAACTCGTACTTGCTCATCTTTGCATACAATCTTTCTTGCCTCAATGTCTGCAGTGCAATCTTTAAGTGTTCTGCATGCTCTTCAATACTCCTCGAGTAAACCAGAATATCATCAATGAACACCACTATAAATTGGTCCAAGAATGGTAAAAAGATTCGGCTCATCAAGTCCATAAATATCGCCGGTGCATTCGTTACTCCGAATGGCATCACTAAATACTTGTAATGTCCATACCAAGTTCGGAACGCAGTCTTGCAAATATCTTCTGATTTAACTCGGACCTGATGATATCCAGACCGCAAATCCAGCTTCGAGAATACCCTCGCTCCACTAAGCTGCTCGAACAATTCGCCAATGCGAGGGATCGGGTACTTGTTCTTAATAGTCACCCGGTTTAATTCTCGATAATCGATGCGCATCCTCCTTGTGCCATCTTTCCTCTTTACTAGAAGAACTGGAGCTCCCCAAGGTGAATTGCGCGAACTCAACCCTTCTCTAGCAATTCGGTAACCTGCTTCTTTACTTCTTCCAACTCTACTGGTGCCATCGGATAGTACGCCTTTGAGATTGGCGCTGCACCAGGAACAAGATCGATCGCGAACTCCACATCTCGTTTTGGCGGTAAACCCGAGATGTACTCGAACACGTCCATGAACTCTCAAACTACAGCTGGTGCTTTCTCCTTATCATCTTCCATTGACGAAAGAACATTGCTTGTCAGTCTAGCCCTAAACTCGACTAGCTCGACAGAACTACTTCATCCAGCAAAACAAACTCCGGATGTCCGGGAATCTGGAAAATCACTTTCCTTTCCTTACAATCAATATGAGCGTGGAAAGCGCCAAGAAAATCCATTCCCAAGACAACAACAAACAAGGAATGCACCGAAATTGAATAATTCCAATGCGGGAAGGATATGAACAAGTAGGATACCAAGATGACTTCATCTGTAGTCAAGATACTGAAGAGGATTAAGCACGGTAAGCATGATTCAAGCTGGCGGTAAAACAAGAACTGGTAAGCAATGAAACCGAGAGAAGCAAGGTAATATAACAACCATGAAACAAGGAAGTGAATCAAGACCAGGACTCCAAGTTACTTAAATAGAGTACCGCATTGTAACCATGCTGCAGTTCATGGGTACAATTACATAACTCCACTCAAGTCGCCCAAATCCTAGTATCGGAATCAAGGAACAGGGAGAAACAATTGTGAACCAAAAAGGTTTCAAGTCGAGATGCAAGTGGTTTGCATATCGTCAAGGCGAAGGATAAAGAAGGATATGATTTAAGAATTACGAAAACAAGGTGGCAGGACATGTTCCTACTCACGAGTATTCTGATTCGTGTATTGGGTCCAATACCCAACTACAAAAGAATCAAACTCGATTAACCTATATCCTATGTCTCTGATACCAAAAGAACCATGTCACGCCCCGCTTCCCAGAGTACGCTAAATAGGTGCGTGACATAGCCAACCATGCTACCTGTGGATAGGAAAAATCCTTCCACAGTCACATTACGGCTGTAGAGATATCAAGAACAGGAAAGTAGACTAAACTATCTAGTACATGTCCATGAGCCAGAATAAATGAGTCAAGAAATGATAATATGCGGAAGCAAAAGATACAATAAATGAACCACCTGGAAAGTAAAACTGCATACCGATAGGATCTTCACCGCTCGGTCTAACAACGGCAATACTCCTGATCAGTCTGCAACAAAGGTAGAGGATCTGGGCCATGCAAAACCCAGACATCAGCGCGTCATAACATTAAGCAATAATTTATAAACAGGGTAGCAAGACATGCAAGTATAATCATAAAAGGTAAAGCAATTGTAACAGTAATATAAATCAGGGCAGTGACAAGTAGTGTGCAGTGAGTAATCTAAACTGGTCTATTGGGTTAAATACTCTCAAGTCTTTGAAATCAATTTGATGAATTATCGATGTAACTCAATAGTATCCCGTGCGTGCCCGGGACCACGGTCAAGATTCTCGGGCTGAATCCGAGACGTGCCGCTAGGCAGTAAAAGGGTAGTATGTAAAGATGAGTGATGTCAGCATCATCACCCCGGGGCTGGCCTAGCCCGTAAGACTGATCAGAACATGTATAGAACCGTCGAGTTACAAGTCAGGTTTCATCATTGATTTCCCCATACCCCCAAGTCAAAAGTGTTCAAGTCAGGTATTAAGTGATCTAAAGCTAGTACCAACACGGGATCAGGCAGGTACATGTTTGTCTGGATAGACAACAGGAACGGTCCGTAATGACAACAGGTCAGGTTTGTTGGCATTAGACACAAGATCAGGTAACAGGTAAAGCCATGGTACATCAGGTCAAGTCAAATAATGTATATATGTGTCATATCATGTCAAGAGTTGTACGGTACCATATCGGGTCAAGTAATAGGTGTAGCAAGTCAAGTCAGGGTGTACAAGATATCACGTAGGTGCTTATAATCAAACCAGCATAAGTATGGGTACACAAAACAAGTATGGGGTACTAATATAATAATAAAATGGAATAATGTGATATGGTATGCAAATAGATATAATTTCAAGGATATGTATGCACAGTTATCGATTAGGGTTACATTTATAGTTCCAATATTAATTAGGATGCAATTTATTAAACATGGAGTGTTAATATCACAGTATTATGTAGTAATGTGATCTATGGATGCAATTATATGTATCTTAAATGCGATGGATGCAAACGGGTATCCGAAAAGTTATAAAACTATAAGATGGTAATGTGGGATGTACAACTAAGCAATATGTGATATAAATATTGATATAATAATATTAATATGGATAGCATATTCAAAGCGATTAATAACTATAAAAGTGGTATTGATTAACCATGCACAAGAAAGTTCCGTTCAGAAATTCAGCGTCACCCTGATTTGTAAAATAACTTAAAAATAACAAACGTTCTCCAAAAGAGACGTGTCTTATACCAAAACAAAGATAATTCAATAAAGTTTTCATTTTTATAAGTATAAGCATCTCAGGTTGCTCCTACAAAAATCTATGAACATTCGAAGTTGAAAGTTTGCTGCTGGAATTTCCCTGGATAGCAGTTTAGAGACATTTTCATTTGCATTTTACATTATTTAAACAATTTATTTTGCAAGTAAATATTTCATATAGTTATAGTATTCTGAGTTAGCTTCGTAGCGAACTAAAGAACGTATACTAATGATTTTTCTATGATTTATAATGAATTTTATAAGGTAAGGTGTACAGTAAATTTCAGATTTGTCGTATCCGCTTTTTCAACGACATTTCATGTGTAAACTATAATATTTTCAAATGTATAATATTATAAAATGCAGATTATAAACTAATTAAAGATAATAATAAGAAATATTACGACGATATATATTTTAAATGATATGGATGCAGTATAATGTAATCTAGTATGTCACAAGATAAGTTTTCATGATCTAGATTTAAAATGATATAAACGGATGCAAACGGAACATCGAAACGTTATAAAATCAAACATGGGGTACTAGATTTAAACTATAGGTATGGTATTTATTTAAATAGGTATAAAATGAATTATATAGCATGTAGCAAGATTAACTTGCCTAGACGGAACAAGAACGGATGTGTACGGAACGTCCTTCGTCGGCGAAATGTCGCGACGCGTGCACGGTGCACGAAACGGTTCCAAACAACGCACGAGGGTGATCACGCAAGTCAGGTACGTTCACTGGATCACTCGGATCGTCAGCGACGAGCACGGCTCCGGCGGTGATCACCGGAATCAAGAAACAAGATTAAGAAAAAGAAAGAAGAAAGAAGAAGAAGAAGCAAGAAGAAGAGGTTCTGTATTAAATAAGGATAGAAAAATTAAATAAATAAAAAATATATAAATATATATATGCAGAGGAGAGAGAGAGAGAGAAAGGGGTTGTTAGTTTGTTAGGAAATTAGATTTAAAATTTTAAAAGATTTTTAGATTTAAAATTTTAGATAAGAGGTTTCGGTTTGTTAAAGAAATAGTATGAAAATATTTAAACTAAATTTTAAAATTAAATAAATTGAATTTTGGCGGGATACAAAAATATTTCAAAACGCGTTCGGGTCGGGTCTAAAAATTCAGATTTAAAATACGAAAAATATGTGCGACTTTCAAAATTCAAAATGAATGCTCAGGTAACGAAAATGCATACCCCCAAGAACGGATGCGCGTACATGCGCGTAGCCATCCAAACACGTCCGTTTCACTGAACGGGACGAGAACAAGATGTGCGGATGCTACCTCGGGGTTAGGGGTATCATGCAGGCTATGAAATGCAATTTTAAATTATTTTACATGACTTAAAATGTTATATGGTAAAAGATGCAATGCCGGGTAAAATGCCAGTATGCAGTATACATGAGATGCATGTGTCTGTGTAACAAGTCAGGGTAATCTATAAATGTGAATCAAACAGGTTCAAGCAAGCGGGTCGGGTCGAATGCAATGTAAAATGTAAAAATATCATTCACACCCAAAACCCGTTAAATCAAGAAAATACCACAGATAAGTAAATACGGGAACTGGAATTGGTATAAATGAACTCGGTTGTTACATTATGTGTTCAAGTCAGGTGTTTATGATATGAATCTAATGCCAACACAAGATCAAGCAGGTACAAGTTTTGTCTATGTAAACAACAGGTTACATCTGTCAGGACAACAAGTCAGGATTGTCGGCATTGGTAACAAGATCAAAGTATCAAGTCAAGTAGTGTGTCAGGACATGTCATGTGATGCATATGTATCAAGTGGATACCAAATATGAAACTGTAATCGATATCGGAATCACAGTAAAATAGTGTTGATGTCAGGATGCATATGTATCTATCTGTAATAACCTATATATATATCCATGACTATGTATGATGTAAAATAGTGCTGATGTCAGGATGCATATGTATCTATCTGTAATAACCTATATATATATATATCCACGACTATGTATGATGTAAGCTAGATAACATGTCGCACTAATATAGAAGTAACATGATATAATGAGGTTCCGGCATGCAACCAGATATGCAATAGACAGTACGAATATGAACGGATATCGAAAAACGGTAAAACTATGACATCGGATACATAATTAAAATACATGTATTATTTTTATTTATATGGATATAAATATATTATCATAGCATGTTGCAGGATGAAATTGCCTGATCGGATCTCACGATGGGGTACGTATGTCACGTTCGACATCGGATAAACATCGCGATACACACACGCGTATACAAGACTGGACTTGGCTGATCCAAAGACGTGACCACGCTGGGTGAGGATGCCGACTGGGTCGCCCGAATCGTCGACGACGTGCACGACTCTGACAACGGCCAAGAATAGAAAAGAAAGAAAAGAAAGAAAGAAAAAGAAGAAGAAAGAAAGAAGAGAAGAAAGGAGAAGAAGAAGAAGAAGAATGGGTTGGCTTGGGGTTTCTAGGGACAGAGGAGACGAGGGGGTGGCGACGGCGACGATGGGCAGCCGTCGACGTCAAAGGGCAGCGGGGTTTCTTGAGTTGCTCGGGGGTGCAAGAATGGGTGCTTGGGATTGTGGTGTCAGGGTCTGCAGTGGTGTCGGGGAAGAAGTAGGAGAGGGATGAGAGGATGATGGCGACGAGGTGAAGTCGATGAGGTGGTGGGTGATCGGCGATGAGGGTGCAGGTTGAGGTCGAGGTCGATGGGTTTCTCAAGTTGTAGGGTTGGCATCGGGTGCTCGAGGGATGTAGGGTTGATGGTGGTGGTGGTTTTGGGAGGTCGGGAGACGAGAGAGGGACGAGGAGGTGATGAAGGTGAAGTTAGGACGGTCGTGGGGAGGTCGGCAATGAGGGCTTGGATCAAGATCGGGTTCTTGGGTTTGGGTCATCGGGGTGAAGGAGGAGAGGAGAGAGGAAGAAGAGAGGAGGAGGTGGTGAGATGGTGAGGAGGTCGAGGTGATGGAGTTGGGAGGGTCGGCGGCGGAGGTTTGGCGAAGGCAAGGCTAGGCTTTTGGGCATAGGTTCTCACGGAGGAGGCAAAAGAAGAAATTTTGAAGAGAGAGAGAGAGGTGTTGTGATATATTAACTATATATATATATATATATATATATATATATATATATATATATATATATAGAGAGAGAGAGAGAGAGAGAGAGAGAGTAATCTGAGAGGAGAGAGGGATTTGAGGATTTAATATTAGTTAGGATTTAAAAATATATATTATATATAAGTTTTATAAACTTTTAAGGTTTTAAAATATTTTAATATATAATCTAGGATTTTATGGCTAGTACAAAAATACTCCGAAAAATACCCGGATCTCATCTAAAAATCTAGTTTTAAAATACGGATAATATACGTATCAGCCAAAACCATAATGCGATTTCCGGTTAAATAAAATGCATACCATCAAGAACGGATACACGTAAATGCATGTAGCGATCCAAACGAGTCCGTTTCATTAAACTGGACATGAACACGATGTCTGGATGCAACCATAGGGTGTGGGGTATGATACATGCCGTGCTAGATATTAAAAAATATTATTTGACTATAATATGTATTATTTAAAAATATAAACAGATACAAGTATATATCAAATCTAAAAGTGTCCGGATCCTCTATACTGGTAAAGATATAGCGTAATCTTAAACCATAATGGGTTTCAAGCATGCGGGTAGGGTCGGATATAACCACAGATACCAAATGCACTATCCGCATCCAAAACAATAATAATCAAGAAATAATCGCAAGATTAGAAAAATACCCAAATAGAATATGGTATATATTCATTAGGGTGTTACAGTAGTATCCGTTGAAAACCCTCAGGAGACAACACTCCTCCTACTAGGGACACCTAGAGATTTAACGTCTTATTGCACACGCTAAGTGCAACCGTGATGCCTACGAAAATGAGCTTAGGACATTTTGAAAATAAAATGGTTTTGCTCGGGACGAGCAAAAGATAAGTTTGAGGGTATTTGTTCACACCAGAATATTGCATTTAATACCGCTCATTCTTATGCACATTTGTATATAGATAGGTGTTTTTGATCCGTATTTTCTATATGATTACAGGTTACAGATTCTTAGTCCAGAACAATGCAAATCATGCAAAATCTCTGCAGTTATGACAAAATTCAGAATAATTGCCGAGAATAGATAAAATCCAGGTTCCGGCCATCCACATCCATCTGGTGTTATTTGCCAGTTCAAGAGATAAGACGAGAACAACCGTCATTCGTGTCTCAAACAAACGCAAAGCACGAGAGGGGCAGCACAAGAAACAAGGAGATAACGCGGAGCTCGAGGGGGATCAAGGCCAAAAGACAAAAAGTGTTGCCATTTTGGACTGTTGCAAATCTAAGAATATTTTGGAACTATTTTGCAAATTGGAACCTGTAAGACAGAAGAAAAAAGCAACACGAGAACCCACACGAAAAACGGTGCACCAATTCCTCTAAGCGACCATGGAAGGGCGAAAATTCGGCCATAATGGTGGGGGATCCGCGGCCATACCGTGGTGTCTCACGAACAATTTTCATGGGTGTTTTTGTAATTGTATAAGGACTCAGAATATACCCTTAAGGTTTCACTTCTTTGCCTATATATACTCTAGATCAGAGCCAAACCATGGATGCTTTACTTTTCTTAGGATTAGTATAGTTTAGTGTATTTTCCTCTTCCTCTTTATCTTTTCTCCATTGAAATGTAGTGAGAGCTTTTGAGTGGAAAAATAATAAAGATGGGAGTTTTATTTAGCTTGTATTTTTATTACTTGTTTGTTATTTTCTTAGTTGTTTAATTGTGTTTTTTTTCTTTGATAAGTAGTTGTTGGTTTTCTTTATTTGTTCTTCTTCTTTTCTAATTTCTATTTTTAAGCAATAATACTCAATAGAGTCTCTTGCTTAGGTGAGAGCCCAAATAGTTAGCTTGCTATTTTTTCTAACCGTATTCTTCCATTCTTTTTTTTCTTCTTCTTGTTTTATTTTCTTTTCATGTGTGAGCAGTTGACTCACTTGTTAGGATTAAGGAAAAGTGGTATGAGAGATGGAAAAATATCTTGTTCTTCTCTTAGCCAAACAACTTGAAATCGAATCTAAACTAAAAAACACAACCCTCTCCTTTAGACACGCTATAAAGTGATATATAGCCGCGACCTAAGTTGAGAATTCCTTTAGGCGCACTACACCGTGATATGTAGTTGTGACCTAATTGGAGACTTGTTGCGCGTGTTTGGCCTCGAGTTGGAAATAAGAGTATGGAATGGATGGACAAGGGGCGCTAGAAATGGATTTAGCGTTGGAAAGCTTGCTTAAACTCATAAATACCATTTCTTTGTCCTCTTAATCCCCGTTACTTTCGATTATTCCAATATCATTTCAATGATGGCAGAAGACAAGCACAAGATTAATTTCTAACTCTACCAACCAAGCCTAACCCTAACAAGCTCTTGTGAACATAAAACTACAAACATTTAGGATAGAATTGAACCAACTTATACATTTTTACTTGACTCGTCTAAAATAAGAATGAAGCACTAATCATCTCCCAGTGGATGACCCGTACTCAACCGGTTAGCTACATGCGAAACCGACTTGATTGCTGTAAGTAGGACATATATAATGCATAACATAAACCTGACGATCAGGAACCGCACAAGTCACTATGACGATCTCAGGTTTACAGACTAATACATACTAATGTCACCATAGAACTGCTATCTGACGATAGGTATAGTATCATCTAGAAGTTCTCGGTGAGTTCGTTCGGTGTACTCAGTCTCCAATGAGCACATGTATACAATCTTTGGTGTTAAAACACCAATGGTTGTGGGTCAACCATCGCCTCATACATGGTCAAGAAACGTATACACTGGTCTACTCTGGAATAACAATGCCCTGTCTCGATATTTTCTCGACCAGGAATATTTAAGGATGTGCTTGTGGGCTACTCAGGCCCCACTAATATGATCTCTATCATAGTTCTGGTAGTCAAGTAAACATCTTATGGGCTTTATCAACATGTATCAATGAAATAATAAATTAAAACAAATACACATGTTAAGATAAAGACAAAGCAGATAGTATACTATCATATCGAGGAATACCGTTTTTACATATATATGTCCAAGCATCCACTATAATATACAATAATGGCCTCTAGGGCATACATATCTAACAGCTCGCGTGTCGGGTGCTGTACATATTCCTCTTATCTAGGATAGACGGAGGTTTATTGACCGTGGGGATTCTTATCTCTGGCAGGTGTAAACAAAACTGCCTTTAATTACCCCTCACATTGAGACGAGAGAATCTCTGATTAACGGGTCTTGCTGTTATGCGAACTCATTATGAAACGCGTGTATATGGACATGCAAAGTCTGTTTAATTCATTTTTTTATTATATTTTTTTATTAAAAGTGATCGTGACGGGAGGGTGTGTTTCCTGATTAAAAATCAGGAATTACCTCAATAAGGTATCACGTGCTCACACGTGACCAATGGTCACGTGTTGACACGTGATAGTTAAAACAGAAATAAAAACAACGGCTGAAGTAGGACCCAATTGGAGGTATCACGTGCTCACACGTGACCAATGGTCACGTGTTGACACGTGATAGTTAAAACAGAAATAAAAACAACGGCTGAAGAAGGACCCAATTGGAGGTATCACGTGCTCACACGTGACCAATGGTCACGTGTTGACACGTGATAGTTAAAACAGAAATAAAAACAAATGGTTGAAGGAAATACCTCAATGAGGTATCACGTGCTCACACGTGACCAATGGTCACGTGTTGACACGTGATGGTTAAAATTGAAGCGTAAATAAACGCTGAGAAAAGGACTCAATTGGGGGTCACGTGCTCACACGTGACCAAGGGTCACGTGTCAGCACGTGACTGGCTTCGAAAGCCTTACAGTTTAATAGAATTAAATTCTAAAAGTTTCTAAATCTTTCCAAATGGAAAAAGATTATAGGGACCGTTGGATTAAAAATCCAAGGGTGATTAAAAATCACCAATTTATGGAAAAAATCTTAGACAAGGAAAGATTTCCCCTAAATCTCACCGAAAATAACAAACAGAATATTTTTGGATTTAAAATCCAACGGTGAATAAAATTCACTGAATGATCTAAAGGATCATATTAATTATGAAAACAAATAAAATCTTTCAATGAAAGATTTACTAAACAATTTATTCTTTTCCTTCTCCTATAAATAGGAGCCAAGAGAAGAAAAAAAAAGGAGAGATATGTTGGAGATATTGCCCTCAGAGTCAATTATTGGATCACAGGCACGTGATTGCGATGATTGAGGGAGGACCTATCCCGGTAAGACAGTCTTACTCGAGATGATAGTATGCTATCTGGTTTACCTTTATCATCGTGTACTGCTTCAGGTGACCTGACAGGTCGCTATTGCACGTTGATAGAGCCCCTAGGATTCTTGCTTGACGACCAGCAGTATGAGGGCGATCATATACGTGAGAGCTGGGGTCTACAAGCATATCCTTAAAAGGTCCCTAGTCGTGGGAGTTTCGAGACAGGGCATCGATTCTCCAGAGTAGACTAGTGTATACAGTCGAGACCCCGTCGAGGGGCGGTGGCCGGTCTCACAAGCCACTGGTGTCAGTTGGTTCACCTAAGATGTATACAGGTGCTCATTGGGTTATAGGTACACCGGACAGGACTCGCCGGGAACATGCTAGTTGGTCTTATACCTGACGTCAGATAGCAGTTCCCAGGTGACATGTGAACAGGTTAGTTCATCGACCTAGGGATCGTCATTTGTCTCGTGTGAGTTCCCACTGTACTTTGATTACTACCCTACCACGGCTCAAAGGAGTCGTGCAAACAGGTTTTAGTTGGGTACAGTCCCGAGCCACATGGAGGCAGTGAGCGGATCTTCAGGGGTTCGTCTCTCCCGGTATTGGGGGTGAGGTCGCGCTGTGTCTAGGAGAGCCATTACACGAAGTCCTTGGCCAAGGCAGGAGATTTACTGGTAGGTATTCCAGTAGTATCTCAGGGTGTTCTGGGCTACACTCCGACACGACTTGTACCGCTTTTGGGGGTCTGACTTTTACCAACCCCCTAGGCCCGACATGCGATGCTCATAGACGAACGGACCGGACTGTACGGATATTGTCACTGACAGGCTCAGTAGGGTGTCAGGATGAGTTCGCTCATCGACGTCCCTTTTGGTCAATAGCTGGTGGCCCGTTACGTATTGGCTTATACCTCTGACGTGCTAGTGGTTAAATCCACAGCCATAGTATTGACGAGTCTTTAGAGTCCACCACACATTCAGTTACTCAGCTTTCGGGCGAAACGCTGTAGAGGCCGTATGGAGATATGGCAGGGTCCGATCAGATACGTGCGGTATTGCACGGATCAGGATAGGACGGTTTGTACTAGAGGCCGTATAGTTATATGGCAGGGTTCGATCTGATACGTGCGGTATTGCACGGATCAGGATCGGACGAACATTACTAGCCGACTTTGGTTTAAGCCGGATACTAGTTTAGTACAGTGTAGATTTTGTCTCATTGCATTTGTATCCGGACGGAATACAGATGCGGGTGTGTATGCACAGTATTGGGGTTTTCCTGTAATTTATTACGGGACCAGTTTTCTGGAGTTGCCAGTTTGCATTCCGTTCCGGCCGGTTTTCCTTTGTTCTTTCCCGGCCGGACTTTTCCGATGGAGGGAGTTATTTGCAATTGTGCAAATAACATTTGTGGAGGGGGTTTCTTGCAATTGTATTGATTATGATATCTTTCTTCCATCACTTGCATTAATTAAGATTTGAAAGGGTATGGTTTGGGTGTATGTTTGTGATGATAATGTTTTGGTTGTGGTCACCCCTTCACCTTTTACTACCATCACCTCCCTTCTTGTGTTTTTGTTTTTCCTCCACCATTCTCACATATATTTTGGCCGGCCACAAATTTAGAGGAGGAGAGAAAATGAGAGGTTTCATTTTTGGTGAAAGAAATTAATCATCCATCTCATTTTCATTGCTACAAAAATCCCCAAGTTCATATCTTGTTGATTCCTCCATCAAGGCAACATAACCCCAAAGAGACAAGCATCATCTACACTACATTCTACAGCACTTCTTGGGCATGTCGACTTGCCAGCTTCATGCCCGAGTTGCCTCGGTATAGAGGCGGGAGCCCGTAAAAGATGCAGGCGATGTGGTGCCCTTCCGGCGAGGAGGCGACGACCGGAGTTTCCGCAAGAGATCGGGACGATGACGAGAAGACCGGAGGACTCGGATCACTCGGTATATCTCTTCCCTATCTTGTTAGTTAGCTAGGACAAGTTTAATGGCCCGATCCGGGGTTTAGTGCGCGGTGGTGCCGGTTTGCAAAGTTCGCAAAATTAAAGTTTATCACCGTTTCCGCATTTGGCCGTCGGATTGACGGCCGGGGCACCGCCGTGCACTTACAGTGGTATCAGAGCCTCGCCATTAACTTCGTCTAGCTTCGTTTGATGTGTTTGCATTTCCGATCGACCAAAATTCCAAAACTTGCATTTTTGTTCACATCAGTTTTCTGTTGAAATTTTTTGGTCTCTAAAAATCTTTCAGGTTGTCTCAGAATGATGTGCAGGGAGTTCTAAGAACACTGTAAAAATTCGACGCAGTGACTCGATCACTGAAGCGCGGAACCGCGGCCAAACCCCCGCTTGGGCCGCGGTTCCGCCGCACATTGGTGTCGTCACTGCATCAATTTTTTCCAGTGGGCTTCTGGGCTTATTTTAGGGGTTTTGGAATATTAATATTGGGCCCAGATTTTCTGTGAGTGCTACAGTATTGCTTGGGGGCCCACTTGTTAATTTTTGATCGATCGGATATTTTAAACACATTATTTCACAGTATTTACATTATATCTGCGACCGTGAATGTCACTTGATCGGTAAATCCAGTCTAACTGCTATAGCCCGGTTAGACGGATTTGCGAACGTGACTTTCACGTTGATGTTCTGTGTTTTTGCTGTGATGTTGCGGATCGGTCGTGGGGGATAGCCTGGATGCAATGCTAGTACAGTGTTGTTGTATTATGTACATTTGATATTGCGGGGCGAGCGTCCGACATGTGGACTGCCGTCACTGCCTGTTTGTATTATTCTTTTGGGGCACGACCTGGTTGCGGTCGATGTACCCGTTGTATGTATATTTTACTTTCTGTACTAGGGTTACCCCGCGGAGGGGTGCACGGATAGCCGGGTTCTAGAAGGCAACAAGCCCGCATCTCATGGCATTGGGACGAAGGGGGCTTCACTCCAGGATTGGCGGGCTATTCGTCGCACTCGTAGGGGGTACAGGTTGACCCAGGAGGGGTGCCCAAGTTACCGGATTCCGTGAAGTGCTGGGTGGTCCATTCACGGTGTTGAAGGGGGCTGCCTCGCTTCAGGTTTTGGCGGGTGACTTGCCGCGCCCGTAGGGGTCTAGGATTTCATTGCACAGGCTATCCACACGACCAGGGGAACGTCGGGTTTCAGTAGTGGCTCTGTGAAACCCGGGGATCCCAGATATCTGTATTGTTCTGTGATGCTGTACATTTCTGTGATGTTGCATTTTACTCACGCCTTGAGCGAAATACTATATATTGGTATATATATTAGTAGATGTTGTATATGTTTTTCATCCGCGCTAGTCCAGTCCCCGCTCTGCCGTTAGTTAGCTAACCTAACGGGTGATGACGGGACCCAGTGGCGAATGCGGATGGCATATACGTACGTCAGTATATTTTCGTTCTTTGTGGTGTGATCAATTGATGGGACTGCGTTGATTCGGATCAATGCAAGTTAAACAAACCAAATCTGATGTTGTTGGAACACTTTTCAAAAAAAGCTGTTATTGCAAGGACGTTCACTTTTGTTTTGCATCGTGGTATTCATTTGGAATATCCTGCTCCTCAGTCGACGAGGCAAGGGCCGAGATCCCTTCACTGGGAGTGACCCCTTGGACAGAAGTTTGCGTCAGGGCATTAACTTCACTATAGCCGATTACTTTTGCTTTGCATCGTGGTGTTCATTTAGAATATCCTGCACCCCATTCTATGGGGAAAGAGCCGAGATCCCTTCACCGGGAGTGACCTCTTTAGTAAAGGTTTTCGTCACTATATTTTCTAAAAAGCTATCCGTTCCTTCAACGATATCAAGTTCATTACGTTAAAGGTTTTCGCCAGAAACCATTCGTAGCCCTCCGTCGTTTCATATGGATAGTCAATAGTATTCAAGCTGTGTATGTTGGCCAAAGTCAAGGCACAGTGTTTGGTAGCTGTTGGTTATTCATATGCAGCATAGATAGATGTGTTGGTTTGGGGCAGTCGTACTACCATTTTGGCCCAAGTCAAGGGTATGTACGGGTGGGCTCAAATTAACCTGGAGAATGACGGGTTGAACTTGACATGTGACTTATGATATGTTGGCCAAAGTCAAGGTCATAAGAGCATGGGGTAGAAATCACATCGGGAGTTTCAAAAGAACTGAAACTTGCCAGATATGCGCATACCTTCTGGAGTGTGATAGCGTGAGCGGATTCCGTCACGTTATCATGCGATGAGAGTTGGATCCCGATTCCCACTGATGAGTTAGTTTACTCCTCGGGTATTCCCGACTAATTCTTCTTATAGGTTTGGAGGAGAATTTGAGGTACAGTGGGAGGTTTCCAGATTAGATAAATTGGTAACCATTCTGATCTAGGTTAGAGTGCACGCTGAGTGTTTCTTTTCTCTCTCTCTGGCAGCGACCATTGACCCGACCCAAGACTATGACTCAGTGACCAAGTTGACCGAACCTTCTTAACACTGGCTTTTGGATTGTCAGAGTTGCAGACCTCATTGCCACTCCTACTTTTACCCTTTTCTCCAGGACACCCCGTATTACTACGAACGTCCACTTCCATTGGACAAAACCATCGTATGGTTAGATACGAACTCGAAGGAATTCGAGGATGGTTTCCGGTTCTGGAGAAAACGGATAGGATTATTCAGTTGTCTTTTCCCTTTTACCTTCTCTCAAGTTGTGAGTACTCCTTGGTTTAGGAGATAGTACACCTATTATGCAAATTGGATAATCTTCTTCCAAACCTTAGGCTGGTGCCGACTGGTAGGGAATGAAGAAAACCAATTAGCCTAAACGGTGTGCAGAAGGTATTATGATTAAGACAAAGCAAGGGATTAGTAAGAGGGCAAAGTAAATTGCGACTGATATTCACGACCAAACCAAGTATTTCTTCGCCAATCCTAAATCACCTTTGTATTTCACCAGGACACTCCGTATCACTACGAAGATCCACAGTTTATTGGATACTCCATCGTATGGTTATATACGAACTCGAAAGGAACTTGTTCCAGTTCGGGGATGGATTCTGGTCCAGGAGAAATAGGAATAAGGTTTATTCGGTTGTCTTTTATCTTCACCTTCTCTCGCGTTGCGAGTGCTCCTAGGACTAGGACAGTACACCCATTATGCTTATTGGATAGTCTTCTTCCAAACCATAGGCTGGTGCCGAACGGTAGGGAAGGAAGAAAACCATTTGGCCTAAAGGGTGTGTAGAAGGTAATGACTAAAGACATATAAAGGGATTTAGAGAGGTGGCAAAGAATTATACGGTTATAGTTGTGAATCTGGATAATGGAAGAGGCATTACTAGGAATACCAGAATACCCTATCGAAACATTTCAATGTTTCAGTTCAACTGTGTACTGTTAAAAGAAAACTGATTTCACGATTAGATACTTACTCCAGGGTATGTATTTACCAGGTATGATTCTCACATCTGTATGGTTTTACAGATGATGAGTGGGAGTAAGTTATTGGGAATTGGGTGATCATCCTCATTATATCGGGATTCGTTGTAATCGGTGATATTTGAGGAGATCACCTGGGCTGTTTGCCGGTCGGCAAATATTTGGTTTTGAATATCCGCTGTTGTGCACCAATTTCAAATTGATATATCTGTACGTCTATTTTCATAGAGTGAGATATACCTTTCGATGACATTTACCTATATCAGTGGATGGTTAGGTAAGGAGCATTAAACAGCGGTGTAATTCTTCTTAACCATAAGTACAGTTTTCAACCTACAACACACAGTGAAAGAGTTGTTAGACTCAGCGGACTTATACAGAGTATTGTATGTTGTCCAGTGTCCATTAGGACAGAGGGGTTGGTCCTCATACTATATTCTGTTTACTTTTAACTTCTCTAGTTCTTAGACATGTGTTTCGTAGAAACACAGGGTCTAAGTTTTGAGGAGTTATAGGTATTTGAATAGAGTAGAGAACCAGGTGTAGCAAGTATCGGGATTCTTCAAAGTGATCGAAGATGTAGATACTTGTGTATGGTATTCAGTTGATAGTAATGATAAAGAGAAATTGATTCTCTTTCAGGTCACTCATAATTGGAAGCATTCCTAAGTTGAGTAACGCTGATCGGCCTCTCTCCATTTAGTTGACATGCACTGGAGAAAGTTGCATGATTTGAATCTGGTTCAATTAAATCTGTGCCTCTGGTTCTATATTGGATATAGTACAGTTCATATCTTAACATTGTTAAGGTACGGGGAGTTGTCCGGCTTATGATTAAAACCAGACACTGGACAGCTCAAGGCACGTTTCTGTAATGGCTGTTTGTGGGTTGACCCAGGCTATGACGAGGGTTGATTTTCTACCATCTGGCAGATCAATAGAAATATTGTTCTGGACTCGCCACAGTTTTATTAAAAATGGATTTTTTCAAAAACAGTAGTGGGAGTATGGTAGAACTGGAAGTGATTCCAGAACCGCAAACGATTACTGATGATTTGATAAGGAACCTAAAGATTCAATCTGGTTTGACATTCCATTGGCCACTCCGCAGATACGGTGGGTAACTTCAGGCACCCGAGAGGTACTCCGGTAGCCTCAAGGACGGTGACAGGGAAGTTCTTGTTTACCCACACTTGCCATTGCTGTTGTCCCAGGCTGCGAGACCCGGTGGGAGGATGAGTATAGCGTCGTTCTAGACTAGCTTTAGAAGTGCACATCTATATGACTCTGCCAGAGGGTTGTCGTAGTCAGTGGGAGCAGCGGAAGCATTGGTGGACATCAGGCTTATGTCTATTTATAGACTAAAGCAGATATAGCGGAGATAGATCATCTATTTCTGATGTGACAGTCATGGGTTTGACGTCATCAGAATAGGGGATGGATCTGTCGAGAAGGTAGTAGGGTGTGATATCCGGGTTTTGGATGACATACACAAAGTAGGAAGTGATATTCCTATACTACGATCGGTTATACTTTGGTCGTCACACAGTGTTTTCTCCACAAGGGACTTGGACACAATATCAAACATACTGGTTACTAGATCTATGCTTTTAGATCTAGATTTGGGTGGTTTCCCAATCAGGGTACTTTGACAGCATTCTAAGAGTATTTAGAATGGACGACTCCTGGCACGGTAGTGTACCTGCAGGTGATGGAGTCACCCTCTCTAAAGGTGTCTTATAGACTAAAGTAGAGAGGGATATGCATGATTGGCAGATCACTTGCTTAGGCAATTGAGTCAATCATGAGATGTCAAGTACCACACCAGATGTTGTTCTCGCACTAGATGCAATAAGTTGATATTGATCCAATACTGGAGGAACAGTCGGAAGCAGTTTTAGAACATAAGTGAATGTTCTAGGGATATGATAACGGCTGCCTCCTTTAGGAGACGGTTATCACTCCAAGCTTCCAAGGTGACATGGACGACAAGGAGGTTGTCAGAGTTATAGTTTTTCCTTCTGATGAGGGGCAGTATTCTGGACAGGTGATCCAGGCAGATACTGAGGGTGGCATGGCGCAGGATACTGATTAAGTTCAGTTGACGATACAGTCTAAGAAGTTTGGATTTGGAGTTCATTTATGAGCTCGGTCCCATCAGACATCCAGACATTCTAAGACAGGTATTGCTCATTTCGGGAGATGGCATTCTCCGCGAACTTGAGATTTAGAGAGACATAGAAAGAAATATCAGAGCGGATCCACTCACTGAGGCTATTCCTCGAACGCAATAGTTTCGCAAACAGGCTTTGTGCGACTGACTAGTAGAGGAGTTGGGTGTTCGGTATCACACGGGCTGTGAGTATGCGACATCGCAATAATTAGCCTTGAGTGCTAGTGGGAGATTGTTGGAGATATTGCCCTCAGAGTCAATTATTGGATCACAGGCACGTGATTGCGATGATTGAGGGAGGACCTATCCCGGTAAGATAGTCTTACTCGAGATGATAGTATGCTATCTGGTTTACCTTTATTATCGTGTACTGCTTCAGGTGACCTGACATGTCGCTATTGCACGTTGATAGAGCCCCTAGGATTCTTGCTTGACGACCAGCAGTATGAGGGCGATCATATACGTGAGAGCTGGGGTCTACAAGCATATCCTTAAAAGGTCCCTAGTCGTGGGAGTTTCGAGACAGGGCATCGATTCTCCAGAGTAGACTAGTGTATACAGTCGAGACCCTGTCGAGGGGCGGTGGCCGGTCTCACAAGCCACTGGTGTCAGTTGGTTCACCTAAGATGTATACAGGTGCTCATTGGGTTATGGGTACACCGGACAGGACTCGCCGGGAACATGCTAGTTGGTCTTATACCTGACGTCAGATAGCAGTTCCCAGGTGACATGTGTACAGGTTAGTTCATCGACCTGGGGATCGTCATTTGTCTCGTGTGAGTTCCCACTGTACTTTGATTACTACCCTACCACGGCTCAAAGGAGTCGTGCAAACAGGTTTTAGTTGGGTACAGTCCCGAGCCACATGGAGGCAGTGAGCGGATCTTCAGGGGTTCGTCTCTCCCGGTATTGGGGGTGAGGTCGCGCTGTGTCTAGGAGAGCCATTACACGAAGTCCTTGGCCAAGGCAGGAGATTTACTGGTAGGTATTCCAGTAGTATCTCAGGGTGTTCTGGGCTACACTCCGACACGACTTGTACCGCTTTTGGGGGTCTGACTTTTACCAACCCCCTAGGCCCGACATGCGATGCTCATAGACGAACGGACCGGACTGTACGGATATTGTCACTGACAGGCTCAGTAGGGTGTCAGGATGAGTTCGCTCATCGACGTCCCTTTTGGTCAATAGCTGGTGGCCCGTTACGTATTGGCTTATACCTCTGACGTGCTAGTGGTTAAATCCACAGCCATAGTATTGACGAGTCTTTAGAGTCCACCACACATTCAGTTACTCAGCTTTCGGGCGAAACGCTGTAGAGGCCGTATGGAGATATGGCAGGGTCCGATCAGATACGTGCGGTATTGCACGGATCAGGATAGGACGGTTTGTACTAGAGGCCGTATAGTTATATGGCAGGGTTCGATCTGATACGTGCGGTATTGCACGGATCAGGATCGGACGAACATTACTAGCCGACTTTGGTTTAAGCCGGATACTAGTTTAGTACAGTGTAGATTTTGTCTCATTGCATTTGTATCCGGACGGAATACAGATGCGGGTGTGTATGCACAGTATTGGGGTTTTCCTGTAATTTATTACGGGACCAGTTTTCTGGAGTTGCCAGTTTGCATTCCGTTCCGGCCGGTTTTCCTTTGTTCTTTCCCGGCCGGACTTTTCCGATGGAGGGAGTTATTTGCAATTGTGCAAATAACATTTGTGGAGGGGGTTTCTTGCAATTGTATTGATTATGATATCTTTCTTCCATCACTTGCATTAATTAAGATTTGAAAGGGTATGGTTTGGGTGTATGTTTGTGATGATAATGTTTTGGTTGTGGTCACCCCTTCACCTTTTACTACCATCACCTCCCTTCTTGTGTTTTTGTTTTTCCTCCACCATTCTCACATATATTTTGGCCGGCCACAAATTTAGAGGAGGAGAGAAAATGAGAGGTTTCATTTTTGGTGAAAGAAATTAATCATCCATCTCATTTTCATTGCTACAAAAATCCCCAAGTTCATATCTTGTTGATTCCTCCATCAAGGCAACATAACCCTAAAGAGACAAGCATCATCTACACTACATTCTACAGCACTTCTTGGGCATGTCGACTTGCCAGCTTCATGCCCGAGTTGCCTCGGTATAGAGGCGGGAGCCCGTAAAAGATGCAGGCGATGTGGTGCCCTTCCGGCGAGGAGGCGATGACCGGAGTTTCCGCAAGAGATCGGGACGATGACGAGAAGACCGAAGGACTCGGATCACTCGGTATATCTCTTCCCTATCTTGTTAGTTAGCTAGGACAGGTTTAATGGCCCGATCCGGGGTTTAGTGCGCGGTGGTGCCGGTTTGCAAAGTTCGCAAAATTAAAGTTTATCACCGTTTCCGCATTTGGCCGTCGGATTGACGGCCGGGGCACCGCCGTGCACTTACAAGATAGAGTTTTGGAATCTTGAAATTTCAGAGAGAAAAGAAATGAGAATTTAATTCTCAACAAAAAAAACCCTAGATGAGAAAAGAAAGGGGATCAAAACTTCAAACAGAGAATTTAATTCTCAAATCTAAGAGTTTAACTCTTCTGCACAAAAGAACTTAGTTCTTCCTCTGGTTGAAGATCTGCAGAAGCACATCTCCCCATAAGTTGAGAATTTAATTCTCATTGGGTTGAGATACTGCCATGCAGATCCAAAACTTAGAGTGGGAATTGAGTTTAGAGAATTCAATTCTCCCAAAACAAAATTAGGGCTTAACCCTATATGAGAATTTAATTCTCCCAAATTCACAGGAATTTAATTCCTTCATGATGAAACTAGGGTTTAAACCCTATCTGAGAATTTAATTCTCTTAAAACTATAGGAATTTAATTCCTGCAAGATGGACAAAACTAGGGTTTAACCCTAATTGAGAATTTAATTCTCTCAAATTCACAGGAATTTAATTCCTCTTAAAATGAAATTAGGGTTTCACCCTATACAAGAATTTAATTCTTTTACATATATGGGAATTTAATTCCTCTAAAAGAAATTAGGGTTTAACCCTACATAAGAATTTAATTTTTCATAATAGGAATTTAATTCCTTTAAAATCATGATTAGGGTTTAACCCTACAGAGAATTTAATTCTCAAAATAAAATAAAGAGACTTAGGAGATCTCTGAGCATGAAAAGAGCTAGGTCACGTGCCCCACGTGACCCCTGAAAAGATCCTCAAAAAACAAGAAGGAAAAAGTTCTGAGGCAACGCCTCACGTGCTCCCACGTGACTTACAAAGCACAGAAAGAAAAAGCAAAGGAAATGAAGGCTTTGGGCGCTCTCACGTGTTACCACGTGACCCCTTGGCAAACACTTTAACAGTCAGCGCATAAATCCCCATCACGTGTCAACACGTGATGCTCAAAATAAAAATATAAAAAGTGTTTAACACTTAATTGCAGAACGAAGAAAAGGAATCTGGTCCCACCTTTGGGCGCCCTCACGTGTCCACACGTGACCCCTTTTTTCTTTAGTGTTTAACACTAATTCGAGAGTTTTATTCCCAGTGTTTAACACTGATTATCTTTTAGTGTTTAAGACTAATTTGAAAATCTTATTTTCAGTGTTTAACACTGTTATTTTCTAGTGTTTAACATTAATTTGGGATTCTATATTTCCAGTGTTTAACACTGCCGGTCTTTTAGTGTTTAACACTAATTTGAGAGTTCTGTCTCCAATGTTTAACACTGTTGTTCTTTAGTGTTTAACACTACTTTTAGCCAAATTGGCTAATTTTCCAAAGGCAAAAGTCCCTCCTCCAAATGAATCTCAAAATTGAGGAAATCAAAGATGAAAATGTTTAGCATTGCTGAATAATATGGGCTTAAACCCAGACAAATGTTTAATGGACCAACGGAGGGCCAACACTTCAAACTTAATTGGACTTAGCCCAAGTAGGCCATAAGTCTTCAATTCAGACTTAACTGAGCCAATGTGCTCATAATATAATTAATTGATCTTAGTTCCAAATCGGGCTACAGATCATTTAATCCATCTTGGTTCAAGGGTACATCTCTTCACTCCTTTGATATTTGTCGTTGTAATTCCTCAACGTCTTCAAAAAGGTGATGGGTCCCGACAACCACACATTTCACAGACTATGACGTCTCTAAACATCGGACTGTGAGGTCCTTAAACCCATGGACTATGATGTCCTTAACCTCGACCGTGATGTCTTTAAACTAACACTGGACTGTGGGGTCCTTAAACCCACGGACTATGATGTCCTTAACCTTGACCGCGATGTCTTTAAACTAATGATGGACCGAGATGTCCTTAAACTAACAATGGACCGTAATTTCCTTAAACTAATTATCGACCGCGATGTCTTTAAACTAACGATGGACCGAGATGTCCTTAAACTAACAATGGACCGTAATATCCTTAAACTAATTATCGACCGCAATGTCATTAAACTAAACAACAGAGCCCAATTGCTCTTTTGTTGGATCTAAACGATCCTGTTAAGTTGATCTTAGTCTAAAATTAGACTAACGTATCCTTAACATACGTTTAAGTTGATCTTAGTCTCAAATGAGACTAACGTATCCTTAAACCCAACCCCCAAACCCAAATCTAAGAAGGATACGGATTTGGACTAATCCACGCCCTACGGGCGACAACATAACTTAGTCTCCGTATACAATCCACGGGCAACCAAACACAAAATAAACACCGACGACACGAAATGACCATCTGGAGAAGGAGAAAGTTGTTACCGCGATACGGTAGCGTAATTAACTGCAGGGGCTTGCGCCTGCAGGGAAGAGCGTCCCCACAATCAAAAACCCCTCAAGCGAGGGGGAATCTGACCAAGTCTGCTACATCGGCTGCATCCGTTTAAACCTTCAATACATGGTGACATAAATCAACTTGGCATCTTTGGAGAGGTGGACGGATAGCACCAATTAGCATCTGTCCCGAATCTCAAGCAAGACGTCTATCTTGCCGTCTTTCGGAGGGGAACAGGGTGCCCGGGACGGACGCCTCCCCTAGAGGAAACGGGCTGGATTCTTCCTGTGGAGGCGCCCAGGACTGACCCCTCCCCCTTTTATGGGAGTCGGGGTCGGCTCTCTCCTTTAGGATAGGCAGCATTAAAATTATCTCAAAATCATTTTTTTTTGTTTTGTTTTGAAAATGATTAAGTTTGATAATTTACAAAATTTCAGTGGCATAACCACTAGATTTTGTCGTTTTTATTCTATTAGGATAACATTGACCGAAATCTATGCTTCCGTGTATTTGGGTGAAACAGGACGGGAATCCACTTTAAAAAAGGAGAGTACGGATCAAAATCCGCTTCCCTGAGGGTTTCCCCAAGGGAAAAGCCCAAAGCCTTCTCTTTTGTGGGGTCACCCTCAACCTGCTCTCTATTTTGTCAAAAATAGCTCTCTTGATTTTTTAGAACTTGAGCTATGGATTTTGAATGGGGGAAAGGAAATCTTGAATCTTGCAAAAATGGTGTTTTGAAATATGGGTTCTCCTTTTCTTCCTCATTTTTTTATTTTTCTTCAAGAGAAAGGAGGAAGTGGGCCCCAAAGCTATCTTTTTATCGAATTTGGTAGAAGAGTCAAGCTCTTTTCAATGGGTTTGTGGCCTTACCCTATTTATTTACGGAAAAAAGAGCTTTTCTCTTGAGAAATTGAGAAGGAAGAAGAACCGAGAGAGAGAGGAGGCAAAAACCTTAGTATTTTGTAGAAAGAGAAAAACTTATCATTTCTTATAATGGTTGGCTATTTAAAGACTTGCATTTAGCCCCCTAAGCTTTACATAATTGGCTTTTAGCCTCTCCCATTTCCATGTGCACACTTTTTTGCACATAAGCCGGCTTCACAATTTTTTTTGGCTTATTTGCTTTACATTTTTTTACACTTATTTGCATACAAAATTTATTTATTATAAATTTCACTTTTTCTTTCTTTCTCTCTTTTATTGAAGGCCGGCTGGTTTTGCTCGAACTTGAGGCGGTTTGGGCTTGGACCCAGTTGCTTGGTATTGACCCCGGGTTGACTGGGCGGGCTCACTTTGACCATGTTGACTTTGACCTTGACTTTTTGACTTTTTTATTTTGATTTTTTATTTTGGCAATGGAGTGTAAATTTTGATCCTAACAAAATGCCCCCATCAATAAATTCACACCACATGTATGTGTCGTGTGCATGAAATTGATGGATCTTCTTTTGTAGAGAGGTTGACTTGATCCATTTTTGCGACGTGGATGGTCGATATGAGGTTGTTTAACGTGCTTTCGACGTAGGGTTAGCTGCTGGTTCCTTCGACGTAGCGGTCATCGTTGTTTAACATGCTTTCAATGTAGGGGTCGCTGCTGGTGCCTTCGACGTAGCGCTCATTGTTGGCGTGCTTTCGACGTAAGGGTCACTGTTGGCGCCTTTGACGTAGCGGTCGCTGTTGGCGTGCTTTCGACATAGGGGTCATTGTTGGTATCTTCGACACAGGGGTCGCTTGTTGGCATGCATTCGATATAGAGGTCTCGGTTGTTGTCTTCAGCGTAGGGGTCCCTGTTGGTGTGTGTTTCCCCCAATCAGAGAGCAAAGCTCTATTCAGAATTTGAAATTTGAAATGAGGCAGCGCCTCATGAGAGCGCCAACGCTAAGAGTCAAACACTCTGAGGCAGCGCTTCACATGCAAAGCACGAGAGCACTGGCGCCAAGAGCGCCAGCGCTAAAAACTCTGAGGCAGCGCCTCACGTGCAAAGCACAAGAGCGCTCGCGTCAAGAGCGCCAATGCTAAAGACTCTGAGGCAGCGCCTCACATGCAAAGCACGAGAGCGCCAGCGCTAAAGACTCTGAGGTTGCGCCTCACGTGTAAACCACGAGAGCGCCAGTGCTTGAACTAAATGTTTTCCACCCTTAGATCAAAAATCCAACGAAGATGATAAATTATCAAATTACGAGAATAAAATTCTGTTGAGAAAATATTCCTCAAATCTTTCCAAACAAGAAAGATTGCTCTGTAAATCAGAGCACCGTTGGATCAAAGATCCCATGGTGATTAAAAATCAACAAGATACAAAATAAGTTCTATGTGGGAAAATATTTTCCTAATCTTGTTAAAAACAAGAAAAATGTCTTCTGTAAAACAGAAGCCCTTGGATTAAAAATCCAATGGTGGGAGACATTCCCAAATCAATTAGAAATCTCTCAATGAGAGATTTGCTTAACTGATTCAACAAATCAGCCTCCCCTATATAAAGGACCCAAGACTTCAAGTCTTCAACGGAGGAACCCCCCATAAACCTCAAGAAACTTCAAAGACGAGAGCAATTTCTTCTCAAGGTAAATAACAAGAAGAGAGATCATGTCATCTCCTCCATATTTGAGAGTTTAACTCTCACATCAGAAGAACTTAGTTCTTTTTCAGATCATAGATCTATAAGACAAAGTCTTTCACAAAAGTAAAAGAGATCACATCATCTCATCAAAAAAGAGAAGAACTTAGTTCTTAGATACATGAGACAAAATCTTTTATAAACCGAGAATTTAATTCTCAGAGCACGGGACTGATCAAAGCTGCCAATTTTAAAAGAAATACATTAGCGCTCTAGTCTGGCGCTCAGCGCCAAGCGCTCCACGCACTCCTCACGTGGGCGCTGAGGAAACATAAAGCGCTCTGTACATAAGGCCCCAACGCCATAAAAAGTGTTCAACACTCAATAAAAAACAAAAAGAAAAGGGGGTGTCAGAACCCAAATCAATGCTCAGCATTATTGAATAAAAAGGGGTTGAGCTCAAACAAATGTTCAACATTTTATTCAAAATGAGTGGACTGAGTCCAAACAAGTGTTCAAATACTTTATTTAGAACTGAATGGGCTGAGCCCAAGTTAGCCATAAGTCCCTAATTCAGATTAACCAAGCCCATGCGCTCACAATTTTTTTAATTGGTCTTAGTCCCAAACATGACTATAGATTTCCCAACCAACATTGGTTCAAGGGTACATCTTTTCATACCTCTGATACATGTCGTTGTAATTCTTCAACATCTTCAGAGAGATGCGGGGTCCCAATAACTAATAACTTTTGGTGCATCCCCAAACGGTTAAACCAAAACCTTACAGACTGTGATGTCTTTAAACCGTACATACTATGATGTCTTTAAACCAGACTATGATATCTTTAAACCATACAGACTATGATGTCTTTAAACCATACAGACTATGATGTCTTTAAACCGTACATACTATGATGTCTTCAAACCAGACTATGATGTCTTTAAACCTCATAGACTATGATGTCTTTAAACCAGACAGACTATGATGTCTTTAAACCGTACAGACTATGATGTCTTTAAACCTCCCAGACTATGATGTCTTTAAACCTCACAGACTATGATGTCTCTAAACCAGACTATGATGTCTTTAAACCTCACAGACTATGATGTCTCTAAACCAGACTTGATGTCTTTAAACCATACAGACTACGATGTATCTAAACCTTACGGACTATGAAGTCCTTAAACTCGTGGACTATGATATCCTTAAACCCAATGGACCGCAATGTCCTTAAACTAAAGCGATAGAGTCCAAATACTCTTTCGTTGGATCTAAATGATCCTAAAACCTTGTTAAGTAGATCTTAGTCTAAAATTAGACTAACGTATCCTTAACAAGCATTTAAGTTGATCTTAATCTCAAATGAGATTAATGATCCTTAAAATTGACCCAAACCCCAAATTTAAGAAAATACGGATTTGGACTAATCCACGCCCTATGGGCGACAACATAAATTAGTCTCTGTATACAATCCACGGGCAACCAAAAAATAAAACAAACACACACGACACGAATTGACCATCTGGAGAAGGAGAAAGTGGTTATCGCGATGTGGTAGCATAATTAACTGCAGGGGCTTGCACCTGCAGGGAAGAGCGTCCCCACAATCAAAACCCCTCGTAAACGAGGGGGAATCTGATGAAGTCTGCTACAACGGCCGCATCTGTCTAAACCTCCGATATACGGTGCCATATATCAACTTGGCATCTTCGGAGAGGTATACGGATAAAACCAAATAGCATCCGCCCCCCAAAATTCAGGCCAGGCGTCCCGACGTCCCGGTCGCGTCTTTCGACGGAGAACAGATTCTGGCACGCCCGGTGAGACCTTTTCCTCTTTCCACTCCACACTTCATGTGTCGTGTTCGCGAACGAATCGCGGTTTGATGTGGTTGCCCCTGGATTCGAGGTACTAAGATTTGGTGTCTTGCTCCGTGCAGAGAAAAGAAGAGCAATGGCCTCCAGCTGCACTAACTGCAACAGCAACTCCCACTCCGTGCTCACTGGAGGAGTGACCTATGGGCCCCAAGCGGCCTCCATCTTCGCCATGCCAGTGGAATAGGTGACTCAGGCCACCACTGGACTGTTCTTTGGGACCATGATCCCACCGGCAAGCTTCAGCGTCCCAATGCCGTCACAGGAAGCTCCGAAGAAGTCGTTCTTCGATCGGCTCACAACTACCATGGCCCCTCTCAACGGGCCGTCCAATTCCAAGTCTACTGCATCAGTCTTCGACAGGCTGAGCCTGAGATCCAGTGGGCCCATAAAGTAGCCTGCAATACCTGAAGGAGTTATTCCGAAGCGGATAGTCATTCCAACTCCGACGGACGAAGGCGTCAAAGGGGATTCTCTTGCTAAGGGATTGGTCTTCACAAGACTGGCCGTTCCAACTCCTGCTACAGGCGGGGTTGTTCGAAATTCAGTCTTCGATAGGTTGGACGTTTCTTCTCAGCAGACGTCTGTCTTTGATAGGCTGGCACCAACATCAACTTCTCATCAGATCAGGGGGCATGATGAAACCACCCCCGTAACTGAGCCGGTCCTATCTGCACGACATACTCGACGTCGCCACTGGCACCGAGTAAGGAAAGCTGGGGGCAATTCCCCTTCTGGACTTACTCCACCAGCTCCTACGGTGGAAGTTAATGCTGCTGTTCCAACTGAAAACAGCTTTGAACCACTCAAGAGGGTGCGTAAGAACTTTCCGACCGCCGTGCTAAAAAGATCTCCTCCACCTGTGGAGAACGTTACAAAGGCAAAGCCGGAACAGCCTCCTCAGCGGCTATCCTCCAAAATCCACAGGGTCTGGCGAAGAGTCCAAGACTCTGTAATTAACCAAGACTATTCCCGCCAACCAAAGAAGATGAAGGTTCGGCAAGAGGAGGACCATCCCATCGCTGTGCCACGGAAGGTATCGTCTGCCCGGGTGCCTATCACAACAGCCCCCTCAACGTCGACCACTCATAAAAGGAGAAGGCCGGAGAAGATCCCTGTGTCTGCGACAAATCTCAAGGGCACTGAATCCAAACGCCCCAAGTCTGGGGGTATGATAGTGCACAACATCTACATGGATTCCGGGAAGGAGGATAGCCATATCTCTACGGGTCATCGACTACTCATCCGATCAGTAACTAAGGCTCAGGTGCAATAATAGAAAAAGCTCCAGGAGATGCTGACAAAGATGGCTGCACTCACCGGGCCAAAAGAAATCCCGGAGACATCGTCGGAGCAGCGCCAGGAGCAGGAAACCGATGCCGAATTCCTCCGAAGAATGCTCGAGAAGAAAGACAAAGAGGCTGCGTAACAAGCGGCTAACATAAAGCAAATGACACTTTTGTTTCAAGATATAGTCGGGATGATGATACAACCGGATCCTACAGCTGAAGACCCTCCAATAATCCTCGAAGACGACAGAGGGGAGACATCAAACCCTCTTCCGGCTCTATCAGCAGCCAAGGAAGAGACCGTCTCCAAAGCCGCCCTTGACGACTATATAGCTCAATAGATACGAGCTCACCAAGCGAGCGAAGCCGCTGGCCAAATCGTCAAGACTGGACGACCCTATCCGGGATGGTACGATAAAATAAAGTACCCGCCAAGATATACGATCCCTAAATTCCATGTGTATAAGGGGATGGGTAATCCACACCAGCACGTTGCTCAATTCAGGGCTCTATGCGGTAATACTGGGGGTGACGACAAACTGCTGCTTCGTCGGTTTGTTGGCAGCCTGTCGGAGACAACATTCGAATAGTACTCCGAGCTCCCGAATGACTCCGTCAAAACGTTTACAGAGATGGAGTTGCTATTCACTCAGCGATTCGCAAGCGCCAGCGAACGCACCCCAATCACGGCATTGATCAATGCCAGGGTGAAGCCAGGAGAGACATGGGTGTAGTATGCTATCCGGTGGCGGAACCTATGGTCGAGATGCGAACAACGCATAGAAGAAGCTCCTGCCGTGGGCATGTTCGTAGGGATCCTCGATCCGCAGGCGACCATATCTCAGTTTATGATGTTTTTCAAGCCGACCACTTTCCAGGCCTTGATTGATAAGTTGGCCTAAATGGACCAGATGGGCCATAGACCGTCCTCCTAAAAAACGGAGTTTCGAAATGAAAAGGGCAAAGGGAAAGCGACCTTTGTCGCCAACGCTCAACAACAGCCGAGTGAGCCGAAACCAGCTGCTCGCCAAGGCAACAAGTCGCGATTCCTCGACGAGAAGTTAAGACGTCCTTACTTGTTCCCCCAGGATAAAATGAGAAGGCTGTTCGAACTAGCAGTGCGCAACAGGCTCATCACCCTGCCAGATTCGAAGCGTCCACTGCAGCCCGGTGACGTCAACAATCCAAACTACTGCCCCTACCATCGAATGTTGGGCCATCCGATCGAAGATTGCTTCATCTTCAAAAGCTGGATTGGGGACCAGTACCAGCAAGGCGAATTCGCGCTGTCCGAAAACTGGACGGTGAACCCGCCACAACCGCACGCTCCTAAAAAGGTGGACATGCCGGGGGCATCATGCTCACTTATATAGGAAGCCCCATGGGAGGTGGCCCTTTCAGCTAAGACTAAAAGAATGCTGAAGGACCTTCAAGTATGTCCGGCAATTAGGTGGAAGAGCCCACTGGAGCCTGAGATTATTGAGGGGATGCTGAAGCCGCGCCCAACGCTGAAAGTTGGTGATGGTGGACAAAACCTTCCGGCCAAGCCTCCGAAGTCTTTAAAAAAGAAGAAGAAGGCCAAGAAGCCCGTCCAACTCGACGACAACCGTACAGGTTTGCAGAAATACATCGATGCACTGGAAGAATATAACCAGAAGGCACGGACCCCAATTACATTGGACGAATTCTTCAAGCATGTTCTTGAGGATGCAGACGATAACGCTGATGAAGGAGACGATTCTTCAGAAGAGACTGAGGATTATGTGGCGAGCTGCCACATGATCTCTCACTTGTCAATAGATAGTAAAGAAGCTCCTAATGCAGAGAAACTGGGGGTAGATCCAGAACCGGAACTCTTGGAACCGTCAGACGAGATGATTGACATGTTGCTGAAAGAAGCCTGTCAGAGGAGCAAAGCTGATCGAGAGCACGAAATGGCCATATTCGAAAAAGCCAAACATCGGTGACAACATGAAAAGGTTGAAGCACTCCAACCAGATCGAAGCACGCCCGCGGCAAATAGAAGCAGGCTTAAGATGAGGAAACGACTCGCTAAAGCCCTGTCGATGGGAATGAAGCTGCCACCTTTTAAAGGAGATACTCCTGGCAGCATACACCTTGACGAAGTGGATGGGCATCTAAACTACTGCTTATACCATCGGAGGATCGTGCACCCTACCGAAGAGTGTAACGCCTTCAGGAATTGGTGGCAGGGATACGTTGCTCATTGACAACAGTTCAAGCAGATGAAGCGCAAATCTCGTCGGGAGCAGAGAAGCACGACAGATGAGCACAAAAAAACTGCCGGTAGCTGTCACATGGTTGAATCCGGGGGATCACAAGTTCTCACCATCGGAAGCGATTCTGATGGAGAAATAGCCCTCGACCCTCTCATCAAGGGATCCACCTCAGGAAAAGAGGAGGAGATAAAGAACTATGAGAATATTCAGCTGCGTAACCGTACCTTGCCTGAAAAGAATCTTGGACCTACAAACAAGGGATCAAACAAAAAAGATAAGGGGAAGGAAAAATTCCATGAGGAGATTGCCCTCGATGATGAGGTCATCAAAGAGCTCGCAGCCAAGGACCCGCCTAAGAATAGCGAGGCGGATTACAATATCCTAGCGCAGTTGAGAAAGATACCCTCACAACTAAGCATACTGGATGCCATCTTTCTGTCTAAAGAAGCACGGGATTCCTTAGTCAAGACGTTACAAGAGCCCGATCAGTTCCAGGCCTTCATCCCAGAGAAGAAAATGCAAGATGAGCTGGCAGAAGTCCACACGACTAACATTACATTTAGCGACGAGGAACTTCTCCTTGGTACGTGCGACCACAACCGTCCTTTATATATCACTGGATACTGCCATGACATCAAAATAGGGAAAATACTTGTTGACAACGGGTCCTCCGTCAACCTTCTCAACGTGCGGGTGCTAAAACAAATCTGCATGAGCGTTCGGCATTTAGCCCGAGATAAGATCACTATCTCTAGATTTGATTCGCAGTCGTCGCAGACGCTCGGGTCCGTGATACTGACATTGCGCTTTGAGCTTCTCATCACAGACATCAAATTTCATGTCATCGACGCTAGGACTTGCTACAACGCTCTACTTAGTCGGCCCTGGTTACATGAATATAACGTTATCCCTTCTACACAACATCATTGTATGAAGTATTTCAGAGACGGCCTCGAGTACACCGTTACGGGAGAGCTAAACTCATTCTCTGTGAACGAAGTCCGAAAATATGAAGACGCTAAGTACTTCCTGCCAGACTTCGAAGACATGGAGAAGTGTCATAAGCCGGAGCTTAAACAAAAGCCCGTCACTCCCATTCCTACCTTTGGAAGCGATACCGAGGAGGATGAAGAAATAGTCTACTCAGGACAGCCTCAAAAGCAGAATAATAAACCCGGACCATCCGCTCCGATTTTGTTCTTTGGCAGCGACTCCGAAGATGAAACCAACGCCGTATTCTCCGTCCGCCCGTCGATGCAAACCTTCGTTGGAGCAGACCGGAGTTTGCAAATCGCCATGGTTCCATGGCGGCACTACAGAGAGCTTGATGCGCTGGAGACATATAGTGTGCAAGAGTTGCAGACATTCTACGTCCCCCCAGGCAAAGAGGTGAAAAGGCGATCCTATTCTATCGATCCACAGAGACTAAAGTCGAAAGAGAAGTCTGGCATGGTGCCGATCCTGCTCTCGACAGGCTCCAACCCATTCGTCTGCCCAGGTATTACACCGAGAGGTTGAAAAGGTTATTAAGATACCAAGGTGTACCATTTAAACAAACTCCTCGACAAGCTCAGTTCTACAACAGGATTTGGAACGTCCCCGGAATGCAGCGAAAATTGCCCAACGGAAAAATGGAAACAATCGGGCTTGGATATGTCCAGTCCAAGAAACGGGAGCAATTCTATGACTGCTATGTCATAAAGGACCTTGATGAAGAAGAGGATGCTCTTTCAAAAGACACTAACCCTGAACCAGAACGAGGTTCCGCCATGAAAGTGTCGAGTCTGTCATTTGAAGAACAGATGGACAAGCTAGTACGGGAAGCGAGTCAAAAGGTTCGGAACGATCATAGCCGCGAAAAGGCCATTTACGAGAAAGCCAAGACGCAACGCCTCCTTCAGCAAGCTACGGAGGGCGACAATGCCCTTCACCGTCAGCCCGCCATGCATTCCCAAGACAAGAAAAAGGCCCAACGCAGAGGCAAAAACAAGTCAAAGAACGGAAAAGACGTTCGGCAACGGCAAAACAAATCCAAAAGGGCATGTGATCAAGAAAAGGTCAGCCAGAATCCGTCTCTTATGAAAAAGATGAGTCGAGCATATTCTTTCCCTCGAGACAAGACAAGGAGAATCTTTGACCTTGTCATGAAACATCAGATGATGACACTCCCGGAGTCTCGGCATCCCAATCAAGCAAACAGGGTTCATTACCCGGATTATTGCTCCTATCACCGAGCGATAGGACACCCTCTTGAAGACTGCTTCACCTTCAAAGACTGGGTTGAAGACCGGTATCAACTCGGCAGGTTCGCTCTATCTGGCAGTTGGAGGGTGGCCCCACCACAAAGGCATGTGCCAAAAGCAACGTATATAGCAAGAGTAGAACTAGATCAATATCGGTCTTGGAAACGATCTCGTACCTGTCACGTGATAACACTGACAGAAGAAGGAGTGCCCAAGAACATGGATGGCCTCTCCTGGTGCTTTGAGAATGAGGATGAAAAGGAATTGATCTCAGAGTTTCCACCGGCGCCAAAAGAGTTGGAAGATGGAATACATACCACTGCGTACAACCTAAGGAAAATCGACTTAGGGACGACAAACGACCCACGACCAACGTTCGTCAGAGAGCTGCTGTCTAAAGAACAGGTAGCTACGCTAAAATACGTGCTTATGCAGTATAAAGATTGCTTCGCATGGAACTACTCCGAGATGCCGGGGTTAGATCTGGAAATAGCTGTGCATAAATTAGCGATATCCCCAGACGTCAAGCCAGTCAAACAAGCGCCAAGAAGAATGCGGCTCGAACTTGAAATGAGCTTCAACGCCGAAATTAAGAAGTTAATAGACTCTGGCTTCGTCCAAGAAGTTCAATACCCCAACTGGATCGCCAACATTGTCCCAGTGATGAAGAAAAATGGGACGATGCGCATCTGCGTGGACTTTTGGAACTTCAACAAAGCCTGTCCGAAGGATGATTTTCCCGTACCGGTTACCGAGCTGATGATAGATAACACGTCCACTCACGAAGTCTTCTCCTTCATGGACGGCTCATTAGGGTACAATCAAATAAAGATGTATCCCGAAGACCAGAAGCATACCACTTTCCGGACTCCTCTGGGTATATTCTGCTACAAAGTGATGCCTTTTGGTTTGAAGAACGCCGACGCTACCTATCAGAGGGCCATGACAAAGATTTTCAATGACCTCATACATGAAATCGTCGAATGCTATATCGATGACCTCATGGTGAAAAGCAAATCATATGAGGAACACTGGGAGCATTTGAAAATAGTGTTCCAGCGTCTTCGGAAATACAATCTGAAGATGAACCCTCTCAAATGCGCGTTTGGAGTTTCCTCGGACAAATTCCTGGGGTTCATCATCCGACACCGGGGTATCGAAATAGATCCATCAAAGATCAAGGCGATTATGGAAATGCCTCCGCCAAGAACTCTCAAGCAATTGCGGTCTCTCTACGGAAAGCTCGCATATATCTGACGATTCATAGCCAATCTCTCCGGCAAGTGCTGCCCCTACAGCCATTTAATGAAAAAGGGGACCCCGTTCGTTTGGGATAGTAAATGCCAGAGTGCACTCGACGAAATCAAGCAATACCTGTAGAATCCGTCGGTGCTGACCGCTCCAGTCAAGGGAAAGCCCCTCATCCTGTACAAAACAACTCTTGAAGGTTCTTTAGGCGCGCTATGGGCACAGGAGAACGACCAAAGGAAAGAAAAGTCCTCTACTATTTGAGTCGAGTTTTCCTGGGGGCAGAAAACAACTACTCTCCCATCGAAAAACACTGCCTAGCGTTAATCTTCGCGATAACAAAGCTTCGGCATTATACTTTGGCGCATGAGGTCCATCTCATATCAAAAGTGGATCCTCTCAAATATTTGATGTCGAGAGCCATACTAACGGGACGACTCGCTAAATGGGCCCTACTCTTAATGGAATTCTCGATAACATACCGACCTCTCAAGGCGGTGAAAGGTCAGGCCATCGTCGACTTCCTCGCTGAGCATCCGATACATGCTGATTCACCCCTAAACTGCGAATTGCCAGACGAGCACGCGTTTGACACGATCGACGGGGAGAAAGGAAGGAGCGATACCCGATGAGAACTCTACTTCGACAGGGCATCTTCCATGAAGAAGCGAAAGCACAACTCCCCCATAATCAAATCCGGGGTAGGCCTCATCTTCGTGACTCCATGTAATACCCAGTTCCTTTTTGTACACCAATATCTATATTTAAATAAAGTATTGTTTACAAAATTTGTTTTTTAATATTGATATTTATTTTTAAACCCTAATCTATACTTTTACCCAAATGGTTTTCACTAAACAAACCTAGCCCAATGCCCAAGTCCATCTTTAATCCGACTCTTTTCTTTCTTTTCTTTCTAATGGCCCAAAGCCCTAACCATATAACCCAACACCCTAGCTCCACTGCCACAATTCTTTTGAATTCCTTATAACTCTCAATTAAATCATCCTTTAATATATTCTCATTAAAACCACACTTTATTTTCATTAATTCCCAATTACTCACTCTCCCTCTCCCTCTTTAATTTCCCATGCCATGTCCGTTCTCTCTCCTCTCATTCACACACAATCGCTCTCTCTCTCTCTTCTTTATAATTTTTCTTTAATAATTTTAACCCCTGTTTCTCTCTCTCTCTCTCTCTATTATCCCTCCCTCCCTCTCTCCTCTCGATCACCCTCTCTCTCCTCTCAATCCCACGTCTTCTCCCTTTCCCTCACGTTCCCGCCTTTTCCGCTCGCCCCCCCACGACCCGCGCTTCCTCCACCTACCTCGCCAACCGCCCGTGACTCCCATTCCCCCCTCGACGCCCAAACTGCTCCCTAAGACCCCGGCCTCCTCCCAACTACTGAGCCCCCGCACGTTTCCAAGATCCCTACTCCACTTTCTCTTCGCCTTCGCCGCCACCACGCCCCATGCTCGACCTCGTCACCTTCACCAACCCACACCGTGCACTTATAGCCACCCACTGCGTCTCCTCGTCTCCTCCCCTGACTCAAACCCACAACCTCCACTGTCGCCGAGCTCCTGCGCCATCGTCGGCCATCACCACTGCCACCCATAGCCGAGAGCCCTATCGCCTTCGTCTGCTCCGGCCAACCAACTCACCGTCGGCCTTTAACACTACAACCACCAGCTCCACAGACGCATCACCCCCACCATAACCTCCAAGCTCCACCACGTCGCCTGTAATCCGATGCCGATCTCCAACCTCAAACCCTCCACCATCTAGCACCACCGCTATCACCCGACGCTGGCAACTCACGCCCGCACCCATCACCTCACTTCCCTCTCCCTCTTCCATGCTACCAACCGCAACGACCCAACACCCGAACCCAACGTCTTTGTCCCTGCACCTCGCCTGCACCCTCGCCGGAGCTCGACCCCTCATCGTCATCACTCCGCACTCGCCTACACCTCCGTCTTCTTCCCCGACAAGAACCCATCTCCCCGCAATAATCCCACCGCAAGCTCCTGCACCCATTACTGCTTCCAGCGCCCAACTCGCCACCGACACCCCTCACTATAGCCGCCGCTTGAACTCTCGGCGTCATCAGCCATTGCCGGAACTTCAGATCCCCCACGCCTCCACAGAACCACATCAAGCTAGCCCAAGCTTCAAACCAAGCACTAGTCATTTCATTGAGCACTTGCATCTATCATCAATCACCGCTATTCCAGCCGACGTCGTCGCCGTAAAAGCCGTGGCTTCAGTCTCTGTGTCCGTCATCGTCGTCAAAGCTGTAGCCATCGCGACGCCAGCGCACACCTATCGTGACTACCTGTTTACCGCCGGAAACCGGGAAAGACTAACGTCTTGCCTGAATATGGGGGCAGATGCTAATTAGTGCTATCTGTCCACCTCTCCGAAGATGCCAAGTTGATTTATGGCACCATGTATCGAAGGTTTAAACGGATGCGGCCGGTGTAGCAGACTTCGTCAGATTCCCCCTCGTTCGAGGGGTTTTTGATTGTGGGGACGCTCTTCCCTGCAGGCGCAAGCCCCTGCAGTTAATTACGCTACCGCACCGCGGTAACAACTTTCTCCTTCTCCGTATGGTCACTTCGTGTCGTGGGTGTTTGTTTTGTGTTTGGTTGCCCGTGGATTGTATACGGAGACTAAGTTATGTTGTCGCCCGTAGGGCGTGGACTAGTCCAAATCCGTATTTTCTTAGATTTGGGTTTGGGGGGTTGGGTTTAAGGATACGTTAGCCTCATTTGAGGCTAAGATCAACTTAAACGTTTGTTAAGGATACGTTAGTCTAATTTTAGACTAAGATCAACTTAACGGGATCGTTTAGATCCAAAAAGAGAGCAATTGGGCTCTATTGTTTAGTTTAGTGACATTGCAGTCGATAATTAGTTTAAGGACATTACGATCCATTGTTAGTTTTAAGACATCGCGGTTGAGGTTAAGGACATCATAGTCCGTGAGTTTAAGGACCTCACGGTCCGATGTTAGTTTTAAGACATCACGGTTGAGATTAAGGACATCACAGTCCGTGGATTTAAGGACTCCACAGTCCGTTGTTAGTTTTAAGACATCACGGTCGAGGTTAAGGACATCATAGTCCATGGATTTAAGGACTCCACAGTACGATGTTAGTTTTATGACATCACGATCGAGGTTAAGGACATCATAGTCCGTGGATTTAAGGACTCCACAGTCCGATATTAGTTTTAAGACATCACGGTCGAGGTTAAAGATATCATAGTCCGTGGATTTAAGAACTCCACAGTCCGATGTTAGTTTTAAGACATCACGGTCGAGGTTAAGGACATCATACTCCATGAGTTTAAGGACTCCACAGTCCGGTGTTAGTTTTAAGACATCACGGTCGAGATTAAGGACATCATAGTCCGTGGATTTAAGGACTCCACAGTTCGACGTTAGTTTTAAGACATTACGGTCGAGGTTAAGGATATCATAGTCCGTGGATTGAAGGACTCCACAGTCCGATGTTAGTTTTAAGACATCACGGTCGAGGTTAAGGACATCATAGTCCGTGGATTTAAGGACTCCACAGTCCGACGTTAGTTTTAAGACATCACGGTCGAGATTAAGGACATCATAGTCCATGAGTTTAAAGATCCCACAGTCCGTAAAATGTGTGGTTGTCGGGACCCGTCACCTCTTTGAAGACGTTGAGGAATTACAACGACAAATATCAAAGGAGTGAAGAGATGTACCCTTGAACCGAGGTAATTTGGTTGAAAGAGCAGATGTACTCAGTTCGAAATAATTTGAGGACTTATGGCCAGAATTGGGCTAAGTCCAATTAAAATGTTTTAATATTTTATTTTTTTTCCGGCTATTAAACCTTTATTTGGGCTCGGCCCTTTTAATAATGCTAAGCATTGTGCTCTGCCATTTTGTCTTTATCAGAATAGAGCGCGTTCTGATAGTGCGCCACATGGTGCGTTAGGCGCTTTGCGCCAATTAAAGAGCGCATTACGTTAGCGCACGCGAAGGTGACACGTGTCGCGCTCAGCGCTCAACATTTGCGCTTTCCATTTATGAGTGCTTTGCGCCAGCGTGCCAGCGAGCGACACGTGGTGCGCTTGGCGCCGAGCGCCAGCCTATGAGCGTAGCGCTCTGTTTTAAAAGCGCAAAGTGCAAGTGGTGTCTATGGTTGACACGTGGCAAGCTATGGCGCTGTGCACCAGTCCAATAAGCGCAAGGGCGCAGTTCATGAGTGCAAGGCACTTTTCAATAGCGCAAAACGCATCTGATCAATTTTAAGATCACAGAACAACTTTTATGTTCTTCTAAGGAGGCTTTGCCTCAAGATCCAAGAACAAAAGTTCTTGTTCTGATAAAAGGCTCTGCCTTTATAGATCAAAGATCTGTGGACGAAGTAAAAATACTTCTTTTATTTTTTATAATTAGATCTTTTGATCTTTTTTCTTATCATCAAAGACCTTGGTCTTTTTTCAGATCTGTGATCTTTTTAGAAGAGGGTTCTTCTTTTTATGAGATGATTTCATCTCTGTTGTTCAAGAACATAGTTCTTTTTTACCTTGAATATGAAGAAAAAATCTTCTTTTCTTAAGAGCTTGCTCTTTTTTGCGGAGGGTTTTTCTCTCTCTTCTTCTGTATTCTCTCCATCTCCTTTAGACTTGAAGTCTAGGGTCCTTTATATAGGGCCAAATGATTTGTTAAATCAGTTTTAAGAAATCTTTCTCTCGATTGATTGGGGAATTTTTCCACCGTTGGATCTTTGATCCTAAGGCTTCTGTTTTACAGAAGATAATCTTCTTGTTTTAATAAGATTGAGAAATCTTTCCATGCAGAATTTGTTCTGTCTTTGGTGATTCATTATTTACCATTGGATCATTGATCCAGCGGTGCTTAAAGCACAATCTTGTTATTTGGAAAGATTTTGATGAATCTTTCCTTAACAGAATTTAATTCTGGTTAATTAATGATTTATCATTATTATTAGATCCTTTGATCTAATGGTGGGAATTTTTAATTGCAGCGCTGGCGCACCTACGTTCGACACGTGGCGCGCAGCGCAGAGCGCAGTGCAACTGCGCTAGCGCACCCGTGCTTGACACGTGGCGCGCAGTGCAGAGCGCAGCGCAACTGTGCTAGCGCACCTACGTTCGACACGTGGCGTGCAGCGCAACTGCGCTAGCACACTTGTGTTTGACACGTGGCGCGCAGCGCAGAGCGCTGGATCTGAAGTGTTGCTTCAACTTTTTAATTTTGAATTTTTAAACAGAGCTTTGCTCTGATTGGGGGAAGCAGAAGCGTCGCTTCATTTCAAATCTGGGAATTTGAACAGAGTTTTGCTCTGATTGGGGGAAGCAGAAGTGTCGCTTCATTTCCAATCTTGGAATTTGAACAGAGCTTCACTCTGATTGGGGAAACAAATGCCCCCCACCGTTGCGCTTGCGTGGCCCACACGTGAGCGCAGCGGTGGCAACATCTGAGCCCTTGGATTAACTCAGAAGTTGAAGAGACGTTTTAACGCCTATAAATAGGACCTTTGGTCCTTTAGATGATTATCATCCTCTTTGAGAATTTTGTTCAGAGCACAACTCTTCTGTTTGAGAATTTCTCAAAAGTAGAAAAAGAACTCTTTCCAAACTTAGGTAAAATTTTAACAAATATTAATGAGTTAGGGTTTTATCTATTAACAGAGCCTTGCTCTTAATAGATCTTTGATCTTCAGAAAACCAATTTAGGGTTTCACCAGCAGAGCTTTGCTCCATAGGTCTAAAGAGATCTAAAGAGATCTAAAGAGAACCCTATTAGGGTTCCATTAATAGAGTTCTGCTCTCTAAAAGGATTTTATTTATGATTTCTTAATTCATTAATGGAGCTTCGCTCCTTTCAAATCATATAGAAGAGCTCTTAGGAGTTTTTTCATGGATCTTGGAGATTACAAATGGAATTTTATTTTTTGATGAATCATATCATCTTCTCAGAGCAAAGCTCTCAATGTTCTCGGGGGATTTCTTTAAATTCCCCTCATAATTGATTTTGACAGGTGTCACTCCTGTCTGCAGAGCATTGCTCTCGAGGAGTTTAACTCCCTGTGCCTGTTTTGATAAGAATTTGCTTAATCAGTCTGTTTGCTAATTTTGTTGATTTTCTCTTTTCAGGAGTAATGGATGCTCACATGTATGGTCTTGACGAGATTATCTCTTATGGAGACATCCGTTTACTCGGCCGTTCTCAGAATCGAGAATTCATAAACGCCGAGTGTGCCGAAATTATGAGTCGCTTTGACGCATACAATGGTCAACTGCTTCCTCGGCGTTCCCCTCTCCTGAAGCTTATTGTGGGAGCGATATGGGAAGCGCTTTCTCTATTCTGTACTGGCGTGCCGCTTAGGGCATTGGATACTGCTGAGGATGCACTCGGTGTATCTGATGAGCCTAATCTCAAAGAGAAGGCGAGACAATCTTGTCAATCTCCTGCACCATACTTTTCAACAGTCGGCCATACTTGCTGCCTATCGAAGGGTGGAGGACATCCGTGGGGATTCCAACGCTTGTGATCACAAAAGAAAGCACACCAGGATGGTTCGCCAGGCCTGGAAAATTCTGGACAAAGTCACTTTTGAGTTCCTTAATCCATGGCCTGAATCTGAGGTTTTGCCATTGTAATTATTTTGATAATGTCTTTGTTTATTGTTTTTATAATTGTAAGAACCTTTTTGCAATATGAATGGAAAATTTCTCATTTTAGCGTGTTTTTATTTCATGTTCTAAATCTTTTGCACATGCATGAATGGGTGTGCCTCGAACGCTTAATTAAATGGAGATCCGATGTTCTCCTTGTTGCTTTCTTCTCTTTGCCGTGTTGTTGCCATGTGATTTTAGTAAGTGCGATCTATAGATAGCATATAGCTGTCAGTCTTGGGCTCTTTGTAGAGTGGCGATGGCTTATAAAATAGGGTTAGGATCTGTCACCTAAGACTTTTCAACTTTATGAGCCGTGAGGGTCTCATAAAGAATTTTCTCCCTACCGGTCGAGAGGATCCCGTAGGTGTAATTTCTCCTTAAGAACCGTGAGGATTCCCAAGTGTGTTTTCTCTTGAAAGTCGTAAGGAAATCACAAGATAATTTATTTCCTTACGAGTCGTGAGGACCCGCAAGTGATGGGTAAAGTTGTCCTTATCCGCATTCACGGAGTTAAGGGTTGCTCTGGATGCTTCCCACGGGTTTACTGCCGCGTTTGGCGAGGACCAGGCTCCTCTCTGGACGTTTTCCAGGATACCGTAGTTTAAAGACATCGCTGTCGAGGTTAAGGACATCATAGTCCGTGGATTTAAGGACTCCACAGTCCGTTGTTAGTTTTAAGACATCGCGGTCGAGGTTAAGGACATCATAGTCCGTGGATTTAAGGACTCCACAGTCCGTTGTTAGTTTTAAGATATCACGGTCGAGATTAAGGACATCATAGTCCATGAGTTTAAGGACCTCACAGTCCAATTTTAGTTTTAAGACATCACGGTCGAGGTTAAGGACATCATAGTCCGTGGATTTAAGGACTCCACAGTCCGTTGTTAGTTTTAAGACATTACGGTCGAGGTTAAGGACATCATAGTCCATGGGTTTAAGGACCCCACAGTCCGATGTTTGCTCTGGATACTTCCCACGGGTTCACTGCCATGTTCAGCGAGGACCAGGCTCCGCTCTGGATGCTTCACACGGGTTCACTGTCGTGCTCTGCGAGGACCAGGATCCGCTCTGGACGTTTTCCACGGGGTCAGAAGTGACATAATCCGCGTTCCACGTAGCCAGGAATTTTTCTCTAGATACTTCCCACGGGTTCACTGCTGTGTTCGGCGAGGACTAGGCTTCGCTCTGGATACTTCACACGGGTTCACTGCCGTGCTCTGCGAGGACCAGGATCCGCTCTGGACATTTCCCACGGGGTCATTGCCGCGTTCCACGTAACCAGGAATTTTGCTCTAGATGCTTCCCACGGGTTCACTGCCGTGTTCGGCGAGGACTAGGCTCCGCTCTGGATGCTTCACACGGGTTCACTGCCGTGCTATGCAAGGACCAGGATCTGCTCTAGACGTTTTCCATGGGGTCATTGCCGCATTCTACGTAACCAGGAATTTTGCTCTAGATGCTTCCCAAGGGTTCACTGCCGTGTTCGGCGAGGACTAGGCTCCGCTCTGGATGCTTCACACGGGTTCACTGCCGTGCTCTGCGAGGACCAGGATCCGCTCTGGACGTTTTCCACGGGGTCAGAAGTGACATAATCCGCGTTCCACGTAGCCAGGAATTTTGCTCTAGATGCTTTCCACGGGTTCACTGCCGTGTTCGGCGAGGACTAGGCTCCGCTCTGGATGCTTCACATGGGTTCACTGCCCTGCTCTGCGAGGACCAGGATCCGCTCTGGACGTTTTCCACGGGGTCAGAAGTGACATAATCCGCGTTCCACGTAGCCAGGAATTTTGCTCTAGATGCTTCCCACGGGTTCACTTCCGTGTTCGGCGAGGACCAGGCTCCGCTCTGGATGCTTCACACGGGTTCACTGCCGTGCTCTGCGAGGACCAGGATCCGCTCTGGACGTTTCCCACGGGGTCAGAAGTGACATAATTCGCGTTCCACGTAGCCAGGAAGGGTTGACTTTGTCCGCATTTCATGGAGTCGGAGTTTGACTCTCGGTCATCTGTACACAGCCGAGTCATGGAACTGGGAGTTGCCGCTGTTCCACTTTGCTTGATGTTGTGTCTGCTGCAATGAGACGAATGTTGAGATGATCTCTAGGCTATCTGTGAACCGTCGAGATTTGGCTTCTTCTTCTGATGAAACCTGGGGAGGAGGAGTGTGACTCCCTCTTCGTTTGCGCCCCTGGATTGTATACAGGGATTGATGTGATATCACCTGTAGGGCAGAAATTTCATTCATTCAATTTTTTTATTTCTTTCCGCGATGCTCTATCATTTCAGCTTTTATATCGCGAAGGTCGTGATTGCCCAATCATTTCGGCTATTTTTCGCAGTGCCCAATCATTTCGGCTATTTGTTTTATCTTTACTCGCTGTTTTTTATTGCGAGTTTCCCAATCATTTCGGCTATTTTTCATGCATACATTTTTACTTGCTGATTTTGTTGCAAGTTGCCCCATCATTTCGGCTATTTGGTATGCATGTGAGTCTTGCTAGCTCTTTGCCGCAAGCTTGGAATTAGACACCGATTTCGGCATCAGCATCGCTACAACTGGGATATGGCCAGGAGCGAATCATCATTTTCCCCTGTCGATGTCAGACAAATGTAGCTTAGCGAACAGGGTTAGGATCCTGTCGACTAAGGCTTTTGACTTTATGAGCCGTAAGGGTCTCATAAAGGTATTTCTCCCTGCAAGTCGTGAGGATCTCATATATGCGTTTTCTCCTTAGGAATCGTGAGGACTCCTAAGTGTATGGCTTCTTATAAGTCGTAAGGATCTTACAAGAGAGTTTTCTACTTATAAGTCGAGGGGACTCACAAGGGTTGTTCACCGTGCGAATATATCCCTAGTCACGGGTGGGACTTCGTTAGGGAAATGTTTATTCGCGCCCGTGGATAGTATACAAGTGTCAATATTGAACCGCTTATAGGGCAGTATGGGAGGTTGTGGAGGCTGCTTAAGAACAGGTTCAGATCCTTGTAGCTTAAGACTTTCAAATCTTATGAGCCGTGAGGGTCTCATAAGAGGGTTCTCCTTACGAGTCGTGAGGATCTCCCAAGTGTAATTTCTTCTTAGGAATCGTGAGGATTCCTAAGTGTGTTGTTCCCTTGTGAGTCGTAAGGATCTCACGCAGGTGGTTTCTCCTTACAAAGTCGAGAGGACCTTCCAAGTGTCTTTTAACGAGTTTGCGCCCTTTCGGGTTTTCACAAACACTCGCCGATAGCCCTGCTGTTTTTACTCACGGAGCCCTTTCGGGTTTTCATCCGTGCCCATTTTGCTTATGGACGTACCGTTTTCTTCTTCTTTTTCTTCTTTTTTTTATTCTAACGAGATTGCGCCCTTTCGGGTTTTCACAAGACTCACCGGTAGCCCTGCTGTTTTTACTCACGGATCCCTTTCGGGTTTTCATCCGTGCCTATTTTGCTTATGGACATACCGTTTTCTATTTTTTTTATTCTTTTTTTTATATCAGCTTTAGGATGCTGCAATCCACCGTAGTTTCTCGACATCTCGGTCCACAGCTAGTTTTAGGACATAGTGGTCCGTCGTTAGTTTAAGGACGTTTCGGTTCGTCGTTAGTTTAAGGACGTTTTGGTCCGCTGTTAGTTTAAGGACGTTTCGGTCCGCTGTTAGTTTAAGGACGTTTCGGTCCGTTAACCGACTACTACTTATAGAGTTTGGGCTTAGGAAGATAGCGAGCGGACATAGTCGTTGTCATCTATCATTGACCTCGACAGTGACTCGTTAGGCGTAGTATTTCTTCAGGAAGCAACCGTTTATTGGCCTGAAGGGACTTTCGCCATGCATGTTCATGAGTAGATAAGCTCCACCCTGGTAGACCTTGTCTATAATATACGGGCCTTCATAATTCGGCTCGAATTTCCCTCGTTTAGCACGATTGGGGATCATAGGTCTTTTGACCACCAGCACGAGTTCGCCTTGACGGAAGGTCCTCGGCCTGGTCAATCTTTCATATGAGCACGTCATCTTTACCTTATAAGCCTCCAGATTTTGTTGCGCTATGAGCCGGGTTTCATCAAGGGCATCGAGCTCCTCAAACCGAAGGTGAGCGTTCTCTTCGTCCGTCATCTCGTAATGAACTGCCACTCGTAGAGAGGGTAACTCTATCTCGAGGGGAAGTACCGCTTCTGTACCGAATACCAGCGCGTACGACGTTGTGTTCATGGCCGTCTTGAACGTAGTTCGATACGCCCAGAGAGCTTCTTGGAGTCTCTCATGCCAGTCCTTCTTATTTCGGGACACCGTCTTTTTCACGATCTTTGTCAAGGTCTTATTGAAAGCCTCAGCTAGACCGTTAGCTCGGGGATTATAGACTGATGAATATCTCCAGTCTATGTTATGTTGTTGTGCGAAGCGGCTGATCTTATGGCTTCTATAGGCTGGCCCGTTGTCGGATATGATTCGTCTCGGAGTTCCAAACCGATAAATGACATGCGTCTTGAAGAAGTAGCGGGTATTCTCCGTCTTCACTTCTCTCAGCGGTACTGCTTCTGCCCATTTAGAGAAGTAATCAGTTGTCACCAAAATGAATCGATGTCCTCTGGAGGATGCTGGTTCGATGGGGCCGATTATGTCAGTCCCCTACCTTTCGAACGGCCAGCTGGCCACTGTCGGGTGTAGTGGATTTGGGTGCTGATGGATAAAGTCCCCGTGGATCTGGCACGAGTGACATCGCTTCGCATACTCGAGGCAGTCTTGGATCATCGTGGGCCAATAATAACCCTTCCATTTGATCTTCAACTTCATCTTCGGGCCAGCTTGGTGAGAACCGCAGAGTCCGTCGTGAACTTCTTGGACGACTCTTTTCGCCTCTTCAGGTCCCAGGCATCTCAACCACAGAGAATCAAATGACCTCTTGTACAGAGTGTCATTGACGAAGGCAAAAGATAGGGCTCGCTTCATGAGCTGATGTTTTGAGGATGCATCTTCAGGTGTTCGACGGGATTTGAAGTAGTCTATAAAGAATTTTCTCCAATCCTCAACCTTTTCTTGGTCTTTCACTTGTAGAGCCATTTTCTCGGTCGCTCCTTTTTCTTCTGACGACTCCGGAGATATTTCCGCCGGTGCAAGAACCCGACGGCTTTGCACAACGATCCTCACGTCATCAAGGTTCTCGTCAGCTAGTTCTTTAGCGAGCTTGGCTAATGCATCCGCTTTGCTATTTTCCGCACGCGGTATGCTTTTCGAGATGTAGGAAGGTATTTGGGTCAGCAGTTGCTGTACCCTCTCGCCGTACTTTACCAGTTCTGGTTTGCACGTTTGATAGTCGCGTTTTACTTGACTAACGACCAGTTGGGAGTCTCCGTATATGAGGAGGTTTTCAATTCCCATGTCGATGGCGATCTCGAGGCCTGCTATCAAAGCTTCATACTCGGCTTCATTGTTTGTCCTCGGCTCTGTTAAAGAGAAAGCAAAGCGCGTTATCCCTCCTTGTGGAGTCACGAAGATGAGGCCTACCCCTGATTTGATTATGGGTGTGTTCTGTTTGCGCTTCTTCATGGAGGATGCTCCATCGAAATAAAGTTCCCACTGGGTGTCACCCCCGTCGATCGTGTCAAACGCATGTTCGTCTGGCAATTCGCAATTCAAAGGAGAATCGGCAGATATCAGATGCTCAGCGAGGAAGTCGGCGATGGCCTGGCCTTTCACTGCCTTAAGAGGCCGATAAGTTATCGAGAATTCCATCAAGAGTAGGGCCCATTTAGTAAGCCGTCCTGTTAATATGGCCTTCGACATCAAGTATTTGAGAGGATCCACTTTTGATATGAGATGGACCTCATGTGCCAATGCATAGTGTCTGAGCTTCATTATCGCGAAGATCAACGCCAGGCAGTGTTTTTTGATGGGAGAATAATTGCTTTCTGCCCCCAGGAGAACTCGACTCAGATAGTAGAGGGCTCTCTCCTTTCCTTGGTCGTTCTCTTGTGCCCATAATGCGCCTAATGAACCTTCAAGGGCGGTTGTATACAGAATGAGAGGCTTTCCTTTGACCGGAGCAACCAGCACTGGCGGATTCTGCAAGTATTGCTTGATTTCGTCCAGCGTGCTTTGGCATTTGTGATCCTAGATGAACGGGGTCCCCTTTTCATCAGGTGACTGTAAGGACGGCACTTGCCTGAAAGATTGGCTATAAATCGCCAAATATATGCGAGCTTCCCTTGGAGAGACCACAATTGCTTGAGAGTCCTTGGCGGGGGCATCTCCATAATTGCCTTGATCTTTGACGGATCTATCTCGATACCTCGGTGTCGGATAATGAATCCTAGGAATTTGCCCGAGGAGACTCCAAACGCGCATTTGAGAGGGTTCATTTTCAAGTTGTATTGCCGAAAGCGTTGAAATACGATCTTCAGATGCTCGAGATGTTCCTCGTATGATTTGCTTTTAACCACGAGATCGTCGATATAGCATTCGACAATTTCATGTATGAGGTCATCGAAGATCTTCATCATGGACCTCTGATAGGTGGCACCGACGTTCTTTAGACCGAAAGGCATCATCTTGTAGCAAAATATACCCAAAGGGGTCCGGAAAGCGGTGTGCTTCTGGTCCTCGGGATGCATCTTTATCTGATTATATCCTGATGAGCCATGCATGAAGGAGAAGACTTCGTGGGTGGATGTATTGTCTATCATTAGCTCGGTGACCGGTACTGGGAAGTCGTCCTTCGGGCAAGCTTTATTGAGATCCCGAAAGTCTACGCAGATGCACACCGTCCCATTCTTCTTCATCACTGGGACGATGTTGGCGATCCAGTCAGGATACTGAACCTTTTGGATGAAACCAGAGTCGATCAGCTTCTTGACCTCGGCGTCGATGCTCATCTCAAGCTCGAGCCGCATTCTTCTTGGTGCTTGTTTGATTGGCTTAACGTCCGGAGATATCGCCAATTTGTGCACAACAATCTCTGGATCTAATCCCGGCATTTAGGAATAATTCCATACCAAGCAATTTTTATGCTGCATGAGCACGTCCTTTAGCGTAGCCACCATCTCTTCAGACAATAGCTCACTGACGAATGTCGGCCGCGGGTCACTCGCCGTCCCCAAATCAATTTTCTTGAGGTTATCTGCAGTGGTGTGTATTCCATCTTCCAGCTCTTTCGGCGCCGGTGGAAACTCTGAGATCACCTCGTCACTATTGTTTTCGAAGCACCAGGGGAGGTCATTCATATTCTCGGGCTCTTCTTTTGATATCGTTATCATATGACAAGTACGAGCTCGCTTCCACGACCGATGTTGATCTGGTTCTACTCTCGCGGATTTGGGTTTATGCTTCTGCGGCGGTGTTACCCTCCAACTGCTAGATAGAGCGAATTTGCCAAGCTGATATTGATCTTCGATCCAGTTCTTGAAGATGAAGCAGTCTTCGAGAGGGTGTCCTATTGCTCGGTGATAAGAGCAATAGTCTGGATGAGAGATCTCGTTAGTTTGCTCAGGGTGTTTGGACTCCGGAAGTGTAAGCATTTGATGTCTTATGGAAAGATCAAGTATTTTCTTTGTCTTGTCTTGAGGAAAAGAGTATGCTCGACTCATCTTCTTCATAAGGGACAAATCCGGACCGCTCGATTCCCGATCGCGTGACTTCTTGGTCCCGCTTTGTCGTTGTCAAACGCCTTTTGCGCTCTTTGACTTGTTTCTACCTCTGCGTCGGGCCTTTTGTACAACAGGTTGACAGGGAGGGGCATTTTCATCTTTCGCAGCCTGTTGAAGAAGGCGTTGCGTCCTGGCTTTCTCGAAGATGGCCATTTCGCGATTATGGTCGTCTCGAACTTTTTGACCAGCTTCCCTTATAAGCTTGTCCATTTGTTCTTCGAACGACGGACTGGGCATTTTCACGTCGGGGCTCTTTCTAGTTCAGGGTTAGCATTCTCCCATTGAGCATATCCTTCTTCATCAAAGTCATGTACGACATAGTAGTCGCGGAGTAGCTCCCGTTTCTTGGACCGAACATATCCAAGCCCGATCGCTTCCATTCTCCCGTTGGGCAACTTGCGCTGAGTTCTGGGAACGTTCCAGATCCTGTCGTAGAATTTAGCTTTTCGAGCGGTCTGTTTGAAGGGGATCCTTTGGCGCTTCAATAGCCTTTTCAAGCCTTCTGTGTAATATCTAGGCAGACGGATGGGCTGGAGCCTGTCAAGTGTAGAATCCACGCCATGCCAAACTTCTTTCTCCACTCTAGTTTCCATGGATCGGTAGAATAGGATTTCCTGTTCACCTTTTCGCCTGGGAGGGACGTAAAATATTTGTAGCTCTTGCATGCTATAAGCTTCAAGTGCGTCTAGATCTTTGTAGTGCTCCCGCGGAATCATGGTAATTTGCAAACTCTGATTATCACCAGCGAATGCTTGTATTGGTGGCTGAGCGGAGAATATAGCATTAACCTCGTCTTCCGAGTCGCTGCCAAAGATCAACATGGGGGAGGACAGTCCCGGGTTGTTGTACTAGGGTGGACCAGAATAAACTATCTCTTCCTCTTCCTCAGTATCACTCCCGAAGACGGGAATGGTGGTGATAGCTTTGTTCTCCGGTTTGCGACATCTCTCCGTGTCCTCGAAATCTGGCAAGAAGTATTTTGCGTCTTCGTACTTGCGGACTTCGTTCACGGAGAATGGGTTTAGCTCTCCCGTCACAGTGTACTCGAGGCCATCCTTGAAGTATTTCATACACTGATGTTGTGTCGAAGGGATGATGTTGTACTCGTGTAACCAAGGACGGCCGAGCAAAGCATTGTAGCAAGTCTTGGCGTCAATGACATGAAATTTAATATCCGTGACGAGTAACCCAAAGTGCAACGTCAGTATTACAGACCCGAGGGTCCGTGATGACTGGGAGTTGAAACTGGAGATGGTAATTTTATCGCGAGCGAGGTGCTGAACGCTCATGCAGATTTCCTTCAACACTCGCACGTTGAGGAGATTGACGGAAGACCCATTGTCGACCAGGATTTTGCCTATCTTTATATCATGGCAATACCCTGAGACATAAAGGGGACGGTTGTGCTCGCACGTCCCAAAGAGGAGGTCTTCGTCGCCGAAGGTGATATCGGCTGTATGTACTTCCTCTAGCTCGTCCTTCATCTTTTCTTCGGCGAGAAAAGCTTGGAATTGCTCTGGCTCTCGTAGTGCTTTGATCAATGAATCTCTCGCTTCTTTGGATAGTAAAAGGGCGTCGAGAATGCTGAGCTGCGAGGGTAACTTCCTCAAGTGCGCCAGAACGTTATAGTCTACCTTACTCTTCTTTGGCGGGTCCTTGGCGGTCAGCTCTTTCATGACTTGGTCATTCAGGGCGATATCCTTAGAGACCTTTTCTTTTCCCTTATCTTTTCTACTCGTGGGTCCGAGATTCTTTTCTGGAAGCGTGCGATTACGCAGCTGAATGTTTTCACAGGCCTTCGGTTCTTCTTCTTTCCCCAAGGTGGATTCTTTAAAGAGAGGGCCAAGAGCCATTTCCTCGTCAGAGTCACTCCCAAAGGTGAGAATCTGCGATCCCCCGGCGTTGACCGTGCGACAGCTGCCGGCGGTTCTTTTATACTCCTCGGTCGTATTTCCTTGCTCCTGACGAGTCTTGCGTTTCATCCGCTTGAAGTGTTGCCTGTGAGCAACATACCTTTGCCACCATCTTTTAAAAGCATTGCACTCCTCGGTGGGGTGTGCCATCTTTTGGTGATATAGGCAGTAGCTAGGATGCATCTCTGCTTCACCGGGAGTGTTTCCTTCGGAGGGTGGTAGCTTCATTCCCATTGATATGGCTTTAGCAAACCTTTTCCTCGTCTTGAACTTGTTTTTATCCACGACGGATGTTCCTTGATTCGGCGGGAGTGTCTCGACTATTTCGTCTAGTCGCCGGCGTTTGGCTCTTTCAAATATGGCCATCTCATGCCCCCGATCAGCTTTACTTTTCAGATGAATCTCATTCAGGAAGGCGCCGCTCATTTCGTCTGACGGCCATAAAAGTTCCGGCTCGGGACCTGCCCCCAGTCTCTCTGTGCAGGGAGCTTCTTCATTGTCTAGCGATAAATGAGAGATCACATGGCAACTTGCTACGTAATCCTCAGATCTATCCGACGAGTCTTCTCCATCATCTTTGTTCTCAAGGACGTGGCTGAGGAACTCTTGGAGCGTGATTGGAGTCCGCGCCTTTTAATTATACTCTTCCAGCGCATCGATTTGTTTCTGCAGGTCCGTGCGCTTGTCGCCAGGCTTCACGGGCTTTTTGGATTTCTTATTCTTTTTCGAAGATTTCGACGGCTGAGCATGAACGCTTTGGCTATCACCATCAATCTTTGGAGTTGGGCGCGGCTTCAGCATCCCCTCGATGATCTTAGGTTCCAACGGATTCTTCCATCTGATCGCCGGGCATGTCTGGAGATCCTTCAGCATCCTTTTGGTTTGGCCGAAAGAGCCACCTCCCATGGAGCTTCTTCAACAAAAGAGCACGTTGCTCCCGGTGTGTCCATCTTCTTAGGAGTGTACGGTTGTGGTGGGTTTACTTTCCACTTCTCAGACAGCGCAAACTTACCTTGTAGGTATTGATCCTTGATCCATCCCTTAAAGACGAAGCAATCCTTGATCGGATGGCTTACCGTTTCGTTTTAAGGGCAATAATTGGGATTATTCACTTCGCTGGGTTGCGGTGGTCGCCTTGGATTCGGCAAATTGATAAGCCTGTTGCGCATTCCAGCTCGAACAGCCTCTTCGTTTTATCCCGTGGGAATGAGTAAGGGCGCTTCATTTTCTCATTGTAATAGCGCCGTCTCTCCTCCAATTGATCCGTTAGTCTTGGAGCACTGGGCTGCTTTTGGGTGTTCGCAACGAAGGTCGCCTTCCCTTTACCCTTTTCATTCCGTGGCTCCGGTTTCGGAGGAGACGGTCTGTGACCCATCTGATCCATCTGGGCTAGCTTGTCAATTAAATCCTGGAATGTGGTCAGTTTGAAGAACATCATGAACTGTGAAATAGTTGCATGAGGGTCTAGGGTGCCCACGAACATGTCCACCGCTGGTGCTTCTTCGATGCATTGTTTGCACTTTGACCACAGATTCCGCCATTGGATTGCGTACTGAACCCACGTCTTGCCCGGCTTCACCCTGGTATTGATCAATGCCGTTATTGGGGTGCGTTCACTAGCACTTGCGAATCGCTGGGTGAATAACAACTCCATTTCTGCGAAAGTTTTAATGGAGTCGTTTGGAAGTTCGGAGTACCACTCAAATGCCGTTTCTGATAAACTGCCGACGAATTGGCGGAGCAAGAGCTTATCATCTCCCCCGGTGTTGCCGCACAGAGCTCTGAACTGGGCGACGTGCTGGTGGGGATTGCATGTCCCCTTGTACACATAGAATTTCGGGATCATATAGCCCGGCGGGTATTTTATCTGATCATACCAACCTGGAAACGGTCGCCCAGTTCTAATAGCTTGTCCAGCCGCTTCGTTCGCCTGGTGAACTCGTATCTGCTGAGCGATATAATCATCTAGGGTAGCTTTGGAGATTGTCTCCTCCTTGGCTGTCGACAGAGCCGGCAGTGGATTCGATATTTCTCCTCTGTCATCTTCAATTATGACTGGAGGATCTTCGCCTGGGGGATCCGGCTGGATCATCATGCCCACCATATCTTGGAATAGAAGGGCCATTCGTTTTATATTGGCTGCTTGTTCCGCAGCCTCTTTGTCCTTCTTCTCAAGTATTCTCCGAAGGAATTCGGCATCAGTTTCTTGCTCATGGCGTTGCTCCGAGGATGCCTCTGGGCTTTCTTTTGGCCCGTTGAGTGCGGCCATTGCAGTTATCATCGCCTGGAGCTTCTGCTGTCGCTCTTGAGCCTTAGTCACTGATCGCGTAAACGGTCGATGACCTGTGGAGATACGGCTATCCTCTTTTCCGGATGCCATATAGATGGTATGCACCACCATGCCCCCAGACTTAGGGCGTTTGGGCTCAGTGCCTTTGACATTTGTCGCAGGCATGGGGATTTTCTCCGGCCTTCTCCTCTTATGGCCGGTCGAAGTTGAGGGGGCCGTTGCAGTGGGCACCCAGGTAGCCGTCATCTTTTGTGGCTTAACAGGACGGTTTTCTTCCTGTCGGACCTTCAGCTTCTTCTGCTGGCGGGAGCAATTTGGATCAATCACCGAGTCTAGGACTTGACGCCAGACCTTGTAGATTTTAGAGGATAGCCGTTGAGGGGGCTGTTCCGGCTTCATTTCTGTGACGGTCTCCACTGGTGGCAGAGATCTTTTCAGTATGGCGGTGGGCGAGTTCCGGCGCACCTTATTCAGCAGCTCAAAGCTGTTCCCGGTTGGAATAACAGCAATAATTTCCACCGTTGGAGCTGGTGGAGTTAACCCAGAGGAGGAGTTGCCCCCGGCCTTCCTTACCCGGCGCCAGTGGCGACGTCGAGCGTGTCGGGCCGTTGGTGTTGGTTTAGCGATGGGAATGGCTTTGTCTTGCCCCCTGTTCAGGTAAGGGGTTGTTGCTGGCGTCAGCCTCTTGAAGACTGATGTTCGTTGAGAAGCTGTGTCCAACCAGTCAAAAACAGACTTCTGAGCGGGGGCGGGAGTGGGAGCAGTCAGTCTTGTAAAGACTGACCCTCTGGCAGGAGAATCCGCCTTGACGACTTCAGGAGTAAGGATGGATATCTTCTTTGGGATGGCCACTTCGGGTATCATAGGCTTCTTGGCAGGCCCATCAGAGTTCAAGCTCAGCCTGGTGAAGACCGAGGAGTTGGAGTTGGACGACCCGTTGAGAGGGGCCGTGGTAGTAGCAAGCCGATCGAAGACCGACTTCTTGGGAGCTTCCGGTGCGGGCATAGGAACGGTGAAGCTCGCTGGCGGGAGCATGGTATCGAAAAACAATCCTGTGGTGGCTTGGGTGACCTGTTCCACTGGCATCGTGAATAAGGAAGCCGCTTAGGGCCCGTAGGCTACACCTCCAGGTGAGGCGGAGCGTAGGTTGCAGTTGCATGTGGAACACTTCGAGCAGGTGAACGCCATTGATCCTTTGCTTTCTGCACCAAGCAAAATGCCAAATCTTAGCACCTTGAAACCCAACGGCAACCATTAGCAAACCGCGATTGGTTTGCGAACACGACACACGAAGTGTGGAGTGGAAAGAGGAAAAGGTCCCACCAGGCGTGCCAGAATCTGTTTACCACTGGAAACCGGGAAAGACTAACGTCTTTCCTGAATCTGGGGGTAGATGCTAATTGGTGCTATCCGTCCACCTCTCCGAAGATGCCAAGTTGATTTATGGCACCATGTATCGAAGATTTAAACGGATGCGGCCGATGTAGCAGACTTCGTCAGATTCCCCCTCGTTCGAGGGGTTTTTGATTGTGGGGACGCTCTTCCCTGCAGGCGCAAGCCCCTGCAGTTAATTACGCTACCGTATCGCGGTAACAACTTTCTCCTTCTCCGTATGGTCACTTCGTGTCGTGGGTGTTTGTTTTGTGTTTGGTTGCCCGTGGATTGTATACGGAGACTAAGTTATGTTGTCGCCCGTAGGGCGTGGACTAGTCCAAATCCGTATTTTCATAGATTTGGGTTTTGGGGGTTGGGTTTAAGGATACGTGAGCCTCATTTGAGGCTAAGATCAACTTAAACGTTTGTTAAGGATACGTTAGTCTAATTTTAGACTAAGATCAACTTAACGGGATCGTTTAGATCCAACAAGAGAGCAATTGGGCTCTATTGTTTAGTTTAGTGACATTACGGTCGATAATTAGTTTAAGAACATTACGGTCCATTGTTAGTTTTAAGACATCGCGGTCGAGATTAAGGACATCATAGTCCGTGAGTTTAAGGACCTCACAGTCCGTTGTTAGTTTTAAGACATCACGGTCGAGGTTAAGGACATCATAGTCCGTGGATTTAAGGACTCCACAGTCCGTTGTTAGTTTTAAGACATCACGGTCGAGGTTAAGGACATCATAGTCCGTGGATTTAAGGACTCCACAGTCCGATGTTAGTTTTAAGACATTACGGTCGAGGTTAAGGACTTCATAGTCCATGGATTTAAGGACTCCACAGTCCGATGTTAGTTTTAAGACATCACGGTCGAGATTAAGGACATCATAGTTCATGAGTTTAAGGACCCCACAGTCCGGTGTTAGTTTTAAGACATCACGGTCGAGGTTAAGGACATCATAGTCCGTGGATTTAAGGACTCCATAGTCCGACGTTAGTTTTAAGACATCACGGTCGAGGTTAAGGACATCATAGTCCGTGGATTTAAGGACTCTACAGTCCGATATTAGTTGTAAGACATCACGGTCGAGGTTAAGGACATCATAGTTCAAATGCTGAACTTATTTTTAATATTGATTTTTTTTAAAACCTTTAGAATACCAAGAGTTACATGTGCATATCTCACAAAAACCCCACTACACCCAAAGATGTAACACTTCCAGGAGTTAGATGAACCGTCGGGGGGAGGGGGTCCTGGCTGCCGGACTCAGCCAACTCGGCCTTGACTCAGCCGACTCAGTACTCCGACCGAGTCATAGCCGAGTCACCCTCGAGTCGGCCGATTCCGGCGACGGCCCCAACATGAAAGTTGTGTCTTTTCATATTCCCTATGCACATGCAAAATTTCAGCCTCAGACCACTTCCAGAACTCTTAAAAAACCCCAATTACTCCACTTTTAATACATTTTTATTATATTTTATCACATTTTTATTTTAAACTTTTCATCTACCCTAACCCTAGCCTAACCCTATAAATACCAACCTTACACACCTCCCTCTCACCCCCAAAATTCTAAGCTCACCCTCTCAAAATTTTCCAAGAGTTGTGTACTTTGAAAACAAGTTCGCAGCGAAGCTCCGATGAAATTCCGGCGGAAATTCCGGCGACGTTTTTAGGAACAACCGGCGACGAAGCAACGCCTCGGCAACCCCTTTAGTCCTCCCTCACTCCTTTGCTTAATCGAAACCCGTAAGTCCTATTCCATCTCTCTTTCTTATTCTCTAAAAATACGAAATTACAAAACCCGACGGAATCAGAACAAATCCGATTTCCGATTCGTTTTTCTATAAAATTTCACTTCTCACCAATTCAACCATGCTTAAACATTTTAATGTTGACTATTAAACATTTAACAAATAATTTGAACAAGTTTCATCACATGAAATGACAGCCTTTTCAATTTATTGTATTTTTCACTTAAATACCACAATATTTCGATTTCACATTTAACCCCCTTAACCTTGTTATATATTTAAAGTAGAGCACGAGGTAATGACCTACCTCCACACACACGCATATACAACCTAAAACGATATTATCAAAAAACTTAGAATACGATAAAACAATACTTTCAAATAAATACCCTTTACTTAATAAAATCATTTCTAAAAGATTTAGTATTGATACACTTTTAAATAAATACCACATAATATGAAAATACGATAAGTTGTGGACATCGGTCGTTTATCTAAACCTGACTTTGTGGTGTCTAGGCTAGACAAGTGAGTGGTAACTTTAAAAGGCCCGTCTCACGGTGATTCGTGAGCGGATCCCTCCTTCCCTCACCTGTACTTACCTGGCCAAAATTGACGGTGAAGATGCGAGGGATCTAACAACGTGTCGTTTAGACCATTTAGAAATAGGCTAGTTGCCTTAGGAAACCTTAGAATCTAAAATACGGAAAATTGACATTTTTACAAATAAATACCTTTTACTTTATAAAACCGTTTTCTAAAGGGTTAGTATTTTACAATCTTTGCAAAGCGCCGCTACAACCCATTTTTGGGGAACCCGTTCGGGATGGTGCGGATTATCGCACATCCTCGGGCTTAGTAGTGCGAGATTCAGACCTCTGCAAGGAGCATTCGGTCTCGAAAGGTTTAAAATACGACATCTTAAGAAAATGAGATTTTTGGAATATAAAATATTTATTAAAATTATTTTTTGTATAAATATATGTACATTTATTATTTAAATATCTATTTTATTATAATATAAATATTCCACCTTTTTCTAAAAATCACAAGAATAAATTTTACACTAAAATACCATGAACTTCAAATAAATCAATATTACAGATAAATACCTTTATTTATAGGATATTTTCACTAGAAATGGCACAATATAAAATCCACATTCATTACAACTCTAAAGACGAATAATGGATACTTAAGGTGTATTTTGAAAAGTATATAAAAGCATTTTTATATAAAACCCCCTCAAGTTTTATAAATTACCCTAAGGACCCTAGCAATTATAGGACTTCGATTTACATTTCTAATTGTCTGACTCGGGTTTGAGTCTGATTATGATCTGACTTGAATATGTTTCAAGTACAATCTACAATCTACAGTATTCCAATTCAATATGAACACATGAATCCATGAATCCAACTAGACAATCTATACAACTTGACTGAACCGAACCATGGATATACATCCCATTTACATGGTTCTCCAGTTATTCCATTTACATGATTCTACGGTTACATCCGTTTACTGATATCATGGTTTCAGTCAGTCAATCAATTATACAATCAATGCAATTTACAAGACAAACAATACAATCAAAACACTACGGGGTTTAAGGCGTAGATTGGTGCAGAAGGTGTTAAAAGTGGCACGAGACGGTAAGATTAAGACACCTAACATGAATCCAATTGCCGTTGTTCCGGGTTGTATAACGGAGCCTTGTACTTCCATTTGCCCTGGTCTCTAGCATATTGAGACCCCTCTCGTATACACTGGTATTCTTCTGTACCAAGCTACAAACAACAGCGTAAGTACAACAATATAACAATATAATACAACTGTAAAAACTACTCTCTCTCTCTCTCTCTTACTCTCTGTCTATTCCTCCCTTATCTTTGGGACTTACCGAGCGACCTGTTCGCTGACGACATTCTATTTCTTTCTTCTTTGAATGTCGTCAGGTGGTTTGGACCTGGCAGAGATCGAGCCATCTACAGAGGACTTGGACCAGATCAGTGAAGACCCCGATCTCTAGACATTGTACATTTTCTATTCAGTACTTTTCATTTCCTGTTATGCCATTGTTTAGGCATCGCTTTATTTCAGTTGTATTTCCTTTTCATGCATTGTACAAAAGAATGTTAATGAATAAAAGTTGTTGTTTTTATTATCTCTTGTCTCTTGTGTATTTATTTTATATTGCTTAGATACGCTTAGCGTATGTACTTCTGAGTATATACGTAGCGGACCGGTCACGTCCCCTTCGCCGTACACTGGAAAGCGGGGCGTGACAAAGACATCACGGTCGAGCTTAAGGACATCATAGTCTATGAGTTTAAGGACCCCACAGTCCGTAAAATGCGTGGTTGTCGGGACCCGTCACCTCTTTGAAGACGTTGAGGAATTACAACGACAAATATCAAAGGAGTGAAGAGATGTACCCTTGAACCGAGGTGATTTGGTTGAAAGAGCAGATGTGCTCAGTTCGAAATAATTTGAGGACTTATGGCCAGAATTGGGCTAAGTCCAATTAAAATGTTTTAACATTTTATTTTTGTTCCGGCTATTAAGCCGGCTTGGCCCTTTTAATAATGCGAAGCATTGGACTCTGCCATTTTGTCTTTATCAGAACAGAGCGCGTTCTGATAGTGTGCCACGTGGCGCTTCAAGCGCTTTGCGCCAATTAAAGAGCGCATTGCGCTAGCGCACGCGAAGGTGACACGTGTCGCGCTCAGCGCTCAGCGCTGGCGCATTTGCGCTTTCCATTTATGAGTGCTTTGCGCTAGCGTGCCAGCGAGCGGCACGTGGTGCGCTTGGCGCTGAGCGCCAGCCTATGAGCGTAGCGCTCTGTTTTAAAAGCGCAAAGCGTAAGTGGTGTCTATGGTTGACACGTGGCAAGCTATGGCGCTGTGCACCAGTCCAATAAGCGCAAGGGCGCAGTTCATGAGTGCAAGGCACTTTTCAATAGCGCAAAGCGCATCTGATCAATTTTAAGATCACAGAACAACTTTTATGTTCTTCTAAGGAGGTTTTGCCTCAAGATCCAAGAACAAAAGTTCTTGTTCTGATAAAAGACTCTGCCTTTATAGATCAAAGATTTGTGGACGAAGTAAAAATACTTCTTTTATTTTTTATAATTAGATCTTTTGATATTTTTTCTTATCATCAAAGACCTTGGTCTTTTTTCAGATCTGTGATCTTTTTAGAAGAGAGTTCTTCTTTTTATGAGATGATTTCATCTCTGTTGTTCAAGAACATAGTTCTTTTTTACCTTGAATATGAAAAAAAAATCTTCTTTTCTTAATAGCTTGCTCTTTTTTTGCAGAGGGTTTCTCTCTCTTTTCTTCTGTATTCTCTCCATCTCCTTTAGACTTGAAGTCTAGGGTCCTTTATATAGAGCAAATGATTTGTTAAATCAGTTTTAAGAGATCTTTCTCTTGATTGATTGGGGAATTTTTCCACCGTTGGATCTTTGATCCTAAGGCTTCTGTTTTACAGAAGATAATCTTCTTGTTTTAATAAGATTGAGAAATCTTTCCATGCAGAATTTGTTCGGTCTTTGGTGATTCATTATTTACCATTGGATCATTGATCCAGCGGTGCTTAAAGTACAATCTTGTTGTTTGGAAAGATTTTGAGGAATCTTTCCTTAACAGAATTTAATTCTGGTTAATTAATGATTTATCATTATTATTAGATCCTTTGATCTAACGGTGGGAATTTTTAATTCCAGCGCTGGCGCACCTACGTTCGACACGTGGCGCGCAGCGCAACGGCGCTAGCGCACCCGTGCTCGACACGTGGCGCGCAGCGCAACCGCACCCGTGCTCGACATGTAGCGCGCAGCGCAGAGCGCTGGATCTGAAGCGTTGCTTCACTTTTTAATTTTGAATTTTTAAATAGAGTTTTGCTTTGATTGGGGGAAGCAGAAGCGTCGCTTCATTTCAAATCTTGGAATTGGAACAGAGTTTTGCTCTGATTGGGGGAAGCAGAAGCGTTGCTTCATTTCCAATCTTGGAATTTGAACAGAGCTTCACTCTGATTGGGGAAACACTATCGTGCCACCATCGGACCCACTCCCGCGTCGCTCCGTGCCCACCTGTGTGCCACGACAGCACCCGCTCCATACCCACTCCTCGTGCCACGTCGTGCCAGCCCCTATGCCACACCGTGCTCGATCCAGTGCATCGTGCCGTGCCGCTCCCGGACCACGCACTGAGTCCAGACCGTGCTCAGGGTCGTGTCGCGCCCGCGTCACCGCCGCGTCCAGTACCGGATCTCCACGCATCGCGCCGTGCCACGCACCGAGCCAGGACCACGTCCACTACCGTATCACGCCCCCGTCGCCACCGCGTCCAGTACTGGATCACCGCGCATCGTGCTCGTGCCACGCGCCCGTGTCCAGTATCGTGCCGTCTCGTGTGTCGAGACAAACTCTGCAGCGACGTCGCTTCTATATCAAGCGACCGAAGGCAAGTGAACCCCTTTCACTTGCTTTACATGCTAAATAAAATTATATCGAGTAAATGGATGGTTCTAATTATAATATATTAATATACATGTCGTATCATGATTTATTATCGAACATATAATAGCGACTACCTTGCATTAACTGTATTGGATGGAAAACAAATATGGGTTTACTTATTGTTTAACGAACTAGACGCAACCGATGTTCGATTGATAGCAACCTAAGTGCTCGATGCGAAACCCTAAGCGAAAACCTATTTTAAAATGATGGAATTTATGGCCAATAAGTCCCTTTACTGATAACGAATATCACGTAGAAATTTGGGTTGAAGATATTAACGTTTACAATATGAAATGATATCCCCGAAAGCCGACACGAAATCTGGAATATACTGCATACACCGCCATATTAAATTCATAGTAAATCGTACATAAATCGTATCGTGACTTGCTTAGGCTCGTTACGAAGCGGAATGAATAATCTATAAACCTCTGATAATTATTACTGAATATTTTTTTTGTTATGATGTTGAAAACTGAGGCGATTCGCGGCCCTGAACTGCAGTCCGGGGCAGCGTTCGTTTTGGATGCCTGGCCTTGTGAACACCTGTACACCCCTTCCTTAAACTGAAAATGGACGGAACCCCATATGATTACGTATATAATTTATTTATCTCATCCCTGAATCTAGTCCCGTGTCGTTTCACCATCATTTAATATTTAATTTGTATTTTAGAATACCGTGGTGTTCTGCAGTTTCTGCAGTGACCCCTCTTACACCAGCACCTTATACATAACCTAACTTCTAATATGGGAATCCTATTGATAATCCATTTAATGAGTTGGAAATATAACAGAAAAATATACAATTATTTGAACTGTAGTATCACCTAATTATGCTCCCAACTGGGAGTAATACGTGTTACGAAACGGACTTACAGTTCTGAAACTGGATTTCCAGCAGTGAACACTTAAATTGAAATGACCATAACTAGCCAACCTGAAATCCGATTGATGCGAAACAAATTTTGATGGACAGATATTAAACATACTACTTACCACTTCATATTGTTTTTCTTAATTATGCATGCATGATTTATAGTAAATTATGCAAGTGGTAGGACACTGGTTGCTGGTATTTTATTCATATCGTAATTATTGCATTCTCATCATATCATATAGAGGTCATATACATTGATAATCTAGTGATCGTGTACATTACCCAGTGTTAGATATTAGTGTTTTGATTGTGGCAAGTACGTTAGTATTAAAGCGTGAACGAATAAATGAAGTGACACGTACTGGTACACAATCAGCGAACCCAGTTAATTTATTGCATTGTCGACGTCTATGGGACATATATAAGTGTAACTATAACTGAAATGGGACGATTATGGAGCATTTATATTAGTGTCATAGGTAAGGCGTCAAACACTGTCCATTTGTCTTGGGTACTAGTCGAGACATGCTTTATGGAGATCCTGTCTCCAGTTCTCGCGTAGACTTGTCATGGACCGACTAGTATTTGGGTTTATGGTCGGGGTTTGATGTAGACCATGGGTATGAGGTAGTTTGAGTGTGAGTTCAACAGAATCTCGGGAGTCCCATTGCCAGCATATACCGTGATTTTGGGAGTTGTATGGAGGGAGTTACTGATGATTATCGTGCGTGATTCGGGCCCGTGTTCCCTTGCCCTTGGGGCCCTATCCTTGGGTTGGGAATACTCCTGCGTGGTTGACGCTCACACTTGGACTGCCGATAGGTTAGCGACCTGAACAGTGAGACTTAGAGACTGATAGGTTTAGTGACATGCATTGATTACTGATTCGTTATACCTGCCTTACTGTTTACCTAATTTATTGTTTACCTGTACTGGCTACTTCATGCTCATGTCATTATTCCATGCTTACTGCTTCATGCTCATCATCATTGCATGTGTTTACTTTTTCATTTATATATATTGCTATTGTGTCGCTCTGACGACCTGAGTATGCATGCTCAGAGTGAGAAGTGGACTTAGCTCGGATCAGCACCTGTCGTACCTTGAGGATATTACGGACATCTAGATCAGCGACGTCAGCGCTATCTTACCTTCGACTCCATCTGGTTAGTTTTATACCTGTTTTGATTTAGTGACTGCATTTCTCATTACCTGTGCATTGATTACTGATTACCACGTAAAGCTAGAAGCCGAAGTGTGACTACGACAGGATGTTTCCTCCACCGTAGGAGCATGGCTGGCCTTGTCAACCTCTTGTATTCCATATTTTGGGAAGCGGGGCGTGACACTCCACAAGGAGGGATAATGCGCTTTGCCTTTTCCTTGACAGAGCCGAGGACAAATAATGAAGCAGAATATGAAGCTTTGATAGCAGGTCTTGAGATCGCTGTCGACGTGGGAATCAAAAACTTCTTCATATATGGAGACTCCCAGCTGGTCATTAGTCAAGTAAACGGCGACTATTAAACGTGCAAAGCAGAGTTGGTGAAGTACGGTGAGAGAGTGCAACAATTGCTGACTCAAATCCCTTCCTACGCCTTGGAAAGCATACCGCGAGCGGAGAATAGCAAGGCGGATGCATTAGCCAAACTCGCTAAAGAACTGGCAGACGAAAAACTCGATGACGTAAGGATCGCTGTACAAAACCGTCGGGTTCTTGCACCAACGGAAATATCTCCGGAGTCGCCTGAAGAAAAGGAAGTGACCTAGCAAACAACCTTCCAAATAAAGGACCAGGAAAAGGCTAAGGATTGGAGAGAAGTCTTTATAGACTACTTCAAATCCCGTCGAACACCTGAAGATGCATCCTCAAGACATCATCTCATGAAACGAGCTCTATCTTTCGCCTTCGTCAATGATACTCTGTATAAGAGATCATTCGACTCATTATGGTTGAGATGCCTAGGACCGGAAGAAGCAAGGAGAGTCGTTCAAGAAACTCACGACGGACTCTGCGGTTCTCATCAAGCCGGGCCAAAGATGAAGCTGAAGATCAAACAGATGGGCTAATATTGGCCCACGATGATTCAGGACTGTCTCGAATCCGCGAAGCAGTGCCACTAGTACCAAATTCATGGAGACTTCATCCACCAGCATCCAAACCCGCTACACCCAACAGTGGCTAGCTGGCCGTTCGAAATGTAGGGAACTGATATAATCGGACCCATCAAACCAGCGTCATCCAGAGGACATCGGTTCATATTGGCGACAACCGATTACTTCTCTAAGTGGGCAGAGGCCATATCGCTAAGAGAAGTGAAGGCGGAGAATATTCTCCATTTCTTCAAGACACACGTCATTTATCGGTTCGGCACTCCGCGACGGATTATCTCCAATAACGGACCGGCCTACAGATGTCATAGAATCAGCCGCTTCGCACAGCAGCATAATATAGACAGGAGGTACTCTTCGGTCTACAATCTATGAGCTAACGGTCTAGCTGAGACTTTCAACAAAACCTTGACGAAGATTATAAAGAAGATAGTGTCCAAAAAAAAATGACTGGAACGAGAGACCACATGAAGCTCTCTGGGCTTACCGGACCATATTTAAAATGGCCACAAATGCAACCCATTCGCGTTGGTATTCAGCACAGAAACGGTACTCCCCCTCGAGATAGAGTTACCCTCTCTACGAGTGGCGGTTCATTACGAACTAACAGATGAAGAGAATGCACATCTTCGGCTTGAGGAGCTCGACGCCCTCGATGAAACTCGTCTCATGGCGCAGCAAAACTTGGAGGCATACAAAGCAAAGATGACACGCTCATACGAGAGATTGACCAGGCCGAGGACATTTCGCCAGGGCGAACTCGTGCTAGTGGTCAAGAGACCTATGATCCCCAATCGTGCCAAACGGGGAAAATTCGAGCCGAACTATGAGGGCCCATACATCATAGACAAAGTCTACCAAGGTGGGGCTTACTTGCTCATGGATATGCATGGAGAGAGACCGTTCAGGCCAATAAACGGCCGGTTCCTGAAAAAATACTACGCCTGACGAGCCACGACCTAGGTCAACGATAGATGACGACGCCTATGTCCGCTCACTATCTTCCTAAGCCCAAACTCTATAAGTAGTATCCAGTGAAATCGTTGTCTCCAAAACGGCAGCAACGGACCGAAACGTCCCTAAACTAACAATGGACCGTAATGTCCTAAAACTAGCCACGGACCGAAACGTCTTTAAACTACTATAAACTGCAGCATCCTAGGGCTGACCAAAATATATATATATATATATATATATATATATATATATATATATATATATATATATAACGGTACGTCCATAAGCAAGATGGGCACGGATGAAAACCCGAAAGGGCTCCGTGAGTAAAAACAGCAGGGCTACTGGCGAGTTTGTGAAAACCCGAAAGGGTGCAAACTCGTAAAAAATTCATGCGCACTTGCAAGGTCCTCTCGACCTTATAAAGAGAAAATACCTGCGTGAGATCCTTACGACTCACAAGGGAGCAACACACTTAAGGATCTCCATGATTCCTGAGGAGAAATTACACTTACGAGATCCTCACGACTCGTAAGGAGAACCCTCTTATGAGACCCTCACGGCTCATAAGATTCAAAAACCTTAAGCTACAGGGATCTGAATCTGTTCATAAGCCATTACATTTCCCAGACTGCCCTACAAGCGGTTCGATACTGACCCTTGTATACAATCCACGGGCACAAATAAACGTCTCCCTCACCAAGTTCCGCCAATGACATGAAATCCCCCTATTTGGTGAACAACACTTGTAAGTCCTCTCAATTTACAAGGAGAAAACACTCTTGCAAGATCCTTACGACTTATAAAAGAGAACACCACTTAGGAGTCCTCACGACTTCTAAGGAGAACATACACCTATGAGATCCTCACGACTCGTAGGGAGAAACACCTTTATAAGACCCTTACGGCTCATGAAGTCCAAAGCCTTAGTCGACAGGATCCTAACCCTGTTTGCTAAGCTACATTTGTTCGAATCGACAGAGGCAAATGATGATTCGCTCCTGGCAATGTCCAGTAGTAGCGATGCTGATGCCTAAATCGGTATCAAATTCCAAGTCCTTTCACGGCAAATGATGATTCGCTCCTGGCAATATTCCAGTCGCAGCTATACTGATGCTAAGATTGGTATCAGCTCCCAAGTTCCATACTCGCGGTGAAAAGTCGGTGAGCCATAAATGCATACGAAATAGCCGAAATGATAGGGAAACTTGCAACAAAATCAGCAAGTAAAATATATGCATACAAAAATAGCCGAAATGATTGGGCAACTCGCAATAAAAAGCAGTGAGTAAAAACAAAAATAGCCGAAATGATTGGGCACCGCGAAAAATAGCCGAAATGATTGGGCAATTGCGACTTTCGCGATATAAAAAGCTGAAATGATAGAGTATCGCGGAAAGAAATAAAAAAAATGATGAAAGAATGAAACTTTTTCCCTACATGCGAGTCCATACTGACCCCTGTATATATTCCATGGGCATAAACGAAAAGGGAACCACATGTCTCCCACCAGACCCTGTCAAAAGGGAAAGTCAGATCTCGACAGCAACATCTGCATCCCAGAAGACCAACAACGGCGTTCCTCCTCATGCCAGTAAGGCACAGACTTGACACCATCAATCAGAGCCACGACAAGGTCCCCAATTCCAAGACTCTACGGCTCACAGACAATCTAGAGTCAGCCCCGACAACGCAGAAAGCGGAAATACGTCATCCAAAGACCCCGCCTCGGAAACACGTCAGCAAATGACCCTGTCGCGGAAATACGTAATCCAACGACCCCATCTCGGAAATACTTCATCCAATGACCCCGTCTCGGAAATACGTCAGCAAATGACTCCGTCGCGGAAATACGTCATCCAATGACCCTGTCGCGGAAATACGTCAGCAAATGACCCCGTCGCGGAAATACGTCAGCAAATGACCCCGTCGCGAAAATACGTCACCCAATGACCCCGTCTCGGAAATACGTCAGCAAATGACCCCGTCTCGAAAACACGTCAGCAAATGACCCCGTCGCGGAAATACGTCATCCAATGACCCCGTCTCGGAAATACGTCAGCAAATGACCCCGTCGCGGAAATACATCATCTAATGACCCCGTCGTGGAAATACGTCAGCAAAAGACCCCGTCGCAGAAATACGTCAGCAAATGACCCCGTCTCGGAAATACGTCATCCAATGACCCCGTCTCGGAAACACGCTAGCAAATGACCCCGTCGCGGAAAGACGTCATCCAATGACCCGTCTCGGAAATACATCAGCCAATGACCCCGTCTCGGAAATACGTCAGCAAATGACCCCGTCGCGGAAATACGTCATCCAATGACCCCGTCTCGGAAATACGTCATCCAATGACCCCGTCGCGGAAATACGTCATCCAATAACCCCGTCTCGGATATACGTCAGCAGATGACCCCATCTCGGAAACACGTCAGCAAATGACCTCGTCGCGGAAATACGTCATCCAATGACCCCGTCTCGGAAATACGACAGCAAATGACCCCATTTCGGAAACACGTCAGCAAATGACCCCGTCGCGGAAATACGTCAGCAAATGACCCCGTCTCGGAAACACGTCAGCAAATGACCCCGTCGCGAAAATACGTCAGCAAATGACCCCGTCGCAGAAACACGTCAGAAAATGACCCCGTCGCGGAAATACGTCAGCAAACGACCCCCGTCTCGGAAATACGTCAGCCAACGACCTCCGTCTCGGAAATACGTCAGCCAATGACCACGTTGCGGAAATACGTCAGCCAATGACCCCGTTTCGGAAACACGTCATCTAATGACCCTGTCGCAGAAATACGTCAGCAAATGACCTCCGTCTCGGAAACACGTCAGCAAATAACCTCCGTCTCGGAAACAAATCAGCCAACGACCTCCGTCTTAGAAACGAATCAGCCAACGACCTCCCCGTCGGAGCAACGCTTCGAATCGGGAACAAGTCAACTCACTAACCACTTACGAGTCCTCTCGACTTGTAAGGGAGAAAATTCTCTTGTGAGATCCTTACGACTCTCAAGAGAAAACACACTTAGGAATTCTCATGATTTATAAGGAGAAAATACACTTACGAGATCCTCTCGACTCGTATGGAGAAAAATCTTTATGAGACCCTCACGGCTCATAAAGTTGAAAAGTCTTACGTAGCAGACCTGAACCTATTTCCTAAGCCATCGCTACCCTACAAAGAGTTTAAGATGAATTGCTATCTACTATCTACAGGCTACATTTGCTAAAGTAACATGCCAATGACACAGCAAAGAAAAGAAGGCGATAATACAAAAAAATGTGTCTTTTATTCATGAATTCAATTGAGTACAAGATACATCATATAAAAGAATAAAAAATGAATAAAGGCATGTTATTCATAGATTACATATTTTCGGTTGATACAAAGGCGGCTACTAAGAAGGAGACGTCTTCAGTAAGTCAGCAAGCCGCTCGCGCACTCCTCTCAATTCCTTTTCATGATCAGCCGCCGCGACCAACTCCACTTCAATTCGAGCCCGTTGCTGCAAACAGGATGAATCCTTCTCATCGATCTCTTGCTGAGCGGCTTCATGACTCTGCATAACCCGCTCAGTGAAGTCAAGCTTTTTCCTCAGCACCAGCCCGTCGGAAATACATTGTTGGAGACCTTCAAAAATAGCGTTCGGCTGTGCAGCGTTCGCTTTGACTTGGGCACACAATTGGACAGACTCTGTGGAAGCCGCCTCACGTTCCTTTTGTCTCAGGGTCGCCTCTTGTTCAAAATGGCGAAGGAAAGGAACACTCTGCTCAACCCACACGGCTCGCTGGGAGTTCAAAGCCGATACTTCCGGAACAGGACGCTTGAGCTCAATCTCGTGTAGGCAAGCCTCGATCTTTCTCCAGTGATTAACCCAAGACTCGACGACGCCTTCGCCATGGAAGTTCACGAGCGTCGCCAACATAGGATTGACCTCAGCGGCAAAATCTGCAGCGAATGCGAGGGCCTCGGCATCAAGATCCTCGACGAACTCGCTCAACATTCGCAGGCTATTAGCAGCATCCCTGGAAGATGGGCATTTATCAAAGGGCCCTACCGGCATCGAGATTCGAGACTCGAAGGGAGTTGGAGTCGGTGCGATTGCTGCAAAACAAGTTATGGTCAAATGTCGGCTCAAGAGATAAAGAAAATGCACGAGTGATGGAGTCTACTATACAGGCTGCGACAGGTGGCAAAGTTGGGAGTACCGGAGGCGTGGCTATTCTCTCGTCCCCTCCTCCAATCTGTAACGCTGCAATCGATTCAAAGAAGAATTAACAACGACATGGTCACCAGTAAAAGAAAAGAAAGGACGTCGGTTAAAAACTATACTCACCGACACCTGCAGGCAGGACGATTTCTGACTGGAAGGAGAAATGTGGGTTCAACACCTGATACAGACGGTCGAAAAGGACTCCTGCAGAATTGCGACAATCTACTATCAATACAAGGAAAATGGTATCCAAAATTTAAATTAAATAAATCGCAAACCCATACCTTCCAACATTTGAGAGGACACAAGAGAAGGCGAAGGGGCGGCGACCGTCAGAGCAGCAGCTGGTGACGCTTCTTCGGGTGGCACAACCTCAGCGCTCACCACACCTACATTCGAAATGAACAAAAAGTCATCAGAGGGGACTGATAGGGATTGCGAAACAAAAAGTAAACATCAACCCAAGACGTACCTGATGGGTCATCAGCCAAAACCACGACGGAAGCATCACCGGGCGTTGCGGCTTCTTCGCTCTCCTTCAGTAGAATAGTTTTGGCGCCCGTGGCTTCATCCCCTGATTCTACAAGAGCCGTTGTGACGCTTGCGATGCCTGCCGATATCGGGGAGCCACAAAGGGAAAAAGCGGCAGTTTGGACAGTCCCAGACTCCTGAGTGTGAGTAGCCGCTTCGGGCTCTGTGGTTGCCGTCATCTCACCTGCCATCTCATCACCGTGACTTGGCCCTGCAGGATATGGTATATAAGAATTTGAAGATCAAGTTCTAATAAAAGACTCAGCGTTACGTTACCTTCGGGCGGCTTTTCGGTCTCTTCCCGAGTCGCGCGCTCAACCTGTCTATGGGTGGTAGACAGGGCAGCTGGAGCATCCTCTGGAGGAATAGCGACAGATGGAGTGGTGCTTGAGCCTGCACCTACAGCCAAAGCGGCATCAAGTTCCTTCGCTGCGCGCTTCCTGCATTTCTTTTCGGTCTGGGCGGTGAGAAGTGATCTCCTCAAGACCTCCGTCAAAGGGACGTCATCGTCCGAACCAAGAGCTGCCTCTAGAGCCGTTATGGCGTCCATCATCGGCTGCTTAAGTGAAGCCTCCTGCGGTATTGTTGGGGGAGCTGGGGCCATAATAGCCGGCTCTGGAAATGTCGCTGCATCACCGCTCGGGATCGGCATCGCACTTGGAATAACCCGAGTCAAGGCAGTCCCTGCAATAAAATAAAGGAGAGGGTCAGACCATGAATAAAGAAAAAAGGGAATGAAGGCCACAATGAGTAGAATTTTACCAAGGCCCAGAGAAGCGCGGAGTCTCTCTTCCTCTTCGAATGTCTTGAGGAAAGCCGCGAGAGCCTCTTCGGAAGAGATACCTGTTGAGGAAGAAAACGTCAGTGAAAGCATAATAAAAAAAGATAACCGCGGAAAGATACGACTGAAGTCTACCTGACTGTGCGATAGTGATCAGTGCTGCTTCATCGCGAGCCAGTCGCTCGGAAGCTACAAGGGCAGCTTGAAGATCTGTATCATCCGCAGGCACGATAAATAAACCCTCATTGGTGCCATACTCACTTAAGCCTTCGCTGTAGGGAGCATGGGGTTCCTGGCCGAGCACAACGTCGGCAGAAAATAGCGACTTCTTCTTCTTTTGTAAGCGAGCGCCGGCAGCCGATGCCAGGAGTTTGCGCTTGGCGGGCAACTTTGGGCGACGAGTCTCGATCTCCGTACCCACGCCAGACTCAGGAGACGTTGCAGCCATCGCTTCTACAGGCATACGAGGCAGAGGCTTATCAGGAAAGGCACGCGCGACCACAACCGCAGCAGCTTATCTCAAGGAAGGACGAATAATGGTCCGTCGCTTCAAGGGAACGGCTGGATTACCAGCTTGGACAACACCCTTGCGATCAAGTAATAATCGCTTTTCTTCCCTGATAACAGCACCCATCGCATGCTGGTACCACACCACATATACGTTCAAGACCTTTGGGACGCAGCTCGGCTCACTGATAAAGAATTTAGACCCGGTGTTAAGCCGCATGAAATGGTGTAGCGCGTTGCGGATACCCTCTTCCGTGGCAACCGGCTCAGCTAGGAAGGCCTCAAGCGGGACACCCTAATTGTAGCCTGATTGTTGAGCGAAACGGTGCGGGTTGTATCTTATGAACAACGCCGAATCGTTCTGCCTAAACACTAAAAAGCCCGGTCTGATTGAATATAAGTGAAGAATCTCCCGAGCTTTCAAGGTGGAAGCCTCGTCTTTGAAGGTGTCCCGCAGCAGCTGCACCGTCTTAGCGGATTCCTTACTGATAGTTAAAACCTTATCGACGAAGGTCATGCCATCCCTGACCGTACGCGGGCGAAGAACTAAGCCCCGAGTCTCTCGCTGAGTCGGTTCCAAAGCGGAAGCGTCAAATAGCCGCATAACCCAGAGAAAGTTATAACTTTCATAGAAACGGGGCCGCTTGTGGACTCCAAAAGCGCCGAGCACATGCAGCTCGAGCCACGAAGTGAAATAGTGCTGCGGGAAATTTACGGACTGCACCCCCGGTTGAGTGGTGTCTGCCGCCAAGCTAAGGCTATGATACAAGTGAGCCAGCTCAGCGACCCCGACGGCCACTCGCATCCCAACAACCATTCGGTGAGCCGGGTAGAAGACGGATGGCCTCATATGGCGAGGGTGCATTGGGAGCACAAACCGACTTAACCATAGGCCGAGAAACCCCAAAAAGAATGCCTCTTCATCAATGTCTGAAGCTGCAAGCTCTGCAAAGGGGACGACCGGGGTATCCGGGAGAAAGAAATTCCTTTGATCGGCCTCTGCTGTTGGCTGGCTGTCCAAGCCAAAACCAAACGGGTCGTCAAGCTTGGAGAATTTCGTAGCTTGTTTTGATAAGACTTCCGGGCGAAGAAAGCGAGCAATGAAATCCGCGAAGCTGACCCCGTGTCCTCCGGATTCGAGAAACAGACTTTCGTAAATTTTCAACACCTTAATCAGCCTTGGGGATTGATGTTGAATGGAATTCTTCGGGGTAAGGCCCATCAACACTGATATGGCGGCAAAGATGTACTCGTCGGGAGGAAGTAGCTCCTCGTAATGTTCTCCCCTGACAGGTAAGCCGGAGATCTCCGCGAACTCCTCCAAAGAGATGGAAACTTCCCGATCTGATAGAAGGAAGGTATGAGTCGGAATATTCCATTGTTCCAAGAAAGCTTTGACCCACCATACAGGGGGCGTGGAATACTGAAAAAGAGAAGCGTAAACTGCGGGGTACAACCTAAGCTTTAGCAGTAGTGATTTCTTGGCCGACAAAATGTATCGTACTCGGCTGACTGGCGAGGAGTCAAGCCTATCATGTACGGCTGTCCCCAAGGGCTCGACTCGCCTTGACATATATGCTGCCCCAGAATATCCAAAGCCATTGGTGGCTGTACGGGTATCGTGGCCATAGAGGGCTGAAGGCAACCCTCCGAAGTCCAGTGACCTCCTCTACGGCATAGTTCACTGGGGGTGAGTCGGCGTAGTGGATCGCCGAAATGGGCTCTGAAGACACCGCACAAGAGAAGCTGCGTCGACCCCGGATGATTTGATTGTACCACGCCCCCCATAAATGAAGAGACTTTTGCTCCGGGTCATGATCTTTGATCAGCACGAATACTTCCCTATCCATGGGCGTGCCAGGGAATGCGCTTTCCGGACGAACAAAGAGGAAAGAAGTGTCGAAAGACATAATACCTGCGCGAAAAAGAACAAGAGTTAGCTGTCAAGGCTACAGTTCAAATTCTGACACTTGGTACTTTAAATTTTGTACCGCACTGCAATGCAGTGGAAAGGGACCAGAGGGGACCCACAAAATCAAGATGACAGCTCATCATTGATGAGACAGTCACTCATTAAATAGGAAATCTTAAAAAGATTCTCATTTAATGAGAGGCCCCTCGGGCCAAGGAGTTAAACTCCCTCGAGAGCAACGCTCTGTAGACAGGAGTGATATCTGTCAACTCTAATCATGAGAGGAATAAAATTCCCTAAAAATTTTAAGAGATGTGCTCTGTGAAAACGATGGAATCATCCATCAAAACCCTAAAAAAAAGCAAAGCTTTTGCAGAGTAAAAACTCTAAGATCTTCAAGATCTGTGAACAAACTCTAAGAGTTCTTCATGGAAGATGAATAGTGTTCCAGTTTATGGGTTAAAATCACCCTTAAAAGATTATATCTTGAAGATCTATGATCTAAAGATGAGCACGGCTCTGTTAATTAGTAAAACCCTAAAACTTTTTTTAAGATCTTCGATCTAAGAAGAGCAAAGCTCTGTTAATAAGTTCAATTTTTACCAAATTTGGGCAGAGTTTTGACTTTAAGAAATTTCTTAAGGAAGAGAGCTTAGCTCTGAAGGAGAATTAAATTCTCGAGAACAAGAAAGCAAGAAGATGAACAAGAAGTCATCTCAAGGGCCAAAGGCCCTATTTATAGGCGCTGGAAGTCGATCCAATTTCCAAGAGAATCCAACGGTGGAAAGGCTGCCACCGCTGCACTCACGTGTGAGCCACGTGAGCGCAACGGTGGGGGGGCATTTGTTTCCCCCAATCAGAGAGCAAAGCTCTATTCAGAATTTGAAATTTGAAATGAGGCAGCGCCTCATGAGAGCGCTGCGCCAAGAGCGCCAGCGCTAAGAGTCAAAGACTCTGAGGCAGCGCTTCATGTGCAAAGCACGAGAGCACCAGCGCTAAAAACTCTGAGGCAGCGCCTTACGTGCAAAACACAAGTGCGCTCGCGCCAAGAGCGCCAGCGCTAAAGACTCTGAGGCAGCGCCACATATGTAAAGCATGAGAGGGCTCGCGCCAAGAGCGCCAGCGCTAAAGACTCTGAGGCAGCGCCTCACGTGCAAAGCACGAGAGCGCCAGCGCTAGAACTAAATGTTCTCCACCCTTGGATCAAAGATCCAACGAAGATGATAAATCTTCAAATTACCAGAATAAAATTCTGTTGAGGAAATACTCCTCAAATCTTTCCAAACAAGAAAGATTGTGCTCTGTAAATCAGAGCACCGTTGGATCAAAGATCCCATGGTGATTAAAATTCACCAAGATACAGAATAAGTTCTGTGTGGGAAAATATTTTCCTAATCTTGTTAAACACAAGAAAAATATCTTCTGTAAAACAGAAACCCTTGGATCAAAGATCCAGTGGTGGGAAACATTCCCAAATCAATTAGAAATCTCTCAATGAGAGATTTCCTTAACCGATTCAACAAATCAGCATCCCCTATATAAAGGACCCAAGACTTCAAATCTTCAACGGAGGAACCCCCCATAAACTTCAAGAAACTTCAAAGATGAGAGAAATTTCTTCTCAAGGTAAATAGCAAGAAGAGAGATCATGGCATCTCCTCCATATTTGAGAGTTTAACTCTCACATCAGAAGAACTTAGATCTTTTTCAGATCATAGATCTATAAGACAAAGTCTTTCACAAAAGTAAAAGAGATCACAACATCTCATCAAAAAAGAGAAGAACTTAGTTCTTAGATCCATGAGACAAAGTCTCTAATAAACCGAGAATTTAATTTTTAGAGCACGGGACTGATCAAAGCTGCCAATTTTAAAAGAAGCACCTTAGCGCTCCACGTCTGGCGCTCAGCACCAAGCGCTCCTCACGTGGGCGTTGAGGAAACATAAAGCGCTATGTACATAAGGACCCAGCGCCATAAAAAGTGTTCAACACTCAATAAAAGACAAAAAGAAAAAGGGGCGTCAGAACCCAAATCAATGCTCAGCATTATTGAATAAAAAGGGGTTGAGCCCAAACAAATGTTCAACATTTTATTCAAAATGAGTGGACTGAGTCCAAACAAGTGTTCAAACACTTTATTTAGAACTGAATGGGCTGAGCCCAAGTTGGCCATATGTCCCTAATTCAGATTAACTGAGCCCATGTGCTCACAATCTTTTTAATTGGTCTTAGTCCTAAACTTGACTATAGATCACCCAACCAACATTGGTTCAAGGGTACATCTCTTCATACCTCTGATACACGTTGTTGTAATTCTTCAACATCTTCAGAGAGATGCGGGGTCCCAATAACCAATAACTTTTGGTGCATCCCCAAACGGTTAAACCAAAACCTTACAGACTATGATGTCTTTAAACCAGACTATGATGTCTTTAAACCATACAGACTATGATGTCTTTAAACCATGTCTTTAAACCAGACTATGCTATATTTAAACCTCACAGACTATGATGTCTTTAAACCAGACTATGATGTCTTTAAACCATACAGACTATGATGTCTTTAAACCGTATAGACTATGATGTCTTTAAACCTCCCAGACTATGATGTCTTTAAACCTCACAGACTATGATGTCTCTAAACCATACTATGATGTCTTTAAACCATACAGACTACGATGTCTCTAAACCTTACGGACTATGAAGTCCTTAAACTTATGGAATATGATGTCCTTAAACCCAATGGACCGCAATGTCCTTAAACTAAAGCGATAGAGTCCAAATACTCTTTCGTTGGATCTAAATGATCCTAAAACCTTGTTAAGTAGATCTTAGTCTAAAATTAGACTAAAGTATCCTTAACAAGCATTTAAGTTGATCTTAATCTCAAATGAGGTTAACGATCCTTAAAACAGACCCAAACCCCAAATCTAAGAAAATACGGATTTGGACTAATCCACGCCCTATGGGCGACAACATAAATTAGTCTCCGTATACAATCCACGGGCAACCAAAAAATAAAACAAACACACACGACACGAAGTGACCATCTGGAGAAGGAGAAAGTGGTTACCGCGATGCGATAGCGTAATTAACTGCAGGGGCTTGCGCCTGCAGGGAAGAGCGTCCCCACAATCAAAACCCCTCGTAAACGAGGGGGAATCTGACGAAATCTGCTACAACGGCCGCATCTGTCTAAACTTCCGATATACGGTACCATAAATCAACTTGGCATCTTCGGAGAGGTAGACGGATAAAATCAAATAGCATCTGCCCTCCAAAATTCAGGCCAGACATCCCGACGTTCCGGTCGTGTTTTTCGGCGGAGAACAATGTGCTTTCGACATAAGGGCCGCTGTTGGTGCTTTCGACGTAGGGGTCGCTTGTTGGCGTGCTTTCAATGTAATGGTCTCTTTTTGTTTCCTTCGACGTGGGATTTGCATGTTGGCATGATTTCGACGTAATGGTCGCTTGTTGCTGCCTTCGACGTAGGAGTCGTTGTTGATATGAATTCGACGTAGATGTTGCTGCTGCTGCCTTCGACGTAGGGGTCAATATTGACATGTTTTCGACGTAGAGTCCGTTTGTTAGCATGGTTGATTTGATTTGATTTGGTTGGCTCCAGTCTCGTCCAACGAGACTTTTGTGCTTGGAACCCTGCCAATGGGGCTTAGAATTTGGACTTTTGAAGTTGGTAGGGTTTGAATTTGAGCTAAGATTTGAATTGGAGTTGGATTTAGATTTGGGTTTGGAATCTTGAGTAGGATTTGGATTTTGGTTCGTCGTCAGCACCGTTAGAACTGGAAGGTGGTACCATGAGCAACTCATCATTTGCCGTTGGAGGATTTGGATTTTTGTTTGGCGTTAGTATCGCTAACACTGGAATGTGATGCCAGGAGCGACGTATCATTTGCCGTTTTAAGGTTTTAGGGGCTTAGGCTTTTGTTTGGCGTTAACATCGCTACACTGGAGTATGGTATCAGGAGCAACTCATCATTTGTCGTCGGAAGCTTTGAGATTTGGTTTTTTGTTTGGCGTCACCATTGCTATACTGGAGTATGGCACCAGGAGCGACTCATCATTTGCCGTTTGAGGATTTGGATTTGGATTTTTGTTTGGCGTCAGCATCGCTAACATTGAAATGCGATGCCATGAGCGGCTCATCATTTGCCGTTTAGAGGCTTTGGGGCCTTGGATTTTTGTTTGGCGTGAGCACCGCTACACTGGGGTATGGTACAATGAGTGACTCATCATTTGCCGTTGGAGGCTTTGTAGATTTGGATTTTTATTTGGCGTCAGCATCGCTACACTGGAGTATGGTAGCAGGAGCGACACATCATTTGCCGTTGGAGGCTTTAGATTTGGATTTTTGGATGTTGTTTGGCATTAGTATTGCTACACTGGAGTATGGTATCAGGAGATGCTCATCATTTTCCGTTGGAAGATTTGGGGATTTGGATTTTTGTCTGGCGTCGGCATCGCCACACTGGAGTATGGAACCAGGAGCGACTCATCATTCGCCTTTGGAGGATTTGTTTGTTCCTAACGACCTAGGGGTCATCTATTCCTAATTTAACGACTTAAGGGTCAACACATGGCTTATTCTTTGTTTGGCTTTATTGACGTCTTTTTGTGAAGTTATTTGGGATCATCTCATTTGATCACTGGCTCCTCCTGAAGCAGCTTCAACATTTTCTTCGTCTTTCTAGACAAATGTGTGTCCCATGGAGACTGTAGTAGACCGAGGTCATTTTCTGAAGCAGAAGATTGAGCCGTATTTTCCTAAATTATTTCAGATTTCGTTTGTATGAAATTGGTAGTCACGGCTTGATTGTCTGCTAACACGCCGTTGGACAGTGAGATTATCCCTGCCTTGTATTGGTCTTCAACCCATTTCTTGAAAATACAGCAGTCTTCGATTGTATTTCCCAACACTCTATGGTATGGGCAGTAATTAGGGTTGTCAATCATTTTTGCTTCGTGTGGCCTCTTCGGTTCTGGTAGTTGCAGACCGTTGTTTAGGGTGTCTTTGAATTTTTTGTAGACTTTGTCCCTTCTGAAGGTGTAGATTTTATTTTTTCTTTCTTCTACGGTCATCCATCCTCTTCCTAATACCGGATTTTGAGGCTGGTCGATCTTTGGTCTGACTGTTCCTTGCTTTCCCCTTTCGGCGAATGTGTTGAAAGAGTCGGCACTGTTGGATCTTTCGCTTCTGCATTTGTCGTCCCTCCGGTAATTGGATTTGTTAGTAAATTGGAGGTCCTGGATGGATTCAAGATTTGCAGGCTTCAGCATTTGAACTTTTCTGCTAGCTCCTGGAAAGTCTTGAAACCTGCCGTGCATAAGAAGGGAGTCATCCAGTTTTCTATATTTCCCATCAAAAGGCTGACGGCTTGCTCTTGCTCTAATGGTTATTCACATTTGATGCTGAGGTTACTGTAGGGTGTTTTTCGTCACCTTATTGAGATGGGAATACGCGCGCTTGTCAAGCGCATTACAGATTCCCCCCGCGTAGGGTAGGCTGGGGTTTATTGATTGTGGGGATCCGAATATCCGGCAGCCGCGAACTAAGCTGCCGTTAATTACCCCTCGCCTTTGGAGCGAGAGAACTTCCGATTGACGGGTCAAACAGGTCATGCGAACTCAATGTGCAGTGTTGTGTTTTAAAGGGGTTTTGGATATAACGGGGGCTTTGCAGAGTTTTTATGGGGGTCCCGCTACCCGGATGGCGGGCTGGGGGTCAAAAGGGCTAGCAGCCCCCTTGCGGGGTGTGGGGCAGTGCCCCGTTAGAATTTTTTTCTAACGGGAGACGGTGTTTAGTGTGGAGTGTATATAAAATGAGGGGGAAAATGGCGTCCAAAGGACGCGTGGGTGCCAGCGCCTCACGTGCCTAGCACGCGGTCGCTAGACGCCGGCGCGTCACGTGCTTGGCACGTGGGCGCTTAGGCGCTGGGCGCCGGCGCCCTACGTGCTTGGCGCACAGGCGCTGGTCCCGGTGCCCTACATGCTTGGCACGCGGGTGCTGGCGCTCGGCGCCCCACGTGCTTGGCGCACAGGCGCTGGGCGCCAGCAGGAAAAGGGACTTGGTCCCTGCACTGGGAGCTATGCTTTCGATTTGACTTATGGAGTTAAACTCCTGACAGAGAGGATAAGTGGCTTAGCCCCTGCACTGGGAGTTGTACTCCCAAAAAGAAATATTTATTATTTTGTGTGTGTGTGTGTGTGTATTTGAGGAGTTAAACTCCTAAGATATTTTTGGAGCTGATGAAAGGGGCTTCTTCTTTGAGCCCTGGATCTTTCCAAGATGGGATTTTTGGAGATGGGTCTCCTTTTTTCCCCCTGTTGGCTGGATCTTGGATGAAAGGGGGTGAGATTTAAAAATCTCCCCTTTTTGAGATCTGACGGAAGACCTGAGCTCCCCTTTGTGGGTTTTGTAGTGAAAAACTATTTAATTTTGGAAAAGGAAGAGTAAAACTCTTAATTTAATTGAAAAGGGGAAGAAGGTTTAGAACCTTGAGGAAGGAGAAGGAGGCACAAAAACCCTAGATTTTGAAAGGAATGAAAAGTTCTTTTTTATTTCATCATCATGTTACCTTATATAGGCTTACACATTTACATATAGCCCCTTGGGCTTTACAAAATGGCATTTTGCCCATCCCATGTCTCATATGCTCATTTGTTTTGCACATGAGCCATGGGCTTTACAAAAATTTGGCTTTATGCCCATTTTTCTTACATTCATGCATAAAAAATTACATCAAAATTATTTATTACATGATTTCATTTTGGCATGGGGGAGGCCGGCCGCGGGGCTCGACTTGGGCATGGGCCCACTTGACCTGGGCTTGGGCCCACCTGGCTTGGGGTTGACTTTGACATTGACTTGGTCAACCGGGGTGTAATTTTTGACCCCAACAAAGTGTCGCCATCAATAAATGCACACCGCATATATGGGTCATGTGCATGAAATTGATGGATCTTCTTTCACGTGGAGGCGACTTGATTTGGTTCCCGCTTTTTAGGAAGCCGGCACTGCCCTTTTTACGACATGGACGGTCGTTACTTGATGTGTCTCTCAGACGGAATGTCAGTGTATGACGTATCCCCGGCACGGAGTGTCGCTGGTTGACCTGATTCCGAGGCGGAGCATAATTCCGACAGGAAGGTCACTGCTGCCCTTTTTGCGATTTGGACGGTCGATACTGCCCTTTTAGCGACGTGGATGGTCGGTGATGCCCTTTTAGCGACATGGACGGTCGATGCTGCCGTTTTAGCGACGTGGACGGTCGGTGCTGCCCTTTTAACGACGTGGACGGTCGGTGCTGCTCTTTTAGCGACTTGGACGGTCGGTTCTGCCCTTTTTGCGACTTGGACGGTCGGTGCTGCCCTTTTTGCGACTTGGACGGTCGGTGCTGCCCTTTTAGCGACGTGGACGGTCGGTGCTGCCCTTTTAGTGACGTGGACGGTCGGTTCTGCCCTTTTTCGACTTGGACGGTCGATGCTGCCCTTTTAGCGACTTGGACGGTCGGTGCTGCCCTTTTAGCGACTTGGACGGTCGATACTGCCCTTTTAGCGACGTGGACGGTCGGTTATGCCCTTTTTGCGACTTGGACGGTCGGTGCTACCCTTTTAGCGACATGGACAGTCGATGCTGCCCTTTTAGCGACGTGGACGGTCGGTTCTACCCTTTTTGCGATTTGGACGGTCGATGCTGCCCTTTTAGCGACATGGATGGTCGTTGCTGCCCTTTTAGCGACATGGACGGTCGGTGCTGCCCTTTTAGCGACGTTGATGGTCGGTTCTTCCCTTTTTACGACTTGGACGGTCGTTGCTGCCTTTTTAGCGACATGGACGGTCGATGCTGCCCTTTTAGCGACGTGGACGGTCGGTTCTGCCCTTTTTGCGACTTGGACAGTCGGTGCTGCCCTTTTAGCGACGTGGACGGTCGATACTGCCCTTTTAGCGACTTGGACGGTCGGTTCTGCCCTTTTTGCGACTTGGACGGTCGGTGCTGCCCTTTTAGCGATGTGGACGGTCGATGCTTGATTTGGCTTGCTCCGCTTCTTGCGGTGTCAGAATTCGATTTGACTTGCTCCGCTTTCCGCGGTGTCAGGATTTGGCTTGTTTCCGAGGTGGAGCTTAATTCCGTCGAAAAGGCAGATACTGACCGAAGCATAATTTCGATTCAGAGGTTGATTCCCAAGCGAAGCATAATTCTGACAGGGATGGCAGATACACCGAGGTGAAGCATGATTTCGACACAGGGTACACTCTGAGATGAAGCATGATTCCGATGCAGAGATTGTTGATTTGATTTGATTTGGGTTGACATCAGTATCGCTACACTGGAATATGGTACCAGAAACGAATCATCATTTGCCATGAGAGGATTTAGGGATTTTGGTTTTTGGGTCGGCATCTGCATTGCTGCACAGGAATAATGCTCGGAGCAACTCATCATTTGCTTCGGGAGGATTTGGGAATTGGTTTTTGGGTCGGCATCTGCATTTGTTTACCCCAATCAGAGCAAAGCTCTGTTCAAATTCCGAGGCGGGAGATAAAGCAACGCTTCATCTTCCCCCAATCAGAGCAAAGTTTTGCTTTGAAAATTTAAAAATTTAATAAATGAAGCAACGCTTCAGATTATTTGCGCTGCGCAACACGCCACGTGTCAGGTGCAGATGCATCAGCGCAGCGCCCAAGGCAGTGCACCCAATCAGAGAAAAGCTCTATTTAAAGAAAAATTAAATGAAGCAACGCTTTAGCTGCGCAAGCACTGCGCTGCACGACACGTGTCAGCGCAGATGCGCTAGCGCAGTTGCGCTGCGCTCTGCGCTGCGCGACACGTGTCAGCGCAGATGCGCTAGCGACGCTGCGCTCTGCGCTGCGCGACACGTGTCAGCGCAGCTGCGCAGCGCAGCGCACTGCGCGACACATGTCAGCGCAGCTGCGCAGCGCACTGCGCTGCGCGACATGTGTCAGCGCAGTTGCGCTAGCGCAGCTGCGCAGCGCAGTGCGCTGCGCGACACGTGTCACGCGCTGGGGCATCTGCGCCAAACAGAATTAAATTTCCAAGAAATCTTTTCTGTTCTTGTTAAAACAAAGAAGATTTTCTTCTGCAAAGCAGAAGCCCTTGGATCAAAGATCCAACGGTGGGGAAAATTCCCCAAATCACTCAGAGAAAGATCTCTTTAACAAATTTAACTAATTTGTGGGCACTATAAAAAGGACCCTAGGCCTCAATTAAAAAGCATCAACATCTTTCTAAAAAAAAAAAGAGAGAAGAGAACTCTTGAGAATTCCTCAAGAACAACAAAAGGTAAAAAACCTTTAGGAAAAAGAGAAAATTCTCTTATGGACAGATTATGGATCTAAGAACAAGATCAATAATTTTTAAATAAAAAGAAAAATAAGTAATAATAGTGCTTTGCACTTTTTTATGAACCTCTGGTTCTTGAAACAAAAAAGAAAAATTTATTTTCTTTGATCTAAATTAGATCAAGAAATCAAATAGTGCTTTGCACTCCTGTTCTTGAATCTAAAAGATTCTTAGTGCTTTGCACTTCCAAACTGCGCTGTTGCGCTCTTGAGAGAGCGCCATGTGTCAGCTATAAAACAACTTGCGCTCTTGAAATAGAGCTTTGCTCTCTGGAATTGGCGCAACTCACCAGAGCGCGCCACGTGTCAGCAGCGCAGCGCACTGCGCTATTGCGCTTGCGCTCACCAGAGCGTGACACGTGTCTCCACCATATGAGTTTGCGCTTATTACTTAGCGCAAAGCGCCTGACAAGCCACGTGGGGCACTATCAGAGTATTTAATGCTCTACATTATTAAACAAAAGGGACAGAGCCCAATTAAAAGGCCTAACAGGCCTAATAAAAAAAATGCTATGCATTTTAAAAGGGGGGCAAAGCCCAAACAAAAAAATAGATGCTCTGCATCATTTAGAAAAGGGCAAAGCCCGACCAAAACAAGAATAATGCAGTGCATTACTAAAAAGGGGTAAAGCCCTAGCACAGGCCAAAGACAAAAAAAAATATATTGAAACTGGACTTAGCCCAATTTTGGCCATAAATCCTTAAATTAAATTGACTGAGCAAAATTGCTCTACTAAATCAATTTACAATCGGTCCGAGGGTACATCTCCGAACTCCTTTGACATCCATCGTTGTAATTCCTCAACGACGTCAAAGAGGTGACGGGTCCCAATGACCACACATCAATGTGGACTGCGGGGTCCTTAAACTCGTGGACCGAAACGTCCTTAAACTAATATTGGACCACCACGTCCCTAAAACTGGAATATGGACCACCACGTCCCTAAAATTGGAGTATGGACCACCACGTCCCTAAACTGGAATTTGGAACGAAACGTCCTTAAACTAATATTGGACCACCACGTCCCTAAAACTGGAATATGGACCACCACGTCCCTAAACTGGAGTATGGACCACTACGTCCCTAAACTGGAACAATAGAGCCTCCTAATGCTCTTTTGCCGGATCTAAACGGTCCCGTTTAAGTTGATCTTAGCCCCAAATACGGCTAACGTATCCTTAAACACTCAAATGGACGATAAAATTCCAAATCGACCTTGGTCCAAGGGTACATCTCCGAACTCCTCTGACATCTGTCGTTGTAATCCTTCAACGACGTCAGAGAGGCGACGAGTCCCGACGGCCATATATTAAATGGATCACCCCGTTAAGTTGATCTTAGTCTTAAACAGGACTAACATATCCTTGACAAACGTTTAAGTTGATCTTAGCCGCAACGCGACTAATGCATCCTTAAACTAAAAACACCAAACCCAAATTTAAGTAAATACGGATTTGGACTAGTCCACGTCCTACGGGCGACGGTATTACTCAGTCTCCGTATACAATCCACGGGCAACCACAAACAAAACAAACACCCACGACACGAAGTGAAATTCTGGAGAAGGAGAAAGTTGTTACCACGAAGCGGTAGCGTGATTAACTGCAGGGGCTTGCGCCTGCAGGGAAGAGCGTCCCCACAATCAAAAACCCCTCTAGCGAGGGGGAATCTGACAAAGTCTGCTACATCGGCCGCATCCGTCTAAACCTTCGATACACGGTGCCATAAATCAACTTGGCATCTTCGGAGAGGTGGACGGATAAAACCAAATAGCATCTGCCCCGAATCCCAGCGTCAGGACACGTCGCGGTCCTGTGCGCCGCCCTTCGGAGGGGAACAGATTCTGGCACGCCCGGTGGGACCTTTTCCTCTTTCCACTCCACACTTCGTGTGTCGTCTTCGCGAACCAATCGCGGTTCGTTAAAAATGGTTGCCTGTGGATTTCAAGTTTACTAAGATTTGGTCTCTCATTTGGTGCAGAAAAGAACTCAAGATTCAATGGCCTCTAACTGCACCAACTGCTCGAAGTGTCACTGCAATGGACGCTCCACCTCCCCCGGAGGTGTAGCATATGGGCCCCAAGCGGCTTCTTTGTTCACCATGCCAGTGGAACGGGTAACTCAAGCCACCACTGGGCTCTTCTTCGGGACCATGCTCCCGCCAATGAGCTTTAGCACTCCTATGCCCGGACAAGAAGCTCCTAAGAAGTCGGTCTTCGATCGACTTTCAATTACCGCGACCCCTGTCGACGGATCGCCCGCTACCAAACCGACAGCCTCTGTTTTCACCAGGCTAAATCTGAACTCTAAAATGGCTGTCCAAAGGAAGGCAATAACTGCTGCCCCAGAAGTCGTCAAGGCGGCTTCCCCTATCAAAGAGTCAGTCTTTTCAAGACTGACGATTCCTGCTCCTACATCTGCTCAGGGATCCGTCTTCGGCAGGTTGAATATCACCCCTCAGAAGACAACCTCAGTCTTTAAGAGATTAACACCGGCGGCGCCTCATTCAGATAGGGGGCAAAAAGAAACTATCTCAATCTCTGAGCCAATCCCAACGGCTCGCCGTGCCCGACGTCGCCATTGGCAACGAGTGAGGAAGGCAGGGGGCAACTCTCCCTCAGGGCTAACTCCACCGGCTCCAGTGGTGGAAGTCAACGCTGCTGTTCCAACTGGGAACAGCTTTGAACTGCTGAGGAGGGTACGGAAGAATGCTCCAACCGCTGCACTGAAAAGATCTCCTCCGCCTGTAGAGAGAGTCCCAGAAACGAAGCAAGAACAGCCCCCTCAACGGCTGTTCTCAAAAATATATAAAGTTTGGAGGAGGGTTCAAGAATCCGTGATTGACCCAGGTCACTCTCGTCACCAGAAAAAGGCGAAGGTGGAAAAAGACAAGGGCCGTCCCATTAAACAACGGGGGACAGCAGCCGCTAGGATGCCCACTTCAACGGTTCCTTCAACCTCAACGGCCCACAAAAGAAGGAGGCCAGAGAAAACTCCCGCGTCAGCGGCAAAAGTTAAAAATGGTGAACCTAAACGCCCCAAGTCAGGGGGCATAACAGTTCATACGGTTTATATGGCATCGGGAAAAGAAGATAGCCGCATATCAACAGGTCATAGACCGCACACGAGGTCAGTGACCAAGGCTCAGGAGCAGCAGCAGAAGCTCCAAGAGATGATGAACGCTATGGCCGCACTTACAGGGCCAAAAGAAACCCCTGAAACATCCTCGGACGAGCGTCAAGAACAAGAAACGGACGCAGAATTCCTTCGTCGCGTACTGGAGAAGAAGGATAAAGAAGCTGCGGAGCAGGCAGCCAACATAAAGAAAATGGCCCTCCTGTTCCAGGATATGGTGGGTATGATGATTCAACAAGATCCACCTGCTGAAGATCCCCCGATCATCCTTGAAGACGATAGGGGAGAGACGTCGAATCCTCCACCAGCTCTGTCCACTGCTAAAGAGGATACAATCTCCAAAGCTGATTTGGATGAATACATCGCCCAGCAAATACGGGTTCATCATGCAACCGAAACAGCCGGCCAGGTCGTGAAAACGGGGCGGCCATATCCAAGTTGGTACGATCAAATCAAGTACCCACCCGGTTACACAATTCCTAAGTTCCATGTCTACAAGGGGACGGGCAATCCGCACCAGCATGTTGCCCAGTTCAGGGCACTCTGCGGCAATACCGGTGGAGATGACAAGCTTTTACTTCGCCAGTTTGTTGGAAGCTTATCGGATACGGCGTTCGAATGGTACTCTGAGCTCTCGAATGACTCTATTAAAACCTTCGCGAAGATGGAGCTGTTGTTTACTCAGCGTTTGCAAGCGCTAGTGAACGTACCCCGATGACAGCACTGATTAACGCCAGGGTAAAACCCGGCGAGACGTGGGTTCAGTACGCTATACGATGGCGGAACTTATGGTCAAAGTGTGAGCAGCGCATTGAAGAAGCTCCCGTGGTGGGTATGTTTGTGGGAACCCTCGATCCATAAGCAACCATCTCGCAGTTTATGATGTTTTTCAAGCCGACTACCTTCCAGGCTTTGATAGACAAACTAGCGCAAATGGATCAAATGGGCCATAAACCCCCTCTTCCAAGGCCAGACACCCGAAATGACAAAGGAAAGGGAAAAGCGATCGTCGTCGCTAATGCTCAACAACAACTGAGCGACTCGAAGCCGGTTGCTCGTCAAAATAATACGTGACCGTACGTGCCCCTTGAAAATAGGATGGGACGTTCTTATTCCTTTCCCCGTGATAAAACGAGGAGGTTATTCGAGCTGGCGTTGCGCAACAGACTCATAAATTTGCCGGATCCAAAACGTCCGTTGCAACCAAGTGATGTCAACGAGCCCAACTACTGTCCTTATCATCGAGTACTAGGCCATCCGATCGAAGATTGCTACGTTTTTAAGAATTGGCTTGAAAACCAGTACCGACAGGGCAAGTTCGCGTTATCTGACAAATGGAAGGTGAATCCCCCGCAGCCCCACACCTCTAAGGGGACGAATACGCCGGGGGCAACATGCTCCGTCATTGAAGAAGCTCCTTGGGAGGTCGTATTATCAGCCAAGACAAAGAGGATGCTAAACGATCTTCAGACATGTCCAGCGATCGAGTGGAAGAACCCGTTGGAACCGCAGGTTATTGAAGGGATGTTGAAACCACGTCCAACTCCAAGGACCGATGGTGGCCATTCAAGCACTTGCAGCCAGCCGTCAAAATCTTTGGAAAAGAAGAAGAAGAAATCTAAGAAGCCCGTGAAGCCTGATGACAAGCGCACGGACTTACAAAAGCGAATTGACGCGCTGGATGAATACAACCAAAAGACACGGACTCCCATTACGCTCCAAGAGTTCCTCAACCACGTCTTTCAAGAGGAAGGAGAGGGAGAAAGTTCGTCAGATGAAGCTGAAGAATGCGTCGCGAGCTGTCATATGATTTCCCATTCGATCACGAACGATGAGGAGACTCCTTGCACTGAAAAGCTGGGGCAGATCCTGAACCAAAAGTTCTGGGGCCACCAGAGGAAATAATCGACGCATTCCTTAATGAAGCTCGGTTGAAAAGTAAAGCTGATCGGGAGCGCGAAGTGGCTATATTTGAAAGGGCCAAGCGCCAGCGACTTGATGAAGGAGCTGAGACGATCCCGCTGGAGCAAAACACCTCCGCTACCGACAAAAGCCAATTCAAGACGAGGAAAAAGTTTGCTAAGGCCATATCAATGGGCATGAAGCTACCATCCTCTGAAGGAAACATCGCCGGTGAAGTGGAAACGCACCCCTCGTATTGCTTATATCATCGGAGGATTTCGTACCCCACTCAAGAGTGCAAAGCTTTCGATAGATGGTGGGAAGGATACGTTGCTCATCGACAACGCTTTAAGCGGGAAAAACGTAAAACTCGTCGGGAGAAAAGAAATACGACCGAAGGGCTTAAAAGAACTGCTGGCGATTGTTGCATGGTTAACACCGGTGGATCATAAGTGCCTACATTCGGGAGTGATTCTGATGAAGAGCTAGAACTTGCCCCTCTCTTTAAAGAGTCCGCTTCAGGAAAAGAAGAAGAACCGAAGGTCTGCGAAAATATCCGGCTGTGGAATCGGACGCTGCCTGAAAAGAATCTCGGACCCTTGAACAGAAAAGATAAAGGGAAAGAAAAGGTCTCTGAAGATATCATCTTAGATGACCAAGTGGCGGAAGAGTTAAACGCCAAGAACCCGCCGAAGAGAAATAAGGTAGACTACAACATTTTGGCGCATCTGAGGAAGCTGCCCTCACAGCTCAGCATTCTTGACGCCCTTTTGCTATCAAAAGAGGCGAGAGATTCGTTGATTAAGACGCTCCAAGACCCGGAACAATTCCAAGCATGCCTGACCGAGGAAAAGATGAAGGATGAATTAGAGGAAGTACACACGGCTGATGTTACTTTTGGCGATGAAGACCTTCTACTTGGGACGTGCGAACACAATCGCCCTCTCTATGTCTCGGGATACTGTCATGATATAAGGATAGGCAAAATCCTGATCGATAACGGGTCGTCTGTTAACCTACTCAACGTGCGGGTGTTGAAGGAAATCTGCATGAGCGTCCAGCACCTTGCTCGGGACAAGATCACCATCTCCGGGTTCGACTCCCAATCGTCAAAGACTCTTGGATCTGTGATACTGACGCTACGCTTCGGGCTACTCGTCACGGACATTAAGTTCCACGTCATAGACGCCAAGACATGTTACAACGCTTTGCTCGGCCGACCATGGTTACACGAGTACAACATCATCCCTTCTACACAACATCAGTGTATGAAGTATTTTAAGGATGGTTTCGAGTATACCGTGACGGGAGAACTGAACCCGTTCTCTGTGAATGAGGTCCGCAAATACGAAGATGCCAAATACTTCTTGCCGGATTTCGAAGACACGGAGAAGTGTCACAAGCCGGAGAATAAAACTAACGCCACCATCCCTGTCTTCGGCAGTGATACCGAGGAGGAAGAGGAGATCGTTTATTCGGGTCCGCCCCAACATAACAAGCCAGGACCGTCCACTCCTACATTGGTCTTTGGTAGCGATTCGGAGGATGAGGTCCATGTCGTATTCTCTGCTCGACCTTCAATACAAGCTTCCGCTGATGAAGAGCAAAGTCTGCAAGTCGCCATGGTGCCGCCTAAACATCATAAAGAACTGGACGCACTTAATATCTACAGTGTAGAAGAGCTGCGGACATTCTATATCCCTCCCAGGCGAGAAAACGAGAAAGCAATTCTGTTTTACCGCTCTGAAGAAACCAATGTGAATAAAGAAATCTGGCATGACGCAGATCCTGCGCTCGACAGGCTTCAGCCTATCCGTCTTCCCAGATATTATACAGAGGGTTTGAAGAAGGTGCTGAAACGCCAGGGGATATCCTTCAAATAGACCGTTAGAAAGGCCAAATTCTATGACAGGGTCTGGAACATTCCCGGGACCCAATGCAAACTGCCTAATGGGAGAATGGAAACAAGAGGGCTTGGATACATCCGGTCAAAGAAACGAGAGTTACTACCTGGCTGCTACGTCGTGTATGACCTTGATGAAGAAGCGGATGCTCAATGGGAGGACGCTAATCCTAAGCCAGTGAAAGTTCCAGATGCAAAAGAGCCCAGTCCGTCGTTCGAGGAACAAATGGACAGACTTATAAAGAAAGCTGGTCAAAAGGTCCGAGATGATCACAACCGTGAGACGGCCATCTACGAGAAAGCCAAGACGCAACGCCTTCTCCAACAGGCCGTAAAGGATGAAAATGCCGCTCCTTGTCAACCCGTTATAAAGAAGGCTCAGCTCAAAAGCAGAAATAAGTCGAAAGGCCAAAAAGGCACTCAACAACAACAAAGCAGGGCTAAGAAGCCACACAAACGGGAGTCGAGCGTTATTGATCTATCCCTTATGAAGAAAATGGGGCGAGCATACTCGTTTCCTCGGGACAAGACGAAGAAAATACTTGATCTCGCCCTGAAACATCAAATGCTTACATTGCCGGAGTCTAAACACCCTGAACAAGCAGGCGAAGCCTCACACCCGGACTATTGCTCTTACCATCGAGTAGTAGGTCATTCTCTTGAAGATTGCTTCACCTTCAAGAATTGGGTCGAAGATCAATATCAGCTTGGTAAATTCGCTCTGTCCAACAATTGGAGGGTAACGCCACCACAAAAGCATGAGCCCAAGGCCACGAAAGAGGAACCAGTTCCACATTGGGATTGGAAGCGAATTCGCACCTGTCACATGATTACAATATTAAAAGAAGAGCCCGAGGACATAGATGAGCTCCCTTGGTGCTTCGAAAACAGCAGCGACGAGATAATCTCAGAATTCCCACCAGCGCCAAAAGAGCTGGAGGATGGAATCCATATTACTGCAGATAACCTTAAGAAGATTGAGTTGGGGACGGTAAACGATCCGCGACCGACATTTGTCAGCGAACTTCTGTCTGAAGAGAGGGTGGCTGTGTTAAAAGACGTCCTTTTACAGCATAAAGATTGCTTCGCATGGAACTATTCCGAGATGCCAGGACTTGATCCAGAAGTTGCTGTACATAGACTGGCGATATCCCCGAGTGTCAAGCCAGTTAAACAAGCGCCGAGAAGAATGCGGCTTGAGCTCGAGATGAGCATCAACGCTGAAGTCAAAAAGCTAATAGACTCTGGCTTTATCCAGGAGGTTCAATACCCTGAATGGATTGCTAATATCGTCCCAGTGATGAAGAAAAATGGAACGGTGCGCATATGCGTGGACTTTCGGGATCTCAACAAAGCCTGCCCAAATGATGATTTCCCAGTACCAGTCACCGAACTGATGATAGACAATACGTCCACGCATGAGATTTTCTCATTCATGGACGGCTCATCAGGATATAATCAAATAAAAATGCATCCTGAAGACCAGAAACATACGGCTTTCCGGACTCCTTTGGGAATATTCTGTTACAAGGTGATGCCCTTCGGTTTAAAGAACGCTGGTGCCACCTACCAAAGGGCCATGACGAAGATGTTCGATGACCTTATACACTAAATCGTCGAATGCTATATCGACGACCTCGTTGTTAAAAGCAAATCATATGAGGAACATCTCGAGCATCTGAAGACCGTATTTCAACGTCTTCGACAATACAATTTGAAGATGAACCCTCTGAAGTGTGCATTCGGGGTTTCCTCGGGCAAATTCCTGGGATTCATCGTTCGACACCGGGGTATCGAAATAGATCCGTCCAAGATCAAGGCAATCATGGAAATGCCTCCGCCGAGGACTCTCAAACAGTTGCGGTCTCTCCAAGGGAAGCTCGCATACATACGGCGATTTATAGCCAATCTTTCAGGCAAGTGCCGTCTCTATAGCCACCTAATGAAGAAGGGAACCCCATTCGTCTAGGACCAAAAATGCCAAAGCGCGCTAGACGAGATCAAGCAATACCTGCAGAACCCGCCAGTGTTGGCTGCTCCGGTTAAGGGAAAGCCTCTAATTCTTTATACAACTGCTCTCGAAGGTTCTTTAGGCGCGTTATGAGCGCAGGAGAATGACCAGGGAAAAGAAAGAGCACTCTACTACTTAAGTCGAGTTCTGCTGGGGGCAGAAAGCAACTACTCCCCCATTGAAAAACACTGCTTGGCGTTGATCTTCGCAATAACAAAGCTTAGACATTACGCATTAGCACATGAAGTCCATCTCATTTCAAAGGTGGACCCTCTCAAATACCTAATGTCAAAGGCCATATTGACGGGACGACTCGCTAAATGGGCCCTGCTCTTAATGGAGTTCTCGATAACGTACCGACCTCTTAAGGCAGTGAAAGGCCAGGCCATCGCCGACTTCCTTGCTGAGCACCCGATACCTGCCAATTCTCCCCTAAAGTGCGATTTGCCAGACAAACATGCATTTGACGCAGTCGACAGTGGTGATACCCGTTGGGAGCTTTATTTCGATGGAGCATCTTCCATGAAAAAGCACAAACAAAGTACGCCAATGATCAAATCGGGAGTAGGCCTTATCTTCGTGACCCCACAAGGAGGAATAATGCGCTTCGCTTTCTCCTTAACAGAACCGAGAACGAATAATGAAGCTGAATATGAAGCTTTGATAGCAGGTCTCGAGATCGCCATTGACATGGGAATTGAAAGCCTCCTCATATATGGGGACTCCCAGCAAGTCGTCAGTCAAGTGAACGGCGATTACCAAACATGCAAACCGGAATTGGTAAAATACGGGGAAAAGGTGCAACAACTGCTGACCCAAATTCCCTCCTATACTTTGGAAAGTATACCACGCGCAGAAAATAGCAAAGCGGACGCGTTAGCTAAGCTCGCTAAAGAACTGGCTGACGAGAACCTCGATGAGGTTAGAATCATGGTACAAAGTCGTCGGGTGCTCGCCCCCGCAGAAATACCTCCGGGATCACCCGAAGAGAAGGGAGTGACTGAACAAGCGACCTTACAAATAAAAGACCATGAGAAGGTTAAGGATTGGAGGGAGGTCTTTACAGACTACTTCAAATCCCACCAAATGCCCGAAGATGCGTCCGCACGACACCAGCTCATGAAACGAGCTCTGTCTTTCGCCCTCGTCAATGATACTCTATACAAGAGGTCATTCGATTCTCTGTGGCTAAGGTGCTTAGGACCGGACGAAGCGGAAAGAGTCGTTCAAGAGGTTCATGACGGAATCTGCGGTTCTCACCAAGCAGGCCTAAAGATGAAGTTAAAGATCAAACGGATGGGCTACTACTGGCCCACGATGATTCAGGACTGCCTCGAATATGCGAAACAATGTCACTCATGCCAAATTCATGGGGACTTCATCCACCAACACCCAAATCCACTACATCCAACGGTGGCTAGCTGGCCATACGAGGTGTGGGGGACTGATATAGTCGGCCCCATCGAACCAGCATCGTCTAGAGGGCATCGTTTCATCCTGGTGACGACTGACTACTTCTCCAAATGGGCAGAAGCAGTACCGTTGAGAGAAGTGAAGACGGAGAATATCCTCCATTTCTTCAAAACGCACGTCATATATCGGTTTGGAACTCCGAGGCGGATCATCTCCGATAACGGGCCAGCCTACCGAAGTCATAAAATCAGCCGCTTCGCACAGCAGCATAACATAGACTGGAGTTATTCCTCAGTCTATAATTCACGAGCTAACGGTCTCGCCGAGGCCTTCAACAAGACCTTGACGAAAATTATAAAGAAAACAGTGTCCCGAAATAAGAAAGACTGGCATGAGAGACTGCAAGAAGCTCTTTGGACATATCGAACCACGTTCAAGACAGCCACAAACACAACGCCATACGCGTTGGTGTTCGGTACGGAAGCAGTTCTCCCTCTCGAGATAGAGTTACCCTCTCTATGAGTAGCAGTCCGCTACGAGCTGACGGACGAAGAAAATGCTCACCTTCGGCTTGAGGAGCTTGACGCCCTTGATGAAACTAGGCTCATAGCGCAACAAAATCTGGAAGCTTATAAAGCAAAGATGATGCGCTCATACGAAAGATTGACCCGACCGAGGACATTCCACCAAGGCGAATGTTTCCTGATTTAAAATCAGGAAAGCTTCTGTGGAAAGCTTCTATGGAAAGCTTCAAAAGGGGGTCACGTGCTCACACGTGACTAGTGGTCACGTGTTGGCACGTGACACCTAAAAACGTCGTTAAGGCAAGTTCAATTCCCTGACTGCGAAGAAGGAAAAGAAAAGCTTCAAGGAGAGTCGCGTGCTCCCACGTGACCAGGGTCACGTGTTGGCACGTGACGTTTAAATACAAACGTCAAAGGCACGTCGGGTAACTGACCAAGTCAAGAAAAAGGCTTCAGAAGAAGTCACGTGCTCCCACGTGACCAGGGTCACGTGTCGGCACGTGACGTTCAAGGCAGCAAGCGCGTCTCCAGAACAACCAAGGAAAGAGAGCTCAAATAGGGCGATGCTGGTTCGATGGGGCTAGACCCTATATCATGGGAATTTAATTCCTTCAAAACAAAAAAAAAAGAGAAACAGGGTTTAACCCTAATTAAAGAACTTAGTTCTGTTGAAACAACGATCATCATTTCCTCAAAAATTTTATTAGGGTTCAACCCTATTCAGCCCTTCACATAAACGGGGAATTTAACTCCCGCAGAAAATTCAGAGTTAAACTCTATTCCAGAATACAAGTCTTCAAAAGAAAGAAGGATTTAATTCCTCTGAAATTAAAAAGCCTCCGGAATTTAATTCCTGAAAAAAGGAGTAACAAATCCTCTGAAAAAACCACATTGAGGCAGGGTCACGTGTCACCACGTGACCCCCCCTCAAAAGCCCTACAGAAAACCCCTTTGAGGCAGCACCCCACGTGACCCACGTGACTTTCAGCAGAAGCCTTAACGCATAGGCATTTGAATGCCCATCACGTGCTGACACGTGATGCTATCAAAAGATGCAGTAATTTCAGCAGAACAAATGGAGGAAGGGCGCTCTCACGTGCTGCCACGTGACCCCTCTTGTCTTAGTGTTTAACACTAAATTGAAACTCTCGCACTCAGTGTTAAAATATTGTTGGGCCTTAGTGTTCAACACTAATTAAAAAGCTTTATCTGCAGTGTTCAACACTGATTACCTTAGTGTTTAAATACTAATCTGAGATCTTCATTTGCAGTGTTCAACACTGATCTGTTTTAGTGTTTAACACTAATTTGAGAAGCCTTATTGCTGGTGTTTAACACCAATTATTTCTTAGTGTTAAACACTAACTTGTTAACCGCATTCCCAGTGTTCAACACTGATTGCTCTATAGTGTTTAACACTAGGCTTTGGCCCAATTGGCTAAATGGATAGAGGCAAAGCCTCTCCTTCAATGGATCAGCAAAAAGTCAATGTTTCAGACCCGACTGGACTTAGCCCAAGCTGGCCATAAGTCCTCAATTTGTGATTAACTGGGCTAATGGGCTCATAACATAATTAATCAGTCTCGACCCCAAATTGGGTCAGGGACTATTAAATCCATTCCGGTTCTAGGGTACATCTCTTCACTCCTTTGAAACTTGGCATTGTAATCCCTCAATGTCTTCAAAGAGGTGACGGGTCCCGACGGCCACTCATGATATGGACTGTGGGGTCCTTAAACCCATGCCTAATGCAAAATTCCTGGTTACGTGGAACACGGATAATGTCACTCTTTGACCCCGTGGGAAACGTCCAGAGCGGATCCTGGTCCTCGCAGAGCACGGCAGTGAACCCGTGTGAAGCATCCAGAGCGGAGCCTGGTCCTCGCCAAGCACGGCAGTGAACCCGTGTGAAGCATCCAGAGCAAATACTGGACCGCAATGTCCTTAAACTACCCATGGACCGCAATGTCCTTAAACTACCCATGGACCGCAATGTCCTTAAACTACCCACGGACCGCAATGTCCTTAAACTACCCATGGACCGCAATGTCCTTAAACTACCCACGGACCGCAACGTCCTTAAACTACCCATGGACCGCAACGTCCCTAAACTAGAACAATAGGGCCCTCCATATGCTCTTTTGTCGGATCTAAACGGTCCCGTTTAAGTTGATCTTAGCCTCCAAAAATGGCTAACGCGTCCTTAAACCTTCAAACAGATTGGACTACGAATCCCCTAAATTAACTCCGGCTCGAGGGTACATCTCTGAACTCCTCTGACATCCGTCGTTGTAATCTTTCAACGTCGTCAGAGAGGTGATGAGTCCCGATGGCCATACATACGATGGACCACTACGTCCCTAAACTGGAACATTAGAGTCCAAACACTCTTCTGTCGGATCTAAACGATCCCGTTAAGTTGATCTTAGTCACAAAGTTAGACTAACGTATCCTTAACAAACGTTTGAGTTGATCTTAGCCTCAAGTATGGCTGACGTATCCTCAAACCAAACCCCCAAACCCAAATCTAAGATAATGCGGATTTGGACTAGTCCACGCCCTACGGGCGACGACATAACTCAGTCTCCGTAAACAATCCACGGGCAACAAAACAAACACCCACGACACGAAGTGACCATCTGGAGAAGGAGAAAGTTGTTACCGCAACGCGGTAGCGTAATTAACTGCAGGGGCTTGCGCCTGCAGGGAAGAGCGTCCCCACAATCAAAAACCCCTCAAATGAGGGGGAATCTGACGAAGTCTGCTACATCGGACGCATCCGTCTAAACCTTCGATACATGGTGCCATAAATCAACTTGGCATCTTCGGAGGGGTAGACGGATAGCACCAATTAGCATCTGCCCCGAACCCCAGGCATTCGGACGTCCCGACGTCCCGGCCGCCGTTCGGAGGGGAACAGATTCTGGCTCTGCCCAGTTACAATGCCAAGTTTCAAGAAGAAGTCACGTGCTCCCACGTGACCAGGGTCACGTGTCGGCACGTGACGTTCAAGGCAGCAAGCGCGTCTCCAGAACAACCAAGGAAAGAGAGCTCAAACAAAGGGTCACGTGCTCACACGTGACCAGGGGTCACGTGGTAGCACGTGATGTTTAAGCAGCGATCAGAAGACACAGCGCAGAAAGCTCGTTCCAAAGGGGGTCACGTGCTCACACGTGACCATGGGTCACGTGGTCACACGTGACCGACTTTCAAAGCCCTTTTTTGACGACAGAATTAAATTCTGAAGGAAATTCGAATCTTTCCAAAGGAAAGTAATTATTTGGGACTAATCAAATTAAAGATTCAGAGATGATTAAAGATCATCTATCTATGGAAAATCTCGGCTTTGGGAAAGATTTCCCCCTTAAATCTAACCAAAATATCAAAGGAGAATCTCTGAATTCAAGATCCAACGGTGAATAAAATTCACCTAATAATCCAAAGGCCCAAAATGAATTATGGATGCAAATCAAATCTCCCAATGAAGATTCGTCAAAAAACTGATTGATGCGGCTGCCTCTCCTATAAATAGGAGCCAAGAGACAAAAAAAAGGGATATACATGCGCAGAGAAGAAAAGAGAAAAGGAGAAGAGCTTTGATACTTCGAAAAGACTCAGATCTTCTGCAAAAAAACCCTAGGTAAGAAAGGGAAGGCATTTTGAAAGAAGCAGAATTTAATTCTCAACAGAGTTTAACTCTGATAATATAAAAGCAGAAGAACTTATTTCTTCTCTCTTTGATAGAGGATCTGCAAAGTGCACATCTCCCCTTAAGGTTGAGAATTTAATTCTCAATGGGTTGAGATCCCGCCATGCAGATCCAAAACATAGAGAAGGAGTGCAAACTTGAGAATTTAATTCTCACAGAACTATAGGAATTTAATTCCTCCAAAATAAAAGTGGGGCTAGACCCTATATCATGGGAATTTAATTCCTTCAAAACAAAAAAAAAGAGAAACAGGGTTTAACCCTAATTAAAGAACTTAGTTCTGTTGAAACAACGATCATCATTTCCTCAAAAATTTTATTAGGGTTCAACCCTATTCAGCCCTTCACATAAACGGGGAATTTAACTCCCGCAGAAAATTCAGAGTTAAACTCTATTCCAGAATACAAGTCTTCAAAAGAAAGAAGGATTTAATTCCTCTGAAATTAAAAAGCCTCCGGAATTTAATTCCTGAAAAAAGGAGTAACAAATCCTCTGAAAAAACCACATTGAGGCAGGGTCACGTGTCACCACGTGACCCCCCCTCAAAAGCCCTACAGAAAACCCCTTTGAGGCAGCACCCCACGTGACCCACGTGACTTTCAGCAGAAGCCTTAACGCATAGGCATTTGAATGCCCATCACGTGCTGACACGTGATGCTATCAAAAGATGCAGTAATTTCAGCAGAACAAATGGAGGAAGGGCGCTCTCACGTGCTGCCACGTGACCCCTCTTGTCTTAGTGTTTAACACTAAATTGAAACTCTCGCACTCAGTGTTAAAATATTGTTGGGCCTTAGTGTTCAACACTAATTAAAAAGCTTTATCTGCAGTGTTCAACACTGATTACCTTAGTGTTTAAATACTAATCTGAGATCTTCATTTGCAGTGTTCAACACTGATCTGTTTTAGTGTTTAACACTAATTTGAGAAGCCTTATTGCTGGTGTTTAACACCAATTATTTCTTAGTGTTAAACACTAACTTGTTAACCGCATTCCCAGTGTTCAACACTGATTGCTCTATAGTGTTTAACACTAGGCTTTGGCCCAATTGGCTAAATGGATAGAGGCAAAGCCTCTCCTTCAATGGATCAGCAAAAAGTCAATGTTTCAGACCCGACTGGACTTAGCCCAAGCTGGCCATAAGTCCTCAATTTGTGATTAACTGGGCTAATGGGCTCATAACATAATTAATCAGTCTCGACCCCAAATTGGGTCAGGGACTATTAAATCCATTCCGGTTCTAGGGTACATCTCTTCACTCCTTTGAAACTTGGCATTGTAATCCCTCAATGTCTTCAAAGAGGTGACGGGTCCCGACGGCCACTCATGATATGGACTGTGGGGTCCTTAAACCCATGCCTAATGCAAAATTCCTGGTTACGTGGAACACGGATAATGTCACTCTTTGACCCCGTGGGAAACGTCCAGAGCGGATCCTGGTCCTCGCAGAGCACGGCAGTGAACCCGTGTGAAGCATCCAGAGCGGAGCCTGGTCCTCGCCAAGCACGGCAGTGAACCCGTGTGAAGCATCCAGAGCAAATACTGGACCGCAATGTCCTTAAACTACCCATGGACCGCAATGTCCTTAAACTACCCATGGACCGCAATGTCCTTAAACTACCCATGGACCGCAATGTCCTTAAACTACCCACGGACCGCAATGTCCTTAAACTACCCATGGACCGAAATGTCCCTAAACTACCCACGGACCGCAACGTCCTTAAACTACCCATGGACCGCAACGTCCCTAAACTAGAACAATAGGGCCCTCCATATGCTCTTTTGTCGGATCTAAACGGTCCCGTTTTAGTTGATCTTAGCCTCCAAAAATGGCTAACGCGTCCTTAAACCTTCAAACAGATTGGACTACGAATCCCCTAAATTAACTCCGGCTCGAGGGTACATCTCTGAACTCCTCTGACATCCGTCGTTGTAATCTTTCAACGTCGTCAGAGAGGTGATGAGTCCCGATGGCCATACATACGATGGACCACTACGTCCCTAAACTGGAACATTAGAGTCCAAACACTCTTCTGTCGGATCTAAACGATCCCGTTAAGTTGATCTTAGTCACAAAGTTAGACTAACGTATCCTTAACAAACGTTTGAGTTGATCTTAGCCTCAAGTATGGCTGACGTATCCTCAAACCAAACCCCCAAACCCAAATCTAAGATAATGCGGATTTGGACTAGTCCACGCCCTACGGGCGACGACATAACTCAGTCTCCGTAAACAATCCACGGGCAACAAAACAAACACCCACGACACGAAGTGACCATCTGGAGAAGGAGAAAGTTGTTACCGCAACGCGGTAGCGTAATTAACTGCAGGGGCTTGCGCCTGCAGGGAAGAGCGTCCCCACAATCAAAAACCCCTCAAATGAGGGGGAATCTGACGAAGTCTGCTACATCGGACGCATCCGTCTAAACCTTCGATACATGGTGCCATAAATCAACTTGGCATCTTCGGAGGGGTAGACGGATAGCACCAATTAGCATCTGCCCCGAACCCCAGGCATTCGGACGTCCCGACGTCCCGGCCGCCGTTCGGAGGGGAACAGCGAACTCGTGCTAGTGGTCAAAAGGCCTATGATCCCCAATCGCGCCAAGCGGGGAAAATTTGAGCCAAACTATGAAGGCCCGTACATCATAGATAAAGTTTACCAGGGTGGGGCCTATCTACTCATGGACATGCACGGTGAAAGGCCTTTCAGGCCGATAAATGGTCGCTTCCTGAAGAAATACTACGCTTAATGAGTCACAGCCTAGGTCAATGATAGATGACGACGACCATGTCCGCTCGCTATCTTCCTAAGCTCAAGTTTTATAAGCAGTAGCCAGCCTCTCAATGTCGGACCGAAACGTCCTTAAACTAATAGCGGACCGAAATGTCCTTAAACTAATAGCAGACCGAAACGTCTTTAAACTACTGCCGCAGCATCTTTAGGCTGACGAGATATAAAAAAAAACATATAAAAAATAAAAAAAACGGTATGTCCATAAGCAAAAAGGGCACGGATGAAAACCCGAAAGGGCTCCGTGAGTAAAAACAGCAGGGCTACCGGCGAGTGTTCGTGAAAACCCGAAAGGGCGTGACCTCGTAAAAAAAATATATAAAAATAAAAAGAATAAAAAAAGCGGTACGTCCATAAGCAAAATGGGCACGGATGAAAACCCGAAAGGGCTCCGTGAGTAAAAACAGCAGGGCTACCGGCGAGTGTTCGTGAAAACCCGAAATGGCGCAACCTCGTAAAAAAAATATATAAAAATAAAAAGAATAAAAAAAGCGGTACGTCCATAAGCAAAATGGGCACGGATGAAAACCCGAAAGGGCTCCGTGAGTAAAAACAGCAGGGCTACCGGCAAGTGTTCGTGAAAACCCGAAAGGGCGCGACCTCGTAAAAAAAATATATATAAATAAAAAGAATAAAAAAAGCGGTATGTCCATAAGCAAAATGGGCATGGATGAAAACCCGAAAGGGCTCCGTGAGTAAAAACAGCAGGGCTACCGGCGAGTGTTTGTGAAAACCTGAAAGGGCGCAACCTCGTTAAAGGACACTTATAGGGTCCTCTCGATCTTGTAAGGAGAAACCACTCGCGTGAGATCCTTACGACTCACAAGGGAGCGACACACTTAGGGATCCCCACGATTCCTAAGGAGAAAATACACTTGCGAGATCCTCACGACTCGTAAGGAGAACTCTCTTATGGGACCCTCACGGCTCATAAGATTTGAAAGTCTTAAGTTACAGAGACCTAAACCTGTGCTTAAGCAATCCCCACAATTTCTGATATTGCCCTACAAGTGGCTCAATACTGACCCTTGTATACAATCCACGGGCGCAAATAAGCATTTCCCTAATCAAGTCTCATCCGAGACTGGGGATATGTTCGCATGATGAATAACCCTTGTAAATCCTCTCGATTTACAAAGAGAAAACCCTCCTGTAGGATCCTTACGACTTACAGAGGAACAAAACACTTAGGAACCCTCACGATTCCTAAGGAAAAAATACACCTATAAGATCCTCACGACTTGTAGGGAGAAATAGCTTTGTGAGACCCTTACGGCTCATAAAGTCAAAAGCCTTAGTCGACAGGACCCTAACCCTGGTCGCTAAGCCTCCTTTGTTCGACAATGACATAGGCAAATGATGATTCGCTCCTGGCGATATCCCAGTTGTAGCGATGCTGATGCCGAAATCGGTGTCCAATTTTAGGTTTACGGCAAAAAGCCGTTAGGCCGCACATGCATGCGAAATAGCCGAAATGATGGGGCAACTTGCAATAATAAAAAGCAGCAAGTAAAATGTATGCATGCGAAATAGCCGAAATGATGGGGCAACTCGCAATAAAAAGCAGCGAGTAAAGATAAAATAAATAGCCGAAATGATTGGGCACCGCGAAAAATAGCCGAAATGATTGGGCAATCGCGACCTTCGCGATATAAAAGCTGAAATGATAGAGCATCGCGGAAATAAAACAAAAAAATGACGATAAAACTTTGGCCCTACAGTTAAGATCACAACGATCCCTGTATACAATCCAAGGGCGTAAACAAAGAGGGAACCATACTTTCCCAACAGACTCCGTCAGACGACGAAGCCAAACCTCGACGGTTCGTTTCAACCGAAGAAGCCAGTGTGTTCAACAAACTCCTCGACTCACGGATACAAACACTCCTTGACGAGAGCCTCCTGATCCGCGTTGACTCACAGAGCCACCAGCGTCTCCGTGGGAATCCTCGACTCGTCTCAAACCCCAAGGAAACAAATAATCCTTGGCGCTCGGGAAACAAATAATCCCTAGCAAACTCCTCGACTCACGGATACAAACACTCCTTGACGAGAGCCTCCTGATCCGCGTTGACTCACAGAGCCACCAGCGTCTCCGTGGGAATCCTCGACTCGTCTCAAACCCCAAGGAAACAAATAATCCTTGGCGCTCGAGAAACAAATAATCCCTAGCAAACTCCTCGACTCACGGATACAAACACTCCTTGACGAGAGCCTCCTGATCCGCGTCGACTCGCAGAGCCACCAGTGCCTCCGTGGGAATCCTCGACTCGTTTCAAACCCCAAGGAAACAAATAATCCTTGGCGCTTGGGAAACAAATAATCCCTAGCAAACTCCTCGACTCACGGATACAAACACTCCTTGACGAGAGCCTCCTGATCCGTGTCGACTCGCAAAGCCACCAGCGTCTCCGTGGGAATCCTCGATTCGTTTCAAACCCCAAGGAAACAAATAATCCTTGGCGCTCGGGAAACAAATAATCCCTAGCAAACTCCTCGACTCACGGATACAAACACTCCTTGACGAGAGCCTCCTGATCCGCGTCGACTCGCAGAGCCACCAGCGTCTCCGTGGGAATCCTCGACTCGTTTCAAACCCCAAGGAAATAAATAATCCTTGGCGCTCGGGAAACAAATAATCTCTAGCAAACTCCTCGACTCACAGATACAAACACTCCTTGATGAGAGCCTCCTGATCCGCGTCGACTCGCAGAGCCACCAGTGCCTCCGTGGGAATCCTCGACTCGTTTCAAACCCCAAGGAAACAAATAATCCTTGGCGCTTGGGAAAAAAATAATCCCTAGCAAACTCCTCGACTCACGGATACAAACACTCCTTGACGAGAGCCTCCTGATCCGCGTCGACTTGCAGAGCCACCAGTGCCTCTGTGGGAATCCTCGACTCGTTTCAAACCCCAAGGAAACAAATAACCCTTGGCACTTGGGAAACAAATAATCCCTAGCAAACTCCTCGACTCACGGATACAAACACTCCTTGACGAGAGCCTCCTGATTCGCGTCGACTCGCAGAGCCACCAGCGTCTCCGTGGGAATCCTCGACTCGTTTCAAACCCCAAGGAAACAAATAACCCTTGGCACTCAGGAAACAAATAATCCCTAGCAAACTCCTCGACTCACGGATACAAACACTCCTTGACGAGAGCCTCCTGATCCGCGTCGACTCGCAGAGCCACCAGCGTCTCCGTGGGAATCCTCGACTCGTTTCAAACCCCAAGGAAACAAATAATCCTTGGCGCTTGGGAAACAAATAATCCCTAGCAAACTCCTCGACTCACGGATACAAACACTCCTTGACGAGAGCCTCCTGATCCGCGTCGACTCGCAGAGCCACCAGCGTCTCCGTGGGAATCCTCGACTCGTTTCAAACCCCAAGGAAACAAATAATCCTTGGCGCTTGGGAAACAAATAATCCCTAGCAAACTCCTCGACTCACGGATACAAACACTCCTTGACGAGAGCCTCCTGATCCGCGTCGACTCGCAGAGCCACCAGCTTCTCCGTGGGAATCCTCGACTCGTTCCCCAAGGAAACAAATAATCCTTGGCGCTTGGGAAACAAATAATCCCTAGCAAACTCTTCGACTCACGGATACAAACACTCCTTGACGAGAGCCTCCTGATTCGCGTCGCCTCGCAGAGCCGCCAGCGTCTCCGTAGGAATCCTCGACTCGTTTCAAACCCCAAGGAAACAAATAATCCTTGGCGCTTGGGAAACAAATAATCCCTAGCAAATTCCTCGACTCACAGATACAAACACTCCGTGACTAGAGCCTCCTGACCCACGTCAACTCGCAGAGCCACCACTGTCTCCACGGGAAAAATCCACTGTTCGTCCCACCTTGCAAGATGAAGTCTCGGGCAGCAAAGATTGAAAAACTTGCTTCCTGAACAATGGGGCCCTGCAAGTCAATCCAAAATGGTCTCTTGCATACTATTCACGGGTCTCACTCTCCAAAGTCGAGTTTCGATAAGGAGGGAAACAACCGCTTACGAATCCTCTCGACTCGTAAGGGGGAAAATTCTTTTATAGGATCCTTACGACTTATAAGAGAAAACCACGCTTAGGAATCCTCACGATTCTTAAGGAGAAAATCCACCTATGAGATCCTCTCGATCCGTAGGGAGAAAGATCTCTATGAGACCCTCACGGCTCATAGAATTGAAAAGTCTTAGGCGGCAGATCTGAACCTGCGGCCTAAGCCATCGCCATTTCTTAAGGAAGCCAAGACGCGCGTTCTATTATCCGTCGACCATGTTTATTAAGATGGCAGACCAAAAAAAAAGGGGAAGGAACATCCGATTTACATCTGATTAAGCATTCGAGACATACTCGTTCATGCACGGGCAGAAAACTCAGGACGAGAAATAAGAGAAGCTGAAATAAAAAGTTTCCATTCATGTTGGCAAAAATTCTTACAATCATGAAAAGCAGTAAAAGGAAAATATTATTACAATGGAATGACTTCAGATCCGGGGCAGGGATTGAGGAATTCAAAAGTAAGGCTGTCCAATGTTCTTCTGGCCTTTCTAATTATTCTTATGCGCAGCCTCTCGCGCTCCTCGGTGTCGATATCATCGGCAAGCCCTTCCGGCCTTCGATAAGCAGCAACTATCGTCGTCTGCTGGAAGATTTGGTGTAGGATGTCAATGAGGCTGTCCCGCCGTTTCTTCGAGATCAGCCCCGTCAGGTACACTGAATGCACCTTGTCCTCGGCATCATCCAGCGCATTGAGCGGCAGGGCCTCGTGAAGACCCGGAAGTGCTCTCCATATTGCTCCCAGCACGACTTTCAAAAGAGCCGAACGACGGGGTAGCAGCCAACCACCGCTTGCGTTCAGACGACCCATGACCTCTGCACATTGAGCGTCTGTAAACTCCTGGTTTTGTTGACGACCCTGTGCGCGGATATCGTCATAGGTGATGAACTCGTGCAAACTGTATAGATGCACCGCCATTATGCCTAGAGGAAATACCACAAGAAGATTAGCGATAGAAGAAAAATAATATACATAGAGGGCTAAATTCCTAGAGAGCAAAGCTCTGTTCAGGGATTAAAACCCATGAACAAAAGCTTAATGAAACCCCAATGGGGATCTCTTTAGATCAAAAGATCTGTGAGAGCAAAGCTCTTTGACTGAGATTAATTTAAATTAATTTGATTTACATTAATTTTACCTAAAGTTTCTAACTTTGAAAATGAGCAAAACTCCGCTAGTGAAACCCCAATGGGGATCTCTTTAGATCAAAAGATCTATGAGAGCAAAGCTCTGCTGGTTAAGATTAATTAAAATTAATTTAATCGAAGAATCAATTTTACCTAAAGTTTTTCTAAGAACTTTGGAAAGGAGAGCAAAGCTCTGGAGTTCTTGAAGGCAAGAGAAAAGCTCTGAAGTTCTTTGAAAATAAAAATCTGAAAGATGATAAGCATCTGTGGGGGACCAAAGGTCCTATTTATAGGCATCAAGTGCCTCTTCGACTTCCGAAAGTTGTCACGGCGGTTGGAATTCTGCTACCGTTGCGCTCACGTTTGGGGCCACGTAAGCACAACGGTGGGGGGGCATTTGTTTACCCCAATCAGAGCAAAGCTCTGTTCAAATTCCGAGGCGGGAGATAAAGCAACGCTTCATCTTCCCCCAATCAGAGCAAAGCTCTGCTTTGAAAATTTAAAAATTTAATATATGAAGCAACGCTTCAGATTATTTGCGCTGCGCAACACGCCACGTGTCAGGCGCAGATGCATCAGCGCAGCGTCCAAGGCAGCGCACCCAATCAGAGCAAAGCTCTATTTAAAGAAAAATTAAATGAAGCAACGCTTCAGCTGCGCAAGCACTGCGCTGCGCGACACGTGTCAGCGGAGATGCGCTACACGTGTCAGCGCAGCTGCGCTGCGCTCTGCCCTGCGTGACACTAGCGCTGCGCTCTGCGCTGCGCGACACGTGTCAGCGCAGTTGCGCTAGCGCAGCTGCGCAGCACAGTACGCTGCGCGACACGTGTCACGCGCTGGGGCATCTGTGCCAAGCAGAATTAAATTTCCAAGAAATCTTTTCTGTTCTTGTTAAAACAAAGAAGATTTTCTTCTGCAAAGCAGAAGCCCTTGGATCAAAGATCCAACGGTGGGGAAAATTCCTCAAATCACTCAGAGAAAGATCTCTTTAACAAATTTAACTAATTTGTGGGCACTATAAAAAGGACCCTAGGCCTCAATTAAAAAGCATCAACATCTTTCTAAAAAAAAAAAGAGAAGAGAACTCTTAAGAATTCCTCAAGAACAACAAAAGGTAAAAAACCTTTAGGAAAAAGAGAAAATTCTCTTATGGACAGATTATGGATCTAAGAACAAGATCAATAATTTTTAAATAAAAAGAAAAATAAGTAATAATAGTGCTTTGCACTTTTTTATGAACCTCTGGTTCTTGAAACAAAAAAGAAAAATTTATTTTCTTTGATCTAAATTAGATCAAGAAATCAAATAGTGCTCTGCACTCCTGTTCTTGAATCTAAAAGATTCTTAGTGCTTTGCACTTCCAAACTGCGCTGTTGCGCTCTTGAGAGAGCGCCATGTGTCAGCTATAAAACAACTTGCGCTCTTGAAATAGAGCTTTGCTCTCTGGAATTGGCGCAACTCACCAGAGCGCGCCACGTGTCAGCAGCGCAACAGCGCAGCGCATTAGCGCAGCGCACTGCGCTATTGCGCTTGCGCTCACCAGAGCGTGACACGTGTCTCCACCATATGAGTTTGCGCTCATTACTTAGCGCAAAGAGCCTGACAAGCCACGTGGGGCACTGTCAGAGTATTTAATGCTCTGCATTATTAAAGAAAAGGGACAGAGCCTAATTAAAAGGCCTAACAGGCCTAATAAAAAAAATGCTATGCATTTTAAAATGGGGGCAAAGCCCAAACAAAAAAATAGATGCTCTGCATCATTTAGAAAAGGGCAAAGCCTGACCAAAACAAGAATAATGCAGTGTATTACTAAAAAGGGGTAAAGCCCTAGCACAGGCCAAAGACAAAAAAAATATATTGAAACTGGACTTAGCCCAATTTTGGCCATAAGTCCTTAAATTAAATTGACTGAGCAAAATTGCTCTACTAAATCAATTTACAATCGGTCCGAGGGTACATCTCCGAACTCCTTTGACATCCATCGTTGTAATTCCTCAACGACGTCAAAGAGGTGACGGGTCCTAACGACCACACATCAATATGGACTGCGAGGTCCTTAAACTCGTGGACCGAAACGTCCTTAAACTAATATTGGACCACCACGTCCCTAAACTGGAATATGGACCACCACGTCCCTAAACTGGAGTATGGACCACTATGTCCCTAAACTGGAACAATAGAGCCCCCTAATGCTCTTTTGCCGGATCTAAACGGTCCCGTTTAAGTTGATCTTAGCCCCAAATACGGCTAACGTATCCTTAAACACTCAAATGGACGATAAAATTCCAAATCGACCTTGGTCCAAGGGTACATCTCTGAACTCCTCTGACATCTGTCGTTGTAATCCTTCAACGACGTCAGAGAGGCGACAAGTCCCGATGGCCATATATTAAATGGATCACCTCGTTAAGTTGATCTTAGTCTTAAACAGGACTAACGTATCCTTGACAAACGTTTAAGTTGATCTTAGCCGCAACGCGACTAATGCATCCTTAAACTAAAAACACCAAACCCAAATTTAAGTAAATACGGATTTGGACTAGTCCACGTCCTACGGGCGACGGTATTACTCAGTCTCCGTATACAATCCACGGGCAACCACAAACAAAACAAACACCCACGACACGAAGTGAAATTCTGGAGAAGGAGAAAGTTGTTACCACGAAGCGGTAGCGTAATTAACTGCAGGAGCTTGCGCCTGCAGGGAAGAGCGTCCCCACAATCAAAAACCCCTCTAGCGAGGGGGAATCTGACAGAGTCTGCTACATCGGCCGCATATGTCTAAACCTTCGATACACGGTGCCATAAATCAACTTGGCATCTTCGGAGAGGTGGACGGATAAAACCAAATAGCATCTGCCCCAAATCCCAGCGTCAGGACACGTCGCGGTCCTGTGCCCCGCCCTTCGGAGGGGAACAGCATTGCTGTACTGGAATAATACCAGAAGCAACTCATCATTTACCTTTGCCTATTGGGAAGCGATGTCTTAGGAGACATGTTTAGATCCCTATCACCTAAGGCTTTTCAATTTTATGGGCCGTAAGGGTCCCATAAAAGCAGTCTCCCACTGTCGCCCGAGACTGGCCGGGAGGACCGTCCTGGAGTCAATCTTCATCGTGTAGGAGATGTGAGCTATGTCGAGAGCTGAGCTTGTCCCGGGATACATTTTGTTGCGGCTTGATCGCTTGAAATCCTGCATGAAAAAGCATTATTTTAGTATAAACATCGATATTTATGTTGATTGAGTTCGCATGAACGTTTAACCCGAAATATGGGAGGAAAGATAGGTCCCACTGGGCGTGCCAGAATCTGTAGGGTGTTTTTCGTCACCTCATTGAGATAGGAATACGCGCGCACTTGTCAGGCGCATTACAGATTCCCCCTGCCTAGGGTAGGCTGGGGTTTATTGATTGCGGGGATCCAAATCTCCGGCAGCCGCGAACTAGCTGTCGTTAATTACCCCTCGCCTTTAAAGCCAGAGAACCTCTGATTGACGGGTCAAACATGTCATGCGAATTCAATGTGCAGTGTTGTGTTTTGAAGGGGTTTTGGATATATCAGGGGCCCGCAGAGTTTTTACGGGGGTCCCGCCAACCGGATGGCGGGCTGGGGTTCAAGGGGGCTAGCAGCCCCCTTGCAGGGTGCGGGGCAGTGTCCCGTTAGAAATTTTTTCTAACGGGGGATGGTGTTTAGTGTGGAGTATATATAAAATGAGGGGGAAAATGACGTCCAAAGGACGCGTGAGTGCCAACGCCTCACGTGCCTAGCACGCGGGCGCTGGCGCCTCATGTGCTTGGCACGTGGGCGGTTAGACGCCAGGCGTCAGCGCCTTCAGAAATATAAAATATTATTTTTGGAATTTAATATTAAAATAATATATTTCACAAAAACTATTCGATTTGCGAATTAGGGTTTTCGTAAAATGGTATAAATATATACCAATATTTGTAAAATAATTAGAGATTAAAATGATTTATTCATTTAAAAATATATTTATCGGATTTGGGCATTTTTATAATTAATTATATGCAAGTTAAATTAAACTTGATTAGTGCACTACAAATCGCGTTTAAGCCAAATCCCTTGTAGGGTGTTTTTCGTCACCCCATTGAGATGGGAATACGCGCGCTTGTCAGACGTACTACAGATTCCCCCTGCCTAAGGTAGACGGGGGTTTATTGATTGTGGGGATCCGAATCTTCGGCAGCCGCAAACTAAGCTGCCGTTAATTATCTCTCGTCTTTAGAGCAAGAGAACCTCATGTTTACCGCCGAAAGATGCGACCGGGACGTTAGGACGTCTGGCCTGAATTTTGGGGGTAGATACTATTTTGGGTTTATCCGTCCACCTCTCCGAAAATGCCAAGTTGATTTATGGCACCGTATATCGGAGGTTTGGATGGATGCGGCCGTTGTAGCAGACTTCATCAGATTCCCCCTCGTTTACGAGGGGTTTTTGATTGTGGGGACGCTCTTCCCTGCAGGCGCAAGCCCGTACAGTTAATTATGTTACCGCGTAGCGATAACCACTTTCTCCTGCTCCAGATGTTCACTTCGTGTCGTGTATGTTTATTTTATTTTTGGTTGCCCGTGGATTGTATACGAAGACTAATTTATGTTGTCGCCCATAGGGCATGAATTAGTCCAAATCCGTATATTCTTAGATTTGGGGTTTGGGTCGATTTAAGGATCGTTAACCTCATTTGAGATTAAGATCAACTTAAATATTTTTTAAGGATACGTTAATCCGATGTTGGACTGAGATCTACTTAACGGGGTTCGGGATCATTTTTGATCCAATGAAAGAGAATTTGGGCTCTATCGTTTTAGTTTAAAGACGTTACGGTCCACAGCTTGTTTAAGGACATTACGGTCCATAGCTAGTTTAAGAACATTGCGGTCCATTGTTAGTTTAAGGACATTATGGTCCATTGCTAGTTTTAATGATGTTGCGGTCCATTATTAGTTTAAGGACGTTGCGGTCCATTGTTAGTTTAAGGAGCTTACGGTCTGTTGCTTGTTTAAGGACGTTGCGGTCCATTGCTAGTTTTAAGGACGTTGCGGTCTATTATTAGTTTAAGGACGTTGCGGTCCATTGTTAGTTTAAGGACATTACGGTCCATAACTAGTTTAAGGACGTTGCGGTCCATTATTAGTTTAAGGACGTTATGGTCCATGGAATTGTTGGTTGTCGGGACCCGCCACCTCTCTGAAGACGTTGAAGAATTACAACGACATATATCAGAGGTGTGGGGAGATGTACCCTTGAACCAATGTCAGTTGGGAGATCTGTAGTTGGGCTTGGGACTAATACCAATTTAGAAAGAATGTGAGCACATGGGCTCGGTTGATCTGGATTAGGGATTTTTGGTCAACTTGGGCTTAGTCCACTTAGTATTGAATAAAGTGTTAAACACTTGTTTGGGCTTGGTCCCTTTTATGTGCAACAATACTGAGCATTGATATGGGCTCTGACTCTCACCCCATTTCTTTATTTTTTTATGGAGTGTCAAACATTCTTTATGGTGGTGGGCTCTATTTACAGAGCGCTTTATGTTAAACAGCGCCCACGTGAGGGGCACGTGAGGCGCTTGGCGTCGGGAGCCAACCACTGAGTGCAGAGCACTCTTTATTTTATTAGCGCCCACGTGAAGGGGCACGTGGAGCGCTTGGCGCTGGACGCCAACCACTGAGTGCAGATCACTCTTTATTTTATTAGCGCCCACGTGAGGGGCACGTGGGGCACTGGGCGCCAATCACTGAGTGCAAAGCACTCTTTATTTTATTACCAGCGCCCACGTGAGGGAAACGTGAGGCGCTCGGTGCCGTTTCCTTCTTTGTGCATTTTTTTAAGAGTTCAATTCTTTGTTCTTCCCTGGATCTTCAATCCCCAAGAAAAAAATCGTCCCTGTGAGAATTAAATTCTCATTTGTGGGAGACTTGTCTCATGGATCTCAGATCCAGGGAAAGAACTATGTTCTTTTATAAGGGTTAAACCCTTAGGTATGCAGATGAGATACTATGATCTCTATTTACCTTGAAAAAAGTTCTTCTTTCTTCTCTCTGAAAGCTCTTTTCGTTTGCTCTTCTTTTTTTTTTGAACTTGAAGTTTATAGGGAGGTTCCTCTGTACAAGACTTGAAGTCTTGGGTACTTTATATAGTGGAGGCTGATTTGTTGATTTAGTTAAGGAAATCTCTCATTGAGAGATCTCTAAATTATTTGGGGATTTTATCCACCGTAGGATCTTTGATCCTAGGCCTTCTGTTTTACAGAGGATATTTTTCTTGTTCTCAACAAGATCGGGAAAATATTTTCCCATACAGAGCTTATTCTGTATCTTGGTGATTTTTAATCACCATTGGATTTTTAATCCAATAGTGCTCTGTTTTACAGAGATTAACTTTTCTTGTTTTAGGAAGATTCGAGAAATATTTCCTCAACAGAATTTAATTATGTAATTTGATGATTTATCATTTTCGTTGGATCTTTGATCCAAGGGTGGAGAACATTTAGTTCTGGCGGTGGCGCTCTCGTGCTTTGCACGTGAGGCGCTGCCTCAGAGTTTTTAACTCTTGGCGTTGGCGCTCTCGTGCTTTGCACCTGAGGCGCTGCCTCAGTTCAAATTTAGATCAGAGCCTTACTCTCTTATTGGGGGAAACAAATTCCCCCCCACCGTTGCGCTCATGTGGTTCACACGTGAGTGCAGCGGTGGCAACCTTTCCACCGTTGGATCATCTTGGAAGTTGGATCATCTTCCAGCGTCTATAAGTAGGGCCTTTGGCCCTTGGATGACTTCTGTTCATCTTCTTCCTTTCTTATTTCTGAGAATTTAATTCTCCCTTCAAAGCTTAGATCTCTGCCCAAGGAAATTCCTTTTAAAGTTAGAACTCTGCCCAAATTTGGTAAGGATCGAACCTATTAACAGAGCTTTGCTCTTCTCAGATTGTAGATGTTAAAATGGATTTTTAGAATTACTTAACCCATTAATTAGAACACTGTTCATCTCTATGAAGAACTCTTAGAGTTCGTTTTGTAGATCTTAGAGTTTTTACTCTGTAAAAACCTTTGCTTTTTAGGGTTATGATGGATTACTCCATCGTTTTCACAAAGCATGGCTCGTAGAAATTTTAGGGAATTTTTATTCCACTCATAATTAAAGTTGACAGATGTAATTTCTGTTCGCAGAGCACTGCTCTCGAGGGAGTTTAACTCCTTGGTCCAATGAGTTTCTCATTAGATGTCTTTTGACTCTTCTTTCCTATTTGTTCGCCCAGAGAGTGCATACGCCGACGCGCCCGTGGATCGGGAAGTTTTTACACTGATTAAAGATCACGACCCAGAGCAGAAGTCTCTTCACTTATGGGGGTTGTGGTACAACCAAATTATTGGGGGTCGGTGCAGTTTCTCTTGTGCGGCGCCTTCAGAGCCAATTTCCGCCATTCATTATGCCGACTCGCCCCAGGTGAATTACTCTGTGGATGAGGTTAACTGGACCACGGAGGGTCGCCTCCAGCCCTCTATGGGCTCGATACCTATACAGTCGCCGATGGCTTTAGATATTTTAGGGCGTCGCATATGTCAAGGCGAGTCGCACCCTTGGGGACATGTATACAAGATAGGCTTGACTTCTCGCCATTCAGTCGAATACTTGCAGTGGGCTCGATACATCTTGTCGGCCAAAAAGTCGCTGCTGCTGAAGCTCGGGTTGTACCCCGCTATCTACGCGTCTCTTTTCCAGTATCCTGCGCCTCACGTATGGTGGGTCAAGGCTTTCTTGGAACAGTGGAATATCCCGACTCACACCTTTCTTTTATCGGATCGGGAGGTTTCGATTTCCTTGGAGGAATTTGTAGAAATTTCAGGCCTACCCGTCAAAGGGGAACATTACGAGGAAATACTTCCCCCTGACGAGTACATCTTCGCCACCAAATCAGTGGTGATGGGTCTCACTCCGGAGAATGCTATTTAACATTGATTCCCGAGCCTAATCAAGGTGTTGAACATTTACGAGAGTCTATTTCTCATGTCCGGAGGGCACGGAGTCAGCTTCGCGGATTTCATCGCCCGCTTTCTTCGCCCGGAAGTCTTGTCAAAACAAACCGCGAAATTCGCCAAGCTTGACGATCCTTTTGGTTTTGGCTTGGACAACCAGCCGACAGCGGAAGCGGATCAAAGGAATTTCTTCATCCCAGACACCCCGGTCGTACCCTTTGCAGAGCTCGCAGCTTCAGACGTCGACGAAGAGACGTTATTTTTGGGGTTCCTCGGCCTATGGTTAAGCTGGTTTGTGCTCCCAATGCATCCTCTCTATATGAGGCCATCCGTCTTCTATCCAGCTCACCAAATGATTGCCGAGACGCGAGTGGCCATCTGGATCGCTGGGCTGGCTCACCTGTATCATGGCCTAAGCTTAGCGGCAGACACCACTCAGCCGGGGGTACAGCCCGTATATCTCCCGCTGCACTATTTCACGTCGTGGATCGAGCTGCATGTGCTTGGCGCTTTTGGAGTCCACAAACAGCCCCATTTCTATGACAGTTATAATTTCCCCCGGGTTATGTTTCTAGTTGACGCTTCTGCTTTAGATCCGTCACAGCGAGAGGCTCGGCGTCTGGTCCTTCGCCCGCATATGGTCGGGGATAGCATGACTTTCGTTGATAAGGTCTTAACTGTCGGCAGGGAATCCACTAAGACGGTACAGCCGCTGCGTGATACCTTCAAAGACGGGGCTCCTACATTGAAGGCTCGGGAGATTCTGCATTTGTATTCAATCAGGCCAGGCTTTCTAGTGTTCAGGCAGGGCACCTCGGCATTGCTCATGAGGTATAACCCACACCGTTTTGCTCAACAGTCGGGTTACGATCAGGGTGTCCCGCTTGAGGGTTTTTTAGCAGAGCCGGTTGCTACGGAAGAGGGTATCCGCAGCGCGCTGCACCATTTCATGCGGCTAAATACCGGGTCCAACTTTCTCATCGGTGAGCCGAGCTACGTTCCGAAAGCCTCGAACGCATACGTGGCGTGGTACCAGCATGCGACGGGTGCTGTTATTAGGGAAGAAAGGCGGTTACTACTCGATCGTAAGGATGCGGTCCCTGCTGGTAATCAAGTTGTCCCCTTAAAGCGACGGACCACTGTTCGTCCTTCCTTAAGAGAAGTTACCGCGGTTGTGGTCCCGCGCGCATTTCCTGAGAAGCCTCTACCCCGTGTTCCTGCAGAAACGCTAGCTGCAGCGTCCCTGGAGTCTGGCGTTGGTGTAGAAATCGGGACCCGCCACCCAAAAATGCCTGTTAAGCGCAAGCTCTTGTCATCGGCTGCCGGCGCTCGCTCGCAAAAGAAGAAGAAGTCGTTGTTTTCTGCCGACGTCATATTTGGCCAGGAGCCACATGCTCCTTATAGCGAGGGTTTGTGAGAGTATGGGACCAATGAGGGTTTACTCATCGCTCCTGCGGATGATACTGATCTCCAGGCTGCCCTTGTGGCTTCCGAGCAACTGGCTCGCGATGAAACGGCACTGATCACCATCGCGAAGTCAGGTATACTTCAGTTACATCCTTCCATGACTGTCTTCTTTTATTATGCTTCTACTGACGCTTTTTTCTTCAACAGGTATTTCTACCGAAGAGGCTCTCACGGCTTCCCTCAAGACATTCGAAGAGGAAGAGAGGCTCCGGGCTTCTTTGGGCATTGGTAAAATTCCGTTCATTATGCCTTTATTCCTTTCTTTATTCGTTCTCTGGCCCTTTCTTTCATCTTGTTGCAGGGACTACCTTGACTCGGGTTATTCCAAGTGTAATGCTGGTCCCGAGCAACGATGCGGCAAAACTTCCGGAGCCAGCTGTTGTGGACCCAGCTCTCCCAACGTCCCCGCAAGAGGCTTTGCTGAAGCAGCCGATGCAGGATGCCGTAACGGCTCCAGAAGCAGAGCTTGGTTCGGACGACGACGTCCCCTTATCAGAGGTCTTGAGGAGATCGCTTCTCACTGCTCAGACCGAAAGGAAGCGTAGGAAGCATGCGGCGAGAGAACGCGATGCCAGTTTGGCCGTGGGTGCAGGCTCAAGCATCATTCCGCTTGATGATACTCCTTTGGCGGATGTTCCCTCTACGTTGTCTACTGCCCGTAGACAGGTTGTGCGCGCGGCTCGGGAAGAAACTGAAAAGCTGCTCCAAGGTAACGTAACGCTGAGTCTTTTACTAGAACTTGATTTTCGAATTTTGACATATGCATTTTCTGCAGGGCCAAGTCTTGGCGATGGGATGATGGGTGAAACCCTGGCGGTTACCGTGCCTGAAGTTGCTACCCTCTCTCTGGAATCTGGGACTGTCCAGACCACTGCCCTTTCTCCCTGCGGCTCCTTGGTATCGTCGGGCGTTGCAAGCATTACGATGGCCCTCGTCGAGTCAGAGGATGAAGCTATGGGCGCGGAATCTACTCCTCTGAGAGAGAGCGAAGAAGCCGTTACACCCGGTGATGCCTCCGCCATGGTTTCGGTCCCTGATTTATCAGGTAATTACTGAGTCGCTATTTTCAAGCTTTTCAATCTTGTTCAGGCCTTCTAATGATATGTTGTTTGTCTTGAGTACAGGCGCGGTGAATCCCGAGGCTGTGCCATCTGAAGAAGCGTCACCAGTCGCTGCTCTGACGGTCGCCGTCCCTTCGCCCTCACCCATGTCCTCTCAAATGTTGGAATGTATGGGTTTGCCACTTATTTAATTTAACTGTAGATACCATCTTCCTTGTATTGACGGTATATTGTCGCAATTCTGCAGGATTCCTTTTCGACCATCTATACCAGGTGTTGAACCCACATTTCTCCTTCCAGTCAGAAGTCATTCCGTCTCCTGGTACTGGTTAGTATATCCTCCAGCTATTGTCTCCTTCTTTCTTTTATGAATAGTCGTATTGTTGCTAAGTCTTCTTTATATTGATCGCAACGTCACAGATCGGAGGAGGAGACGAAAGAATAGTCGTGCCTCCGGTACTCCCAATTTTGCCACCTGCCACAGCCGGTATAGTAAACTCCATCACTTGTGTATTTTCTTTACCTCCCGAGTCGACATTTGAACATAATTTATTTTGCAGCAATCGCACCAGCTCCAGCCCCCTTTGAGTCTCGCATCCCAATGCCGGCAGGTCTCTTTGCTAAACGCACATCTTCCTGGGACGCTGCGAATAGCCGGCGAATGTTGAGCGAATTATTGAAGATCTCGATGCCGAGGCCCTCAGTTCTGCTACGGATTTTTCTGTTGAAGTCAATCCAATGCTGGCGACATTCGTGAACTTCCATGATGAAGATCTTGTCGGCTCTTGGGTTTATTACTGCAGAAAGATCGAGGCTTGCCTGCACGAGATTGAGCTCAAGCGTCTCGCTCCTGAAGTATTAGCTTCGAACTCCCAGCGGGCTGCGTGGGTCGAGAGTAGTGTTCCTTTCATCCACCATTTTGAACAAGAGGCGACCCTGAGGCGAAAGGAACATGAAGTATCTTCATGCGAATCTGCCCGATTACGCGCCCAGGTTGAAGCGAATGCTGCGCAGTTAAAAGCTATCTTCGACAATCTCCAGCGATGCATTTCGGATGGGTTGACGCTGAGGCGGACGCTTGACTCTACCGAGCGAGTCGTGCAGGACTGTGAAGCTGCCGTACTAGGAACCGATGAAAAGTTTTCGTCTTGTTTGGGACAACGGGCCCAAGTTGAAGCAGAGTTGGCCGCGACGGCCGATCACGAGAAAGGATTGAGAGGAGCGCGCGAGCGGCTGGCTGATTTGTTGAAGACGCCTCCTCCTCAATAACCGTCTTTGTACCCCTTTTTTTACTGTAAACTTGCGGTTTATGAATAACATGTATTCATTTTGATTCCTTTGTGAAATGTATTTTGTATTCACTTGAATTAATGAATAAAAGACATCCACCATTTTATATGGGCGTGTCCCCTTGCCAAATGTATCTTGTAGATAGTCTATCTTAATCTCCTTTGCAGGGCAGCGATGGCTTAAAAGACAGGTTCAGATCTGCCGCCTAAGACTTTTCAACTTTATGAGCCGTGAGGGTCTCATAAAGACTTTTCTCCCTACGAGTCGAGAGGATCTCGTAAGTGTAATTTCTCCTTAGGGGTCGTGAGGACTCCTAAGTGCGTTTTCTCTTGAGAGTCGTAAGGATCTCATAAGAGAGTCTTCTTTTTAAGGGTTGAGAGGTTTGCGCAGGGACATTGATTTCCCTAGGGGTCAAGACGAATCAAGAGGTCATTGGTTGACTTGTTTCCGAGACGGAGCATTGTTCTGGCGGAGAGGTCATTGGTTGACTTGTTTCCGAGACGGAGTATTGTTCTGGCGGGGAGGTCATTGGTTGACTTGTTTCCGAGTCGGAGCATTACTCCAACGGGGAGGTCATTGGTTGACTTGTTTCCGCTCTCTGCAGTGTCGAGAAGGAACGCCGTGTTGATCTTCTGGGATGCAGATGTTGCCGTCGAGATCTGACTCTCCCTTTAACAGAGTCTGTTGGGAAATGTGGTTCCCTTTTCGTTTATGCCCATGGATTGTATACAGGGGTCAGTATGGACTCGCCAGTAGGGCAAAAGTTTCATTCTTTCATTTTTTTATTTCCTTCCGCGATGCTCTATCATTTCAACTTTTTATATCGCGAAAGTCGCGATTGCCTAATCATTTCGGCTATTTTTCTTTTTACTCGCTTCTTTTTATTGCGAGTTGCCCAATTATTTCGGCTATTTTTATATGTATTTTTGGCTCGCTGATTTTGTTGCGAGTATGGACTTAAGATCTGATACCAATCATAGCATCAGCATCGTGGCGACTGGAATATTGCCAGGAGCGAATCATCACTTGCTGTGAAAGCATTTGGAATTTGTTACCGATTTAGGTATCAGTATCGCTACTACTGGAACGTTGCCAGGAGCGAATCATCATTTGCCTTCGCCGCTATCGAATAAAGGTGGCTTAGTAGACAGGGTTAGGGACCTGACGACTAAGGCTTTTGACTTCGTGAGCCATAAGGGTCCCATAAAGGTATTTCTCCCTACGAGTCGTGAGAATCTCGTAGGTGTAATTTCTCCTTAGGCGTCATGAGGACTCCTAAGTGCGTTTTCTCTTGAGAGTCGTAAGGATCTTACAAGAGCATTTTCTCCTTGCAAGTCGAAAGGATCTACAAGTGTTGTTCACCAAATAGGAAATTTCACACCATTGGTGGAACTGGGAGAGGTAACGCTTATTTATGCCCGTGGATTGTATACAAGGGTCAATATTGACCGCTTGCAGGGCAGTTTGGGGATATGATGGCTTAAGAACAGGTTTAGGTCTCTGTATCTTAAGACTTTTGAATCATATGAGCCGTGAGGGTCTCATAGGGGGGAAATTCTCCTTACAAGTCGTGAGGATCTCGTAAGTGAAATTTCTCCTTAGGGATCGTGAGGATTCCTAAGTGTTTTGATCCCTTGTGAGTCATAAGGATCTCACGCGGGTATTTTCTCCTTACAAGGTCGAAAGGACCCTGCAAGTGCACAGGAAATTTTTTACGAGTCTGCGCCCTTTCGGGTTTTCACAAACTCGCCGGTAGCCCTGCTGTTTTTACTCACGGATCCCTTTCGGGTTTTCATCCGTGCCCATTTCGCTTATGGAAGTACCATTTTTTTACCGCGTTAGCCTAAGGATGTTGCGGTTCATAGTAGTTTAAGGATGTTACGGCCCGTAGCTAGTTTAGGGACGTTTCGGTCTGTTGTTAGTTTAGGGACGTTTCGGTCCGTTGTTAGTTTAGGGATGTTTCGGTCCGTAGCTAGTTTAAGGATGTTGCGGTCCGTTGTAGTTTAAGGACGTTGCGGTCCGTTGTTAGTTTTCTACGGCGAAGTTTTGCCGAATACTACTTATAGAGCTTGGTACTCAGGAAGACATCGAGCGAACACAAGAGTCGTCATCTATCATTAACCCGGGCTGTGACTCGTCAGGCATAATATTTTTTAAGGAATCGGCCGTTTATTGGCCAGAAGGGTCTTTCGCCATGCATATCCATGAGCAAGTAAGCCCCACCGTGGTAGACTTTGTCTATGATGTACGGGCCCTCATAATTTAGCTTGAATTTCCCCCGTTTGGCCTGATTGGGGATCATAGGTCTTTTGACAATTAGCATGAGTTCGCTTTGGCGGAATGTTCTCGGCCTAGTTAATCTTTCGTATGAGTGTGTCATCTTTGCTTTGTAAGCTTCCAAGTTTTGCTGCACCATGAGACGAGTTTCATCGAGGGCGTCGAGCTCCTCAAGCCGAAGATGAGTATTCTCTTCATCTGTTAGTTCGTAATGAACCGCCACTCATAGAGAGGGTAGCTCTATTTCTAAGGGTAGTACCGCTTCCGTGCCGAATACCAATGCATACGGCGTTGTATTTGTAGCCGTTTTGAACGTAGTTCGATATGCCCAGAGAGCTTCATGCAGTCTCTCGTGCCAGTCCTTTTTATTTTTGGACACCGTCTTCTTTATGATCTTTGTCAAGGTTTTGTTGAAAGCCTCAGCTAGACCGTTAGCTCGGGGATTATAGACCAAAGAGTATCTCCAGTCTATATTATGCTGCTGTGCTAAGCGGCTGATTCTGTGACTTCTGTAGGCTGGCCCGTTATCGGAGATAATCCGTCGTGGAGTGCCGAACCGATAGATGACGTGCGTCTTGAAGAAATGGTGGATGTTCTCCGTCTTCACTTCTCTTAGTGGTATGGCTTCTGCCCACTTAGAGAAGTAATCGGTTGTCGCCAATATGAACCGATGTCCTTTGGATGACGCTGGTTCGATGGGCCCAATTATGTCGGTTCCCCACATTTCGAACGGCCAGCTAGCCACTGTTGGATGTAGCAGATTTGGATGCTGGTGGATGAAGTCTCCATGAATTTGGATCGAGTGGCATTGCTTCGCGTATTCGAGGCAGTTCTGAATCATCGTGGGTCAATAGTAGCCCATCCTTTTGATCTTCAGATTCATCTTTGGCCCGGCTTGATGAGAACCGTAGAGTCCGTCGTGAGTTTCTTGGACGACTCTCCTTACTTATTCCGGTCCCAGGCATCTCAGCCATAGAGAGTCGAACGATCTCTTACATAGAGTATCATTGACGAAGGTGAAAGAAAGAGCTCGTTTCATGAGCTGATGTCTTGACGACGCGTCTTCGGGCGTTCGATGGGATTTGAAGTAGTCTACAAAGACTTCTCTCCAATCCTTCGCCCTTTCTTCATCCTCCAATTGGAAGGCCTTTTGTTCGGTTGCTTCCTCTCCTTTAAACATCTTTGGAGATATTTCTGCTGGAGCAAGAATACGGTGACTTTGCATAATGATCTTCACGTCATCGAGGTTCCGTCGGCCAGTTCCATAGCGAGCTTGGCTAACGCATCCGCCTTGCTATTTTCCGTGCGAGGTATGCTTCCCAAGATGTAGGAAGGGATTTGTGTCAGTAACTGTTCCACTCTTTTGCCATATTTTGCCAACTCTGGTTTGCACGTCTGATAGTCACCGTTTACTTAGCTAACGACCAGCTGGGAATCTCCATATATGAGGAGGTTTTCGATTCCCATGTCAATAGCGATCTCAAGTCCTGCTATCAAAGCCTTATATTCTGCTTCATTGTTAGTCCTCGGTTCTGTTAAGGAAAAGGCAAAGTGCATTATCCCTCCTTGCGGAGTCACGAAGATAAGGCCTACCCCAGATTTGATTATGGAGGTGCTGTGTTGTCGCTTCTTCACGGAAGATGCTCCGTCGAAATAGAGTTCCCATCGGGTATCACTCCCTCCTTTCTCCCCGTCGATCGTGTCAAATGCATGCTCGTCTGGCAGTTCGCAATTTAAGGGTGAGTCGTGTTAGTTATATGTATGCCCTAGAGGTCATTACTGTACATGGGATGTATATTGTAGTGGATGCTTGGACATATATAGAGAGGAATTTCTTGCTCGATATGATAGTATGCTATCTGGTTGCTCTTTGTCTTAACATATTGACTTGTATACGTGATGTTGTCTTGCTCTCACATGTTGATAAAGCCCTTAGGATGTGTACTTGACAACCAGGACTTTGATGGAGATCATACTAGTGGGGCCATGGGTATTCCACAAGTACACCCTATAATTGTTCCTAGTCGTGGGAGAATCAAAACAGGGCATCGATACTCCAGAGTAGACTAACGTATACGCTTCTCGACCCGTGTGATGGACGATGGATGATCCCATATCCATTGGTGTTTGATATCAGAGAAGGTATACAGGTGCTCAGTGGAGACTGGGTACACTAAACGGACTCGCCAAAAACTCCTATATGGTATTATACCTATCGTCAGATAGCAGTTCTCTGGTGATACTGGTACAGGTTAGTCTGTAGACCCGAGATCGTCATAGAGTCTTGTGTGATTCCCACTGTGCTTTGATTTCCACTATACCACGGTCAAGAGATCGTGCAAAAAGGTGGTTTTTGGGTACAGTCCTGAGTCACATGGAGGCAATGAGCGATAGCAGGGGTTTCTTCTCTCTCGGTATTAGTTGATGTTGCGCTATGCCCGATTGGCCATAACATGAAATCCTTGGCCAGGGTTGCTGAGATTTACTGGTAAGTGTTATCACTAGTTTCTCGAACCGTTATGGACCTTGCATCGGCATGACTTTTCAGGCTATTGGGGTCTGGCGTTATACCACCCCCAGGCTGTGATATGCGACATATCTGACGAAGAGACCGGACTGTACGGTAGTGTTACTGATTGGATTCACAGGAGTGTGAGCAGGCTTGCTTGTTGATCTTCTGATCTCTCAATACCCGGGTGGCCGTTACATTTAGCAGACCGCTTGCGGCTTGTGATTGTTTGATATGATCATCACCTACTGCCGGCGTATTGACGAGTCTTTAGAGTCCTACACAGAGGTTTCCTGGTTCATGCGAAACGGAGTAGGAGCACATATGTGATATGTGCGGGACCGAGATTAATGCGTGTATGTGATACCGCATTCTATCTCGCGATTTGTGATATTGTCGGTTATATGTGATATAGCCAAGTTATCGGATCAAGTGTTGATTCGATTAGTTGTTACATTTGATATTAGTCGGTTATATGTGATATAGCCGGATTATTAAATCAAGTGTTGATTTAATAATTTAATGTAGAATTATATATTTGATATATTAAATTACATTAACTAATATTAGCTCACTTAAGTATTCATTTTTCTCACTTATGATACATTGATATATATGTGATATATGTTAAATGTATTGTTTTCTTTTTGCACACAAAATATATATGTGATATATATTAGTGTGTCATGCTAGGTTACACATGCAACATGGATGTATGGGAGTCACACCATGCTAGGTTAATGCTAGGGTTTTATTAGTTTTAAGTAATTCAAACATTTGGATTTAGTCATGGATGAGCTTGGAGAAGCTAGTAGAACATTGACTTGGTCCACTTGTTTGTCTAGCTTAAGATATTTATTAACCCAACCCTTAACCTTTAGCCTTGGTTTATTCTCTACAAGGGTTTGGCATGGCATATACCAACTATGGTTGCATTTCTAACCTCATGAGATTATTTCTCTTCATCACTTTCATTTCATCTTCTTCTTGCTCTTTGAAGCTCTCTTGATTTTCATGAAGTGATGAAATTGAGTGAGAAAATAAAATCTAAAGTGAGCAAAATTCCTACTTCATCATTCTCTACTATTAGCCATTTAGTTTAGGGTGTTTGCTTCACTATTCTCACCATTAGTGAAGAGGTATCATGAGCTTGAGTCTCCTCGACGTAGATCTTCTTCGGTATCGAAGACATTGAGCAAGGTTGTTCTTTTGTTTAAATGAACCCTTTCTAGAGTCCGGGAGTTCACCATTCGCAGCGAAGGGACTACAATATGGAGCTTTAGAAGTGAAGGACCGGTCTACAAAGGTTGTATTCCCTCATTCACTTATATGTAAAGTAGTTTACATGTTTATTCGTCGGATTTTCTAGTAACGATTCTAGGCTTAGGGTTAGCTAATACGGCAATTTTTTAAAAATGGTATGGACGATGCCTCCCGAAACCTTGCTGCCGTGCCAGGAAACCCTACAGTGGTATCAGATCCATGCTAGAACTTTAGACGATGTTTGCTAGGATTACGAAACCGAAACTACTCCGAAACACCCGATACGATGACCTAGTTTCTGTCGAATTTAAAAGGCACTCTAAATTCTTTTTAAACAACTGCAGATGTTGTATGAGATGCAATATGAACACAGGAGAAATTTGTACCCAATTGCTCGGAATTTGGCCGAGACATGAGGGGGAAAACCGAGCAGGCCGGCCCCATTAAGCCTTTTGGGCTTCAAATTTTTTCAGTGTTCCAGGGTCTAAGTTTTGGTGTTTCAGGTGTTGTTTGTTTTTGCTAAATTTTCTTGTGATGTTAACTTTCTGCAAAAGAAACTCGGAGTGTTTCGTAATCGTAATTCTAGCATGTATTCGGGTTATTTAGACGATGTTAAAAAGTTCGAACGGATATCAATAACCCAATTTTTCCCCCGCTGGAAATTTTTCAAGAGTTGGATTTTTTCCGAGTTTAAAATTTTCAGAAAATCTTGCAAGCGATTCTGTGGACTCTCTAGAAGAACGAAACCTTAACTCGATTCTGTGACCGTCAGAACCGCCATCAAACCCTAGGGTTTGTGGTAGTTCAGCGGTGTCACAGGTGAGGTATTGGTTGACCCTTCTACGGTTGGTTCATAGGAGCTGTGGCATGTTCTGGGTACTTTTTGAACTCCGCTCAAGTGTTGAGCTTGTTGGGAAATTTTATATGCTTGCTTATTCGATCGAAAAGTTTAATTTCGTCTAGCTATCTGTGATTGGGATACAATATTTGGAATACACATAAGTAGTTATCTGATAACTGGTTTGAATTTTATAAATCTAGTAGTTTAGTCTCATTTGATCGGTTGCCACGGAATTTTGATGTGGATCAAAAGTCCGTCGCAATTACGTAGTGTACGCGGATACTCGTCGGGTAACCTTAGTATATATCCACGCCCCATAGCCCCGACCAAGTGACTGTAGGAGAACCTCGTTGCCAAAAGCATCCGTTCGGGTGCTCGCGGCAGCGGTGTTCCGCCTTAGTGCACTTCGACGACGGCATCGGGGGTGCGGCCGTCTACTAAAGTTTCCGACGAGCATTCAATCAGGTTATCGGGAATCTTGTTGAATTACCCGACTGGTTATTAGAATGTGTTTTCAATATTGAGACTAAAATGCGGGGTTTATAATTGTTAGGCATGTGATGTCTAAGGAATTCATTTGGTTAGGCATGAAATCCAAAATATGTGATACATTGGGTTTATGATGTCTAAGGTGGTTGCGGATTCCAACTGTTGTAGTTTTTCACTTTCTTTTCTGCGACCGTAAGTGTAATATGTGGTGTATCGCCGGTTTCGTTGCTATACGTCAACGATAATTGGGATACGCATATTTACTTACGTTGATGACATGTGATGTTATGTGTTGCTGTGATATGTTATATTGGATCGTCGTGCTCTGAATAGCCGGTTTTTTTTATGTGAGATGAGAGTTTTTCATTTTCATTCATGTAAAAACTTGTATGTAATATTCTTTTATTAGGGCACTTCCGGGTTGAGGATGATGTCACCATTGATGTATATTATTTACTTTTCCGCATTAGGATAGATCTAAGGCGGGGAGCATAAGTAATCGGGTTCTAGGGTCCAGTGGGAGGCCATCTCGAGGAGTCAAGACTGGGTCTCCTAACTCTAGAATTGGTAGGGTTGCTTGCCGCTCTCGTAGGGGTCTAGGGATGTGGGTTTGGCTATTCATCACGACCGTGGAATCCGCGTTTTTACCGGCTTAAATAAAACACGGAATTCCTAGTATATCCAATATTTCATATGTGATTCTTCTGCTGCTGATATTTTGTGATGTGATCACTTGATATGTTCTGAGACGAATGCCTATATTATATATATGATATATAATAACTATTGTTGCTTTCGTTTCTTCTGTGATGCTTAGGAAGCATAAATTAATGGGACTTCATTAATGAGATTAATGAAAGAAAAAGAAACCTAAAGATGTTGTAGAAACTTGCTTAAAAACTGGTAGCTCTAGTTCTTGATTTTCATAACGGTATTCCTTGTAGAATATCCAACACCTTATTCGATAAGGAAAGAGCCGAGATCCCTTCACCGGGAGTGACCTCTTTAGTGAAACTAGCAGATGCTACTACCCACTCGGTTTGTCTTTTGATTGCTTCTATAGTTTTTGCTTTGCATAGTGGTATTTATGAAATATCCTGCACCTTATTCGATAAGGAAAGAGCCGAGATCCCTTCACCGGGAGTGACCTCTTTAGCGAAACTAGTAAAAGCCTAAAAAACACTCCTTTTCAAAATCAGTCGATTCTACAACGAAATCAAGTTCATTACGCAAAAGGTTTTCATAAAAACCTGATGTAGCCCTCCGTCATTTCAGATAAGTAATATTTAGTATTAGTGCTGCGATTGTTGACCTCTGTCAAGGCGTAGTGTGCGGTAGCTGATTAATACTTATTTGCAAAGCATATGATGCGATTGGATTAGTGTAGTTGTATGACCTTGTTGACCTCTGTCAGGGTCGTGCGGGTGGGTTTAATTCAATCATGAAAAGGCGGGTTGAACTTGACTAGCAGCCTATGGTTTGTTGACCTCTGTCAAGGTCATAGGACGCTTGGGGTAAAATATTATCGGGAATTTCAAGTGTTGAAATTTGCAATGAGATTGCATACTTTCTATGAGATAGTTGAATCCCGATACCCACTGCGAGTAAGAGTTACTCCTGGGAGAGTTTTGCACATGACAATTAGCCGATCAAGTAGGTGTCTAGAAAGGTGTTAACGAGGTTACGCCCCTGGAAAAACGAGATTTATTTTAATTAGGTCCGTGCGAAAGCACGGGGAAACTCCCTCAAAGTACCGACACTAGCCTGGCTGAAAGATTGGCGAATTTGTAGGGTGTAATTAATCCCGGCTAATCTTACCTTTTAGGGTTTGAAGGAAGATTTGATAAAAACAGTGGGAGCCATCCTAATTAAATAAACTAATAACCAATCTAATCTTGCAAGAGCGCACGCAGAGTGTTTTCTTCTCTTTCTCTCCTGGTAGCGACCATGTCACGCCTTAATCAAGATAATAATATGGATGCATTGACCGAACCTGCTTATTATACTGAGCTAGGGAACATTGGTTCCGCTCTATCTTATAATTGTTATAAGTCCGAGCAGGAAATAGGGGAATATCCGGATTCCCATGCCACCCAATCGAGGATTAAGCATGTTGATGCATATTCTTCGGGTGTGTTCGTTACCGAGAACTGTTTCTCAGTATCCTCTACGTCCTAGGTATATGATACCGGATCAGGATCCCGCATATGTAATATGTTACGTGGGCTACAGAAAGGTAGAGAACTGAGAATGGGTGATATGTCTCTAAGTGTTAGAGAATGGTGCAATTGTTGCAGCCAAGTCTGTTGGCAGATATCACATTGTATTAAAACATTTGATTCTGAACGAATGTTATTACATACCGAACTTGATATACAACATTACATCAGTTTCTTTATTCAGTTAAAGAAGGATATAATTCTGTATAAGAGGATACTGTTGTGAACATTTTCCTGAATTAAGAGTTGATTGGATCAGGCACATTATGAAATGGCATATATGTTTTAAATCAAACCACAGTTCAAACTATATAGAACACACACAAGAGGAATAGTTCAAAAATGAACGAATCCTTCTTGTGGCATTGTAGACTAGGTCATATCAATGCGACACGACCAGCTAAGTTACATAAGGATGAATATGAGAATCTGTTCGAATTTTCATATTATGCTACTTGCCAGTCTTGTCTCAAAGGTAAAATGACCTATACTCCGTTTACTCGAAACAGAGAAAGAGTTATTGAACTCTTGGGACGGATACATGTTGATGTATACGGTCCTATGTCTATAAATGCCAAGGTTGGTTCTTTGTACTTCATTATATTCACCGATCTTCTCTCAGGATTCAGACATATGTTCCTGTTGAAATACAAGTCTAAAACTTTTGAGAAATTCAAGGAATATAAGCTTGAACTTGAGAACCAGACGGGTGGAAGTATTAAAGTCTTTAGATGTGATCGAGGAGGAGAATACTTGGGCATGGAGTTCCTGGATTATTTAAAGGAGAATGTGATTCTCTCTCAGCTTACTCTTTCGAGTACACCACAGCATAACGGTGTATCGGGGCGGAGGTATCGCACCCTATGAGATATGGCGCGCTCTATGATGAGTACTGCTGAGTTACCTGTTTTCTTTTGGAATTATGCACTTGAGAAGCTGCATACCTATTGAATGGGGTTACATCCAAATTAATGCCTACCACCCCATATAAGATATGGAATGGGAAGAGACCATGTCTTAAACGAGTTAAGATATGGGGTTGTCCGGCCTATGTTGAAAAGCAAAATCCGGACAAGCTCGAGGCAATGTCAGGACTGTATAAGTTTGTTAGGATATCCCAAACATTTGTGAGGGAATATCTTCTACCACTCTGAGGAGCAAAAGATGTTTTGTTTCTCAGCATGCCACCTTTTTAGAAAAGGAATTTCTTGTAAAGAAATTAGTGGTTATGAGGTAGAACTGGAAAGAGTTCCAACTAGACAAACTAGCAGCTGATGATTTGGTGAAACCAAAGGATTCAATAGTCTCCAACGAACCTCAGCCACTCCACGAATCTGGTAGGGTTCCTCATCCACTTGAGAAATACTACGGTCTTCTCGATGACAGTGGGAGCGAGGATTGCATCATGGTTGATGATGGCCCAACTAGGTTCAGGCAGGCCATCACGAGTGGAGACTTTGTGAAAAGGCCGGATGCTATGCGATCAAAAATGGAATCCATGTACACCAACAAAGTATGACCTTGATTATTGCACCTGAAGGGGTAAAACCCATTGGGAGCAAATGGATCTTGAGAAGATTCTTGGTGTAAATGGAAAAGTTGAGACTTTCAAAGCTATGCTTAAGTCCATCAGGATCAATGCGTGCATCACGGAATTGGAACATCTGTTTTGATATGGTAGTCAAAGAGTTTGACTTTATCAAAATAGTCGATGAACCTTGTATATACAAGAAGGTTGTAGAGAGTAAGGTCGTCTTCTACGTATTATACGTAGATGACATACTCTTGATAGGAAATGGTTTCCTATGCTACACTCGGTCAAGCTCCTCTTATCATGAAGATTCTCAATAAAAGATCTGGATGATACCTACTACATCTTGTGGATTATGATCTATTGTGATAGATCTAAATGGATATTGGGAGTGTCCCAAATCTAGGTACATTAACAACATACTGAAGGGGTTTAGTATGGAGGATTCTGAACGCAGTGGTTCGCCCACTTACTGAGGAATCACTCTCTCCAAAAAAGATGTCTTCCAAGACTGATTTGGAGAGAGCTCGCGTGCAAGAGATACCTTATGCTTCGGTAGTAGGCTCTATCATGTATGCGATGTTATGTACCAAACCAGATGTAGATGACTCACTAGGAGTAGTGATCAGGAATTAATCGGATCTTGGGAGAATCACTGGACAACTGTGGAGGACATTCTTAAGTCCTTGAGAAGCACTAAAAGAAAGTTCTTGGTTCGAGCTTTCAGAGTGATATGTTCGACTGAAAGTCAGTCACAGGCATTGTCTTACCCTCGGTGGAGGGACGGTATGTTTGAAGAGTTCCAAGCTAGATACCGTGACATAATAGACGATAAAGGCTGAATACATTGCTACCAATGATGCTGCCAAAGTGGTTGTCTGGGCATTTCTTGTTCATAAGATGAACAAGGTTCCTACCATTGAATGTCCAATAACTGTTATTGTGACAACAATAGAGTTGTGGCTTTGGCCTAGGAACACCGATCCTATCAGCGATCCAGACATATTCTGAGGAAAGTATCACCTAATCAGGGAGATGGTTGATCTCCAAGGGATCGAGGTAAGGAGAGTAGATTTTGAGGTTAACACGGCGGATCCACTCACCAAGGCCTGCTTCCCCAAATACTATTTTGAGAGATTTTTAGGATGGTTGAGTATGGGATACTACAACCACTGCTAAATTGTTGGGTATTGGATACTACAACAGATGGCCTTAGTGTAAGTGGGAGATTGTTAGTTATATGTATGCCCTAGAGGCCATTACTGTACATGGGATGTATATTGTAGTAAATGCTTGGACATATATAGAGAGGACTTTCTTGCTCGATGTGATAGTATGCTATCTGGTTGCTCTTTGTCTTAACATGTTGACTTGTATACGTGATGCTGTCTTGCTCTCACATGTTGATAAAGCCCTTAGGATGTGTACATGACTACCAGGACTATGATGGAGATCATACTAGTGGGGCCATGGGTAGTCTACAAGTACACCCTATAATTGTTCCTAGTCGTGGGAGTATCGAGACAGGGCATCGATACTCCAGAGTAGACTAGCGTATACGCTTCTCGACCCATGTGATGGGCGATGGATGATCCCATATCCATTGGTGTTTGACATCAGAGAAGGTATACGGGTTCTCAGTGGAGACTGGGTACACTGAACGGACTCACCGAGAACTCCTAGATAGTATTATATATATCGTCGGATAGCAGTTCTCTGGTGACACTGGTACATGTTAGTCCGTAGACCCGAGATCGTCATAGGGTCTTGTGTGATTCCCATTGTGCTTTGATTTCCACCATACCACGGTCAAGAGATCGTGCAAAAAGGTGGGTTTTGGGTACAGTCCCGAGTTACGTGGAGGCAATGAGCGATAGCAGGGGTTTCGTCTCTCCCGGTATTGGGAGTTGATATTGCGCTATGCTCGATTGGCCATAACACGAAATCCCTGGCCAGGGTTGCTGAGATTTACTGGTAAGTGTTATCAATAGTTTCTCAAACCGTTATGGACCTTGTATCGGCATGACTTATCAGGCTATTGGGGTCTGACGTTATACCACCCCCAGGCTGTGATATGCGACATATCTGACGAAGAGACCGGACTGTACGGTAGTGTTACTGATTGGATTCGCAGGAGTGTAAACAGGCTTGCTTGTTGATCTTCTGATCGCTTAATACCTGGGTGGCCGTTACGTTTAGCAGACCGCTTGCGACTTATGGGTGTTTGATATGATCATCACCTACTACCGACGTATTGACGAGTCTTTAGAGTCCTACACAGAGGTTTCATGGTTCATGCGAAACGGAGTAGGAGCACATATGTGATATGTGCGGGACCAAGATTAATGCGTTAATGTGATACCGCATTCTATTCTCGCGATTTGTGATATTGTCGGTTATATGTGATATAGCCAAGTTATCGGATCAAGTGTTGATTCGATTAGTTGTTACATTTGATATTAGTCGGTTATATGTGATATAGCCGGATTATTAAATCAAGTGTTGATTTAATAATTTAATGTAGAATTATATATTTGATATATTAAATTACATTAACTAATATTAGCTCACTTAAGTATTCATTTTTCTCATTTATGATTCATTGATATATATGTGATATATGTTAAATGTATCGTTTTCTTTTTGCACACAAAATATATATGTGATATATATTAGTGTGTCATGCTAGGTTACACATGCAACATGGATGTATGAGACTCACACCATGCTAGGTTAATGCTAGGGTTTTATTAGTTTTAAGTAATTCAAACATTTGGAATTAGTCATGGATGAGCTTGGAGAAGCTAGTAGAATATTGACTTAGTCCACTTGTTTGTCTAGCTTAAGATATTTATTAACCCAACCCTTAACCTTTAGCCTTGGTTTATTCTCTACAAGGGTTTGGCATGGCATATACCAACCATGGTTGCATTTCTAACCTCATGAGATTATTTCTCTTCATCACTTTCATTTCATCTTCTTCTTGCTCTTTGAAGCTCTCTTGATTTTCATGAAGTGATGAAATTGAGTGAGAAAATAAAATCTAAAGTGAGAAAAATTCATGCTTCATCATCCTCTACTATTAGCCATTTAGTTTAGGGTGTTTGCTTCACTATTCTCACCATTAGTGAAGAGGTAGCATGAGCTTGAGTCTTCTCGACGTAGATCTTCTTCGGCATCGAAGACATTGAGCAAGGTTGTTCTTTTCTTCGAGTGAACCCTCTCTAGAGTCTGGGAGTTCACCATTCGCAGCGAAGGGACTACAACATGGAGCTTTAGAAGTGAAGGACCGGTCTACAAAGGTTGTATTCCCTCATTCACTTGTATGTAAAGTAGTTTACATGTTTATTCGTCGGATTTTCTAGTAATTATTCTAGGGTTAGGGTTAGCTAATACGGCAATTTTTTAAAAATGGCATGGACGATGCCTCCCGAAACCTTGCTTCCTTGCTAGGAAACCCTACATGTTGCCAGGTATTGGATGCTCAGCAAGGAAGTCGGCGATGGCTTGGCCTTTCATTACCTTGAGGGGTCGATAGATTATCAAGAACTCCATCAAGAGGAAGGCTCATTTAGCGAGCGTCCTGTTAGTATGGCTCTTGACATCAAATACTTGAGAGGATCCACCTTTGATATGAGATGGACCTCATGTGCCAAAGTATAGTGTCTGAGCTTAATCGCGAAGATTAACGCCAAGCAGTGTTTTTCAATAGGGGAGTAGTTGTTTTCTGCCCCCATGAGAACTCGACTCAAATAGTAGAGGGCTCTCTCTTTCACTTGGCCGTTCTCCTGTACCCATAGCGCGCCCAAAGAACCTTCAAGGGTTGTTGTGTACAGGATGAGGGGTTTTCCTTTGACCGGAGCGGTCAATACCGGTAGATTCTGCAGGTATTGCTTGATTTCGTCCAGTGCACTTTGGCATTTACGATCCTAAATGAACGGGGTTCTCTTCTTCATCAGGTGACTATAGGGACGGCATTTTCCCGGAAAGGTTGGCTATGAACCGTCGGACATACGCGAGCTTTCCTTGTGGAGACCGCAATTGTTTTAAAGTTCTTGGAGTAGGCATTTCCATAATCGCCTTGATCTTCGATGGATCTATTTCGATGCCCCGGTGTCGTATGATGAACCCTAGAAATTTTCCTGAGGAGATTCTGAATGCGCATTTTAGAGGGTTCATCTTTAGGTTATACTTACGAAGACGTTGGAACACTATTTTCAAATGCTCCCAGTGTTCATCGTACAATTTTCTTTTCACTACGAGGTCGTCGATGTAACATTCGACAATCCCATGTATGAGGTCATCGAAGATTTTTTTCATGGCCCTCTGATAGGTAGCGTCGGCATTCTTCAGACCGAAAGGCATCACTTTGTAGCAGAATATGCCCAGAGGAGTCCGGAAAGCGGTATGCTTCTGGTCTTCGGGATGCATCTTTATTTGATTGTACCCGGATGAGCCGTCCATGAAGGAGAAGACTTCGTGAGTGGACGTGTTATCTATCATTAGCTCGGTAACCGGTACGGGAAAGTCATCCTTCAGACAGGCTTTGTTGAGGTCCCGAAAGTCCACGCAGATGCGCACCGTCCCATTTTTCTTCATCACTGGGATAATGTTGGCGATCCAGTCAGGGTATTGAACTTTTTGGATGAAGCCAGAGTCGATTAGCTTCTTGACTTCGGCGTTGATACTCATTTCAAGTTCGGGCCGCATTCTTCTTGGTGCTTGTTTGACTGGCTTGATGTCCGGAGATATCGCCAATTTATGCACAGCTATTTCTGGATCTAGCCCCGGCATCTCGGAATAGTTCCATGCGAAGCAGTCTTTATACTGCATGAGCACGTCTTTTAGCGTAACCACCTGTTCTTTAGACAGCAGCCCACTGATGAACGTAGGTCGCGGGTCGTTTGCCGTCTCCAAGTCGATTTTCCTTAGGTTGTCCACAGTAGTGTGTATTCCATCTTCCAATTCTTTTGGCGCCGGTGGAAATTCTGAGATCACCTCATCTTCATCCTCATTTTCGAAGCACCAGGAGTGTTCATCCATATTCTCGCGCTCTCCTTCTTCCGACAGCGTTATCACGTGACAGGTACAAGATCGTTTCCAAGACTGATATTGATCTGGTTCTACTCTTTCTATATACGTCGCCTTTGGTACATGCTTTTATGGCGGGGCTACCTTCTAACTGTTGGATAGAGCAAACCTGCCTTGCTGATATTGGTCTTCGACCCAGTTTTTGAAGGTGAAGCAGTCTTCAAGAGGATGCCCTATCGCTCGGTGATAGGAGCAATAATCCGGGTGATGAACCTCGTTTGCTTGATTGGGGTGCCGAGACTCCGGGAGTGTCATCATTTGATATTTCATGACAAGATCAAAGATTCTTCTTGTCTTGTCTCGAGGGAAAGAATATGCTCGACCCATCTTTTTCATAAGAGACGGATTCTGGCTGAACTTTTCTCGATCGCGTGGCCTTTTGGATCCGTTTTGCTGCTGTCAAACGTTTTTCCATTCTTTAACTTGTTTTTGCTTCCGCGTCGGGCCTTTTTATTGCCTTGGGAATGCATGGCGGGCTGACAGTGAAGGGCATTGTCATCCTTTGTAGCCTGCTGAAGGAGGCGTTGCGTCTTGGCTTTCTCGTAAATGTTCATTTCGCGGCTGTGGTCGTTCCGAACCTTTTGACTCGCTTCCCTTACTATCTTGTCCATCTGTTCTTCAAACGACGGACTCGGCATTTTTATGGCGGGACCTCGTTCTGGTTCAACGTCAGCATCTTTTAAAAGAGCATCCCCTTATTCATCGAGGTCATTTATGACATGGCAACCATGGAATCGCGCCCGTTTCTTGGACTGGACATATCCAAGCCCAATCGTTTCCATTTTTTCGTTGGGCAATTTTCGCTGAGTTCCGGGGACGTTCCAAATCATGTTGTAGAACTGAGCTTGTCGAGCAGTCTGTTTGAAAGGTACACCTTGGCATCTTAATAACCTTCTCAATCCCTCCGTATAGTATCTGGGCAGACGAATGGGTTGGAGCCTGTCGAGCACAAAATCAGCACCATGCCAGACTTCTCTTTCGATTTTAGTCTCCGTGGATCGATAGAATAGGATCGCCTTTTCACCTATTCGCCTGGGAGGGATGTAGAATGTCTGAAACTCTTGCACACTATATGTCTCGAGTGCATTGAGCTCTCTGTAGTTCTGTCGCGGAACCATGGCAATTTGCAAACTCTAATCATCTCCGGTGAGGACCTGCATTGATGGACGGACCGAGAACAATGCGTTGACTTAGTCTTCAGAGTCATTGCCAAAGACCAGAATAGAGGTAGATGGTCCCGGCCTGTTGCATTGGGGCGGCCCTGAATAGACTATCTCTTCTTCCTCCTCGGCATCACTCCCGAAGACCGGGATAGTGGCGATAGCTTTTTGTTTGTTCTCCGGTTTATGACATATTTCCGTGTCTTGGTAGGAAATACTTTGCATCTTCATACTTTCGGACTTCATTTACAGAGAATGGGTTTAGTTCCCCCGTCACGGTGTACTCGAGACAGTCTTTGAAATACTTCATACACTAATGTTGTGTAGAAGGGATGATATTGTACTCATGTAACCAAGGCCTGCCAAGCAGAGCGTTATAGCAGGTCTTGGCGTCAATGACGTGAAATTTGATGTCAGTGATGAGCAACCCGAAGCGTAACGTTAGTATTACAGACCCGAGTGTTCGTGACAACTGGGAATCAAAACCGGAGATGGTAATTTTATCTCGAGCGAGGTGCTGAACGCTCATGTAGATTTCTTTTAGCACCCTCACATTTAGGAGGTTGATGGAGGACCCGTTGTCAACTAAGATCTTCTCTATCTTGATGTCATGGCAGTACCCAGTGACATACAGGGGACGGTTGTGCTCGCACGTTCCGAGGAGGAGATCTTCATCGCCGAAAGTGATGTCAGCTGCGTGCACTTTTTCCACCTCGTCCTTCATCTTTTCTTCGGCAAGGAAAGCTTGAAACTGCTCGGGCTCGTAATGCCCTGATCAGAGAATCTCGTGCCTCTTTAGACAACAGAAGGGCATCCAAAACGCTTAGCTGTGAGGGTATCTTCCTCAGGTGTGCCCGGACATTGTAATCCACTTTGTTTTTCTTGGGCGGGTCCTTGGCTGCCAGCTCTTCGACGACTCGATCATCGAGGGCGATATCTTCAGGGACTTTTTCCTTCCCCTTATCTTTTTTGTCTAATCCCTTGTTTGTAGGTCCGAGATTCTTTTCGGGCAACGTACAATTACGCAGCTGAATGTTTTCACAGTTCTTTATCTTTTCCTCTTTTTCTGAGGTGGATTCCTTGAAGAGAGGGCCGAGGGCTACTTCTTCATCAGAATCGCTTCCGAAGGTGAGAACTTGCAATCCCCTGGTATCAACCATGTGACAGTTGCCGGCAGTTCTTTTGTGCTCATCTGTCGTGCTTTTCTGCTCCCGACGAGTTTTGTGTTTCAACTGCTTGAAATGTTGTCGGTGAGCAACGTATCCCTGCCACCACTTTTTAAAGGCCATGCATTCTTCGGTAGGGTGTGCAATCCTCTGATGGTATAAGCAGTAGTTAGGATGTACATCCGCTTCGTCAAGGTGTATACCGCCAGGAGTATTTCCTTTGAAAGATGGCAGTTTCATTCCCATTGACAGGGCTTTAGCGAACCGTTTCCTTGTCTTAAGCCTGTTTTTGTCTGCCGCGGGCGTGCTTCGGTCTGGTTGGAGTGCTTTGCGACTCATCCCCACCATGACTTCTTCAACTTGATGCCGACGCCTGGCCTTTTCGAATATAGCCATTTCACGCTCTTGATCAGCTTTGCTCTTCTGACGGGCTTCGTTCAGCAGCATGTCAATCATCTCGTCTGACGGTTCCAAGGATTTTGGCACCGATTCTGCCCCCAGCTCCTCTATATTATTTTCTGACGCCGAGTGAGCTTCTTCGTCATTTATTGACGAATGAGAGATCATGTAAAAACTTGCCACATAATTCTCGGGTTCATCTAACGAGTCGTCTCATTCGTCATTGTCATTATCTCCGCTTTCAAGGATATGGTTGAGAAACTCTTGGAGTGTGACCGGGGTTCGCGCCTTCTGGTTATATTCCTCCAGTGCGTCAATATGCCTTTGCAGATCCGTGTGCTTGTCATCAGGCTGCGCGGGCTTCTTGGTCTTCTTCTTCTTCTTCGAAGACTTTGACGGCTGGGCTTGGGTGTTTTGCCCATCGCTACCAACTCCCGATGTTGGGCGCGGTTTCAGCATCCCTTCAACGATCTCGGGCTCCAGCGGGCTTTTCCATCTAATCGTCAGACATGCTTGAAGGTCCTTCAGCATTCTTTTTGTTTTAGCCGAAAGAACAACTTCCCATGGAGCTTCCTCTATGAATGAGCATGATGCCCCCGGCGTGTCCATCTTTTTAGGAGCATGCTATTGTGGCGGGTTTACCCTCCAGTTTTCAGACAATGCGAACTTACCCTGTTGGTACTGGTCCTCAATCCAGTTTTTGAAGACGAAGCAATCTTCGATTGGGTGGCCCACTATTCGGTGGTAGGGGTAGTAATTGGGATTGTTGACGTCGCTCAATTGCAGTGGGCGTCTCGGATCCGGAAGAGTGATGAGCCTCTTGCACACCGCCAGTTCGAACAATCTTCTCATTTTATCCCGAGGGAATGAGTAAGGACGTCTCAGCTTTTCTCCGAGTGATCGCTGTTTATCGTTTTGGCGAGCAGCTGGTTTCGGATCACTCGGCTGTTGCTGAGCGTTGGCGACGAAGGCCGCTTTCCCTTTGCCCTTTTCATTTCAAAGCTCCATTTTCGAAGAGGACGGTCTATGGCCCATATGGCCTATTTGGGCTAGCTTGTCGATCAAGGCCTGGAAAGTTGTCGGCTTGAAGAACATCATAAATTGGGATATAGTTGCCTGCGGATCAAGGGTCCCTATGAACATGCCCACGGCAGGAGCTTCTTCTATGCGTTGTTCGCATTTCGACCATAAATTCCGCCACCGAATTGCATACCGAACCCAAGTCTCTCCTAGCTTCACCTGGGCATTGATCAATGCCGTGATCGGAGTGCGTTCGCTGGCGCTTGCGAAACGCTGGGTGAATAGCAACTCCATTTCTGTGAATGTTTTGATGGAGTCATTCGGAAGCTCCGAGTACTATTCAAATGCCGTCTCCGCTAAGTTGCCGACGAACTGGTGAAGTAGCAATTTGTCATCGCCTCATGTATTGCCGCATAGAGCCCTGAACTGAGCGACGTGCTGATGAGGATTGCCTGTCCCCTTATACACGTGGAATTTAGGAATTGTATATCCCGGCGGGTACTTAATTTGATCATACTAGCCTGGATATGGTCGCCCAGTTCTAACGACTTGGCCAACAGTTTCTCTTGCCTGATGAGCTCGTATTTGTTGAGCTATGTAGTCATCAAGCGCAGCTTTCAAGTTCGTCTTCTCCCTGGCTGTTGATAGAGCCGGAAGAGGGTTTGGTATCTCTCTTCTGTCGTCTTCAATGATTATTGGGGGATCTTCGGCTGGAGGGTCCGACTGGATTATCATGCCTACCATATCTTGGAATAGGAGCGCCATTTGTTTTATATTAGCTGCTTGCTTAGCGGCTTCTTTATCTTTCTTTTCGAGAATTATTCAGAGGAACTCGGCGTCGGTTTCCTATTCCTGGCGTTGCTCCGACGATGCTTCCGGGCTTTCTTTCTGTCCAGTAAGTGCGGCCATCTTTGTCAGCATCTCCTGGAGTTTCTGTTGTTGCTCCTAAGCCTTTGTTACGGACTGCGTAAGTGGTCGATGACCCCCAGAAGCACGGATTTCCTCTTTTCCGGAAGCCATGTAGACGATGTGTACTATCATGCCCCCAGACTTGGGGCGTTTGGGCTCAGTGCCCTTGAAATTTGTCGCAGGCACGGGGATCTTCTCCGGTCTTCTCTTTTTATGGACGGCCGAGGTTGAGGGGGCTGCAATAGGCACCCCTGCAGACGACACCTTCCGTAGCATGGCAGCGGGATGGTCCTCCTCTTTCTGAACCTTCATTTTCATCTATCAGTTGGAGTAGTCTTTTTCAATTACAGAGTCTTGGACTCTTCGCCAGACTCTGTGGATTTTGGAGGACAGCCGCTAAGGGGTCTGCTCCGGCTTCGCCTTAGTAACATTTTCAGCGGGTAGAGGAGACCTTTTTAGTACGGCAATTGGAGAGTTCTTGCACACCCTCCTGAGCGGCTCAAAGCAGTTCTCAGTTGGAACAACAGCGTCAATTTCCACCGTTGGAGCTGGTGGGGTAAGTCCAGAGGGGGAACTGCCCCCAGCTTTCCTCACTCGGCGCCAGTCGCGACGTCGAGCATGTCGTGCGGCCGGGACCACCTCTATTGTTGGATTAGATTCGTCATGCTCCTTGCTTTGATGAGAGGCTGTTGTCGGCATCAGCCTGTCGAAGACAGACATCCGCTGAGAGGGAATAATCAATCTGTCGAAGGCCGACTTTCGAGTAGGGGAAGCAGTTTGGGCGACTCCGCCCGCAGCAGGAGTTGGAAGGGCTATCCGTTTTGGGATAGCCTTCTCCAGTATTGCGAGTCTCTTTGCAGGCCCACTTGAGCTCAGGCTCAGCCTGTCGAAAACAGAGGCAGTAGACTTGGACGACCCGTTGAGAAGGGCCGCGGTGGTTGCAAGCCGATCAAAGACCGACTTCTTTGGAGCCTCCTACAAGGGCACCGAAGCATTGAAGCTCAATGGCGGGAGCATGGTCCCGAAGAACAATCCAGTGGTGGCACGTGTCACTTATTCCACCGGCATTGCGAAGATGGAGGCCGTTTGGGGCCCATAAGTTACTCCTTCAGATGGGGTGGATCGAGAGTTGCTATTGCAGGTACATTGGGAAGCCATTAATCTTCTTTTCTCTAGCACAGGAGCAAAACACCAAATCTTAGTACCTCGACTCTAGGGACAACCATATTAAACCGCGATTCGTTCGCAAAACACGACATACGAAGTGTGGAGTGGAAAGAGGAAAAGGTCCCACCGGGCATACCAAAATCTGTTTACCGACGAAAGACGCGACCGGGATGTTAGGACGTCTGTCCTGAATTTTAGGGGCAGATGCTATTTGGGTTTATCCGTCCACCTCTCCGAAGATTCCAAGTTGATTTATGGCACCGTATATCGGAGGTTTGGACAGATGCGGCCGTTGTAGTAGACTTCGTCAGATTCCCCCTCGTTTAAGAGGGGTTTTGGATTGTGGGGACGCTATTCCCTGCAGGCGCAAGCCCCTGCAGTTAATTACGTTACCGCGTAGCGATAACCACTTTCTCCTGCTCCAGATGTTCACTTCTTGTCGTGTGTGTTTGTTTTATTTTTGGTTGCTCGTGGATTGTATACGGAGACTAATTTATGTTCTCACCCGTAGGGCGTGAATTAGTCCAAATCCGTATATTCTTAGATTTGGGGTTTGGGTTGATTTAAGGATCGTTAATCTCGTTTGAGATTAAGATCAACTTAAATATTTGTTAAGGATACGTTAATCCGATGTTAGACTAAGATCTACTTAACGGGGTTTCGGGATCATTTTTGATCCAATGAAAGAGAATTTGGACTCTATCGTTTTAGTTTAAGGACGTTATGGTCCATAGCTAGTTTAAGGACATTGCGGTCCATTGTTAGTTTAAGGGCATTGCGATCCATTATTAGTTTAAGGACGTTGCGGTCTATGGTTAGTTTAAGAACATTACGGTCCATTGCTAGTTTAAGAACATTGCGGTCCATTGCTAGTTTTAAGGACGTTGCGGTCCATTATTAGTTTAAGGACGTTGCGGTCCATTGTTAGTTTAAGAACATTACGGTTCATAGCTAGTTTAAGGACATTGCGGTCCATTATTAGTTTAAGGACGTTGCGGTCCATGGAATTGTTGGTTGTCGGGACCCTCCACCTCTCTGAAGACGTTGAAGAATTACAACGACATATATCAGAGGTGTGGGGAGATGTACCCTTGAACCAATGTCATTTGGGAGATCTGTAGTTGGGCTTGGGACTAATACCAATTTAGAAAAAATGTGAGCACATGGGCTCGGTTGATCTGGATTAGGGACTTTTGGTCAACTTGGGCTCAGTCCACTTAGTATTAAATAAAGTGTTAAACACTTTTTTGGGCTCGGTCCCTTTTATGTGCAACAATGCTGAGCATTGATATGGGCTTTGACTCTCACCCCATTTCTTTTTTTTTTTTTTTTTTGGAGTGTTAAAAATTCTTTATGGTGCTGGGCTCTATTTACATAGCGCTTTATATTAAATAGCGCCCACGTGAGGGGCACGTGGAGCGCTTGGCGCCGGGCGCTAACCACTGAGTGCACATCACTCTTTATTTTATTAGCGCCCACGTGAAGAGGCACGTGGAGCGTTTGGCGCTGGGCGCCAACCACTGAGTGCAGAATACTCTTTATTTTATTAGCGCCCATGTGAGGGGCACGTGGGGCGCTTGGCGCCAACCACTGAGTGCAAAGCACTCTTTATTTTATTAGCAGCGCCCACGTGAGGGGCACGTGAGGCGCTCGGCGCTGTTTCCTTCTTTGTGCATTTTTTTGAAGAGTTCAATTCTTTGTTCTTCCCTGGATCTTCAATCCCCAAGAAAAAATTCATCCATGTGAGAATTAAATTCTCATTTGTAAGAGACTTGTCTCATGGATCTCAGATCCAGGGAAAGAACTATGTTCTTTTATAAGGGTTAAACCCTTGGGTATGCAGATGAGATACTATGATCTCTATTTACCTTGAAGAAAACTCTTCTTCTTTCTTCTCTCTGAAAGATCTTTTCGCTTGCTCTTCTTTTTTTTTGAACTTGAAGGTTATAGGGGGGTTCCTCTGTACAAGACTTGAAGTCTTGGGTCCTTTATATAGTGGAGGCTGATTTGTTGATTTAGTTAAGGAAATCTCTCATTGAGAGATCTCTAATTGATTTGGGGATTTTATCCACCGTTGGATCTTTGATCCTAGGCCTTCTGTTTTACAGAGGATATTTTTCTTATTCTCAACAAGATTGGGAAAATATTTTCCCATACAGAGCTTATTCTGTATCTTGGTGATTTTTAATCACCATTGGATCTTTAATCCAACGGTGCTCTGTTTTACAGAGATTAACCTTTCTTTTTTTAGAAAGATTCGAGGAATATTTCCTCAACAGAATTTAATTCTGTAATTTGATGATTTATCATCTTCGTTGGATCTTTGATCCAAGGGTGGAGAACTTTTAGTTCTGGCGGTGGCGCTCTCGTGCTTTGCACGTGAGGCGATACCTCAAAGTTTTTAACTCTTGGCGCTGGCGCTCTCGTGCTTTGCACATGAGGCGCTGCCTCAGAGTTTTTAACTCTTGGCGTTGGCGCTCTCGTGCTTTGCACATGAGGCGCTGCCTCGGTTCAAATTTTGAACAGAGCCTTGCTCTCTTATTGGGGGAAAACACCTCCGATTGACGGGTCAACCAGGTCATGCGAACTCAATGTGCAGTGTTGTATTTTGGAGGGGAATTGGATATATCGCGGGCCCCGTAAAGTTTTTACGAGGGTCCCGCTACCCGGATAGCGGGCTGGGGGTCAAGAGGGCTAGCAGCTCCCTTGCGGGGTGCGGGACAGCACCCCGTTAGAAATTTTTTCTAACAGGGACAGTGTCGTGGAGTGTGTGTGTGTGTGTGTATACATATATACATATATATAAAAAGGGGAAAAGCGTCAAAGGACGCGTGGGGGCCAGCGCCTCACGTGCGTGGCACGCAGGCGTTGGGCGCTGGCGCCTCACGTGCTTGGCACGTAGGCGCTGGCGCCTCACGTGCTTGGCACGTAGGCGCTGGCGTGCTGGGCGCCAGCGCCCTACATGCTTGGTACGCGGGCGCTGGGCGCCAGCGCCCCACGTGCTTCGCACACGGGCGCTATGCGTCAGCAGGAAAAAGGACTTGGTCTCTGCACTGGGAGATGTACTCCCAATTTGACTTATAGAGTTGAACTCCTGACAGAGAGTGGGCTTAGTCCCTGCACTGGGAGTCGTACTCCCAAAAAGAAAGATTTATTTTTTTTTTTTTTTTGTGTGTGTGTGTGTGTGTGTGTGTGTGTATTTGATGAGTTAAACTCCAAAGCTATTTTTGGAGCTGATGAAAGGGGCTTCTCCCTTGAGCCCTGAATCTTCCCTAAAGTGGGATTTTTGGAGATGGGTCTCCTTCTTTTTCCTCTCTATTGGCCGGATCTTGGATGAAAGGGGGGTGAGATTTAAAAATCTCCCCTTTTTGAGATCTGATGGAAGATCTGAGCTCCCCTTTGTGGGTTTTGTGGTGAAAAACTATTTATTTTTGGAAAAGGAAGAGTGAAACTCTTGATTTAATTCAAAAAAAGGAGGTCTAGAAGCTTGAGGAAGAAGAAGGAGGCACAAAAACCCTAGAATTTGAGAGAAATGAAAAAAGTCTCTTTTATTTTATCATCATGTTTCCTTATATAGGCCTACACATTTACATATAGCCCCTTGGGCTTTTACAAAATGGCATTTTGCCCATCCCATGCCTCATGTGCTCATTTCCTTTGCACATGAGCCATGAGCTGTACAAAAATTTGGCTTTATGCCCATTTTGCTTACATTCATGCATAAAAAATTACATCAAAATTATTTATTACATTATTTTTTATTTCGGCATGGGGAAGGCTGGCCGTGGGGCTCGACTTAGGCATGGGCCCACTTGCTTGGGCTTGGGCCCGCTTACTTGGGGTTGACTTTGATTTTGATTTAGTCAACCGGGGTGTAATTTTCGACCCCAACAAAGTGCCCCCATCAACAAATGCACACCACACATGTGGGTCGTGTGCGTGAAATTGATGGATCTTCTTTCACGTGGAGGCGACTTGATTTGGTTCCCGCTTTTTGGGAAGCTGGCACTGCCCTTTTTACAACATGGACGGTCGATGCCCGACGTGTCTCCAAGACGGAGTGCCGGTGGTTGACGTGTCCCCGAGACGGAGTGTCTGTTTGACTTGTCCCCTGCATGGAGTGTCTGGTTGACTTGATTCCAAGGCGGAGCGCAATTCCGACGAGGAGGTCGTTGCTGCCATTTTTGCGACTTGGACTGTCGGTGCTGCCCTTTTAGCGACGTGGACGGTCGGTGTTGTCCTTTTAGCGACGTGGACGGTCGGTGCTGCCCTTTTAGAGACGTGGACGGTCGGTGCTGCCCTTTTAGCGACGTGGACGGTCGGTGCTGCCCTTTTAGCGACGTGGACGGTCGGTGCTTCCCTTTTAGCGACGTGGACGGTCGGTGCTGCCCTTTTAGCGACGTGGACGGTCGGTGCTGCTCTTTTATCGACTTGGACGGTCGATGCTGCCATTTTAGCGACGTGGACGGTCGGTGCTTCCCTTTTAGTGACGTGGACAGTCGGTGTTGCCCTTTTAGCGACGTGGACGGTCGGTGCTGCCTTTTTAGCGACGTGGACGGTCAGTGCTGTCCTTTTAGCGACTTGGACGGTCGATACTGCCATTTTAGCGACGTGGACGGTAGGTGCTGCCCTTTTAGCGACGTGCTCCTTTTTTATTTGACTTGCTCCGCTTTCTGCGGTGTCGGGATTTGACTTGTTTCCGAGGTGGAGAATGATTCCACCAGCGAGGTTGTTGGTTGTCTTGCTGACTTGATATGATTTGGGTTGACATCAGCACCGCTATACTGGAATATAGTACCAGGAGCGAATCATCATCTGCCATGACAGGATTTGGGGATTTTGGTTTTGGTTTGGCATCAGCATCGCTTCACTGGAATATGGTATCAGGAGCGAATCATCATTTGCTATGAGGAGATTTCCCTCGTTCCCAGTTTAACGACTTAGGGTCATCTGTTTCCAGTTTAACGACTTAGAGATCATCTGTTTCCAGTTTAACGACTTAGAAGTCTTCTGTTTCCAGTTTAACGACTTAGAGGTCATCTGTTCCCAGTTTAAAGACTTAGGGGTCTATTGGATCGGAAGCTTGGAATTTTGGAGTAGGGGTCGGCATCAGCGTTGCTAACACTGAAGCACAGGTGTCAGGAGCAATTCATCACTTGCCTTTGCCTGTTGGGGAGCGATGGCTTAGGAGACAGGTTTAGGTCTCTATCACCTAAGACTTTTCAATTTTATGAGCCGTAAGGGTCCCATAAAAGTACTTTCTCCCTATGAGTCGAAAGGATCTCGTAGGTGTACTTTCTCCTTAGGAGTAGTGGGGACTCCCAAGTGTGGTTTTCCTTTGCGAGTCGTAAGGATCCCACGAAGGTGTTTTCTTTCGAGTCGTGAGGATCCTATAAGGTTTGTTCTCCTCATGCGTCGGGAGGACGCATGAGTGGGTCTTCCCAAATAGAGCATAATTCCAAGGGCGGAGACCGGCCGCGTAACTGATGATTGCAGTGGGGCATGGGTATGATGAGAATTATTTAAGCCCATGGATTGTATACGGTAGTCAATTTGGGGACTAACCATAGGGCCGGGAGAATTTTGGGAAATTGGATTTTGGTTGGCGTCTGCATCGCTGCACTAGAATATGGTACCAGGAGAGACTCATCATTCGCCGTTTGATAATTTGGATTTTGGTTGGCGTCTGCATCGCTGCACTGGAATATGGTACCAGGAGCGACTCATCATTCGCCGTTGGGACATTCGGAGTTCGGTTGGCGTCTGCATCGCTGCACTGGAATATGCGATAAGGAGCAACTCATCATTATCCATTGGGATATTCGGGGATTTCAATTTTGGTTGGCGTCTGTATCACTGCACTGGAATATGGTACCAGGAGTGACTCATCATTCGCCGTTTTTTGTTTTTTTGTTTTTTTACCGCGATTGCTCTATCATTTCAGCTTTTCTTATCACGAAGGTCGCGTTTGCCCTATCATTTCGGCTATTTATTCGCGGTTGTCCCATCATTTCGGCTTTATTTTCATCTTTATTTTTACTCGCTGATTTTTATTGCGAGTTTCCCCTGTTTACCGCCGAAAACAGAGACAAAACCGCGTAGGTCGTCTTGCCTGAATTTGGGGGCAGATTCTATTTGGTTTTATCCGTCCACCTCTCCGAAGATGCCAAGTTGATTTATGGCACAATGTATCGAAGGTTTAGATGGATGTGGCCGATGTAGCAGACTTCGTCAGATTCCCCCTCATTGTGAGGGGTTTTTGATTGTGGGGACGCTCTTCCCTGCAGGCGCAAGCCCCTGCAGTTAATTACGCTACCACATTACGGTAACTACTTTCTTCTTCTCCAGATGGTCACTTCGTGTCATGTGTGTTTATTTTATTTTTGGTTGCCCGTGGATTATATACGGAGACTAATTTATGCTGTCGCCCGTAGGGCGTGGATTAGTCCAAATCCGTATTTTCTTAGATTTGGTTTTGGGTTGGGTTTAAAGATCGTTAATCTCATTTGAGGCTAAGATCAATTTAAATGTTTATTAAGGATACGTTAGTCTAATTTTAGACTAAGATCTACTTAACAGGATCATTTAGATCCAACAAAATAGCATTTGGACTCTATTGTTTTAGTTTAGGGACACTGCGGTCCATTGGGTTTAAGGACATCATAGTCCGTGACCGTTTAAAAACGTCATAGTCTGTAAAGTTTAAAGACATCATAGTCTATGAGTTTAAAGACCTCACAGTCCGTAAAGTTTAAGGACATCATAGTCCATGAGTTTAAGGACCCCACAGTCCGTAAAGTTTAAGGACATCATAGTCCAGTTTAAAGACGTTATAGTCTGTAAAGTTTAAAGACATCATAGTCTATGAGTTTAAGGACCTCACAGTCCATAAAGTTTAAGGACATAATAGTCTACGAGTTTAAAGACCCCACAGTCCATAAAGTTTAAGGACATCATAGTCCAGTTTAAAGATGTCATGGTCTGTGTGGTTTTGGTTCAACCGTTTGGGGATGCACCAAAAGTTATTGGTTATTGGGACCCTCCATCTCTCTGAAAACGTTGAGGAATTACAACGACTTATATCAGAGGTATGAAGAGATGTACTCTTGAACCAATATTGGTTGGGAGATCTGTAGTCAAGTTTGAGACTAAGATTAGTTAAAAAGATTTATGAGCATATGGGCTCAATTAATCTAAACTAGGGATCTGTGGCCAACTTGGGCTCGGCCCACTCAGTTAAAATGTTGGACATTTAATTAGGCTAAGTCCTTTTTCATTTAACAATACTGAGCATTGGTTTGGCTTCTGACAACCTTTTTGTATTTTATTGAGTGTTGAGCCCTCATTATGTGTCTGGAGCTTTATTTAAAGAACAGTTTATGTTCCCTAAGCGCCCATGTGAGGAGCACATGGCGCGCTTGGCGCTGAGCGCCAGACTTAGAGCGCTAAGGCGCTTCCTGTGAGATAGCGCATACGTGAGGAGCACGTGGCGTGCTTGGCGCTGAGCGTCAGTCAATGAGTGCGGAGCGCTCTTTATAAAATAGCGCCCACGTGAGGAGCACGTGGTGCGCTTGGCGCTAAGCGCCAACCTTGAAGCGCTGGGCGCTTCTTTTAAAATAGCGCTTGGAGCGCTGGACGCTGAGCGCCAGACTTGGAGCGTTAAGGCGCTTCTTTAAATTGGTGCATTAGGGCTCTGCGGCGCTGTGCGCCAGACTTGGAGCGCTGAGGCGCTTCTTTAAATTGGAGCGCTAGAAGCGCTGCGGCGCTGTGCACCAGTCTTGGAGCGCGGAGGTGCTTCTTTTTAATTGGAGCGCTGAGGTGCTTCTTTTTAGGAAGCTTTGATCAGTTCTGCGCTCTGAGAATTAAACTCTCTTTTATAAGAGACTTTGTCTCGTGGCTTTAAGAACAAGGTTCTTATTTTTATAGGAGATGTTCAATCTCTTATGTTTTTTTTTCTGGAAGGCTTTGTCTTTATGGATCTGTGATCTGAAGAGAATTAAGTTATTCTCCCCCCTTTTTTATGATGAGATGCTATGATCTCTTTTTGTGAAAGACCTCTGTTTATAGATCTATGATCTAGAAAAAGAACTAGATTCTTCTTCTTTTGATGAGATGCTTTGATCTCTCTGTTTTATTTACCTTGAAGAAATTCTTCTTCCGAGTGCTTGCTCTTCTCTTTGAAATTTCTCAAAGTTTGTGGGGGGGGGGTTCCACTGTGCAAGACTTGAAGTCTTCGGTCCTTTATATAGGGGAGGCTGATTTGTTGAATCGGTTAAGGAAATCTTTCCTCTGATTGATTTGGGGATATTTCCCACCGTTGGATCTTTGATCCAAGGGCTTCTGTTTTACAGAAGGCAATCTTTTTATTTTTAACAAGATTAGGAAAATATTTTCCCATACATAATTTATTCTGTATCTTGGTGATTTTTTATCACCATTGGATTTTTGATCCAACGGTGCTCTAATTTTCAGAGGTAATTTGATGATTTTTAGTCATCTTTGTTGGATCTTTGATCCAGGGGTGGGGAACATTTAGTTCCAGCGCTAGCGCTCTCGTGATTTGCATGTGAGCGCTGCATCAGAGTATTTGACTCTTGGTGCTAGCGCCCTTAGCGCTAGCGCTCCCGTGCTTTGCACGTGAGTGCTGCATCCGAGTCTTCGACTCTTAGCGCTGGCGCTGCCAGCGCTTCTAGCGCTCGCGCTCTCGTGCTTTGCATGTGAGTGCTGCATCAGTCTTTGACTCTTAGCGCTGGCACATTTATGAAGCGCTGCTTCATTTCAAATTTCAAAATTTGAACAGAGTTTTGCTCTGATTGCGGGAAACAAATGCCCCCCCCCACCGTTGCGCTCACGTGGCTCACACGTGAGTGTAGCGGTGGTAGCCTTTCCACCGTTAGATCAACTTAGAAGTTGAAACAGCTCTCAGTGCCTATAAATAGTGCCTTTGGCCCTTGAGATGACTGTTTGTTCATCTTCTTTCTTATTTTTCTGAGAATTAATTCTCTTTCAGAGCCACGCTCTCTTCCTTAAGAAATTTCTTAAGAGTCAAAACTCTGCCCAACTTTGGTAAGAATTAAACTTATTAATAGAGCTTTGCTCTTCTCAGATCATAGATCTTAAAAAATATTTTTAGGGTTTTTACCCATTAACATAGCCATGCTCATCTTTAGATCATAGATCTAAAAGTTTTTAGGGTTTTACCCAGATCCATGCTCATCTTTAGATCATAGATCTAAAAGTTTTTAGGGTTTTACCCAGATCCATGCTCATCTTTAGATCATAGATCTTCAAGATATAACTTTTTCTTAGGGTGATTTTAACCCATGAATTTGAACACTGTTCGTGAAGAACTCTTAGAGTTTGTTCATAGATCTTGAAGATCTTGAAGTTTTTATCTTAGTAAAAGCTTTGCTTTTAGGGGTTTTGATGGGTTATTCCATCATCTTCACAGAGCATAACTCTTCAGAATTTTTTGAGGGGAATTTTATTCTTTTCACCATTAATTATGATGGATGTCATGTATGTTATAGAGCGCTGGTCTCAAGGGAGATTAACTCATTGGCTCGAGGGGCCTCTCATTAAATGAGAATCCTTTTAGGATTTCTCATTTAATGAATAACTGTCTCATCAATGATGAGACTGTCTCATTAGTGATGAGTCGTCATCTAGGTTTTGTGGGTCCCCTTTGGTCCCCTTGCAGTGCGGTACAAATTTAAAGTACCCGTACCAAAACTTGAACTGTAGCATTGATGGCTAATTCTTATTCTTTTTCGCGCAGGTACTATGTCTTTCGACACTTCTTTCTCGTCCGTCCGTTCGGAAAGCGGATTTCGTGAAGCGCCTGTGGACAGGGAAGTCTTCACGTTGATCAAAGATCACGTCCCGGAGCAAAAGAATCTTCATTTATGGGGCATATGGTACAATCAGATTATCAGGGGCTGACGGAGCTTTTCTTGCGCAGCGCCTTTGGAGCCAATTTCGGCGATCCATTATGCAGATGCACCCCCGGTGAACTATGCCGTGGAGGAGGTCAATTGGACTTTGGAGGGTTGCCTTCAGCCTTCTATGGCCGTAATACTCGTACAACCACCGATGGCTTTGGATACTCTAGGGCGGCGTATATGCCAGGGCGAGTCGCGCCCTTGGGGACAGCCGTACATAATAGGCCTAACTCCTCGTCATCCATCTGGGTATTTGTAGTGGGCCCGCTACATTTTGTCGGCCAAGAGATCGTTGCTGCTGAGGCTTGGGTTGTACCCCGCCATTTATGTGTCTCTCTTCCAATATTCCACGCCTCCTGTATGGTGGGTCAAGGCTTTTCTGGAGCAATGGAATATTCCGACCCACACCTTCTTTCTGTCGGATCGAGAAGTCTCAATATCTTTAGAGGAGTTTGCAGAGATCTCTGGCTTACCCGTTAAGGGAGAACACTACGAGGAGTTTCTTCCTCCGGACGAGTACATCTTTGCCACCAAATCAGTGGTAATGGGTCTTACCCCGGAGAACGCTATTCAACACCAATTCCTGAGCTTGATCAAGATGTTGAATATATACGAAAGTCTATTTCTGGAGTCCGAAGGGCATGGAGTCAGCTACGCAGACTTCATCGCTCGCTTTCTTCGTCCGGAAGCCTTATCGAAGCAAGCTGCGTTGTTCGCCAAGCTTGACGATCCGTTTGGTTTTGGTTTGGATAACCAACCGACGGCGGAGGAGGATTTAAAAAGTTTCTTTATTCCGGTTGCTCCTGTCGTTCCCTTCACGGAGCTTGCTGCTCCGGACGTCGATGAAGAGACGTTCGTGCTGGGGTTCATTAGCTTATGGCTAAAATGGTTCGTGCTTCTAATGCACCCTCGTTATATGAGGCCATTAGTCTTTTACCCAGCCCATCATATGGTTGCGGGAATGCAAGTGGCTATCGGGATTGCTGGGTTGGCACACCTGTACTATGGTCTTAGCTTAGCGGCGGACACCACTTAGCCGGGGGTACAACCCGTCACTTTCTCGCTGCATTATTTTACGTCATGGATCGAGCTGCACGTATTTGGCGCTTTTGGTGCCCATAAACGACCTCGTTTCTACGACAGTTATAACTTCCCTCGGATTATGCGCCTAGTTGACGCGTCCGTTTTAAATCCGTCACGGCGGGAGGCTAGGGGTTTGCTCCTTTGTCCACGTACGGTTGGAGATGGCATGACCTTTGCCGATAAGGTTTTAACCATCGGCAAAGAATCCGCAAAAACAGTGCAGCCACTGCGGGACACTTTTAAAGATGGGGCCTCTACCTTGAAAGCTCGGGAGATTCTTCATTTATATTCAATCAGGCCGGGCTTTCTTGTGTTTAGGCAGAATGAAACGGTGTTGTTCATGAGGTACAACCCGCACCATTTCGCCCAGCAATCAAGCTATAATCAGGGCGTCTCGCTCGAGGCCTTCCTAGCTGAGCCAGTTGCCACAGAAGAAGGTATTCGCAATGCATTACACCATTTTATGCGGTTGAACACCGGCTCCAATTTCTTTATCAGTGAGCCGAGTTGCATTCCGCGAATCTTGAACGCATATGTGGCGTGGTATCAACATTCGATGGGCGCCGTTAGTAGGGAAGAAAAGCGATTATTGCTTGATCGTAAGTGCACCGCCCCCGCTGGTAATCCAGTCGTTCCCTTGAAGCGACGGACCATTGTCCGTCCTCCCTTGAGAGAAGCTGTTGCGGCTGTGGTACTATGTGTTATGCTTGAGCTGCCCCTACCCCGTGCTCCTGTAAAAGCGGTAGTTGTAGCATCTCCTGAGTCTGGCATGGGTACTGAGATCGGGACTCGTCGCCCCAAATTGCCCGCCAAGCGCAAGCTTGTGTTATCGGCTGCCGGCGTTAAGTCGCAGAAAAAGAAGAAGTCGCTATTTTCTACGGACGTTGCATTTGGCCAGGAACCTCATGCCCCTTACAGCAAGGGCCTAAGTGAGTACGGGACCAATGAGGGTCCATTCATTGCGCCGGATGATACCAATCTGGAGGCTATTATCGCGGTTTCAGAGCAACTAGCTCGCGATGAAGCAGCACTAATCACCATCTCACAATCAGGTATACTTTGGTCATATCTTTCCGTGGCTATTTTAATTATTATGCTTTGACTGGCGCTTTCTTCTTCAACAGGTATCTCCCCCGAAGAGGCTCTCGCAGCTTTCCTCAAGACTTTTGAAGAGGAAGAGAGGTTTCGCGCTTCCTTGGGCCTCGGTATATTTCGGCTCATTGTTCCTTCATTCCCTTTTTCTTCATGGGTAGTCTGACCCTTCTTTTTCATCTTATTGCAGGGACTACCTCTACTCAGGTTATCTCAAGTACAGTGCCGATCCCGCATGGTGGCGCGGCGATGCTTCCTAGGCCGGCTGCTGAAGTCCCAGCTCCCCCAGTATTGCCGAAAGAGGCTTCGCTTAAGCAGCCGATGATGGGCGCCGTAACGGCTCCAGAGGTAGCTCCTGGCTCGGACGATGACGTCACTTTGACGGAGGTCTTGAGGAGGTCTTTTCTCACTACCAAGGCTGACAAGAAGCGCAGAAAGCGTGCGGCGAGGGAACATGATGTCAACTTGGCTGTGGGTGCAGGTTCAAGCGCTATTCCATCCGTCGCTATTTCTTCCGAAGATGCTCCAGCTGCCCTGTCTACCGTCCATAGACAAATGATGTACGCGGCTCGGGAAGAAACCGAAAAGCCGCCCCAAGGTAACATAACGTTGAGTCTTTTCTTAGAATTTGATCTTCAAATTCTTATATACCATATCTTGCAGGGCCAAGTCCTGGTGATGAGGTGGCAGGTGAGATGACGGTGACCACAGAGCCCGAAGCGGCTACTCTCTCGAGAGAGTCCGGGACTATCCAAACCGCCGCTCTTTCCCTCTGCGGTTCCCCGCCATCGTCTGGCATTGCGAGTGTCACGACGACTCTTGTAGAATCAGGGAATAAATCCACTGGCGCTGAAACCGTTCCCCCGAATGAGATCGAAGAAGTCGCGACGCCCGATGATGCTTCCGTCGCAGTTTTTGCTGATGACCCATCTGGTAGGTCTCTGGCCGCTGCGTACTTTTCGTTTCGCAATCCCTTTGGGTCCCTTCAGATGACATTTTGTTCATTTCGAATGTAGGTGCAGTGAGCGCTGAGGTTGTGCCACCCGAAGAAGCGTCGCCAGTTGCCGCTCTGACGGTTGCCGTCCATTCGCCTTCTCTTGTGTCCTCTCAAATGCTGGAAGGTATGAGTTTAAGATTTATCTAATTTAAATTATGGATACCATCTTCCTTGTACTGACCATGCATCGTTGCAACCTGGCAGGAGTTTTCTTTAATCATCTTTATCAGGTGCTGAACCCGCATTTCTTCTTCCAGTCGGGAGTCGGTTTGCCTGCCGGTGTCGGTGAGTATAGCTTTTAACCGACATCCTTTCCTTTCTTTTATGGGCAAACATGTCATTGCTAATTCTTCTTTGCATTGATTGCAGCGTTACAGATTGGAGGAGGGGACGAGAGAACAGTCGCGCCTCCGGTACTCCCAGCTTTACCGCCTGTCGTAGCCGGTATGGTAGACCCTATTACTCGTGCATTTTCTTTATCTCTTGAGCCGACATCTGATTATGATTTGTTTTGCAGTGATCGCACCGACTCCAGCTCCCTTCGAGTCTCAAATTCCAATGCCGGCAGGGCCCTTTGTTAAACGCCCATCTTCCAGGGGTGCTGCGAACAGCTTGCGAATGTTAAGTGAGTTCGTCGAGGATCTTGACGCCGAGGCTTTCGCATCTGCTGCAGATTTTGTTGCTGAGGTTAATCTCATGTTGGCGATGCTCGCGAACTTCCACAGCGAGGGCGTCGTCGAGTCTTGGGTTAATCACTACAGGAAGATTGAGGCCTGTCTGTATGAGATTGAGCTCTGGTGTCCTGCTCTGGAGGTGTTGGATTCGAACTCCCAGCGGGCTGCATGGGTTGAGCAGAGCGTTCCTTTCCTTCGCTATTTCAAACAAGAGGCGACCCTTAAACGAAAGGAACGTGAGGCTATTTCTGCCGAGTCTATCCAACTGTGTGCCGAGGTCGCAGCGAACGCTGCACATCTGAACTCCATCTTTGAAAACCTTCAACGATGTATTTCTGACGGGCTGGTGCTGAGGAAGAAGCTTGACTTTACTGAGCAGGTTGCGCAGAGTCAGAAGGCTGTTCAGCAGGAAATTGATGAGAAACTTTCATCCTGTCTACAGCAATGGGCCCAAGTCGAAGCGGAGCTGGCCGCGGTGGCTGATCGCGAAAAAGAGCCGAGAGGAGTGCGCGAGCGACTTGCTGATTTGCTAAAATCGCCTCCTTCTCAATAGTTGCTTTTGTATCGATTAAACATTTGTAACTTATGAATAAAATGTATTCATTTCATTCATTTTTTTATTCCATTCATTTTCATATGATGTAACTTGTATCCAAATGAATTCATGAATAAATGACACATTTCTTTTCTACCTTGTATTATCGCCTTCTTTTCTTTGTTGTGTTGTTGTCATGTGATTTTAGCAAATTTGGCCTGTAGATGATAGATAATAGTTCATCTTGAACTCTTTGTAGGGTAGTGATGGCTTAGGAAACAGGTTCAGATCTGCCGCCTAAGACTTTTCAATTTTATGAGCCATGAGGGTCTCATAAAGATTTTTCTCTCTACGAGTCGTGAGGATCTCGTAGGTGTATTTTCTCCTTAGGAGTCGTGAGGACTCCTAAGTGCGTTTTCTCTTGAGAGTCGTAAGGATCTCAGAAGAGAATTTTCTTCCTTACAAGTCGAGAGAACTCGTAAGTGGTTGATGAGTTGACTTGTTCCCGAGTCGAAGCGTTGCTTCGACGGGGAGGTCGAGAGTTGACTTTCGCCGTTATGGTGCCGGGGTTGACTTTCGCCGTTTCGGTGTCAGGGTTGACTTTCGCCGTTACTTGTGAACCGCAAAGTCTCGGAACAGGGGACTTTGCCATGGCTCCGATTGGTAGTGCCACGTCCGTATCCTGCTGGAATGAGGAGGAACGCCGTTGTTGATCTCCAGGCTGTAGATGTTGCCGTCGAGATTTGGAACTAGGGACTTTGCCATGGCTCCACTTCGTTGCGACTCTGTGGTCGGTTGTTGAAGTCACGTCTGCATTCAGTTGGAGTGAGTGGAAACGTCGTTGTTGATCTTTAGGCTGTAGATGTTGCCGTCGAGATCTGACTCTCCCTTTGACAGAGTCCGGTAGGGAAATGTGGTTCCTTTTCGTTTATGCCCATGGATTGTATACAGGGGTCAGTATGGACTCACCTGTAGGAAAAAAGTTTCATTTTATACGTATTTTGTTTTCTTTCTGCGATGCTCTATCATTTCAGCTTTTTGTATCGCGAAAGTCTCGATTGCCCAATCATTTCAGCTATTTTTCGCGGTGCCCAATCATTTCGGCTATTTTTCTTTTCACTCGCTGCTTTTTATTGCGAGTTGCCCAATCATATCGGCTATTTTGTATGCATATATTTTACTTGCTGATTTCGTTGCAAGTCTCCCCATCATTTCGGCTATTTCATATGCATTTTTGGCTCGCTGATTTTTTATCTCGGGTATGAAACTTGGAATCTGGTGCCAGTCTTAGCATCAGTATCGCTGCGACTGGAATATTGCCAGGTGCGAATCATCATTTGCCGTGAAAGGACTTGGAATTTGATTCCGATTCAGGCATCAGCATCGCTACCACTAGGACATTGCCAGGAGCGAATCATCATTTACCTCTGTCGATTCGAACAAAGGTGGCTTAGCAAACAGGGTTAGGATCATGTCAACTAAGGCTTTCGACTTTATGAGCCGTAAGGGTCTCATAAAGATGTTTCTCCTTACGAACCGTGAGGATCTCGTAAGTGCGTTTTCTTCTTAAGAATCGTGAGGATTCTTAAGTGTATGTTCTCTTATAAGTCGTAAGGATCTTACAAAAATGTTTTCTCCTTATAAGTCGAGAGGACTTACAAGGGTCGTTCACCATGTGAGGATATCCCTCGTCGCTGGTGGGACTCTGTTGAGGAAATGTTTATTCATGCCCGTGGATTGTATACAAGGGTCAATATTGAAACTCTTGTAGGACATTATTGGGTTGTATGACGGCTTAAGAACAGGTTTAGATCCCTGTAGCTTAAGGCTTTTGAATTCTATGAGCCGTGGGGGTCCCATAGAGGAATTCTCCTTACGAGTCGTGAGGATCTCATAAGTGTAATTTCTCCTCAGGAATCGTGGGGATCCCTATGTGTGTTGTTCCCTTGTGAGTCGTAAGGATCTCACGCAGGTATTTTCTCCTTACGAGGTCGAGAGGACCTTGCAAGTGTCTTTTAACAAGATTGCGCCCTTTCGGGTTTTCACAAACTCGCTGTAGCCCTGCTGTTTTTACTCACGGAGCCCTTTCGGGTTTTCATCCGTGCCCATTTTGCTTATGGACGTACCGTTTTTTTTCTTCTTTTTTCTTTTTTTTATTATATTTTTTTTCGTCAGCCTTAGGATGCTGCGGTTCGTAGTAGTTTACAGACGTTTCGGTCAGGGGTAGTATTTTTTCAAGAACCGACCGTTTATTGGCCTAAAGGGTCTTTCGCCATGCATATTCATGGGCAAGTAATCCCCACCTTGGTAGACCTTTTCTATGATATACGGGCCCTCATAGTTTGGCTCGAATATCCCCCATTTGGCACGATTAAGGATCATAGGTATTTTTACGACTAGCACGAGTTCGCCTTGGCAGAATGTTCTCGGCCTAGTCAATCTTTCGTACGAGCGCGTCATCCTTGCTTTGTAAGCCTTCAGGTTTTGCTGCGCCATGAGCCGGGTTTCGTCAAAGGCGTCGAGCTCCTCCAGCCGAAGATGAGCATTCTTTTCGTCTGTTAGCTCGTAATGAACCGCTACTCGTAGAGAGGGTAGCTCTATCTCCACGGGGAGTACCACTTCTGTGCCGAATACCAATGCATACGGCGTTATATTTGTACCCGTTTTGAACGTAGTTCGATACGCCCAGAAAGCTTCATGCAATCTCTCGTGCCAGTCCTTTTTGTTTTTGGACACCGTCTTCTTTATGATCTTCGTCAAGGTCTTGTTGAAAGCCTCAGCCAAACCGTTAGCTCGGGGATTATAGAACGAAGAGTATCTCCAGTCTATATTATGCTGCTGTGCGAAGCGGCTAATCTTGTGGCTTCTGTAGGTTGTCCCGTTATCGGAAATAATCCGTCGCGGAGTGCCTAACCGATAGATGACGTGTGTCTTGAAGAAATGTAGAATATTCTCTGTCTTCACTTTTCTTAACAGCATGGCTTCTGCCCACTTAGAGAAGTAATCGGTTGTCGCCAATATGAACCGATGTCCTCTAGATGATGCTGGTTCGATGGGCCCGATTATGTCAGTTCCCCATATTTCGAATGGCCAGCTAGCCACCGTTGGGTGTAGCGGATTCAGATGCTGGTGGATGAAGTCCCCGTGAATTTGGCACGAGTGGCACTGCTTCGCGTATTCGAGACAGTCTTGGATCATCGTGGGCAAATAGTAACCCATCCTTTTGATCTTCAGCTTCATCTTTGGTCCGGCTTGATGAGAACCGCAGAATCCGTCGTGAGTTTCTTGGATAACTCTCTTTGCTTCTTCCGGCCCCAGGCATCTTAGCTATAGAGAGTCGAACGATCACTTATATAGAGTATCATTGACAAAGGCGAAAGACAGAGCTCGTTTTATGAGCTAATGTCTTGAGGATGCATCTTTAGGTGTTCGACGGGATTTGAAGTAGTATATAAAGACTTCCCTCCAATCCTTAGCCTTTCTCTGATCTTTTATTTGTAAGGCCGTTTGCTTGGTCGCTTCATTTTCTTCAGATGACTCCGGAGGTATTTCCGCTGGTGCAAGAACCCGACGGCTTTGCACAACGATCCTTACATCGTCGAGGTTTTCGTCAGCCAGTTCTTTAGCAAGTTTGGCTAACGCATCCGCTTTGCTATTTTCCACACGCGGTATGCTTTCCGGGGAGTAGGCAGGGATTTGAGTCAGCAATTGCTGTACTCTCTCGCCGTACTTCACCAACTCTGGTTTGCACCTTTGATAGTCACCGTTTACTTGGCTAACGACCAGCTGGGAGTCTTCGTATATGAGAAAGTTTTCGATTCCCATGTCGACAACGATCTCAAGACCTGCTATCAAAGCTTCATATTCAGCTTCATTATTTGTCCTCGACTCTATTAGGGAAAAGGCAAAGCGCATTATCTCTCCTTGCGGAGTCACGAAGATAAGGCATACCCCAGATTTGATTATGGGGGAGCTGTGCTTTCGCTTCTTCATAGAAGATGCCCTGTCAAAGTAGAGTTTCCATCGGGTATCACTCTCTCCTCTCTCCCTGTCGATCGTGTCAAACGCGTGCTCGTCTGGCAATTCGCAATTTAGGGGTGAATCGACAGGTATCGGATGCTCAGCGAGGAAGTCGGCGATGGCCTGACCTTTCATTGCCTTGAGAGGTCGGTATGCTATCGAGAACTCCATTAAGAGGAAAGGCCCATTTGGCGAGCCGTCCCGTTAGTATGGCTCTCGACATTAAATATTTGAGAGGATCCACTTTTGATATAAGATGGACCTCATGCGCCAATGCATAGTGCCGGAGCTTCGTTATCGCGAAGATTAACGCCAGGCGGTGTTTTTCAATGGGGGAGTAGTTGTTTTCTACCCCCTGGAGAACTCGACTCAAATAGTAGATGGCTCTCTCCTTCCCTTGGTCGTTTTCCTATGCCCATAGCGCGCCTAAAGAACCTTCAAGGGCTGTTGTATACAGGATGAGGGGTTTTCCCTTGACCGGAGCGGTTAGTACCGGCGGATTCTGCAAGTATTGCTTGATTTTGTCTAGTGCGCTTTGGCATTTGCGATCCCAAACGAACGGAGTCCCCTTCTTCATTAGATGGCTGTAGGGGCGGCATTTGCCAGAGAGGTTGACTTTGGAGTTTGACACCTGTTTAGGCATCTGTATCGCTATAATTAGGATATTTCCAGGAGCGACTCATCATTTGCCCATGTCGATTTGAACAAAGGTGGCTGAGTAGACAGGGTTAGGATCCCGTCGACTAAGTCTTTTGACTTTATGAGCCATAAGGGTCTCATAAAGGGTTTTCTCCCTACGAGTCGTGAGGATCTCGTAGGCAGATTTTCTCCTTAAGAATCATGGGGATTTCTAAGTGATGTCTTCTCTTGTAAGTTGTAAGGATCTTCCAAGAGTGTTTTCTCCTTATAAGTCGAGAGGACCTACAAGTGTTATTCACCATATGAGGATATTTCTTGCCATTTGTAGAACTTGGCAAAGAAATATTTATTCGTGCCCTTGGATTGTATACAAGGGTCAATATGGACCGCCTGTAGGGCAATTTGGGGATATTACGACTTAAGAACAGGTCCAGATCCCGGCTTTTGAATCCTATGAGCCGTGAGGGTCTCACAGGGGGATTCTCCTCACGAGTCGTTGTAGGGTGTTTTTCGTCACCCCATTGAGATGGGAATACGCGCGCGCTTGTCAGGCGTACTACAGATTCCCCCTGCCTAGGGTAGGCCGGGGTTTAATGATTATGGGGATCCGAATCTCCGACAGCCGCGGACTAAGCTGCCGTTGATTACCCCACGCCTTTGGGGCGAGGGAACCTCCGATTAACGGGTTAAACTGGTCATGCGAACTCAATGTGCAGTGTACGTGTGTTTTGTTTTGGAGGGGGGTTTGGATATATCGGGAGCCACGCAGAGTTTTTACAGGGGTCCCGCTACCCGGATAGCGGGCTGGGGGTCAAGGGGGCTAGCAGCCCCCTTGCGGGGTACGGGATAGCGCCCCGTTAGAAATTTTTTTCTAACAGGGACAGTGTCGTGGAGTATGTGTATGTGTACATATGTATATATATACATGTATATATAAATAAAGGGGAAAAATACATCCAAAGGATGCGTGGGGCAGCACCTTGGGCGTTGTGCGCCTAGGTGCTGTGCGCTCAGGCGCTAGAGTGCCACGTGTCGACAAGTGGGCGCTCTGCGCTTGAGCGCTGGGCGCTTGAGCGCAAGTACGCCACGTGTCGGCACGGGGGCGACTTGCGCTGGAGCACTTGCGCTTGAGCGCAAGCGCGCCACGTGTCGGCACGGGGGCGACTTGCGCTCGAGCGCTTGCGCTGGAGCGCAGGCGCGCCACGTGTCGGCACCGGGGCGACTTGCGCTCGAGCGCTGAGCGCTTGAGCGCAGGCGCACCACGTGTCGGCACGCGGGCGCTCTGCGCTTGAGCGCCGGCGAGAAAAAGAGGCTTTTAGCCTAAAAAAATTTCTCAGAAGAGAAATCAAAGAGGAGTTGAACTCCTGAGTGTGTGTGTGTGTGTGTTTTTTTGGGGGTTTAGTGAACGATGTTCTTCTTCTTCCTCCTCTGTTAGCTGGATCTTGAAGATCAAGAAATATGGGATTTTTAAAAATCTCTTCTTTTTGAGATCTAATGGAAGATCTGAGTTCCCCTTTATAGGTTTTGTGGTGAAAAACTAATTTGTTTTATAAAAAGAAGAGTAAAACTCTTGATTTAATTCAAGAGAAAAAGAAAGTTTTGGAACCTTGAAGAGGGAGGAAAGTTCTCAGATCTGAAAAAATTTTGAGAGAGAGAAAAGTTGTTGTGATTTTTTCATTATTTTTGCCTTTATAGGCCATACACTTTACACATAGCCCCTTGGGCTTCACAAAATGGCATTTTGCCTATCCCATGGCTCATGTGTCATTTCTTTTTGCACATAAGTCATGGGCTTTACAAAAATTTGGTTTTATGCCTATTTTTCTTACATTCATAAAAAAAGAAATACAACAAAATTATTTATTACAAAATTTTTATCTTGGCATGGGGGAAGGCCGGCCGCTTCATGTTCGGGCTCAACCCAGGCATGGGCCCACTGGATCTGGGCTTGGGCCCACTTGGCTTGGGGTTGACTTTGATTTTGACTTGGTCAACCGGGGTGTAAATTTTTACCCCAACAAATTGCCCCCATCAATAAATGCACACCACATATGTGGGTCGTGTGCATGAAATTGATGGATCTTCTTTTACTTGGAGGCGACCTGATTTGGTTCCCGCTTTATAGGAATCCTGTGCTGCCCTTTTTACGACATGGACGGTCAATGCTGTCCTTTTTACGACTTGGACGGTCGATGCTGCCCTTTTTGCGACTTGGACGGTCGGTGCTGCCATTTTAGCGACGTGGACGGTCGGTGCTGCCATTTTAGCGACGTGGACGGTCGGTGCTGCTCTTTTTACGACTTGGACGGTCGGTGCTGCCATTTTAGCGACGTGGATGGTTGGTGCTGCCATTTTAGCGACGTGGACGGTCGGTGCTGCCATTTTAGCGACGTGGACGGTCGGTGCTGCCATTTTAGCACGTGGACGGTCGGTTCTGCCCTTTTTGCGACTTGGACGGTCGGTGCTGCCCTTTTAGCGACGTGGACGGTCGGTGCTGCCATTTTAGCGACGTGGACGGTCGGTGCTGCCCTTTTTGCGACTTGGACGGTCGTTGCTGCCCTTTTAGCGACGTGGACGGTCGGTGCAGCCCTTTTAGCGACGTGGACGGTCGGTTCTGCCCTTTTTGCGACATGGACGGTCAGTGCTGCCCTTTTAGCGATGTGGACGGTCGGTGCTGCCCTTTTTGAGACTTGGACGGTCGGTGCTACCCTTTTAGCGATGTGGACGGTCGGTGCTGCCCTTTTTGCGACTTGGACGGTCGTTGCTGCCCTTTTAGCGACGTGGACGGTCGGTGCTGCCCTTTTTGCGACATGGATGGTCGGTGCTGCCCTTTTAGCGATGTGGACGGTCGGTGCTGCCCTTTTTGCGACTTGGACGGTCGGTGCTGCCCTTTTAGCTACGTGGATGGTCGGTGCTGCCCTTTTTGCGACTTGGACGGTCGTTGCTGCCCTTTTAGCGACGTGGACGGTCGGTGCTGCCCTTTTAGCGACTTGGACGGTCGGTGCTACCCTTTTTGCGACATGGACGGTCGGTGCTGCCCTTTTAGCGACGTGGACGGTCGGTGCTGGATTTGACCTGCTCCGCTTCTTGCTGTGTCAGGGATGAAGTTGACTTGTTTCCGAGGTGGAATTTGATTCTACCAGGGAGGTCATTGGTTGTTTTGCTGACTTGATATGATTTTGGTTGACATCAGCATCGCTACGATGGAATATGGTACCAGGAGCGAATCATCATTTGTCATGACAGGATTTGGGGATTTTGGTTTTGGTTTTGGCATCAGCATCGCTGCACTGGAATATGGTACCAGGAGCGAATCATCATCTGCCATGAGGAGATTTCCCTCGTTCCCAGTTTAAAGACTCAGGGGTCATCTGTTCCTAGTTTAATGACTTAGGGGTCATCTGTCCCTAGTTTAAAGACTCAGGGGTCTATTGGATTGGAGTTTGGGATTTTGGGGTTAGGGTAGGCATCAGCGTTGCTAACACTGAAGCATACGTGCCAGGAGCAATTCATCATTTGCCTATTCCTGTTGGGGGAGCGATAGCTTAGGAGACAGATTTAGGTCCCTATCACCTAAGGCTTTTCAATTTTATGGGCCGTGAGGGTCCCATAAAAGCATTTTCTCCCTACGAGTCATAAGGATCCCGCAGGTGTATTTTCTCCTTAGGAGTCGTAAGGACTCCTAAGTGTGTTTTTCCTTTATGAGTCGTAAGGATCCCACAAAGGTTTGTTCTCCTCATGTATCGTGAGGACACATGAGTAGGTCTTCTCAATGGAGCATCATTCCAAAGGCGGAGACCAGCCGCGTAACTGGTGATTTTGGTGGGGCATGGGTATGACGAGAACTATTTGAGCCCGTGGATTGTATACGGTAGTCAACTTGGGGACCAACCGTAGGGCTAGAGAATTTTGAGAAATTGGATTTTGGTTGGCGTCTGCATCGCTACACTGGAATATGGTACCAGGAGCGACTCATCATTCGCCGTTTGGGGACTTGGAATTTGGATCTTGTTTGGCATCAGCATTGCTGCACTGGAATAATGCCAGGAGCAACTCATCATTTGCCTTGGGAGGACTTGGGATTTGGGTTTTTGGTCTGCATCAGCACCGCTAACACTGAAGCGAAATGCCAGGAGCGACTCATCATTTGCCGTTGCCCGTTGGGGAACGATGGCTTAGGAGACAGGTTTGGGTCCCTATCACCTAAGACTTTTCAATTTTATGGGCCGTGAGGGTCCCATAAAAGCATTTTCTCCCTACGAGTCGTAAGGATCCCGCAGGTGTGTTTTCTCCTTAGGAATCGTGAGGATTCCTAAGTGTGTTGCTCCTTTGTGAGTCGTAAGGATCTCACGCAGGGTTTTCTCCTCACAAGGTCGAGAGGACTTTGTGAGTGTATTTCATCTCTATTTCGTCTCTTTTCACGAGTTTGCGCCCTTTCGGGTTTTCACAGACTCGCCGGTAGTCCTGCTGTTTTTACTTACGGAGCCCTTTCAGGTTTTCATCCGTGCCCATTTTGCTTGTGGACATACCGTTTTTTTTTTATTTCTTTCTTTTTTTTTCTTTTTTTCTTTTTTTGCCGCTGGTGGGACTTTAAAAGTAGTCTCACCGGCAGGATTTAGGAGAGATAGGGGTCATTTACACCCGTGGATTGTATACGGTTTTGCAGGATGTATGATCCAGACCGTAGGGCTGGTGTGCTCAATTCGCCTGCGACTTGGAGCATTCACGTGTAGTATTTCTTGAGATATCGGCCATTGATGGGTGGCATGGGCCTTTCTCCCTCGGCACTTATTAGTTGGTAGGATCCTCCGTCAAACACTTTCTCGATGACGTATGGTCCTTCCCAGTTTGGCTCGAATTTTCCCTTGGCATGTCGATTGGGGATAATCGGTCTTTTAAGGACCAACACCAATTCACCTTTCTTGAAAGCGCGGAGATGGGTTATCTTGTCATAGGCCCGTGACATTTGGGCTCGGTATAGCTCCAGGTTTTGCTGCACCGCGATCCTCTTTTCTTCGAGCGCGTCGAGCTCTTCAAGCCGAAGGAGCACGTTTTCCTCTTCCATCAACTCGTATTGGATGGCCATTCTTAAACTTGGAACCTCAATTTCGAGGGGGAGGATCGCCTCCACTCCGAAGAGCAATGAGTATGGAGTGGACTGAGTTGGAGTACGGTGCGTGGTACGATATGCCCATAATGCCTCGTGAAGTTTGAGATTCCAGTCTCTCTTGTTGGCTGAAGCATTTTTCCTCAGGAGCTTGCATAGAATCTTATTGAAGGCTTCAGCTAGCCCATTGACTCTTGGATTATAGATGGAGGAATATCTCCAGTCTATCTTGTGCTGAGTAGCGAACCTTGAGACATTGAAGCTCTTGAAAGAAGGCCCGTTGTCAAAAATGATTCTTCTTGGTGTACCGAAGCGGTATAGAATATTATGTTAGAAGAATGTCAGAATATCTTTTGTCTTGACTTCTTTTAGCGGGACGGCTTCTGCCCATCTAGAGAAGTAGTTTGTCGCGGCCAGTATGAACCGGTGGCCTTTAGATGACGGAGGATCAATTGGGCCAACAATGTCGGTGCCCCAAACTTCGAAGGGCCATGACGCCACCGTAGGATGCAATGGGTTGGGATGCTTGTGAATGAAATCACCATGGATTTGACAGATCTGACATTTCTTTGCGTACTCTCCGCAATCCCGTATCATGGTGGGCCAATAATACCCAAGCCGTTTAATTTGAAGTCGCATCTTGGGGCCAGATTGGTGGGCACCGCAAACGCCCGAGTGAACATCTTTCATGACCTTTTGGGCTTCGGCCAATGACAGACACCTAAGCCAGAGTTGGTCATATGACCTGCGGTATAACGTGTCATTTACAAACACGTATCGGAGAGCTCTTTTCTTCAGCTGGATCCTCGCAGATTTTTCTTCGGGCAGCTTGTCGTATCGTAGGTACTCTATGAAGAGTTCTCTCCAATCGGGCTCGTCTTGGATGATCGAAGCTTCTTCGGCAGGACTGCTCTTCTGTTCCGCGCTTTCCTCTTCTCGTAGAGAGACTGGGGGTAGAATTTGTCGGCTCCTGACTGTGATCAGAATTTCGTCCATGTCAGGATCGGCCAGCTCCTTGGCTAAGCGAGCAAGTACGTCAGCCTTTCCATTCAACGCTCTAGGGACTCTCATTAGTTCAATGTGAGTGAACTGTTTCATGAGTTCCACCACTCGGCCTCTGTACCGAGCTAACTCGGGTTTGTATATTTTATAATCACCGCTTACTTGGTTGACGACGAGCTGGGAGTCACCGTAAACTCGTAGCCGACGGATTTCCATTTCTATGGCGAGCTCCAAACCAGCTATCAGAGCTTCATACTCAGCTTCATTGTTTGTCCGAGGCTCGGTGAGGGCGAAAGAACGCCGTAGGGTTCCCATTGATGGCATGGTGAACACCAATCCTATCCCCGCTTTTACCTCCGGGACGCTTGATCTGCCGGAGCTCTTTATTGATGAGGCCCCATCGAAGTAGAGCTCCCAATATGGCTCGTCTTCCTCGAGGTGCAGCACTTGTTCGTCGGGTAACTCACAATTTAGCGGCGATCCTTCTGGTATGGTATAAGCAGCGAGAAAGTATGCAAGAGCTTGCCCTTTTACTGCTTTCTGAGGAGTATAAACTATGTCAAACTCAAGTAACATGACGGCCCATCTTGCCATTCTGCCGGCTAGGCTTGCTCTGGTCATTAAGTGTTTGAGCGGATCGACCTTGGAGATCAGCATAACCCAATGAGCCAGCAGATAGTGCCTCAGCCTCTTCACAGCAAATATCAGAGCCAGGCATTGCTTTTCGATTGGGGAATAGTTGTGTTCCGCCCCGACTAGAGTTCGATTGAGGTAGTAGAGGGCATTTTCTTTTCCCTCCTCGTTATTCTGGGCAAGGAGCGCACCGAGTGACTCATCTAACGCGGCCGTGTAGAGAATCAACGGTTTATTTGGAATGGGGGCGGCCAGCACTGGAGGGTGCAACAAGTTTTGTTTGATGCTTTCGAACGCTGCTTGACATTCGGCATCCCAGATAAAAGGAGCTCCTTTCTTCATGAGCTTTGAGAAGGGCCTACATCTCCCCGATAAGTTTGAGATAAGCCTCCGTATATAAGCAAGCTTGCCTTGAAAAGATCTTAACTGCGTCAGACTCTTCGGAGGGGGCATCTCCATGATGGCCTTTATCTTTGATGGGTCAACTTCGATCCCTCGATGTCGGACTATGAAGCCCAGGAATTTTCCTGATGACACGCCAAAGGCGCATTTCAGAGGATTCATCTTCAGGTCGTATTCTCTCAGTCTGGTGAGAACGGTCCTAAGATCCTGGATATGATCGGCCTTGGTTTTAGTCTTAACGACCAGATCATCAACATAACATTCGACGACTTTATGAATTAGGTCATCGAAGATATTGGTCATTGCTCTTTGATATGTAGCACCTGCGTTCTTCAGTCCGAACGGCATCACCTTATAGCAATATATTCCGATCGGGGTTCGAAATGCTGTGTGCTTCTCATCCTCAGGCGACATCTTGATCTGATTGTATCCAGACGAGCCATCCATAAAGGTGAACAGCTCATAATTTGAGGTGTCATCGACCATCAATTCCATTATCGGTAGCGGAAAGTCGTCTTTAGGACATGCCTTGTTGAGGTCCCTGAAATCGACACAAACTCGGATCTGCCCATTTTTCTTCTTCACTGGGACTACGCATGCGATCCAGTCCGCATATTTCTCTTCTCTGATGAAGCCGGCATCGATGAGCTTCTTAGTTTCCTCGATGACCTTTTCTTCTAGTTCCTTTCTCATTCTTCGAGGAGCTTGTTTGACTGGCTTAGCATCAGGAGATATAGCCAACTTATGTACGGCCACTTCAGGGGAAAGGCCAGGCATTTCTTTGTATGTCCACGCGAAGCAATCGACGAACTCATGCAGCAGGGCAATTATCTGCGCTTTCATTTCCTCTGACAAGAGCGAGCTGATATAGGTCGGCCTTGGATTATCGGGGTTTCCTAAGTCAATCTCGGTTAGCTCGTCAAAGGTTGCTTGTCCGCCATCTTCGAGCTCTTGAGGAGCTTCTTCTGGCTCGGCTATCTCGCCGTCATCATTTGATCTTTCGCTGGCCTCACCAACATGGATCATGTAGCACGCTTTGGAATCAGGTTGAATGTAGCCTATGCCCCGTCTATCTGGAATTCGTCCATCGATGAGTGCTCGGACCTGGGGCGGATACCATAGCCCTTCGTAAAACTTTGCTTCGGACTCCATTTAATATAACCGGCATCCGCACTTCTTAAAGTATTCCCGCATCTCGGGCACATAGTATCTGGGATTGAGGACGGCTCTTATGCATCTCTCATAGGGAAGGCACGCGACAGAAAGATCGTCCGGGTGCACAACGGGGTTTGACCTGTAAAACAGGATGCCCTTCTGTCCATTTTTCCTCCCGGGCATGTAGAAAGTTTTCAGCTGGTCCACGGTAGAGACTGACAATGCGTCGAGCTCTTTGCACATCCGTTCCGGCACCCTTGTGATGGCCAGGGACCCTTCTGCGACTTCGAAGGTCTCTCGTAGTTTCGCTTGCTGCATGGGGGGCCAATCTGCACAGCTGTTGCACGGCAGGTCCTCTTCTTCTGACTCTTCAGTGTCACTGCCAAGATAAGGGCGGACTTTGTTGCTAGATGGGCCTTCAGTAACAGATTCGTCCGTATCGCTGCCGAAGTGAGGGCGAGTTTTACGGAAGGACGGGCTTCCAGCGTCGGACTCATCAGTGTCGCTGCCGAAATGCGGGCGCACTTGGGTATTTTTGCTTTTGAAAGTGACAGCCGGCGCAGATTTGCTTCTGAGTCTTGGGGCCGGTCTATCCTCAGTCAGTTGTGGCTTAGCATTTTGGTCGTTCATAAAGTACCGAGAATCTTCATATCGGACTTCATGCACACCGAACGGCTGGATGTCTCCGTCAATGCGTCTTTCTTCGCCATTTTTAGTATACTTCATGCATTGATGGAGAGTTGACGGAATGATGCCATAATCGTGGAGCCACGGCCGCCCCAAAAGAATCTTATAAGACGTGTCGGCGTCGATTACGTATATCTTAGCTTCAGTTTGCAGATCCCCGAATTTGATTGGCAAAGCTATAGACCCCAGAACTTGCTTGCAATTTTGGTTGAAGCCTTGAATGACAATCCTTTCCCTTGACAGGTGTCGGACGTCCATTGACAAACTCTTCAGAGTTCGCAAGTTCATGATGTTCACTGAGGACCCTGGATCAATCAATATGCGATTAATTCGATCTCCGTCGCTGTACCCGGTCACGTAAAGCGGCCGATTATGCTCAGCCGTTCCCAGTAGCAAGTCTTCATCCTTAAATGTGACTGCGGCGGCATGCAGAGCGTGCTAGGCTTCTTTCATATTAATTTCCGCAAAGTGAGCCTGATACCGCTCGGGGTTTTGTAGAGCGTGAATGAGAACATCTCTAAGCTCCTTAGATAGGACCAAGGCGTCGTAGATGCTCAGGAGAGACGGAAGCTTCTGGAGATGTGCCAAGACATTATAGTCCACCGAGGAAGGACTTATGTTTTCATCAGTTGGTTCTCTGCCATCTTCTTCATTAGCGACTTGTTTTTCCTTCCCTTTTGGGGCGTTGCCCTGATTTGGCGGTAGAGCCCTGCCGCTTCTGAGCTGGATTTGATTGGCCTTTGTGGCGAGCTCCTCGTCCTCTTCGGAAAAACAGAGCTCGTCCTCGGAGTCGCTGTCCAGATGGATGGCGTAGCAAGTCACTACTGGGATCTCTTCATTGGAGTCTTCTTCTAACTCCTCCAGAATTTCAGCCGCTTGTACAGGGAAGAACTCCTTCAATTGAATCAATGTTCTTTCCTTTTGTTCATATTTTTCGAGGGAATCGATATATTTTTGAATGGTCGATCTCCCTGCAGACTCTTTTTTGCGCCGAGCTGCACTTTTCTTCTTCTTGAGCTTCTTGGATTTTGAGCCTGATGGAGCCGCATTGGCAGCTGGACTGGTAGGCCTCTTCTGCCCTTCCCATTCCATCCTGGGTTCTTTCTGAAGTAGCTTTATCATCTTCTTCGTCTTATTAGATATGTGCGTACTCCACGGAGGCCGCAATGATTCCGTTTCATTTCTCGGGGCAGCGGGTTCGGCTGTCTGCTCCCAGAAGGCTTCAACTTCTGTCTGTATAAAGTTGGTGGTTGCAACTTGATTGTTCACTAACACACTTTTGGACAGCTCGATCTCTCCAGCCTTGTACTGCTTCTTGACCCAGTCTTTGAAGATATAGCAATCCTCGATCGCATGGTTCACTACTCGGTGGTACGGGCAATACAGAGGATTGTCGGTCATTTTTGCTTCTTGGGGTCTTTTCGACTCCGGCAATTGTAGGCCGTTGTTCAAGGCATCTTTAAATATCTTGCGGACCTTGTCCCTTCTGAAAGAGTAAACGTTGTTCTTTTTCTCCTCTAGGGAAGGCCCATCTCCTCCCAGCAATGGCTTTCGAGACCGGTTGGTTTTGGATTCGTCCGCCCTTCGCTTTTCTTCATTGTCGGAGGCATTGAAGACATTGGTACTGCTGGAACTCCCGCTTCTACGGTTGTCGTCACGCTTGCTTTTCTAAGTTTTGTCTCTCTGAGAATCCGGCGGGGACTCTTGCTTCGAGCGTTCCAGCATTTGGACTTTCTTGGTTAGCTCCTGAAATGTCTTGAGGCCCGCTGTACACAAGAATGGGACCATCCAATTGCTGAGGTTCCCAATGAGAAGGTTGACGGACTGGTCCTGCTCAAGCGGCGGTTCGTACTTGACCGTGAGATTACGCCATCGGGCAATAAAGTAGGTGTTGCTTTCATTCTTCCCCGGCTTGGTCCTCACAAGGTCGGCAATGGAGATTTTATCACTGACACTCATGAACCTTTGCCGAAACAGGGACTCCATTTGGGCAAAGGTAATGACGGACCCGTCCGGTATACTCGCATACCAGTCGAAAGCGACGCCGGTCAGGCTGTTGACAAACTGACGAAGAAGGAGCGCGTCACTGCCCCCTGTATTTCCGCACGATGCTTTGAAGTGGGCGACGTGCTGATTTGCATTCCCCGTTCCATCAAATCTTCCGAACTTAGGAATAACGTAGCCGCTTGGGAATTCAATCAGATCGTACTGGGCGGGATATGGCCGCCCGCTACTGCCGATTTCTTTCTGAGCTTCAGCTTCGGCCACCAATGTTTTAACCTTGCTGGTGACCAAATCCATTATCCGATCCTGTGTTAGCGGGATAGTGTTATCTGGGGCCAAGGCGTCCCCAGAAGCGGAATGAGGCCGGCTTTCATGCGGCTCGACCAGTCTTGGTCCCAAAGGAACAGGCATTGGCTGCCTCGGATTGTCATCACCCGGCTGATTAGTAGCGGCTTGTGCTTGATTGGGAGGCGCTCGAGCAATTTGAGCCGTAAGCTGCATCACCACGTTCGTTAAATCGTCAATCTTCGAATAGAGCTTGGCCATCTCTTTATCTTTGCTCCTGAGCTGTTTTCAAAGCTCTTGAAGCAGCTCTTGCTCCGCAGTCCTGGGGCGGAAAGTCGGCTCTTCCTCGCTGTCCGAGCTTGACTCTGCGTGGACCGAGGGGTCTTTCTGCCTATCATCCTCATCGAGAGGGTTTTCTTCATCCAGCGGGGGCGGCTGTTCTTGGGCAGCGGCAACTACATTCAGGCTAGATTGGGCTTGGGATGTGGTGGCCCCGTCCTTGCTTTTGCTGCGAAGGTTGTCGCTGGGGCGCCCGCCCGCCATATAGACCTTATGGATGATATATCCGGCCGTCTTTCTATCATTGGCAGCTGATTTCACGTATCGCTGTCTTGACCCCCTTGTTTCGGTAGCTGGTAGTTGATTGAAGGCGGCTGGCCTAACCAGGTTCCTGAATGGTGCTGGCGCTTCTTTTCTGGGTTTGCCCCACTGCTTTCGTGCGGCACAGAGTGCTTGATAGACTCTTGAAGAGACAGTGTCATACTTCTTCTGTTGGGGCCGGGACACGTCTCTTTGTGGCACTGTTCGGACCGCTGTCTTCTTGATTCTGGCGGTCATGGCATTTTTCTGAACCCACTTCAGAGGCTCGAAGGAATTGCTGATTCTTACGTCCGACTCAGCCGTCGTCGCGAGGCAACCCTGCACTTGGAACTTCACATGATTCCATTTGGCCGAAGCCTTGGCCCTCTTGTTGGCTCGATACCTGAGCCGCTTCTGCCTTAACTTTTCTGTTCTAAGCACCTGGCAGACTTCGGCTCTTTAGGAAGACGCCGCAGACCGGGCGATGGAGGGCCTTGGAGATACGCTCGATTGTGCATTTGTTGGAGTCATCGCCTGAGCTCGTCCGCAACATTTGATTTTGCCCTTTGTACCGAAGTTCCTGCACCCCGCTGGAGCACCAGAGAATCGTTCAGATACCGTCTTAAGTTTCGGTTGTGGTGCCTTGGCGATCACGACATTCGGCCTCTTACCCCTTGAGACCGGCTTGGCCACCTGTTCCGCCGGGATCTCCGCCAGATGAGCGCTTCCGGCAGGGTAGATGATGACGGAGCCAAACTGGCGGGGCGGTTCCTCCCACTGTCGACTAAGGCTCGCGGGGAGAACCACACGAGCGTTGATCCTGACCACGTACGGAATCGAGGTCACGTTGGAAGCTGAATTCGTCTGGGGAGACATTGTCGTCGAAGGTTGATTGCTGCATGGAAAAAAGAACATCATTTCAGTATAGGCAATCGATATGTATATTGATTGAGTTCGCTTGAACGTTTTACCCGAAATATAGGAGGAGAGATTGTTCCCACCGGGCGTGCCAAAATCTGTAGGGTGTTTTTCGTCACCCCATTGAGATGGGAATACGCGCGCGCTTGTCAGGCGTACTACAGATTCCCCCTGCCTAGGGTAGGCCGGGGTTTAATGATTATGGGGATCCGAATCTCCGACAGCCGCGGACTAAGCTGCCGTTAATTACCCCCCGCCTTTGGGGCGAGGGAACCTCCGATTAACGGGTTAAACTGGTCATGCGAACTCAATGTGCAGTGTACATGTGTTTTGTTTTGGAGGGGGGTTTGGATATATCGGGAGCCACGCAGAGTTTTTACGGGGGGCCCGCTACCCGGATAGCAGGCTGGGGGTCAAGAGGGCTAGCAGCCCCCTTGCGGGGTGCGGGGCAGCGCCCCGTTAGAAATTTTTTTCTAACAGGGACAGTGTCGTGGAGTATGTGTATGTGTACATATGTATTCATATGTATATATATACATGTATATATAAATAAAGGGGAAAAATACATCCAAAGGATGCGTGGGGCAGCACTTTGGGCGTTGTGCGCCTAGGTGCTGTGCGCTCAGGCGCTAGAGTGCCACGTGTCGGCACGTGGGCGCTCTGCGCTTGAGCGCTGGGCGCTTGAGCGCAAGTACGCCACGTGTCGGCATGGGGGCGACTTGCGCTCGAGCGCTTGCGCTGGAGCGCAAGCGCGCCACGTGTCGGCACCAGGGCGACTTGCGCTCGAGCGCAAGCGCGCCACGTGTCGGCACGCGGGCGCTCTGCACTTGAGCGCCAGCGAGAAAAAGAGGGTTTTAGCCTAAAAAAATTTCTCAGAAGAGAAATCAAAGAGGAGTTGAACTCCTGAGTGTGTGTGTGTGTTTTTTTTTGGGTTTAGTGAACGATGTTCTTCTTCCTCCTCCTCTGTTAGCTGGATCTTGAAGATCAAGAGATATGGGATTTTTAAAAATCTCTTCTTTTTGAGATCTAATGGAAGATCTGAGTTCCCCTTTATGGGTTTTGTGGTGAAAAACTAATTTGTTTTATAAAAAGAAGAGTAAAACTCTTGATTTAATTCAAGAGAAAAAGAAGGTTTTGGAACCTTGAAGAGGGAGGAAAGTTCTCAGATCTGAAAAAATTTTGAGAGAGAGATAAGTTGTGATTTTTTCATTATTTTTGACTTTATAGGCCATACACTTTACACATAGCCCCTTGGGCTTCACAAAATGGCATTTTGCCTATCCCATGGCTCATGTGCCATTTCTTTTTGCACATAAGTCATGGGCTTTACAAAAATTTGGCTTTATGCCTATTTTTCTTACATTCATAAAAAAAGAAATACAACAAAATTATTTATTACAAAATTTTTATCTTGGCATGGGGGAAGGCCGGCCGCTTCATGTTCGGGCTCAACCAGGGCATGGGCCCACTGGATCCGGGCTTGGGCCCACTTGGCTTGGGGTTGAATTTGATTTTGACTTGGTCAACCGGGGTGTAAATTTTTACCCCAACAGTCGTGAGGATCTCGTAAGTGTATTTATTTTAACGAGGTCGCGCCCTTCTGGGTTTTCACAAGCTCGCCGGCAGTCCTACTGTTTTTACTCGCGGCGCCCTTTCGAGTTTTCATCCGTGCCCATCTTACTTGTGGACGTACCTTTTTTTTAACGAGATTGCTCCCTTCCGGGTTTTCACAAGCTCGCCGGCAGTCCTGCTGTTTTTACTCACGGCGCCCTTTCGGGTTTTCATCCGTGCCCATTTTGCTTGTGGACATACCGTTTTTTTTCTTTCTATTAAGTGGGGCATTCTACTAGATTGTGGGACCTGTTTGTAAGCCCCTTAATATCCTTCCTGTCCATTAAGAAGAAATGACCATTCTACATAGAGATTCTTCCGCCAGTAAGAAATATGCCCCCTGGGTATAGTCGGGGGGAACGAGTACCCACGCCGTCGCTATTTTGGTGACAGGTTGCTTCAGAGCCGCTTATTTTTGTTGAGCGTAGGCGACAAACGCCATCACTCGTCATCATCGGATGAGAAAGAGTTTTGACCTATTTGATCCAATCGAGCCATTTTATCCATGAGTTCTTGGAAGGTCAGGAACGCCTTTGAATTTGGGCCAAGTGTGGCTATGAGAATTCCTGTTCAGTTGATAAAACTGCACTTTTAATATGACATTTTCCTTACTATTTATATATAATAAAATATGTTTATTATAAATATAACACACATAAGGGTTTATCCGTAAAAATACTATTTTCATGTGTTTATATATTATAATTAACATTATGAAGGAAAAATGTAAGCATATAATATTCATATAATATTTGGACTATTTTAATATGCTTACTTTATTAAATATCTTTGACCAATTCTCTTAAAACTAAAATATCATGACAAATGGTTAAGATAATATCTCAATAAAAACAAATTCTATTAATATCATTATTTATTGAGTTATTGTGCAGAATTTATATCAGGACTGAAATCAAGGAAAATCCGAGTTGGCAAGAACAAACCTGCCTAAATAGGAAAGTAAACTGAAGAAATCAATTCTGGCAGAGACGTAGAGAAGATTTTCAGTTTCTAGATATTCAAAAGATCACCAAGTGCTACAGAGATGAAGCCCCAGAAATTTGAGCCCAAGATCCCACCAACAAGCGATGGATCCACGGCCAAAACCCACTATTGGCGCCGGATTCGCGGCCTGTTAGGGAAGTTGGGATATGAGATTTTTATGTTGGGATCCTAACAGCTAGTTGCCTTATTAGAAAATTAAAGATTCTGGGTATGCAACTATAAATAAGGACCGAGTGCCTCTTGGAAAAATCATCAAACCGACGCGATCACGAAGTCCACGACGGCTAAAGAATCCTGGTTGATCATCAACAGCTCATCTACCTCCTTAGAAGAGATCGAGAAGCAAACTAGCATTTTGTAATCATTTTCTAAGGGAACAAAGTATAATTGATCTTGTTGATTAATAAAGGTAGTTGTTTTCTTATTTTATTTCTTTGTAGTTTTTCATTATGTTTTCCCTCTTTATCTTTTCTTATCCCAACATGCACAAGTAATTCTTTGCTTGTTATGGCTCGTAGGATTAGGGTAGATTAATGGATGATGAAGATCCTTAAACTCTTTTTACGTCCTATAAAGTTTATAAACTTTACCAGAAGAATCATTAACATCCTAGTCGGGCGCGCCACCAATTTATTGCTAGCCTCGACCGCGATTAGAAATTAGATTAATGATTGTTTTTGTAAAGGCTGGACATGAACGAAGATCCATGTCAAGATAGGGGTTAAGAGTGGGAACACTTTTCCCTCCAGAAACCCTAATCTACATGCATCACTGTCGATCTAGTTTTAAATCTATTAAAGGATAAAAGGAGTAATCTTTAATTAATCATCCATGACTACTAAATCTTAACGAACCCTACAAGCCCCCTTCTAATATAAAACCCACATCCGTAGTTAATCTAGATCTATATTCTGCATCCGTATTTAACGTAGATCTAGAAACTATTTCCACTATTCATTATTCTTCCTCCTTTCTTTCTCAACACGCCTAAAGTAAAATTAAAAGATTCAACGTTTCTCAGAGGACGACCCGTACTCATCTCAGTCTAGCTACACGTGACACCGTTATTGATTGCGGTTAACTACTACACATAAAACAGATCAATCAAATGGCGTCGTTGCAGGGGATACGTGCGTAATTTATTTTTCTTACTATTCGTGTTGAATTCTTATTCGATCTATATCATAAATAAACAAAACTGCAAATTGTATATTTAACGATTATTGTGTGAATTTTGCAAGGGGATCTGGAGTCACAGACTTGAGGATACAGAGAGACAGAGACATTCATCAAGATCCAGAGGAGCACAGGAGGCCACGTAGCAAAACTCATCACGAGATACCTCCTTCTCGCGGCGGATCCGCGATAATAAGGACAAATAGCGCCGGAAGCGCGGCGGAAAAGGAGATCTATGCTTCCAAACTTCTCTGGTAAATTTCTCAACTCTTTCTCTCTCCTCTGAAATCCAATAAAATATCTTTCCTGCAGGATTCTTTGCAAAATATCGCCGCTCAAAAATCTTTTTGCAAAGTTTTGTACTTGATTTGTTTATTCATATTTTAATACGGATTTTAAGGGGCAAGACCACAATTCAGATTAGGTGGGGATTTTATCACCCTTCCTAATAAGCCCCGCAAATCACAAAACGAGCATCCGCATCAACCCTATATTAATTTAAAAAATATCTAGACAAGACTCTTAGGACTGTCGCGCTCAATATGGACAGAGGAAGGTCGTAGGTAATTTATCGCTTATCCGCATTACTTTTGTGGTGCATAGGCAAGTGTGTCTAAGGCAAGTGGTTACTTAATTAGGCCCTCTATTTTCGGTGATTCGTATAGCGGATACCTCCCACTTACCTGGCACTTACCTGGACACAAGAGTAGTAAAGAGGTGGTAGAGGATTGATCCTGCGGCTTGTCCTTTGGAAGTCTAGGAGCGGTCTAGAGACTTGACTTAGGTAACCTTAGTTTTAGGGTTGTTTGTGCATTTTTGTGTGATTTGTCTTAAGTCCCACTTTTTCAAAACAAACCAATTTTAAATCACACACACGCTGCCACTTGCGCTAAACCCGCTTAGTGCATGCTCGGCTGGACACGGGATTCTAGTGCCCGTCTTGTCCGCGTTTCTGCTATCGACTCCGAAGTCGGTGCTTCTTCATCTTCTTTTTCCCCACCACCCACCACATCAACTGAGATGGAAGGTACTCCATCAAATTATAATACTATCCTGCCACCGTCTGTAGGTGAGCAGAATCCACCGCGCATATCTTTCCAAGAAAGATGCAATCCTATCCGTGGTCCACTTCCTACCTGTCTATCCATTCCATCAGCCAACGGGGATAATTTTAAAATTAAGCCCCACTACATCAACCTGTTGCCCAAATTTCACGGGCTTAAGTCTGAAGACGCGTACATTTTCATCACTAAATTCAAAAACGTATGCGCGATGATGGGTACTTCACAACTGTCCGTGGATGTTATGTGCTTGCGTCTTCTCCCATTCACTTTGTACGACTTGGCAGAAAAATGGCTTTATAATACTACCGCACGCTCTATTACCAATTGGGATGATTTCGTGATAGCATTCCTTAAGAAATTTTACCTAAATCATAAGACCGCCCGTGTTAGGAGCGAAATCAACCAGTTCTCCCAGCTTCCCAATGAACCATTTTGGAAGTGCTTTGAAAGTTTAAAGGATCTGCTTGTCCAATGTCCTCATCATGGAATACATAGATGGGATCTGTGCCGAATTATATATGAGGGAATTAATCCAGTGACAAAGCAGATGCTTGAAACAATGTGTCAATGCAATTTCATGTCAAAAGACGATGGTGAAGCCTGGAAATATCTGGAAGATCTCGCTGAGAACACTTTGCAGTGGGAAAGCGTTAGACCACCTTCATCTAGGGGAGGTATTCATCAGCTCGATGTTTCCATCGCAGTAAAAGCTAAAATGGCAGCGATACAAAAGAAACTCGATGCTATTGAGAACAAATTCTCATCGGTCTCCCTAAATCAGGTAACGCTTCCCAAAACCGTATATAGTTGCTGTTCCGATCCATCACACTTGACGGAAGAATGTCCTATGAATGCACCATTTCAAGGTCACGAGCAAACTAATGCTGCTTTTCAGCAGCGACCTAGAAACGATCCTTATTCTTCCTCATACAATCAGGGATGGAGGAATATCCTAACTTTGCTTGGAACCAAAAACAAAACCAAAATCAAAACCAGTTCCAAAGCAATTACCAAAGACCTCCTCCACGGCAACAGCAAACACTACCACAGAGTCAGCACCCCTTTCAATCACAACCTGTTCAAAACCCGGTCAATAATTCTTTCCAAACGACCGGTACCGATAACTCCTCTTCACTCACACAAACTTTGGATTTGTTTATGAAACATTCGATCCAAATGTCGGCTGATATGAGGTCTTCTATTGATTCTATAAAGAAAGATTTCGCCTCCCACGGTGAGAGTATTAAATCAATAGAAGCCCAAATTGCAAAGTTGAATGTCGCGATGAGTGCGAGAGAAAAAGGAAAACTCCCATCTCAACCCCTACCGAATCCTGGCCACTCACAACATCATAATGTGAGTGCCGTTACTACGTTGAGATCGGGAAGAGTGCTGGATAACCGAGTGGGTGAACAAGTTGATGACGTTAGTGATACCAATGATACCCCGGCTTCTACTTCTTTCCCTAATTCGTCTAGTCTCCTACCTACTTCCGAGCCTATTCTACGTTTCCCACAAGGCTCGAACCCTCAGGCCACTTCTTCAAATCTATCTAAAGAGATACCCACTCCAATTTTAGGATCTATTCTATCCCCACAATCTTCTCCAATGTTGGACCCAACCCTTATTGATAAAGCTCCGTTTCCAAACAGATTAAGGGCCAACAAACCTAACCCACAAATGGAGAAGATTGTGGAAATGTTTAAGTAAGTTAACGTTAATATTCCTCTCCTAGATGCTATTCAACAAGTCCCATCTTATGCAAGAATTCTTAAAGACTTGTGCACTAGAAAGAGAAAAACTCAAGTGCCGAAAAAAGTTTTCATGACGAGTAATATTAGCACAGCTTTTACCCAGCAAATACCAAAGAAATGTAAGGACCCTGGCTGTCCTACCATCTCTATTTCTATTGGGGGTAAAAATATTAATCGTGCTTTACTCGACCTTGGTGCTAGCATTAACTTGCTTCCATATTCCGTATATGAGCAGTTAGGGATTAGAGAGTTGAAACCCGCCCATTGTATTCTCTAGATGACAGATCGATCAATCACCAAATCTAGGGGTGAACTAGAGGATGTGTTAATTAAAGTCAGGGAATTCATATTCCCTGTGGACTTTATTCTTTTGGATACAAAATCTATGGCGAACCCACGCAACCGAATTCCGGTGATACTCGGTCGACCTTTCATAGTAACTTCTAATGCTGTAATTAATTGTTGTAACGGTTCTATGAACTTATCCTTCGGGAAGATGACAATTGAGCTTAATATTTACAAGCTAGGAAGTCGACCATCTGAACTTTCTGCTCATTTTCTTGATGTCTGTTACATCCACGCGATAGCTCCCGAAAGTTGCATGGATGAGGAACTTTGCTATGATGATCTCAACAACAGTAGTGCGACATTGTTTGATTTGGAAAATTCTTATAGTGAAGATATCTTCGATGAGTCCATCTCCAAGTTTGAATCCGTTGACTCGTCGCAAAAGTTATTAGCACTTTCCGAGTCAATATCCTATGCAAGTTATGAACCTCTTAGGGAGTCCGAGTATCATTCCCTTACCCCACCTTCTATTGTCTCTCCGCCAATACTAGATCTCAAACCGCTACCTTCTCATCTTAAATATGTGTATTTAGGTGAGAATGAGTTTTTGCCCGTGATCATATCCGCTTCTCTAGTTTTAGAGCAAGAGAACGTACTTTTGGCGGTATTGAGATCAAATCGGCAAACATTTGGTTGGACAATGGCTGACATCAAAGGGATTAGTCCCTTAATTGTTGAACATTATATACATCTGATGGATGAAGCCAAGCCAACCCGAGACCCACAAAGACGGTTAAATCCCGTTATAAAGGAGGCGGTAAAGAAAGAAATCGTCAAGTGTCTTGATAGTGGTATAATTTACCCTATATCTGATAGCCAATGGGTAAGTCCTATTCACGTGGTCCCTAAAAAGTCCAGCATCACGGTCATAACTAATGAGGCTAATGAGTTGATCCAAACACGCACCCAAACTGGGTGGCGTGTATGTATTGATTATAGGAAACTCAATGCCGCAACGAGGAAATATCACTTCTCTCTACTTTTTATTGATCAAATGTTAAAACGATTAGCTGGACATGAATACTATTGTTTCTTGGACGGATACTCTGGCTATAACCAGGTCCCCATCGCCGAAAAAGATCAAGATAAAACCACATTTACTTGTCCTTTCGGTACTTTTGCTTATAGACGCATACCCTTTGGGTTATGCAACGCTCCGCTACATTTCAGCGGTGTATGATGGGGATATTCTCAGACATGGTTGAGAATTTTCTGGAGATTTTTATGGACGATTTATCCATATTTAGGGACTCCTTTGAGGACTGTCTTCGTAATCTTGACGCGGTTCTTACCCTCTATAAGGATAAGAACTTAACTTTGAATTGGGAAAATGCCATTTTATGGTCTAAGAAGGTATTGTCCTTGGACATATAATTTCACGAAAAGTCATTAAGGTTGACAAAGCTAAAATAGATGTCATCCACAACCTCTCTCGTCCCAAATGCGTCAAAGATATACGATCCTTCCTTGGTCATGCAGGATTTTATAGGAGATTCATTAAGGACTTTAGCAAAATTGCTAGACCCTTAACTCTTCTCTTGGCCAAGTACACAACATTTCACTTCGATTCGGATTGTGAGGCTGCTTTTGAGTCACTTAAAAGAACTCTCACGACAGCCCCCGTTCTATCATCTCTGGATTGGAACCACCCTTTCGAGCTTATGTGTGATGCATCAGATTTTGCTATTGGTGCGGTTTTAGGACAGCACATTGATAAGATACCACATGTAATTTACTATGCAAGTAGGACCTTGAACGATGCACAAATTAATTACACAGCTACCGAGAAAGAGCTCTTGACAGTTGTATTTACATTAGAAAAATTCAGGCCCTACTTGATTGGCTCGCCAATAGTGGTTTACAGTGATCACTCCGCCCTACGACACCTTTTATCGAAGAAGGATGCTAAGGCCAGGCTAATACGTTGGATCCTGTTGTTACAAGAATTTGATCTTGTCATCCGAGACAAGGGTGGATATGAAAACGTAGTAGCCGACCATCTTTCACGCATCTCTTCTTCACCAACATTGACCATGCCGATAAATGACTCATTTCCTGACGAACAGCTCTTGACCGTATCCTACGAACCTTGGTTCGTGGATATTGTGAATTATCTAGCGACGGGACTTATTCCTAGCAATTGGTCGAAACAAGACAAACTTCGATTTCTATCCCAAGTAAAATACTTTTACGGGGATGAACCTTATTTGTTTAAGTATTGTTCCGATCAAATCATTCGTAGGTGTGTCCCTAACGATGAATTCAAGATTGTGTTCTCATTTTGTCATGATCAGGCATGCGGCGGTCACTTTGGACCTCGAAAAACGGCAGAGAAAGTTTTGCAATGTGGCTTTTATTGGCCAACACTATTTAAAGATGCTTATGATCATTGCAAAATTTGCCCGCGGTGTCAGCACTTGGGTCGGATTTCACGAAGAAATGAGATGCCGCTCCAACCTATCTTGGTTGTAGAAATATTCGATATTTGGGGTATTGACTTTATGAGCCATTTTCCCAACTCTTTTGGGAATTTATATTTCTTGTTAGCGGTTGATTACGTCTCGAAATGGGTGGAAGCAATACCGTGTCGCACTAATGACAACAAAGTTGTCATTAAGTTCCTTAAAGAAAATATCTCTTCGCGATTCGGACACCCTCACGTTATAATTAGCGACAACGGGACGCATTTCTGTAATCGGTCTTTTGAGGCTTTGATGCGGAAATATGCTATTAACCACAAACTTTCTACGCCCTATCATCCCCAAACAAGCGGGCAAGCTGAGATCTCGAATAGGCAAATCAAACAAATTTTGGAGAAGACGGTTTCTAAAAACCGTAAAGATTGGTTAACCAAATTGACGGATGCTCTTTGGGCATTTCGCACCGCTTATAAGACCGATCTTGGTATGTCTCCATACCGCCTTGTGTTTGGGAATGCATGCCACCTTCTTGTCGAGATCTAACATAAAGCAATGTGGGGTATTAAAGAGCTAAACTTCGATTTTGATAAAGCTAGCAGTTACCAGAAGCTGCAATTGAATGAGCTAAGCAAACTCCGCGATGAAGCTTACGATAATGCGGTGATAGTAAAGAACCGGACTAAAGTGTTCTACGATAAAAGCCTTTTTAGAAAAACTTTCACACCGGGACAATAAGTCCTTCTTTATGATTCACGATTCCATCTTCATCCGGGTAAGCTGAAATCTCGTTGTAAAGGACCTTTTGTGGTGCGGTATGTACACCGGCACGGAGCAGTAGAAGTTGAAAATATAAAAAACGGTTCAATTTTTAAAGTAAATGGGTATAGATTAAAACCGTATTTTTTTCTTGATCCAGCGGAGGAGCTCCTGTTTTTACAGGAGCCGCTTTATCATAACTAAATTCCTCCGCCTCCCCTCCATGTTTCGGTAACATTGTATCATCTTAAAGAATGGAGGTGAGTGAAAAACGGGACTTAACTGAATATCTGTGCGTGCCAAAGAACAAATTTAGGGGTAATCTTCATTTAACTATTATTTTACCCCTATTATTGTCTCTCTCCAAGTCTACAGGTCTATGCTCTCAAAGGATAATATCAGTGAGGACACTGCGGAAAACATGTTTGGGGGGAGGTTTGTATGCACTGAATTATCTTTGGTACTGGGCATAAAAAAAATTTTATAATAAAAGAGTTTGAAAGTGAAAAATTATATATGAAAGATAGGAATAGTTTAAGAAAAACAAGAAAGTTAGATGTTTTCTTAAACGAAACTAGTAATAAGTAGTTATGAGTTATTGTCCCAAGGGTTAGCAAGATGAAGGAAATTACTAATCTGAGGATAAAAATAAATCTGAAAAATAGTCCCTATTCTTGACGCCAAACATTTGAACGTTGATACCCTACTATACGCACTTACACACATCTTGAACTTGGGATAGTAGAGAATACCTTGAAATGCTCTTGTCTGAAAGCCTTAGTATGAAGGAAAATAAAATAAAATATAAGTGGTGAAGCAAAAAAAAATGAACACTGGTTTTGTAATTGCTTAAGACAGCATAAAAAAATATAGCAAGGGTGCTTTATCACCTAGTGCCTTAGACCAACTGGTTTGGGAGCCACTGTTAAGCCTTAGGTGTTGCAAAACGAGGAATTACGTCTAAATACGCAAGCACATTTTGTAATCGGTTAGTTAGTACCTCAAGAAGTATTAACGGTCGCATGAAGAATGTGTAAGCAATTCCATCTAAAATATTCACCAACTATAAAGTACTTTGGAAGATAGACAAGAGTATGATATGTCACGCCCACCCCCAATACAGAGAGTATTGTCCGCTTTGGCCGAAACCACACGGTTTTTCCCTTTAGAGCGAACCGGACCCGACCAGGGGCCACTTCCCAGGAGGTCACCCATCCCAAGACTTCCCTGGCCCGAGCACGCTTAACTACGGAGTTCTCAAGCTCGTGTAGTTCCGGTTCACTTAAAAGGCGCCTCTGTATTGAAGAGTGGTATCATTCCATTTATAGTACAGATCTGCCCCCTTTCGGAATGTATTCCGAAGAGTCCCCATTGTTCTACAGTGGGTCCCACGGACTCAAGAGGTGGCCCCCACGGATTCAAGAGGTGGCCTCCGCCCACTTAACACGACACTTGGCATGGCACTTTGTTCCGTGTGGCACTTTGCTCCGTGAGCAAGAACCGGGTCCCGACATTCTCCCCACCTTTCAACAATGGTTCGTCCTCGAACCACAGACCTACTATTGAGGGACCAGCTCTGATACCATTATGTCACGCCCCACCCCCAATACAGAAAGTATTGTCCGTTTTGGCCGAAACCGCACGGTTTTTCCCTTTAGAGCGAACCGGACCCGACCAGGGGCCACTTCCCAGGAGGTCACCCATCCCAAGACTTCCCTGGCCCGAGCACGCTTAACTACGGAGTTCTCGAGCTCGTGTAGTTCCGGTTCACTTAAAATGCGCCTCTGTATTGAGGAGTGGTATCATTCCATTTATAGTACAGATCTGCCCCCTTTCGGAATGTATTCCGAAGAGTTCCCATTGTTCTACAGTGGGTCCCACGGACTCAAGAGGTGGCCCCCACGGATTCAAGAGGTGGCCCCCGCCCACTTAACACGACACTTGGCGTGGCACTTTGTTCCGTGTGGCACTTTTCTCCGTGAGCAAGAACCGGGTCCTGACATGATAGCTTGAATTGAATTCTCTTAGTGTAGGGATGTCTTTTACACACACATAGGGGTATATGATCAATGTATGGATGAAAGATAGGGAGGAAGACTAAAGGCGATGTTTTATTGAGGGATGATATGATTTCTAACATTTTTTCATGACCATTAAGATAGGGCTCATGACAACCGAAAAGTTGGTATAATTGGAAACTTTTATTTTCAAGTTCTTTCTTTTATAGTTCTTATCTTTATATGTAACTTTCACCATCTTTCTTTTATTATAAGATTTTGTGGGTGTAATCCGCTGAAAACTCTCAGGAGACAACACTCTTCCTACGAGGGACACATAGGGGTTTAACGGTTTGTTGCACGTGCTCAGTGCAATCGTGTTGCCTACGAAAGTGTGCTTAGCTTTTTCTTTTTCTTTTTCTCTTTCTCTTGAATAATTGGTTTGCTCGGGACGATCAAAGATAAGTTTGGGGGTATTTGTTCAGTTGATAAAACTTTTTGTTCAGTTGATAAAACTGCACTTTTAATATGACATTTTCCTTACCATTTATATATAATAAAATATGTTTATTATAAATATAACACATATAAGGGTTTATCCATAAAAATACTATTTTCATGTGTTTATATATTATAATTAACATTATGAAGGAAAAATGTAAGCATATAATATTCATATAATATTTGGACTATTTTAATATGCTTACTTTATTAAATAACTTTGACCAATTCTCTTAAAACTAAAATATCATGACAAATAGTTAAGATAATATCTCAATAAAAACAAATTCTACTAATATCATTATTTATTGAGTTATTGTGCAGAATTTATATCAGGACTGAAATCAAGGAAAATCCGAGTTGGCAAGAACAAACCTGCCTAAATAGGAAAGTAAACTGAAGAAATCAATTCTGGCAGAAACGTAGAGAAGATTTTCAGTTTCTAGATATTCAAAAGATCACCAAGTGCTACAGAGATGAAGCCCCAGAAATTTGAGCCCAAGATCCCACCAACAAGCGATGGATCCACGGCCAAAACCCACTATTGGCGCCGGATCCGCGGCCTGTTAGGGAAGTTGGGATGTGAGATTTTTATGTTGGGATCCTAACAGCTAGTTGCCTTATAAACTAAAGATTCTGGGTATGCAACTATAAATAAGGACCGAGTGCCTCTTGGAAAAATCATCAAACCGACGCGATCACGAAGTCCACGACGGCTCAAGAATCCTGGTTGATCATCAACAACTCATCTACCTCCTTAGAAGAAATCGAGAAGAAAACTAGCATTTTGTAATCATTTTCTAAGGGAACAAAGTGTAATTGATCTTGTTGATTAATAAAGGTAGTTGTTTTCTTATTTTATTTCTTTGTAGTTTTTCATTATGTTTTCCCTCTCTATCTTTTCTTATCCCAACATGCACGAGTAATTCTTTGCTCGTTAGGGTTCGTAGGATTAGGATAGATTAATGGATGATGAAGATCCTTAAACTCTTTTTACGTTCTATAAAGTTTATAAACTTTACCAGAAGAATCATTAACATCCTAATCGGGCGCGCTACCAATTTATTGCTAGTCTCGACCGCGATTAGAGATTAGATTAATGATTGTTTTTGTAAAGGCTAGACATGAACGGAGATCCATGTCAAGATAGGGGTTAAGAGTGGGAACTCTTTTCCCTCCGGAAACCCTAATCTACATGCATCACTGTCGATCTAGTTTTAAATCTATTAAAGGATAAAAGGAGTAATCTTTAATTAATCATCCATAACTACTAAATCTTAATAAACCCTACAAGCCCCCTTCTAATATAAAATCTACATCCGTAGTTAATCTAGATTTATATTCTGCATCCGTGTTTAACGTAAATCTAGAAACTATTTCCACTATTTATTATTCTTCCTCCTTTCTTTCTCAACACGCCTAAAGTAAGATTAAAAGATTCAATGTTTCCCAGATGACGACCCGTACTCATCTCGGTCTAGCTACACGCGACACCGTTATTGATTGCGGTTAACCACTACACATAAAATAGATCAATCAATTCCCATGGCTGCAACTTTATCGATGCGTTGCTCGCATTTGACCAGAGATTTCGCCATCGGGTAACATATTGAACCCAGGTCTCATTCAGTCTAACCTTTCGTTGACCAGCGCCGTCACGGTAGTACGTTCGTTCTCATTAGCGAATCCCTGATAGAAGAGCATATCCATTTCGTCGAAGCTCTTCACGAAATCATTTGGGAGTTCCGCATACCATTCAAAGGTCATGCCCGCCAGACCGCTGACGAACTGTCAGAAGAGTAGTATGTCATTTCCTCTAGTATTTCCGCACATGGATTTAAATCGCGTGATGTGCAAGTGAGGATTCCCAGTTCCTTTGTATATGTGGAGTCGAAAGTATCTATTCTGGCGGGTACTGTATTTGATCGTAGCACGCCGGATACGGTCGACCAGTTTTGATTGGCCTATTTGAGGCTTTACTGGCACAGTGAGTTTTGACTTGCTGAGCGATATATGTGTCCAGTTTTGCTTTTAGGAATCATTTCCTCCTCAGCTGTTGATGAGATTTGCAGAGGATTTGAGATGCCATCCTTATCTTTAAGACCAACTACCAGCGGTTCATTTGTCAGTGGTTCCGATTGAACCATCATTCCAGCCATATTCTGAATCAGAAGGGCCATCTGGTTCATTTTAGCGGACATTTCTGCCGCTTCTTCATCTCTCTTTTTCAAAGCGCGCCTTAGGAAATCACTATCCGACTCCTTCTCTACTCTTTTTTCGGGTGCATCCTTGGGATTTTCCTTGGGCGATGGATTAGCGTTTGCTGCCGCCTGAGGGAGCATCTCCGCAGCTTTTCACGTTGCAGTTGAACTTTTGTCAGGGACCGAGTTTGAGGTTGATGACTAGTATAAGCTCGAACTTTGTCTTCGGAATTCACCACATAGACTATGTGAACTACCATGCCCTCAGGCTTGGGGTGTTTGGAGTCTTGGCCTTTGGAGTTTGCTTCGAGCACTTGAGCTTTATTAAGCATCTCTTTTTTGTGAAAAGCCACTTTGGTTTTGAGAGGAACCGCTGTATCAGGATCCGTCTTGGGGTGAGTCCTCTTCACTTTCTTCCACACCTTATATATAGATGAGGAAAGTTGTCTCAGGGAGCAAACTTGTTTCTGTTCTCATGGGATCTCTATAGGCTGTGGAGACTTCTTCAGTATTGCGGTAGGAGAATTTTGTCTGGCCCTTCGCAACAGTTTGAAGCTGTTTCCAGTTGGAACAACAATATTCACCACTGGTGTTGAAACAGAACCATACGGAGGACTGCCCCACCTCATTTTGTATGATGCCTATATAGACGTTGGCCATTTCTTACGGCCGGGATTTGATTAGCTTCAGGATTTTGCTGAGCCTGCCCCATGATTCTTTTGAGAGCTTGAATATTTTGCCCCCTACGTCGACCTTGGTCCTTGGCAGGTACCAGTTGTTTGAGGACTGATTCCGTCGGCAAAGTTGCTGCTTGGGGAACCAGCCTGTGGAAGAGAGACTTCCTCTGGGATTCCTCCATCGGCGTTGAGACACCGAGGGTGGGAGGTGGGAGTATCGACCCAAAAAGAAGCCCGTTGATTTCTTGAAGAGCCGGATTGCAGAGATTTGAGGCTACAAGTGGCCTATACTTGACTCCACCGGATACGACAGAGTTTGAGTTGCTAGGGTGGGAGCAAACGCCATTCTTCATAGAGACGAAACGCCGGCTTCAGTATCCCATCACCCAAGGGCAACCACAAACATATATACCGCGATTATATGATCACGGAAAAACACGACACACGAAGTATGGAGTGGAAAGAGGAAAAGGTCCCACCGGGCATGCCAGAATCTGTTTACCGCCGAAAAAAAAGACGAAACCGCGTAGGTCGTCTTGTCTGAATTTAGGGGCAGATGCTATTTGGTTTTATCCGTCCACCTCTCTGAAGATGCCAAGTTGATTTATGACACCATGTATCGAAGGTTTAGACGGATGCGGCCGATATAGCAGACTTCGTCAGATCCCCCCTCGTTGTGAGGGTTTTTTGATTGTGGGGACGCTCTTCCCTGCAGGCGCAAGCCCCTGCAGTTAATTACGCTACTGCATCATGCTAACCACTTTCTCCTTCTCCAGATGGTCATTTCATGTCGTGTATGTTTGTTTTATTTTTGGTTGCCCGTGGATTGTATACGGAGACTAATTTATGCTTTCGCCCTAGGGCGTGAATTAGTCCAAATCTGTATTTTCTTAGATTTGGTTTTGGGTTGGGTTTAAGGATCGTTAATCTCATTTGAGACTAAGATTAACTTAAACGTTTGTTAAGGATACGTTAGTCTAATTTTAGACTAAGATCTACTTAACAGGATCATTTAGATACAACAAAAGAGCATTTGGACTCTATTGTCTTTAGGGACATTGCGGTCCATTAGGTTTAAGGACATCATAGTCCGTGATCGTTTAAAGACGTTATAGTCTGTAAAGTTTAAAGACATCATAGTCTATGAGTTTAAAGACCTCACAGTCCGTAAAGTTTAAGGACATCATAGTCCATGAGTTTAAGGACCCCACAGTCCGTAAAGTTTAAGGACATCATAGTCCAGTTTAAAGACGTCATAGTCTGTAAAGTTTAAAGACATCATAGTCTATGAGTTTAAGGACCTCACAGTCCATAAAGTTTAAGGACATCATAGTCCATGAGTTTAAAGACCCCACAGTCCGTAAAGTTTAAGGACATCACAGTCCAGTTTAAAGGCGTCATAGTCTGTGTGGTTTTGGTTCAACCGTTTGGGGATGCACCAAAAGTTATTGGTTATTGGGACCCTCCATCTCTCTGAGGACGTTGAGGAATTACAACGACATATATCAGAGGTATGAAGAGATGTACCCTATTCCCCTCCGAACGGCGGCGCACAGGACCGCGACGTATCCTGACGCTGGGATTCGGGGCAGATGCTATTTGGTTTTATCCGTCCCCCTCTCCGAAGATGCCAAGTTGATTTATGGCACCGTGTATCGGAGGTTTAGACGGATGCGGCCGATGTAGCAGACTTCGTCAGATTCCCCCTCGCTAGAGGGGTTTTTTGATCGTGGGGACGCTCTTCCCTGCAGGCGCAAGCCCCTGCAGTTAATTACGCTACCGCTTCCCGGTAACAACTTTCTCCTTCTCCAGAATTTCACTTCGTGTCGTGGGTGTTTGTTTTGTTTGTGGTTGCCCGTGGATTGTATACGGAGACTGAGTAATGCCGTCGCCCGTAGGACGTGGATTAGTCCAAATCCGTATTTACTTAGATTTGGGTTTGGTGTTTTTAGTTTAAGGATGCATTAGTCGCGTTGCGGCTAAGATCAACTTAAACGTTCGTTAAGGATACGATAGTCCTGTTTGAGACTAAGATCAACTTAACGTGATAATCCATTTAATATCTGGCCTTCGGGACTCGTCACCTCTCTAACGTCGTTGAAGGATTACAACGGCAGATGTCAGAGGAGTTCAGAGATGTACCCTTGAACCAAGGTTGATTTGGAGTTTTATAGTCCGTTTGAATGTTTAAGGATACGTTAGCCGTGTTTGGGGGCTAAGATCAACTTAAACGGGATCGTTTAGATCCGGCAAAAGAGCATTTGGAGGCTCTATTATTCCAGTTTAGGGACGTAGTGGTCCATACTCCAGTTTAGGGACGTGGTGGTCCATATTCCAGTTTTAGGGACGTGGTGGTCCATATTCCAGTTTAGGGACGTGGTGGTCCAATATTAGTTTAAGGACGTTTCGGTCCAACATTAGTTTAAGGACGTTCCGGTCCACGAGTTTAAGGACCCCGCAGTCCGTATTGATGTGTGGTCGTCGGGACCCGTCACCTCTTTGACGTCGTTGAGGAATTACAACGATGGATGTCAAAGGAGTTCGGAGATGTACCCTCGGACCGATTGTAAATTGATTTAGTAGAGCAATTTTGCTCAGTCAATTTAATTTAAGGATTTATGGCCAAAATCGGGCTAAGTCCAGTTTCAATATATTTTTTTTCTTTGGCCTGTGCTAGGGCTTTACCCCTTTTTAGTAATGCACTGCATTATTCTTGTTTTGGTCGGGCTTTGCCCTTTTCTAAATGATGCAGAGCATCTATTTTTTTGTTTGGGCTTTGCCCCCCCTTTTCAAATGCATAGCATTTTTTATTAGGCCTGTTAGGCCTTTTAATTGGGCTCTGTCCCTTTTCTTTAATAATGCAGAGCATTAAATACTCTGACAATGCCCCACGTGGCTTGTCAGGCGCTTTGCGCTAAGTAATGAGCGCAAACTCATATGGTGGTGACACGTGTCACGCTCTGGTGAGCGCAAGCGCAATAGCGCAGTGCGCTGCGCTAATGCGCTGCGCTGTTGCGCTGCTGACACGTGGTACGCTCTGATGAGTTGCGCCAATTCCAGAAAGCAAAGCTCTATTTCAAGAGCGCAAGTTGTTTTATAGCTGACACATGGCGCTCTCTCAAGAGCGCAACAGCGCAGTTTGGAAATGCAAAGCACTAAGAATCTTTTAGATTCAAGAACAGGAGTGCAGAGCACTATTTGATTTCTTGATCTAATTTAGATCAAAGAAAATAAATTTTTCTTTTTTGTTTCAAAAACCAGAGGTTCATAAAAAAGTGCAAAGCACTATTATTACTTATTTTTCTTTTTATTTAAAAATTATTGATCTTGTTCTTAGATCCATAATCTGTCCATAAGAGAATTTTCTTTTTTTCCTAAAGGTTTTTTACCTTTTGTTGTTCTTGAGGAATTCTCAAGAGTTCTCTTCTCTTTTTTTTTTTAGAAAGATGTTGATGCTTTTTAATTGAGGCCTAGGGTCCTTTTTATAGTGCCCATAAATTAGTTAAATTTGTTAAAGAGATATTTCTCTGAGTGATTTGGGGAATTTTCCCCACCGTTGGATCTTTGATCCAAGGGCTTCTGCTTTGCAGAAGAAAATCTTCTTATTTTAACAAGAACAGAAAAGATTTCTTGGAAATTTAATTCTGTTTGGCGCAGATGCCCCAGCGCATGACACGTGTCGCGCAGCGCACTGCGCAGCGCAACTGCGCTAGCGCAACTGCGCTGACACGTGTCGCGCAGCGCACTGCGCTGCGCAACTGCGTTAGCGCATATGCGCTGACACGTGTCGCGCAGCGCAGAGCGCAGCGCAACTGCGCTAGCGCATTTGCGCTGACACGTGTCGCGCAGCGCAGTGCTTGCGCAGCTGAAGCGTTGCTTCATAAAAATAGAGCTTTGCTCTGATTGGGCACGCCTTCTTGGGCGCTGCGCTGACGTATCAGCGCCTGACATGTGGCGCGTTGCGCCCGAAATTTGAAGCGTTGCTTCAAAATTTTGAATTTTGAATTTTAACAGAGCTTTGCTCTGATTGGGCGAAACAAATGCCCCCCCACCGTTGCGCTCACGTGGCGCACACGTGAGTGCAGCGGTGGCAAACTCTTGATCGTTGGATCAAGGGGTGAGCTCAAGGGGCGCAAGCGCCTTATAAATAGGACCTCTGGCCCTTAGAAAAATCTTACCGTTTTAAGATTTTTATTTTCCAGAGCTTTGCTCTCACTCAAGAACTTCAGAGCTTTGCTCATTTCTAAAGTCAGAAACTTTAGGTAAAAATTAATTTAAATCAAATTAATTTAATTTAATCTTAACCAAAGAGCTTTGCTTTCACAGATCTTTCGATCCAAAGGGATCCCCATTGGGGTTTCATAAACAGAGCTTTGCTCTCAAAACTTATAGATCTACAGGGATCTTATTCATGGGTTTTAACCCATGAACAGAGCTTTGCTCATAGATCAAGTGTGGATCTTTTAGATCTGCAAAGTGAAGAACTTATCATAAGTTTTCATGGGTTTTTCAAGGTCCCAAAAATTTTTTTAAAAAAAAAAATTTAAGTATTAAGATTTTCTGATGGATCTTTTCCATTATTATCACAGAGCTATACTCTTTTTAAGGAATTTTATTCCTTTGAGACCAGAATTTGACAAGTGTCATTCTGTGACAGAGCTTTGCTCTGAAAGAGGAGATTTTCTCCTTGTCTCTAGGGATTCTTCCCCCCCTTTTTTTTAAATGGGAATGTTTTCCTGGGGCCAACTGACAATCTCATCCAATGATGAGATTGTCTTATTAACTGACGTATTGTCATTTAGATTTTGTGGGTCCCTCTTTGGTCTCCTACTCACTGCACTGTGGTGCGGTGTAATTAATTAATTTTAATTTAATTAATGCATTTTCTTTTTTAGACGCCAAACGTTGGAATTACAATACTAACGGCTAAATTGTTCTTTTTGCAGCGATCATGTCTCTAGACACTTCATTCCCGTTCGTCCGCTCGGAGGGGGGATTTCCTGAGGCACCCTCGGACCGTGAAGTCCTGACCATGATTAGAGAATATGACCCGGAGTACAAGAAACTCCACCTTTGGGGGTCTTGGTATAACCAGATTATTATGGGTCGACGCAGCTTCACATGCGCAGTGCCGTCTGAGACCATCACGGCGATTCACTATGCTACCCCACCCTCGGTGCAGTATGCCGTGGAGTTGGTGGATTGGACATCGAAGGGTTTTCTACATCCCGCTATAGATGCGATACCGGTTCAGCGTCCTATGGTTTTGGACATCCTAGGGCGCCGTATCTGTCAGGGTGAAGCACGACCTTGGGGGCAATCTTATAACCTTGGTCTGATCCCCCGCCACCCGATTGGCTATCTGCCGTGGGTCCGGTATATCCTGTCAACGAAGAAGTCGCAGTTGATAAGATTAGGACTGTACACCGCGGTCTACGTCTCTCTTTTCCAGTATCCCACGCTCCCCACCTGGTGGTTCAAAGTTTTCTTGGAGCAATGGAATATTCCTACCCACACTTTCCTTGCCATGGATCGGGAAGTGTCAATCTCCTTGGAGGAGTTTGCGGAGGTATCTGGCTTACCAGTGATGGGGGAACATTATGAGGAGCTGCTCCTGACAGATGTGTACGTCTTTGGTGCTAGGCCGATGGTAAGGGGGGTCACACCAAAGAATGCCGTTCAACATCAATTCCCAAGCTTGATTAAAGTGTTGAACATATATGAGTCCCTCTTCGTCGAACATGGGGATCGAGGAGTTAACTTTGAGGACTTCATTGCTCGTTTCCTTTGTCCAAGCGTCATTTCATCGGAAGCTGCCAAGTTCGCCACCCTGGATGACCCCTTCGGTCTAGGTGTGGACAACCTACCGGAGAAGGATATAGATCAAAAGGGTTTTTTTCTTCCGGACTTCCCTACTATGTCATTTGCAGAAATTGCGGCCCCTGGAATGGATGAGGAGGCCTTTTTCTTGGGATTTCTTGGATTGTGGCTGGGCTGGTTTGCAATCCCAATGCACTCTAATCGGATGCGACCCTCTGTCTTTTACCCAGCCCACCGGATGGTCATCGGGGTAAAGGTAGCTGTTGGGATTGCTGGCTTGGCGCACTTATACCATGGCCTCAGTTGAGCAGCGGATGCTAATGAGCCCGAGGTACTGCATGTGGTCTTCCCGATGCATTACTTTGCATCGTGGCTCGATCTACACACAGCGGGTGTCTTTGGCATGCATAAAAGGCCCTCGTTCTTTGACAAGTGCGGTTTTCCCCGCATTATACAGCTGATCGGCGCATCAATTGTAACCCCATCACCGCGGAACGCAAGGGGCTTACTCCTTCGCCCTCACACCGTTGGAGCCGGTATGTCCTTTGTCGATAAGGTATTGACCATTGGAAAGGTGTCTACCACTGTGACGCGGCCATTACAAGATGTCTTTAAAGATGGAGCCTCAGTTTTGACGGCTCGGGAGACCCTTCACTTATATTCCATTAGACCGGGTTTCTTAGTCTTTAGGCAGAATGGTGTGGCAATTTTTATGAGGTATAACCCGCATCGTTTTGCCCAACAACTGGGCTACGATCAAGGGGTCCCCTTGGAAGCCTTCTTGCTGGAACCCACTGCCACTGAAGAAGGGATGGAGAACGCACTGCACCATTTCATGCGCCTGAATACGAGCTCTCATTTTTTTATCAATGCGCCGGCTTATGCTCCGAGACTCCTCAATATGTACAAAGACTGGTACAATCATGCAACAGGAGCAGTTATAAAGAAGGAAAGGCGACTGTTGGTCGATCGTAAGGGTGTGCCTCCAGGTACCGATCGCAACGCTCCTTTGGTCCCAAGGACCCAGTAGTTGCCCCTTTAAAAGAGGTCAGAACTGGACCATCGCGTGCGCGAAGCCCTCCACGTGACTCGTCGCTCCCTGATGTCGCAGATGCACCTGCAGCGCCCCGTGCTCTGGCGGAGACAGTGGTTGTACCCTCGCCGGAGTCTGGCGTAGGTGCGGACATCGGGACCCGTCGTCCTAAAGTGGCTGCTAAACGGAAGTCGATCCCTCGTGAGCCTAGGGTCGGAGGGCAAAAAAAAGAAGTCGCTCTTCGCTGCGGACGTCGTGTTCGGTCAGGAACCCCATGCTCCCTATGCCGAGGGCCTGATCGAATACGGGACGAACGAAAGACTAGTGATGCCGCCGCCGGACGATACAGACTTGGAAGCCGCCCTCGAAACTTCGGCGTGGTTGGCAAAGCGTGACGCGTGGCTGGCCAAGCTTGCGCAATCAGGTAACTATTAGTCGCTTTTTCTTTATTGCAACATATCCTCTTCATTGCCTTTGACTAACGCTTTTCTTTCTTTCCTTTCGACAGGCATCACTGATGAAGAAGCCATCGCCGCTTCTTTAAAGACTTTCCAGGAGGAGGAACGTCTTAGAGCGTCTATGGGCCTTAGTAAGTTTTAATCCATCAAGTCTCCATCTTCCTCGTGTTATGGTCGATCTAACCTTTCTCTTTTTATTGCAGAAACCTCAATGCCGTTCCCACCAAGCGACGCAGATGTTTTACCAGCTGCCGATGTTCCCGCTTCCTCTGGGCCACCGCAGGAGGTTCGTCTTGAAGAGCCGATGAAGGATGCCTTAAAAGCTCTGGAGGCATCCCTGAACGAGGATGACGACGCCTTGAAGGAGGCGTCACTAAGATCCATCGCAACAGCCCGGGAGGAAAGGAAGCGGCAAAGGCGTGAGGCGAAGGCGTGCCGGGCTGCCTTGGCTGCGGGAGCGGGCCCCAGCACTGCCCCTCGTGCTGATACTCCATCTGAAGAGGCCCCTGTTGCCTTATCCACTGCCCGCAGAGAAGTGGCGCGCGCAGTTCGGAGCGCAAACGGTAAATCCGCTTCAGGTAATATTTCTCTCAGAGTTTTTGTTATAAGGGTTTTTAATGTCATTGGTCCTTATATCCCTTATCTTGCAGGGCCGAGTCCGATCCAGGGGGAGGCGGAAACCGTTGATCCCAAAGAAACAGAGGAGGCGGTACCTGCCGAACTCGAGCCGACGGTGGGCAATGTCGTTGTGGCTTCGGAGCCTGAGGTGGAGGTCGAGGGGCCAGCAGCCGAGAAGGTCATTGATGCCGAACCTGAAGTGGTGGCAGATGATATGATCATTATAACTGAACGGAGGGTGGTGGTGGACGAGGCGCTTGAGGCCGGCGACCTCGTGGTGACAGTGGATGAGCCGATGGAGACGGCGGAGCTCGAAGTAGTTGCGGGTGAAATGGATACGACTCTCGGGGAAGAGTCAGTCGCTTCCTTCCAAGAATCCGGCAACGCTCCAATCATTGCCCTCCCTGCTTACGATCTCCTGCCGTCTCCTGGCGCGGTAGCACGACGACGGTCCCCATCGAGTCGGGTGATGAGGCTACGGGCGGTGGCCTTATGTCGATAGAGGAGGGAGTCGCTTCTGTTTCGGCCGGGAGCTCCTCAGGTAAACCTTAGGTTACTGTCTTTCTTATTTTACAATCCTTTCTGACAAGTTCACCTTTCTTGTAACGCAGGTGCAGCCAGCGCCGATGCCCCACTGCTCGAGGGAGCGCCTTCAACGACTGCTTTGGCGGTGGTCACCTCTCAACCCTCTCTTATACCCTCGAAGATGTTGGAAGGTATGTGTTTACAATTTATTAATCTTATCTTCTAGACGTATAATTTGTGTACTAAAGTCACACTGTTGTGTTTCCAGGAGTGCTTTTTGATCATGTATATCAGATGTTGCTCCCACACTTTTCTTTCCCATCCGAGCTTGCTTTTTCCTCTGGTGGCGTTGGTGAGTATGATTTCCGTTGACATCCTTCCTCTTTTTTTTTTATTGATGGAATTACCTCTAACCTCTTTTTCTCATCTCAACTGCAGTGCTATAGATTGAAGGAGGGGATAAGAGATCAGCTGCGCCACCAGCCCTTCCGACCTTGCCACCTGTCTCAACTGGTATAGGAACTATCACATTGATAAAGTCTTCCTTCTTTATTTTCAGAACTGTTATCTGATCACATCTTGTTTCTTTTCAGCTGTCGTTCTGATCTCGGCGCCCTTCGAATCTCGCATCATAATGCCGGCGGGTCCTTATCTGAGGAGTCTGTCTTCAAAAGGCGCCGCGAATAGTCTGCGCATGTTGAGTGACTACGTCGAGAAACTCGACGTTGAAACTCCTACATCTGCTGCAGACTTCGCTATGATGGTTAACCCGATGCTATCAATACTCGTGAACTTTCATGATGAGGGCATCGTCCCATCCTGGGTTAACCATTGTAGGGAGATCGAGGGTCGCCTATATCAGTTGGAGTCGCTGCGTCCCGCTCCCGAGGCCTTGGCTGCTAGTAATCAAAGAACAGCTTGGATTGAGCAGAGCGCTCCTTACTTCCGCTACCTCGAACAAGAAGTCATTTCAAGGCGTAAGGAGCATGGTGAGACTTCAAACAAGTCTGCCCAACTGCATGCTCGGGTGGAGGCCAACGCCGCACGGCTGAAGGTTGTCTTTGAGGGCCTCCTGCAATGTCTTTCTGAAGGGTTATCATTGAGGCAACACCTTGATGTTGTCGAGCGAGATGCACCTAGCCAGGAAGCAGCCCAGAAGGCGGCGGAGGAGCAACTTTCATCTTTCTTGCAGCAGCGAGCCCGGGTGGAAGCGGAGGTGACCGCGGCAGCCGCTCAGGAGGAGGCACAGAAGGAAGTGCGAGAGCAGCTTGTGGATCTACTAAAGACACTTCCTCCTCAGTAGATATCCATCTTTGTATCGTTTGTACTTGTAGATAAAAGGATGTGTATATATCTATTTTTTTTTCTTTGACATAATGTATCCTGTACCCGATCAAGTTTATGAATAAAAGATACACCTTTTTTTGTCATGTGTCATTTTCTCCGTCTTCTCTTTCTTTTACTATCAGCATATCACTTTAGCAAACATGGTTAACGGATGATTAGAACAAGTATCCCGATTTCCTTAAGAAATAGCGATGGCTTAGGCCGCAGTTTCGGATCTGCTGCCTAAGACTTTTCAACTCCATGAGCCGTAAGGGTCTCATAGAGATTCTTCTCCCTACGGATCGAGAGGATCTCGCAGGTGGGCTTTCTCCTTAGGAATCGTGAGGATTCCTAAGTGTTGTTTTCTCTTACAAGTCGTAAGGATCCTATAAGAGAATTTTTCCCTCTTACGAGTCGAGAGGACCCACAAGCGGTTGTTTCCCTCCTCGTCGAAATTCGACTTTGGAGAGTGAGACCCTTGAATAATATGCAAGAGACCATTTTGGATTGACTTGCAGGGTCCCATTGTTCAGGAAGCAAGTTTTTTAGTCCCTGCTGCCTGAGGCTTCATTTGCATGTTGAGACGAATCGGGAATTTCCCGCGGAGACACAGTTTCTCTGCGAGTCGACGCGAATCAGGAGGCTCTCATCAAGGAGTGTTTGTATCCGTGAGTCGAGGAGTTTGCCAGGGATTATTTGTTTCCCAAGCACCAAGGATTATTTGTTTCCTTGGGGTTTGAAACGAGTCGAGGATTCCCACGGAGGCACTGGTGGCTCTGCGAGTCGACACGAATCAGAAGGCTCTCGTCAAGGAGTGTTTGTATCCGTGAGTCGAGGAATTTGCTAGGGATTATTTGTTTCCCAAGCGCCAAGGATTATTTGTTTCCTTGGGGTTTGAAACGAGTCGAGGATTCCCACGGAGACGCTGGTGGCTCTGCGAGTCGACGCGGATCAGGAGGCTCTCGTCAAGGAGTGTTTGTATCCGTGAGTCGAGGAGTTTGCTAGGGATTATTTGTTTCCCGAGCGCCAAGGATTATTTGTTTCCTTGGGGTTTGAAATGAGTCGAGGATTCCCACGGAGGCACTGGTGGCTCTGCGAGTCGACGCGAATCAGAAGGCTCTCGTCAAGGAGTGTTTGTATCCGTGAGTCGAGGAATTTGCTAGGGATTATTTGTTTCCCAAGCGCCAAGGATTATTTTTTTCCTTGGGGTTTGAAACGAGTCGAGGATTCCCACGGAGACGCTGGTGGCTCTGCGAGTCGACGCGGATCAGGAGGCTCTCGTCAAGGAGTGTTTGTATCCGTGAGTCGAGGAGTTTGCTAGGGATTATTTGTTTCCCGAGCGCCAAGGATTATTTGTTTCCTTAGGGTTTGAAACGAGTCGAGGATTCCCACGGAGGCACTGGTGGCTCTGCGAGTCGACGCGGATCAGGAGGCTCTCGTCAAGGAGTGTTTGTATCCGTGAGTCGAGGAGTTTGCTAGGGATTATTTGTTTCCCGAGCGCCAAGGATTATTTGTTTCCTTGTGGTTTGAAACGAATCGAGGATTCCCACGGAGACGCTGGTGGCTCTGCGAGTCGACGCGGATCAGGAGGCTCTCGTCAAGGAGTGTTTGTATCCGTGAGTCGAGGAGTTTGCTGAAGACACTGGCTTCTTCGGTTGGAATGAACCGTCGAGGTTTGGCTTCGTCGTCTGACGGAGTCTTTTGGGAAAGTACGGTTCCCTCTTTGTTTACGCCCTTGGATTGTATACAGGGATCGATGTGATCTTAACTGTAGGGCCAAAGTTTTATCATCATCATTTTTTTTTTACTCATTTTCTTTATTTTGTTTCCGTGATGCTTTAACATTTCAGCTTTTATATCGCGAAGGTCGCGATTGCCTAATCATTTCGGCTATTCTTCGCGGTGCCCAATCATTTCGGCTATTTATTTTATCTTTACTCGCTGCTTTTTATTGCGAGTTGCCTCATCATTTTGGGTATTCGCATGCATACCTTTTACTTGCTGCTTTTTTTTATTGCAAGTTGCCCCATCATTTCGGCTATTTCGTATGCATGTGTGGCCTACCGGCTTTTCGCCGTAGACCTGAAATTGGACACCGATTTCGGCATCAGCACCGCTACAACTGGGATATTGCCAGGAGCGAATCATCATTTGCCTCTGTCGTTGTCGAACAAAGGAGGCTTATCGACCAGGGTTAGGATCTTGTCGACTAAGGCTTTTGACTTCATGAGCCGTAAGGGTCTCATAAAGGTATTTCTCCCTACAAGTCGTGAGGATCTTATAGGTGTATTTTCTCCTTAGGAGTCGTGAGGATCCCTAAGTGTATTGTTCCTCTGTAAGTCGTAAGGATCCTACAGGAGGGTTTTCTCCCTGTAAGTCGAGAGGATTTACAAGGGTTGTTTATAATGCGAACATATCCCTAGTCTCAAATGGGACTTAGTTAGGGAAATGTTTATTCGCACCCGTGGATTGTATACAAGGGCCAATACCGGACCACTTGTAGGGCAATATCGGAAATTGTGAGGATTGCTTAAGCACAGGTTTAGGTCTCTGTAACTTAAGACTTTCAAATCTTATGAGCCGTGAGGGTCCCATAAGAGAGTTCTCCTTACGAGTCGTGAGGATCTCGTAAGTGTATTTTCTCCTTAGGAATCGTGGGGATCCCTAAGTGTGTCGCTCCCTTGTGAGTCGTAAGGATCTCATGCGGGTGGTTTCTCTTTACAAGGTCGAGAGGACCCTATAAGTGTCCTTTAACGAGGTTGTGCCCTTTCAGGTTTTCACAAACACTCGCCGGTAGCCCTGCTGTTTTTACTCACGGAGCCCTTTCGGGTTTTCATCCATGCCCTTTTGCTTATAGACATACCGTTTTTTTTATTTTATTTTTATATGTTTTTTTTTATATCTCGTCAGCCTAAAAGATGTTGCGGTAGTAGTTTAAAGACGTTTCGTTCTGCTATTAGTTTAAGGACATTTCGGTCCGACTTTGAGAAGGTTGGCTACTGCTGATAGAGTTTGAGCTTAGGAAGATAGCGAGCGGACATAGTCGTCGTCATCTATCATTGACCTAGGCTGTGGCTCATTAAGCGTAGTATCTCTTTAGGAAGCGACCGTTTATTGGCCTGAAAAGCCTTTCACCGTGCATGTCCATGAGTAGATAGGCCCCACCCTGGTAGACCTTATCTACGATGTACGGGCCTTCGTAGTTTAGCTCGAATTTTCCCCGCTTGGCGCGATTGGGGATCATAGGCCTTTTGACCACCAGCACAAGTTCGCCTTGGCGGAATGTCCTCGGTCGGGTTAATCTTTCATATGAGCGCGTCATCTTTGCTTTATAAGCTTCCAGATTTTGTTGCGCTATGAGCCGGGTTTCATCAAGGGCGTCAAGCTCCTCAAGCCGAAGGTGAGCATTTTCTTCATCCGTTAGCTCGTAGTGAACTGTCACTCGCAGAGAGGGTAATTCTATCTCGAGGGGGAGTACTGCTTCCGTACCGAACACCAACGCGTATGGCGTTGTGTTTGTGGCTGTCTTGAATGTGGTTCGATACGCCCAAAGAGCTTCTTGCAGTCTCTCATGCCAGTCTTTCTTATTTCGGGACACTGTTTTCTTTATAATTTTCATCAAGGTCTTGTTGAAGGCCTCGGCGAGACCGTTAGCTCGTGGATTATAGACTGAGGAATATCTCTAGTCTATGTTATGCTGCTGTGCGAAGCGGCTGATTTTATGACTTCGGTAGGCTGGCCCGTTATCGGAGATGATCCGCCTCGGAGTTCCAAACCGATATATGACGTGCGTTTTGAAGAAATGGAGGATATTCTCCGTCTTTACTTCTCTCAACGGTACTGCTTCTGCCCATTTGGAGAAGTAGTCAGTCGTCGCCAGGATGAAACGATGTCCCCTAGACGATGCTGGTTCGATGGGGCCGACTATGTCAGTTCCCCACATTTCGAACGGCCAGCTAGCCACTGTTGGATGTAGTGGATTGGGATGCTGATGGATGAAGTCCCCATGAATTTGGCATGAGTGACATTGCTTCGCATATTCGAGGCAGTCCTGAATCATCGTGGGCCAGTAGTAGCCCATCCGTTTGATCTTTAACTTCATCTTTGGGCATGCTTGGTGAGAACCGCAGATTCCGTCATGAACCTCTTGAACGACTCTTTCCGCTTCGTCCGGTCCTAAGCACCTCAGCCACAGAGAATCGAATGACCTCTTGTATAGAGTATCATTGACGAAGGCGAAAGACAGAGCTCGTTTCATGAGCTGGTGTCGTGCGGACGCATCTTCGGGCATTTGGTGGGATTTGAAGTAGTCTATAAAGACCTCCCTCCAATCCTCAACCTTCTCACGGTCTTTTATTTGTAAGGTCGCTTGTTCAGTCACTCCCTTCTCTTCGGGTGATCCCGGAGGTATTTCTGCGGGGGCGAGCACCCGACGACTTTGTACCATGATTCTAACCTCATCGAGGTTCTCGTCAGCCAATTCTTTAGTGAGCTTAGCTAACGCGTCCGCTTTGCTATTTTCTGCGCGTGGTATACTTTCCAAAGTATAGGAGGGAATTTGGGTCAGCAGTTGTTGCACCTTTTCCCCGTATTTTACCAATTCCGGTTTGCATGTTTGGTAATCGCCGTTCACTTGACTGACGACTAGCTGGGAGTCCCCATATATGAGGAGGCTTTCAATTCCCATGTCAATGGCGATCTCGAGACCTGCTATCAAAGCTTCATATTCAGCTTCATTATTCTTTCTCGGTTCTGTTAAGGAGAAAGCGAAGCGCATTATTCCTCCTTGTGGGGTCACGAAGATAAAGCCTACTCCCGATTTGATCATTGGCGTACTTTGTTTGTGCTTTTTCATGGAAGATGCTCCATCGAAATAAAGCTCCCAACGGGTATCACCACTGTCGACTACGTCAAACGCATGTTTGTCTGGCAAATCGCACTTTAGGGGAGAATCGGCAGGTATCAGGTGCTCAGCAAGGAAGTCGGCGATGGCCTGGCCTTTCACTGCCTTGAGAGGTCGGTACGTTATCGAGAACTCCATTAAGAGCAGGGCCCATTTAGCGAGTCGTCTCGTCAATATGGCCTTTGACATTAGGTATTTGAGAGGGTCCACCTTTGAAATGAGATGGACTTCATGTGCTAATGCGTAATGTCTAAGCTTTGTTATTGCGAAGATCAACGCTAAGCAGTGCTTTTCAATGGGGGAGTAGTTGCTTTCTGCCCCCAGCAGAACTCGACTTAAGTAGTAGAGTGCTCTTTCTTTTCCCTGGTCATTCTCCTGCGCCCATAACGCGCCTAAAGAACCTTCGAGAGCAGTTGTATAAAGAATGAGAGGCTTTCCCTTAACCGGAGCAGCCAACACTGGCGGGTTCTGCAGGTATTGCTTAATTTCATCCAGTGCGTCTTGGCATTTTTGATCCCAGACGAATGGGGTTCCCTTCTTCATCAGGTGGCTATAGGGACGGCACTTGCCTGAAAGATTGGCTATAAATCGCCGTATATATGCGAACTTTCCTTGGAGAGACCGCAACTGTTTGAGAGTCCTCGGCGGAGGCATTTCCATGATTGCCTTGATTTTGGACGGATCTATCTCGATACCTCGGTGTCGAACGATGAATCCCAGGAATTTGCCCGAGGAAACCCCGAATGCACACTTCAGAGGGTTCATCTTCAAATTGTATTGTCGAAGACGTTGAAATACGGTCTTCAGATGCTCGAGATGTTCCTCATATGATTTGCTTTTAACAACGAGGTCGTCGATATAGCATTCGATGATTTCGTGTATAAGGTCATCGAAGATCTTCGTTATAGCCCTTTGGTAGGTGGCACCGGCGTTCTTTAAACCGAAGGGCATCACCTTGTAACAGAATATTCCCAAAAGAGTCCAGAAAGCCGTATGTTTCTGGTCTTCAGAATGCATTTTTATTTGATTATATCCTGATGAGCCGTCCATGAATGAGAAAATCTCATGCGTGGATGTATTGTCTATCATCAGTTCGGTGACTGGTACTGGGAAATCATCCTTTGGGCAGGCTTTGTTGAGATCCCGAAAGTCCACGCATATGCGCACCGTCCCATTTTTCTTCATCACTGGGACGATATTAGCAATCCATTCAGGGTATTGAACCTCCTGGATAAAGCCGGAGTCTATCAGCTTTTTGACTTCAGCGTTGATGCTCATCTAGAGCTCGAGCCGCATTCTTCTCGGCGCTTGTTTGACTGGCTTGACACCCGAGGATATCGCCAGTCTATGTACAGCAACTTCTGGATCTAGTCCCGGCATCTCGGAATAGTTCCATGCGAAGCAATCTTTATGCTGTACAAGGACGTCTTTTAACGCAGCCATCCTCTCTTCAGACAGCAGCTCACTGACGAATGTCGGTCGCGGATCGTTTATCGTCCCCAACTCAATTTTCTTGAGGTTATCTGCAGTGGTATGTATTCCATCCTCCAGTTCTTTCGGAGCTGGGGGAAATTCTGAGATCACCTCATCATTGCTGTTTTCGAGGCACCAGGGAAGGCTGTCCATGTTCTCAGATTCTTCTTGTAGTATTGTTATCATGTGACAGGTACGAATTCGCTTCCAATCCCAATGTGGAACTGGTTTTTCTTTCATGGCCTTAGGCTCGTGCTTTTGTGGTGGTGCTACCCTCCAGTTGTCGGACAGAGCGAATTTACCAAGCTGATATTGATCTTCGACCCAATTCTTGAAGGTGAAGCAATCTTCAAGAGGATGACCTACTACTCGATGGTAAGAGCAATAGTCCGAGTGTGAGGCTTCGCCTGCTTGTTCAGGGTGTTTAGACTCCGGCAATGTAAGCATTTGATGTTTCAGGGCGAGATCAAGTATTTTCTTTGTCTTGTCCCGAGGAAACGAGTATGCTCGCCCCATTTTCTTCATAAGGGATAGATCAATAACGCTCGACTCCCGTTTGCGTGGCTTCTTAGCCCTGCTTTGTTGTTGTTGAGTGCCTTTTTGGCCTTTCGACTTATTTCTGCTTTTGAACTGAGCCTTCGGCATTTTCATCCTTTACGGCCTGTTGGAGAAGGCGTTGCGTCTTGGCTTTCTCGTAGATGGCCGTCTCACGGTTGTGATCATCTCGGACCTTTTGACCAGCTTTCTTTATAAGTCTGTCCATTTGTTCCTCGAACGACGGACTGGGCTCTTTTGCATCTGGAACTTTCACTGGCTTAGGATTAGCGTCCTCCCATTGAGCATCCGCTTCTTCATCAAGGTCATACACGACGTAGCAGCCGGGTAGTAACTCTCGTTTCTTTGACCGGATATATCCAAGCCCTCTTGTTTCCATTCTCCCATTAGGCAGTTTGCGTTGGGTCCCGGGAATGTTCCAGACCCTGTCATAGAATTTGGCCTCTCTAACAGTCTGTTTGAAGGATATCCCCTGGCGTTTCAGCAGCTTCTTCAAACCCTCTGTATAATATCTGGGAAGACGGATAGGCTGAAGCCTGTCGAGCGCAGGATCTGCGCCATGCCAGATTTCTTTTTTCACATTGGTTTCTTCAGAGCGGTAAAACAGAATTGCTTTCTCGTTTTCTCGCCTGGGAGGGATATAGAATGTCCGCAGCTCTTCTACACTGTAGATATTAAGTGCGTCCAGTTCTTTATGATGTTTAGGCGGCACCATGGCGACTTGCAGACTTTGCTCTTCATCAGCGGAAGCTTGTATTGAAGGTCGAGCAGAGAATACGACATGGACCTCTGTTCATATCAGATTTTTGCATTTTTATACCGCCCAATTTTTATCACATTGCATGTCGGTAGATACTCTTGAGCCGTGTTTGCTAGTCAATTGCAGGATACAGGTTCCCGGTTCTCAAACGGAGAAATTCATGGAAAACACGACAAAAATCCGGTTCCTGCCAACTACAGATAAAACACGGTCTCCGCTCTTCATCCGTATGCTGCCAGATACCGGTTTAGGAAGACAAAATGTCAAGTCAATGTCGTTTTCAGGCACAAGGCTCAATGGTGGCACAAGATCCAAGAGATCTACGCGGCGCTCGAGACAATCATGACAAAATCTTGACAAAAAGTCCACCTTTCCTTCAACAGAAATTCTGGAAAATTCGTGAAGAAATTATGAGAAAATACATATATCAGAATGCAGTACACACCAAAACAGGCCAGGACCAAAAAGATATAGGCCCAACTCCTCTAAACGGCCGCGGAAGCGCGGCCAAAGGGGGGTTTTGGCCGCGCTTGCGCGGCCGTTCTGGCGCCAAACATACAGGTATTTTGGGGGTAGGTTGGTCTTTTCATCAGGGTTCTGGTGGTGGCCCTAGGGTTTCATGTTTTGGCCTATAAATAGCCCAGAAGTTTGTGAAGGAAAGGGTCCATTCTTGTATTTTCTTTTTCTAGGATTTAGTTCACTTGTTCTTCTTCTTCTCATCTCTTCTCCATTAACCTTGTAGTGAGCTTTATGAGGGAGGAATGATAAATAAAGAAGATCAATTTGTTACCATGCTTGTCTTACTTTTATTATAATTGTTGTAACTTTAAATTCGTTAAGTAGTTGTTGTTATTTCCTTGTTATTTCTTTCTTCTCTTTTTTCTTTATCCTTACATACGACAATGATACTTACGCTCGATCCTCGCCAAGGTGAGGTCGCAAACAGTTAGTCGTATTCTTCTAATCTCCTTCTTTCTATCTTCCTCTTTTGTGTTGTTTTATTTTTCCGTATTATGATGTGTGAGTAGTTCATTCTTGTTAGGGTAGGATAAGGGAAGTTTGAGAGAAGGAAATCTCTCTCACTCTTTCCTTGCCCAACAGCTTAAATCGACTCCCGTTAACCCAACCACAATCCGCTCCTTACGGCACCCTATCCTACATGATAGCGGTGATTCAGTAGTGAGACCGGTTGTGGTTGGATTAACCGGAGGTTATGGCTAAGAGCCAAGAACGGACGGACAAGCACCAAAAGGAAGACTTATGCGTTGGAAAGCCTAGCTTATACTCGCAAAGTCCTTCCTAGTCGTGCTAATCCCCGTTGTTGCCGATTACCGTAACACGATATTAAGAAGGGCAGCGAAAGATGTGGAGACTCCTAACTCAAACTAACCTAATCCTAACCCTAACATGCTCTCTTTAAATATCAACTCAACACTTAGATAACTACAAACAAAATCTGAACAACCGGACTTAACTCGTCGAAAAACACATAGAAAAAGATTCCCATCTCCCTGCGGACGACCCGTACTCAACCGGCTAGCTACGTGCGAAACCGTCTTGATTGCGGTATTTAGAACTAAACTTGACACGCACATATCCTAACAATCAAATGGCGCCGTTGCCGGGGAGACGGTAGTTTGTTTCTTTGTGAAATTTCGGGTTAATTTGTAAGTATAACTCTAACCGAAAAACAAAAACAAAAAAAAAAGTATATACATTGTAAACAAAACCATCTTGTTATTTTTGATTAGTTTTTGTGCAAGTGTGAAGGAAAATACAAGTTTGAGTTCAGTGGCCAAGACGCTGAAAATACGGTGTTCAAGTACAGTGCCAAAGACGTGGGAAGATAGACCCACATTTCGCGGCTACACCGCGACGAAAAAAAAAACGAAGCATCCGGCCTACTGTCAAAATCTGGAGCAGATACAGTGAGTAAATTCAAATTCAGAACATCCAGAAAACAAGAGGACACCCAACAGAACCCACACAAGAAAAATTATGCATCCAATCCTCTTTTCAGCCGCGGAACCGCGGCAATAGGGCTCTTTTGCCGCGGAACCGCGGCCACTTGGGGAGTTCTCTGTGCCAAATTTTCTGGGTAAGCTCCTCTTCTCCACTCCACTCCTCTGGACTCCAATAAATTGTATTTTCTGCAGGCTTCTTTGCGCAAATTCTTCTCCCCTTTCCAATAAACTGTTCTTGTGCAGGATTCTTTGCGCCGCAATTAAAAATTGTTTGCTGTTGATATTGTTACTGTTTTGCATTCTTTAATACGGACTTAAGGGGCTTGAAACCAATCCAGATTGGGTGGGGATTTCATCACCCTTCCCAGGACCCCGGAAATCACTAAAGCATATGCATTGTCCATTGTAAATTTAAAAAATACTAGACTTCAGCCCTAAGGACTTCGCGCTCATTAGGAGAAGATAAACCTTGTTTAGAACCTTGCTTAACCGTATATTGTTTACGGGGTGTCTAGGAAAGTGTTAAAGGCGCAACCGCCGAAAGAGAAAGGGTTATTTAATTAAGGAACTTCGCGAAAGCGTTGGACAACCTCCCCTTATCTCTGCACTTACCTGGCCTCGTGATCAGTGTATTTTTAAGCTTGTTTCTCGACACTGTTTAACTTCGACAATCAAGTTCAGGAGCAGGTCTAGTAGACCTAGGTTACCCTAGATCTAGGTGTGATTGTGCATATCTTGTTTGTGATTGCTTAAGCCGTATTTCCGTACATACTTCTGTAAATCTCTTTCTAAAAAAAAAAAAAAAGAAAAAATCAAAAACTTTTATAAAAACTTGCCCTTTTGTCGCCAAATCCATTTTCACCCAACACCCATCGCCTGTCTTCATTGACGTTTTCTTACCCTCACCTTCTCCGCTTTGACTATACTAAACTCGTTTAGTGTATGTCCGCTTGGACTCGGGACACTAGCGCCCGTCTAGTCCGCGTTACGTTAGTCGCGACCGACTACGCGATCGACTCCGAAGTCGATACTCCGTCCACTCCTCTTTCACCCCTTCCTTTGCCGGCCAACTCCGACGTTGACCGGAATTCTGTGCATACATCTTCACCTTCACCTTCACCTTCACCAACCTCTTCTTCCGCGATGTCGGGATTTATTCCAAACATCTCGTTGACCACCCCTGGATTGGCTCCACCTCCTATGGAGACCAATCTTCCACCACCTCCGCCTGTTGTAGCGCCGCAGCGAATTGCGCTCCAGGATCGTTTCTACCCTACCCGTTCTGCACTTCCAACCTGCCTTTCTCTTCCTCCGGCCAATGGGGACAACTTTGAAATTAAGCCCCATTTCATCAACATGCTTCCACGTTTTCATGGGCTTGAATCTGAAGATGCCTATATCTTCATAAACAAATTTCAAAATGTCTGTGCCATGATGAAAACGACCCAGCTGTCGGACGATGCTATACGTCTACGGGTCATTCCGTTCACTTTATGCGATCTCGCAGAAAAATGGCTGTATAGCACCGCTTCCCACTCAATCACCAGCTGGGATGAGTTTGTTAAAGCGTTTCTGAAAAAATTCTACCCAAATCATAAGACCGCAAGAATTCGAAATGAGATCAACCAATTCTCCCAGCTTCCTTCTGAACCCTTCTGGAAGTGCTTTGACCGATACAAAGACCTTCTTGTTCAGTGTCCTCACCACGGTATAGAGAAATGGCAACTCTGCCAAACCTTATACGAGGGACTGAACCCAGCAACGAAGCAGTTGCTGGAAACCATCTGTCAGGGCCACTTCCTATCCAAATCTGACGAGGAAGCGTGGCAGTTCTTTGACGATCTTGCGGAGCAAACGCTACAGTGGGAGAGCACCAGACCGACTCCTTCTTCTTCTTCTCCCTCCACTTCTACCGGTCAGTCTAGGGTAGGAATTCACCAGCTTGATGTCTCTATTGCGATGAGAGCTGAAATGGCTGCTATCACAAAAAAGCTTGAAGCAATAGAGAGCAAATTTTCTTCTCCTACTCCTGCCCCTGTTCTCCCCCTTCGTACCATCTGCGCTTGTTGTTCCGATCCGTCCCACTTGACTGAAGAGTGTCCTTACAATCCACCCTCGCAAGGACAGGATCAGGTTAATGCATTCCAGCAAAGACCGAGGAATGATCCATACTCTTCCACCTTCAATCCCGGTTGGAGGAACCACCCCAATTTCGCCTGGAATCAGAATCAGAATCAATTCCAGGGCAACAATTTCCAAAGGGCCCCTCCACCGCAACAACAAGCGCAACAACAAACTCAGTATCAGCAGCCCTTCCAACCCCAGCCTTACCAAAACCAGACGAACAACTTTGCACCGAACAATTCCTTTCCACCAAACAACTTTGTTCCGTCAAACAATGATAAGGTTTCCTCGCTCGAGCGAAGTCTGGATGCGTTTGTTAAACAATCAACTCAATCCACCGCCAACATCCAGTCTTCGATTCAATCTTTAGTGCAACACACCGCCGCACACGGGCAGAGCATCAAGACCATCGAAGCCCAGATTGCACAGCTGAACGCGGCCTTGAGCGAGCGAGAGAAGGGGAAGCTCCCGTCCCAGCCACTTCCAAATCCCGGCCACCCACATAATGCACATGTTGCTCTTGAACAACAAAACCATAATGTGAGTGCCGTGACCACACTGAGATCAGGGAGGGTGCTGCAAAACAACATTGGCAAGCAAATCAACGATGACACCCCGGCCGCTTCTTCTTCTTCTTCTTCTTCTCCTGCTTCTTCTTCTTCGTCTTCCGAGCCTATTCTCCGTTCTTCACAAGGCTCTCCTTCCTCTTCTTCTCTAAACGGACCCGCTTCTCACTCCACGAAAACACCTATTCTGGGAACCGTTCCAACTCCAAAATCTCCTCCTCCAGCATTAGACTCAACCAATTTTCAAAATGTTCCATTTCCAAACCGGTTGAGGTCTAACAAACAAAATCCACAAATGGAGAAGATTTTGGAGTTATTCAAGCAAGTTAACATTAACATTCCTCTTTTAGATGCTGTCCAACAAGTCCCTTCTTACGCGAAAATCTTAAAGGACTTGTGCACGAAAAAGAGGAAGTCTCAGGTACCCAAGAAAGTTTTCTTGGCTAGTGCTGTGAGTGATGCCCTTACCCAATCTTTACCACAAAAACGGAAGGACCCTGGCTGTCCTACGATTTCAATTACTATTGGGGATAAGAACATCAACCGCGCACTATTAGATCTTGGTGCCAGTGTTAACTTGCTTCCGTATTCAGTATACGAGCAATTAGGCGTCGGAGAGCTGAAACCTACACACTGCACTCTCCAGATGGCCGACCGATCGATCACCCATCCTAGGGGTGAGCTAGAGGATGTGTTAATCAAAGTCGGGGACTTCATATTCCCCGTCGACTTCATTGTCTTAGATACACAGCCTGTAGCTAACCCCCGGAATCAAATTCCGGTGATACTCGGTCGCCCATTTCTCGCAACCTCAAATGCTGTGATCAATTGTCGCAATGGTTCAATGAACCTCTCTTTTGGAAATATGACAATTGAACTCAACATTTTTAGGTTGGGGAATCAGCCCGCCGAACCTAATGCTCATATACTGGATGTTTGCTCGATCCAGGAGATCACACCAGAAGAGTGTGAATTCGAGGAGTTTCTGTTTGAACACGATGATCTTGACGCCACTAGTGCGTTTCTCTTCGAACCTGCTGCTGCTTCTGCGTCCGACAACGAATACGAGTGTTTCACGTTCTTGCACGATCTTAGCCGCACACAACCCGAGTTTGAATCTTTTGACTTTCCGGATGAGTTACCTGAAACATCCAACTCGGTTGCCTACACTCGCTTTGAACCTTTGCTGGAGTCCTTTGAGTTCGAGACCTTTGCACCGGTCTTGCCTTCCATCATTTCACCTCCAACGCTCGAACTCAAGCCGTTGCCGTCTCACCTTAAGTATGCTCACTTAGGTGAGAACGAGACCCTCCCTGTCATCATTTCGGCTTCTCTAGCTCCAGAGCAAGAGAAAGCCCTTCTCGCGGTCTTGCACAGCAACAGGCAAGCTTTTGGCTGGTCCATGGCGGACATCAAGGGGATTAGTCCCCTGATCGTTGAGCATCACATTCATCTGATGGATGATGCCAAACCAGCCCGGGATCCACAAAGACGTCTTAATCCAGTCATGAAGGAGGCTGTGAAGAAGGAGATCGTCAAATGTCTAGATAGTGGTATCATTTACCCTATCTCTGATAGCCAGTGGGTTAGCCCCATTCACGTTGTCCCCAAGAAGTCGGGCATCACGGTCATAACCAACGAGGCGAATGAGTTAATCCCTACTCGCACCCAAACCGGGTGGCGAGTTTGCATTGATTACAGAAAACTCAACGCTGCAACGCGGAAAGACCACTTTCCGCTACCTTTTATTGACCAGATGCTCGAACGATTGGCCGGACATGAGTACTACTGCTTTCTTGATGGCTACTCTGGCTATAATCAAATTCCCATCGCCGAAAAAGACCAGGACAAGACCACTTTCACTTGTCCTTTCGGCACGTTTGCATATCGACGCATGCCCTTTGGGTTATGCAATGCGCCCGCTACCTTCCAGCGGTGTATGATGGGGATTTTCTCAGACATGGTGGAGAAATTTCTGGAGATTTTCATGGATGACTTCTCCATTTTCGGCGATTCTTTTGACGAGTGTCTGCTGCATCTCGACGCTGTCCTTACCAGATGTAAGGACAAGAATCTCACTTTGAACTGGGAGAAATGCCACTTCATGGTGCGCGAAGGTATTGTCTTAGGACATATCATCTCGCAAAATGGCATAGAGGTTGACAAAGCAAAGATTGAGGTCATTTCCAATCTGCCTCCTCCCCGATGCGTCAGAGATATCCGAGCCTTCCTTGGCCATGCCGGTTTCTATAGACGGTTTATCAAGGACTTTAGCAAGATTGCTAGGCCCTTGACGCTTTTGCTGGCCAAGGACACGCCTTTCACCTTCGACTCGCGCTGTGTGACTGCATTCGAGTCACTGAAACGCTCACTCACTTCTGCTCCCGTTCTTTCTTCCCCTGACTGGACGCACCCATTCGAGATTATGTGCGATGCATCCGACTTTGCCATTGGTGCTGTCCTTGGACAGCACATCAACAAGATGCCGCATGTAATCTATTACGCGAGTCGAACCCTGAACGACGCCCAAATCAACTATACAACAACAGAGAAGGAATTCTTAGCTGTTGTATTTGCTCTAGAAAAGTTCAGGCCCTACCTCATCGGCTCTCCAGTCATTGTCTACACTGACCATTCAGCTCTGCGCCATCTTTTTGCGAAGAAAGATGCCAAATCTCGGTTAATCCGTTGGATCCTCTTGCTTCAAGAGTTTGACCTTGTCATTAAGGACAAACGAAGATGTGAAAACGTGGTTGCCGATCATCTCTCGCGACTTCCTTCTTCGCCTTCGCTTCCAATTCCGATCAATGACGTTTTCCCGGATGAACAACTCTTGACAGTATCATGCGAACCCTGGTTCGCAGATATTGTGAACTATTTGGCCACGGGATTACTACCGACCGAATGGTCGAGTCAGGACAGACTTCGCTTCTTATCCCAAGTAAAACACTTTTACTGGGACGAACCCTACTTGTTCAAGTACTGTCCCGACCAGATTATTCGTCGGTGTGTCCCAGATGAGGAATTCAAGAGTGTGCTGTCATTTTGCCACGACCAAGCATGTGGCGGGCATTTTGGGCCCAGAAAGACAGCTGAGAAGATCTTGCAATGTGGTTTCTACTGGCCACAACTTTTCAAAGACGCTCACGATTATTGCAAGACTTGCTCCCGGTGCCAACACATGGGCCGGATATCCCGGAGGAACGAGATGCCGCTCCAACCGATCTTGGTTGTGGAGATTTTCGATGTTTGGGGGATAGACTTCATGGGGCCGTTTCCCAACTCTTTTGGGAACTTGTACATCCTTCTAGCTGTTGATTACGTCTCTAAATGGGTCGAGGCTGTGCCCAGCCGAACTAACGACAACAAGGTTGTCGTTAGGTTCCTTAAAGAAAACATTTTCTCACGGTTTGGGCACCCCCGAGCGATCATTAGCGACAATGGAAGTCATTTCTGCAATAGGACTTTCGAGGCCTTGATGCGGAAATACTCCATTAATCATAAGCTTTCTACGCCCTACCACCCCCAAACCTGCGGGCAGGCCGAAGTTTCAAATCGGCAAATCAAGCAGATACTGGAGAAAACGGTTTCCAAGAACCGTAAGGATTGGTCTTTGAAACTCACTGATGCCCTTTGGGCATTTAGAACCGCTTATAAGACCGACCTTGGCATGTCTCCCTATCGGCTTGTGTACGGAAAAGCCTGCCACCTTCCTGTCGAAATCGAGCATCGCGCGTTTTGGGCGATAAAGGAGCTGAATCTGTCTCTGGAGGACGCGGGCAGCCATCGGAAGCTGCAGCTGAACGAACTGAGCGAGCTTAGGGATGAGGCTTACGACAATGCGGTTGTCGTTAAGAATCGAACGAAGGTGTTTCATGATAAACACCTTGTGCGCAAAACCTTCGTACCTGGTCAGCAGGTACTTCTTTACGACACCCGACTTCACTTCCATCCTGGAAAGCTCCGATCTCGCTGGAAAGGGCCGTATTTTGTGCGGAATGTGTATCCGCAGGGCGCTGTGGATTTGGAAAATCCAAAGGACGGTTCACTCTTCAAAGTGAACGGACACCGATGCAAACCGTACCTTAGCGCCGAACCAACAGAGGAGCTCCTGTTCTTACAGGAGCCGGTTTACCTTGCTTGATCTTCCTCTGCCTACCTCCAAACTTCGGTTATCCAGCCAAGAACAGTGGACACTGTTCCAAATAAGTTTGGGGGTATGTACAAACCATTTTGTTTATATTCTTGTATATTCTTTTTCTTTTCTTTCAAAACAAAAACAAATAAAAATTGTGTATCGCTAACCAACAATTTTGAACCTTCAAACTACTCTCTTCATGCAATGACAGTGAGGACACTGTCCAGTTTAAGTTTGGGGGTACACTCGGTACACATTTCTTACCTTCGCATTCATATGTATATTTTGCATCTGCATATTAAAATCCAGAAAATCCATAAAAATTTGAAAATTTTCCAAAAATATAAAAACTTTTTGTCAAGTTAGCTTGTGGAAGAACTCTGATTCAACATTCGACGGTTTTTTGTTTGATAAAATAGGAATAACTAGATCTTATGTTTGGATTTTGAAAACCTGAAAGATAACTCTCCTTTGAAGTTAACTATAGCTGATATACGTCTTTACATCACACTACACGTATCGTGAGTTTTGGGAATTAGATGACAAGTCTTTCATGTTCAAACTTTTAAACAGATAAATGATTTTCTGAGAATCAAATAGGTTTGTTCTGAAATAAGTAATGACAAGAATAGTTTATGAAGTAAAGCGAATATGAAGGAATGTTATTGATGCCGTAATAGGAGCTAAGTCTGAAAAATAACCCATCTAAAACTTGATTGGAATGATTACACACCAAACCCACTAGACACGTCTTTTATCCAAAAAATATTTGAACTGCCGGTTATATTTCCGTTCGTATTAAATCATCTGATTTTCACGCCAAACTGTCTTTTGTTTTTGGACCTAGGTAACTTGAGTAATTAAGTCCGCTGGGGTGTTTCTACACCTAATGCCCTAAAACCAACTGGTTTGGGTGCATTGGCCCAAAGCTCGCTAAGAAGCCTAGAAAGTCCAGTTTAAAGCAAAGTCAAGCAAGTGTTCTCTCCGAGTTAAAATTCCTAACGGTTCTTTGTGTGAGAATAATCTTGATAAAAGACAGGCTTTTAAAAAAAAAAATTTTTAACGGAGATATGAAGGTTTTACTCTTTGATAAAGACTATTGCACGTTCACAGTGGTGTGTATGAAATGAAAACAAGAAAAAGGTGGAGTGAAAAATACGACTTAGTTTCCTGTTAAGGAAGATAGAAATTCTAAAGTTGAAACCTTACTGCAAAACGAAACTTGAAAAATGCTTAACTCATTATAAAACTTATGTGATCCTTTTAAAATTGTTATCTGGGCTTTATTGTGCGACATGATGACTCTAATCGATCCTTCTGGAACTTAACGACACTATCCGCACTGCACGTAAAGACATATAAAATCTGTAGTTAAATAAGATGTGAGGTGTGAAAAATAAAGGTTCGATAGTCTAGACTAAGGATTATAGAATTGTTATTTTCTAAAACAAAACTTTAGGGTTTGAAACTTAGTCATTTTTACAAACCAACTTGACCGGATTTTGTGGGTAGTATCCGCTGAAAACCCTCAGGAGACAACACTCCTCCTACTAGGGACACCTAGAGGTTTAACGGCTTGTTGCACATGCTCAGTGCAATCGCGTTCCCTGCGAAAGTGAGGTTAGGAAATTTTTGTGAATAAATGGACTTTGCTCGGGACGAGCAAATGATAAGTTTGGGGGTATTTGTTCATATCAGATTTTTGCATTTTTATACCGCCCAATTTTTATCACATTGCATGTCGGTAGATACTCTTGAGCCGTGTTTGCTAGTCAATTGCAGGATACAGGTTCCCGGTTCTCAAACGGAGAAATTCATGGAAAACACGACAAAAATCCGGTTCCTGCCAACTACAGATAAAACACGGTCTCCGCTCTTCATCCGTATGCTGCCAGATACCGGTTTAGGAAGACAAAATGTCAAGTCAATGTCGTTTTCAGGCACAAGGCTCAATGGTGGCACAAGATCCAAGAGATCTACGCGGCGCTCGAGACAATCATGACAAAATCTTGACAAAAAGTCCACCTTTCCTTCAACAGAAATTCTGGAAAATTCGTGAAGAAATTATGAGAAAATACATATATCAGAATGCAGTACACACCAAAACAGGCCAGGACCAAAAAGATATAGGCCCAACTCCTCTAAACGGCCGCGGAAGCGCGGCCAAAGGGGGGTTTTGGCCGCGCTTGCGCGGCCGTTCTGGCGCCAAACATACAGGTATTTTGGGGGTAGGTTGGTCTTTTCATCAGGGTTCTGGTGGTGGCCCTAGGGTTTCATGTTTTGGCCTATAAATAGCCCAGAAGTTTGTGAAGGAAAGGGTCCATTCTTGTATTTTCTTTTTCTAGGATTTAGTTCACTTGTTCTTCTTCTTCTCATCTCTTCTCCATTAACCTTGTAGTGAGCTTTGTGAGGGAGGAATGATAAATAAAGAAGATCAATTTGTTACCATGCTTGTCTTACTTTTATTATAATTGTTGTAACTTTAAATTCGTTAAGTAGTTGTTGTTATTTCCTTGTTATTTCTTTCTTCTCTTTTTTCTTTATCCTTACATACGACAATGATACTTACGCTCGATCCTCGCCAAGGTGAGGTCGCAAACAGTTAGTCGTATTCTTCTAATCTCCTTCTTTCTATCTTCCTCTTTTGTGTTGTTTTATTTTTCCGTATTATGATGTGTGAGTAGTTCATTCTTGTTAGGGTAGGATAAGGGAAGTTTGAGAGAAGGAAATCTCTCTCACTCTTTCCTTGCCCAACAGCTTAAATCGACTCCCGTTAACCCAACCACAATCCGCTCCTTACGGCACCCTATCCTACATGATAGCGGTGATTCAGTAGTGAGACCGGTTGTGGTTGGATTAACCGGAGGTTATGGCTAAGAGCCAAGAACGGACGGACAAGCACCAAAAGGAAGACTTATGCGTTGGAAAGCCTAGCTTATACTCGCAAAGTCCTTCCTAGTCGTGCTAATCCCCGTTGTTGCCGATTACCGTAACACGATATTAAGAAGGGCAGCGAAAGATGTGGAGACTCCTAACTCAAACTAACCTAATCCTAACCCTAACATGCTCTCTTTAAATATCAACTCAACACTTAGATAACTACAAACAAAATCTGAACAACCGGACTTAACTCGTCGAAAAACACATAGAAAAAGATTCCCATCTCCCTGCGGACGACCCGTACTCAACCGGCTAGCTACGTGCGAAACCGTCTTGATTGCGGTATTTAGAACTAAACTTGACACGCACATATCCTAACAATCAACCTCATCCTCCGAATCGCTACCAAAGACCAATGTAGGAGTGGACGGTCCTGGCTTGTTATGTTGGGGCGGACCCGAATAAACGATCTCCTCTTCTTCCTCGGTATCACTGCCGAAGACAGGGATGGTGGCGTTAGTTTTATTCTCCGGCTTGTGACATTTCTCCGTGTCTTCGAAATCCGGCAAGAAGTATTTGGCATCTTCGTATTTGCGGACCTCGTTCACAGAGAACGGGTTCAGTTCTCCCATCACGGTATACTCGAAACCATCCTTAAAATACTTCATACACTGATGTTGTGTAGAAGGGATGATGTTGTACTCGTGTAACCATGGTCGGCCGAGCAAAGCGTTGTAGCATGTCTTGGCGTCTATGACGTGGAACTTAATGTCCATGACGAGTAGCCCGAAGCGTAGCGTCAGTATCACAGATCCAAGAGTCTTTGACGATTGGGAGTCGAACCCAGAGATGGTGATCTTGTCCCGAGCAAGGTGCTGGACGCTCATGCAGATTTCCTTCAACACCCGCACGTTGAGTAGGTTAACAGACGACCCATTATCGATCAGGATTTTGCCTATCTTTATATCATGACAGTATCCCGAGACATAGAGAGGGCGATTGTGTTCGCACGTCCCAAGTAGAAGGTCTTCATCGCCAAAAGTGACATCGGCCGTGTGCACTTCCTCCAATTCATCCTTTATCTTTTCCTCGGCCAAGCATGCTTGGAATTGTTCCGGGTCTTGGAGCGCCTTAATCAACGAATCTCTCGCCTCTTTTGATAGCAAAAGGGCGTCAAGAATGCTGAGCTGTGAGGGCAGCTTCCTCAGATGCGCCAAAACGTTGTAGTCTACCTTATTTCTCTTCGGCGGGTTCTTAGCGTTTAACTCTTCCGCCACTTGGTCATCTAAGATGATATCTTCAGAGACCTTTTCTTTCCCTTTATCTTTTCTATTAAAGGGTCCGAGGTTCTTTTCAGGCAGCGTCCGATTCCGTAACCGGATATTTTCGCAGACCTCCGGTTCTTCTTCTTTTCCTGAAGCGGACTCTTTAAAGAGAGGGGCAAGTTCTAGCTCTTCATCAGAATCACTCCCGAATGTAGGCACTTGTGATCCACCGGTGTTAACCACGTAACAATCGTCAGCAGTTCTTTTAAGCCTTTCGGTCATATTTCTTTGCTCTCGACGAGCTTTACGTTTTTCCCGCTTAAAGCGTTGTCGACGAGCAACATATCCTTGCCACCATCTATCGAAAGCTTTGCACTCTTCAATGGGGTGCGAAATCTTCCGATGATATAAGCAATACGAGGGGTGCGTTTCCACATCACCGGCGATGTTTCCTTCAGAGGATGGTAGCTTCATGCCCATTGATATGGCCTTAGCGAACTTTTTCCTCATCTTGAATTGGCTTTTGTCGGTAGCGGAGGTGTTTTGCTCCGGCGGGATCGTCTCAGCTCCTTCATCAAGTCGCTGGCGCTTGGCCCTTTCAAACATAGCCACCTCGCGCTCCCGATCAGCTTTACTTTTCAACCGAGCTTCATTAAGGAATGCGTCGATTATTTCCTCTGGTGGCCCCAGAACTTTTGGTTCAGGATCTGCCCCCAGCTTTTCGGTGCAAGGAGTCTCCTCATCGTTCGTGATCGAATGGGAAATCATATGACAGCTCGCGACGCATTCTTCAGCTTCATCTGACGAACTTTCTCCCTCTCCTTCCTCTTGAAAGACGTGGTTGAGGAACTCTTGGAGCGTAATGGGAGTCCGTGTCTTTTGGTTGTATTCATCCAGCGCGTCAATTCGCTTTTGTAAGTCCGTGCGCTTGTCACCAGGCTTCACGGGCTTCTTAGATTTCTTCTTCTTCTTTTTCGAAGATTTTGACGGCTGGCTGCAAGTGCTTGAACCGCCACCATCGGTCCTTGGAGTTGGACGTGGTTTCAACATCCCTTCAATGACCTACGGTTCCAACGGGTTCTTCCACTCGATCGCTGGACATGTTTGAAGATCGTTTAGCATCCTCTTTGTCTTGGCTGATAATACGACCTCCAAAGGAGCTTCTTCAATGACGGAGCATGTTGCCCCCAGCGTATTCGTCCCCTTAGAGGTGTGGGGCTGCGGGGGATTCACCTTCCATTTGTCAGATAACGCGAACTTGCGCTGTCGGTACTGGTTTTCAAGCCAATTCTTGAAAACGTAGCAATCTTCGATCGGATGGCCTAGTACTCGATGATAAGGACAGTAGTTGGGCTCGTTGACGTCACTTGGTTGCAACGGACGTTTTGGATCCGGCAAATTTATGAGTCTGTTGCGCAACGCCAGCTCGAATAACCTCCTCGTTTTATCACGGGGAAAGGAATAAGAACGTCCCATCCTATCCTCAAGGGGCACGTACGGTCGCGTATTATTTTGACGAGCAACCGGCTTCGAGTCGCTCAGTTGTTGTTGAGCATTAGCGACGACGATCGCTTTTCCCTTTCCTTTGTCATTTCGGGTGTCTGGCCTTGGAAGAGGGGGTTTATGGCCCATTTGATCCATTTGCGCTAGTTTGTCAATCAAAGTCTGGAAGGTAGTCGACTTGAAAAACATCATAAACTGCGAGATGGTTGCTTGTGGATCGAGGGTTCCCACAAACATACCCACCGCGGGAGCTTCTTCAATGCGCTGCTCACACTTTGACCATAAGTTCCGCCATCGTATAGCGTACTGAACCCACGTCTCGCCGGGTTTTACCCTGGCGTTAATCAGTGCTGTCATCGGGGTACGTTCACCAGCGCTTGCAAAACGCTGAGTAAACAACAGCTCCATCTCCGCGAAGGTTTTAATAGAGTCATTCGGGAGCTCAGAGTACCATTCGAACGCCGTATCCGATAAGCTTCCAACAAACTGGCGAAGTAAAAGCTTGTCATCTCTACCGGTATTGCCGCAGAGTGCCCTGAACTGGGCAACATGCTGGTGCGGATTGCCCGTCCCCTTATAGACATGGAACTTAGGAATTGTGTAACCGGGTGGGTACTTGATTTGATCGTACCAACTTGGATATGGCCGCCCCGTTTTCACGACCTGGCCGGCTGTTTCGGTTGCATGATGAACCCGTATTTGCTGGGCGATGTATTCATCCAAATCAGCTTTGGAGATTGTGTCCTCTTTAGCTGTGGACAGAACTGGTGGAGGATTCGACGTCTCTCCCCTATCATCTTCAAGGATGATCGGGGGATCTTCAGCAGGTGGATCTTGTTGAATCATCATACCCACCATATCCTGGAACAGGAGGGCCATTTTCTTTATGTTGGCTGCCTGCTCCGCAGCTTCTTTATCTTTCTTCTCCAGTACGCGACGAAGGAATTCAGCGTCCGTTTCTTGTTCTTGACGCCCGTCCGAGGATGTTTCAGGGGTTTCTTTTGGCCCTGTAAGTGCGGCCATAGCGTTCATCATTTCTTGGAGCTTCTTCTGCTGCTCCTGAGCCTTGGTCACTGACCTCGTGTGCGGTCTATGACCTGTTGATATGCGGCTATCTTCTTTTCCCGATGCCATGTAAACCGTATGAACTGTTATGCCCCCTGGCTTAGGGCGTTTAGGTTCACTATTTTTAACTTTTGCCGCTGACGCGGGAGTTTTCTCTGGCCTCCTTCTTTTGTGGGTCGTTGAGGTTGAAGGAACCGTTGAAGTGGGCATCCTAGCAGCTGCTGTCCCCCGTTGTTTAATGGGACGGTCCTTGTCTTTTTCAACCTTCGCCTTTTTTTGGTGACGAGAGTGACCTGGGTCAATCACGGAGTCTTGAACCCTCCTCCAAACTTTATACATTTTTGAGGACAGCCGTTGAGGGGGCTGTTCTTACTTCGTTTCTGAAACTCTCTCCGCAGGTGGAGGAGATCTCTTCAGTGTAGCGGTTGGGGAGTTCTTCCGTACCCTCCTCAGCAGTTCAAAGCTGTTCCCGGTTGGGATAGCAGCGTTGACTTCCACCACTGGAGCCGGTAGAGTTAGCCCTAAGGGAGAGTTGCCCCCTGCCTTCCTCACTCGTTGCCAATGGCGACGTCGAGCATGGCGAGCCGTTGGGATTGGCTCAGAGATTGAGATAGTTTCTTTTTGCCCCCTGTCTGAATGAGGCGCCGCCGGTGTTAATCTCTTAAAGACTGAGGTTGTCTTCTGAGGGGTGATATTCAACCTGCCGAAGACGGATCCCTGAGCAGATGCAGGAGCAGGAATCGTCAGTCTTGAAAAGACAGACTCTTTGATAGGGGAAGCCGCCTTGACGACTTCTGGGGCAGCAGTTATTGCCTTCCTTTGGACAGCCATTTTAGAGTTCAGATTTAGCCTGGTGAAAACAGAGGCTGTCGGTTTGATAGCGGGCGATCCGTCGACAAGGGCCGCAGTAATTGAAAGTCGATCGAAGACCGACTTCTTAGGAGCTTCTTGTCCGGGCATAGGAGTGCTAAAGCTCATTGGCGGGAGCATGGTCCCGAAGAAGAGCCCAGTGGTGGCTTGAGTTACCTGTTCCACTGGCATGGTGAACAAAGAAGCCGCTTGGGGCCCGTAGGTTATGCCCCCAGTTGAGGCCGGACGCGAGCTGCAACCGTAGTTGGAGCACTTTGAACAGGTTGAGGCCATCGATGCTTGTTTTCTTTTCTGCACCAAATGAGAGACCAAATCTTAGCAAACTTGAAATCCACAGGCAACCATTTTTAATGAACCGCGATTGGTTCGCGAAGACGACACACGAAGTGTGGAGTGGAAAGAGGAAAAGGTCCCACCGGGCGTGCCAGAATCTGTTCCCCTCCGAACGGCGGCGCACAGGACCGCGACGTGTCCTGACGCTGGGATTCGGGGCAGATGCTATTTGGTTTTATCCGTCCACCTCTTCGAAGATGCCAAGTTGATTTATGGCACCGTGTATCGGAGGTTTAGACGGATGCGGCCGATGTAGCAGACTTCGTCAGATTCCCCCTCGCTAGAGGGGTTTTTTGATCGTGGGGACGCTCTTCCCTGCAGGCGCAAGCCCCTGCAGTTAATTACGCTACCGCTTCCCGGTAACAACTTTCTCCTTCTCCAGAATTTTACTTCGTGTCGTGGGTGTTTGTTTTGTTTGTGGTTGCCCGTGGATTGTATACGGAGACTGAGTAATGCCGTCGCCCGTAGGACTTGGATTAGTCCAAATCCGTATTTACTTAGATTTGGGTTTGGTGTTTTTAGTTTAAGGATGCATTAGTCGCGTTGCGGCTAAGATCAACTTAAACGTTCGTTAAGGATACGATAGTCCTGTTTGAGACTAAGATCAACTTAACGTGATAATCCATTTAATATCTGGCCTTCGGGACTCGTCACCTCTCTAACGTCGTTGAAGGATTACAACGGCAGATGTCAGAGGAGTTCAGAGATGTACCCTTGAACCAAGGTTGATTTGGAGTTTTATAGTCCGTTTGAATATTTAAGGATACGTTAGCCGCGTTTGGGGGCTAAGATCAACTTAAACGGGATCGTTTAGATCCGGCAAAAGAGCATTTGGAGGCTCTATTATTCCAGTTTAGGGACGTAGTGGTCCATACTCCAGTTTAGGGACGTGGTGGTCCATATTCCAGTTTTAGGGACGTGGTGGTCCATATTCCAGTTTAGGGACGTGGTGGTCCAATATTAGTTTAAGGACGTTTCGGTCCAACATTAGTTTAAGGACGTTCCGGTCCACGAGTTTAAGGACCCCGCAGTCCGTATTGATGTGTGGTCGTCGGGACCCGTCACCTCTTTGACGTCGTTGAGGAATTACAACGATGGATGTCAAGGGAGTTCGGAGATGTACCCTCGGACCGATTGTAAATTGATTTAGTGGAGCAATTTTGCTCAGTCAATTTAATTTAAGGACTTATGGCCAAAATCGGGCTAAGTCCAGTTTCAATATATTTTTTTTCTTTGGCCTGTGCTAGGGATTTACCCCTTTTTAGTAATGCACTGCATTATTCTTGTTTTGGTCGGGCTTTGCCCTTTTCTAAATGATGCAGAGCATCTATTTTTTGTTTGGGCTTTGCCTCCCCTTTTGAAATGCATAGCATTTTTTATTAGGCCTGTTAGGCCTTTTAATTGGGCTCTGTCCCTTTTCTTTAATAATGCAGAGCATTAAATACTCTGACAGTGCCCCACGTAGCTTGTCAGGCGCTTTGCGCTAAGTAATGAGCACAAACTCATATGGTGGTGACACGTGTCACGCTCTGGTGAGCGCAAGCGCAATAGCGCAGTGCGCTGCGCTAATGCGCTGCGCTGTTGCGCTGCTGACACGTGGCGCGCTCTGGTGAGTTGCGCCAATTCCAGAGAGCAAAGCTCTATTTCAAGAGCGCAAGTTGTTTTATAGCTGACACATGGCGCTCTCTCAAGAGCGCAACAGCGCAGTTTGGAAGTGCAAAGCACTAAGAATCTTTTAGATTCAAGAACAGGAGTGCAGAGCACTATTTGATTTCTTGATCTAATTTAGATCAAAGAAAATAAATTTTTCTTTTTTGTTTCAAGAACCAGAGGTTCATAAAAAAGTGCAAAGCACTATTATTACTTATTTTTCTTTTTATTTAAAAATTATTGATCTTGTTCTTAGATCCATAATCTGTCCATAAGAGAATTTTCTCTTTTTCCTAAAGGTTTTTTACCTTTTGTTGTTCTTGAGGAATTCTCAAGAGTTCTCTTCTCTTTTTTTTTTAGAAAGATATTGATGCTTTTTAATTGAGACCTAGGGTCCTTTTTATAGTGCCCATAAATTAGTTAAATTTGTTAAAGAGATCTTTCTCTGAGTGATTTGGGGAATTTTTCCCACCGTTGGATCTTTGATCCAAGGGCTTCTGCTTTGCAGAAGAAAATCTTCTCGTTTTAACAAGAACAGAAAAGATTTCTTGGAAATTTAATTCTATTTGGCGCAGATGCCCCAGCGCGTGACACGTGTCGCGCAGCGCACTGCGCTGAACAACTGCGTTAGCGCATATGCGCTGACACGTGTCGCGCGGCGCAGAGCGCAGCGCAACTGCGCTGACACGTGTCGCGCGGCGCAGAGTGCAGCGCAACTGCGCTAGCGCATCTGCGCTGACACGTGTCGCGCAGCGCAGTGCTTGCGCAGCTGAAGCGTTGCTTCATAAAAATAGAGCTTTGCTCTGATTGGGCGCGTCTTCTTGGGCGCTGCGCTGACGTATCAGCGCCTGACATGTGGCGCGTTGCGCCCGAGATTTGAAGCGTTGCTTCAAAATTTTGAATTTTGAATTTTAACAGAGCTTTGCTCTGATTGGGCGAAACATACCCTTGAACCAATGTTGGTTGGGAGATCTGTAGTCATGTTTGGGACTAAGATCAGTTAAAAAGATTTATGAGCATATGGGCTCAATTAATCTAAATTAGGGATCTGTGGCCAACTTGGGCTCGGCCCACTCAGTTAAAATGTTGGACATTTAATTAGGCTCAGTCATTTTTCATTTAACAATGCTGAGCATTAGTTTGGGTTCTGACAACCTTTTTATCTTTTATTGAGTGTTGAGCCCTTATTATGGCTCTGGGGCTTTATTTAAAGAACAGTTTATATTCCCTCAGCGCCCACGTGAGGAGCACGTGACGCACTTGGCGTTGAGCACCAGACTTATAGCACTAAGGCGCTTCCTGTGAGATAGCGCACATGTGAGGAGCACGTGGCGCGCTTGGCGCTGAGCACTAGTGAATGAGTGCAGAGCGCTCTTTATAAAATAGCGCCCACATAAGGAGCACGTGGTGCGCTTGGCGCTGAGCACTAACCTTGAAGCGTTGGACGCTTCTTTTAAAATAGCGCTTGGAGCGCTGGGCGCTGAGCGCCAGACTTGGAGCCCTAAGGCGCTTCTTTAAATTGGAGCGCTAGGGCTCTGCGGTGCTGTGCGCTAGACTTGGAGCGCGGAGGCGCTTCTTTAAATTGGAGCGCTAGAAGCATTGCGGCGCTGTGCCCCAGTCTTGGAGCGCTAAGGCGTTTCTTTTTAATTGGAGCGCTAGGGCTCTTTTTAAGCAGTTTTGATCAGTTCTGCGCTCTGAGAATTAAACTCTCGTTTATAAGAGACTTTGTCTCGTGGCTTTAAGAACAAGGTTCTTATTTTCATAGGAGATGTTCAATCTCTTAAGTTTTTTTTTGTGAAAGGCTTTGTTTTTATGGATATGTGATCTGAAGAGAATTAAGTTCTTCTCCCCCTTTTCTAAGAACTAGGTTCTTCTTCTTTTGATGTGATGCTTTGATCTCTCTGTTTTATTTACCTTGAAGAAATTCTTCTTCCGAGAGCTTGCTCTTCTCTTTGAAATTTCTCAAAGTTTGTAGGGGGGTTTCTCTGTGCAAGACTTGAAGTCTTCGGTCCTTTATATAGGGGAGGCTGATTTGTTGAATTAGTTAAGGAAATCTTTCCTCTGATTGATTTGGGGATGTTTCCCACCGTTGGATCTTTGATCTAAGGGCTTCTATTTTATAGAAGGCAATCTTCTTGTTTTTAACAAAATTGGGAAAATATTTTCCCATACAGAACTTATTCTGTATCTTGGTGATTTTTTGATTACCATTGGATCTTTGATCCAACGGTGCTCTAATTTTCAGAGGTAATTTGATGATTTTTAGTCATCTTTGTTGGATCTTTGATCCAGGGGTGGGGAACATTTAGTTCCAGCGCTAGCGCTCTCTTGCTTTGCACGTGAGCGTTGTATCAAAGTCTTTGACTCTTGGTGCTAGCGCGCTTAGCGCTAGCGCTCTCGTGGTTTGCACGTGAGCGCTGCATCAGAGTCTTTGACTCTTAGCGTTGGCGCTGCTAGCGCTCGCGCTCTCGTGCTTTGCACGTGAGCGCTATATCAGAGTCTTTGACTCTTAGCGCTGGCGCATTTAGCGCGAGCGCTTTTATGAAGCGCCGCTTCATTTCAAATTTCAAAATTTAAACAGAGCTTTGCTCTAATTGGGGGAAACATCCCAATCATTTCGGCTTTTTATTTTTTTATTTTTGTTTTATTTACACATTTTTACACCCCCAGTTTAACGACTTAAAGGTTGATTGTTCCCAGTTTAACAACGTGGTGGTCAGCTGTTCCCAGTTTAACGACATGGTGGTCGACTGTTCCCAATTTAACGACATGGTGGTCAACCGCTCCCAGTTTAACGACGTGGTGGTCAGCTGTTTTCAGAGAAAGGCAGATGTCTAAGAGAATCAAGTTCCCGAAGGACTTCGGTCTCCGTTTGTATGAAATTGGCGGCCGCAGCTTGACTGTTTGTTAACACGCCTTTAGACAGTTCTATCTCTCCTGTCTTGTATTGCTTTTCGACCCAATCTTTGAAGACGAAGCAGTCCTCAATGGCATGACCTATCACTCTGTGATAGTGGCAGTATTTAGGGTCATCGGTCATATTCACTTCTTGCGGTCTTTTTTATTCTGGCAATTGTAGACCGTTTCTTAGGGCATCTTTGAATATTTTACGGACTTTGTCCCTTTTGAAGGAATAGACCTTATCCAGCCTCTCTTTCAGTAAAGATTCTCCTCCCTCTCCGAACACTGGCTTTCGAGGCTGGTTGGTATTAGGCCCACTCATCCCTCACTTATTTCGGTTAGCCGAAGTGTTAAAAGATTTAGTATCGTCAGAATTTCCGTCTTTGCGATTTTCGTCCTTTCGGTTTCTCCAGGACCTATTGTTATTTTGGGAGTCAGAGGAGGACTCCTTCTTTGAGCGTTCCAACATCTGAACTTTCCTGGTCAGCTCCTAAAATGTTTTGAGACCCGCGGTGCATAGAAATGAGGCCATCCAATTGTTGAGATTTCCGACGAGGAGACTGACGAATTGGTCCTGCTCTATTGGCGGTTCACATTTGACGGAGAGATTGCGCCATCGGGTTATAAAATCCGCGCTGCTTTTGTTGATCTTTGGCTTGGTCCTTATGAGGTCGGCAATGGTAATCTTATGGCCGATGCTCATGAACCTCTGCCAAAACAGAGACTCCATTTGGACGAAAGTTGTGATGGAGACATCCGGTATGCTCGCGTACCAGTCAAAAGCAACATCGGTCAAGCTATTAAAGAATTAGCGGAAGAGAAGCGCATCATTGCCCCCAGTATTCCCGCATAAGGCTTTAAAATGGGCAACGTGCTGATTCGCATTTCCCGTCCCATCAAATCTTCCGAATTTGGGGATGACATAGCCGCTGGGAAATTCTACCAGATCATACTGAGCATGATACGGCCTCCCACTACTGCTGATATTTTTTTGCGCTTCGGCTTCGGCTACCAAGGTTTTGACTTTGTTGGCTACCAAATACATGATTTGATCTTGAGTTAGCAGGCTGCTGTCATCGGTAGCCAAGACATTAGCTGTGATAGAATGCGACTGGCTTTCGTGCGGTCCGCCCACCTTTGGATTTGGGGGAATAGGCGTCAGCTGCCTCGGGACACCGTTTCCCGGTTCATGAGCAGAGCCCTGCGCTTGATTCGGCGGCTGAGAGGCAAGTTGGGTCGTGAGCTGTAAGACGACGTTTGCCAAGTTGTCAATTTTTGAGTAGAGCCAGGCCATCTCTTTATCTTGGGTTCTGAGCTGTTTTCGGATCTCTTGGAGAAGTTGCTGCTCTGCGGTCTTAGGATGGAAAGTTGGCTCATCTTCGCTTTCCGAGTCCAACTCCTCATGAACCGAGGGCTCTCTCTGCATATCAGACTCACCGGAAGGGTCTTCATTACCTTCCAGAAGAGGCTGGTCTTAGAATGTGGTAGCCATATTCACACCAGATTGGATTTGAGATGTACTAGTCACATCCTTGCTCTTGCTGCGCATGCTCACCATGTAGACAGTGTGGACCACATATCCAGCCGTCTCTTTATCTTTGGCGGGGTGACCCTGTTCATGGAACCTCATGAAGTTCAGCATAGCATGAGCCCTAGCCCTTTTGTTGGCTCTGTATCTGAGCCTTTTCTATTTTAGCTTCTCGATTTTGAGGGCTTGGTGGGCATCCGTTTTTTGGGAATCCACCGTGAGTCGATTGATGGGGAGCTTAGAGAAGATACCCGATCAAGCAGTTGTCAAGGGCACCGCTGGAGCTTGCTCGAGACGCCTTATTGCTTTGTTGGTGTTGATGGACTTGCCCCCAGCTGGAGCAAAAGAAAGTCGTTCAAACACCGACTTGCGTTTGGGTAGTGGTGCCTTCGAGATCACCACATTTGGTTTCCTGCCTTTCGAGACCGGTCTGTTTGTTGCTGGAGCTTGAGGAGCTGGGATGGCGCTAACTGGCATGAACATAATAGAGCCGAATGGTAGCAGCAGCTCCTCCCATTGTCGCCCGAGACTGGCCGGGAGGACCGTCCTGGCGTCCATCTTCATCGTGTAGGAGATGGGAGCTGTGTCGAGAGCTGAGCTTTTCCTTGGAGACATTTTTGCTACGTCCGAAGATTGCAATTGGAAATTGTTAACCTGTACAAAGAAGCATGATTTCAGTACAGGCAATCAATGTATATGTTGATTGAGTTCGCATGAACGTTTAACCCGAAATATGAGAGGAAAGATAGGTCCCACCGGACGTGCCAGAATCTGTAGGGTGTTTTTTGTTACCCCATTGAGATGGGAATATGCGCGCTTGTCAGGCGTACTAAAAATTCTCCCTACCTAGGGTAGGCAGGGGTTTATTGATTGTGGGGATCTGAATCTCCGGCAGCCGCGAACTAAGCTGCCGTTCATTACCCATCGCCTTTAGAGTGAGAGAAACTCCGATTGATGGGTCAAACAGGTCATGCGAACTCAATGTGCAGTGTTGTGTTTTGGAGGGGAATTGGATATATCGGGGGCCCCACAGAGTTTTTACGGGGGGGCCGCTACCCGGATAGCAGGCTGGGGGTCAAGGGGGCTAGCAGCCCCTTACGGAGTGCGGGGCAACGCCTCGTTAGAAATTTTTTCTAACAGGGACAGTGTCGTGGAGTGTGTGTGTATCTATATATATACATACATATATGCATATATATAAAAAGGAGAAAAAGCGTCTAAAGGACGCGTGGGGGCTAGTGCCTCACATGCGTGACACGCAGGCGCTGGGCGCTGGCGCCTCACGTGCCTGGCACATAGGTGCTAGTGTGCTGGGAGCTGGGCGCCAACACCCCACGTGCTTGGCACGCGGGCACCGGGCGCCAGCGCCCTACGTGCTTGGCACGCGGGCGCCGGGCGCCAGCGCCCCACGTGCTTGGCAGAAAGTGGGCTTAGTCCCTGCACTGGGAGTTATACTCCCAAAAAGAAAGATTTATTATTTTGTGTGTGTGTGTGTGTGTGTGTATTTGAGGAGTTAAACTCCTAAGATATTTTTGGAGCTGATGAAAGGGGGCTTCTCCCTTGAGCCCTGGATCTTCCCCAAAGTGGCATTTTTGGAGATGAGTCTCCTTCTTTTTCCTCTCTGTTGGCCGGATCTTGGATGAAAGGGGGGTGAGATTTAAAAATCTCCCCTTTTTGAGATCTGATGGAAGATCTGAGCTCCCTTTGTGGGTTTTGTGGTGAAAAACTATTTATTTTTGGAAAAGGAAGAGTGAAACTCTTGATTTAATTCAAAAAAAAAAGAGAAGGTTTAGAACCTTGAGGAAGGAGAAGGAGGTACAAAAACCCTAGAGTTTGAGAGAAATGAAAAATTCTCCTTTATTTCATCATCATGTTGCCTTATATAGGCTTACACATTTACATATAGCCCCTTGGGCTTTTACAAAATGGCATTTTGCCTATCTCATGCCTCATGTGCTCATTTCTTTTGCACATGAGCCATGGGTTTTACAAAAATTTGGTTTTATGCCCATTTTGCTTACATTCATGCATAAAAAATTACATCAAAAATATTTATTACATGATTTTTTATTTCGGAATGGGGGAGGCCTGCTGTGGGGCTCGACTTGGGCATGGGCCCACTTGCTTGGGCTTGGGCCCGCTTACTTGGGGTTGACTTTGACTTTGACTTGGTCAACCGGGGTGTAATTTTCGACCCCAGCACATATTTTTCACATTTTCCATGGTTAGTGCACCATATCATGTTGCATGTTGTTGTTTCATTTGTGTTGTTGGTTTGCTTTTAAAAGAAAAGCGGGGGAGAGAGAGAGGGGACATAATGATGAGGCATGGCATGTGATGAGAGAGAGAGATGAGAGTATGACACCCTTGACCTTTTCCTTCATCTCACCTTCATTTGTTTTCTTCAACTCCTCCGTCTTCTTCCTTACCTCCTTCCTCCACCTCCTCTGCTCCATGAAAGCATATCTAATTCTTCACCAAAACCTTATACTCCCTTCACTAAAAATGATCCCCATCTCATCCTAAACCCTTTGGACCAATCAAATTTGGATTTTGAAGACTTTGGGTATTTATGGTTTTTCTTGAGTTGCTCCCATGAGATATAAATTCCACTTCTCATCTTGTAATTAGTTTTCTAATCTTCTAGTTTAGTTTAGAGTTCGATTTAGTGAGTTTTGTGATCTTAGAAAATTCTAGGTTGATGTTTAGTGGGGGTTTTGATTTGTAAAGTTGTTATTAAGGGTTAGTGAGTGTTTAAGACCTTAGTGATGATTTTGTGGCCAAGACCAAAGACTAGAAACCCAAAACCAGATCTTAGAAGTTGCCCGACATTGGAATTTTGACAAATTGTGATGATGTTTTGTAATCTGGGATGACCCGAAAGACCTATAAAATAAGTTGTCATTACAGAGAGACGTGCAGGCACATAGGAACTTACCATAGAAACCCGAGCCCTATAGCTCATGTCCAGGCCGCAGATTAATTACCTAGGGCCGCAAATTGCGGCCAAGTCGGGGTGAAAAGCGTTGATTTTTGGTCCATGGATTCCTTATCTGATATCTAGAGCAACCCTATATGCAAAATGTGTTAGTGTATATGCCCTAGGGGCCATTATTGTATCATACTAGTTTGTATATTACTTAATGGAAGCTTGAGATATTCACAGTTGTATTGACAGTCTTGCTAAAAATGGTAGTATGCTACTTGGTTTGTGTCTACTTTAATATGTGCATATGTTTCTTGTAACGTATCGCTTATACATATTAGTAGAGCCCTTAGGATCTTTGCTTGATTACCAGCGTTGTGATGGCAGTCACACTAGTGGGGGCTGGGTAGTCTATAAGCAACATCCTATACAGGTCCCTAGTCGTAGGATTATCGAGTCAGGGCATCGATACTCCGGAGTAGACTAGTGTATACGCTTCTCATCCCAGTTGGGGAGATGGTCTGTCCCACAGCCATCAGTACATCGTACTGGAGATAGTATACATATGCTCGTTGGGTTACGGGTACACCGGACAGGACTCGCGGGGAACTGTTGGTTGGTGTAATACTCAGCCCTTTTTTATACCAATATCTGTATTTCTCTTTCACTTATAAAATTTATTTATTGTACTTATAATTATTTATTTATTTTTAAACCCCATTAAACACCAAACCCCAAATCTTTCCTTTTCTTTTTCCTTATTTCCTAACCCCGGCCTATTCACCCCTTTTTCCTTTTTCCACTCATTTCTTTTTTCAAAATCTCCCAGCCCTATTCCCTCAGCCCAAAGGAATTTTAATTAAATCAAAAATCAATTAACCCTTACTCTTCCCGGCCCAATTCCCACCTTCAGCCTCCAAGCCCACAACCCCTCAGCAAACCCGACCCGGCCCACACCCTTACTCTTCTTCTCCCAACGGCTCTTTCCTTTTTCTCCCCCCCTCCCCCGCTCGCTCGATCCGCTTTCTTCGCCTCACCTCGCGCCCACGCCCACGCCTGTGCCGTTACCCCATCAACCAAGAACCCCTCACTCGAGCCCCTGCACCCGAGCTCGGCCACCACGCGCACTTGACGCCGGCGAGTCTCCACTGCCCTGAACCAACACGTCGACCTATACACTCTCTTCTCCTCAGCCTCATCTCCATCACGACAAGCACCCGAGCCCCTACTCTCTCTCCCTCTGTACTCCCTCTCTCTCTCTCTCTGTTACTCTCTCTCTCTCTCTCTCTCTATATATATATATATATATATATATATATATATATATATATATGTATGTACTCTCTCACTCTCTCTGTTTCCCTCCCTCTCTTTCTGTTACACTCTCTCTCTCAATCTCTCTCTGTCTCTCTCTCAATCTCTCTGTCTCTCTCTCTTTCTCACTCCCTCTCTCTGTGAATCTCTCTCTATCTCACTCTATCTCTCTCTAATTCCCTGTCTCTCTAAATCTCTCTCTCTCTCCCTCTCAGCGCCTCTCCTCCTTGCTGGAGCCACAGTGTCCGTCGCACCCACCAAGATATCGAGTCCAAGAGCCAAGCTCGAGCCGAGACCGCGAACCCTAGTCGCGCGTTCGTACCATTGCCGCTGCCGTGCATCGCCAAAGTGTCTCTAGGCAAGTATTTTTACTTGCTACATGCTAATCTTTTTATGTTACAAACTCAAATCGTATAAATTGCAAATGTACAACTCATGATAACTTATATGATATACCTGTTCGATGTAGGATCTCAATGAATATATTCATCTAATTTGACGGAATTGGATTGTCTATGCTGGCCCATGTAGTGATGAATACTGTGTTTAAATTTCACTGGAAAATACGACTGTTAATGGCTAAAACGAATACCCCCAAATATACCCACAAAACTGGAAATTTCCCGTATCTGAAAATCGTTAAAATCACCATAAATTATGTACACATTGAAATGATGAGTTCGAGGGCTTAAATTGAAGCCGACTCGACGAACTATAACCCTATGCAAATTTCTATTGGTTTCTATACTGATGTTGTGACGATAATTGGGTCGGAGTGCGACTCTGGACTGCAGTCCAGAGCGACTCTGGTTACTATGTGCTGTCCCGTAATGTGTACCACCTCGTTTCCTGAACTCGTATGTTGCGGAACTCTACAGTTTATTAAAGGTGAATCCGTTATCTAGATAACTCAAGTGATTTCACCCTGTTTCATAATCGTTTACTATTTAAAATGCAATTTAAAGGATCAGGACGTCTAGCAGTCCCAAACATAACCAAAACTGACACCCCAATGTTGATTAGTGCAGAACTCCTGACGTGCAGACGCGATCAAGAATCCGTCTATTGCGTTGAAAACCTTACTGAAAACCCTAGATTTCATTCAACTGTAGCATCGCTAAAATATGATCCCAACTGGAATTAAAATGCTTTGCGAAACGGACTTCCGATTCAGAAACTGGATTTCCAGCAGTGAACGCTTAAAATGAAATGGCCATATCTAGTGATCCGGAAACCCGATTGACGTGAAACCAAATTCGCTGGATAGATAATCACACATACTACTTATACCCGTTCATTGCTTCGCTAAATTTTGGCATATATTATTTATGATAAATTATGCAAGTAGTAGGATACCGACATATGAAATCTTAATCCTGCCTTATATACTGTTTTCTCATCACATCATATGTATATGTCATTGCATTGGTAGCCTAGTGATCATGTGCATTACCCAGTGTTAGGTATTAGTGGTGATTGTGGCAAGTACGTTAGTGTTCATGCATGAGTGGATAAGTGAGAGTGACACGTACTTGTACACAATCAGTAGACCCTATTATTTTATTGCATTGTCGACGTCTGTGGGACGCGTATAAGTGTGACTATAAGTGGTATGGGACACTTATGGAAGCACTTGTATGTGTGTCACAGGTAAGGCACCAGACACTATCCATCTATCTCGGGTATCATTCGTGACGTGCTTGATGGAGATCCTGTCTCCAGTTCTCGTGCAGACTTGTCATGGACCGACCGGTATTTGAGGTTATGGTTGGCGTTTGATGTAGACCACGGGGTGTGGGGTAGTTTGAGTGTGAGTTCAACAGAATCTCGGGAGTCCCATGCCGGCTTATATATATGGAGATATATAGAGATTTACAGGGTACATGATTATTACCGTGAGTTATATTTTGGGCCCGTGGTCTCTTGCCCTTGGGTCCTACCCTTGGTTGGAGGACACTCGCGAGTGGTTAACTCTCACACTTGGACTGACGATAGGTTTAGTGACCTGTACAGTAAGACTTAGAGACTGATAGGGATAATGGCATTGATATACATTAATCACTGTGTTGACATACCAGGCATATTATTTTACTGCTTTACTGTTCACCTGATTTATTGGACACTTCATTGGTTACTCCATGTTCATATCTTTACCGTCTTGATTTACTGTTATATATCTATTATCACTGTTCGAGTTGCCACTTGCATCTATATATTTATATTGCTATCGTGTCGCTCTGACGACCTGAGTATGCATGCTCAGAGTGAGGAATGGATCTAGTCCGGACCAGGACCAGACATACATCGCGGACATCTTGATCAGCTATCTAGAGTTATACTCTTTTACCTCCATCAGGTCAGTTCTTTGTATTTGTTTTGTTTCAGATACTGCATTTCTCATTACCTGTGCGTTGTTTACTGATTACCATGTAAAGCTAAAAGCCGAAGTGTGACTACGACAGGATAATTCCTTGACCGTAGGAGCATGGCTGGCCTTGTCAACCCCTCGTATACCGTATTTTGGGAAGCGGGGCGTGACAGTTGGTATTATACTCGTCGTCAGTTAACAGTTCCCAGGTGACATGAGTACAGCATAGTCCGCAGACTTGACACTGCTACTTCGCCTCGAGTGTGTCCCACTGTTCTTAGATTGCTACCCTACCACGGCTCAAAGGAGTCGTGCAAACAGGTAGCAGTTGGGTGCAGTCCCGAGCACTTGGAGGCAGTGGCGGTTAGACAGGATTCGTCTCTCCCGGTATTGGGGGTTGATATCGCGCTGTGTCAGAGAGCCATTACGCAAAGTCCCTGGCCAGGGCAAGCGAGATTTACTGGTAGGTTTCAGTAGTTTCTCAAGGTGTAATGGGCTACGCTCCGACACGACTTATACCGCTATTAGGGGACTGACGCTTGCCGCCCCCTAGGCCCGATATGCGATAGTCTTAGACGAACAGACCGGACTGTACGGAGATTGTCACATCAGGCTCAGTAGGAGTTCGGATGGGTTTCCTCATCGGCCTTCTTATCGACATCTACCTGGGGACCGTTACGTACAGCTAGTGCCGCTTGCGGTCTGTGGTTAAACCCACTGCCAGCATAGTGTCGAGTGTTTAGAGTCCCACACAGAGAGTTTCCCTGCTTCGGGCGAAACGATATAGAGGTCGTATGGTTTTACGACAAGGGTTTGGACGCATACGTGTTTAAACGCACGTACGACGTTCGGACAGTTTTTACTAGTCGGCTTTGGTTTAAGCCAGATTCTAGTATCGGATTATTGGATTTATACAGTCTAAACTTTTTCCGTGTTTTCACGGATAGGAGGGGCGTTCTCGTAATTTGTCGGGAAGCTTCTAGAAGGATGATGACTTGGAGGGTAAGGTGGCATTAGCAATTAATGATCTAGTGACTCATTTAAATGAATCATTCAAGTGAGTTAATGAAGCATTTATTGCTTAATGACTCACTTGATGATTCATTGCATATATTTAATGAAGCATGATGATAATGCATTTGATTTATTCAATTGATATTTTCTTATGCTTCATAATATATTAGAAGTGAGAAGCTTTTTCATTCATTATCATTCTCACCTTCTCTCTCCTCAAGCTCTCTCTCTTCAACCCTAACCCTAACCTCTCATGTGTTGAGATCAAGGGTTAGCTAGACTAATACATCCATAATCCAACTCTATATCACCTAGGTTGCTTAGATTAGCACTTTAAATAACCTAGTTACCTCAAGTTAGAGGTCAAGCTTGGAGTAGGAGCTCTCGGGTGGATTGTCTTTGACTCGAGGAGGCCGTTGAGGTGCCGACGTTCCAAAGAGCCTACGAGGAGTGGAGGACAGCGATGAAGACCCGAAGGACAAGTAACGTGAGGTATAACTTCGAATCAGAATAGTTAAACCTTTCGTGGTTTGCTAGTAATGGTTTAGACACGATTCATGAGCTCAAGTCCGTGTTACGAAGCTTTGATAATCGTTTTTCATATATTCTGCCTCCCCGCAAGTTCGTGGGGTGCCTGACATGGACTTAAAAAATGTTCTAGTTTGACCTAGGGTAAAATTTGGGATTGATTTCCTTAGTTGCTGCATTTGGTATCTTGCGATTTTTGAACTTTGGATTTTGGTATTTGATATTGTATTTGGTCGTTGGACGTTTGTACGCCAACGACGAGGGTTGTTTGGTTGTTTTTGCATGCGTAGGCTATATGTTCTAACTTATGAGCACACCGTGTGCCGTATCGGTTTTCCGGACGTTTATTTAATAACATTACGATGTGTTATGATTGTAGGTACCTTCGCATGGATTCCGAGACGACGAAGCACACCGACTACGACTGAACAAGGAGTTTCGCAGGTGAGTAGATTTATATCTACGGGGGAAGTCGGGTGGATGACGTATAGCACCCCCGCAACCATTGATATGGATAAGTGATATATATAAATTGTAGTTTAGATAAAACCTATTTATAAACCCATAGAGATGATCAAGGGATTTAGTATGAAATGATATAATGAATATGAAACGAAAATGTGAATCGTGATATATGATTATATAAGTGATTGTGTAATACCCAGCTCCTTTTTTACCAAAATTTGTATTCTGTTACTTTAGAATTCTATTTATTCTCATTTATAATTTTATTTATTTTATTTATAAATTTATTTCTTCTAAACCCCATTTTCCTTTTATCAATTAAACCCAAACCCTATTATATCCTGTATTTTTCCTTATCCTCAGCCCATATCTTTATTTTTTATAAACCTAATTTCTTCTATTTAAACTCAGCCCATCTCCTTTCTTTAACAATTCTTTTAAATTCCTTCTCAAACCCAGGCCCAACCCCGAGCCCAGCACCTTCTTCTCAGCCCCGGCCCCATTCTATTCCTTTATTTTTTTATTGATTTTCTCCTGGCCCGGCCCATTCTTTTCAGCCCGCACCCGCTTCCCCAAACCCGACCCGCACCAACCCATCTTCTCCCCAACGGCTAGTTCATTTTCCCCGCTCGCGACCCCTTCCTTCGCCGTAACCTACGCCGCCTCCTTCGCCCACGCCTGTGCCCTTGTCGGCCATGCTCGAGCGCGCGTTACTCCCTACGACGCGCGACCTCTTTCTCTCTCCCTCAGTTCCATCACTCCCTCACCCTCCTCTCTTTCCTTCCTCCTTCTCTCTCACCCACTTCCGCACCCACCACTTCCACCGGCGACGACGACCGATTCCCCTTCCTTCATCACCTCACCCTCCTCCCTCGCTCACTCCTCTCTCCAGAAACCCCGAGCTCCCTATTCTTCCTCCTCCCTGCATCCATCTCGGCCATTCCATTGCAATCACCGCCGGCGCCCCGTCTTCCCGACGACCACCATCGTCGACCACCAACTCCATCGACACCCTTCACCCTCCTCGTCAACATCATCTCCATCGCCATCATCTATCCTTGCATCTCTCTCTCACACTGATCTCTCTCTCTCTCCCTGCTTCTCTCTCCCTCTCTCTGCTATTTCTCTCTCTCCCTGCATCTCTCCCCCTTTCTCTCTCTCTGATCTCTCACTCTGTCTCTCTCTCTTGATCTCTGTGTTCTCTCTCTCTCACTTCCACTCTACTCTCTGTACCTCTCTCACTACACTTCTCACTCTCTCTATATATATATCATTTTTTCTCTCTCGGCTCCCTCTCAATCTTCCCATCTCTGCAACTCCACCTCTTTCTCTCTCACTCTCCTATCAACCGGCCAACACCACAAGCAACTACGGTACCGAGCCGTCAAGCGAAGCTCGAGCCGAGGCAAATCTTTATCGTATTCGCGTAGTGATCGCGTCGTACCATTGCGATAGACCGCGCCGCTGCCGTGTATCGCCAGAATGCCTTCAGGCAAGTTCTCTACTTGCTACATGCTGAGTTGACTTTATTACAAATTAAAATCGTATAGATTCCGTAGTAATATTTCCTGATAAATTATATTACGTACCTGTTCGATGCAAGTTCCCAAAGAAAATACTTTTCTAATTTGACGGAACTAAATGGTATAGTTTGGCCCGTATGACCGTGAATCTAGTGTGTGAATTTCGTTGGATAATATGACCGTTAACGACTAAAATGACTACCCCCAAGTTTACTAGTAAAACTGGAATTTTATTGTACCTGAAAACCGTTAAAATCACCATAAATTATATACATACTGGAATGATACGTTCGAGGGCTTAAATAGAAGCCGACTCGATGAACTATAACCCTATGTAAATTTCTACTTGTTTCTGTAGTTAAACCGTGACAATATTTGGATCGGAGTGCGACTCTGGACTGCAGTCCAGAGCGACTCCAGTTGTTGTTTACTGTCCCGTAATGAACACCACCCTGTTTCCTTAACTCGTAAGTTGGGGAACTCCACTGTTTATTAGAGATGAATCTGTTAGCTAGATAATACAAGTGGTTTCACCCTGTTTCGTTAACATTTGCTTTTTAACCTGTAATTTAAAAGATCGGGATGCATAACAGTCCCAACAGAATCAGAATTGACATACTAGTATTAAACAGTGTATATCTCCTGACGTACAGATGCGATTGAAGATCTGTCTGTTGTGTTGAAAACCTTACTGAAAACCCTAGATTTCATTCAACTGTAGAATCGCTAAAATATGATCCTAATTGGGATTAAAATGCGTTACGAAACGGACTTCCGATTCTGAAACCGGATTTCCAGCCGTGAACGCTTAAAATGAAATGGCTATAATTAATGATCCTGGAACCCGATTTCCGTGAAACCAAATTCGCTGGATAGATAACTGAACATACTATTTATTCCCCATTCATCGTTTCACTAAATTGTAACCGTATGATTTATGGTAAATTATGCAAGTGGTAGATTACTGATTCATGACATCCTAAACATGCTTTATATACTGTTCACGCATCATATCATACACATGTCACTGCATTGATAACCTAGTGTTAACGTGCATTACCCAGTGTTAGGTATTAGTGATGATTGTGGCAAGTACGTTAGTGTTCGTGTATCAGTGAATAAGTGAAAGTGATACGTACTTGTGCACAATCAGTGAACCTTATTATTCTATTGCATTGTCGACGTCTGTGGGACGCGTGTACGTGTGACTATAAGTGGTATGGGACACTTATGGAAGCTCTTGCACGGGTGTCACAGATAAGGCACCAGACACTGCCATTTATCTTAGGTATTAGTCGGGACGTGCTTGATGGAGATCCTGCCTCCAGTTCTTGCGCAGACTTGTCACAGACCGATTGGTATTTAGGGTTATGGTTAGCGTTTGATGTGGACCACGGGGTGTGGGGTAGTTTGAGTGTGAGTTCAACAGAATCTCGGGAGTCCCATGCCGGCCTATATATTTAGGGAGATATATGGAGATTTACAGGGTACATGATTATTACCGTGATATACATGTTGGGCCCGTGGTCCCTTGCCCTTGGGTTCTATCCTTGGGTGGAGGATACTCGCGAGTGGTTGACTCTCACACTTGGACTGACGATAGGCTTAGTGACATGTACAGTGAGACTTAGAGACTGGTAGGGATACTGGCATTGATATACCTTACTTACTGTGTTGACATACATGGCATATCATTCTACTGCTTTTACTGTTCCGCTGCATTGATTACTGCATGTGCATACCCATACTGCCATTGATCTACTGTTATATATATCTATTATCACTGTTGGAATTGTCACATGATTTTATATATAATATATTGCTATTGTGTCGCTCTGACGACCTGAGTATGCATGCTCAGTGTGAGGAGAAGATTTAGCCTGGACCAGGACTAGACGCACATCACGGATATCTTGTTTAGCTATCCAGAGTTATATCTTTTGTTTCCTATCAGGTCAGTTCTTTATACTGTTTTGTTCCAGTTACTGCATTTCTCATTACCTGCGCATTATTTACTGATTACCATGTAAAGCTAGAAGCCGAAGTGTGACTACGGCAGGATGTTTCCTTGACCGTAAGAGCATGGCTGGCCTTGTCAACCCTTCGTATTCCGTATTTTGGGAAGCGGGGCGTGACATGGTTTAGTTGGTATCAGAGACAGGTTTTACTTCGATTGGGATTGCAGTTTTCCGTGTAGAGCTTGACAATCTATGACATCCCTCGGTCTAGATTATAAACTTGATATCCTTGATCCATATTCACATTGAGTGTTCTGCTATCCATTCGCTAGGGTTTCGGGTGACTTGGCAAGGTTACGTGGTTGCAATTGCACTACCGTACTCTGTTTAAGTGACTTAAAGTCATACAGTTGATTCTCCACTTATAATAAATTCATCACCTCTGATATTCTTGAATCTTTGTCCTATCCATATTATATTTTGATTCGTATAACTTGTGACTTATATCATCCTCAAAATTGTTGTTTCAGGATCATGTCTTCCAACGACTCTTCATCTATCTTCACTCCCCAGATTCAGACCGTCGAGATTCTGAATGTACTGCAAGGTCTGAAGGAAGCCCAGGAGCGAACGAATGATTTGTTAGCTGAAGGACTGAGAAGGCAGGTGAGTCAGGCACCAGCGGGAGTCTCCAATCATAAAGGGATCTCCGTTAGACGAGGAAAAGAGAAGAAGATGAAGCGCCAATTTGTTTCCCCGCGACAGAAGCAGCATAAGACCTCATGTTGTGGGTACTGTAAGAGGCCAGGACATCTTCAGAGGGACTGTCGCCGCGCTCAAGGGAAATGTCTGATTTGCGGATCCAACGAACATCTTATCAACGGTTGCCCAAAAGGGAAGGAGCTACAAGGAGGAGACTCATCCACACTCTCCACTTCTGCCAAGTGATGATTATTGCGTAATTCGAACCTCGAGGATATGGCGGACCCAGCACAGGGTTCAACTCACGTGACGAGAGTGCAACGTTTTAGTAATCAAAGAAGAATTTTCATATTTTCTACTTTCAGTAATAAAGTTGTCATCCTCTTATAAATATTTCTTTCCGTTTGAAATCTTGTATCCGTCGAACTTTTAGTTGAATGCAATAAAACTTTGAATCGTAATATATGTATCATTCTCTTGTCCTTTCCCTTATTCATACTATTCATTATCACAGCACTTTTATCCTGATTTTTCAGTTCCTGCCACCATATATCTCTCTATACTTCGAATCCTGAGCTATTTTCTTAAGGTACTCCACTGTCTAATCATGATTCTTTCTTTTCAGGCCATGGCCCACCCTGGAGCAGCGCTGCATCTAGATGAGGATGCACAGTCATGCGTTCCCTTAGACCGCACGCTGATGAGTTCTGATGATGAGATCAACGATCCCCAGGCCATTTTCGGGAACAACGATTCCGAAGACGAAGGGACAGTCGCCTCAGAGTTTAACATGATAGACGATTCCGACGAAGAGAAAGGAGACCCTGAAGAGAACCTGATAGAGGAAGACCCCGAGGAAGAACCGATAGAAGAAAATCCAGTAGAGGAAAACCCCATGGAAGAAAATCCAGAAGAAGAGAATCACATGGAATCAGACCTCGATGAAGAAGCTCCGTCCGAGGAAGAAGGACCAGAAGATCAAGACCCTGCTGTAGAAGAACTCCCACTGGCGGTCCCCGCGAGGTGCTATGGAAATGGACGTCCCTACCTGAGTGCGCGAGCCTACCGCAACCTGCTGAATCTCCACAACCGCGACTGACGGGAATTCTTTTAGATGTTGTTTTATCTGGCCAAATAAATCTGTGTGTAGTTTAGGGTCACCTTTCGTCTTTGAGAATGCTTTGCTTAGAATCTTCTGGAACAAAATAAATTGTTGAGTTCGCTAATCTGTCGATCTTCTTAGTTCACTTGCTGCTTGATTATTTCTCCTATACGATTATATTTTTTTACTGAGATCTGTTCACCCATACTCCTTACATTGTCTTAACCCTCATTCAGATTAACCAGCACCACACCCAATCTTTTAGAGGTCCACCTTTCATCCTCCGTCTGTGCCTCGTTTGAGATCTTTCTGGGAGGAGAAAATTTTAGTGAAATTTCCGAGTTCGCTAACCCTTCAAATTTTTGATTCACATGATGTACCGACCAGTATCCTCCCCATACATCTTTTCCTTGTAGTCCTTTGCTGCTTACCCTTACTTACTGGGTTGACCCGATCCCAATCTCCTTGATCTACAGCCTAAAGCCGCCACACCCCGACCTTTGATCCTTACTCTATCTAGCCCTATACATTTTTTGTGGGTTTTCCTATTATCCTATATATATTTAGAGACTTTATTATTCGAAATTTGGTTTTCATTATTTTATATTTGTCGAAGAGTGCATGTTATCGATTAATTAGTTTTATGTATTTTAAGTACATTGCTATTATCCTCATTTTCAGTAGCGCAGCCTTACACCGCGCATATTTGTGTTCCATGTACCTTATTTTCGCTATGTGAGTTTCTACGTTATTTGATCGATACATTGTCCTAAAATGTTTTAACCTACCGACAAATCTTCCATTATTTTATTGTCGTTACTTTATTTTCGGGTAGTGTGCCTACGTCTACTATTATAAATAATTGTGCCTTATACTTATTATGTTTGCAGTGCTACCTTTGATATACTTACATGCACATATTTGAGTTTCGATTTTATCGAGTACGCCTCGAATATCATTGTTCATTATTGTTGTTATTGCTATTCTCATAGGTTGCCTTTGTAGTTGTTCTTGTCTTATACTTATTTAAACCTATATCTTTGTATGGTGTTCTTACATATATAAACCTTCAAATTTCTTCATCCGCCTATTTCAAGTAAATCTTTATGTGTTAGTTGCAATATAATAGCTTTCGCCTATGTTTGTATTATTTATCGTTTATTTTAAATTTCGAGGACGAAATTTTTGTAAGAGTGGTATGATGTAATACCCAGCCCCTTTTTTACCAAAATTTGTATTCTGTTATTTTAGAATTCTATTTATTCTCATTTATAATTTTATTTATTTTATTTATAAATTTATTTCTTCTAAACCCCATTTTCCTTTTATCAATAAAACCCAAACCCTATTATATCCTGTATTTTTCCTTATCCTCGGCCCATATCTTTATTTTTTATAAACCTAATTTCTTCTATTTAAACTCAGCCCATCTCCTTTCCTTAACAATTCTTTTAAATTCCTTCTCAAACCCAGGCCCAACCCCGAGCCCAGCACCTTCTTCTCAGCCCCGGCCCCATTCTATTCCCTTATTTTTTATTGATTTTCTCCTGGCCCGGCCCATTCTTTTCAGCCCGCACCCGCTTCCCCAAACCCGACCCGCACCAACCCATCTTTTCCCCAACGGCTAGTTCATTTTCCCCGCTCACGACCCCTTCCTTCGCCGTAACCCACGCCGCCTCCTTCGCCCATGCCTGTGCCCTTGTCGGCCATGCTCGAGCGCGCGTTACTCCCCACGACGCGCGACCTCTTTCTCTCCCCCTCACTTCCATCACTCCCTCGCCCTCCTCTCTTTCCTTCCTCCTTCTCTCTCACCCACTTCCGCACCCACCACTTCCACCGGCGACGACGACCGATTCCCCTTCCTTCATCACCTCACCCTCCTCCCTCGCTCACTCCTCTCTCCAGAAACCCCGAGCTCCCTATTCTTCCTCCTCCCTGCATCCATCTCGGCCATTCCATTGCAATCACCGCCGGCGCCCCGTCTTCCCGACGACCACCATCGTCGACCACCAACTCCATCGACACCCTTCACCCTCCTCGTCAACATCATCTCCATCGCCATCATCTATCCCTGCATCTCTCTCTCTCACTGATCTCTCCCTCTCCCTGCTTCTCTCTCCCTCTCTCTGCTATTTCTCTCTCTCCCTGCATCTCTCCCTCTCTCTCTCTCTCTCTCTTGATCTCTCTGTGTTCTCTCTCTCTCACTTCCACTCTACTCTCTGTATCTCTCTCACTACACTTCTCACTCTCTCTCTCTCTATATATATATCATTTTTTCTCTCTCGGCTCCCTCTCAATCTTCCCATCTCTGCAACTCCACCTCCTTCTCTCTCACTCTCCTATCAACCGGCCAACACCACAAGCAACTACGGTACCAAGCCGTCAAGCGAAGCTCGAGCCGAGGCAAATCTTTATCGTATTCGCGTAGTGATCGCGTCGTACCATTGCGATAGACCGCGCCGCTGCCGTGTATCGCCAGAACGCCTCCAGGCAAGTTCTCTACTTGCTACATGCTGAGTTGACTTTATTACAAATTAAAATCGTATAGATTCCGTAGTAATATTTCCTGATAAATTATATTACGTACCTGTTCGATGCAAGTTCCCAAAGAAAATACTTTTCTAATTTGACGGAACTAAATGGTATAGTTTGGCCCGTATGACCGTGAATCTAGTGTGTGAATTTCGTTGGATAATATGACCGTTAACGACTAAAATGACTACCCCCAAGTTTACTAGTAAAACTGGAATTTTATTGTACCTGAAAACCGTTAAAATCACCATAAATTATATACATACTGGAATGATACGTTCGAGGGCTTAAATAGAAGCCGACTCGACAAACTATAACCCTATGTAAATTTCTACTTGTTTCTGTAGTTAAACCGTGACAATATTTGGATCGGAGTGCGACTCTGGACTGCAGTCCAGAGCGACTCCAGTTGTTGTTTACTGTCCCGTAATGAACACCACCATGTTTCCTTAACTCGTAGGTTGGGGAACTCCACTGTTTATTAGAGATGAATCTGTTAGCTAGATAATACAAGTGGTTTCACCCTGTTTCGTTAACATTTGCTATTTAACCTGTAATTTAAAAGATCGGGATGCATAACAGTCCCAACAGAATCAGAATTGACATACTAGTATTAAACAGTGTATATCTCCTGACGTACAGATGCGATTGAAGATTCGTCTATTGCGTTGAAAACCTTACTGAAAACCCTAGATTTCATTCAACTGTAGCATCGCTAAAATCTGATCCCAATTGAGATTAAAATGCGTTGCGAAACGGACTTCCGATTCTGAAACCGGATTTCCAGCCATGAACGCTTAAAATGAAATGGCTATAATTAATGATCCTGAAACCCGATTGCCGTGAAACCAAATTCTCTGGATAGATAACTGAACATACTATTTATTCCCCATTCATCGTTTCACTAAATTGTAACCGTATGATTTATGGTAAATTATGCAAGTTGTAGATTACTGATTCATGACATCCTAAACATGCTTTATATATTGTTCACGCATCATATCATACACATGTCACTGCATTGATAACCTAGTGATAACGTGCATTACCCAGTGTTAGGTATTAGTGATGATTGTGGCAAGTACGTTAGTGTTCGTGTATCAGTGAATAAGTGAAAGTGATACGTACTTGTGCATAATCATTGAACCTTATTATTCTATTGCATTGTCGACGTCTGTGGGACGCGTGTACGTGTGACTATAAGTGGTATGGGACACTTATAGAAGCTCTTGCACGGGTGTCACAGATAAGGCACCAGACACTGCCATTTATCTTAGGTATTAGTCGAGACGTGCTTGATGGAGGTCCTGCCTCCAGTTCTCGCGCAGACTTGTCACAGACCGATTGGTATTTAGGGTTATGGTTAGCGTTTGATGTAGACCATGGGGTGTGGGGTAGTTTGAGTGTGAGTTCAACAGAATCTTGGGAGTCCCATGCCGGCTTATATATTTAGAGAGATATATGGAGATTTACAGGGTACATGATTATTATATACATGTTGGGCCCGTGGTCCCTTGCCCTTGGGTTCTACCCTTGGGTGGAGGACACTTGCGAGTGGCTGACTCTCACACTTGGACTGACGATAGGCTTAGTGACCTGTACAGTGAGACTTAGAGACTGGTAGGGATACTGGCATTGATATACCTTACTTACTGTGTTGACATACGTGGCATATCATTCTACTGCTTTTACTGTTCCGCTGCATTGATTACTGCAGGTGCATACCCATATTGCCATTGATCTACTGTTATATATATCTATTATCACTGTTGGAATTGTCATATGATTTTATATATAATATATTGCTATTGTGTCGCTCTGACGACCTGAGTATGCATGCTCAGTGTGAGGAGAAGATTTAGCCTGGACCAGAACTAGACGCACATCACGGATATCTTATTTAGCTATCCAGAGTTATATCTTTTGTTTCGCATCAGATCAGTTCTTTATACTGTTTTGTTCCAGTTACTGCATTTCTCATTACCTGCGCATTATTTACTGATTACCATGTAAAGCTAGAAGCCGAAGTGTGACTACGGCAGGATGTTTCCTTGACCGTAAGAGCATGGCTGGCCTTGTCAACCCCTCGTATTCCGTATTTTGGGAAGCGGGGCGTGACAGATTGAAAGAGGATAAATATGAGAATATTAGTAGATGTATTATGAGATCGATATCGATGAGACCTGTGAACGATAATACGAAAAGATTGGGATAGATGTGTTATGAGATGATATACGTGACTGTAGATCCGTACTATTGTTATAATGATATCGTACAATGGATCTTCTGTACGTGATGTATAAGGATGAAACCCGATATTTATTCCGACTTAAGAACCATTTCATTTCATATCACAAAGTAGATATTGTGATATGCTTAGAGTCATATCCATTTCAAAACTAACGAATCGTTACACGCTTTTTAAATGATGAATTCAAGGAGACGTGATAAACTTTTCAAATGGTATCTTTTCCAAACAATATTACAGTCTCCTATTTTCAAAATAACGATTCGCACTATTTTAAACTGTAACTGTATGACTCCTACGTAGTTCCATATTTGATATACTGTTCACGTTTACGACCTCTCATTTTACGTATGCTCGTGTTTCTTTTACTAGGATATATATGTATATACAATATTTCATATTCGTTATGTACCTGTTTTCGCCTGCTAGTACACCTGCACAATTATCGATGATGCGCATGTTACACTCACACAGGATTGCCGGCCCACACACATTCTTCATCGGTAATTGCTATGTCACTTACACCGTAGAATTTCTATACCCCGATATTATTCTTAATTGTTCGGTACTATCATATGACGTGTGTTCATGATATATTCGATATGCTCACCTTACTGTTCCATATTGCTTACATCGTACTTCGTGGTTATATGCATTTAGATGCTGTTTTTATGAAATCTCTGGATTTGAGAACCGTGGTTAATTTCAAAAGAAATTGTGTACTATTTTAAAAACGCGGTTTCTCATGATATGATATTTCGAGGAGTCCACCATATATTTTCTCGGTTCTGAGTTGTGAGCATACCCGATTCGAAGAGTGGGAGGCACCGTCTGCGGGTACATGATGGACCCGGTATGGTACCCCGGGGCAAGAAATGATTTTTGTGGTGTAGACGATGAGCCTGGCAGAGGGAGCACTACCTACCGGTGATTGGTTGGACCCGGCGGTTGTCCGGAGGATACCGGCCGGAGTAGTGAGATGGATATGAGGGCCGATCAGTGTATGCGGCGCCTTAGATGAGATAGATATGAGGGCCGATCTGAGGATGCGGCACCTGAGGTATGAGGATTTACGTGTCGATGCTCGACATGGGTTTTCATGATGTTTCGAGTGTCGGTGTTGGACACTCGGGTTCCATGATTTTGATGTGTCGTTGATAGACACACATAGTTGATATCCTCATACATACAAACATGTGTCTTCATGATGTTTCGAGTGTCGATATTGGACACTCAGGTTCCATGATATGGTTTGTGTCGTAGATGGACATGTGGATGATATCTACATGCATGCTATATGCTGTCAGATGTTTATTTCTCTATGTCATTGTATTGACTCGATTGTTGACATATTTGCATTCTGGTCACCCTAGATATCATCGTATTACCTTTATGATATAGTATGACCTAGGAAATCGTTGTTTTATTCGATTTCTACCTGCGGATGTTTTCTACTCACGAGTTGGCAACTCACCCCCGTTGTGCCACAGTTCTTGCAGGTTTGACCGCTTGGAATCAGTTGCGGTATCGCTGGCGTACAGTTTCTTCCAGAGTGTTTTGCTTCGGTAGGTGGGACACATATTGGATCGTTCCCAGTCTCATACTTATATTCTGTTGTATCTAGATAAACTCCATCAATAAGAAAACTAGTATTTGTATAATTAGTAAGACTTAGAAAGACTTGTATTTGCGAGACTTAGAGCGATGGGGTATATGTTCGCTATTGGTGGTTTTGATGTCTCGCTTTATTTATCATTCCTTTTGTGCTGATCTTCACCGTTGGGTGTCGTATATATATGTTGCTCATTTGCGTGGTTGTGATTCCGCCATTCGGCGAAGAGCTAGCTCCCGCTTGGGGATGCCTTTCATATTGTTATGTATATGTGGTTTCGGTTCAAAATATACAAGGGAGGTGCTGCCCAAATTTTTTTAAAAGACGAAAAAACCCTTCTCAATTTTAGTACATTCTACTTGCATTTTCTTATATCATTAATTACACATTTATAGATAAACTTTATTTCATTATACTTTTATTTCAAACTGCACCCCCACTATTTTCCGTAAAAAGTTTAGATTTTTCTGGGCTTCGGCTTACTTGAATTACGTTACGTCTTTAGACGTTGCGTGATTTAAGTGCCGGTCACGAACTAAATTTCGGATCGTGACAAGGCGTCTGCAGGAAAATGGACTTGGTCCCTGCACTGGGAGCTGTGCTCCCGATTTGACTTATGGAGTTAAACTCCTGACGGAGAGGACAAGTGGGCTTAGCCCCTGCACTGGGAGTTGTACTCCCAAAAAGAAAGATTTATTATTTTTGTGTGTGTGTGTGTGTGTGTTTGAGGAGTTAAACTCCTAAGATATTTTTGAAGCTGATGAAAGGGGCTTCTCCCTTGAGCCCTGGATCTTTCCAAGATGGGAATTTTGGAGATGGGTATCCTTCTTTTTCCCCTCTGTTGGCCGGATCTTGGATGAAAGGGGGTGAGATTTAAAAATCTCCTCTTTTTGAGATCTGATGAAAGATCTGAGCTCCCCTTTGTCGGTTTTGTGGTGAAAAACTATTTAATTTTGGAAAAGGAAGAGTAAAACTCTTGATTTAATTGAAAAGGAGAAGAAGGTTTAGAACCTTGAGGAAGGAGAAGGAGGCACAAAAACCCTAGATTTTGAGGGGAATGAAAAGTTCTTTTTTATTTCATCATCGTGTTGCCTTATATAGGCTTACACATTTACATATAGCCCATTGGGCTTTACAAAATGACATTTTGCCCATCCCATGTCTCATATGCTCATTTGTTTTGCACATGAGCCATGGGCTTTACAAAATTTTGGTTTTATGCCCATTTTTCTTACATTCATGCATAAAAAATTATATCAAAATTATTTATTACATGATTTCATTTTAGCATGGGGGAGGCCGGCCACAGGGCTCGACTTGGGTATGGGCCCACTTGACCTGGGCTTGGGGTTGACTTTGACTTTGACTTGGTCAACCGGGGTGTAATTTTTGACCCCAACAGTTACACCACCGGGTTATGTGATCCGTGACACTTTTGTTGTTTTCTCTTTTCTTTTTCACAAGGTCGGCAATAACGATTTTATTGCTGACACCTGTCGGATACAGTGCCCTCAAGGCAATTAGCATAATCACAGGCGGGCAATTATGCGATTACGATGATTGAGGGAGGACTTATATGGGCAGAACAATTTTACTTGAGATGATAATATGCTATCTAGTTTGATTTTATCATCATGTACATGCATTATATGGTATTACAGAACACTATTACATGTTGATAGAGCACATATGATTCTTGCTTAGTTACCGGCATTATGATGGTGATCATATACGTGGGAGCTGGGTGGTCCATAAGCACATCTTTAAATGTCCCTAGTCGAGGGAGTATCGAGGCTGGGTATCGATACTCCAGATTAAACTAGTGTATACTTTTCGAGACCCCGATGAGGGGCAGTGGCCGGTTTCACAAGCCATTGGTGTCAGTTGGTCACCTAAGATAGTATGCAGGTACTCACTGGAGGTGAGTATACTGGATAGACTCGCCGGAAACATACTAAATGGTATTATACCAATTGTTAGATAGCAGTTCTCAGGTGACATGAGTACATGTTAGTCTGTCGATCTGAGATCATCATTTGTCTTGTATGAGTTCCTACTGTGTTTTGATTACTATCCTACCACGGCTCAAAGGAGTCTTGCAAATAGGTTTTAGTTGGGTATAGTCCCGAGCTATATGGAGGTAGTGAGCGGATCGTCAGGGATTCGTCTCTCCCGGTATTGGGGGTAGATGTCGTGCTGTGCACGGGTGGTCATCACCAGAAATCCTTGGCCAAGGTGGACGAGATTTACTGATTTGGATCAATAGTTTCTGAGTGGGCGATGAGCTTTACAACGACACGAAATATCGCATTATTAAGGATCTGACTTTATCCACCTCTGGACCTGATATGCGATACTCTTAGACGAACAGACCGGACTGTATGGAGATTGTCATAGACAAGCTCGGCAGGGGTATGGATGAGTTTGCTCGTCGGCCTTTCTTTCGCTCAATACCTGAGTAGCCGTATCGTACATTTAGTACAGCTGACATGTTTGTTGTTAAACCCACTGCTAGCGTATTGACGAGTCTTTAGAGTCCTACACAGAGAGTTTTTCCTGTTCAGGAGATATGATGTAGACGACGTATGTTGGTACATACAGATGTCCGATTAAATATGTGTACAGGATACACGGACTTTAATCAGGCGGTTGATAATACTGGCGGCTTAGAATTAAGCCGGATTATTAAATCAAGTTTCGATTTAATATATATATATATATATATATATATATATATATAATATGCATTGTAGTATTGTTGTTCACTATTCATTTTCTCTCTTGGCTATTCGTATTTTTATACGGATACGCGTATATGTATTTCGGTACGTATATTGGGTTGTATTCCGTATCCATACGGAATTTGTTATAGAAGATGGACACCTCATTTGTGAATATCCATTTTTGGATATTCACAAAATGAGGTGGAGGGTGGGGTGACATTGAGCATGGTTGAAGACATATAGAGAGGTAGGGCTTCATTGTTTTATTACAAGTGGTTATGGGTTTTTTATTTGTATGGTTGCAAAAACAATATGAAGCCATTCTATTCTACTCTTCATTCATACTCTCTCATATTCTTTAAGATTTGCTTATGGCTATTTTTCCTCATCTCCTCCTCGTTCTTCTACACTTGCTCTCTTGAGCTTAGATTTAAGAAAGAAAGACAGTGGGAAATTCCTATATCCCCATTCTCCAATCCTAGCAAGTTTGGAGTGTCGGTTGCTTCACTAGGTGAATCCGGAGCTTGGATCGGTTCCTTCGGGTGGATTATCTTCGGCGAAGGAGGACCGGCTTGCAAGTGCGATCCAGAGCTCTTGAGGGTATGTTAGAGTCCAACCCAATTGGAGCAAATGAAGACGCTACAAAGGTTCTGATTTCTATCTTATTATGGTTCTAATTTAGGTGTTTGATTCGATACTTAGGTTTTAGTTTTTAGTGCCACGAAAATTTTTGTTTTCGAATTCTGCTTTGACCGCGGGTTAGCGGTGAGAGCACCAGGAACCAACAACACCCATGATTTTTTGCTTAAACGGAGACTCCATTTGAGCGAACGTCGTGACCGAGTCATCCGGTATACTTGAGTACGGTCGAAAGCAACACCGGTCAAGTTATTGACAAACTGTCTGAGAAATAGCGCATCATTGCCCCCTGTATTTCCCCTGTGATTGGCATTCCCCGTCCCGTCATCTTTTGAATTTGGGGACGACATAGCCGCAGGGATGGATGCACTTACGTATCAGGCGCTGCACAGATTCCCCCTGTCTAAGGCAGGCGGGGGTTTATTGCTTTTGGGGATTCTTATCTCCGGCAGCTGCGGACAAAACTGCCGTTAATTACTCTCGCATTGAGACGAAGGAAGCTTCGATTAACGGGTTTTGCGGCCATGCGAACTCATTATGAAACGTGTGTGTGTCGACATGCCAAGTTTTTTTATTCACTTTATTTTTATTTTATATATTTTTAATTAAAAGTGATCGACGGGGGGTGCCCGGGACCGACGCCTCCCCTAGAGGAAACGGGCCAGATACCTCCCAGGAAGGAGTTCGGGACCGACCCCCTCCCCCTTTTTGAGGAACCGAGGCCGGCTTCCCCCGTTGGGAGGCTAGGGGCAGGCCCCCCTGAGGGGTCCGCTCCCCCTTTTTGGAATAGGCGATGTTAAAGTCATGTCAAAATCATTTTTTTGTTTTGAAAATGGTTAAGTCTGAGAATCTTACAAAATTTCGGTGGTATAACCGTTGGATTTTGTCGTTTTTGTTTTATTGGGATAACAAAGACCAAAATCAATACTTCCGCATATTTAGATGAAACACGGATGGAAATCCACGTTAAAGAATGGGGAGTACGGATCGAAATCCGCATCCCCGAGGGTTTCCCCAAGAGAGAATCCCAAAGGCCTTCCTTTTTATGGAGTCACCCTCAACCTTCTCTCTGTTTGATTAAAAAGTGCTCTATTGATTCTTGAGAACTTGAGTTATGGATCTTGAACTCTTTTATGTCTTGGATCTTGTAAAAAAATTGTATTTTAAGTTATGGGTTCTTCTTTTCTCCCTTTTCTTTATTTCTCGTGAAGAGAAAAGATGAGGAGTGCCCAAAATCACTCTTTTTATTGGATTTGGAAGAGTTGAGATTTTTTCAATAGGTTTATGACCTTATACTATTTATTTTTGGGAAAAGAGAGCTTTTCTCTTGAGAAATTGCGGAGGAGGAAGAATCTCGAGAGAGAGAGAGTGGACGGAAAACCCCTAGCATTTTGTGGGAAGAAAAAATCTTATCATTTCTTATTATGGTTGGCTATTTATAGCCTTAAACTTTGCATTTATCCCCTTGGGCTTTACGTAATTGGCTTTTGGCCTTTTCTATGTCCATGTGCATACTTTTTCACATGAACCACGGGCTTTACAAAGATTTGGTTTTTTTGCCTATTTGCTTTACATTTTCACACTTATTTACACACAAAATTCTTTTATTATAAATTTCTCCTTCTTTTCTTTCTCTTTTTTTTTTGATGGTCGGCCGGCTGTGCTCGGACTTGAGACGGTTTGGGTTTGGACCCAATTGCTTGGTCTTGATCCCAGATTAATTGGGTTTGGGTTGACTTTGACTCCGTTGATTTTCACTTTTGACTTTGGCTTTTTAATTTTTTGACTTTTGATTTTTGATTTTCGGCGATGGAGTGTAAACTTCGACCTCAACAAAAGTCATGAGCCACTTAAGCACGCAACAAATAACTAGACAGCTATTAAATGAAAATGGAAGGTAACCGCTGTAATCAAGCGTGCATCATTGCTACCCCTGAATGCTATAAAAGCCAAAAAGACAAAAGAAGGGAAAGACCATCAATCGATCAAACAATTTATCAAATATCAATACCTTAGCATATCATAAAAGTAGCCTAGTTTAATCGACTAGTGCTATCGGAAGCCCCCGCCATTTCTATGGCTTTGGCCAGTGGCAAGGCCTTTATCGGGGTTGAAGTCGAGGTCTTCAACGGTAGAATCCCGTTTTCGACTGACACAAACACCCCTGCTTCTGCCGAGACTCGACCTTGATGTATAGTGTAAATCCTGTTTTCCTGAAGATAGTTGAGACTCGATTTGGATATATATCCCACGGAAAAGCTAGTAATTAGTGGGTTTAACGCCATAGCTCACAGTGTTTGGCATTGAAAACAAGAGTTTAGTCATAATCCTTCTTAATTACAAGGTGTAAAATATGGGAATTTACTTTTTATGCCTGCTAGTTATTCATATCCGTATGTATCCAAGAGATAAAAGAGACAAGACTCTTATCTTCTAGAAATTAATTGCATTCATCGGGACCATCGTGTTTTCACTTTTGGGTACAAGATGCCCACTACTATGTTTCCAATATTTAAGTCGCGTTTTTCATGGCCTTAAAACATACATGCATCTTTTTATACGTGATTTGACTGATATTTAAATTTAAGACACTGTTGATATTGCACATGTCGGCACTGGAATAGAAAAAAGTCTTGGAGAATGGAGACTAGTGATTTTGCATTTCCTGCCCAAATAATAATGAAGCCGCGTGTTTTTTAATCTATATTTAAGATCTTTACTAGTATAAGCAGAAGTAAACCATTATTTTACGGGCTTAATACGTGTATATATTTTTTATCAACATATACACTGCATGCCCCTGTGCGATATTTTTTATCCAAAACATCACATGAAAATTTCTAAAAATTTATACAGTTCTTCTAAATTTAAATTAAATAAATACGGTTAGTGGTAATATTAGAATTGATAAATTAATAAGTTATACAAAATAACAAAGATATTAAGGACTTATGTATACATTTACGAGACATCTATTTGGGCTTTTGAGCATGAGTGAGAATGCGTAATGAATGTGATTATAAGAGAGGGTTGTTGACTTTAATTTTCTTATTTTTGTCATTCATGAATGATGAGGTGGATATCTTCAAGGTTGCGCTTGGTACATGGCATGGACGATTGCTGAGAATCCTCGCATTCTCGGAAATAAAATGACCAGGCATCCAATCCCAAGGAATTTTGCATTAGCGTGCTAGGTATACTTTAATCGTTCCTAATAATATATGTATGTGCAACCGTTTACTAACGGTGCTGGAGAAGGGCCGGTAGGTCGGCAACCGACCAGCGGACGATCGACGACAAACCATGATCGGTCAGCGGCGAACGTTCGATTAGCGGCAGGTTGGAAAGCGGCGGGCAAAGGCGATGGGGCCGGACGGCGGCAAACGACCGAGCCGGCCAATGAACTATCTGTGATGATTGACAGCTGGCGGTGGCGAACGACCGACGATGGGCGGCAGGACCGGCTAACCTGCGAGTGGTGAGGGAGACCGTTTCAGTTCAGGGACGGACACGGTCCGATTCGAGTGCGAATTCATGTACCAAATCAAATAGAACTGGCGGCGGATGGTCGTGTCTCATTTCATATCAGGACGGAATATTTCGTGATAATTTAGGATAGACACGTATTTGGGGAGGGAATAGGATTACCATGAAATTGACCCATTTGATTACCATGATAATCCTATATTTTCGGGAATATCTTTTGCACCTAAATAAGTGTGGTATTATTTCATGGTAATCTATGATTACCATCTAGATTATCTCCTACCAAGCACGCTCCAATGCTTTACTTCGGCTAATGGAATTTTGTTATTTTTTTAATTAACGATATCATCTGAGGACTTCTGGTTATAATAGTAAACATAAAGATTAGATGATGTCATTAATCAATAAAATATAAAATATAAAAATAATAAAATTCCAATAGCTAAAGTTTAGAATTGGAGATGTCCACCTCATACATCACAAAAGACAAAAACAAGAAAATAAAATATCAACAATTCTCTCTCTCTCTCATACATTACACATTCTCTCATGCTCCAAACCTTAAAAAAACGACGTGCCTTTGTAAATTTATACATAAATTTTTATATTTTTGTTATTTTATATAACCCATAATTTTCTCAATTTTAATATTACCACTAACCGTGTTGGCTTGATTAGAAAAAAATATATATATGTTTAGAAATTTTCATGAAATGCACTAAACAGAAAATATACTTTTCAAAATATAAACAACGGTGCAGCAAAAATACTAGCAAAGATAAACAAAACTAATTATTTAAAAAACTATGTAGGGTTGTCTTCTTACCCTCGGTATCTTATTAATCTCTTTCATGATATATGATAACATTTTTAGGGATAACACAGGAGAAATATAACTTTTCAAAAAGAAGAAAAAAATGTTCAGATGCTTAGCATAAGGCGTTTGAGATTTTCTGAAGTATAAGGTTCTGCATGCATGGCATGCTTTCCAAATGGCGCTGTAAATGATTCAACCAGAACATATGATCATGCGACATTCTCTCAATGGTTTGTAGCCCATCGTCGTATGATTGCTGCCACAAACTGTCACCGTTGCCATCTTGTTGTTACGCTGTCGTTGTTGGTGCTTCCACCGTCGTTCTGCTGCTGCTGCTGCCGCTTTTGCTATCATCACGACTTTACTCCCACCTCCACCATCTTATAACCATCGTTGCCATCATCTCCATCCTACCTCTGCTTTCACTGTCGGCACTGTTCCACCTAGAAATCCGGATTTTTGCTTATGTGGCACGGTACTCTATCCAAATTCTTGTCCTCTGCTTTGTTTTGAAGTAAACACTAAACTTGCTAAGTTGAGAAGTCCCAAGTTCGAATCCTCATGCTTGTAGTGAAAATGAGTAATTTTCAACCCAATATGTAGAGATTTCCGACGAATCTAGGGTCCACCCCTGCTCCCAAATGCTTACGGGCTTTTTTGGGGAATAAAAACACTAGACTTGTAATACTGACCCCATTCTCAAGTCTAATACAATTCTTGCAACCAAACAGGCACTTAAGCAACATTCCCTCCTTGAAAACGATTCCCTGTACAAAACGGGTCTAGATGTACTAGAGCGAGACAACTCAATAAGGGCCTGCATATATAACGGTGACCAACAGGTTTACATCCTCCGACCCATTAACGTAGCGGGTTTCCGGGCCGGGTACAAATTGGCACCCGAACCCAATATAATACGGATCCGATATGTTGATGTCCCCCTCTAACGATCCAAAGCTCTTCCCATCATCTCTCCCCTTAACGGCGTCAGCTACCGAGATGGACGGAACCCTAAACGGCGATGACGGAGCACTCATCGGCGACGGCGTCGGCGGAGGAACTATCTCCCCCCTCTTCATCTTCTTCATCGTTCTCTCTCTCCATGTCCTCGACGAGTTCCTCTCGATCCTTAAAAAGGTAAACCCTAACGACCCGATCCATGCGATTTTTATCCATCTCTGTGAACGATTGTTTGATTGAGCCGCGAAAGTTTAAAATTTGAATAGTTTAGGGAATCGAATTGTTGTTAGATTGGGTTGACTGGGAAAGTGATGCATTGGAAATATGGAATTTGTTGTTAAATTTGGATGTTTATGATATCTTAGTGATTCTGGATTCAATTGGTTAGGTAAATGGGATCCTTGGTTGAAAAGTGTTAATTTTGGGAGTAACATTTTTTTTGGGGCAAAGAACCACATTGTCCTGGATCATTAACAGCAGGGGTTAACTAATATAGGGGGTTATGATTCTACAACTTGGAGTGATATATTTCGAGTAAAGTTTTAGTTGCTTATCTTATTTGATTCTCTTCATTGGTGGTGAGCCTTGCCATTGCTTTGCCAGTACATTTTCCTCTTAATAGAGGGATGAGGTTTGGGGCTGAATTTTTGGGTAGGAAATTGTTTCAAGGGAGAAATGCAATTTCTTCATGGTGGCATATGTTTATAAGATGAGTTAGTTGTTTATCTGAATAAACACAACACATATACTTTCCTTCTCCTTTTAGTGTTCTGCGTAGGCTGAAAATTTTGGAAGCCCAACTGATCATTTAGGATTACTAAAAGAGTCCCTCTCTTTGCCAATAGTTTTTTAGGCTAGAAATCTGAGACTAATGACAAGAGGTTTGATACTGACATCCAATTGTAAAACTTTGTCAAATGTTTTATGGAGCCTTGCTTCAAATGATGAATAACATGAAAAATATACGAAGAATGTTTTTTATCACCAGCATAAAATGGCAGCACAAAACCTTTTGGTTCCTAACCTATTAAATGTATCGACATCATTTTACTAGTACTTGTCAACTTCATATTGTTTTTTATACACTTAACGAGAAAATTTTACGTATATGATCACACACCTGATTGAATTTTTTCTCATGGATTGCAAACACACGTTAATGTGCGACTGTTAAATATTGTTGTCATTTTTTTTGTGGCAATGCCAACTGAAAGGCTCCAAAACTGTTGATCAAACTAAAACTTTTTAGCCTCCGTTCATTATAAGTTGATGACGACGTTAATTTTATTTAAGAAAGATGTGTTACTTTGGATCTGGACATATTTGCCAAAAAAACATTTCATAAAATAAGCAATGCGTTGTTCACGTATAGCTCACAGCAATGGGGCTTTACAATACTTCTTTTTATTTTTTTTGGAGGAAAGGAGCAAGACTCAAAAATGAGCCTGTCTCATGATAGTCATTAAAAACACAACAGAGTACAAAATGATAGTAAACGATACTTATTACAACTCCAGTCCTACTATAAAGAGCAAAGAAAATAAAAGAAGAGGGAATGAGAAAGAAGGAAGTGTTGGCGATCGAAGGAAGCGATGAAGCTGAACACGAGTCTTTATTCTACAAGATGGCTCCTATACTTGCAAGCATAAATAGAGCAGTTACTGTTCATTTAAAAATATTTACTGACCTGAAAGTCTTGTTGTAAAGAAAAAGAGGGAAGCAACCATCTGGAAAAGCCATGATTTCAAGAGGTATGCAGCCACAAGTAAATGAAGAGCATACGAAATTTTTTGGAGAAAAGAGAAACAGGACAGTGAAGAATAAAGAGACCAGGATGTCCTCAGGAGTAAAAAATGACTACAGAAAGACCTAATTAAGCAAAGCAAATTAACCGTCATAGTCCAGCTAGCAGATATGTATACAATTAAAGAGATTAGTAAACTAAACCCTCAGGAGAACAGATAAGCCTAGCTCTGCTATATCTAAGAATCTTTTATGTGCCATTGTTTGCATACATGCTCCATAACAAAATTCTTTTATGTGCTATGTGGCTTACATGCTCTATAACAAAAATCTTTTATGTGCTATGTTGCTTATCAGTATCTAAATTGACTCATTTGCCTTCTTAGAGAGGAACAAGCAGCAAAGAACAATCAGAGGTGCGGCAGGAGATAAAGCAACTTTTGAGAGAGGCAAGCTCTTTGTCGACGTATGTGTTCCAAATACCCTAATTAAGGTCATTGCTTCACATTTGCGAGTGTCAGTCTAATTCTTTATATGATCTTAGTCCTTATACTTCGCAATAGTGTATACTATCATACTATGCCCTCTTGCTACTACATCAGTGTAGCAGTTTATACCAGTGGTCTACTTTCACACATATCATAAATATATAACTATGGTGGGTGAATTTGTACATGCTAATATGGGTTATTTTGCCTGTCTTCAGGCCCTCCACATTTGCTCAAGCTGCGAAACTTAGACGAATGGCAGCAGCTAAAGAGAAGGACCTATTGAAGAGTATGCTCACAATCATTATAATATTATATCATAATCGTTTTATTATTTTCCGTTACAAGAACATGGCTGATAAGGATTAAGGAACATGATTGCCCAAGCAAAACTTCATTCAGATACTTATCTTGACTGTAACATAATTTTCTAAACTTTACATTTCCTATTCTATCTTCTTTGCAGCACAAAATATTTTTAACGAGGCATTCATCAATTCTTTGTTTGCAGTTAATCAATACTTTAATTTATTTTTGCTCGTTTGATCCCCCTCTTATGTGCATAGTACTTTAGCTGCACTTTTAGGATGTATATTTCAAAAAATAAAATAAAATTCTACTGTTTTGACTTTCTTATTAAGCTACAACCTCTAAAAATTTTATGTGTTTTCTTTTTCTTACCGTATTCTTGAGAACTATTTGCTTTGATTATTCTTGAATTCTAATCTTTTAGCTTGGGATTATCCGTATGCAAATGATATATTAATTAGTATATCATAATCAAGATGTAAAGCTTTTTGTCACGCCCCACGCCCCCGCACGGATGGTATTGTCTGCCTTGGTCGAAACCGCACGGTTTTGTCCTTTGGAGCGAACCAGACTTGAGAAGGGGCCGCTTCATAGGAGGTCACCCATCCTAAGATTTTCCTAGCCTGAACACGCTTAACTACGGAGTTCTTCAAACTTTGGAGTGCCGGTTCATCCAAAAGGCGCCTCCGTAATTGAGGGTGGCATCATTACATTTATAATGTAGTTCGGTCCTCTTTCGGAACGTGCTTCAGGGAGCCAATCCCATTGTTCTGAAGCGGCTCTACACTCAGATCACCATGTGTTCGTAACAGACCGCACTGAGTGTGGACAGAGCAGATCACCATGATGTCCGAAGACCGCACTGCTATAAGGTATTACGTTCCCCCCACCTAAGAACAACGGTTCGTTCTCGAACTACAGACCTACTACTGAGGGACTTGCATGAGCCACTATAAATGATGCCCCACGCCCCGGTACAGATGGTATTGTCTGTTCTGGTCGAAACCGCACGGTTTTGTCTTTTGGAGCGAACCGGACTCGAGAAGGGGCCACCTCCCAGAAGATCACCCATCCTAGGATTTCCTTAGCCAGAGCACGCTTAACTATGGAGTTCTCCAAATTTCAGAGTGCCGGTTCATACAAAAGATGCCTCCGTAATTGAGAGTGGAATCATTACATTTATAATGCAGTTTGGTTCTCTTTCAGAATGTGCTTTAGGGACCCGATCCAATTGTTCTGAAGCGACTCCACACTCAGATCACTATGTGTTCGCAACATACCGCACTGAGTATGGACATAGCAGACCACCATGATCTCCGAAGACCGTATTGCTCTGGTTCCCCCTACCTAAGAACAATGATTCGTCCTCGAACCACAGACCTGCTACTGAGGGGCCTGCATGGGCCACCATAAATGTTATGCCCCACGTCCCAGTACGGATGGTATTGTCCGCTCTGGCCGGAGTCGATTTTGTCCTTTGAAGCGAACTAGACCCGAGAAAGGGCCACTTTCCAGCAGGTCACCCATCCTAGCATTTCCTTCGCTCGAGCATGCTTAACTACGGAGTTTTTCAGACTACGTAATTGAGGATGGTATCATTACATTTATAATGCAGTTCGATTCTCTTTCAGAATGTGCTTCAGACATCCGATCCCATTATTCTGAAGTGGCTCCACACTCAGATCACCATGTGTCCGCAACAGACCGTACCGAGTGTGGACCGAGCAGATCACCATAATGTTCGAAGATCGCACTGCTTTGGGATATTACATCTTTTCCCATCAACATGGGATCAATAGTGAAGCAAGGTTCCATGAAAGGTTAGATGAAGTTTTACAACTATTTGTTGACATATCGATAACCCTCTTTGTTTCGGTGCCAAATTCATGGCTTTGTGAACCATGAGCTAGAAAAAGGTAGAAAAGATAAAATGAAACATACTTGACCTTTCACTTAAAATTAAGGTTGCACATATACGGGACACGAACATGACGTGATGAAACACAAAGACACAACAAAATCTCAAAATATGGGATATGGGGACATGACGATATATATATATATATATATATATATATATATATATATATATATATATATATATATGAGAATAATAAAGAAACGAGACCCTAGGATGCTTTTTCATTAGGTGGCATCAAAAATCTATATCCTCCGTGATTTTTTTCGACAATCGGCACCCATCATCATCTTTATCATGTAAGATATGGATACACCAAATTTCATGTGATTTCATCACTTTTTCACCTTTGATTTAGCAATATAAAAAGTTTTATTGTCGGTAAACCGTTAATTTTGTGCCAACTAAATCAACGGTGAAAAAGTGGCAGTTACACGTGAAATTTGGTGTATCCACGTCTTAGATGATAAAGATGGAGTTGATGGGTGTCGCTCGTCGGAAAAAATCATGGAAAGCGTAATTTTTCGACGCCATAGGAGGAAATTCCTTCCTATGGCACCTTTCCTCTCTCTCTCAGGATAATGGAGGAAAGTTGCCATAGGAAAGAATTTCCTCTTATGGCGTCGAAAAAATACATCTTCCACGATTTTTTTGACAATCAAAATTCATCGGCTTAATCTTTATCATTTAAGATGTAGATACACCAAAATTTATATGATTCTACCATTTTTCACCGTTGATATATATATATATATATATATATATATATATATATATTGAGAGAGAATAATGAAAGAAAAAGGCTTTATGAGGCTTTTTTGTTAGGTGGCGTCAAAAACTACACCCTCCACCACATTATTCGATGATCGGCACTGACCATCTTAATCTTCATCGTCTAATATGTTGATACACCAAATTTCATATGAATCTAACATCTTTTCACCGTTGATTTAGCAACGTCAAAAGTTCTATTGTTGGTAAAACATTAATTTTGTACTTGCTAAATCAACGGTGAAAAAGTGTTAAAATCACATGAAATTTGGTGTATCGGCATATTAGAGGATGCAGATCAAGATGGCTGGCGCCGATCATTGAATAAAATGGTGTAGGTGTAGTTTTTTGATGGCACCTGACGAAAAAGCCTCATGCGGCCTCTTTCCTCCATTATTCGCATATATATATATATATATATAGAGAGAGAATAATGAAGAAAAGAGGTCTTAGGAGGCTTTTTCGTCAGGCGGCGTAAAAAAACTACACCCTCCACCGTTTTATTCGACGATCGGCATCCATTATCTTCACCTTTATCATCTAAGATGTGGATACATTGAATTTCATGCGATTTACCACTTTTTCACCGTTAAATTAGCGGATGTAAAAAGTTCTATTGTCGGTAAACAGTTAATTTTGCACCCACTAAATCAACGGTGAAAAGGTGGTAGAATCGCATGAAATTTGATGTATCCACATCTTAGTTGATAAGGATGAAGGAGATGGATGCTGACCGTTGAAAAAAATCATGGAATGTGTATTTTTTTGATGCCATAGGAGGGAATTCCCTTCCGTGGCATCGAAAAAATACACCCTCCATGATTTTTTTCAATGTTCGATACCCATCATTATAATCTTTATCATCTAAGATGTGGATATATCAAATTTCATGCGATTTTACCGCCTTTTCACCGTTGATTTAGTGGGTGCAAAATTGACGGTTTACCGACAATAGAACTTTTTACATCGCTAGTTCAAGGGTGAAATATCGGTAGAATCACATGAAATTCGTTGTATCCACATCTTCGATGATAAGGATGAAGATGATGGTGCCGATCGTCGAAAAAAATCTTGGAGGGTGTTTTTTTTGTTGCTATAGGAGGAAATTCCCTCCTATGGTACATTTCCTCAATTATTCTCTCTCTATACACACACACATGAGAGTGCTCTATTGTAAATTGGTCCGCGTTTTTTAAAAACGGGAACTCTCGATCTACGACATATTTTAATGATCCGACCCGTTCAAGTTGATCGCCCTACCCTCAAATGTGTATGAAAAATCAAAGGATTTGAAGACCTCCAGCGTATGTATCGATGGATGCAAAAAATGGACGTCTTTCGATAATGCAACAGACTGTATCCGATGTATAAGTTAGAGTTCTTTAAATTCTTTATTTTTTCATATATATATATTTGAGGGTAGGGTGATCAACTTGTACGGATCAGATCGTTAAAATATATCGTAGATGGGGAGTTCCTGTTTATAAAAAACGCAGTCCGGTTTGCAATGGATCACTCCTTTATATATATATGGGAATAATGGAGGAAAGAGGTTTTAGGGGGCTATATATATAATGGAGGAAAGAGGCCCTATGAGGCTTTTTTCGTCAGGTGGCGTAAAAACTATACCCTCCAGCATTTTATTTGACGATCGGCACCGTCCATCTTGATTTTCATCGTCAAATATGTCGATACACCAAATTTCTCGTCATTCTAACACCTTTTCATCCTTTGATTAGTGGGTGCAAAATTAACGGTGTACTGACGATAGAACTTTTTACATTGCTAAATCAACGATGAAAAAGTGTTGTAATCATATGAAATTTGGTGTATCGACATGTTAGACAATGAAGATCAAGATGGACGTTGCCGATCGTTGAATAAAATGGTGAAGTGTATAGTTTTTGATGCCATTTGACGAAAAAGCCTCCTATGGCCTCTTTCCTCCATTATTCTCTCTTTATATAAGAAAACTATCAAACTACAACATAAAACAAGAAAAATTAACAAGTCTAATATCCAAATAGACACATAATAAACATAAAATACAACTATAACTCGATAAGTCATTCTTTAAATTTGTTACCAATAATATCCAATATATAAGATGTAAAATAGGTGATTAATAATTTTTTCTTAAATCAAACAAATTAAGTAAATAACAATCCAAACTCCAAAAAAATAACTAAAAACAACTGTAATGTTTCCATCTATTTTCCGCAGTCAACAAAAAACACCGATTCCACCTCCGGTCCGTCCAAAGAAAATTAGTGATATTAAAACATCGGCACTATCGAAGAATCAAACGCTCGCCACCAAAATCCCATAACTTTAATTCCCCTTCATATTGTGTGGATAGAAGATGGAGGTAGGACATGCATATATGTCTTATTGACCAAGAAAATTAAAAGTTTAATATCCACATTGCACATCATAATGATAATATACTAAAAACATGTATAAGACACTGGACACACGGACAATACGCTTGATATGTCCGTTACGTGTCATGCAATTGTCGGTGGTGGCCAAGGACACAACAACTTGTCGGAAGTGTTTGTGCAACCTAGCTTAAAACCGCTGGTTATAGGCATCAACACAGGTATTTATTTGTCCAAAGGGGTTCACACAGGAGCCTTCAAAAAATTTGGCACAGGCGCGCACACACAATGCAATTATGAGTTTGTGTAGATGCGTGTTTATGCATCTTTGATAAACTAATTTAGATATTTAATGGACATGCTAGAGCCATGACTTCATTCCCTTCCGCTCCAATATTGAAATGGAAGGGCAATCATCTTAATATGTTGATTTGATGCAATTTTTAATTCTCCTAAAGTGCCTTTAGAGTATATCCAAAGCATTCAAATGTCTCACATGCTTCCCCTCCCCCCCTCCCCCACCACCACAAAACACACCAAAAAATAAGAAGAATTTGAGATACGAAGTGTCCGAGTAACATCGATCAATATGTAATTGATCACAGAGAAAACCGAATATAATAGATTTCTTACATTGATTGCTAATTTTGATTTCCTTCACCTAGAATTGAGGCCGTTGACCTGTAATCCTGTCAAGTGTCCCCCTTGATCTTCATGGCTTCAAGCATATTAGGAACATATGTTTCAAGCTGATTTGTTGTGGAACAAATTTGGGAAAGTGATGCAAGGTTGTGTATTTATACAATTTTATGAAGGCCACACTCAAGCGTGCTTTCTCATAACTGGTTCAGTGGTTATCATCTCTTGCTCTAGTCGTAATATGATACTTTATTAACAAATTATGAGACACAATTATATATTTGATTAGATAAGTTGGAAATTAAAATACTTCCCAGAGTCCCAACCTTTTCTCAAATTTCTTGCAACTTATTGTCGTGGTTCTACTATTGCGCACTCAACTAGTATAAGCAACACAAATATGAAGCCTGAAGCCCATAGACTAAATGGCCCGTTGATAACTTGTAAGCAAGTCTTCAACCTAATCAAAATTTAGAGCTGTTGATTTGGTAGAATTTAATCCACATGTCTATTCGCTATTCGAGACACATGTCATAAAATAGGCTACGATGAACTTATGTATGATTCACCCTGCCAAAAAAGGGTGAAGACTCTGTCATCCTCCTCCACTGTTTTGCCAAAGCTCTGATACTCATGGCAAACAGAAAAATTGGTGAAAGAAAGAGAACAAAGACTTCAATACACAGAAAGTCAAAGATCTAGATGAATGCTAGGTCTCAATTTGAAAAATAATTTAGTAATACATGAATCCATGATTTGTCATCTTAAAAGGATTTCATTTCAAACCAAGCTCATTCATTCACATCAACACATAAATGCATTCCGGAAAAAAAACCGCGCAAGGAGAAAATTAGCTGAAGGATTTAGTTTTATTATACTGTTTATTGAATTAGCTTCAATTTATTGAATAATACTTAAAACAATGGTAATATTTGTTACCGACTTAGGTGCAAACTACAATTCCTACAAGGATTTGCAATGCAACCTTGTTCTCATTAAATCAAAGCCCATAGTTGCCAAAAGGGGTAGATCAATTTGGGTTTGGGGAGGAAAACGTAGAGGATGAAGGTAGAAGGGTAAATACTACATATGCTATTATATTCCCTCGTTGCTGTAAAGGTTTTCACTCATAATGAGAGTGGTGAGAAAAGTTTGCTGGATTCTTATTCATGGTAGTTTATCGAGAAAAATATAAATTAAAAACTGGATTTGTAATCTGACTGAAACATCATTAGTTGTCTGGATTGATTCCTGCATTTTGGAAATTCAGCACTTAAGTTTGAAAGCAAATAATCTTATAGACTAGGTTTATGATGCTTAATGAAATTATGTGCTACTGTGCTAATGTTGTGCCATCTCTTATTAGAATCAGGTTCTTAATTGAACATTCTCTAATAAATTTTGTTAGTTCTATTTATAAAAGCGCTATCCATTATCTTAATTTTCATCTACAGTAATCTGTAATTCACACACCGTGAGGGAATCAAATAAATCCAAATTTGTTTAAGGTCATCCAATCATTTTCAAATGATCTTATTGTGTCGATCTAGGAGTTTAACTATAAGCTGAAGAATTTGAAGCCAGACATCTTTAACAATGCGATGCAAAACATGATTGCCAAGGGAAGGATGGTAGATTTTTTTTATATTTTTAAAAATAAAGTTTATGTTGTTATATAAAAGGTCTTCATGACTTCTGTTATATTCCATATTTTTGGTCGAAAATTTTGAACATGTAATTCTCCTTCATTGCAAACTGCAGAACAGGAGGAGCAGAGCAAAGATAGCAGATTGTCACATGATTTGTATGCAAGAGCGCTTCTTGTTCTTAAGGTGCACTGAGATTCCCTTAAAACAATCCCACTCTGTTACATTCTGAAGTTGATGAGTTCCACTGAATTTTTGTAGGTAGTGTTATATATCGGATTTATTTGGCATTTTTGGAGTATTCCTGTTGCAGCAGTTCCTCAACATCTTTTGCAGCCTTTCGGTAATATCTTCACAGGCTGATTTCAACTTAAAAATTTAGTTAAATATTATAATGATTTTAAAGTAGAATCAGCTGCTTATAGTAAGTTGCTTACTTCATGATGGTTTTGAGGTAGAATCAGCTGCTTATAGTAAGTTTCCCCTAATCTATTATGGAATGAAACTGCATCTGTGGGATCACATATCAATACTTAGAAAAGGCGGTGCAATGAAACTGCTTGGAGTAAGCTTCCTCGGATATGAAATTAATTTAATGTGGATATAATGTCTATGATGTTTCAATAGCAATAAACTTTGTATCCTAAATAAACTGCAATCTTTGAACTACAAGATCATAAATAATTGGTGTTATCTTCTAAGAGGACTATCGCGTACTCTAGAGTTGCCGTCAATGGAAGATATTGTATATAGCTCTAGTAGTTGATTGAAATCTGAATGGCAATGGGATAGGCTGAACTCAATAAGCAAAATAACTTTCATTCTTAGGGAAATGCATCATCTATTGACTTATTGAATTGTCAACATAGCTGTTTTTTGTCGCATGATAGACAATGAACTATTAGGCATTCAATAAAAAAAATGAACTATTAGGTATTACGTAGACTTCAATGCCAAAACAGTGCAACTATATCTTATTCAAGTATGGTTTTCATTTTGCTGCTTATGCTGGTCTATATTGGTGCAAATCTATAACAAGCATTATTGATACATTTTCATAGTTTCAGCATCCTGACTGGTGTAATTAGTGATCCTATCTATCTATCTATCTATCTATTACATAATGGAAAGCTAGATGCTGGAGAAATTGGGAAGGTTTTTGATATTTTTATGTTTGATAAAAAGCGACGAGCACAAGGTTTTTTTCCTTTCCAAATTTTGCCTTTCGTGTATCATTCAGTTGTGATAAGAAAGCAATCAACTCGATCAATCTTTTTAAGAGCTAAATCATCTCAATTTATACACCTCGTAACATAACTAACCGATAACTAATTATCCTAACAATCTTATACACTAATCGTAATCTCAATAACATAAATCAGAGCTTATCTGATTTTTGATAAACATAATATCTAATATAGTATATTCAAATATCTTATAATCTAACAGTCTCCTGGAAACTCACGGTGGATAATCGAGACTTTGCATAACATCTTGAACCAAAATATGCAATTTGTAAAACGACGGAGAAGAACAACAAATCTAAAGTATCGAGCATGGCGGACTAATACCCTTTGGTCTCTTTCGCGGATTGCAAGATGAACCGAATAACCTGCAGTATCTTTCGCTGGAAGCACTAAAAGAAGATCATGCTGGTACAAGGCGTCATAAGAAAAGAATAACTGTTTGGACGGAAGAAGATCATGCTGTTAGAAGACGTCATAAAAAAGAATAGCTGTTTGGATATGATATTGATGGAGGCAACCGCGTATGATCAAACTGAGAGAACTCATTTCTGAATTAGATATTATTGGCGCAACTTTATTTATTTTGGAATAATAAACTAAAAATATAAATGGAGATAGATTTTGAATCGAGCCATTGGCTTTGATACCATGGTAAAAAAGCAACCAACTCGATCAATCTTATTAAGAGATTAATCATCTCAATTTATACACCTCATAATATGACTAGCTGATAACTAATAATCCTAACAATCTTACACTAATCGTAATCTCAATAACATAAATCAGAGCTTATCTGATTTATGATAGGCATAATATCTAATACAGTTATATTCAAATATCTCATAATCTAACAAGTTGTAAACCGGTTTTAAAAATATTCACATTCTACCCTTCATGGCTTCATGTATCATATCTATTAATTGAAGTTAGATGAGGAAGGAGGAACATTTTGATGTTGGAATTTTCATGCTATGCCATTTTGGCTGTTGCTAGCTTGATTGTTTGAACAAAGTTAGAAGTTAGAAGTAGATTAAGAATATTTGCTGTTAGAATTTTCGAGATTGCTCATGTTTGCATCTGCATGGTGGAGTAATGGTGAGTGTAGATTTTGTAACAATCTACCCTAATCGTGCAAAGAAAGTCTATTAATATACTTGATGGATGAGCAAATTGATATTTTTTTTTGCCAAAAGCAAATCGATATTTTGATTGTGCATGATAAGAGCCTGTTGAAAAAATTTGGCGACCGGTGAGAAAGTGGAATTTTTATTGTTTTCTGGATTAATGTGTTATATGGTATACTTGATGGCCTTTTTGCCCTTTTTTTAGGAACTCAGTTTTTCTGTGAGCTGCCAATGTATGATGCTCAATATATATCGAAATACCAGTCTTTCATCGATGTTGGTACATACCAATAGATTGACCAATTACCAGTCAGATGCACTAATTAATATGACTATTTTCAGAAAACTTATCACAAAACAATTTGTTTAATAAAAATAATAATTTATTTACTGATATGTAATAAAAACAATTAAATCGGTAAATTTAAAACTTTACTAATGTAGAATTGTAGTTAGACATCATTCCACAGCTCAGAAATGAGCGAAATTTAAGACGTCTAGAAGCAGTTCTGTTTTGCGCAGGGTTTTCCCTAAAAGGTGTATTACGTTGACAACTCAGAAAATAAGCGAAATCTAAAACGTCTAGCAGCTGTTCTGTTTTATCATCGGCTAAAATTTTAATTTCCTAGGGTGCTGGTATATCTATAAACTTAACTAAAAGCACTGTATCTAGTTTGTTGGCCGATTCTTTTATTTTAACAGATCGCTCAATCTTAGTTTACCTGTAGCTATTTAGATGGCTAGCCCCATTATTGAAATTGTGTTGATGGTGTCAATGCGCTTTTTTTATTTCCATCTTTTCCACATAATTCTTTACTTCTACCATCACCTTGTTCACTTCTTATAATGCCATGGCAGGGTGGTTTTTGTCTTGGAGAGCTAACAAATCTGTCAATGGCCTTGTGACGGTAGAGACACCCATCGTTCGCTAAAATTCTGTTGAATAAATTCAAGAAGGATCTTCTTGTGCAACTTTGACCGACTGTATTTAGACTAAATGCAGGTTGGGATAATTCCTTGGCTGGTTCTCACCTCACATGTCAGCAAGTTCCTCTGCCAGAAAATTTTGAAGATTATCGCTCTGAAATAGATCGTGCATTTGTTGCTGATGGAGACGGTAATACAATTGATAAATTTTGTCGATCCACTCAAGATTTTATGGAAGCAGCTCAGATATAACCCCCTTGGTGAAATTTCGGCGCCGAAAAAGATTTCCTTTCATGAAGGGAAATTTGTTCTCAGTAATAGTGTTTTCTTCTCTTGACTGTTGATCTTTTTTTTGTATAATATGAAGTTTTTATTGAAGAAAATATCAATAACGACGTAGTTATTTTCTTGCGTACTTCTCAGAAAAAGATAAACCCCTACACTGAAGGTAACGCTGTAAATGCTGCTGTCATATTGTAGAAAGCGTGTGGTTTTGTTCTGTGTATTTGTATGTGCTTGTCTAGGATAACACTCTAGAGCTTGAAGTCATATTCATCAATATAAACCTGCCTTTTGTCTTCTCAACCTTAATTTATTCTCAAAATGCATTCATTTAAATGTTTATTTAAAATATTCAAATAAAATAAGAAAGAAAGAAAAAGAGTCGTTTTTAACTAAATATTTAATGGAAGGATATTTGGGGAATAAAATTAAAATTGAAGGGGGAAGAGTGTACGTTTTAGGAAGTTAGCGATATATTTACCGCTATTGGGACAAAATTGATAGGTATTTCTTGCCATTTAGCCAAAATATTCATGTGGCTGTCTCACTCTCCCCCATCTTATGATATGCCTTCATATCTTAAACTAAACTAGAGGATGCCCATAAAGCTATAAAAATCATTTAAAGGATGAAAAATAAATACATTCCAACTTCCATAAATATATAAAACTTTTCAACTGCAAAATATAGTGTCATAATGATCCCAGTCAAAATAAATTTTTATTATACCTAAACTATAATAAGTAAATGATCATATACCTCAGTACACCTCAAAATTGATGGTGGTATTATTTATTATTATTTTGGACAATGAATTGCACCAAACTGTCTTTTTTATACACAGTCTAAACAGATAAATCTATATATAATTTTCTCTATCTTATATTCAATGCAAGCTTCCTTTTTTGTTCTGCATGCATCGCAGGAGCAAATAAATAATAAACCACTAGTTCTGCAGGCTTAAGAACTAGTTACTTTGAGCTAAGGGTACTCGATCGAGGATGTTAAATGAGTTGAATTATATCGAGATAAGCCAGCTTCAGTTTGTTCATCTATATTTGGCTAAGGGTTCGTTTCATTTACTCCATCTTGAGTTAGTTCAGTTGAATACTTGATTGCTAAAAGAGCTGTGCTGATAATTATATTGATCAAGGCCGGCACGAAGCTTTTTTGTGAGAATTGCATGTGGCCACCAAAAAATGCTTTGCATGTGAGTTATTGTATATTTGCATATTGAATATGATTTGATTAAAATCGGGTATTTGCCTGTTTACAAATAGGATACATATTATTGAAAATTGAGCAATATGTATCTACTGTCACACGGCAAATGTGGTTGCAGCCGACGTTGGATAGATTTCCCCTTTTTTAGTTATAATGAACACAATATTTTATGTTTAATTACATTTGATTCTTAATGCTTGGATCATTTAGCATCCTTGCTTACGAAGACCAATCCAAAAATTTCATGCCATAAGAATTTTCAAAGTTTATAAGGTTCCGGGCGGGGAGAAAACATTGCTTCCAGAATGGTTTGGGATGTTCACACTTAAACCCCCAGCCTTATCAAATTATATCCCTCGTTTGTCGCTTTCTTGTGTTAGAAGAGTAAAGGCGTTACCCTAAGCGTAGAGACAAAAATATTTACATTTGTTAGGGACAAGCATGAAAAAATTGCCAGGGATCCCAAAATAGAAATAAACCGACATAAATTAGGGTTCCCTCTCGAGCTTCTGTTCTTCGTTTCACGTAATAATAAATCAGAAAAGATTTTCGGCCAAGCGGCGATTGATCGATTTTTTTCTTCTTTCAAGAGATTCGTTTTCGATAGAGAAGCGACCAAGTACGGATCAAGGGGGGTAAGCCACCTGAAACCCTAACCCTAATCGCTGTTATCTATTCGTTTAACTCTATCTAATTTATCTGTGGATCTTCTTTTTCTTGAAAAACATAAAGATTTGTAGTTGTTTACGTTCTTTCTCTTGGGATGCCCGTTGGGTTTAGAGTTTGGGTTTTATGGGATGATTTTTAGGGTTTTGTGATTATATTTTGATGGATTGTTAATAAAACTGGAGTTTTTTTTTGTTGTTATTAGTAAGTAGAGGGCTATTTTCTTGGAATTTGATGGTCATGTAGGTTTTTTCTAGTGTAGCGTGGGATTGGGTTGGAGAGAATTTGACGAAGGCGCAAGATTTGGACTTAGATTATTTTGGGGAAATAAACATAGCCAAAGAGATGGGAATGGATGAATTTGTAGGAACCCTTTCCTATTTAGAGCCAAATTCATGTCAAGAAAACTATTGTCTAGATATGTGCTTGCCATCATCCAGAACAGCTAGTTGGGGTTTTTCCAAATTTTCCTAGGTGATACAAGTGTTCAAGAAAATTAGGTTAAAACTTTGAGGTAGATATAAAACCAAGAAAGAAATACAACACATGTTCACAAGCCACAACACTAGCCATTCATGTAACGAGGAAAACACACACATTTTTATCTAACTTAATTAGTTAAAGAAACATAAAGAGTTCCCTTAACTAAAAAAAATAGAGAGGGCTAAAGTTAGTTATGGCTTTACCCAATCTCCATTGCCATCCCCATTCATTCATTCATTCATTCCCCCACCCTAAATAAATATAATAAAACACTTATTTTTCTTTAAATATTGAGAGTAGGTACATCTAAAAGAAAGTAATGCCCATAAATAGAGACAAGCTCGTAATAGGCCAACTAAGTTGGTAAAAGCATAGAACTTTGATCACTTTTTTTTTCCTTTTCTTTAAATAACTATATATATTAACTAGTATTTTTACTTGAGTCAATTTTTAATACATAAGATATGATGTTAACTGTATTCTATTATAGATACATACACCACAGACAAGTGAAATGCATACAAGCACTGGGCAAGTGTTCCAAGACGTTAGTTTTCGTGGTGGTTCTGGTATAGGCTTTGGCTTAGTGGTGGAATGATAAGAATGGGGTGATTAGTGCGCGTGTGAATCCTTTTATCTGATTATGATTGTTCTTTGGGATGTCAATGGAGGATGCGTGCCCTAATTTATGGACGCATCTCATTCCTTTATGTGTGTGTTTTTGTACTTGTATACTTGTTGAAATATATTTATTAGAACATATTTCTTTAGGACTTTGCTTCTCAATTCAAGTTGTATATAATACACATGGAAAAATGTTGAAACATGAGCGTAGCTGAAATGAGTGGCAAGAAGTAGTATAGAAAATGGGTGCATTCGCAAGGTGTGGTAGCTCTAATAGAGATAATATTGATTGAAATGATTTCGGCGTGTGACGTTGTGACTAATAGATGAGCCATTTAAGGGTGACAAACTTGTGTTAATGGAATAACCAGGACCATAGTAGGGTGAATTTGGATGGTTGCATTTAAAGAAGATATTCTAGTTAATAGTTAATTCAATCAAGATATTTCCCTTAAAACGTAGAAGAGAAGAGTTGGTGTAGCGGACATTAAAAGTTTATGATGAAGGCTTCTTGCTCTTCTGAAGCTGTATGTATATGGTTAGGCTGACAAAAACTCATTATGGAGCTGCTTTAAAAAGTGTGAGAAATTATTTAGATGGACAGTACAGTGGACGAAATTTAAGTTATGAAATTTGTTGACTTGCTTGATGTAATAATATGTTGCAAAAACACGAATAAAATGATTTTGACTGGCCTAGGCGTGTGAATATGTTGCACTTGGAATTTGATTGGACATTATAGATTACTGTAAGGTTGTTGGATGATAAAAGATAACATCATTATTATAGATTAGTGGAAGGTTGATTGGATGATAAAAGATAACATCATGAAATTTTAGACATGGACCGGTAATGAACACCGTTCACTCCATTACTTATTGGGACCTGTTGAGCCCTTGGTTTATCATGCCCATCATTGTACTTGTTACTCAAGACCAAACACTTCTTCCTCTTTCTCTTTTCTTATGGTAATCATGCCAATTACTTTTGTCGGGTTTTGTTCTGTGTGCATTTTTCTTTCATGTGTATATTCTGCCTTTTCCTTTATGCTGTTCCTCCTTATTTCCTTCAGGTTTTTTCTTTATATAGTCGTCATTTATCGAAGTGGTATTCTAGAAACCATACTCATAAGGGGGATCATATTAGTCCAACTGTAGGCTCAATATTTGCAGTTAGTTTATCTACAAACTTTATGTTTAATTCATCCATCAACACGCCCTTTCTGCCCAATTGTTATGCTAATTAATCTTTTCCCAAGATGATGTGTTATACTTTGGTCAAAAAAATAGATAGGTAACTAGCGGGTTATATCTAAAATATTAAATTGTCTGTTGGGATTGTTTAGTGAATGGGGATTGAGTGTCAAAAGGGTTTTTCTTTTCCTTGGGTTCTTAATAATTTGAAGGGCAATGAGCGGGGGGTTTTCTGACGGGTACGAGGGCACAATAAAGAGGCAACGAATGATGGACTCAAATCCCTACTTCGCAGCTAGCAGCATTTCTGGAGGCATTTCCGACCTCTACGATGCGGGTGTTGGGTCGAAACGGACGTGGATCCTGGACCCACCAACCAACCCCTACCTCTCTGGACCCATCAACAACTTCTACCCGTCTTTCACCTACTATAATGCTGCCATTGGAGGCGGCAGCGGCAGCAGCAGCAGCAGCAGCAGCAGCATCTACGACTTCCCTGTTGTTCGTCTCCGAGGCCTTCCCTTCAACTGCGAGGACATCGACGTCTACAAATTCTTCTCGGGACTCGATGTCGTTGACTGCCTCTTGGTTACCAAAAACGGCCGTTTCTCTGGTGAGGCCTTTGTTGTGCTCTCATCCCCGATGCAGGCCGAGGTCGCCCTGAGAAGAAACAGACAAAACATGGGCCACAGATATGTCGAAGTATTTAAATGCAAAAAACTAGAGTACTACCATGCCATCGCAAACGAGGTAACTAACGGCGGGGGGTTCTTTGATACGGGCTCGCCCCGAGCTCATCCGAAAAAGACCAAGGCAGCTGCAGATGAGGAAAAATTACAGATAGAGTATACGCAGGTGTTGAAGCTTAGGGGGCTGCCTTATTCGGTGAAGGAGGCGGATATTACTGAGTTTTTTGAGGAGTTTGAGTTGGATAAAGAGGAAGTGCACATTGCTAAGCGTCCTGATGGGAAAGCGACAGGAGAAGCATATGTGGAGTTTTCGAGTGTGGATGAGGCGAGGAAGGCGATGTGCAAGGATAAGATGACGATTGGGTCGAGGTACGTGGAGCTGTTTCCTTCGACGCCTGAGGAGAAGAGGAGGGCTGCCGCAAGATTCAGACAGTGATTTCGAGTTCTTTTTTGTGAGCAGCAGGTTGTTCTCTGAGAGAATTGTGCTGTTATGAAGCTGATTGCTTTATTTTTCTTGTGAGAAATTTTAGCACAAATCTGAATAGTACTGGGGATTAACAGAATTGTGTGTTTTTGTTATTTGGTTGGTTTGGATGGAACATTTTATAAATCTGTGATTTGTAATAGCAGTGACCTTTATTTTCTCTCAGTTCCTTGATTCTGCAAATGATATTTGAGAGCATCATATATTTGCCTCTTCATTTTGATGGATGCCGAGTCTGTGATGCTTTTTGAGCCGATGCAAACACTGTTTGGTGTTAAATATTGTTGATTCATACAACGAGGATGGCTTTGAAAGAACAAAATGTGACATGATGAAATTTCATGAGATATATAGGTAAGGATGCATGCTCATTATCAGAGATGTGCTGGTACTGAATACTGACCTCTAATAAAATGTGTAGACCTTCTGTTCTTAATCTCTTCGTTGAGAGTATAGCATTTAGTGGTTTGTTTTTAATTGCCAATATCCCTAAGACATCACAAAAAATTATTCTTTGTATGACATAGCATGGGCTATTTTTCTTATAGTGATCCTCATCACATAAACATTGCTAATTTTGTGGGACGTTGAAATGAAATCCTAGCCTCTAAAATCTTGTTTGTCTCCTAGACAAACTTCTTAAATGTTTCTCTAGTCGATATTTTCATCTTACTGCAGCCAAACTTGATTTTATTTTCAATTTTTAAGAAAAGTTAGCACAAAAATGATACGTTTGGATAACCTAGAGTTAACATTCTTTCTTTATTTTCTTTTTCTTTTTCCGTAACAACTTGTAAGCATTTGGGCTACATCTGATGAAAATTGCACTGCATATTTAATTGAAAATTCCCTTTTGCCAACGACCTTGAGCTGAGGTTTTTTTTGTTGAGTTAACATCCTTTAACATTAGAAAAAAAACGGGCTGTGCAAACACCCTTTTCTTTTGATCTTTGTTTACACGAAGGCAAATTGATTTCTGGTCAAGTGAATGTTTTATTTGGACGGAAATGGTCAAGTGAATGTTTTATTTGGACGGAAATATGAAATGGTATTCATAACCGTCTTATAAATTTGATTAGCTATTAAAGAGAGAGAGAGGAACTCTTTACTAATTATTTGGATAACAAATCAAACATTTGTCCCAGATTTTAAGTATGGGCTAATGATTTTGTTTCTATCGTTCCGTTTGTTTGAGGGTCGTTCTTTGATAACATAAATCAGATGAATCCATACCCAACTGCTTTGGTTTGGTTTTTCGTTGAAATCATATTGTGAAACGGTTTCCAACTTTCCATCTCAATTACTTGAATTTAAAGAAAATTCCGTTTTTATTTCCAACAAACAAATATGGCCACAAATTTTCTTTTATGGGGGGCACACATTACATAAAATGTTCATAAATCCAAGCGGACGTTCTACAAATCCAACCCGACCCGACCGAAATCCTCTTTCCCAAAGATATATATACCATCTCTCGATATCTAAATTATTTGGCGCTTCATTGCCTTACCATGCCAACTCAATTGCACAAATCCTCTCTAAAAGCCCGGAACCTATTCGATAAAATATCTCACTGGGGAACCGAGGCCTCACTTCTTCCTTCAATGGATCAACTACTTGCCAATTCTCACTACCCTTATCCTTTCAACTCCATCAGACCCAAATCCAAATCAAACACTCTCCCATTCACAGTCTCCGCCGCCGCCTCCCGCAAACACCAACTCCCCAAGAATCTCCACGCCCCGCGCCGCCCCAAACTCCCACCCGAGCTTATTCCCTACAATCAAGAAGTGAAGCAAAGCCCTGAACCTCCCGCCGTCGAAAACGGGACCCACATTGTTGAAAACGATGACTCCATGTGGAGCTTAGGCAAGCTTGAGGCCATCTCATCGCTTTTTGAGCGAAAAATGCCACAGAAAACACCCATTACTAAAAGCCTACAAAACCCACGCCCTTTGTCTCTCCCTTTACCTTACAAAACTCGCTAATCTCAACTTCCTACTCCGAAACATCATATAAGATCAGCCGCTAGATCGATGCTCGCTTATAGAAAACCGGTTAGCGATCAAGTCAGAAAAAACCATGAAGAACTTATTGGCATCGCAAGAGACATCGGGGCTCTTAGTGCAGACTCGGATGTGGCTGACGTTCTTGATGGCTATTCAATTTTTTTGCGAAAAAGTTCGTTATCGATGACTATCCGCGAATTAGGCCACATGGGTCTTGCTGATAGAGCTTTACAAACATTTCTGTGGGCTCGAAAGCATCCCGGCTTATTCCCTGACGATCGAACGCTTGCTTCGACTGTCGAAGTGTTGGCAAGGAATGGGAAATTGAAGATGGAATTTGACTTGGACAGGTTCCTGAACTCGGCTACCAGAAACGTGCTAGAAGCGATGGCGAAGGGATTCATAAGGGCTGGAAATTTGAGTCTAGCAAGGAGGCTTCTATTGATCGCTAAAAAGAACAACAGGACACTGGATTCGAGCGCATACGTGATGCTAATTCTTGAGGCAGGAAAAAACCCAGACGGGTATAAACTTGCTTCGACTTTGATCGACGAGCTCGCAGAAAGAGAGGAGTTAGATTTAAAGCCACAAGATTGCACATCTTTAATGAAGGTTTGTGTCAGGCTCGACAAGTTCGAAGCAGTCGAAGGGCTTTTCAATTGGTACAAGGGGTCGGGCAAAGATCTGACCCTGGTTATGTACACAACCGTGATTTATAGCCGATACCGTGAGCGAAAGTATAGAGAAGGCTTAGCTTTGGTTTGGGAAATGGAGGGTTTAAACTTGGTTTTCGATCTTCCTGCTTATAGAGTTGTGATTAGGCTATGCCTTGCTTTGAACGATCTCGAGAGACGCACGAGGTATTTTTCGAGGTTGAAAGAAGCTGGGTTTGTGCCTGGTTATGATATCTATCGTGACATGATTCGAACGTACGGAGTTTTGAGGAGGCTGGCAAAGTGTAAACAGATTTGTAAGGAAGTGGAGATGGCAGGATTGAGGCTGGATAAAGAGACAGCTGCTATGATTTCGGAGATAGAAGCAGAAGAAATCTAGGTACTTATCTGAAAACTTATTTTTGTTTATTTCACTTCTATAAATCTGCTAGTTTCATGATTATGCTTAGCTTACCTGTTATGATTTCTTCATTGTTGCTTGTATATGGCAGTATATGCTTTATTGTATTAGTAGCTTACTTGAAACTATAAGCTGTGAAATAGTTCATACTTGGGTTTTCGCTTGTTTGGCTTAACTGGTGCTAGGCAAAAATGTTAACCCCGACTCTCCCTCTGTGCGCGCGCGTGTGTGAAACTTGGAAGTTAAAAGAAATCTTAATCATGTAGAGAATGCGCGTGAAAGCAAGTTTAGGATGATGAATCAGATACGCTGTGTGTTTAAACATACTAGTTTTTTTTGTATGTTAAAATTGTATTAAAACGATGAATGCAACAGAAATATAAATATAAGACTCACTAATTCATGGAAAACCAAATCTCAATCATAGAAAAAACCAATAAAAAAACATTTGGGTTAAAATGAATTACTCATCTGTCATCTCATCCTAAGAAGTACCATGGTTATGCAAATCAATAATGATTATAAGATAGAGGAAGATGTGGTTCATAAGACTAAAGCCGGATGGTTGAAATGGAGTATTGTTTTAAGAGTGCTATTTGATCATAGAATATTTTGGAACCGAAAGAAAAATTCTAAAGGACGGTTATAAGATCAGAGACTACCAAGTTGAATCCATTGTATTCGTTGGCTTCTTTTCTTATTTCTACTGCATACTCTTGGGGGCTTTTCTTGCTCTGCAATCAAGTACAAGCCCAAGTTTACTTGTATCGGCTTTCATGAATGTCGGTGTTAGGTATAAATTTAGAATTTGTGAAGAAAAAGATGATGGCCTTTTACTGATAGTTGTCTGAGTTAACTCATTTCGGGGGTGTTTGGTAAATGGAAAATGGATGAGAAAGTGGGAAAGCGATGGCAAAGAAAGCAGCTTATTTGTTTGGATTAGAAATAAAAAAAAATAGAAATTACTTTCCAACTTTCTTGCCACATAGGCGTTTTTGGGCATTTCAGTTTCTTAGCCAAAACTTATAAAGTGGAAAGAAAACTAAAATTTTATTGTTTTTTATGCTACATTCATATTTTCTTTGTTACTTTATAATACACCTACTAAACATTCCAATCTTATTTTTTATTGTCACATAAGTTCCAACTCAGCTTCTTTCTTATTTCATTTTAACAAAACCAATAAAAGTTAATATTTTCTTCGCACTTTCGTTCTATTTCACTTTCTTAATACTTTTTTACTTTCGTACGTGCTTTCACTTTCCAATTGCCAAACATGCCCAGGAAAACGCAAATCAAAAGAGAAAACCCTTCGAGTACAACATAATAATTAATGTACTAAAACATAGTTAGTACCTATATCAAACCCAACCCATTAAATGTTCATTACAGTGATAGGAAAATAATTGGTCTTATTAACGAAATATCACCATCACCACCACCATCATTATAATGGAGAAAGCAATACTCCATGAAAGATTTGACAAATGTACATGACTGGCTTGACGATAAAACTCAATCTGAGTCACAGTGCCAAGGGCTTGTCATGGAACTTAAGACCCAAAATTTACCGTACTTAAAAAAAAAAACCAAGAATTCTACTAGACCTAGAAAAGATCAAAAAGCCTGAGGAAAAGAAAAATGTTTCATAGTTTTGCTAGAGGCAATCACATAATCTGAGGTTCAAATAAATCAAAATTAAGATATAGGACACACATCTTTAGTTCGAAAGGTCATACGGTCAGGGCCTTTTGTTTCCAAAGATTATACATAATCCCGGTGTGAGGACTAGACAACTATCGGAAGTAAATTCTGAATTCTATGATTGTTATACCCAAGAGAGAAAATCAACACCTGCAAGCATCAGGCGAGCATACAACTCTCACCGCCTAATCGGGAGCGCTCTTAGAGAGGAGTATGAAATCACGACTCCATTGACGTACGTAGACTTATCAGGATTTACTACCCTTTAGCAAATCCTTGGAAACAAACACCAAAATATAACCCTTAATATAAATTATTTGATAATAAAATTTGATTTTTATGCTTTTATTATTTTTAATTTTTTTTAAAGACTTAATGCCAAAAACCACCAAATTCTTTGACTCGGTTACAAGAAACTACCAAATTCTCTCAAAATTATGAGAAACTGCCATATATTGAAAGTTGTGGTAGTTTCTTGCAATTATTGCTGACATAGCATCTCATTTATGGTAGCTTTTCGTATTTTTAAAAGTTTTTGATAGTTCTGTGTGGTTTTTGAAAGTTTTGTTGTGGTTTCTTGTGTATTTACCAAGAATTTGGTAGTTTTTTTGGAATTAAGCATTTTTCTTATTAAAGATCAATAGGCTTAATTCTTAAAAACTATCAAAAATTTATGGGCCGTGAAAAGTAACTACCAATTTTTTTCAAAATTACAGAAAACTACCAAGTGTATGAAAACTTGTAAAATTAATAAACAATAAATTACCAAACTTGTGTAGTAAATATTGTTCAATAAACCACTAAACTTGTTTAGTAAATGCTCCACTATCTTTATTAAATATTTAATAAGCTACCAAACCAGTTTAAAAATGTTTAAGGATGCCTATACGTTTTGGTAGTTTTCTATAATTTTTTAAAAAATTGATAATTACATATCACAATCCCAAATTTTTTGGTAGTTTTCGGGAATTAATCTAAATTAATATATAGCAGAGTTACCTGCAAGAACCTGAGTGGCAAATCTCCCCTGGTTTTTGCATAATGATTTGAGTCAGGCTCCAAAACATTTGTGAGGAATGCAAGCCTTCCATCTCTTGTGCAACCCATCCAAGTTCCTCCTAATATCTTCTCACTGCCATCATCACCACCCCACCATGCCACGGCCTTGGTAGGCCTGTCATATCAATTGAATCAAGAAAAATGTTAGAATTTGGGGTGAATTTCGTTTCCGTGATTTGTTTTTCCGTCGCTCGTTTGCATGGAAATATATTGGGATTTGAAAAGTTGCATCGGTTTAACATGTTTGTTATTGATGGGAAGCTAACCATATTTCACGGTGTAGGAACGTCGTTTGAATTTTTTTTCTATTTCGTTTTCGGATAGAATATCATTAGCGATGTCCAACTTCTCTCGTTGTTTGTGTTTTGCTGGACGCCGCATTCTCTTTTCAAATGCTGCACTTTGCTTCTTATTTTAACTACCATTACTTTTTGCAACCTTTTATTTCTAAAGTCACCCTCGGGTTTCGGTCACTAGCATTGCATATCAATACTTCCATTAAAGGGGTATGTCGAGAATTAAAGAAGTAACCCAGACATATAAATATTTAGTTTAAAAAGAAAGAGTGAGATGATATCCTATAATTTAGGATATAACAATATTCATCTATCTTGTTAAAAGTGTTATTATACATCAATAAAGCCAAATACCCAGATAAAGTTATCTATATCTACTCATAAAGCCAAATACCCATAAAAGCCCCCTTTTCTTGGAACTGGCTCGTGCCTCATCCAAGCACACACCGCACAAATGCAACCCAGGGATGCACGAATTTCCCCGAAAGTGTTAGTTTATGGCGACTTCCCGTTCTGGGATTTGAACCCAGCACTCTCTCACTCTTTTCAGGAGGGGAAGTGCCCATAGCAACTGAAACAACAAGAATAAGGAAGCAAACACCTGTCATGAAACTCATCTCTATTGAGCACAAGCAGCAATGGGTATACTGGGTGAGCTTGCCAAATCCATGCAACTATGCTCATCTCTCTCTCTCTCTCTCTCATAAATGAAATGAAATGAAAAGAAAGACCTATCTTGACCTCTTAATTTGAATTAAAATATAGAAACTGTTGTTATAATTGTGGAGAATCCTCCTCAGACTGAACAAAGAGGTTCAGACTTCTGCCCATGCACGAAGTATCGAGCAAAAGTCCAAAGCAGGTCCAGACGTCTGAAGATCAAAGTGGCAGACGTCTGTTGAAGATTTCGAGCCGTCTCCAGAGCGAATCCAGATGTCTGACCAAGGAGTGACAAACGTCTGCTTAAGCTTAGAAACCAAATCCAGAGCATTGGCAGATATCTGATCAAGGAGTGGCAGACGTCTGCCCAAGGATCTGAAGCCAATACAGAGAGGCGGCGGACGTCTGTCGAAGTGATCATCAGACGTCCGCGCGTGGGTTTTCTGTGCGAATAGAATATTTACCATATCCTTTTTAAATCTAATTTGTATAGAATTAGAGTTGGGCTTTATATAGGGTCTCTCATATGATAAAATTAGGGTGATAATTAAATTGTATAGAGAGGGTGACGGTTAAGAGAGATTTGAAAGATTTGAAAGAAATCCTTTAGGATTTGCTCTTGGTGTAATTTGACTAAAGATCTAGTAGAAGTTTTGCAGATTCCGTTCTGCCGAGTACTAACCATACGGTGGGTGAAACTTGTTAACAAATATCGTGTCTCTTTATGGTTTGATTATCTTGTTCTTGCATTGTTTTATTTTTCGTTATATATTGCGTTCTGTGTGATTGGCCATTAGCATAGTTCCGTGTGTACCTTCTTCTCCCTCTTTCCTAACAAGTGGTATCAGAGCGTAGGGAACTGAAAGGTCTTCAATTCTACGGTCTAAGTTTATGGTAGGTGACGACGCTTGTGTCCGCTTTCTATTTTCTTAGATTGTAATTTTGAAGGTGTTGGTTCAAAAATCCAAGGAAGAATGATAAGTTTGCTGTGGTAGTAAACGAAAGATGGTTGAGAATAAAATCAGAATCGAGAAATTTAATGATCATAACTATAATTGGTGGTGTATGCAGATGGAGAACTACTTATATCAGAAATATTTATATCTTCCGTTGTTAGACGACATGCCCGAGAAAATGCTTGATGAGACATGAAATCTATTGGATAGGAAAACCTTAACGACAATTAGGCTATCTTGACTCCGCAAGTAGCTTTTAATATCTCGAAGGAGAAAACAACTATGGGGCTAATGAAGATATTAGCAAAGTTGTATGAGAAGCCTTTAACGTCAAATAAGATATTTTTAATGAAGAAACTTTTCGACATGAAAATGACAGAAAACTGTTCAGTGACAGGGCATCTGAACGAGTTCAACAGTATGACAAGCCAACTCGAATCAGTCTCAATCACATTTGAAGACGAGATTCAAGCCCTATTGTTTCTATGTTCGTTACCAGAGAGTTGGGAAAATCTGGTTATGGCGGTCAGAAACTCGATCTCAGGAACTCTCATATTTAATGATGTGGTGAGTTGCATATTAAACGATGAGATGAGAAGAAAGGCCGTGAGTGGAAGTTCGGGAACTTCTGCACTCTCAGTAGAGAATCATGGCAGGATAATGGAAAGGGGAAAAAAAATGGAAGAAGGGCAAGTCAAAGAGCCGAGAAAAGCCAAAAGGAAAGATCCAAGGTAACAGTTGGAACTGCGGAAGGAAGGGTCACTTGAAAGCGGACTGTAGACTCTTGAAGAAAGAGAAAGGCTCAGATGGGAAGTCAAATGAAAAGGAAGTTAATATGGTGGCTACACATGAAAAAGGGGAATATAGACTTTGTCTTTCGGCGAGCGAGAGCACAAAGGGAGATTCTTGGTTTCGTGATTCGGGAGCATCCTTTCATTGCACTTCAGGCCAGCATCACCTTAGCGATTATGTTCAAGGGGATCTTGGGCATGCGACCGTGGAAAAAGGCCAGCCATGCAAAATCGTTGGTAAAGAAACAATTATATTGCATTCGTCAGGAGAAGGTCATATAAAACTAAAGAACGTCAGACACATACCCGATCTGAAGAAGTGTTTAATAGCTACAAGTCAGCTAGATAACGAAGGATATGTTACGGTATTTGGGAATTCTTAGTGGAAGATTTCCAAAGGATCGTTGGTAGTTGTAAGAGGAAAATTGATCGATACGTTGTATTTCTTCAGTGGGAGCAGTGGCGATTCGATTGTATTGACGATAGTTTCAGATACAGATTCTGAGACTTCGTTGTGGTACAAGAGATTGGGGCACCTTAGCAAGAAGAATACGAAGATTTTTTAGGGTAAGAGGCTTTTATTTAGGCTGAAGAAGGTAGAGTTGAGACTCTGTGAGAGTTATGTTTGTGGAAAGCAAAGCACATTCAGGTTTTAGATTGGCGGTGTAGTAAAGAAGACCAAGAAGATAGAGTTGGTGTATACGGATGTATAGAGACCGACATTAATAGAGTCTTATGGTGGAAATTGGTATTTCGTTACTTTCATTGATGATGCAAGCATGGAGACCTGGGTCTATGCAATAAAGAAGAATTCCGATGTATTTGGTCACTTCAAACATTGGATCATACAAATGGAGAACCAAATAGGGACGAAGGTTAAGTGTCTAAAGTCCGGTGCACACACGAGTTCGAGAGGTTTTACTCACAGAAGGGTATACGTTGGTTAAAGATGGTACCGGGGACACCGCAACAGAACGACATCGCTAAAAGGATGAACATGCCAATTCTAGTGCGGGTAAGGAAAATAACCTTGGATGCAGCTGTGCCCAAATTCTTATGGGCATCAGCTGTCGATACTGCTGTGTATCTGATCAATTGAAGCCCGGCAAGTGCACTCGATAAAGAAATTTCGGAAGAAATTTGGTCAGGTAAATCAGTAAATTATTCCTACCTTAAAATTTTTGGTTGTATTGCTTATTCGCTAATAGATAAGACGAAAAGGAGTAAGTTTGACTCCAAATCTAGGAAGATTGCATTCATTGGTTATGGAGGAGATATGTTCGAATATCGGCTGTGGATTATTCAAGCAAGAAGATAATAAGAAGCCGGAACGTCGTCTTTGATGAGCAATACTTGTACAAGGAAGCAAAGTAAGCCAATGTTGACAATGGTGCGATATTTGAGTTCGTTGAGTTAGATGAAACTCAGCAGACTGGTCAGGTGCGTATAGGTACAAATCAGGATATAGAGGAGACAAGCACTGCAATGCAGAATCGGGTTCAAGAACCAGTTGAAGAATTGATTCAGTAACCAGATGTTCCAATTTTGAGAAGATCTACACGAGAGAGGATACCACTTTTTCACTCAACAACGATTAGAGTTTCCATCAAAAGGAACAAAAACAACATTCAGAGAAAGTAAGATGTATTTCCGTCAAGACATGAAAATTTTGGATGAAAATTTAATGGAAGTTAATTGAGGGGTGTAACGTGCAGGTTTACAGACTTTAGGAGGGTTTTTTGTTTTTTTAGGCCAAACGCGAGGAGTTTCCGCATTTATGCCTTATAAAAACCTATGGTTGTGAAAAAGATAGGATGATTAAGCCCACCTTATTCATTGGAATGGATTATGAACTACAACTAATACTTGCAGGAGGAATTTTCTTTCTTTTCTCTTTTGAAAAGAACGAACGGCACCCCAATATACATTTTTAAAAGGATTTCCATAGCTGTACAAACCAAGAAAATGATACAAAAGAGTTGCATATATATATATATATATATATATATATATCAACTTCTTCACTCAAACTGTATGCCTACCCGTTTGAATGACGGTTAACTTTTGCTGTTTTTATTTTTTTATAATCCTCGTTATATTAACTATAATCGGGAGTTTAGAGGTATTTTGGAAATAATTAACAAAAATAATAGCATCATTACAGCGTAAAAAACGAACATGACTGTTCAACTTTGATTGCCGGCTTCCCCGTTAAAAGTGACCAAATATCCCAATGGGATTTTCTAGAATCAATATCGCCGGCCAAATCAATACCAAAAGACCTCCGAAACATAAAGGCTCCTACGATGTGCCTTGGAGATATTGGAAAATCCACTTTACCGCGACCAATGTCTCTGTCCGGGTTAGCAATGAATCGACTAGCTATACCAATGACATGCACAATATTGAGAGGTGTGCATTTCATCGCATACATCAAGCTACTATTAGCAGATGTACAAGGAACATTCTTCATATTTTCTTTCTCTTTCAAACTTGAAAGATATTGCTTCGAGATCAATTTGAATGACACAAGTAGAGAACAAACCAATTTCGTTCTCTCCATATCAGATCTTTGGAGCAACTTTTCAATATATCTCCCGTACTCTCATACGACAATCATGGCTTCTTGTTTTTTTATCATGACAGATTCTTATGCCCAAAATTTCCTTGTTTGTCCTAAATCTTTCACAGGAAAGAACTTGCGTAACTCATCATTCAACTTGGCAATTTTAAACTTATATGCTCAATAATTAACATGTCATCAACATAGAGCAAAAGAATGATAAAATCATCATCATCAAATTTTTTTACGAGGACAAAGTAATCTGAATCAAATTTCTTGTATCATTGACGAGGAGCTTGCTTAAAGTCATAAAGGCTTTTCTTCGATTTGCACACCAAGTGCTCTTTATCACAGACTTTGAAACTTTCAGATTGTTCCATATAGATATCCTCCTTCAAATCGATATGATGGAATGCGGTTTTGGCATATAATTGTTTGATCTCCATATCCATACTTGCATCCATACCCAATACAACATGACGGCATTTTCACAAGCGGAGAAAATATTTCATCAAAGTTAACACTTTATTTTTGACCAAAACCTTTCACAAACAATCTTGCTTTATATCTTGATTACGAACTATTTTCCCCATGCTTTAAGTGGGAAAACCAATTTGGTATTTTTGCCATCTGGAAGCTTTATTAAGTCATAAGTGTGGTTTACTTGCAAAAAATCAATTTACTCTTGCGTACCTTTCAACCACTCTTTTTTATTATCACATTCACAAGTTTCATCAAAATATTCCGGTTCACCACTATCGATGAGCAAAACATATTCATTATGAGAGTACCTTCTTGAATTGCTGCTTTGCGGTAGATCGCTGAAATTGTGGTATATCTTGTGTCTCTTAAGCGACTTATTCGCCAACTTCATCATGACGAACATTGGAAGTAGCGACTTAACTACTAGTATTACTATCCATATTTTCTTGCACATCTCCTCCGTTGTTATTTACAATCAGAGAAGGAACCAGATCCAAATCAATAATACCATTTGGAGAAGATTCATTGTCATTGATATCTTTAATGGTTTGGCCTTCAGGGAAGATTATTTCTCGACTCCGAACAATCTTTTTTCCTATAGCCTGTAACCAAACTCGTCACAATAATATCCGAAGATGATACGTTGCTTTGTTTTTGTTATCGAGCTTAGGCCTTTTATCTTTTAGAACATTGACGAGTGTGCGATATCCAAACACTCGCAAGCGTTTGTAAAAGAAGAATCATTTCCACTCCATACTCTTTTCGGAATATTACCATTCTAGGAGTTGCTAGAGATAAATTAATTAGACCTACCGTCGTTCTCAATGCCTCTCCCCAAAAGGTACATTGTAACGAGATATAGCTTCGCTAAACTTTGCTGAAAACACCTGCTAAATTATGATTATAGGCATCTCTAAACATAAAATACATGAATTATCTGAGTTGCTGTATTCAACAGTTGCTCTTCTTGTATCATGCAATAAATTTCTCTCTAAGAATATTTAAAATAGCTATAAATACAATAGGATCTATATGAAATTTTAACTTATAAGGACTTTCATGTTCAAATAGACTAGCTTGAACCCCAACACACGCTCTGGGAAAGAACAGAAATAATTGTAGGCGAAAACCTGCAAAATTGAGAATATCTAATTGATATCCAATGAAATGAAGTAAAATTATCAATTCGAGAGGCCGGGGGGGGGGGGGGGTGTTTGAAATGAAAGAGAAGCATGTTTTGGGGAAAATGTGATTTTACTTAACTAGAGGTTTGTATGTAGTTTTTTTTTTAATTTTGGGTAGGGTTTTTGGTATTACTTATTTTCGGGTGTGTTTGTTTTTTTCCAAAATACCCAAGTTTTGGGTGTGCTCTATCAAATAACCCAAGGAAATAAAAGGCATGTCCATTTTATCGCATGTAACCTACTCACTGAAAAATAAGCATTCAAATCCCAGAATTCACCTTAATTACTAATCTAAGGTCATCGAAAATGGACGAAAGTTATTTAGATGTGATCGAAAAGCACCTGAGTGTCTGAGATCATGTAAATGACTATCTATCTATCTATATTATCTATATTATTACTATAAAGTTGGGCCGATCGAAGTAATATTTCGCAAAAAATGATTTTTTTCCCATAACACTGTTTTCCCATTTCCCTTTTTCGTTCTTGCCTTTTCATTTTTCTTTTTCCTTGCCATTTCCAAATGGTCTATATGAGGCCCAAAATTGTTTTTGTAGGGTTTTTTTTTCTAATTATTTGGTTTTCGGTTTTTATATTTTTGTTCATTTTTATTTTCTTAATTTATCCTTGGATCCTACGGCAAATAATGATTTTGTATTGATTTAGAAAGAAAATTCTGATATTTTTATATTTTCCAAGAGAACCAATAGTATTTTTTTTATCTTTATACAATTAAAAAAAATCAAGCATAATAGAATAAAATATATTTACTGGATAATCCATTCTGTACATTTTCTAATAGAAACTGTAGTTGCTGTAAAGTTGGTGCTCATGATTCATTATTTAAATAATTATCGATGTTCTTTTAAAAAAAATTATCAATGTTTAAAATTTTATTAAATACTTTCAAATTTTTTTAATCTTAATATAGATTTCTTAAAATGAAACTAATATTAATTTAAATGGGTACCAACCTCTTCCTGATAAAATGAATATATATTGATTTTCTATTTTTTTTCAATTTTATCTTGAATCATTCTGATCCCACGCGTTACGCATGGGAGGTCGATTTCTAGTACACCAATAAGGCAAGTTTTCTCATATCTAGCATCCCATTCACCTTTAATTCAATTTTAACACGCATAACAGATTAATAGCGCAAAAAACAAAAACATCAGAAAGTGGATAATTTAGAATAGGCCACATTTACTTAAAACGTGCTGGGGCATATTCCCGGTCAAGAAAGAGAAAAAATTAAAGATACATGCCCCACATAATTGCAAGAAGGTGCCAAAAAAAAGGCTTGGCAACAAACAGAAAAAAAACTACTCTAGAAAGGCTTGCACTATGTAAGCTCTCTAGAGATCTTGGATGGGCTTCCCTTGCACAAAAGGGAAGCCCATCCAAGAGATATGAAAATGCTTGTATGGTGCAAGCGCTTGCATAGTAGATTTTTTCCAGCAAATAAGTATCTATATTCAATTCTTAGAACCCTTCTTTGGCATCTAAAATAGTAGAGATGTGGATGGGTCCCACATTCAGTTATAGGGCGGTTGTCCTCCAAGTATGATCAATTTCTAATTCAAAGAAGAAAGTTAACACGTGCCCATTTTTACTCTTTTTACTCCTTATCCAACCGATAAACATCATGGATCTTATGTTTGGCTCCGATATCTAAATGATGTGAGCCTCATTCTTCCATCTCTATTATTTTTTTTGAGATAATAGGTGGGATAAATTAGCCATGCCCCCTCATAAATAGGAGACCCCAAACTCGATCTTGGGTCTCCCTTACGGGCTACTCCAAGCCCTGCCAATAGGCTACTCCAAGCCTTTGGATGGATTGTTGCTGCAATGGGCTTCTTGTATGTTACCGAGAGGAAATACTTCGTCTGCAATCCAGCCACAAGGTCTTGGGATGCAATCCTGGTGATCAACGTCCTTCAGCATTACATGCTGGCCTGCTTCAACCAGTGGGTCTCTCCCCACTACAAAGTTGTTTGGATAGATATGGGTCCCTACAGCCTTAGCACTGGGATTGAGATCTACATTTTATGTTCGGATAAAAGAAGATGGGAGAGAAAGATGGTAGTATGTTCCGAAGGTTGTTTCTTACCCGATGCCGGCATTCATAGCCTTCATTATGCATCACGGAATGGTGCGGGATATGTTTATGCACGTTGTATCTGCTTCCGCAAAGCCGAAGCAGAAACAAGATATAAATGGCAAACCGTTAGGTTTGGACCTTTGGAAGGAGATGTTGTTTATGTACAAGTCATTAGCTTCCCAGCTGGCACCAAGGCGCCTCACGGCTGTACATACATTGGGAGGTATGAGGGAAAGTTATGTTTTGCGGGTCTTGATGAGCTGCGGCTTCGTGTGTGGAGACTTTCAGAGGAACACGAGAATGCGAGTGGTACGATCCGAGCGTGAGGCTATGTATCGTTGGATTCCATCCTTGGCAAGATGCCATTCTAATTTTGCATAAGTGTGCGGTTTTCACATATGACCTTAAGGAAATGTCATTTAAGGAAATGTGTCGTCGTGTTGGATCAGGAGCAAGAGGAAACAAAGTCGCATCATTGTTTCCGTATTCTCCTTGCTCATCATATTTTCTTGGAAATTCAAAATGACCGAGCCATAAGGGAACAAAAAAATGGTATGCGTCATCTTCCTTTTTATTATAATCTCTAGTTATTTGGATACCGCCATATTGGTAGGTAGATTATTGTTAATGAGCTAATCCTTTATTATATATACTTGAGAAGAGTTCTATGCTACGATATGCTTACATTCATTGTTTCTGTATTCTCCTTAGATTCTTTTTTTTTGGGTGGGGTGGGGGGTGGGGGAGAGTTTCATCTGCCAAATCTTTTAGAATATTACAAGACGAATAGATTTGGCACATTATGTGTGAATTTTCAAAACTCCTGGGGAGCCAACATAAGTGATTGACTATGATCGGTAGCTAATATGTGTTATCAAGTTAGATCGCAGACCTCGTGCTAATCTTGCATTAGAGTTGTGACTAGGTTGATGGCTTATCTTTAACACATACGTTTAGTTTGTTAAGGCATATTTTGCCATGTTTTATCAGTAGGCTTCCTTAATGCAGCTGATGGAGCTCCTTTTCGGGCCTGCGTCAGATGTTGTCTTCCGTTGATCTCGAGGTGAACTTGGTTGATTGTCCTTTGATACGTGTGGGTCTCAATGGGTTTTGAGAGGAAAAGGTAGGGTGAGGAGGCTGTCGCCGAGTGCCTGCAAAGAAATCCCGAGGTGGTTTGGTACCACTGAGGACCCTCCGACGCTCAAGTTAGTGATGAGATCCGAGCAAAGTAACGGCGTAAAGTGTAAAGAATGGCTTACTTGACCCCTCCGTGATGGGGTTTATATAGCGGTGGTGACACGCATCAACGGGCGCGAGAATCTCGCCGGCAGTTATGCTCCCGACGTCACGCCGGCGTAGAGAGCGGATCGTCCATTAATGGGGATCGTGGTGGCGTGGAACGTGAGATGTTGCTGGCGTAGAATCCGCGCATGACGAGATTCGAGGAGCGGCGGTTACGCCTGCGAGTGGTGGAGTTGGTCGGAGGGCAGAGGGAGACGGCCTCGGCAGGGGGCTCGGGGGCGAGCAGGGAGGCCGAGGAGTCTTGGTCCTATGGCGGCTCGGGGCGAGCTGAATGGCCGAGGAGGCTGATTTTCAGAGGGCCCCGAGGCGGGCCAGTTTGTGCTTGCAGGTCGGGCTCCGGGTGGCCTCGTCGGCCCCTGCGGGCCCTTTCCTCTGAGCCCTGGGACACGTTATCTGCCACGTGTCCTGATCTTGGAGGTCGCCAATATCGAGCATTATCAGCAGCTTACGATGAGTTGCATTGATACTTTAGATGTGTTGATATACAGTTATTTCCCATTTTACCATTCTAGTCACCAAAGTTTCATTTCGCATATGTAGAACTAGGAACTTGCCATTTTAGTACAATATTGACTAATGATGAGAGAGGTCATATAGTTAAGGCTAGCTGCCAAATTTCTAAGGAGAATATCGGAGGAGAAACGCAATAGGAGGGAATCTCTCGTATGGAGATCAAACATCAACCCTAAACCATATTTTTGAAGGATCAACCCCAATCATCATATGCCTAAAATATAGATAAATTAACCAAATTCATTTGCTTTTAATTACCAACTCTTTCCCATTTCTTGTGCATGGTGGAAAATGTTCTATTTCTAGGACCTGCACTTACTAGATCAGCGAGCAAAAGGTATTAAAATCATATGAAATATGGGGTACATCTGTTTTACACAATGAAGTTTCAAAATGAACTATTCTAATCATCCCAAAAAAAAAGGAGCAGGGCTGAATTCTTTTGACCACTATATTCCTATGGCCTTTGTCCGTCATTATTCTCAATTTGAAGCATTGAAACCTAAAATCATGAATGATCTAATAAACAATTGGCTTTTGTTGAAGGGGGCATTAATATGTTGGATGTCTTAGTAACATTCATGTTGTATCTGCCTGTGTTGGATACTGCTGGTTTTGGTTGGGGAGAGTTGCATATTATTTATATACTATCAAATACTATCTTTCCCCTAAAAAACAGTAGAAAGAGAAATGTTTCTTTGGTTTTATTCTGCTTTCGTGTATCAGTCTTTTTTCCCCTTTTTTCTTTTTAAAGATAAGAGTAGTACTCAAATGAGTCTGTCTCATGCAAAGTATATATATTGAAATTAGTATGGTAACTATACATTCTAAGAATATATTTACAAACTATTACACAAAAACAAAGAGGGAATGAAGAAAATACAGTCGAGAGAAGAAAGGGTAGGAGAAAATGACTTCAATGTTCTTGGTTTCAAACTGGCCGCGATGACAATTCTGGAATCAGCATATACAACCTCCAACTTTCCTTTTTAGCTTTAACCTCAAGCACAGCCACTGATCTTCATTGTTCAACTTGATGCCTATCTTATATGCAGCGTATCATGTTCACATACAAAAGAGAAAATTTCAAGATTAGAGGACGAATATTTCGTTTTCAAAATTAATGAATTCTCTTTTTCACTAATCATAATTGCCAGGAAATATCTGTTACAATAGTATGATCAATCACCAGTTCGCTGTGTATATTTCTTATAAAAGGTTCTTAAGCTAATAGTTGAGGAACCAAATAAGTTTGAGAATATACTTGCACATAACATGACCAGTCCCCCCCATAGAGAATAATCCTATCAGGTTAACTTTGAACACCGATTGGTTTAAAATTTTGATTGCGCAGCACTTGCATATTTGTTAGCTGAGAAATAATGGTTTGTTCCTTATTTTTTTCACATTTACCTGGTACACAGATGTGCATCCGACTGCAATTTTTAACTCTACAAGAGGAATCACTAATAAAGGAGAAATTTCTTAGTACTTTATGATTCTAAAGATTTACCATAGCTTCATTCAGTTGTATATGTTACTTTGATATTTTGCTGATATAGTTATTGTTGGCCATTAGACTCGATCCGGCCCAATATCCACCCATATGAGTGGATACTCATTCATATATAGAGGGTTAGGGTTTCATATGAATTACTAGGCATGAGTTTTTCTAGAGAGAAACAACAGAGAGCCGTCGTCTCCTTTCCACATCCTCTTTTACTTTGGGTTGGCTTGCGAAGTGATCAAGAGAGAGATTCTCGCTTTCTACCAAAGTGTGGTTTCCCTTCGGCCGTTGTTTGGAGGCACTAAAAATCAGATCTTCTATATGACGTGGGTAAGATGATCGATCTATTCAATTAGATCAAGTATATCATAAACCTATAGAATAGATATATAGTTTTTCCGCTACATATGGTTGCATATTTTGTATTTACGTTATCTAAAGTGAACATTGATATCAGAGTCGTGCATCCTACGTTCGTAGAATTATAGATCTGTGATATTTGTTTTTTAATCTAAATCTAGATCATTTTTTAAAATTATTTTATGACATATCTATATTTTTAGGGATCGTTTTGATGGATCTTCATAAATCTATCGATTTTGCATTATTTTGTCACCATAGATTAGATCTGTTATTATGACGTTTTAATGTAGAGACTTTTAGTTTCGTTGATGTGAAATTGCTCATTGAACAAATAGTGAGATAATTTTTTTAATAAAAGATTGAATCTTTTTGTGTAAAAAGAAAAATTTAAATTTTTTCTCTCTTTTGGTGAGCATTAATGGCGGAAAGATCGCAATTTTTTTCAAACCCTAACCCTAATTTTTTTTTGTTAAAAGGACACTTGTGGGAATTATGGGATTTTGGTTTGGAACCAAATATATTTTGGATTTTTGGTTTAAAACCAAATTTTTTGGGGGGATTTTGGCTGGAAACCAAATATTTTTTTTGGATTTTTTTTTGTTAGGAACCAAATATTTTTTATGGGATTTTGGTTTGGAAACAAATATTTTTTTTTTGGATTTTGGTATGGGACCAAATATTTTTCTAACAAAAATATTTCTGGAAAATAAAAACAATTTTCTGATTTTTGTATTATTTTTTTTCGGATTAAATGGGAAAGTCTAGAAAATAACTTTTAAAACAATGGGCAGGCTGGCCATGGTAGCTTGAGCAGGACTCGGAGCCGGCCGAGCCGCCAAGACGACTCAGCCTTATAATTTAAAAAAAAAAAATTAAAGATAATCTAGAAAATTTGTCGAAATTTATCGAAAATTCCAGAAAATTGAGAAAATTATTTTTGGTGTTTTCTTATTTGTTTTGGATTTCCCATTCAATTTTTGGGTTAGTTAAGGGTTTTACAATTAACATTGGGAGTTATATTTTTTTCGAAAATTTTGTTTGCTCACCAAAAGTTTCAAATTTTTACTCTCACATAAAATCTTGAAGATTTACTGGGCAGTTGTCTAGTGGGAGCGCTTGGGACACGTATTAATTTCACGAATAAAACGAAAACCCTAATAAAACGGACAAGATTAGATGGGGTAGTTTAAATGAAAATGAAATTTGTTAAATTTATCGTTGCATTTTGTATTGTGCATGGTATATTATATATACATAGACGCACACTGCATTAATCTGACAAATTTCAAGTGGAAGATTTCGAGAGGAGATGAAAGTATAGATTCAAGTACCCAATCTACCTCGTTTCTGAAAAATATGTGTTCCGTTCAATCATTTTAACAATATTTTAAATTTAATACTTTTGAAGTATGTGGTTAGGGCTATAGGCTTTCGTTTTCTTTCTTCAGGATAGTAAGTTTATTATTTTTGTTAAAATGGGTTGAAAACAAAGCGTTCTTTAGGAAAAAACAATACTCCAGTAAATATCGATAGTCTTAATGCATCCATAATAAACTTACGATATCGTCAGTCTTACCAGGGGTAAGATGGTAGGTAACGATAACAAAATAAAACATTAGTTTAATATTATATGAACAAGCTGAAGAACTTTGGACGCTAGTGACAAAGTGGCAGCGATGTAGCAGAGCTACACGATACAACACCATCGAGATAGCAGCGATGTAGAAGGGCTACACGACACAACACCATCGAGATAGCAGTGATGTAGCAGGGCTACATGACACAACACCATTGAAGTGGCAGCAATGTAGCAGGGATACACAATGCATCATCATCAAGATGCAGCGATCTTCGGAGGATTGGTACATCTAGAATCACTCTACGCATTGGTCATGATGAAGAGCGATGCCATTAGTGGTTATATGATTTATTGTTTAGCACTCCAAGCTTATACTGAGTGGTAGTTACAGGGTATCTATGCGCCATGAGATAAACTGTGTGAAGATTACAGGGTAATCTATGCGACATGGCAACGTCACATTATTTCTTGGTTTGGCCTTATTTTCATATAAGGAGTCGAATCACGTAATGTGGATACACTTAAGAGTTATATCTTCATTGATCCAGAATCTGAAGAGTGCTGCTCCAGTTAGACTGTAGAGCGACAGCAGTAGACGATTACATGTTTTCTACTCGATATATGAAGTAGTTAGTTATACGGAAAGTGAATGTGATGACGTTTGCTTGTACGTTTGATTAATTTAGGCTTAAGGTTTAATCTCCAGGGACGATAAAACCAAAAGCGCCGTTGATATGTTGACGAGGTCAACAGTGCATAAGGGCAGGTGTTATAACGCAAGAAGAGTTCAATTGAGCTAAGAAAATAGATATAATGCGCTAGCAACTTAAGTGACCTAACATGGAAAAATGTGCTGGCAATAATGAAAATAATAATTCTAAACATTTTTACTATGGGAATTTGAATCGCTCCACTCGTCAGGGTACTGAGTGGAAGTAGGCCTTCTGCTGGGAGCAGAAAAGTTTGTGAAAGTAAATCATGTGCCGAGAACATATGAGTCTATTCTGCATCGGGGATGCAGATTGCTATCCATAAATCATTTTCCCGTCAGTTACAGTTTCAGTTTAGGATATTTGGATAGCTTAATAGGACAATCTGTCTTATGAGTTCCTTATGGTTTTGAGAATTGACCCTTCTATAAATGTCATGAGTGGCATGGTAGATTATGTCAGTAGATAGATGGGATGACTTAACCATCTGGGGTGGATGAGTTGGTATTTGAGCCAAAATCAAACCATCTGGGGTGGGGTGGATGAGTTGGTATTTGAGCCAAAATTAAACCATCTGCTTGTGAGAGTTGCCTTGGAAGAAAAACTACCAGAATAAAGCCATTTGGATATCCATTACAGATAATTCACTCCGATAGATATAGACCAATGAAAATGAAGACACGTAGTGGAGTTTCCTAATTTAACACCTTCATTAATAATTATTCGATATGGCTATTGATTGCACACAGAACTGATGCGTTGATTTGTATCGTATTAGTGAAGTGAAGAGTCAGTTCACGCAAACAGAGTTGTGCGTGTTTCACGGAGCAGTTCTGGGAACTGTAAGCAAGCTATGAGTATTTATTTTAGCAGTTCAGGAAACTGAATGAAAGAAAAAGAATCGTCAGATAGCTGATGATACCGTAAACCCTGTAACAAAATGGTGTTGTAAAGAGGAGAATTAGGAAACCCTAGATATGATAAAGAACATGATGGCAAGGGCCAATTTTACATATTGTTTGGGAGATACTCTGTTGGCAGCGGTTTATGTTCTTGATCACGTGTTTTCAAAGTCAATACAGTCAAACACCCTATGAGTAGTAGACGGACGAAAGACCTGAGAGGTCACTTGTGTCCATGAGTATGTGATAAGACTGTGACTAGCATTTGGTTGTGCGACGTTGATTTTCTTGGAGAGAAAACAATGAACGATTTCCTCAGGAAGGAATTTTCGCAAAAGGCATAAATAGGTCAGGATTTAGGATTTTACGACATTAAGGAGGCTCCTAGTAAGTCAGCTAATCAGAAAGAATTAGTTTCTTCAGCGGATGGCGACAATGGGAGTGAAATTTTCGTTGATGGCTCAGAGTCAGTCACGAATCCTCAAGAGACTTGTAGATAGTGCTGTGGATTGACACCTCGACAATATTTCAACATCGAAGGGAAGATGTCTATGATAACTCTGCATTAGTTGTGGAACCCAAGTCATTTGTGGACGCTATTTATAGGCCTACTGCGAAGGAGTGAATAACGACAATAGAAGAGATGCAAGAGTCAACGATAACATGATCAAGTCTGGGATTTGATCAATTATCTTACTGGACGCAAGACTGTTGATAAAAACTAGGTTTTTCGAGGTCTTGCGAAGGGAGGACGATATTATAGAGAGATACAATGCACACTTGATGGCGAAGGGATTTACCTAGCGTAGATGGACAATGAATAGGAATTTTTACCTGGGGTGATGATTGCATCTATTTCACATTCCCTAACAAATCGTTACACATAAATATCTTGAACTAGTCGTGGGGACTTAGATCGTATTATCGATGGAGATTTGGATAAGGAAATCTGGGAGATCTGCCTACCGGTTTCAAAGCCAAGGTGACTCGAATCGACTAACAGAGTCCATTTATGGCTTGAAACACTTATTCAAGTAGTTGTTGGTTCAATGTCATCAATTTATATTGGATATGGACTGACGATAATTGAATGCGAAAACTGTAAGTTCAGAGATCTTGTTGTGAACGATATTGTGATGACCAAAAGTGACTTGAACATGATGAATGCCATTTGGAGTGGCTGTTCTCGCTATAGAAGACACATGAGACGTTGAGTTTGTGTTTGAGGATTGGATTCGTGAGGAGTCTTTTTTAAGAGCATCCTATGTTTGTCTCCAGAGACTCACATAAGATATGTCTTAAAACGGTTCAGCCTGCATAATCACTCCAATTTATTACTTCAATCACTAATGGACATGGTTTTTTAGCTATGATCTTTGCTACAAGACTCTTGACGAAGATTTTGTGTGTTCCATTTTGCATAGTCAGTGGTCAAATGTATGCATGGTGTGTACTTGACCATACATATAATCCTTGCCGATTGGATTTAGTATTAGAGTATGCTCGTTGGGATGAAGTGACGAGAGTTTTCAAGTATTTATGTGGGACAACCTACTATACCTTGTCCTATAAGAAATCAGGCTTGCGGTTGTTGGGGTCAAAGTTTACACCCAATTGACCAAAAGTCAAATTCAAAGTTGAACCGCGAACAAGTGGGCCCAACCCTGAAATGAAGTCAAGCGGGTCAAGCCCGACCTAACCAAACGGGCCCACGCCTAGATGAAGTGGGCCCATGCCCAAGTGAGCCCAAACATAAAGAGGCCGGCCTCTCCCATACCAAGAAGAAAATTATGTAATAAATAATTTTAATGCAATTTTTATGAATAAATGTAAGGAAAATGGGCATAAAGCTAAATTTATGTAAAACCCATGGCTCATGTGCAAAAAGAAATAAACACACATAGGCATGAGATAGTCAAATGTCATCTTGTAAAGCTCAAGGGCTATATGTAAAAGTGTAGTCTATAAAAGGCAAATATGACGAGAAATCAAAAACAACTTTCATTCTCTCATAATTTATAGGGTCATGTGCCTCCTTCTCCTTCCTCAAGATTTTAAACCTTCTTATCTTTTTTTGAATTAAATCAAAAGTTTAACTCTTCTTTTCCCAAAAAAAAAATAGTTTTTGCACCATAAACCCCTGAAGGGGAGTTCAAATCTACGATCAAATCTCTAAAAGGGAGATTTTAAATCTCACCGCCCCTTTTATCTAAGATCCAAAAAAGGAGAGGAGGAAGAAGGAATCCATCTCAAAAGAACTCATTTTAGAAAAGTTTAAGGTTTGAAGAGGAAGAAAATAGACCTATTTTTACCATCCAAGATCTAAATCATTTGGGAGTTTAACTCCAAATCAATTTTTGAGGAGATCAACTCCAAGATCCAAATCCTCAAACGAGTTTAATCTCAAATCCAAATCTTTTAGGAGTTTAACTCCAAATAAAAATCCTTCTTTTTTTAGGAGTTTAACTCCAAAATCCCTTGGGAGTTAACTCCCAGTTCAGGGGCTAAGTCCTTTTTCTGCTAGCGCTCAGCGCCCACGTGCTGGGCACGTGAACCGCCGGCGCCCAACGCCTATGCGTTACGCACGTGACCAGCTGGCATTCAGCGGCCACGCGCCACACACTTGACCCGCTGGCGCCCAGTTGCCACGTGCCACGCACGCGTCCTTAGGACGCTCCCATCCCTCTTTTTCCCGCACGTTTCACACTCAAAACACTTTCCCGTTAAATTTTTTTTCTAACGGGAAGCTACCCCGCACCCTGTAAGGGGGCTGTTGGCCCCTTTGACTCCCAGCCCACTATCCGGGACCCCCGTAAATTCTGCGAGACCCCCGATACGTCCAAAACACCTTCAAAACACAACACACTGCACATTGAGTTTGCATGACCAGTTTTACCCGTCAATCGGAGGTTCTCTCGCTCCAAAGGCAGGGGTAATTAACGGCAGCTTAGTCTACGGCTGCCGGAGATTCGGATTCCCACAATCAATAAATTCCAGCCTACTATAAATAGAGGGAATCTGTATACACCTGATAAGCGCATGTATTCCTATCTCAATAGGGTGATGAAAAACACTCTACGGATTTTGGCACGCTTGGTGGGAAGTATTCTCTCTTCCCATATTTCAAGTCAAGCGTTCATGCGAACTCAATCAACATATATATAGATTGCATGTATTGAATTCATACCTTTTTATGTGTAAGTTAACAGTTTTCAGTCACAATCTTGAACTCAGCAATCATGTCTCCCAAGACGAGCTTCATTTCTGACGCAACTCCGGTGACCTATGTGGTCAAGACAAACGCCCACGTGATTCTCCCGGTGAGTCTCATAAGGCAGTAGGAGGAGCCTCCACACCAATTTGGTTCCGTCATTATCTACCTTGCCGGAAAAGCTCATCTGGTAGAGACCTCGGCAAACCAAGTGGCCAAACCGACCTCAAGGGGCAGGAGGCCGAATGTGGTGATCGCTAGGGCACTACAACTCAGGTGCAAGTCGGTGTTTGAACGGCTTCCGTGGCTCCAGCTGGGGAAAAGCCGCCGGAATAAATGAAGTTGCCAGACATTGCGGGCAAGCTCAGGCGATGGCTTCGACAGACACGCGAGTGGATGTCTTCTTAAGGCTCCCCATCACTCGGCCTACGGCAGCTTTCCGAAGAGCAGAAGCCCGTCAGGTGCTTAAATCAGAAAAGCTGAGGCAGAAGAAGCTCAAATATAGAGCCAACAAAAAGTGCCAGGGCTCCGACCAAGTTAAATTTTTATGAAGTTCCAAAGCTCGTACTGCCTCGCGACCACAGTTGTGTCAGCTGTAGAAACCCGCAATTCTTTCGAACCTTTAAAGTGGGTTCAGAAGAATGCGATATCTGCCAAAATCAGGAGGACCACAATTCGAACTGTGCTACGAAGGGATGTATCCAAGCCCCAGCACAAAAGGCGTGATGACCTCTCTTTAGAAGTCTACCATGCACTTCGTTTCACATGAAAGCAGCGGGTCAAAGCCAGAAAAGTTATACTGGTGCCACCCGAGAACCCGACCAGACAGACTGTCTTTAGTCGATTGTTCTTTCCCAAAGCGGAAGGGCCACGACAACGGTCCGCAAAATCAGCTGCCAGTGATGAAAAGATGGTCGGATATGTTATCCACGCGTGACAACCTTCGCAGAAAAAGTAAGGATGGGGCCACTACATCCCGAGCCCAATCTAGCTTGAATGTGGCCGTCCTTTCACAAGATCAGCCTCCTCTAGATGATGAAAACTCTCTCGATAAGGCTAATAAGCAGAAGGACCCCTCATTCTACGTGGAATCTAGTTTGAACAGTGAGGAGGAGCCGACTTTCCGCCATAGGACCGCAGAATATAAGCTGTTTCAAGAGCTCCGAAAACAGCTCAGAAGTAAAGACAAGGAAATGACCATACTTTACTCAAAAATTGATGACCTGACGAATGTGGTGATGCAGCTCACGACTCAAGTTGCTCGGGTGCCCTCCAATCAAGCGCTAGTTTCTACTCATGAGCCGGGCGATGACAACATGAAGTAACCGATGCCTGTCCCCTTGGGTCCAAGTTTGGACGAACCGCACGAAAGCCAGCCACATTCCATTTTTAGGGACGTCTTGGCCCCAGATGAGGCCATCCTGCTAACACATGATCTGATAATGTATTTGGTTACCAGCAAAGTCAAAATATTTGTGGCCAAAGCCGAGGCCCAGAAAGACGTTGACAGCAGTGGGAGGCCATACCCCGCACAGTATGATCTGATTGAGATCCCCAACGGCTACGTCATTCCTAAATTCAAAAGATTCTACGGGATGGGAAATGCGAACCAGGATATTGCCGAGGCCCAGCATATTGGTGGCCAAAACCGAGGCCCAGAAAGACGTTGGCAGCAGTAGGAGGTCGTACCCCGCACAGTATGATCTGATCGAGTTCTCTAGCGGCTACTTCATTTCTAAATTCGGAAGATTCTACGGGACGGGAAATGCGAACTAGCATATTGCCCGCTTTAAACTATCGTGCAGAAATACTGGGGGCAATGATGCGGTCCTCTTTCGATAGTTCGTTAATAGCTTGACTGACGTTGCTTTCGAATGGTACACAAATATACCTGATGGATCCGTTATTACGTTTACCCAAATGGAATCTCTGTTCTGGCAAAGGTTCATGAGTGTTAGAGATAAAATCACCATTGCTGACCTTATGAGAACCAGGCCAGAGAAAAATGAGAGCAACACAGACTTCATAGCCCAATGGTGCAAGCTCACCGTCAAATGTGAACCACCGATAGAGCATGACCAATATGTCAGCCTCCTTATTGGGAATCTCAATAATTGGATGGCCCATTTTCTATGCACCGCGGGTCTCAAAACATTCCAAGAGCTAACCATGAAGGTCCAAATGTTAGAACGCTCAAAGAAAGAGTCCACTTTGGACCTCCAGATTAACAATAGATCCTGGAGGAACCGAAAGGACGATAATCGTAATGGCGGAAATTCCGACGATACTGAATCTTCTAACATTTTGGTTGACCGAAATAAGCGAGTGACGGGTGGACCCAATGCCAACCAATCTTGGAAGCCTGTGTTGGAAAGGGGAGGAGAATCGCCCAAAAAAGAGACACTGGATAAGATTTATTCCTTCAGAAGGGACAAAGTCCATAAGATATTCAAGGACGCCCTACGAAACGTTCTATAATTGCCAGAATAAAAAGGACCACAAAAAGTGAATATGACCAACGACCCCAAATATTGCCCCTATCACATACTGATAGATCATGCTATTGAGGACTATTTTGTCTTTAAAAATTGGGTCGAAAAATAATACAAGACAAGAGAGATATAACTGTGTAAAGGCGTGTTAGTGAATAATCAAGCTGCGACCGCCAATTTCATACAAATAGAGACTGAAGCTTTTCGGGAACCTGCAGCTCTCAGTCGTCTGCCTTTCTCTGAAAGGAGAAGACCAAAAGCCCAACGAGCAACATTACCGATAAGAAGGAAGTAGACGGGAACACAATCCATATAGTCTACATGGTGGAGCCCAGTGGAACAAGAGCTCCTACGCCTTATAGCTATGATAATGACGTGGTTGTTACCCAACACCGGCTCGATCCAGATGATGAAGAGCCCGTTCAGACCGTTAAGCAAAAAGAGCACGTGGTTCTTACAGAATTGAGTTCAGGCAGTAAAGATGACCCGGTTATCATACCCAGAACTATAGAACAAACATTATTCCAATGGTTTCAAAAGTAGCTTTAGGATAGGGACGGGAGGTTGGCCAAGGTCCGTTCCAAAGTCGACGAGCTGACAAACGTCATGGCAGATCTCACAACCCAAGTCGTCCGATTGAAATTATAGCAAAATCAAAATTTGGTTCACGAGTCAGGGATTGATATCCTGAAACAGCCAACCAATACTTCCTCCAGCCCAACAGCGGAACACCTTTGCAAAAAAACGGTCACGACCAGCCTCCAATCCCTCCGATACGTATACTGAACGGGGTAAACAGATAGCAGGGAAACCAAAGACCGATCGGCCTCAAGGACCAGCATCAGGAAGGACACCGATTCTAATGGAGAGAAGGAAGAAAGTATACTCCTTCAGGAGGGATGAAGTCCGCAAAATATTCGAGGACGCCTTGAACAACGATCTGCAACTGCCTATTCCACAAGAAATGAACATGACCGGCAATCCCATATACTGCCCATATTATAGAATGGTGAGTCATACCATCGAAGATTGCTATATTTTCAAAAATTGGGCGAAGAACCAATACAAGCTTGGGAAAACCTTACCGTCCTCTGATGTACCGGTAAACCATCAAGTTACGGTCATCAACACCACTCCGCCAAGATCAAAGTTCGAGAAGCTTGAATAAACAAACATCTATGACCTTTATGTCATTAAACTGGGAACAAATAATCTTTATATTGTTAAACTGGGAACAATGCGGTAGACTAATCAACGGAGTGAGTGCCTAACGCGAAAGCCGTTGCCCCTACGTCGTTAAACTGAGAGTGTAAAAAAATGATGGGGTAACTCGCAATAAAAATCAGTGAGTAAAAAAATGAAAATAAAACCGAAATGATGGAGCAACCACAAATAAATAGATGAAATAATGGGGCAACCGCGAATAAATAGCCAAATGATAGGGCAATCACGTCCTTCACGATAAGAAAAGCTGAAATGGTAGGACGATCGCGACAAGAAAAAAAAAGTGTATATAAATAAATATTTTAAACCCCTCCAAAGATGAATGATGAGTCGCTCTTAAAACCATATTTCAGTGTTAGCGATAAGAAACCAACAAAATTTCAAATCCCCAAATGTCTCAACAGCGAATGATAAGTCGCTCCTGGCACCATCCCAGTGTAGTGATGCAGACGCCGACCAGAAAACCAAGATCCAAATTCCATAAATTCTCCCAGCCCTACGGCCAATCCCCAAACTGACCACCGTATATAATCCATGGGCACAAATAAGCTAAATCACACCCATGCCCCTACCGCAATCACCAGCCCCACGGCCAATCTCCGTCCTTGGAATTATGCTCCATTTGGGAAGACCCACTCATGTGTCCTCATGATACATGAGAACAAGGCTTACGAGATCCTCTCGACTCGTAAAAAAACACCTTCGTGGGATCCTTACGACTCACAAGGGAAGAACACACTTGGGGAACCTCACGGCTCCTAAGAAAAAAATACACCTACGAGATTCTTTCGACTCGTAGGGAGAAAATGCTTTTATGAGACCCTTCATAAAATTGAAAATTCTTAGGTGACAGAGACCTAAACCTGTCTTTTAAGCCATCGCTATCTAACGGGTAATGACAAATGATGATTTGCTCTAGGTACCATATTCCAGTGTAGCGATGCTGATGCCAAACTAAAACCAAAATCCCTAAATTCTTTCATGGCAAATGATGATTCGCTCCTGGTACCATATTCCAGTGTAGCGATACTGTTGCCAAACTAAAACCAAAATTCCCAATCCTCTCATGGCAAATGATGATTCGCTCGTGGTATCATATTCTAGTGTAGCGATACTGATGCTAACCCAAATCCCTAGTTCTCCACGGCAAATGATGATTCGCTCCTGGTACCATATTCCAGTGTAGCGATACTGATGCCAACCCAAATCCTTAGTTCTCCACGGCAAATGATGATTCGCTCCTTGTACCATATTCCAGTGTAGCGATGTTGATGCCAAACAAAAACCCAAATTCCAAGTCCCAGGCTCAAAAGCCCCGCTGGACGAATAAGAAACTCCCAAATCAAATCAAATCATTAAGTCAACCAACAACCTCCCCGTCGGATTCAAGCTCCATCTCGGAATAAAGTCAACCAACAACCTCTGAGTTGGAATCATGCTTCATCTCAGAATATATCTCGTGTCGGAATCATGCTTCAACTCGGAGTATCTACCTTCTCTGTCGGAATTATGATTCACCTTGGAATCAACCTCTGCATCGAAACTATGCTTCGTTCGGAATGTCTACCCTGCGTCGGAATTACGCTTCGTCTTAGGATATATCTATCCCGTGTCGAAATTATGCTTCGTCCTGGAACCCTGCGCTGGAACTACGTTTCGTCTCAGGATATACCTGTCCCGTGTTGAAATTATGCTTCGTCCTGGAACCCAGCGTCATAATTATGTTTCGTCTCAGAATGTGCCCTATGTCGAAATCATGCTTCGTTTTGGTGTATCTACCTTCCCTGTCGGAACTATGCTTCGCTTTGAAATCAACCTCTGTATCGGAACTATACTTCGTTTGGAATGTCTACCCTACACCGGAATTACGTTTCGTCTCAGGATATACCTGTCCCGTGTCGGAATTATGCTTCGTCCTGAAATCTGCGCCGGAATTACCCTTCGTCTCAGGATATACCTGTCCCGTGTCGAAATTATGCTTCGTTTTGGAATCCTGCGTCGGAATTATACTTCGTCTATGTTCACCGACGAAAATAGAGACGGAACCGCGTAGGTCGTCTTGCCTGAATATGGGGGCATATGCTATTTGGATTTATCCGTCCACCTCTTCGAAAATGCCAAGTTGATTTATGGCACCGTGTATTGGAGGTTTGGACGGATGCGGCCGTTGTAGCAGATTTTGTCAGATTTCCCCTCGTTGTGAGAGGTTTTTGATTATGGGGACGCTCTTCCCTGCAGGTGCAAGTCCCTGCAGTTAATTACGTTACCGCGTAGCGATAACCACTTTCTCCTGCTCCAGAAGGTCATCTCGTGTTGTGTGTGTTTGTTTTATTTTTTGGTTGCCCGTAGATTGTATATGGAGACTAATTTATGTTGTCGCCCGTAGGGCGTGGATTAGTTCAAATCCGTATATTCTTAGATTTGGGTTCGGTTTAATTTAAGAATCGCTAATCTCGTTTGAGATTAAGATCAACTTAAATATTTGTTAAGGATGCGTTAGTCCGATTTTATACTAAGATCTATTTAACAAGGTTTTAGGATCATTCAGATCCAACAGAAGAGCATTTGGGCTCTATTATGTTAGTTTAAGGATGTTACGGTTTGTTGTTAGTTTAAAAACGTTTCGGTCCATAGCTAGTTTAAGGACGTTGCGGTCCATAGCGGTTTGAGAGTGCACTAAAGAGTTGGTTGTCGGGACCCACCACCTCTCTGGATACATTGAAGAATTACAATGACATGTATCATAGGTGTGAGGAGATGTACCCTAGAACTAATTTCCGGATTGAGGGAAGGTGTGAGATGAATATCCTGTTGAAAGATCATTAGTCGTGTTTGGGACTAAGATCAACTTGGAAAATAATGAGCACATTGGCTCGGTTGATCTGAATTAGGGATCTGGTCAACTTGGGCTCAACCCACTCAGTCTTTGTCATTTTAAATAAAGTGCTAAACACTTGCTTGGGCTCAGTCCCCTTTCTGTGCGAACAATGCTGGGCATTTATATGGGTTCTGATGCTCACACCTTACTTTACTTTTGCCCATTTTTGTTTTTATGGAGTGTTAAACACTCTTTATGGCTCCCACATGCGGAGCACGTGAGTCGCTTGGTGCGAAACACTGGGCGTTAGGCGCAGTGTAATTAGTACCGAGCGCTTTATGTTGAATGGCGTCCACGTGAGGCGCTTAGCGCTGAGCGCCAACCACTGAGTGCTATGCACTTCTTATTGAGTAGCGCCCACTTGAGGGGCACGTGAGGCGCTTGGAGCTGAGTGTCAACCACTGAGTGCTAGGCACTTCTTATTGAGTAACGCCCGTATGAGGGGCACGTGAGGCGCTTGGCGCTCAGCGCCAAGCGCTGAGTGCTAGGCACTCTTTATTGAGTAGCGCCCATGTGAGGGGCACATGAGGCGCTTGGCGCTGAGTGTCAACCACTGAATACTAGACACTCCTTATTGAGTAACGCCTGTATGAGAGGCACGTGAGGTGCTTGGCGCTAGGTTTTCTTCATATAGTCTGTTCTGAAGAGTTCAATTCTTTGTTCTTTTCTGGATTTTTGATCCCCAAGAACAAGTTCACCCCAATGAGAATTAAATTCTCATTTGTGGGAGACCTGTCTCATGGATCTCAGATCCAGAGAAAAAACTAAGTTCTTTTATAAGGTTAAACCCTTGGATATGCAGATGAGATACTCTGATCTCTATTATTTTTATTTACCTCGAAGAGAGGTATTCTTCTTTCTTCCCTCTTAAAGCTTTCTTCTTGCTTGCTCTCTCCTTTTTTTTTAAAGTTTATAGGGGGTTCCTCTGTACAAGACTTGAAGTCTTGGGTCCTTTATATACTAGATGCTAGTTTGTTGATTTAGTTAAAGAAATCTCTCATTAAGAGATTTTTAATTGATTTGGGGATTTTATCCACCGTTGGATTTTTGATCCAAGGACTTCTGTTTTACAGAAGATATCTTTCTTGTTTTTAACAAGATTAGGGAAATATTTTCCCATACAGAATTTATTCTGCAGACAGGTGATTTTTAATCACCATTGGATTTTTAATCCAACGGTGCTCTGTTTTACAGAGAGTAATCTTTCTGGTTTAGAAAGATTTGAGAAATATTTCCTCAGCAGAATTTAATTCTGCATTTTGATGATTTATCACCTCCGTTGGATCTTTGATCGAACGGCTCTGTCTACAGAGAGCTTTTAGTTCTGGCGATGACGCCCTCGTGCGAGGCACGTGAGACGCTGCCTAAGAATTTTTAACTCTTGGCGCTGGCGCCCTCATGTAAGGCACGTGAGGCGCTGCCTCAGAGTTTTTTAAACTCTTGGTGCTGGCGCCCTTGTGCAAGGCACGTGAGGTGCTACCTTTCAAATTTTGAACAAAACTTTGCTCTTTTATTGGGGGAAACAAATTCCCCCCACCGTTGCGCTCACGTGGCTCACACGTAAGTGCAGTGGTGGCAGCTTTTCCACCATTGGATCTTCTTGGAAGTTGAATCGACTTCCTGTACCTATAAGTAGGGCCTTTGGACCTTGAGATGACTGTTGTTCATCTTCTCTTGTTCTTCTTTGAGAATTTAATTCTCCTTTCAGGGCTTAGATCTTTGTCCAAAGAAATTCTTTTTAGAGTTAGAACTCTGCCCTAAAATTTGGTAAGGATTATAATCGAACCCATGAACAGAGCTTTGCTCTTCTTAGATCGTACATCTTAAAATGTATTCTAGGGTTGCTTAACCCATTAATCAGAGCACTGCTCATCTCCCGTGAAGAACTCTTAGAGTTTTTAGGATTTTTCTTTCAGAATCTTAAAGATCTTGGGGTTTTGCCCTGTTAAAAAGCTTTGCTTTTGAGGGTTCTGGTAGATTATCCCATTGTTTTTACAGAGCATAGCTCTTAGAAATTTTTGGGGAATTTTATTCCCCTCTTAATTAAAGTTGACAGATGTGAAATCTGTTTGCAGAGCACAGCTCTCAAGAGAGTTTAACTCCTTAGCCCAATGAGGTTTCTCATTAAATGAGAATCCTTTTAGGATTCCATCCTTAACGAGTGACTGCCCTATTAATGATGGGACGTCACCTTAATTTTGTGGGTCCCTTTGTCCCTTTCTTCTGCATTGCAGTGCGGTACAATTTTTAAGTACAAAGTGTCAGAGTTCAGAACATAGCGTTGATAACTAACCCTCGTCTCTCTTTGTGTAGGGACCATGGCTTCCGACTCTTCTTTCCCTTTTGTACGTTCAGAGAGCGCCTTCGCCGACGCGCCCATGGATCGGGAAGTCTTCGCGCTTATTAAAGATCATGACCCGGAGCAGGAATCTCTTCACCTATGGGGGTTATGGTACAATCAGATTATCCAGGATTGGCACAGTTTTTCTTATGCAGCGCCCTCAGATCCCATATCAGTAATTCATTACGTCGATTCGCCTCACGTGAATTATGTTGTAGAAGATGTCAACCGGACTTCGAAGGGCCGCCTTCAGCCTTCTATGGCATCAATACTCATACAGGCGCCGATGGATTTGGATATTTTGGGACGGCGCATATGTCAAGGCGAGTCGCGCTCTTAGGGACAAGTCTATATGATAGGGTTAACTCCTCGCCAATCAGCCGGCTATCTGCAATGGGCCCGGTATATCTTGTCAGCCAAGAAGTCGCTGCTGCTAAAGCTTGGGCTATATACTGACATATATGCTTCCCTCTTCCAATATCCTGCGCCTCATGTGTGGTGGGTTAAGGCTTTTCTGGAACAATGGAACATCCCAACCCACACATTTCTTCTATCGGACCGGGAAGTCTCAATTTTCTTGGAGGAGTTTGCGGAAATTTCAGGCCTACCCGTCAGAGAGGAACATTACGAGGAGATACTTCCCCCTGATGAGTACATCTTTGCCACCAAATCAGTGGTAATGGGTCTCACCCCGGAGAATACCATTCAACATCGGTTCTTGAGCCTAATCAAGGTGTTGAACATTTATGAGAGTCTATTTTTAGAGTCTGGAGGGCACGGAGTCAGCTTCACAGATTTCTTCGCCAGCTTTCTTCACCCAGAAGTCTTGTCAAAACAAGCCGCAAAATTCGCCAAGCTTGACGACCCATTTGGTTTCAGTTTGGATAACCAGCCGACGGCGGAAGCGGATCTAAAAAATTTCTTTATTCCAGACACTCCGGTTGTCCCTTTTGCAGAACTTGCTGCTTCAGACGTCGATGAAGAGACGTTCTTTCTTAGGTTCATCGGCCCGTGGTTGAGCTGGTTTGTGCTTCCGATGCACCCTCGCTACATGAGGCCGTCCGTTTTTTATCCAGCCCACCGCATTGTCATAGGGACGCGGTAGCCTTTGGGATTGCAGGGCTAGCTCATCTATATCATGGCCTGAGCTTAGCGGCATATACTACTTAGCCAGGGGTAAAACCTGTACATCTTCCATTGCACTACTTCACGTCCTGGGTCGAGTTGCACATGATGGGTACTTTCAGTGTTCACAAACGACCCCGCTTCTATAACAGCAACAACTTTCTCCGGGTCATGTATCTGGTTGACGCTTCTGCGTTAGATCCATCGCAGCGAGAGGCTCGACGGTTGGTCCTTCGCCCATGTATGGTTGGGGATAGTATGATTTTTGTCGATAGAGTCTTAACTATCGGCAAGGAATCTACTCAAGTGGTGCAACTGTTGCGTGACACTTCCAGAGACGGGTTTCCACATTGAAGGCTCGGGAAATCTTGCACTTGTATTCCATTAGGCCGGGCTTTTTAGTGTTCAGGCAAAATACTTTGGCATTGTTCATTAGATATAATCTGCACCGCTTCGCTCAACAGTCGGGTTACAATCAGGGCATTCCTCTCGAGGCATTCTTATTCGAGCCGGTCGCTACGGAAGAGGGTATTCGAAGCGCGCTGCACCACTTCATGCGACTAAATACGGGGTCCAATTTTCTCATCAGCGAGCCAAGTTATGTGCCGAAAGCTTAGAATGCTTATGTGGTGTAGTACTAGTATGCGACGGGTGCTGTTATCAGGGAAGAAAGGTGGTTATTGCTCGATCATAAGGATGCAGTCCCTGCTGGCAATCCATCTGTCCCCTTAAAGCGACGGACTGCCGTTCGTTCTTCGTTGAAGGAAATTACTACAGCCATAGTCCCTTGAGTCTTCCATGAGAGGCTTCAATCTGATGTTACCTTAACTGCGGTAGCCATGGTGTCCTCGAAATCTGGCGCTGGTACGAAAATTGGGACCCGCCGCCCGAAAATGCCTGTCAAGCGCAAGCTCTTGTCATCGGCCTCTGACGTCCGTTCGCAGAAAAAGAAGAAGACTCTATTTTCTGCCGATGTCGTATTCGGCCAGGAGCCACATGCTCCCTACAACGAGGGTTTGTGCGAATACGGTACCAATGAAGGTTTTTTTGACACGCCTGCGACCGATACTGATCTTCAGGCTACCCTCGCAGCTTCCGAGCGACGTCATGGATCTCTATCGCAGAGTCAGGTATACTGCGGTTATATTCTTCTGCGTCTATCCTTTTCTCGTTATTATGATCTTACTAACGCTCTCTTTTTCAACAGGTATTTCTGCCGAAGAGGCTTTCGCGGCTTCCCTCAGGACGTTCGAGGAGGAAGAGAGGCTCCGCGCTTCTTTGGGTCTTGGTATAAGTTGCTTCTTACACCTTTATTCTTTTTATTCATGCTCTGACCCTCTCTTTCACCTTATTGCAGGGACTACCTCAACTCAGGTTATTCCAAGTGCAGTGCCGATCCCAAGTGGCGATGCAACAAAACTTCTAGAGCCAGCTACTATGACCACGGCCATCCTAAAGTCACCGCAGGAGGCTTTGCTGAAGCAGTCGATGATGGACACCGGAATGGCTCCGGAGGCAGAGCTCGGTTCGAACGACGACGTCCCCCTGTCAGAAGTCCTAAGGAGGTTAGTTCTCACTGCTCAGACTGACAGGAAGTGTAGGAAGCGCGCGGCGAGGGAATGCGATGCCATTTTAGCCGCAGGTGCAGGCTCAAGCAGTATCCCGCCTGCCGACACTCCTTCGGCGGATGTTCCTTCTGTCCTGTCTACCGTCCATAGACAAGCTGCATGCGCGGCTCGGGAAGAAACTGAAAAGCTACTTCAAGGTAACGTAATACCCAGTCTTTTATTGGAACTCGGTCCTCGAATTCTGACATACGCATTTTCTTTTACGCAGGGTCAAGTCCTGGCGATGGTATAGCAGGTGAAACGCTGGCGATTACAGAGCCCAAAGTGGCTACTCTTTCTCGGAAATCTGGGACTGTCTAGACTGCTGCTCTTTCTCTCTGTGGCTCCTTGGTATCGGCAGGCTTCGCAAGCGTTACGACGACCGTTTTCGAGTCGGGGGATGAGGCTATGGGCACAGAATTTATTCCCCCGATAGAGAGTGAAGAAGCCGTTACACGTGGTGACTCTTCCGTTGCGGTTTTGGTCCACGATCTATCAGGTAGTCCTTGGGTTGTTGTTTTCGGGTTTTTCAATCCTATTCAGCTCTTCTGATGATATTTCGTTTGTCTTGAGCATAGGCATGGTAAACCCTGAGGTTATGCCGTCTGAAGAAGTGTCGCCGGTTGCTACTTTGACGGTCGCTGTCCCCTTGCTTTCTTCTGTGCCCCTTCACATCTTGGAAGGTATGGGTTTCTCACTTATTTGTTTCATTGTAGATACAATCTTTCTTGTATTGACTGTATATTGTTGCGACTCGACCGGAGTGCTTTTTGACCATTTGTACCAGGTGTTAGCCCACATTTTTCCTTTTAGTCGGAAATCATTCCACCTCTTGGTATTGGTCAGTATATTCTTCATCTAGTGTTCCCTCCTTTCTTTTATAAGTAGACTAAGTCTTCTTTATATTGACCACAATGTCACGGGTCGAAGGAAAAGACGAAAGAATAGCCGCGCCTCCGGTACTCCCCGTTCTGTCGCCTGCAACGACCGGTATGATAGATTCCATCCCTTGGGTGTTTTCTTTACTTCTTAAGTTGAATTTTGGCCATAATTCATTTTGGAGTGATTATGCCTGGTCTAGTTCCTTTCGAGTCTCGTATTCCTATGCCCGCGGGGCCCTTTGCTAGACGTGTATCCTTCAGGAGCGCCGCGAATAGTCGGCGAACGTTAAGCGAGTTTATCGAAAATCTAGACGCCGAGGCCCTCTCTTCTGCTACGGACTTTGCCGCCGAAGTCAATCCAATGCTGGCGACGCTCGTGAACTTCCATAATGAAGATCAAGTCGGTTCTTGGGTTGATTATTGTAGGAAGATTGAGGCTCGCCTGCATGAGATTGAGCTTAAGCGTCTCACTCCTGTGGTGTTGGCTTCGAACTCTCAGCGGACTGCATGGTTTGAGCAAAGTGTTCCTTTTATTCGCCATTTTGAACAAGAGTCGGCCCTGAAGCGTTAGGAATATGAGACGGCTTCCAGCGAATCCATCCAGTTGCGTGCCCAGGTTGAAGCGAATGCTGCGCAATTAAAAGCTATGTTTGATAACCTTCAACGATGCATCTCAGATGGGTTGACGCTAAAGCGGAAGCTTGATTTTGCCGAGCGAGTCATGCAGGACCGCGAAGCTGCCAGGCAAGAAATCACTGAAAAGCTTTCATCCTGTCTGCAGCAACGGACTCAAGTCGAAGCGGAGTTGGCCGCCATGGCTGAATGCGAGAAGATATTGAGGAGAGCGCGAGAGCGGCTTGTCGATTTGTTGAAGACGCCTCCTCCTTAATAACTGTCACCGGACTTCTTTTTTTTGTACCGGCTGTGAACTTCCGATTCAAGAATGTATCCATTTTGATGAAATGTATCTTGTATTCACTTGAATTCATAGATAAAACATATTTTTTTTCATACTGACGCTTTTCTTTCTTTTGTTGTCTTGCCTTACCACAAAGTAGTTTATATACTCATTTCGGAATTTGTTTAGTCTACCTCACTTGGGTTTGTGGGTATACTGGTCCTAACGTCACAGCTAACCTCTGCTCTATACGACAGGGGTCTGTTAGGGTCTGTGGTACTAGGGCATTTGCCCGTCGTACCGTCGCGTTGGCTGATGCATTCCCCGATACGCAGTCTTGCTGTTTTAGTAGTCCTGTGACTGTCGTGTCTCTGATCCCTTCGGGACTGGACAAGACATCTTCAAATAATCTCTCAGGTCCTATTACCGTCAGGAGAGCACATTCTTTCTAGAAATCATGAGGATCTCTAAGTGTTCATCGCCTCCGTGAGTCGTAAGGATCTCACTCGGGTATTTTTTCCTTACGAATCGTGAGGACTCGTAAGTAGCTTCTTTATTTCAGTGGAAGGTAACTTTGGCAAATGTGGTCCGTAGATAGTCCATCTTGACCTCCTTGCAGGGCAGTGATGGCTTAGGAAACAGGTTTGGATCTGTCATCTAAGACTTTTCAACTTTATGAGCCGTGAGGATCTCATAAAGACTTTTCTCCCTACAAGTCGAGAGGATCCCGTAGGTGTATTTTCTCCTTAGGAGTCGTGAGAACTCCTAAGTGCATTTTCTCTTGAGAGTCGTAAGGATCTCACAAGAGAATTTTCCCGCTTACGAGTCGGGAGGACTTGGAAGTGTTTTTTTTACTCCTTGTCAGTATTCGACTTTGGAGAATGTGGCCCGTGGATAGTATACAATAGTCCATCTTGGACCTACTTGCAGGGCCACAGTGCTTAGAAAACAGGTTGATATCCCCGTTGCCTAAGGCTTTCCACCTTCATGATCCGTGAGGGTTTCACGAAGATGTTTTTCCCTACGAGTCGAGACGAGTCGAGAATTTTTCGCAGGAACATTGTTTTCCCTACGAGTTTAGACGAATTGAGAAGTTATCGCAAGAATATCCTAACGTCACAGTTAACCTCTACTCTTTAAGACAGATGTCCGTTAGGGTCTGTGGTACTAGGGTTTTTGTCCGTCGTACCGTCGCGTTAGCTAATGCATTCCCCGATACACAATCTTGCTGTTCGAGTAGCCCCGCAACTGTCGTGTCTCTGATCCCTTCGGAGGCTGGACAAGACGTCTTCAAGTAATCTCCCAGGTCATATTACCGTCAGAAGAGCAAGCGTTTAGAGATTTTCCATGCCACTTTTTACTTGAGGTTAAGCTCAATTTGGGAGCCCCGATGAGTCATGACCACTCCGTGCTGGTGTGGGATGATCTCCGATATCCGTTCAGGTTTTATTTGAGTTGCCGTCAAGACCCTGAAGCTAGGGATCTTCCTTTGCTTCGTTTGTTGACATTGTGTCTGCTATATTGCGATGAATGTCGAGGTTGTCTCTAGGTTGTCTGTGAACCGTCGAGGCTTGGAACTAGGGACTTTGCCATGGCTCCGTTGTTTTGACCCTGGGATCGGTTGTTGACGTTGCATCTGCATCCTGCTGGAGTGAGGAGGAACGCCGGGGTGATCTCTAGGTTGTAGATGTTGCCGTCGAGACTGGGAACTAGGGACTTTGCCATGGCTCCGTTGTTTTGACCCTGAGGTCGGTTGACGTTGCGTTTGCATCCTGGTGGAGTGAGAAGGAACGCCGTTGTTGATCTCTAGGCTGTCTGTGAACCATCGAGATTTGGAATTAGGGACTTTGCCATGGCTTCGTTTTGTTGGCGTCATGTCTGCATCCTGTTGGAGTAGAGAAGGAACGTCGGGGTGATCTCTAGGCTGTCTGTGAACCGTCGAGATTTGAAACTAGGGACTTTGCCATGGGTCTGATGTAGTCTCTAGGTTCTCGGTGAACCGTCGAGATTTGGAACTAGGGACTTTGTCATGGCTCCGTTTGCTGACGTCGCGTCTGTATCCTGCTGAAGTGAGGACGAATGCCGTTGTTTATCTCTAAGATGTCTGTGAACCGTCGAGACCTGGCTCTCCTTCTGATGGAACCTGGTGGGAACATATGGTTCCCTTTTCATTTATGCTCATGGATTGTATACATGGGTTGATATGGACTCACATGCAGGGTAAAAGTTTCATTTTCATTCATTTTTTTTATTTCTTTCCACGATGCTCTATCATTTCAGCTTTTTTATATCGCGAAAGTCGCGATTGCCTAATCATTTCGGCTTTTTATCGTGGTGCCCAATTATTTCGGCTATTTTTCTTTTTAATCGCTGTTTCTTTGGCGAGTTGCCTCATCATTTCGGCCATTTTTATATGCATATTTTTTGCTCGTTGATTTTTATTGCGAGTTGCCCCATCATTTCGGCTATTTCATATGCATTTTTTGCTCGCTGATTTTTGTTGCAAGTATGGAACTTGAGATCTGATACTAATCTTGGCATCAACACCGCTGCAACTGGAATATTGCCAGGAGTGAATCATCATTTGCCGTGAAAAGACTTAAAAATTGACACATGTTCAGGCATCAGCATCGCTACCACTGGAATATTGCCAGGAGTGAATCATCATTTGCCTTTGATGATTTGAACAAAGGTGGCTTAGTAGACAGGGTTAGGATCCTGTCGACTAAGGCTTTTGACTTTATGAGCCATAAGGGTCTCATAAAGGATTTTCTCCCTACGAGTCGAAAGGATCCCGCAGGTGTAGGTTCTCCCTAGAAGTCATAAGGACTGCTAAGTGATATTTTCTCTTGCAAGTCGTAAGGATCTTACAAGAGTGTTTTCTACTTACAAGTCAAAAAGGCTTATAAGTGTCGTTCACCACATGAGGACATTCCTCGTCATTAGTGGAACTTGGTATGGAAATCATTTATTTGCGCCCGTGGATTGTATACAAGAGCCAATATTGACCACCTGTAGGGTAACTTGGGGAGTGTGATGGCTTAAGAACAGGTTCAGGTCCCCGTATCTTAAGGCTTTTGAATCCTATGAGCCGTGAGGGTCTCATAGGGGGAAATTCTCCTCACGAGTCGTGAGGATCTCGTAAGTGTAATTTCTCCTCAGGAATCATGGGGATTCCTAAGTGTGTTGCTCCCTTGTGAGTCGTGAGGATCTCACGCAGGTATTTTCTCCTCACAAGGTCGAGAGGACCTTGCAGGTGTTTTTATTTTAACGAGATTGCGCCCTTTCGGGTTTTCACAAACTCGTCGGCAGCCCTGCTGTTTTTACTCACGGAGCCCATTCGGGTTTTCATATGTGTCCATTTCACTTGTGGACGTATCGTTTTTTTAACAACGAGATTGCACCCTTTCAGGTTTTCACAAGCTCGCTAGTACCCTGCTATTTTTACTCACGGCGCCCTTTCGGGTTTTCATCCACGCCCATTTCTCTTGTGGGCGTACCGTTTTTTTTACCCCTTCGTTCGCCAATGGCACTTATGGGGGATTTCGCCACTGGGGTAGCTATATAATTAGCGAGATTTAAGTTGCAGTCCTCGCTGCTGGAACTTGTGGACTTGAATTACATTATCGCCGTGCTTGAGGCGACGTATTTAGTTTAAGGACATTACGGTCCATTTTTAGTTTAGAGACATCTTGGTCCGTTATCGCCATTTTGTAGGCGGAGTTGCGCCGGATACCACTTATAGAATCTGGACTCAGGAAGACAGTGAGCGGACATAAGCGTCGCCATCTATCATTAACCTGAGTTGTGACTTGTCAGGCGTAGTATTTCTTAAGGAACCGGTCATTTATTGGCCGGAAGGGTCTTTCGCCATGCACATTCATGAGCAAGTAGGCCCCACCTTGGTAGACCTTGTCTATGATATATGGGCCTTCATAGTTTGGCTCGAATTTCCCCCGTGTTGCACGGTTGGGGATCATAGGTCTTTTGACAACTAGCACGAGTTCGCCTTGGCGGAATGTTCTTGGCCTAGTTAGTCTTTCGTATGAGCGCGTCATCCTTACTTTGTAAACTTACAGGTTTTGCTACGCCATGAGACGAGTTTCATCGAGGGCATCGAGCTCCTCAAGCCGATGATGGGCATTTTCTTCATCCGTCAGCTCGTATTGAACTGCCACTCGTAGAGAAGGCAGTTCTATCTTCAAGGGAAGTACCGCCTCCGTGCCGAATACCAAAGCGAATGGTGTTGTATTCATGGCCATTTTGAACGTGGTTCGATAAGCCCAGAGTGCTACATGCAGCCTCTCGTGCCGGTCCTTTTTATTTCTGGACACCGTTTGCTTTATGATCTTCGTCAGGGTCTTATTGAAAGCCTCAGCTAGACTGTTAGCTCGGAGATTATAGACTGAAGAGTATCTCCAATCTATATTATGCTGCTGTGCGAAGCGGCTGGTCTTATGGCTCCTGTAGGCCGGTCTATTATCCGAGATGATTCGTCATGGAGTGCCGAACCGGTAGATGACATGTGTCCTGAAGAAATGGAGGATGTTCTCCGTCTTCACCTCCCTTAGCGGTACTTCCTTTGCCCATTAGAGAAGTAATTGGTTGTTGCCAATATGAACCGATGTCTTTTAGATGACGCTGGTTTGATGGGCCCAATTATATCGGCTCCCCACATTTCGAATGGCCAACTAGCCAATGTTGGGTGTAGCGGATTTAGATGCTGGTGGATGAAGTCCCTGTGAATTTGGCACGAGTGACACCGCTTCGCATATTCGAGGCAGTCCTGAATCATCGTGGGCCAATAGTAACCCATTCTTTTGATCTTCTTCATCTTTGGCCCGGCTTGATGAGAACCGCAGAGACCATCGTGAGTTTCTTGGACGACTCTCCTTGCTTCTTCTGTTCCCAGGTATCTTAACCATAAACTGTCAAACGATCTCTTATATAGAGTATCATTGATGAAGGCAAAAGACAGAGCTCGCTTTATGAGCTGATGTCTTGATGATGCATTTTTAGGTGTTCGATGGGATTTGAAGTAGTCTATAAAGACTTCCCTCCAATCCTTGTCATTTTCTTCATCTTCTATCCGGAGGACCACTTGTTTGGTCGCTTCTTCTCCTCCAGACGACTCCGAAGATATTTCTGCTGGTGCGAGAATCCTGCGGCTTTGTACAATGATCCTTACGTCATCGAGATTTTCGTCAGCCAGTTCCTTAGCAAGCTTGGCTAATGCATCTGCCTTGCTATGTTCCGCACGCGGTATGCTTTCTAGGTTGTAAGACGGGATTTGTGTCAGTGCTTTCTCTTTTTCATGGAAGATGCTCCATCGAAATAGAGTTCCCATCGAGAGTCATTTTCCTCATCCTTCGTGTCGAACGCTTGTTCATTCGGCAACTCGCAGTTTAAGGGAGAATCGGCCGGTACTGGGTATTCAGCGAGAAAGTCGGAGACAGACTGGCTTTTCACTGCCTTTAAGGGCCGATACGTTATCGAGAATTCCATCAAGAGGAGGGCCCATTTGGCAAGCCTTCCCGTTAGTATGGCTCTTGACATCAGATATTTGAGAGGATCCACTTTTGATATGAGATGGACCTCGTATGCCAAGGCATAATGTCGAAACTTCGTTATCGCGAAGATCAATGCCAGACAATGCTTTTCGATGGGGGGTAGTTGTTTTCTACCCCTTAGGAGAACTCGACTCAAATAGTAGAGAGCTCTCTCTTTTTCTTGATCGTTCTCCTGTACCCATAGCGCACCTAAAGAACCTTCAAGGGCTGTTGTGTACAGGATGATGGGCTTTCCTTTGACCGGAGCGGTCAGTACCGGGGGATTCTGCAGATACTGCTTGATTTCGTCCAGTGCACTTTGGCATTTACGGTCCCAAATGAACAGAGTCCCCTTCTTCATTAGTTGGCTGTAAGAACGGCATTTTCCAGAGAGGTTAGCTATGAACCGTCGTATATTCGCGAGCTTTCCTTAGAGAGACCACCGTTGTTTAAGAATTCTTGGCGTGGGCATTTCCATAATCGTCTTGATCTTCAATGGGTCTATTTCGATGCCTCGGTGTCGTATGATGAATCTTATGAATTTTCCTGAGGAGACTCCAAACGCGCATTTCAGAGGATTCATTTTCAGGTTGTACTTCCGAAAGTGCTGTAACACTATTTTCAGATGCTCCCAGTGCTCCTCGTACGATTTGCTTTACACCACGAGGTCGTCGATATAACATTCGACAATCTCGTGTATGAAGTCATCGAAGATCTTCATCATAACCCTCTGATATGCAGCGCCTGCGTTCTTCAAGCCAAAGGGCATCACCTTGTATCAGAATATGCCTAGCAGGGTTCGAAAAGCAGTGTGCTTTTAGTCTTCGGGATGCATCTTTATTTGATTGTACCCCAAAGATCCGTCCATGAAGGAGAAGACCTCATGGGTAGACGTGTTATCGATCATCAGCTCGGTAATAGGCATTGGGAAGTCATCTTTCGGACAAGTTTTGTTGAGGTCTCGGAAGTCCATGCAAATGCACATTGTCCCATTTTTCTTCATTACCGGAACGATATTGGCGATCCAGTCAGGGTATTGAACTTCCTGGATGAAGCCGGAGTTAATTAGCCTCTTGACTTCAGCGTTGATACTCACCTCAAGTTCGAGCCGAATTCTTCTTGGCGCCTGCTTGACTGGCTTAGCGTCCCGCAATATAGCCAATTTATGCACTGCTATTTCTGGATCTAGTCCCGGCATCTTGGAGTAGTTCCATACGAAACAATCTTTATACTACATAAGCACGTCCTTTAACATAGCCACCTGTGTTTCAGAAAACAGCTTACTGACGAACGTTGGCCTTAGATCGTTTTCCGCCCCTAAGTCAATTTTCTTCAGATCATCGTCCGTGGTGTGTATCCCATCTTCTAGCTCTTTTGGCGCAAGTGGAAATCCTGAGATTACCTCGTCCTCATCCTCGTCTGCGAAGCAGTGGGACAGGTCGTGTAATACCCAGAAGCCGTGGTACAGTATTTTAAAATATACCTATAAATCTAAATTCTATTTTATGGTATGCTTTTCTACTACTGATGTTTGAAACAAGTCATCTCTAAGTTGTTACTGTTTTCATGTAAGATTATATAAAATACTTTACCTTATTATGCCAACATTAAAATTCTACTACTTATTGTTGTTATATATAATATACACTAACTATGTTCGTTTCAAGAATTAACCTGCATATATAAATAACTTATTATGTTATCTTATTGCCACTACCTGTATATTAGTTTCCCAAGCTAATTATATTCCTAACCTTAAACCTAACACTGAGCCCGGCCCATTCCTTCCCTCTCTTTCTTTTAAATTATTTTTTTCAAACCCAGCCTAAGCCTAGCCCACGAACCCTTTCTCTCAAACCTGACCCGAACTCGACCCAGACCCGACCCGCTCCCCACTCTCTTCTTCCTCTTCCCTTCGCGTTCCCTTCTTCCCGCTCATTTCCCCACGACTCGCCCCTCCCTCGCAACTTCCCCCGCTCAACCCGCTTCCCCCACGACCTTCACAGCGCCCCCCTTTCGTGCCAACTCCCCCCAACTCCCTCGCGCTACCCCCACGACTCGCGACCTCTTCCTCGCACCCATGTCCCTACGAACCGCGCCTTCCCTTTGACCACGCCTGCTTGAAACGGCAGCCGTAAGATCCGCGACCGTTCCCTCCGAACTCGTTCGCCCCTCAACGGCTCTCTCTTTTCTCCCTCTCTCTCACAATCTTTCTTTTTCCCTGCACCTCATTCTTTCCACCATCGAGCTCAACGACCCACTATCTCCTCTCAACAGCCACCACCGAGCACCCAACCTCACCGCCGACAAGGTCGATCCCCGTCTCTTTTCCTCCTCTGCTCCCCACCTCCAAGCTGCGCGCTCCGAGCACCCAACACCGAACCCAACACCCTCATTCCCTGCACCCTCAACTGACCCCGACCTCACCGCCGGCCGCCTCCCAGAGCCCCAGCGACCACCTCTGCAACCACCACGTCGCTGCCGCGGTCCTTCGCCACAACCACCGACGCTTTCAAGCTTCCAAGCCGAGCCCCTCTCCCAGCCGCCCAGCTTCGCCACCCATCTCCGACGACGGCCGCAGCTCCCTCACCATCGCCTCCACCAACCCAGCAGCATCCTTCGCCGTGACTACCGCTAGCACAGCCTTCATCTGCTCCTCTTCTTCCTCCTCACCACCGACACAACACCACTACCATCATCACCATCGTTGCCGTGCCTCGCCGTCATCGCCTGCATACCCCTACAACCTCCAGAGCGCCGACGAGCCCCGAGCACCGTTGACAAGCAACCCCAAGACCCCCTCTGTGACCCCCAGCTCCTCCTCCTCCTCCCCACTGAACCTTGTCGAGCCTCGCTGCAAGTCTTTCGGCAGACCCCCGACACCACCCAGAGCACCACCGCGACCCGCTCCAAGCTATGTCGACTCATCTCAACGCTGTTTGAACCATCGCTACCTTCTTCCTGAGCACCGTGCTGCAACCCCCTTCGCCCGCACCCACTCCTTTCCCGGCCACCTCCTCCTTCCTTCTACACCTGAGAGACCAAGTTCTCTTGATCTCTTCACGTGCTCCGGCCACGACCCCACACTGCGCGATGACCACTCTACCATCGACAGCCTCATCTCTGTGAACTCGGAGCCTTCAAGTACCGCCGCCAACATCGATCCATGCGAGTTGTAGCCAATCAAAAGCAAGAATTCGAGGCCACAGCACTACGGTTCCAAGGCTCGCGAACTCCGGTTTTGTCACAACGACCACTTTCGCATCCGTGACGTGCATTGCAATGTGCCGTACCGATCATCACCGTTTGCTGATGTCGTGTCGCCGATCGTCGTCGTCAGGCAAGTTTTGGAACTTTCTTATCATGCTAATTATGTATAACCATAATTATTTATCACGCTGTAATTTTATTGACAAACTTTAATAAATAACGTATCATATTTGATTGTACTGAACCGAACCCAAATTCGTGTCTAATATCCCGTAGCAATGTTGTATAAAATTTATAGAATTTTAATCTTGTTTAATCGGTTATTAAAATGGGCATTTCGATTGTTACCTAGATAATTAACCTAGGTGTTCGACACGAAACCCTAACCGAAAACCCTATTTAAAATGGCAGAATTTGTGACCAATAAATCCCTCTACTGATAATGAATGTCGAGTAGGGATTTGGGTAATAAAATAGCTAGGTTATACCTGTGAAATGTTGCCCTAATAGGCGACGTAAATCTGGAAATCGCCGTGCATATCACGTTGTAAAATTAATAGTAAATTAGATATAACTCGTATCGTGACTTTCTAGGGCTCGTTACGAAGCAGACTGGATAATATGTAAACCTCTGAAAATTCTTACTGAATATTGTTTTGTTATGATGTTGAATACTGAGGCGATTCGCGGCCCTGAACTGCAGTCTGGGGCAGCGTTTCGTTTTGGATACCTGACTTTGGAACACCTGTATACCCCTTATTTAAACTAAAAATGCATGGGACCCCATTTGATCACATAGATAATTTAATTGTCTAACCCATGAATCTGGTCCCGTGTCGTTTCACCGTCGTTTGATATTTAATTCGTATTTTAGAATACCGTTGTGTCCTGCAGTTTTCTGCAGTGACAATTTATACACATTGATATTAAACTGAACATATCTCCCCGTATACAATGGATATCATCGATCCGTCTGATACGTTAGAAACCTGACTATTAAACCTAAATATTATCCAACTATAGTGTTGCCTAATTACGATCTCAAGTGGGATTAAAACGTGTTACGAAACGCGCTTCTAATTCAGAAATCGGATTTCCAGCAGTAAACACTTAAAATGAAATGACCATAACTAGCAAACCTGAAACCCGATTGACGCGAAACCAATTTTGATGGACATATAATCAAACTTACTGCTTACCCCTTTTATATTGTTTTGTTCAATTCTGCACGTACGATTTATAGTACATTTTTCAAGTTGTACAACACTGGTGATTGATCATTCTTCGTGTGTATGGAAAAGTTTTAATCACAACCAAAGAAATTTATACCGCAATCAATTAACGGTGTCGATGTAGCGCGTTAATGAATACGGATCGTTCACTGAGATGTTTGTTTTGATCGATCTTGTTTTATATGAGTCGAAATGAAAATATAAAAGAAAATGCAAGAAAGTTGATTCAAGATTTGTATGATTTGATTTTAAGAAACATAAAGAAAATAGAGATCTAGAATCAAGAATCAAGAAATGTCCTAATCACTTTGATTTATCAAGATAATGAAGAATAGCATGTAGGATTCGATTGAGTTAATAGTTAATGATGAATCTAATAATTCCTAATCTTATCTGTTGATAATTTGTAGCTAGATTGATGGTGATAAATGAAGATTAGGATTTTATTGAAGAAACTCGGGTTTCTCCTTCTATCCCTTATCTTTTTAATCATGATCATTCGGATCTAGCCTCTAACAAAGAAAATCATCAATCATTTGATCCTTAATTTGCAACGAAATTCGCAAGAATATAATCTCGATCCAAATTAGGTCATTGATGATTCTTTTTCCCAGAGTTCACAAATCTCATAAGACTTAAAATTAGTATTAAGATTTAATCATCATTAGATCTATCAATTCTCTCGAATCCTCCACAAGCGGAGAATTTACTCAAGCATCATGAAAATAAATGAATCAAAGATCAAGAAATTTCACAACGCAAGAATGTAAAGAAAACAAGAATTTCAATTATCACCTTTATTAAATCGACGACTAATTACACATTCCCTCAATTCGAGATTACAAGATGTTGCTCTCGATCGCTCCTTTTGAAGAGGTAACTAGCTCCATCGAATATCGCTCCACTCGATCTCCGTGAGTTGCGGATCGTCGTGGATCTCTTGCTCGGATGAGATTAGCTTCGCGGATAAAAGATCGATGGTTGGTTGCTTGATTTGCTTCTCAAAATGATCTTGATTTGGCTTTGGAAATGGATTTGGGCTAGGGTTTTGGTATCAAGTTGTGTCACTCAACTTGAATTTGAATTTTGGCTCCAAATGTGTAACTAATTCACCACTAATTGTCTAACCTATGAACAACCTCAACCCTAGATCTAGATCTCCTTTTAAATTCAAATTCAAATTTCCCTCCCAAAAGCTAGGTTGTTAGAGAGAACCTTCTAGAATAAGGTTGTTGGAGGGAGCCTTCTAGAATATGATTATTGGAGAGAGCCTTCTAGAATAAGGTTGTTGGAGGGAATATTCTAGAGGAAGGTTGTTACGAGGAATATTCTAGAGTGAGTTGGTTATGCAGAGCCTTCTGGAAGAAGCCACGTAGTCTTTAAGAGTCTTCTAGAAGCAGGGGTTGTTAGATAAAACTTCTGGATAAATTCTAATTTGATGATGTGTCAAGTAGATCGCGGATCCACGGCGGATCGGCCAACTCGGCCGCGGATCCGCGGCCAAGTAGAGAGATCGCTGCATGAAACTTCTTTGGTCTTCTTCTGACAATTTTGGGGTCTTCTTCTGATACCTGGAATATTTTTATTTTTTCCTGTTTACTGCCAGATTCTTATTCTTTGACCTGATGTATTTTTATCGGCACTTTTAGCAGTTCTGACTCTTTGACCTGGAGAATTTCCTGCACACAATCTCGAGACAAGTGTTGATATACAAAAGATCATGCATGTAATAATAAACACACAATTTCCCTCATAATACTTGTTATAATGTATAACACATGTTATTTGATATTTTACAGACAAATTGCTAATATGTGCTATATTTATACTAAACACGTTTAGATGATTACAAAGAGTAGGGCAATTGATGTGTTAAAAATGCAATATTTTCGACTGATCAAATTCCCCCAAACTTAATTTTGATCGTCTCGAGCAAACATCTTTTATTCAGATGAAGGAGAGAATAGAAGAAAAACTAACTAGCACACTTTCGTAGGCAACACGATTGCACTGAGCACGTGCAACAAGCCTTTAAATCTCTAGGTGTCCCTAGTAGGAGGAGTGTTGTCTCCTGAGGGTTTTCAGCGGATTGCACCCACAAAATCCCATAATAAAAGGAAGACTGTGAAAATTACATGTAAAGATAAGAATTGTAAAAGAAAGACTTTGAAAATTTAGAGTTTCCAACTAATACTAGCTTTTCGGTTGTCATGAGCCCTATCTTAATAGTCATGAAAAGATATTAGAAATCACATCATCTCTCAATAAAACATCGTCTTTATTCTTCATTCCTATCTTTCTTCCATACATCGATCATATACCCCTACGTGTGTGTAAAAGACATCCCTACATTCGGAGAATTCAATTCAAGCTATCATACTCTTGTCCATCTAGCTCAGTACTTTTTAGTTAGTGAATATTTAGATGGATTTGCTCACACATTTTTCATGCGACCGTTAATACTTCTTGAGGTACTAACCGACCGATTACTCATGTGCCTACTGATTAGTATTTTCCTCGTCTTGCAACACCTAAGGCTTAGCGGTGACTCCCAAACCAGTTGGTCTAAGGCACTAGGTGATGAAGCACCCTCACTATATATTTTTATTGCTGCCTTGGTGATAACAAAACCAGTGTTCATTTTTCTTCACCATTTTATATTTTCTTCATTTATTATTTCCTTCATACTTTGGCTTTTAGACAAGAGCATTTCAAGGTATCATCTACTATCCCGAGTTTCAAGACGTGTGTAAGTGCGTATAGTAGGGTATCAACATTCAAATGTTTGGCTTCCAGAATAAGAACTATTTTTCATACTTAATTTTATCCTCAGATTAGTGACTTGCTTCATCTTATTAACCCTTGGGACAACGGCTCATAACTACTTATTACTAGTTTGTTTAAGAAAACTTCTAACTTTCTAGGTTTTCTTAAATTTTTCCATTCTTTTGGATGTAATTTTTCACTATCCAATCTTTTATTATCTTATTTATGTACAATTTTTTTTAATGTTTTGTGCTTATGCAAAGTATGATGCAAAGTGATGCGTAAATAAGCACAAACCTCCCCCAAACTTGTTTAGAACAGTGTCCTCACTGTTGCTATCTGTTAAATCTTAAAAACCTGTAAGCTTGGGAGGAAATTTATTAATGGGGGCAATAAATATGATCGTGAAAATTCTCCCCCAAACTTATTTTTGGCTCACAATTTTGAGGACAACATTTATTTTCAAGAGCCAAATATACCCTCCTCCCCAAACTTGAGTTAAACAATGTTAATCTTTTAAAATTATAAGAGGGGGTCAAAGTTACTGGTCAATGCAAAGCTTTACAAAGACCGAAGGTCGGCACCAACCATTCGAAGATTTTATCGGTGTAGTGCACCTGTTGGTGGAAGAACAAGTTGAAAAGAGCCAAGAAGAAGTGGGGAAAAGATAAGTGGTGTAAAAGAATGTGTTTGCGTCTCGTTCTAGAGAGACGACTCAATGATTGTGATGGATTACTCGCATTCTCGTGATTGTCAAGAAGAATGGGTGGAGGTTCAATTTCTTTGTTTTTGAGATGATTCATCTCAACACCCGTGTCTGCTAAGAATGCAAGTCTATTAGCGGACATTTCCTTGAAGCTTTCATCAATATCCAGAAGAATATTCTCCTTTGAAAGAACATGATGATACTCAGACTCCAGAAAAGGTTCATCATCGACGTTAGATGTTGACCCGGACAACTCGAAAGAAAGGTCTATATGTATATGATACATATCTGGGTCAAACAACAACGTATAAAGGAAGTCTGGATTTGTATCGTGAAGCTAATCAAATTCACTGCTGTCGACATCCATTAATTCGACAGAACATACTCGAGCATGAGGATCGGAGGGTTGACTTCCCAACTTTTAAATGTTGAGCTCAATTGACCTATTCCCGAAAGATAGGTTCATAGAGCCGTTTCTACAGTTGATTACAGCGTTGGAAGTAGCCAAAAAGGGACGACCTAGAATCACCGGAATTTGGTTCCGTGGGTTCACTACAGGCTGTGTATCAAGAACAATAAAGTCCACAGGGAATACAAATTCCCCGATTTTTATCAACACATCCTCAAGTTCACCCCTAACTTTGGTGATTGATCGGTCAGCCATCTGGAGAGTTATGTTCGAGGGCTTTAACACTCCGATACCTAGTTGCTCATAGACCGAATATGGAAGCAAGTTAACACTAGCGCCAAGATCAAGTAAAGCATGGTTAATGTGTTTATCCCCAATAGAAATAGAAATAGTAGGACAGCCAGGGTCCTTACGTTTCCTTGGTAATTGTTGGGGAAAAGCCGTGTATACAGTACTCGACATGAAAACTTTTTTCGGCACTTGAGTCTTCCTTTTCCTAGTGCACAAGTTCTTAAGAATTTTCGCATAAGACGGAACTTGTTGGATAGCATCTAGGAGAGGGATGTTGATGTTAACTTGCTTAAACATTTCCACAAGCTTCTCCATTTGTGCATCAGGTTTGTTGGCCCTCAATCTGTTTGGAAATTGAGCTTTATCGATAAGTGTTGGGTCCAACATTTGTGGAGAAGTTTGTAGGGGTGGGAAGGATGAAGTGGGTGGAGGGTTCGAGCCTTTAGGAAAACAGAGAATAGGCTCGGAAGAAGAAGGTAAACTGGACAAAATAGGACAAGAAGTAGAAGTGGAAGTGGAAGTGGAAGTGGAAGCCTGGGGTTCAATTGATTCCTCAACATCAATCTGTTCACCCACATGATTGTCTAGCACTCTTCCAGATCTCAACGTGATAAGTGCATTCACATTAGTGTAATGTGAAGGTCCAGGATCAGGTAGAGCTTGAGCTGGAAGTTTCCCTTTCTCTCTAGCACTCATTTCGGCTGTTAACTGTGCAATTTGTGCTTCCATCGATTTAATAATCTCACTTTGAGAGGCGGAGGTTTTCTTTATATCATCGATAGAAGACTTAAAATCAGCCGACATTTGAATAGAATTTGTCAGAAGCAAACTCATGGTTTGTTCAAGTGCAGAGGCGTTATTGGTACCGGCAGAAAAAGGATCAAAGTTGTTGGTCGGGTTTTAAAAATTTTATGGTTGGTAGGGGTGCGACTCATTTGTGGTGGTTGCTGTTGTGGTGGAGGGACCCATTGAAAGTTATTATGGTTTGGATTCGTGTATTGAGTTTGGTGTTGGATCCAAGAAAGATCAGGATGATTCCTCCAATCTTGATTATATGATGAAGAAGAAGGATTGTTTCCAGGTATTTGCTGAAATGCAGCATTAGTGTGACCTTAAAACGGTACATTCAAAGGGCATTCTTTCGTCAAATGTGATGGATTTGAACAGCAGTCACACACGGTTTTGGGAAGTGTGTATTGGTTTAGGGAGGCTGAAGAGATTTTGTTTTCTATAGCGTCGAGCTTCCTTTGTATTGCGGCCATTTCGGCTCTCATTGTGACGGAAATATTGAGCTGATTGATATCTTCCCTAGGTGATGGTGGTCTAACACTTTCCCATTGTAATGTGTTTTGAGCTAAATCTTCTAGATATTTCCAAGCTTCACCATCATCTTTAGACAGGAATTGACATTGGCACATGGTTTCAAGTATCTGTTTTGTCGTGAAATCAATACCCTCATAGATAATTCAACACAGATCCTATCTAAGAATTCCGTGATGAGAACATTGGATAAGAAGATCCTTGAACCGTTCAAAGCATTTCCAAAATGGTTCATTGGGAAGTTGGGTAAATTTGAAGATTTCGCTCCGAACACGGGCGGTCTTATGATTGGGATAAAATTTCTTAAGGAATGCTGCAACGAACTCGTCTCATGTTGAAATAGAATGTGCGGTTGTGTTGTAAAGCCACTTCTCAGCTAAATCGCACAAAGTGAATGGAAGAAGACGTAAATGCATAGAATCCACAGACAGTTGTGAATTACCCATCAAAGCACATACGTTTTCGAATTTGGTGATAAAAACGTATGCGTCTTCAGACTCAAGTCCGTGAAATTTGGGTAAAAGTTTGATGAAATGAGGTTTAATTTCGAAATTGTCCCCATTGGCTGGTGGTATAGAAAGACAGGTGGGAAGGGGAACACGTGTAGGATAGCATCTCTCTTTAAGAGAAATGCGTGGAGAATTCTGCGCACCTGCGGGCGTTGGCAGAGTGGTGTTAAAGTTTGATGGAAATCCGTCCATCGCGGTCGTGGTGGGTGGTGGGAAAGAAGACGAAGAATTACCGATTCTGGGGTCGATAAAAGAGACGCGGACAAGACGGGAAATAGAATCCCGTGTCCAGCCTAACATGTGCTAAATGGTTGTAGCACAAGTGGCAGCGTTGGTGATAAATAGAGGAAAAGTTGGTTGGTGTTTGTTTTGAAAAATACGGATTTTGAAAAATCATACAAAAAATGCACAAGCAACCCTAGATCTAATGGTCACCTAGGTCAAGTCACTAGACCGTTCCTAGACTTCCAGAAGACAAATCGTAGAATAAATGCTCTACTGCCTCTTTATCCCTTCTGTGGCCAGGTAAGTGCTAGGTAAATGGGAGGCTCTCCACTACGTAAGTAGTGGGCCTAATTAAGTAACCACTTGCCTTAGACACACTTGCCTTAGACACCACAAAAGAAATGCGGATAAGCAATAGATTACCTACGACCTTCTTCTGTCCTAATTGAGCGCGACGGTCCTTAGAGTCTCATCTAGATATTTTTTAGTTAATGAAGGGTAATGCGGCTGCTCGTTTTGTGATTTGCGGAGCTTAGGAAGGGTAATGAAATCCCTACCTAATCTGAATTTGGTCTTTGCCCCTTAATTTCCGTATTAAAATATGCACAAACAACCAATTTCAAGAAACGCAACAAGAATTTTTTTTAGCGCGCTGCGAATTTTGCAAAGAATCCTGCAGAAAATTTGTTATTGGACAAGATCAGAGAGAAGAGAAGAGAACAGAGAATATACCACAGAAGTTGGGAACAGTGAAACGCCTAAACGACGGCGGAACTGCCGCAAAAACCAGCACTACGCCGTGCGGTGGAATAGAGGAAGTAGGGTTTCAAACTTTTCCTGTAGCTTCTTGTACTCCTATGGAATTTGTAGATATTCTCTGAATCTTGATCTAACTGCCGAAATGATTCCAGATTCCCTCGCAAAAATTCAAACACTAAACGTTAAGGACTTGAAGCGATTCTTGGATGAAAATTTGATGGAATAATAATTTTTCAACTCAAATAACAAAAACGAACAAAATAGCACGCATCCCTGGCAACGGCGCCATTTGATTGATCTTATCTTCGTGTGTATAGAAAAGTTTTAATCACAACCAAATAAATTTATACCGCAATCAATTAACGGTGTCGATGTAGCGCGTTAATGAATACGGATCGTCCACTGAGATGTGTGTTTTGATCGATTTTATTTTAGATGAGTCAAAATGAAAATATAAAAGAAAATGCAAGAAAGTTGATTCAAGATTTGTATGATTTGATTTTAAGAAACATCAAGAAAATAGAGATCTAGAATCAAGAATCAAGAATCAAGAAATGTCTCAATCACTTTGATTTATCAAGAAAATGAAGAATAGCTTGTAGGATTCGATTGAGTTAATAGTTAATGATGAATCTAATAATTCCTAATCTTATCTGTTGATAATTTATAGCTAGATTGATGATGATGAATGAAGATTAGGGATTTATTGAAGAAACTCGGGTTTCTCCTTCTATCCCTTGTCTTTTCAATCATGATCATTCGGATTTAGTCTCTAGTAAAGAAAATCATCAATCATTTGATTCCTAATTTGCAACGAAATTCGCAAGAATGTGATCTCGATCCAAATTAGGTCATTGATGATTCTTTTTCCTAGAGTTCACAAATCTCATAAGACTTAAAATTAGTATTAAGATTTGATCATCATTAGATCTATCAATTCTCTCGAATCCTCCACAAGTGGAGAAGTTACTCAAGCATCATGAAAATAAATGAATCAAAGATTAAGAAATTTCACAACGCAAGAATGTAAAGAAAACAAGAATTTCAATTATCACCTTTATTAAATCGACGACTAATTACACATTCCCTCAATTCGAGATTACAAGATGTTGCTCTCGATCGCTCCTTTTGAAGAGGTAACTAGCTCCGTCGAATATCGCTCCGCTCGATCTCCGTGAGTCGCGGATCGTCGTGGATCTCTTGCTCGGATGAAGATTGGCTTCGCGGATAAAGGATCGATGGTTGCTTGCTTGATTTTCTTCTTAAAATGATCTTGATTTGGCTTTGGAAATGGATTTGGGCTAGGGTTTTGGTATCAAGTTGTGTTACTCAACTTGAATTTGAATTTTGGCTCCAAATATGTAACTAACTCACCACTAATTGTCTAACCTATGAACAACCTCAACCCTAGATCTAGATCTCTTTTTAAATTCAAATTCAAATTTCCCTCCCCAAAGCTAGGTTGTTAGAGAGAACCTTCTAGAATAAGGTTGTTGGAGAGAGCCTTCTAGAAAAAGGTTGTTGGAGGGAATATTCTAGAGGAAGGTTGTTACAAGGAATATTCTAGAATGAGTTTGTTATGCAGAGCCTTCTGGAAGAAACTACGCGGCCTTTGAGAGTCTTCTAGAAGCAGGGGTTGTTAAATGAAGCTTCTGGATAAAATCTGATTTGATGACGTGTCAAGTAGACCGCGGATCCACGGCGGATCGGCCAACTCGGCCGCAGATTCGTGGCCAAGTAGAGAGATCGCTGCATGGAACTTCTTTGGTCTTCTTCTGACAATTTTGGGGTCTTCTTCTGATACCTGGAATATTTTTATTTTTTCCTGTTTACTGCCAGATTCCTATTCTTTGACCTGATGTATTTTTATCGGCACTTTTAACGGTTCCGATTCTTTGACCTGGAGAATTTCCTGCACACAATCTCGAGACAAGTGTTGATATACAAAAGATCATGCGTGTAGTAATAAACACACAATTTCCCTCATAATGTCTGTTATAATGTATAACACATGTTATTTGATATTTTACAGACAAATTGCTAACATGTGCTATATTTATACCAAACACCTTTAGATGATTACAAAGAGTAGGGAAATTGATGTGTTAAAAATGCAATATTTTCGACTGATCAACTGGCTGCTGATATTTTTATTCATATCGTAATTATTGCATTCTCAGCATATCCTGTAGAGGTTATATACAGTGGTAACCTAGTGATCGTGTACATTACCCAGTGATAGATATTAGTGATTGAATTGTGGCAAGTACGTTAGTGTTAAAGCATGAATGAATAGGTGAAGTGACACGTACTTGTACACAATCGGCGGACCTAGTTAATTTATTGCATTGTCGACGTCTATGGGATATATGTAAATGTAACTATAACTGAAATGGGACGGTTATGAAGCACTTATATTAGTGTCATAGGTAAGGCGTCAAACACTGTCCATTTATCTTGGATACCAGTCGAGACATGCTTGATGGAGATCCTGTCTCCAGTTCTCGCGTAGACTTGTCATGGACCGACTAGTATTTAGGTTTACGGTCGGTATTTGATGCAGACCGTGGGTGGGGTAGTTTGAGTGCGAGTTCAACGGAATCTCGGGAGTCTCATTGCCGGCATATACCGTGATTTTGGGAGTTGTATGGATGGTGTTACTGATTATTATCGTGCATGATTCGGGCTCGTGTTCCCTTGCCCCTGGGGCCCTACCCTTGGGTTGGGGATACTCCTGCGTGGTTGACTCTCACACTTGAACTGACGATAGGTTTAGCGACCTTGACAGTGAGACTTAGAGACTGATAGGGTTAGTAACATTGATATGCATTGATTACTGATTTGATATACCTACTTTACTGTTTACCTTTACCGATTATTTCATGTGCGTCATCATTCTATATTTATTGCTTCATGGTCATCATCATTGTACGTGTTTACTTTTGCATTTATATATATTGTTATTGTGTCACTCTGACGACCTGAGTATGCATGCTCAGAGTGAGAAGTGGACTTAGCTCGGATCAGCACCTGTCGTACCTTGAGGATATTGCGGATATCTAGATCAGCGACGTCAGTGCTATCTTTCCTTCGACTTTATCTTGTCAGTTTTATATCTGTTTTATTTATTGACTGCATTTCTCATTACCTATGCATTGATTACTGATTACCATGTGAAGCTAGAAGCCGAAGTGTGACTACGGCAGGATATTCTTTGACCGTAGGAGCATGGTCGACCTTGTCAACCCCTCGTATTCCGTATTTTGGGAAGCGGGGCGTGACAGGTCGTCCATATTCTTGTGCTCCCTCTTCTTTGAGAATGTTATCATGTGGCAGGTATGAGTTCGTTTCCAAGCTCGATGTTAATCTGGACTTTCTCTCGCAGTGTAGGTCGCTTTTGGCTCATGCTTTCGTGGTGGGATCACTCTCCAACTGTCGGATAGAGCGAACCTGCCTTGTTGATACTGGTTTTCGACCCAGTGTTTGAAGGTGAAGCAGTCTTCAAGAGGATGCCCTATTGCTCGGTGGTAGGAGCAATAATCCGGGCGACGGGCCTCGTTTACTTGTTCGGGGTGCCTAGACTCCGGGAGTGTTATCATTTGATGCTTCATGAGAAGGTCAAACATTTTCCTTGTCTTGACTCGAGGGAACGAGTATTCCCGACCCATCTTCTTCATAAAAGACGGATTCCAGCTGACTTTTTCTCGATCGCGTGGCTTCTTAGATCCTCTTCGCTGTTTTTGAATGTTATTCCCTTTCTTCACCTTGTTGTTGCTTCTGTGTCGGGCTTTTTCCTTGCCACGAGAGCGCACAGCGGGCTGAGAGTGAAGGGCATCGTAATCTTTCGTAGCCTGTTGAATGAGATGTTGCGTCATGGCTTTCTCGTAAATGGCCATTTCGTGGCTGTGGTCATCCCGAACCTTTTGACCCGCTTCTCTTATTAGCTTGTCAATTTGTTCTTCGAATGACGGGCTTGGCATTTTTACGGCGGAATCCCGCTTTGGTTCGATATCGACGCTATCTGGAAAAGCATTCCCTTCTCCTCCGGAGTCATTTATAACATGGCAACCATGGAATCGCTCACGTTTCTTGGACCGAACGTATCCAAGCCCAGTCGTCTATATCCTCCCGTTGGGCATCTTTCGCTGAATCCTGAGAACGTCCTAAATCTTGTTGTAGAACTGGGCTTGCCGAGCAGTCTGTTTGAAGGGTACGCCTTGGCATCTTAATAGCCTCTTCATTCCCTCTACGCAGTACTTGGGCAGCCGGATTGGTTCAAGCCTGTCAAGCGCAAGATCGACACCATGCCAGACTTCTTTCTCCACTTTGGTCTCCGTGGATTGATAGAAGAGGATCGCCTTTTCATCTTTCCGCCTAGGAGGGACGTAAAAGGTCTGCAGTTCTTACACGTCATATGTATCGAGCGCATTAAGTTCCCTGTAATGCTGCTGCGGAACCATGATAATTTGTAAACTCTGATCAGCTCCAGCGAAGGTCTGCATTAACGGGAGGACGGAGAACACTGCGTTGACATCGTCTTCAGAGTTACTGCCAAAGACCAAAATAGGAGTAGATGGTCCTGGACTGCTGCCTCGGGGTTGCCCCGAGAAGACTATCTCTTCATCCTCCTCGGTATCGTTCCTAAAGATCGGGATAGTGGCGACGGCTTTTTGTTTATTCTCCGATTTACGACATCTTTCCGTGTCTTCGAAGTCTGGTAAGAAGTACTTGGCGTCTTCATATTTGCGGACTTCATTTACGGAGAATGGGTTTAGCTCCCCTGTAACTGTGTACTCGAGGCTGTCTTTGAAGTACTTCATACACTGATGTTGTGTAGAAAGGATGATGTTGTACTCATGTAACCAAGACCTGCCGAGCAAAGCGTTGTAGCAAGTCTTGGCCTCGATGACATGAAATTTGATGTCGGTGACGAGCAGCCCGAAGCGTAATGTCAGTATTACATACCCGAGCATTCGTGATGACCGGGAGTCAAACCCGGAGATGGTAATTTTGTCCCGAGCCAGGTGTTGAACGTTCATGCAGATCTCCTTCAGCACCTTCACATTGAGAAGCTTGACAGAGGACCCGTTATCAACCAGGATCTTCCCTATTTTGATATCATGGCAGTACCCGGTTACATATAACATATGGTTATGCTCGCACGTTCCGAGGAGGAGGTCTTCATCGCTGAAGGTGATGTCAGCTGTGTGAACTTCTTCCAACTCGTTTTTCATCTTTTCTTCTGCAAGGAAGGCTTGAAACTGATCGGGCTCTTGTAACGCCCTGATCAGAGAATCTCGTGCCTCTTTAAACAGGAGAAGGGCATCCAAAATGCTCAATTGTGAAGGAATCTTCCTCAGATGTACCAGAACATTGTAATCCACCTTGTTTTTCTTAGGCGGTTCCTTGGCTCCGAGCTCTTTGACGACTCTATTATTGAGGGCAATCTCTTCAGGGACTTTCTCCTTTCCCTTGTCTCTTTTGCCCGAACCTTTGTTTCAGGGTCCGAGATTCTTTTCAGGCAACGTACGGTTACACAGCTGGATGTTCTTACAGTTTTTCTCTTGCTCTTTTTTCCCAGAGGCGGGTTTTTTGAAGAGAGGGCCGAGGTTTATTTCTTCCTCAGAACCGCTCCCGATGTGAGAACTTGAGATTTCCTAGTATCAACCATATGATAGTTTCCAGCAGTTCCTTCACGCTCGTCTGTCACGCTCTTCTGTTGCTCCCGACAGGCTTTGGGCTTCATCCGCTTGAAGTATTGTCGATGGGCAACGTATCCTTGCCACAACTTCTTGAAGGCATTCCACTCTTCGGTGGGGTGTGTAACCCTCCGATGGTATAAGCAGTAGTTTGGAGGTATATCCGCTTCGTCAAGGCACGTACTGCCGGGAGTATTTCCTTCAAAAGGAGTCAGCTTCATTCCCATTGACAGGGCTTTGGCGAACCGTTTCCCCATCTTAAACTTGCTTTTGTCTACTGCGGGTGTGCTTCAATCTGGTTGGAGTACTTTGTGACTCTTCCTTGCCCGAGCCTCTTCATCCTGATGCCGACGCTTCGCCTTTTCATATATGGCCGTTTCACGCTCTTGGTTAGTTTTGCTCTTCTGAAGGGCTGTTCTCCGCCGAAAGACGCGACCGGGATGTTGGGACGTCTGGCTTGAATTTTTGGGCAGATGCTATTTGGTTTTATCCGTCCACCTCTCCGAAGATGCCAAGTTGATTTATGGCACCGTGCATCGGAGGTTTAGACGGATGCGGCTGATGTAGCAGACTTCGTCAGATTCCCCCTCGTTTGAGGGTTTTTGATTGTAGGGACGCTCTTCCCTGTAGGCGCAAGCCCCTGCAGTTAATTACGCTACCGCATCGCGGTAACAACTTTCTCCTTCTCCAGATGGTCACTTCGTGTCTGTGTGTTTGTTTTATTTTTGGTTGCCCGTGGATTGTATCCGGAGACTAATTTATGTTGTCGCCCGTAGGGCGTGGATTAGCCCAAATCCGTATTTTCTTAGATTTGGGTTTGGGTTGGGTTTAAGGATCGTTAATCTCATTTGAGACTAAGATCAACTTAAATTGTTTAAAGATATGTTAGTCTAGTTTTTAGACTAAGATCAACTTAACAAGATCATTTAGATCCAACAAAAGAGCCTTTGGACTCTTTTGTTTTAGTTTAGGGACGTTGTGGTCCAGTTTAAAGACGTCATAGTCTGTAAATTTTAAGGACATCATAGTCCATGAGTTTAAGGACCCTATAGTCCGTGGTAGTTTAAAGACATCATAGTCTATAAAGTTTAAGGATATCATAGTCCATGGAGTTTAAAGACATCATAGTCTGTAAAGTTTAAAGACATCATAGTCTATGAGTTTAAGGACCTCACAATCCATGGAATGTCTGGTTGTCGGGACCCGTCACCTCTCTGAAGACGTTGAAGGATTACAACGACAAGTATCAGAGGAGTAAAGAAATGTACCCTTGAACCAATATTGGTTGGGGGATCTGTAGTTGGATTGATTTAAGGATTGTTAATCTCGTTTGAGATTAAGATCGACTTAAATATTTGTTAAGGATACGTTAGTCTAATTTTTAGACTAAGATCTACTTAACATGATCATTTAGATCCAACAAAAGAGCATTTGGGCTCTATTGTTTAGTTTAGGGACATTGCGGTCCATAATTAGTTTAAGGACATTACGGTCCAGTTTAAATACGTCATAGTCTATAAAGTTTAAAGATATCATAGTTTATGAGTTTAGGGACCTCACAGTCCATAAAAGTTAAGGACATCATAGTCCGTGAGTTTAAGGACCTCACAGTCCATAGAGGTTAAGGACATCATAGTCCATGAGTTTAATGACCTCATAGTCCATAGAGTTTAGTTTAGGAACATTATGGTCCAGTTTAAAGACGTCATAGTCTGTTTGGTTTTGATTCAACTGTTTAGGGATGCACCAAAAGTTATCGGTTATCGGGACCCTCCATCTCTCTGAAGACGCTGAGGAATTACAACGACATGTATCAGAGGTATGAAGAGATGTACCCTTGAACCAATGTTGGTTGAAAGGCTCTGGGTTTTGCTTTGAATATCATATGAGATGATCAATTTTGGAAGACAAGAGTGTATTTGAGGTTCAGTCCAAAAAAGGGGGTCTTGTCTCTGGAAGACTTAGCTAATTTAGGCTAAGATTGGCTCGAATATAGTGTTAAACACTAGAGTACACTCGGCTATCACGTGCTCCCACGTGATGCACTTAGAATAGTGTTAAACACTAGGGATGAAGCGCACAAAATAGTGTTAAACACTAAAAAAAAGAAGCGCTCTCGTGAGGCGCTTGAGTATTGGGCCAGACTTCCCTTATTTTATGACCATCACGTGTGGACACATGATGGTGCCTATGCATTAGGTATTAATTCCTTAGTTTTACCCCCATTTCTCATTTTTTTTAAAGGGGTGTTTGTCTGGGGTCACGCGGAGACACGTGAGGCGTCCAAAATCTATTCTGCCCTTCTTATTTTGAGGAGTCTGTTCAAGGGTCACGTGGGAGCACGTGACCTAATCTTATTCATTCTCTTTTGATCATTGAGGGGGAGAGTCACGTGTTGCCACGTGATCATGTTGGGTACTTGATCTTTTTACGTGCATGGAGAGATAAATCCCTTTTTGAAGAATTAAATTCTCTTATAGTGTTAAACCCTAATTTTATTTAGAGGAATTAAATTTCTATATGTTCGAAAGAATTAAATTCTTTAAACTCAATTCTCCCTATAAGTTTTGGATCTGCATGGCAGAATCTCCCCGATGAGAATTAAATTCTCAACTTATGGGGAGATCTGCTTCTGCAGATTTATTACCATGAAGAAGAACTAAGTTCTTATATTAAAGGTTAAACCCTATCTTTGTTAGAGGAATTAAATTCCTATGTGCTTTGTGGGAGAATAAAATTCTCTAAACTTAGGTCCTCTCTTAGGTTTTAGATCTGCATGGCAGAATTCCCCCGATGAGAATTAAATTCTCAACTTATGGGGAGATCTGCTTCTATAGATCTTCAACCAAAGGAAGAACTAAGTTCTTATTCAGAAGAGTTAAACTCTTAGTTTGAGAATTAAATTCTCTTTTGTTTTGTGGGAGCTTATAGAATGATCTCTTTCTCTCTCTTACCTAGGGTTTCTTTCTTTTCTGAAGAGATCTTCTTTTTGAAGAATTAAATTCTCTTCTTTTTTCTCTCTGTTGTTGTATCCTTTTTTCTCTTTTCTTCTTGGCTCCTATTTATAGGAGAAAGAAAAGAATCAGTTTGTTCAGCCAATCTCTCCTTGAGAGATTTTGATTGATTTTATAACCAACATGATCTTTTAGATCACTCGGTGAATTTTATTCACCATTGGATTTTTAAGCCAAAAAATATTTTATTTGTTGGTCCTGGCAGATTTTAGGAAAATATTTTCTTATGTAGAATCTTTCTATAAACTGGTGATTTTTAATCACCATTGGATTTTTAATCCAACTATGCTCCACTTTACAGAGTGCAATCTTTTTGTTTGGAAAGATCTAGAGAAATATTTTTTTAATTAGGGTTTTTGATTCCCTTTTAATTAGAATTTAATTCTATTAGTTCAGATAGTTTAGGAGTTTATCATGTGTTGGCACGTGACCCTACTTGATAAAGCATTTGATTAGAATTTTAATTCTATTAGTTCAGAGGGTTCAGAGACCCATCACGTGTTGACACGTGACCCAATTGATTAAGCATTTAATTTAGAATTTAATTTAGTGTTTACAGGCTTTACCTGTAAATGGTCACGTGTCTGCACGTAAGACCTGGTCACGTGTGGACACGTGACCCCACTAATATAGCATTTCCAATTTGTTTATTTTATTCAGTGCCTACAGGCTTTGCCTGTAAAAGGTCACGTGTCTGCACGTGAGACCTGGTCACGTGTGAGCACGTGATGCCCGGTCACGTGTGAGCACGTGATGCTCCATTTGAGGGTTTTCCTTGCTGCTGTATCTGTGTTTTACTTAATTTCCATGAGGGAATAAATGCCCCCACAGCGTTGTTCTCACGTGTTTGCACGTGAGTGCAACGCTGTAACTTTTGTGGCCGTTGGATTTGCCTAGGGAACGGAGAAGATGAACCGTTTCCCATCATATCCTATAAATGCAGAGGTCTCTTCAACAGCGCCTCCATCTCTTCATCATCTTCCTTGTTCAATTTCTTTGAGAATTTAATTCTCTTCCCCAGAGCTCAGTTCTCTGTTCAAAGAAAAATTTTCAGAGTTTAACTTTATCCACAAAAAGAATCCCTTTTCAGGTGAGGGTCTTGAACGGCTGAGAAACTTTTTTATCAAATTCTCTTTGGATTTTAAATCCACACCAAGGGTTTTTTCCTTTAAAAAGAACTCATCTTTCTGAACTCTAAAAATGCACGATCTTTAGGTAGTAAGCCCCCAATGTTAGGCATCTTTCTCTGATCTTAAGCGATTGATGATGGTACTCATTTTCTTTTGGAATTTAATTCCAATCCAAAGAGCTTAGCTCTGAAAATTTTCTTGGAATTTAATTCTTCTGTTAAAAAAAGAATTTAATTCCCCAGAGAACGTAGTTCTACCAAGAAGACTTCTTAAGATTTTCATCTTCAGTTGTTCTTGATAAAAAAAAATTTAGGAGAGATTTTGCTTGATTTGCACAGAGTTTATGATGGGGTTTTCTTTGGGGGAATGTGTAGAGATGTTTGAAACCCACTATTCATTTATTGAGAATCTTCCTTTCATTTTCATAATGATTACCATGCCTCATCATTAGTGAGCTGCCATATTGATTTTGTGGGTCTTATGTGTTTTGCAACCAATGGTCCCATGAAATAAGTGGCTTGTCGTTTTCTTCCACTGTCTTTATACATACACACACACACACACACGTGTAGGTTTCATTAACAGTTTCCCTTCCTTTTGTTTTAGGAATAATGGCTTCTCTTCCATACTTCCCTTTCACCCGCTCGGAGGCTGCCTTTCCTCAGTCACCGTAGGACGAACAGGTGATGGAGATGATTAGAGCTCATGAACCGGACCGCGCCAATCTGTTTTTGCGGGGAACCTGGTACGGTCATATCATCTGCGGTCGCCGAAGTTTTCTTTGCGAGGCACCAACAGAACCTCTCCGCCCATTCTTGCCGTTGGATCGTCCGCAGACTACCTTTGCCGTAGAGGTGGCGGATTGGACTCCTACGGGCCGTCTTGAGCCGTCTACAGTTAGGATACCGCACCAGCCTGTGCCAGACATAGATATCTTGGGGTGTCGTATTTGCCAAGGTGAAGCCCAGCCCTGGGGACAAGTCTACAAGATAGGGCTCACCCCTTGCCATCCCACGGGCTATCTTCTCTAGGCTCGTTACATCTTGTCCGCTCATCGTGCGCGACTGCAGAGGGTCGGGCTTTACCAGGTGGTGTACACGTCCCTCTTCCATTATCAGTCTCTCCATGTATGGTAAGTTAAAGCTTTCCTAAATCAATAGAATCTTCCCACCAACACTTTCTTATTAGGGGACCGTGAAGTTTCGATTTCTTTGGAAGAGTTTCGCGAAATCTCTGGATTGCCGATCAGGGGAGCGCCCTATGAAGAATTGCTTCCTCCTGACGAGTATGCGTTCGCAACTGTGCCTGCTACGCTTGACGGTTTGTCAACTGAAAATGTCGTCCGTCACAAGTATTCAAGTCTAATCAAGACTCTGGGTATTTTTGAGAAGCTGTTCACCGAGTCAGAGCAACATGGCGTCACTTTTAAGAGTTTTATCGCCCGCTTCCTTCGTGGAGACGTCCTATCAAAGGAGGCTCCGAAGTTCGTGAATATCAATGACCCCTTCGGGTTTGGGTTAAATAAGCTACCGGCCAGAGAAGAAGATCTGCCGCAGTTTTACATCCCAATCTTGTCGGCTGTACCTTTTGAGTCGATTGTGGCTCCCGGCGTGGATTGTAATAACCCTAATTTTCCTATACACTTTTCTACACAAAATTCTAAATTTTTTTTCAAAATCATAAAGGGGTATTTTAGACTGAGCACAAGATATAAGTAATTATTTTGTTTTTAATTACAAGTTATAAGAATGTAATAACTCCATTTTTAGTGTACAAGAAATTACTTTAAATTTAATATATACTTGGAGTATTTACTATTGCTGCTATCATTTTAAGTAATTAAATAACTCCATAATTACAAGAAGGAGCTTGTAGCTCATTGGTAACACCTTGAACTGCTGAACCAAGCCACCAGAGTTCAAATCCCATAACCCACATTATTTTTAATATTGATTTTTTTTAAAACCTTTAGAATACCAAGAGTTTACACGTGCATATCTCACAAAAACCCCACTACACCCAAACATGTAACACTTACAGGAGTTAGATGAACCGTCGGGGGGATCCAGGCCACCGGACTCGGCCGGGAATTGGCCAACTCGGCCTTGACTCGGCCGACTCAGTGCTCCGACCGAGTCACGGCCGAGTCACCCCCGATTCGGCCGATTCCGGCGATGGTCACAACATGAAAGTTGTGTCTTTTCATATTCCCTATGCACCTGCAAAGTTTCAGCCTCATACCACTTCCAGAGCTCTTCAAAAACCCCAATTACTCCACTTTTAATACATTTTTATTACATTTTATCACATTTTTATTTTTAACTTTTCATCTACCCTAACCCTAGCCTAACTCTATAAATACCAACCCTACACACTACCCTCTCACCCCACAAAATCTTGAGCCACTCTCTCAAAAGTTTTCCAAAAAGTGTGTGCTTTGAAAACAAGTTCGCGGCGAAGCTCCGACGAGATTCCGGCGGGAATTCTGACGACGTTTTTAGAAACAACCGGCGACGAAGCAACGCCTCGACAACTTCTTTAGTTCCCCTACACTGCTTAGTATAGATCGAAACCCGTAAGTCCCTTTCTATCCTTCTTTCTATTCTTCCAAAATACGAAATTACGAAACCCGACGGAATCGGAACAAATCCGATTTCCGATTCGGTTTTCTATAAAATTTTATTTCTAACCTATACATTCATGTCTAAACATCTTTATCTTGACTATTAAACTTTTAAAAATCAATTTGAACAAGTTTTCTCACATGAAATGATAACCTTTTCAATTTATCGTATTTTTTCACTTTAATACCATCATGTTTCTATTTCACATTCAACCCTTAACTTTGCTATACATTTAAAATAGATCACGAGGTAATGACCTACCTCCTCACACACACATATGCAACCATAATACGCTATCTTGAAAACTCCTAATATGATAAAACAAGATTTTACATTAAAATACCATTTCCTTAATAAAATCTTTTATAAAAGTTTAGGTTTGATACATTTGTTTAAACAATATCTTTAATAGGAAAAACACGATAAGTTGTGGACATCGATCGTTTATCTAAACCTGACTTTGTGGTGTTTAGGCAAGTGTGTCTAAGGCGAGTGGTTACTTAATTAGGGCCACTACTTGTAGTGGAGAGCCTCCCACTCACCTGGCACTTACCTGGCCGCAATTGGCGGTGAAGAGGAGATTTGAGCCTTCTAACGACTTGTCGTTTAGACTATTTAGAAATAGGCTAGTTGGCTTAGAAAACCCTAGAATCTAAAATACGGAAAATTACACTTTGCAAATAAATACCTTTTACTTTATAAAACCGTTTTCTAAAAGATTAGTATTTTACAATCTTTGCAAAGCGCCGCTACAACCCATCTTTGGGGAACCCGTTCGGGATCATGCGGTTTATCGTGCACCCTCGGGCTAGTAGTGCGAGATTCAGACATCCGCAAGGAGCATTCGCTCTCGAAAGGTTTAAAATACGACATCTTAAGAAAAATGAGATTTTTTAGAATATAAAATATTTATTAAAATTATTTTTGTATAAACATATATATATTTATCATTTAAATATCTATTTTACTATAATATAAATTTTCCACCTTTTCCTAAAAATCACAAGAATAAATTTTACACTAAAATACCATAACTTCAAATAATCAATATTACAGATAAATACCCTTATTTATAAAACTAGGATATTTTCACTATAAATGTCACAACATAAAATCCACCCTCATTACAACTCTAAAGACGAACAATAAATACTTGAGATGTATTTTGAAAAGTATATAAAAGTATTTTTACATAAAACCCCTTCAAGTTTTATAAATTACCCTGAGGACCCTAGCAATTATAAGACTTCGATTCACATTTCTGATTGTCTGACTCGGGTTTGAGTCTGATTAATCTGACTTGAATATGATTCAAGTCAATCTATAATCTACAAGATTCTAAGCCAATATGAACACATGAATCCATGAATACAATTATCAATTTACACAACTTGACTGAACCGAACCATGGATATATATTCCTTTTACATGATTCTCAGTATTCCATTTACATGACTTTACGGTTATAACCGTTTCCTGATATCATGGTTTCGGTCAGCAAGTCAATCTATCATACAACCAACACAATTTACAAGATAACAATACAAACAAGACATCGCGGGGTTTAAGGGGTAGACTGGTACGGAATATGATAAAGGTGGCACGAGGTGGCCACTTAAGACGTAATTACATTCATGTCGTTGTTCCGTTGTATTATCGACGGAGCCTTGTACTACAGGTTACTAAAGTCCCCGGTGTAAGTAGGACTCCCCTCGTATACCCTGGCATCTTCTGTATCAGGGTACAAACAACAGCGTTAATACAATATTACAATATTATAATACAACATTAAAAGCTACTCTCTCTCTCTCTCTCTTAGTCTCTGTCTATTTCTCTCTTATCTTTGGGACTTACCGAGCGACTTGTTCGCTGATGACATTCTGTTTCCCTCTTCTTTGAATGTCGTCAGGTGTTTTGGACCCGGCAGAGGTTGAGCCATCGCAAGAAGACTTGGAGCAGTTCACTGAAGACCCTGCACTGAAGTTTCATTGTACACTTTTCCTTTCTGTACTTTTCATTTCCTGTTATGCCACTGTTTAGGCATCTTATTATTTCAGTTGTATTTCCTTTCATGTATTGTACAAAGAATGTTAATAAATAAAAGTTGCTGTTCTTTTTATTCTTGTTTCTTGTGTATTTATTTTATATTGCTTAGATACGCTTAGCGTATGTACTTCTGAGTATATACGTAGCGGACCTCGTCGCGTCCCCTTCGCCGTACACTGGGAAGCGGGGCGTGACATGGATGAAGAAACTTTCTTCGTCGGTTTTATCAGCGTTTGGCTCAGTTGGTTTGTCATTCCAACGCATCGTCGCTTTATGAGAGCCTCAGTCATTTACCCTGCTCATCGCATTGCCGAAGGGATGCGACTAGCCATGGGCATTGCAGGGTTATCTCACTTGTACCATGGGTTGAGCACTGTAGCCAATACCTCAACCCCGGGTGTGAATGTGGCGAGTTTCTTTCTTCATTATTTTACTTCGTGGATTGAGATGCACGTATTAGGGGCGTTCGCTGCGCACAAGAGACCAAGCTTTTATGACGCTTATACCTTCCTACGGCTCATGAGGTTGGTGGACGCTTCTGCTCCTGACCCGACTCAGTTAGGGGCTCTTCGTGTGCTGCTTAATTCTTATGCCAACGAAGGCGGGATGGTATTTAATGACCGAATCCTTTCTACTCCTCGGGACCTGTTCAGTAGCTGTTTGATTTATCGAAAGAGGGAGCACCATCTTTGAAGCCCAAGGAAGCCATGCACTTTTACTCGATCAGGCCGGGTTATTTGGTGTTCCGCCGAAATGATGCGGTTCTTTTTATGCGGTATAATCCATACCGCTTTGCCTGGCAATTGGTTTATGACCAGGGTGTTCCCTTTGAGGCATTCATGGTGGAGCCTAGCTCTTCTTTGGAAGCTGTTCGTGACTCCGCCCACCACTTCATGCGGCTGAATACCGGTTCTCACTTCATGATCCCCGAGGCCGACTACATTCCAATATGTGTGGGGGCTTTTACGGGTTGGTACCGCCACCGAGTCAGTCCCATTATTACTGAGGAGAGGAGAATACTTTTTGGACATAGAGCTCCCGCCCCACTCCAAGCTATGGGAGTCCTGCCACGACCGCGGACAACGATTCGCCCTTCCTTGAGGGGTATTGGCACCTTACTTATTCCTGAGGCGGTGGACGCAGACCTGACTCCTCCCACAGTTGGCATGCCGATGCGCACTAGAACTCAGGCAAGGGCTTCTGATAAGGCGCCAGTAGCAGGTTTATCAGCTGCGGCGTCAGCAATGGCAGTGTCATCATCGGTAGCACCGTCGAGAGAGGATACTGAAGGCGAAGTGGGTCAACGTCGCACCAAAGTGCTGAAGGGAAGGAAGCGATCATCTTCCAGCGTCAGTTCCGGATCGAAGCGGAGGAAGAAGATAGTCACCGGGTTGCTTGACTTTTTAACAGAATCCGAGCCTATCATTTAATACGAACCACCATCTATGCAAGAACCGGATGATGGTCTTCTTTTTCCAGGTTCATCCGCTGAGGAATCCGCACAATTGGCTGAGGCTATAAGGCGTTCTCAGGACGAGACCGAGAACATGCGCGTCTCGAAGAGTCCTTATCCTTCTGTCATATTCTATGAAGATCCACCATCAATACGGCGAATATTTATAGGTCCTCTGAAAGAGGTAGGCGAGATAGCCCTTAAACAGTCTATCTCAGCCGCTTCCGAAGATGAGTTATCATTGTGGACCGGCGGCCATGAATCCACATTTGAACCCCGGCGAGCATATCTCCCCAGGAAGGAACGTCGACTTGAAAAGGCCATATTAGAGGCATCCTGGCGTATCGGTATGCATGATTTTTGTATTTTTCCTTTGGCAAGTAATTTGTTTCGCTTTTTATGTCTTCTTATCTTCGTAAAACTTTTGCAGGGACTTCGGCCGTGGCAGAGAATCTGAGCTCGAGTAGCGCCTTGACTGTGGACTCTGTAAATATCCCTGATGAGACACCAGTTGGTGTGGAGGGGGTCGCTACAGCTGCTATTCCTGTGGCAGAGCTTCCATTGGTGGCTTCCGTTCTCCTGGTGCTTGCTCTCCCGGAAGAAGCATCTTCATTGGCCACAAATTCAATGGATCTTTCTGGTGACGGCCCGGAGACTATGGGACAGATAGTCGAGGCCGCCGTCCTTTCATTGGAGCCTGAAGCGGTGGCTGCTGTTCCTCAACTGGAAGCTGTTATACCGGCCCATGTCCCCGATGATGTATCTGAGGGTATGGAGGAGGCTGCCGAAGCTGCTAACCCTCCAGTTCAAAGCGGGAGGAGCATCGAAGGTATTCTTCTATCTCTTGTTTTAATGATCTCTTCATTATCTGAATCCTTCCGTTTTCTCAGAGTTACGCGGATTGGCGGCGTCTATCGCTGATATGTCTCCTAGAAAATCTTTTCAGCGTTTACTCGAGATGGCCGCTCCGCAGAAAATATCCCCTCAATGCATCGTCCTCTTTTCTGGGCAAGGTTAGTGTTATTTGTCCTCCTGATGGCATTATTATTATTTTGTATAATGATGCTGATGTCTTCTGTAGTTCTGGAAGCTGACGACGAAGTTGAGATCCTTGACGGGCCTGGAGATCTTCTAGACCTTTCTTGCATGACTGTGGGTAAGTAAGGTTTCAACGCTGTTCCATCTGCTCTTTGTTTGCAAATCTCGCTGATTTTTTTTATGAATCTTAACAGCTTTGCCTGTTCCTACCCCGCTGGAATCTCGCATTATTATGCCACCCGGCCCTTATGCTCTACGCGCATCTGAGCGAATGGCGAAGCTAAGCCTTCATTCTTTGTCAGCTCTCATCGAAGACTTTCGTGCTGGTAGCTCGCTCACAGCTGTAGAATTTGCTGCCGAAATCAACATTTCTCTCCCGTTTCTTGCTGCTTACCATGGTGAAACATTGGTGCATGTCTGGGTTGAGTTTTGTTGTAGGGTGGATGCTTGCTTACATGGTCTTGAGTGCATGCGCCTTCCTTCAGAGGTCGTGGCTGCAAAGGCGAGCTTGCGGGGGCTGGTTGAACGGTGCGCCGCAAATCTGCATTCATGCGAGAAGAGGCTCAACAGAAAGTTTTCTGAGTGGGGGCTGGCTTCAAATGCGCTGGGGGAATTTCAAGCTGAACTTACGGCCAAGACCACTCGTGCATATGAACTCTGGCGGGTGCTTTAAGAAGCTATAAGGGAGGTGGTAGCTATTGATAAAGCCGTCATTTTTACTCGCGAGATGGTTGAAGCCCACAAAGTTACCGAACAGGATCTTGAAAGTCGGTTCTCCTCGTACCAGGCCCAACAGTCTCAAGCAGAGGCCCGTCTTATCGTAATAACAAATTATGAGGCCGAGACCCAGCGGAAGAAGGATGAACTGACAACTCTATCAAATCATCCGCCGGCTTGAAGACAATATATATGTTTTTTTTTGTACATACTCCTGAATGAGAGTATTTTTTGATTCTTCTATAGATTGTACTTTGTATTCATTTTGATTTATGAATAAAAGACATATTTTGTTTCATGACGGTGTGCCTCTTTTCAGTAGATGTGTTTTGTAGATAATCTATCTTGATCTTCTTGCAGGACAACGACGGTTTAGGAGTCAGGTTCAGATCTGCCTCCTAAGGCTTTCCAACTTTATGAGCCGTGAGGGTCTCATAAAGATTTTTCTCCCTACGAGTCGAGAGGATCTCGTAAGTGTATTTTCTCCTTAGGGATCGTGAGAATTCCTAAGTGTTTTTTTTTCTCTTGAGAGTCGTAAGGATCTCCCAAGACAATTTTCTTCCTTACAAGTCGAGAGGACTCGTAAGTGATTGATGAGTTGACCTGCTCTTGAATCAAAACATTGCTTTGACGGGGAGGTCGAGGGTTGACTTTGGCCGTACGGGATCAGTTGATGACGTGTTTCCGCGACGGGGTCATTGGATGACGTGTTTCCGCGATGGGGTCATTGGATGACGTATTTCCGCAACGGGGTCATTTGCTGATGTATTCCCGCGACGGGGTCATGTGCTGACGTATTTCTGAGACGGGGTCATTTGCTGACGTATTTCCGTGACGAGGTCATATGCTGACGTATTTCCGAGACGGGGTCATTAGATGACGTGTTTCCGAGACGGGTTCATTTGCTGACGTATTTCCGTGACGGGGTCATATGCTGACGTATTTTTGAGACGGGCTCATGTGCTGACGTATTTCCGAGACGGGGTCATTTGCTGACGTATTTCCGTGATGGGGTCATATGCTGACGTATTTCCGAGACGGAGTCATGTGCTGATGTATTTCCGAGACGGGGTCATGTGCTGACGTATTTCCGAGACGGGGTCATGTGCTGACGTATTTCCGCGACGGGGTCATGGGATGACGTGTTTCTATGACGGGGTCATGTGCTGACGTATTTCCGGGACGGGGTCATGTGCTGACGTATTTCCGGGACGGGGTCATGTGCTGACGTATTTCCGGGACGGGGTCATTGGATGATGTATTTCCGAGACGGGGTCATTTGCTGACGTATTTCTGTGACCGGGTCATATGCTGACGTACTTCCATGATGGGGTCATTTGCTGACGTATTTCCGAGATGGGATCATTGGATGACGTTGCGTTTGCTGTAACGAGACGAATGTTGAGGTGGTCTCCAGGCTGCAGATGTGGCCGTCGAGACTTGGAACTAGGGACTTTGCCATGGCTCCGAGATAGTCTCTAGGCTTTCTGTGAACCTTCGAGATTTGGAACTAGGGGCTTTGCCATGGCTCCGCTTGATTGTCATGTTCGAATCCTGTTGGAATGAGGAGGAACGCTGTTGTGGGTCTCCAGGCTGTAGATGTGGCCGTCGAGACTTGGCTCTCTTTCTGACGGAGCCTGGTGGGATAATATGGTTCCCTCTTTGTTTGCGCCCCTGGATTGTATACAGGGATCGATGTGATCTCATCTGTAGGGCAAAAATTTCATTTCATATGTATTTTTGTTTTCTTTTTGCGATGCTCTATCATTTCAGTTTTTATATCGCGAAAGTCGCGATTGCCCAATCATTTCGGCTGTTTTCCGCAGTGCCCAATCATTTCGGCTATTTTTGTTTCTACTCGCTGCTTCTTATTGCGAGTTGCCCAATCATTTCGGCTATTTCATATGCATATATTTTTACTTGCTGATTTTTTTGCAAGTTGCCCCATCATTTCGGCTATTTCATATGCATTTTTGGCTCGCTGATTTTTTTATCGCGAGTGTGGAACTTGGAATCTGGTGCCAATCTTAGCATCAGCATCGCTGCGACAGGAATATTTCCAGGAGCGAATCATCATTTGCCATGAAAGGGCTTGGAATTTGATACCGATTTAGGCATCAGTATCGCTACCACTGGGACCTTGTCAGGAGCGAATCATTATTTTCCTCTGTCGATATCGAACAAAGGTGGCTTAGCAAACAGGGTTTGGATCCTGTTGACTAAGGCGTTTTGACTTTACGAGCCGTAAGGGTCTTATAAAAGTATTTCTCCCTACGAGTCGTGAGGATCTCGTAGGTGCGTTTTCTCCTTAAGAATCGTGAGGATTCTTAAGTGTGTGTTCTCTTATAAGTCGTAAGGATCCTACAAGAGTGTTTTATCCTTATAAGTCGAGAGGACTTATAAGGGTTTGTTCATTGTGTGAGCATATCTCTAGTCACTGGTGGGACTCTGTTAGGGAAATGTTTATTCGTGCCCGTGGATTGTATACAAGGGTCGATATTGAATCGCTTGTAGGGCAATCTGGAAAAGGTGATGGCTTAAGAACAGGTTCAGATCCCTGCAGCTTAAGGCTTTTGAATCCTATGAGCCGTGAGGGTCTCATAAGAGAGTCCTCCTTACGAATTGTGAGGATCTCGTAAGTGTGTTTTCTCCTTAGGAATCGTGGGGATTCCTAAGTGTGTTTCTCCCTTATGAGTCGTAAGGATCTCGCGCCAGTATTTTCTCCTTACAAAATCGAGAGGACCCTGCAAGTGTCTTTTAACGAGATTGCGCCCTTTCGGGTTTTCACAAATTCGCCGGTAGCCCTGCTGTTTTTACTCACGGAGCCCTTTCGGGTTTTCATCCGTGCCTATTTCGCTTATGGACGTACCTTTTTTTGTTTGCGTCAGCCTTGGGATGCTGCGGTTCGTAGTAGTTTATAGACGTCTCGGTCAATTGTTAGTTTAGGAACGTTTCGGTCCATTGTTAGTTTAGGGACGTTTCGGTCCGTCGCACATTTTCGAGGCGAGGTTTCGTCGGATACTACTTATAGAGTTCAGGCTTAGGAAGATAGCGAGCGGACATAGGCGTCATCATCTATCGTTGACCTAGGCCGTGACTCGTCAGGCGTAGTATTTTTTCAAGAACCGGTCTTTTATTGGCCTGAAGGGTCTTTCACCATGCATATCCATGAGCAAATAAGCCCCACCTTGGTAAACTTTGTCTATGATGTATGGGCCTTCGTAGTTTGGCTCGAACTTCCCTTGTTTGGCACGATTGGGGATCATAGATCTCTTGACCACTAGCACGAGTTCGCCTTGGCGGAATGTTCTCGGCCTAGTCAATCTCTCGTATGAGCGCATCATCTTTGCTTTGTAATCCTCTAAGTTTTGTTGTGCCATGAGCCGGGTTTCATCAAGGGCATCGAGCTCCTCAAGCCGAAGAGAGGGTAGCTCTATCTCCAAGGGGAGTATTGCTTCAGTGCCGAATACCAATGCATACGGCATCGTGTTTGTGGCCGTTTTGAATGTAGTTCGATATGCCCATAGAGCTTCATGATGTCTCTCGTGCTAGTCCTTTTTATTTTTGGACACCGTCTTTTTCACAACCTTCGTCAAGGTCTTGTTGAAAGCTTCAGCCAGACCGTTAGCTCGGGGATTATAGACCGAAGAGTATCTCCAGTCTATATTATGCTGCTGTGCGAAGCGGCTGATCTTATGGCTTCTGTAGGCCGGCCCGTTATCAGAGATAATCCGTCGTGGAGTGCCGAATCGATAGATGACATGTGTCTTGAAGAAATGGAGAACATTCTCCGTCTTCACTTCTCTTAGTGGTACCGCTTCTGCCCACTTAGAGAAGTAATCAGTTGTCGCCAGTATGAACCGATGTCCTCTGGACGATGCTGGTTCAGTAGGCCCGATTGTGTCAGTTCCTCACATTTCGAACGGCCAGCTAGCCACCGTTGGATGTAGCGGATTTGGATGCTGGTGGATAAAGTCCCCATGAATCTGGCACGAGTGGCACTGCTTCGCGTATTCGAGGCAGTCTTGGATCATTGTAGGCCAATAGTAGCCCATCCTTTTGATCTTCAGCTTCATCTTTGGCCCGGCTTGATGGGGCAGAGTCCATCGTGAATTTCTTAAATGACTCTCTTTGCTTCTTCCGGTCCTAGACATCTCAGCCATAAAGAGTCGAACGATCTCTTATACAGAGTATCATTGACGAAGGCGAAAGATAGGGCTCGTTTCATAAGCTGATGTCTCGAGGACGCATCTTTAGGTGTTCGACGGGATTTGAAGTAGTCTATAAAGACTTCTCTCCAAATCCTGACCTTTTCCCGGTCCTCTATCTGTAGGGCCGCTTGCTTGGTCGCTTCCTTTTCTTCGGACGACTCCGGAAATATTTCCGCCGGTGCAAGAACCCGGCGGCTTTGCACAACGATCTTTACGTCATCGAGGTTTTCGTCAGCCAGTTCTTTGGCGAGTTTGGCTAACGCATCCGCCTTGCTATTTTCCGTACGCGAAATGCTTTCCAGAGCGTAGGAGGGAATTTGAGTCAACAGTTGCTGCACTCTATCGACGTACTTTACCAACTCCGGTTTGCACGTCTGATAGTCACCGTTTACTTGGCTAACGACCAGTTGGGAGTCTCCGTATATGAGGAGGTTTTCAACTCCCATGTCAACAGCGATCTCAAGACCTGCTATCAAAGCATCATATTCGGCTTCATTGTTTGTCCTTAGCTCTGTTAAGAAAAAAGCAAAGCGCATTATCCCTCATTGTGGAGTCACGAAGATGAGGCCTACCCTAGATTTGATTATGGGGGAGTTATGCTTTCACTTCTTCATAGAAGATGCTCTGTCGAAATAGAGTTCCCATCGGATATCACTCCCTCCTTTCTCCCCGTCGATCATGTCAAACGCGTGCTCGTCTGGCAATTCGCGGTTCAAGGGAGAATCGACAGGTATCAGATGCTCAGTGAGAAAGTCGGCGATGGCCTGGCCTTTCACTGCCTTGAGCGGACGACAAGTTATCGAGAATTCCATCAAGAGGAGGGCCCATTTAGCGAGCCGTCCTGTTAGTATGGCTCTTGACATCAAATACTTGAGAGGATCCACTTTTGATATGAGATGGACCTCATGTGCCAACGCATAGTGCCTGAGCTTCGTTATGACGAAGATTAACGCCAGGCAGCGTTTTTTAATGGGGGGTAATTGTTTTCTGTCCCCAGGAGAACTCGACTCAAATAGTAGAGGGCTCTCTCCTTCCCTTGGTCGTTTTCTTGTGCCCATAATACGCCTAAAGAACCCTCAAAAGCGGTTGTGTACAGGATGAGAGGCTTTCCCTTGACCGGAGCAGTCAGTACCGGCGGATTCTGCAAGTATTGCCTTATTTCGTCTAGTGCGTTTTGGCATCTGCGATCCCAGACGAACGGGGTTCCCTTCTTCATTAAGTGACTGTAGGGACGATATTTTCCGGAGAGGTTAGATATGAACCGTCGGATGTATGCGAGCTTTCCTTAGAGAGACCGCAATTGTTTCAGACTCCTTGGTGGAGGCATTTCCATGATCGCCTTGATCTTCGACGGGTCTATTTCGATGCCTCGATGTCGTACGATGAATCCTAGGAATTTACTCGAGGAAACTCCGAACACGCATTTCAGAGGGTTCATCTTCAAGTTGTATTTCCGAAGACGTTGGAACACTATTTTTAGATGCTCCCAATGCTCATCATACGATTTTCTTTTCACCACGAGATCGTCGATATAACATTCAACGATTTCGTGTATGAGGTCATCGAAAATCTTCGTCATGACTTTCTGATAAGTAGCGCCGGCGTTCTTCAGACCGAAAGGCATCACTCTGTAACAGAATATGCCCAAAGGGGTCCGGAAAGCGGTATGCTTCTGGTCTTTGGGATGCATCTTTATTTGATTGTACCCTGATGAGCCATCCATGAAGGAGAAGACTTCGTGAGTGGGCGTGTTATCTATCATCAACTCCGTAACCGGTACAGGAAACTCATCCTTCGGGCAAGCTTTGTTGAGGTCTTGAAAGTCCACGTAGATGCGCACTGTCCCATTTTTCTTCATCACTGGGACGATATTGGCAATCCAGTCAGGGTACTAAACCTCTTGGATGAAGCCGGAGTCTATTAACTTCTTGACTTCGGCATTGATGCTCATTTCAAGTTCGAGCCGCATTCTTCTCGATGCTCTTTTGATTGGCTTGACGTCCGGAGATATCGCCAACTTGTGGACGGCTATTTCTGGATCTAATCCTGGCATCTCGGAATAGTTCCATGCGAAAACAGTCTTTATACTGCATTAGCATATCTCTGAGCGTAGCCACCTTTTCTTCAGACAACAGCTCACTGATGAACGCCGGCCGTGGGTAGTTTGCCGTTCCCAAGTCAATTTTTCTGAGGTTATCTGCAGTAGTATGTATCCTATCTTCCAGCTCTTTTGGCGCTGATGGAAACTCTGAGATCACCTCGTCATCATCGTTTTCGAAGCACCAGAAGAGGTCATCCATATTCTCAGGCACTCCTTCTTCTATCCAAATTATTACGTGACAGGTAGAAGATTGTTTCCGAGACCGATGTTGATCTAGTTCTACTCTCGCTACATACGTGGTTTTTGGTTCATGCTTCTGTGGCGGGGTTACCCTCCAACTGCTAGATAAAGCGAATCTACCTTGCTGATACTGGTCTTCTACCCAGTCTTTGAATGTGAAGCAGTCTTCGAGAGGATGTCCTATCGCTCGGTGATAGGAGCAATAATCCGGGTGATGAACCTCACTTACTTGTTCGGGGTGCTTGGACTCTGGGAGAGTAATCATCTGATGTTTCATGACAAGACCGAGTATCTTCTTTGTCTTATTTTGGGGAAAAGAATATGCTCGACCCATCTTCTTTATAAGAGACGGATCCCGGCTGCTCAATTTTCGATCGCGAGGCTTCTCGGACCCGCTTTGCTGTTGTCGAACATTTTTTCCGTTCTTCAGTTTATTTTTACCTCCACGTCGAGTCTTCCGTATGATGGGCTGACGATGAAGGGCATAGTCATTTTTCGTAGCCTGCTGGAGGAGGCGCTGCGTTCTGGCTTTTTCATAGATGGCCATTTCGCGGTTATGGTCATCCCGGACCTTATGACCCACTTCTCTCATTAGCTTATCCATCCGTTCTTCGAATGATGGACTTGGCACTTTCATGGCATGGCTTTGTTTTGGTTCAGGGTTAGCGTCCTCTAACAGAGCATCTCCTTCTTCATCAAAGTCATGTATAACGTAGCAGCCATGGAATCGCTCCCGTTTCTTAGATTGAACATATCCAAGCCCGATCGTTTCCATTCTCCCGTTGGGCAACTTTCGCTGACTTCCAGGGACGTACCAAATCCTGTTGTAGAACTGAGCTCGTCGAGCAGTCTACTTCAAGGGTACGCCTTGGCGCCTCAATAGCCTTTTTAATCCTTCTGTGTAGTATCTGGGCAGACAGATGGGTTGGAGCTAGTTAAGCGTAGAATCGCCGCCTTTCCAGATTTCTTTCTCCATTTTGGTTTCAGCGGATCGATAAAAGAGGATCGCCTTTTCATCTTTTCGCCTGGGAGGGACATAGAACGTCTGCAGCTCTTGCACGCTATATGTTTCAAACGTATCAAGTTCTCTGTAGTGCTGTCGCGGAACCATGGCGATTTGCAAACTCTGATCATCTCTAGTGAAGTCTTGCATTAATGGTCGGACAGAAAATACTGCATTGACCTCATCTTCAGAGTCGCTGCCGAAGACCGGAATAAGGGTGGACGGTCCCGGGTTGTTGCATTGGGGTGGCCCTGAATAGGCTATCTCCTCCTCCTCTTCGGTATCGCTTCCAAAGACCGGGATAGTGGTGATAGCTTTCTGCTTATTCTCCGGCTTATGGCACCTTTTCGTTTCTTCGAAGTCTGGCAAGAAGTACTTTGCATCCTCGTATTTATGGACTTCATTCACGGAGAATGGGTTCAGTTCCCCTGTCATGGTATACTCGAGACCATCCTTGAAATACTTTATACACTGATGTTGTGTAGAAGGGATAATGTTGTACTCGTGTAACCAAGACCTGCCGAGTAAAGCGTTGTAGCAAGTCTTGGCATCAATGACGTGAAACTTAATATCGGTAACGAGCAGCCCAAAGCGTAACGTCAGTACCACAGACCCGAGCGTCCGTGATGACTGGGAGTCGAACCCGGAGATAGTGATTTATCCCAAGCAAGATGTTGAACACTCATACAGATTTCTTTTAGCACCCTCACATTTAGGAGATTGACAAAGGACCCATTGTCGACCAGGATCTTCCCTATCTTGATGTCATGGCAATACCCGGAGACATATAGGGGACGGTTATGCTCATGCATTCCGGGGAGGAGATCTTCATCGCCGAAAGTGATATCAGCTGTGTGCCCTTCTTCCAGCTCGTCCTTCATCTTTTCTTCGGTAAGGAAAGCTTGGAATTGCTCGGGCTCTTGTAGTGTCTTGATCAGAGAATCCCTCGCCTCTTTGGATAGCAGAAGGGCGTTGAGAATGCTTAGCTGCGAGGGTATCTTCCTCAGGTGTGCCAGAACGTTGTAATCCACCTTGTTTTTCTTAGGCGGGTCCTTGGCAGCAACCTCTTCGACGACTCGATCATCGAGGGAGATATCCTAAGGGACTTTTTCTTTCCCCTTAACCTTTTTGTTCGATCCCTTGTTTGCGGGTCTGAGATTCTTTTCGAGTAATGTACGATTGCGCAGCTGAATGTTCTCACAGGTCTTCATCTCTTCTGCTTCAGAGATGGATTCCTTGAAGAGAGGACCGAGGGTTATTTCTTCATCCGAATCGCTCTCGAAGGTGAGAACTTGCGATCCCCTGCTATCAACCATGTGACAGTTGTCGGCTGCTTTTCCTCGTTCGTCTGTCGCATTTTTCCGCCGTCGACGAGCTTCACGCTTCATCCACTTGAAGTGTTGCCTGTGAGCGACATACCCTTGCCACCAATTTTTAAAGGCGTTGCATTCTTCAGTAGGGTGTGCAATCCTCTGATGATATAAGCAGAAGTTAGGATGTACGTCTGCCTCATCAAGATGTATACCGCCAGGAGAATTTCCTCTGAAAGAGGGCAGCTTCATTCCCATTGATATGGCTTTGGCGAACCTTTTCCTTGTCTTAAGTTTGCTTTTGTCTGCGTCGGACATGTTTCGATCTGATCGGAGTGCCTCAACCTTTTCATTGAATCACCGGTGTTTAGCCTTTTCGAATATAGCTAGTTCACGCTCTCGATTGGCTTTGCTTTTCTGACGGGCTTCGTTCAGCAGCAAGTCGATTATCTCGTCAGACGGCTCTAAAGGTTTTGGCTTCAATCCTGCCCCCAGCTTCTTTATGCTGTCTTCTATCGCCGAGTGAGCTTCTTCGTTAGTTAACGCCGAATGAGAGATCTTGTGGCAACTTGCCACATAATCCTCAGGTTCATCTGACGAGTCTTCTCTCTCATCTTTGTCACTATCTCCATCTTCAAGGATATGGTTGAGAAACTCTTGAAGCGTGACCAGGGTTCGCGCCTTCTGGTTATATTCTTCCAACGTGTCAATATGTTTTTGCAGGTCCGTGCGCTTGTCACCATTCTTCATGGGCTTTTTGGTCTTCTTCTTTTTCCTCGAAGATTTTGACGGCTGGGCCTGAGCGTTTTGATTATTGCTATCAATTCTTGGTGTCGGGCGCGGCTTCAGCATTCCCTCAATGACTTCAGGTTCCAGCAGATTTTTCCACCTGATCGCTGGGCATGCTTGGAGATCCTTCAGCATCCTTTTTATCTTGGCTGAAAGAGCGATCTCCCATGGAGCTTCTTCTATAAAAGAGCACGATGCTCCCGGCGTGTCCCCCTTTTTAAGAGCATGCGGCTGGGGCAGGCTTACTTTCCAATTCTCGGACAATGCGAATTTGCCCTGTTGGTATTGGTCCTCAATCCAGCTTTTGAAGACGAAGCAATCTTCAATTGGATGGCCTATTACTCGGTGATAGGGGCAATAATTAGGATTATTGGCGTCGACGGCGTACGATGGACATCTCGGATCCGGAAGATTGATGAGCCTGTTGCGTATCGCCAGTTCAAACAATCTTTTTGTTTTCTCCCGCGGAAACAAGTAAGGGCATCTTAACTTCTCGTTGAGGAATCGCTGCCTGTCGCTTTGGCGATCAGCTGGTTTTGGACCAATCGGTTGTTGCTGAGCATTGGTGACGAAGGTCGCTTTCCCTTTCTCTTTTTCATTCCGTGGCTCCGACTTCGAAGAGGAAGGCCTGTGGCCCATCTGATCCATTTGGGTCAGCTTGTTAATCAAGGCTTGAAAAGTAGTCGGCTTGAAGAATATCATGAACTGGGATATGGTTGCCTGCGGATCAAGAGTACCCACGAACATGCCTACCGCAAGCGCTTCTTCGATGCGCTGCTCACACTTCGACCATAGATTCCTCCACCGTATCGCGTACTGCACCCATGTTTCGCCTGGCTTCACTCTGGCGTTAATTAATGCTGTAATTGGGGTGCGTTCGCTAGCGCTTGCGAAACGTTGGGTGAACAGCAATTCCATCTCCGTAAAAGTTTTGACGGAGTCATTGGGAAGCTCTGAGTACCATTCGAACGCCGTCTCTGCCAAGCTGCCGACGAATTGGCGAAACAGTAGCTTATCATCCCTTCCAGTGTTACCGCAGAGAGCCCTGAACTGGGCGACATGTTGATGGGGATTGCCTGTCCCCTTGTACACATGGAATTTGGGAATCGTGTATCCTGACGGGTACTTTATTTGATCGTACCAACCCGGATAGGGCCGTCCAGTTCAGATGACTTGGCCAGCCGCTTCATTCGCTTGATGAGCTCGTATTTGTTGAGCTATAAAATCATCTAGCGTGGCTTTGGAGATAGTTTTCTCCTTGGCCGCTGACAGAGCCGGCAGAGGGTTTGATGTCTCTCCTCTATCATCTTTAATTATCACTGGAGGATCTTCGGCTGGAGGGTCTGGCTGGATCATCATACCCACCATATCTTGGAATAGAAGGGCCATTTGTTTTATGTTGGCCGCTTGTTCCGCGGCCTCTTTGTCCTTCTTCTCAAGCATTCTCCGAAGGAACTCGGCATCAGTTTCCTGCTCATAACGCTGTTCTGAGGATGTCTCCGGGCCTACTTTTGGTCCAGTGAGTGCGGCCATGGCCATTAGCATCTCTTGGAGCTTCTGTTGTTGTTGCTCCTGAGCCTTAGTCACAGACCGTGTAAGTGGTCATTGACCCGTGTAGATACGGCTATCCTTTTTTCCGGAAGCCGTATAAACAGTATGCACCACCATGCCCCTAGACTTAGGGCGTTTAGATTCAGTGTCCTTGCGATTTGTCAAAGACGCAGGGATCTTCTCCGGTCTCTTTCTTTTGTGGGCGGTCAAATTTGAGGGGGCCGTTGCAGCGGGCACCCAAGTAGATGACGCCTTCTGTGGTATGACAGGGTGGTTTTTCTCTTGCCAAACCTTCATTTTCTTTGGTTGGCGGGAGTAGTCTTGGTTAACCACAGAGTTTTGGACCTGTCGCCAAACTTTATAAATTTTAGAGGACGGCCGCTGAGGGGGCTGCTCTGGCTTCACCTTTGTAACATTATCCATAAGTGGAGGAGACCTTTTCAGCACGGCCGTCGGAGAGTTCCTGCGGACCCTCCAGAGTGGTTCAAAACCGCTCCCAGTTGGAACAGCAACATCAACTTCCACTGTTGGAGCTGACGGAGTCAGTCCAAATGGGGAATTGCCCCCAGCTTTTCTCACTCGGCGCCAGTGGTGACGTCGAGCATGTCGTGCGGCCGGGATCATCTCCGCTGTTGGATGAGCTTCCTTATACCCCCTGCTTTGAGGAGAGGCTGTTATTGGCGTTAGCCTGTCGAAGACTGACGTCCTTTGAGAGGGGATAGTCAGTCTTGCGGAGGCCGACTTTCGAACAGGGGAAGCAGTCTTGATGACTTCGTCCGGAACAGGAGTTGAAACGGTCAGTCTTGTAAAGACCGACTCTTTAGCAGGAGAAGCCGCCTTGACGACTTCAGGAGCAGGAATGGCTATCCGCTTCGGGATGGCCGCTTCAGGTATCGTGAGCTTCTTCATGGGCCCACTTGAGCTTTGGCCCAGTCTGCTGAAAACTGAGGCACTGGACTTGGACGACCCGTTGAGAGGGGCCGCGGTAGTTGTAAACCGATCAAAGACCGACTTCTTTGGAGCTTCCTGTGACGGCATCTGAACGCTGAAGCTCGTTGGTGGGATCATGGTCCCGAAGAATAGCCCAGTGGTGGCTTGGGTCATATGTTCCACCAGCATTGTGAAAAGGGAGGCCGCTTGGGGCCCGTAGGTTACTCCTCCAGATAGGGCGGAATGGGAGTTGTTGTTGCAGCTGGAGCAGTTAGAGGCCTTGATGTTCTTTTTTCTGCACGGAAGCAAAACCAAATCTTAGTATCTCGAACCCAAGGGCAACCATATTATACCGTGATTCGTTCGCGAACACGACACACAAAGTGTGGAGTGGAAAGAGGAAAAGGTCCCACCGGGCATGCCAGAATCTGTTCTCCTCCGAAAGACACGACCGGGACGTTGGGACGTCTGGCCTGAATTTTGGGGTAGATGCTATTTGGTTTTATCCGTCCACCTCTCCGAAGATGCCAAGTTGATTTATGGCACCGTGCATCGGAGGTTTAGACAGATGCGGCCGATGTAGCAGATTTCGTCAGTTCCCCCTCGTTTAAGGGGTTTTTGATTGTGGGGACGCTCTTCTCTGTAGGCGCAAGCCCAAGCAGCTAATTACGCTACCGCATCGCGGTAACAACTTTCTCCTTCTCCAGATGGTCACTTCGTGTCGTGTGTGTTTGTTTTATTTTTGGTTGTCCGTAGATTGTATACGGAGACTAATTTATTTGTCGCCCGTAGGGCGTGGATTAGTCCAAATCCGTATTTTCTTAGATTTGGGTTTGGGTTGGGTTTAAGGATCGTTAATCTCATTTGAGACTAAGATCAACTTAAACGTTTGTTAAGGATACGTTAGTATAGTTTTTAGACTAAGATCAACTTAACAGGATCATTTAGATCCAACAAAAGAGCATTTGGACTCTTTTGGTTTAGTTTAGAGACGTTGCGGTCCAGTTTAAAGACGTCATAGTCTGTAAAGTTTAAGGACATCATAGTCCATGAGTTTAAGGACCCCACAGTCCGTGGTAGTTTAGAGACATCATAGTCTATAAAGTTTAAGCACATCATAGTCCATAGAGTTTAAAGACATCATAGTCTGTAAAGTTTAAAGACATCAGAGTCCATGGAATGTCTGGTTGTCGGGACCCGTCACCTCTCTGAAGACGTTGAAGGATTACAACGACAAGTATCAGAGGAGTAAAGAGATGTACCCTTGAACCAATATTGGTTGGGGGATCTGTAGTTGGATTGATTTAAGAATTGTTAATCTCGTTTGAGATTAAGATCGATTTAAATGTTTGTTAAGAATACGTTAGTCTAATTTTTAGACTAAGATCTACTTAACAGGATCATTTAGATCCAACAAAAGAGCATTTGGGCTCTATTGTTTAGTTTAGGGACATTGCGGTCCATAATTAGTTTAAGGACATTACGGTCCAGTTTAAAGACGTTATAGTCTATAAAGTTTAAAGACATCATAGTCTATGAGTTTAGGGACCTCACGGTCCATAAAGGTTAAGGAAATCATAGTCCGTGAGTTTAAGGACCTCACAGTCTATAGAGGTTAAGGACATCATAGTCCATGAGTTTAATGACCTCATAGTTCATAGAGTTTAGTTTAGGGACTTTACGGTCTAGTTTAAAGACGTCATAGTCTGTTTGGTTTTGATTCAACTGTTTGGGGATGCACCAAAAGTTATCGGTTATCAGGACCCTCCATCTCTCTGAAGACGCTGAGAAATTACAATGACATGTATCAGAGGTATGAAGAGATGTACCCTTGAACCAATGTTGGTTGAAAGGCTCTGGGTTTTGCTTTGAATATCATATGAGATGATCAATTTTGGAAGACAAGAGTGTATTTGAGGTTCAGTCCAAAAAAAGGGGTCCTGTCTCTGGAAGACTTAGGTAATTTAAGCTAAGATTGGCTCGAATATAGTGTTAAACACTATAGTACACTCGGCTATCACGTGCTCCCACGTAATGCACTTAGAATAGTATTAAACACTAGGGATGAAGCGCATAAAATAGTGTTAAACACTAAAAAAAGAAGCGCTCTCGTGGGGCGCTTGAGTATTGGGCCAGACTCCCTTATTTTATGACCATCGCGTGTGGACACATGATGGTGCCCATGCATTGGGTATTAATTCCTCAGTTTTACCCTCTTTTCTCCTTTTTTTAAAGGGGCGTTTGTCAGGGGTCATGCGGAGACACGTGAGGCGTCCAAAATCTGTTCTGCCCTTCTTATTTTGAGGAGTTAGTTTAAGGGTCACGTGGGAGCACATGACCTAATCTTATTCGTTCTTTTTTGATCATTGAGGAAGAGAGTCGTGTGTTACCACATGATCATGTTGGGTACTTAATCTTTTTACGTGCATGGAGAGATAAATCCCTTGTTGAAGAATTAAATTCTCTTATAGGGTTAAACCCTAATTTTATTTAGAGAAATTAAATTTCTATATGTTCGAAAGAATGAAATTCTTTAAACTCAATTCTCCCTCTAAGTTTTGGATCGGCATGGCAGAATCTTCCCGATGAGAATTAAATTCTCAACTTATGGGGAGATCTGCTTCTGCAGATCTATTACCATGAAGAAGAACGAAGTTCTTATATTAAGGGTTAAAACCTATCTTTATTAGAGGAATTAAATTTCTATGTGCTTTATGGGAGAATAAAATTCTCTGAACTTAGGTCCTCATTTAGGTTTTAGATCTGCATGGCAGAATCCCCCTGATGAGAATTAAATTCTCAACTTATGGGGAGATATGCTTCTGCAGATCTTCAACCAAAGGAAGAACTAAGTTTTTATTCAGAAGAGTTAAACTCTTAGTTTGAGAATTAAATTCTCTTTTGTTTTGTGGGAGCTTATAGAATGATCTCTTTCCCTCTCTTACCTAGGGTTTCTTTTTTTTTTTCTGAAAAGATCTTCTTTTTGGAGAATTAAATTCACTTCTTTTTTCTCTCTATTGTTGTATCCCTTTTTTTCTCTTTTCTTCTTGGCTCCTATTTATAGGAGAAAGAAAAGAATCAGTTTGTTCAGCCAATCTCTTTTTGAGAGATTTTGATTGATTTTGTAACCAACATAATCTTTTAGATCACTCGGTGAATTTTATTCACTATTGGATTTTTAATCCAAAAGATATTTTATTTGTTAGTCCTGGCAGATTTTAGGAAAATATTTCCTTATGTAGAATCTTTCTATAAACTGGTGATTTTTAATCACCATTGGATTTTTAATCCAACGATGCTCCACTTTACAGAGTGCAATCTTTTTGTTCGGTAAGACATAAAGAAATATTTTTCCAATTAGGGTTTTTGATTCCCTTTTAATTAGAATTTAATTCTATTAGTTCAGATGGTTTAGGAATTTATCACGTGTTGGCGCGTGACCCTACTTGATAAAGCATTTGATTAGAATTTCAATTCTATTAGTTCAGAGGGCTCAGAGACCTATCACGTGTTGACACGTGACCCTATTGATTAAGCATTTAATTTAGTGTCTACAGGCTTTACCTGTAAATGGTCACGTGTTTGCATATGAGACCTGGTCACGTGTGGGCACGTGACCCCACTAACACAACATTTCCAATTTATTTATTTTATTCAGTGCTTACAGGCTTTACTTGTAAAAGGTCACGTGTCTGCACGTGAGACCTGGTCACGTGTGAGCACGTGATGTCCGGTCACGTGTGAGCACATGATGCTCCACTTGAGGGTTTTCCTTGCTGCTGTATCTGTGTTTTATTTAATTCCCATGAAGGAACAAGGGCTTCTTTCAGCAGCATGTTAATCAGGTCGTCTGATGGTTCCAGGGATCTTGGGACCGATCCTACCCCCAGTTTCCTCGTGTTGCTCTCCGACGCCGAGAGAGTTTCTTCGTCTTTTAACGACAAGTGAGAAACCATGTAGCAACTCGCTACATAATCCTCGGATTCTTCTGACGAGTTCCCCTCGTCATTGTCGCTGTCTCCGTTCTCAAGGATATGGTTGAGAAACTCTTCGAGAGTGACTGTGGTCCGCACCTTCTGGTTGTACTCCTCCAGTGCGTCAATGTACTTTTGCAGGTCCGTACGCTCGTTATCAGGCTGTACGAGCTTCTTGGTCTTCTTCTTTTTCTTCGAAGACTTTGAAGGCTTGACCTGGGTGTTTTGCCCATCGTTACTAGCTTTCGGTGCTGAGCGCGGTTTAAGCACCCCCTCAATAATCTCGGGCTCTAGTGGGATTTTCTATTTGATCCCCGAACATGCTTGAAGATCCTTCAACATTCTTTTAGTTTTAGCTGAAATGACAACTTCCTACGGAGCTTCTTCTATAAATGAGCATGATGCCCCCGGCTATCCACTTTTTTAGGAGCGTGCTGCTGTGGCGGGTTTACCTTCCAGTTTTCGGACAGCGCGAACTTGCCTTGTTGGTATTGGTCCTCAACCCAGTTTTTGAAGACGCAGCAATCTTCGATTGGGTGGTATATTACTCTGTGGTAGGGGCAGTAGTTGGGACTTTTGACGTCACCAGGCTGCTGTGGGCGTCTTGGATCCGGCAGAGTGATGAGCCTGTTGCGCACCGCCAGTTCGAACAGTCTCCTCGTTTTATCCCGGGAAAACGAGTAAGGACGTCTCAACTTCTTTTCGAGGGATCGGCGTGTGATGCTTTGGCGAGCAACTGGTTTCGGGTCACTCGGTTGTTGTTGTGCGTTGGCAACGAAGGTCGCTTTCCATTTGCTCTTTTCATTCCGGAGATCCGTTTTTGAAGAGGACAGCCTATGGCCCATCTGGTCCATTTAGGCCAGCTTGTCAATCAAGGCCTGGAAGGTGGTTGGCTTGAAGAACATCATAAATTGGGATATAGCTGCCTGAGGATCAACGGTCCCCACGAACATGCCCATGGCAGGAGCTTCTTCGATGTGTTGTTCGCATTTTGACCATAGGTTCCGCCACCAAATTGCGTATTGAACCCAGGTCTCTCCCGGCTTTACCCTAGCATTGATTAATGTCGTGATTGGGGTGCGCTCGCTTGCGCTTGCAAACCGCTGTGTGAATAGTAATTCGATCTCCGTGAATGTTTTGACAGAATCATTTGGGAGCTCGGAGTATCATTCAAATGCCGTCTCCGACAAGCTGCCAGCAAACTGGCGAAGCAGCAGTTTGTCGTCGCCTCTAGTATTACCGCACAAAGCTCTGAATTGGGCAACGTGCTGGTGTGGATTGCCCGTCCCCTTAGACACATGGAACTTAGGGATCGTATATCCTGGCGGGTACTTGATTTGATCGTACCAGCCTAGATAAGGTCATGCAGTTCTGACGACTTGGTATGCCGCTTCAGTTGCTTGATGAGCTCGTATTTGTTAAGCTATGTAGTCATCAAGGGTAGCCTTAGAAATTGTCTTTTCTTGGGCTACTGAGACAGCTGGAGAAGGGTTTGATGTTTCCTCTCTGTCGTCTTCGATGATTATCGGAGGGTTTTCGGCTGGAGGCTCCGGATGGATCATCATCCCAACTATGTCTTGTAACAGAAGCGCCATCTGTTTTATATTAGCGGCCTGTTTTGCGGCCTCCTTATCCTTCATTTCCAGCACCCTTTGCATGAACTCGGTGTCAGTCTCTTGCTCCTGGCGCTGCTCAGACGTTGATTCCCGGCTTTCTTTCTGCCCGCTGAGTGCTGACATTTTCATCATCATTTCTTGGAGCTTTTGTTGCTGCTCCTGAGTTTTTGTCAACAACCGAGTGAGTGGTTGATGACCTACGGAAGTACAACTTTCCTCTTTTCCGGAAGTCATATACACCGTATGCACGATCATGCCCCCAGACTTGGGGCGTTTGGATCCATCATCCTTGGGATTTGCCGCCGGTGGTGGTAGATTTTCTGGCCTTCTTGTTCATATCAGATTTTTGTATTTTTATACCGCCCAATTTTTATCACATTGCTTACCGGTAGGTACTCTTGAGCCGTGTTTGCTAGTTAATTGCAGGATACAGGTTCTCAGCTCTAAACAGTGAAATTCATGGAAAAGCGCAACACATTCTGGATTACTGCCAACCACAGATAAATACGGGTCTCCGCTCTCCATCCGTATGTTACCGCACACCAGTTTAAGAGACAGAATGGCAAATCGATTGTCATTTTCATGCACAAAGCACAATGTCAACACAAGATCCAACATATCTAAGCGGAGCTCAAGGAAATCATGGCAAAAGATCCACATCAAATCACCTTTTGATCTGCTGAAATTCTGGAAAAATTGTGAGGAGCTTCTGAGAAACAACATATACCAGACTGAAGATAACAGAAGAACAGGCAAACCCACCAAATCCGACAAGTCAAATCACCTAGATGGCCACGGATCCGTGGCCAACATGGGGTCTAGGCCGCGGATCTGCGACCATATGGGCTCGGCATGAGATGAAACTTTGGGGGCAGTTTGGTCAATTCAATTGGGTCCAGTGTGTTGCCCTAGGGTTTCAGTTTCCTGCCTATAAATAGCCTAGAACAATGCCAAGCCAAGGGTGCTTATTTCTTGTGTAAAATTTTAGGATTTATTTTGTAGTCTTCTTCCTCTTTTCATCTTTTCTCCATTAAAATCTTGTAGTGAGCTTTTTATGAGTGAAGGATGAATAAAAGAGTTCTTTTTGTTATCATGTGTGTCTTGTTATGTTGTTAATTATAATTGCTTGTAATCTTCAATTGCTAATCTAGTTGTTGTTATTTTTTGTTTGTTTCTTTCTTGTTCACTTTTTCTTTATCCTTAACAACAATGATGCTTAAGCTTGATCCTTGCCAAAGTGAGGTCTCAAATAGCTAGTTGTAATCTCCTACCCTCTTTCTTTCTATCTTCCTCCTTTTGTTGTATTTTCTTTTCTTTTGTAATGGGTGAGTAATTTTCTCACTTGTTAGGGTAGGATAAGGAAAGTTTGAGAGAAGGAAATCTCTCTCACTTTTTCCTTGTCCAACATCTTAATTCGGACTCCCGTTAATTGAACCACAATCCGCTCCCTACGGCACCCTATCCTACATGATAGTGGTGATTCCTTAGTATGACCGGTTGTGGTTGAATTAACCGGAGGTTAAGGCTAAGAGCCAAGAACGGACGGACAAACACCAAAAGGAAGAACTTAAGCGTTGGAAAGCCTAGCTTATATTCGCAAGTTCCTTCCTAGTCGTACTAATCCCCGTTGTTGCCGATTACCGTAACACCGATATTAAGAGTGGCAACGAAAGAAGTGAGCGTCTCCTAACTCAAACTAACCTAATCCTAACCCTAACAAGCTCTCTTTATATAACATTTTAGCACATAGCTAATCTCAAACAAACCTGGACATTTGGACTTAACTCGTTAAAGCACATAGAAAAAGATTCCCATCTCCTTGCGGACGACCCGTACTCAACCGGCTAGCTACAAGCGAAACCGTCTTGATTGCGGTAATTAACTAAGCACGCAAAAACTCTAACAATCAAATGGCGCCATTGCCGGGGAGACGGTAGTTTATTTCTTTGTATAATTTCGGGTTAATTTATGAATATAAATTATAACCGAAAAACAAACAAAAAAAATATACATTGTAAAAAAACCATCTTGTTATTTTTGATTAGTTTTTGTGCAAGTGTGCAGGATAAAAAGAAGGTCCAGTTCAGTGCCAAAGACGTGGAAAGTTAGACCCATATCTCGCGGCTACACCGCGACGGATCAAGACGGAGCCAACGGTTTACTGTAAAATTCTGGAGCAGATACAGCGAGCAAATCAAGATTCAGGACCTCCAGACAAGAAGAGGACAACCAAGGCAGCACCTTCAAGATTTTTGAAGTTCCAAGGGCACCATAAGCGCGCTTAGGCCGCGGAACCACGGCGGTTTGCTGGCATCAGCAGCCCAAAAGTTCTGTGAGTGTTTCTTTCTCCTTCCCCACTCCTCTGGACTCCACTGAACTGTGTTTTCTGCAGCATTCTTTGCGCAAATTCTCTTCCCCCTTCCAATAAATTGTTTTTGTGCAGGATTCTTTGTACCGCGCTAAAAAAATAAAAAAAATTGATTGCAGTTGATTGTTATTGCTTTGCATATTTTAATCGGACTTTAAGGGGCTTGAAACCAATTCAGATTGGGTAGGGATTTCATCACCCTTCCCAGGACCCCAGAAATCACAAAAAGCATATGCATTGACCGTTGTTTAATTAAAAAATACTAGACTCAGCCCTAAGGACGTCGCGCTCAATAGGACAGAGAACTGGTTGTAGGCATCGGCCGTTTATCCTATCCTGACTTTGCGGTGTCTAGGCAAGTGTGTCCAAGGCAAGTGGTTACTTAATTAGGACCACTACTTACGTAGTGGGGAGCCTCCCACTTAACTGGCACTTACCTGGCCGCAATTGGCGGAGAAGAGACGGTTTGAGGTCCTATTTCTAGCCCTTTGGAACAGTTAGGAGCTGTCTAGCTGACCTAGGTGACCCTAGATCTAGGTGTGATTGCGCATATTTTGTCTGTGATTGTTTGAAGCCGTAAGTCCGTACATATTTCTGTAAAGCTCTTTCGAAAAAAAAAGAAAAAAAAACACAAAACAAAAACTTTTATAAAAACTTGCCCTTTGTCGCCCAAAATCCCATTTTTTTTCACCCAGCACCCATCGTATTTCTCCATTGACGTTTTCTTACCCTCACCTTCTCCGCTTTGACTACACTGAACTAGTTTAGTGTATGTCCGCTTGGACTCGGGACACTAGCGCCCACCTAGTCCGCGTTACGTTAGTCGCTACCGACTACGCGATCGACTCAGATGTCGAAACTCCTTCCACGCCTCTTTCACCCTTACCTTTGCCGGCCAACTCCGACGTTGACCGGAATTCTGTTCATACATCCTCACCTTCACCATCATCAACCTCTTCTTCCGCGATATCAGGATTTAATCCAAACATCCCTTTGACTCCCCCGTGATTGATTCCACCTCCTATGAATGCGAATAACCCACCACCACCGCCTGTTGTAGCGCCACAGCGAATCGCGCTCCAGGATCGTTTCTATCCCACCCGCTCTGCACTTCCCACTTGTCTTTCCCTTCCACCGGCCAATGGGGATAATTTTGAAATTAAGCCCCAGTTCATTAACATGCTTCCGAAATTTCATGGGCTTGAATCTGAAGATGCCTATATCTTCATCAACAAGTTCCAAAATGTTTGTGCCATGATGAAAACTACCCAGCTGTCAGACGATGCTATACGGCTACAGGTCATTCCGAACACTTTGTGCGATCTTGCTGAAAAGTGGCTGTATAGCATTGCTTCCCACTCCATAACCAGTTAGGACGAGTTTGTGAAAGCATTTCTCAAGAAATTCTATCCGAATCATAAAACCGCGAGGATCCGTAACGAAATCAACCAATTCTTCCAGCTTCCTACTGAACCCTTTTGGAAGTGCTTTGACCGGTATAAAGACCTTCTTGTTCAGTGCCCTCACCACGGTATTGAGAAATGGCAACTTTGCCAAACTTTATACGAGGGCCTGAACCCAGCAACCAAGCAGTTGTTGGAAACCATTTGTCAAGGCCACTTCCTGTCCAAATCTGACGAGGAAGCATGGCAATTCTTCGACGACCTTGCGGAACAAACGCTTCAATGGGAGAGCACCAGACCAACTTCTTCTTCTTCTTCCTCCACTTCTACCGGTCAGTCTAGGGTAGGAATTCACCAACTCGACGTCTCTATTCCAATGAAAGCTGAAATGGCTGCAATAACGAGAAAACTTGAAGCGATAGAGAGCAAATTTTCATCTCCTGCCCCTGTTCTTCCCCTTCGTACCATTTGTGCTTGTTGTTCCGATCCTTCTCACTTAACCGAAGAGTGTCCTTACAATCCACCATCTCAAGGACAGGATCAGGTTAATGCTGCATTTCAGCAAAGACCAAGAAATGATCCATACTCTTCCACCTACAATCCTGGTTGGAGGAACCACCCTAACTTCGTCTGGAATCAGAACCGGCATCAATTCCAAGGCAACAATTTCCAAAGGCCCTCTCCTCCGTAACAACAAGCTCAGCAACAAACTCAACATCAATTTCAGCAGCCCTTCCAACCCAAACCTTTTCAAAATCAGACGAACAACTTTGCACCCAACAATTCTTTTCCCCAAAACAACTTTGTTCCGTCAAACAACGATAAGGTTTCTCGCTCGAACGAAGTCTGGAGGCGTTTGTAAAGCAATCAACTCAGTCCACCGCCAACATCCAGTCTTCCATTCAGTCATTGGTGCAACACACTGCCGCTTATGGGCAAAGCATCAAAACCATCGAAGCCCAGATAGCACAACTGAATGCGGCCTTAAGTGAGCGAGAGAAGGGGAAGCTTCCATCTCAACCACTCCCAAATCCCGGTCACCCACATAATGTACATGTTGCTCTTGAACAACAAAACCATAATGTGAGTGTCGTGACTACATTGAGATCGGGAAGGATACTGCAAAACAACATTGGCACACGGATCGACGATGACACCCCAGCCGATTCTTCTTCTTCTTCTTCTTCTTCTTCTTCGTCTTCTGAGCCTATTCTCTATTTTTCAAAATGCTCTTCCTCTTCTTCTGCTCTAAACGGACCCATTTCTCACTCTACGAAAACACCAGCTCTGGGATCCGTTCCAACTCCACAATCTCCTCCACAAGCATTGGACTCAACCAATTTTAAAAACGTTCCATTTCCAAACCGGTTTAGGTCCAATAAACAAAATCCACAAATGGAGAAGATTCTGGAGTTGTTTAAGCAGGTTAACATCAACATTCCCCTTTTAGATGCTGTCCAACAAGTCCCTTCCTACGTGAAAATCTTAAAGGACTTGTGCACGAAAAAGAGGAAATCTCAGGTACCCAAGAAAGTTTTCTTGGCTAGTGCTGTGAGTGATGCTCTTACCCAATCTTTACCTCAAAAACGGAAGGACCTTGGCTGTCCTACGATTTCTATTACCATTGGGGATAAGAACATCAACCGCGCACTATTAGATCTTGGTGCCAGTGTTAACCTGCTTCCGTACTTAGTATATGAGCAACTAGATGTAGGAGAGCTGAAACCCACACACTGCACTCTCCAAATGGTCGACCGATCGATCACCCATCCTAGGGGTGAGCTAGAGAATGTGTTAATCAAGATTGGGGACTTCATATTCCCCGTTGACTTCATTTTTTTAGACACACAGCCTGTAGCTAACCCCCGGAATCAAATTCCGGTGATACTCGGTTGCCCATTCCTTGCAACCTCAAATGCTGTGATCAATTGTCGAAATGGTTCGATGAACCTATCTTTTGGAAACATGACAATTGAACTCAACATTTTTAGGTTGGGGAATCAGCCCTCCGAACCTAATGCTCATATACTAGACGTGTGCTCAATCCAGGAGATCACCCCAGAGGAGTGCGAATTCGAGGAGTTTTTGTTCGATCACGATAACCTTAACGCCACTAGTGCGTTCCTCTTCAAACCTGCTGCTGCTTCTGCGCCCGTCAATGACTATGAGTGTTTCACTTTCTCGACCGATCTTAGCCAGTCACCACCCGAGTTGGAATCCTTTGAATTTCCGGATGAGTTACCTGAACCATCCAACTCGGTCGCTTACACTCATTTTGAACCTTTGCTGGAATCCTTTGAGTTCGAGACCTTTTCACCAATCTTGCCTTCAATCGTTTCACCTCCAACGCTCGAACTCAAGCCTTTGCCGTCTCACTTTAAGTACGCTTACTTGGGTGAGAACGAGACCCTCCCTGTTATCATCTCGGCTTCTCTAGCTCCAGAGCAAGAGAGAGCCCTTCTTGCGGTCTTGCACAGCAATAGGCAAGCTTTTGGCTGGTCAATGGCGGACATCAAGGGGATTAGTCCCCTGATCGTTGAACATCACATTCATCTGATGGATGATGCCAAAACAGCCAGAGATCCACAAAGACGTCTCAACCCAGTCATGAAGGAGGCTGTAAAAAAGGAGATCGTAAAGTGTCTAGATAGTGGTATCATTTACCCTATCTCCGATAGCCAGTGGGTTAGCCCCATTCACGTTGTCCCCAAGAAATCAGGCATAACGGTCATAACCAACGAGGCAAACGAGTTAATCCCTACTTGCACCCAGACTGGGTGGCGAGTATGCATCAATTACAGAAAACTCAACGCCGCAACGCGGAAGGACCACTTTCCGCTACCTTTCATTGACCAGATGCTTGAACGATTGGCCGGACACGAGTACTACTGCTTTCTTGATGGCTACTCCGGCTATAATCAGATTCCCATCGCCGAAAAAGACTAGGACAAGACCACATTCACTTGTCCTTTCGGCACGTTTGCATATCGTCGCATGCCCTTTGGGTTATGCAATGCGCCCGCTACCTTCCAGTGGTGTATGATGGGAATCTTCTCAGACATGGTGGAAAAATTCTTGGAGATCTTTATGGATGATTTCTCCCTTTTCGGCGATTCCTTTAAAGAGTGTTTGCTGCATCTTGACGCTGTCCTTACCCGATGTAAGGACAAGAACCTCACTTTGAATTGGGAGAAGTGCCACTTCATGGTGCGCGAAGGTATTGTCTTAGGACATATCATTTCGCAAAATGGCATAGAGGTTGACAAAGCGAAGATTGAGGTCATTTCCAATCTCCCTCCTCCCCGATGCGTCAGAGATATCCGAGCCTTCCTTGGCCATGCCGGTTTCTATAGACGGTTCATCAAGGACTTTAGCAAGATTGCTAGGCCCTTGACTCTTTTGCTAGCCAAGGACACGCCATTCGACTTCAACTCGAGCTGTGTGACTGCATTCGAGTCATTAAAAAGTTCACTCACTTCTGCTCCCGTTCTTTCTTCTCCTGACTGGATGCACCCATTTGAGATTATGTGCGATGCATCCGACTTTGCCATCGGTGCTGTCCTTGGACAACACATCAACAAGATGCCGCACGTAATCTATTATGCTAGACGAACCCTGAACGACGCCCAACTGAATTATACAACAACTGAGAAGGAATTCTTGGCTGTTGTATTTGCTTTAGAAAAGTTCAGGCCCTACCTCATCGGCTCTCCAGTCATTGTCTACACAGACCATTCTGCTCTGCGCCATCTTTTTGCGAAGAAAGATGCAAAATCTCGGCTGATACGTTGGATTCTCTTACTTCAAGAGTTTGACCTTGTCATCAAGGACAAAAGAGGGCGTGAAAACGAAGTCGCCGACCATCTCTCACGACTTCCTTCTTCGCCGTCGCTTCATATTCCGATCAACGACATTTTTCCGGATGAACAGCTCTTGACAGTATCTTGCGAACCCTGGTTTGCAGATATTGTGAACTATTTGGCCACAGGATTCCTACCGACTGAATGGTCAAGTCAGGAAAGACTTCGATTCTTATCCCAGGTAAAACACTTTTACTGGGACGAACCCTATCTGTTCAAGCACTGTCCCGACCAGATTATTCGTCGGTGTGTCCCTGACGATGAATTCAAGAGTGTGCTGTCATTTTACCACGATCAAGCATGTGGCGAGTATTTTGGCCCCAGAAAGACAGCTGAGAAGATCTTGCAGTGTGGTTTCTACTGGCCACAACTCTTCAAAGACGCTCATGACTACTGCAAGACTTGCTCCCGGTGCTAACACTTGGGCCGGATATCTAGGAGAAATGAGATGCCACTCCAACCGATCTTGGTTGTGGAGATTTTTGATGTTTGGGGGATCGATTTCATGGGGCCGTTTCCCAGCTCTTTTTGGAACTTGTACATCCTTCTCGCTGTTGATTACGTCTCTAGGTGGGTCGAGGCTGTGCCCAGCCGGACTAACGACAACAAAGTTGTCGTTAGATTTCTTAAGGAAAACATTTTCTCCCGGTTTGGGCACCCCCGAGCGATCATTAGCGACAATGGAACTCATTTCTGCAATAAGACTTTCGAGGCCTTGATGCAGAAATATTCCATTAATCATAAGCTATCTACGCCCTACCACCCCCAAACCTGTGGGCAAGCCGAAGTTTCAAATCGGCAAATCAAGCAGATACTGGAGAAGACGGTTTCGAAGAACCGTAAGGATTGGTCATTAAAACTCACTGATGCCCTTTGGGCATTTCGAACTGCTTATAAGACCGATCTTGGCATGTCTCTTTATCGGCTTGTTTACGGAAAGGCTTGCCACCTTCCTGTGGAAATAGAGCATCGCGCATTTTGGGTGATAAAGGAACTGAATCTGTCTCTCGAAGATGCGGGCAGCCATCGGAAGCTACAGTTGAACGAATTGAGCGAGCTTAGGGATGAGGCTTACGAAAACGCGGTTGTCGTTAAGAACCGAACGAAGGTGTTTCACGATAAACACCTTTTGCGCAAAACATTCACACCTGATCAATAGGTACTGCTTTACGACACCCGGCTACATTTCCATCCAGGTAAGCTCAGATCTCGCTGGAAAGGGCCATATTTTGTGCGGAATGTGTATCCGTATGGCGCTGTGGATTTGGAGAATCCAAAGGACGGTTCATTTTTCAAAGTAAACGGACACAGACTAAAACCGTACCTTAGCGCCGAACCAACAGAGGAGCTCCTGGTCTTACAAGAGCCGGTTTATCCTACATAATCTTCCTCTGCCTACCACCAAACTTCGGTTATCCAGCCAAAACAGTAGACACTGTTTCAAATAAGTTTGGGGGTATGTATATACTATTTTGTATATATGGATATTCTTGTCCGGTGCATATCCATTTTTATTATTTTCTTTTCTTTAAAAAAAAATTGTATATCTAACCGACAATTTTGACCCTTCAATGACTTCTTTATGCAACGACAGTGAGGACACTGTCCAGTTTAAGTTTGGGGGTACGCGCGGTACGCATTTCTAACCTTCGCATTCATATGTATATTTTGCATCTGCATACTAAAATCCATAAAATCCATAAAAATCAGAAAATTTTCTAAAAACATAAAAACTTTTTCGTCAAGTTAGCTAGTGGGAGAACTCAGATTCAGCATTTCGACGGTTTTGTTTGATAAGATAAGAATATCTAAATCTTATTTTTAGATTTTGAAAACCTGAAAGATAACTCTCCTTTGAAGTTAACTATAGTTGATATACGTCTTTACATCACACTACACGTGTCGTAAGTTTTGAAAATTAGATGACAAGTCTATTACGTCTAAAAACTTTTAAATGGATAAATTATTTTCTAAGGATCAAATAGCTTTGTTCTGAAATAAGTAATAATCAAGAATAGTTTATGAAGTGAAGTGAATATGAAAGGATGTTATTGATGCCTTAATTGGAACTAATTCTGAAAAATAACTCATCTGAAACTTGATTAGAATGATTACACACCTAACCTATTAAACATGTCTTTTATCCAAAAAAATAACTGAACTGCCGGTTATATCTCCGTTCGCATTGAATCATCATGATTTTCACGCTAAATTGTCTTTTGTTTTTTGGGCCTAGGTAACTTGAATAATTAAGTCCGCTGGGGTGTCTCTACACCTAATGCCCTAAAGCCAACTGGTTTGGGAGCATTGGCCCAAAGCTCGTTAAGAAACCTAGAAAGTCCAGTTTAAAACAAAGTCAAGCAAGTGTTCTCTCTGAGTTAAAATTCCTAACGGTTCTTTGTGTGAGAATAATCTTGACAAAAGACAATTTTTATAAAAAAGTATTTTTAGCGGAGATATGAAGGTTTTATTCTATGATAAAGACTATTGCACGTTCACAGAGGTGTGTATGAAATGAAAATAAGAAAAAGGTAGAGTGAAAAATAAGACCTAGTTTCCTGTTAAGGAAGATAGAAATTCTGAAATTGAAACCTTACTGGAAAACAAAACTTGAAAAATGCTTAACTCTTTATAAAACTTATGTGATCCTTTTAAAAATTTTATCTGGGCCTTATTTTGTGACATGATGACTTTAATTGATTCTTCTGGAACTTAACAACACTATTTGCACTGCACGTAAAGACATATAAAATCTTAAGTTAAATAAGAAGCGAGGTGTGAAAAATAAAGGTTCGATAGTCTAGACTTAGGATAATAGAATTGTTATTTTCTGAAACAAAACCTTAGGGTTTGAATCATAGTTATTTTGCAAAACTAGCTTTACCGGATTTTGTGGGTAGTATCCGCTGAAAACCCTCAGGAGACAACACTTCTCCTACTAGGGACACCTAGAGGTTTAACGGCTTGTTGCACATGCTCAGTGCAATCGTGTTCTCTGCGAAAGTGAGGTTAGGAATTTTTGTGAATAAATTGGCTTTGCTCGGGACGAGCAAATGATAAGTTTGGGGTATTTGTTCATATCATATTTTTGTATTTTTATACCGCCCATTTTTTATCATATTGCTTACCGGTAGGTACTCTTGAGCCGTGTTTGCTAGTTAATTGCAGGATACAGGTTCTCAGCTCTAAACAGTAAAATTCATGGAAAAGCGTGACACATTCTGGATTACTGCCAACCACAGATAAATACGGGTCTCCGCTCTCCATCCGTATGTTGCCGCACACCAGTTTAAGAGACAAAATGGCAAATCGATTGTCATTTTCATGCACAAAGCACAATGTCAACACAAGATCCAATATATCTACGCGGAGCTCAAGGAAATCATGGCAAAAGATCCACATCAAATCACCTTTTAATCTGCTGAAATTCTGGAAAAATTGTGAAGAGCTTCTGAGAAACAACATATACCAGACTGAAGATAACAGAAGAACAGGCAAACCCACCAAATCCGACAAGTCAAATCACCTAGATGGCCACGGATCCGCGGCCAACATGGGGTCTAGACCGCGGATCCGCGGCCATATGGGCTCGGCATGAGATGAAACTTTGGGGGCAGTTTGGTCAATTCAATTGGGTCCAGTGTGTTGCCCTAGGGTTTCAGTTTCCTGCCTATAAATAGCCTAGAACAATGCCAAGCCAATGGTGCTTATTTCTTGTATAAAATTTTAGGATATATTTTGTAGCCTTCTTCCTCTTTTCATCTTTTCTCCATTAAAATCTTGTAGTGAGCTTTTTATGAGTGAAGGATGAATAAAAGAGTTCTTTTTGTTATCATGCGTGTCTTGTTATGTTGTTAATTATAATTGCTTGTAATCTTCAATTGCTAATCTAGTTGTTGTTATTTGTTGTTTGTTTCTTTCTTGTTCTCTTTTTCTTTATCGTTAACAACAATGATGCTTAAGCTTGATCCTTGCCAAAGTGAGGTCTCAAATAGCTAGTTGTAATCTCCTACCCTCTTTCTTTCTATCTTCCTTCTTTTGTTGTATTTTCTTTTCTTTTGTAATGGGTGAGTAATTTTCTCACTTGTTAGGATAGGATAAGGAAAGTTTGAGAGAAGGAAATCTCTCTCACTCTTTCCTTGCCCAACATCTTAATTCGGACTCCCGTTAATTGAACCACAATCCGCTCCCTACGACACCCTATCCTACATGATAGCGGTGATTCCTTAGTGAGACCGGTTGTGGTTGAATTAACCGGAGGTTAAGGCTAAGAGCCAAGAACGGACGGACAAGCACCAAAAAGAAGAACTTAAGCGTTGGAAAGCCTAGATTATACTCGCAAGTTCCTTCCTAGTCGTGCTAATCCCCATTGTTGCCGATTACCGTAACACCGATATTAAGAGTGGCAACGAAAGAAGTGAGCGTCTCCTAACTCAAACTAACCTAATCCTAACCCTAACAAGCTCTCTTTATATAACATTTTAGCACATAGTTAATCTCAAACAAACCTGGACATTTAGACTTAACTCGTTAAAGCACATAGAAAAAGATTCCCATCTCCCTGCGGATGACCCGTACTCAACCGGATAGCTACAAGAGAAACCGTCTTGATTGCGGTAATTAACTAAGCACGCAAAAACTCTAACAATCACTTCTCTTTTTGTGAGAAGTCGAAGTCGAAGGAGCTACTGTAACAGGCGCCTGAGAAGTCCCTCACTGCATGCTAAAGGGATGATTGTCCTTTTGTCGAACCTTCATTTTCTCCGGTCGACGAGAGTAGTTTTTGTTGATCACAGAATCCTGGACTTTCCGCCAGACTCTGTGGATTCGGGATGACAGCCACTGAAGGGGCTGCTCCGGCTTCGCCTGTACCATGTTTTCAACATGTGGGGGAGATTTCTTCAGCACCGCGGTCGGAAAGTTCTTTCGCACTTTCCTAAACAGATCAAAGTTGTTTCCGGTTGGAACAGCGGCGTCAATTTCCACCATTGGAGCTGGTGGAGTAAGTCCACAGAGGGAGTTTCCCCCATCTTTCCTCACTCGGCGCTAGTGATGACGTTGAGCATGCCTTGCAGATGGGATTGCCTCCGTTGTGGGAGTGGCTTCGTCATGCCCCCTGCTTTGACGAAGGGCTACTGCTGGTGCCAACCTGTCGAAGACTGACGTCTATTGAGAGGGGATGACCAATCTTTCAAAAGCCGACTTTCTGGTAGAGGGAGTATTTTTGACGACTTCACCCGTAGCAGGAGTTAGAACGGCCAGTCTTGCAAAGACCAATCCTTTAGTAGGAGAAGCCCCTTTGACGACTTCATCTGCCAGAATTGGAATTGCTATCCGCTTCGGAATAACCCCTTCAGGTATCGCGAGCCTCTTTATGGGCCCACTTGATATGCGGCTCAGCTTGTTAAAGATTGAGGCATTAGAATTGGACGTCCTGTTGAGAGGGGCCGTGGAGATTGCATGTTGATCGAAGACCGAATTCTTGAAAGCTTCTTGTGATGGCACTGGGGCACTGAAGCTTGCTGGCGGAATCATGTTCCCGAAGAACAGTCCAGTGGTGGCTAGTCACTTGCTCCACTGGCATTGCAAAGATGGAGGCTGCTTAGGGCTCATTAGTCACTCCTCCGGCGGGGACGGAGTGAGAGTTGCTGTTGCAGGTGCAGTTAGAAACCATTGATCTTCTTTTCTCTGCACAGGAGCAAGACACCAAATCTTAGTACCTCGAATACAGGGGCAACCATATTAAACCGCGATTTTTTCGTGAACACGACACACGAAGTGTGGAGTGGAAAGAAGAAAAGGTCTCACCGGGTGTGCCAGAATCTGTTTACCGCCGAAAACAGAGACGGAACCGCGTAGGTCGTCTTGCCTAAATTTGGGGGCAGATGCTATTTGGGTTTATTCGTCCACCTCTCCGAAGATACCAAGTTAATTTATAGCACCGTATATCGGAGGTTTGGACGGATGCGGCCGTTGTAGCAGACATCGTCAGATTCCCCCTCGTTGTGAGAGGTTTTTGATTGTGGGGACGCTCTTTCCTGCAGGCGCAAGTCCCTGCAGTTAATTACATTACCGCGTAGCGATAACCACTTTCTCCTGCTCCAGAAGGTCATCTTGTGTCGTGTGTGTTTGTTTTATTTTTTGGTTGCCCGTGGATTGTATACGGAGACTAATTTATGTTGTCGCCCGTAAGGCATGGATTAGTCCAAATCCGTATATTATTAGATTTGGGTTTGGTTTAATTTAAGGATCGTTAATCTCGTTTGAGATTAAGATCAACTTAAATATTTGTTAAGGATGTGTTAGTCCGATTTTATACTAAGATCTACTTAACAAGGTTTTAGGATCATTCAGATCCAACAGAAGAGCAATTGGGCTTTATTGTGTTAGTTTAAGGACGTTACAATCCGTTGTTGGTTTAAGAACGTTTCGGTCCGTAGCTAGTTTAAGGACGTTGCGGTTCATAGCGGTTTGGGAGTGCACCAAAGAGTTGTTGGTTGTCGGGACCTACCACCTCTCTGGAGACGTTGAAAAATTACAACGAGATGTACCAAAGGTGTGGTAAGATGCACCCTTGAACCAATTTCCGGATTGAGGGGAGGTATGAGATGAATATCCTGTCGGAAGATCAGTAGTCGTGTTTGGGACTAAGACCGTCTTGGAAAATAATGAGCACATGGGCTCGGTTGATCTGAATTAGGGATCTGGTCAACTTGAGCTCAGCCCACTCATGTTGGGTTTCCCTTGCATCTAGTTTAGGGTTTGGTAGCATCACTTATGCCACTTTAAAATTTAGAGAGGTGCAAAGCAAACAAACCAAGAATCTTTACTAGAAATATTAGGGTAACAAGATTTGTATCACATACAAAGAACTATCTATCACATAGAGTTAAGGATTACAACCTTTGTAGTCCGTTCCTTCGCTTCATAAGCTCCGTGTCAAGGTCCCTTCGCTGCGATCATCAAGAACTCTGACTCTCGAGAGGCTCCATGAGGTGAATGATGCATCTTGCTTGAAGTCTTCTTGATCTAAGATGATTTACCTTGAAGAATCTCTAACCCAAGCTTCCACTTCTCTAATGAAGTATTAGTGAAGTGAACACCATAATCTAAGTGGCTAGAATAGATGAGGATGATGAAGTAGGAATTTTACACTCTTTTGTTTTCAATTTCTCACTATTAATCACCACAAACTAAAAAGCTAGTGAAGCTTTTTCAAGAGCAAGAATAAGAAGAAAACCTTTTGTGATGAATAATGAATTATTGTTGTGGTTACAATTGCAACCATAGGTTAAGAATGAGATCTTTAACCCTTGTAGAGAATAAACCATGGGTTGAGGGTTTGGGTTGGGTTAACAAATATCTCTACAAAATATCAAAGAATAAAAACAAAGTCAAAGCTTCATGAAGCATCCACAAACCTCATCCAAATAGTTAACCCTAATCCAAACCCTAACTCGGTTTAAACTCAAAATCCATGTTGCATTTGTAACCCTAACATGTTACAATAATATATATCACATATATAATATATAATGTAACAAAAGAAAATAATACAATTAACATATATCGCATATACATCAATGTATTATCCAGTGAGAAAAGAATCAATAAAGCGAACTTATATTAGTTAATGTAACATAATATATCATATATATAATTATACATTAAATTATCGAATCAACACTTGATCCGATAATCCGGTTATATAACATATAACCGGCTAATATAACAAGTACCAATTCATCGAATCAACACTTGATCCGATGACCCGGCTATATCACATATACCCGGCCGATATCACATATCGCGAGAATAGAATACGGTATCTCATATCGTATTATTCTCGGTCCCGCACATATCACATATGTGCTCCTACTCCGTTTTGCCTGAGCCAGGAAACCTCTGTGTAGGACTCTAAAGAATCGTCAATACACCGGTAGTAGGTGATGATCATATCAAACACCCACAAGCTATAAGCAGTCAGCTAAGCATAACAGTCACCCAGGTATTGAGCGATCAGAAGATCAACAAGCAAGCTTGTACATTCTCCTGTGAATCCAATCAGTAACACTACCATACAGTCCGGTCTCTTCATCTGGTATGTCGCATATCAAGTCTAGGGGTGGTAAACGTCAGACCCCAGTAACTGATAAGTCGTGTCGATGTGAGGCTCATAACAGGTCGAGAAACTACTGATAACTCTTACCAGTAGCACTCCATATCAGCCCTGGCCAGGGACTTCCAGCCAATCGAACACAGCACAACATCAACTCCCTATACCGGGAAAGACGATACCCCTCCTATCGCTCATTGCCTCCATGTGATTCGGGACTGTACCCAAAAGCCACCGTTTTGCACGCCCTCTTGGACGTGGTAAGGTGGAAATCAATGCACAGTGGGAATCATACAAGACTCTATGACGATCTCGGGTCTACAGACTAACCTGTACCAGTGTCACCGGAGAACTGCTATCTGACGATAGGTATAATACCATCTAGGAGTTCTCGGTGAGTCCGTTCAGTATACCCAGTCTCCACTGAGCACCCGTACACCATTTTTGATGTCAAACACCGATGGATATGGGATCATCCATCGCCCATCATATGGGTCAAGATGCGTATACGCTAGTCTACTCTGGAGTATCGATGTCCTGTATCGATACTCTCTCGACTAGGAACAGTTATAGGATTTACTCGTTGACTATCCTGGCCCTACTAGTATGATCTCATCATAGTCCTAGTAGTCAAGTACATATCCTAAGGGCTTTATCAACATGTGAGAGCAAGACAGTAAACCAATATAAGTCAACATGTTAAGACAAAGTGAAACCAGATAGCATACTATCATATCGAGCAAGAAAGTCCTCTTTATATATATCCAAGCATCCATCATAATATACATCATATGTACAACAATGGACTCTAGGGCATATATACAACTAACAACTCAGTCTTTGTCATTTCAAATAAAGTGCTAAACACTTGCTTGGGCTCAGTCCCCTTTCTGTGCGAACAATTCTGGGCATTTATATAGGTTCCGACGCTCACACTTTACTTTATTTTTCCCCTTTTTGTTTTTATGGAGTGTTAAACATTCTTTATGGCGCCCAAATGCGGAGCACGTGAGGCGCTTGGTGCTAAGCGCTGGGCGTTAGGCGCTGTGTAATTAGTACCGAGCGCTTTATGTTGAATGGCGTCCACGTGAGGGGCACGTGAGACGTTTAGCGCTGAGCGCCAACCACTAAGTGCTAGGCACTCTTTATTGAGTAGCGCACACGTGAGGGGCACGTGAGGCGCTTGGCGCTGAACGTCAACTACTGAGTGCTAAGCACTCTATATTGAGTAACGCCCGTGTGAGGGGCACGTGAGGCGCTTGGCGCTGAGCGTCAACCACCGAGTGCTAGACACTCCTTATTGAGTAATACCCGTGTGAGGGGCACGTGAGGCGCTTAGCGCTAGGTTTTCTTTGTATATTCTATTGTGAAGAGTTCAATTCTCTGTTCTTTTCTGGATCTTTGATCGCCAAGAACAAGTTCTCCCCAATGAGAATTAAATTCTCATTTGCGGGAGACTTGTCTCATGGATCTCAGATCCAGAGAAAGAACTAAGTTCTTTTATAAGGGTTAAACCCTTGGATATGCAGATGAGATGCTCTAATCTCTATTATTTTTATTTACCTCGAAGAGAGGTATTCTTCTTTCTTCTCTCTTAAAGCTTTATTCTTACTTGCTCTGTCCTTTTTTTTTGAAGTTTATGGAGGGTTCCTCTGTACAAGACTTGAAGTCTTGGGTCATTTATGTAGTAGAGGCAAGTTTGTTGATTTAGTTAAAGAAATCTCTCATTGAGAGATCTTTAATTGATTTGGGGATTTTATCCACCGTTGGATCTTTGATCCAAGGACTTCTGTTTTACAGAAGATATCTTTCTTGTTTTTAACAAGATTAGGAAAATATTTTCTTATACAGAATTTATTCTGCAGATATGTGATTTTTAATCACCATTGGATTTTTAATCCAACGGTGCTCTATTTTACAGAGAGTAATCTTTCTTGTTTAGATAGATTTGAGAAATATTTCCACAGTAAAATTTAATTCTGCATTTTGATGATTTATCACATCCGTTGGATTTTTTATCCAACGGCTCTGTCTAACAGAGAGCTTTTAGTTCTGGTGCTGGCGTCTTCGTGCGAGGCACGTGAGGCGCTGCCTAAGAATTTTTAACTCTTGGCGCGGCGCCCTCGTGAGAGGCACGTGAGGCGCTGCCTAAGAATTTTTAACTCTTGGCGTTGGCGCCCTCGTGCAAGACACGTGAGGCGCTGCCTCAGAGTTTTTTAAACTCTTGGCGTTGGCGCTCTCGTGCAAGGCACGTGAGGCGCTACCTTTCAAATTTTGAAAAGAGCTTTGCTCTTTTATTGGGGGAAACAGTCTCAGAATATACCTGTCTTGTGCTGGAATTATGCTTCGCATCCCGGAACTATGCTCCGCGCTCCCTGGAACTATGCTCCACCCCTGAAATTATGCTCCGAGCCTCGGAATTAAGCTCTTCACGAAAGAAGATCCATCAATTCCGTGCATACAACCCATATACGCAGTGTGCATTCATTGATGATGGCACTTTTTTAAGGTTAAAATTTGCACCCAATTGACCAAAAGTCAAAATTAAAATCGAACCGCGAACAAGTGGCTTCAAGCCTGACCAAACCAAGCGGGTCCAAGCCCAGACCAAGTGGGCCTATGCCCAAGTCGAGCCCAAACATAAAGAGGCCGGTCTCTTACATGCCAAGAAGAAAATTATGTAATAAATAATTTTTATGAATAAATGTAAGGAAATTGGGTATAAAGCCAAATTTATGTAAAACTTATGGCTCATGTGCAAAAAAAATAAGCACATGGGTATAGGAAGAGCAAAATGTCATTTTGTAAAGCCCAGAGAGCTATATGTAAAAGTGTGTAGCCTATAAAAGTCAAATATGATGAGAAATCAAAAACAACTTTCATTCTCTCATAATTTCTAGGGTTATGTGACTCCTTCTTCAAGATTTTAAACCTTCTTCTCTTTTTTTGAATTAAATCAAGAGTTCAACTCTTCTTTCCTAAAAAAGAATAGTTTTTCACCATAAAACTCTTGAAGGGGATTTCAAATCTCCCATCAAATTTTTAAAAGGGAGATTTTAAATCTCGCCATCCCCTTTCTCCAAGATCCAAAAACGGAGAGGAGGAAGAAGGAACTCATCTCAAAAGAACCCATTTTAAAGAAGTCTATGACTTGAAAAGGTAGAAAAGGGATCTCTTTTCACTATCCGAGATCTAAATAATTTTGGGAGTTTAACTCCAAATCAATTTTTTAGAAGCTCAACTCCAAACTCCAAATCCTTAAAGGAGTTTAACCCTAAATCAGGATCTTTTAGGAGTTTAATTCCAAATAAAAATCCTTCTTTTTTAGGAGTTTAACTCCAAAGTCTCTCGGGGGCTCAACTCTCAGTCCAGAGGCTAAGTCACTTTTTCTGCCAGCGCCCAGCGGTCGCATGCCGGCACGTGAACCGCTGGCGCCCAGCGGTCACTTGCCACGCACGTGAACCGCTGGCGCCCAGCGGCCACGCGCCACGCACGTGAACCGCTGGCGCCAGCGGCCACATGCAATCTCACGTGTTCTTAAGACGCTTCTCACCCTTCTTTTTCCTACACGTTTCACACTCGAAACACTTTCCCGTTAACTCTGTGAGGCCCCCGATACATCCAAAACACCTTTAAAACACAACACGCACACTGCACATTGAGTTCACATGAACGGTTTTACCCGTCAATCGGAGGTTCTCTCGCTTCAAAGGCAAGGAGTAATTAACGACAGTTTAGTCCGCGGTTGCCCGAGATTCGGATCCCTACAATCAATAAATTCCATCCTATCCTAGGTAGGGGGAATCCGTATACGCCTAACAAGTGCGTGTATTTCTATTTCAATAGGGCGAAAAAAACACTCTACAATGGTTATGTGTACATACAAATGCAAACTGGGCTGGCAATCTGGGTATGCGAATATTTATATCTGCACTGCTTTCTTGCATAATGGCATGGCCATCATTCGGAATAGCAAGAAGAAGGTTGTGTAGCTTGTTTTTACTATGGATGTGGAATATGCGGCTATCTCAGTAGTGTCGAAGATGCTGCTAGGCTGAAGTAATTTCTCGGGAGTTTGCGTGTAATTTCACACGTAAGGGAAATAGGGTTTCTCTTTATCGTGACATTAGGTCAACGATAGCATACTCAAACAATCCCATGTATATGGGAAGTTGAAACGCTTATAAATTAAACGACACTTCATTAAGAAATAAGTAGCATGAGAAAGTGGTCTAAGCTATGGGGTCTTCCTTCAGGTCAGACGGTTAGGGATCCAATGATGAAGGAAATAACCGAGTAACGCTATGTGCGTTGGGTTTTGTCCTGGGTGACGTATTGCATTTCAGATAGCTTGATAGTCTTTACTCTTATTTTTGGCATTATTGTTATGGATGGCGACTTTATAAGATGCATATTTAGAGACTGATTGTGTATTGCTTTCTTTCTTTATGATCTTAGATGGACATGTCTAATTTTTGTTTGACTATTTCACCCATGGAGTACAAGTGTACAAGGTACACGAAATGTACGGGGCACACAATGTGTGCAGGGCACACAATGTGTGCAGGACACACATTTAATAAGGATATGTCAGCAGGTAGGAACTCTCCCTCAGACGAGAGATATTTATACTTAGGAAGCATACGAAGGTGAGACTAAGTGCTGGACATCATCTTCTCAGAGCAGAGACTGTGATGTTGCATACTGGGTATAGCGACAGTGGGAGCACTTAAAAGAGTCGTCATGATCGGGTCAGGATGAGGTTGCCATGTGCTATAGGTCGAGCGACCAAAATGGTTATCCCATGACCACTTTACATGTCTACATATAGCCGGACTAGGAGTCTGACTTGTTGTACGGGGTGCGAGCTTGTCGGGAGATCCTAGGTATATCGCATGCCAATATGGCTGGACAAGTCAATCACAGGATGATTGGACTTAGATCCGTACGGTATAACTTTAATGGCGTACGCTCTTAGGGAGAGAATTTTATACCGTAGCACGTTGTCATACGATGTGCGCTTAGATCATGCACATAATGAGGTAAGGGATGGATCTTATGTTCCTCACCGTGTGAGCCCTTATGACGACCTCCTTCACGGAAGGACGAGCGATCTATATATCCTTAGCGACACTAGGCTGTCTGAGTAGGCATGATATGAGCGTCTGCTAATTTAGATATTGTTTCCTGCTGCGATGACAATATACCGCACATACGGGGCAGTGTCAGGAAAATGGGTGAATAGCGGGCCTAACTATTCAGAGCCGGAGGAAGATCGATTGGAATGTCTCCTGATTGCATCGCATGTCCAACTCTTATTGACGCCATGGTGGCGAAGTTTAAATGTACGATGAATCGAGAGGTACGCCTAGGTGTTTAAGTACGCTTCTGAGAGAGATCGAATGTACTTGAGCAGACATATCTGATCAGATCAGGGGTATGAGATTTCACGAGCCTAACATATTTCTGGTTTATATTGTCTTCTTTTAGGGAGATCTTTGAGTCGGTCCTAACGGATCTTACTACAAGGTTACCCGCTTGCAGGTTCTTATCCACACCGCACCAACATATATATATATATATAGGGGTTTCTCAAAGAGACAATTGATTTAGAGAATCAATGGTTCAGGGAACTAGCTCAAGAAGTTATGGACGACACCCGCTCGAATATGCGAGTGGGAGTATGTTAGTTATTGGGCCCTATCCAACACAATATCAATCCATATGAGTGAGTACTCTATATATTCATTTATAGGAGGCTAGAGTTTCATATGAATTATTAGGCATGCAACATAGAGAGTTATTCTAGAGAGAAAAACAACATAGAGTCGTCATCTCCTTTCCTCATTCTCTTCTACTTTGGGTTGGCTTATGTGATAATCAAGAGATGGATTCTCGCTTTTTACCAAATTATGGTTTCCTTCCGACTATTGCTTGGAGGCGCTAATGATCATATCTTCTATGTGAGACGTAGGCAAGGTGATCGATCTAATCAATTAGATCAGGCATATCGTAAACCTTTAGGGTAGATACATAGTTTTTCCGCTGCGCATGGTTGCATATTTTATATCTACGCGCGTTATCTAAAGTGAACAGTTATGTTACAAGGTAGGCCTAGACAGGGGCGGATCTACATATGGCCGATATTAGGCAGCCGTCCTACCTTGGTTTGATGTTACGGGTTATTGAATGTTAGTTGTTGATTAAAGAAAAAGAATCAAGTACAAACTGTAACTTAATTACAAATCCTTTTATTGTGAAAATTGTGAAAATGTTTATTAGGCCCCTGCCTTTCTCCAAGTGAACCAGCCCTTAATTTCTTGAGCGGTTATAAACTGAATTGAGGATTGTTTTAGATCTCAATTAAAGTTGGTTTTCATCATTTGGGTTTCCGGAAAGCCGCTGGCATATCCATATCATTTGGGATTGATGATCTTGTAACATACTTTTTAAGCGATGGTTAGTGAGTAAACATTGAACCTAGAGCTGATCAATCCAACCAGTAAGATTCTGAAGAAGCGGGCCACTCCCTGAAATGCTCCATTTTTCATTTGTGGAGGTATAAGTTTGGACCATGTAGGACTCGCTTCTCTTTTAAATAAGCAGGATGGACCCCTCGCCTTTTCGTTCGTTGCATGACTTGGCTTTCTGACCTTATTGTCACAATTAATTTACATGTCCTACCAACTCTCTCGCCCTTGATTTGGGAGTTAATACTGATTGTAAGTTCTGTTTGTATACCCAATTGTTCATCAACTTGAAATAGTTTTTTGTTGTTCATGTTAGTTATAGTTGAATTTTGTTTGGTAAAAAATCTTTACCGAGATGAATACCATATTTCTATCAATGTTATGAATCCCTTGTGCAATTATCATGTCCGGATCGTCTCTAACATTTTGTAACTTTGGTTTTCGTTGTCTATTGCAGTGGTCCCTTCCCTTGCATGCCGTGGACGAGCGCCTGGCTACATATATTGACTCGAATTATGGAAGAGTGAGCTCCCTTCTCGAAGTCATTAAAGTCGGGCCAAGAAGCTTGTTTCTAATTATCTGTTGTAACACTAATAATCTGCAAGAACTCCTTAATTAGAAATAATGCATCCTGCTGCTGTTTTGAGTATGTTTAAATGAATGCCTTCCGTTGTGGTGGATTTATAAAGCTTTGAAGACGGTCCTTGTGTTCCATTCCCTTTGTGTTCCATTCCCTTGAAATATCTGGTTATAGTATGTGAAAATCATTTTAATTTTAATATAGAGGAACTCGGGTAAGGATCATGTAGAATTTGATTTGACATTTTTATGTAAAATTTGTTGCGTACAGTCCATCATGTTATTGTCGAACAGTTACAATTTGTTAATAGAGAGAATATACTTTAAAAAAAGGATTTGATTTTTTCCTTTCAATCTTATTTGTCCATGTATTACACGAGACGGTGACTAAAAAGATTCTACCTAAAATGTCGAATAAGAATTCTACAGAATCTTTACCAGATGAGCTACTATAAAGAGTAATTAGTATAGGGGTTAGATTTGAATGTTCCGGTTCAAATCCGCATCAACAAACTATTTAAATAGAAACAATTAAGGCAAAATAAAATTTTCATGTAATCGAATTCTCCAACTTATAAAGCTTAGAATCGATATTAAACTTAAATAATGAAAGATAAACGGTATTAGGTGGTAGAAATATTAAAGTATTTATGAAAAGTTTTTTTTATATGCTGGTGTTTTAAACCAAAACGAAGGTTAACACCCTTGTGTTTCATTAAACGAAAATTTTGATGAAGCAAGTATTGACAAAAAAATGTTCTACGCTGCGGCAAAACGATCACAAAATAATATCAAAAGATATAGAGAACAAACACAAATCAATCAATTATAAGCAAATAGAAAATAAGACTACTAACTAAAAGGCGAAGGAGAAGGTTTATTAATTACTAAAATATGGAGGAGTACAAACTGATGGATGAATCATACAAATCCCTCAAAACCCTGGTTCTCAAATTACAAAAGGATTCTCTCAAAATATCTTAAAAGCTATGAGATCCAGGGTTACAAAATACTGCATTATATATAATATAGAAAAGATAGATCTAAATAACTAATTTTCAAATTAAGAAATTATCCGGTCCAAGACACGACAGATGTCTGAAGAAGGCATTGCTAGACGTCTGCCCCAGAAGTCTTCAAAATAACATAGCGTCCCCAGATGTCTGAATAAGGAGCTTCAGACGTATGGTCTTGAGGTCTTTCATATAACAGAGCACTCACAGACGTCACCCACAGACGTCTGATGTATTCGAGTCAGACGTCTGCCCAAAGCATGCGAACATACAAAGCGTCGACAGACGTCTGAAGCTTTAGCTCCATACGTCTGTCCCCTTGCTTGTAGATAAACTTGAATCTGGAACAACGCTGTGATAATACCGAATCAACAGGAAATCCAATAGGAATCAGAATAGAATGTATACAAAACAAATCTCCACCTTACCTGGCATTCCCACAAAACTCCTCTATAAAATTAATAGTGGCTCCATCTTTACCACAAAACCCCTAAAGGGCTCAATAAGTATGACGCGCACCAATTAAGTTCAAGCAATACTCAAACTTAAAAACAGAAAGAAATTCTGTCAACATGTCGGCCGAATTATCCACTGTACTAACCTTCTTCACAACTATATCTTCCTTTTCAACGATATCATGCACAAACCAGTATCAAATATCAATGTGCTTTGTTATGTCATGATGCATCTGGTCCTTCGTCAAATGTATCGCGCTTTGGCTATCACAGTAGACTATTATGATATCCTTTTGGATACCAGGCTCCGAAAATAGTCCCTTCAACCAGATTGCGTCCTTAAAGGTCCCAACAACAGCCATATACTTCGCCTCCGCCGTAGATAACGCAACCGTAGGATGTAACGAAGCACGTCAACTGATGGCATATCCTCCCAAAAAGAATACATAACTGATGATTGACCTTCGCCTGTTAAGATCACCAGCATAATCGGAATCGCTGAATCCAATCAAACCGTCGATGTTCCTTCCAAACATCAACCTCAAATCAGACATATCTCGCAGGTATTGTAAAATGAATTTCACAGCTTGATAATTTTTTTACCAGGAGATGCCATATAGCGACTAACAGCTGCATGTGAAATGTCAGGTAGGGTACAAACGATGGCATACATAATACAACCCACCGCACTCAAATAAGGAACATGCGATATATACTCAATCTCATCCTCTGTTTGTGGTGATGAATGAGCTGAAAGTTAGAAATGAGCTGCCGATGGAGTACTTACAGATTTAGCGTATGCCATGCCGTAACGCTCCAAAACTTTCTCAACGTATGGCTGTTGAGACAAGCAAAATTTTCCTCCCTTTTGATCGCGCCTAATTTCCATATCGAGAATTTGCTTGGCCGCTCCTAAATCCTTGGTCTCAAACTTACCTTTAAACTATTCCTTCCAATTCTGAATATCACCATATGCCTTGCTGTTATCAACATACCATCAACACAAACCAACAAATATATGAAAGAACCATTGGCGAGCTTCTTACAATAAACAAAACTATCGCCCTTACTTCTCGTAAACCCAATATCTATTATGAAGGGTCAAATTTCTCATAATAATGTTTAGGTGACTACTTCAAACCATAGAGAGACTTCTCTAATAAACAAACGTGATCTTCCTTGCCTTCAACTTCGAAACTGTCACGACCCGAAAGTACGGAACATGACCGGCACTTAAACTACGAATGTCTCGAGACGTGCGTAATCTAAGTAAACCGAAAACCCAGAAATCCAAACCAAGAAAAGTAGTAGAGTGCAGGAAAAACCAACTTAAAGCAAGTAATTTCAATAGCATAAGCCGAATTATGCGGTTTTTAAAACATCAAAATTTTACTGAAAATTTCGGCAGAGTCTCCTTTGTAAATACTGGCCCCCAAACGGAATACAACATGAATAGTATACGAAATCAAGAAAAAGGCATCCCCAAGTGGGAGCTAGCTCTTCGTCAATCGACGGTCACAACCACACAAGCAATATAATATACAACGCTAACGGCGAGGATCAAAAACTCAAAAGGGAACTCAAAACCACCAGAAATATAACGAGCGACTCTAAGGTCGAAAGAATAAACAACACTGGTCTCTATCTCAATAGATACATGTTTGGTTGATGGAACTTCTAGATACAACAGAATAATGATATACAAGATATATAATGGGGGTATGATACAAGTAAACCCACCTACTAGCAAATCACCCGAATGAAACTGAGCCCGCAAACCGTAAAGAAACCTGTACGGCAAATCTGCAAGACTGGGGCACAACGGGGGTGAGTTGCCAACTCGTGAATAGAAAAACATCTACGCACAGAAATCACATAAATAACGCAAGCTAGGTCAATGATCATAATATATCCTCAAATATAAGTATAACAGGCAGCCTATAACAATGACTAGGGTAATATCTAACCCGAGTATAATTTCATATGCCCGTGTCAGTACCTCAGGTAGCAATATATCATATAAATGAGGTATGAATGCATGAAACAGAATACATGTAAATGAAGAAACTGTTTTCATAAATTAGTGAGATTTCCTTCGTATTTTTAAACTGAGGTATCATAATGAAATCAGTATCAACAGTGTCTAGCATCGACACAAAACATAAATCTCACTGTCTCGAAATATCAATGTCTCAAGCTCAATATCTAGGGCGCCGTCAGTCCGGACCGGCCCCTACCATCCATCCCAAGACCACGACGGTATCCTCCGGATATCCGACGCGTCGGATAATATCACCGGTAGGTAGTGCTCCCCAGCCAGGCTCAACATCAACACCACATTCCTCTTGCCCCGGGGTACCATACCGGGCCCACCATGTACCCGTGACGGTTCCTCCACTCCTCGATACGGATCTCCAAAACCACAGTAAACTCATGGTGGACGACACTTTACATCACTAGAAAACCGCAACATTTTATATTTTAAAAGATCATAAGTTGTAAATTTTGCGGCTTTCCCCGAAATCCAGAAATATCATAAATCTCAAGAAATCATCACAAGTGCATATGTCAATGATAATGAACTAGGCATGAACAACTGAATAACAGTATGCATAAAGTGGTAGGTAATAACTATAATATCTAATATGGCATATAAGGGAAGTACACTAATATCATGTCAAAACTACCAGCTAACAATCTAAGTCAAGCAATTATATTCTTTAAAGTGTACGTGACATGACAATTACCGATGAAGATGTGTGTGAGCCGGCAAGTAGGTGTACGTGGTACATACGCATCATCGGTAATGGTGCTGGTGTCCTAACAGCATGATATCAATAATGGAATATGCAGCAAAATAAATATGCGAGGCAGAGCGAACAGCTATAATGTGCGGGAGCTGAATACTAGACACAACGATAACTAATCTGCAATAATCTAATATAAGTCCTACGAATGGTGCCTTTTGAAATAACACGAATCATGGGGTTTTGAAAATAGGGGCTACGGTGTTTTTATGAAAAGATACGTCGTTTTTGAAATATCCGTAGATTCCCTTGAGCTGTCTTTAAAAATGCCCACGATTCGTTAGTTTTTGAAATAGGTAAGAAGTCTAATCAAATCTAATAACTACACTAAACTATACGGCTGAACTAACAAGCTGAACTACAGGTAAGGAAACCGCCTATCATCTGAGTCGATACATATACATACCTGTATATGTATAGTCGGTGATCCTGCCTCAATAATATCATAACCGATACCATATCTATAATCAGGTATCCCAAGTCAAGAGTGCGGATCAATCATCAATATAGCTCGTACGTAAGTCCGTCGTACGGCATCCCAATCTGGGTACGGGTCAATATCATATTCATCCTACTATTCACCTAGTATCCTCTTTATCCAAGATCATAGTCTAGGGTACTGACCTATGTCTTGCACAATACTGATACCGCCTAAGTATGCATGGACGTGTGTGAAACACTACGTCAAGGACCCGCTACAACGTCATGTCGTATCTCAAATACGAACCCTGCTAGGTCACCGAATTCACAACTTCAATACAAATCTCATCGACTCATCTCAAACCCAAATATCATCCTCAAATCCGTATGTGAACACATAGTCTCATACCCATGTGAACACATAACTATATTTTCCGTAAAGCACAAAAGAAGGAAGAAAGTATGCAAGTATGGGTTGGTGTGTGCATGTGTAGTGCGACCACTACTCTAGGGTTTCACGACACTAAATCATCCAAGAACACCAAATATCCATATTATCATCAATATACTCAAACAATATATAAACAATATATATATGTGTGTATACGTATTCATATACATCACCACGAATTGCGGGGGTGCTATACGCCATCCACCCGACTTCTCCCCGTAGATATAAATCTACTCACCTGGTCCTCGCTCGCCGGTGCCGACGTCACCACGTGCTTGCTTGTCGTCTCGAAGTCTACATGGGGTACCTACATATCATAATGCACCGTATCGCATTAAAACCAAATTCGAAATCGAAACGGCATACGAAAATCAAATCGGCATGCATATCATGCATAGGTCAAAACCTATCGCCTACGCATGCAAGAATAGCGAAACCAACCCTCGATGTCGACGTACAAACGTCAAACCATCGTGAAAAACCCAAACACTCCCATTTTCACATTCACGAATACTGATTTTAATATAAAATAGGTTAAAATTCGCAAAAACCCCAAATTCACTTTAAAAGCCATTTTTCCGAAAATCTAGCAAGCGAATATTACCCGTTTAGTACAAAACTCGACGTTTAAATAAATCTAGCGGCCATGATACTTATTAAATATCTTAAATAAGTCATAAAAATAATTTCCACAATTTAATCTCATTAAATTCCATTAACCCTAAAATTCTAGTTTACAATATAACCAAATTTTAACAATTTTATAGCAAAAATGCACAAACAACAATTTAGCTTGGATTTTCACGAACTAAAGTATTAAACTACACTTAATAATGTTAATAATGTCATGAATAACCTAATCAGATTTTTAATCTAACATTTGCTATTAAATTGAAAAACCTAGTTTGCATAAAATTCCAATTTTTTTTTTACAAATTACAAGCAACAATATGCAAATTAACAACTAGATTACATTTTGCATTCTTTAGATGTTAGATTACCCATTGAAACCATAATCTATAGATCAAGATGCTAATATTAATTCAAAACCTTTCTTGAATTCCAAGCTTGCAATCAAAACTTAATTAAACACTTAATTAAAATCTTAGATTAGAACAAGTATCATTTGGAAAAGGGTTATACCTCAAACTAGTTTGAAATGAGATCCACACATGCCAAAATATAGCCCCCAAAATGCCATCTTGCTCCAAGGATTCAAGCTAGCATGGGCAAGAAATAATGGGTCAAGGTTGGATTTGAGTTTTGATGGAAATTTGTGTGGATTTAGTGAATTTTGTGATGATTTTGGAGGTGAATGAAGTGGGGGATTTTTTTGGACAGCAGCCCATGGGATTGCTCGGCCACAAGATGAAGGGAAGAGAGAGAGTGTGGTGTGAGTTTTGGTAAGAAAGTCCAAGTCAAGAAAAGATACCCCAAGTCAACACACAACCCTTCTCTCTTTATTCTATTCTTTTCTTTTCTTTTACCAAAAGAAGTGGAGGAAAACTTTGGGGAGGGCTGCTGAATTCAGCCATGGGGAGGAGTAAGTGGGTGTGTGTGGGTGTGGGTATGGGTGTGGGGTGATGAAAAATGATAAATACAATACCCCAAACATCCATTTACGCTAAAAAAAAGTCTTTTTTCTTCAATAATTTCTAAACCGTTTTGGCAAATAATTTCGTTCCAAAAACCACATGATAAAATTTTATTTAATGTTTTATGATGCACAAAATTTGTTTCAACTCATTCCAATTTGTAATTTTTCCTAATTAAATGTATTAGTGACGGCTTAAATAATAATAAAATAATATTTTTTTTCAGAAAATTTGAAATTTCACCAGCGGCTCAATAAACACCAAATAATAGCAATTACATAGCTAGAATATGTATATTTAATTTTTATAATAAGATATTTGTATTTTTGACTTTTTACAGAAAACCCCCTTATTTTACCGATTTTTCGAAATTTCACCGAAACGATTTTCAAAACGTTACAATCTTCCCCCCTTAAAGAAATTCGGTCCCCGAATTTAAATTCAAACTCCCCCAATACTAAAACATCTAAGAAAACCATCAAGTCGTCGGGGCTCCGAAATTGTAAATACATAAAACAACTCGTAGCGTAGCGCATGCGCTTGAAAAATGAGTATATAACTCAAATCAAAACTCCGTCAAGCATCCCGCAATCATTGGAGTCATGGAGAAGACATCAATGCCAAATCTAAATCAAACCAATATGATATAACTCGAAACTATACATGTAAATATCGAATCTATATCTGTAAGTATCTGAAGGAAATGCATGTCAAATCTCTTTAAGTCGCTGTGCAACGCGTATAACACTGCACAGTGGCGGACGTCTATCATAAGAAAATAACTATATACATATATACCTTTGTTTGAAATGTACGTTCCGCCGTTTTGGAAACAATTTAGAAGGGTCTCCTTGTTTTAAACATTTCGTGTCATATCAGATACGTAGGTAAATACTGAGGCTATAGCTCGCTTTTTGGAAATCCCTTCAATAATTATCAATGCATGCAAAAATATATTCAGGTACTGTCCTCTGACTAGTCCTGCTCAGTACGAAAACACATAGCAATATCATAAAAACGTAATGCTCTATAAGAAATCAATCCCAAAATATGCACATGAATACTACGTACGTCTGGTGCGCACGGAAATCAAAATCCATGAATGTGCCATACATGCGCACAGAAACACCATCTAAGTGCATCGGGTGTGCACGAAACATCTGTCGTAGGCAACATGTGTGCCTGACAGCAAAATCAGGTGCATCTGTCATGCACGAAAAATTCTCAATTTAGTGCCTCTGGTGTGCACCAAAATCACCCTTCAAAACATGCGCCCAACATGCGCGAAAATCCAAATCAGGTGCATCCATCGTGCACGAAATCATGAAATCCAATATCAAGCGCCGAACGTGCGCAAAATCAATCAGGTGCACAAGGTGCACAAAACAAATATCGAGTATCACAGTCGAAATCGAAGTCCAGTGCATCTAAGTGCACAAAAGGCGTATCACTGCACTGCACGCATATATAAACTATACAGAGTGCAGGAACGAAATCGTGTGCATGCATACGCACAAAACCAACTCAACTGTTTAAAACCGTAAAATCACAAACATGTGAAACTAACGCACGAAAACGATATCAAGTGCAACACTGTGCAAAGATCGTAAATCCTCAACCATCAAAATCAAATCATACGAATAACCCACCCAAAACATCAAAATTAATAATGGCGGAATAGTACCGCTCAAGCAGATACTCCAAGAATCTCTGGCCAACTGTCGTGGTCACTCATAGCATGTCCCATCGACGAACCTGAATTCCGGCCTGCTGGTGTGCGCAACATGACCACTCCTGGGTCCAAGTCTCCTCGTAAATCATTCCAGAAAGGTCCTGTCGAAATCTCTCCCAAATCTTGTCTCTGCCGAACTGTCCGGAAGTCATCGTCCCTTACTAGATCTGTTCTCGTTCCGGAACGGCTGCATACTCATCGCGACTCCTTCTGGAAGGTATATCTATGCACAATGCCTCGGCATGCGTATCGCATCTCTGATGTCGGCGGAGTGGAACGTCGTCTCATCAAGATCTCGTATGAACCCCTTACTCCACTTTCTCTAATGTCGACTGCTTCGGACTCGTCTCATCGTGGTTGCATTGACTGAGCTCCAACGGCTATCCTCGCATCTGGAGTCTCCCAAGAAATACATTTCAACACCTAGCATCCGATTGAAGTCTAACCATTCGATCGATTCGTCAAAACCTCATAATCCCCCAAGAGCTCAACCTCTTGGGCACAGTTTAATAGTATCGAATACATACCACAGCATCGGTGGTCCAGCCGTAGAAGGGCAAACCCAAGCCTCACTAATGACGCCGTAGAACTGCCGCAAACCCGAAGGTTCAAAGGCTTTCACACGGTCATTAAGTCGAGTTAGGGTTTCATTCTTCTAGAGGGACCATAGAATTGCCTGCATGTCTTTCCGACTACTTTAAACTTGGATAAATAGGTTTCTGACATTCGATCGTCTCTGTCGACTCCCAACGCCTCCGCGTGAAGTCGTCTCTAGCTGGAATCAATCTATCTGATGACCTCGCATCGGGGTAAGCGAACGAACCACCTGTCTTAGTCATTCATCATCGGGTGACTAGCGACCTTCTATCATCTATTTGTACAACTCGCCCCGCCATAGTTCCAACATATGGGGCGATATCTCGTCGCTCGCAGCAACAACGTGCTCGCTCGTCTGCACGCTGAACAGTGCCTCAATCATCAGGAGTAAGAAACACACCAACGGTCATCAAAATCTGGCTGGTCTCTGTCAGTGGCTCAATCCTCTAGTGTCGATCAGCACATCCGAGTAACCTCATAAAGGCGATCCGCCAAACGCTCGCGGCGCGGAAACACAGTAAAAAGACACATCTCTGCAATCGTGTGTCGCCGGAATTTCGCCCTGGTCAGTCCTCGTTCGTGACGAGCTTGTGCTGACCGCAACTCTAGCCGTAGCTCTCCCTGCCGGTAACCGTAGCAGCAAAACCAAACTGGTACCGATGAGGCTAGATCAGGAAGGAATATAATACTGAACAAGGAAATGTACATCCTAAGGCTTCATAAGTGGAGTGGCATGTCGTAGATATGCCGCGGAACATACCAACGGTACGTCACTCTACTTTAGTCACCTATTCCATCAACCAAGGGTCACCCTACGCTCCGAAGGTTAAAACCTAACGCTCTGATACCAACTTTGTCACGACCCGAAAGTACGGAACATGACCGGCACTTAAACTATGAACGTCTCGAGACGTGCGTAATCTAAGTAAACCGAAAACCCAGAAATCCAAACCAAGAAAAGTAGTAGAGTGCAGGAAAAACCAACTTAAAGCAAGTAATTTCAATAGCATAAGCCGAATTATGCGGTTTTTAAAACATCAAAATTTTACTGAAAATTTCGGCAGAGTCTCCTTTGTAAATACTGGCCCCCAAACGGAATACAACATGAATAGTATACGAAATCAAGAAAAAGGCATCCCCAAGCGGGAGCTAGCTCTTCGTTAATCGACGGTCACAACCACACAAGCAATATAATATACAACGCTAACGGCGAGGATCAAAAACTCAAAAGGGAACTCAAAACCACCAGAAATATAACGAGCGACTCTAAGGTCGAAAGAATAAACAACACTGGTCTCTATCTCAATAGATACATGTTTGGTTGATGGAACTTCTAGATACAACAGAATAATGATATACAAGATATATAATGGGGGTATGATACAAGTAAACCCACCCACTAGCAAATCACCCGAATGAAACTGAGCCCGCAAGCCGTAAAGAAACCTGTACGGCAAATCTGCAAGACTGGGGCACAAAGGGGGTGAGTTGCCAACTCGTGAATAGAAAAACATCTACGCACAGAAATCACATAAATAACGCAACCTAGGTCAATGATCATAATATATCCTCAAATATAAGTATAACAGGCAGCCTATAACAATGACTAGGGTAATATCTAACCCGAGTATAATTTCATATGCCCGTGTCAGTGCCTCAGGTAGCAATATATCATATAAATGAGGTATGAATGCATGAAACAGAATACATGTAAATGAAGAAACTGTTTTCATAAATTAGTGAGATTTCCTTCGTATTTTTAAACTGAGGTATCATAATGAAATCAGTATCAACAGTGTCTAGCATCGACACAAAACATAAATCTCACTGTCTCGAAATATCAATGTCTCAAGCTCAATATCTAGGGCGCCGTCAGTCCGGACCGGCCCCTACCATCCATCTCAAGACCACGACGGTATCCTCCGGATATCCGACGTGTCGGGTAATATCACCGGTAGGTAGTTCTCCCCAGCCAGGCTCAACGTCAACACCACATTCCTCTTGCCCCGGGGTACCATACCGGGCCCACCATGTACCCGTGACGGTTCCTCCACTCCTCGACACGGATCTCCAAAACCACAGCAAACTCATGGTGGACGACACTTTACATCACTAGAAAACCGCAACATTTTATATTTTAAAAGATCATAAGTTGTAAATTTTGCGGCTTTCCCCGAAATCCAGAAATATCATAAATCTCAAGAAATCATCACAAGTGCATATGTCAATGATAATGAACTAGGCATGAACAACTGAATAACAGTATGCATGAAGTGGTAGGTAATAACTACAATGTCTAATATGGCATATAAGGGAAGTACACTAATATCATGTCAAAACTACCAGCTAACAATCTAAGTCAAGCAATTATATTCTCTAAAGTATACGTGACATGGCAATTACCGATGAAGATGTGTGTGAGCCGGCAAGTAGGTGTACGTGGTACATACGCATCATCGGTAATGGTGCTGGTGTCCTAACAGCATGATATCAATAATGGAATATGCAGCAAAATAAATATGCGAGGCAGAGCGAACAGCTATAATGTGCGGGAGCTGAATACTAGACACAACGATAACTAATCTGCAATAATCTAATATAAGTCCTACGAATGGTGCCTTTTGAAATAACACGAATCATGGGGTTTTGAAAATAGGGGCTACGGTGTTTTTATGAAAAGATACGTCGTTTTTGAAATATCCGTAGATTCCCTTGAGCTGTCTTTAAAAATGCCCACGATTCGTTAGTTTTTGAAATAGGTAAGAAGTCTAATCAAATCTAATAACTACACTAAACTATACGGCTGAACTAACAAGCTGAACTACAGGTAAGGAAACCGCCTATCATCTGAGTCGATACATATACATACCTGTATATGTATAGTCGGTGATCCTGCCTCAATAATATCATAACCGATACCATATCTATAATCAGGCATCCCAAGTCAAGAGTGCGGATCAATCATCAATATAGCTCGTACGTAAGTCCGTCGTACGGCATCCCAATCTGGGTACGGGTCAATATCATATTCATCCTACTATTCACCTAGTATCCTCTTTATCCAAGATCATAGTCTAGGGTACTGACCTATGTCTTGCACAATACTGATACCGCCTAAGTATGCATGGACGTGTGTGAAACACTACGTCAAGGACCCGCTACAACGTCATGTCGTATCTCAAATACGAACCCTGCTAGGTCACCGAATTCACAACTTCAATACAAATCTCATCGACTCATCTCAAACCCAAATATCATCCTCAAATCCGTATGTGAACACATAGTCCCATACCCATGTGAACACATAACTATATTTTCCGTAAAGCACAAAAGAAGGAAGAAAGTATGCAAGTATGGGTTGGTGTGTGCATGTGTAGTGCGACCACTACTCTAGGGTTTCACGACACTAAATCATCCAAGAACACCAAATATCCATATTATCATCAATATACTCAAACAATATATAAACAATATATATATATGTGTATACGTATTCATATACATCACCACGAATTGCGGGGGTGCTATACGCCATCCACCCGACTTCTCCCCGTAGATATAAATCTACTCACCTGGTCCTCGCTCGCCGGTGCCGACGTCGCCACGTGCTTGCTTGTCGTCTCGAAGTCTACATGGGGTACCTACATATCATAATGCACCGTATCGCATTAAAACCAAATTCAAAATCGAAACGGCATACGAAAATCAAATCGGCATGCATATCATGCATAGGTCAAAACCTATCGCCTACGCATGCAAGAATAGCGAAACCAACCCTCGATGTCGACGTACAAACGTCAAACCATCGTGAAAAACCCAAACACTCCCATTTTCACATTCACGAATACTGATTTTAATATAAAATAGGTTAAAATTCGCAAAAACCCCAAATTCACTTTAAAAGCCATTTTTCCGAAAATCTAGCAAGCGAATATTACCCGTTTTAGTACAAAACTCGACGTTTAAATAAATCTAGCGGCCATGATACTTATTAAATATCTTAAATAAGTCATAAAAATAATTTCCACAATTTAATCTCATTAAATTCCATTAACCCTAAAATTCTAGTTTACAATATAACCAAATTTTAACAATTTTATAGCAAAAATGCACAAACAACAATTTAGCTTGGATTTTCACGAACTAAAGTATTAAACTACACTTAATAATGTTAATAATGTCATGAATAACCTAATCAGATTTTTAATCTAACATTTGCTATTAAATTGAAAAACCTAGTTTGCATAAAATTCCAATTTTTTTTTACAAATTACAAGCAACAATATGCAAATTAACAACTAGATTACATTTTGCATTCTTTAGATGTTAGATTACCCATTGAAACCATAATCTATAGATCAAGATGCTAATATTAATTCAAAACCTTTCTTGAATTCCAAGCTTGCAATCAAAACTTAATTAAACACTTAATTAAAATCTTAGATTAGAACAAGTATCATTTGGAAAAGGGTTATACCTCAAACTAGTTTGAAATGAGATCCACACATGCCAAAATATAGCCCCCAAAATGCCATCTTGCTCCAAGGATTCAAGCTAGCATGGGCAAGAAATAATGGGTCAAGGTTGGATTTGAGTTTTGATGGAAATTTGTGTGGATTTAGTGAATTTTGTGATGATTTTGGAGGTGAATGAAGTGGGGGATTTTTTTGGACAGCAGTCCATGGGATTGCTCGGCCACAAGATGAAGGGAAGAGAGAGAGTGAGGTGTGAGTTTTGGTGAGAAAGTCCAAGTCAAGAAAAGATACCCCAAGTCAACACACAACCCTTCTCTCTTTATTCTATTCTTTTCTTTTCTTTTACCAAAAGAAGTGGGGGAAAACTTTGGGGAGGGCTGCTGAATTCAGCCATGGGGAGGAGTAAGTGGGTGTGTGTGGGTGTGGGTATGGGTGTGGGGTGATGAAAAATGATAAATACAATACCCCAAACATCCATTTACGCTAAAAAAAAAGCCTTTTTTCTTCAATAATTTCTAAACCGTTTTGGCAAATAATTTCGTTCCAAAAACCACATGATAAAATTTTATTTAATATTTTATGATGCACAAAATTTGTTTCAACTCATTCCAATTTGTAATTTTTCCTAATTAAATGTATTAGTGACGGCTTAAATAATAATAAAATAATATTTTTTTTTCAGAAAATTTGAAATTTCACCAGCGGCTCAATAAACACCAAATAATAGCAATTACATAGCTAGAATATGTATATTTAATTTTTATAATAAGATATTTGTATTTTTGACTTTTTACAGAAAACCCCCTTATTTTACCGATTTTTCGAAATTTCACCGAAACGATTTTCAAAACGTTACAGAAACTTTTGGGTTGTTGCGTGTAGATCTTCTCTACCAAATCATCATTTAGGAATGCGGTCTTAATATCGAACTGCTCGAGCTCCAAATCCTGCATAGCTACCAAACCGAGCAAGACAAGAATAGAGGTGCGTTTAATAACCGGAAAAAATACTTCGTTGAAGTCCACTCCCCGAACCTGTGAATAGCTTTTAGCTACCAGCCGTGCCTTATAACGAGTATCCAAAATCATTAAGTCTCTTATTTCTTCTTGAAAACCCACTTGCAGCCAACTGCTTTATTTCCTCTTTCGGGCTTCACAAGCTTCCATGTTTGGTTTTTGTGAAGAGACTCAATCTCTTCATTCACAGCGACTAGCCAACGAGCTGTCTCATCAGATGAGAGAGCTTCTTGATAACTCGTCGGCTCGCTGTTATCAACTGTCTCTGCAATGGACAATGCATACGCCACTAGATCATCGTAACTGTATCTTTATGGTGGTCGAATGTCCCTTCGTTGTCAGCGTCGAGCGAGTAAATATTTCTCATCTTGGGACTGCTCATCATGAGCTTTTATCTGACGATAGTGAAGGAGAGATCTCCTGCGAACCCGAGATTTCACCGACCTCAATTTCAACGCCTGGCTCATCCTTCTTTGTATCGTCTTTCACTGGAGATTCCGTGTTCTTCGGCTTCAACATAGCAGATTTGTCAAACTCCACGTCTCTGCTAATCATAAATTTTGGTGACTTAGGATCCAAACACCACAATCTATATCTTTTTATGCCGGTAGCATAACCAAGAAAGATGCATTTTTTTGCTCGAGGATCCAACTTGCCTTCACGGCAATATGCATATGCGGGACAACCGAACACTCGAAGTGTAGGCATGCTTTCCAGACCATACCTGCTCCGGTGTTTTATTACCAAGGTTGTATGAGGTGACCGATTCACAATATAGTACGCCGTGTTTACCGTTTCTGCCCAAAACTTCTTACCGAGCCCTGCATTAGACAACATGCACCGCGTTTTCTCCAAAAGAGTCTGATTCATACGCTTCGCAACTCCATTCTGCTGTCGTATGTAGAGAATGGTATGATGCCGAATAATCCCTTCATTTTTGCAAAAATCATTGAAATCTCCACCATAAAATTCCAACCCGTTGTCTGTCCTCAGTCTCTTGATCTGCTTCCATGTCTGCTTCTCAAACAACATCTTCCATTGCTTGAACGTAATAAACACATCACTTTTGTGATTCAAGAAGTAGACCTAAACTTTACTCGAAAAATCATCGTTGAAAGTAAGCAGATATATGGCACCGCTTCTTTTAGAAGCAACTGGAGAGGGTCCCCAAAGATATAAATGGATATAATCAAGATTATCTTTTGTGTTGTGTACCGCCGAACTGAAACTAACTCTTTTCTGCTTCCCAAATACGCAATGCTCACAAAACTCCATCTTCGATGTACTCTGTCCACCTAATAGACCCTGCTTCGACAACTTGTCCATACCTCTCTCACTCATATGCCCGAGCCTCATGTGCCATAATATGATAACCTCTGAACTTATCATAGATTTGGATGATGAAATAGCATCCAATCCGGAAGTTTTCGAACCCTGCAACGAATATAAGGACCTCTTCTTCAAGCCCTTCGTAACAATGAGAGCACCTTTGGTTACCTTCAAAACTCCATCTTTAGCGGAAAACTTGTAACCCTTATCGTCGAGTGCACCCAATGAGATGAGATTCTTCTTCAAGTCAGGTACGTGCCTAATTTCCACCAATATTCTCACAACACCGTTAAATATCTTGATTTGGATTGTCCCTTTTTTAATAGCTCGACACGAACTATTGTTGCCTATCAAAACCACTCCACCATCAACGGACTCATAGGTGGTGAACAAACCCCTATTAGAACACATGTGGTAGGAGCAGCCCGAATTCATGATCTATTCGTTCTTGAATTGATGTGTGTTGTCAAGAACCACAAGAAGATATTCTTCTCCTTCCGCTATGCTAGTTTCGGCTAAAAACTCCTTCTTCTGTTTGTCTTCCTACTTTAGCTTGTTCTACAATTTGTAGCAATTGACCTTAAAGTGCCCTTTCTTCTTACAATAATTCTTATTCCAGGTCAAGTTCTTATTCTTGGATTTTGACCTTGATTTCTTCCTATTACTTTCCGGATCTCTCTTTTCCGCTTGCCCTCGAACAAATAAGCCTGAAGATGGACCATTGTCTTCCCTAGAGGTTAACTCCTTGTCGATCTTCTCTTTGTTCATCAAATTTTCTTTGACATCTTCGATCGAGATTGCATCTCGTCCATAGACTATGGTGTAACGAAAGTACTTATAAGAGGATGCAACGAACATAACAATAGAAAAGCTTGATATTCATCATCAATCTTAATATCGATCTTACCCAGATCTGTAATGATCGAATTAAACTCACCGATATGAGATTTGATTTAAGAGCCTTCACATACAAAGTATATAAAGACGCTGTTTCAACAGAAGTCGATTTGTGAGAGACTTCCTTAAATATAACTGTTCTAACTTCATCCATAAATTAGCCGCCGTCTTTTCTACCAAAACTTCTTGCAAAACTTTATTCGTCAGACACAACTGGATAGCTGTGAGAGCCGTTTCATCTAATTCCTCCCAAGCTTTCTCCATCATAGTGGAAGTCTTTGTATCCTTCCCAAGAATCTCCTTTCTCAAATTATTTTGAGTCAACACGTAAATCATACGGACTTGCCATAAACTAAAACTCATATTTCCATCAAACTTCTCAATATCGAACTTCATAATCGTTAGAGACATGATATATGATCAAACTAAAGCACCTTGAGTGCTAATGAACCCTAAAACTTCAAAATCACAATCTAAGAAGTTGGGGAAGAGAACACAAGCGTCGTTACCCACCGTTAACCTATATCGTAAGATTGAAGACCTAACGGTTCAACAAAAAGATCCCACAACATAAAGAACAAAACAGCATGGCTCTGATACCAGTTTATTGCGACAGAACGATCACTAAGTATATCAAAAGATATAGAGAAGAAAAACAAATCAATCAATCATAGGCAAATAGAAAATAAGAGTACTAACCAAAAGGAGAAGGAGAAACTTTTATTAATTACCAAAATATGGAGGAGTATAAACTGATGGATGAATCTCATAAATCCCTCAAAACCCTAGTTCTCAAATTACAAAAGGGTTGTTTCAAAATATCTCAAAAGCTATCAGATTTAGGGTTACAAAATACTACATTATATATAGTATAGAAAAAAATAGATCTAAATAATTAATTTCCAAACTAAGAAATTATCTTCCCCAAGACACGGCAGATGTCTGCCCCAGAAGTCTTCAAAATAACAGAGTGTCCCCAGACGTCTGAAGAAAGAGCCTCGGATGTCTGGTCTTGAGATCTTCCATATAACAGAGTGCTCACAGACGTCTGATGTATTCGAGTAAGACGTCTTCCTAAAGTATGTGAACATACAGCGCGTCGACGGACGTCTGCAGCTTTAGCTCCAGACGTCTGTCTCCTTACTTGTAGATAAACTCAAATCTGGAACAACTCTGTGATAATGTCAAATCAACAGGAAATCCAATAGGGATCGGAATGGGAGGTATACACAACATTTTATTTGGCTAGAGTTTAAATGACCCTATCTTTTCTCTAAAAAAAGAATTGACAAAAGAAAAAGTCGAAAACTAAAAGGGAGAGGAAAAGAAAAGGAAACACACTACAAAGTCCAACAAGGGGAACAAACTCTGCATACATGAAATAGAACAAAGGAGAGTGATCACCTAGGTCCAATAACCCCGAGCATCATCGTTGCTCAATGGGTACTCCGGCATCTCCCACGCCCTCATCTGTGTCCATCATCATATCCACGTTCTGCGCATGGTTGTTCCCCTGTTCCTGAAAATGCATCCGTGCTCCATTTGTCACCCTCTAAGAGAGGACACATGTCCTGGATTTGACCATAATTTTAATATGAGTAACAAGCATGAGAAACGAGGCTTTCTTATTGTTGAAAATTTGATTATTGTGTTCTTTCCAAATAACCCATACCATTATAGCATGAAATGCCCCCAAGGGCCCCCACCCGCAGCTTTCCCCAATTACTAACCTAACGAGGGCACATGAATTAAGTGGAAGCCCACAAATAAGGGAAGAACCCGAATCCGGGTACTTGGGACCCGATTGGGCCAAACCACGACACTCTAAATAACTAACCGGATCCTCCTCGATTACGTCACAGCCGTAGACGAAATCTATATACGCCCCTCTAACTTGAGGCCAAAGGTATGAACTAATCTTCACCCTAGAAAACCTTATCTTATATCTTTAAGGAGGCTGGCTTTACCATCGGAGGAGGACCCCGGAGCGAATCTCCGGACGTTCTTTGCCTTGCAAGTTGTAGGTCTGGCGACGTAGCCCTGCCAAAGCAATCCACGTATACAAATTCATTGGTGGGCTAAAGCTACCCAACTTTTGTGCTACGTCAATTGGTGTCCTCTTTCCTATTAAGATATGCATATATTTTATCATATCATTTATATCATTTTGTATTGGGGTTTACATGTATTATACGTATATTACGTATTAGGGTTTCATTTTGTGGTATATATATAAAGAGTCATATTGTACATTGTATTTTGATCAACCATTAATAATATTTTTTTCCAAATCTACAATTTGTAACATGGTATCAGAGCTTACCTTACCATTGATTGCTGCCGTCATCGTTGATTGATCCTCTCCACCGTCTTGCCTCCTTGTCTCCTTGATCGCCACATCTTCCCATCGTCGAATCCCTCTTCATCTGATGACTCCGACGCCACCGTCGATCTATTTCTCCTTCTTCTCTTATTCGAACCTAAATTTCTCCTTCGTGCTCTTCGTTTCTTACTTATTTACCACAATTTGTTATTTCACATCAAAGTCATCATCTCCATCGTCGTCATCATCTAAAATCGTAAAATCAGAATCTAATAAATTCGTCTTCCTCTTCTCCTCCTCCTTCCTTTCGATTTTCCCGACTTATTCATTTTCTTTCTATCTTTTCGCGATTACCAATAACAACAAAAACCTACTCAATAAAATCATCATCATAAGCATCCAAACATCTATTCATCTTCATCTTCTTGCTCTTCTTTTCTCGCTTATCCACAACAACTTGATACTCCACATCAAAATCGTCACCACCGTCCTCGTCTTCCGAAACCTCCACCGGCAATTTCTAGATCTCTCAATAGCATCAAAACAACCTTTATTTTTATCCTTCTTTTTCTTGGTCCTTTTTTTTACCGTTGATGTAACTTTATCTTGATCCCTTGATCCCTTGATCTTGATATAATTTCTTCTTAATTCTTTTTTTCTTATTTTCTTGATAGGACCTCTTCTTGATCTTTTGATCATTTTTATTTCTTTGTGGAACTTTTTCTTAATCTTGGCTCAATACTATATAAAGTCTAAGCAACTATTTTTTATGACATCTTCTAGAAATATGATCTTCTTCCTTTTAAACATTTCCAGTAAAAGAGATAGCAGGTTATTCGGTCTATCTTGCAATCCATGAAAGAGACCAAAAGGTATTAGTCCGCCATGCTTGATGTTTTAGATCTGATGTTCTTCTCCGTCGTTTTACAAGTTGTATATTTTGGTTCAAAATGTTATCCAAACTCTCGGTTACCCACCATAAGTTTAAGGGAGGCTGTTAGATTATGAGATATTTGAATATAACTGTATTAGATATTATAAACATTTGCACAATTTTTTGGGATTGAAGTTTCTTACTCTCCTCGTGGTCATAACCAATAGCTTAAATGGTACTATTATACTCCAGAACCTACTCATTCTTATATTCCCGTGAAAGACTGTCACGCCCCGCTTCCCAAAATACGGAATACGAGGGGTTGACAAGACCAGCCATGCTCCTACGATCGAGGAAAGATCCTGCTGTAGTTACACTTCGGCTTTTAGCTTTACGTGGTAATCAGTAATCAATGCACAGGTAATGAGAAATGCAATCACTAAATCAAAACAGGTACAAGAACTAACCAGGTAGAGATCGAGGAAAGATGTCGCTGATCCAGATGTCCGCAGTATCCTCGAGGTACGTCAAATCCTGATCCAAGCTCGACTGGGGTGAAGTCGTAACAAGGTAGCCGTAGGGGAACCTGAATCCACTTCCCCCTCTGAGCATGCATACTCAGGTCGTCAGAGCGACACAATAGCAATAAATAGAAATATATGTGTAACATGTGTAATAATGATGGGTATGAAATAGCAAGCATGAAGTGATGATATGAGCATGAAGGAGCCAGTACAGGTAAAAGATAAAGCAGGTAAATAGTATGGCAGGTATATCGAATCAGTAATCAATGCATTTCACTAAACCTATCAGTCTCTAAGTCTCACTGTCCAGGTCGCTAAACCTATCGTCAGTCCAAGTGTGAGAGTCAACCACTCGTGAGTATCCCCCACCCAAGGATAGGGCCCCAGAGGCAAGGGAACACGGGTCCGAGTCGCTTATAATCAGTAATATCATCCATATAACTCCCAGAATCGCCGTGTATTCCGGCAATGAGACTCCCGAGATTCCGTTGAACTCACACTCAAACTACCCCACACCCCATAGTCTACATCAAACACCAGCCATAAACTCAAATACTAGTCGGTCCATGACAAGTCTACGCGAGAACTGGAAACAGGATCTCCATAAAGTATGTCTCAACTGGTACCCAAGATAAATGGACAGTGTTTGGTGCCTTACCTATGACACTAATATAAATGCTTCCATAATCGTTCCATACTAATTATAGTTACACGTATACATGTCCCATAGACGTCGACAATGCAATAAATTAACTAGGTCCGTTGATTGTGTACAAGTACGTGTCACTTTCATTTATTCATTCACGTTTTAAAACTAACGTACTTGCCACAATCAAACACTAATATCTACCACTGGATAATGTACACGATCACTAGGTTATCAATGTATATGAGCTCTACATGATATGATGAGAATGCAATAATTGTGATATGAATAAAATATCATCAGCCAGTGTCCTACCACTTGCATAATTTACTATAATTCATACACGCAGAATTGAGTAGAACGATGAAAAAGGGGTAAGCAAGATGTTTAATTATCTACCCATAAAAATTGGTTTCGCGTCAATCGGGTTTCAGGTTCGCTAGATATGGCCATTTCAACTTAAGTGTTCACTGCTGGAAATCCAGTTTCCGAACTGGAAGTCCGTATCGTATCACGTTTTACTCCCAGTTGGGAGCATAATTAGGCAACACTATAGTTAAACTAATTGTATATTTTTATGTTATCTTTCCAACGCATTAAACGGATTATCAATAGGATTCCTGTATTAGAAGTTAGGTTATGCACAAGGTGCTGGTGTAAAAGAGGTCACTGCAGAAACTGCAGAACACCACGGCATTCTAGAATACAAATTAAATATCAAATGATGGTGAAACGACACGGGACCAGATTCAGGGGTTATATAACTAAATTATTTACGCGACCATATGGGGTTCCATGCATTTTCAGTTTAAGGAAGGGGTGTACAGGTGTTCCCAAGTCCAGGTACTCAAACGAATGCTGCCCCAGACTGCAGTTCAGGACCGCGAATCGTCTCAGGATTCATCATTACAACTTATCAAAATACAAAGGTGAACTATGGGGTGCTTTAGGTTTATCTCTTGGCTTCGATACGAGCCATAGAACACTAATATCAGATATGTAAATGATTTAGTATGATTTCAACGGTCTGACATGTCCAGGAAAAATTCAGATTTCGTAAGGGTTGTCGGGATGTCATTTCATTGGTGAAGCGATATTAATTTGAAAACCAGTTTCTATAGAGTATTCATTAACGGTAATAGGGTCTAATTTATCTCGGGTTTCGTCATATTTGATTTGGTTTACGCATTAGATCCTGTATTGAACACAGAGGTTTACCAACCGATTACTGGTCGAAAAGGCGATTCAATTATTTGACCTGCACGAAATTAATTCACGGGTTTCTATATGCCGCTAATTATAACATAGAAAGCTTAATTATGTCCCAAACGGTATTATCAAGTTTACCAAGACTTTTTAGTAAAATTTGCTATTGTAATTTTGATATTCTGTATACTTATCGATATGACTAAAGTAGAATGTAAAGCAAGTATGAACTTGCCTTTGGTCGCTTGATATAGAAGCGACGCCGCCTGCGGACTTCATCTCAACACACGAGACGATGTGCTGCTGGACACGGTGCGTGGCGCGAGCGCGATACACGGTGATCTGGTACTGGACGCGGTGGCGATGCGGGCGTGATACGGTAGTGGACGCAGTCCTGGCTCGACATGATACGGCACTGGGCACAGTATGGACTCGGTGCATAGTCCGGGTGCGGCATGGCGCGTGAACTGTATCGGGCACGGTGTAGCACGGGGCTAATATGACGTGCCACGGGGAGTGAGTTCCAACGTGGCACGAGGAGTGGGTACGGGGCGCGACACGTCTGGGCACGCGGTGGCACGGAGGCGGGCATGATGTGGCACGGACATGACACAGCTACGAAGGATGCGTACGGTGTTGCGATGGTGACTGCGTTGATGACTCTGGCGGATATAGGGACCGATGCCACGGCTTGGCCGTCGACAACGGTGACTGGGGCAACGGTGGCGGCGACGGTCATAGGTGTTCGATGAAATTCCATACTCGGCTTGGCTTGGTTTTTGGCTCAGCAGCGGCTAGGGCAATGACGATGGCGACTTTAATGGCGATGAGGGGTCTGTTGAATAGGCGACAGTGGTTCGGAAACGGCGGCGACAGCACGACAACGCTTGGATAGCTAGGGTTTGGCTTGGCTAAGCTCTGCTTGGGGGAGAGGTTGGGAGCCCGGTTCGAGTGCTGTGTGTTGGTGTTGCTGGTAGCGACGGTGATGACTCCGGCGGTGGCGCAGCGGAGCTCGGCTGCGACAAGGTGATAATGACGGTGACGGCACGGTGCAGAGAGAGGATGAGTTGTGGCAGTGAGCTCGAGTGTGGTGGGAATGAGGCTCGGTTGGTCGATGAAGAAGCTCGGTGGAATAGCAATGGGGTTTGGGCTCGACGACAGAGGTAAGGAGATCGTCGGCGGTGGTGGCACGAGGGTTGCCGGTACGGTGGCAGCGAGGAGAGGGAAGGTGATTTGGGAGGAAGAGGGGCACGGTTTGGAGAAGTTGAGGAGGATGAAGACTCTAGTGGCATGGAGGTTGTCATTGGTGTTGGTCATGGCTGAGAGGTTGCCGGTGATGGCTTGCAAACGAGGGTGGACGTGAGTGAGGGTGTGGTGGTGGTGATGGTTTGAGAGGAAAGAGGGGATGTGAGGAGCTCGGGGTGTGGCCAAAGAGGAGAGAAGGTTGAAGGTGGCTTTGTGGTGGTGTCGGTAGGCTTGCCGGTGGCGAGGGGTGAGCTTGATTACGAGAGGAGGAGCTGCCATGGATGGAAGCTCGAGTTCGGCCATGGCGGAAGTTAGAGAGATTGAGAGCTGTTGAGAGAGGAGCGGGTCATGGAGGAGTAGTGCGAGAGATGGGGTCGCGGGGTCAGTTGGTGTGGGTCGTGGACGCGAGAAGCGAGGGAGAGGAACAGGGAAACGAGCAGGAAAGTGAAGTGGAGTGAAGAGGAGAAGAAGAAGGGATGGGGAGCGGGTCGGGTAAGGGAAAGAGTTTGGGTTTGGGGTTCATGGGCCGGGCCTTGGTCTAGGCTCAAGGTAAGTAAAAGGAAATGAAAAAAGGATTAAGTTTTAATTAGGGTCAGTTTAAAATTCAGGTTAGTAAATATAGGAAATTTATAGTAAATTTGCAGGAAAATTTTGGGAAAAAGTATTTGGAAATTTATTTATTAAAGTACAGTAATTATTTATAGGGACTTGGTATTACATTATACCCCACTTATATAAAATTTCGTCATCGAAATTTAAAATAAACGATAGGCTATAAACTAATATGCGAAAAGCGACAAAAACAAATACTATTATATAGTGATTTACATAAAAGCAGCTAGATAAAAAATCATAATCTTATATATATATATATGTATATGTATATGTATATATATGTATATGTATATATATATATATATATATATATATATATGTATATGTATATGTATATAAGAAATAGCGCAGCTAACATAATAATCATAAGTAAGCACATGGCATAACCATTTATAATGATAAATGTTCCCTGATTAAAAATCAGGAAGAGCTTCAGAAGAGGCATCACGTGCTCACACGTGACCAGTGGTCACGTGTTGCCACGTGATGGTTAAGCAGCGGCACAGAGCATATTTGTTCCCTGATTAAAAATCAGGAAAGAGCTTCAGAAGAGGCATCACGTGCTCACACGTGACCAGTAGTTACGTATTGGCACGTGATGGTTAAGCAGCGGCCAGAGAACAGAGCGCAGAAGAAGAAATGCCCATTCAAGGGGTCACGTGCTTACACATGACCAGGGGTCACATGCTCACGTGGCCACACGTGACCAACGGTCACGTGGCCACACGTGACCGGCTTTAAGAGCCTCATTATTTAACAGAATTAAATTCTGAGGATAGATCCTTCAAATCTTTCCAAAATGGAGAAGAATTATTTGAAACCGTTGGATCAAAAATCTAAAGGTGATTAAATATGACCAATTTATGGAAAAATCTTGGACTTGGAAAGATTTCCCTCTAAATCTAACCGAAATAACAAAGATATCTTTGGATTTAAAATCCAATGGTGAATAAAATTCACCTAACAATCTAAAGGCCCAGATTAATGATAAATATAAATCAAATCTCTCAATGAACAAATCAAATCTCTCAATGAGAGATTTACTTAGCAGATTGATTCTTTTCCTTCTCCTATAAATAGGAGCCAAGAAAAGAAGGGAGGAGGACTTTTGGACTTTCGGACCTTTTCTTTTGATACACAGAGAGAGAGATATAGAGCTTTTGATTCTCTGCAAAAGGAAAACCTTAGGTAAGAAAAGAGAGACTTCAAAAGAGAATTTAATTCTCAAAAGAGTTTAACTCTTATATAAAGAAAAGAACTTAGTTCTTTCTCTGGATGAGGATCTGCAAAGTGCACATCTACCCATGAATTGAGAATTTAATTCTCATTGGGTTGAGATCCTGCCATGCAGATCTAAAATATAGAGGAGGAACTGAGTTTTGAGAATTTAATTCTCACAGAATTATAGGAATTTAATTCCTTTGAGATAAAATTAGGTTTAACCCTATGTTATAGGAATTTAATTCCTTCAAAATGGACAGAACCAGGGTTGAACCCTAATTGAGAACTTAATTCTCTCAAACTCACAGGAATTTAATTCCCTTGAAGAAAAAAAGAATTAGGGTTTCACCCTATACCAGAATTTAATTCTTTACAGAAAAGAAATTAGGGTTTAACCCTATTTAAAATATAATTCTTCAGAAGAAAACAGGAATTTAATTCCTTTAAAGTTTATTGCTAGGGTTTGACCCTATGAAGAATTTAATTCTTAAAAGATGAACGGATCTTTAAAACATGCAAAGAACCAGAGTCACGTGCTACCACGTGACCCCTATAAAGATCCACAGAAAAGAGCTTTGAGGCAACGCCTCACGTGCCCCACGTGACCCCTGAAGGACACAAAGAAAAAGCAAAAGAAACAGAAGCTATGGGCGCCCTCACGTGCTACCACGTGACCCCTTGGCTGAAGCTCTAACAGACAAACAATTAAATTCCCATCACGTGACAGTACGTGATGCTCCAAAGTATTCAATACTTTTGGCAGAACAAAGAGAAGCAGGGCGCTCTCACGTGCTACCACGTGACCCCTCTTGCCTTATTGTTTAACACTAAATTGAAACCTCTGTATCCAGTGTTTAACACTGGTTCGCCTTAGTGTTTAACACTAATTGAGAAACTCTATTTGCAGTGTTTAACACTGAATTTCTTAGTGTTTAACACTGAATTAAAATCTCTATTTCCAGTGTTTAACACTGATTTGCTTTAGTGTTTGACACTAATTTGAAAGCCCTGTTGCGAGTGTTCAACACTGATTATCTTTTAGTGTTTAACACTAACTTGTTAATCTTATTCCCAGTGTTCAACACTGTTGGTCTCTAATGTTTAACACCTGCTTTAGTCCAATTGGCTAAGTTTCCAAAGGCAAAGCCTCTCCTTCAATGAACCAACAGAGGGCCAATATCCCAAACATGATTGGACTTAGCCCAAGCTGGCCATAAGTCCTCAATTCAAACTTAACTGGGACAATGGGCTCATAATATAATAATTGATCTTAGTTTCCAAATTGGACTACAGATCACTTAATCTACCTAGGTTTAAGGGTACATCTCCTCACTCCTTTGATACCTGACGTTGTAATTCCTCAACGTCTTCAAAGAGGTAACGGATCCCGATGACCACACATTGATACGGACTGTGGGGTCTTTAAACTCATGGACTATGAGGTCCTTAACCTTGACCGTAATGTCTTAAAACTAACGCCGGACTGTGGGGTCCTTAAACCCCCGGACTATGACGTCCTTAACCTTGACTGGAATGTCTTAAAACTAACAATGGACTATGACGTCCTTAACCTTGACCGTGATGTCTTAAAACTAACATCGGACTGTGGAGTCCTTAAATCCACGGACTACGACGTCCTTAACCTTGACCGCAATGTCTTAAAACTAACACTGGACCGTAATGTCCTTAAACTACCTATTGACCGCAATGTCACTAAACTGAACAACAGGGCTCCCCTAATCGCTCTCTTGTCAGATCTAAACGATCCCGTTAAGTTGATCTTAGTCTAAAACTAGACTGACGTATCCTTAACAAACGTTTAAGTCATCTTAGTCTCAAATGAGACCAACGTATCGTTAAACCCAAACCCCCAAACCCAAATCTAAGATAATACGGATTTGGACTAGTCCACGCCCTACGGGCGACGACATAACTCAGTCTCCATATACAATCCACGGGCAACCAAACACAAATCAAACACACACGACACAAAGTGACCATCTGGAGAAGGAGAAAGTGGTTACCGCAATGCGGTAGTGTAATTAACTGCAGGGGCTTGCGCCTGCAGGGAAGAGCGTCCCCACAATCAAAAACCCCTCAAGCGAGGGGGAATCTTACGAAGTCTGCTACATCGGACGCATCCGTTTAAACCTTCGATACATGGTGCCATAAATCAACTTGGCATCTTCGGAGAGGTAGACGGATAGCACCAATTAGCATCTGCCCCGAATTTCAGGCAAGACGTCAGTCTTGGCCGTCTTTCGGAGGGGAACAGATTCTGGCATGCCCGGTGGGACCTTTTCCTCTTTCCACTCCACACTTCGTGTGTCATGATTCGCGAACCAACCGCGGTTTGCTAATGGTTGCCCTTGGGTCTCGAAGTACTAAGATTTGGCGTTTCGTTTGCTGTAGAAAGCAAAAGGATCAATGGCTGGCAACTGCTCGAACTGCTCCAACTGCAAATGCAACCGACGCTCCGCCTCACCTGAAGGTGTAGCCTATGGACCGCAGGCTGCTTCCCTGTTTACTATGCCCGTGGAGCAGATTACTCAAGCCACCACAAGGCTGTTTTTCGGGACCATGCTCCCGCCAGCGAGCTTCACCATCCCTGTACCCGTATCCGAAGCTTCAAAGAAGTCGGTCTTCGATCGACTTGCTACTACCACGGCCCCTCTCAACGGGTCGTCCAATTCCAACTCCTCGGTCTTCACCAGGCTGAACTCGAGCTCTAAAGGGCCTACCAAGAAGCCCATAATGCCTGAAGTGTCCATCCCAAGGAAGACAGCTGCTCCCGAAGTCGTCAAGTAGGCTTCTCCTCCCAGAGGGTCGGTCTTCGCGAGACTGACTACCCCCATTCCCGCTCCCGCTCAGAAATCTGTTTCTGATCGGATGGACACAGCTTCTCAACGAACGTCAGTCTTCAAGAGGCTGACATCGGCAGCAGCCCCTCCCCAGAACAGGGGGCAAGATGAAGCCGTCGCTGAATCAATCCCAACAACCCGTCATGCCCGACGTCGCCACTGGCGCTGGATAAGGAAGACTGGGGGCAACTCCCCCTCCGGGCTAACTCCACCAGCTCCAACGGTGGAAATTGAGGCTGCTGTTCCAACCGGGAACAGCTTTGAGCTGCTAAACAGGGTACGCAGAAATTCGCCAACTGCGGTTCTCAAAAGACCCCCTCCACCTGCGGAGAATGTTATAGAAACAAAGCCGGAGCAGCCCCCTCAACGGCTATCCTCCAAAATTTATAAGGTCTGGCGACGGGTTCAGGACTCGGTAATCATTCAAGATCACTCTTGCCGGCAGAAGAGGGCGAAGGTTCGGGAAGAAAAGAACCGTCATGTCAAACAACAAAGGGTGACAACCGCTTGGATGCCCGCTGCGACGGCTCCCTCCACGTCGACCACTCAAAAGAGAAGAAGGCCGGAGAAGGTCCCCACTCCTGCAGCAAATGTCAAGGACAATAAGCCTAAACGCCCTAAGTCTGGGGGCATGATGGTGCATACGGTATACATGGCGTCGGGAAAAGAGGACAGCCGTGCATTCACGGGACATAGACCGCTTACACAGTCAGTGACCAAAGCTCAGGAGCAACAGCAGAAGCTCCAAGAAATGATGAACGCGATGGCCACACTCACTGGGCCGAAATAAAGCCCCGAAGCGTCCTCGGATCAACGTCAGGAGCAAGAAACTGACGCTGAATTCCTTCGTAGGATACTTGAGACGAAGGACAAAGAGGCTGCGAAACAAGCAGCTAATATACAATGAATGGCCCTTCTGTTTCAGGATATGGTGGGTATGATGATCTAACAAGATCCTCCTGCTGAAGATCCTCCGATCGTCCTTGGAGATGACAGGGGAGAAATGTCAAATCCTCCACCGGCTCTGTCAACAGCCAAGGAGGAGACAATCTCCAAAGCAGACCTAGACGAATATATAGCTCAGCAGATACGGGTTCATCAGGCGACTGAGGCAGCTGGTCAAGTTGTCAGAACAGGGCGACCATATCCGAGCTGGTATGACCAGATCAAGTACCCGCTGGGCTATACAATATCGAAATTTCATGTCTACAAGGGGACGGGCAATCCCCACCAGCATGTTGCACAGTTCAGGGCGCTTTGCGGAAACACCGGCGGTGATGATAAATTGTTGCTTCGCCAGTTCGTCGATAGCTTGTCAGAAACGGCGTTCGAGTGGTACTCTGAACTCCCGAATGACTCCGTCAAAACATTTACGGAGATGGAGCTGCTATTTACACAGCGATTCGCGAGCGCCAGCGAACGCACTCTAATAACGGCATTGATTAATGCCAGGGTGAAACCAGGCGAGACGTGGGTCCAGTACACTATACGCTGGCAAAACTTGTGGTCGAAATGCGAACAACGCATTGAGGAAGCGCCCGCGATGGGCATGTTCGTGGGTACCCTAGATCCTTATGCAACTATCTTACAGTTCATGATGTTCTTTAAGCCAACCACGTTCCAGGCTTTGATCGACAAGTTGGCCCAGATGGACCAGATGGGTCACAGACCGTCTCCCCCGAAGCCGAAACCTTGGAAAGACAAGGGTATAGGGAAAGCAACCTTCGTTGCGAACGCTCAGCAGCAACCCAGTGCCCCAAAGCTAGCGGATCAACTGGAAGAAAGACGGCGGTATTATAATGAGAAAATGAAGCGCCCCTACTCATTCCCGCGGGATAAGACGAAGAGGCTATTCGAGCTGGCACTACGCAACAGGCTTATCAACTTGCCAAACCCAAGGCGACCGCCGCAACCCAGTGAGGTGAATAACCCCAACTACTGCCCTTACCATCAAACGGTAAGCCATCCGATTGAGGATTGCTTCGTCTTCAAATGATGGATTGAAGATCAATACCTACAGGGCAAGTTTGCGCTGTCCGAGAAGTGGAAGGTGAACCCGCCACAACCTCACACTCCTAAGAAGACGGACACACCGGGGGCAACTTGTTCTTTCATTGAAGAAGCTCCATGGGAAATCGTGCTTTCAGCAAAAACCAAAAGAATGCTGAATGAGCTCCAGACATGCCCGGCAGTCAGGTGGAAGAACCCGCTGGAACCCCAGATCATTGAAGGGATGCTGAAGCCGCACCCAACTCCGAAGATCAGTGGTGACGGCCCGAGCACTCACAACCAGCCGTCGAAATCTTCAAAGAAAAAGAAGAAGAAATCTAAGAAGCCCGTGAAGCCTGGCAACAAGCGCACGGACTTACAAAAGCAGATTGACGTGCTGGAGGAATATAACCAGAAAGCACGGACTCCCATCACACTCCAAGAGTTCCTCAACCACGTCTTTCAAGAGGAAGATGAGGGGAAGAGTTCGTCGAATGAATCCGAGGGATACATGGCGAGCTGTAATGTGATATCCCACTCATTTACCGACGATGAAAAAACTCCTGGCACTAAGAAACTGGGGGTAGAGCCTAAACCGGAGCTTGTGTGGCCGACAGACGAAATGATCGACGCCTTTCTAGAAGAAATTCGTTTGAAAAGTAAAGCCGACCAGGAGCGTGAGATAGCCGCATCAGAAGGAGCCAAACGCAGGCGACTAAACGAAAGAGTCGAAGCACTCCCGCCAGATCGAAAGACACCCGACGCGGATAAAAACATATTCAGGACGAGGAAAAGGTTTGCCAAAGCCATGCCAATGGGAATGAAACTACCACCCTCGGAAGAAAACACGCTTGATGGGGCGGAGAGGCACCCTAATTACTGCTCATATCATCGGAAGATTTCACACCCCACTGAGGAGTGCGACGCTTTTAAAACATGGTGGCTGGGATATGTTGCTCATCGGCAACATTTTAAGCGAATGAAACACAGAACTCGTCGGGAGCAGAGAAGTACGGCCGAAAGACACAAAGGAACTACCGATAATTGTTACACGGTCAACGCCGGGAGATCGCAAGTGCTTCACCTTCAAGAACTGGGTCGAAGACCAATACCAGCAAAGCAGATTTGCTCTATCCGACAGCTGGAGGGTAACGCCACCACAAAAGCATGAACCCAAAGCCACAAGAGCAGAACCAGATCCACATCAGTCTTAGAAGCGAGCTCGTACCTGTCGTATGATAACGGTATCAAAAGAAGAGCCCGAGAATATGGATGACCTTCCCTGGTGCTTCGAAAACAGCGATGACGAGGTAATCTCGGAATTTCCACCAGCGCCGAAAGAGCTGGAAGATGGCATACATACTACTGCAGATAACCTCAAGAAGATTGAGTTGGGGACGGCGAACGACCCGTGACCAACATTCGTCAGCGAGTTGCTATCTGAAGAAAGGGTGGCTGCGTTAAAAGACGTGCTTATGCAGCATAGAGATTGCTTCGCATGGAACTATTCCGAAATGCCAGGACTGGATCCAGAAATAGCTGTCCATAAATTGGCAATATCCCCGGATATCAAGCCAGTCAAACAAGCGCCGAGAAGAATGCGGCTCGATCTTGAGATGAGCATCAACGCCGAAGTCAAGAAGCTGATCGATTCTGGGTTTATCCAAGAAGTTCAATATCCTGACTGGATCGCCAACATCGTCCCAGTAATGAAGAAAAATAGGACAGTGCGCATATGTGTGGACTTCCGGGATCTCAATAAAACTTGCCCGAAGGACGATTTTCCAGTACCAGTCATGAGTTGATGATAAACAACACGTCCACTCACGAGGTCTTCTCTTTCATGGACGGCTCATCAGGATATAATCAGATAAAGATGCACCCCAAAGACCAGAAGCACACCGCTTTCCGGACTCCTCTGGGTATATTTTGCTACAAAGTGATGCCCTTCGGTCTAAAGAACGCCGGTGCCACCTATCAGAGGGCCATGACAAAGATCTTCGATGACCTCATACACGAAATCGTCGAATGCTATATCGATGACCTCGTGGTCAAGAGCATGTCATACGAAGAGCATCTAGAGCATCTGAAAACCGTATTTCAACGCCTTCGGCAATACAACTTGAAGATGAACTCTCTCAAATGCGCATTCGGGGTATCCTCAGGCAAGTTCATAGGGTTCATCGTCCGGCACCGGGGTATCGAGATAGATCCGTCAAAGATCAAGGCGATCATGGAAATGCCACCGCCAAGGACTCTTAAACAATTGCGGTCTCTCTAAGGGAACCTCGCGTACATCCGGCGATTTATAGCCAACCTTTCAGGCAAGTGCTGCCCTTACAATCACCTGATGAAAAAGAGAACCCCGTTCGTCTGGGATCACAAATGCCAAGGCGCACTGGACGAGATCAAGCAGTACCAGCAAAACCCGCCGGTGTTAGCTTCCCCGGTCAAGGGAAAGCCCCTCATTCTTTATACAACCGCCCTCGAAGGTTCCTTAGGTGCATTATGGGCGCAAGAGAACGACCAAAGAAAGAAGAGAGCGCTCTACTATTTAAGTCGAGTTCTTCTGGGGGCAGAGAGCAACTATTCCCCCATCGAAAAGCACTGCATGGCGCTGATCTTTGCGATAACGAAGCTCAGGCACTATGCGTTGACGCATGAAGTCCGTCTCATATCGAAGGTGGATCCCCTCAAATATCTGATGTCGAAGGCCATATTGACAGGGAGACTCGCTAAATGGGCCCTACTCTTGATGGAGTTCTCGATAACCTATCAGCCTCTCAAGGCAGTGAAAGGCCAGGCCATTGCCGACTTCCTCGCTGAACATCTGATACCTGCCGATTCTCCTCTGAATTGCGATCTGCCAGACGAACATGCGTTTAACGCGATCGACAGTGGTGATACCCGATGGGAGCTTTATTTTGATGGAGCGTCTTCCATGAAGAAGCGCAAACAAAACACACCTATGATCAAATCGGGGGTAGGTCTCATCTTCGTAACTCCACATGGGGGGATAATGCGCTTTGCGTTCTCCTTGACAGAGCCGAGGACGAACAACGAAACCGAATACGAAGTTTTGATAGCAGGTCTCGAGATCGCCATCAACATGGGAATTGAGAACCTCCTCATATACGGAGATTCCCAGCTGGTCGTCAGTCAAGTAAATGGCGACTACCAAACATGCAAACCGGAGTTGGTGAAGTATGGCGAGAGAGTACAGCAACTACTAACTCAAATCCCCTCCTACACCTTGGAAAGCATACCGCGTGCCGAAAATAGCAAAGCGGACGCTTTAGCCAAGCTCGCTAAAGAACTGGCTGATGAGAACCTCGATGACGTCAAAATCGTGGCACAAAGCCGTCGGGTACTCGCACCGGCAGAAATATCTCCGGAATCGTCCGAGGAAAAGGAAGCAATTGAGCAAACGGCCTTGCAAATAAATGGCCAAGAGAAGGTTGAAGATTGGAGAGAAGTCTTCATAGACTACTTCAAATCCCGTCGAACGCCCGAAGATGCGTCCTCAAGACATCAGCTTGTGAAACGAGCTCTGTCCTTCGCCTTCATCAATAATACTCTGTACAAGAGGTCATTTAACTCTCTGTGGTTGAGATGCCTGGGACCTGACGAAGCGAAAAGAGTCGTTCAGGAAGTTCACGACGGACTCTGCGGTTCTCACCAAGCAGGCCCAAAGATGAAGCTGAAGATCAAACGAATGGGTTATTATTGGCCCACAATGATCCAAGACTGCCTCGAGTATGTGAAGCAATGCCACTCGAGCCAGATCCATGGGGACTTTATCCATCAGCATCCAAATCCTCTACATCCAACGGTGGCTAGCTGGCCGTTCGAAATGTGAGGAACTGACATAGTCGGCCCTATCGAACCAGCATCATCCAGAGGACATCGTTTCATCCTGGCGACGACCGATTACTTCTCCAAGTGGGCAGAAGTAGTACTGTTGAGGGAAGTGAAGACAGAGAATATCCTCCACTTCTTCAAGACGCACGTCATTTATCGGTTTGGAACTCCGAAACGGATCATCTCCGATAACGAGCCAGCCTAAAGAAGCCACAAGATTAGTCGCTTCGAGCAGCAATACAACATAGACTGGAGATATTCTTCAATTTATAATCCACGAGCTAACGGACTAGCTGAGGCTTTCAACAAAACCTTGACAAAGATCGTGAAGAAGACGGTGTCCCGAAACAAAAAGGACTGGCACGAGAGACTGCAAGAAGCTCTTTGGGCGTATCGAACTACGTTCAAGACGGCCACGAACACAACGCCATACGCGTTGGTATTCAGTACGGAAGCAGTACTCCCCCTTGAAATAGAGATACCTTCTCTATGAGTGGCAGTCCACTACGAGCTGACGGACGAAGAAAATGCCCACCTTCGGCTTGAGGAGCTTGACGCCCTTGATGAAACCCGGCTCATAGCACAACAAAATCTGGAGGCTTACAAAGCAAAGATGATGCGCTCATACGAAAGATTGACCAGACCAAGGACATTCCGCCAAGGCGAACTGGTGCTAGTGGTCAAAAGACCTATGATCCCCAATCGCGCCAAGCGGGGAAAATTCGAGCCGAACTATGAAGGCCCGTACATAATAGACAAGGTCTACCAGGGTGGAGCGTATCTGCTCATGGATATGCACGGTGAGAGACCTTTCAAACCAATAAACGGTCGCTCCTAAAGAAATACTACGCTTAACGGGTTAAGGCCTAGGTCAATGATAGATGACGACGACTATGTCCGCTCGCTATCTTCCTAAGCCCGAACTCTAAGTAGTAACCGGCCTTCTTCAACAACGGACCGAAACGTCCTTAAACTAATTACGGACCGAAATGTCCTTAAACTAACAACGGACCGAAACGTCCCTAAACTAACAACGGACCGAAACGTCCTTAAACTAATAACGGACCGAAACGTCCTTAAACTAACAATGGACCACTATGTCCTAAAACTGGCTGTTGACCGAGATGTCGATAAACTACGGTGGATTGCAGCATCTCAAAGCCGATATAAAAAAATATATATAAATAAAAAATGGTATGTCCATAAGCAAAATGGGCACGGATGAAAACCCGAAAGGGCTCCGTGAGTAAAAACAGCAGGGCTACCGGCGAGTGTTTGTGAAAACCCGAAAGGGTGCAACCTCGTTAAAGGACACTTGTAGGGTCCTCACGACCTTGTAAGGAGAAACCACCCGCGTGAGATCCTTACGACTCACAAGGGAGCAACACACTTAGGAGTCCTCATGATTCCTAAGGAGAAATTACACTTGCGAGATCCTCACGACTCGTAAGGAGAACTCTCTTATGGGACCCTCACGGCTCATAAGACTTGAAAGTCTTAAGTTACAGAAACCTGAACCCGTTCTTAAGCAACCCCCACAAACTTCGATATTGCCCTAGAAGTGGTTCAATACTGACCTCTGTATACAATCCACGGGCGCGAATAAACATTTCCCTAACAAAGTCCCATCCGTGACTGGGGATATGATTGCACGGTGAACAACCCTTGTGAGTCCTCTCGACTTATAAGGAGAAAACCCTTTTGTAAGATCCTTACGACTTACAAGAGAACATGCACTTAGGAATCCTCACGATTCCCAAGGAGAAAACACACCTGCAAGACCCTCACGACTTGTAGGGAGAAATGCCTTTGTGAGACCCTTACGGCTCATGAAATCAAAAGCCTTAGTCGACAGGACCCTTAACCCTGTTTACTAAGCCACTTTTGTTCAACATCGATAGAGGCAAATGATGATTCGCTCCTGGCAACATCCCAGTTGTAGCGGTGTTGATGCCGAAATCGGTGTCTAAAATCCAAGCTTGCGGCGAAAAGGCTAGCGAGCCACACATGCATACGAAATAGCCAAAATGATGGGGCAACTTGCAATAAAAAGCAGCAAGTAAAAATGTATGCATGAAAAATAGCCGAAATGATGGGGCAACTCACAATAAAAAAGCAGCGAGTAAAAATAAAATAAATAGCCGAAATGATTGGGCACCGCGAAAAAAATAGCCGAAATGATGGGGCAATCGCGACCTTCGCGATATGAAAGCTGAAATGATAGAGCATCACGGAAAAAGAAATAAAATAAAAATGAAATTTACGCCCTATAGGTGATGTTACATCTATCCCTGTATACAATCCAGGGGCGCAAACAAAGAAGGGATCATACTTCTCCCTCAGGTTTCATCATAAGAAGAAGCCAAATCTCGACGGGCCACAAGTGACCTAGAGGTCGTCTCAACACTCGTCTCGTCACAACGGACACGACCTCGAACAAAGCGGAACAGCGGCAGCTCCCAGTTCTATGACTCGGCGCTGTACAGATCACCGATAATCAAATCCCAACCCCGTAAAAGGTGGATATAATCAACAAAATTCCTGGTCACGTGGAACGCGGATAACATCACTCTTTGACCCCGTGTGAAACGCCCAGAGCGGAGCCTGGTCCTCGCAGAACACGGCAGTGAACCCGTGGGAAGCATCCAGAGCAAAATTCCTGGTCACGTGGAACACGGATAACGTCACTCTTTGACCCCACGGAAAACGTCCAAAGCGGAGCCTGGTCCTCACAGAACACGGCAGTGAACCCGTGGGAAGCATCCAGAGCAAAATTCCTGGTCACGTGGAATGCGGATAACGTCACTCTTCGACCCCGTGGGAAGCATCCAGAGCAAAATTCCTGGTCACGTGGAACGCGGATAACGTCACTCTTTGACCCCGTGGAAAACGTCCAGAGCGAAGCCTGGTCCTCGCTGAACACGGCAGTGAACCCGAGTGAAGCATCTAGAGCAAAATTCCTGGTCACGTGGAACGTGGATAACGTCACTCTTTGACCCCATGGAAAACGTCCAGAGCGGAGCCTGGTCCTCGCAGAGCACGGCAGTGAACCCATGTGAAGCATCCAGAGCGGAGCCTAGTCCTCGCCGAACACGGCAGTGAACCCGTGTGAAGCATCTAGAGCAAAATTCCTGGCTATGTGGAGCGCGGATTATGTCACTTCTGACCCTGTGGAGAACGTCCAGAGCGGATCCTGGTCCTCGCAGAGCACGGCAGTGAACCTATATGAAGTATCCAGAGCGGAGCCTAGTCCTCGTCGAACGCGGCAGTGAACCTGTGTGAAGCATCTAGTGCAAAATTCCTGGTCACGTGGAACGCGGATAACGTCACTCTTTGACCCCGTGGAAAACGTCCAGAGTGGAGCCTGGTCCTCGCAGAACACGGCAGTGAACCCGTGGGAAGCATCCAGAGTAAAATTCCTGGTCACGTGGAACGCAGATAACGTTACTCTTTGACCCCGTGGAAAACGTCTAGAGCGGAGCCTGGTCCTCGCAGAACACGGCAGTGAACCCGTGGGAAGCATCCAGAGCAAAATTCCTGGTCACGTGGAACGCGGATAACATCACTCTTTGACCCCGTGGAAAACGTCCAGAGCGGATCCTGGTCCTCGCAGAGCACGGCAGTGAACCCGTGTGAAGCATCCAGAGCGGAGCCTGGTCCTCGCAGAATACGGCAGTGAACCCATGGAAAGCATCCAGAGCAAAATTCCTGGTTACGTCGAACGTGGATAACGTCATTCTTTGACCCCGTGGAAAACGTCCAGAGCGGATCCTGGTCCTCGCAGAGCACGGCAGTGAACCCGTGTGAAGCATCCAGAGCGGAGCCTGGTCCTCGCAGAACACTGCAGTGAACCCGTGGAAAGCATCCAGAGCAAAATTCCTGGTCACGTGGAACGCGGATTATGTCACTCTTTGACCCCGTGGAAAACGTCCAGAGCGGATCCTGGTCCTCGCAGAGCACGGCAGTGAACCCGTGTGAAGCATCCAGAGCGGAGCATAGTCCTCGCCGAACACGGCAGTGAACCCGTGTGAAGCATCTAGTGCAAAATTCCTGGTCACGTGGAACGCGGATAACGTCACTCTTTGACCCCGCGGAAAACGCCCAGAGCGGAGCCTGGTCCTCGCAGAGCACGGCAGTGAACCCGTGTGAAGCATCCAGAGCAAACATTGGACTGTGGAGTCCTTAAAATCCACGGACTATGATGTCCTTAACCTCGACCGTAATGTCTTAAAACTAACAATCAACCATGATGATTCTAGACTGATTTTACCTTGGTTAAAGGGTACATCTCTTCACTCCTTTGATATTTGGCGTTGTAATTCCTCAACGTCTTCAAAGAGGTGACGGGTCCCTGTAACCACACGTTTCGTGGACTGTGGAGTCCTTAAATCCACGGACTATAAGGTCCTTAACCTTGACCGAGATGTCTTAAAACTAACATCGGACTGTGGAGTCCTTAAATCCACGGACTATGACATCCTTAACCTTGACCGAGATGTCTTAAAACTAACATCGGACTGTGGAGTCCTTAAATCCACGGACTATGACGTCCTTAACCTTGACCGAGATGTCTTAAAACTAACATCGGACTGTGGAGTCCTTAAATCCACGGACTATGAGGTCCTTAACCTTGACCGAGATGTCTTAAAAATAACATCGGACTGTGGAGTCCTTAAATCCACGGACTATGACGTCCTTAACCTTGACCGAGATGTCTTAAAACTAACATCGGACTGTGGAGTCCTTAAATCCACGGACTATGACGTCCTTAACCTTGACCGAGATGTCTTAAAACAAACATCGGACTGTGGAGTCCTTAAATCCACGGACTATGACGTCCTTAATCTTGATCGTGATGTCTTAAAACTAACATCGGACTGTGGAGTCCTTAAATCCACGGACTATGACGTCCTTAACCTTGATCGGGATGTCTTAAAACTAACGCCGGAATGTGGGGTCCTTAAATCCATGGACTATGAGGTCCTTAACCTTGACCGTGATGTCTTAAAACTAACGTCGGACTGTGGAGTCCTTAAATCCACGGACTATGACGTCCTTAACCTTGACCGTGATGTCTTAAAACTAACATCGGACTGTGGAGTCCTTAAATCCATGGACTATGACGTCCTTAACCTTGACCGTGATGTCTTAAAACTAACGTTGGACTGTGGAGTCCTTAAACCCATGGACTATGATGTCCTTAACCTTGACCGCGATGTCTTTAAACACGGTACCTTGGAAAACATCCCAAAGCAACCCTGACCCCGTGAAATACGGATAAGGGTGACCGCACCCAGCACTTGCGGGTCCTCACGACCTGCAAGGAAGAAAACTCTCTTGTGAGATCCTTACGACTCCCAAGGGAAAACCCGCTTAAGAATCCTCACGATTCTTAAGAAGAACTTATACCTACGGGATCCTATCGACCTGTAGGGAGAAAAACTCTTTATGAGACCCTCGCGGCTTATAAAGCTCAAAAGTCTTAGGAGGAAGATCTTAACCCTGAATCCTAAGCCATCGCTGCCCTGCAAGGAGACCTAGATAAATTGTCCGCAGAACATATTCAATAAAAAGAGACACACCATTGAGAAGAGAAAAATATGTCTTTATTCATAAACCAAAATGAATACAAAGTACAATTCATGAAAGAACAAAAGGGAGATACTCTCATTCAGGAGTGTGTACAAAAAGCAAGGAAAAGATACAAGTTTTTCAAGCCGGCGGGCGATTTAGCAATTTTGCTAGCTCATTCTGCTTTTGCTAGGCCATAGCTTCATGATTCAGGATCGCCAGAAGACGAGCCTCCGCCTGAGCCTGCTGGGCTTGATACAAGGTGAGCCGGCCTTCGAGCTCTTTCTCAGTGACCTTGTGATCCTCGACCCTTTCGCGAGTGAACACGACAGCTTTATCAAGAGCCACCTGTTTCCTGATTTAAAATCAGGAAAGCCTACGGAAGAGGCTTCAGAAAAGGGCCACGTGCTCACACGTGACCAGCAGTCACGTGTTGGCACGTGACATCTAAAAGCATCGGCAAGGAAGATTCAGTTTCCCGACTACATCAAAGAAAAGGGCTTCAGAAAGGGTCACGTGCTCCCACGTGACCTGGGTCACGTGTTGGCACGTAACATTTAAAAGCGGCTTCAAAGGCAAACCGGTTCCCTAATCAAATCAAGGAAAAAGGCTTCAGAAGAGGTCATGTGCTCCCACGTGACCAGCGTCACGTGTTGGCACGTGACACTCAAAAGCAGCAGACTCAATTCCCAGATCAAATCAAGAAAAAGGGCTCCAGACGAGGGTCACGTGCTCACACGTGACCAGAGGTCATGTGGTGGCACGTGACAGCTAAGCAGCGACCAGAAAGCAGAGCGCAGAAAGAAAGAAGAGGGCTCGTTCCAAGGAGGTCACGTGCCCACACGTGACCAAGGGTCACGTGGCCACACGTGACCAGCTTTCAAAGCCTATCTGTTAACAGAATTAAATTCTGAGAAAATACCTCTTAAATCTTTCCAAAGCAACCGATTGAATTAAAGATTTAAAGGTGATTAAATATCATCTATCTATGGGAAAATCTCGAATTTGGGAAGATTTCCTCGTAAAATCTAACCGAAATAACAAAGGAGAATCTCTGGATTTAAAATCCAATGGTGAATAAAATTCACCTAATAATCCAAAGGTCCAAAACGAATTATGGATACAAATCAAATCTCTCAATGAAAGATTCATCAAAAACTAATTGACTCGGCTACTTCTCCTATAAGTAGGAGCCAAGAGACACACAAAAGGAGGATATATATGCAGAGGGAAGAAAAGAGAGAGAGCCTTGATACTTTAGAGGAATTTGGATCTTCTGCAAAAGAAAACCCTAGGTAAGAAAAGGAGGGTTTCATTGAAAGAAAAGAGAATTTAATTCTCAACAGAGTTTAACTCTGATATAAAACAGAAGAACATATTTCTTCTCTCTTTGATGGAGGATCTGTAAAGTGCACATCTCCCCTTGAGTTGAGAATTTAATTCTCAATGGGTTGAGATCCTGCCATGCAGATCCAAAGCATAGAGAGGGAATGGAAGCACGAGAATTTAATTCTCACAGAACTATAGGAATTTAATTCCTTCAAAATAAAATTAGGGTTTGACCCTGTGTTATGGGAATTTAATTCCTTCAGAATGAAAAGAATCAGGGTTTAACCCTAGTTAAGAACTTAGTTCTGTTAAAACAACAAGAATTTAATTCCCTTAATCTTATTCCCCAGAATAACTCTCTAACAGAGAGTGGGGGTTTAATTCCTTAAAGCTTTTATTAGGGTTTAACCCTATTCAGTTCTTCACATATATGAGGAATTTAATTCCTACAGAAAATTCAGAGTTCAACTCTTCAAAAGGAATTAGGAATTTAATTCCTCTGAAATTATTGTTAGGGTTCAACCCTACGAGGAATTTAATTCCTAAAAGGGATTAACAGATCTTCTAAACAACTACAGAAAAGCAGGGTCACGTGTCACCATGTGACCCCCCCAAAAGATCTACAGAAAGCCCTTTGAGGCGGTGCCTCACGTGACCCACGTGACCCTTGGCAGAGGCTTTAACATACTCTATTCAAACACCCGTCACGTGATGACACGTGATGCTCCAAAAGATGCGATCTTCTCAGCAGAACAAACGAAGGGAGGGCGCTCTTACGTGCTACCACGTGACCCCTCCTGCCTCAGCGTCTAACGCTAAATTGGAACCCCTGAATTTAGTGTTAAAACGTTGTTTGGCCTTAGTGTTCAACACTAAGCAAAGAACTTTATTTGCAGTGTTCAACACTGATTACCTTAGTGTTCAACACTAATTTGGGATTTCTGTTGCCAGTGCTTAACACTGGTCTGTTTTAGTGTTTAACACTAATTTGAAGGCCTTGTTGCTGGTGTTGACACCAACTATCTTCCAGTGTTAAACACTGACTTATCAACCTCATTCTCAGTGTTCAACACTGATGGGTCTTTAGTGTTTAACACTAGGCATTAGCCCAATTGGCTAAATGGCCAGAGGCAAAGCCTCTCCTTCAAGGGACCAACAGGAGGGCCGATGTCCCAGACATGATTGGACTTAGCCCAAGCTGGCCATAAGTCCTCAATTCGTAATTAACTGGGCTAATGGGCTCATAACATAATTAATTGGTCTTGATCCCAAATTGGGCCAAAAACTATTTAATCCACTCCGGTTCCAGGGTACATCTCTTCACTCCTTTGATACTTGGCGTTGTAATCCCTCAACGTCTTCAAAGAGGTGACGGGTCCCGATGACCACACATTGATATGGACTGTGGGGTCCTTAAACCCATGGACTACGACGTCCTTAACCTTGACCGAGATGTCTTAAAACTAACAATGGACTGTGGGGTCCTTAAACCCATGGACTTATGCGTCCTTAAACTACCAATGGACCACCATGTCCCTAAACTAGAACTTGGACCACCATGTCCCTAAACTGGAACTTGGACCACCACGTCTCTAAACTGGAACTTGGACCACCATGTCCCTAAACTGGCAATGGACCACTACGTCCCTAAACTGGAGATGGACCACCATGTCCCTAAACTGGATCAATAGAGCCCAAACGCTCTTTTGTCGGATCTAAACGATCCCGTTAAGTCGATCTTAGTCCCAAACTGGACTAACGTATCCTTAACAACCGTTTAAGTTGATCTTAGCCTCAAATATGGCTAACGTATCCTTAAACCTTCAAACAGACTGGACTATGAATCCCTCCAATCAACTTTGGTTCAAGGGTACATCTCGGAACTCCTTTGACACCTGTCGTTGTAATCCTTCAACGCCGTCAGAGAGGTAACGGGTCCCGACGGCCATACATGCAATGGACCACTGTGTCCCTAAACTGGAACAATAGAGCCCCCTAAATGCTCTTTTGTCGGATCTAAACGATCCCGTTAAGTTGATTTTAGTCTCAAGTTAGACTAACGTATCCTTAACAGACGTTTGAGTTGATCTTAGCCTCAAATATGGCTAACGTATCCTCAAACCAAACCCCCAAACCCAAATCTAAGATAATACGGATTTGGACTAGTCCACGCCCTACGGGCGACGACATAACTCGGTCTCCGTAAATAATCCACGGGCAACCAAAAACATAATAAACACCCACGACACGAAGTGACCATCTGGAGAAGGAGAAAGTTGTTACCGCGATGCGGTAGCGTAATTAACTGCAGGGGCTTGCGCCTGCAGGGAAGAGCGCCCACAATCAAAAACCCCTCAAACGAGGGGGAATCTGACGAAGTCTGCTACATCGGCCGCATCCGTTTAAACCTTCGATACACGGTGCCATAAATCAACTTGGCATCTTCGGAGAGGTGAACGGATAGCACCAATTAGCATCTGCCCCGAATCTCAGTGCCAAGACATCGCGGTCTTGTGCGCCGTCTTTCGGAGGGGAACACCACCACCTCTCTGATAGACTCTTGAAGTACCCGCCAGAGTTCATACGCTTTATTGGCTTTGGCTGTAAGGCTGGTTTGAAGCTCGCTCAATGCCTTAGAGGCCAACTCCCTTTCCGAGAATTTGCGGTCGAGCTTCTTCTCGCATGACACCATATTTGCCGCGCACCGCGCTATCAGCCCCCGCAACTCCGCCTTTGCAGCCACGGCCTCCGAGGAAAGGCGGGAACACTCAAGGGCGTGCAAGCAAGCCTCCACCTGCCGACAGAACTCCACCCAGACTCGCACCACCTCTTCGCTATGGTAGGTGGCAAGAAAAGGGAGAGAACCGTTAGCTTCAGCGGCAAATGCTTCAGCTGTGGTTGCGCTGCCAGCACGAAGCTCCTCAATCAAAGACGACAAGGAGACAAGGCTTAATTGGGCCAGGCGCTCCGAGGCTCGCAAAGCATAAGGGCCGGGCGGCGTGGCGATACGCGACTCCAACGCTATGGGGGCTGGCAAGGCTGTTCAGATTTGAAAAATTTCATTAAAACTCTTAAGAGAAGGAACAAGTGGGACTATATTGAAAGGTCACTTACCTACGGTCATGCAAGTAGGAGCTGAAGGTTCCTCTGGCCCTTCGAGGACCTCAACCTCATCATCGGCCTCCAAAACTGTAGAGAACATCAATGTCAATACGCAAAATGACAACGATGATATGAGAAATGATGAAGGACACTAACCTTGTCCAGAGGAAAGGACGATGCACTGAGGGGAGATCGCCTGCGGAGCTGCCATCTCCAATAGACGCTGAAACGATTGCCGGGGAGACAAATCAGCGATAGAAGCCGCCAGCCCGCGCAATTCTGAGAAAGCAAAAGAGTTTAGACGACAAAAAAATTGCTAATTTAAAATGAAGAAGGTTACCTTCAACACTCCTCCCATTCTGAGTTGGAAGATGGCGGCTTCAACAGCCTCCGCCGTGATCTCCGGATCCAGCAAAGGAAGGGTAGTCCTGACTGCTTCTCCTTCAACCCCTGGGCTGCCCGCAGGAAGAGTCGTTGGGACGGCAACCCCCAAAGGAGCCTTTACCAAAGGAGCAAGCGCTCCGTGATCAGGAACCGCCACTGGAGGCTCTATGGCAAAAGGAACAGCCTCGTCAGCCCCCTCCACATCGAGTAAGGCTGCATCGGGAATGTCAACAGGCTTTAGCTTTAACAAGCCCGTAGGGACCTCCCCCATCGCCGAGGACTCTGCACAATCTACACAAGAATAAGAATACATATATACGGGAATAAGCAATCTGAAAAACTGCAGAGAAGTATAAAAAACATACCAATGCGCAGGGAAGCCCTCAATATGGCTTCTTCAAGCCGATGCTCCTTCTCAAGGAGGCGTGCTCGCCGGGGTTCGAGGGTGGACTCGTGGCCACCGATCCATAAGGAGAGCACGTCCTCAGCATCCTCCGAAGCGGCCTGCTTCAAGGCCCTTTCTCCCCATTCTTCCAAAGGGCCAATAAACCGCCGCCGGATCCATGAGGGGTCTTCGTAGAAGATCACGGCAGGATAGGGTTTCTTCGGAACCCTTGCGTTCTGAGACTTGTCTTTAGAACATCTTATGGCCTCAGCCAATTGTGCGGCCTCCTTGGCAGCCGAGCCCGGGAAGAGAAGACCAGCGTCCGACTCTTGCACGACCAATGGCTCATCTGGAAGTATGGGCTCAGACTCCGCTAAAGAATTAAGTAAGTTGGTGGCCACCCTCCTCCGCCTCTTAGATCCAGAACCGGCCATCGAAAATGACCGTTTCTTCCCCCCCCCCGAAGCCTTAGTGCGGCGTCGGCCCACGTCGCCCTCAACACCCTCAACAACCTCATCCCTGTCACCCTCACCCGGTACCACAACCGAGGATGACACCGCTATTGTCGATGCCGCAGGGGGCGGTGCTGCCGTGGGTGGTGGCGCTGTTACCGGAGCCCGTCTACCCCGCGACCGAGTACCCAGGGGCATACCAGCTGTTGGAGTAAGATCCACCCCCGACTCCCCCGGAATAAGCGCGGTGCCTGTATCCCTCAAAGGAAAGCGGACCGGGGCGCGCGGTCGCAGCGTAGCTCCCATGGACGGAACCTGAGTAGGGGCACCATGACCAAGAAGCACCCTTCTTTCCTCAAGAATAATCGGGTTGACTCAATGGAGATACCAGCCCGTGAACGACCCCACGCATCGGGGCACGTAATCACCATCAGGATCACGAACTGAGAACCGGTGTTCAGCCTCACAAAATGATGGGCGGCAGCTCGAACGTTCTCGAGCAAAAGAACCGGCGCGACTATGAAAGCCTCAAACGGGACACCCTGATCATAACCAAATTGCTGGGCAAAGCGGTGCGGATTGTACCGCATGAAAAGGGCCACACTATCCTGACGGAATACAGGGTAACCCGGTCTAATTGCGTATAAGCGTGCGGCCTCCTGGGGCTCCAAACAGGGCGCGTTATCTTTTGACCGGTCCCAAAGCGGCTGGGCTGAACCCGCGAAAGAAGCTAAGACTCGATCATTAAAAACCAACCCGCCAGCAGTAGCATAAGGAGAAATTAACGCCCGAATAGCCCCGAATTGAGTCGGGTCGGCGGCAGAAGCATCCACTAGTCCCATAAGCCTTGGGAAGGTATAAACGTCGTAGAATGCGGGCCTCTGATGCATAGCAAAAGCACCCAAGATGTGCATTTCGATCCAAGACGTAAAGTAGTGAAGCGAGAAATTTACCACATCTACGCCAGGGGTGGAAGTATTAGCTACAGCGCCCAACCCGTGATAAAGATGCGCCGACACCGGGATGCCAATGGCCAGCCGCGTTCCCTCAGCTATACGGTGAGCCGGATAGATGACCGAAACTCTCATAAAGCGGCGATGCATAGGGATGACAAACCAGCTGAGCCAGACGCTGATAAACCCCATGAAGAACGTCTCCTCATCCATGCCGGGAGCTGCAATGGATTCGAAAGACATCGGCGACATTATGGGGATGTAGTACTGCGGTAGATCCGATTCATTAGTCGGCAGCTTCTTCGGACCAAACCCAAAGGGGTCTTTGATGTTTGCGAACTTCGGAGCTGTCTTCGACAGGACGTCCTCGCGAAGGAAGCAGGCAATGAAGCTCTTAAAAGTAACGCACTGCTCCTCAGATTCGGTGAACAGTCGGTCAAAGATACCTAGCGCCTTAATCAAACTGAGACGCTTGTGGCGGACGGCGTTCTCAGCAGACAAGCCGTCAAGCGATGCGGGCTCGGGTTCAAAGACGTATTCATCAGAGGGCAGCAACTCCTCATAAAGTGTCCCTCGAATTGGCAGCCATGAGATCTCATAGAATTCCCTCAAAGAGATCGAAACCTCTCTGTCCCCCAGAAGAAAGGTGTTGGTGGGGAGATTCCATTGATTCAAGAACGCCTTAACCCACCAGACATGCGGGGATTGATAATGGAAGAGCGACGCATATATTTCCTGGTAAAGCTGAACCTTCTGCAGCCGCGCACGATGGGTAGCAAGGATGTAGCGAGCCCAGAGGAGGTAGCCCGTGGGGTGTCGAGGAGTGAGCCCTATCTTATAAATCTGTCCCCATGGGTGGGCCTCACCCTAACAAATGCGTCGTCCCAGGATATCTATAGCGGGGACTGGATGGTTCGGGATACCGGTTGTTGAAGGCTCGAGCCGCCCCGTTGGAGTCCAATTTGGCATCTCCACAGCGAAAACCGTCCTCAGAGGGTCCATCGGCAAGAACGGGAAAGTGGGCTCTGTCGGCACTTCATAGAGAAAGCTCCGGCGACCTCGGATGATATGACTATACCAAGTTCCCCATAGAAGTAAGCTGGTGCAGTTCGGGTCATGAGCCCGGATCATCGCCATCGCTTCCTCGTCGGATGGTGATTGAGGAAAAGCGGCCTCAGAACGAGTGAAGGGAAAGCACGGAACAGAAGCCATCGCACCTGAAATCAAATAAAGGAAACTGTCAAAAGCAAAACCAGCAATATATATATATATATATGAGCATAACTATATATATGAAGACAGTTGAAGAAAGCGACATCAGACTCTTTTTATGGGGCCATTGGCTACAAAACACATGGGCCCCACAGAATCAGGTTGACGGCTCGTTAATAATGAGGCCAAGCAATTATAATGAGACAAAGGGAATATTCGCATTAAATAAACAGGGGACTTCAAGTAACCCTACACACTCCCCTAAAAGAAATCTACCTTGGACTCTACAACAAATCAAACAGGATCAAGGGAATTAAATTCCCACAAAAGATACCATTGCAAGCTGCTTCTTCATTGATTACAGAAGAGCAACCCAAGGCAGGAAAACCCTAAGAAGCTTCCATGGGAAGAACTTAGTTCTTCGTAGGAATTAAATTCCTTTTGAAAAGGGGAATTAAATTCCTTTTGAAAAGGGGAATTAAATTCCTGGAAACATTTTTTCGGATGGAGTTAAATCCTATGGATTTGAACTGTCACCATCATCTCCCTAAAGATCATATGAACCCTAAGAGATCTACCGTTCGAAGATTAAGTGGTTTTCTATTTTTTGTTGATGAACTTGAAGGAAATGGGTTCATGTTAAAAGGGTGAAACCCTTGATGTGGATTTAAAATCCAGAGAATGTTATGTATGAAAGTTCTTCGTTCGCTCAAGATGATTACCTGAGGAAAAGAAATCGGTCAACAAAGTTAAACTCTGGAAAATTTTTGGAACAGAGAACTAAGCTCTGGAAAGGAGAATTAAATTCTCAGAATGAAAAGTATGCAAGGAGGAAGATGAGCAAAGTGGAGGCACTTCTGAAAAGACATGGACATTTATAGGATGGGATGGAAAACGCTTCATCTACCCTACTCCCAAGACAGATCCGACGGTCACAAAAGTGATAGCGTTGCACTCACGTGCAGACACGTGAGAACAACGCTGTGAGGGCATTTGTTCCCTGATTAAAAATCAGGAAGAGCTTCAGAAGAGGTATCACGTGCTCACACGTGACCAGTGGTCACGTGTTAGCACGTGATGGTTAAGCAGTGGCACAGAGCACATTTGTTCCCTGATTAAAAATCAGAAAAGAGCTTCAGAAGAGGCATCATGTGCTCACACGTGACCAGTAGTCACGTGTTGGCACGTGATGGTTAAGCAGCGACCAGAGAACAGAGCGCAGAAGAAGAAAAGCCCATTCAAGGGGTCACGTGCTCACACGTGACCAGGGGTCACGTGCTCACACATGACTGGCTTTAAGAGGCTCATTCTTTAACAGAATTAAATTCTAAGGATAGATCCTTCAAATCTTTCCAAAATGGAGAAGAATTATTTGAAACCGTTGGATCAAAAATCTAAAGGTGATTAAATATCACCAATTTATGGAAAAATCTTGGACTTGGAAAGATTTCCTCCTAAATCTAATCGAAATAACAAAGAGATATCTTTAGATTTAAAATCCAATGGTGAATAAAATTCACCTAACAATCTAAAGGCCCAGATTAATGATAAATATAAATCAAATCTCTCAATGAACAAATCAAATCTCTCAATGAGAGATTTACTTAGCAGATTGATTCTTTTCCTTCTCCTATAAATAGGAGCCAAGAAAAGAAGGGAGGAGGACTTTAGGACTTTTGGACCTTTTCTTTTGATACACAGAGAGAGAGAGAGAGAGAGCTTTTGATTCTCTGCAAAAGGAAAACCTTAGGTAAGAAAAGAGAGGCTTCAAAAGAGAATTTAATTCTCAAAAGAGTTTAACTCTTATATAAAGAAAAGAACTTAGTTCTTTCTCTGGTTGAGGATCTACAAAGTGCACATCTCCCCATGAATTGAGAATTTAATTCTCATTGGGTTGAGATCCTGCCATGCAGATCTAAAACACAGAGGAGGAACTGAGTTTTGAGAATTTAATTCTCACAGAATTATAGGAATTTAATTCCTTTGAGATAAAATTAGGGTTTAACCCTATGTTATAGGAATTTAATTCCTTCAAAATGGACAGAACCAGGGTTGAACCCTAATTGAGAACTTAATTCTCTCAAACTCACAGGAATTTAATTCCCTTGAAGAAAAAAAAGAATTAAGGTTTCACCTTATACCAGAATTTAATTCTTTACAGAAAAGAAATTAGGGTTTAACCCTATTTAAGAATATAATTCTTCAGAAGAAAACAGGAATTTAATTCCTTTAAAGTTTATTGCTAGGGTTTGACCCTATGAAGAATTTAATTCTTAAAAGATGAACGGATCTTTAAAACATGCAAAGAACCAGAGTCACGTGCTACCACGTGACCCCTGTAAAGATCCACAGAAAAGAGCTTTAAGGCAACGCCTCACGTGCCCCACGTAACCCCTGAAGGACACAAAGAAAAAGCAAAAGAAACAGAAGCTATGGACGCCCTCACGTGCTACCACGTGACCCCTTGGCTGAAGCTCTAACAGACAAACAATTAAATTCCCATCACGTGACAGCACGTGATGCTCCAAAGTATTCAATACTTTTGGCAGAACAAAGAGAAGCAGGGCGCTCTCACGTGCTACCACGTGACCCCTCTTGCCTTAGTGTTTAACACTAAATTGAAACCTCTGTATCCAGTGTTTAACACTGATTCGCCTTAGTGTTTAACACTAATTGAAAAACTCTATTTGCAGTGTTTAACACTGAATTTCTTAGTGTTTAACACTAAATTAAAATCTCTATTTCCAGTGTTTAACACTGATTTGCTTTAGTGTTTAACACTAATTTGAAAGCCCTGTTGCGAGTGTTCAACACTGATTATCTTTTAGTGTTTAACACTAATTTGTTAATCTTATTCCCAGTGTTCAACACTGTTGGTCTCCGGTGTTTAACACTAGCTTTAGCCCAATTGGCTAAGTTTCCAGAGGCAAAGCCTCTCCTTCAATGAACCAACAGAGGGCCAATATCCCAAACATGATTGGACTTAGCCCAAGCTGGCCATAAGTCTTCAATTCAAACTTAACTGGGCCAATGGGCTCATAATATAATAATTGATCTTAGTTTCCAAATTGGACTACAGATCACTTAATCTACCTTAGTTTAAGGGTACATCTCTTCACTCCTTTGATACTTGACGTTGTAATTCCTCAACGTCTTCAAAGAGGTGACGGGTCCCGATGACCACACATTGATACGGACTGTGGGGTTCTTAAACTCATGGACTATGAGGTCCTTAACCTTGACCGTAATATCTTAAAACTAACGCCGGACTGTGGGGTCCTTAAACCCTCAGACTATGACGTCCTTAACCTTGACCGGAATGTCTTAAAACTAACAACGGACTATGACGTCCTTAACCTTGACCGTGATGTCTTAAAACTAATATCGGACTGTGGAGTCCTTAAATCCACGGACTACGACGTCCTTAACCTTGACCGCAATGTCTTAAAACTAACATTGAACCGCAATGTCTTTAAACTACCTATTGACCGCAATGTCACTAAACTAAACAACAGGGCTCCCCTAATCACTCTCTTGTCGGATCTAAACGATCCCGTTAAGTTGATCTTAGTCTAAAACTAGACTAACGTATCCTTAACAAACGTTTAAGTCGATCTTAGTCTCAAACAAGACCAACGTATCCTTAAACCCAAACCCCCAAACCCAAATCTAAGATAATACGGATTTGGACTAGTCCACGCTCTACGGGCGACGACATAACTCAGTCTCCGTATACAATCCACGGGCAACCAAACACAAATCAAACACACACGACACAAAGTGACATCTGGAGAAGGAGAAAGTGGTTACCGCAATGCGATAGCGTAATTAACCGCAAGGACTTGCGCCTGCAGGGAAGAGCGTCCCCACAATCAAAAACCCCTCAAGCGAGGGGGAATCTGACGAAGTCTGCTACATCGGACGCATCCGTTTAAATCTTCGATACATGGTGCCATAAATCAACTTGGCATCTTCGGAGAGGTAGACGGATAGCACCAATTAGCATCTGCCCCGAATTTCAGGCAACACGTCAGTCTTGGTCGTCTTTCGGAGAGGAACAATAAACTATATATATACAACACACGAAAAAACAATAATAAATAATAGTGAGGTATCGGCTGATAAGCCTTAAGAATCAAAACTACTTTGGTGAAACTACAATTCAAACAAGTACCAAAATAACTTTAGAATACGTATATGGTAAAAGTGTCGAAAAATAAAACGAAGAATAAGCAAGCTAGTGATGAAAACAATGAAAGTGACAAGTAAACTGAAAATATTAGTACAAAAAATTCACTAGAATAATAATATATATAATGTAAATCAAAATGATTTAAAAGCTTGGAAATAGTAGAGAACTTCGGGACAGTAAGTAAAACTAAAAATACCTACCAACACACAATGGAAATCTAATTTATTATAAATAGGCAAAACTCTAAAATTTAAAAATAGTAAACGTACTAATTATAATTATACCAACGGAAAATAACACTGGCAATGTACAGTATAATAGCCGGAGAATGGATTGCAAAATATATAATGAAGATCAACGCCATGAGCAACCCAAATGGGAGAAATGTGAGGAGGAATTGGGCTGTCCGGAATGATATAAAGAGAAGGGATGAAATCAGATTCAAAATCAGGGAGAGATATAATTTAGAAAGAGTGTGAGTTTAACAATTTCTGACGGGGGCAGCGGCAAAATACAACTTAATTGAAAAGAGAATCAGGGTGTGCGGTGTTGAACCATGATATCGACTAAGCTTAGGTATAAATATGGCGAGTCAAACAAAAGTAGTCAGTCACAATTTACAACCTTATTGCATTCAAACTAAGAAGTTCAACGGATACAAGATTTTAAACGAAAGGAAACATTTACTAAAGAGTGATAGTATTTTTATTGAAAGCAGAAAAGGTGATAATTCTTCGTTGATATCTAGACCGCTGCATTCTCGTCAAGCGAGTTGAATCCTGCGCTGGGTCCGTACTATTCTCGAAGCTCGAACTACAAAATAACCAGGTCACTTAGCATGAGTGGAGAGTGTGGACGAATCTCCTGCTTGTAGCTCTTTCCTTCGAGGGTAACCATCGATAAGATGCTCGTTGGATCTACAAATCAGGCATTGCCCTTTAGCTCTGTGACAGTCTCTCTCAAGGTGTCCGGGTCTCCCGCAATAACCACAACATTGGGTTCTCCGCTGCTTCCGTTGCTGAGGAACAAATGGGCGCTTCATCTTCACATCTCTTCTTTGCTTACCAGGGATTCTCTTACGATTGGAGGCTTCCGCTGGTGCCTGAGCCATTTGCCTTCTTAAACATTCAGCTAAGAGGTCGTTTGTTCTCTCCTAGCCTTCCTTCAAGCCTTGCAGTACACTCAAAATCCCGACGGTCTGACTCTGGGGAGTAGAATTGGAAGAAGAGTCTTTGGAAGTCATGTTCCTGAAACAAAAAATTTGAGGACGATATAAGGTACAAGGAATACGAATTAGAATATGATATAGAATAGACAACGAAATAAGAATATCGGGTGAGGTGAAACTCAAACGAGTGGAAATCAAATGTAGAAATCCAAGTCACTCAACAGAGTACAGTATTGTAACCATGCTGCAGTTCATAATTACAATCACATAACTCTACTAAGTCACCCAAAACCCTAGCGGACGGATCAAAACATGTAGCAGAACACACTATATGAATCAAAATCAAGGATAACAAGTTTACAATCTAGACCGAAAGGGTGGCTTAGATTGTCAAGCCCTACACGGAAACTGAAATCCCATTCTAAAACAACTTGGCTCTGATACCAACAAAACTATGTCACACCCCTCTTCCCAAAATATGGAATACGAGGGGTTGACAAGGCCCGCCGTGCTCCTACGGTCGAGGAAACATCCTGCCGTAGTCACACTTCGGCTTCTAGCTTTACGTGGTAATCAGTAATCAATGCACAGGTAATGAGAAATGCAGTCACTAAATCAAAACAGATACAAGAACTAACCAGATAGAGATCGATGAAAGATATCGCTAAGTCGCTGATCCAGATGTCCGCAGTATCCTCGAGGTACGTCAGATCCTGATCCAAGCTAAATCCACTTCTCAGTCTGAGCATGCATACTCAGGTCGTCAGAGCGACACAATAGCAATAAATAGAAATACATGTGTAACATGTGTAATAATGATGAATATGAAACAGCAAGCATGAAGTAATGATATGAGCATGAAGGAGCCAGTACAGGTAAACGATAAAGCAGGTAAACAGTATGGCAGGTATATCGAATCAGTAATCAATGCATTTCACTAAACCTATCAGTCTCTAAGTTTCACTGTCCAGGTCGCTAAACCTATCGTCAGTCCAAGTGTGAGAGTCAACCACTCGTGAGTATCCCCCATCCAAGGATAGGGCCCTAGGGGCAAAGGAACACGGGCCCGAGTTGCTAATAATCAGTAATATCACCCATATAACTCCCAGAATCACCGTGTATGCCGGAAATGGGACTCCCGAGATTCCGTTGAACTCACACTCAAACTACCCCGCACCCCATGGTCTACATCAAGTACCAGCCATAAACTCAAATACTAGTCGGTCCATGACAAGTCTACGCGAGAACTGGAGACAGGATCTCCATCAAGTATGTCTCAACTGGTACCCAAGATAAATGGACAGTATTTGGTGCCTTACCTATGACACTAATATAAGTGCTTCTATAATCGTCCCATACCAATTATAGTTATACTTATACATGTCCCATAGACGTCGACAATGCAATAAATTAACTGGGTCCATTGATTGTGTACAAGTACGTGCCACTTTCACTTATTCATTCACGCTTTAACACTAACGTACTTGCCACAATCAAACACTAATATCTATAACTGGGTAATGTACACGATCACTAGGTTATCAATGTATATGAGCTCTACATGATATGATGAGAATGCAATAATTGTGATATGAATAAAATGTCATCAGCCAGTGTCCTACCACTTGCATAATTTACTATAATTCATACACGCAGAATTGAGCGGAACGATGAAAAAGGGATAAGTAGTATGTTTAATTATCTACCCATCAAAATTAGTTTCGCGTCAATCGGGTTTCAGGTTCGCTCGATATGGCCATTTCAACTTAAGTGTTCACTGGTGGATATCCAGTTTCTGAACTGGAAGTCCATTTCGTAACAAATTTTACTCCTAGTTGGGAGCATAATTAGGGACTCTACAGTTAAAATAATTGTAGATTTTTCTGTTATCTTTCCAACGCATTAAACGTATTATCAATAGGATTCCTGTATTAGAAGTTAGGTTATGCACGAGGTGCTGGTGTAAAAGAGGTCACTGCAGAAACTGCAGAACATAACGGTATTCTAGAATACAAATTAAATATCAAATGATAGTGAAACGACACGGGACCAGATCCAGGGTTAGCTAACTAAATTATTTACGCGTCCATATGGGGTTCCATGCATTTTCAGTTTAAGGAAGGGGTGTACAGGTGTTCCCAAGGCCAGGTACTCAAACGAACGCTGCCCCAGACTGCAGTTCAGGGCCGCGAATCGTCTCAGGATTCATCATTACAACTTATCAAAATGCAAAGGTGAACTATGGGGTGATTTAGGTTTATCTGTTGGATTTGATACGAGCCATAGAACACTAATATCCGATATGTAAATGATTTAATATGATTTTAACGGCCTAACATGTCCGGGAAAAATTCAGATTTCGTAAGGGTTGTCGGGATGTCATTTCATTGGTGAAGCGATATTTATTTGCAAACCAGTTTCTACAGAGTATTCATTAACGGTAATAGGGTCTAATTTATCTTAGGTTTCGTCATATTTGATTTGGTTTACGCATCGGATCCCGTATTGAACACAGAGGTTTACCAACCGATTACTGGTCGAAAAGGCGATTCAATTATTTGACCTGCACGAAATTAATTCACGGGTTTCTATATGCCGCTAATTATAACATAGAAAGATTAATTATGTCCCAAACGGTATTATCAAGTTTACCAAGACTTTTTAGTAAAATTTTCTATTGTAATTTTGATATTCTGTATACTTATCGATATGACTAAAGTAGGATGTAAAGCAAGTATGAACTTGCCTTCGGTCGCTTGTATAGAAGCGACGCCGCCTGCGGACTTCGTCTCGACACACGAGACGATGCACTGATGTACACGGCGCGTGACGCGAGCGCGATGCGCGGTGATTCGGTATTGGACGCGGTGGCGACGTGGGCGTGATACGGTAGTAGACGCGGTCTTGGCTCGACGCGATACGGCACTGGGCACGGTCTGGACTCGGTGCGTGGTCCGGGAGCGGCACGGCGCGTGCACTGGATCGGGCACGGTGTGGCACGGGGTTGACACAACGTGGCATGGGGAGTGAGTCCTACGTGGCACGAGGAGTGGGTACGGGGCGCAACACGTCTGGGCACCCGGTGGCACAGAGGCGGGCACGATGTGGCACGGACACGATACGGCTATGACGGATGCGTACGGTGTTGCGATGGTGACCGTGTTGACGACCGTGGCGGATACAGGGACCGAGGCCACGGCTTGGCCGTCGACAATGGCGACTGGGGCAACGGTGGCGGCGACGGTCATAGGTGTTCGATGAAATGCCACGCTCGGCTTGGCTTGGTTTTTGGCTCAGCAGCGGCTAGGGCAATGACGATGGCGACTTCAATGGCGATGATGGGTCTGTTGAATAGGCGAAAGTAGTTCAAAAACGGCGGCGACAGCATGACAACTCTTGGACAGCTAAGGTTTGGCTCGGCTAAGCTCTGCTTGGGGGAGAGGTTGGGAGCCCGGTTCGAGTGCTATGTGTTGGTGTTGCTGGTAGCGACGGTGATGACTCTGGCGATGGCACAACAAAGCTCGGCTGCGACAAGGTGATAACGACGGTGACGGCACGGTGCAGAGCGGGGATGAGTGGTGGCAGCGAGCTCGAGTGCGGTGGGAATGAGGCTCAGTTACTCGATGAAGAAGCTTGGTGGAATAGCAATGGGGTTTGGGCTCGACGACAAAGGTGAGGAAATTGTCGGCGGTGGTGGCACGAGGGTTGCCGGTGTAGTGGCAGCGAGAAGAGGAAAGGTGATGTGGGAGGAAGAGGGGCACGGTTTGGAGAAGTTGAGGAGGATGAAGGCTCTTGTGGCGTGGAGGTTGTCATTAGTGTTGGCCGTGGCTGAGAGGTTGCCGGTGATGGCTTGCAAACGAGGGTGGAGGGGAGTAAGGGTGTGGTGGTGGTGGTGATGGTTTAAGAGGAGAGAGGGGATGTGAGGAGCTCGGGGTGTGCTTGGTTGCGAGAGGAGGAGCTGCCATGGATGGAAGCTCGAGTTCGGCCATGGAGGAAGAGAGGAAGTGAGAGAGATTGAGAGCTGTTGAGAGAGGAGCGGGTCATGGAGGGGTAGCACGAGAGATGGGGTCGCGGGGTCAGTTGGCGTGGGTCATGGCCGCGAGAAGCAGGGGCGAGGAACAGGGGAACGAGTGGGAAAGAGAAGTGGAGAGGAGAAGAAGAAGGGATGGGGAGCGGGTCGGGTACGGGAAAGAGTTTGGGTTTGGGGTTCATGGGTCGGGCCTTGGGCCGGGATCAAGGTAAGTAAAAGGAAATGAAAAAAGGATTAAGTTTTAATTAGGGTAAGTTTAAAATTCAGGTTAGTAAATATAGGAAATTTATAGTAAATTTGTAGGAAAATTTTGAGAGAAAGTATTTGGAAATTTATTTATTAAAATACAGTAATTATTTATAGGGACTGGGTATTACAAAGACTCCACAACCAAAGTTGTTGACAATCGAGACCTGCAAAATATTGAAAAATCTAGATATCTACTCAGATGACCCTAGAGAGGGAGATGGCGAATAGGGTGATGGCTCTAAATTAAAAATTATTCGATTTCTACTTATTCAATTAAACTAATTAATAGCTAATGCGGAATATAAACAAGCAGAAAAATACCAAACAACGCAGAAAAGGCAAATCACAAACACAGAGAATTATTCAGGATTTCGGCCCCCATGCCTACGTCTCTTACCCCGCCTCTCGAGGATTTCTAATATATTTTCTTAGCCAAAGAAATAAGCTGTTCACACTTCTGGGCGGTGAACAAACCGTACAAGCCAATGTCAAAGAAAAATAAAAATATCTGTTTTAAATCAACGATTATCTCTAATAACAAGGTGAGGTAATTCAAGCTAACTAAATCTAGAAATCTAAACCTAAAAATATCCCAAACCACTACTACAATAACGGATTTAGCCATAGGGGCAAACCACTGCCCCTACGGATATATCCATAGGGATATAAAATTCCCCCGTAGGGGCAAAGGCCGCAGGTACAAGTCTTCTCCCTGAACATGCCCTTACGGAGTAATAATTGCCTCTATGCCTTACTCCGTAGGGACATATATCCCTACGGATTACTCCGTAGGGATAAAATATTTATTTAATTTATTGGTTTATAAAATAAAATACTTACCCCTACGGATTTCTCCGTAGGGCCTGATACTTATCCCTCCGGATTTATCTGTAAGTCTAGATAAATGCCCCTACGGATAAATTCGTGGGGGCAAGTTTAACACCTGTTACTGAGTCTATAGGGACAAAATATCAGGTATCCTGATGTTTTGTCCTTATGGCTAACTGTGTAGGGGCAAACCTTGCACCTACGGATTAATCCGTAGAGAAATATCAAGTTTTTTTTTTTTAAAAAGGGGCTTCCTGGTTTTTCCCCGACCTGTGTACAATAATATATATATCATATAACCAAATACAGAAATATTCATAATCAACATCTCACGCATAATATATAAAAGAAATAAACAAACAGAATACGATATCAATCTAAATAATCGTGAACAAGAAAACAACCATCAATATTGTCCAAAATATATACAATATGTATCAGATAAGTACATACATCTTCAAAAATATAAAAAAGCTACTATAGCTCGGTCCAGCTCCTCCACTTCTGATAAACGCCGTAATCTGGCGCATCTGCTCTTCGGTGCAGCCTTGAGTTGTCAAAAACTCGACTAATAAAGGAGCGGACTGTGCGGGAGTCTGAGCGGGCTGTGGAGCTATAGGAGTGGTCTGCGCAACCGCAGCCGAGATAGTGGCTTGCGGAGCCGCAGCCGAAGTAGTCTGTCGCATCTGTTAAATTTTGTGTGTAATAAACGAGTAAGAACGGTGTATTAGATTTTAGTCGAATTCGTATCATTATCAGGTTATTGCGAAACCCCAATCTAAGAATATTTAGGGACTTAGACCTCGTTTGGGTATCTAGTTTGGAAAACCGTATTTTATTTTAATTAGATAGTTTTATGTAAGTATGATTAATCAGAAATAAGTCTACAACCAAATAAGCTCAAGCTACTAATATTGCATATCTTACTATCTATAATGTGATATAATATTTTACTATTAAGTAGTATACGTACCAACATCTCCTTCAACTCCTCGACGATGGTCATCAAGGTGGCAACATCATGCTCTAGACGTCGCTCACAGGAGGTAGAGGAAGTAATCGCCGGAGTGGAGTCTAACCTCATATGGGCCCTGCTAGGACCCAGTCCCCGGCCTCTCTCCCAACCTCCGTGGTGCTCTCCGTGTGCAGCGTCTAGGACTGGGGTCAATAGTATCGGATCATTCTATCCAGTAAAATCGATCCCCGATTCCTCCGCCTGCTCCACCACCCGCTCCTGCACCCACATTAACCATTAAAATATAAGAATATCATTTAAATTTGAACTTTTCAAAACAAAAATTTCAAACCTGTTAAAATAAATATTAACACTTACGTAGTACTCCTGGATAGCAGTGTCAGGAAATCGAAGCTTGCCCGTGGCGGGATCTGTCGAGGTGCCATGGACGGCAAGATACGCGGTCAGCACACTCGGTATACCACCCTGCGCCAGGGTCTGAGCTCTATGCAATTCGCCAAAAATTTACATATATTATAAAATAACTCTTAATATTACATTATATTAAAATAGATCTATTGTAATTTACCGATACCTCTATGGCACGAGTAATGTTTCTCGAGCCTCCTGTATAAGTGGGGCGACCCCTGTTCGCCGATTTCCTATTCTCTTTATTTTGATCGGCATGTTTCTGCACAACACATTCAGATTTAGTTTTCTAATTAAGCAACACAAAAAAATAAATTATATACTAAACAATGAATTAAATTTAAATTACAAATCTGTTTGCGCTGAGAATCGAAATATTGGCACAAGAAAGGCCATGTATCTACGTCGACTCTCGCAAAGGCCGGAGTATGTAGGAGAGCCGCTCTCTCTGCCTCGGGGGTCGCCATCCACATGGAATAGCAGTCAATCTTCAGCTCGTTCCTATTGTATCGGACTTTTGATTGTATGTTCTTCATCAGGCCCTGGTACAGAGCATGAAGATCGAGCACTCTCTCAGGATGATCAGGGTCGGATATAGGCTGAAAGTCCTAATCCAACTGCAAATACAAAAAAATAATGTATTTAAATTGCAAGTGTTAAATAATAATAAATATATTAGATAAGTCAAATGAAAATATATATTAATACCCGAGCCTGATCCCAGAAGAGGGCAAATGAGTGCTGTTTACCCCAATCAGAGCAAAACTCTGTTCAAATTCTGAGGCGGAAGATGAAGCAACCTCCAATCAGAGCAAAGCTCTACTTTGAAAATTCAAACTTTAATTAAAGAAGCAACGCTTCAGCTGGCCTGCGCTCTGCGCTGCGCGCCACGTGTCAGCGCAGTTGCGCTGTGCTCTGCGCGACACGTGTCAGCGCAGTTGCGCTGCGCTGTGCTCTGCGCGACACGGGTCAGCGCAGTTGCGCTGCACCATGCGCTGCGCGACACGTGTCACGCGCTGGGGCGCTTACGCCAAACAGAATTAAAATTCTAAAAAGATCTTTCTATTCTTGTTAAAAACAAGAAGATTGCCTTCTGTAAAACAGAAGCCCTTGGATCAAAGATCCAACGGTGTGGGAAATTCCCCAAATCACTCAGAGAAAGATCTCTCTAACAAATTTAACTAATTTATGGGCATTATAAAAAGACTCCTAGACCTCAATTCAAAGGAATCAACATTTTCTTAAAAAAAAGAGAGAACTCTGAAGAACTCCTCAAGAACAAAAAAGGTAAAAACCTTTAGAAAAAGAGAAAATTCTCTTAAAAAAATAGATCATTGATCTAAGAACAAGATCAATGATCTTCAATAAGAAAGAAAACTAACTAATAATAGTGCTTTGCACTTTTTATGAACCTTTGGTTCTTTGAGATAAGAAAAACTTATCTTTTTCTTTGATCTAAAATTAGATCAAGAAATCAAATAGTGCTTTGCACTTCCAAACTGCCCTGTTGCGCTCTTGGGAGAGCGCCACGTGTCAGCTCCAGAACAACTTGCGCTACGCGCTTTTGAAATAGAGCTTTGCTCTCTGAAATTGGCGCAACTCACCAAGGTACGCCACGTGTCAGCAGCGCACTGCGCTTGCATGACACGTGTCGTCATCACAAGCGCTTGCGCTCCTTGATTGGCGCAAAGCGCCTGACAAGTGCAACGCATTTCCTAAGGGGCCAGGCCCAAATCAAAAAGATCTGATAGGCCTAAATAAATTGCAAAACAATAAAAGGGCAGAGCCCAATTTAAATTGATGCTCTGCATCATTTATAAAAGGGCAGAGCCCAACCAAAACAAAGAAAAATAATGCAGTGAAGGGGCAAGACTCTAGCACAGGTCCAATAAGCCAAAGAAAAAACTGGACTTAGCCCAGTCGTGGCCATAAGTCCTCAAATTAAATTGACTGAGCACGGCTGCTCTCTAAATCAATTTACATCCGGTTCGAGGGTACATCTCCGAGCTCCTCTGACACATGTCGTTGTAATCATTCAATGTCGTCAGAGAGGTGACGGGTCCCGACGACCACACACATCAATATGGACTGCGGGGTCTTTAAACTCGTGGACCGAAACATCCTTAAACTAATAATGGACCGAAACGTCCTTAAATTAATATTGGACCGAAACATCCTTAAACTAATAATGGACCGAAACGTCCTTAAATTAATATTGGACCGAAACGTCCTTAAACTAATATTGGACCGAAACGTCCTTAAACTAATGATGGACCACCACGTCCCTAAACTGGAACATGGACCATCACGTCCCTAAACTGGAATAATAGAGCTCCCTAATGCTCTTTTGTCGGATCTAAACGATCCCGTTTAAGTTGATCTTAGCCTCAAATATGGCTAACGTATCCTTAAACATTCAAACAGACTTTAGTCCCAAATTGGACTATAAGACTCCAATCGACTTTGGTTCAAGGGTACATCTCCGAACTCCTCTGACACTTGTTGTTGTAATCCTTCAACGTCGTCAGAGAGGTGACGAGTCCCTACGTCCATATATCAAATGGATCACCACGTTAAGTCAATCTTAGTCTGAAACAGGACTAACGTATCCTTAACGAACGTTTAAGTTGATCTTAGCCTCAAAACGGCTAACGTATCCTTAAACTAAAAACACCAAACCCAAATCTAAGTAAATACGGATTTGGACTAATCCACGTCCAACGGGCGACGGCATTACTCAGTCTCCGTATACAATCCACGGGCAACCACAAACAAAACAAACACCCACGACACGAAGTGAAATTCTGGAGAAGGAGAAAGTTGTTACCGCGATGCGGTAGCGTAATTAACTGCAGGAGCTTGCGCCTGCAGGGAAGAGCGTCCCCACAATCAAAAACCCCTCAAGCGAGGGGGAATCGGACGAAGTCTGCTACATCGGCCGCATCCGTCTAAACCTCCGATACACGGTGCCATAAATCAACTTGGTATCCTCGGAGAGGTGGACGGATAAAACCATATAGCATCTGCCCCGAATCTCAGCATCAGGATTTCGCAGTCTTGTGCGCCGTCCTTCGGAGGGGAACAGATTCTGGCACGCCCGGTGGGACCTTTTCCTCTTTCCACTCCACACTTCGTGTGTCGTCTTCGCGAACCAGTCGCCGTTTGTTAATGGTTGCCTTCGGATTTCAAGTTACTAAGATTTGGTCTTTTTGCCTGGCGCAGAACTCAAGATTCAATGGCCTCTAATTGCACCAACTGCTCGAAGTGCCACTGCAACGGACGCTCCACCTCCCCCGGAGGTGTAGCATATGGGCCCCAAGCGGCTTCCTTCCTCGCTCTGCCAGTAGACCAGGTGACCCAGGCCACCACCGGCCTGTTTTTCGGGACCATGATCCCTCCTACAAGCTTCTCTATGCCAATACCTGCACCGGAAGTGAACAAGAAGTCGGTCTTCGACCGGCTCACTGCTACGACGACCCCTGTCAGCGGGTCGCTGACTGCCAAACCAACAGCCTCGGTTTTCGCCAGGCTGGATCAGAACTCTAAATTGGCTGTCCCGAGGAAGGCAATAACTGCCGCTCCAGAAGTCGTCAAGGCGGCTTCCCCTGTCAAAGAGTCAGTCTTTTCAAGACTGACGATTCCTGCTCCTGCCCCTGCTCAAGGATCCGTCTTCGACAGGTTGAATATCACCCCTCAAAAGACAACCTCAATCTTTAAGAGGTTAACACCAGCAGCGCCTCATTCAGACAGGGGGCAAAAAGAAGCTGTCTCTATCTCCGAGCCAGTCCCAACGGCTCGTCATGCTCAACGTCGCCATTGGCGACGAGTGAGGAAAGCAGGGGGAAACTCCCCCTCAGGGCTAACTCCACCTGCTCCAGTGGTGAAAGTCAACGCTGCTGTTCCAACTGGGAACAGCTTTGAATTGCTGAAGAGGGTACGTAAGAACTCTCTAACCGCTATACTAAAAAGATCTCCCCCACCTACGGAGAGAGTTCCGGAAAAGAAGATAGAGCAGCCCACTCAAAGGCTGTCCTCTAAAATTTACAAAGTCTGGCGACAGGTTCAAGAGTCGGTGATTGATGAAAACTATCTCCACCGACAGAAAAAGACGGAGGTTCGGCAGGAGAAAGACTACTCTGTCAGGCCAGAAGAAGCAACAGCTATTCGGGTGTCTACTGCAGCGACACCCTCAACGCCAATCACTCAAAAGAGAAGGAAGCCGCAAAGAGCCCCTGTGAACAAGGCACACCGTAAAAGCGCTGAACACAAACGCCCCAAATCTGGGGGCATGGTGGTGCACACTGTTTATATGGCTTCTGGAAAGGAGGAAAGCCGCTTTTCGACGGGCCACCGACCGCTTACACGAACCATGACAAAAGCCCAGGAGCAGCAACAGAAGCTTCAGGAAATGATGACTGTGTAAGTCCACGTTGCCCACCCCGGTGCTTGCGGGGAGGCGGAAAACGGAATAAAAATCGGATTTTTATCGAACTAGGCAACATGGACTAGCATAAGGAGGATCTTTGCTAAACAAAAACTAACTAAAAGCTAACTAGAAATTAGCTACATAGAAGAATGGTTATACCTAGGGCTTTATGTCCTTCTCTCCTTGCTCCTTGGAGTGGAAGAAAGAGATCACCTTGTCTCCTTCTCTAGTCGAAGAAGGATCCACCCGAGAGCCTCAACCTTTGGCTTCAACTTCAAGCTAGAAGTAACTAAAGTGCTAGAAGTGCTAATCCTAGAACCTTAGATGAAAGTAGAGATTACTTTGGAGAGGTTTATCTCAAGCTCAAGTGTTTCTCAACACATGAGAGGGGAGAGCTTGAGGGAGAGGAAGAGGAGGAGAGAGAATCAATATGATAGAATGAAAGAATAATAGAACCATTCTCACATATATGTGTGAATTAAGTAAATTGATAATTAGCAAGATAATTGTCATGGCTTAATCAAGACATGACCATTATCATTTCATATTTAATGCAAATTGCAAGGATCAAAGAGCATCTTTTATATGGAATGATGATGGTCAAAATGTCAACCTAGGTCAACAAGTCAAGATAGTCAAATGGTCAACAACCCTAACCATGCACAATTATATTTAACTAATATCAATTAATCATAATACACACATAAGCATTAGGGTTAATAAAATGACAATGGTCATTAACCCTAATCAAAGTCCTCTCCCTCTGTCTCAATCAACTGTGCATACGCACCCGTATTCGTGATCCGAGGAACACGAATACAAAGAGATAAAACCAATCCCAAATCATATACTAGGATTTGGCTTAAACCAAAGCCCGCTAGTATAAGCTGTCCGGACAGCAAACGTGCACAAGTGCGCGGATGTGAATGAACCCTGTCGCAAAACCATGCGACCTCTACTCATTTTGCCTAAAGGCGAATAGCTCTCTGTGTGGGACTCTAAAGACTCGACACTACGCTGGCAGTGGGTTTAACCACAGACTGCAAGCGGCACTAGCTGTACGTAACGGTCCCCAGGTAGATGCCGATAAGAAGACTGATGAGGTGACCCCATCTGAACTCCTACTGAGCCTGTATGTGACAGTCTCCGTACAGTCCGGTCTGTTCGTCTGATACATCGCATGGCGGGCCTAGGGGGCGGTAAACGCCAGTCCTCGAATAGCGGTACAAGTCGTGTCGGAGTGTAGCCCAGAACACCCTGAGATAACACTGGAAACCTACCAGTATATCTCGCTTGCCTTGGCCAGGGACTACTTGTGTAATGGCTCTCCTGGACACAGCGCGATGTCAATCCCCAATACCGGGAAAGATGAATCCTGTCTAACCGTCACTGCCTCCAAGTGCTTCGGGACTGCACCCAACTACTACCTGTTTGCACGACTCCTTTGAGCCATGGTAGGGTAGTAATCAAAGTACAGTGGGAACACACTCGAGGCGAAGTGACAGTGTCAAGTCAGCGGACTAAGTTGTACTCATGTCACCTGGGAACTGATAACTGACAATAGATATAATACCAACCAACAGTTCCCGACGAGTCCTGTCCAGTGTACTCGTAACCTAACGAACACCCGTATACTATCTCAAGTACGACGTACTGACGGCTGTGGGACAGACCGTCTCCCACGCTGGGATGAGAAGCGCATACGCTAGTCTACTCCGGAGTATCGATGCCCTGTCTCGATAGTCCAACGACTAGGGACCTGTATAAGAATGTGCTTATGGATTACCCAGTCCCTACAAGTGTGAGCGCCATCACAACGCTGGTAATCAAGCAAAGATCCTAAGGGCTCTACTAATATGTATATAAGCGATATGCTAAAAGAAACACATGCACATATTAAAGCAGAGACAAACCAAGTAGCATACTACCATTTTGAGCATGATTGTATATACAACTGTGAATATCCCAAGCTTCCATCAAGTAATATACATACTAGTATGATACAGTAATGACCTCTAGGGCATATACACTAACAATCTCCCACTTGCACTAAGGCCATGTACTGGCGTATCGAAGACCTATCATCTCGATCAGCCGCTCGAACTGAGTCTGGGGTAAGGCCTTCGTGAATGGATCTGCAGTGTTATCTTCTGAAGCAACCCTCCGAACCTCGATCTCCTGGCGATCCACGATCTCCCTGATCAGGTGATACCGCCTTAAGATGTGTCTGGATTTCTGATGGGACCTGGGTTCCTTCGCTAAAGCTATAGCCCCGTTGTTGTCACAATACAGAGGTATTGGATCAACAATGGACGGAACCACCTGAAGTTCTTTCAAGAACTTCCTCATCCAGACAGCTTCTTTTGCGGCATCAGATGCAGCGATGTATTCCGCTTCCATAGTCGAGTCAGCAACGGTTTTCTGTTTGGAACTCTTCCAACACACCGCCCCTCCATTGAGGGTAAAGACAAAACCCGACATGGACTTGGAATCATCCTTGTCACTCTGGAAGCTAGAGTCAGCAAAGGTCTCAATCTGGAGGTCTTTTCCGCCATACACCAAGAACATCTCCTTAGTCCTTCTCAGGTACTTGAGAATGTTCTTTACCGCTATCCAATGTTTCTCCCCAGGGTTTGACTGATACCTGCTTACCACACTCAGTGCATAAGCCACATCCGGTCTGGTACACAACATCGCATACATTATAGAGCCTACCGCAGAAGCGTAGGGTATAATATACATGCGATCCCTCTCCAAATCAGTCTTGGGAGACATCTCTTTGGAGAGGGTGATCCCGTGACAAGCCGGTAGATTACCGCGCTTGGAATCTTCCATACTGAATCTTTTCAGTATGGTGTTGATGTACCTGGACTGTGAGAGTCCTAAAATCCTCTTGGATCTGTCACGGTAGATCCGGATCCCCAGAATGTATGAGGCATCACCCAGGTCTTTCATGGAGAACCTGTGTGACAAGAACCCTTTGACAGATTGTAGCATAGGAATTTCATTTCCTATTAAGAGAATGTCATCCACGTATAAAACGAGGAATACTACAATTCTCGCTACAAATCTACAATAGATGCATGGTTCATCTGGATTTTTGATAAAACCAAATTCCTTGACCATCTCATCAAAACAGATGTTCCAACTCCGCGATGCCTGCTTTAGTCCATAAATGGACTTAAGCAACTTGCACACCTTTCCGCTGCTCCCACTCTGAATGAAACCCTCTGGCTGGTCCATATAGACACACTCCTCTAAATTTCCATTCAGAAAAGTGGTCTTTACGTCCATCTGCCAAATCTCATAATCGTGGAAGGCAGCAATGGCAAGAAGGATCCGAATGGATTTCAGCATAGCCACTGGAGAAAAGGTTTTGTCATAGTCCAAACCAGGTCTCTGACGAAAACCCTTTGCAACCAGTCTAGCTTTATAGGTCTCAACCTGTCCATCTATACCAATCTTCCTTTTGAAGATCCACTTGCATCCTACGGGTTTTACCCCATCTGGAGCAATGTCCAACGTCCATACTTTGTTGGTGTACATGGACTCCATTTCGGCCCACATTGCATCCAGCCATTTTACCGAGTCGACGCTCTGAATGGCTTGCTGGAAGCTAGTAGGCTCATCACAATCTATGATGCAATCCTCTCTATCCCCGTCAATGAGAAAACCGTAGTATCTCTCGGGCGGATGAGACTGCCTACTACTCCTGCGGAGTGGCGTGGGAATGTCCTGATCTTTCGAACCCTCTGGTTCTACTAAGCTTTTAGTAATAGCTTGTGGTTCTGGAATTTCTTCCAATTCTATAGCGCTCCCACTTATTTCCTTTTCTAAGAACTGATGTTCCAGAAAATGGGCATTACGAGAAACAAGGACTTTTTGTTCCTCTGCATAATAGAAAAGATACCCCCTGGAGTTCTTTGGGTATCCCACAAACTTGCACAGTACTGAGCGTGCCTCTAGTTTGTCCGCATGCTGCTTTTTGACATAAGCTGGACATCCCCAAATCTTCAGGTATTGAAGGTAGGGTTTCTTCCCACTCCATAACTCATATGGTGTGGTAGGCACAGTCTTAGTAGGAACTCGGTTCAAAAGGTATGCAGCTGATTCTACCGCATATCCCCAGAACGATCGCGGTAACTCAGCGTTACTCATCATGGACCGTACCATATCCAATAAGGTTCGGTTCCGTCTCTCCGATACACCATTATGTTGCGGGGTGTATGGAGGAGTAAGCTGAGAGAGAATTCCATTCTCTTTTAAGTAACCCAGGAACTCGGCACTCAAGTATTCACCACCTCGATCAGATCTTAGTGTCTTGATACTTTTGCCTGTTTGTTTTTCTACTTCATTCTTGTATTCCTGGAATTTTTCAAAAGCTTCAGATTTATGCTTCATTAAGAAGACATGTCCGAACCTTGAAAAGTCATCCGTAAAAGTAATGAAGTAAGAATAACCGCTTCGTGCATGCGTAGACATTGGACCGCACACGTCGCTGTGTACGAGTCCTAAGAGCTCGCTTGCTCTTACTCCGTGTCCAGTGAACGGAGTCTTTGTCATCTTTCCTTTGAGACAGGATTGACAAGTTGCATACGATTGATATTCGAACGGATCCAAATATCCTTCTGTGTGTAACTTTGTCAACCTTCTCTCATTAATGTGACCGAGTCTACAATGCCATAAGAAAGCCTGATTGATTTCAGGAGACTTTCTTTTGTGTGTATTCTGGACATTGAAAATCTGTGGTTGGTTTAATACGTATATACCGTTGTTCAATGTACCTGACCCAATCAAAACTTGATTAAGGTGAATGTTCACTACATTACTTACAAATGCAAATTCATAACCTTCTTTAGACAATAAAGATACAGAAATGATATTACAAGTTGCATTTGGTACAAAATAACAACTACGCAAAACCAAAAAGTGTCCATCTGACAATCCCAGGTGATAGTCCCCCACGGCCTCAGCATCCATGGTAGCTCCGTTTGCAACTCTGAGGGTCATGTCACCTGCCTTCAAAACTCTACGCTTTCTCAACGCCTGCAAAGAATTACAGATATGAGATCCTGATCCGGTATCCAATACCCAGGATGTAGAGTTTATTGATAGACAGTTTTCAATAACATACACACCTGAAGCTGAAGCCGCAACTCGCTTCAGATCCTGGGTTCTGGCCTTCCAAGCCTTGCAATCCTGTTTCCAGTGTCCACTTTTGTGACAGTAGAAGCATTCTTCCTTCCCCGCCAGCTTTCCCGCTACCTTTGTTGCCTTTCCCTTTCCCTTCGTATCCACTTTACTGACACCGCCCCTTGGTTTGGCGGGGGCTTTCTTCTTCTTTCTCTTGGCTTTCGCCTTGGACCTAGAAGAAGAAGATCCTCCTACAAACAAAGTGGATGTCTCCCTACCCTTTTGTAGGGTGCCCTCAGCAGTCCTCAACATGTTCAGAAGCTCGGAAAGTTCAACCTCCTTTCCTTGCATGTTGAAGTTTAGGATGAACTGGGCGTAAGTGGAAGGAAGGGACTGAAGAATCAAGTCCGTATAGAGTTCATTCTCCAACGTGGTCCCAAGGTCCGCGAGCTCCTCTATATAGCCAATCATCTTAAGCACGTGTTCCGCTACCGATGATCCGACGGCCAATCTTGCCAAAAATAGCTTCTTCGACACTTCGTATTTGGCGATACGAGACTGCTCTCCATACAGTTCTTTTGTATGAAGAAATATGGACTCTAGGTCCATATTCTCATGCCTCCTCTGATGTTCGTTGTCTATCGAGACAAGCACGAGGCATTTGGCCTTCGCGCAATCGATCTCCCATGTCTTACGGATTTCTTTATCCGCGACGCTGGAGGTGGGACCTGGGACAGGGGGAGCTTTGGTGGTGAGGACATACCCCAACTTGTCGTAAGTGATTGCCATCGTGACATTCCTGAGCCAATCTTTGTTGTTTGGCCCTGTCAGTATGTTTTTATCTAGTAATAACTTAAGTCCGGTCATGTTGAATGGTCGCTGCAATTAGGAGAGAGAAAAGAAACACTTTAGCATGATGCTCTTGCAAGTTTAGAGTGGTTTTTAGTTTGTCTAAACAGGATGGCTCCCAATGTCTCTCGAATCCCTTCTCAAACCATAAAGAAAGAATTAGTCGAGATCAATCTCACCGTACAATACTTGCTTAACCGTTCAGCCAGGCCAGTGTCGGTACTTCGAGGGAGGTTTTCCAACGCTTTCGCGAAGTTCCTTAATTAAGTAACCTCTTTTCCCTGTGGGCGTAGCCCCGCTAACACCTTTCTAGACACCTACTAGGTTTATAGCATTGATCGTTAAGTGAGAGTTTTCCCGAGGAGTAGCATATACTCACAGTAGGATCGGGATCCAAATATCATCGCGTGATAAAACCGAAGGAATCCTACCAGAATCATCACACTCCAAATGGTATGCAGCGCTAGCAAGTTTCAGTACTTATGAAACTCCCGATGTGGATTTTTGCCCCATGCTCTTATGACCTTGGTGTGAGGTCAAAATGTCATAAGTCACATGTCAAGTTCTTCCCATCATTATCCTGGTTAATTTGAACCCACCCGTACCTACCCTTGATGTAGGCCAAAATGGCAGTACGACTGTCTCAAACCAACGCATTCTATCTATGCAACAGATAAATATCCGGCAGCTACCAATCACTATGCCTTGGCGTGAGGTCAAAATACATAGCTTGAATACTACCGAATATTTAACTGAAATGATGGAGGGCTACGAATGGTTTTGGCGAAACCGTGAACGTGGTGAACTTGATATAATCGATGGAACGAGATAGCTTTTAAAAGAAGTGGTTCAAGCTCCGCATTTAAAAGTTTAGTTTTGAAAAGAACCGAGTGGTTTTCAAAGTGTTCCAATCGACTTTTACTTGGTTTATTTTCTTGCATTAGTTCTTTTAATGCATCCCATCATTTAATCTTACCATTGCAGAAAACAACCAAAATATGACGTACGCTTATGCCATTCGCATTCGCCACGGGGCCCCGTCATCACCCGTTAGGTTACTTAACTAACGACAAGCGGGGGCTGGGCTAGCACGGCTGTAAAACATAAGCAACGCCTAAATAGTTATAGTATATAGATATATAGCAATGATAGACATTATAGATCACAGATAAATACATTGGATATACTAGGAATCCGCAATCCGTTCGAGCCTGCAACGAAAAGCGGATTACACGGTCGCGGTGAATAGCCAATACCCCACCCAAGACCCCTACGGGTGCGGCAAACTACCCGCCAAGTACCCGAAGCGAAGCAACCTCCCTCAACACCGTGAGTAGGCCACTCGGCACTTCGAGATACCCGGTAGTTTGTGCACCCCCTCTATGGGTCTATCCTAGGAGCAAAAACAGTAAAAAGAATTATACAATGACGGCTACAACCCCGACCCGGTTGTGCGGCCATACAAATAATATTACATCAATTTACATGTTACATGAATTGAAAGAAAAAAAAACTCTCGTCTCACAAAACCCCCCGGCTATTCACCCGCGATAATCCAACGCATTCATATACACATACCATCAACAAACACAGATCACAGATATGTATAACCCCCACTAATCGACGTATAGCGATTAACCGACGTTCAATACATATAAACATCACAGATATAACCCATTAGTCAAAGTGTAGTGAATTTCGATCAAAAATACGGATTTATAGGCCCCCAAATACAAATTTCTTTTCTGGAAAATCTGGGCACAAATAAACCATCTTAAAAATCCCAAAACCTTACCAGAAGAATACCGCACCAAACCCGGTTCAGAACAGAGTCAAAACGGCCGCGGTTCCGCGGCAATAGGCATGCTTTGCCGTGGAACCGCCGCTCTTTGAACTGTTCACTTGACCATTTTTGGTGTGCTTCTTCACAAAACCCTGAGCCGATTTTTGAAGTATGATTTTTTATTTTTTGAGCAGAAAAAAATTCAACAGAAAGTTAGGGTTTTGATGTTTTGGTTTTGCGATTTTTCCGATAAAACTTCCATACACTTTACTACCTAACTAGTTTATATTTAGTTAGGCTCTGATACCACTGTAAGTCCACGTTGCCCAACCCGGTGCTTGCGGGGAGGCGGAAAACGGAATAAAAATCGGATTTTTATCGAACTAGGCAACATGGACTAGCATAAGGAGGATCTTTGCTAAACAAAAACTAACTAAAAGCTAACTAGAAATTAGCTACATGGAAAAATGGTTATACCTAGGGCTTTATGTCCTTCTCTCCTTACTCTTTGGAGTGGAAGAAAGAGATCACCTTGTCGCCTTCTCTAGTCGAAGAAGGATCTACCCGAGAGCCTCAACCTTTGGCTTCAACTTCAAGCTAGAAGTAACTAAAGTGCTAGAAGTGCTAATCCTAGAACCTTAGATGAGAGTAGAGATTACTTTGGAGAGGTTTATCTCAAGCTCAAGTGTTTCTCAACACATGAGAGGGGAGAGCTTGAGGGAGAGGAAGAGGAGGAGAGAGAATCAATATGATAGAATGAGAGAATAATAGAACCATTCTCACATATATGTGTGAATTAAGTAAATTGATAATTAGCAAGATAATTGTCATGGCTTAATCAAGACATGACCATTATCATTTCATATTTAATGCAAATTGCAAGGATCAAAGAGCATCTTTTATATGGAATGATGATGGTCAAAGTGTCAACCTATGTCAACAAGTCAAGATAGTCAAATGGTCAACAACCCTAACCATGCACAATTATATTTAACTAATATCAATTAATCATAATACACACATAAGCATTAGGGTTAATAAAATGACAATGGTCATTAACCCTAATCAAAGTCCTCTCCCTCTGTCTCAATCAACTGTGCATACGCACCCGTATTCGTGATCCGAGGAACACGAATACAAAGAGATAAAACCAATCCCAAATCATATACTAGGATCTGGCTTAAACCAAAGCCCGCTAGTATAAGCTGTCCGGACAGCAAACGTGCACAAGTGCGCGGATGTGAACGAACCCTGTCGCAAAACCATGCGACCTCTACTCATTTTGCCTAAAAGCGAATAGCTCTCTGTGTGGGACTCTAAAGACTCGACACTACGCTGGCAGTGGGTTTAACCACAGACCGCAAGCGGCACTAGCTGTACGTAACGGTCTCCAGGTAGATGCCGATAAGAAGACTGACGAGGTGACCCCATCTGAACTCCTACTGAGCCTGTATGTGACAGTCTCCGTACAGTCCGGTCTGTTCGTCTGATACATCGCATGGCGGGCCTAGGGGACGGTAAACGTCAGTCCCCTAATAGCGGTACAAGTCGTGTCGGAGTGTAGCCCAGAACACCCTGAGATAACACTGGAAACCTACCAGTATATGTCGCTTGCCCTGGCCAGGGACTACTTGTGTAATGGCTCTCCTGGACACAGCGCAATGTCAACCCCCAATACCGGGAGAGACGAATCCTGTTTAACCGTCACTGCCTCCAAGTGCTTCGGGACTGCACCCAACTACTACCTGTTTGCACGACTCCTTTGAGCCGTGGTAGGATAGTAATCAAAGTACAGTGGGAACACACTCGAGGCGAAGTGACAGTGTCAAGTCAGCGGACTAAGCTGTACTCATGTCACCTGGGAACTGATAACTGACGATAGGTATAATACCAACCAACAGTTCCCGACGAGTCATGTCCAGTGTACTCGTAACCTAACGAGCACCCGCATACTATCTCAAGTACGACGTACTGACGGCTGTAGGACAGACCGTCTCCCACGCTGGGATGAGAAGCGCATACGCTAGTCTACTCCGGAGTATCGATGCCCTGTCTCGATAGTCCAACGACTAGGGACCTGTATAAGGATGTGCTTATGGATTACCCAGCCCCCACGAGTGTGAGCGCCATCACAACACGGGTAATCAAGCAAAGATCCTAAGGGCTCTACTAATATGTATATAAGCGATATGCTAAAAGAAACACATGCACATATTAAAGCAGAGACAAACCAAGTAGCATACTACCATTTCGAGCAAGATTGTATATACAACTGTGAATATCCCAAGCTTCCATCAAGTAATATACATACTAGTATGATACAGTAATAGCCTCTAGGGCATATACACTAACAGACTGTAATGGATGCACTTACCGAACCGAAAGAAAGTTCGGAAGTATCATCAGAGCAGCGCCATGAACAAGAAACTGACGCTGACTATCTATGCAGAGTCCTCGAAAAGAAGGAAAAAGAAGCCGAAGAGCAAGCAGCTAACATAAAACAGATGGCGCTCCTCTTCCAAGATATGGTAGGGATGATGTTACAGCCGGACTCTCCAGCTGAAGACCCTCCTATCATTGTTGGAGACGACAGAGGGGAGACACCTAATCCTCCTTCGGCTCTGTCAGCAGCCAAGGAAGAAACCATTTCCAAGGCCGCACTGGATGACTATATATCTCGGCAAATACGAGCTCATCAGGCGAGTGAGGCGGCTAGGCAAACTGTTAGAACTAGACGACCCTATCCGGGCTGGTATGACCAAATCAGTTACCCGCCGGGATATACGATCCCTAAGTTCCACGTATATAAAGGGACAGGGAATCCGCATCAACATGTCGCTCAATTCAGGGCCTTATGCGGCAACACTGGAGGCGATGACAAATTGATGCTTCGCCAATTCGTCGGCAGCTTGTCAGAAACAGCGTTCGAATGGTATTCCGAACTCCCGAACGATTTTGTCAAGACGTTCGCTGAAATGGAGTTGCTATTCACTCAGCGGTTCGCAAGCGCCAGCGGACGGGCCCCGATAACAACGTTGATTAATGCCAGGGTAAGGCCGGGCGAGACGTGGGTCCAGTACGCCATACGCTGGCGAAACTTGTGGTCGAAATGCGAACAACGCATTGAAGAAGCGCCTGCGGTGGGCATGTTCATGGGTACTCTAAACCCTCATGCCACTATCTCACAGTTCATGATGTTCTTTAAGCCGACCACATTCCAGGCTTTGATCGACAAGCTGGCCCAGATGGATCAAATGGGTCACAGACCTTCTCCCCCAAAGCCAGAACCACGGAACGACAAGGGTAAAGGGAAGGCGACCTTCGTTGCGAATGCTCATCCGCAACCCAGCACCCCAAAGCTAACAGATCAATCGGGAGAGAGACGGCGGTTCTATATTGAGAAAATGAGGCGCCCCTACTCATTCCCGCGGGATAAGACGAAGAAGCTGTTCGAGCTGGCTGTGCGCAACAGGCTTATCAACTTGCCAAATCCAAGGCAACCGCCACAACCCAACGAGGCGAATAACCCCAATTATTGCCCTTATCATCAAACGGCAAGCCATCCGATTGAGGATTGCTTCGTCTTCAAGGGATGGATTGAAGATCAATACCTACAAGGCAAGTTTACCCTATCTGAAAAGTGGAAGGTAAATTCACCCCAGCCGCACACTCCAAAGAGGACGGACACGATGGGGGCAGCTTGTTCTTTTGTCAAGGACGAAAACGATGGAGAAAACCTATCAGACGAATCCGAAGACTACGTAGCGACTTGTCATGTGATCTCTCATTCACTGGCGGATGATGAAGAGGCTCCTTGCGCCGAGAAACCAAAGGCGAACCCTGAACCGGAAATTCTACGGCCGTCAGACGAGTTGATCGATATCTTCCTGAATGAAATTCGCCTGAAAGCAAAAGCCAATCAAGAGCGTGAGATGGCCATACTGGAAAGAGCCAAGACACTCCCGTCAAATCAAAAGCCATCCACTGCGGATAAAAACAAATTCAAGACGAGGAAAAGGTTCGCCAAAGCCCTATCAGCGGGAATGAAGCTACCGCCCTCTGAAGAAAATACTTTCGGTGGAATAGAGATGCATCCTAACTTCTGCTTATATCATCGGAAGATCATACATCCTACTGAAGACTGTGAATCCTTTAACTGTTTGTGGCAGGGGTATGTCGCTCAAAAGCAACAATTCGACAGGACAAAATATGAAGCTCGTAGACGTCAAAAGAATGTGATAGATGAGCGCAAAAGAGCCGACGATGACCGTCATATAGCCGACTCCAAGGGATCGCAAATTATCACCTTTGGAAGCTACTCTGAGGAAGAAGCTGCCCTCAACCCTCTCCTTAAGGAATATATTTCGAAAATGAAAGAATTGAGGAGTTGCGAGAACGTTCAGCCGTGCAAACGCACGCTGCTCGGAAAAAATCTCGGCCCCGCAAATAAAGGATCGAGCACAAAAGATAAAGGAAAGGAAAAAACAGCCCTCGAGGCCAACATTCAACAGCAATCGAGTGGCCCTAGACCGGTTGTTCGCCAAAACAATCCGCGACCACGCCCGTCCCTCGAAGAGAGGTTGAAACGTCCTTACTCATTTCCCCAGGGTAAAACAAGGAGGCTGTTCGAAGTGGCAGTGCATAACAGGCTTATCACTCTACCGGAACCGAAACACCAGCTACAACTGAATGACGTCAACGATCCTAATTACTGCCCTTACCACCAAGTATTGGGTCATCTGATCGAAAACTACTACACCTTCAAAAACCGGGTTGAAGACCAACACCAGCAGGGAAACTTCGCGCTGTTTGAAGACTGTAAGGTGAGCCCACCACAACCTCATGCTCCTAAAAAGATAGATACATCGGGGGCATCATGCTCGGTCATAGAGAAAGCCCCATAGACCGAAAAGTCAGTAAAATAGAGATTCGCCTCGAATACGGCGACAGCGGACCGAAACATCCTTAAACTAACAGCGGACCGTAATGTCCTTAAACTAATGACGGACCGAAACGTCCTTAAACTAATGAACGACCGAAACGTCTTTAAACTACTACCGCAGCGTCCTTAGGCTGACGAGATAAAAAAAAAATGATAAGAACGGTATGTCCATAAGCAAAATGGGCACGGATGAAAACCCGAAAGGGCTCCGTGAGTAAAAACAGCAGGGCTACCGGCGAGTGTTCGTGAAAACCCGAAAGGGCGCGACTTCGTAAAAAAAACGGTATGTCCATAAGCAAAATGGGCACGGATGAAAACCCGAAAGGGCTCCGTGAGTAAAAACAGCAGGACTACCGGCGAGTGTTTGTGAAAACCCGAAAGAGCGCAACCTCATTAAAAGACACCTATAGGGTCCTCTCGACCTTGTAAGGAGAAACCACCCGCGTGAGACCTTACGACTCACAAGGGAGCAACACACTTAGGGATCCCCACGATTCTTAAGGAGAAAATACACTTGCGAGATCCTCACGACTCGTAAGGAGAACTCTCTTATGAGACCCTCATGGCTCATAAGATTTGAAAGTCTTAAGTTACAGAGACCTGAACCTGTTCTTAAGCAAACCCCCCACAACCTTCGATATTGCCTTACAAGTGGCTCAATACCGACCCTTGTATACAATCCACGGGCACGAATAAATATTTCCCTAATCAAGTTTCGTCCTCGATTGGGGATATGTATGCATGATTGTAGGGTTCCTAGGCACACTAATGAAGTCTCACAAGGCATCAAACATGGCTAATTCAAATTTTTCCTTGTGCCTACAAACCCTAATACGGATCGTTAACTAGATATATAGGCGATGCAAGCATGTAAACGAATTTAAATGCTAAAGGGAAGTGACTACAACCTTTGTAGATCCGGTCCACCACTTCCTAAGCTCCACGACGATGTCCCTCCGCTGTCCAAGTCGGATTCCGAACTCTAGCATCGGCTTCATCGAAGATATGGGCGGGCTTGATCGTCGGCTTCGATGCCGAAGATGATCTACGTCGAGGCATCACAAGATCAAACTCCGACTTCACCAAGTCATGAAACTTGTGAAGAAAACACCCTATACTACTTGGCAAGAGGTAGAGGATAAAGAAATAGGAGGTGGGTTCACTTTAGAATTGGATTTCTCACTTGATTTCATCACTTGCCATTGGAGTAGCAAGCTTTTCTTCATGGAAGAAGAATATGATGAAGGAAAAAAGAAGATGATTAGTATTCAATAATTAGATAAATAAATCAATACTTATCATATATTAACCCTTGGTTAATTGTAGAGAATGGACCATGGTTAACTTGAATGGTTAGGGTTAAGTATAAGACAAGAGTGGTGACTTAGTCAAGGTTTCAAGAAGCTTCAACTAAAAACAAATCAAGTCCACCATTTATCTTTCTCTTTTCCAAAAAGAAAAAGATAAATAAATAAATAAATAAATAAGTAAATGAATAAACAAAACCCTAATCATTAGTTTAACCATGGTTTAATTCTTTACACAAAACCAAGTGAGCATGTATCATCAAACATGATACAATCAATTGCACGAAAGTATATCACATATACAACTTGTGAAATTCAAGTGAGAAAATCCATTTAAAGTGAACCAATACTAGTTAATGCAAAGTAATATATCAAATATATAATTATACATCAAATCATTAAATCAACACTTGATTTAACAATCCGGTCATATCGCATATAACCGACTAGTATCCTATGTATCGGCTTATCGAATCAATCCTTGATTCGATAACTATGTTATATCGCATATAACCAATCGATACATTCATCGCGAGAATGGAATACGGTATCACATATACGAATTATTCTCGGTCCCGCACATATCTCATATGCGCTCCTATTTCGTTTCGCTTGAGCCAGGAAACCTCTGTGTAGGACTCTAAAGACTCGTCAATACGCCGGCAGCAGATGATGATCATATCAAGCACCCACAAGCCGTAAGCGGTCTGCTAAACATAACGGCCACCCGGGTATTGAGCGATCAGAAGATCGACGAGCAAGCCCGCTCACACTCCTGTGAATCCAACCAGTAACACTTACCGTACAGTCCGGTCTGTTCGTCTGATATGTCGCATATCTCGCCTAGGTGTGGTAAACGTCAGACCCCAATAGCTTGATAAGTCATGCCGACGTGAAGTCCATGACATGTGTGAAACTACTGATAACACTTACCAGTAGGTCACTGCAACCCTGGCCAGGGATTTCCTGTTATGGCCAGTCGAGCATAGCGCAACATCAATCCCCAATACCGGGAGAGACGAATCCCCTCCTATCGCTCATTGCCTCCATGTGAATCGGGACTGTACCCAAAAACCACCTGTTTGCACGACTCAGTAGAGCCGTGGTAGGGTGGAAATCAAAGCACAGTAGGAGACACACAAGACTCTATGACGATCTCGGGTCTACAGACTAAGCTGTACCAGTGTCACCAGAGAACTGCCATCTGACGTGAGGTATAATACCATCTGGGAGTTCTCGGCGAGTCCGTTCAGTGTACCCAGTCTTCACTGAGCACCCGTATACCATCTCTGATGTCAAACACCAATGGATATGGGATCATCCATCGCCCATCACATGGGTCGAGAAGATATACGCTAGTCTACTCTGGAATATCGATGCCCCGTCTCGATATTCCCACGACTAGGAACATTGAAGGATGTACTCATTGACTACCAGGCCCTACTAGTATGATCTGCATCATAATCCTGGAAGTCGAGTACACATCCTAAGGGCTTTATCAACATGCAACAGAGAGACAGAAAGTATACATGTTAAGATAAAGATCAACCAGATAGCGTACTATCATGTCGAGCAAGAAAGTCCTACCTACATATGTCCCAGCATCCACTACAATATACATCCAATGTACAGTAATGGCCTCTAGGGCATACATATAACTAACAATCTCCCACTTGCACTAGGGCCATCTGTAGCAGTGGTTGCAGTATCACATACTCAACCATCCCATATAAGTCTCTCTCTGGGAAAAAGCCTTCGTGAGTGGATCCGCCGTGTTGTCCTCTGAGTCTACTCTCCTAACCTCGATCAACCTGGAGATCAACTATCTCCATGATCAGGTGATGCTGCCTCAGAATTTGTCTGGGTCACTGATGGGACCAGGGTTCCAGGGCCGAAGCCACACTTCCATTGTCATACAATGGCAGGAACCTAGTTCATCTTATGAACCAATATACACCCAAACTGCCTCTTTGGTAGTATCTTTAATAGCGATATTACCAGCCTTTATCGTCTAGTTTGCCACGGTATCTAGCTTGGAACTCTTCCAACATACCGTCCCTCCACTGAGGATAAAGACAGTGCCTGCGACTGACATTCAGTCGTCTTTATCATCCTGGAACCCTTCCAGTGATTCTCCCCAGGATCGATTGATACCATCTCACTATATCTAGTGAGAATCCTAGCATCCAATTACATCTATCTCATAGATGAAAACTCAAGATTTAGGAGGTATCACTTTGATCCTATTGGAGAATCTATGTGATAAACGGAGATTGATCGTGCGTAGCATAGGAAACCCTTTTCCTATCAAGAGTATGTTGTCTACGTACAATACGAGGATGACCACCTTACTCTCTACTACCGTTTTATATATACAAGGTTCATCTACCATTTTGATGAAGTCAAACACTTTGACTATCACATCAAAACAGACGTTCCAACTCCGCGATGCCTGCCTCATTATCTAAAGCAACTTGCACACGTTTCCGCTGCTCCCACTGTTTACGAAGCCCTCTGGCTGTGTTCTTATAGACGTTCTCTTCTAAATCAATATTTAGAAAAGTAGTCATGGCACCCAACCACCAGATATCGTAGTCATGGTATGTAGCAATGGCAAGTAGGATCTAGATGGACTTAAGCATAGTCCCCAGAAAAGGTTTCATCATTATCCACACCTAGTTGATGACTAAAACCTTTAACAAGTCTAGCTTTGAAAGTCTCAACTTTTCCATCTACACCAAGTAATCTTCTCAAGATATACTTGCTCCTGATGGGGATTTAACCCTTCAGATATAGCAACTAAAGTCCATACTTTGTTGGTGTATATGGACTCCATCTCAGACCGCTAAGCATCCAGCCATTCTTACAGAGTCCCTACTCTTGATGGCCTGCTCGAATCTAGTTGGGTCATCATCTCATGATGCAATCCTTGCTCCCACTGTCATCGAGAAACCAAGGTATCTCTCAGGCGGATGAGGAACCCTACCAGATCGGCGGAAAGGCTGAGGTTCGTCGGGGACCATTGAATCCTTTGGTTCTGTCAAATCAGCTGCAGTTTTGTATAGCTGGAACATTTCCAATTCTACAGAACTGACCTTGCCTCGAGCTTGTCCGGATTTTGCATTTAGACATAGGCCGGACAACCCCAGATCTTAACTTACTTAAGAGATAGGCTCTTCCCACACCATATCTTATATGGAGTGGTAGGCACTGATTTGATTCGAACCCTATTCAATAGGTATGCAACTTCATAAGTGCATAACTCCCTAAAAGGAAATAGGAGACTCGGTAGTACTCATTATAGAGCGCACCATATCATATAGGGTGTGATTGCTCCGCCCCGATATACCATCGTGTTATGGTGTATACGGAGGAGTAATGCTGAGAGAGAATCTCATTCTCCTTTAGAATAGTCCAGGAATTCCATGCACAAGTATTCTCCTCCCTGATCTTATCATAGGACATAATACTTATACCCGGTTATTGGTTCTCTACTTCTAACTTATATTCTGTGAATATCTCAAAAGGTTCGGACTTGTGTTTCAACAAGAACATATGTCTGAATCTAAAGAGATTATCAGAGAGTTTAATGAAGTACAAAGAACCGGTCCTGGCTTTTGTAGACAGGAGACTTTACATACATCATCATGTATTAGTCCCAAGAGTTTACTAACTCTTCTCTGTTTCCAATAAACAGGGCTGAGGTCATTATATCTTTGTGACATGACTCGCAAGTTTCATAAGATGTAAATTCAAACTGATTTAAATATGCATCTAAAATGCAACTTCAGCCAGTCGGGTCGCATTGATATGACCTAGTCTACAATGCCTCAAGAATGATTCGTTCATTTCTGAACTCTTCCTCTTGTGTGTGTTCTGTATGCTAAGAACTGTAGTTTGATTTATAACGTCAATGCTTTTAGATAACGTGCCTAAACCGATCAACTTTTGATATAGGAAATGTTCAAAACATTATCCAACAATACAAAATTTTATCATTTCTTTACTCATAAAGAGACTGATATGATTTTGTATATCAGGTTTGGTATCTAATAGCATTTTTTCAGAATCAATGTATTGGTAATACAGGGTGACAGTGACCAACAGACTTAGCTGCAACACTTGCCCCATTTTCTGTCTCATGAAACTTATCACCCGTTCTCAGTTTTTCTACCTTTTTGTAGCTCTATGTAACAGATTACATATCTGGGATCCTGATCCGGTATCATATACCCAGGATGCAGAGGATACTGAGAAACAGTTCTTTATAATGAACACACCCGAAGGAGATGCATCTCATGCACTTTCTTCGTTAGGGCGGCATAGGAATTCTGGTATTCCTTTATTTCCTACTCTGTCTTATAACAATTATAAGTTGGAGCGGGACCAACGTTCCCCAGCTCAGTATAACAAGCGGGTTCGGTCAATTCATCCGTATTATTATCTTGATTAAGGCGTGATATGGTCGCTACCTGGAGAGAGAGAGAGAAGAAAACACTCTGCGTGCGCTCTTGCAAGATTAGATTGGTTATATATATTTTATCTAATCAGGATGGCTCCCACTGTTTTTATCAAATCTTCCTTCAAACCCTAAAAGGAAAGACTAGCCGGGATTAATTGCACTCTACAAGTTCGCCAATCTTTCAGCCAGGCCAGTGTCGGTACTTTGAGGGAGGTTCCCCGTGTTTTCGCACGGACCTAATTACAGTAAACCTCGTTTTCCCAGAGGCGTAACCTCGTTGACACCTTTCTAGACACCTACTTGATCGGCTAATTGCAAAGTGCAAAACTCTCCCAGGAGTAACAATTACTCGCAGTGGGTATCGGGATCCAACTATCATATATAGAAGGTATGCAATCTCATTGCAAGTTTCAACACTTGAAACTCCCGATAATGGTTTTTACCCCTAGCACCTATGACCTTGGCTAAGGTCAACAAATCATAAGCACTAGTCAAGTTCTACCCGTCATTTCGTGATTAGTTAGACCCACCCACATGACCCTTGGCTAAGGTCAACAAAGCCACATGACTGTCCTAACTAATCGCATCATATGCGGTGTAGGAAGACATCACTTAGCTACCGCACACTACGCCTCGGCTATGGTCGACAAACGTAGCACGAATACTAAGTACTCTACTTCCTAAAATGACGGAGGGTTGCGAATGGTTTTTATGAAAACCTTTAACGCTTTGAACTTGATCTCGTTGCGGAATCAAATGTTTTTAAATGGAATGTTTTCGAGGCTTTTCTAGTTTTGCTAAAGGGGTCACTCCCGGTGAAGGGATCGTCGACCCTTTCCTCGTCGAATGAGGTGCAGGATATATCATATATATCACTGTGCAAAGCGGAAACTATAAAAGCGATCAAAGACAAACCGAGGGTTGTAGTATCTGCCAGTTATTGCTAAAGGAGTCACTCCCGGTGAAGGGATCTCGGTCCTTTCCTCATCGAATAAGGTGCAGGATGTTCTACAATGAACACCGCGATGCAAAGCAAGAACTGTAGCTACCTGGTTTTTTATTTTGAAATTCGATTCTGCAACATCAATTAGGTTTATTTTCTTTCATTAATCTCATTAATGAATATCCCATCATTTAAGTCCACCTAAACATCACAGATAAATATAACGTACGCTTATGCCATCCGCATTCACCTCGATGTCCCGTCTGCACCGTTAGGTTAGGTAACTAACGCCAGAGCGGGGCAGGGCTAGCGCGGGTGTAAAACATAAGCAACGTCTATATAATATATCATATATACTATATACTATATCTATCACAGAACATCACATGATCACATCACAGATAAAACACAGCAGAAGATACATATGAAATATTGGATATACTAGGACGTCCGTGTTTTCAATACGAGCCAGTATAAAACATGGATTCCACGGTCGTGATGAATAGCCAATCCCACACCCCTAGACCCCTATGAGAGCGGCAAGTAACCCTACCAATTCTAGGGTTAGGAGACCCGGACTCGACTCCTCGAGATGGTCTCCCACTGGACCCTAGAACCCGGCTACTTGTGCTCCCCTCCTTGGGTCTATCCTAATGCGGAAAAGTAAATAATATACAACTGGTGACAACTCCCGCAACCTGGAAGTGCCCCAATAAAAGAATATTACATACAAGTTTTTACATGAATGAAAATGAAAAACACTCATCTCACATAAAAACCCCCGGCTATTCAAACACGACGATCCAATATAACATATCCAGCAACACATAACATCACATGTCATCAACGTAAGTAAACATGCGTATCCCAATTGTCGTTGACATATAGCAACGAAACCGGCGATATCACATATTACACTTACGGTCACAGAAAAGAAAGTGTAAAACTACAACAGTTGGAATCCGCAAACTCTTTAGACATCGCATGCCTAATCAAATGAAATACTTAGACATCGCATGCCTAATAATTACAAACCCCGAATTTTAGTCTCATTATCGAAAACACTTTTCAATATCATGTCGGGCAATTCAACGGGATTCCCGACATTCTGATCGAATGCTCGTCGCAAACTTTAGTAGGCGGCTGCACCCCCGATACCGTCGACGAAGTGCACCAAGGCGGAACACCGCTACCGCGAGCACCCAAACGGATGCTTTCGGCGACGGGGTTCTCCTACAGTTACTTAGTCGGGGCTATGGGGTGAGGCTGTCTATTAAGTTTACCCGGCGAGTATCCGCGTACACTACGTGATTGCGACGGACTTTTGATCACATCAAAATTTCGTGGCAACCGATCAAGTGAGACTAAACTGCTATGTTTATAATATTCATTCAGTTATCTCATAACTACTTGTGAATTCCAATTGTTGTATCACATTCCGGATAAATAGAAAATGCTAAACTTTTCGATCGAACAATCGAACACCCAAGTTTTCCCGATACAGCTCAACACATGAAATAAGTCTAAAGACATTCAGTTCATGCCTCAGTACCAACGGTCCAGCCGTAGAAGGGTCAAGCCAACGCCTCACATGTGGCACGCCGTACTGCCCCAAACCCGAAGGTTCAAAGGGCAGTTCAAGACGGTCACATAATCGAATTAAGGTTTGTTGTCTTCTAAAGGGACCATCGCGTTACTTGCACTACTTAGAATGTCCTTAAACCACGGAAAAATCCAACACTTGGAAGTTTTCCGGCAGGGGAAAAGGTGGGTATTTATGTCCGGTCGAACTTTTTAACATATTCTAAAATTACCCGGAAAAACACACTGACAAAATTAGACAATCCGATCGATACACCGAGGCCCCAATACAACCCAGAAATTTCAACTCTTGAAAAATTATTAAAAATTCCCAGGATAACCAGCACTGCAAACTAAGAATTACTGTGCAAATTTTAACACAAGAAGAGACCACATGGCCGCGGAACCGCCGCATTAGCCATGCTAATGCCGCGGTTCCGCCGCACTTTGGTGGATTCATGGGTACGGGCTTCTCAGTAATTCTTATAATCTTCTGCTGGTTTTTCTGAATATTTTTAATCTGGAAAAAACCCAGTTTTTCAAAATTGTCCAGAGAGCAAATTTCAAGTAGGGTTTCGGTTCGATCGGACTTCTGATTCCGTCTACGCATCGCCTAAGGCTCTAGCTAGGCTCTGATACCACTGTAGGGTTCCTAGGCACACTAATGAAGTCTCACAAGGCATCAAACATGGCTAATTCAAATTTTTCCTTGTGCCTACAAACCCTAATACGGATCGTTAACTAGATATATAGGCGATGCAAGCATGTAAACGAATTTAAATGCTAAAGGGAAGTGACTACAACCTTTGTAGATCCGGTCCACCACTTCCTAAGCTCCACGACGATGTCCCTCCGCTGTCCAAGTCGGATCCCGAACTCTAGCATCGGCTTCATCGAAGATATGGGCGGGCTTGATCGTCGGCTTCGATGCCGAAGATGATCTACGTCGAGGCATCACAAGATCAAACTCCGACTTCACCAAGTCATGAAACTTGTGAAGAAAACACCCTATACTGCTTGGCAAGAGGTAGAGGATGAAGAAATAAGAGGTGGGTTCACTTTAGAATTGGATTTCTCACTTGATTTCATCACTTGCCATTGGAGTAGCAAGCTTTTCTTCATGGAAGAAGAAGATGATGAAGGAAAAAAGAATATGATTAGTATTCAATAATTAGATAAATAAATCAATACTTATCATATATTAACCCTTGGTTAATTGTAGAGAATGGACCATGGTTAACTTGAATGGTCAGGGTTAAGTATAAGACAAGAGTGGTGACTTAGTCAAGGTTTCAAGAAGCTTCAACTAAAAACAAATCAAGTCCACCATTTATCTTTCTCTTTTCCAAAAAGAAAAAGATAAATAAATAAGTAAATGAATAAACAAAACCCTAATCATTAGTTTAACCATGGTTTAATTCTTTACACAAAACCAGGTGAGCATGTATCATCAAACATGATACAATCAATTGCACGAAAGTATATCACATATACAACTTGTGAAATTCAAGTGAGAAAATCCATTTAAAGTGAACCAATACTAGTTAATGCAAAGTAATATATCAAATATATAATTATACATCAAATCATTAAATCAACACTTGATTTAACAATCCGGTCATATCGCATATAACCGACTAGTATCCTATGTATCGGCTTATCGAATCAATCCTTGATTCGATAACTAGGTTATATCGCATATAACCAATCGATACATTCATCGTGAGAATGGAATACGGTATCACATACACGAATTATTCTCGGTCCCGCACATATCTCATATGCGCTCCTATTTCGTTTCGCTTGAGCCAGGAAACCTCTGTGTAGGACTCTAAAGACTCGTCAATACGCCGGCAGCAGATGATGATCATATGAAGCACCCACAAGCCGCAAGCGGTCTGCTAAACGTAACGGCCACCTGGGTATTGAGCGATCAGAAGATCGACGAGCAAGCCCGCTCACACTCCTGTGAATCCAACCAGTAACACTTACCGTACAGTCCGGTCTGTTCGTCTGATATGTCGCATATCTCGCCTAGGGGTGGTAAACGTCAGACCCCAATAGCTTGATAAGTCATGCCGACGTGAAGTCCATGACATGTGTGAAACTACTGATAACACTTACCAGTAGGTCACTGCAACCCTGGCCAGGGATTTCCTGTTATGGCCAGTCAAGCATAGCGCAACATCAACCCCCAATACCGGGAGAGACGAATCCCCTCCTATCGCTCATTGCCTCCATGTGAATCGGGACTGTACCCAAAAACCACCTGTTTGCACGACTCAGTAGAGCCGTGGTAGGGTGGAAATCAAAGCACAGTGGGAGACACACAAGACTCTATGACGATCTCGGGTCTACAGACTAAGTTGTACCAGTGTCACCAGAGAACTGCCATCTGACGTGAGGTATAATACCATCTGGGAGTTCTCGGCGAGTCCGTTCAGTGTACCCAATCTTCACTGAGCACCCGTATACCATCTCTGATGTCAAACACCAATGGATATGGGATCATCCATCGCCCATCACATGGGTCGAGAAGATATACGCTGGTCTACTCTGGAATATCGATGCCCCGTCTCGATATTCCCACGACTAGGAACATTGAAGAATGTACTCATTGACTACCCAGGCCCCACTAGTATGATCTGCATCATAATCCTGAAAGTCGAGTACACATCCTAAGGGCTTTATCAACATGTAACAGAGAGACAGAAAGTATACATGTTAAGATAAAGATCAACCAGATAGCGTACTATCATGTCAAGCAAGAAAGTCCTACCTACATATGTCCCAGCATCCACTACAATATACATCCAATGTACAGTAATGGCCTCTAGGGCATACATATAACTAACAATGATGAACAACCCTTGTAAGTCCTCTCGACTTACAAGGAGAAAACCCTCTTGTAGGATCCTTACGACTTACAGAGGAACATACACTTAGGAATCCTCACGATTTCTAGGGAGAAAACACACCTACAAGATCCTCACGACTTGTAGGGAGAAATACCATTGTGAGACCCTTACGGCTCATGAAGTTAAAAGCCTTAGTCGACAAGACCCTAACCCTGTTCGCTAAGCCGCCTTTGTTCGACATCGACAAGAGGCAAATGATGATTCGCTCCTGGCAATATCCCAGTCGTAGCGGTGCTGATGCCAAAATCGGTGTCTAATCCAAAGCTTGCGGCGAAAAGCCAGCAAGCCAACATGCATACGAAATAGCCGAAATGATAGGGTAACTTGCAATAAAAATCAGCAAGTAAGAATGTATGCATGAAAATAGCCGAAATGATGGGGCAACTCGCAATAAAAATCAGCGAGTAAAAATAAAATAAACAGCCGAAATGATGGGGCACCGCGAAAATAGCCGAAATGATAGGGCAATCGCGACCTTCGCGATATAAAAACCGAAATGATAGAGCATCGCGGAAAAAGAAACAAAATGAAAAATGAAATTTATGCCCTACAGGTGATGTTACATCAAACCCTGTATACAATCCAAGGGCGTAAACTAAGAAGGGATCATACTCCTCTCCCAGGTTTCATCATAAAAAGAAGCCAAATCTCGACGGGTCGCAAATGACCTAGAGGTCATCTCAACACTCGTCTCGTAACAACGGATACAACTTCGAGCGAAGCGGAACAGCGGAAACTCCCAGTTCCATGGCTCGGCGATATACAAATCACCCAGAGTCAAACCCTCATTCCATGAAATACAAAAAAAAAAGTCCTGGCTACGTGGAACGCGGCTTATGTCAATCCTGACCCCGTGTGAAACATCCAGAGAAAAAATTCCTGGTACGTGGAAAGCGGCTCATGTCAATCCTGACCCCGTGGAAAACGTCCAGAGCGGATCCTGGTCCTCGCAGAGCACGGCAATGAACCTGTGTGAAGCATCCAGAGCGGAACCTAGTCCTCGCCGAACACGGCAGTGAACCCGTGGGAAGCATCTAGAGCAAAAATTCCTGGCTACGTGGAACGCGGCTTATGTCAATCCTGACCCCGTGTGAAACATCCAGAGCAAAAAATTCCTGGCTACGTGGAATGCGGCTTATGTCAATCCTGACCCCGTGTGAAACATCCAGAGCAAAAATTCCTGGCTACGTGGAAAGCGGCTTACGTCAATCCTGACCCCATGGAAAACGTCCAGAGCGGATCCTGGTCCTCGCAGAGCACGACAATGAACCCGTGTGAAGCATCCAGAGCGGAACCTAGTCCTCGCCGAACACGGCAGTGAACTCGTAGGAAGCATCTAGAGCAAAAATTCATGGCTACGTGGAACACGGCTTATGTCAATCCTGACCCCGTGTGAAACATCCAGAGCAAAAGATTCCTGACTACATGGAACGCGGCTTATGTCGATCCTGACCCCGTGTGAAACATCCAGAGCAAAAATTCCTGGTACGTGGAAAGCGGCTCATGTCAATCCTGACCCCGTGGAAAACGTCCAGAGCGGATCCTGGTCCTCGCAGAGCACGGCAATGAACCCGTGTGAAGCATCCAGAGCGGAACCTAGTCCTCGCCGAACACGGCAGTGAACCCGTGGGAAGCATCTAGAGCAAAAATTCCTGGCTACGTGGAACGCGGCTTATGTCAATCCTGACCCGTGTGAAACATCCAGAGCAAAAAATTCCTGGCTACGTGGAACGCGGCTTATGTCAATCCTGACTCCATGTGAAACATCCAGAGCAAAAATTCATGGCTACGTAGAAAGCGGCTTACGTCAATCCTGACCCCATGGAAAACGTCCAGAGCGGATCCTGGTCCTCGCAGAGTATGGCAATGAACCTGTGTAAAGCATCCAGAGCGGAACCTAGTCCTCGCCGAACATGGCAGTGAACTCATGGGAAGCATCTAGAACAAAAATTCCTGGCTATGTGGAATGCGGTTTATGTCAATCCTGACCCCGTGTGAAACATCCAGAGCAAAAGATTCCTGGCTACGTGGAACGCGGCTTATGTCGATCCTGACCCCGTGTGAAACATCCAGAGCAAAAATTCCTGGTACGTGGAAAGCGGCTCATGTCAATCCTGACCCCGTGGAAAACGTCCAGAGCGGATCCTGGTCCTCGCAAAGCACGGCAATGAATCCGTGTGAAGCATCCAGAGCGGATCTTGGTCCTCGCAGAGCACGGCAGTAAACCTGTGCGAAGCATCCAGAGCGAAACCTAGTCCTCACCGAACACGGCAGTGAACCCGTGGGAAGCATCTAGAGAAAAAATTCCTGGCTACGTGGAACGCGGCTTATGTCAATCCTGACCCCGTGTGAAACATCCAGAGCAAAAATTCCTGGCTACGTGGAACGCGGCTTATGTCAATCTTGACCCCGTGTGAAACATCCAGAGCAAAAATTCCTGGCTACGTGGAAAGCGGCTTATGTCAATCCTGACCCCGTGGAAAACGTCCAGAGCGGATCCTGGTCCTTTCAGAGCACGGCAATGAACCCGTGTGAAGCATCCAGAGTGGAACCTAGTCCTCGCCGAGCACGGCAGTGAACCCGTGCGAAGCATCCAGAGCGGAACCTAGTCCTCGCCGAATACGGCAGTAAACCCGTGAGAAGTATCTAGAGCAAAAATTCCTGGCTACGTGGAACGCGGCTTATGTCAATCCTGACCCTGTATGAAACATCCAGGGCAAAAACTCCTAACTCCGTGAAATGCGGATAAGGACAACTTCACCCATCACTTGCGGGTCCTCACGACTCGCAAGGAAAAAAAATTCTCTTATAGGATCCTTACGACTTACAAGAGAAAACACACTTAGGAATCCTCACGATTCCTAAGGAGAAAATCCACCTACGAGATCCTCTCGATCCGTAGGGAGAAAAACCTCTACGAGACCCTCACGGCTCATAGAGTTGAAAAGTCTTAGGCGGCAGATCTGAACCTGTGGCCTAAGCCCTCGCTATCTCATGAAGAAATCAAGAAGCTTACTTTATTACCTGCTAATTGTGACGACATGCTGAGAAAGAAGAAAAGCAACAGACAGAGCATCCGATTTACATTTGATCAAGCGTTCAAGACACATTCATTCATGCATAGGCAAAAAGACTCAGGACAAAAGATATATAATAAAGACAAGCTGGGATAAAAAAAAATCCATTAATATCGCCCGAAGTTCTTACAGTCATAAAAACAATAAACGAAAGTTACAATGGAATAACCTCAGATCCAGGGCATGGATTGAGGAATTCAAAAGCGACCCTATCTATGACTTTCCAAGCCTCGCGGACCATCCTAGTGTGCTTTCTTTCGCGAGCACAAGAGTCGGGGTCCCCCCTGATGTCTTCCACCCTCCGATAAGCAGCGAGTATGGCAGACTGTTGAAAAACCTCGTGCAAGAGATCGATAAGACTGTCTCACCGTCTCTTTGAGATAAAGTTCAACAGGTACACCGAGTGCACCTTATCCTCAGCGGCATCCAGCGCCCTAAGCGGCACACCGGAACAGAACAGAGGAAGCGCTTCCCAAATGGCTCCCACGATAAGCTTAAGAAGGGAGGAACGCCGGGGAAGCAGAGGACCGTTGTACGCGTCGAAGCGGCTCATAATTTCAGCGCACTCCGCGTTTGTGAACTCTCGATTTTGAGAGCGGCCAAGTCGGCGTATGTCCCCGTAAGAGATGATCTCGTTAAGAGCATACATATGGGCGTCCATTGTTCCTGTGAAAGAAGATCAGCAAAATTAGCAGACCGATTGATTAGGCGAATTCTTGTTAAAAAATGAGCACAAAGAGTTAAACTCCTCGAGAGCAATGCTCTACGAATAGGGGTGATGCCTATCAGATGCCATAATAATGGAAATTCGAAGAAAATCCCCTAAGAACATTGAGAGCTTTGCTCTGAAAAGATGATATAATAATAATGGTAATATAAAATGTCATCTTTAGCTTCTAAGACCTATGAAGAACTCTTAAGAGTTCTTCTATATGATTTGGAAGGAGCAAAGCTCCATTAAGGAATTAAGAAAATATAACGTGATTGTTTTAGAGAGCAGAGCTCTATTATTGGAACCCTAATAGGATCCCCTTTGGTTCTCGTTAGATCCTTTTAGATCTATAGAGCAAAGCTCTGCTAAGTAAAACCCTAAATGGGTTTTCTTTAGATCAGGGATCTATTGAGAGCAAAGCTCTGTTAATTACCATCAACTTAATTTAATTAAATTTAAATTAAAAAAATTTACCTCAAAGGTTTTAAGAAATTCTAACGCTTGGAGTTCTTAAAAGCAAGAGCAGGGCTCTGAGTTCTGAAAGTAAAATTTCGAAGATGAAAATCATCTAAGGGACCAAAGGTCCTATTTATAGGCATCAAGTGCCCTTTCAACTTCCAAAGTTGCCGCAACGGTTGGAATTCCGCCACCGTTGCGCTCACGTTTGGCACCACGTAAGCGCAACGGTGGGGGGAATTTGTTTACCCCAATCAGAGCAAAGCTCTGTTCAAATTCTGAGGCGGAAGATGAAGCATCCCCCAATCAGAGCAAAGCTCTACTTTGAAAATTCAAAATTTAATTAAAGAAGCAACGCTTCAGCTGGCCAGCGCGCTGCGCGCCACGTGGCAGCGCAGTTGCGCTGCGTTGTGCGCTTTGCGACACGTGTCAGCGCAGTTGCGCTGCGCTGTGCGCTGCGCGACACGTGTCAGCGCAGTTGCGCTGCACTGTGCTCTGCGCGACACGTGTCACGCGCTGGAGCGCTTGCGCCAAACAGAATTAAAATTCTAAAAAGATCTTTCTGTTCTTGTTAAAAACAAGAAGATTGCCTTCTGTAAAACAGAAGCCCTTGGATCAAAAATCCAACGGTTGGGGAAATTCCCCAAATCACTCAGAGAAAGATCTCTCTAACAAATTTAACTAATTTATGGGCACTATAAAAAGACCCCTAGACCTCAATTCAAAGGAATCAACATTTTCTAAAAAAAAAGAGAGAACTCTGAAGAACTCCTCAAGAACAAAAAAAGGTAAAAACCTTTAGAAAAAGAGAAAATTCTCTTTAAAAAAAACAGATCATTGATCTAAGAACAAGATCAATGATCTTCAATAAGAAAGAAAACTAACTAATAATAGTGCTTTGCACTTTTTATGAACCTTTGGTTCTTTGAGATAAGAAAAACTTATCTTTTTCTTTGATCTAAAATTAGATCAAGAAATCAAATAGTGCTTTGCACTTCCAAACTGCGCTGTTGCGTTCTTGGGAGAGCGCCACGTGTCAGCTCCAGAACAACTTGCGCTACGCGCTTTTGAAATAGAGCTTTGCTCTCTGAAATTGGCGCAACTCACCAAGGTACGCCACGTGTCAGCAGCGCACTGCGCTTGCATGACACGTGTCGTCATCACAAGCGCTTGCGCTCCTTGATTGGCGCAGAGCGCCTGACAAGTGCAATGCATTTCCTAAAGAGCCAAGCCCAAATCAAAAAGATCTGATAGACCTAAATAAATTGCAAAACAATAAAAGGGCAGAGCCCAATTTAAATTGATACTCTGCATCATTTATAAAAGGGCAGAGCCCAACCAAAACAAAGAAAAATAATGCAGTGAAGGGGCAAGACCCTAGCACAGGTCCAATAAGCTAAAGACAAAACTGGACTTAGCCCAGTCGTGGCCATAAGTCCTCAAATTAAATTGACTGAGCACGGCTGCTCTCTAAATCAATTTACATCCGGTTCGAGGGTACATCTCCGAGCTCCTCTGACACATGTCGTTGTAATCATTCAACGTCGTCAGAGAAGTGACGGGTCCCAATGACCACACACATCAATATGGACTGCGGGGTCCTTAAATTCGTAGACCGAAACGTCCTTAAACTAATATTGGACCGAAACGTCCTTAAACTAATATTGGACCGAAACGTCCTTAAACTAATGATGGACCACCACGTCCCTAAACATGGACCACCACGTCCCTAAACTGGAACATGGACCATCACGTCCCTAAACTGGAATAATAGAGCTCCCTAATGCTCTTTTGTCGGATCTAAACGATCCCGTTTAAGTTGATCTTAGCCTCAAATATGGCTAACGTATCCTTAAACATTCAAACAGACTTTAGTCCCAAATTGGACTATAAGACTCCAATCGACTTTGGTTCAAGGGTACATCTGTGAACTCCTCTGACACTTGACGTTGTAATCCTTCAACGTTGTCAGAGAGGTGACGAGTCCCTACGGCCATATATCAAATGGATCACCACGTTAAGTCAATCTTAGTCTGAAACAGGACTAACGTATCCTTAACGAACGTTTAAGTTGATCTTAGCCTCAATACGGCTAACGTATCCTTAAACTAAAAACACCAAATCCAAATCTAAGTAAATACGGATTTGGACTAATCCACGTCCTACGGGTGACGGCATTACTCAGTCTCCGTATACAATCCACAGGCAACCACAAACAAAACAAACACCCATGACACAAAGTGAAATTCTGGAGAAGGAGAAAGTTGTTACCGCGATGCGGTAGCGTAATTAACTGCAGGGGCTTGCGCCTGCAGGGAAGAGCGTCCCCACAATCAAAAACCCCTCAAGCGAGGGGGAATCTGACGAAGTCTGCTACATCGGCCGCATCCGTCTAAACCTCCGATACACGGTGCCATAAATCAACTTGGCATCCTCGGAGAGGTGGACGGATAAAACCATATAGCATCTGCCCCGAATCTCAGTGTCAAGACTTCGCAGTCTTGTGCGCCGTCCTTCGGAGGGGAACAAGTGCCGGTGCTGATCGCCCCACTCAACGTGAAGTGAATACTTCTTTAGGATGTGGCTATCATCCCCCATGTACCAGCCGAACCTCTCGGCATAATCGTCGGTATAGCGATAATCGGGGTAAAGAAGAGGGGGAATGGTGCCTCCCTCTAACTCTGTCGGGCCTCAGCTCGTGGGACTGATTCGGCCCTCGAGTCCCCCTCTCGGGATGGGGTTGCCCTGCATCTATAAGAAATATCAAGACAAGCAATATTAAGACAAAGTGGTATTAAGAAATCAATGGTTAACGAAAATTGAAGTGTAACAACTCTATTTTTAGTGTACAAAAATTTGTTTAAAAGTTAATGTATACTTGGGGTATTTGCATTTCCTGTGAGTACTATAAGTAATTGTTTTGCTTTTTAAAAGTAAGAAGGAGCTTGTAGCTCATTGGTAAAACCTTGCACTGCTGAACCAAAGCACCAGAGTTCAAATCCCATCAGCCACATTATTTTTAATATTGTTTTCTTTTAAATTTTTAGAATCCCAAGAGTCTACACGTGCTAAACCCGTAAAACCAAAAGTCACATATAAAACAATCTGACCCAGGAGAACAACCAAGAGACACTGGACACGTGGCAACGAGTTCGGCCCCGACTCGGCCTGACTCGGCTGGCGGACCGGCCGATTCAGCTCGGATCGGGTTGGTCTTTTCTATGAAGTTGTGCCTCTTGGTATCATCAGTACCCCTGTACACTTTAAATACCCTGCACATTTACAGAATCAATAAAAACACCTATTTACTACATTTTTAATACATTTTCTTCTCACCCTTTCACCTACCCTAACCCTAGTTTTACCCTATAAATACCACCCCTCTCACTCACAAATTCTGTCTAAACTCTCAAGAAAACTCTCTAGAATTTTTGTGTACAAGTGGAGTTAGCGAAGGGCGAAGCTCCGGCGAAATTCCGACGATGACCCTAGGAGCTCCCGGCGACGAAACGACGCACCGAAACCTACTACCAATCCCTCTCCCTCTCCTCTAATCTAAAATCCCATAAGTCCCACCTCCCTCTTCTCTATTCTATTCTAAAAATTTGTAAAACTAAAACCCGGCGGAAGCGGAGTTAATCCGACTTCTGATTCGGTTTTTCTTTAAAACTCCATCTTTTCTTAAATACAACATATCAAACTCTTACATCTTGACTATTAATCATTAACAAAATATGTTGAACAATTTTCATAGCAAAATATTTCATATTGCACTTTTTATCGTACTTTTTCAGTAAAATACCATGTAGTTTAGTTTCGACTTTAAAACATCATTAATCTTGCTATACCTTTAGATAGATCACGAGGTAATGACCTACCTCTTCACAACACTCGTATGCAATATAGCACGATACCTTTTGGAAAATATAGATTCGGGAAAATACCGTTTTACACAAAACTGCATTTAACTTATAAAATCATTTTCACAAGATTATGTATTTTAAATAAATCTTTGCAAAGCGCTGCTACAACCCATTTGGGAAACCCGTTCGGGATGGTGCGGATTATCATGCATCCTCGAGCTTAGTAGTGGGAGATGCAGACCTCCGCAAGGAGCATTTGGTCTCGAGAGATTTAAAAATACAAATATCTTAAGAAAATGTGATTTTTAGATAAATAATAAATTTAATTATTTTATAAATATTTATATATATATTATCAAAGCATCTATTTTTGATATATTATAAATATTCTAACTTTTCTAAATCAAAAAAAATCATTTTACATGAAAATACCATACAATTCCATACAAGTTCAATATTGCAAATGAATACCCTATATTACGAAAATTAGGTCTTATTCACTGGAAATGTCACAATGATAAAATCTACATCTATGACAACTCTAAAGACGATAATTAAATACTTGGGGTGTATTTTGAAAATTATACAAAAGTATTTTTTACATATAACCCCCTCAAGTTCTATAAATTACCCTAAGGACCCTTGTAAACATAGGTTTAAGCGGGACCAATCTCTTGAGCCTCATGGAGCCGGAGAAGTGGGTGCTTGCCTATTTAAGGTAGACAACTTAACAAACGGTGTTATCAACACGGTAATCGTCTTTGAAAAAGACACAAATCCTGCCGCTCATGTACAGCGGTTACTGATAACACCAAAACCTAATTCAGGATTTCAATTTCTTTTCTAATTGTTCTGACTCAGACTGAGTCTCATTATAAATAATCTGACTTGAATATGATTCAAGTACAAACTACAATTCAATATGAATCCATGAATACATATATTCTATCTATTCAATCTGTGTTGACTGAACCGAACCATGGATATACTTCCATTTACATGATTCTCCAGTCATATCCATGATTCTTCAATTACATCCATTTACTGATATCATGGTTTCGGCAAGTCATCCAATTATATAATCTATACAAAACAATATAATTTACACTACAATACAAACAATACAATCAAGATATCGCGGGGTTTATAAGGGGTAGATTGGTACGGAAGGTGTTAGAAGTGGCAGACTGCAAGATTTAAGACATCTAACATGTATTCTGTTGCTGTTGTACCGTGGCATAACGGTTCCTTGTACATTCCGTTCACCTTAGTCTCTGGTCTACTGAAACTCCTCTCGTATACACTGGCATACTTCTGTACCAAGCTACAAACAACAGCGTTAACACTAAATACAACTTTAAATGTTAAACACTCTCTCTGTCTTTTCTACTTCTCCCTTATCTTTGGGACTTACCGAGCGATTTGTTCGCTGACGATATTCTCTTTCTTCTTCTTTGAATCTTATCAGGTGATTCGGACCTTCCAGAGATCGAGCCCACCAGTGACGACTTGGGCCAGTTTATTGAAGATCCCGAGCTGTAGTTTCACTTGTACTTTTTCTTTTACATTCTGTATTTTCCTTTTCTGTTATGCCACTATTTAGGCATTGCTTTCATTCAGATGTATTTACTTTTCCATGCATTGTACAAAAGAATGTAATAAATAAAGTTGTTATTTCTTTATATTTGTCTCTTGTGTATATTTCTTTTATATTGCTTAGTTACGCTTAGCGTATTTACTTCTGAGTAAATACGTAGCGGCCAGTCGCGCCCTCTGCCCGTACACCGGGAAGTGGGGCATGACAGGTTTTTTTGGTGACCCATGCAGGTCTTAGCTGTATGGAACCCTACCATGCAGTTCTGTCCTGTGTGAACAACTTAAGCAATATAACAGAAGAACCAGCAACTAAAACATTATTTACAATTCATACTTCTTGAATCTCATCATTTTATATGCTTTGAATCTGTCCTAACCCAAATTTTTCTTCAAGGTTATGAATTCACCGAACAACACCGGCACCAATGTCAACAACACACCTCCACCACTACCACTCACACCTGCCATCTCTGCTCCGATCAATGAGCAGACGGTTCTGCTTGAGGCGATCTGCAGTCTCTTAGAAGGACAGCAGTAGCAGACTGCTCTTTTAATGAACCGTCCCGAGGCAGAAGCACCTGGGGTGAAGCAATTCAGGGATTTGCACCCCAAACAATTCTCAGGAAAAGAGAGACCGCTAGAAGCTGAGGAATGGGCTCAGAGCATCGAAGATGATATGGCAGCAACACAAGTGCCAGAAATAGCTTGGGTCCGTGTTGCGAAACTGCAGCTCACGGACAATGCACGGGTTTGGTGGAAGGCGGAAGAAAGCCGTCTTGATCAACCTATCGAATGGAAGACTTTCCGCGACATGTTCGATGCAAAGTACTTCCCTGAGACTGCCAGGTTCGACATGGAACAACAGTTCATCCATCTGCAACAAGGTTCGATGTGGACCAAGTCAGTAGATGAATATGACGCTGAGTTCACCATGCTCAATCGGTAAGATATGTCTCGATAATTCGATTTTTTCCAATATATCACATACTACACATCTAACACAATACTTTAACAGATTTGCGGCACACCTGATACCGACAGATGAGATCAGAGCCCGTCGATTTCAACAAGGGTTAGATCCGGAGATCCAGGCTGCACTGGCCACAGGAGATTTTCCGACTTATGAATTGGCTGTGAAAGCTGCCCGCCGTTATGAAGTAGTGGTAAAGATGAGGGGCAGACCTCAATCTGCTGGAGTTAAGCGCCCTGCCAACCAGATAGCAGGATGAGCCTCGTCAAGGCCACCTTTTGTGCCAAGGAGGCCGGGAGTATCGAACAACAGGCCCAGCCCAGCCTTTTGTACCTACTGCAAGAGAGTTGGACATATGATGAAAGACCGCCGGCGAGCCAACCGTCTTTGCTTAGTCTGCGACTCAGCTACTCATAATATTGGGTCTTGTCCCTAAAGACAAAACCCAGTTGCTGCACCCAGGCCAGCAATCACTTATCAGCAAAGACCAGCCCTTCAGGCACCTGCTCCAAGACTTGCACTACCTGCTCCACCACCTAGAGGACCACCGACTGCACCTCCTCCTCGTCAGTTCCATCAAGCTCAACGGAACGTTCCGAGAAATGCTCCTTAGGCCAGGAAGAATGTACCACGGCGACAGGCTTTCATAATGACCGTAGAAGAAGCTGAGGCCACTGGCCAAGTTATCACTAGTAACCCTTTCTTCTCAAGCTTTTCTTTCAGTCTTAATATCTATCCACATATTTTCCTATACCTAAAATATATCCCACATACCTTAGGTACAATCTTAGTAGCCTCACTTCCTGCACTAGCACTCTTCGATACTGGAGCATCTCACTGCTTTATGTCGCAACGGTTCGTCCGAACTCATGCGATTTCAGTCACACCGCTTGTATCCAGCTGGAATGTCAGTTCAGGAAATGGCGTTCTAAAGGCAACAATGGGATACAACTTGTGTCCAGTAGTCGTCTGCAGCAGAGAATTCTATGCTGACTTCAAGGTGCTGGACATACCAAACTTCGATGTGGTTCTAGGTATGGATTGGCTCGGAACCTTCTATACTACCATCGACTGCCGTCAAAGGAGAGTAGTATTCGAGATTCCAGACCATCCGGTCTTCTATTTCAAAAGTGGAGACCGTACCCAGGAGCCAAGTACCTACAAGGCGTAGCCAAAGAAGGCGGTAATTGCAGCAACTCAAGCGGAGGAAGAATCAAAGCCAGAAGTGGTTCTAGAGTTTGACGATGTGTTTCCTGATGATATATCAGGTTTGCCTCTCGATCGAACTCTTGAATTCAGTGTTGATTTAGTTCCAGGAGCACAACCAGTGATCAAAGCACCTTATCGATTAAGTCCGGAGGGTTTGAAGGAAGTCCGAACTCAGTTGGACGAATTATTGGCGAAAGGATGGATTCGTCCCAGCACTTCAAGTTGGGGATCACCAGTATTACTTGTGAAAAAGAAGGAAGGTTCATATCGAATGTGTATTGATTATAGAGCCTTGAACGAAGTAACAATAAAGAACAAGTATCCGATACCGCGCATCGACGATTTATTCGATCAGCTAAGTGAATCTTGTGTTTTCTCCAAATTAGATCTTCGTTCAGGTTATCATCAGGTGAAGGTCAAGGAAGATGATATTCATAAAACGGCTTTCAGAACTCGCTATGGACATTACGAATTTCTTATGATGCCATTTGGAGTGACCAACACACCAGCAATATTCATGAACCTGATGAATCAAGTTTTCCGGGAGTACATAGACAGGTTCGTTGTCATCTTTATCGACGACATCCTGGTGTATTCAAAGAGTCGGAAAGAACATGCCGAGCACCTATGAATTGTCCTGGAAACTCTACGACAACATCAATTATATGCCAAGTACAGCAAGTGCGAGTTTTGGCTAGATCAAGTTGGTTTTCTTAGACATATTGTATCAGGCGAAGGAATCTCTGTGGATCCAGTGAAAGTAGCAGCAGTAAGCGAATGGCCGACGCCAAAGTCAGTGAAGGACATTCGAAATTTCTTGGGTCTAGCTGGATATTACTGAAGGTTCATTGAAGGCTTTTCAAAGATAGCAACACCCCTGATCAAGCTCACAGTAAAGATGAAGAATTCGTGTGGTCAGAAGCATGCGAACAAGCTTTCGTAGAACTCAAGTCAAGGTTGACACCAGCACCTATTCTCGTTATACCGGACCAATCTGGAGGTTTCGAAGTGCATTATGATGCATCCGGTAAGGGATTAGGATGTGTTCTACATCAGCACGGTAAAGTTGTGGCTTATGCTTCAAGACAGCTGAAGACTCATGAGCGCAATTATCCGACGCATGATTTAGAGTTGGCAGCCGTTATCTTTGCTCTTAAGATATGGCGCCATTATCTACTTGGTGAACGAGTGAACATATACACAGATCACAAGAGTCTGAAATATGTGTTTACTCAGAAGGAACTTAATATGCGGTAGAGACGATGATTAGAACTCATGGCGGACTTTGACATCAACCTGCAATATCACCTAGGGAAGGTGAATGTGGTACCTGATGCCCTTAATCACCAACCATTATCGATGAATCTCACCGCCCAGTGGAAGCTGCAACAAGACTTGCATCAGATAGAGATTGAAGTAGTCATGCCAGGTAACGCTTCAAGTTTGATGAATTTACAAGTTCAATCAACAATTTTCAATCAGATCAAAGTAGCTCAAGCAAGTGATGCTAAGTTGCAAAAGATCAGAGAACAAGTGGAGAATGGACTCAGAACAGACTTCATCATCCATGAAGACGGATCTTTAAGATACGGCAGCAGATTGTGTGTACCAAAAGGTTCTGTTCGGGAAGAGTTAATGAAAGAAGCTCACAGCTCTCCCTACTCAGTACACCCTGGAGGTACAAAGATGTACAAAGATCTACGTCAGAATTACTGGTGGCATGGAATGAAGCATGAAGTAGCCAGAAGCGTCGCTAAATGCTTGGTGTGTCAGCAAGTAAAGGCTGAACATCACAGGACAGCTGGATTACTTCAACCGTTAGCTATCCTAGAATGGAAGTGGCAACACATCACATTGGATTTTGTGATTGCTCTTCCTCGCAGCACAAAGGGTAACGATGCGGTATAGGTCATTATGGATCGACTCACAAAGTCGGCTCACTTCATCTCATTTCGAGTTGGCCAATCAACTGAGACATTAGCAAAGAAGTACATGGAGGTAAGAATCTACTTAAGATTTAAACTCTTCAAATTTGTACTGTCTCTGATACCCATGAACTCATACAGGAAATTGTGAGACTTCATGGAGTACCGGTCTGCATTGTCTCCGATCGTGACACCAGGTTCCGATCACAGTTTTGGCAGAGTCTGCAAGCAAGCTTGGGAACAAGTCTGAATTTCAGCACAGCTTATCATCCACAAACAGATGGTCAGTCTAAGCGAACTATTCAGATCTTGGAGGATATGTTTAGAGCGTGTATGTTAGACTTCGGAGGATCGTGGGAAGATCACCTATATCTTGTGGAGTTTTCATACAACAACAGCTACCAAGCAAGCATTGGAATGACACCTTTTGCAGCGCTTTATGGAAGGAAGTGTCGATCGCCATTAAGTTGGGATGACATCGGAGATAGAGAACTCCTTGGACCTGAGATGATAGTAGCGACTGTTGATGTGGTTCGTACTATCAGAGAAAAATGCTCATAGCCCAAGATCGACAGAAGCACTGGGTTGATGCAAAGTGACGACACTTGGAGTTCCAGCCGGAAGATCACGTATTCTTAAAGATATCTCCGAACCACGGAGTGATTCGATTTGGAAGACGGGGTAAGCTAAGTCCGAGATACATTGGACCGTTCGACATACTCGAACGAGTCGGTGGAGTAGCATACCGCTTGGCACTTCCACCTTCATTGGAAGGAGTGCATAATGTGTTCCACATATTCCAACTCAGAAGGTATGTGAGTGACCCAGCCACATTCTCGATCATTCCGAGCTCACTGTACAGCCCGACTTATCTTGTGAGCAACAACTTATGAAGATCCTGGACAGGAAAGTGAAGTCACTTCGGAACAAGGAAGTCAACTTGGTTCGAGTGATGTGGAGAAAAGACACTCCAGGAGAATCGACATAGGAAAGGGAAGATGAGATGCGTGCAAGATATCTTCACCTATTTGTAAACTAGTCCTTAAAATAAAATTTATAAATTTCGAGGAAGAAATTTTTGTAAGGAGAGTAGACTGTAACAACTCCATTTTTAGTGTACAAAAATTTGTTTAAAAGTTAATGTATACTTGGGGTATTTGCATTTCCTGTGAGTACTATAAATAATTGTTTTGCTTTTTAATAGTAAGAAGGAGCTTGTAGCTCATTGGTAAGACCTTGCACTGCTGAACCAAAGCACCAGAGTTCAAATCCCATCAGCCACATTATTTTTAATATTGTTTTCTTTTAAATTTTTAGAATCCCAAGAGTCTACACGTGCTAAACCCGTAAAAACAAAAGTCACATATAAAACAAACTGACCCAGGAGAACAACCAAGAGACACTGGACACGTGGCAACGAGTTCGGCCCCGACTCGGCCTGACTCGGCCGGCGGACCGGCCGACTCGGCCGCCACCGCCGGCCGATTCAGCTCAGATCGGGTTGGTCTCTTCTGTGAAGTTGTGCCTCTTGGTATCCTCAGTACCCCTGTACACTTTAAATACCCTGCATATTTATAGAATCAATAAAAACACCTATTTACCCATTTTAATACAATTTTTAATACATTTTCTTCTCACCCTTTCACCTACCCTAACCCTAGTTTTGCCCTATGAATACCACCCCTAAACACCCCCCTCACTCACAAATTCTGTCCAAACTCTCAAGAAAACTCTCTAGAATTTTTGTGTACAAGTAGAGTTAGCGAAGGGCGAAACTCCGGCGAAATTCCGACGACGACCCTAGGAGCTCCCGGCGATGAAATGACGCATCGGAACCTACTACCAATCCCTCACCCTCTCCTCTAATTTGAAATCACATAAGTCCCACCTCCCTCTTCTTTATTATATTCTAAAAAAATTTAAAACTAAAACCCGACGGAAGCGGAGTTAATCCGACTTCCGATTCGGTTTTTCTTAAAAACTCCATAATTTCTTAAATACAACATATCAAACTCTTACATCTTGACTATTAATCATTAAAAAAACATATTGAACAAGTTTCATAGTAAAATAATTCATATTGCACTTTTTATCGTACTTTTTCAGTAAAATACCATGTAGTTTAGTTTCGACTTTAAAACATCATTAATCTTGCTATATCTTTAGATAGATCACGAGGTAATAACCTACCTCTTCACAACACTCATATGCAATAAAGCACGATACCTTTTAGGAAATATAGATTCGGGAAAATACCGTTTTACACAAAATTACATTTAACTTATAAAAACCATTTTCACAAGATTATGTATTTTAAATAAATTTTTGCAAAGCGCCGCTATAACCCATTTGGGGAACCCGTTTGGGATGGTGCGGATTATCGCACATCCTCGGACTTAGTAGTGCGAGATGCAGACCTCCGCAAGGAGCATTCAGTCTCGAGAGATTTTAAAATACAAATATCTTAAGAAAATGTGATTTGTAGATAAATAATAAATTTAATTATTTTATAAATATTTATATATGTATTATCAAAACATCTATTTTTGATATATTATAAATATTCCAACTTTTTTAAATCAAAAGAATCATTTTACATGAAAATACCATGCAATTTCATACAAGTTCAATATTGCAAATAAATACCCTATATTATGAAAATTAGGTCTTATTCACTGGAAATGTCATAATGATAAAATCTATATCTATGACAACTTTAAAGACGATAATTAAATACTTGGGGTGTATTTTGAAAATTATACAAAAGTATTTTTTACATATAACCCCCTCAAGTTCTATAAATTACCTTAAGGACCCTAGTAAACATAGGTTTAAGCGAGACCAATCTCTTGAGCCTCACGGAGCCAGAGAAGTGGGTGCTTGCCTATTTAAGGTAGACAACTTAACAAACGGTGATATCAACACGGTAATCGTCTTTGAAAAAGACACAAATCCTGCCACCCATGTGCAGCGGTTACCGATAATACCAAAACCTAATTCAGGACTTCAATTTCTTTTCTAATTGTTCTGACTCAAATTGAGTCTCATTATAAATAATCTGACTTGAATATGATTCAAGTACAAACTACAATTCAATAAGAATCCATGAATACATATATTCAATCTATTCAATCTGTATTGACTGAACCGAACCATAGATATACTTCCATTTACATGATTCTCCAGTCACATCCATGATTCTCCAATTTCATCCATTTACTGATATCATGGTTTCGGCAAGTCATCCAATTATATAATCTATACAAAACAATACAATTTACACTATAATACATACAATACAATCAAGATATCACGGGGTTTATAAGGGGTAGATTGGTACGGAAGGTGTTACGAGACTGCAAGATTTAAGACACCTAACCTGTATTCCGTTGGTGTTGTACCGTGGCATAACGGTTCCTTGTACATTCCGTTCACCTTAGTCTCTGGTCTACTGAGACTCCTCTCGTATACACCGGCATCCTTCTGTACCAAGCTACAAACAACAGCGTTAACACTAAATACAGCTTTAAATGTTACACACTCTCTCTGTCTATTCTACTTCTCCCTTATCTTTGGGACTTACCGAGCGATTTGTTTGCTGGCGATATTCTCTTTCTTCTTCTTTGAATGTCGTCAGGTGATTCGGACCTTCTAGAGATCGAGCCCACCAGTGACGACTTGGACCAGTTTATTGAAGATCCCGAGCTGTAGTTTCACTTGTACTTTTTCTTTTACATTCTGTATTTTCCTTTTCTGTTATGCCACTATTTAGGCATTTCTTTCATTCAGATGTATTTACTTTTCCATGCATTGTACAAAAGAATGTTAATAAATAAAGTTGTTGTTTTATTATATTTGTCTCTTGTGTATATTTCTTTTATATTTCTTAGTTACGCTTAGCGTATTTACTTTTGAGTAAATACGTAGCGGCCAGTCGCGCCCTCTGCCAGTACACCGGGAAGCGGGGCGTGACATGAAGTGCGATATATACCTCCGGTGACAGCAGCACGAGCCTGGGCCCGGGTAGCAGTACGAGCGGGACGATAGTTCCTCCGGTAAGGAAAAACCGATAACCCGGACGTGGACGCGTCCCCTCCAACTAGAAAACAAACATTGACGATAAAATTACAGGGAGTTCATGTTTATTCTTAGAGGATATGTAAAATGAATAAATATTTTATATTTATTCATACTAACCTGCAGACTGCGCGGAGGATACGGAAGTGACGGGAGTGGTCTCTGCGCCAGATGTGGACGCACCACCTATAATTAGAAAATTAAAAATAGATTATATAAGTAATTGCAAAAAGAATGTGTATATTAATAATATAACATTCTAAATCAATATGCATGCAATATAGGATATATAAACATACCTGGAGGTGCGGTGGTGGCCTCTGCCCGAGATGTGGAGGCACCACTTACAGCTAGACAATCAAAAAATGATTATCTAAGTAAGAGCAAAAAGAATGTGTGTATTTATGATATAACATTCTAAATCAATATGCATGCACTATAGGATGTATAAACATACCTGGAGGTGCGGTGGTGGCCTCTGCCTCTGATGTGGACGCACCACCAACAGCTAGACAATTAAATATTGACTATATAAGTAATTTTGAAATAAATATGCATGTATACCTATAATATTACATTCAAAATGAATATGCATGCAATATATCTGGAGGTGTGGCAAAGTCCACTCGGAAGGAGTCATCCGAAGGAGATACCGATCGGGGTGCAAGACCGGCCCTATGAAGCTCCCTACGCAGCTCTCCTGGCGGTAAAACCACTCTACCTCTGCCTCTTCCTCTGTCGCTGTCGCTGCTAGTGCTCCTGCCGCCCCTCGCTGCTCCGGTCGACGTCATCAAACCTAGATAAGAGTACAATCATTACATATGCATGCAGTATATGTATAGATCATAGAAATGTGAAGTAATAGTATAACATTACTGATAACCTTTTTCGTTTCGTGGACGCATTAGACATATCTACTTGGATTTCATCATTGATATCATTTCTAACCCACGTAACTTCACAATCAGCCGAAGACAACCCGTCTTTTGAAACAGACGGTCGGAGCACTCTAAGTCTTCTCTCCTCTTCATCCTCATCGCTGTCCTCCATACGATGCTCGAATTCTGGGACATCGTAAACATCCCTGGGTTTCCAACGACATATGACACTCCATCCCAGATGCTTCAAGCACTGTGAGTAGTATACTTGGAACGCTTGGTTCAGAAAGATAAATGGATTGTCCTGACCGTAAAATTAAAGTGTGTTCACACTAGTCAATCCATATTCATCTTTCCAAGTCCCAAGATTGTTTCTCCACTTATCCGTATCGGCTCGTATATCATACCAAGTACACTGAAATATATAAAACGGTTCTGATCGTCCGGGATATTTGATGCCAAGTGTGCAATTTAACTATCCATAATAAATCACACCATCCAATCTTACCATCGCAATCCCACTATTCTGAGTGGTTCGAGATATTTCTATATCCTTAACTTCAAATTTGTATCCAAGGATACCGAATCCTTTATAATATGCAAACTCCATACTAGGAAACTAAGCTAAACATCTTGAATCTCTCTCTAATGATGCAAACAAGTTCGGATCGTGGATCTAACAAAACAAATTTTACGACAAATACATAACGATATAAGTTTAGATTAAGACTGGTAGCAATAACATGTTATTCGAACAACTTACATGATCTGCAACCCAATCGCAAAAATTATCCTGATGATATTTTTCCAATCGTTCATCATTCTAATCAGGATGCCCCTCACTGTCTCATTAATATGAATTTTGTTCTCAAAAATAAATTATGACATTAATATTATATCATTTCATACACACACAAACACAAATATAACAATTAATCCAAAAAAACTTACTCTCTAATTTCTTTCAGACATACTCTATTGAGGAGGATAAACCGATATATCCTGTTGATAAACATAGTGTCTACTCTCTTATAGAACGCTTTACCATATGGCCCGTCCTGAATTCTCCGATACCGGTTAAGCTTTGTCTCAATGTTCTCGTCCAGATAGCGGGAACAAAATGTGGTTATTTCATCTAGAAGATAACCTTACATGATAGAACCCTCTGATCGATTTCTATTGCGTATATACTTTTTTAGAGTGTAGAAATACCTAAAGAAAAATATGTTAAATAAATAAATACGGGCATATAGGACAACAATAATTTTACAAATTGCGTGAAACGAAAAATTCCACGTACCTTTCGACGGGATACATCCACGATATTGTACCAGTCTGGCTAACTTAGCCTCGGTTGCAAGATGAACCATCAGGTGTATTATGATATCGAAGAATGATGGTGGGAAAATACGCTCAAGCTTGCAAAGTATCAATGAAATAGAATTTTCTAGATTCTCCAGCGTCACAACATCTAGGGTTTTAGCGCACAATTCTCTAAAAAAGCAACAAAGATCATTGATTATTAGACAAACCGATTCGGGAAGGGAAGTCCTGAAAGCTAATAGGAGAAGGTGCTCCATAATAACATGGTGATCATGATTTTTCATCCCATCGATCTTGCCTTTCATAATTTTTATCTTCTTGCTAAATGATCCTGAGAAACCTGTGGGAACTTTCAAATCATGCAACACCTGCGGAAACCTTTTCTTCTCCGGTTGTGACATATGATACGCGGCATTGAGAAGTACAAACTTGCATGGTTTACCTGCTATCGGTTTAGGATGCAATTCTGTAACAACCGAGTTCAGTTATACCAATTTCTGTTTCCGTATTTATTATCTGTGGTATTTTATTGATTTATCTTGTGTGGGTGCGAATGGTAGTTTACTTTTACATTGCATTCGACCCGACCCACTTGCTTGAACTGGTGGATTCATACTTATAGACTACCCTGGCTTGTTACATAGACATGTGCATCTAGTATAAACTGCATATTGACTTTTCATCTGACATCGCACATTTTACATATAACATTTTAGATCACGTAAAATAAATTAAAATTGCATTTCATAGCATGCATGATACCCCTAATCCTGTGATAGCGTCCATACATTTTGTTCTCGTCCCGTTCAGTGAAACGGACGTGTTTGGATGGCTACGCGCACGTACGTACATCCGTTCTTGGGGGTATGCTTTTTCGTTACCTGAGCACTCGTTTTGAAATTTGGAAGTTGCATATATTTTTCGTATTTTAAATCTGAATTTTTAGACCCGACCCGGGCGTATTTTGGAATGTTTTATATCCCGCCAAAATTCAAATTTATTTAATATAATAATATATTTAAAATTTTCTTAACAGCTTCAAAGTTTTACTTAACCAACGAAATCTTTTTAAATCAAATCTTAATTTCTTTTAAAACAACCATATATCCTTTTCCCTCTGGCCCCACCGCACTCAACCTCTCTTTCTTTTCTTTTCTTTCTCTTTCTCTCTCAATCTCTCTCTCTCTCTCTCTCCCCGTCTCTCTCCTCTCCCCTCTTTCTTTCTCTTTTCTTTCTCTCTCCTATCGGAGTTACTGTGCATTCCTCGAGTGTGGTCACCGCGCCGCGCTATCGTCACCTCCCTTCTTCACATTTCCTCTTCTCCTCCGTTTAAACCCACACGAGAACCCATACTGCCGCCACGAAACCCTAGCCGCCTTCTTCTTCCTCGACCTTTCCTCGACCTCATCTCGTCTCATCGACCTCGCCTCCTCTCTCACCTCTTCCACCTCACCTTCCTCTCCTTTTATCTCCCCGAGCAACCTTGCAACAACAACCCACATCCTTCACCATACCCGTCGCCTGCACACCTCGCCGCCAGTGCTCGTCGACCTCAACCCTAGCACTTTGCCGACATCTCACCCGATCACCCTCACCTCACCAAGCCCTCATCTCTTTCTCCTTCGCCACTTCCTTCAATCTCCCGAGCACCGACTGCAACCCAAGAAACCCGCCTGCATCACCTCAGTCCATCGATGCCGATCACCGTCGCCATATCAATACTACTTCTCTCCCTCTCCTCTGCCTTGTTCCCTTTCACCAACCCTGCACACCCCTGCACCTTGAAGCCAGCAAACAAAAACCCTAGCCAAACCCTAACCTATAACCCTGGCTGTGAGAACCCAAACCTTGCCATCGCCTCAACTCCAGCCGACGCCATCTTCATCTCCTCGGTGACTTCTTCTGCATCCCTACTCGACCCACATCCAGCGTCGTCGTCTCCTAGTTTCAGCACTGTCGTCTTCATCTTTCCGCGGCTATATCCAACCAGAGAACCCTATCCGAAGTCCAAGCTTAGATCTTGTGTCGTATCGAGGCCTTGCATCATCGTCGTTGTTCCATTCGCGCGATCGTCAATCTGAGATCATTGGCTTTGCACCGCAGGACGAGGGACATTTCGAGAAGGTAGCGGCTGAAACAGTTACAGATGTAGGGGATCCCAAAGAAGCCATATGTGAAGCAGTTGAAAATTTCAAAATCAATCTGCTAATACTCGGTAACCATGGTCGCGGAGCCTTACAAAGATTGCATCTTGTTTTCTCCTCTCCTAGGCATCTGGAGGCTGCTGGAGGTTGCATCATTCTAATGGAGCTGTCATACAAAATGGATTTCTCTTTAGTTGGTTTTCTAATATGTTCCTCAATACTGGGATTGGTATCTATGAAGCAACTTCCTTGGAGCACTCTAAATGAGATCCTTTAGATAATCATGAAATATCTGATGGAGCATTCCCAGATCAAGTGCAGATGTCCCCACTTCCAAGCTGATTTCGCCGGAGCAGGGATCGACGCCGACGATCCCGACGACCCAGCAAGCATACCTGACCCGTGTGATCACTTTGTGCGTTGTTTGGATCCGTTCCGTATACCCGTTTCTTGATCTGTCGAGGCAAGTAAAACTTGCTACATGCTATTCCTATTATTTTATACTTATTTAATTACATGTTAAACCTGTAGATTTAATCTAATGTCATATGTTCCATTTTAACATTCGATGTTCCATTATATCATTTTAGATTTAGAACTTGAAACATATCATGTTGCATTTTAGATTACAATACGTGGTACCCACATCCATATTTAAATCACATAATAATTATTTGCATAGCCCATAGTACCCCTTTAATAATTTATACCCTATCGGACACCCGTTTGCATACACCTAGCCTAATATATATATATATATATATATATATATATATATATATATATATATATATATATATTCAATTGCATCCCTAGATCATTTAATACATATTAATGTGATTTTAACATTCCATATTCGATAAACTGTATTTAATTAATGTTGGAACTATCCCCTTAACCCAAATCGATAATTGTGCATCCATATGCTTTAATCTGTACCTATTTACATACCACATCACAATATTCCATTTTATTATTCCATTAGTACCCCATACTTGTTTTTTATACCTCTGCTTATTTTAGTTTGATTATGAGCACCCACGTAACATTTTGTGCACCCCTGACATGACTTGATATACCATTACATGACACGACATGATACCATGCACTTCTTGACATGACATGATATTTATATACACTACCTGACTTGACCTGTTGTATCATAACTTGACCTGTTACCTGATATTGTTACTAATGCCAACAACCTTGACATGTTGTCCCTACGGACATTTCCTGTTGTCTATCCAGACAAACCTGTACCTGCTTGATCCTGTGTTGGCATTAGCTCCAGATTTATTAATACCTGACTTGAACACATAACTTGGGGGTATGGGGAAATCAATGATGAAACCTGACTTGTAACTCGACAGTTCGATACCTTTACTGATTAGTCTTACGGGCTAGGCCAGCCCCAGGGTGATGCTGCTGACATCACTCGTCATTACATACTACCCTTTTACTGCCTTGTAGCACGTCTCGGATTCATCCCGAGAGTCTTAGACCATGGTCCCGGGCACGCACGGGATACTACTGAGTTACATCGATGATTCATCAAATTGATTTCAAAGACTTGAGAGTAGTTAACCCAATAGACCAGTTTAGATTATTCACTACACATTACCCTCACTATCCTCACTTATATCACTGTTATACCTGTTTTATCATTTATGATCATACATGTATGTCTTGCTATCCCTGTTTATTTTGTTTCTTGATATTATGACGCACTGATGTCTGGGTTTTGCATGGCCCAGATCCTCTACCTTTGGTGCAGACTGATCAGGAGTACTGCCGCTGTTAGACCGAGCGGTGAGGACCCTGTTGGTATCCAAATTTACTATTCCAGGTGTTTTATTTATTGGATCTTTTGCTTCCACATATTATATTATTTCTTGACTCATTTACTCTGGCTTATGGACATGTATTAGATAGTTTATTTTACTTTCCTGTTCTTGATATCTCTACAGCCGTAATGTGACTGTGGAAAGATTTTTCCTATCCACAGGTAGCATGGTTGGCTATGTCACGTACCTATCTTAGCGTACTTTGGGAAGCGGGGCGTGACAAATTCACTTCTAATTTCCCAGTCCTAAAGATCCATCTGAGCACGAAGATTGTCTTTCGATTTTCCGTCTTTACAAAGAAACAAGTTGAGTGCGTGTTCGGATACCCCATTCTCTATGTACATGACGTCCAGACAATGATACACTAAATTTTTTGACCAGTACGGAAGCTCGTAGAAAATGCTTAACTTGTTCCAGTATGGTGGTTTGACCTGTTTTGCCGGATCTATCCCGAAAGTCAAATTATTGTAATCATCTCACTGAGCAATCACGTTCTCTCCGGACAATGAAGCCGGAGGCCCAAGAAGCTTCTGATAACCATTAAAGTGAGCAACGTCTAACCTGAAGGGATGGTCTAGTGGCAGAAAACGCCGATAACCGCAATAACAAACCTTCCTTCTAAAATTCAACCATTTCGATGTTGAATATTGATGGCAATAAGGACATACTTTGTGACCATGTACAGTCCAACCTGATAATATTCCATATGCAGAAAAGTCATTAATTGTCCACATTAAAGCCGCATGCAGTGTGAAGGTTGTATCTGTGTTTGCATCGTAAATCTCTACACCATCAATGAATAAAGATTTTAACTCATCGATCAGATATCGGATATAAACGTCGATATTGTTTCCTGGTGAGTTTAGTCCGTTAATAAGAAGATGCATCATAAAGCAGGATTGATCCATAGCCAACCAAGGCGACAGATTATAAACTATCATTACAACTGGCCATATGCTGTAGCTTCCAGCCATATAGTTGAATGAGCAGAAACCATCACTAGCGAGTCCGAGCCTGACATTGCGAGGATCACTACTGAATATTTTGTGCCTCCTATCGAAATCCTTCTATGCCGGTGAATCTTTTGGATGACTCATTTTTCAATCTTCACCTGGAGCAGCACGGTGATGCCAAATCATTGTCTCGACTGTTTTCTTGGACCTGAATAACCTCTGCAGCCTCTGTGTTATGGAAAAGTATCGTGCTATCTTGACAGGTACATCGGGCTTTTTATCAGATTCTTTCGGCTTATACTTGGCATCTCCGCATGTTGGACACTGTTTCAAATCTGAATTCTCTTTCCGGTACAACACGCAATCTTTAGGACATACATGAATCTTCTCACACTTCATACCCAAATCAGACATCATCTTTTGGGCTTCGTATCAGCTGTCGGACACGTTATTTCCCGGTGGAATAGAACTTTTCAGGAACTTCAGAAGTATCGTGAATGACTTGTTGCTCCATCCATTTAGGCACTTAATCTGGAAAAGTTGGACAAACCATGATAGGGTGGAATACTTTGCATTCTCATAAATTGGTCTTCTAGCATCATTCATGAACTTTTCATACTTATCCGCATGCGGTCCTTGGCCGGAAGGAATGTCATCTTAGGTAGGAATATTATCACCTAGGGCAACTTCTACTATATCCTCCATTTCTTTTCCTGGAAAGAAGTTATCGTGTTCTTCTTCTTCTGTCGCATTACCGTCTTCTCGTTCTTCTTCTGACGCATTACCGTCTTCTTCTTGTCCTTCCCCGTGATATACCCAAGTTGTATAAAATCTAGTAAAACCATGTTTAACGATGTGAATCTCTACGATTTCTACCTTCTGTCGGAACTTATTTCCACATCTATCGCATGGGCAGAGAATCTTCTCTAACACGATCTTATTATATGCGCGTGCAAATTCAATGAAAGCAGCAACTCCTGCGACAAACTTAGATTGCATGCGTTGTTGTCAATCCACGTATATCCAGTCCTTAACTCTGATGTACTCATGGGCCATGTTAGACTGTATAACATATAAATTATAGGTTATGGTGACTATATTGAGAAATATAAGAACAAGATGGTTACTGACAAAGAAGAAAATCCGTAGCGGTAAGTTTGTCGTTGAAAGAATAAATTATCGATAAACAAAGTTAGATTTGAAGATACCCAAGTATGAGTTGTATTATGTGTATGTGTGTTTCAATTTATGATTTCTCTTAAGTGTAGGGTTGTTAGTGTGTATGTACTTTGTGTGTGCGTTTGTTGTGTATTCGTGTTGTATGTGTGTGTTTCGGCTATCGGGGTTAAAGATTCTATCCCATTAATAATGTATAGAGCAGATACCCATTCACTTGTGCTTTCATCCGATTCGAGTAAATTTCGGCAGCACCTCCCCGCTATTCTCCGGGTACACTATAATAGAATAGATAATCATTTCAATGCTTTGAAACAACGTTGAAATGAACATCTAATCTATCTTTGTATACGGAGAACCATAGGAAAAGTACCGACGAAATAACTCAAAACGAATGAAAATACAAGTGAATGCAGGTGTTTGTTTTATACATTCCTAACTTGTCCACACTGGACAAATCTATCGGTTATCATACGATTGAATCTTCTCGTCACATAGACTACACGACGGTTGTTAGTACTGAACCATACCGTCCGATATTTAACAACTTTCGTATAGTTCCATGTCACAACAAACATCGAACGTATGTTAACCGATAGACGGGGACTAAGTCGCATTTTGATTTTCACATATGAGTATCGATGAGAATATGAAAGTTTCATATTATCATCGAGTATCATATATTGGTTTTAACTTGAATATTTAACTTGAATAGGTTTTACGTTTACGTTTCGTTATTAAGGTTTCGAAGTTTTTAGTTTAGGGTAAATTTTTCTTGCGTTTACGGTAAATTTGTACATTTACATTATCATCGAGTATCCTACTGAAGGAACTAGTGCACCCTAAACCCTAACCCTCATTAACCCAAATTAACCCTAATCATCACCCTAACTCAAATTATCCCTAATTAACCCAAAATTAACCTAATTAACCCAAATTAACCTAATTAACCCAAATTAACCCTAATCATCACCCTAACTCAAATTATCTTTAATTAACCCAATTAACCCAAATAAACTCTAGTCAACACCCTAACACAAATACACTCTACTTTACCTAATTAACCTAAATTAACCCTACCCAAACCCTAATCCAAATTAATCTAACCCTAATCATCGTCCAAACCATCACCCAAACCCCCACCCAAATTAACTCTAGCCCAAACCAAAATTAACCCTAATTAATCTAATTAACCCTCACCCTAATCATCACCAACCTTATTTTACCTAATTAACCCTAATTAACCCTAACCCTAACCCTAATTAACCCGGAACTAACCCTAACACTAACCCTTAAATCAACAATAACACAAAAAAGCATAATTATAAGTTCAAAATGGAAATTAACTCACCTCGGTTGTAGTTTTGCGGATGGAGCTCGACAAGATGGAGGAGGCCGGGAATGGAGCTCGACGAGACGGTGGTGGCGGCAAAATGGCGACGAGTGTGTGGTGACGAGACTGTGGTGGAGGCGACGACGACAGGAAATTTTGGTGATGACAGGTGGAGGCGGCGACGGCGGGAAATTTAGTCTCTGAGGTCGATCGCGCGGGAGAGTTGAGAAAATTTGGGGGCGGTGGGAAATTACTGAGCTTTATTTTTTTTTATAAATAACTCTTTGATGCCCTATAGATTAATCTGTAGGGTCTTCTTTTGCGGCTCCGTAAGGCCAAATAAAAGATTATATTTTAATATTTTTTAATTAATCCGTAGGGCACCGTAGGGGCAAACCGATGGCCCTACAGATTAATCCGTAGGGGAAATAAAAAGTTGCCCCTATGGATTCCTATCTCCGTAGGGGCAACCCCTTATTGTAGTAGTGAACCCTAATACAATTGTTTTAACAAAAGATAAAACCCTAATAAATGAGTTAGAACAATTTCACCAAAGTAGTTTTATGGTTTGAATGGAAAATCTCTCTTGAATCTGATCTTTGATGAGTGAATCGAAGCTTATTTCTCCATTTAATATTTGCAAAGATAGAGTTTTTCGTAGCTCTCCAACTCTATATATAGATTAGGGTTTCAGCTATATGGGCTTTAGAGATTAGGGTTTCAGCTATATGGGTCTTAGCTATTCTTGGGCTCGAATGCGCTTCAGCACCTCTATACCAACTTCTAAGCTCTTTAAGTCTTCTTAAATCTTCATTTAAAACTTCATTAACATCCAGTATATATATAACAAGGTCTTCACCAGCCCTAATACAATTTTTTCACATGCACTCATGAACTCAAAACAGAGTTTAGCAACATGTAGACTTGTTAGCTATTATCAAAATATTCAATAACGGGGAATGTGAAATATTCGAAACATGGCACTTGGGCCAATAGTCTCCACCTTTTTGATGATGGCAAACAAGTACGATTTTCGTTTAAAACTCTCAAACATAATAAATAAGACTCCACTTATCTAATATGCATGAGTTGACGAAAATTTTTGTTCTTTCTAAAAACTCCCAAGTACCCCCCCCCCCTCCCCAAACTATGATTCTCTCTCTTTTGACAAAATTTCAAATTCATAAAATTTGTTTTCTTCCCTTTTGACATCTATCGACAAAAATTTGCCAAAAATCATTTTTCTCAAACTTTTAGTAGAATTTATCAAGTGTTAAAATACAATATGTTAGTTATCATGATGAATAATCAATGAATAAAAATGCAAGACTTTGAAAGACCGGTTTAAATAAAAAAACTTATTCCCCACAAATTCATAGTGCATGATAATTATCTAGTTTAGTATAACTAGTAAAATATAGTCAATAGACGCACATATTCATTACCTCAATACACAACTAAGAAAAACGATATTAATCGATTTAGATTGTAATAAATGGAGACTGTAAATAATACCAAAACATACTTTTGAAACACACAAAAATTCTCAAAATAGCTTAATGATGCATATTTATGAATCTCAAGAATTTTTAAATTAAAGTATATCAACCAATTTGAAGCATATAAATTCTATAATAGGAAAACAATTTATGGATATGAAGCTTAACTCCCTCTTTAATAAGGAAATCAAGATACGATAAGGCGCATTGCTTGGACTGTCAAACTTGGAACACATATAATTGCATAAGTATTCCTAGATGATACTCTTTTTTGTTTTTAACTCTCGACTCTCATATGAGATTTGAGATACGATAGATGATATTTAACCATAGTTGTTGCGCATTGCTCGGTAACCATCAACATACGACCATCTTTTACCGTTAGTATCATATGCAAGATGGGTAACTCTTTTTTCTTTGCACTTATGCATATAATTGTTTTAAAACAATAACGTATGAGAGCATCATATGTTCGACTCCTACTTTTCTCAAATGAAATCATACACTATTAGTTGCCTAATAGCAGAACGTTCTCATGGTTAATACAATTAGTGTGTAATTCGTGCACATGTTTGAGAAATTTTCACATTTTTATACTTTTCAAGATCATGTTTCAAGACATTTTAATACGATCAAAAATAGTGTTTCAATAGATCTATAAATCATCCAAATGTTTTCTTAGTTTGTATGTGTGTCAATCCTAATCATGTTCCAAAGTAATTTAACATGCGACTAGAAACAATAAAAACGTTTTATGAGTTTGCACAAAAAATATAAGAATTTTATATTTTTCATCTAAACAGGTTCTCAAAATCAATTTAATGCATGAAAATAATTGAAAATCATCATAAATACCACATATCAAAAATAACATACTTGATGAAATGAATGCACATACCCAAAATTAGCTTATATGACGAATGCAGTGGGCTTAATACAATGTTTAGCATATGTATGTGCTGTGTCGCTTAATCAAGTAGTGATACTATCCCCAACTATCTTCGAATAAAGCAAAATTGCTTTTCATCTAGAAGTTTGGTGAAAATATCGGCTAATTGATGTCTAGTGTCAATATATTCCAAAGAATTATCACCTTTATCCTTATGATCTCGCAAAAAGTGATGACAGATATCTATGTGTTTTGTTCTAGAACGTAGGATAGGGTTTCTAGATAAATTTATAGCACTAGTGTTATCACAATAGATATTGGTTGGTTGAAATGTTAAATCATAATCCTTAAGAGTTTATCTCATCCATAAAATTTGAGCACAGCAACATGCCGCTATGTATTCGGCTTCGATTGTGGACAAAGCCATCGAATTTTTCTTTTTAGAGAACCATGAGGCTAAGGAAAATCCTAGTAATTGGCATGTGTCACTAGTACTTTTACGATCCACTCTACTCCCTGCAAAATCAGCGTAACAATAACCAACTAAATCTAGTGATGTTGACTTAGGATACCATAACCCTACATTTAATGTTCCTTTGACATACCTAATTATCCGTTTCACATGTGTAAGGTGAGATTCTTCTGGATTTGACTGAAAACGAGCTCATAAACATACACTAAACATAATATCAGGTCTACCAGAAGTTAAATATAATAAGCTGCCAATCATACTTTGATACATGCGCTCATCTACCCTTTTACCTTTCTCATCATCATCGATTTTGGTGTTTTGTGCCATGGGGGTAGAACATTCTTTCACATTCTCATACTCGAATTTCTTAACTATCTAACGTGGGTTTGGTGTTTGGGAGGAACGACAATTTGATTGGATTCAGCGATTCCGATTATGCAGGTGATCTTGACAGACAGAAATCGATCACCGGTTATGTATTCTCCTTAGGAGGATATGCCATTAGTCGGCGTGCTTCTTTGCAGCCTACGGTAGCATTGTCTACGACGAAGGCAGAATATATAGCCGTTGTTGCGGCCGTTAAGGAAGCAATCTGATTGAATGGGCTATTTTTAGAACTTGGTATTCCAAAGGATACCATAATAGTCTACTATGATAGCCAAAGCGCTATTTACTTGACGAAAGATCATATGCATCATGATAGGACAAAGCACATCGATGTATGGTACTGGTTTGTGCAGGAGATCGTTGAAAAAGAAGAGATTGTAGTGAAGAAGGTTGGCACAACAGATAATCCGGCCGACATATTGACGAAATCTGTTTCAGTTGTTAGGTTTGAGCACTGCTTAAACTTAATTGGAGTGTGTCGTACTCATTGAGCCCTTTAGGGGTTTTGTAGTGAAGACGGAGCTGTTATTATTTTGATGGAGGAGAATGCGAGGTAAGGTGGAGATTTGTTAGATATGTCTCATATTTAGATCCCTGAAAGATTTCCTATTGAAGATCGGGCAATATCACGAAGCGATTTGAAAATCTGAGCTTATCTACAGGTCAGAAGTCTGACGGTCTCAGCGCCAAACGTCTGCCTCTAATCTACATGCGTGGGTATACTTTGGGCAGACGTCTGCGTCGATAAGGTTTAGACGTCGGCCGAGCGCTCTGTTCTTTTGGTGTGAAATCCAGAAGTCTTTCACATCCTTATTCAGACGTCGGGTAGGCGCTCTGGAGTTTCGGTGATATTTTGGCAGACATCTGCCAATTCCTTATGCAAACGTCTGCCGTACTGGGCCGGGCAATATTTCGTTTATTTGGAAATTAGTTTTTTGAGGAAATCTTTTGTATGCTATTTATATAATAGTTTATATTAGCCCTAGATCTGATGTCGTTTGTTAATTAGAGAGAACTCATTGATTATCGTGAGATAGCTAGGGTTTATTGGAAAGGGATTTGTATTCTCCATCAATTTGTACTCCTCCGGATATTTAATTATTAACAAAGTTTCGCCTTCGTTTATTTGTTTTGTGGTTAGTACTCGTAATTCTATCTTGCTTGTGATTTGATTTTCTTCTCGCTATCGATTGTGTGTTTGCTTTGTGATTGTCTCGTATACGCAACAATAGCTCTAGCTCCTCCAATTAGGATCATGTAGAATTCTTATACAACATTATTAGGTAGAACCTCTTTATTCGTTGTCTGGCGTAATACATGGACGTCTGAGATTGAAAGAAGAATAAAATTCTCTTCACAAATTGTAATTAACCGTCCGGCTATTACACAATGAACGGTGGATAACCAGCTTTATGTTAAAATGTCAAATCGAAATTCTACATGAACCTTACTGAGTTCCTCTATTTAAATTAAAATGGCATATGCATACGATAACCAGATAATTCAAGGGAGTGGAACACAAGGACCATCCCTTCAAAAGCACAGTTCATGCAAATGCCTCAATTCATAGTCCATATAGCAGTTCATCAAATCTACAACATTTATTACCAAGACATATAAATTCACAACAACAGAAGGTATTCATTTAAACATCCTAGAAAGGACGGCAAGACGCATCATTGCTAAACAGTTCTTGCAAATTATTAGTTTTTCGACAGATAACAAACAAATATGGTAAAACATTTGCTTCTTGACCCAACTTTGACGACTTCGAGAACAGAGCTCTTCCATAATTCGAGTCGTCCACAGCCAGGCGCTCGTCCACAGCATGCAAGGGAAGGGACCACTGCAATAGACAACGAAGGTAAAGGTTAAAAAATACTCGAGACAATTCAGACATGATAATAGCACAAGGGTTCATCACATTGATAGAAATATGATATATTCATCACAGCAAAGGTCTTTACCAAACGAAATTCAACTATAACTAACAGGAAATACAAAATCCATTTCAGGTTGCCGAACAATTGGGTATACAAACAAAACTTACGACGATACCATCATATTGATGCCTCCGAACTATGCTTGAGAATAAGGAGACACATATTGATGCCCCCTTCAACAAAAGCCAAGTATTTATAGATCATTCATGATTTTAGGTTGCAATACTTCAAATTGAGAATAATGAAGGACAAAGACCATAAGAAAATAGAGGTTAAAAGAATTCAGCCCTACGTATCTTTTTTTTGGATGATTAGCATAGTTCATTTCAAACCTCAATGTGTAAAACAGATGCATACCCTATTTCATGTGATATTAATACCTTTTGCTCACTGACCTAGTAAGTGCAGGTCCTAGAAATAGAACATTTTCCGTCACTAAAAATGAGCAAGAGTTGGAAAAAGCAAATGAACTTGGTCTATCTATATTTTAGGCAGATGATGATTCATGACGATCCATCAAAAATATGGTTTAGGATTGATTTTTGACCTCTCCATACGAGAGATTCCCTCTTATGGCCTTTTTCCTCCGATATTCTCCTAAGAAATTTGGCAGCTAGCTTTAATTATATTGTATGACCTCTCTCATCAGTCAATATTGTATTAAAAATTCAAGTTCCTAGTTCTATGCGAAAAGAAATTTTGGTGACTAGAATGGTAAAATAGGTAATAACTATATATCAACACATCCAAAATTTCAATGCAGCTCATCATAAGCTGCATTAAAAAAGCTAGCAACCAATAAAACATGGCAAACTATGCCAAACTAAATGTGTTAAGATAAGCCATCAATCTAGTCACAACTCTAATGAAAGATTAGCACCGGGTCTTCAATCTAACTCAACATGTACGCTGCCAGCCATAGTCAATCTCTTATGTCGGCCCGGTAGGATTTTTGAAAAATCTATTCATCTTGTAATATATTATAAAAGATTTGGCTGATGAAACTACGCCCCACCGTCACCCCCCTCCCCCCAAACAACAACAAAGCCTTTTATCCGAAGCATATGGGATAGACTACATGAACCAACATGAGAATCATGCCAGGTCCAACACATGAATCCTCCGCCTCTACTCACTCCTATCAAACATTATACTTTCATTGAGGCCTTTGGCAACCACGTCTTTTCGTATCACCTCCAACCATGTCTTCTTCGGTCTCCCTTTCGCCCTTTTGATATTGCTTATATCGAGAGTATCAATTCGTCGAACCGGTGCTTGCATAGGATTCTTTGATTTACATCGCTATCGGTCTACCTATCCTTTTAGATGATCGAATCTAGATATCTAAACTGATCGATCGGTGATATCTTTTGCCCATCCAATATTATACCATTGTGGTCTCGACTTCTCTGTTTGCTAAATTTGCAATGCATATATGTTGTTTTGGACTTGCTCAATCTGAACCCCCGAGATTCCAACGTTTGCCTCCATAACTCTAATTTGGTATTAACCCCTGCTATCATCTCATTTACTAGAACAATGTCATCAACAAATAGCATACACCAAGGTATCTCATCCTAGATAGTTCTAGTAAGCTCATCCATCACGATGGTAAACAGGAATGAACTTAAAACAGATCCTTGATGTAAACCAATTGTAATTGAAAAATCACTCGTTAGGCCGCTGTAAGTTCTGACATTTACCACTACTCTATCGTGCATTCCTTGATTATGTCAATGTACTTGACTGGGACCCCTTCTTCATCATTGTCCCCCATAATACCTCTCTAGATATCTTGTCGTACGCTTTTTCTAAATCAATAAATATCATAAACAAATTTCTTCGACTCTTTCTAAAACACTCAACAAGTTGACGAAACAAATGAATTGTTTTTGTCGGCGATCATCCAGCCATGAACCCAAACCGATTCTATGTTATCTTAATATCCTTTTTTAGCTCGTGTTCAATCACTCTCTCCCAAATTTTATAGTGTGACATATAAGTTTTATTCCACGGTAATTTGAGCAACTTTGAATGCCGCCCTTGTTTATGTAGATAGGTACAAGGGTACTTTTCCTCCACTCATTTGGTATCTTTTTAGTCTGCAAAATCTTATTAAACAAATCTGTCAGTCATTTAACACCTATCTATTTTAAACATCTCCAAAACTCAATAGGAATCCCGTCTGGACCAACCGTTTTTCTTGATTTCATTCTCTTCAACCCCACCAAAAGAACAGGAAAAAAAAAAGAATGTAAGTAGGTTAGCAGACTTGTATAAGTCACATATTGGATTTAATTTAGGATCCAACAATAGTAATCATCTACATTTTAGTTTGTTTTCCTTTATGATATTGGTAAAAACTAGAAACATGATGCATGTTCCAGTCGATAGTAAAGTATGTTCCCATCATTAACTACCTTCCCAATATAGTCTTGCTAATGTCACCAAATTAATCCTGTAGAAGAAAGGTTTTATTTTATTATTTATTTATTTATCTTACTTTTTTCAGGAATCAACCCCACTTAAAAATCAAACATGTGACCTCTCACTTGGGGAGGCAAGATATACTCCAGAGCTCTCTTTTAGTCTCTACAAGACAAGGTCAAGCTTCCATTTACTTTATATAATTTCCATACATTAGTCCTTCAATTTAAGCCAATAACATAAGCATACATATATATATACACACACACACACACACACACCACAAGGGTTATATATATATATACACCACAAGGGTAATTTTTTATAAGAAAATATTGAATGGATCATTGTCAACAAAAACAAAGCAATTGGGCTTGGAGTAGCCCATAAGGGAGACCTGGTTTGGGTCCGGAATACCCCATTAATGAAGGGTGGCTAATTTATCCCATCTATTATCTCAAAAGAACAAAAACAAAGCAATTAGACATAATTTTTTTCTTTAAATCTTACTTTCATTCCTTAGAACTAGGAAACCCTTGTTTCTTACCAAATAGTGCAGCTTAAAGAAATGTTGATAGCTATAAAACTTATACATTGTCACTAAACCTCCATACTCTTATTTAGAATTTTTTTATATATTATTCTAGCAAAATCATCAAATAATAGTGATATGGATAATAAAGAATAAAGTGGTTTTGCTTTTTAAAAAAAAGAGAGAAAATTGTTTCCGAATTCAATTTGAAGATATGACTTATTTTTAAACCTACGTATTTTCAAAATTGTGAAAACAAAAATAATACTTACAAAATACGAATATTTGAAGCCTACAATAGATTGCATGTATCATACTTAGGATATCTTTGGCCAAAATTACGGATTTACCCTCATTTTTAAAATCAAATAAACATGATAATTCTCTCAAAAAAAATTATTCATAAGATTTTTTTCTCACGACTACCGTGGTTCGCTCCTTCCTCGGTGCTTCTTTTCCAATCCCCCATTTTTTCTTCCCAATCCTCTCCGAAAATTCACATCATTGTTTCAGATCCCCCATCTTCAAATCCGATTCCTCTGATTCCCCATCTCTTCATTTTTTGCATCTTCCCTTTCAAATCCCTATTCTCCAATCTAATTCTTTCGATTCTCTTATCTCCGCTTCCAATCCCTCAATCTCTCATGCTTCCGGCATCTCCACTCCTATGACAAATGATTCTAGGGAATCAATAATAAAGAGAGAATAAAAAAGTCGGAAAATAGGACAAGCAATAATAATGAGGGCAAAAAAAAGAAAGATGAGTGTTGGGGTAGAATCCCAAAGACATGAGCTCAAGTGGACCCGAACCCAAGTAAGAGGGTCCAAGCCCAAATCCAAGCCGGTCCCATGCCCAAACATAGGCCAGGCCCATGCCCGAACCGAAGCCCAAGCCAAGACCAGTCGAAGCTCAAGCATAGGGCCGTCCCCCATGCCAAGAAAAGAGAGAAAATGTAATAAATAGATTTAATGTGTAAATATGTAAAGAAATTGGCAAGAAACTAATGTTGTAAAGCCAATGGCTAATATGCAATTGTGTAAGGGTATTTAAACCCATTATACGATGAAATGAACATGTTTCCCCTTCCTATAAAATTTGCTAGGGTTTAAGCCTCCACAAAAGGATGCAAGCTTTTTCTTCTTCATCTTCTTCCTCAAAGAGAGAGCTCCAAATGGATAGAGAGTTCCTTTTGGGTTTCTCTCATCTCCTTCATCTTTCTTTCCCAATACAACCTATCAAAAGAAAACACATCTCTTTCGGAAAACTCCATCTTAAAAACCCAAGATCCAAAACCAAAACCAAGTAACAATCTTTCCTCACCAAACTTAAAGAACAAGAGAGAACAAGAACTCTTAGGGTGAAAGCCCACCCAAGCAAGCACCATGGACGAAGAACCTTGATGAAACCTATGGGTCTCACCATAAAAATGTATAAAATCGATCTCTTTGGGGTGAAAGATTATAGCTTTCACCTCCATGAATCTTCGGTGCCGAATCTCTCATGAGATCCATAGGAATATGGGTCACAACCCATATTCCTCGTCGGAACTCCCTAAAGAAGGGGGTTCCTGCATTCGGAACTTCTCCAAGGGGGTTCCCGCATTCGGAACCCCTAAAGGGAGTTCCCTCTTTCTGGACCCCGTTCTAGGGGTCCCGCCTTTGGAAATCCCCCAAGAGGGGTTTCCTTTTTGGGACCCCTTAAAAGAGGGGTCCTGCCTTCAAAACCCCCCTAAAGAGGGGTCCCCTGTCGGAACCCCCTAAAAGAGGGGTCCCGCTGTCGGGACCCCCCAAAGGGGGTCCTGCCGTCTCGGGTGGCCTCCTAAACTCGGGAGGTCACTAAAATCCTCTCTTTTTCCCACTTCGGGAGCCGTTCGATAAGCTTGAAACATTTTCCCTTTTAAAAAAATTTCCACGGGGCTCCCGTGTGATGACCTCTGGTATGTTCAAAGAGGCCTAAAATTGTCTTCAAGCACAACACACATATCACAGAATAAGTTCACATGATACACATGACCCATCAATCGGAGGTTCTCTCGTGTCAAAGCGAGGGGTAATTAACGGAAGCTTTGCCTGCGGCCGCTGAAGATTCAGATCCCCACAATCAATGAACCCTGCCTACCATCGGATATGAAGAATCTGTACAACCCCGAAACACAAGCGCATCCATCTCCATGGAGTGACAAAAACATTATACAATGAGTTTAGAAAAGAAATTAGTGCAAGCAATAACAAAGATTGAATAATAAAAAAAGCCATGAAAAACTATAGATACATGATCATAAATCTCATGTTCTAATGTCTTGGGAAATCCAAAAAATCTCATGTTGTAATATCTTAAAAATATTAAAAGGGTATTATAAGAAATGCATACACAAATATGTATACAAATCAGGATTTGGTTTTAAGATAAAGTCAAAGTATATTTTTAGGGTTTTTCATAATTTTTAAATTTTGTAGGTTTAAAAGTAAGTCATTTCTTCAAACCGGGTCGGGAAACAATTTTCCCTTAAAGAAAAGAATAAAGTGATGTATAAAATCAAATCCATAGGCAATTTAGGCTCCATTAAAGAACTGCTTAATATATATTTAAAAATTCTTTTCAAGCTTTAACTATAAAAAGAAAGTTTGCGGATAATTAAATTTGAATATTTCTTTATTATATCTAGCGAAAAATGGAATAAACATAAATATATATTAATATAATACAAATAGAATATTTATATTTTTAGTGCATGATTATTATTTTTCATAGGTTTAATTTCACTAAAGCATCAGGAACTTTACTCTTTTTTCAAACCTATCAAAAATTTGAACACCACAAAAAATTACCAAACGGCTTCATACTAACTCTGCCCACTTTTTAGTGAATTATATACATTATGCTAAACTAATTATGGTGGCATCAACGAAATTTGAAATGTTTTATGGTAATTTTGTTAAAACTAGGTATTTTAAAAAATGAATTTTTTTTGTAATTATTTGTATTTATGAAATTCTTGGTAGTTTGTTGAAAAACAAATAGAGCTTTGGTAGTTTAGTGAAACTAAGCCTTTTACATACTAACTAAGCCTTTTACATACTATACAATATTATTATTAGGCATTGTTCTAAATCTCGGTAGACCAACTCCAAGATGGCCAATTTCAATCTCACAAACGATCGTCCAAGTTCCATACCGAGATTCATGATATCAAGATTTCAAGTCTTATTACTAGAGATCGCCAATTTGCTGGGGTTTTAATATTTTGATTATTAATAGGTTAGTGGATGCATTAATTGGTTATTTAGTTTACAAATGGGTTATCACTTTACTTTGACATAAGTAGTTACAAAAGAAAATGTCATAAAGTTTATAGTTATTTTTAAAAAATCCAAAATACCACTCTAAACATTTTCACTTAAAAATTATGTCATATTGCTTATATTTATCTTTACCATTAAAAAATTTCCAATTCTTATAAATTTGTTTAATGAAATGATAAATTCGAGACTCTCCTACAAGAAAAGTCGGTGGTTCCAAATCCTTTAAAAAACAATGCAATCTATACATACCTACAACTACATGCATATATGTATGCATGCAAGTATTTGTGTAAACATTTTCCAAATTAGTTCTATCTTCTTTCTGTGTCCTAGCTGTGTCCTATATTTGCATTATTTGTGTTAAGAACTATTGAATTTGAGGAAGAAAAATTATTATTAAAGATTGATCAAAAATACTATGTACAATATGCCTCTCTATATATAGCCTATAAAAAACCTACTGCGTATACTACATGTAAACCCCCAATACAAAGAGATAAAGATAAAAATATTTATAAAACATACATGCATATCTTAACAGCCCCTCAAACTCACGGTGGATCATAAATCGAGAGTTTGATCAAGAAATGCAAAAGTTGGGTACGTATTTGAGGTTTCGTAAAGATATTGGCCACTTGAGCATTGGAATAGATGTAGGGAAGTGAAATTCGACATCGATCGTACTCTTAGCGAACTATGTGACAATCCACTTCAATATACTTAGTACATTCCTGAAAAACTGAGTTTTCGGCAATACGAATAGCAATCTTGTTGTCACAATAAAGAGGAACAGAAGAAGAGATGTCGACACACACATATCAGCAAGCAAACTACAGAGTCATTTAAGTTCCGCAGGCATGGCATGGTATTCGACTTCAGTGCTTGAACGAGAAACGGTGTCTTGGCGTTTGCTGCGCCAGGAGATCAGAGAGGAACCCAACAAAACAAAATCCGATGGTAGATCGACAAGTGTCAGGGTCATCAGCCCAGCCAGCATTAGAGTATGCACATAAAGCAAATGCAGAGTCAGAAGAAAATAATAGCGACCGGGTATGAGTACCACAAAGGCGTCGAAGAACTCGTATAGGAGCTGCATAGTGAGTCGACGAAGGAGTACTCATGGATTGACTAAGAACACGGACAGCATGTGCAATATCTGGTATGGTACGAGAGAGGTAAATAAAGACACCAACCAGCTTTTGATACCGAGTGGGGTTCGGTAGACTCGCTCCATCTGCTTGACGAAGCTTCAGATGAAGCTCCATCTGCTTGTAGAAGTATTGTCAGTAATAATAGAATCTTCAACTGTGGCTCGTGCAAAAAGAACAGAAATATACTTCTGCTATGACAGAAGATAGCCACGGGGAAAGTAAGCAACTTCGATGCCCAAGAAATAACGCAAATGTCTAAGATCCTTCATCTCAAACTGCTATTAAAGAAATTATTTGAGATATGTGATAGTCTCTGAGTCATCACCAGTGATAATCATATCATCGACATAAATTAAGAGAAGAGCTCGACCCTTTGAGAAAGAGCGATAGAAAAATGTATAATCAGCAAGGAGTGAAGCATGCAGTCAGAAGTGTCAGACGAAATCGCTCAAACCAAGCGCGGGATGCCTACTTAAGATCATAAAGAGCTCGGTGCAGAGGACATGCATACCCGGAGGAAGCCAAGACACCACCAGGAGGCTCCATATAAATCGTCTCTTCAAGATCACTGTTAAGAAAGGCATTCATAACGTCCATCTGAAATATTGACCAGTTACGAGCTGCAGCAACTGCAATGAGCGTATGAATGGAAATGATCTTGGCGACAGGGGAAAAGGTTTCCTCATAATCAATGCCATATTCCTAAGAAAACCTACATGCCCCAAGACGTACCTAGTAACGTTCGACTTATCCATCTGACTTGGTTTTGACCTTGTAAATCCACTTGCAGCTAATGGGCTTGACATTTATTGGCAAAGGAACAAGATCTCACGTGTGAGTATCACGGAAAGCCTGCAATTCTTTCTGCATAGCCTGCTGCCATTCTGGATATTTCATTGCCTCGGTATATGACTTGGGTTCCTGAATAGAATGAATAGCAGAAAGAAAGGATACAAACTGGGGAGAATACTCGTTTGCCATGCAAAAACTATAATGGACATGTATCCATCTATCTCACGGAGGATTCTGACGAGGTGGAGGAGAAATAGCATGTGGAGAAGACGGTACAGGCGTAGGTGAATACTCGGTCGTCACTGCATTAGTGGAGGGAACATCAGGAAGCGGAGGAGCATCAATAGGTGAAATAGAATCATGAGACGGTGGAACAGGAGTGTATATAGGCACAACAGTGGGTGTAACTGACAATGAGATACATGAATCAAGGAAGGACACATCTATATCCGAACAAGCAAAATTCAGCACATTCTCGGAAAACGTGACGTTTCGAGAAATGTGAAGTCGTATATGAGTAGGATCATAACATCCGTGTCCTTTATGAATCAAACTGTACACTATCATAAAATACTTGACTGAGCGAGAAGAAAGTTTGTTTCGTTCATGAGCTGGTAGAATAATGAAACAAACACAGCCAAAAGTGCGCAGAATAGAATAGTCAAAAGGAGATTTGTAAAGCTTTGTAAAGCTTCAGGTATGGAGTGGCCTCCAGAAATAAAGAAAACAGAGATGTTTTCTCTCAGCTATGTCATTTTGTTCATGAGTGTGTGGACATGATTGTTGTGGAAGTGTACCATGAAATTTAAGAATGATTTGCATAGATGATGAAACACTCACAAATACTGTCAGATCTAAAAAATTAATTCATTTCTGAAACTGAGTATAAATCATATTTGTAAATTCAGTATAAATAGAAGTAATCTCAGACCTGACACGCATAAGATAAACTCTGGAATAACAGAGTAATCATCTATAAATAAAACATAATATCGATAACCAGATATGAACACAAGAGGAGCATGTCTTCAAATATCAGAATGAATCAAATCAAAAGGTTTTAATGAAATTTTATTATAAGAAACGAAAAGAAATGATACAAACTGGGGAGAATAATCGTTTGCCATGCAAAAACTATAATGGACATGTGGCCATCTATCTCACGGAGGATTCTGACGAGGTGGAGGAGAAATAGCATGTGGAGAAGACGGTACAGGCATAGGTGAATACTTGGTCGTCACTGTATTAGTGGAGGGAACATCAGGAAGCGGAGGAGGATCAGTAGGTGAAATAGAATCATGAGACGGTGGAACAGGAGTGTATAAAGGCACAACAATGGGTGTAACTGACGATGAGGTACATGAATCAAGGAAGGACACATCTATATCCGAACAAGCAAAATACAGCACATTCTCGGAAAACGTGACGTTTCAAGAAATGTGAAGTCGTATATGAGTAGGATCATAACATCCGTGTCCTTTATGAATCAGACTGTACTCTATCATAAAATACTTGACTGAGCGAGAAGAAAGTTTGTTTCGTTCATGACCTGGTAGAATAATGAAACAAACACAGCCAAAAGTGCGCAGAATAGAATAGTCAAAAGGAGATTTGTAAAGCTTCAGGTATGGAGTGGCATCCAGAAATAAAGAAAACAGAGTGATATTGATGAGAAGAACAGATGTCAACAAGGCCTCTGCCCAATAGGAACGAGGAACCGATGAAGAGAGTGAAAGGACCCGTGTAGTCTCTAAAATGTGTTGATGTTTTCTCTCAGCTATGTCATTTTATTCATGAGTGTGTGGACATGATTGTTGTGGAAGTGTACCATGAAATTTAAGAATGATTTGCATAAATGATGAAACATTCACAAATACTGTCAGATCTAAAAAATTTAATTCGTTTCTGAAACTGAGTATAAATCATATTTGTAAATTCAGTATAAATAGAAGTAATCTCAGATCTGGCACGCATAAGATAAACTCTGGAATAACAGAGTAATCATCTATAAATAAAACATAATATCGATAACCTGATATGGACACAAGAGGAGCATGTCCTCAAATATCAGAATGAATTAAATCAAAAGGTTTTAATGAAATTTTATTATAAGAAACGAAAAGTAAAGTAGTTTGTTTTTCTAGACGGCATCCAATACAATTATTTAAAGTACTAACACGAAGAGACCCTAAGACTTCATACTCGAATAAAGACTTACGACGAAAACTCGAAATGGGACCTAAATGACGTTGCCATAGATCGGAAGAAGCCAAACCAGCTACAGTTTTATTCAAGGTAGGTAAGTGAAGATACTCCAACCGATACAGTCCATTCACTCTACGACCAGCCCCAATCTTCTGATCGGTGCTCGAATCCTTCACAATAAAAGAAGTGGAAGAGAAAGTAACGGTGCAACCAGAATCATTAATCTCACTAACAGATAAAAGAATTCATTGTCGGTTTAGGCACATGTAGTACAGATGAAAGAGTAAGATTGCCAGGAGAGTGAGTAGTAGATGTAATGTCACCATATTGATTTACTGCAAGTGACGATCCATTAGCAATATATATGTATGCCATAGAAAAAGTAAAACAGTTTGTAAGAAATCATTTATCAAAAGTCGTATGATGTGAGGCACCACAGTCAAATGTCCAAGGAATGGAAATACCAGAATCAGCAGTTGAGGCAGTATAGATAAAAGGTGCAGGAGTTCTATTGACGCCAAGACTCTGTTGAACAACATTCACAATCTCTGCAATCTGTGCAGGGGAGAATGAGCCTGATGAAGTTGCAGTAGAGACGGCTGAAGACACAGCAGTAGATGCAGTTGGAGAGCGATTGCGATAGCGAGCAGCTGAATGAGTTTGAGCATTCGTTGATTTATACTTGAGCTAGGCGCACCGAGAGATATGATGTCCAGGTTTCTTGCAGTAGGTACAAACTCGTTTGGTACTAGGAGGAGACAGTAGTGGAGTCATGATGGGTCTGGCAGGTCTGGTCTGTGCAGCCAAAACAATAGCCGATGGTGCAACAGATGAGCTCGTATCATGAGAACTAGATGATTTCAACATCTGGAGATGGGTCTCCTCGGAGATGAATTTGGCAACTGCAGCCTTAAGGCTAGGCAAGAGAACACGATGAACTATCTGATTGCGTGGTCCTATTAACTCTGGTCAAAGACACATAGCAAAGTGATACAAGTACAACGATCGCGTTGCGTGTAATACTCGATAGCAACAACGCCGATCGTATCTAGAATCTGAACCTCCATCAAGTGTAATTACCCCTAATAACCTGATAGAAGAGAGTGAAAATCCTGGACAGAGTAATCCCCTGTCAAGCATCCAAAAGGGCCTGATGCAGTTGGTACCCACGAGTGGCACCTGGCTGAATGAACATGCGGCTCAGAACCCACTACAGACGAGAGATAGTTAAGCGCCCAATAGACAAATGAATGGGAGTCACCACCGCATGTACAATATATACCATAATCTGCTGATTCGTCTGCATCCAACGATCACGAATGAGAATGCAGAGGCCTGAAGTGTCGGTGGAACTGGTGGTGGAAGGAGTCTTGGGCATAAGAGTGATGATGGTGAAAGGAGGACAAGCAAGCGTGCCATCAATGTAGTCCCATAATGCCAAAGCCTCAAGATAATATTGTATAGTAAGATCCCATCCTGTGTAATCCGCGAACTTGATAAGAAGAGAGTCAATTTGGGGAAAGGAATAGAGTCTCACGCTTATCCATAGCTCGATAAAAATTGAATTTGCTTAAAAAATGGCTAAAGATAGCTCGAAAAATGGCCAATGACAGCTCAAATCAGAACAGCTCAAATGAGCTCGGCTCGGCTCGAAAAACAGGCCAGATCGTCAGCTCGAGTTGGCTCAAGTAGGCTCGACTTGGCTCGGGATGGCTCCAATCGGTTGGGCGGCTTGGATCGGGCGCAGATTGGCTCGTGACGGCTCGGTAGCTTGGATCGGCTCGTAGCGGCTCGTGACGGCTCAGGATGACTCGGCTTGTAGTGGCTCGATCCAACGAATCATGGATTTTTATACAGATCCGACGGCCGAAAAAAACGTGATGTTCGATCTACGATGATAGGCTCGTGATGGCCAGGATCCAACGACGACGGGGCTTAAAGCCGGTGAGGTCGTCAATGGCGACGACGACGAGGGCAGCGATGTTTGTGGCGAGGTCGTCGATGGTGACGATGTAAAGGGCCGCAGGGTTTGTGGCGGCAAGTGAGCGGTGAGTGCGAGGAAGTTAGCAGCGAGGGTTGCGATGGTGGTGGTGTTGAGGGTTGTAGCAGCAGTGATGGTGACGACGAAGATGGTGGCGGTGGCAAAGAAATTTGTGAGGATGAAGGTAGTGACGATGACGTAAAGAATTTGTGAGGAAGAAGAAAATAATTTAGAGATAAGCCTGAGTTATTGGATTTTATGAGGTATCGAGGTATTGGATTTTATGAGGTATTAGATTTTATGGGGAAAGGAAATTGAGCCAGGGTTCCGACAAGGATCAATCAACCATGCTATACTATGTTAAGAACTATTGAATTTAAGAGGAAAAATTATTATTAAAGATTGATAAAAAAAAATACAATGTACAATATACTCCATATATATATAGCCTATAAGAAACCTAATACGTATCCATGTAAACCCCCAATACAATGAGATAAAGATATAAAAAATATACATGCATATCTTAACAATTTGCATTAATATGCATGAAATTGTGCCGCATTGTCCACATGCAAACAAAATTTGCATTACAAGCAAAAAATGACTATCCATAAATGTTTTATGCACATTCCAACATATGCAAAATTTCAAATAATATGTATAAGAATCGAATACTAAATCGGACATACTAAGCAATGTAACTTACATAAACCCTTTGTTATATGACTTGCCTTATTTTTCTATTTGTAATCTTTAATTAAGTGAATCTAAGATTTTCTTCATCTCCTTTACTTCTCTGAGAACATGACAAGACTAATAACTTTTCACTAAAAGTTAGAGAAGTAGAGCGTCGGCTACTTTTTTAAGATAAGTTATTTTATATATTCAGTTTTTATTAATATAAACTACAAAATTTAATGGTTTTCCTTTTTTTCTTGATTTACTATCAACTCTTTCTTTATTTGCTTTCTTTCTTCCCTCTCCTTCCCTCTTCTAAAAGCCAGACAGCAAATATGACCGCACACTTGGCACATATTGTAAGTGAACCTAGGGCTCTCTACTAGATCTTTAAAGTGAAGCTAAATGGGGATTTAAAATTTTCAAGAGAGCTTAAGTTCACAATCCATGAATCTATTGTAAAGAATTGAATTTGCAAGCATTCCATAAGAATATCCATACAAGGTTGAGATTATACAAACTTTGTAATATCTTCATTTGCTCTAATTGTGTTGGACTCCATACTAGACTCCCAGATGTAGGAACAAGCTTGGTAAACACCTCCTCCATCATAGATGACCCACCTTGAGAGCTCCTTCGTTGGCTACAAGTCTTCCAAATTGAAGGCTAACTTTAGTTTTATTTTTGCTAGAAATAGAAGCTAAAGTTGTAGTGATCTTCTTACTAAATTAATTTGTCTCTTTGATTTTCTTTTTCCATTTTTGAAGAGGAGGATGTGAGTTTGGAAGAAAGAGGAGAGAGTAAATCTACTTAGAAAAAGCCTTAACCTTTACAAAATGGTTACTATCATTTTTATTAGAATTCTCTACATCATCATCACCATCCATTCTCATCAAAAAAACAAATGTCCAACCCATTCTCCATCCTCCACATGTCACCACCCTACACAAGGGTGAGGGTATGTTGCACTCAAGGTACAACATAAGCTTAAGGAAAAAGAAAGAAAAGAAAAAGAATAAATCAAGTACAAATTGCATATATATGTGTGTGTGTAATTACAAATAAATATACATACACTTGTAATTGATTTCTAATGTATTAAAAATACATATAGAGACAAAATTAATTAGTGATAAAATACTAGTAAATACATACTACAAAAAATATGTATTAATATATTAAATCGGTACCCGATTCAATATCCATCTTTCGAAAAAAGATCGGCTAGTAATTCAACCGTCCGATTACCGTCAGTGCAACAAGTACACTGGTTTTAATCGGACCCTAGCACGTACAGCAGACGGCTACTATAACATTTTGCCAAAGTCGAAAACCCCTCTGTGTGGGATTTTAAAGACTCGACAATACGCTAACAGTGGGTTTAACCACAAGTACGTCAGCGACACTAACTGTACATAACGGCTACCCAGGTATTGAGCGAAAGGAGGATCGACAAGCAAGCCCGTCCGAATCCCTATAGAGCCTGTAAGTGAAATCCACCATACAGTCCGGTCCGTTCATCTTAAAGTATCACATATCGGGTCTAGGGGTGGTTAAAGTCAGACCTCTAATAACGCGATACGTCGTGCCGGTATCTAGCCCAATACCATCCGAGAAACTATTGACCTGTCTGTCGGTAAATCTCATCTGCCATGGCCATAGATTTATGCTATTGGCCACCATACACTTTGCGACATCGACTTACTATGTTGGGAGAGACGAATCCCTTCTATTACTCACTACCTTCAAGTGCTTCAGGACTACACCCAACTAAAATCTGTTTGCACGACTCAGTAGAGCCGTGGTAGGGTAGTAATCTAAGTACAGTGGGAACACACTTGAGACAAATGATGATGTCAGGTCAGCGGACTACCTGCACTAATGCCACCAGAGAACTGCTATCTGACATTAGGTATAATACCAACAGTATGTTCCCAACGAGTTCGTCTAGTGTAACTCACAACCCAATAAGCACATGTATACAATCTTTGGTGACCGACTAACACCAATGGTTGTGAGACCGGCCATCGCCTCTCGTCGGGGTCAAGAAACGTATACACTAGTCTACTCTGGAATATCAATGCCTGGTCTCGATATTTCCACGACTAGAGACATTTAAGGATGTCCTTACGGACTACCCCGGACTCACTAATATGATTGTCATCATAATTCTGGTAGTCAAGTATAAATCCTATAAGCTCTATCAATATGTAATAGTGATATATTATACCACACAAGACATACATGATGATAAAGACAAATCAGATAGCATACTATCATATCGAGTAAGACTATTCTACTCGTATAGGTCCTCCCTCAATCAGCATAATCGTCTACCTACGATTGCAATAATTGCCTTGAGGGTGCTATATCCAACACATATACTATATAAAGATGTTCGCTAAACTTTTTTAGTTTTCACTCTACCTCATTAGAGAAGCATAACTTATGGAATCATTTTACATAATATATATATAAGAGACTTATGATGCTGGGGGTCATAGCACCAAAAAGGAAAAAATAGAGAATGGGTCCTAAGGGCAGAGCCAAGATTTCAACTTTCTGATGATGGTTAATCATAAGTAATTCCTCATTTCCATTCAAATTAGATTTCTATGAAAATAAATCATAATTAAAATCTCGAAGAACATTATGTCCTCTCAAATGATTTACATTTCTTTATGGATCAAATATAAGAAAAATAATATTCAACTAATAGATATATTTTATGCTTTAATAATTATCGACATCAATGTTTTTCATATTGAAAATTTATGGGATAAAACAAACTAGTTTGTATATGTTGTAGCCTATATCGATTTATAGTAAAGTTTTCAAATAAAAGATAAAATGATACATTTACAAGTTTTCTAGTTCTTTTTTCCTATAAATTCTTAATCAATATCACCCTTTAAAATATAAGTAAGAACCTTAAGGACATGATCAGGCAAGATAGCTATCGACAAAATGGAGAAAATGTTTTAGGTGTCCATCAAGATGCTAAATTTTGTGAGATTACATTAGCCTCTTAATGGTTATTAAGAAAAATTATGACTTGATTAACTATAGAATCTTGTAAATCAACTTAGGAAATGGAGGTGTATGTAAACAATATTGCATAGAACTCGAAGATTTCTGAGAGATTTGTTAAATTGATGCAGCCACTTAATAATTCTGCAATTTATATGCCTTAATTTTAGAGAAAACTTGTTATTTTAAATAGAAAGATGTTATAACCAAATATTGGAATATCTCATATAAGAGATTAATTTAGGAATGCAGCAGTATTTGGACATTGTGCTTTGCTAGCTAAGTATCTCGTAAGAGAGATAAAAGCAACACAACAACATTCTAGGGGGGACGCCCCCATGGCTTCATCTATATGGGGTCCCATGGGTTTTTTTTTTGGTTGGGACCCACCTTAGGGCCAGGCTATGCAACTGCAGCAAACTGTTGTGATTAATCGCCAACTCCATTTTTCCATAAAATGGTATTCGAACCATTCATTATCACACTCTATATAACTTGACAACACACTCTAAAGTTACCATTAAAAAGTATATCTTGAATAATGTTGATTGAAAATACAAGACAAGACAATACTTGATTGAATAATAAGTTTAGCTCTATCTCGGATATTCCTATTCCAACATGTTTCGGCATGTCTTTCTTACTTTCACTTCCTAATCCCTCTCCTACTAGTTGCCAACGTCTTCAAGGACTCTCATGACTTAAGCGGGCGAAATTTTGAACACTGGTTTGGTTATCATTCCTCTTCTTTATGTATATTATTTTCATTCATTCATTCTATTCTTTTTTGGTCTTCATAGATAATTTTAGCAATGGTTAGATTGCTGTTTTTATATGCATAAGAAATCCATTCATGAACAAAAAAAACACAAAAATATTTCAAGACAATAATATTCTAACGATGATTTACACAATCAACATGAAAACATAATAGGCAGTTTAACTTAATGATGTAGCGCACCTTATGCGTACATCACGTACGAGCACGACCGGCCCGAGATCGAGCGACTGAAAGGCAAATCAGGAATTTTTTCAATCAATTAGAATTTAACTATATTTGGATAGATCATAATTAGATTTTTCGATCAATTAAGATTTATCTATATTTCCATATTTTGATAGCTCATAATTGATTATTTTGATTTACTTTTATTAGATTAGATTTGTTTTTGAATCCTTTTCTTACTAGATTAGGATTGCTTTTATTCCTAATCTCTTAGCTTTTAAACTGACTTGCTTCTCAAGATAGTATTTAGTTATAAATAAAGCACATGGCCGTAGATTGGATCAAACCCTACGGTCCCGTCATCTTGCCCTTAACAGCGGCACGTCCAGTAATACGGGCTTGCGGAATTTAACAGTTCTCCGCATCCCAATTTATGGTTCGGCACTCTTTGGATACCTTACCGCGTGAAGTGGTATCAGAGCCTCCCCTCATTGCCGCACCCTTGCCGCTATTGGTGAAATTGGTGTGAGCGCAGCAGAAGGTAAAATTAAAAAATTTTAAATTTACAACAAAAGGGTTTATAAATCAATTAATACTTAATTGATTTGAGGAGAATTATACCTCTATGCAAAATCGGATTTGTGTTTCATTCGATGTGCTGGCAATTCCTACTTCAATCAAAATGACTTGATTACATCTTGATGATCTCCTTACTTGCCTTCACACAAATCTCCATGATATATGAGCTCTAATTAATTAATTGGCTAATCTAATTAATTAAAGTGAAGTATTAATAAAGAAGATAAACTAAAACGGTTTTAATTTATTTCTCTCTAAAATTTTCGGCCAAAGAGAGCAAGGGGGAGACCGAAACTTTGAGAGAGGGGGAGAGGAAAATCTTAAGGTTAGGGTTTGTCACATTAGAAGCCTATATATAAGGATATGGTTTATTAATTTAAACCCTTATTATTAATTTATTTATTTAACTCCTTAAACAAACTAACATGTTGGGCCCAAGTAATTTTCGACCCATATATGTGTACTTGTCACATTTAATATTTCGTGCACATCGAATGCACATTAATATTATTTTATAAATACTTATATATAACATATATATACATATAATCGTTAAATTACTTAAATATATTTATTATATTCATAATATAATCAATACATATATATACATGTATTATTTACTCATCTAATATCATATATTATCTTGAGTTGTACGCCAAATCGCATTTGACGATTTTACCCTTAATTAAATATCAATAGTATATCAAATATACTTATTTAATTATATTCTTTTGTATATCAAACACATACTATCTCTTCTTTAGTTTATACTTCCATATTTGGCAAGCAGGAGATCATCTGTGTGTGACTCCGGAGGCTCGACGTTTATTCAGCAGTGGATAATTAATTCGAACAATTCGAACTAATTATTGAGCAGTAAAATGCACAAGTCTATAGTGACGACAACTATGTATTTAGACTACCTGCGTAAATTGTCGATGACTGGATTGGCATGCTATCCAAGCAAATCAATACCTATCGGTGGCAACTACCGTACGGTCCGGTCTCTTCGTCTGCTTGTGCTCCTTATTTGGTATAGGGCTTGGTAGTACTATCAAACTCAAATAACTATTGTGTTGATATTATCATGTAACCATGAGATCAAACTGATAACCATTTATCATTTGATCTTTAGTACTCTGGCCAAAGATTTTAGGTCACTGATATATCACACAGTGCAGAACACTGTTCTCCATATACCGGAGAGATGAATTCCATGTTAACTCCTCACAACCTTCACATGTGTTCGATCATACCCAACTACTACCGTTATACACGTTATCAATGGATTGTGGTTGAGTTGTAACTAAAGTAATCTCTAGCACACACAAGCTACTATGGCGAGTCTCAGGTCTGGAGACTAAGCCGTACCAATTGTCACTATATGAAATTTCATCTAACAGTTGTGTATAATTACCAACTGGAAATTCAAAGTGATTCGTTCGGTATAATTATCATTTATAAGCACCTACATAAGATCCCTGGTGTCAGCACACCAGATGATTATGAGAACAATCATTACTTTCTAACAAGTATAGTATACACCAGTCTTCCGGAGTATCGATATCCTGTCTCAACACTCATACGATTAGAAACATTTAAGAATATATTTATTGACTAGTCAGGTCTCACTATTGTGATCTACATCACAATCATGTAGTCTGGTATTATTCTACGGACTTTATTAATAATCAATAATAAACTTAGTATAAATAAAAGATATATCTATAAAGAAAAAACTAAATAGTATATTATTATTACGAACGAGAAAGTTCTATACATGTAGGTCACAGTTATAACTAATTGCCTCTGAGAGCACATACATCTAATAGCCGCACCCTCGCTGCTCCAGCACCTCGACTTCCGCAGCAGCGTTTTGTCTTCCCCTCTTCACCGATCTTCATCTTCAATCATGACGGGAGCCCGCAACATAACCTGTGAGGAGCACGACACCCTTAATAGCAAAGTAGACGTGCTCGACAACAAAGTTGAGACTTTTAGCGTCGATATGTAAGATGTGAAGGCGCAATTGGCAGAGATTATGGCATTTATCAAGGGCAACCAAGCGACTACCTCAACAACTTCTCGTCAATCGGCCCCCAATGTTTGTTAACTTCCTCTTTGCCAGGACAATGAAGAACCCAACCAAGAAGTTCAGCACTACTACCAAGGAGGCCGCTAAGAGCACTACCCCAACCGCAACAACGAATCACATCAAAAACGAGATTCTTCCTTTTGATGGAAGTCTCAAAGTTGGATATTTGTTGGATTAGTTCACCAAGGTCGAGACCTTCCACACCGCCGAAATTTTTCCTCATCGACAAATCTTTATGGTAGAAGCACGGTTTGAAAGAGGAGCCCTCGCATGGTGGACAAAATACAATAAAGACGGCGAAAATCTCGGCTACCCCGATGTGGCTACATGGCAAGAGATGGCAACCGCCATTCGTCGAAGATTTCTTCTGGAAGATTGGCGACACGACGTGTTCCAAAAATTTCAGTGTTGCATACAAGAGAAACGCTCGGTGCATAAGTACTAGACAGAGTTTAGTGCGCTTCAAGCTCGTCTCAACGTCCAAAAATATAACAAGCTACTATGTTCGCAGTTTGTTGGTGGATTCTGACCGAAAATAGCGAGAGCCATCCGATATGGATGGTATTACCTCCCTTACGAAAGCCCATACCATTGCAAAGAGAGCCGAAGTGCTTCGAATATCGATGTGAGGAGGATATTGCCCCAATTTCAAAAGCCCCAAAAACATCACAACGCAAAAGATGCAGCCCATGACAAGACCTCCCAACAACCAGGAAGCCGACGACCTAACGAATGAACTTCCCCGACTACCGGTCAAGATGGAACCATCACAGGTGCAAGGCAACCCGTATGAGAAGCCGAGTGGACCCAAGTGCTACCGATGCTACGGGTTCGGACATAGATCCAACGTGTGTCCCACTCGACAAATTGTGGGCCCTAATTGAAGACGGAAACCTAGATGAAGATAATGGACAGGAAACAGTCGAAGGATACGACAACTTCGAGCCTCAAGGCAACGACGAACTTGTCATCCATCGTATCATGCTTGTGCCTCCAAGAAGAAACACAAATTCAGCGGCACATCTTCCATATCCAATGCACCGGGTAAGGAAAGACTTGCATCGTCGTCATCGACAATGGGTGCACCGAAAATATTGTCTCTAAAAGCATGGTGAAAAGAGTCCAACTACCTACTCAAGAAAAGGTGAACCCGTATAAGATTGGGTGGATCAAGTGCGACAATAGCCAAGTCATCTCCAAGCCGTGCAAGATCACTTTCTCCTTCGGCAACCTATACTCCGATGAAGTTATTATCGACGTGGTCGATATAGATATGTGCCACTTCATTTTAGGAAGACCGTGGCAATACGACCACGACATCACATACAGCGGAAGATACAACATTGTGGAGATAAAAAGGGACGCTCAATCATTACTTTGAAGCCATTGAAACGAGATCATATGCCAAAAGCCCCAAAATCTGAAAGCAATTCCTTTATAGTGCTCGACAAAAAAGAATTTGAAAGGGAAGTATCTAAAGTCCAGTAGATGATAGTTATCGTGGATAAAAGCGAAGAATAGATACCGATATCCCTGCTTCCCGACACTGTGAAGATCCTGCTGAAAAAGTTCAAAGGGGTGCAACCTGACGATCTACTCGAAGAACTCCCACCAATACGGAATATTAAACACGAGATTGATCTCGTGCCCGGCTCAAGACTCCTCAATATTTCCCACTACCGCATGGTCCCCAAGAAGAATGAAATCTTACAAACGCTTAAATTCATTGAAGGCCAGAAGACCATCAACAAGATGCATGCACACTGGATTGAATACCTCCGAAGGTTCACATTTGTACTAATCATAAAGCCGGGGAGTTGAAAAAAGTAACGAATGCCTTAAGCTTAAGAACTTACCTCTTGGCTACTTTGCATAATGAGATGGTCAGCTTTGGACAACTCAAGGATTATACCCTGAAGATGGAGATTTTGTTGAAATGTGGGAGAAGTGCTCCATCCACGGGGCAAGCGACGGCTACCACCAACAAAAGGGCTTCTTATTTCGAGGCAATCAACTTTGTCTTTCACGAGGATCGTTTCACCTACATGTGTTTCGGGAGCTTCATAGCGGCGGTCTCAATGGACACTTCGGATGCGACAAGACACTATCTATTGTGGAGCGCTACTATTTGCCTCAACTTCGAAAAGAGGTTGAGAATTTCATGCGAAGGTGTTAAGTGTGCCAAGTTGCTAAAGGACAAGGACAAAACACCAGTGTTTATCAACCTTTGTTGGTTCCGAAGGCTCCGTGGGAAGACGTATCAATGGAATTTGTACTCGGCCTTTCCCGCACTCAACGGGGTCGAGACGCTATAATGGTGGTAGTTGACGGATTTTCGAAGATGGCACACTTCATTGCGTATCAGAAAATGGATGATGCCACAAATGTGGCGGGACTATTCTTTCGCGAGGTAGTGCAACTTCATGGTGTGCCAAACACAATCACATCGGATCGTGGCACGATATTGCTCTCGCACTTTTGGAGGAGTTTGTGGGGACGTTAAATTTCTGCAGCACCAGACACCTGCAAACCGATGGGCAAACGGAGGTCATGAATCGTACTCTTAGAAATATCTTTCGCAGCCTTACCAGGACTCGACCGAAGTAGTGGGAGGTCGTTTTAGCACAAGCAGATTTCTCTAATAACTCCATAGAAAACCAATCGACGGGAAGATCTTTGTTCTCCATCGTCTACGTCCAACCTCCTCGACATCTCCTCGACCTTGCTCCCTTACCAAAACTTCCAGGACAAAACATCTCGGCTGATAACATGGTAGAGCGTGGCCAATTAATTCATAAAGAAGTTCGCCAAAAGGTCTATGAGTCGAACGCCAAGTACAAGGAGAATGCGGACAAACACCGGCGGCAACATGCCTTCCAAGTTGGCGACTTCATTATGGTGCATCTACACAAAGCTCGCTTCCCGGTCGGTACGTATCATAAGCTCGCCAACTGCAAGATCGGCCATTACCGCGTGCTCAGGAAAATCAACGACAACGCCTACATCATCGACCTTTCAAAAGAGTTCAACATCTTTAGGACGTTCAACGTGGTAGATCGTTTAACTACCACCCACCAGAAGAGAAACCAGAGCTTACCGAGCACATCACTACTAACTCGAGGACGAGTTTTTCTGAAGCCGGGGAGTCTGATGCAGTGCACCTTAATGCGTACATCACGTACGAGCGCGATCTGCCCGAGATCGAGCAGTTGGAAGGCAAATCAGGGATTTTTTCAATCAATTAGGATTTATCTATATTTGGATATATCATAATTGATTGAATAGATCATAATTAAAATTTTCAATCAATTAAGATTTATCTATATTTTCATATTTGGATAGATCATAATTGATTGGTTTGATTTACTTTTATTGGGCTAGATTTGTTTTTGAATCTTTTCCTTACAAGATTAGGATTTCTTTTATTTCTAATTATCTCTTAACCTTTAAACTGACTTGCTTCTTAAGACGGTATTTAGTTATATATAAATCATATGGCCTCTTGTAAAGGTTATCTTGAAAATTAATAAAAATTAGAGTTTCTCTCTTTCCCGTGGATTCGGCACGGTTGTGGATTCGACCAAACTCTACGATCCCATCGTCTTGCTCTTAGCATAGGCGCGTCCAGTTATCCGGGTTTGCGGAGCTTAACAGTTCTCCGCGTCCCAATACATGGTTCGATACTCTTCGGATATCTTGCCACGTCACTTAATGATAATAACATTATTTAAAAAGCATGAAAGATGGGGTGGTTTACTGATAAATGTGCTTGTTAACATAAAATCTTTCCAATAATTACTATATCACTATTCTCAAGAATATGTTAGGGATAAACTAAGAAACGATATTAACGATAACCTACCAATAATGCAACATGCAAATAGCCAAAGACTACAAATGAAAAGGAAGACGATGATGATGGCACGTACCGTTAATTGGTTTCTTCCCTTACTGGTTAGTTTGATTTTCCAAAGAAATATGATGAGCAAGGGCGATACGGGCACACCGATGCGGCTACATCGGATTTTGCATCTGATCCAACACGACAAAGTTCATTTAATGACATCTCATTAAGACTATATGTGAAAACCGCACCCTCCCAAAAAATGAGAATGTCATCCAGCACGGGATGAAAGCCGACAATAATTGAATACTTTCTCGAATCATGTCCAGCCATGGGATGAATAGTACTGTTATGCTCCAGGACCCACTGGTTCTGGTATTGCCCCGAAAGGATCCACACGCGGAGGTGTAGATCATCGAGACATGCAAAACGTATCTTGCCTCTAGAACTCCCAATGTATGCATAACCGCGAGGAATCTTGGTCCCAACCGGGAGGTGAATGACTTCATGATAAATGAAATCTCCTCTCAAAGGTCCAAACCTAACAATTTGCCATTTATCACCTTTTCTTCCCTCCAGTGCGAGCCTCGACAAACAACAAGCATAAACAAATTCCGCTCCATGCTGCAACGCGTAATGATGGCTGGTAATGCCCGAGTCGGGAAAGGGGCTCTCCTCCGTACGCCGTAGCCTCTTCCTCACCCATCTCCTCGTCTCCGAACGGTAAACATCGATCGTAAACTTCCCAACCCCGCGGCGGCAGCTCACAGGAACAGTAACAACCCTGTAGTGCGGAAAGACCCATGGATCGAAACAAAGCGATATGTGTTGCGAAAGGCTGTCGATCTTCCCGACATTGTCCCAAGACTTAGTGGCCGGGTTGCAGACGTAGTGCCTCCTCTCGTAATAGCACAGAAGAAGCCCATTGTAGCACGCCGAGATTTTAACAGGACGAGGCAAGAAGGATAGCGTCGGATCGATGGTGATATCGGTATTGTTGGTGCCTATGCACGTGAAGATGTCACCTTTGGGCCTCGTTGGATAGTCGTAGATGCGATAGAAGCAGCCCATGAATGGGGTTTTCAGGATCTTGGGGAGGACTTGGTTGGTGATGAGAGAGTGCCATGATTTGGATACCCATCTGGCCTTGTGAAGGGACAGGAGAGGCAGCAGAGAGAGGATTTGGATGAGGATTTCTATGGGGATCCTTGAGATTGGAGATTGGGATCTCATGGCGCCTGACCAAGTAGGGGAAGATCGATTAGGGCAGAAAGATGTTTTCGTATTTCTTTTAAGGAGGAGTGATAGGAAACCAAACCGAAAGGGCGGTGTTCCATTCCCTAAATCCTGCGATTTTTGTCTTTTTCCTCTGTTTAATAATTTTTTTCTCCTTTCCTTTTCGGGATAGCAAAGCATTGGTACCCGTAATTATTCCTTCCTTATGCTGGCTGTTTACATGGAAACGAATAAATAAAAGTGCGGCCCACACGCTGACCAAGACTGTCCTGCATTCTCTCCCCCTATCTCTCTCTCCTTGGCATAGCAATTTTTTATCGGGAATTGATGGCAGAGTGCCACATCGCCACGCCACCTATCTTTCTAGAAACTAACATTGTACCGGAACCAACTTTCATATCCGCCCCTGCAGTAAAAATTGTGCGAACTTTGATTACCCCTTGCCAAAACCACGATATTGAGGCAGCATTTTTCTTTTTCCCCCTCAAAACACTTGTTCGAAAATAGTACTATTTGCCACCAGTTCTGATCGCTTAGATGGTTTGGAGCTATATAATTTCCATCACAACTTATTCAAAACTGTTTACAAATTGAGAAAACGGGGTATAAAGTGGCACCGTAGAAAATACATACATTGGCAAATGGCATGGCACAACATCATCCATTGATTGATGCACCGTAGAAAATACCTACATTGGCGAATGGCATGGCACAATATCATCCATTGATTGATGCATGTGCATGTTTATCTTCTAACTATAAGCATTAATTGCATTTGTGTGCATGTTTATCTTTCTAACTATAAGCATTAATTGCATTTGAATGAGAAAAGACAAAGTGAGAGAAATCCATGAATAGCGTTGCCATGTGTCTTGCCAATTTAAGAAATTCCTATAGCGGCGTTGTATGTTTTGTATCCTCTAAGAAATTTTAGTAATTTTATACTCAAGTATTTCTACGGTAGTCTTTCGGCATGTCTCTCTCTCACACACACATGCATACATGCGCAAGCACGCACAAAAGAGAGAGCTTACATTATCCCCACCACCAAGGACGACATCACAAACACTTCCTGTGATGGCCTCTCCACTCTTCGAGTTACCATCATGCCGAGGCTTGCTGGACGTTCTCTGTCACTAATGTATGTGGCATCTAAAGGGTCTACAGATACGTGTTCCGCCGAAACGCTTACAGGAACAATCGATATGAGGCCCATACGTGCCCAGGAAAAGGCATGGCTGTTAGAGTTTTAAGAGCTCAAAGAGAATCATCGGCAAAAATAGATTCATCCTTGAAAACAATGATATATAAAATAAAATTACATCTCATTTTAACCCTTCAATAGGAACAAACCTCCATTTGCTATTTATAACTTCAATTCCTCCATTAAAATCAAAATGATAGCTGCAGAAACTAACATTAACCTGATTAGTTCAAGGGAGTTATATGCACAGACCATCCCTTTCACAGTGCAGTTCACACAATTATCAAAACATCATTTTAGCAAATCCACAACAGCATTTAGTTCAACAAAAGATGTACTAAAATAAAACATAAGGTACAATATACGACGACAATGCTCATCGTTTCTTTGTTCATGCAGCCAGCATTTAGTTCAACATTATTTAACACCAATCTTAACATCCTCAAAACAAGGGCAGGATGCATTATATCCTAGCTAAATTAAGGTTTCTTGCAAACTATTAGTTCGGCGACAAATAACAACCAAATAGACATTTGCTTCTTTGGTCCAATTCCAATGACATCGAGGAGGAAGCTCTTCAAAAGTTCGAGGAACATAGGTCCAGCGCTCGTCCACAACATACAAGGGAAGGAACAACTGCACTACACCAAAAAATACAAAGTTAGCGAAAATGGGTTAATATAATTGCTAGAAATATGATATTTTACATCAGTATTAAAGGTATCTACTTAAAAAAAAATTAAAAAAAACTTCCAGTATTACTGACATGATAAACAACAAAACCCTTTCAAGTTTGCTAAATAATTAGCTATACACAACACAAAATTATAACAATATACAATTAACACTATTAACTCCCAGAGAGTGGGAGAGTTGGTCGGGCATGAATATTGTGAAAATGAGGCCAAATCCAAAAATACCTAAACTATATATGGCGTAGGGTATAGGATTTTTTCCAGCCATCTCTCTAGCATGGTTCAGAACATGCAGCTGGATGCACTTCCAAGTAAAATAAATGCGACAAAATAAGGAAATATGGCACAACTCATAAATCAACATAAATGTAGTATTGTCACAATCAAAAGTTTGAGCTAAAAGCTTTGCAGAATTTTAACTTGGTACAAGAATAGCATATAAGAGCCATAGGAACATTTTTCTTTCTAATGTTAATTTAGTGGGCAGATGCTATTTATAGTGTATGTAAGACATAGTATCAGAGGAAACCGACTCAAGGAAGAAAAGTAGAACTACTTCTATATGTACAACAAAATAAATTAAGATTTATAGATTATATGGAATATTCCAAATTACCTAAACTACTATCAATTTGTTCTTAACCCCTAAATAAGTACTCTTTATCCTTGATTATGACGTCATTAACCTAAATATCTTAGCGCACCCTCTCAAGCTGGAATGCATATATCACATCCTAATAGTTTGTTACAAGAAATTTTACTCTAGAGCCCCCAAGTGGTTTTGTAAAACATCAGCCAATTGAACTTGCGACTTCATGTGGACTGTCTTCATAACTTGCGTATTCTAACACTTTATCTTAAACAATGAGGCTCACATGTAAATTGTTTCTGACAACTGCTTCCAACACTTTCCCTCGAACCGTCTTGACTCGCAAAATCTAAATTCAATAAACTTACAATTAATCCCTAACCCTAATATCATCTTAACAACGTACAAATAATATGCAACTCTCCCTGACCAAAAAATTGAAATCTCTGACACAAATAATTAAAACACGATTGTTATTCTGATGCTCAACATATTCGAATGCCTAAATCTTAACCTCAAAACTATGCATAAGAATAAGATGATGTATGTTGATGCCCCCTTCAACAAAATATATGATCATTTAATAAATCATTCATGATTTTAGGTTTTAATACTTCAAATTGAAATATTAAAGACGGCCATAGAAGAATGGTGGTCAAAACAAGTCAGCCCTACACCATTTTCTTGGACGATTTGAACCATTCTTCTTAAACTTCTTTAATTAAAACATAGATACACTAAACTTCATAAACTAAAATCCAATATTTTAATCTAAGATGGTTGATAGAGCCGATTTTGTCCATTCCAATCCCAAAGATGACCTTCAAATTCAATTACTGATCCCGAGATTTTAATAACTATCTCTAGGTATGTATGTGAACTTTCCATGAAAAGTTTATGGCTCCAAATCCTACAAATAGCAACTTTATCTATACGTAGATGCAAGTATAAGTATGTATGCATGCAAATATTTGTGACTACATTTTACAAGTTTGTCATCTCTCCTCCTCATTTCCCTCTTGTCTCCCATATCATCCGTCCTTGTGCACATGAAATTGTGCCGCATGGTCCACTATGCAAGAAAAGTTCATATTTAAAGCTAAGAATGACTATGTGGAGGTGTTTTATGCAATGTTCGAAACACACGCGTGAATAACGAAAGAAACTTACATAAACCTTTTTTCTAGGGTAGTTTTTTTTTCTTTTGTTATCTCCCATACGCTAGCTCTTCTATGGTTTTCTTCCCTGTCTTTCCTCTCTTCTCCGACATGAACCTGACAAGACTAATAACTTGTAGATTAAACTTAGCGAAAGAGCATTAGTTACTACTTTTTATATATAAAAAACGATATACTTTTTCAATGTATTTAACCTTTTGTTTTAGTATAAATTAATTTTTTTTAAAGTTTCCTATTTTAGCTTAATTTATTATCAACTTTTCTTTTTATATTCTCTATTTCTTCCCTCTCTTTTCCTCTTCAAAAAGCCAAACCGCATATGTGGCTCGTATGTTGTATGCACCATGCACGCACCTTCATGAGGACGCATGCACATAACATTCAGTAACCATCCTCGAATGGATATATAAAATGGTATTAACAACATTCATTATCACAGCATAATCTGATTGCATACTTGTAATTATAGTAGAAAGAGTATATATATCTTGAAGAGTGTTGGGTAAAAGTATGTGGAAAAATAAAACCTAGCTGATCTATCAATTTATCCATCCTTAGATATTGTCAATCCAACTTGGTTTTGTATATCGCCTTTCCCTTTCTTACTTTCACTTGCCCAATCCTTCTCGTTCTTGCTATGACTTCGATGACTATAGAAATTTCGGCTAGGGAACAATTGTTTTTTATATTGTTTGTGTTCCTTTTGTATTTTCATTTCATTCTTTCCTTTAATTTTTGGTTTTATCAATGGTTGCATAATTATTTGTACATATTTCAAGAAACCAACTAGTCGTCTACAAATGAAATATACAAAAATATTAGAAAACGACAACATTATAATTAATGATGATTACACGATCAACGTGAAACCATAATAGGAAGTTTGATCTAATGATGATAGTGGAGTGCCAGGTAAGTTACCCACACTGCTTTTTTCTACATTTAAAATAATTGAGGCCCTGTCCGGATATGAAGTTATGATAACTGTAGTTTACTTTTAAGTGGAGATAGGAGGTATGCAAACTGTATTGCACGCGTTACAGTTTGCATGCGTCAAACTCAAAAAATAGAATTTAGATAACTTAGATCACTTTAGGGTTGAGAAACTTCAGTTATCTCAACTTTTGAGTTGAGATAACTGTAGTTATTTCAACTCCAAAATGATTGCAAAACATGGTATAGTTAGCATATTGGAATTAAGTTTTTCTAACTTTATGAAACTCTTAACTCCATTCGCAAACAGGACCTGGAAGTTACATTATACCCCTACAATGTTATAAGGTATAAGGAGGGTGAGTTTGGATAATGTTGATATCCTCACCTAGTTAAAACCGTCACAACATCAAAAGAGATCTAATTATTATAAAAACTTGAAGAAGATTGTATTTAGGGTTTTCAACTTGGTGAATATTGTATTGAAACTTGCAGTATATGTATACAATTACATGGTGGAAAATAAAATCAAAATAGAATGTTTCTATAACCAGTTTGATAAGATTTGATTTGATTGATTTAAATCTACAACAACTGCACTCGCGATGGGTAGACGTCTGACGAGTATCCTTCAGACGTCTTCAGATGTCTGTCTGCTCTCTGTTTTTGCTGAAGACTCATGATCAGACGTCTGACTCTGCTCTGTTGTTTGGACAAACTTGTACAGGCGTTTGCCACGCCTTGGTCAGACGTCTGCATCCACTCTGTTATTTTAGAAGACGTCTGCAACGTCTTGCTCAGACGTCTGCTCCCTGCTCCCTGTCTTGGGCACTTGTTACTAATACGCCTCCGCAAAATTGAGGCTCCATTGAAGACCCCGATCTTGGAACGAAATCTAAGAAAGTGTATACGTCCAAGTGCCTTTACGAGAACATCCGCAAGTTGATCCTAAATGCTAATATGGTGTATATGAATGGTGTCATCTTCGACGCATTTTCGAATGAAGTGGTAGTCAAGAACAATGTGCTTCATTCAGGAGTGGAAAACTGGATTTGCACATTGATAGGTAGCCCGGTATTATCACAGTATAAAGAGAGTGGTTTTTTTAGAGTTATCTTGAGTTTATGGAGAAGATTTTTTGCTCATAATACCTCGGTCGTGATATTCGCAAGTGCTTTGTATTTAACTTCAGGGGAGGATCGAGAAACGGTCTTTTGACGAGTCGATTTCCATGATATTGGATTCGAACCTTGGAAGAGTATGTAGGCCGTGGTGGAGCAACCGTCATCACGACTGCCACCCCAATCAGAGTCATAGAAGGCTTGAAGAGTTAGAGGAGACTCTCTGCGAAGATAAAGACCATGATGGATTGTACCTATAAGATAACGGAGAACACATTTGAGTGTCGTCTAGTGAAGTTCTGTAGGAGAGTGCATAAATTGGGATAGACGATTGATAGCAAAGGAGACGTCTGGCCGAGTGAGGGAGAGGTATTGAAGAGCACCAACTAGTTGACGATATGGTGTGGGGTCAACAGAGAAAGGCCCGTCATGGAGGAAGAGAGGAATGGCATTACATATAGGAGTGGTGGTTTCTTTAGCGCCAGTTATGGATAACTTATTCAGTGGATCAACGATGTGCTGATGTTGGGATAAGAATGGACCTTGTGATGTGGGAATAGTTTCTACACCAAGAAAATGATGAAGGTTTTCGAGATCCTTTTGAGAAAAACGTTGCCCCAGTTGATGAACAAAGGATTGAATGGACTGAATGTTGTTACCAGTGAGACACCAAGTAAGCGACTGTAGATTCCATTAAGTAGACAAAAAGAGACGTATCCGCCACGGTGTTTGTAAAGCCTATTTGAAGGAGAAAGCCTTTGAGTTCTTGATACCATGCCCTGAGCACTTGCTTGAAACCATAAAAAGTTTTGCGTAGTTTGCAGACATGGTTGAGTAGGAAAGAGTGAAGAAAGCCAGGTGATTGAGTCATATACACATCTTCATGGAGTGAAGAGTACCGTTGAGGAAAGTATTGTTAATGTCGAGTTGACGAAGAGGCTATCCATGGGAGAGTGCGAGACATACGTAGGGTTGTCGGCTTAATAACGGGGCTGAAGGTGGCGGAATAGTCCAGGCTAAGCCGTTGGTGGAAGCCTTTGGCTACAAGACGAGTTTTGTATCGGGCAATAGTGCCACCTGAATTCCGCTTGATTCGGAAGACCCATTTGCAACCTATAAGATTCTGATTTAATTTGGGGACAAGATCCCATGTTCCGTTCTTCATGAGAATATCAAATTCTTTGAACATTGCAGCACGCCAGTTGGGATCCTTCACAGCTTGAGATACACATGTTGGTTCAAGTGTTTGGAGTATAGGGTGAACAGTAGCATAGTTGATATATTGAGAGTTGAAGTATTTAGTATTCGGTTTTCGTTCAGTGGTTGTTCGAAGATTTGGGGATGGAGGGTAAGAGAGTTATGGAGAAGGTAAATGTGATTGAACAATTGTCGAGGAGGTTGGAGAAGTAGGGTTAGGAAAGCTGGTGTTGGTATCAAGGTTCGAGAACTCGGTTTCGGTCTCATTTTATTAGTTTCGCTAGGTTTCGGTAATCTCGGTTCTGGTTTCGGTTTCGATGGTAATACAACATATATAAATGTAGATATATTAAATATTTAAATTTATGGTCCTATATTACATGACAATGATCCTAGTGTTTAAAAATCCAGCCATGATGCAAAATATATTGAAAAGCGTATTTAGATAAGTATTAATATAAGCTTTGGGTTCACTTTTTTGCGGTTTTCTAATAACGAAAGTCTACAATGATCACAATGACAGTAAAAATGGCTTTAAAAAAATAAGGTTTTAAAAGTTTCAGCCGAAATGATATTGCATAGTTGGTTTCGTATCGATTACAGGTTTCATATCGGTCTCCACCAAAACCGATGTGAAACCACCACGTATCGGTGGTTTCGGCCAAAACCTTAAACCTTGATTGGTATCGAGATTAGAGGGTGAAGATTGTGAAGAATCGATAGAGGAGGAGAGATCCAGGGGTATGAGATGTTCATAATTGGGGTTCAGAAGGGTTGAGGTGGTTAATGTGGGGAGGATGTGAAGTTTGGTAAGTTGGGTAGACATTATTGGTTGCGATGCTGCCAAGGTTTTAAATTGCGTATGGCGGTCCATAGCGGTCGGGACGGTTTCATAGCAGATATTGGATAGCGGCCTTTATGGTGGTCTTTATATATAAATAGCTCTACAAATATTATGGAAGAAAGTTCATTATAGAATTAGATTAAATAACATTTCACATAAGTTTCCATTATGGTATGGCCTTACTTGAGCCGCCGCGAGCCGCCGTTGAGGTCTCGATCGCTGTCGAGCGACCCTAGATTTGCCTCCAAAAAAATTTCCCTGCTCTGGAATCTGATCGGGTGAATGAGAGGAAAGGAATATGTTAACGTTAGCTTTATTAGGTAAATGGGTCAGATTTAAAATCCCCGACCCAAACCCACAACGCAATAGCGCCGCTACCCGAACCGCAATAGCGCTATGGCGTCCGCTATGTCTCTAACTACTATAACATCATAAAGGTGCATCACGTATAGCGCTCGAGTGTCCAAAAACGTTATAGCGGCCACTATAGACGCAATTTAAAACCTTGGATGCTACGCCAGAGGAGTCCAAAACTTGCGGAAGAGCCTCTTGATGTCTACTGGATACCTATATGGAAAAATTGGTTTCGACGAATTTAACATGACGAGAAATGTAAATTTTGTGAGTGACGGGATATAAATATTTATATGCAGATTAAGATGTTGAATAACCAAGAAAAATGTAGGGAGTGGATCTAAATTGAAGTTTGGAGGAGTTGTACGGCCTTAATCAGGGATAAAAAAAGACACCCAAAAATTTTGAGACGTGTATAGTTAGGTGGACGTTGAAAGAGTTTTTCAAATGGGAACTGGAAATTAAGAACCGGTGTAGGGGGCGATTTATGAGATAAACAGCTGTTTGAAAAGCATGACTTTAATACTTAGTGCGAAGAGAGACTGTATGCAAGAGTGTAAGACCGGTTTCGACAATATGACAATAGTGACGTTTTGATGTGCCATTGTATTCAGGATTGTGTGGAGAAGTGGTGAAATGAGAGACGCCATAGGAAGTGAGAATGGAAGCAGGAGATGTGTATTCGCCGCTATTATCAGAGTATATTGATATGAGCGGTAATTGAAAATATGTTTCGATAAGTTTTTTAAATTGGGGGAAGATGGTGGCAATATCAGACTTACGTTTCATAAGGTACAACCGGACGTATTTTATGTAATGATCAATAAAAATTACGTAATAACGAAAACCATCATATGACAATTCAGTGAATACCCAAATATCAGTGTATATTAATTGTAAAGATTTAGAAGTACGATGTGAATTTTCAGAAAAAGGAAGTGTATAACTCTTATAGCAATCACAAGAGTTACATGAAAATTGTTAACTACTGAGACATTAGTCAATAATTTATTTCTCCAAACGACTGACTGAAGAATTCGACTGAAGGGATGACCAAGACGACAGTGCCACTCATCTATTTCTGATTTGGAGGTAGCGTGAATTTGAGGTTGGATAGAGCGTGGGACGTAGTAGACATCATTATGCCTATCCCTGTGAAGAAGAGACGTCCCCATGCGAAAATCCTTCACCAAAAAATAAAAAGGGAAAAACTCAAGTGAGACTGTATTTGATTTACAAAATTTGACAACAGAAATTAAGTTTTGAGTAATAGACGGTGCACATAGAACATTATCTGAATGAAAGGGTTTTTGGGGAGACTGCAATGTTGTTTTACCGATGTGAGAAATTTTCAAATCTGATCTATCACCTATGTTGATCTTATTAGGACCGCCGTAATCGGTGTAGCTGTGAAGAGTCCCAACATCGAACGTAACGTGATGAGAAGCACCGGTGTCCAATATCCAGGAGGTGGGAGCGAGCCGGTTGGAATTTGTGATGTAGGCCACAGGTGGAGAGAGCGTCTGCGACGGATGTTGAGATGGATTGGTTTGCACTGCGTTCTCACGAAGGAAACGGGTGAGTTGACGACAGTTTTTGGTGTTGTGACCGGAACACTGGCAGAAGTTGCGGTAGGAGTTGAAGCGGAGCAAGTTGTTGCATACGGCGAAGTACTGGTGGTGGTTGTTGTGAGAAAAGTTGTGTTTGTTGCGATTGTAGGAGGCATTTCCACGTTGTCGCGGAGGGCGAAAGGAGTAGCGATTGAGTTGGTTGGGTATAGTTGGTGATTGTGTGAGAGAGAGACGCACAAGTGTCTTTCTTCTTCATATGGCGTTCATAGTCTATGAGTTTGTCATAAAGCTCGTCAAAGATGATAGCATTATCACGGACTCGGATAGATTTGATTTGCTTGACTTAGATATGCGACGGCTGCACTCGCGCATGATGGGCAGATGTCTGACGAGTATTCTTCAGACATCTGTCAGCTCTCTGTTTTTACTGAAGACTCGTGATCAGACGTCTGGCTCCACTCTGATGTTTGGGCAGATTTATGCAGATGTCTGCCACGTCATGGTCAGACGTCTGCCTTCGCTATGTTATTTTGGGTGACGTCTGGTAGACGTCTGCAACGCCTTCTTCAGACGGCTGTTTATGTCTTGAGCACTTGTCACTAATAATTACATAATTTTAATAAAGTGTGATTGGTTGGGCGATAAACTTGCAGAAGTGTTTGTAAGCATATCATATCATAAAATCTTTCCAATAATTACTACAGAACTCTTCTCAAGTATATATAATAAAGGATTAACTTAAAAGGACATTAACAATAATCTATCTACCAATATCGCAGTATCCAAATAGCTAGAGATTATAATAAAAAGGAAGATGACGCATACCATTTTTTTGTTCCCTTATGGATCGGTCATTTTGAATTTCCAAGAAAATATGATGAGCAAGGAGAATACGGAAACAATGATGCGGCTTTGTTTCCTCTTGCTCCTGATCCAACACGACGACACATTTCCTTAAATGACATTTCCTTAAGGTCATATGTGAAAACCGCACACTTGTGCAAAATCAGAATAGCATCTTGCCAAGGGTGGAATCCAACGATACATAGCCTCACGCTCGGATCGTATCCAACTATACCATGAATAGTACTATCATGCTCCAAAACCCACTCACATTCTCGTGTTCCTCTGAAAGTCTCCACACACGAAGTCGCAGCTCATCAAGACCCGCAAAACATAACTTTCCCTCATACCTCCCAATGTATGTACAGCCGTGAGGCGCCTTGGTGCCAGCTGGGAAGCTAATGACCTGTACATAAACAACATCTCCTTCCAAACATAGTCACATAATTCGCGAATTATTCGGCGAATTCGCGAATAATTCGCGAATTATGTGACTGCCGATTAAATCTGCGAATTATTCGCCATCGCCGATTAAATCTGCGAATTATTCGCCCCGAATTATTCGCGAACTATTCAAAAAAAACGAATTATTCAAAAAACAGCAAATAATTCACGAAATCAAAATCTAGCGTCTCATATATTAATTTTATATTAATTTTTTGCTCGAAATCCTTCCCGAACATTTCCCGAACACTTACCGAATCTTTCCCGATTACCTGCCGATTTTTTCCGAATAGTTTAACAAATCCGAATTTTCGACATCGCCGGATTATTGCCGAATAACGAATTTGTGACTATGCTTCCAAAGGGCCAAAGCTAACGGCTTGCCATTTATATCTTGTTTCTGCTTCGGCTTTGCGGAAGCAGATACAACGTGCATAAACATATCCCGCACCATTCCGTGATGCATAATGATGAAGGCTATGAATGCCGGCATCAGGTAAGAAACAACCTTCGGAACATACTACCATCTTTCCCTCGCGGCAACATACAAGAAGCGCATTGCAGCAACAATCCATCCAAACTTGAGGAAGGAGTGGCTCGTCTCTAGAACGCGAAGGACGAGGCAGACAGGATAACGACGGTGCTATCGATACCATCGGGGAGTAGTATATAGGTGAAGCAGTCGCCGACGTCGTCGGGATCGTCGCGGCCTGAGAGAGGGTAGATGCGATGGAAGAAGCCCAAGAGTGGGGTGTTGAGGATCTTGGGGAGGACTTGGTGGGCGATGAGAGAGTGCCATGATTAATTTGGATACCCGTTTGGCCTTGTGAAGAGACAAGAGAGGCAGCAGAGAGAGGATTTGGATGGGGATTTCGATGGGGATCCTTGAGATTGGAGATTGGGATCTCATGGTGCCTGACCCCAATGGGGGAGAGATCAAGGAGAGGAAGAAGATTGGATTTAAAAAGGTTTTACTTTTTGCGGGGTGTGTGGTGTGTGCGTGTGTACAGGTATAACCTAGACTAGGGTTTAATTCCAGTGACTCCGGTAGCGTTTCTTTCAAGGTTAAATTGTCAAATAGCCCCCGACGCGCTTCAAACTTGTATAAAAACCCCTAGGTTTAGGTTTTTTGCTCTTGTTAAATAACCCCTGGGTTTTTTGCTTGGCCGAATCAAAACCTCATGTGTACCGGTTGTCTATAATATGTAAGCAGTGTCTGTAATATCCAAGAAGTTAAGGGAATCAGGATATAAATAAAATACAGCCCAAAGGTTTTTCACTAGGATTTAGAACAGTAGGCCTTTCCCAATAATTTTGAAAATTAAAGGGTTTTTTAAATAACACCTGATCAGTCCCGGAGCTTTTTGACAATTTATCAATACTGTGTGCTCAAAGCAGCCGGACACCGAGGTACACTTTTCATTCTGGGACACCATTCCCTTTGTTTGTTTTAGAAACACAAAATGCTTATCGTTTGTAAATAAAATTATGTGTTGGGTCCCACTTACTGGAACCTTCAGAAATCTTGTTGGTTTATTTGCAAACAATTGATAAAAGATGAGAATTTACCTTTTCTTTTCACATATATTTATCATTTCGAACAAACAATCGAAACACCGGTTTATTGCAATTAAACAAAGAATTTGATGACACTTGTTGAAAACTATTTCCTTAATAGAGAAATAATTTTCGTGCCCAAGTGTTGGGAGTAGTCTATTGGTGGGGCTTTGAGTAGTCTGTGACCAGTATTGAGTTTGATCTCTTTCATTTATGAGGGCGTGGCTAATTTATCTCATGTATCATCTCAAAAAAATAATTCTCCTATCCACTTTTATTTTCTACTCGCATGGGCATTCAAAAGATGGAAGAATGTGGCTCACATCATTTAGATATCGATGCTATACATAAGGCTATAGTGTTTATCGATTGAATAGCATGCTGACATAAATAAAAATGGACACGTATTAATTTTTTTCTTTTTATTAGAAATTGATCATACTTGGAGGATAATAGCCCTATAACTGAATGTGGGACCCACCCACATCTCTACTATTTTAAATGCTAAATGAGGGTTCTAAGAAATGACAAGGAGGGTTCTAAGGGGCTGTTCAAGATTATGAAATTTGGATTCTAAAACAGTACGGTTGAAAATTTCTCGATTTGGTAATTTGTTGTTTGGTTGGCTTTGGATTTTTAGTATTGGATTTGTAGATTGTTATAATTTTTGTTTGGTTGGTGGAAAAAAATGGATTTGAGGATTTTAGAGAGAGATAGATAGATGATTATTAAATAAATAAAGTATCACGGGTCCCATCTAAAAGTACAATGAATAGTACCAAATCCTCGAAAATCCTTAAAAAATTTTAGGATTCAGAAATCCACGTTTTATGGTGGGCCGTCCATAAAAATAAAGGAATCCTAGAAATCATAATCCTCCAACGAAACACAAAATTATGGAATCCGAGAATTCCACAATCCAAATCCTAACAATCCTGCAACCAAACTGGCCCTAAGAAATACTAATTTGCTACCGATCCCATTTTCTGGGCACCCTTTTTATCAGAATGATTCAAAATAAAATAGAAAATCAATATACATTCATTTTATCAAGAATAAGATGGTACCCATTTAAATTAATATTAGTTTCATTTTAAGAAATTCATATTATAATCAAAAAAAATTGAAGATACTTAACAAAATTTTAAACATTGATAATTATTTAAATGATGAATCATGAGCACCGTCTTTACAGCAGCTACAATCTCTATAAGAAAATGTAAATAATGGATTATCCAGTAAATATATTTTATTATGCTTGGTTTTTTTTAATTGTATGAAGATAAAAAAAAATACTATTGGTTCTCTTGAAAAAAATAAAAAATATCAGAATTATCTTTCTGAATCAATACCAAATCATTTGATTTGTTTGCCGTAGGATCCAAGGATAAATTAGGAAAATAAAAAAAGAACAAAAATATAAAAACCGAAAACCAAATAATTAGAAAAAAACTAACACAATTTTTTTTGGGTCTCATATAGACGGTTTGGAAATGGCAAGGAAAAAGAAAAATGAAAAGGCAAGAGAGAAAAAGGAAATGGGAAAATAGTGTTTGGGAAAAAATTCCCTTGTTGCAAAATATTATTTTGATCAGCCCTGCTTTATAGTAATAATATAGATAATATAGATAAATAGATAGTCATTTATGTGATCTCAGACACTCAGGTGCTTTTCGATCACATCTAAATAACTTTCGTCCATTTTCGATGACCTTAGATTAGTAATTAAGGTGAATTATGGGATTTGAATGCTTATTTTTCAGCGGGCAAGCTACATGCAATAAAAAGCGAGCAAGCTACATGCAATAAAATGGATAGGCCTTTTATTTCTTTAGGTTATTTGATAGAGCACACCCAAAACTTGGGCATTTTCGGAAAAACAAACACGCCCGAAAATAAGTAATACCAAAAGCCCTACCCAAAATATAAAAAAAATAAACTGCATACAGACCTCTGGTTAAGTAAAATCACGTTTTCCCCAAAACCCGCTTCTCTTTTATTTCCAACCTCTCTCTCTCTCTCTCTCGCTCTCTCTCTCTCTCTCTCTGACACGGGTGAGATCCGCGTCAAGATATTACCTTCCATTGATCTGACGATGGCGGCGATGGACGGCTGAGATTTGATCTGGAGGCTGGCTCCTGAAGCGTGTAGATCTCAATGGGTTTGAGGTTGTTTGCGCCGAGCTACCTGCAAGGAAGTCCCGGGGAGGTTGTACCACCGAGGACCCTCCGACGGTCAAGTTAGAGAGGAAATCCGAGCAGAGTAACGGCTTAATAGAGTAAAAATGGCTTACTTGAACCGTCTGCACAATGGGTTTATATAGCGGTGGCAGCAGGCAATGCAGGCGCGAGAATCACACCGGTCGTTACGCTCCCGACGTCACGCCCGCGCGATGGGCGGGATCTCCCATTAATAACTAGACAGGCTCGTTAATGGGGGATCGTGATGGCGTGGAATGTGGGATGTGGCCGACGGATATCACGCGCATGGCGAGATCCGCGGGATGACGGTTGCGCCTGTGAGCGGTGGCATTGGTCGGTCGATGAGACCGAGGAAGATAACCTCGGCGGGAGAGCTCGCGGACGAGCGGGAGAGTCGAGATATCTTGATTCCGAGGTAGCCTGGAGACGAGCCGGGAGGCCGAGGAGGCCAATTGTGCAGGGGGCTCGGAGGTGAGCCAGCGTTTGTTTGTAGGACGAGCATAGACGTGGTCTGGTTGGCCACTGTAGGTCCTTTCTCGTGAGCTTTAGGACACGTCATCTGCCACGTGTCATGATCATGGAGATCACCGATATCAAGCATCATCATTAGCCCCCTACTCTCGTCCCGACCAGCTGGCTGGTCGGGTCGAGAGTGGTCTGCCGGGTTATCTGAGGTGAGCTCCTTTTCAAAGATATCGTCGGGCATGTTTCGGGGCAATTTGTTGTATTTTCTGGATGACGCCAATGAATCAGAGGTGCGATCTTTGCTTTAAAGAGGGTGTGCCGGATCGTGCGTACAGACGCTGAAGCGACTGCTACGTGTCGGGCGCTGGTTGGCTGACGCAACGGGCCGCAAATTGCTGGCGTTTGATGGGATACAGCTAATGCGCTTGCTACAGGTGGAGCGATCATGGTCGTCAAGTGCACTGAACCGTTTTGGCGGGAGATTACCGTCGCCGTAGGATGTGCACGTTGGCCGCGATAAATAGAGGAGGGGTCTGATTCAGGATCCCTCTCTCTTCATATTTTCCTCGTTCTGAGTCTTGTTAGCTCGGCGCTCTCCTCTTTAGGTCGGATCTCTACGTTTCCAAGAATTTCTTCCCATCATGTTAGATGTCTTCTTTTGAGGAGTCTGTAGATGCCGTAGGGGTAGATTCTAGGGGTTCTTCTCCTGAGTTGGAGTCCTCCCGGGAAGTTAGGGTCAGATCCTCTTCTCGAGGTCGCGCGTCTGGAGCGGTTCCCAAAGCAGTGGTGGCGGACGCCCCTGGTGTGTCGTCCTTGGTGAGGTATGAGGACGAGCTTGCCACCGCTCGGGCTCGTTTCCATATCCCTTTCGGCTACACGCTACAATTGGCCAGGGAAGGAGAGAGGGCAGATCAGGTACGGGGTAAAGAGACTGCCTTGTACTTGGAAGCCTTTTGGGCCGGACTGCGCCTGCCTTTCTCTCCCGAGGTTGTTGGAGAGCTAAATTACTTTGGGCTAGCCCCGGGCCAGCTAGCGTCGAACTCCTGGAGGATTCTCCTCGGGTTCCTGGTCTGCTTGAAGTTGCAGATGATCCCCTTCAGTCTGTCCATCCTTGCCTCCTCCCTCATTTACAAAAGTCATCCCGGCACTCGCACGGGCGACCCGAGATAGGTTTACCTCTGCTTTAGGAAACAACGGAGGAGTGCAACCGGGTCGGGTGTCGTCATCTTGTCTTCTTCCATCCATGATTGGAAGAAGAAGTTTTTCTTCGTTGGGCCGCCAGAGGATGAGGACTGGCCCGTGCCCACCCAGTGGTCTAGGGATAGGTGCTGGCCGGGAAGTCCGTCCAACGATCCCGACACGATGAAGGTGGCGGTGTGGGAGCCTATTCCCCGGGCTGACATGCTGCTTTCTGAGTGGGCCCTTAGTTGGGCCGGGCTCAGCCCCGCCCAGTTCGTCGGTAAGTTAGGAGCTTGTAGGCGGTCTGTTAGGCTTGCGTTTGTTTTCATTTTTGTTTGTGTTGCTAATTCCATTGTATTTTATCTTGTGCAGAACCTATGGACTTGAGCCACCTCCGAGTAGCCATGCGCAAGCCGAAGAAAGAATCGAAGGCTGGAGGTGCCAGCTTTTCTCGTCCGACGTCTGTCCCGGTTCCCCTGGCAGCCGTCCCACCCCAGCGTCCGACTGCGGGCCGAGCCCCGGAGCCCAGCCAGGCGCCGAGCAGAAAATGGGTTCGGGGAAAAGATGCCTAGGCTTCGGAGGTGGAGACCGGAACTCCGTCGTCGCCTCTCAAGAGGTTCCCCCGAACAGTTCCGCGGACCCCGGCTTCCCTGATCTTGGTGGACCAGGGGGCCTCCGCTTTGAGGTGCCCTCGAGGCTTTCCGTCGCTGACAGCTTGCTGTCGGACATGGAGAGGTCGGCCGGGGGAAAGATCCCTCGGGGGACTCTCAGGGAACAGATGGCGGCAATCGTCCAAGAGGCCGTGCAGGTTAGTGCCCGTACTTTACTTGAATTTTGCTTCAGCTTCTTACCATTCGTTAGATTTGGTGCCTCTCCTTTCTTTTTGACCCCCTCTGATTTCTTCAGGTTCTCCAGCACGTCGCCCTCGTCATCCATATGGAGGACGAGGAAATTACCCCGGCGATCCGAGCTGCGGGCGAGCTCTCCTTGCTGGAGGAGAGCTCGAAGTTGGAGATGGAGGCGGCGATGGCGAGGGTCGCCGCCCTAGAGGGCGAGGTGGTGGCCGGGAAGCAGGAGGAGGCGGCCGCGAAGCAGGAGATTGCCCGGTACCGCGAGGCCACCCAGACCGCCAAGGCCAAGCTCCAGGACTCCAAGATGATCGTCGGCAGCATGAAGAAGTCGACGGAACCCTCCGGAAGGAGCTGGAGGCGGTGGTAGAGGGTTCGAAGCGAGCTGATCTCAGGGCGGAAAAGACGGTGGTGGACTTCAAGAAGTCGGAAGATTTTTACATCGTCCTAGCCTTGGCCACTGCTGCCATCTGGCATGAGCCCCTCGACGCTGTCGAGACTCGGATGCCGGAGTTCGCTGACGAAGGGCTCCGAGCCGAGTATCCTCGTAGGGAAGACGAGCAGGGTGACAACCCCGGAGGTGAGGCCGGGGAAGAGATTCCCGGGGAGGGCGACGTCGAGGCTCCCAGGTGGGCGGTGAGTCCCCAGACGCCATCCGAGTTGTGGTAGATATTGAGCTTCCCGGGGGTGCGCCTGACCCCGAGGCCTAAAGCACTTTGTTTTCCTGTTTCTTTTCTTTTATTGCATCGGTAATATTGTAAGCCTTCGGGCATTTTGTAAGGCTGGGGAGCCCCCAATACCCTTGTAAAGACTTTGATTTTGGGAATGAATCATTTTTGCAGTAGTATTTGCGTGGGTGCTTTCCTTTGTCGGTAAACACTTGTATCTACACAGTCCTGCCTTCATGTCAGGTATATTCTTCATCTAGTGATTACGCATCGAGTTGTGTCTGTTCGTTTGCCAAGTGTGCAAAGACCGGCGGGAAGACGGTATCTCTATGGCCCCGAAGTCGAGGTGGAGATCGCTCAGACGTAGATAGACTGGATACCTCTTGATAGGGGGGGTCCCCGCCGAACATGGAGACACGACCGCGCAGGTCCGTCTTGCCTGAAATTCGGAACAGATGCTAATTGGTGCTATCCGTCCACCTCTCCGAAGATTCCAAGTTGATTTATAGCACCATGTATCGAAGGTTTAAACGGATGCGGCCGATATAGCAGACTTCGTCAGATTCCCCCTCGTTTGAGAGGTTTTTGATTATGGGGACGCTCTTCCCTGCAGGCGCAAGCCCCTGCAGTTAATTACGCTACTGCATTGCGGTAACAACTTTCTCCTTCTACAGATAGTCACTTCGTGTCGCGGGTGTTTGTTTTGTTTGTGGTTGCCCATGGATTGTATACGGAGACTAATTTATGTTGTCGCCCGTAGGACGTGGATTATTTCAAATCCGTATCTTCTTAGATTTGGGTTTTGGTTTGGGTTTAAGGATACGTTAGCCTCATTTGAGACTAAGATCAACTTAAACGTTTGTTAAGGATACGTTAGTCTAATTTTTAGACTAAGATCAACTTAACGGGATCGTTTAGATCCAACAAAAGAGCAATTGGACTCTATTGTTTAGTTTAGGGACATTGCGGTCAGTTAGTTTAGGGACATTACGGTCTATTACCAGTTTAAGGATGTGGTGGTCCAATGTTAGTTTAAGGACGTCTCGGTCCATCGGTAGTTTAAGGACATTTCGGTCCAGGTTTAGGACATCGTAGTCCGTGGGTTTAAAGGGACCCCACAGTCCAGGTTAAGGACATCGTAGTCCATGGGCTTAAGGACCCCACAGCCCAGTTTAAAGACATCGTAGTCTATAAAATTTAAGGACATCGTAGTTCATGAGTTTAAGGACCCCACAGTCCGGTTTAAAGACATCGTAGTCTATAAAGTTTAAGGACATTGTAGTCCATGAGTTTAAGGACCCCACATTCCGGTTTAAAGACATCATAGTCTATAAAGTTTAAGGACATCGTAGTCTTTGAGTTTAAGGACCCCACAGTCCGGTTTAGAGACATCTTAGTCTATAAGGTTTAAGGATATCGTAGTCCATGAGTTTAAGGACCCCATAGTCCGTGAGATGTGTGGTTGTCGGGACCCGTCACCTCTCTGAAGACGTTGAAGGATTACAACGACAGATATCAGAGGAGTAAAGAGATGTACCCTTGAACCGGTGTGAATTGATTGGAAAATCTGTAGCCCAGTTTGGGACTAAGATCTGTTGAATATTTGTGAGCAGATGGACTCAGTTCAATATAAGTTGAGGACTTATATCCAGAATTGGGCTAAATCCAATTAAAATTTTTAACATTTTTAATTCTGGCTATTGAGCCTTTACTTGGGCTTGGCCCCTTTAGTAATGCTGAGCATTAGGTCCTGACAATTTTTGTCTTGTATTGAATGTATAGCATTTATCAGAACAAAGTGTGTTCTAACAGTGTGCCACGTGGCGCGTCAGACGCTTAGCGCCAATTAAAGAGCGTATTGCGCTTCTGTCAGGTAGCGCACACGAAGATGACACATGTCACGCTTAGCGCTAAGCGCTAGTTTATTAGCGCATTGCGCTTTCCATTTATGAGCGCTTTGCGCTGATTTAGGGACGCGCCAGTGAGTGACACGTGGCGCGCTTGGCGCCAAGTGCCAGCCCATGAGCGCAGAGCGCTACTTCAGAAGCGTAAAGCGCAAGTTGTTTCTGTGATTGACACGTGGCACGTTTTGGCGCTGAGCGCCGGTCCAAGGAGCGCAAAAGCGCAGTTCATGAGTACAAGGCACTGTTCAGTAGCGCAAAGCGCATCTGATCAAATTTGTGATCATAGAACAAGTTTATGTTCTTCTTTTAAAGGAGGTTTTGCCTCAAGATTCAAGAACAAAAGTTCTTATTTATAAAAGGGCTCTGCCTTTGTAGATCAAGGATCTGTGAATGAAGTAAATACTTCTTTTATTTTTATGATTAGATCTTTTGATCTTTTTCTTTTTATCAAAGACCTTGGTCTTTTGTAGATCTGTGATCCTTTAAGAAGATAGTTCTTCTTTTTTAATGAGATGATTTCATCTCTGTTGTTCAAGAATTAATTCTTTACCTTAAAAAAATGATCTTCTTTCTCTAAGAGCTTGCTCTTCTTTCTCTTTGAATTTTTTTCGAAGTTTGCAGGGGGGTTTCTCCATATGAGACTTGAAGTCTTGGGGCCTTTATATAGGGCCAATTGATTTGTTAAATCAGTTTTAAGAGATCTTTTTCTGATTGATTTGGGAATATTTCCCACCGTTTGATCTTTGATCCTAGGGCTTCTGCTTTGCAGAATATAATCTTCTTGTTTTAATAAGATTGGAAAGATCTTTCCATAACAGAATTTTTAATTCTGATTAATTAATAATTTATTATTATTAGATCTTTTGATCTAACGGTGGGGAATTTTTAATTCCAGCGCTGGCGCACCTACGTTCGACACGTGGCGCGCAGCGCAGAGCGCAGCACAACTGCGCTAGCGCACCGCAACTGCGCTAGCTCATCCGTTTTTTGACACGTGGCGCGCAGCGCAGAGTGCAGCGCAACTGCGCTAGCACACCCATGTTTGACACGTGGCGCGTAGCGCTGGATCTGAAGTGTTGCTTCAACTTTTGAGTTTTGAAATTTTAAAATAGAGCCTTGCTCTGATTGGGGGTGTGCTGCCTAGGGCGCAGCGCACCTGGCGCTAGCACGTCTGTGTCTGACATGTGGGGCGCAGCGCGCCTAGCGCTGAATTTGAAGCGTTGCTTCAATTTCAAATTTTGAATTTTAAAACGGAGTTTTGCTCTGGTTGGGGGAAATAAATGCCCCCCCACCGTTGCGCTCACGTGGCACACACGGAAGTGCAGCGGTAACAACATCTGAGCTCTTGGATCAACTCAGAAGTTGAAGAGGCGGTTCAATGCCTAGATGATTATCATCTTCTTTCTTGAGAATTTTTATTCAGAGCCTTGCTCTTCAGTTTAAGAACTTTTCAAGAGTCAGAACTCTACCAAAACTTAGGTAAAGTTTAAAATTTTAATAAATTAGGGTTTTTACCCATTAACAGAGCCTTGCTCTTCATAGATCTTTGATCTAAAGAAAACCCATTTAGGGTTTCATTAACAGAGCTTTGCTCTTCTGAACATGTAGATTTTTTAATCTCTTGTGAAGAACTCTTAAGAGTTTGTTCATGGATCTTAAAAATAAAATTTTATTTTTGATGGATCATCTTCTCAGAGCAAGGCTCTTCTTGAGGAATTTTATTCTTTCATTATTAGACTTTGACAGATATCTGTCTAGTGAAGAGTGCTGCTCTCAATGGGAGTTTTACTCCTCTGCCCAATAGAATTTAATTTATAGCATGGGCAGCTGAAAATTCACTATTTTCTGCGCAGGCATTATGTCTTCCGACGCCTCCTTCCCGTTCATTCACTCAGAAGGCGGGTTCCCTGAAGCACCCGTTGATCGTGAGGTTTTTGCGTTGATAAAAGACCATGACCCGGAACACAAGAGCCTTCATTTATGGGGTAAATGGTATGACCAAATTATCATGGGCCGATGGAGCTTTTCCTGTGCGACACCCTCGGAGTCTATTTCAGCGATTGCTTATGCAGATGCACCTCCGATAAATTACACTGTGGAGGAGGTCAACTGGACATCGGAAGGTCTCCTTCGGCTTTCTATCGCCGCAATACCCGTGTAGCCGCCGGTAGCTTTGGACATCCTAGGGTGACGCATATGTCAAGGCGGGTCGCGTCCTTGGGGACAGCCGTACAATGTAGGACTAACTCCCCGTCATCCAGCCGGGTATTTGCAGTAGGCCCGGTATATCTTATCGGTGAGGAAATCACAGTTGATGAAGCTCGGATTGTATTCCGCTGTTTATGCTTCTTTGTTTCAATATTCCACACCCCCTACATGGTGGGTCAGGGCATTTCTGGAATGGTGGAACATTCCAACCCACACCTTCCTCCTGTCAGATCGAGAAGTCTCCATTTCTTTGGAGGAGTTTGCAGAGGTCTCAGGTTTACCCGTTAGGGGGAAACATTATGAGGAATTGCTTCCCCCGGATGAGTATGTTTTCGCTACCAAATCCACGGTAATGGGTCTTACTCCCGAGAATGCTATTCAACATCAATTTCTGAGCTTGATAAAGGTATTGAATATGTATGAAAACCTCTGTCTGGCATCCGAAGGTCGTGGAGTTAATTTTACGGCTTTTATTGCTGATTTTCTTCGCCCGGAAATGTTGAAGGAAGAAGTCGATAAATTTGCCAGTCTTGACGACCCCTTCGGCTTGGGTTTAGGTAATCTGCCGGCGGTGGAGGTAGATCAGAAAAGCTTCTTTCTACCTGATACCCCAGTCATCCCTTTTACAGAGGTGGCGGCTCCTGTGATTGATGAAGAAACGTTCTTTCTAGCGTTCCTTGGATTGTGGCTGAGTTGGTTCGCGCTTCCCATGCACCCTCGCCGCATGAGGCCGTCCGTCTTCTATCCTGCGCATCGAATGGTTGCTGGGATACCAGTAGCTGTGTGGATTGCTGGGTTAGCCCATATGTATCACGGCGTCAGCTTGGCAGCTGATACCACTGAGCCAGGGGTGCAGTCGGTAAATTTCCCGATGCATTATTTCACGTCATGGCTCGAATTACACGTGCTAGGCGTTTTCGGCATCCACAAGAGGCTGGGTTTTTATGACAGGTGCAGATTCCCTTGGATCATGCGATTGGTCGGCGCCTCTATTGTGACTCTGACGCAACGGGAAGTTAGAGGCTTGTTTCTTCGCCCACGCACGGTTGGGGCTGGCATGTCTTTTACTGATAAAGTTTTGACTGTCGGCCAGGAGTCGGGAAAGACGGTGCTGTCCTTGCAGGACATATTTAAAGATGGGGTCTCCGTCTTGAAGGCTCGGGACATTCTGCATCTGTACTCCATCCGGCCGGGCTTTCTTGTATTCAAGATGAATGGCTCGGCTTTGTTCATGAGGTATAACCCGCATCGCTTCGCCCGGCAATTAGGTTACAATCAGGGGGTCCCACTTGAGGCTTTTTTGGTTGAACTTGCTGCTACCGAAGAGGGGATGCGGAGCGCGCTGCATCATTTCATGCGCTTGAACACAGGGTCCAACTTCTTCATCAGCGAGCCGAGCTGTGTCCCAACGGCCCTTAATGCATACGTGGCGTGGTATCAGCATTCAATGGGCGCCGTCATCAGGGAGGAGAAACGATTGTTGCTCGATCGCAAGGGTACAGTGCCGGCTGGTGATCGAAATGTTCCTCTGAAGCGACGGAACATTGTTCATCCTCCCTTGAGAGAGGTCACTGTAGTTGAGCCTCCACATGTGCTAAGCCCTACGCGCGGGTTGCCCCCATCCAGCGTGCTTGAAAAAGAAGTGGCTGCCGCGTCTCCCGAGTCGGACGTAGGAAAAGAAGTTGGGACTCGTCGTCCAAAGGCGTCTACCAAACGCAAACTCGCATCGTCGGCCACCGGCGCCCGTTCTCAGAAGAAGAAGAAGCAAGTACTTACTTTGGACACCATATTAGGCTCGACGCCCCCTGCTCCGTTTAGCGAAGGTTTGAGCGAATATGGGACCAACGAAGGTTTGTTCGGGATGCTTAATGATACCGATTTGGAGGTTGCCATTGAAGCTTCCAAACAATCGGCCGCCCTCGAAAAGGAATTGGTCGCCCTTGCGCAGTCAGGTATACTTTATCCTTATCTCTCCGCTGTTTATTTCTGTTAGTTGTATGTATGCCCTAGAGGCCAGTATTGTACAGATGATGTATATTATATTGGATGCTTGGACATATATAGAGATGAATTTCTTGCTCGATATGATAGTATGCTATCTGGTTACTCTTTATCTTAACATATACACCAGTCTCTTTATACTGTCTTATAGTTACATGTTGGTAAAGCCCTTAGGATATGTACTTGACTACCTGGACTGTGATGCAGATCATACTAGTGGGGACATGGTAGTCCATAAGTACATCCTTCAAGGTCCTAGTCGTGGGTGTATCGAGACGGGGCATCGATATACCAGAGTAGACTAGCGTATACGCTTCTCGACCTATGAGATGGGCGATGGATGATCCCACATCCATTGGTGTTTGACATCAGAGATGGTATACGGGTGCTCAGTGGAGACTGGGTACACTGGACGGACTCGTCGAGAACTCCCAGATGGTATTATACCTCACGTCAGATGGCAGTTCTCAGGTGACACTTGTACAGGTTAGTCTGTAGACCCAAGATCGTCATAGAGTCTTGTATGATTCCCATTGTGCTTTGATCTCCACCTTACCACGTCCATGAGGGCGTGCAAAACGGTGGTCTTTGGGTACAGTCCCGAGTCACATGGAGGCAATGAGCGATAGGAGGGGTTTCGTCTCTCCCGGTATTGGGGGTTGATGTTGCGCTGTGCTCGATTGGCTGTAACAGGGAAGTCCCTGGCCAGGACTGATCAGAGATTTGCTGGTAAGTGTTACCAGTAGTTTCTCGACCCGTTATGAGCCTCACATCGGCATGACTTATCGGTTATTGGGGTCTGACGTATACCACCCCTAGACTTGATATACGACATATCAGACGAATAGACCGGACTGTACGGTAAGTGTTACTGGTTGGATTCACAGGAGTGTGAGCGGGCTAGCTCGTCGATCTTCTGATCGCTCAATACCCGGATGGCCGTTACGTTTAGCAGACCGCTTGCGACTTGTGGGTGCTTGATATGATCATCATCTGCTACCGGCGTATTGACGAGTCTTTAGAGTCCTACACAGAGGTTTCCTGGCTCAAGCGAAACGAAATAGGAGCGCATATGAGATATGTGCGGGACCGAGAATAATGCGTGTATGTGATACCGCATTTCATTCTCGCGATAAATGTTTCGATTGGTTATATTCGATATGACCTAGTTATCGAATCATTGATTCGATAAGCCGATACATAGAATACTAGTCGGTCATGTGCGACATGACCGGATCATTGAATCAAGTGTTGATTTAATGATTTAATGTATAATTATATATTTGATATATTACTTTACATTAACTAGTATTGGTTCACTTTAAACGGATTTTTCTCACTTGATGCACATTGTATATGTGATATGCTTTTGTGCATATTTTTGTATCATGTTTGATGATACTTGATCATGTGGTTAAGTGTAAAGGATTAAACCATGGTTAAGAGATGATTAGGGTTTTGCTTTTTCATTTATTTATTTGTTTATTTATTTGGAAATGATTTAGATAAGAATGGTGGCTTCTTTTGTTTCTAGTTGAAGCTTCATGAAGCTTTGACTTATGCAACCATTCTTGTCATCATACTTAACCCTAACCCTCTCAAGTGACCATGGTTTATTCTCTACACTTAACCCTAGTTAGATTATGATAAGTATGGATTTTTCTTTTCATTTTAAAACAACTTATCATAAACTAGTTTCATCTTCTCCTTCTTCTTCAAGAGAGAAAACTAGATGTCATCAATGGCAACTTGAGAAAAAGTGAGTGAAATCCAATTCTAAAGTGAACCCACCTCCTATTTCTTCACCCTCTACCTCTTGCCAAGTTGTTTTGGGTGTTTTCTTCACAAGTTTCACAACTTGGTGAAGTTGGAGCTTGAACTTGCGCAACCTCGACGTAGATCGTCTTTGACACGAAGCCGACGACCTATTCCGCTCGTTTTCCCGATGAAGCCGACGAATGAGTCGAGGATTCGAAAAGGACAGCGAGAGGATGACTACGTGGAGCTAAGGAAGTGGATATCCGGATCTACAAAGGTTGTAGCATCTAATTTTTAGTTAAAGTGTTAACTAGTTTATAGTTTCGCCTAGAAATCTAGCCGACGATCCGTATTAGGGTTTCTCGGCACCCATAAAATTTTAAATTGGCATGTTCGATGCCTTGTGAGACCTCTATAGTGTGCCTAGGAACCCTACAGTGGTATCAGAGCTACTAGGCATTGGATGTCGACCTATGGGGGGTTCTCACTGTGTGACAGTATGGCGAAGCATAGGCTCTTACCCCCAGGGTGTTCCGAGACCGCAAGGTGTTCCGGCGGGTTGTAGTCCTCGCGAGGGGGCATGCGTAAAAAGTAGCGGCTGAGGGACCCGTTGGTGCCACGGCGACCCCATTGGATGGGGTGGCTGCCTGACCTACAGTGGTATCAGAGCCTAGCTAGAGCCTTAGGCGAAGTTTAGACGCAATTTGAAGCCCGAACGAACCCGAAAACCTAAACCAAACATGCTCTCTGGACTTTTTCCAAAATCTGGAGTTTTTCGATATTAAAAATATGCAGAAAAATCAGCAGGAAATTCTAAGGTTTACTGTGAAATTCGTGAGCCTAATTCCACTAATCTGGCGGGGATCCGCGGCATGAGCATGGCTCATGCGGCGGATCCGCGGTCGTACGGCCTCAATATTTAAAGAATTTTACACAGTAATTCTTAGTTTCCAGTGGTGATTTTCCTGGGTATTTTTAATAATTATTCAAGAGTTGAATTTTCTGGGGTTGCTTTGGGGATTCGGTGTTTCGATCGGGGTATCAAATTTCGTCTTTGTGTATTTCCGGATAATTTTTAGAATATGTTAAAAAGTTCGACCGGATATAAATACCCAATTTTTCCCCTGTCGGGAAATTTCCAAGTGTTGGATTTTTCCGTAGTTTAACGACGTTCTAAGTAGTGCAAGTAACGCGATGGACCCTCTAGAAGACAACAAACCTTAACTCGATTATGTGACCGTCTTGAACTGCCCTTTGAACCTTCGGGTTTGGGGGAGTACGGCGTGCCACATGTGAGGCGTTGGCTTGACCCTTCTACGGCTGGACCGTTGGTACTGAGGCACGAACTGAATGTTGTTAGACTTATTTCATGTGTTGAGCTGTATCGGGAAAACTTGGGTATTCGACTGTTCGATCGAAAAATTTAACATTTTCTGTTTATCTGGAATGTGATACAATAATTGGAATTCACAAACAGTTATGAGATAACTGAATGAATGTTATAAATCTAGCGGTTTAGTTTCACTTGATATTGAAAAGAGTTTTCGATAATGAGACTAAAATGCGGGGTTTATAACTGTTAGGCATGTGATGTCTAAGTATTTCATTTGATTAGGCATGTGATGTCTAAAGAGGTCGCGGATTCCAACTGTTGTAGTTTTACACTTTCTTTTCTGTGACCGTAAGTGTAATATGTGATATCGCCGGTTTCGTTGCTATATGTCAACGACAATTGGGATGGACATATTTACTTACGTTGATGACATGTGATGTTATGTGTTGCTGGTTATGTTATATTGGATTGTCGTGTTTGAATAGCCGGGGTTTTTTATGTGAGATGAGTGTTTTTCATTTTCATTCATGTAAAAACTTGTATGTAATATTCTTTTATTGGGGCACTTCCAGGTTGCGGAAGTTGTCACCCTTTGTATATTATTTACTTTTCCGCATTAGGATAAACCCAAGGAGGGGAGCACAAGTAACCGGATTCTGGGGTCCAGTGGGAGACCAACTCGAGGAGTCGAGTCCGGGTCTCCTAACCCTAGAATTGGCAGGGTTGCTTGCCGCTCTCGTAGGGGTCTAGGGGTGTGGGATTGGCTATTCATCACGACCGTGGAATCCGTGTTTTATACTGGCTCGTATTGAAAACACGGACGTCCTGGTATATCCAATATTTCATATGATATTTTCTGCTGCGATATCTGTGATGTTCTGTGATGGATATAGTATATAGTATATATGATATATTTGTAAGTCCATATTGCGACCCCCGGTTCTTACGGGGAGGCGGAAACGGTATAAAATCAAAATTTTTATCGCAAGAGGCAACATGGACTAACTTATGGTCGGGATCGTTACCTAAACTAAAACTAGCAAACTAAGCTAAAGATGTTTAGCTACTCGGATGAAGATGGTTATACCTAAACTTGAACTCCTTCTCTTCAAGCTCCGGTGGTGGTCCGATGGCTCCTTCTCGTCGTCTCCGTACGCCGAAGATAGATCCACTTGAAAGCTCCAACCTTTAGCTCCTTCTTCGGTCTTTGAAGAAACTAGTTCACTTGGTTTGCTAAACCTAGTGAACTAGAATGAGTAGAGAGGAAAATAGAATGGGATTTTATCTATGGTTCTTGATTCTCAACTCATGAGACAAGAGAACCATAGATCAAGAGAGGGAGCAAGAGGTTGAGGGTGAGAGCAAGGGGAGAGCTCAAGAACAAGAGAGAGAATGAGCAAGAAAAAGTGAGGCTCTCTTTTCTCTCTCACCCTCTCATAATCCAAAGTGATCATAACTCATCATATCAAAAAAGTCTTTTGGTGATGGTTAGAAGCAACCATAAGGTTATCATATCATGCACTCATTTTACTCAAAAAGCAAGCAAGAAAAAAGTCTTTGGCATGAAATGATAACCATGGTTATCATGATGGTCAACTAGTCAAGCCTAGTCAACCGGTCAACAAGTCAACAAAAGTCAACAAGTCACCAAAGTCAACAAGTCAACAAAAGTCAACAAGTCAACAACCATATCACCATAATACTTAATTAATATAATAGTTAATCACATATCATATTCTCATTAGGGTTGAGCAAAAAGTCAAAAGTCAACGGTCAACTGTCAACAACCCTAATGAGAATCCACTGCCTCTGCCTCCCTGTCAACTGTGCATACACACCCGCATCCGCGTTCCGAGGAACACGAATGCAAACTGGATAAATCCAATCCCATAAGGTACACTAGGATCCGGCTTAAACCAAAGCCCGCTAGTGTAAACTGTCCGGACACTGTACGTGCACAAGTGCACGGATGTGACCGAACCCTGTCGCAAAACCATGCGACCTGTCGCAATACCATGCGACCTCTACTCTTTTGCCTAAAGGCGAAAAGCTTTCTGTGTGGGACTCTAAAGACTCGACACTACGCTGGCAGTGGGTTTAACCACAGACCGCAAGCGGCACTAGCTGTGCGTAACGGTCCCCAGGTAATGCCGATAAGAAGACCGACGAGGCGAAACCCATCTGAACTCCTACTGAGCCTGAGCGTGACATTCTCCGTACAGTCCGGTCTGTTCGTCTGATACATCGCATGGCGGGCCTAGGGGGCGGTAAACGTCAGTCCCCAAATAGCGGTACAAGTCGTGCCGGAGTGAAGCCCAATACACCCTGAGATAACACTGGAAACCTACCAGTATATCTCGTTTGCCCTGGCCAGGGACTACTCGTGTAATGGCTCTCCTAGACACAGCGCGATGTCAACCCCCAATACCGGGAGAGACGAATCCTGTCTAACCGTCACTGCCTCCAAGTGCTTCGGGACTGCACCCAACCACCACCTGTTTGCACGACTCCTTTGAGCCGTGGTAGGGTAGTGATCAAAGTACAGTGGGAACACACCCGAGGCGAAGTGACAGTGTCAAGTCAGCGGACTAAGCTGTACTCATGTCACCTGGGAACTGATAACTGACGATAGGTATAATACCAACTAGTCAGTTCCCGACGAGTCCTGTCCAGTGTACCCGTAACCTAACGAGCACCCGCATACTATCTCAAGTACGACGTACTGACGGCTGTGGGACAGACCGTCTCCCACACTGGGATGAGAAGCGCATGCGCTGGTCTACTCCGGAGTATCGATGCCCTGTCTCGATAGTCCTGCGACCAGGGACCTGAATAAGGATGTGCTTATAGATTACCCAGCCCCCACTAGTGTGACTGCCATCACAACGCTGGTAATCAAGCAAAGATCCTAAGGGCTCCACTAATGCGTATAAGTGATATACTGAAATAAACACAAGTACACATTGAAGTAGAAACAAACCAAGTAGCGTACTACTATTTTGAGCAAGATTGTATATACAAGGTGAATATCCCAAGCATCCATTAAGTAATATACAAACTAGTATGATACAGTAATGGCCTCTAGGGCATATACACTAACAATCTCCCACTTGCACTAAGGCCATGTACTGGCGTATCGAAGACCTATCATCTCGATCAGCCGCTCGAACTGAGTCTGGGGCAGGGCCTTGGTGAATGGATCAGCAGTGTTATCTTCTGAAGCGACTCTCCGAACCTCGATCTCCTGGCGATCTACGATCTCCCTGATCAGGTGATACCGCCTTAAGATGTGCCTGGATTTCTGATGGGACCTGGGTTCCTTCGCTAAAGCTATAGCCCCGTTGTTGTCGCAATACAGAGGTATTGGATCAACAATGGATGGAACCACCTGAAGTTCTTTCAAGAACTTCCTCATCCAGACAGCTTCTTTTGCGGCATCAGATGCAGCGATGTATTCCGCTTCCATCGTCGAGTCTGCAACGGTTTCCTGTTTGGAACTCTTCCAACACACCGCCCCTCCATTGAGGGTAAAGACAAAACCCGACATGGACTTGGAATCATCCTTGTCACTCTGGAAGCTGGAGTCAGCAAAGGCCTCGATCTGGAGGTCTTTTCCGCCATACACCAAGAACATCTCCTTAGTCCTTCTCAGGTACTTGAGAATGTTCTTTACCGCTATCCAGTGTTTCTCCCCAGGGTTAGACTGATACCGGCTTACCACACTCAGTGCATAAGCTACATCCGGCCTGGTACACAACATCGCATACATTATAGAGCCTACCGCAGAAGCGTAGGGTATAATAGACATGCGATCCCTCTCCAAATCAGTCTTGGGAGACATCTCTTTAGAGAGGGTGATCCCGTGACAAGCCGGTAGGTTACCGCGCTTGGAATCTTCCATACTGAATCTCTTCAGTATGGTGTCGATGTACCTGGACTGTGAAAGTCCTAATATCCTCTTGGATCTGTCACGGTAGATCCGGATACCCAGGATGTATGAGGCATCACCCAGGTCTTTCATGGAGAACCTTTGTGACAAGAACCCCTTGACAGATTGTAGCATAGGAATATCATTTCCTATTAAGAGAATGTCATCCACGTATAAAACGAGGAATACTACAGTTCTCGCTACAAATCTACTATAGATGCATGGTTCATCTGGATTTTTGATAAAGCCAAATTCTTTGACCGTCTCATCAAAGCAGATGTTCCAACTCCGCGATGCCTGCTTTAGTCCATAGATGGACTTAAGCAACTTGCACACCTTTCCGCTGCTCCCACTCTGAATGAAACCCTCTGGCTGATCCATATAGACACACTCCTCTAAATTTCCATTTAGAAAAGCGGTTTTTACGTCCATCTGCCAAATCTCATAATCGTGGAAGGCAGCAATGGCAAGAAGGATCCGAATGGATTTCAGCATGGCTACTGGAGAAAAGGTTTCGTCGTAGTCCAAGCCAGGTCTTTGACGAAAACCCTTTGCTACCAGCCTAGCTTTATAGGTCTCAACCTGTCCATCTACACCAATCTTCCTTTTGAAGATCCACTTGCATCCTACGGGTTTTACCCCGTCTGGAGCAATGTCCAACGTCCATACCTTGTTGGTGTACATGGACTCCATTTCGGTCCGCATTGCATCCAGCCATTTCACTGAGTCAACGCTCTGAACGGCCTGCTGGAAGCTAGTAGGCTCATCATAATCTATGATGCAATCCTCTCTATCCCCGTCTATGAGAAAACCGTAGTATCTCTCAGGCGGATGAGACTGCCTACTACTTCTGCGGAGCGGCGTAGGAATGTCCTGTTCTTCCGAACCTTCTGGTTCCACTAAACTTTCAGTAACAGTCCGTGGTTCTGGAATTTCTTCCAGTTCTACTGTGCTCCCACTTATCTGGTTTTCCAAAAACTCAGTTTCCAAGAAGTAGGCATGACGAGAAACAAGAACTTTTTGTTCCTCTTCACAGTAGAAGAAATATCCTTTTGAGTTCTTTGGATACCCCACAAACTTGCACTGTACTGAGCGTGCCTCGAGCTTGTCCGCATGCTGCTTTTTGACAAAAGCCGGACATCCCCATGTCTTAATGTGCTTAAGATAGGGTCTCTTCCCACACCACATTTCATATGGTGTGGAAGGCACAGTCTTAGTCGGAACTCGGTTCAAAAGGTACGCTGCTGATTCTAGCGCATACCCCCAGAATGATCGCGGTAACTCAGCATTACCCATCATGGACCGCACCATATCCAATAGGGTGCGGTTCCGTCTCTCCGATACACCGTTATGTTGCGGGGTGTATGGAGGAGTAAGCTGAGAGAGAATTCCGTTCTCTTTTAAATAGTCCAGGAACTCGGCACTTAAGTATTCTCCACCTCGATCCGATCTTAGAATCTTAATACTTTTGCCGGTCTGTTTCTCTACTTCATTCTTATACTCCTGGAATTTTCCAAAGGCCTCGGACTTATGTTTCATCAAGAAGACATAACCGTACCTTGAGAAGTCATCCGTAAAAGTAATGAAGTAAGAATGTCCGCTTCGGGCATGTGTAGACATTGGACCGCACACGTCACTGTGTACGAGTCCCAAGAGCTCGCTCGCTCTTACTCCATGTCCAGTAAACGGAGTCTTTGTCATCTTTCCTTTGAGACAAGATTGACAAGTGGCATACGATTGATATTCGAACGCATTCAAATATCCTTCTGTATGTAACTTAGTCAACCGTCTCTCATTGATGTGACCCAATCTACAATGCCATAAGAAAGTCTGATTTATTTCCGGAGACTTTCTTTTGTGTGTATTCTGGACATTAAAAATCTGTGGTTGGTTTAACACGTATATACCATTACTCAGAGTACCTGACCCAATCAATACTTGATTAAGGTGAATGTTTACAACATTACTTACAAACGCAAATTCATAACCTTCTTTAGAAACTAAAGATACAGAAATGATATTACAAGTTGCGTTGGGTACAAAAAAGCAATTACGCAAAACCAAAACATGTCCATCTGACATTCCCAGGTGATAGTCCCCCACGGCTTTAGCATCCATGCTAGCTCCGTTCGCAACTTTGAGGGTCATGTCACCTGCCTTCAAAACCCTACGGTTTCTCAACGCCTGCAAAGAATTACAGATATGAGATCCTGATCCGGTATCCAATACCCAGGAAGTAGAGTTTATTGAAAGACAGTTTTCAATAACATACACACCTGAAGCTGAAGCTGCAACCTGCTTCAATTCCTGTGTTCTGGCCTTCCAGGCCCTGCAATCATTCTTCCAGTGTCCTTTCTTATGACAATAGAAGCATTCTTCTTTATCCACAAGCTTCCCCGCTATCTTTGTTGCTTTGCCTTTTCCCTTCGTATCCACTTTACCAACACCGCCCCTTGGTTTGGCGGGGGCCTTCTTCTTCTTTCCCTTGGCTTTCGCCTTGGACCTAGAAGAAGATGATCCTCCTACAAACAAAGTGGATGTTTCCCTACCTTTCTGTAGGGTGCCCTCTGCGCTCCTCAGCATGTTGAGGAGCTCTGATAGTTCAACCTCTTTTTCTTGTAGGTTGAAGTTCAGTATAAACTGGGCGTAAGTGGAAGGAAGGGACTGGAGAACTATATCCGTATATAGCTCACTCTCCAATGTGATCCCTAGGTCAGCGAGCTCCTCAATGAAGCCGATCATTTTTAGCACATGCTCGGCTACTGATGATCCGACGGCCATTCTTGTCGAAAATAACTTTTTCGACGCTTCGTATCTTGCGATACGTGATTGCTCTCCATACAGTTCTTTTGTATGGAGCAATATGGACTCCATGTCCATATTCTCATGCCTCCTCTGATGTTCGTTGTCCATCGAGGCAAGCAGGAGGCACTTGGCCTTCGCGCTATCAATCTCCCAAGTCTTGCGGATTTCCTTATCCGCGACACTGGAAGTTGGACCAGGGACAGGGGGAGCTTTGGTGGTAAGAAGATACCCCAGCTTGTCATAAGTGATTGCTATCGTGACATTCCTGAGCCAATCTTTGTAGTTTGGCCCTGTCAGTTTGTTTTTATCTAGGAGTAACTTAAGTCCAGTCATGTTGATTGGTCGCTGCAATTAGGAGAGAGAAGAAGAAACACTCAGCATGATGCTCTTGCAAGTTTAGAGTGGTTTTTAGTTTGTCTAAACAGGATGGCTCCCACTGTTTCTCGAATCCCTCCTCAAACCATAAAGGAAGAATTAGCCGGGATCAATCCCACCGTACAATACTTGCTTAACCGTTCAGCCAGGCCGGTGTCGGTACTTCGAGGGAGGTTTTCCAACGCTTTCGCGAAGTTCCTTAATTAGAGAACCTCTTTTCCCTGGGGGCGTAGCCCCGCTAACACCTTTCTAGGCACCTACTAGGTTTATAGCATTGATCGTTAAGTGAGAAATTTCCCGAGGAGTAGCATATACTCACAGTAGGATCGGGATCCAAATATCATCGCGTGACGAAACTGAAGGAATCCTACCAGAATCATCACACTCCAAATGGTATGCAAATCTAGCAAGTTTCAGTACTTATGAAACTCCCGATGTGGATTTTTGCCCCATGCTCTTATGACCTTGACTTTGGCCAACAAATCATAAGTCACATGTCAAGTTCTGCCCGTCGTTCTCCAGGTTAATTTGAATCCACCCGCACCTACCCTTGACTTTGGCCAACAAGGCAGTACGACTGTTCCAAACCAACGCATCTATCTATGCTGCACATGAATACCCAATAGCTACCAATCACTGTGCCTTGACTTTGGCCAACAAACACAGCTTGAATACTATTGACTATTCATGTGAAACGACGGAGGGCTACGGATGGTTTTGGCGAAACCGTGAACGTAGTGAACTTGATTTAATCGATGGAACGAGATAGCTTTTAGAAGGAGTGGCTCAAGCTCCGCATTTAGAAGTTATTTTGAAAAGAACCGAGTGGTTTTTCGAAAGTGTTCCAACGACTTTAACTTGGTTTATTATCTTGCATTAGTTCTTTTAATGCGTGATATTCTTGCATTAGTACTTTTAATGCGTCCCATCATTTAATCCTACCATTGCAGAAAACAACCAAAATATGACGTACGCTTATGCCATTCGCATTCGCCACTGGGCCCCGTCATTACCCGTTAGGTTACTTAACTAACGACAGAGCGGGGGCTGGGCTAGCGCGTCTGTAAAACATAAGCAACGCCTAAATAATAAGCAATGATAAACATTTCAGATCACAGATAAATACATTGGATATACTAGTAATCTGTAATTTGTACGAGCCTGTAACAAAAACAGATAACACGGTCGCGGTGAATAGCCAAAACCCCACCCAAGACCCCTACGGGTACGGCAAACTACCCGCCAAGTACCCGAAGCGTAGCAACCTCCCTCATCTCCATGAGTAGGCCACTCGACACTTCGGCATACCCGGTAGTTTGTGCACCCCTCCACGGGTCTATCCTAGGAGCAAAAACAGTAAAAAGAAATTATACAATGACGGCTACAACCCCGACCCGGTTGTGCGGCCAAACAAATAATTATTACATCAATTTACAAATTTACATGAATTGCAAGAAAAGTAAACTCTCGTCTCACAACCCCCGGCTATTCACCCGCGACAATCCAACATATTTATATACACATTCCAGCACATTACAGATCATGTATAACCCCGACTAATCGACTTATAGCGATTAGCCGACGTTCAATACATGCAAACATCACAGATATAACCATCATAGTCAAAGTGCAATGAAGTTCGGAAAAAATACGGAATTATAGGACCCCAAAAGGAAATTTCTTTTCTGTAAAATCTGGGCACATATAATATATCTCAAAAATCCCAAAACCAACACAGACACACACTGCACGAAAAACGACGCACTAAAGACAACAAACCGCGGCGCTTCCGCGGCGGCCAAGAAGGGTCACGCGGCGGAAGCGCGGCGGTTTAGACGAATTGGTGAATCGTTTTTCATAGGTGTTCTAACAAAACCCTGAGACGAATTTAGGAGTATGAAGTTTTTCATTTTGACCAGAAAAAATTTCAACAGAAACTCAGTTTTTGTAGTTTTCCGGTTTTGTGATTTTTTTTCGGTTCCGAACTTCGTTACACTTTACTACCTAGCTAGTTTAAGTTTAGTTAGGCTCTGATACCACTGTAAGTCCATATTGCGACCCCCGGTTCTTACGGGGAGGCGGAAACGGTATAAAATCAAAATTTTTATCGCAAGAGGCAACATGGACTAACTTATGGTCGGGATCGTTACCTAAACTAAAACTAGCAAACTAAGCTAAAGATGTTTAGCTACTCGGATGAAGATGGTTATACCTAAACTTGAACTCCTTCTCTTCAAGCTCCGGTGGTGGTCCGATGGCTCCTTCTCGTCGTCTCCGTACGCCGAAGATAGATCCACTTGAAAGCTCCAACCTTTAGCTCCTTCTTCGGTCTTTGAAGAAACTAGTTCACTTGGTTTGCTAAACCTAGTGAACTAGAATGAGTAGAGAGGAAAATAGAATGGGATTTTATCTATGGTTCTTGATTCTCAACTCATGAGACAAGAGAACCATAGATCAAGAGAGGGAGCAAGAGGTTGAGGGTGAGAGCAAGGGGAGAGCTCAAGAACAAGAGAGAGAATGAGCAAGAAAAAGTGAGGCTCTCTTTTCTCTCTCACCCTCTCATAATCCAAAGTGATCATAACTCATCATATCAAAAAAGTCTTTTGGTGATGGTTAGAAGCAACCATAAGGTTATCATATCATGCACTCATTTTACTCAAAAAGCAAGCAAGAAAAAAGTCTTTGGCATGAAATGATAACCATGGTTATCATGATGGTCAACTAGTCAAGCCTAGTCAACCGGTCAACAAGTCAACAAAAGTCAACAAGTCACCAAAGTCAACAAGTCAACAAAAGTCAACAAGTCAACAACCATATCACCATAATACTTAATTAATATAATAGTTAATCACATATCATATTCTCATTAGGGTTGAGCAAAAAGTCAAAAGTCAACGATCAACTGTCAACAACCCTAATGAGAATCCACTGCCTCTGCCTCCCTGTCAACTGTGCATACACACCCGCATCCGCGTTCCGAGGAACACGAATGCAAACTGGATAAATCCAATCCCATAAGGTACACTAGGATCCGGCTTAAACCAAAGCCCGCTAGTGTAAACTGTCCGGACACTGTACGTGCACAAGTGCACGGATGTGACCGAACCCTGTCGCAAAACCATGCGACCTGTCGCAATACCATGCGACCTCTACTCTTTTGCCTAAAGGCGAAAAGCTTTCTGTGTGGGACTCTAAAGACTCGACACTACGCTGGCAGTGGGTTTAACCACAGACCGCAAGCGGCACTAGCTGTGCGTAACGGTCCCCAGGTAATGCCGATAAGAAGACCGACGAGGCGAAACCCATCTGAACTCCTACTGAGCCTGAGCGTGACATTCTCCGTACAGTCCGGTCTGTTCGTCTGATACATCGCATGGCGGGCCTAGGGGGCGGTAAACGTCAGTCCCCAAATAGCGGTACAAGTCGTGCCGGAGTGAAGCCCAATACACCCTGAGATAACACTGGAAACCTACCAGTATATCTCGTTTGCCCTGGCCAGGGACTACTCGTGTAATGGCTCTCCTAGACACAGCGCGATGTCAACCCCCAATACCGGGAGAGACGAATCCTGTCTAACCGTCACTGCCTCCAAGTGCTTCGGGACTGCACCCAACCACCACCTGTTTGCACGACTCCTTTGAGCCGTGGTAGGGTAGTGATCAAAGTACAGTGGGAACACACCCGAGGCGAAGTGACAGTGTCAAGTCAGCGGACTAAGCTGTACTCATGTCACCTGGGAACTGATAACTGACGATAGGTATAATACCAACTAGTCAGTTCCCGACGAGTCCTGTCCAGTGTACCCGTAACCTAACGAGCACCCGCATACTATCTCAAGTACGACGTACTGACGGCTGTGGGACAGACCGTCTCCCATACTGGGATGAGAAGCGCATGCGCTGGTCTACTCCGGAGTATCGATGCCCTGTCTCGATAGTCCTGCGACCAGGGACCTGAATAAGGATGTGCTTATAGATTACCCAGCCCCCACTAGTGTGACTGCCATCACAACGCTGGTAATCAAGCAAAGATCCTAAGGGCTCCACTAATGCGTATAAGTGATATACTGAAATAAACACAAGTACACATTGAAGTAGAAACAAACCAAGTAGCGTACTACTATTTTGAGCAAGATTGTATATACAAGGTGAATATCCCAAGCATCCATTAAATAATATACAAACTAGTATGATACAGTAATGGCCTCTAGGGCATATACACTAACAATCTCCCACTTGCACTAAGGCCATGTACTGGCGTATCGAAGACCTATCATCTCGATCAGCCGCTCGAACTGAGTCTGGGGCAGGGCCTTGGTGAATGGATCAGCAGTGTTATCTTCTGAAGCGACTCTCCGAACCTCGATCTCCTGGCGATCTACGATCTCCCTGATCAGGTGATACCGCCTTAAGATGTGCCTGGATTTCTGATGGGACCTGGGTTCCTTCGCTAAAGCTATAGCCCCGTTGTTGTCGCAATACAGAGGTATTGGATCAACAATGGACGGAACCACCTGAAGTTCTTTCAAGAACTTCCTCATCCAGACAGCTTCTTTTGCGGCATCAGATGCAGCGATGTATTCCGCTTCCATCGTCGAGTCTGCAACGGTTTCCTGTTTGGAACTCTTCCAACACACCGCCCCTCCATTGAGGGTAAAGACAAAACCCGACATGGACTTGGAATCATCCTTGTCACTCTGGAAGCTGGAGTCAGCAAAGGCCTCGATCTGGAGGTCTTTTCCGCCATACACCAAGAACATCTCCTTAGTCCTTCTCAGGTACTTGAGAATGTTCTTTACCGCTATCCAGTGTTTCTCCCCAGGGTTAGACTGATACCGGCTTACCACACTCAGTGCATAAGCTACATCCGGCCTGGTACACAACATCGCATACATTATAGAGCCTACCGCAGAAGCGTAGGGTATAATAGACATGCGATCCCTCTCCAAATCAGTCTTGGGAGACATCTCTTTAGAGAGGGTGATCCCGTGACAAGCCGGTAGGTTACCGCGCTTGGAATCTTCCATACTGAATCTCTTCAGTATGGTGTCGATGTACCTGGACTGTGAAAGTCCTAATATCCTCTTGGATCTGTCACGGTAGATCCGGATACCCAGGATGTATGAGGCATCACCCAGGTCTTTCATGGAGAACCTTTGTGACAAGAACCCCTTGACAGATTGTAGCATAGGAATATCATTTCCTATTAAGAGAATGTCATCCACGTATAAAACGAGGAATACTACAGTTCTCGCTACAAATCTACTATAGATGCATGGTTCATCTGGATTTTTGATAAAGCCAAATTCTTTGACCGTCTCATCAAAGCAGATGTTCCAACTCCGCGATGCCTGCTTTAGTCCATAGATGGACTTAAGCAACTTGCACACCTTTCCGCTGCTCCCACTCTGAATGAAACCCTCTGGCTGATCCATATAGACACACTCCTCTAAATTTCCATTTAGAAAAGCGGTTTTTACGTCCATCTGCCAAATCTCATAATCGTGGAAGGCAGCAATGGCAAGAAGGATCCGAATGGATTTCAGCATGGCTACTGGAGAAAAGGTTTCGTCGTAGTCCAAGCCAGGTCTTTGACGAAAACCCTTTGCTACCAGCCTAGCTTTATAGGTCTCAACCTGTCCATCTACACCAATCTTCCTTTTGAAGATCCACTTGCATCCTACGGGTTTTACCCCGTCTGGAGCAATGTCCAACGTCCATACCTTGTTGGTGTACATGGACTCCATTTCGGTCCGCATTGCATCCAGCCATTTCACTGAGTCAACGCTCTGAACGGCCTGCTGGAAGCTAGTAGGCTCATCATAATCTATGATGCAATCCTCTCTATCCCCGTCTATGAGAAAACCGTAGTATCTCTCAGGCGGATGAGACTGCCTACTACTTCTGCGGAGCGGCGTAGGAATGTCCTGTTCTTCCGAACCTTCTGGTTCCACTAAACTTTCAGTAACAGTCCGTGGTTCTGGAATTTCTTCCAGTTCTACTGTGCTCCCACTTATCTGGTTTTCCAAAAACTCAGTTTCCAAGAAGTAGGCATGACGAGAAACAAGAACTTTTTGTTCCTCTTCACAGTAGAAGAAATATCCTTTTGAGTTCTTTGGATACCCCACAAACTTGCACTGTACTGAGCGTGCCTCGAGCTTGTCCGCATGCTGCTTTTTGACAAAAGCCGGACATCCCCATGTCTTAATGTGCTTAAGATAGGGTCTCTTCCCACACCACATTTCATATGGTGTGGAAGGCACAGTCTTAGTCGGAACTCGGTTCAAAAGGTACGCTGCTGATTCTAGCGCATACCCCCAGAATGATCGCGGTAACTCAGCATTACCCATCATGGACCGCACCATATCCAATAGGGTGCGGTTCCGTCTCTCCGATACACCGTTATGTTGCGGGGTGTATGGAGGAGTAAGCTGAGAGAGAATTCCGTTCTCTTTTAAATAGTCCAGGAACTCGGCACTTAAGTATTCTCCACCTCGATCCGATCTTAGAATCTTAATACTTTTGCCGGTCTGTTTCTCTACTTCATTCTTATACTCCTGGAATTTTCCAAAGGCCTCGGACTTATGTTTCATCAAGAAGACATAACCGTACCTTGAGAAGTCATCCGTAAAAGTAATGAAGTAAGAATGTCCGCTTCGGGCATGTGTAGACATTGGACCGCACACGTCACTGTGTACGAGTCCCAAGAGCTCGCTCGCTCTTACTCCATGTCCAGTAAACGGAGTCTTTGTCATCTTTCCTTTGAGACAAGATTGACAAGTGGCATACGATTGATATTCGAACGCATTCAAATATCCTTCTGTATGTAACTTAGTCAACCGTCTCTCATTGATGTGACCCAATCTACAATGCCATAAGAAAGTCTGATTTATTTCCGGAGACTTTCTTTTGTGTGTATTCTGGACATTAAAAATCTGTGGTTGGTTTAACACGTATATACCATTACTCAGAGTACCTGACCCAATCAATACTTGATTAAGGTGAATGTTTACAACATTACTTACAAACGCAAATTCATAACCTTCTTTAGAAACTAAAGATACAGAAATGATATTACAAGTTGCGTTGGGTACAAAAAAGCAATTACGCAAAACCAAAACATGTCCATCTGACATTCCCAGGTGATAGTCCCCCACGGCTTTAGCATCCATGCTAGCTCCGTTCGCAACTTTGAGGGTCATGTCACCTGCCTTCAAAACCCTACGGTTTCTCAACGCCTGCAAAGAATTACAGATATGAGATCCTGATCCGGTATCCAATACCCAGGAAGTAGAGTTTATTGAAAGACAGTTTTCAATAACATACACACCTGAAGCTGAAGCTGCAACCTGCTTCAATTCCTGTGTTCTGGCCTTCCAGGCCCTGCAATCATTCTTCCAGTGTCCTTTCTTATGACAATAGAAGCATTCTTCTTTATCCACAAGCTTCCCCGCTATCTTTGTTGCTTTGCCTTTTCCCTTCGTATCCACTTTACCAACACCGCCCCTTGGTTTGGCGGGGGCCTTCTTCTTCTTTCCCTTGGCTTTCGCCTTGGACCTAGAAGAAGATGATCCTCCTACAAACAAAGTGGATGTTTCCCTACCTTTCTGTAGGGTGCCCTCTGCGCTCCTCAGCATGTTGAGGAGCTCTGATAGTTCAACCTCTTTTTCTTGTAGGTTGAAGTTCAGTATAAACTGGGCGTAAGTGGAAGGAAGGGACTGGAGAACTATATCCGTATATAGCTCACTCTCCAATGTGATCCCTAGGTCAGCGAGCTCCTCAATGAAGCCGATCATTTTTAGCACATGCTCGGCTACTGATGATCCGACGGCCATTCTTGTCGAAAATAACTTTTTCGACGCTTCGTATCTTGCGATACGTGATTGCTCTCCATACAGTTCTTTTGTATGGAGCAATATGGACTCCATGTCCATATTCTCATGCCTCCTCTGATGTTCGTTGTCCATCGAGGCAAGCAGGAGGCACTTGGCCTTCGCGCTATCAATCTCCCAAGTCTTGCGGATTTCCTTATCCGCGACACTGGAAGTTGGACCAGGGACAGGGGGAGCTTTGGTGGTAAGAAGATACCCCAGCTTGTCATAAGTGATTGCTATCGTGACATTCCTGAGCCAATCTTTGTAGTTTGGCCCTGTCAGTTTGTTTTTATCTAGGAGTAACTTAAGTCCAGTCATGTTGATTGGTCGCTGCAATTAGGAGAGAGAAGAAGAAACACTCAGCATGATGCTCTTGCAAGTTTAGAGTGGTTTTTAGTTTGTCTAAACAGGATGGCTCCCACTGTTTCTCGAATCCCTCCTCAAACCATAAAGGAAGAATTAGCCGGGATCAATCCCACCGTACAATACTTGCTTAACCGTTCAGCCAGGCCGGTGTCGGTACTTCGAGGGAGGTTTTCCAACGCTTTCGCGAAGTTCCTTAATTAGAGAACCTCTTTTCCCTGGGGGCGTAGCCCCGCTAACACCTTTCTAGGCACCTACTAGGTTTATAGCATTGATCGTTAAGTGAGAAATTTCCCGAGGAGTAGCATATACTCACAGTAGGATCGGGATCCAAATATCATCGCGTGACGAAACTGAAGGAATCCTACCAGAATCATCACACTCCAAATGGTATGCAAATCTAGCAAGTTTCAGTACTTATGAAACTCCCGATGTGGATTTTTGCCCCATGCTCTTATGACCTTGACTTTGGCCAACAAATCATAAGTCACATGTCAAGTTCTGCCCGTCGTTCTCCAGGTTAATTTGAATCCACCCGCACCTACCCTTGACTTTGGCCAACAAGGCAGTACGACTGTTCCAAACCAACGCATCTATCTATGCTGCACATGAATACCCAATAGCTACCAATCACTGTGCCTTGACTTTGGCCAACAAACACAGCTTGAATACTATTGACTATTCATGTGAAACGACGGAGGGCTACGGATGGTTTTGGCGAAACCGTGAACGTAGTGAACTTGATTTAATCGATGGAACGAGATAGCTTTTAGAAGGAGTGGCTCAAGCTCCGCATTTAGAAGTTATTTTGAAAAGAACCGAGTGGTTTTTCGAAAGTGTTCCAACGACTTTAACTTGGTTTATTATCTTGCATTAGTTCTTTTAATGCGTGATATTCTTGCATTAGTACTTTTAATGCGTCCCATCATTTAATCCTACCATTGCAGAAAACAACCAAAATATGACGTACGCTTATGCCATTCGCATTCGCCACTGGGCCCCGTCATTACCCGTTAGGTTACTTAACTAACGACAGAGCGGGGGCTGGGCTAGCGCGTCTGTAAAACATAAGCAACGCCTAAATAATAAGCAATGATAAACATTTCAGATCACAGATAAATACATTGGATATACTAGTAATCTGTAATTTGTACGAGCCTGTAACAAAAACAGATAACACGGTCGCGGTGAATAGCCAAAACCCCACCCAAGACCCCTACGGGTACGGCAAACTACCCGCCAAGTACCCGAAGCGTAGCAACCTCCCTCATCTCCATGAGTAGGCCACTCGACACTTCGGCATACCCGGTAGTTTGTGCACCCCTCCACGGGTCTATCCTAGGAGCAAAAACAGTAAAAAGAAATTATACAATGACGGCTACAACCCCGACCCGGTTGTGCGGCCAAACAAATAATTATTACATCAATTTACAAATTTACATGAATTGCAAGAAAAGTAAACTCTCGTCTCACAACCCCCGGCTATTCACCCGCGACAATCCAACATATTTATATACACATTCCAGCACATTACAGATCATGTATAACCCCGACTAATCGACTTATAGCGATTAGCCGACGTTCAATACATGCAAACATCACAGATATAACCATCATAGTCAAAGTGCAATGAAGTTCGGAAAAAATACGGAATTATAGGACCCCAAAAGGAAATTTCTTTTCTGTAAAATCTGGGCACATATAATATATCTCAAAAATCCCAAAACCAACACAGACACACACTGCACGAAAAACGACGCACTAAAGACAACAAACCGCGGCGCTTCCGCGGCGGCCAAGAAGGGTCACGCGGCGGAAGCGCGGCGGTTTAGACGAATTGGTGAATCGTTTTTCATAGGTGTTCTAACAAAACCCTGAGACGAATTTAGGAGTATGAAGTTTTTCATTTTGACCAGAAAAAATTTCAACAGAAACTCAGTTTTTGTAGTTTTCCGGTTTTGTGATTTTTTTCGGTTCCGAACTTCGTTACACTTTACTACCTAGCTAGTTTAAGTTTAGTTAGGCTCTGATACCACTGTAAGTCCATATTGCGACCCCCGGTTCTTACGGGGAGGCGGAAACGGTATAAAATCAAAATTTTTATCGCAAGAGGCAACATGGACTAACTTATGGTCGGGATCGTTACCTAAACTAAAACTAGCAAACTAAGCTAAAGATGTTTAGCTACTCGGATGAAGATGGTTATACCTAAACTTGAACTCCTTCTCTTCAAGCTCCGGTGGTGGTCCGATGGCTCCTTCTCGTCGTCTCCGTACGCCGAAGATAGATCCACTTGAAAGCTCCAACCTTTAGCTCCTTCTTCGGTCTTTGAAGAAACTAGTTCACTTGGTTTGCTAAACCTAGTGAACTAGAATGAGTAGAGAGGAAAATAGAATGGGATTTTATCTATGGTTCTTGATTCTCAACTCATGAGACAAGAGAACCATAGATCAAGAGAGGGAGCAAGAGGTTGAGGGTGAGAGCAAGGGGAGAGCTCAAGAACAAGAGAGAGAATGAGCAAGAAAAAGTGAGGCTCTCTTTTCTCTCTCACCCTCTCATAATCCAAAGTGATCATAACTCATCATATCAAAAAAGTCTTTTGGTGATGGTTAGAAGCAACCATAAGGTTATCATATCATGCACTCATTTTACTCAAAAAGCAAGCAAGAAAAAAGTCTTTGGCATGAAATGATAACCATGGTTATCATGATGGTCAACTAGTCAAGCCTAGTCAACCGGTCAACAAGTCAACAAAAGTCAACAAGTCACCAAAGTCAACAAGTCAACAAAAGTCAACAAGTCAACAACCATATCACCATAATACTTAATTAATATAATAGTTAATCACATATCATATTCTCATTAGGGTTGAGCAAAAAGTCAAAAGTCAACGGTCAACTGTCAACAACCCTAATGAGAATCCACTGCCTCTGCCTCCCTGTCAACTGTGCATACACACCCGCATCCGCGTTCCGAGGAACACGAATGCAAACTGGATAAATCCAATCCCATAAGGTACACTAGGATCCGGCTTAAACCAAAGCCCGCTAGTGTAAACTGTCCGGACACTGTACGTGCACAAGTGCACGGATGTGACCGAACCCTGTCGCAAAACCATGCGACCTGTCGCAATACCATGCGACCTCTACTCTTTTGCCTAAAGGCGAAAAGCTTTCTGTGTGGGACTCTAAAGACTCGACACTACGCTGGCAGTGGGTTTAACCACAGACCGCAAGCGGCACTAGCTGTGCGTAACGGTCCCCAGGTAATGCCGATAAGAAGACCGACGAGGCGAAACCCATCTGAACTCCTACTGAGCCTGAGCGTGACATTCTCCGTACAGTCCGGTCTGTTCGTCTGATACATCGCATGGCGGGCCTAGGGGGCGGTAAACGTCAGTCCCCAAATAGCGGTACAAGTCGTGCCGGAGTGAAGCCCAATACACCCTGAGATAACACTGGAAACCTACCAGTATATCTCGTTTGCCCTGGCCAGGGACTACTCGTGTAATGGCTCTCCTAGACACAGCGCGATGTCAACCCCCAATACCGGGAGAGACGAATCCTGTCTAACCGTCACTGCCTCCAAGTGCTTCGGGACTGCACCCAACCACCACCTGTTTGCACGACTCCTTTGAGCCGTGGTAGGGTAGTGATCAAAGTACAGTGGGAACACACCCGAGGCGAAGTGACAGTGTCAAGTCAGCGGACTAAGCTGTACTCATGTCACCTGGGAACTGATAACTGACGATAGGTATAATACCAACTAGTCAGTTCCCGACGAGTCCTGTCCAGTGTACCCGTAACCTAACGAGCACCCGCATACTATCTCAAGTACGACGTACTGACGGCTGTGGGACAGACCGTCTCCCACACTGGGATGAGAAGCGCATGCGCTGGTCTACTCCGGAGTATCGATGCCCTGTCTCGATAGTCCTGCGACCAGGGACCTGAATAAGGATGTGCTTATAGATTACCCAGCCCCCACTAGTGTGACTGCCATCACAACGCTGGTAATCAAGCAAAGATCCTAAGGGCTCCACTAATGCGTATAAGTGATATACTGAAATAAACACAAGTACACATTGAAGTAGAAACAAACCAAGTAGCGTACTACTATTTTGAGCAAGATTGTATATACAAGGTGAATATCCCAAGCATCCATTAAGTAATATACAAACTAGTATGATACAGTAATGGCCTCTAGGGCATATACACTAACAATATTATATAGACGTTACTTATGTTTTGCACCCGCACTAGCCCTGCCCTGCTCTGTCGTTAGTTACCTAACCTAACTGTGCACGAGGGGACATCGAGGCGAATGCGGATGGCATAAGTGTACGTCGTATTTATCTGTGATGTTTAGGTACTTAAATGATGGGACTTCATTAATGTGATTAATGAAAGAAAAGAAACCTAAGATGTTGTAGAATCAGATTTTAAACAAAACAGGTAGCTACAGTTCTTGCTTTGCATAGCGGTATATATGATATACCCTGCACCTTATTCGATGAGGAAAGGACCGAGATCCCTTCACCGGGAGTGACTCCTTTAGCAATAACCGGCAGATGCTACACACTCGGTTTGCTTTTGATTGTTTTTGAGTTTTGCTTTGCACAGTGATATATATGATATATCCCGCACCTCATTCGACGAGGAAAGGGCCGACGATCCCTTCACCGGGAGTGACCCCTTTAGCAAAACTAGAAAAGCCTCAAAATCACTCCATTTTAAAACTTCATTTGATTCTACAACGATATCAAGTTCATTACGCAATAGGTTTTCAGAAAAACCTGTCGTAGCCCTCCGTCATTTCAGATAAGTAGTAGTTAGTATTCGTGCTACGTTTGTTGGCCTGCGTCAAGGCGTAGTGTGCGGTAGCTAACTAGTATTTATCTGCTTATGCATATGATGCAGATTGGATTAGGGTAGTCGTACGACTTTGTTGGCCTGCGTCAAGGGTCGTGCGGGTGGGTTTAATTCAATCAGGAAATGACGGGTTGAACTTGACTAGCGTGCTGTGATTGGTTGGCCTGCGTCAAGGTCATAGGACGCTAGGGGCAAAATAATATCGGGAATTTCAAGTGTTGAAATTTGCAATGAGATTGCATACCTTCTATGAGATAGTTGGATCCCGATACCCACTGCGAGTAAGAGTTACTCCTGGGAGAGTTTTACACATTGCAATTAGCTGATCAAGTAGGTGTCTAGAAAGGTGTTAACGAGGTTACGCCTCTGGGAAAACGAGGTTTACATTAATTAGGTTCGTGCGAAAGCACGGGGGACCTCCCTCAAAGTACCGACACTGGCCTGCCTGAAAGATTGGCGAACTTGTAGTGTGTAATTAATCCCGGCTAGTCTTTCCTTTTAAGGTTTGAAGGAAGATTTGATAAAAAGCAGTGGGAGCCATCCTGATTAGATAAGATAATAACCAATCTGATCTTGCACGAGCATACGCTAAAGTGTTTTCTTCTCTCTCTCTCCAGGTAGCGACCATTTCATGCCTTAATCAAGATAATAATATGGATGTATTGACCGAACCCACATGTTATACTGTGCTGGGGAACGTTGGTTCCGTTCTTTCCTATAAGAGTTATAGGACTGAACAGGATATAGGGGAATACCAGGATTCCCATGCCACCCGATTGAAGAAAGTACATGTTGATGCATTTTCTTCGGGTGTGTTCGTTACAGAGAACTGTTTCTCCATTTGCCCTACGTCCTGGGTATTAGATACCGGGTCAGGATCCCATATATGTAATCAGTTACATGGGCTTAGAGAAGGTAGAGAACTTGGAGAAGGTGATAAAGACATTAGAGTTGGAAATGGTGCAATTGTTGCAGCTAAGACTGTCGGGGAATATCACCTTGTATTACCAACTGGTAATACATTGGTTCTGAACGAATGCTATTTGTAACACCCGAGCCCAATAATACTATTTCTGTTACTGGTTGAGTGTTTGGCATTGCTCATTTCATTTATCTTGCTTGTTTGGTTCTTATTGCAAAATTTTAACCGGCTAAGTCATTCTGCATATAACAAATTTTAGCACCTAAAATAAAATTAAAAATATTCTTCTTGGCCTACTTGACACCCTTAGCCTCGTGGTAGCGTCCGTGCATTGTATTCTCGTCCCGTTCAGTGAAACGGGCGAGTTTGGATGGCTACGTGCACGTGCGTGTGTCCGTTTTGGGAGTATGCTTTTTAATCATAAAACATTTCATTTTAAAATTTGGAACCCGCCAAAATCCTAAATTTTAATATTATTAAAACCATCGCATATATTTTTCTAACTAACCTGATATCTTACTGTTCATTACCTATCTTTTAAATCTTTAAGTTAACCATATAATATTTTTACAATCTTTATATCCTTCTTAATTTATTCTCTCAGCCAATCGCAACCTCCCCTTTAACCCCGTGGGCCCCACTTTTTCCTCTCTCTCCCTCTCCCTCATATATTCTCTCGTACTTCTCTTTATCATTTTTCTCTTCTTGCTTCATGTCTCGTTTCTCATTTCTTTTAACTGTTCTTTTGTTGCCGGAATTCCGTCGTGCCGGTGACGTTTCTCGACGTTCCAGCGAGATACCCCGACCCGTGTGGTTCCTTTGTTCGTCGTTTGGGTTCATTCCGTGAACCGTGCGCCGTCGCGAGTTTTCCCCGCCGACGGTTAACGTTCCGTTTTCCCGATTCGCGACCCATCGAGGCAAGTTAATCTTGCTACATGCTATATACTTTTATAATCTTCATTTTATAATATTATACATTTGAAAATCTTATAGTTTACATATGAAATGTCGTTAAAAAATCGGATATGACAAATCTGAAATTTACTGTACACCTTATCTTATAAAATTCATTATAAATCATAGAAAAATCATTAGGATACGTTCTTTAGTTCGTTACGAAGCTAATTCAGAATAATATAACTCTATGAAATATTTACTTGCAAAATAAATTGTTTAATTAACGTAAAATGCAAATGAACACGTCTCTAAACTGCTGTCCAGGGAAATTCCAGCAGCAAACTTTCAACTTTGAATATTCATAACTTTTTGTAGGGATAACCTGAGATGCTTATACTTATAAAACTGAAAACCTTATTGAATTATCTTTGTTTTGGTATAAGACACGTCTCTTTTGGAGAACATTTGTTATTTTTAAGCTATTTTACAAATTAGGGTGACGCTAAATTTCTGAATGGAACCTTCTTGTGCATGGTTAATCAATACATCTTTTATAGTTACTAATCGCTTTGAATATGCTATCCATATTAATATTATTATATCACATATTGTTTAGTTGTACATCCCACATTACCATTTTATAGTTTTATAACTTTTCGGATACCCGTTTGCATCCATCGCATTTAAGATACATATAATTGCATCCATAGATCACATCACTACATAATAATGTGATATTAACACTCCATGTTTAATAAATTGTATCCTAATTAATATTGGAACTATAAATGTAACCCTAATCGATAACTGTGCATCCATATCCTTGAAATTATATCTATTGGCATATCATATTACATGTTCCAGTTATTGTTCTGATAGTACTCATGCTTGTTTATTTATACACATGTTTATGTTAGTTTGATTATGAGCACCCACATGACATCTTGTGCTTCCTGACATGACCTGTTACACTTCCTACTTGACATGACATGGTACCGTACACTCTTGACATGACATGACACCTTTATACATTACCTGGTTGACCTGATGTACCATGGCTTTACCTGTTACCTGATCTCATGCCTAATGCCAACAAACCTGACCATTCCTGCTGTCTATCCAGACAGACCTACTCTTACCGGATTTTGTGTTGGCATTAGTCCTTGACTACTGAATACCTGACCTGACATACATAGCTTGGGGGTATGGGGAAATCAAAGGTGAAACCGACTTGTAACTCAACAGTTCGATACATTGATCTGATCAGTCTTACGGGCTTGGCCAGCTCCGGAGTGTTGATGCTGACATCACTCGTCCATCCTACTACCTTTTACTGCTTAGCGGCACGTCTCGGATTCAGCCCCGAGGGTTTTGACCGTGGTCCCGGGCACGCACGGGATACTATTGAGTTACATCGACGATTCATCAATTGATTTCAAAGACTTTAGAATAGAATACCTGATAGAACAGTTTAGTTACCCACTGCACATTACCCTGCACTGTTGTTTCATATTATTGCTTTATTCATGTTTATCCCTGCATTGCTTATTACCATGTTCATATTATATTATTGGTTGACATGACGCGCTGACGTCTGGGTTTTGCATGGCCCAGATTCCTTACCACTGTCGCCGACCGAGCAGGAGTACCTCAGCCAGCAGGCTGATTTGTGAGTTCTGTAGTGGTTAGTTCATTTATTGCATTTTATTTCCAGGTGCGATCCCGCATTATGGGACGTACCTTTCTATTATTGTATTGGATCATTTGCTTCCGCACTTATTTTTCATTGACTCTTATTATTATGGATTTGGATATGTGTTAGATAGTTTATTTATCTTGTTCTTGATATCTCTACAGCCGTAATGTGACTGTGGATGGATACTTCCTACCCACAGGTAGCATGGTTGGCTATGTCACGTGCCCAATCTTGCGTACTCTGGGAAGCGGGGCGTGACACTATTACATGCCGAACCTGATATGCAACATTATATCGGTTTCTTTATTGAGTAAAGAGGGATATAATTTTGTATTACAGGATAATGTTATGAACATTTTCCGTAACCAAAAGTTGGTTGGATCAGGCACGTTGTGCAATGGCATTTATGTTCTAAATCAATCAACAGTTCTGAGTATAACAAACACACACAAGAGGAAGAGTTCAGAACTGAACGAATCCTTCTTATGGCATTGTAGACTGGGTCACTTCAATGCGACACGATTAGCTAAGTTGCATAAGGATGGATATTTAAATCCGTTTGAATTTTCATCTTATGACACTTGCCAATCATGTCTCAAAGGCAAGATGACCAAAGCTCCGTTTACGGGACACGGAGAAAGAGTTACCGAACTGTTAGGACTGATACATAGTGATGTATGCGGTCCTATGTCTACACATGCCAGGGATGGTTCTTCGTACTTCATTACATTCACTGACGATCTCTCTAGGTTTGGGTATATGTTCCTGATGAAACACAAATCAGAAGCTTTTGAGAAATTTAGGGAATATAAACAAGAAGTTGAGAACCAAACCGGAAAAAGTATTAAAATCCTACGATCTGATCGAGGAGGTGAATACTTGAGCAATGAATTCCTGGACTTCCTAAAAGAGAATGGGATTCTCTCTCAACTGACTCCTCCATATACACCACAGCACAACGGTGTATCAGAACGGAGGAACCGCACCCTATTAGATATGGTGCGCTCTATGATGAGCACAGCTGAGTTACCTATTTCCTTCTGGGGATATGCACTGGAAACAGCTGCAGACCTATTGAATATGGTTCCCACCAAAACCGTGCCGACCACTCCATATGAGATATGGAAAGGAAAGAGACCATGTCTTAATTATGTTAAGATATGGGGTTGTCCGGCCTATGTAAAAACGCAAAATCCGGACAAACTCGCGGCAAGGTCTATTCTGTGTAAGTTTATTGAATATCCCAAACATTCGCGAGGGTATATCTTTTACCATACCGAGGAACAAAAAGTGTTTGTTTCTCGACATGCCACCTTTTTAGAAAAGGAATTTCTTGAAAAAGAAATTAGTGGCAATGAGGTAGAAATGGAAGAGGTTCCAGCAATACAGACTACAACAGAAGATTTGGTTGAACCAGAGGATTCAGTAGTTCCCGATGAACCTCAGCCTCTCCGCCGATCTAGTAGGGTTCCTCGCCCACCTGAGAGATACTACGGTTTTCTCATGGATGGTGGGAGCGAAGATTGCATCATGGAGGATGATGACCCAACTAGCTTCGAGCAGGCCATCACGAGTAGGGACTCAGTGAAATGGCTGGATGCTATGCGGTCCGAGATGGAATCCATGTACACCAACAAAGTATGGACTTTGGAAGTTGCTCCTGAAGGGGTAAAACCCATCGGGAGCAAGTGGATCTTCAAGAAGAAACTTGGTGTAGATGGGAAAGTGGAGACTTTCAAAGCTAGACTTGTAGCAAAGGGTTTTCGTCAAAGACCAGGTGTGGACTATGACGAGACCTTTTCTCCAGTGGCTATGCTTAAATCCATCCGGATCATGCTTGCCATCGCTGCGTATCATGACTACGAAATCTGGCAAATGGATGTTAAGACCGCCTTTCTAAATGGTGATTTGGAAGAGTGCGTGTACATGACTCAGCCAGAGGGCTTCGTAGACAGTGGGAGCAGCGGCAAGGTGTGCAAGCTGCTTAAATCCATTTATGGATTAAAGCAAGCATCGCGGAGTTGGAACATCTGCTTTGATGTCGTTATCAAAGAGTTTGATTTCGTCAAAAACCCAGATGAACCTTGTATTTACAAGAAGGTGGCAGGGAGTAAGGTTGTCTTCCTCGTATTGTACGTGGACGACATACTCTTGATAGGAAATGATATTCCTATGCTGCAATCGGTCAAGCTCTTCTTATCACAAAGATTCTCAATGAAAGATCTTGGTGATGCCTCCTGCATATTGGGGATTAGGATCTATAGAGATAGATCAAAACGGATTTTGGGATTGTCCCAATCCAGGTACATTGACACCATACTAAAGAGGTTTAGTATGGAAGAGTCCAAGCGTGGGAATTTGCCCACGATCTCTGGAGTCACTCTCTCCAAAGAGATGTCTCCCAAGAATGATTTGGAGAGAGCTCGTATACAAGGGATACCCTATGCTTCGGCAGTAGGCTCTATCATGTATGCGATGCTATGTACCAGACCCGATGTAGCATACTCACTAAGTGTAGTGAGCAGGTATCAAGCTGATCCTGGAGAGAGTCACTGGACAGCTGTGAAGAGCATTCTCAAGTACTTGCGAAGGACTAGAGATATGTTCTTGGTGTATGGTAACGGAGAGCTCCAAGTGGAGTCCTTTACCGATTCGAGCTTCCAGAGTGATAAGGACGACTCTAAGTCGCAGTCGGGCTTTGTCTTTACCCTTTACGGAGGGACGGTTAGCTGGAAGAGTTCCAAGCAGGAAACCGTGGCAGACTCGACGATGGAGGCTGAATACATCGCTGCCAACGATGCTGCCAAAGAGGATGTCTGGATCAAGAAGTTCATTACTGAACTTGGAGTGGTTCCATCCATTGAGCATCCAATACCTTTGTATTGCGATAACAATGGAGCGGTGGCTTTGGCCAAGGAACCCAGGTCCCATCAGCGATCCAGGCATATTCTGAGGCGGTATCACCTGATCCGGGAGATAGTTGATCGCCGGGAGATCGAGGTCAGGAGGGTTGACACGAAGAACAACACCGCGGATCCACTCACGAAGGCCATTCCCCAGATACAGTTTGAGAGACTCTTCAGGATGCTCGGTATGCGATACTACAACAGCTGGCCCTAGTGCAAGTGGGAGATTGTTAGTTGTATGTATGCCCTAGAGGCCAGTATTGTACAGATGATGTATATTATATTGGATGCTTGGACATATATAGAGATGACTTTCTTGCTCGATATGATAGTATGCTATCTGGTTACTCTTTATCTTAACATGTACACTAGTCTCTTTATACTGTCTTATAGTTACATGTTGGTAAAGCCCTTAGGATATGTACTTGACTACCTGGACTATGATGCAGATCAAACTAGTGGGGACATGGTAGTCCATAAGTACATCCTTCAAGGTCCCTAGTCGTGGGTGTATCGAGACGGGGCATCGATATACCAGAGTAGACTAGCGTATACGCTTCTCGACCCATGAGATAGGCGATGGATGATCCCACATCCATTGGTGTTTGACATCAGAGATGGTATACGGGTGCTCAGTGGAGACTGGGTACACTGGACGGACTCGCCGAGAACTCCCAGATGGTATTATACCTCACGTCAGATGGCAGTTCTCAGGTGACACTTGTACAGGTTAGTCTGTAGACCCGAGATCGTCATAGAGTCTTGTGTGATTCCCACTGTGCTTTGATCTCCACCTTACCACGTCCATGAGGGCGTGCAAAACGGTGGTCTTTGGGTACAGTCCCGAGTCACATGGAGGCAATGAGCGATAGGAGGGGTTTCGTCTCTCCCGGTATTGGGGGTTGATGTTGCGCTGTGCTCGATTGGCTGTAACAGGGAAGTCCCTGGCCAGGGCTGATCAGAGATTTGCTGGTAAGTGTTACCAGTAGTTTCTCGACCCGTTATGAGCCTCACATCGGCATGACTTATCGGTTATTGGGGTCTGACGTATACCACCCCTAGACTTGATATGCGACATATCAGACGAATAGACCGGACTGTACGGTAAGTGTTACTGGTTAGATTCACAGGAGTGTGAGCGGGCTAGCTCGTCGATCTTCTGATCGCTCAATACCCGGATGGCCGTTACGTTTAGCAGACCGCTTGCGGCTTGTGGGTGCTTGATATGATCATCATCTGCTACCGGCGTATTGACGAGTCTTTAGAGTCCTACACAGAGGTTTCCTGGCTCAAGCGAAACGAAATAGGAGCGCATATGAGATATGTTCGGGACCGAGAATAATGCGTGTATGTGATACCGCATTTCATTCTCGCGATAAATGTTTCGATTGGTTATATTCGATATGACCTAGTTATCGAATCATTGATTCGATAAGCCGATACATAGAATACTAGTCGGTCATGTGCGACATGACCGGATCATTGAATCAAGTGTTGATTTAATGATTTAATGTATAATTATATATTTGATATATTACTTTACATTAACTAGTATTGGTTCACTTTAAACGGATTTTTCTCACTTGATGCACATTGTATATGTGATATGCTTTTGTGCACATTTTTGTATCATGTTTAATGATACTTGATCATGTGGTTAAGTGTAAAGGATTAAACCATGGTTAAGAGATGATTAGGGTTTTGCTTTTTCATTTATTTATTTGTTTATTTATTTGGAAATGATTTAGATAAGAATGGTGGCTTCTTTTGTTTCTAGTTGAAGCTTCATGAAGCTTTGACTTATGCAACCATTCTTGTCATCATACTTAACCCTATCCCTTTCAAGTGACCATGGTTTATTCTCTACACTTAACCCTAGTTAGATTATGATAAGTATGGATTTTTCTTTTCATTTTAAAACAACTTATCATAAACTAGTTTCATCTTCTCCTTCTTCTTCAAGAGAGAAAACTAGATGCCATCAATGGCAACTTGAGAAAAAGTGAGTGAAATCCAATTCTAAAGTGAACCCACCTCCTATTTCTTCACCCTCTACCTCTTGCCAAGTTGTTTTGGGTGTTTTCTTCACAAGTTTCACAACTTGGTGAAGTTGGAGCTTGAACTTGCGCAACCTGGACGTAGATCGTCTTTGACACGAAGCCGACGACCTATTCCGCTCGTTTTCCCGATGAAGCCGACGAATGAGTCTAGGATTCGAAAAGGACAGCGAGAGGATGACTACGTGGAGCTAAGGAAGTGGATATCCGGATCTACAAAGGTTGTAGCATCTAACTTTTAGTTAAAGTGTTAACTAGTTTATAGTTTCGCCTAGAAATCTAGCCGACGATCGGTATTAGGGTTTCTCGGCACCCATAAAATTTTAAATTGGCATGTTCGATGCCTTGTGAGACCTCTATAGTGTGCCTAGGAACCCTACAATTTCACTCTTCTTTTTTTATCATACTTTGACTGACGCCTCCTGTTTTAACAGGTGCCTCTACAGAAGCAGCCATTGCTGCTTCGCTTAAAACCTTTGAAGAGGAGGAAAGGTTTCGCACCTTATTGCCAACAGAGGCTTCTCTTGAACAAACGACGATAGATACCGTAACGGTTTCGGAGGTAAAACCTAGCCCTAGTGATAATATTGTAGGGTTCCTAGGCACCCTATAGAGGTCTCACAAGGCATCAACCATGCCATTTTACAAAAATATGGTGCCGAGAAACCCTAGTTAACGGATCGTTGCTAGAAATCTAGGCGAAAAGTAAACTAGTTAACTACTTAACTAAAAGTTAGATGCTACAACCTTTGTAAATCCGGATATCCACTTCCTTAGCTCCACGTAGTCATCCTCTCGCTGTCCTTTTCGAATCCTAGACTCATTCGTCGGCTTCATCGGGAAAACGAACGGAATAGGTCGTCGGCTTCGTGTCAAAGACGATCTATGTCGAGGTTGCACAAGCTCAAGCTCCGACTTCACAAAGTTGTGAAACTTGTGAAGAAAACACCCAAAACAACTTGGCAAGAGGTAGAGGGTGAGGTAATAGGAGGTGGGTTCACTTTAGAATTGGATTTCACTCACTTTTTCTCAAGTTGCCATTGATGGCATCTAGTTTTCTCTCTTGAAGAAGAAGGAGAAGATGAAGCTAGTTTATGATAAGTGTTGTGATAAATTGAAAAAGAAATCAATAATTATCATAATCTAACCTTAGTTGAGTGTAGAGAATGGACCATGGTTACTTGGATGAGTTAGGGTTAAGCATGAAGACAAGAATGGTCACTAAGGTCAAAGCTTCATGAAGCTTCAACATAAAACAAATAAAGCCACCATTCTTATCTTAATCCATTTCAAATAAATAAATAAACAAATAAATAAATAAATGGATATGCAAAACCCTAATTATCAAATTAATCATGGTTTAATCCTATACACTTAACTAAATGATCAAGTATCATCAAACATGATACAAATATGTGCACAAAAGTATATCACATATACAATGTGCATCAAGTGAGAAAAATCCGTTTAAAGTGAACCAATACTAGTTAATGTAAAGTAATATATCAAATATATAATTATACATTAAATCATTAAATCAACATTTGATTCAATGATCCGGTCATGTCGCACATAACCGACTAGAATCCAATGTATCGATTTATCGAATCAATGATTCGATAACTAAGTCATATCGAATATAACCAATCGAAACATATATCGCGAGAATGAAATGCGGTATCACATACACGCATTATTCTCGGTCCTGCACATATCTCATATGCGCTCCTATTTCGTTTCGCTTGAGCCAGGAAACCTCTGTGTAGGACTCTAAAGACTCGTCAATACGCCGGTAGCAGATGATGATCATATCAAGCACCCACAAGCCGCAAGCGGTCTGCTAAACGTAACGGCCATCCGGGTATTGAGCGATCAGAAGATCGACGAGCTAGCCCGCTCACACTCCTGTGAATCCAACCAGTAACACTTACCGTACAGTCCGGTCTGTTCGTCTAATACGTCGCATATCAAGTCTAGGGGTGGTATACGTCAGACCCCAATAACCGATAAGTCGTGCCGATGTGAGGCTCATAACGGGTCGAGAAACTACTAGTAACACTTACCAGCAAATCTCTGATCAGCCCTGGCCAGGGACTTCCCTGTTATGGCCAATCGAGCACAGCGCAACATCAACACCCAATACCGGGAGAGACGAAACCCCTCCTATCGCTCATTGCCTCCATGTGACTCGGGACTGTACCCAAAGACCACCGTTTTGCACGCCCTCATGGACGTGGTAAGGTGGAGATCAAAGCACAGTGGGAATCACACAAGACTCTATGACGATCTCGGGTATACAGACTAACCTGTACAAGTGTTACCTGAGAACTGCCATCTGACGTGAGGTATAATACCATCTGGGAGTTCTCGGCGAGTCCGTCCAGTGTACCCAGTCTCCACTGAGCACCCTTACACCATCTCTGATGTCAAACACCAATGGATATGGGATCATCCATCGCCCATCTCATGGGTCGAGAAGCGTATACGCTAGTCTACACTGGTATATCGATGCCCCGTCTCGATACACCCACGACTAGGGACCATGAAGGATGTACTTATGGACTACCATGTCCCCACTAGTATGATCTGCATCATAGTCCAGGTAGTCAAGTACACATCCTAAGGGCTTTACCAACATGTAACTATAAGACAGTATAAAGAGACTAGTGTACATGTTAAGATAAAGAGCAACCAGATAGCATACTATCATGTCGAGCAAGAAAGTCATCTCTATATATGTCCAAGCATCCAATATAATATACATCATCTGTACAATACTGGCCTCTAGGGCATACATACTACTAACAATCTCCCACTTGCACTAGGGCCAGCTGCTGTAGTATCACATACCGAGCATCCCGAAGAGTCTCTCAAACTGTATCTGGGGAATGGCCTTCGTGAGTGGATCCGCCGTGTTGTTCTTCGTGTCAACCCTCCTGACCTCGATCTCCCGGCGATCAACTATCTCCCGGATCAGGTGATACCGCCTCAGAATATGCCTGGATCGCTGATGGGACCTAGGTTCCTTGGCCAAAGCCACCGCTCCATTGTTATCGCAATACAAAGGTATTGGATGCTCAATGGATGGAACCACACCAAGTTCAGTAATGAACTTCTTGATCCAGACAGCTTCTTTAGCAGCATCGTTGGCAGCGATGTATTCAGCCTCCATCGTCGAGTCTGCCACGGTTTCCTGCTTGGAACTCTTCCAGCTAACCGCTCCTCCGTAAAGGGTAAAGACAAAGCCCGACTGCGACTTAGAGTCGTCCTTATCACTCTGGAAGCTCGAATCGGTAAAGGACTCCACTTGGAGCTCTCCGTTACCATACACCAAGAACATATCTCTAGTCCTTCGCAAGTACTTAAGAATGCTCTTCACAGCTGTCCAGTGACTCTCTTCAGGATCAGCTTGATACCTGCTCACTACACTTAGTGAGTATGCTACATCGGGTCTGGTACATAGCATCGCATACATGATAGAGCCTACCGCCGAAGCATAGGGTATCCCTTGTATGCGAGCTCTCTCCAAATCAGTCTTGGGAGACATCTCTTTGGAGAGAGTGACTCCAGAGATCGTGGGCAAGTTCCCACGCTTGGATTCTTCCATACTAAACCTCTTTAGTATGGTGTCAATGTATCTGGATTGGGACAATCCCAGTATCCGTTTGGATCTATCTCTATAGATCCTGATTCCCAATATGCAGGAGGCATCACCAAGATCTTTCATCGAGAATCATTGTGATAAGAAGAGCTTGACCGATTGCAGCATAGGAATATCATTTCCTATCAAGAGTATGTCGTCCACGTACAATACGAGGAAGACAACCTTACTCTCTGCCACCTTCTTGTAGATACAAGGTTCATCTGGATTTTTGACGAAATCAAACTCTTTGATAACGACGTCAAAGCAGATGTTCCAACTCCGCGATGCTTGCTTTAATCCATAAATGGATTTAAGCAGCTTGCACACCTTCCCGCTGCTCCCACTGTCTACGAAGCCCTCTGGCTGAGTCATGTACACGCACTCTTCCAAATCACCATTTAGAAAGGCGGTCTTAACATCCATTTGCCAGATTTCGTAGTCATGAAAGGCAGCAATGGCAAGCATGATTCGGATGGATTTAAGCATAGCCACTGGAGAAAAGGTTTCGTCATAGTCCACACCTGGTCTTTGACGAAAACCCTTTGCTACAAGTCTAGCTTTGAAAGTCTCCACTTTCCCATCTACACCAAGTTTCTTCTTGAAGATCCACTTGCTCCCAATGGGTTTTACCCCTTCAGGAGCAATTTCCAAAGTCCATACTTTGTTGGTGTACATGGATTCCATCTCGGACCGCATAGCATCCAGCCATTTCACTGAGTCCCCACTCGTGATGGCCTGCTCGAAGCTAGTTGGGTCATCATCCTCCATGATGCAATCCTCGCTCCCACCGTCCAAGAGAAAACCGTAGTATCTCTCAGGTTGGCGAGGAACCCTACTAGATCGGCGGAGTGGCTGGGGTTCATCGGGAACTACGGAATCCTCTTGTTCAACCAAATCTTCTGTTGTAGTCTGTGTCGCTGGAACCTCTTCCAGTTCTACCTCAATACCACTTATCTGTTTCATAAGAAAACTTTTTTCTAAGAAAGTGGCATGTCGAGAAACAAACACCTTTTGTTCCTCGGGGTGGTAGAAGATATACCCTTGTGAATTTTTGGGATATCCTACAAACTTACATAAGACAGATCTTGCCTCGAGTTTGTCCGGATTTTGTCTTTTGACATAGGCTGGACAACCCCATATCTTAATATAATTAAGATGTGGTCTCTTCCCTTTCCATATCTCATATGGAGTGGTAGGCACTGATTTGGTAGGAACTCTATTCAATAGGTCCATGGCTGTCTCAAGCGCATATCCCCAGAAGGAAATAGGTAGCTCAGCTGTACTCATCATTGAGCGTACCATATCTAATAGGGTGCGGTTTCTCCGTTCAGATACACCGTTGTGCTGTGGTGTATATGGAGGAGTCAGCTGAGAGAGAATCCCATTCTCTTTTAGGAAGTCCAGGAATTCATTGCTCAAGTATTCCCCTCCTCGATCAGATCGTAGGATTTTAATACTTTTTCCGGTTTGGTTCTCGACTTCTTGTTTATATTCTCTAAATTTCTCAAAAGCTTCTGATTTGTGTTTCATCAGGAACACATATCCGAATCTAGAGAGATCGTCAGTGAATGTAATGAAGTACGAAGAACCATCCCTGGCATGTGTAGACATGGGACCGCATACATCACTATGTATCAGTCCCAAGAGTTCGGTAACTCTTTCTCCGTGTCCCGTAAACGGAGCTTTGGTCATCTTGCCTTTGAGACATGACTGGCAAGTGTCATAAGATGAAAATTCAAACGGATTTAAATATCCATCCTTATGCAACTTAGCCAGTCGTGTCACATTGATGTGACCCAGTCTACAATGCCACAAGAAGGATTCGTTCAGTTCTGAACTCTTCCTCTTGTGTGTGTTTGTTATGCTCAGAACTGTTGATTGATTTAGAACATAAATGCCATTGCACAACGTGCCTGATCCAACCAACTTTTGGTTACGGAAAATGTTCATAACATTATCCTGTAATACAAAATTATATCCCTCTTTACTCAATAAAGAAACCGATATAATGTTGCATATCAGGTTCGGCATGTAATAGCATGCGTTCAGAACCAATGTATTACCAGTTGGTAATACAAGGTGATATTCCCCGACAGTCATAGCTGTAACAATTGCACCATTTCCAACTCTAATGTCTTTATCACCTTCTCCAAGTTCTCTACCTTTCCTAAGTCCATGTAACTGATTATATATATGGGATCCTGACCCGGTATCTAATACCCAGGACGTGGAGCAAATGGAGAAACAGTTCTCAGTAACGAACACACCCGAAGAAAATGCATCAACATGTACTTTCTTCAATCGGGTGGCATGGGAATCCTGGTATTCCCCTATTTCCTGTTCATTCCTATAACTCTTATAAGAAGGAACGGAACCAACGTTCCCCAGCACAGTATAACATGCGGGTTCGGTCAATACATCCATATTATTATCTTGATTAAGGCATGAAATGGTCGCTACCTGGAGAGAGAGAGAAGAAAACACTTTAGCGTAAGCTCGTGCAAGATCAGATTGGTTATTATCTTATCTAATCAGGATGGCTCCCACTGCTTTTTATCAAATCTTCCTTCAAACCCTAAAAGGAAAGACTAGCCGGGATTAATTACACACTACAAGTTCGCCAATCTTTCAGGCAGGCCAGTGTCGGTACTTTGAGGGAGGTCCCCCGTGCTTTCGCACGAACCTAATTAATGTAAACCTCGTTTTCCCAGAGGCGTAACCTCGTTAACACCTTTCTAGACACCTACTTGATCAGCTAATTGCAATGTGTAAAACTCTCCCAGGAGTAACTCTTACTCGCAGTGGGTATCGGGATCCAACTATCTCATAGAAGGTATGCAATCTCATTGCAAATTTCAACACTTGAAATTCCCGATAATATTTTGCCCCTAGCGTGCTATGACCTTGACGCATGCCAAACAACCCACAGTCCGCTAGTCAAGTTCAACCCGTACATTTCTTGATTGAATTAAACCCACCCGCACGACCCTTGACGCATGCCAAACAACGCCGTGCGAATACCCTAATCCAATCGCATCGTATGCTAGCAGATAAGCACTAGTTAGCTACCGTACACTACGCCTTGACGCATGCCAAACAACCGCAGCACGAATACTAACTAGTACTTATCTGAAATGACGGAGGGCTACGACAGGTTTTTCTGAAAACCTATTGCGTAATGAACTTGATATCGTTGTAGAATCAAATGAAGTTTTGAAATGGAGTGATTTTGAGGCTTTTCTAGTTTTGCTAAAGGAGTCACTCCCGGTGAAGGGATCTCGGTCCTTTCCTCGTCGAATGAGGTGCGGGATATATCATATATATCACTGTGCAAAGCATAGACTATAGAAGCAATCAAAAGCAAACCGAGTGTGTAGCATCTGCCAGTTATTGCTAAAGGAGTCACTCCCGGTGAAGGGATCTTGGTCCTTTCCTCATCGAATAAGGTGCAGGATATATCATATATACCACTGTGCAAAGCAAGAACTGTAGCTACCTGTTTTATTTTAAAATTCGATTCCACAACATCTTAGGTTTCTTATCTTTCATTAATCACATTAATGAAGTCCCATCATTTAAACACCTAAACATCACAGATAGATATGACGTACACTTATGCCATCCGCATTCGCCTCGATGTCCCCTCGTGCACCGTTAGGTTAGGTAACTAACGACAGAGCAGGGCAGGGCTAGCACGGGTGTAAAACATAAGTAACGTCTATATAATATATCATATATACTATATACTATATCAATCACAGAATCACAACACAGATATCGCAGCAGAAGAAACATATGAAATATTGGATATACTAGGACGTCCGTGTTTTCAATACGAGCCAGTATAAAACACGGATTCCACGGTCGTGATGAATAGCCAATCCCACACCCCTATACCCCTACGAGAGCGGCAAGCAACCCTGCCAATTCTAGGGTTAGGAGACCCGGACTCGACTCCTCGAGTTGGTCTCCCACTGGACCCCAGAACCCGGTTACTTGTGCTTCCCTCCTTGGGTCTATCCTAATGCGGAAAAGTAAATAATATACAAAGGGTGACAACTTCGGCTACCTGGAAGTGCCCCAAATAAAAGAATATTACATGAATGAAAATGAAAAACACTCATCTCACATAAAAACCCCCGGCTATTCGAACACGACGATCCAATATAACATATCTAGCAACACATAACATCACATGTCATCAACGTAAGTAAGTATGCATACCCCAATTGTCGTTGACATATAGCAACGAAACCGGCGATTCACATATTACACTTACGGTCACAGAAAAGAAAGTGTAAAACTACAACAGTTGGAATCCGCAACCTCTTTAAACATCACATGCCTAACAGTTACAAACCCCGCATTTTAGTCTCATTATCGAAAACTCTTTTCAATATCATATGGGACTAAACTGCTAGATTTATAACATTCATCCAGTTATCTCATAACTGTTTGTGAATTCCAATTATTGTATCACATTCCAGATAAACAGAAAATGTTAAACTTTCCGATCGAACAGTCGAATACCCAAGTTTTCCCGATACAGTCCAACACATGAAATAAGTCTAGCAACATTCAGTTCGTGCCTCAGTACCAACGGTCCAGCCGTAGAAGGGTCAAGCCAACGCCTCACATGTGGCACGCCGTACTGCCCCAAACCCGAAGGTTCAAAGGGCAGTTCAAGACGGTCACATAATCGAGTTAAGGTTTGTTGTCTTCTAGAGGGTCCATCGCGTTACTTGCACTACTTAGAACGTCGTTAAACTACGGAAAAATCCAACACTTGGAAATTTCCCGACAGGGGAAAAGTTGGGTATTTATATCCGGTCCAACTTTTTAACATATTCTATAAATTATCCGGAAATACACAAAGACGAAATTTGATACCCCGATCGAAACACCGAATCCCCAAAGCAACCCCAGAAAATTCAACTCTTGAATAATTATTAAAAATTCCCATAAAACTCAGCACCAGAAAAGAAGAATTACTGTGCAAACAGTATTGGGTAATTTGAACAGTTGGCGGCGGAACCGCGGCAGAAGCCATGCTTCTGCCGCGTTTCCGCGGCTGTTTGGAAGCTTCATGAGCTCGGGTTTCACCATAATTCTTAGATATTCCTGCTGAATTTTTTAGGCATTTTTAATCTTGAAAAATCCCAGATTTTAGAAAATGTACAGAGAGCATGTTAAGTTTAGGGTTTCGGGTTCGTTCGGGCTTCAAATCGCGTCTAGACTTCGCCTAAGGCTCTAGCTAGGCTCTGATACCAGTGTAGGGTTCCTAGGCACCCTATAGAGATCTTATAACGCATCAACCATGCCATTTTACAAAAATATGGTGCCGAGAAACCCTAGTTAACGGATCGTTGCTAGAAATCTAGGCGAAAAGTAAACTAGTTAACTACTTAACTAAAAGTTAGATGCTACAACCTTTGTAGATCCGGATATCCACTTTCTTAGCTCCACGTAGTCATCCTCTCGCTGTCCTTTTCGAATCCTAGACTCATTCGTCGGCTTCATTGGGAAAACGAACGGAATAGGTCGTCGCCTTCGTGTCAAAGACGATCTACGTCGAGGTTGCACAAGCTCAAGCTCCGACTTCACAAAGTTGTGAAACTTGTGAAGAAAACACCCAAAACAACTTGGCAAGAGGTAGAGGGTGAGGAAATAGGAGGTGGGTTCACTTTAGAATTGGATTTCACTCACTTTTTCTCAAGTTGCCATTGATGGCATCTAGTTTTCTCTCTTGAAGAAGAAGGAGAAGATGAAGCTAGTTTATGATAAGTGTTGTGATAAATTGAAAAAGAAATCAATACTTATCATAATCTAACCTTAGTTGAGTGTAGAGAATGGACCATGGTTACTTGGATGAGTTAGGGTTAAGTATGAAGACAAGAATGGTCACTAAGGTCAAAGCTTCATGAAGCTTCAACATAAAACAAATAAAGCTACCATTCTTATCTTAATCCATTTCAAATAAATAAATAAACAAATAAATAAATAAATGGATATGCAAAACCCTAATTATCAAATTAATCATGGTTTAATCCTATACACTTAACTAAATGATCAAGTATCATCAAACATGATACAAATATGTGCACAAAAGTATATCACATATACAATGTGCATCAAGTGAGAAAAATACGTTTAAAGTGAACCAATACTAGTTAATGTAAAGTAATATATCAAATATATAATTATACATTAAATCATTAAATCAACATTTGATTCAATGATCCGGTCATGTCGCACATAACCGACTAGAATCCAATGTATCGATTTATCGAATCAATGATTCGATAACTAGGTCATATCGAATATAACCAATCGAAACATATATCGCGAGAATGAAATGCGGTATCACATACACGCATTATTCTCGGTCCTGCACATATCTCATATGCGCTCCTATTTCGTTTCGCTTGAGCCAGGAAACCTCTGTGTAGGACTCTAAAGACTCGTCAATACGCCGGTAGCAGATGATGATCATATCAAGCACCCACAAGCCGCAAGCGGTCTACTAAACGTAACGGCCATCCGGGTATTGAGCGATCAGAAGATCGACGAGCTAGCCCGCTCACACTCCTGTGAATCCAACCAGTAACACTTACCGTACAGTCCGGTCTGTTCATCTGATACGTCGCATATCAAGTCTAGGGGTGGTATACGTCAAACCCCAATAACCGATAAGTCGTGCCGATGTGAGGCTCATAACGGGTCGAGAAACTACTGGTAATACTTACCAGCAAATCTCTGATCAGCCCTGGCCAGGGACTTCCCTGTTATGGCCAATCGAGCACAGCGCAACATCAACTCCTAATACCGGGAGAGACGAAACCCCTCCTATCGCTCATTGCCTCCATGTGACTCGGGACTGTACGTAAAGACCACCGTTTTGCACGCCCTCATGGACGTGGTAATGTGGAGATCAAAGCACAGTGGGAATCACACAAGACTCTATGACGATCTCGGGTCTACAGACTAACCTGTACAAGTGTTACCTGAGAACTGCCATCTGACGTGAGGTATAATACCATCTGGGAGTTCTCGGCGAGTCCGTCCAGTGTACCCAGTCTCCACTGAGCACCCGTACACCATCTCTGATATCAAACACCAATGGATATGGGATCATCCATCGCCCATCTCATGGGTCGAGAAGCGTATACGCTAGTCTACACTGGTATATCGATGCCCCGTCTCGATACACCCACGACTAGGGACCATGAAGGATGTACTTATGGACTACCATGTCCCCACTAGTATGATCTGCATCATAGTCCAGGTAGTCAAGTACACATCCTAAGGGCTTTACCAACATGTAACTATAAGACAGTATAAAGAGACTAGTGTACATGTTAAGATAAAGAGCAACCAGATAGCATACTATCATGTCGAGTAAGAAAGTCATCTCTATATATGTCCAAGCATCCAATATAATATACATCATCTGTACAATACTGGCCTCTAGGGCATACATACTACTAACAAATATCTCCTTGGCGAAAGTCCTGAAGAAGTCTCCTCTCCCTGCCAAAACCGAGAAGCAGCCCAAAAAACATACGGCCAGGGGGAAGAAGCGATCTTCTGCAATCATTAGCTCTAGATCAAAGCGAGGGAAGAAGACTGTTACTAATCCACCGGAAGACGGTCTTCTTTTTCCTGGTTCGTCTGCCGAGGAAGTCGCACAATTGGCTGAGGCTATAAGACGCTCACAGGACAAATCTGAGAATGTGAGGATCCTGAAAAGGCCTTACCCCGCCGTCATGTTTTATGAAGACCTTCCGTAGGTACGGCGATTATTCATAGGCCCTCTGGAAGAATGGGGCGAAAGGGCTCTTAAACAGGCCGTCTCAGCCGACGCCGAGGATGCACTTTCATTGTGGACCGGTGGCCATAAGTCTACTCTCGAATCTCGGCGAGCGTACCTCCTCAGGAAGGAGCATCGGCTTGAACAAGCCATACTAGTAGCTCCCTTGCGCATCGGTATGTTCATGTATCTCTTTGTAATATTTTTGTTTTGCTTGTATACATATACATACATATATATATATATATATATATATATAAATATAAATATATATATATATATATCCTTATCCTCGTACAAACTTTGCAAGGACTTCGGCGATGGCAGAGAAGCTGAGCCCAAGTCACGCCCTGACTATGGACTTCGCAGATAACCCCGATGAGGCACTAATCAGTGTGGAGGGGGTTGACGCCATTGTTGTTCCTGCGACGGAGCTTCCCTTAGTGATTCCTGCTCTCCAGGTGATTGCTCCTCCGGAGGAGGCATCTTCATTGGCTGCGGATCCAATAGATCTTTCTGGGAACGGCCTGACGACCGTGGGACAGGTGGCCAAAGCCACTGTCGTTTCATTGGAGCGTGTAGCGATGGTCACTGCTTCTCCACCGGGCGTTATTATACCAGCCGACATCCCTGATGATGTGCTCGGGAACACGGAGGGGGGTGAGGCAGTCGCTGCATCCAGTAGTGCCCTTGTCGTGGTCTCGACCGGTGACTTACCAGGTAAATTTTAGATTATTGCTTTCTATTCAATTCTGCAACCCCTTTTCTACCTTTTCTGACAGTACTTTGTTTTGCATGCAGTTGCGGTGGACGTTGAGGTTGTGCCACTCGAGGAAGCGCCACCAGTTACCGCTTTGACGGTGACTGCTCCTCCATCTTCTCTTATATCTTCTCAAATGCTGGAAGGTATGGGTTTGTGATAAATTTAAATTGGGGACATCATCTTTCGTGTACTAACCATGTACCATCGTGATCTCGCAGGAGTTCTTCTTGATCATTTGTATCAGGTGTTGAACCCGCACTTCTCTTTCCCATCGGAGATTGCTTCATCTAGTGGCGCTGGTAAGTACATCCTTCAGCTAATGTTCCTTCTTTTACCGGCAGTCAAATCATTTCTGATTCTTCTTTGTTTTGATTGTAGTACTACAGATTGAAGGAGGAGATGAGAGAACAGTTGCGCCACTGGTACTCCCGGCCTTGCCCCCCGTTGCAACCAGTATAGTAGACTCTATTTTTCGTGTATTTTCTTTATTTCTTGAGCCGTCATCTGATTGTGATTTGTTCTGCAGCGGTTACATCGACTCCAGCCCCGTTCGAGTCTCGCATCATAATGTCGGCCGGACCCTTTTCCCGACGTCTATCCTCGAAAGGCGCCGCGAATAGTCTGCGCATGGTGAGCGACTATATTGAAGAGCTCGACGTGGAGACTCCTACATCTGCCACAGATTTTTCCGCAGAGGTTAACCTAATGCTGACGACGCTTATAAACTTCCATAATGAAGGCGCCGTCGAGTCTTGGGTTAACCACTGCCGGAAGATTGAAGCCTGCTTGCATGAGCTCAAGCTTATGCGTCCTGCTCCTGAGATTCAGGTTTTGAACTCCCAGCGGGCTGCATGGGTTGAGCAGAGTGTGTCCTTCCTCCGCCATTTTGAACAAGAAGCGACCTTGAGGCGGAAGGAATGCAAGGAGGCTTCCGCTGAGTCTGTTCAATTGCGTACCCAGGTTGAAGCGAACGCCGCGCAACTGAGAGCCGTCTTTGACACCTTGCAGCAGTGTATTTCGGACGGGCTTATATTGAGACAGAAGCTCGACTCTATCGAGCGGATTATGTAGAGTCACGAAGCTGCTCAACGGGAAATCGATGAGAAGATTTCATCATGCTTGCAGCAAAGGACTCGAATCAAAGCGGAGCTGGCCGCAGCGGCTGATCAGGAAGAGGGGCTGATGGAAGTGCGCGAGCGGCTGATCGGACTATTGAAAGCGCTTCCCTCTCAATAATAATTTTTTTGTACCATGTGTAATTTTGAATAAAATGTATTCATTCTTTTATTCTTTCATATGATGTATTTTGTACCCAATTGAATTCATGAATAAAAGATACATTTCTTTCGCAATGTCTTGTGTCATCTCTCTGCTTTCTTCTTTCTTTTGTTATCAGCATGTCACTTTAGCAAGCATAGCCGGCCGATGATAGAGTAATTATCTTGTTTTGGCTTCTTCGAGAGGTAGTAATGGCTTAGGAAGCAGGTTCAGATCTGCTACCTAAGACTTTTCAACTTCATGAGCCGTGAGGGTCTCATAAAGACTTTCTTACTACGAGTCGAGAGGATCCCGTAGGTGTATTTTCTCCTTAGAAATCGTGAGGATTCCTAGGTGCGTTTTCCCTTATAAGTCGTAAGGATCTTATAAGAGAATTTTCCCTCCTACAAGTCGAGAGGACCCGTAAGCGGTTGTTTTCCTCCTTGTCGAGATTTGACTTTGGAGAGTGTGGCCCGTGAATAGTATGCAAGAGTCCATTGTGGATCGACTTGCAGGGCCTCAGTGCTTAGAAAACCGGTTCTTATCCCCATTGCCCAAGTCTTTTCCCTACGAGTCGAGATGAATCGAGAAGTTCTCGCAAAGACACTAATTTCTTCACGAGTTGAGACAAATCGAGCATTTCCTGCAAGAATATCCTAACGTCGCAGTTAACCTTTGCTCTTTACGACAGAGGTCCGTTAGGGTCTGTGGTACTAGGTTTTGTCCGTCGTACCGTCGCATTGGCTGATGTATTCCTCGATAGGCAATCTTGCTGTTCGAGTGGCCTTGCGACTGTCGTGTCTCTGATCCCTTCGGGGGCTGGACAAGACGTCTTCAAGCAATCCTCCTAGACAGTTTGACCGTCGGAAGAGCAAGCATTAGGAATTTTGCCAAACCGCTTTTTACTTGAGGTTAGGCCCATTTTGGAGAGCCCTGATGTGTCATAACCACTCCGCGCTGGTGTGGGATGATCTCTGATAGTCTTTCAGGTTTTATATAAGTTGCCGTCAAGACCCTGAAGGTAGGAATTTAGCCTTCACTTCGTTTGCTGGCATTGCGTCTGCTGTATCGAGACGAATGTCGCGGTTGTGTCTAGGTTGCTGGTGAACCGTCGAGGTTTGGAACTAGGGATTTTTCCATGGCTCCGTTGTTTGATTGTCGCATCTGAATTCTGCTGGAGGAAGAATGCCGTGGTGACATCTCGTCTGCTGTATTGAGGCGAATGTCGAGGTGGTGACCACTCCACGCTGGTGTGAGATGATTTCCGATGGTCTTTCAGGTTTTATATGAGTTGCTGTCAAGACCCTGAAGCTAGGAATTTGGCCTTCGCTTAGTTTGCTTTGGCGTGTCCGAATCCTGTTGGAGGAAGGACGCTGTAGTGACATCTCATCTACTGTATCGAGACGAACGTCGAGGTGGTGACCACTCCGCGCTGGTATAGGATGATCTCCGATAGTCTTTCAGGTTTTATATGAGTTACCGTCAAGACCCTGAAGCTAAGAATTTGGCCTTTGCTTCGTTTGCTGGCATTGCGTCTGCTGTATCGAGACGAATGTCGCGGTTGTCTCTAGGTTGCTGGTGAACCGTCGAGATTTGGAACTAGGGATTTTGCCATGGCTCCGTTGTTTGATTGTTGCGTCTGAATCCTGCTGGAGGAAGAATGCTGTGGTGATATCTCGTCTGCTGTGTCGAGACGAACGTCAAGGTGGTGACCACTCCGAGCCGGTATGGGATGATCTCCGATAGTCTTTCAAGTTTTATATGAATTGCCGTCAAGACCTTGAAGCTAGGAATTTGGCCTTTGCTTCATTTGCTTTGGCGTGTCCGAATCCTGCTGGAGGAAGGACGCTGTAGTGACATCTCGTCTGCTGTATCAAGATGAACGTCGAGGTGGTGACCACTCCGCGCTGGTATGGGATGATCTCCGATAGTCTTTCAGGTTTTATATGAGTTGCCGTCAAGACCCTGAAGCTAAGAATTTGGCCTTTGCTTCGTTTGCTGGCATTGCGTCTACTGTATCGAGACGAATGTCGCGGTTGTCTCTAAGTTGCTGGTGAACCGTCGAGGTTTGGAACTAGAGATTTTGCCATGGCTCCATTGTTTGATTGTTGCGTCTGAATCCTGCTGGAGGAAGAACGCTATGGTGATATCTCGTCTGCTGTGTCGAGACGAACGTCAAGGTGGTGACCACTCCGAGCCGGTATGGGATGATCTCCGATAGTCTTTCAGGTTTTATATGAGTTGCCGTCAAGACCTTGAAGCTAGGAATTTGGCCTTTGCCTCATTTGCTTTGGCGTGTCCGAATCCTGTTGGAGGAAGGACGCTGTAATGACGTCTCGTCTGCTGTATCGAGACGAACATCGAGGTGGAGCTGGGATTTTGCCGTCACTTCACTTTGTTTTGATCGTGAGGTCTTTTGTTGACGTTGCATCTTCCTGCAGAGACACTGATTTCTCTGCGGGTTGGCGCGAATCGAGATGCTCTCGTTAAGGACGCTGATTTCCCTGAATCGAGGTTTTTGGCCAAGGACGCTGATTTCCTCGGAGTTGAGACAAATCGAGGTATTCCCGTAAAGACACTGATTTCTCTGCGGGTCGACGCGAATCGAGATGCTCTCGTTAAGGACGCTGATTTCCTTGAATCGAGGAGGTTGCCAAGGACACTGATTTTCCTGGGGTTGGTTGACTTGTTTTTGAGACAGGGTCATGTGGATGACGTATTTCCGTGACGGGATCATGTGGATGACGTATTTCCGAGACGGGGTCATGTGGATGACGTATTTCCGAAACGGGGTCATGTGGATGACGTATTTCCGCGACGGGGTCATGGTGGATGACGTATTTCCTAAACGGGGTCACGTGGATGACGTTGCGTCTGTTGTAATGAGACGAATGCTGAGGTGGAGCTGGGATTTTGCCATCACTCTGCTTTGTTTCGACCGTGAGGTCTTTTATTGACGTTGCGTCTGCATCCTGATAGACTGCGAAGGAACGCCGTTGTCGACATTGCGTTTGCTGTAACGAGACGAATGCTGAGGTGGAGCTGGGATTTTGCCGTCACTCCGCTTTGTTTTGACCGTGAGGTCTTTTTGTTGACGTTGGATCTGCATCCTACTGGACTGCGAAGGAACGCCGTTGTCAACATTGCGTCTGCTGTAACGAGACGAATGCTCAGGTGGAGCTGGGATTTTGCCTTCACTCCGCTTTGTTTTGACCGTGAGGTCTTTTTGTTGACGTTGGATCTGCATCCTGCTAGACTGCGAAGGAACGCTGTTGTCGACATTGCGTCTGCTGTAACGAGACGAATGCTGAGGTGGAGCTGGGATTTTGCCGTCACTCCGCTTTGTTTTGACCGTGAGGTCTTTTTGTTGACGTTGGATCTGTATCCTGCTGGACTGCGAAGGAACGCCGTTGTCGACATTGCGTCTGCTGTAAAGAGACGAATGCTGAGATGGAGCTGGGATTTTGCCATCACTCCGCTTTGTTTTGACCGTGAGGTCTTTTTGTTGACGTTGGATCTGCATCCTGCTGGACTGTGAAGGAACGCCGTTGTCGACATTGCGTCTGCTGTAATGAGACGAATGCTGAGGTGGAGCTGGGATTTTGCCATCACTCCGCTTTATTTTGATCGTGAGGTCTTTTTGTTGACGTTGGATCTGCATCCTGCTGGACTGCGAAGGAACGTCGTTGTCGACATTGCGTCTGCTGTAAAGAGACGAATGCTGAGGTGGAGCTGGGATTTTGCCGTCACTCCGCTTTATTTTGACCGTGAGGTCATTTTGTAGACGTTGGATCTGCATCCTGCTGGACTGCAAAGGAACGCCGTTGTCGACATTGCGTCTGCTGTAACGAGACGAATGCTGAGGTGGAGCTGGGATTTTGCCGTCACTCCGCTTTATTTTGACTGTGAGGTCTTTTTGTTGACGTTGGATCTGCATCCTGCTGGACTGCGAAGGAACGCCGTTGTCGACATTGCGTCTGCTGTAAAGAGACGATTATTGAGGTGGAGCTGGGATTTTTCCATCACTCCGCTTTGTTTTGACCGTGAGGTCATTTTGTTGACGTTGGATCTGCATCCTGCTGGACTGTGAAGGAATGTCGTTGTTGACATTGCGTATGCTGTAACGAGACGAATGTCGAGGTGATCTCTAGGTCGTCTGTGAACCATCGAGATTTGGAACTAGGGACTAAGCCGTGGCTCCGTTTGGTGATGTTGCGTCTGAGTCCTGCTGGAATGAGGAGGAACGTTGTTAATGATCTCTAAGCTGTAGATGTGGCCGTCGAGACTTGGCTTCATTTTCTGATGGAGCCTAGGAAGGAAAGGCGTGATTCCTTCTTTGTTTGTGCCCCTGGATTGTATACAAGGATCGGTGTGATATCACCTGTAAGGCAAAAATTTCATTCTTTCAAACCATTTTTTTATTTCTTTCCGCGATGCTCTATCATTTCAGCTTTTATATCGCGAAGGTCGCGATTGCCCAATCATTTCGGCTATTTTTTGCGGTGCCCAATCATTTCGGCTTTTTATTTTATTTTTACTCGCTGCTTTTTATTGCGAGTTGCCCAATCATTTCGGCTATTTTGGATGCATACATTTTTGCTTGCTGATTTTGTTGCAAATTGCCCCATCATTTCGGCTATTTCGTATGCATATGTGGCTTGCTGGCTTTTCGCTGTAAGCTTGGAATTAGACACCGATTTCGGCATCAGCACCGCTACAACTGGAATATTGTCAGGAGCGAATCATCATTTGTCTCTATCGATGTCGAACAAAAGTGGCTTAGTGAACAGGGTTAGGATCCTGTCGACTAAGGCTTTTAACTTCATGAGCCGTAAGGGTCTCATAAAGGTATTTCTCCCTGCGAGTCGTGAGGATCTCCTAGGTGCGTTTTCTCCTTAGGAATCGTGAGGACTCCTAAGTGTATGTTTTCTTATAAGTCGTAAGGATCTTACAAGAGTGTTTTCTCCTTATAAGTCGAGAGGACTTAAAAGGGTTGTTCACCGTGTAGACATATCCCTAGTCACGGATAAGACTTTGTTAGGGAAATATTTATTCGCGCCCGCGGATTGTATACAAGGGTCAGCATTGAGCCACTTGTAGGGCAGAGTTGGAGGTTGTGGTGGCTATTTAAGAACAGGTTTAGATCCCTGTAGCTTAAGACTTTCAAATTTTATGAGCCGTAAGGGTCCCATAAGAGGGTTCTCCTTACGAGTCGTGAGGATCTCGCAAGTGTAATTTCTCCTTAGGAATCGTGAGGACCCCTAAGTGTGTTGCTCCCTTGTGAGTCGTAAGGATCTCACGCAGGTGGTTTCTTCTCACAAGGTCGAGAGGACCTTGCGAGTGTCTTTTAATGAGATTGTGCCCTTTTGGGTTTTCACAAAACTCGCCGATAGCCCTGCTGTTTTTAATCACGGAGCCCTTTCGGGTTTTCATCCGTGCCCATTTCGCTTATGGACATACCATTTTTTTTCTTTTTCTTTTTTTTACCACGTCAGCTTGAGGGTCTGCGGGTTGGTAGTAGTTTAACGACGTTTCGGTCATATCGTATGATTACGCAGCTAGATTTTGCCGCAAATCTCCGCATGTTTTGTGTCGGAGGTGGACTCCTTGAAGAGAGGGCTGAGGGCAATTTCTTTGTCAGAGTCACTTCTAAAGGTGACAACTTGCGATCCTTTGGTGCCGGCTATGTGACAGTTGCCAGCAGCTCTTTCGCGCTCATCCGTCGTGCTTTTCTATTCCTGACGAGCCTTGCGCTTCACTCGTTGAACGTGTCATCGATGGGCAACGTATCCCTGCCTCCAATTTTTAAAGGCTATGCACTCCTCGGTAGGGTGTGTAATCTTCTGATGGTATAGGCAGAAGTTAGGATGTACGTCCGCTTCATCAAGACGTATATTGCCAGGCGAATTTTCTTTGAAAGAAGGCAACTTCATTCCTATTGCTAGGGCCCTAGCGAATCGTTTCCTTACTTTAAGCTTGCTTTTGCTGGCGATAGGGATACTTTGCTCCAGTTGGGGTATCTCGACCTTTTCCTCCAGTCGTCGGCGTTTGGCCTTTTCGAATATAGCCAGTTCACCCTCTCAATTGGCTTTACTTTTCTGACGGGCTTCGTTCAGTAGCAAGTTGATCATCTCGTCAGACGGTTCCAAGGGTTTTGGTTTCGATCCTGCCCCCAGTTTCTCGGTGCAAGGAGCTTCCTCATTGTCTATTGACGAGTGAGAGATCACATTGCAACTTCCTACGTAATCTTCAGATTCACTCGACGAGTCTTCTCCATCATCTTCATTCTCAAGGACATGGCTGAGAAACTCTTAGAGTGTGACTGGAGTCCGTGCCTTCTGGTTATACTCTTCCAGCGCGTCAATCTGCGTTTGCAGGTCTGTGCGCTTGTCATCAGGCTTCACGGGCTCCTTCTTCTTTTTCGAAGATTTCGACGGTCGGGTGTGAATGCTTTGGCTATCACCACCAATTTTTGGAGTTGGGCGCGGTTTCAGCATTCCCTCGACGACCTCGGGTTCCAGTGGATTTTTCCACCTGATTGCCGGGCACGTTTGGAGATCTTTCAGCATTCTTTTAGTTTTAGCTGAAAGAGCGACTTCCCACGGAGTTTCTTCGATAAAAGAGCACGATGCCCCCGGCGTGTCCACTTTTTTAGGGGCATGAGGTTGCGGCGGGTTCACCTTTCAGTTTTCCGATAATGCGAACTTGCCTTGTTGGTATTGGTCTTCAACCCAGTTTTTGAAGACGTAGCAGTCTTCGATCAGATGGCCCAATACTCGGTGGTAGGGGCAGTAATGGGATCGTTGACGTCGTTTGGCTGCAACGGACGTTTTGGATCTGACAGATTAATGAGTCTGTTGCACACTGCCAGCTCGAACAGACTTCTTGTTTTATCTTGAGGAAATGAGTAAGGACGTCCTAGTCTCTCCTCGAGGGATGGGCGTGGACGCATATTGTTATGGCGAACAACCGGCTTTAAGTTGCTCGACTGTTGTTGAGTATTGGCGACGAAAGTTGCTTTCCCCTTTCCCTTCTCATTTCGAAAGTCCGGCTTTGGAGGAGACAGTCTATGACCCATCTGGTCCATTTGGGCCAGTTTGTCGATCAAGTCCTGGAAAGTAATCGGCTTGAAAAACATCATGAATTGGGAGATAGTTGCATGAGAGTCCAAAGTGCCCATGAACATACCTACCGCCGGTGCTTCTTCGATGTGTTGTTCGCACTTCGACCATAGATTCCGCCATCGTATGGCATATTGGACCCACGTCTCGCCTGGCTTTACCCTGGCATTGATCAATGCCGTTATTGGGGTGTGTTCACTAGCACTCGCAAATCGCTGGGTGAATAACAGCTTCATTTCCGTAAAAGTCTTGACGGGGTCATTTGGAAGTTCAGAGTACCATTCGAAGGTCGTTTCTGACAAGCTGCCGACGAATTGACGGAGCAAAAGTTTATCATCACCCCCGGTGTTGCCGCAAAGGGTTCTGAACTGGGCGACGTGCTGGTGAGGATTGCCTGTCCCCTTGTACACATGGAATTTAGGGATTGTGTATCCCGGCGGATATTTTATTTGGTCATACCATCTTGGATACGGTAGCCCAATTTTGACGACTTGGCCGGCCGCTTCATTCGCCCGATGAGCTCGTATTTGCTGAGCTATATAGTCGTCAAATGCGGCCTTGGAAATGGTTTCCTCCTTCGCTGCTGAGTGAGCCGGAAGAGGATTAGATGTCTCCCCTCTATCGTCTTCAACAATGATCGGAAGGTCTTCAGCTGGAGGATCCGGCTGTAATATCATTCCTACCATGTCTTGGAAGAGAAGTGCCATTTGTTTTATGTTGGCAGCTTGTTCTGCTGCTTCTCTGTCCTTCTTTTTGAGGACCCTACGTAGGAAGTCAGCATCAGTTTCTTGTTCGTGACGCTGTTCTGATGATGCCTCCGGACTTTCTTTTGGCCCAGTGAGAGCGGCCATTGCAGTCAGCATCTCCTGAAGCTTCTGCTGCTGTTGTTCCTGAGCTCTTGTGATGGATCGGGTGAGCGGTCAGTGGCCCGTAGAAGCGCGGCTATTCTCTTTCCCGGATGCCATATAAATAGTGTGCACCATTATGCTCCCAGACTTGGGGCGTTTGGTCTCAGTGTCTTTGCGTTCTGCCGTATTCATAGGGGCTTTCTCTGGCCTCCTTTTGTTTTAAGCGGTTGATGTTGAGGGGGCCGTTGCAGCGGGCATCCAGGCAGTTGTCGTCCTTTGTGGCTTGCTAGGACGGTTCTCTTCTTACTGAACCTTCAGCTTCTTCTGTCGGTGAAGATAGTCTTGATCGACCACTGACTCCTGGACCCGTCGCCAGACTTTGTAAACTTTAGAGGACAGCCGCTGAGGGGGCTGTTCCGGCTTTGCCTCTGTAACATTCTCCAGGGGTGGAGGAGATCTTTTCAATACGGCGGTAGGAGAGTTCCTACGCACCTTGTTCAGCAATTCAAAACTGTTCCCGGTTGGAACAGCAGCATTGACTTCTACCGTTGGGGCTGGTGGAGTAAGCCTAGAGGGGGAGTTGCCCCCAGCCTTCCTTACTCGGCGCCAGTGGCGACGTCGAGCGTGTCGAGCCGATGGAGTTGGTTCGGTGATGGGGATGGCTTTGTCTTGTCCCCTGTTCAGGTGAGGGGCTGTTGCTGGCGTCAGCCTCTTGAAGACTGATGTCCGTTGAGAAGCGGTATCCAACCGGTCAAAAACAGACTTCTGAGCAGGGACGTGGACCGTAGCGGGAGCCGGAACAGTCAGTCTTGTAAAGACCGACCCTTTGGCGGGAGAAACCGCCTTGAGGACTTCAGGAGCAGGGATGTCTATTCTTTTCGGAACAACCTTCTCTGGGATTGCAGGCTTCATCACGGGCCTAAATGAACTTTGGCCTAGTCTGGCGAAGACCGAGGAGCTGGAGCTGGACGACCCGTTGAGAGAGGCCGCGGTAGTAGCAAGCCGATCAAAGACCGACATTTTGGGAGCTTCTTGTGTTGGTATAGGAGCGCTGAAGCTCATCGGTGGGAGCATGGTCCCAAAGAACAATCCGGTGGTGGCCTGAGTCACCTGGTCCACCGGTATCATGAATAAGGAGGCCGCTTGAGGCCCGTAAGCTATGTCTCCAGACGAGGCGGAGCGCGAGTTGCAGTTGCAGTTGGAACACTTCACGCAAGTAGATGCCATTACTGTTTCGCTTTCTGCGCCAAGCAAGAAACCAAATCTTAGTACCTCGAACCCAAGGGCAACCATATCAAACCGTGATTCTTTCGCGGACACGACACACGAAGTGTGGAGTGGAAAGAGGAAAAGGTCCCACCGGGCATGCTAGAATCTGGCCCCCGCCGAACACGGAGACGCGACTGCGCAGGTCCGTCTTGCCTGAAATTCGAGGCAGATGCTAATTGGTGCTATCCGTCCACCTCTCCGAAGATGCCAAATTAATTTATGGCACCATGTATCGAAGGTTTAAACGGATGCTGCCGATGTAGCAGATTTCATCAGATTCCCCCTCGTTTGAGGGGTTTTTTATTGTGGGGACGCTCTTCCCTGCAGGCGCAATCCCCTGCAGTTAATTATGCTACCGCATCGCGGTAACAACTTTCTCCTTCTCCAGATGGTCACTTCATGTCGTGGGTGTTTGTTTTGTTTGTGGTTGCCCGTGGATTGTATACGGAGACTAATTTATGTTGTCGCCCGTAGGACGTGGATTAGTCCAAATCCGTATCTTCTTAGATTTGGGTTTTGATTTGGGTTTAAGGATACGTTAGCATCATTTGAGACTAAGATCAACTTAAACGTTTGTTAAGGATACGTTAGTCTAATTTTTAGATTAACGGGATCGTTTAGATCCAACAAAAGAGCAATTGGACTCTATTGTTTAGTTTAGGGACATTGCGGTCAGTTAGTTTAGGGATATTACGGTCCATTACCAGTTTAAGGACGTGGTGGTCCAATGTTAGTTTAAGGACGTCTCGGTCCATCGGTAGTTTAAGGACATTTCGGTCCAGGTTAAGGACATCGTAGTCCGTGGGTTTAAAGGGACCCCACAGTCCAGGTTAAGGACATCATAGTCCATGGGCTTAAAGACCCTACAGCCCGGTTTAAAGACATCGTAGTCTATAAAGTTTAAGGACATCGTAGTCCATGAGTTTAAGGACCCCACAGTCCGGTTTAAAGACATCGTAGTCTATAAAGTTTTCTATGAGTTTAAGGACCCCACAATCCGGTTTAAAAATATCGCAGTCTATAAAGTTTAAGGACATCGTAGTCCATGAGTTTAAGGACCCCATAGTCCGGTTTAAAGACATCGTAGTCTATAAAGTTTAAGGACATCGCAGTCCATGAGTTTAAGGACCCCACAGTCCGGTTTAGAGACATCATAGTCTATAAGGTTTAAGGACATCGTAGTCCATAAGTTTAAGGACCCCACAATCCATGAGATTTGGGGTTGTCGGGACCCGTCACCTCTCTGAAGACGTTGAAGGATTACAACGACAGATATCAGAGGAGTAAAGAGATGTACCTTTGAATCGGTGTGAATTGATTGGAAGATCTGTAGCCCAATTTGGGACTAAGATATGTTGAATATTTGTGAGCAGATGGACTCAGTTCAATATAAGTTGAGGACTTATGTCCAGAATTGGGCTAAGTCCAATTAAAATGTTTAACATTTTTAATTCTGGCTATTGAGCCTTTACTTGGGCTTGGCCCTTTTAGTAATTGTTCCCCTCCGAACGGCGGCCGGGACGCAGGACGTCTCGCCTGAGGTTCGGGGCAGATGCTAATAGGTGCTATCCGTCCACCTCTCCGAAGATGCCAAGTTGATTTATGGCACCGTGTACGGAGGTTTAGGCGGATGCGGCCGATGTAGCAGACTTCGTCAGATTCCTCCTCGCTTGAGGGGTTTTTGATTGTGGGGACGCTCTTCCCTGCAGGCGCAAGCCCCTGCAGTTAATTACGCTACCGCATCGCGGTAACAACTTTCTCCTTCTCCAGCTGGTCACTTCGTGTCGTGGGTGTTTGTTTTGTTTGTGGTTGCCCGTGGATTGTATACGGAGACTGATTTGTGTTGTCGCCCGTAGGACGTGGATTAGTCCAAATCCGTATTTTCTTAGATTTGGGTTTGGGGTTTTGGTTTAAGGATACGTTAGCCATATTTAAGGCTAAGATCAACTCAAACGTTTGTTAAGGATACGTTAGTCCAATTTGAGACTAAGATCAACTTAACGGGATCGTTTAGATCCGACAAAAGAGCGTTTGGAGGCTCGATTGTTCCAGTTTAGGGACATGGTGGTCCATTGAATGTATGGCCGTCGGGACCCATCACCTCTCTGACGACGTTGAAGGATTACAACGACAAATGTCAGAGGAGTTCAGAGATGTACCCTTGAGCCAAAGTTGATTGGGGGATCTAGAGTCCAATTTGGGACTAAAGTCTGTTTGAAGGTTTAATGACACGTTAGCCATATTTGAGGCTAAGATCAACTTAAACGGTTGTTAAGGATACGTTAGTCCAGTTTGGGACTAAGATCGACTTAACGGGATCGTTTAAATCCGACAAAAGAGCATTTGGGCTCTATTGTTCCAGTTTAGGGACATGGTGGTCCAATACCAGTTTAGGGACGTGGTGGTCCAATACCAGTTTAGGGACGTGGTGGTCCATTGCCAGTTTAGGGACGTGGTGGTCCATTGGTAGTTTAAGGACGCATAAGTCCATAGGTTTAAGGACCCCACAGTTCGTATCTTGGTTTAGGGACGCATAAGTCCATGAGTTTAAAGACCCCACAGTCCGTGTTGATGTGTGGTTGTCGGGACCCATCACCTCTCTGAAGACGTTGAAGGATTACAACGACAAATATCAGAGGAGTTCCGAGATGTACCCTTGAACCAATGAGTTGGTTGAAAGAGCAGATGTGCTCAGTTCAAGATAATTTGAGGACTTATGGCCAGTTTGGGCTAAGTCCAATTATGTTTGAAATATTGGCCCTCTGTTGGTCCATTGAAGGAGAGGCTTTGCCTCTAGAAACTTAGCCAATTGGGCTAAAGCTAGTGTTAAACACTAAAAACCAACAGTGTTGAACACTGGGAATAAGATTAGCAAGTTAGTGTTAAACACTAAAAGATAATCAGTGTTAAACACTAGCAACAGGGCTTTCAAATTAGTGTTAAACACTAAAGCAAATCAGTGTTAAACACTGGTAATCAGAGATTTCAAATTAGTGTTAAACACTAAGCAAATCAGTGTTAAACACTTAGGACAAAGTCTTCAGATTAGTGTTAAACACTAAGGAGAGAGGGGTCATGTGTGGACACGTGAGAGCGCCCTGATTCCCTTTATTTTATTCTGCAGATCAGTGTTTAACTCTTTTAATTCTGGCGGCCATCACGTGTGAGCACGTGATGAAGGCCCTCGCTCTTGTCTGTTAGAATGCTCATTAGGGGTCACGTGGTGAAACGTGAGGGCGCCCTAAATGTGGAGCCAGATCTCCTTTTCTTCGTTCTGTAAATAAGCGTTAGACACTTTTTATGTTTTCTTTGGAGCATCACGTGCCGCCACGTGAGGAGGATTAGAGCGATGATTGTTAAAGCATCAGTCAAGGGGTCACGTGGGAGCACGTGAGAGCGCCCAAGGCCTTTATTTCTTTTGCTTTTTCTTTCTGTGTTTCGGGGGTCACGTGGAGCACGTGATGCACTGCCTCAAAGGGCTTTCTGTAGATCTTTTGGGGGGGTCACGTGGTGACACGTGACCCTGCTTTTCTGTAGTTGCTTAGAAGATCTGTTAATCCCTCCCAGGAATCAAATTCCTCGTAGGGTTGAACCCTAACAATAATTTCAGAGGAATTAAATTCCTAGTTCCTTTTGAAGAGTTGAACTCTGAATTTTCTGTAGGAATTAAATTCCTCATATATGTGAAGAACTGAATAGGGTTAAACCCTAATAAAAGGTTTAAGGAATTAAACCCCCACTCTCTGTTAGAGAATTATTCTGGGGAATAAGATTAAGGGAATTAAATTCTTGTTGTTTTAACAGAACTAAGTTCTTAACTAGGGTTAAACCCTGATTCTTTTCATTCTGAAGGAATTAAATTCCCATAACACAGGGTCAAACCCTAATTTTATTTTGAAGGAATTAAATTCCTATAGTTCTGTGAGAATTAAATTCTCGCGCTTCCATTCCCTCTCTATGCTTTGGATCTGCATGGCAGGATCTCAACCCATTGAGAATTAAATTCTCAACTCAAGGGGAGATGTGCACTTTACAGACCCTCCATCAAAGAGAGAAGAAATATGTCCTTCTGTTTTATATCAGAGTCAAACTCTGTTGAGAATTAAATTCTCTTTTCTTTTAATGAAACCTTCCCTTTCTTACCTAGGGTTTTCTTTTGCAGAAGATCCAAATTCCTCTAAAGTATCAAGGCTCTCTCTCTTTTCTTCCCTCTGCATATATCTTTTTCTTGTGTGTCTCTTGGCTCCTATTTATAGGAGAAGCAGCCGAGTCAATTAGTTTTGGTGGATCTTTCATTAGGAGATTTGATTTGTATCCATCATTCATTTTGGACCTTTGGATTATTAGGTGAATTTTACTCACCATTGGATTTTAAATCCAGAGATTCTCCTCTGTTATTTCGGTTAGATTTTACGAGGAAATCTTTCCAAATTCCAGATTTTCCCATAGATAGATGATATTTAATCACCTTTAATTCAATCGGTTGCTTTTGGAAAGATTTGAGAGGTCTTTTCTCAGAATTTAATTCTGTTAACAAATGGGCTTTGAAGTCGGTCACGTGTGGTCACGTGACCCTTGGTCACGTGTGGGCACGTGACCCCCTTGGAACGAGCCTTCTTCTTTCTTTTTGCGCTCTGTCTTCTGGTTGCTGCTTAACCGTCACGTGCCATCACGTGACCCGTGGTCACGTGTGAGCACGTAACCCTCGTCTAGACTCTTTTTCTTGATTTAACCGGAGAACAAGTCTGCTGCTTTTGAGTATCACGTGCCAACACGTGACCCTGGTCACGTGGGAGCACGTGACCTCTTCTGAAGCCTTTTCCTTGATTTGATCAGGGAACCGGTTTACTTTTGAAGCCTCTTTCAAATGCCACGTGCCAACACGTGACCCTGGTCACGTGGGAGCACGTGACCCTTTCTGAAGCCCTTTTCCTTGATGCAGTCGGGAAGCTGAATTCGCCTTGCCGATGCATTTAGATGTCACGTGCCAACACGTGACTGCTGGTCACGTGTAAGCACGTGACCCTTTTCTGAAGCCTCTTCCGTGGGCTTTCATGATTTTAAATCAAGAAACAAATGCCCCTACAGCGTTGTTCTCACGTGTCCATACGTGAGTGCAACGCTGTCACCTTTTGCGACCGTTGGATTCCTTTAGGGATTTGGGAAGATAAAACGTTTCCATCACCCCCCATAAATACTGGGGTCATTTCAGAGACGCCTCCACTTTGTTCATCTTCTTCCTTGCAAACTTCTTCTGAGAATTTAATTCTCTTCTTCCAGAGCTTAGTTCTCTGCCTTGAAACATTTTCAGAGTTTAACTCTGTTTAAAAGGACTCTTCCTCCTCAGGTAATGTTCTTGGACAAACAGCGAACTTCCACATTCCTTTGGATTTTAAATCCAAAACAAGGGTTTTTACTCTTTTTTAACAAGGACCCCATTTTTCTTCAAGTTTTTCCATAAGAACAGGAAACCACCTAACCTTCGGATTGTAAGTCTCTTAGGGTTTAGATGATCTTTGGGGAGATGATGATGGCGTTTCAACTCCATGGAACTTAATTTCATCCAAAAATGTTTCTGGGAATTTAATTCCCTTCTCTTAATAAGGAATTTAATTCCAATAAAGAACTCAGTTTCTTCACACGGAGGCTTCTTGGGGTCTCTTGACCCGAGGTTGTCCTTCTGCAATTAATGCAATAGGAGTTTTGTAATGATGTCTTCTGTGGGAATTTAATTCCTTTGATCTTGTTGGATCCATTGCAGAGCCCGAGGCAGATCCTATTGGGGGGGAATGTGTAGGGTTACCATTCTTTATTAAATGAGGATATTCCTTTTGTTTTATTGTAACTATTTAGTCTTATTATTAATGAGCCGTCATCCGGATTCTGTGGGGCCCATGTGTTTTGTAGCCAATAGTCCCAGAAAACTCTGTTGTTACTTTCTTTAACTAGTCTTCATGTTCATGCATGGATATATATCGCTGACTTTGCTTTTAACGGTCTCCTTTTATTGGATTTCAGGTGCGATGGCTTCTGTTCCCTGCTTTCCCTTTTCTCGCTCGGAGGCTGCTTTTCCTCAGTCGCCATCTGATGAGGAAGCGATGGCGATGATCCGGGCCCATGACCCGAACTGTACCAACCTTCTTCAATGGGGATCTTTGTATATCAGATTATTCAGGGTCGCCGGAGTTTTCTTTGCGTGGTACCGACGGAGCCCACTTTCCCATTCTTACCGATGGATCCTCCGAGGACGGTTTTTGCTGTGGAAATGCCCAACTGGACTCCAACGGGGAGGCTCGAGCCTTCGACGACCGGTATTCCGAACCATCCGATCCCGGCCATAGACATCTTGGGGCGGCGTATCTGCCAGGGTGAGGCCCACCCGTGGGGACAGATCTAAAAGATAGGGCTCACTCCCCGACACCCTACGGGCTATCTTCTCTGGGCTCGCTACATCCTTGCCACCCATCGTGCGCGGCTGCAGAAGGTCGGGCTTTATCAGGTAATATACGCGTCACTCTTCCATTATAAGTCCCCGCATGTCTGGTGGGTTAAGGCGTTTTTGAACCAATGGAATCTTCCCACCAACACTTTCATTCTAGGAGATCGCGAGGTCTCGATCTCTCTTGCAGAATTTTATGAAATCTCGGGATTGCCAATCAGGGGTGCACTGTATGAGGAGTTGTTGCCTCCTAACGAGTATGTCTTTGAGCCCAAGTCTACACCGGCTGACGGCTTGTCTGTTGAAAACGCCATTCGCCACAGGCGTCCCAGTTTGATCAAGGCGCTAGGTATCTTCGACCGATTGTTCACCGAATCCGAAGAGCAGGGTGTTACTTTCAAGAGCTTCATTGCTCGTTTCCTTCGTGAGGAGGTCATGTCGAAGACAGCTCCGAAGTTCGCCAACATTAGAGACCCCTTTGGGTTTGGTCCGAAGAAGCTGCCGACCACCGAATCGGATCTACCTCAATACTATATCCTCATCATATCGCCGGTGTCTTTTGAGTCCATTGCAGCACCCGGTATTGACGAGGAGACGTTCTTCGTGGGGTTTGTCAGTGTCTGGCTTAGTTGGTTTGTCATCCCCATGCATCGTCGTTTTATGAGGGCTTCGGTTATCTACCCGGCTCATTGTATAGCTGAGGGGACGCGGTTGGCCGTCGGTATCCCGGCGTTGGCGCATCTTTATCACGGGTTGGGCACCGCAGCTAATACCTCTACTCCCGGCGTGGATGTAGTAAACTTTTCGCTTCATTATTTCACGTCCTGGGTCGAAATGCATGTGCTGGGGGCTTTTGCCATGCATCAGAGGCCCTCATTTTACGATGCATATCCCTTCCCACGACTTATGCGATTAGTGGATGCTTCTGCCGCCGACCCGACTCAGTTCGGGGCTATTCGGGTGCTGATTTCTCCTTACGCTGCCACTGGCGGGATGGTCTTTAATGATCGGGTCTTGTCTACTCCCTCAGGTCCAGTTCAACAACTCTGGGACCAGTCGAAAGACAACGCACCTTCTTTGAAGCCTCGGGAGGCCGCGCACTTGTATACAATTAGACCGGGCTACTTGGTGTTTCGCCAGGACAGTGCTGCTTTTTTCATGCGGTACAATCCGCATCGATTCGCCCGACAACTTGGATACGACCAGGGTGTTCCTTTCGAGGCTTTTATAGTCGTCCCAATCCCTTCGCTCGATGCCGTTCGCGATGCCGCTCATCATTTCATGAGGCTAAACACCGGCTCCCACTTCATTGTACCTGAAGCTGAATACCTGCCCCGGTGCATGGGCGCGTTTACGGGTTGGTATCTTCATCGGGTCAGCCCAATCATTCTTGAGGAAAGGAGGGTGCTTCTTGGCCACGATGCCCCTCCTCTGGTTCCAGGAGCTAAGCTGCGACCAAGGGCTCCGGTCCGCTTCCCTTTAAGGGATACCGGCACTGCGCTCGTCCCAGGAGAATCGGAGGTAAACCTTACTCCAACGGCTGGTATGCCCCTGGGTTCCCGCTCGCGAGGTGGAAGGGCCCCAGTAGTAGCACCACCGCCTGTGGCAGCACCGCCCCCCGTGGCATTGACAAAGACAGTGTCATCCTCGGTCGTGGCACCGGGCGAGGGTAATAGAGATGAGGGCATCATAGGCGATGTAGGTCAGCGCCGCCCTAAGGCTTCGCGGGGGAGGAAACGGTCATCCTCGGCGACCGGCTCTGGGCCTAAACGGCGGAGGAAAGCGGCCAACAACCTGCTCGATTCTTTGGCGGAGTCTGAGCCTATTCTTGAAGACGAACCGTTGGCCCTGCAAGAGTCAGACGCTGGACTTCTCTTCCCGAGTTCGGCTGATGAGGAGGCCGCACAGTTGGCTGAGGCCATACGGCGTTCCAAAGACGTGTCTCATAATGCCAGGGTTCAGAAGAAGTCCTATCCCGCTGTAATCTTTTACGAAGACCCTTCGTGGATTCGGCGGCGATTTATCGGTCCTTTGGAGGAATGGGGGGAGAGGGCTTTGAAGCAGGCCGCTTTAGAAGATGCAGCTGACGCACTTTCTTTATGGACCGGTGGTCATGAGTCTACCCTTGAACCCCGGCGAGCCCACCTCCTTGAGAAGGAGCAGCGGCTTGAAGAAGCCATATTGAGGGCTTCTTTGCGTATAGGTACGTTGTGCTCCTTTTGTAGTCTTTCCGATTATTTATGCCCGTGCATATGTATCATTATTTTTATTCGAATCGTGCAGAATCTTCGACGCTGGGGGAGCTCTCTACGGGCCTATTAAAGCTAAAGCCCGCCGGAATTCTCAATGAGGCCTTGCTTGATGTAGATGGGGCTGATGAGGCTGCTCCTCTCATGGTAGAGCCTCCAGTGGCGGTTCTTGATTAGGGAGCGCTTGCTCCTTTGGGGGAAGCTCCTTTGGGGGTCGCCGTCCCAATGACCCTTACTGAGGGCGGTTCAGAGGCTGGAAGAGAGGTAGTCGGGACTACTCTTCCTTTGTTGAATCCTGATGTTACGGCGGAGACCGTTGAAGCTACTATCACCCCAGCTCAGAATGGGAGGAGCGTTGAAGGTAACCCTCTGTGTTTTAATTTAGCAACTCTTTCATAGTCTAAACTCTTTTATCTTTCCCAGAATTGCGCGGTTTGGCGGCCACTATCGCTGATCTGTCGCCTCGACAGTCATTTCAGCGTTTATTGGAGATGGCGGCTCCGCAGGCGATCTCCCCTCAGCGTATTGTCCTCTCCTCCGGGCAAGGTTAGTGTCATTCGCCATTTTTTCTTTTACTATAGCATTGTTACTATCTTGCGAAATGACGTTGATGTCTCTTATAGTTTTGGAAGCTGACGATGAGGTCAAGGTCGTTGAAGGGCCAGGGGAACCTTCGGCTCCTACTTGCATGACTGTCGGTGAGTGACATTTTATTATAATCCCGTTCGTTCTGTGTTTAAGAATTTTACTAATCATTTGTCAAATTTGAACAGCCCTGCCAGTCTCCATGGCGTTGGAATCGCGCATCGTGATGCCGCCCGGCCCTTATGCTTTGCGGGCTTCAGAACACTTGGCCCAATTGAGCCTTGTCTATCTTTCATCGAGGAGCTCCGTGCTGGTAGCGCGACCACGGCCGAAGCGTTTGCCGCTGAAGCTAACGGCTCTCTTCCTTTTCTCGCCACCTATCATAGCGAAGAGGTGGTGCGGGTCTGGGTGGAGTTCTGTAGGAAGGTGGAGGCTTATTCGCACGCTCTTGAATGTTCTCGCCTTTCCTCGGAAGCCATGGTTGCAAAAGCGGAGTTGCGGGGTCTGATAGCACGATGTGCGGCTAACATGACGTCATGCGAGAAGAGGCTTGGCCGCAAGTTCTCGGAGAGGGAATTGGCTTCTAAGGCGCTGAGCGAGCTTCAGGCCAGCCTTACAGCCAAGGCCAACAAAGCATATGAACTCTGGCGAGTGCTCCAGGAGTCCATAAAAGAGGTGGTGGCTCTCGATAAAGCTGCCGCGTTCACTCGTGAGAGGGTCGAGGCTCATAAAGCCACCGAGAAAGAGCTCGAAGCTCGGCTTGCTTCGTATCAAGCTTAACAAGCTCAGGCGGAGGCTCGTCTTCTGGAGATCTTGCGTCATGAAGCCGTGGCTCAGCAACAGAACGATGAGCTGGTAAAATTACTGCACCGCCCGCCGGCTTGAGGACTTGTATCTTTTCTCCTTTTTTTTGTACATACTCATGAATGAGAGTATCTTTCTTTTTTGTTTCTTTCATGAATTGTACTTTGTATCCATTTTGGTTTATGAATAAAAGATACATTTTTCTTCTCAATGGTGTGTCCCCTTTCATTGAATGCGTTTGCGGACAATTTATCTTGATCTCCTTGCAGGGCAGTGATAACTTAGGATTCAGGGTTAAGATCTGCTTCCTAAGACTTTTGCACTTTATGAGCCACGAGGGTCTCATAAAGAGTTTTTTCTCCCCATGGGTCGAAAGGATCCCATAGGTGTAAGTTCTTCTTGAGAATCGTGAGGATTCTTAAGCGGGTTGTCCCTTGAGAGTCGTAAAGACTTCACAAGAGAGTTTTTCTTCCTTACAGGTCGTGGGGACCTACAAGTGCTGGATGTGGTCGCCCTCGTCCGTGTTTCATGGAGTCAGGGGTTTCCCAAGGCATCGTAGTTTAAAGACATCGCGGTCAAGGTTAAGGACCTCATAGTCCGTGGATTTAGGGACTCCACAGTCCGATGTTTGGTTGCAGGGACCCGTCACCTCTTTGAAGACGTTGAGGAATTACAACGCCACGTATCAAAGGAGTGAAGAGATGTACCCTTAAACCAAGACAGAATCCGTAGGGAATCGGGGTGGTTGATCGTTAGTTTTAATACATCACGGTCGAGGTTAAGGACATCATAGTCCGTGGATTTTAAGGACTCCACAGTCCGGTGTTTGCTCTGGATGCTTCATACAGGTTCACTGCCGTGCTTGGCGAGGACCAGGCTCTGCTCTGGGCATTTTCCGCGGGTCAAAGAGTGACGTTATCTGCGTTCCACGTAACCAGGAATTTTGCACTAGATGCTTCACACGGGTTCACTGCCGTGTTCGGCGAGGACTAGGCTCCGCTCTGGATACTTCACACGGGTTCACTGCCGTGCTCTGCGAGGACCAGGATCCGCTCTGGACGTTTTCCACGGGGTCAAAGAGTGACGTTATCCGCGTTCCACGTAACCAGGAATTTTGCACTAGATGCTTCACACGGGTTCACTGCCGTGCTCGGCGAGGACTAGGCTCCGCTCTGGATACTTCACACGGGTTCACTGCCGTGCTCTGCGAGGACCAGGATCCGCTCTGGACGTTTTCCACGGGGTCAAAGAGTGACGTTATCCGCGTTCCACGTAACCAGGAATTTTGCACTAGATGCTTCACACGGGTTCACTGCCGCGTTAGGCGAGGACTAGGCTCCGCTCTGGATGCTTCGCACGGGTTCACTGCCGTGCTCTGCGAGGACCAGGATCCGCTCTGGACGTTTTCCACGGGGTCAAAGAGTGACGTTATCCGCATTCCACGTAACCAGGAATTTTGCACTAGATGCTTCACACGGGTTCACTGCCGCGTTAGGCGAGGACTAGGCTTCGCTCTGGATGCTTCACACGGGTTCACTGCCGTGCTCTGCGAGGACCAGGATCCGCTCTGGACGTTTTCCACGGGGTCAAAGAGTGACGTTATCCGCGTTTCACATGACCAGGAATTTTGCACTAGATGCTTCACACGGGTTCACTGCCGCGTTAGGCGAGGACTAGGCTCCGCTCTGGATGCTTCGCACGGGTTCACTTCCATGCTCTGCGAGGACCAGGATCCGCTCTGGACGTTTTCCACGGGGTCAAAGAGTGACGTTATCCGCGTTCCACGTAACCAGGAATTTTGTACTAGATGCTTCACACGGGTTCACTGCCGTGCTCGGCGAGGACTAGGCTCCGCTCTGGATGCTTCACACGGGTTCACTGCCGTGCTCTGCGAGGACCAGGATCCGCTCTGGACGTTTTCCACAGGGTCAAAGAGTGACGTTATCCGCGTTCCACGTAACCAGGAATTTTGCACTAGATGCTTCACACGGGTTCACTGCCGTGCTCGGCGGGGACTAGGCACCGCTCTGGATGCTTCACACGGGTTCACTGCCGTGCTCTGCGAGGACCAGGATCCGCTCTGGACGTTTTCCACGGGGTCAAAGAGTGACGTTATCCGCGTTCCACGTAACCAGGAATTTTGCACTAGATACTTCACACGGGTTCACTACCGCGTTAGGCGAGGACTAGGCTCCGCTCTGGATGCTTCACACGGGTTCATTGCCGTGCTCTGCGAGGACCAGGATCCGCTCTGGACGTTTTCCACAGGGTCAAAGAGTGACGTTATCCGCGTTCCACGTAACCAGGAATTTTGTTGATTGTATTCGCATTTCACGGGATGGAGGTTTGACTGTTGGCGATATGTATACCACCGAGCCATGGAACTGGGAGTTGCCGTTGTTTCGCTTAGCTTAGCGTTGTGTCCGTTATTATGAGACGAGTGTTGAAACGATCTCCACGTCTCCTTTGGCCCGTCGAGATTTAGCTTCTTTCTTTGGTGAAACCTGGGGGAGAAGTATGATCCCCTTTTTGTTTACGCCCTTGGATTGCGTACAGGGTGTGATGGAACATCACCTGTAGGGCATGAAACCCTTTTTTTTTATTTTATTTCTCTTTCCGCGATGCTCTATCATTTCAGCTTTTATATCGCGAAGGTCGCGATTGCCCCATCATTTCGGCTATTTTTCGCGGTGCCCAATCATTTCGGCTATTTATTTATTTTCTACTCGCTGCTTTTTATTGCGAGTTGCCCCATCATTTCGGCTATTTTTCATTCATGCATTTTTACTTGCTGCTTTTTATTGCAAGTTGCCCCATCATTTCGGCTATTTCGTATGCATGTGTGGCTTGCTAGCTTTTTCGCCGCAAGCTTGGATTTTAGACACCGATTTCGGCATCAGCACCGCTGCAACTGGGATGTTGCCAGGAGCGAATCATCATTTGCCTTTGTCGATGTCGAACAAAGGTGGCTTAGTAAACAGGGTTAAGGGTCATGTCGACCAAGGCTTTTGACTTCATGAGCCGTAAGGGTCTCACAAAGGTATTTCTCCCTACAAGTCGTGAGGATCTTGCAGGTGTATTTTCTCCTTAGGGATCGTGAGGATTCCTAAGTGGATGTTCCTCTGTAAGTCGTAAGGATCCTAGAAGAGGGTTTTCTCCTTATAAGTCGAGAGGAATTATAAGGGTTGCTCACCATATGGACATGTCCCTAGTCACGGGTGTCACTTTGCTGGGGAAATGTTTATTCGCGCCCGTGGATTGTATACAAGGGTCAGTATTGAGCCGCTTGTAGGGCATTTGCGAAGGTTGTGGGGGATTTGCTTAAGAACAGGTTTAGGTTTCTGTAACTTAAGACTTTCAAATCTCATGAGCCGTGAGGGTCCCATAAGAGAATTCTCCTTACGAGTCGTGAGGATCTCGCAAGTGTATTTTCTCCTTAGGAATCGTGGGGATCCCTAAGTGTGTTGCTCCTTTGTGAGTCGTAAGGATCTCACGCGGGTGTTTTCTCCTTACAAGGTCGAGAGGACCCTATAAGTGTCTCTTAACGAGGTTGCGCCCTTTCGGGTTTTCACAAACGCTCGCCGGTAGCCCTGCTGTTTTTACTCACGGAGCCCTTTCGGGTTTTCGTCCGTGCCCATTTTGCTTATGGACATACCGTTTTTTTATATTCTTTTTCTCCTTTTTTTTTACAAGGTCGCGCCCTTTCGGGTTTTCACGAACACTCGCCGGTAGCCCTGCTGTTTTTACTCACGGAGGCCTTTCGGGTTTTCATCCGTGCCCATTTTGCTTATGGACATACCGTTTTTTTTTGTTTTTTTTTTCTTTTTCTCCCTTTTTTTTTGTCAGCCTAAGGATGCTGCGGTAGTAGTTTAGGGACGTTTCGGTCCATCGTTAGTTTAAGGACATTTCGGTCCGTTATTAGTTTAAGGACATTTCGGTCCGTTATGGAGAAGGCCGGCTACCGCTTATAAAGCTCGAGCTTAGGAAGATAGCGAGCGGACATAGTCGTCGTCATCTATCATTGACCTAGGCCGTGGCTCATTAAGCGTAGTATCTCTTTAGGAAGCGACCGTTTATTGGCCTGAAAGTCCTTTCTCCGTGCATGTCCATGAGTAGATAGGCCCCACCCTGGTAGACTTTATCTATGATGTATGGGCCTTCATAGTTTGGCTCGAATTTTCCCCGCTTGGCTCGATTGGGGATCATAGGCCTTTTGACCACTAACACGAGTGCGCCTTGGCGGAATGTCCTCGGTCGGGTCAATCTTTCATATGAGCGCGTCATCTTTGCTTTATAAGCTTCCAAATTTTGTTGCGCTATGAGCCGGGTTTCGTCGAGGGCATCGAGCTCCTCAAGCCGAAGGTGAGCATTTTCTTCGTCTGTCAGCTCGTAGTGGACTGCCACTCGTAGAGAGGGTAACTCTATCTCGAGGGGGAGCACTGCTTCCGTCCCAAATACCAACGCGTACGGCGTTGTGTTCGTGGCCGTCTTGAATGTAGTTCGATAGGCCCAAAGGGCCTCTTGCAGCCTCTCGTGCCAGTCTTTCTTATTTCGGGACACCGTCTTTTTTATGATCTTCGTCAAGGTCTTATTGAAGGCCTCGGCTAGACCGTTAGCTCGTGGATTGTAAACTGAAGAATATCTCCAGTCTATATTGTGCTGCTGCGCGAAGCGGCTAATCTTATGGCTTCTGTAGGCTGGCCCATTATCGGAGATAATCCGCCGTGGGGTTCCAAAGCGATAGATGACGTGCGTCTTGAAGAAGTGGAGGATATTCTCCGTCTTCACTTCCCTCAGCGGTACTGCTTCTGCCCATTTGGAAAAGTAATCAGTTGTCGCCAGGATGAAACGATGTCCCCGGGACGATGCTGGCTCGATGGGGCCGACTATGTCAGCCCCCACATTTCGAATGGCCAGCTAGCCATCGTTGGGTGTAGTGGGTTCGGATGTTGGTGGATAAAGTCTCCATGAATCTGGCACGGGTGGCATCGTTTCGCATACTCGAGGCAGTCTTGGACCATCGTGGGCCAATAATAGCCCATCCGTTTGATCTTCAATTTCATTTTCGGGCCTGCCTGGTGAGAACCGCAGAGTCCGTCGTGAACTTCCTGAATGACTCTTTCTGCTTCGTCAGGTCCTAAGCATCTCAGCCACAGAGAATCAAACGATCTCTTGTATAGAGTGTCGTTGACAAAAGCAAAAAATAGAGCTCGTTTCATGAGCTGATGTCTTGAGGACGCTTCTTCGGGCATTCGGTGGGACTTAAAGTAGTCTATGAAGACTTCCCTCCAGTTCTCGGCCTTCTCATGGTCTTTTATTTGCAGGGTCGTCTGCTCAGTCGCCCCCTTTTCTTCGTATAATTCCGGAGATATTTCTGCCGGGGCGAGCACTCGACGGCTTTGTACCACAATTCTGACGTCATCGAGGTTCTCGTCAGCCAGTTCTTTAGCGAGCTTAGCTAACGCGTCTGCTTTGCTATTTTCCGCACGTGGTATACTTTCCAAAGTGTAGGAGGGAATTTGGGTCAATAGTTGTTGCACCTTTTCGCCGTATTTCACCAACTCCGGTTTGCACGTTTGGTAGTCACCATTTACTTGACTAACAACCAATTGGGAATCCCCGTATATAGAGAGGTCTTCAATTCCCATGTTAATAGCGATCTCGAGGCCCGCTATCAAAGCTTCGTATTCGGCTTCATTGTTCGTCCTCGATTCCGTTAAGGAAAAAGCAAAGCGCATTATCCCTCCTTGTGGGGTTACGAAGATGAGGCCTACTCCCGATTTGATTATGGGGGTACATTGTTTGCGCTTCTTCATGGAAGATGCCCCGTCAAAATAGAGTTCCCATCGGGTATCACCGCCGCCGATCGCGTCGAATACATGTTCGTCCGGCAAATCGCAGTTCAGAGGAGAACCGGCAGGTACTGGATGCTCAGCGAGGAAGTCGGCAATGGCCTGGCCTTTCACTACCTTAAGAGGTCGATACGTTATTGAGAACTCCATCAGGAGTAGAGCCCATTTAGCGAGTCGACCCGTCAGTATAGCCTTCGACATCAAATATTTAAGAGGGTCCACCTTCGAGATGAGACGGACTTCGTGCGCCAACGCAGTGTCTGAGTTTTGTTATCGCAAAGATTAACGCCAAGCAGTGTTTTTCAATGGGCGAGTAGTTGTTTTCTGTCCCCAGCAGAACTCGACTTAAGTAGTAGAGTGCTCTCTCTTTCCCTTGATCATTCTCTTGTGCCCATAATGCGCCTAAGAAACCTTTGAGGGCGGTTGTATAAAGAATGAGGGGTTTTCCCTTGACTGGCGCAGCCAACACCGGAGGGTTCTGCAGGTACTGCTTGATCTCGTCTAGTGCACCTTGGCATTTGTGATCCCAAACGAATGGAGTTCCCTTCTTCATCAGGTGGCTGTAAGGACGGCATTTGCCTGAAAGATTGGCGATAAATCGCCGAATGTATGCAAGCTTCCCTTGGAGAGACCGCAACTGTTTGAGGGTTCTTGGCGGAGGCATTTCCATGATCGCCTTGATCTTAGATGGATCTATTTCGATACCTCGATGTCGGATGATGAATCCCAGGAATTTACCCGAGGAGACTCCAAACGCGCATTTGAGGGGATTCATCTTCAAATTATATTGCCGAAGGCGTTGAAATACAGTCTCCAGATGCTTTAAATGCTCTTCGTATGACGTGCTCTTTATTACAAGGTCATCGATATAGCACTCGACGATGTCATGTATGAGGTCGTCGAAGATTTTTGTCATGGCCCTTTGATAGGTAGCGCCAGCGTTCTTTAGACCAAAGGGCATAACCCTGTAGCAGAATATACCCAAAGGGGTCTGGAAAGCGGTATGCTTCTGGTCTTCGGGATGCATCTTTATCTGATTGTATCCTGACGAACCGTCCATAAAGGAGAAAACCTCGTGAGTGGACGTGTTATCTATCATTAGCTCGGTTACTGGTACTGGGAAATCGTCCTTTGGACAGGCTTTATTGAGATCCCTGAAATCCACGCATATGCGTACCGTCCCATTCTTCTTCATTACCGGGACGATATTGGCGATCCAGTCGGGATACTGGACTTCTTGGATAAATCCAGAATCGATCAGCTTCTTGACTTCGGCGTTGATGCTCATTTCAAGCTCGAGTCGCATCCTTCTTGGCGCCTGCTTGACTGGCTTGATATCTGGGGATATTGCTAATTTATGCACAGCAATCTCCGGATCTAATCCTGGCATCTCGGAATAGTTCCACGCGAAGCAGTCTTTATGCTGTAGAAGCACGTTCTTTAATGCGGCTACCCTTTCTTCAGATAGCAGCTCGCTGACGAATGTCGGTCGCGGATCATCTGCCGATCCCAGCTCAATCTTCTTGAGGTTATCTGCAGTAGTATGTATGCCATCTTCCAGTTCTTTCGGAGCTGACGGAAATTCTGAGACCACCTCATCATTGCTGTTCTCAAAGCACCAGGGAAGGTCATCCATGTTCTCGGGCTCTTCTTTTAATATCGTAATCGTATAACAGGTGCGAATCCGCTTCCAGGACTGAGGTGGATCCGGTTCTGCTCTTGCGGCTTTGGGTTCGTGCTTTTGTGGCGGCGTTACCCTCCAGCCGTTGGATAAAGCGAATCTGCCCTGTTGGTACTGGTCCTCGACCCAGTTCTTGAAGGTGAAGCAGTCTTCGGTAGGATGTCCTATGGCTCGGTGATAAGAGCAATAGCTCAGATGAGAAGTCCTGTTAGCTTGCTCAGGGTGTCTAGACTCTGGAAGCGCGATCATTTGATGTTTTATAGTGAGCTCGAGTAACTTCTCCGTCTTGTCTCGAGGGAAGGAATACGCTCGACTCATCTTCTTCGCGAGGGACAAATCCGGACCGCGCAATGCCCGCTCACGTGACTCTCTAATCCTGCGTCGTTGTTGTCGGCTCCTCTCTCCGCTTCTTGATTTATTTCCGTCTCTGCGTCAGGCCTTTCGTACAACGGGTTGACAAGGATGAGCATCTTTGTCTTTTGCAGCCCGTTGAAATAGACGTTGCGTCCTGGCCTTCTCGTAGATGGCCATCTCGCGGTTGTGGTCTTCCCGAGCTTTTTGACCCACTTTCCTGATAGGCTTGTCCATTCGTTCTTCAAACGACGGACTCGGCATTTCAATCGCGGAATCTAGTTTTGATGAGGGGTTGGCATTTCCTGACGGGGCGTCCTCTTCTTCATCAAAAGTATATATGGCGTAGCTACTGTGGGCCCGTTCCCATTTTCCGGTTCTCGTGTATCCAAGCCCAAGTGTTTCCATTTTCCCGTTGGGCAATTTACGTTGGGTCCCAGGGACATCCCAAATCCTGTTGTAGAACCGAGCTTGTCGAACAGTCTGTTTTAAGGGTACTCCTTGGCACTTCAATAGCCTCTTTAGTCCATTTGTGTAGTATCTGGGCAAATGGATAGGTTGGAGCCTGTCGAGTGTAACATCCGGGCCATGCCAGATCTCTTTCTCTATTTTCGACTCTGAGGATCGGTAGAATAGAATTAACTTCTCACCCCTTTGCCTGGGAGGGACGTAAAATGTTTGCAGGTCCTGCACATTGTGAGCTTGAAGTGTGTCGAGATCCTTGTAGTGTTCCCGCGGCACCATGGTGATTTGCAAACTCTGATCATCGCTAGGGGGTGCTTGTATTGACAGCCGATTGGAGAACACGGCATTAATCTCATGTTCCGAGTCACTTCCGAAGACCAACATGGGGGCGGGCGTCCCCGGGTTGTTGCGTTGAGATGGCCCAGCATAAACTATCTCTTCTTCTTCTTCGGTATCGCTCCCGAAAACAGGGATGGTGGCGGCGGCTTTGTTCTCCGGCTTGCGGCACCTTTCTGTATCCTCGAAATCTGGCAAAAAGTACTTCGCATCTTCGTATTTGCGGACTTCGTTCACGGAAAATGGGTTCAACTCACCTGTTACGGTATACTCGAAACCATCCTTAAAGTACTTCATACACTGATGTTGTGTAGAAGGGATGATGTTGTACTCATGTAGCCAAGGACGACCGAGCAAGGCGTTGTAGCAGGTCTTGGCGTCAATGACATGGAATTTGATGTCTGTGACGAGGAGTCCAAAGCGTAATGTTAGTATCACGGATTCGAGAGTCCGTGACGATTGTGAATCGAAACCGGAGATAGTAATTTTGTCACGAGCGAGGTGTTGCACACTCATGCAGATTTCCTTCAACACCCGAACATTAAGGAGATTGACGGAGGATCCATTATCCACCAGGATCTTGCCTATCTTGATATCATGGCAGTATCCAGAGACATATAAGGGACGGTTGTGGTCGCACGTCCCGAGAAGGAGGTCTTCGTCACCGAAAGTGATGTCGGCCGTATGCACTTCCTCCAATTCATCCTTCATCCTTTCAGTGGCGAGGAAGGCTTGGAATTGCTCAGGTTCTTGTAACGCCTTAATTAGTGAGTCTCGCGCTTCTTTTGATAATAGGAGGGCATCGAGAATGCTAAGCTGAGAAGGTAGCTTCCTTAGGTGCGCTAGGATGTTATAGTCCACCTTACCCTTCCTAGGAGGGTCTTTGGCAGCCAGCTCTTTCATGACTTGGTCATCTAAAGTGATATCTTCAGTGACCTTTTCCTTTCCCTTATCTTTTCTACTCGCGGGCCCGAGATTCTTTTCTGGGAGTGTGCGATTGCGCAGCTGAATGTTCTCGCAGGCCTCCGATTTCTCCTCTTTCCCTAAAACGGATTCTTTAAAGAGAGGGCCCAGAGTCATTTCTTCATCGGAGTCGCTCCCAAAGGTGAGAACTTGTGACCCTCCGGCGTTAACCATGTAACAGTTGCCAGTGGTCCTGTTGTGCTCGTCGGCAGTACTTCTTTGTTCTCGACGAGTCTTGCGTTTCATGCGCTTAAAATGTTGCCGATGAGCAACATATCCTTGCCACCATATCTTAAAGGCGTCGCACTCCTCCGTGGGGTATGAAATTTTCCGATGATATGCGCAATAATCAGGGTGCCTTTCCACCCCATTGAGCGTGTTTTCTTCCGAGGGTGGTAGCTTCATTCCTATCGACATGGCTTTGGCAAACCGTTTCCTCGTCTTGAATATCTTCTTGTCTGCCTCGGATGCCTTTCGATCTGGCGGGAGTACTTCAACTCTTTCATTTAGTCGCCTGTGTTCGGCTCCTTCCGATGCGGCCATCTCACGCTCCTGATCTGCTTTACACCTTAGACGAATCTCGTCCAGAAAGGCGTCGATCATTTCATCTGTTGGCCACACAAGTCCTGGCTCAGGGTGTGCCCCCAGTTTCTCGGTGCCAGGAGTTTTCTCATCTTCCGAGTGGGAAATCACATGACAACTCGCCACATGTCCCTCGGATTCATCCGATGAGATCTCTTCCTCATCTTCCTTCTGAAAGACGTGGTTGAGGAACTCTTGCAGTGTGACGGGAGTCCGTGCCTTTTGATTGTACTCCTCCAGCGCGTCAATCTGTTTCTGCAAATCCGTGCGCTTGTTTCCAGGCTTCACGGGCCTTTTGGATTTCCTCTTCTTTTTCTTCGAAGATTCTGACGGTTGGGTGTGAGTACTTGGGCCATCACCACGAATCTTTGTAGTTGGGCGCGGCTTTAACATCCCTTCGATGATTTGAGGTTCAAGCGGGTTCTTCCATTCAACCGCCGGGCACGCATGAAGGTCACTCAACATCCTTTTGGTTTTAGCTGATAGCACGATTTCCCATGGAGCTTCTTCAATAAAGGAACAAGTCGCCCCCGGTGCGTCCGTCTTCTTAGGAGTATGCGGCTGTGGCGGGTTCACCTTCCACTTTTCGGACAGCGCAAACTTTCCCTGGAGGTATTGATCTTCAATCTATCCTTTGAAGATGAAGCAATCCTCAATCGGATGGCTTACCGTTTGATGGTAAGGGCAATAGTTGGGGTTGTTCACCTCAGTGGGTTGTAGCGGTCGCCTTGGATTTGGCAGGTTTATAAGTCTGTTGCGTACTGCCAGTTCGAATAGCCGTTTCGTCTTGTCCCGTGGGAACGAGTAGGGATGCTTCATCTTCTCATTATAATACCGGCGTCTTTCTTCCAGTTGATCCGTCAGCTTTGGGGCATTGGGTTGCTGCTGGGCATTCACGACGAAGGTGGCCTTTCCTTTACCCTTGTCATTCCGAGGTTCTGGCTTCGGGGGAGACGGTCTATGACCCATTTGGTCCATCTGAGCCAACTTGTCGATTAAAGCCTGGAATGTGGTTGGCTTAAAGAACATCATAAACTGGGAGATAGTGGCGTGAGGGTCTAGGGTTCCCACGAACATGCCCACCGCGGGCGCTTCCTCAATGCGTTGCTCGCATTTCGACCACAAATTCCGCCAGCGTATAGCATACTGGACCCAAGTTTCGCCTGGTTTTACCCTGGCGTTAATTAGTGCCGTTATTGGAGTGCGTTCGCTGGCGCTTGCGAATCGCTGAGTGAATAGTAACTCCATTTCAGCGAACGTCTTGATAGAATCGTTCGGGAGTTTCGAATACCATTCGAACGCTGTTTCTGATAAGCTGCCCATGAACTGGCGAAGCAACAGTTTATCATCTCCGCCGGTGTTACCGCAAAGGGCCCTGAACTGGGCGACATGTTGGTGGGGATTGCCGATCCCCTTGTAAACATGGAACTTGGGAATTGTGTAACCCGGCGGGTACTTGATTTGGTCGTACCAGCTTGGATATGGCCGCCCCGTTTTTACGACTTGACCAGCTGCCTCAGTCGCATGATGAACCCGGATTTGTTGGGCTATATAGTCTACCAAGTCAGCCTTAGAGATTGTCTCCTCCTTGGCCGTTGAGAGGGCCGGTGGTGGATTTGACGTTTCTCCCCTGTCGTCTTCAAGGACGGTCGGGGGATCCTCAGCGGGTGGATCCTGTTGGATCATCATTCCTATCATATCTTGGAAGAGGAGGCTCATACGCTGTATGTTGGCTGCTTGTTCAGCAGCCTCTTTGTCCTTCTTCTCCAATATTCGGCGAAGGAATTCGGCGTCGGTTTCTTCCTCCTGGCGTTCGTCCGAAGATGTTTCTGGGTTTTCTTTTGGCTCGGTAAGTGAGGCCATAGCATTCATCATTTCCTGGAGCTTTTGCTGTTGCTCCTGAGCTTTGGTCACCGACCGTGTGAGCGGTCTATGACCTGTAGACGCACGGCTGTCTTCTTTTCCTGACGCCATGTATACAGTGTGGACCATCATGCCCTCAGACTTAGGGCGTCTGGGCTTAGTGCCTTTGGCTGTCGTTGCAGGCTGGGGAATCTTCTCTAGTTTCCTCCTTTCATGAGCAGTGGAGGTTGAGGGGGCCGTTGAGGTGGGCGTCCAGACAGCCTTTCGTGGTTTAGCCTGGTGACCGGCTTCCGATTGGATTTTCAGCTTCTTGTGTTGGCGGGAGAAGTTCGGATTGATCATCGAATCTCGGGCCTGCCGCCAAACCTTATAGATTTTGGAAGACAGCCGTTGAGGGGATCGGGGATGCTCTGACTTTATCTCCACAACCTTTTTTAGTGGGGGAGGAGACCTCTTTAGCACCGCAGTAGGAGAATTCCTTCGCACCTTATTTAGCATCTCAAAGCTGTTCCCCGTTGGAACAGCAGCATTAACTTCCGCCATCGGGGCTGATGGAGTTAGCCCAGAGGGGGAGTTGCCCCCAGCCTTCCTTACTCGGCGCCAATGGCGACGTCGAGCGTGTCGAGCGGACGGCGTTGGTTCAGCGGTGAGAATGGCTTCGTCTTGCCCCCTGTGTAGGTGGGAGGTCGTTGCTGGTGTTAGCCTGTTAAAGACCGATGTCCTTTGGGTAGCAGGAGCGGGAGCTGAAGCCGTCAATCTTGTAAAGACCGACTTTTTGGCCGGGGAAGCCGCCTTGGCGACTTCAGGAGCAGGACCGGTCACTTTCTTAGAAGCAGCCTTCTCTGGGATTATAGGCCCCATGATGGGTCCACAGGATTTCTGGCCCAATCTAGAGAAGACCGAGGTGCTGATGTTGGGTGACCCGTTGAGAGGAGCCACAGTAGGGGTAAGACGATCAAAGACCGACTTCTTGGGAGCTTCCTTTGTCAGCACCGGCGCCGTAAAGCTTGTCGGTGGGAGCATAGTCCCAAAGAACAATCCGGTAGTGGCCTGAGTCACCTGGTCCACCGGTATTGTGAATAACGAAGCGGCTTGGGGTCCGTAGGCTATACCTCCTGACGAGGCAGAGCGTTGGTCGCAATTGCAGTCCGAGCAGTTGGAGCATTTCGCAGAAGTAGAAGCCATCGATCCTTTGCTTTCTGCAATAAGCAAGACGCCAAGTCTTAGTATCTCGAAACCCAAGGGCAACCATTAGCGAACCGCGATTGGTTCGCGAATCACGACACACGAAGTGTGGAGTGGAAAGAGGAAGAGGTCCCATCGGGCGTGCCAGAATCTGTTCCCCTCCGAACGGCGGCCGGGACGCGGGACGTCTCGCCTGAGGTTCGGGGCAGATGCTAATAAGTGTTATCCGTCCACCTCTCCGAAGATGCCAAGTTGATTTATGGCACCGTGTATCGGAGGTTTAGACGGATGCGGCCGATGTAGCAGACTTCGTCAGATTCCCCCTCGCTTGAGGGGTTTTTGATTGTGGGGACGCTCTTCCCTGCAGGCGCAAGCCCCTGCAGTTAATTACGCTACCGCATCGCGGTAACAACTTTCTCCTTCTCCAGCTGGTCACTTCGTGTCGTGGGTGTTTGTTTTGTTTGTGGTTGCCCGTGGATTGTATACGAAGACTGATTTGTGTTGTCGCCCATAGGACGTGGATTAGTCTAAATCCGTATTTTCTTAGATTTGGGTTTGGGGTTTTGGTTTGAGGATACGTTAGCCATATTTGAGGCTAAGATCAACTCAAACGTTTGTTAAGGATACGTTAGTCCAATTTGAGACTAAGATCTACTTAACGGGATCGTTTAGATCCGACAAAAGAGCGTTTGGAGGCTCGATTGTTCCAGTTTAGGGACATGGTGGTCCATTGAATGTATGGCCGTCGGGACCCATCACCTCTCTGACGACGTTGAAGGATTACAACGACAAATGTCAGAGGAGTTCAGAGATGTACCCTTAAGCCAAAGTTGATTGGGGGATCTAGAGTCCAATTTGGGACTAAAGTCTGTTTGAAGGTTTAATGACACGTTAGCCATATTTGAGGCTAAGATCAACTTAAACGGTTGTTAAGGATACGTTAGTCCAGTTTGGGACTAAGATCGACTTAACGGGATCGTTTAGATCCGACAAAAGAGCATTTGGGCTCTATTGTTCCAGTTTAGGGACATGGTGGTCCAATACCAGTTTAAGGACGTGGTGGTCCATTGCCAGTTTAGGGACGTAGTGGTCCAATACCAGTTTAGGGACATGGTGGTCCATTGCCAGTTTAGGGACGTGGTGGTCCATTGGTAGTTTAAGGACGCATAAGTCCATGGGTTTAAGGACCCCACAGTCCGTATCTTGGTTTAGGGACGCATAAGTCCATGAGTTTAAGGACCCCACAGTCCGTGTTGATGTGTGGTTGTCGGGACCCGTCACCTCTCTGAAGACGTTGAAGAATTACAACGACAAATATCAGAGGAGTTCCGAGATGTACCCTTGAACCAATGAGTTAGTTGAAAGAGCAGATGTGCTCAGTTCAAGATGATTTGAGGACTTATGGCCAGTTTGGGCTAAGACCAATTATGTTTGAAATATTGGCCCTCTGTTGGTCCATTGAAGGAGAGGCTTTGCCTCTAGAAACTTAGCCAATTGGGCTAAAGCTAGTGTTAAACACTAAAGACCAACAGTGTTGAACACTGGGAATAAGATTAGCAAGTTAGTGTTGAACACTAAAAGATAATCAGTGTTAAACACTAGCAACAGGGCTTTCAAATTAGTGTTAAACACTAAAGCAAATCAGTGTTAAACACTGGTAATCAGAGATTTCAAATTAGTGTTAAACACTAAGCAAATCAGTGTTAAACACTTAGGACAAAGTCTTCAGATTAGTGTTAAACACTAAGGAGAGAGGGGTAACGTGTGGACACGTGAGAGCGCCCTGATTCCCTTTATTTTATTCTGCAGATCAGTGTTTAACTCTTTTAATTCTGGCGGCCATCACGTGTGAGCACGTGATGAAGGCCCTCGCTCTTATCTGTTAGAATGCTCATTAGGGGTCACGTGGTGACACGTGAGGGCGCCCTAAATGTGGAGCCAGATCTCCTTTTCTTCGTTCTGTAAATAAGCGTTAGACACTTTTTATATTTTCTTTGGAGCATCACGTGCCGCCACGTGAGGAGGATTAGTGCGCTGATTGTTAAAGTATCAGTCAAGGGGTCACGTGGGAGCACGTGAGAGCGCCCAAGGCCTTTATTTCTTTTGCTTTTTCTTTCTGTGTTTCGGGGGTCACGTGGAGCACGTGATGCACTGCCTTAAAGGGCTTTCTGTAGATCTTTTGGGGGGGTCACGTGGTGACACGTGACCCTGCTTTTCTGTAGTTGCTTAGAAGATCTGTTAATCCCTCCTAGGATCTCGTAGGGTTGAACTCTAACAATAATTTCAGAGGAATTAAATTCCTAGTTCCTTTTGAAGAGTTGAACTCTGAATTTTCTGTAGGAATTAAATTCCTCATATATGTGAAGAACTGAATAGGGTTAAACCCTAATAAAAGCTTTAAGGAATTAAACCCCCACTCTCTGTTAGAGAATTATTCTGGGGAATAAGATTAAGGGAATTAAATTCTTGTTGTTTTAACAGAACTAAGTTCTTAAATAGGGTTAAACCCTGATTCTTTTCATTCTGAAGGAATTAAATTCCCATAACACAGGGTCAAACCCTAATTTTATTTTGAAGGAATTAAATTCCTATAGTTCTGTGAGAATTAAATTCTCGCGCTTCCATTCCCTCTCTATGCTTTGGATCTGCATGGCAGGATCTCAACCCATTGAGAATTAAATTCTCAACTCAAGGGGAGATGTGCACTTTACAGATCCTTCATCAAAGAGAGAAGAAATATGTCCTTCTGTTTTATATCAGAGTCAAACTCTGTTGAGAATTAAATTCTCTTTTCTTTCAATGAAACCTTCCCTTTCTTACCTAGGGTTTTCTTTTGCAGAAGATCCAAATTCCTCTAAAGTATCAAGGCTCTCTCTCTTTTCTTCCCTCTGCATATATCTTTTTCTTGTGTGTCTCTTGGCTCCTATTTATAGGAGAAGCAGCCAAGTCAATTAGTTTTGGTGGATCTTTCATTAGGAAATTTGATTTGTATCCATCATTCGTTTTGGACCTTTGGATTATTAGATGAATTTTACTCACCATTGGATTTTAAATCCAGAGATTCTCCTCTGTTATTTCGGTTAGATTTTACGGGGAAATCTTTCCAAATTCCAGATTTTCCCATAGATAGATGATATTTAATCACCTTTAATTCAATCGGTTGCTTTTGGAAAGATTTGAGAGGTCTTTTCTCAGAATTTAATTCTGTTAACAAATGGGCTTTGAAGTCGGTCACGTGTGGTCACGTGACCCTTGGTCACGTGTGGGCACGTGACACCCTTGGAACGAGCCTTCTTCTTTCTTTTTGCGCTCTGTCTTCTGGTTGCTGCTTAACCGTCACATGCCATCACGTGACCCCTGGTCACATGTGAGCACGTGACCCTCGTCTAGACTCTTTTTCTTGATTTAACCGGAGAACAAGTCTGCTGCTTTTGAGTATCACGTGCCAACACGTGACCCTGGTCACGTGGGAGCACGTGACCTCTTCTGAAGCCTTTTCCTTGATTTGATCAGGGAACCGGTTTACTTTTGAAGCCGATTTCAAATGCCACGTGCCAACACGTGACCCTGGTCACGTGGGAGCACGTGACCCTTTCTGAAGCCCTTTTCCTTGATGCAGTCGGGAAGCTGAATTCGTCTTGCCGATGCTTTTAGATGTCACGTGCCGACACGTGACTGCTGGTCACGTGTAAGCACGTGACCCTTTTCTGAAGCCTCTTCCGTTGGCTTTCATGATTTTAAATCAGGAAACAGTAATGCTGAGCATTAGGTCCTGACAATTTTTGTCTTGTATTGAATGCATAGTATTCATCAGAACAAAGTGTGTTCTGACAGTGCGTCACGTGGCGTGTCAGGCGCTTTGCGCCAATTAAAGAGCGCATTGCGCTTCTGTCAGGTAGCGCACACGAAGGTAACACGTGTCGCGCTTAGCGCTAAGCGCGAGTTTATTAGCGCATTGCACTTTCCATTTATGAGCGCTTTGCGCTGATTTAGGGGCGCGACAGTGAGTGACACGTGGCGCGCTTGGCGCCAAGCGTCATCCCATGAGCACAGAGCGCTACTTCAGAAGCGCAAAGCGCAAGTTGTTTCTGTGATTGACACGTGGCACGTTTTGGCGCTGAGCACCGGTCCAAGGAACGCAAAAGCGCAGTTCATGAGTGCAAGGAACTGTTCAGTAGCGCAAAACGCATCTGATCAAATTTGTGATCAGAGAACAAGTTTATGTTCTTCTTTTAAAGGAGGCTTTGCCTCAAGATTCAAGAACAAAAGTTCTTGTTTATAAAAGGGATCTGCCTTTGTAGATCAAGAATCTGTGAATGAAGTAAATACTTCTTTTATTTTTATGATTAGATCTTTTGATCTTTTTCTTTTTATCAAAGACCTTGGTCTTTTGTAGATCTGTGATCCTTTAAGAAGATAGTTCTTCTTTTTTAATGAGATGATTTCATCTCTATTGTTCAAGAATTAATTCTTTACCTTGAAAAAATGATCTTCTTTCTCTAAGAACTTGCTCTTCTTTCTCTTTGAATTTTTCTCAAAGTTTGCAGGGGGTTTCTCCATATAAGACTTGAAGTCTTGGGGCCTTTATATAGGGCCAATTGATTTGTTAAATCAGTTTTAAAAGATCTTTCTCTGATTGATTTGGGAATATTTCCCACCGTTGGATCTTTGATCCTAGGGCTTCTGCTTTGCAGAAGATAATTTTCTTATTTTAATAAGATTGGAAAGATCTTTCCATAACAGAATTTTTAATTCTGATTAATTAATAATTTATTATTATTAGATCTTTTGATCTAACGGTGGGGAATTTTTAATTCCAGCGCTGACGCACCTTGCGCTAGCGCACCTACGTTCGACACGTGACGCGCAGCGCAACTGCGCTAGCGCACCCGCGCTAGCGCACCCGTTTTTTAACACGTGGCGCGCAGCGCAACTGCGCTAGCGCACCCGTGTTTGACACGTGGTGCGCAGCGCAGAGCGCTGGATCTGAAGCGTTACTTCAACTTTTGAGTTTTGAAATTTTAAAATAGAGCCTTGCTCTGATTGGGGGTGCGCTGCCTAGGGCGCAGCGCACCTGGCGCTAGCGTGTCTGTGTCTGACACGTGGCGCGCAGTGCGCCTAGCGCTGAATTTGAAGCGTTGCTTCAATTTTCAAATTTTGAATTTTAAAACGGAGGTTTGCTCTGGTTGGGGGAAACAAGAGGCTTTAGTTGCTTAATCGTGTGATGGGCAAGAGGCTGCCCGTTGGGGATGCGTCGAGCAGGGTAGCTGCTCGATGGCCTCTTGGTGAGGGTTTTGATCCTTAGCGCGGGAGGGGCCATAAGTGGCCTACTAAGGATGGGCTGAGCAGGGTTACTGTTTGGTGCCTCTTGGTGAGGTCTTTGATCCCTGGTGTGTTGGGGTAAGGATCTACCAGCCAGGGATAGCCGAGCAGGAAAGCCGCTCGGCTGCCTCTTTGTGAGGGCTTTGATCCTTAGAGCGAGAGGGGCCGTAGGTGGCCTACTAAGGATGGGCCGAGCAGGGTAGCCGCTCAGCTGCCTCTTAGCGAGGGCTTTGATCCTTGGTGTGTTGGGGTAGGAAGCTACCAGCCAGGGATAACCGAGCAAGGGCGGGCTTGGTTGCCTCTTGCGAGGGCTTTTGATTCTTAAGGACGGGCCAGGCAGGGTTGCTGCCTGGTGCCTCTTGGCGAGGGCTTTGATCCCTGGTTTGTTAGGGTAGGGAACTACCAGTCAGGGATAACCGAGCAAGGGCGGACCCGGTTGCCTCTTGCGAGGGCTTTTGATCCTTAGCGCGGGAGGGGCCGTAAGTAGCCTACTAAGGATGGGCCGAGCAGGGTTACTGCCCGGTGCCTCTTGGCGAGGGCTTTAATCCTTAAGGATGGCCGGGAAGGGTTGCTGCCCGGTGCCTCTTGGCGAGGGCTTTGATCCCTGGTGTTGTGGGGTTGGGAACTACCAACCAGGGATAGCCGAGCAGGGTAGCCGCTCGGCTGCCTCTTGGTGAGGGGTTTGATCCCTGGCATTATGGGGTAGGGGAGCTATCAGCCAGGGATAGCCGAGCAGGGTAGCCGCTCGGCTGCCTCTTGGTGAGGGCTTTGATCCCTGGCGTTGCGGGGTAGGGGAGCTACCAGCTAGGGATAGCCGAGCAGGGTAGCCGCTCGGCTGCCTCTTAGAGATGGCTTCGATCCCTGGCGTTGTGGAGTAGGAGAGCTACCGGCCAGGGATAGCCGAGCAGGGTAGCCGCTCGGCTGCCTCTTAGCGAGGGCTTTGATCCCTTGCGTTGCGGGGTAGGGGATCTACCGGCCAGGGATAGCCGAGCATGGTAGCCGCTCGGCTGCCTCTTGGTGAGGGCTTTGATCCCTGGCGTTGTGGGGTAGGAGAGCTACTAGCCAGGGTAGCCGAGCAGGGTAGCCGCTCAACTGCCTCTTGGTGAGGGCTTTGATCCCTGGCATCGCAGGGTAGGGGAGCTACCAGCCAGGGATAGCCGAGCAAGGTAGCCGCTCGGCTGCCTTTTGGAGAGGGCTTCGATCCCTGGTGTTACAGGGTAGGGGAGCTACCGGCCAGGGATAGCCGAGCGGGGTAGCCGCTCGGCTGCCTCTTGGCGAGGGCTTTGATCCCTGGCGTTGCGGGGTAAGGGATCTACCGGCCATGGATAGCCGAGCGGGGTAGCCGCTCGGCTGCCTCTTGGCGAGGGCTTTGATCCCTGGCGTTGCGGGGTAGGGGAGCTACCGGCCAGGGATAGCCGAGCAGGGTAGCCGCTCGGCTGCCTCTTAGCGAGGGCTTTGATCCCTGGTGTTGTAGGGTAGGGGAGCTACCAGCCAGGGATAGCCGAGCAGGGTAGTCGCTCGGCTGCCTCTTGGTGAGGGCTTTAATCCCTAGAATTGTGGGGTAGGGGAGCTACCAGCCAGGGATAGCCGAGCAGGGTAGCCACTCGGCTGCCTTTGGTGAGGCTTTGATCCCTGGCGTTATGGGGTAGGGGAGCTACCAGCCAGGGATAGCCGAGCAGGGTAGCCGCTCAGCTTCCTCTTGGTGAGGGCTTTGATCCCTGGCGTTGTGGGGTAGGGGAGCTACCAGCCAGGGATAGCCAAGCAGGGTAGCCACTTGGCTGCCTCTTGGTGAGGGCTTTGATCCCTGGCGTTGCGGGGTAAGGGAGCTACCAGCCAGGGATAACCGACCAGGGTAGCCGCTCGGCTGCCTCTTGGAGAGGGCTTCGATCCTTAGTGCTGGAGGGGCCGTGGGAAGCCTGCTAAGGATGGACCGAGCAGTGAAGCTGCTCAGTTTCCTCTTGGCGAGGTTCTGTCCGTCCTCCCTGGTGTGAGGACCGGGAAGAGGGACAGTCGCTGTCGACACGTGTCACGATCACATGGAGAACGCGAAGCGCCGGAGCATCGTTTTGATTTCACATCTAGCGGCGCGATGTCTGCCGCGTGGCAGCACAGTTGCGGGTGAAACGGGCGACCGTTGAACTCCGGGGGCATTGTAGGCTATAAAACGGAGGGGGTGTTGATTACTCCCTTCCTCACACCCGAAACGCAAGAATGGAGGACTTACCTTTCACCATCCAAGATATCATAAACTTCGAGGATGTGTACCTTTACGATCAGTACTGTACTGAGGACACGGTGCAGTTGGTGATAAGCCGCATCGAGGATCATTTTAGTCGGTTGCTCCCCCGGCGCTCCCCCCTACTTCAGCTGTTGATGTACTTCATTTGGAGGGCATCACCGGGGCTCTACAACCCCTTGTCCGAACAGCTGAAAGACGAGGCCGTCGGCAAGCTAAGGTCCCTGAGGCGCTTCAGCTTGATCTTTACGAGTCGGCTAAATCGCTCGGTGGCTCTCGTCCTTGAGTGCTACCAATTGAGGCACGATGTCGACGTTCGCGGGGGGCATCGAGGGTAGAGGTTAGATGCTGCGAGGGCTCGGCTGGCAGAAATATCCTCAGAGTACCACGAGCAGTGCTCTCTGCAACCCCCTTCCCCCGCTATTGTAATTTTTTTCTCTCTCGATGTATGGCTGAGGAGCCTACAGTACCTTTTGAATGAATAAGATTCTTTTTCTTTTCGCAATGTTTTATTGACCTCTTTTTATTACATAAACAAAAAGATCTCAGGAAAGGTGTACACTACTTTAAAAGGGGAATACATGCTAGTAGATGCTCTTATTCGCGCAGCTCGATCCCCTCTGATGTCTGTTGGCCTCTATGCCCGGCATAGGGTACCGAGCTTCGTGGGTACCAGACGTATTCTCCGCTGACACGACCATGATTTGGCCGATGGTCAACTCGGCAGGAGGGGGATGCTGCTCCTGCTCGCGGTCAGCCTGCCGCTTGTCCCTCAAGTACGCTGCGAGGTGCCCCGAACGGATGAGCTCCTCAATGTAGTCACGGAGTTGCTTGCAGCTCTCCGTGGAGTGGCCTAGCGACCTATAGAAACCGCAGTAGGGGCCCCGGGTTCGTTTTGAGGCCATTCGCGAGATCGGGGGAAGCTTGAAGAATCCCTCGCCCTTGGCCTTCTCTAGTAGCACTGTCTGGGAGACGTTGAGCGGGGTGTATTCCTGAAACTTTGGGAGATAGGGCTTTGCCCGCTCAGGTCCCCTTCTCTCTTCCCTTGCCCTTTTCTTCTGGTCGGCTTGCTCTGCCCGGGAGAGATGTGCATTCATCTCGGATTCGAGCTGGACCTCGCGCTCGGTCCAGGCTTTTACCTCGGCCATGGTCTTAGGTTGCGCTAATGCAAAGGAGCATAACCACTCCTTATGCCTAAGACCAGACCTAAGTGCTGTGATGACGGTCTCTTCCCGGTGCTCTGGGACCTCGAGAAGGGCATTGTAGAAGCGGGTGACGTATGCTTTGAACGTCTCTTTATCCCCGCTCTTGATCGTGAAGAGATGGTCAGCTGTGCATTTTTGCCGCCTGTTCCCAATGAAGTGGCCGAGGAATTGGGTGGCCAGCTCATCGAAAGTTAAGATCGAGTGAGGTTCGAGTCCTCGGAACCAGTCTCGTCCGGAGCAGATGAGAGTGGTCGGGAAGGCTCGGCACTGGGCGGCGTTGGAGTTATCTTGGAAGCTCATCCCCGCGGTGAACGCATCCAAATGGTCCTTCGGGTCAGATTTACCATCGAAGAGAGAGACCTTTGGGGGCTTGTTGCGGGAGGAGATGTGGACGGCGAGCAGCTCCTCGGTGAATGGCTTGGTGAGCGATTCAGCGGCGTATTTAGCCCCGTCGCTCGAGCGGTGACCTTCTCGATGCATACCCTCGATTTTCTTCTCGAGGGCGTCGAGTCGGCCGTGGTATCCCAACGATTCGGCACATTCTGATCCCCGGCCTCTGCTGTTGGAGACTTGCGTCTGGGAGCGGCCCCGGTTCCTCTCAATGAGGTTCCTCAGATCCCCCGGCAAGGTGGACTTCGAGCCGCCGTGGCGAGTTCCGTCCGCGCGACCCCGTCTAGGGAGGGGGTGTTGGTCATGCCTGGGAACAGGCGAGCTGACCGACATCTCCTCGGGAGGGAAAGGGTCACGAAGAGGCTCGGGGCAGGGTGCTCTGGCGACGGTCCTCGGTGTTGAACTGTGGGGCGCCCAGCGAGTCGCAGAAGGTATTGGTGTCACGCCCCGTTTCCCAAAATACGGAATACGAGGGGTAGACAAGGCCAGCCATGCTCCTACGGTCAAGGAAAAGTCCTGCCGTAGTCACACTTCGGCTTCTAGTTTATCATGGTAAACAGTAAATGATACGCAGGTAATGAGAAATGCAGTAACTGAAAGGTACAATAATATAAACTGACCTGAAGTGGAACAAACGAATGAATCTCGGAATAGTAAGTCAAGAAGTCTGTGATGCACGTCTAGTTCTGATCCAGGCTAAATCTTCTCCTCACACTGAGCATGCATACTCAGGTCGTCAGAGCGACACAATAGCAAAATAATATATATGAAATCAAGCGACAGTTCTAACAGTGGTAATGAATATGAATAACAGTAAATCAACGACAGCATGAATATGAATGTACAGTAGTCAATGCAGCGGAACAGTAAAACAGTATAACGATATGTCACGTATGCCAACACAGTATATAAGGAATATAAATGCCAGTATCCCTATCAGTCTCTAAGTCTCACTGTACAGGTCACTAAGCCTATCGTCAGTCCAAGTGTGAGAGTCAACCACTCGCGAGTGTCCTCCACCCAAGGGCAAGGGACCACGGGCCCAACATGTAACAAGAATATCACGGTGTATATATCACGTACCCTGTAAATCTCCATATAACTCCCTAAATATATAAGCCGGCATGGGACTCCCGAGATTCTGTTGAACTCACACTTAAACTACCCCACACCCCGTGGTCTACATCAAACGCTAACCATCACCCTAAATACTAATCGATCCGTGACAAGTCTGCGCGAGAACTGGAGGCAGGACCTCCATCAAGCACGTCCCGACTAATACCTAAGGTAAATGGCAGTGTCGGATGCCTTATCTGTGACACTCGTGCAAGCGCTTCCATAAGTGTCCCATACCACTTATAGTCACAAGTACACGCATCCCACAGACGTCGACAATGCAATGAAATAATAGGATCGCTGATTGTGTACAAGTACGTATCACTTTCACTTAATCACGGATACACGAACACTGACGTACTTGCCACAATCACCACTAAAACCTAACACTGGGCAAATGCACGATATCACTAGGTTATCACTACAATGATATAGGTATGATATGATGCATGAACAGTATATAAGCATGATTAGGATGTTATGAACACAGTAGTCTATTACTTGCACGATTTATCATGAAACATATGTTTATAATTTAGCGAAACGATAAACAGGTAGTAATTAGTATGTTCAGTTTTCCATCCATCAAATTTGGTTTCAAGCCAATCGGGTTCCAGGATCATTAATTATAACCATTTCATTTTAAGCGCTCGCGGCTGGAAATCCAATTTCAGAACCAGAAGTCCGTTTCGCAACGCATTCTGATCCCAGTTGGGATCAGATTTTAGCGACGCTACAGTTGAATGAATTCTAGGGTTTTCAGTAAGGTTTTCAACGCAATAGACGGATCTTCAATCGAGTCTGTACGTCAGGAGTTATACTCTATTTAACAATAATATGTCAGTTCTGATTCTGTCAGGACTGTTATGCGTCCCGATCTATTAAATTACAGATTAAATATCAAACGGTAACGAAACAGAATAAAACCAATTGTATTGTCTAGCTAACAGAGTTACCTATAATAAGCAGCAGAGTTCCGCAACCTAAGAGTTAAGGAAATCCTATGGTATCCAATACGGAACAGCAAGCACGACTGAAGTCGCTCTGGACTGCAGTCCAGAGTCGCACTCCGATACAATTATCATCACGGTTTAAATACAGAAATGTCAGGAAACTAGTATAGGGTTAAATTTCGTCGAGTTAGATTCGATTTGAGTCCTCGAACGCACCATTCTAATATGTATATGATTTATGGTGAATTTAACGGTTTTCAGGTGCAACAGAATTACAGTTTTACGGTTAAACTTGGGGGCAGTTGTTTTAGTCGTAAATGATCAAATTATCCAACGAAATTCATACACTACGTTCAAAGCCATACGGGCCAAGCAAAACTATTTAGTTCCGCCAAAATTGATAAAGATTTCCTAAGGGAACAAACATCGAACAGTTACGACACATAATTTATCTAAACTTGCAACTTTAATAATCTATGTATGTAACGATTGTAACTTAAGTAAAATAGCATGTAAGCAAGTAAAAACTTGCCTGGGGGCGCCTCGGGTCACACGGTAGCAACGGCGTCACGAACGAGCGTTGTACGCCGCAAAACGAGTTCGCGCGAGCTTGGCTCGAGACTCGGATTTGACGTCAGAGTTCGCCGGAGCCGTCAAGTGCTTGCTGGAAGTGGAGGTGGTGCTCCGTGGTTGGCCTGAGACTTGCTGGGGTCGACGATGTCGGCGATGGTCGCTCCGGTGACGCGCACAGTGGGCGTTTGTAAAGAAAATGTGTTATATCAGGTTTTTGAGAGAGAGGGTTAGAGAGGGATGAGAGAGAGAGAGAAAGTGAATTAGAGAGAGGGCAGAGAAGTGTGAAAGAGAGAGAGAGGGAAATGGGAGAGAGAGTGCTAGAGAGAGAGAGAGAGAGAGAGAGAGAGACAGAGAGAGAGAGACAGTGAATGAGGGGGAGAGAGAGAGAGAGCAGAATGAGAGAGAGAGGTGAGTGAGAGAGTTACAGAGAGAGAGAGAGAGAGTGTGTGAGAGGTCGGGAGAGAGCGACGACGATGATGATGATGAGAGGCAGAGAGTGTGAGAGGTCGGGAGAGAGCGACGACGATGATGAGGGTTGTAGTCGTCGGCGTCGATGGCGAGGGCTCGAGGCAGGGACACGACAGGGGGTGCTCGGGTTCGAAGGTGGGAGCGAGAGAGAAGGAGGAAGGTTGAGTGAAAGAGGAAGGAGGAGCTCGGGGTGCTTGTGATCGAGGGTGGAGATGGTGGTGGTGATCGAGGATGATCGACGATCGTTGGAGGTTGCAGGCGAGGCTCGGTGGCGGGGGCGAGAGAGGAGCGGGATGAGGGAATGCTGGAAGTGAGGAGGAAGAGATGGTGAGGCGAGGAGGTGCGCGTCATGATGGTAACGCTCGCGGGCGTGGCGCGTGACGAGCGGCGACGTGGGCGCGGGCGTGGGGTGGATGTCGCGAATTGAAGGGGAGCGGGAAAAAGGGAGCCGTTGAGGGAGAAGAAAGGGTTAGCGGGTCGGGTCGAAGCGGGTGCGGGCGAAGCGGGAAATGGGGACGCGGGCTTGGTGGGCTGGGCCGGCAAAAATAGAATAAAGAATAAGGAAATTAGAAAAGGGCCGGGCTTGCAATAAATCACAGAGTAATTGAAAAGAGATGGAGATGGGCTGAGCCAAAATTAGTGTATAGGGTTTAATAGGAATCTAAAATTGAGTGGGCTGGGGGAAGATTTAAAAGGAGAATTAGGAGGCTGAGCTCGGGCCAAAAAGAAAGGTGGGGAAAAATAAGTGAAATGGCTGAGAAAATATTTGAATGAATTAATTAAATAAATGGGTGGGCTTAGGGTAAAGAAAATATAGGGTATAAAAGAATATGGTTTGGGTTCATCACAAGAAAGGATTATGAATATTGGAAGGGGGCCGGGCTTCTGGGCTCGGTGAAGTGAAAAGGAAAATGGTGGGAAAAAGAGTGTGGGCTGAGGGATTGGTTTTGGGTTTTATTGATGAAGAAAATGGGGTCTAGAATGAAATAAATTTATAAATAAAATAAATAAATTATAAGTAAAATGAATAAAATTGTAAATAAGAATAAATAGAATTCTAGAGTTTAGAATACTGATTTTGGGTATAAAGAGGGGCTGGGTATTACAATTGGCCCGGGAGATCTGTGGCCATGGGAGGTAGCGAGGCGGTGGTCGGCAGTGCCGATGCGTGCGGAGTCTTCTGTCCCCCTGTAGGGGTCCCGGTCTCAAGGTGGATGAGCGATGACCTAAGGAACTTGCCCAGCCGTTTGGACACGAATGAGTGCCTCCACGACAGACGCGAGTCGGTCTATCCGGCTGGCAAGGGTGTTGATGGCATTCGGCGGAGGAGGTTCTTCAGCGCCTCCATTGAGGGGGAGGCGGCTGCTGGTGTTAGGATCGTTGTGATGATCGCTCGCCATTAGATTAAAATCGGAAGATGAACTTTTGTTTTTGTGGAATCAAGGATTCCCACAGACGGCGCCAGCTGACGCGTGTGAGATCTGCGCCAAGATGTTACCTTCCGTTGATCTGACGATGGCGGCGATGGACGGCTGAGATTTGATCTGGAGGCTGACTCCTGAAGCGTGTGGATCTCAATGGGTTTAAGGTTGTTTACGCCGAGCTACCTGCAAGGAAGTCCCGGGGTGGTTGTACCACCGAGGACCCTCCGACGTTCAAGTTAGAGAGGAAATCCGAGCAGAGTAACGACTTAGTGGAGTAAAAATGGCTTACTTGAACCGTCTGCAGAAGGGGTTTATATAGCGGTGGCAGCAGGCAAGGCAGGCACGAGAATCACGCTAGTTGTTACACTCCCGACGTCACGCCCGCGCGATGGGCGGGATCTCCCGTTAATGGCAAGACATGCTCGTTAATGAGGGATCGTAATGGCGTGGAACATGGGATCTGGCCGGCGGATATCTTGCGCATGGCGAGATTCATGGGATGGCGGTTGTGCCTATGAGCGATGCTGTTGGTTAGTCAATGAGACCGAGGAAGATGACCTCGGCGGGAGAGCTCGCAGACGAGCGGGAGAGCCGAGGTATCTTGGTCCGAGGTAGCCTGGAGACGAGCCGGGAGGCCTGTCCTCCGTCGAAAACAAAAACGCGACCGCGTAGGTTCGTCTTGCCTGAATTTAGGGGTAGATGCTAATTGGTGCTATCCGTCCATCTCTCCGAAGATGCCAAGTTGATTTATGACACCATGTATCGAAGGTTTAAACGGATGTGGCCGATATAGCAGACTTCGTCAGATCCCCCCTCGTTGAAGGTTTTTTGATTGTGGGGACGCTCTTCCCTGCAGGCGCAAGCCCCTGCAGTTAATTATGCTGCCGCATCGCGGTAAGCACTTTCTCCTTCTCCAGATGGTCACTTCGTGTTGTGTGTGTTTGTTTTGTTTTTGGTTGCCTGTGGATCGTATACGGAGACTAATTTATGTTGTCGCTCGTAGGGCGTGGATTAGTCCAAATCCGTATTTTCTTTGATTTGGGTTTGGGGTTGGGTTTAAGGATACGTTAGTCTCATTTAAGACTAAGATCAACTTAAACGTATGTTAAGGATACGTTAGTCTAATTTCAGACTATGATCAACTTAACGGGATCGTTTAGATCCAACAAAAGAGTATTCGGGCTCTATTATTTAGTTTAGGGACGTTGCGGTCGATTACCAGTTTAAGGACATGGTGGTCCAAGGTTAAGGACATCATAGTCCATGGGCTTAAGGAGCCCACAGTCCAAGGTTAAGGACATCATAGTCCATGGGCTTAAGGATCCCACAGTCCGAGGTTAAGGACATCATAGTCCATGGGCTTAAGGACCCCACAGTCCGTAGTTTAAAGACGTCATGGTCTATAAAGTTTAAGGGCATCATAGTCCATGAGTTTAAGGACCCCACAGTCCATGGAATGATTGGTTATCGGGACCCGTCACCTCTCTGAAGACGTTGAAGGATTACAACGACAAATATCAAAGGAGTGAAGAGATGTACCCTTGAACCAAAGTTGATTGGGAAATATGTATTCCAATTTGGGACTAAGATTAATTAGATTATGAGCACATGGGCTCAGTTAAATCTAAATTGAGGACTTATGGCCAACTTGGGCTAAGTCCAATTAGGTTTAAAATGTTGGACCTTTGTTTGGACTGTCGAACATTTGTCTGGGCTCAGCTCCCCATTATTTAGCAATGCTAAACATGTGTCTGGGTTCTGACCATATTTTGTCTTTTATTGAGTGCTGAGCACTCATGTGCCATATGAAATGATCAATCTTGGAAGACAAGGGTATATTTGAGGCTCGGTCAAAAGGGGAGTCTTGCCTCTGGAAGACTTAGCCGATTTGGGCTAAGACTAGTTTGAAAATAGTGTTAAACACTAGCACATATCTGGCGGTCACGTGTTCCCACGTGATGCATTTAAAATAGTGTTAAACACTAAGGATGAAATGCTTAAAATAGTGTTAAACATTAGAAAATGAGGTGCTCACGTGAGGACGCGTGAGGCGCCCTAGGATTGGGCCAAGATTCCTTTATTTTATTCTTAGAATATTCAAATAACTGTTAAACACTTTTATTCTTCATGGCTACCACGTGTGGGCACGGGATGGGCACCCATGCACTGGATATTAACAGGATTTGCTAGGGGTCACGTGAGGACACGTGAGGGCGCCCATGCATTGGATTTTAATCCTTCAGTTCTTTCCATCTTCTCTTTTTTAAAGAGGTGTTTGTCAGGGGTCACGTGGGGACACGTGAGGGCGCCCAAAGTCTATTCTGCCTTTATTTTTTTCTCTCTTTTCTAAGGAATTTATCCAAGGGTCACGTAGAAGCACGTGACCCAATTTCATTTGTTCTCTTTTGATCATTGAAGAGGGGAGTCACGTGGACATACGTGATCAATTTGGATACTGATGCTTTTATGTGCATGAAAAGTTTAAGTCCCTTATTTAAGAATTAAATTCTTTTGTAGGGTTGAACCCTAATTTATTTAGAGGAATTAAATTCCTATGTATTTGGAAGAATTAAATTCTTTAAACCCAATTCTCCCTCTAAGTTTTGGATCTGCATGGCAGAATCTCCCCGCTGAGAATTAAATTCTCAACTTATGGGAAGATCTGTTTCTGCAGATCTTCAACCATGAAGAAGAACTAAGTTTTTATATTAAGGGTTAAACCCTATCTTTGTTGGAGGAATTAAATTCCTATGTGTTTTTGTGGGAGAATAAAATTCTCTGAACTTAAGTCCTCCCATAGGTTTTAGATCTGCATGACAGAATCTCCCCGATGAGAATTAAATTCTCAACTTATGGGAAATATGCTTCTGCAAATCTTCAACCAGGGGAAGAATTAAGTTCTTATTCAGGATAGTTAAACTCTTAGTTTGAGAATTAAATTCTCTTATAGGGTTATGGGAGCTTATAGAATGATCTCTTTCACTCTCTTATCTAAGGTTTCTTTCTTTTCTGAAGAAATCTTCTTTTCTCTCTGGAGAATTAAATTCTCTTTTTTTTGTATTCTCTCTGTTGTTGTTCCTCTTTTCTTTTTTTCTCTTCTCTTCTTGGCTTCTATTTATAGGAGAAAGAAAAGAATCAGTTTGTTTAGTCAATTTTTCATTGAAAGATTTTCATTGATTTTGTAACCAGCATAATCTTTTAGATCATTCAGTAAATTTTATTCACCATTAGATTTTTAATCCAAAAGATATTTTGTCTGTTCTTCCTGGCAATTTTTAGGAAAATATTTTCTTGTATAGAATCTTTCTATAAATTAGTGATTTTTAATCACCATTGGATTTTTAATCCAACGGTGCTCCACTTTACAGAGCGCAATCTTTTTTGTTTGGAAAAATCTAGAGAAATATTTTTCCAATTAGGGCTTTTGTTTCCCTTTTAATTAGAATTTAATTCTATTGTTCAGAGGGTTTAAGAATTTATCACATGTTGGCACGTGACTCCACTTGATTAAGCATTTCATTTAGAATTTAATTCAGTGTCTACAGGCTTTGCCTGTAAATGCTCACGTGTCTGCACGTGAGACCTGGTCACGTGTGGGCACGTGACCCCACTGACACAGCATTTCCAATTTGTTTATTTTGTTCTGTGTCTACAGGTTTTGCCTGTAAATGGTCACGTGTCTGCACGTGAGACCTGATCACGTGTGGGCACGTGACCCCACTAATACAGCATTTCCAATTTGTTTATTTTGTTCTATGTCTACAAGTTTTGCCTGTAAATGGTCATGTGTCTGCACGTGAGATCTGGTCACGTGTGGGTACGTGACCCCACTAACACAGCATTTCCAATTTGTTTATTTTGTTATGTGTTTATAAGCTTTGCCTGTAAATGGCCACGTGTCTGCACGTGAGTGTTTACCCCAATTAGAGCAAAGCTCTGTTCAAATTCCAAGGCGGGAAACGAAGCAACACTTCTTTTCCCCCAATCAGAGCAAAGCTCTGTTTTGAAAATTAAAGTGAAAATTAAAATTAAAATAAATAAAACAACGCTTCAGATCTCCTGCGCTGCGCGCAGAACGCCACGTGTCAAAATCAGACACGCCAGCGTAGGGAGCGCAGCGCCCAAGGCAGCGCACTCAATCAGAGCAAGGCTCTATAAAGGAAGCAACGCTTCAGGCAACTTGCGCTCTGCGCTGCGCGACACGTGGCAGCGCGGTTGCGCTGCGCGACACGTGGCAGCGCGGTTGCGCTAACGCGGTTACGCTTGCGCCAGCGCGGTTGCGCTTGCGCCAAACAGAATTAAAATTCTGAAAGATCTTTCTGATCTTGTTAAAACAAGAAAATTGTCTTCTGTAAAACAGAAGCCCTTGGATCAAAGATCCAACGGTGGGGAAAAAATCCCCAAATCACTCAGAGAAAGATCTCTCTAACCAATTTAACAAACTAATTGGCACTATAAAAAGGCCCCTAGACCCCAAGTCTAGAAGGGAGAGAAACACAGAAAACACAGAAAGAACTCCTCTAAAGAAAATTTTGAAAAGAACTCAAAAAGAGAAAAGGGTAAACCCTTTGAATGAAAAAGAAGAATTTCTTCTGAAAAGATCATTGATCTAAGAACAAGATCAAGGATCTTCAATAAAAAATAATAATAATAACAAAGGCATTGCCTTTTTTATGAACCATTGGTTCTGAAATCTTAAAAATTCTTTTCTTGAATCCAAAATTGGATCAAGATATTAAAACAGTACCTTACACTTGTAAATCTGCACTATTGCGCTCTTGGGTTGATGCAAGTCACCAGAGAGCGCCACGTGTCAGCTCCAGAACAGCTTGCGCTATGCGCTTTTAAAATAGAGCACTGCTCTCATGAATTGGCGCAACTCACCAAAGCGCGCCACGTGTCAGCAACGCAACAGCGCAGCGCACTGCGCTTGCACTCACCGGAGCGTGACACGTGTCACCTCCGCATGGACTTGCGCCTTGCGCCCCTCAATTAGCGTAAAGTGCCTGACAGGTCACGTGACGCTCTGTCAGACTAATTAATACAGTGCATTATTAAAGGGCAGAGCCCAATTAAGAGGCCCAATGAACCAAAATAAATGCTCTGCATTATAAAAAGAGGACAGAGCCCAACTTAAAAGGCCTAACAGGCCAGAATAAAATGCAGTGCATTATTAACAAGGGCAGAGCCCTAATAAAGGCCTATTAGGCTAAACATAAATAAAAATGTTGAACATTATCAATTGGGCTTAGCCCAATTCTGCCCGTAAGTTCTCAAATTAAATTGACTGAGCATGGTTGCTCTCTTAAATCAATTTACACCTGGTTCGATGGTACATCTCTGAACTCCTCTGACATCTGTCGTTGTAATCCTTCAACGTCGTTAGAGAGGTGACGGGTCCCGGCGGCCATACATGCAATGGACCACCATATCCCTAAACCGGCAATGGACCACTATATCCCTAAACTGGAACAATAGAGCCAATTGCTCTCTTGTCGGATCCAAACGATCCCGTTAAGTTGATCTTAGTCTGAAGATTAGGCTAACGTATCCTTAACAAATGTTTAAGTTGATCTTAACCTCAAACATGGCTAACGTGTTCTTAAACTAATATCCGTCCCCAAAATGGGAATGTTGGACCACTATGTCCCTAAACTGGAACAATAGAGCCCCCAAATGCTCTTTTGTCGGATCTAAACGATCCCATTTAAGTTGATCTTAGCCTCAAATATGGCTAACATATCCTTAAACCTTCGAACAGACTTTAGTCCCAAATTGGACTATAGACCCCCTCCAATCGACTTTGGTTCAAGGGTATATCTCTGAACTCCTCTGACACCTGTCGTTGTAATCCTTTAATGCCGTCAGAGAGGTGACGGGTCTCGACGGCCATACATGCATTGGACCACCATGTCCCTAAGCTGGAACGATAGAGCCTCCAAATGCTCTTTTGTTGGATCTAAACGATCCCGTTAAGTTGATATTAGTCTTAAATAGGACTAATGTATCCTTAACGAACGTTTAAGTTGATCTTAGCCTCAATATGGCTAACGTATCCTTAAACTAAAACCCCAAACCCAAATCTAAGTAAATACGGATTTGGACTAATCCACGTTCTACGGGCAACGACATAAATTAGTCTCCGTATACAATCCACGGGCAACCATAAACAAAACAAACACCCACGACACGAAATGAAATTCTGGAGAAGAAAAAAGTTGTTACCGCGATGCGGTAGCATAATTAACTGCAGGGGCTTGCGCCTGCAGGGAAGAGCGTCCCCACAATCAAAAACCCCTCAAGTGAGGGGGAATCTGACGAAATCTGCTACATCGGCCGCATCCGTCTAAACCTCCGATGCACGGTGCTATAAATCAACTTGGCATTTTCGAAGAGATGGACGGATAAAACCAAATAGCATCTGCCCCGAATCTCAGGCAAGACATCTCTGTCTTGGCCGCCGTTCGGAGGGGAACAGTAAGGCCTGCTCACGTGTGAGCACGTGATGCCTGTTTTTTTTCTGAGGATTCTCCCCCTCTTTTGCAAGGGAACAAGTAGCTTTTGGCCGAAATTTTTTGTGGGAACAAGGCCGAGGAGGCCAATTGTGTAGGGAGCTTGGAGGTGAGCCAGCGTTTGTTTGTAGGACGAGCATATGCGTGGTCTGGTCGGCCATTGTAGATCCTTTCTCGTGAGCTTTGGGACACGTCATCTGCCACGTGTCATGATCTGGGAGATCACCGATATCAAGCATCATCACTCTCTCTCTCTGTGCTGAAGCACAGTGAGTGGGAATTGATAATTTTACTTCATTTCATTGGATATCAATTAGAGATTCTCGATTTTGCAGGTTATTTGCTACAATTATTTCTGTTCTTTCCCAGAGCATGTGTTGGGGTTCATGTTAGTCTATTTGAAAATTTAGCCATTATGGCATATTTTTAAAAAATATATTATTGCAATAATTTAAAAAAAAAACTAGGTTATTTAAAAATTATTTATTAAAAAAACTAGCTGTTATGACTTATTGAAAAATATTTTTCAAAAAACAAACAGTTACATGTTCTTTCGATCTATGTTTATGAGTTCCAACACTATATATCAGCAATTTAGCTTCACAATTTTTTTTTCCATCTACAAATCTCTGTAATTATGTCTGGTTTTGATTCTGCAGATGATCTTTTTTCATTCTTGGTGCTCTTACTGATATGTTAAATGAGAAGAGACTTTACTATACTTCAATTTTTTCTGAAGATATGTGGGTTGAAGAATTACTATCCGGGCATGAAAATCCTTATAAGCTAAAATTTCATATAGATCCTCTTGTATTTATAGCTATTTTAAATACTTTTAGAGAGAAATTTATTGCATGATACAAGAAGAGCCACTGTTGAATAGCAACTAAGATAATTCACGTATTTTATGTTTAGAGATACCTATAATCATAATTTAGCAGGTGTTTTCAGTATGGTTTAGCGAAGCTGTATCTCGTTACAATGTACCTTTTGGGAAGAGGCATTGAGAACGGTGTTAGGTCTAATTAATTTTTCTCTAGCAACTCCTATGAATCCGAAAAGAGTATGGAGTGGAAATGATTCTTCTTTTACAAACGCTTGAGAGTGTTTAGATATCGCACGCTTGTCAACGTTCTAAAAGATAGGAGGCCTAAACTAGATAACAAAAACAAATCAATGTATCTTCTTCGGATATTATTGCAACGAGTTTGGTTACGAGCTATAGGATCCAGTAGAAAAAAGATTGTTCGGAGTCGATATGTAATCTTCCTTGAAGGCCAAACCATTAAAGATATCAATGACAATGACGATGCTCAATCTTCTCCAAATGGTATTATTGATTTTGATCTGGTTCCTTCTCTGATTGTAAATAACAACGGAGGAGATGTGCAAAAAAATATGGAGAGTAATACTTGTAGTTAAGTTTTTACTTCCAATGTTGGTTATGATGAAATTGGAGAGTAAGTCGCTTAAGAGCCACAAGATATACAACAATTTCAGTGATCTACTGCAAAGCAGCAACCCTCAAGAAGGTACTCTCATAATGAATATGTTTTTGATGATGCTCGATATCGGTGATCTCCCAGATCATGACACGTGGCAGATGACGTGTCCCGAGGCTCACAAGAAATGACCTACAGTGGCCGACCAGACCACACCTATGCTCGTTCAACCGAGCAAATGCTGGCTCACCTCCAAGCCCCCTACGTAACCGGCCTCCTCGGCCTCACAGCTCGTCTCCAAGCTACCGCGGAACCAAGATACCTCGGCTCCCCCGCTCGTCCGCGAGCTCTCCCGCCGAGGTCATCTTCCTCGGTCTCATCGACCGACCAACGGCATTGCTCACAGGCGCAACCGCCATCCCGCGAATCTCGCCATGCGCGAGATATCCGCCGGCTACATTCCATGTTCCACACCATCACGATCCCCCATTAACGAGCCTGTCTCGCCATTAATGGGAGATCCCGCTCATCACGCGGGCGTGACATCCGGCGTGATTCTCACGCCTGCCCTGCCTGCTGCCACCGCTATATAAACCCATTTTTCAGACGGTCCAAGTAAGCCATTTTTACTCCACTAAGCCGTTACTCTGCTCGGATCTCTAGTCTAACTTGACCGTCGGAGGGTCCGCGGTGGTACAACCACCCCGGGACTTCCTTGCAAGTAGCTCGGCAATTACAACCTCAAATCCATTGAGATCCACACACTTCAGGAGCAACAGCCTCCAGATCCAATCCCAGCCACCCATCGCTGCTATCAGCAGATCAACGGAAGGTAATATCTTGGCGCGATCTAGGTCGTGTCAGCTGGCACCGTCTGTGGGAAGTCCTTGATTCCACAAAAACAAAAGTTCACTTTCCGATCTCAATCCAATGGCGAGTGATCATCACGAAGATCCAAGCACTAGCAGCCGCCTCCCCCTCAACGGAGGCACGGACGAACCTCCTCCGCCGAATGCCATCAACGCCCTCGCCAGCTGCATAGACCGACTTGCGTCTGTTGTGGAGGCGCTGATCCGTGTCCAAACGGTGGGGCAAGATCACCAAGTCGCCGCTCCCCTGCCTCGGGACCAGGACCCCTACAGGGGGAGAGAAGACTCCGTCCGCGTCGGCACTGCCGACCGCCTCCTCATCATTTCCGGCAACTGCGGTTTTCTCGGGCCGACGCACTTGAAAGCCCGGTGGACACCGCTAAGTTTGGCTCTGAGGTCTTACGCTAGAGAGTTTCGCCCCGAGTCTTGTCGCATCCCTGTCCCTCCCGAGGTGGTGGCGGTCGGCTCGCCTGTTTACAGGCACGACCGGCACCCCCTCTCTCGATGGGGTCGCGCACGCGAGACTCTCCATGTCAGCTCAAAAACAACCCCTCCGGAGAGCGTAAGGAACCTCACCAAATGGAACCAAGGCTCGTCGAAAATCATGGCCATGACGGCCAGGGGTACGTCGGGTACATACGAGATTCAACACCCCGCACCAGCTGCGGAGGCCGACAGCCGACCGACGAAGAGGTCAAGGGAGACCGAGCCGATCACTTTTGACGACGTGGACTTTCACGGCATATCCTTGCCCCACAACAACCCCCTGGTGATTACGTCTCGAGTCCATCAATACAAGGTGCACAGGATCCTGGTCGACTTGGGAAGCTCGGCAGACATTCTCTTCCACGACTGCTTCCTGCCCATGGGGCTCGCCTCGGCAGACCTGAGGTCGACCTCCCACATCCTCTCAGGGTTCACCAACTACTCCATCCCGGCGGAAGGGTTAATCACTCTACAGTTCAACATCAGGGAGGCCAACCGTACGCGGACTCTGCCGGTGGAATTCATCGTAGCGAGAATTCCATCGGCCTACAACATCCTCCTCGGCCGCCCCACGTTGAACTCCCTCCGGGCCCAGATATTGACCTATCACCTGGCGATGAAGCCCCCCCTCGACCAGGGCGAGATAGGTCGGGTCTATGGAAACCAGCGAATTGCAAAGGTTTGCTTCACCGCGACATCTTCATCGGAGAGACCGGTCGACGATGCCGAAGGTGGGGGTGACATCAGGGGTTCTCTAGACACTCGAGACGAGCAAACCAACGTCCGAGGGACCCCGGTGGAGCCTCTGACAGAGGTCCCCCTCGTAGAAGGGGACAATGAAAAACTTGTTCAGAACGGGTCGCTTCTGACAGGAACTCGGCAAGATGACCTGGTCCATTTCCTCATAAATAACTCCGACGTGTTTGCCTGGGCGCCTGCTGACATGCCTGGGATCGACCCTAAAATTATATCTCACAAGCTCGGGGTTGATCCTACGGCCCGTCCCGTCGGACAGAAAAAGCGAAGCTTCGCCCCGGTCAAACAGAAGGCTATCGAAGACGAGGTAGATCGGCTCCTCGCCGCCAACTTCATTCGGAACGTGCCCTATTTGGAGTGGCTGGCAAACGTAGTCCTGGTCAAGAAATCAAGCGGGAAGTGGCGCATGTGCGTCGACTTAACCGACCTCAACAAGGCTTGCCCCAAAGACAACTATCCGCTACCTCGGATAGATCAGCTCGTCGACAGCTCGGCAGGACACGAGCTATTGAGCTTCATGGATACCTTCTCCGGTTACAATCAGATCCGTATGAATCCGGCAGACGAAGATCTTACCGCATTCACAACGGACCGGGGGGTATACTGCTACAAGGTGATGCCCTTCGGCCTCAAGAACGTCGGAGCTACATACCAACGGTTGGTCAACCGCATGTTCAAGCCACAGGTCGGCAGGAACATTGAAGTTTACGTCGACGACATGCTCGTCAAATCAGTCTCGTCGACCGACCACGCCAAGGACCTGGGCGAGGCCTTCGAGGTACTTCGCAAGTTCAAGATGAAGCTGACCCCCGCCAAGTGCGCATTCGGGGTCACCGGGGGAAAGTTCCTCAGTTTCATGGTCACCCACCGTGGGATCGAAGCCAACCCGGAAAAAATCGACACCATCCTCAACACGACCGTGCCCAAGACCAACGTCTAGATCATGCGACTAACCGGGCGGGTGGCCGCTCTGAGCCGCTTCATGTCGAGGTTTGGGGAAAAGTGCCTCTCATTCTTCAAAGCTCTAAGGAAAATTCCGAGGTTCGTGTCACGCCCCGCTTTCCGGTATACGGCGAAGGGGACGGGACTGGTCCGCTACGTATATACTCATAAGTACATACGTTAAGCATATCTAAGCAATATAAAAATAAATACAAAAGATACAAGATATAATAAAAACAACAACTTTTATTTATTAACATTCTTTTGTACAATGCATGAAAAGGAAATACAACTGAAACAAAACGATGCCTAAACAATGGCATAACAGGAAATGAAAAGTACTAAATGGAAAATGTACAATGAAACTAGAGCTCTGGTTCTTCAGCAAACTGCTCCAAGTATTCTGCAGATGGCTCGATCTCTGCCGGGTCCAAACCACCTGACGACATTCAAAGAAGAAGGAAATAGAATGTCGTCAGCGAACAGGTCGCTCGGTATGTCATGCCCCGCTTCCTAAAATACGGAATACGAGGGGTTGACAAGGCCAGCCATGCTCCTACGGTCAAGGAAAAGTCCTGCCGTAGTCACACTTCGGCTTCTAGCTTTACGTGGTAAGCAGTAAATAATGCGCAGGTAATGAGAAATGCAGTAACTGAAACAAAATAATACAAAGAACTGACCTGATGGAAAACAAAAAGGGTATAACTCTGGATAGCTGATCAAGATGTCCGTGATGTACGTCTGGTCCTGGTCCCGGCTAGATCCACTCCTCACACTGAGCATGTATACTCAAGTCGTCAGAACGACACAATAGCAATATAATATATAGATACAAGTGACAACTCGAACAGTGATAATAGATATATATAACCGTAAATCAAGACGGTATAGGTATGAACATGCAGTAACCAATGAATTGTCTAATAGATCAGGTGAACAGTAAAGCAGTAAAATAGTATGCCAGGTATGTCAACACAGTAAGAAATTTATATCAATGCCATTATCCCTATCAGTCTCTAAGTCTCACTGTACAGGTCACTAAGCCTGTCGTCAGTCCAAGTGTGAGAGTCAACCACTCGCGAGTGTCCTCCACCCAAGGGCAGGACCCAAAGGCAAGGGCCCACGGACCCAAAATGTAACTCACGGTAATAATCATGTACCCTGTAAATCTCCATATATCTCCATATATATAAGCCGTCATGGGACTCCCGAGATTCTATTGAACTCACACCCAGACTACCCCACACCCCGTGGTCTACATCAAACGCTAACCATAACCTCAAATACCAGTCGGTCTGTGACAAGTCTGCGCGAGAACTGGAGACAGGATCTCCATCAAGCACGTCCCGACTAATACCCAAGATAAATGGCAGTGTCTGGTGCCTTATCTGCGACACCCATGCAAGAGCTTCCATAAGTGTCCCATACCACTTATAGTCACACGTACACGCATCCCACAGACGTCGACAATGCAATAGAATAATAAGGTTCACTGATTGTGTACAAGTACGTGTCACTTTCACTTATTCACTCATGCACGAACACTAACGTACTTGCCACAATCATCACTAATACCTAACACTGGGTAATGCACATAATCACTAGGTTATCAATGCAGTGACATATATATGATATGATGAGTAAACAGTATGTAAAGCATGATCAGGATGTCATAAATCAGTATTCTACCACTTGCATAATTTATCATAAATCATACGTGTATAGTATAGCGAAATGATGAACGGGGAATAAATAGTATGTTTGATTATCTATCCAGCGAATTTGGTCTCACGTCAATCGGGTTTCAGGATCACTAGTTATGGCCATTTCATTTTAAGCGTTCACGGCTGAAAATCCGGTTTCAGAATTGGAAGTTCGTTTCGCAACGCATTTTAATCCCAGTTGGGATCATATTTTAGCGAAGCTACAGTTTAATGAAATCTAGGGTTTTCAGTAAGGTTTTCAACGCAACAGATGGATTCTCAATCGCATCTGTACGTCAGGAGTTATACACTGTTCAATACTAGTATGTCAATTCTGATTCTGTTGGGACTGTTATACGTCCCCATCTTTTAAATTACAGATTAAATAGAAAAAGATGACTAAACAGAATGAAACCACTTGTGTTATCTAGCTAACAGATTCAACTTTAATAAACAGCGGAGTTCCGCAACATACGAGTTAAGGAAACAAGGTGGCACCCATTACGGGACAGTAAGCAATAATCAGAGTCGCTCTGGACTGCAGTCCAGAGTCGCACTCCGAACCAAATATCGTCACAATTTAAGTAAAAAAACCATTAGAAAATTTCATAGGGTTATAGTTCGTCGAGTCTTCTTCGATTTAAGCCCCCGAACGCATCATTCCAGTATGTACATAATTTATGGTAATTTTAACGATTTTCAGATACGAGAAAGTTCCAGTTTTACAGGTAAATTTGGGGGTAATCGTTTTAGTTGTTAACAATCATATCTTCCAGTTAAATTTATACAAGATGTTCGTCACTACATGGGCCAATATAAACAATCCAATTCCGTCAAAATAGATGAATAATCTCATTGGGATCATGCATCGAACAGGTATATCACATAATCTATTGGCTAATGTAAACTTGTAATCTATATGATATAAGTTTGTAACTCGAATAAATTAGTATGTAGCAAGTAAAAGTACTTGCCTGGTGACGTTCTGGCGATGCACGGCAGCGGCAACGGCGATCTCTGTAGGTGTTCGATGAAATGCCGGGCTCGACCGCGGCGGCTAGGGGTGCAGTGAGGGGGTGTCGGGACTGGGGGTCACTGGTGCTGTCGAGGCCGATGGAGAGGGATTGCAGAGGGAGAGAGAGAGAGATTTAGAGAGAGAGAGTTAGACACAGAGAGAGAGAGATTTAGAGGGAGAGAGAAAGAGACACAGAGAGAGAGGGGGGAGACACACAGAGAGAGAGAGTTAGACAAAGAGAGAGAGAGAGAGAGATTTAGAGGGAGAGGGAGAGAGTGAGACACACACACAGAGAGAGGGAGATGTTGCAGAGGGGGTCGAGTTGGGCTGTAGCGGTGACCGGAGGTGGCTCGCGAGGGGTGGTCGGGAATGGAGGTTGTAGGTGATGAAGTTGGGGAGAGAGAGGTGATGGCGACGACGACGACGATGATGATGATGATGCGGTCGATGATGGTGCGGGGGAGTCGACGAGATGTAGTAGGGGCTCGCCGGCGAGAGGGCGCAGGGGCTCGAGCTCGGGTGTGCAGGGGGTGCTCGGGGGGTTTGAAGGTGGGTCAATTGGAGAAGAGGGAGGTGGTGTTCGAGTGTAATGAGGGCTTAGGTTGGTGGTGCTGGAGGTGGTTGTAGGGAGTCGTAGTCGATAGAGGGTGGTCGGCGGTGATGGTGATGCAGAGGTGGCTGCGGCGATGTGAGCGTGGTGAAGGAATCTGAGAGGTAGGAGAGTTTTGTGAGTGAGAGAGGAGTGAGGGAGATCGTGGAGACGAGGGGTGCGCGTCGTGGGGGTAACGGCGCGCGAGCGTGGGCGTCGTGGCCGCGAGCGTTGGCGACGGAAGCGGCGGAGATCGCGGATCTCGTGGGCGGGAAAGTGGGAAGGAGCTGTTGGGGGAGAAGGGTTAGGGGCGAAGCGGGTCGGGTCGGGTTTTGTAAGAGTGGGCTTGGGGTATGGGCCGGTGTAGAGGAAAGGGAGTTAATTGGTGAAAAGAAAGAAGTGGGCCGGGGAGTTTGGGCTGGGTTTTAAGAAAAAGAATTTAAGTTATTTAAAAGAATGGGCTTGGGATTTTATTAAAAGAAAATGGTGTTGGGCTGAGGGGATTTAAGAAATAGTTAAGAGGAAATTGGAAAGTCCGGGCCGGCTAAGGAGTTGGGGAAAGGCCGGGTTAAAGTAGAATAAAATAATTATAAAAGAATGGAAAGGGCCGGGCTGCTTTAATAAAATAAAATCAATTTAATTTCGTGGGATGAGGAAAGGAGTTTTTAGAATAACTAAATAATTATAAGTAAAATAAATAAATTTTATAAGTGAAAGAGAAATACAGATATTGGTATAAAAAGGGCTGGGTATTCCACGGTAAGTCCCAAAGATAAGAGGAAAGTATAATAGACAGAATAAGAAGGTATCTTTTAAAGTTGTATTATCTTGTTGTAATGTCGTGTTACCGCTGTTGTTTGTAGCTTGGTACAGAAGGATACCAGTGTATACGAGAGGGGTCTCTATATGCTAGAGACTAGGGCAAACGGAATATACAAGGAACCGTTAAGCCACGGTATAACAGCAACGAAATATAGATTAGGTGTCTTAATCTTACCGCCTCGTGCCACTTTTAACACCTTCCGTACCAATCTACCTCTCAAACCCCGTAGTGTTTTATTTGTATTGTTTTGTAATGTAAATTGAATTGAGTGTATAATTGTAAGACTGGCCGAAACCATGATATCAGTAAACGGATGTATCCGCAGAATCATGTAAGTGGAATAACTGGAGAACCATGTAAATGGAATGTATATCCATGGTTTGGTTGAGTCAAGTCGTATAGATTGATAATTGGATTCATGAATTCATGTTGAAGATTGTAAATTGTAGATTGACTTGAATCATATCCAAATCAGATTAATCAGACTCAAACCCGAGTCAGACAATTAAAAATGTAAATCGAAGTCTTGATTATTTCTTAAACCTATAATTGCTAGGGTGCTTAGGGTAATTTGTAAAACTTGAGGGGTTTTATGTAAAAATACTTTTTATATACTTTTCAAAATACACCTCAAGTATTCGTTATTCGTCCTTAGAGTTGTAATGAAGGTGGATTTTGTATTGTGATATTTCTAGTGAATATATCCTAGTTTCAGAAATAAAGGTATTTATTTGTAAAATTGATTTATTTGGAATTCATAGTATTTTAGTGTAAAATTTATTCTTGTGATTTTTAGAAAAAGGTGGAATATTTATATCATAACAAAATAGATATTTTAATGATAAATATACATATATTTATACAAAAATAATTTTAATAAATATTTTATATTCTAAAAATCTCATTTTCTTAAGATGTCGTATTTTAAATCTTTCGAGACCGAATACTCCTTACGGAGCTTTAAATCTCGCACTACTAAGCCCGAGGATGTGCGATAATCCGCACCATCTCTAACGGATTCCCCAAAGTGGGTTGTAGCGGCGCTTTGCAAAGATTGTAAAATAATAAATCTTTTAGAAAACGGTTTTATGAAGTAATTGGTATTTATTTGTAAAGATGTATATTTTCCGTATTGTATGTTCTAGGTTCTCCTAAGTTAACTAGTCTATTCCTAACTGGTCCAGACGACAAGTTGTGAGATGCCTCAAATCGCCTCTTCACCGCCAATTGTGGCCAGGTAAATACAAGTGAAGAAAGAAGGGATCCGCTCACGAATCATCATGAGACGGGCCTTTTAATGTTATCTTTCTTACTTGCCTAGCCTAGACACCACAAAGTCATGTTTAGATAAACGACTGATGTCCACAACTTATCGTATTTTCATAATAAGTGGTATTTATTTATAAAGATGTATCAATACTAAATCTTTTAGAAATGGTTTTATTAAGTAAATGGTATTTAAATGAAAATGTTTGTTTTCCCGTATTCTAAATTCTCGAGGGTATCGTGTTAGGTTGTATATGAATGTGTGAGGAGGTAGGTCGTTACCTCGTGATCTACTTTAAAGGTATAGCAAGTTTAATGGGGTTAAATGTAGAATTGAAACAATGTGGTATTTATGTGAAAAATACGATGAGTGGAAATAGCTATCATTTTATGTAATGAATTTTGATCAATTTGTTTGATTAGTGTTTAATAGTCAACATGAGAAAGTTTAAGTATGAATGTATTATGGAGAAGTGAAATTTTATAAGAAACCGAATCGGAAATCGGATTTGTTCCGATTCCATCGGGTTTTGTAAATCCGTATTTTTAGATAGAAGAGATAGGTAAAAATTGGGACTTACGGGTTTTAGATCACACAAGAGGGTGAGAGGGAAGTAGAGAAATCGCCGATGTGTTGCGTCGTTGCCGGTAGTTCCTAAAACGATCGCCGAAAGTTCGCCGGAGCTTCGCCTCGAGCTCATTTTCAAAGTGCACAAGATTCTTGGAAATTTTAAAGAGTTGGCTCAAAATTTGGAGGTGAGAGGGTAGTGTGTAGGGTTGGTATTTATAGGGTTAGGCTAGGGTTAGGGTAGATGAAAAGTTTAAAATAAAAATGTGATAAAATGTAATAAAAATGTATTAAAAGTGGAGTAATTGGGGTTTCTAAAGAGTTCTGAAAATGGTATGAGGCTAAAATTTTGCAGGTGTGTAGGGAATGTGAAAAGACACAACTTTTATGTTGGGGCCGTCGACGGAATCGGCCGACTCGTCCGTGACTCGGTCGGAGGACTGAGTCGGCCGAGTCGGGGCCGATTTGCTCGATTCCCAGCCGAGTCAGGCCGCCGGGATCCCCCCGATGGTTCATCTAAGTTCTGGCAATGTTACATCTTTGGGTGTAGTGGGGTTTTTGTGAGACGTATAAACTCTTGGTATTCTAAAGGTTTAAAAAAAAAACAATATTAAAAATAACGCGGGGTATGGGATTTGAACTCTGGTGGCTTGGTGCAGCAGTACAAGGTATTACCAATGAGCCACAAGCTCCTTCTTGTAATTATGGAGCTAATTAATTACTTAAAGTAATAACAGTAAATGTAAATACCCCAAGTATACATTAATTTTAAAGCAAATTTTTGTACACTAAAATGGAGTTGTTACATTCTTTTAATTTGTAATTAAAAAGAAAAATAATTACTTATATATTGTGCTCAGGCTAAAATACCCCTTTATGGATTTTGAAAAAAAATTGTATAGGAAATTTAGGGTTGTTACAGTTCGAGTGGTCAGAAGAGTGCCAGACCGCCTTCGACCAGTTAAAGAGGCACCTTGTGACGCCGCCGCTGCTCACCCGACCGATCGAAGGGGACGAGTTATCGCTATATTTGGCAGTGTCCGACCAAGCGGCATGCTCAGTGCTCGTCCGGGAGGTCGACGGAGTGCAGAGGCCAGTATACTACGTGAGCCACGTCTTCAAAGATGCAGAGACGAGGTATCCCGCCATAGAGAAGATCGTCCTGACCCTCGTTGTGGCCTCAAGGAAGCTGCGGCACTACTTCCAAGCGCACACTATTCTCGTTCTCACCGAGTGCCCGCTGGAGGCTATCCTCGCCTCACCCGAATCCTCGGGCCGCCTAGAGAAGTGGAGGTGGGAGCTGACCCAGTTTGACATAAAATACCGCACGGGGAAGGCTATCAAAGCACAAGCCCTGGCCGACTTTATCGTCAAGTGCACCATCCCCGGCAAGGAATCGGAGCCCGCGCCGACCCTCGAGGATCGACACCCGTTCGTGGGGACACCCAAATCGGTCCCTGAGTGGGTCATCTACGTCGACAGGTCCTCGACCGAGGAAGGCTGCGGCGCCAGCCTTATCATTCGGGGCCCGAACGAGGCAAAAATGGAATATTCCCTATAGCTCAGATTCAAGGCTTCAAACAACGCGGCAGAGTACGAGGCCCTGCTGGCTGGACTTCGCATGGCCTCCGGGATGGGGCTGAAGACAATTCGAATCCGTAGTGACTCAGCCCTAGTCGTTGGCCAAGTGACCGGCCACTTCGAGGCCCGGGAACCCCTAATGGTGAAATATCTGGCCGAGGTAAGAAAACTTCGGAAGAACTTCGACGAAGTCCAGATAGAACAAATACCCAGACAGCTCAATGCACACGCCGACGCCCTGAGCAAGCTGGCCTCATCCTACTCGGCCAACAACAAGCGGTGAATCCTCTTCGAAACCTTACTATGGCCCAGCGTAGAAGACGGGGCGACAGTACTCCATGTGTACACAGCGTAGGAAGACGAAAAAGACTGGAGGAATCCCCTCGTGGAATTCCTAAGGGAGGGAGCGCTCCCAGAAGATCGAGGAGCCGCCCGCCGCCTCCGGCCAAAGCCCGTCACTTCGTCTGGAGCAATAGGAACCTTTACAAGAAATCCTTCACTCGGCCCCTGCTCCGGTGCGTCGACCCCTACGAAACTGACTACGTCCTCCGTGAAATCCATGAAGGGGTCAGCGGTGCACACCAAGGGGCCCGAACCTTAATCCAGAAGGCATTGTTCCAGGGGTACTACTGGCCAACTATTCACAAGGACGCCCAGAGGCTCGTCAGGAGGTGCAAAAGTTGTCAACTCCACGGAAGCATACCTCGCCTCCCAGCCACCGCGCCGACCGCGCCGACCTCCCCGTGGTCGTTCTCCCAGTGGGGATTGGACATGATAGGCCAGTTCCCTACCGGCGCGGGCGGGCACAAATATGTTCTCGTCACGGTAGACTACTTCACGAAGTGGATCGAGGCCGTCCCCATCAGAAAATCGGACACCGCCACGACCATCAAGTTCCTGCAGAACAACTTGATACTTCGGTTCGGCATCCCGAGGTGTATCATCACCGACCACGGGACGAACTTCGAGAACGAGAAGGTAAAGGATTTCTGCAAGGAATATCATATCCTCATGAAGTTCGCCACGGTCGCACACCCCCAATGCAACGGGCAGGCCGAGGTCGCCAACCGGGATGTCCTCAGAGGTATCAGGACCCGCTTGGAGGGACGCTAAGGTAGTTGGGTCAAGAAATTGCCCCGGGTCTTATGGGCCCTGCGCACATCAAAGAAGACCCCCCCATCGGGGAAACCTCTTTCATCCTCTGCTACGGGACCGAGGCGGTGGTTCCGGCGGAAATCGGACTACCTAGTCACCGAGTCGAACACTTAGACGACGAAGCAAACACCATGACACCGCGGACCAACCTGGACATCCTGTTGGAGAAACGGGATCGGGCTTAAATCAGGGCTGTCGCTTATCAGCAGCAAACTGCCCGATACTACAACGCGCGGGTCAAGCGTCGCTCCTTCAAGACCGGAGACCTGGTCCTACGGCGAAACGAGTTCGTCGATCAAGGTAGGCTGCATAAGTTCGCCGCGAAATGGGACGGTCCTTTCCTCGTCTCCGAAGTACTCCCCGGCAGAGCCTACCGTTTACAGGACGCGAACGGCCACAAGTTTTCACAGCCTTACAACGTTGAGAAACTTAAGCTGTACCAATGAAACGGATACCTACGAGTATGTACCTCTCCTTTCTCAAAGGCAATGTAAATTGTTCTAAAAAGTCCTTTCTACTTAAATAATAAAAGGGGAATGCCAGGGCATTGCAAAAGGGGAATCTTATTAATTCAAAAAGGCACTCTGGGCTCCTCAGCCTTATAAAGAGAGGGGGCTACAAAAGAGGTGGAACGGGATCGAAGAAGTACTCATGCTGATACTCAGAGTAGATCTCCGTCAACCGGGCCCTAGCCGCTGCAACCCACTCCTGCCGACGCTGCATGCGGACCCGGAACGCCATGGAAGCACCCGACTCACCGCCCGCTGAGCCTTGACCCACGATGTACCTCATCTTGAAGCATTCAAGAATCAGAAGCAAGGATTGGTTGTGCCTGGCCGTCGAGATGAGGCCGAACAGGAAGATCGAGCACACCTTGTCAAGCGCCTCATCCATGAGCTCCTCAGCGAAGGGGTTGTCCGGCCCCAAGGATCGAAGCCCTCACAAAGAGGCGACCGAGCAGCTTCACTGCTTCGTTCATCCTTGGCAGGCCTCCCACGGCCCCTCCAGCACCAAGGATCAAAGCCCTCATGAAGAGGCAGCCCAGCAGCTACCCTGCTCGGCTATCCCTAGCCGGTAACTCGCCTACCCCACAACGCCAGGGATCGAAGCCCTCACCAAGAAGCAGCCCTGCAGCTACCATGCTCGGCTATCCCTGGCTGGTAGCTTCCCTACCCCATAATGCCGGGAATCAAGGCCCTCGCCAAGTGGCACTGGGCAACAACTCCGCTTGGCCATCCTTAAGGACGAAAAGCCCTCGAAAGAGGAAACCGGGCCCGCCCTTGTCCGGTTATCCCTGGCTGGTAGCTTCCCTACCCCACGACGCCAGGAATCAAATCCCTCGCCAAGAGGCACCGAGCAGCTACCCTGCTCGTTCATCCTTGGTAGGCCTCCCACGGCCCCTCCAGCACCAAGGATCAAAGTCCTCACGAAGAGGCAGCCCTGCAGCTACCCTGCTCGGCTATCCCTGGCTGGTAGCTTTCCTACCCCACAACGCCAGGGATCAAAGCCCTCGCCAAGAGGCACCGGACAACAACCCTGCTCGGCCATCCTTAAGGACAAAAAGCCCTCGCCAAGAGGCACCGGGCAGTAACCCTGCTCGGCCATCCTTAGTAGGCCACTTACGCCCCCCCCCCACGCTAAGGATGAAAAGCCCTCGAAAGAGGAAACCGGGCCTGCCCTTGCTCGGTTATCCCTGGCTGGCACCTCCCTACCCCAACAAACCAGGGATCAAAGCCCTCGCAAGAGGCAACCGGGCCCGCCCTTGCTCGGTTATCCCTGGCTGGTAGCTCCCTACCAAACCAGGGATCCAAGCCCTGGACAAGAGACACCGGGCAATAACCCTGCTCGGCCCGTCCTTAAGGATCAAAGCCTTCGCCAAGAGGCACCGAGCAGCTACCCTGCTCGGCCATCCTTAGTAGGCCACTCATGGCCCCTCCCGCGCTAAGGATCAAAGCCCTCGCCAAGAGGCACCGAGCAGCTACCCTACTCGGCCATCCTTAGTAGGCCACTCATGGCCTTTCCCACGCTAAGGATCAAAGCCCTCGCCAAGAGGCACCGGGCAGCTACCCTGCCCGGCCATCCTTAGTAGGCCACTCACGGCCCCTCCTGCGCTATGGATCAAAGGCCCTCGAAAGAGACAACCGAGCCCACCCTTGCTCGGTTATCCCTGGCTGGTGGCTCCCTACCCCAACACACCAGGGATCAAAGCCCTCGCCAAGAGGCACCGAGCAGCTACCCTGCTCGGTCGATCACCGGCATGCCTCTCCAAGAGTCCCACGCTAAGGAACATGACCTCACCATGAAGCATCCGGTTCTACGTCTAAGCAATCTCTACCTCGACTTCGGGGCCATGGAGATACCGTCTTCGCACCGGTGTTTGCACACTTGGAAAACAAACAGATTCAACTCGATGTGTGATCGCCAGACAAAGAACCGACATAAAACGAAGGCAGTGTTGCGCAAATACAAGTGCTTACCGACAAGGGAAAATACGAGCATGCAAATACGAGTGCTTACCGACAAAGGAAAATACGAGCACAAACACCACCGCAAAAACAAAAATCTTTATTCACAAAGTCAAAGCTTTTACAAGGGTACTGTGGGCTCCCCAGCCTTACAAAATGCCCGGAGGCTTACAAAAGAGAGCGGAGGAAAGGACAAGAAGTTCGGGTCGCGAGCCCGGCCTAAGCCTCGCTTCTTTCATCACTGTCGACCGGGTGCATGATCACTGAAAGTGGGACCCGAGCTCGAAGCTCATCGTCGGCAAACTCTTGAAGCTGCTCCTTGACGGCATCAAGAGCTTTGTTCTATGCAATGGCGGAGGCCTCGCCGAGATCAACGTAAAACTATTCTGACCCCTTGTAATCGGCCACTGCCTTCCTAGCTCGGATCTCGGCAACCTCCGTCGCTTGAAGCGCTGCCTCGGCATCCCGCCTGCTGGCATCCCTCGCCCTCTTCATGGCGGCAAAGCGGTCGGTCAGTTCCACCAACTTCGCCTCGATGGGTTGGTGGGACTCGCTCAGGCGGCGATAGGACCCCCGGCACTTTGAAACGGCGAACTCCGCGGCTTCCGACCGAGCTTCAAGGGCAGCCATCCTCGCCCTCTCCAGACGTAGCTCAAGTCGCAGATTCTCGGCCTCCGAAGAAGACCCTTCTGCTGACATCGCAGCATGGAAGGCCCCATCGGCCTCCATACGAGTAACGAGGGCGCAGTGCTGAAGGACTTGGCGAAAAACGGCAGAGAGACTTAGGGACACCTGAACTAAGAATAGGGCGCTCAAAACAACACATGAGGGAATACATGCCTGAACCGCCTCCTGAGCGATAGCCGCCATTTGAGCCCTGAGGGTCCCCCGAGGCATCTGGCCCCCGACCGACTTCTCCATACAAGCAAGAAGGCTGGCAGTGACGGAAAGCCCCGACGGCACCACGAAGTGGGCGTCCCCCTCCTGCACGGGAACCCCCACAGGAATCTCCGACGGTAGCGCACGGGAGACCGTCCTCTTCCTCTTAAGGGGAACCCTGTCTTCGTCCTCTCCTGCATCCCTCGTCTGGGGCTCAGGGACCCGTGGACGCCTTTGGCCTCCGCCGGGGCAATCATCGGGAGCTCGTAACGAGGCTGATGACCCCGCCATCAGTAGCACATTTGGTGCGGGACACGGTTTAGCCGGAAGCACGGCCGCACCGGTGGCCCCCCTCCGGGGCTGAGTACCGGGAGCACCAAGAGTTCCAGATCGATCCATTGGTCCTGCCAAAGGGAGAAACCGGTTCAACTCAGAAGGAGAAGAAGCAGGAGAAAGGAAAAGAAGACATCAACCTGATGGGAAGAAATCCTCGAGAAGAGAAAACGCAAAATCCGACTTAAAAGGGGAGAGCGCCGAGCTAACAAGACTCAGAATGAGGAAAATGTGAAGAGAGAGAGATCCCGAATCGGGCCTCCCCTCGATTTATACTGCCAGCGTCCTCATCCAACGGCGACGGTCGACTCCCGCCAAAACGGTTCACTGCACTCGACGGCCACGATCGCTCCACCTGTTGCAGGCGCAACATCCCATCGGACGCCAGAAGCCTGCGGCACGTCACATCAGCCAACCGACACCCGACACGTAGTCTGTCGCCTCAACAAAAGTGCACACAATCCAGCGCACCCTCTTTAATGCGGAAATCTCGTCCTGATTCGCTGGCATCACCCAGAAAAAACAGCCGATTACCCAGGGACACGCCCGACGATATCTTCGAAAAGGAGCTCAGCTCGGGTGACCAGGCAAACCACTCCCGACCCGACCCGTCAGCTGGTCGGGACAAGAGTGGGGGGCTAATGATGATGCTCGATATCGGTGATCTCCCAGATCATGACACATGGCAGATGACGAGTCCCGGGGCTCACAAGAAAGGACCTACAGTGGCCGACAAGACCACACCTATGCTCGTCCAACCGAGCAAACGCTGGCTTACCTCCGAGCCCCCCGCGTAACCGGCCTTCTCGGTCTCACAGCTCGTCTCCGGGCTACCACGGAACCAAGATACCTCGGTTCTTCCGCTCGTCCGCGAGCTCTCTCGCTAAGGTCATCTTCCTCGGTCTCATCGACCGATCAACGACACCGCTCACAGGCGCAACCACCATCTCGCGAATCTCGCCATATGCGAGATATCCGCCGGCCACATCCCACGTTCCATGCCATCACGATCCCCCATTAACGAGCCTGTCTCTCCACTAATGGGAGATCCCGCTCATCACGCAGGCGTGACGTCGGGAGCGTAACGGCCGGCGTGATTCTCGCGCCTGCCTTGCTTGCTGCCACCGTTATATAAACCCCTTCTTCAGACGGTCCAATTAAGCCATTTTTACTCCACTAAGACGTTACTCTGCTCGGATCTCTAGTCTAACCTGACCGTCGGAGGGTCCTCAGTGGTACAACCATCCCGGGACTTCCTTGCAGGTAGCTCGGTAACTACAATCTCAAACCCATTGAGATCCACACGCTTCAGGAGCGACAGCTTCCAGATCCAATCTCGGCCACCCATCGCCGCTATCAGCAGATCAACGGAAGGTAATATCTTGGCGCGATCCAGGTCGCGTCAGTTTTGCTTATAGATAGCGGTGAACCAGAATATTTTGATGAAACCTGTGCATGTAATAATAAAAAAGAGTGGTTGCAGGCTTTGCAAGAGTAAATAGATTTTTTGCAAGTAAACCACGCTTATGACTTAATAATAAAGCTTCCAGATGGCAAAAAATGCAATGAAAAACAAATTGGTTTTTCCCCTTAAAGCATGGGGAAAGCAGCTCGTAATCAAGATATAAAGCAAGATTGTTTGAGCAAGGTTTTGGTCAAAAATAAAGTGTTAACTTTGATGAAATATTTAATTTCTCCCCTTTTGAAAATGTCATCGGGTTGTGTTGGGTATGGACGCAAGTATGGATATGGAGATCGAACAATTATATGCCAAAACCGCATTCCTTCATATCGATTTGGAGGAGGATATTTATATGGAACAACCCGGAGATTTCAAAGTCTATGATAAGAGCACTTGGCGTGCAAATCGAAGAAAAGTCTTTATGACTTTAAGCAAGCTCCTCGTCAATGATACAAGAAATTTGATTCAGATTACTTTGTCTTCGTAAAAAGATTTGATGACTGTGATTTTATCATTCTTTTGTTCTATATTGATGACATGTTAATCGTTGAGCATATAAGCTTAAAATTGACAAGTAGAATGATGAGTTACATAAGTTTTTTCCTAAGAAAGATTTAGGACCGACAATGAAGTTTTGGGCATAAGAATCTCTCGTGATAAAAAGAACAAGAAGCCATGATTGTCGTATGAGAGTATGGAAGATATATTGAAAAGGTGCTCCAAAGATCCGATATGGAAAGAACGAAATTGGTTGGTTCTCTGCTTGTGGGTCGTTCAAATTGAGCTCGAGGCAATATCTTTTTAGTTTGAAAGAGAAAGAAACCATGAAGAATGTTCCTTGCATGTCAGCTAATAGTAGCTTGATGTGTGCGATGAAATGCACGCATCTCAATATTATGCATGTTGTTGGTATAGCTAGCCGATTTATTGCTAACCCGGACAGACACATTGGGTCGCGGTAAAGTGGATTTTCCGATACCTCCGAGACAGATCGTAGGAGCCTTTATGTTTCGGAGGTCTTCTGGTATTGATTTGGCTGGCGATATTGATTCTACAAAATCTCATTGGGCTATTTGGTCACTTTTAACGGGGAATCCGGCAATCAAAGTTGAAAAGTCTTGTTCAATTTTAGGCCCTAATGATGCTATTACTTTTGTTAATTATTCCCAAAATACCTTCAAACTCTCGTCATTTTTCAAGAATCATTTTTCAAGAATCGATTATGGTTAATATAAAGACGATTATAAAAAAATAAAAACATCAAAAGTCAACCGCTCGTTCAAACAGGTAGGCATACAGTTTGCTGCATAATTACGTTTGAGTGAAGAAGTTGATTTTATATATGCAACTCTTTTGTATTATTTTCTTGGTTTGTACAGCTATTGTAATCCTTTAAAAATGTATATTTGGGAAGAAAGAAAATTCCTCTCGTAAGTATTAGTTGTAGCTCATTAATCCATTCTAATGGACATGGTGGGCTTAATCATCCCATCTTTTTCATAACAATAGGTTTTTATAAGGCATAAATACACGTTTAGCCTAAAAAATGGAAAACCCTCCTAAAATCTGAAAACAACATGCACGTTACATCCTTCAATTAACTTCCGTTAAATTTTTCATCCAAAATCTTGGTATCTTGACAGAAATACACCTAACTCTATCTAAATGCTGTTTTTGTTCCTTTTGATGGAAACTCAAATCGCTGTCGAGTGAGTGAAACATTGGATTTCTAGCCTTTAGAGACCTTTGAAACCCAAGGGCCTTTAATATTTGTGATGAGGCCCAACAGGCCGGCCCAGGTTATTTGCATCTCTCTCAATTGCCAGGTGCCTTGCTTCCTCCCTGGGCGATGATGCCAATTACCAACCTCTCGCTTCCGACACATTTCTACGCGACCGACCCAACAAACCTTCTATGCAACCGACTAATCCACCGTTAATATTTCACACCCGATCCCACCAACGGTCCAGATTCACACCAATCCCTTCCAAAAAGTCGCGAGGCCCCAAAACGAAAATTTCATTTTTTTTAAAACCCCCCCAAAAAAAATCGCCCCTCTCTTTCTAGTTCTAGAGAGAGAAAGAGAGAGAACGAGAGGAGAGAGAGAATATTTCCCGAAATGGGAAACAAGAAGCAGCCAGTGGAGACGAAGAAGAGGAAGAAGAAGGGACGCCCCTCTCTCCTAGAGCTCCAGAAGCGCAGCCTCCGCCTCCAGAAGCAAGGGGAACACACCAATCGAAACCCTAACCCTAACCCTAATCCCTACGTCAAATTCTGCACTCGTCGGAGCACCAGGCGGAACCCTAACCCTAATCTCGACGATGCGGCCGAGGATCAAGACGACGAGGACGAAGAGGAGGAGGAGGAGGAGGGGGAATCCAATGGGAAGCGGAAGGAGAAGAAGCTCAAGCTCGTGTCGCGGATCCCTAACGGGTCTGATGTGGCCGAATCCGGATCCGATTCCGACCACGACGGCGACGGCGAGCGATCGCCCAAGAAGCGGAAGATCGACGACGTTGAGGTGTGATTCAATTGAATATTTTTGATTGATGGAAATCTGGTAATGTTTTGAGATCCCATGAGGTTTTTTTGTACGGGGCCGTGTACGGATCGGGCGATTTATGCGTTTTCGTTTCGCTTGATTTGACTTGGTCAACCTCAGCATCGTTTCTTGAGAATTAGGGGGCTTTTTTATTTAATTCAACTGTTTTCTTACTTTATGTGTCGAAATTATCTGCAGTTTTTAGGGAAAAGTTCAAACTTTGTCCACTCCCCTCGCTTTCTTCTAAGTTTTGGCCCCAATTTTTTTTGATGTAAATAGTTTTGATGACTGATTTGGCGATTTGGTACCTCCTTGTCAGCAGACAGCTCGACAAAATCCCAACTCGAAAGCGACTGATGAAACTCCTCAAGGTTTGAGTTTGTGGGTTAATTTCAATGCATTTATTTCTGCAAAAGATCGATTCTTTTTTGATTGGTTAACTAGTGAGTTTTATGATTAATTTAATTTGGTGTTGGAACAGTTGAGGGATTGGATTCGGGGCCCACGACGGCTCTCCCAGACAAAAAGTTGTTGGTGTTCATCCTAGATAGGCTGCAGAAGTGCGTAGTTCGAGTGATTCCTTCCTTTTGTGTTGTACTTTTGGATTTCTATGCGTCCTTTATGCTTTTGATGTGTTATATGTAGCTTGCTAACTTCAGGAAAGATACTTACGCGGTGTTTTCAGATCCCGTGGACCCGGAAGAGGTAAATAAAAGGAGAGGTTTTTGGAAAGTCAAGAGTTGGGTTTTTGGATTGTTCTGATTGAACTGAAACTGATGGTGTAGCGATTGGTTTACGCAGTTGCCGGATTACCATGACATCATCAAGAATCCGATGGATTTCGGGACTATCCGGAAAAGGCTGGGGAGCGGATCTTATGAAAACTTGGAGCAGTTTGAGGTTAGCAAGTATTGGTTTTTTTCCCGTTTCTGACAGAAGCTTTGACTGCTTTGCTAAATTATAATGCAAGCCATTAGTCCTCTGACTTCCTTGGTGTTTTCTAGTACCGTTAATTAGTTTCAGCTCATGGTCGCGTATGGGTTACATGCCTTATCTTTTCATCTTGTTCTTCTACCCTGTCATGATTTGCTTTCCAAATTTTCTCATTTTTTAATTGGTGCGCATATTACTGGTTGTATCGTTGCTTGATGGAAAGTTCCAGTCCAATCTATGGAAGCTTTCATCTCGTCTAGGAGAAATGAGAACTGCACGGCTTCATATTGCAAATGGCGAAGAGATTATTCCTTGGACGAGAAAACAGAGAAAAAAGGCAAGGAGGTCGGATAGAACAAACACTATTTCAGTCTATTTTGGAAAGAGAATTAGTTGTTCTCCCTCCCATAGTAAATGGAAGAAAATTCTTCCTATTGTTTGTTGAAGTTATTTATTGAACTTGATAACTCATTGGCATATAACTCACATGCCTTTGCCAACTTTTTTTTCTTAATTTCTCTCAAATATTGTAATATTATATGCAAGGTTCGAGAACTCGGTTTCGGTTTCGGTCTCTTATAATTTTATTAGCTTCGCTGGGTTTCAGCTAGATTCGCAAATCTCGGTTCGAGTTTCGGTTTCGACAGTAATAAAGCATATATAAGTGTAGATATATTAAATACTTAAATGTATGCTTATATATTACAAGACAATGATCCTAGTATTTAAAAATCCAGCCATGATGCAAAATATATTAAAATGTGCACTTAGATAAATATTAATATAGGGTTTGGGTTCACTTTTTTGCGGTTGTCTAACAATGAAGGCCTACAATGATCATAATGACAGTAAAAATGGTATAAAAAATAAGGTTTTAAAGGTTTTGGCCGAAACGATTTTATATGGTTGGTTTCTTATCGGTCTCGGTTGTTTTCATATCGGTCTTCACTGAAACCGATGCGAAACCACCACGTATCGGTGGTTTCGGCAGAAATCTCGAACCTTGATTCGCTTGTTGAATATTTTACAATCAAACTAATACACAGATAAAACTTAACAACTCCTCGATCCTTCACATATATTATCGCCTTCCATACCAAAGAAGCTTACCTCTAATGTTTAACATTTTATATACCTGTTCATATTTCCCATACTGACATGAGAGATTTTAGGGTGGCCTTGGTGCAGCGTCAGCTCCATAGATTACTCGGGGAAGATTTACTTTATTGTGAACTGACTGCTCTCTATGTGTTATTTCAAAAAAAAATCATTTACATGGCAAGATTTATGAGGATAGAAAAAGTTGTTTCTTTTTGTGTCAGTGTCACCAAGTGCAGTTTAAAATCGATTTGCATAATTGTCTTCTTTATGAAAGTTTTTTGTGATTCCTACGCCAGGGGTAGCTTCTGTAGGTAGAGGGCCATGAATAGATGAAGGTGCTTGGCTTTCTACCATCCTCCAGTGTGGGTTAATTTTTAAACATTTATATCAGCACATGCTCCTTGGATTTTGTTCAATCTCTTACCGTAATTGACTGGGCAGTAAGTTTTTAAACAATATGAACTACTTACAAAGAAGTTAGGAGGGACATGGATTCGGTATGAGAATAATGAGGCAGTGTAGTTGGAATTAGATCATTACAGAGGTTTCGCTGATTTTACTGTCAAGAAATGATGAGGGTGAGATTCATTGATCAGATCCCTGCTGTCTCTCCTTCTCTCCCCCCCCCCTCTCTCTCTCTCACACACACGCACACACGCACAATATTAGTACTGTCTGAATTCCCTTTTTTTCCCATAATGAACTCTTTTAATGTATTTTGTAACATGGAACTAATTTAATCAGTGCGTTGGTACTTATTAATGGTTTTAGTATATCTTAAAATAGCAACTGAAAGACCGATCTAACTATTAGAATTGTGTTTGTGTGGTCTCCCCCTTTCTAATTATTTAGAAACTTTAGTATGTTAGCCTGGTTTATGCTTTATTTTGGCCATACTTTATCTATGAGATTTTATCCTTATCCTTGCACTCCAAGAACTATTTTCCTGCAAGCCTGATACCTTTCCTAATCTGATTGATGATAAGGTCATTAGTTTGGGGCTACATCTCTATAGGGTAGAAGTGTTTCCGGCAACCCTGATGCCTTTCGTAATCTAATCAATGATAACATCCTTTCTACTCGCTATCTCTTTCTCTCAGAAATATGTTGCAGAGAGAGCACGTCAGTATATCATCTGCGTCATCAGGAAAACAGATCATGGAAAGGATCGACATGATTGTCTTTGATGAGAGAAGCCATCTTTCCACAATTGTGCTCTTAATAAATATTTAGTTCTTTCAAGTGCTCTTCGTATCGTTAGAATTTCTTTCATTGGGATTCGTGCATACCCCTCTGCCTGCGCGTGCACCAGGGGAGGGGTTGTGTGGGCTGGGGGGATTTTTCTAAGGGGAAGTACTTGTGAGGACAGGCGATAATTGCGATTTAGATGCAGCAATATTGATGTGGAATTTGCAAATGGAGTTAGGTGATGAGGCTGAACATGATGACAATGAGGATAACTCCAGGTATTACCTGGAGATCGTGGAAGCAGGGAAATTAGGGGACTGATAGTGTTGAACACATTTAATATAGATCTCTGTGTAACGCGCTACAAGAGCAACCTTTTAGTTTGGATTTGAAAATGCTAAAATGACCATTGTTATTTGTCAGTCCATGCATATGGTATATACCATGTAGATTCATGCATGGAATAATATTATATTATTTAATATATAGAAGATCAACTTTTTCGCATTACATTATTAAAGGGATGGCATGTAAAGATATAAAAGATTTAGTGTAGGCAGTCATATAATCTTACATATTTATTCAGGAGTGTAGATGGCAATTTATGTACAATTTTATGACAATGGATTGCAGATGAAAAATACAATAATTGATTGATTTTTAAGTTCGCTACGAAACATTAATTTTGTAGGGAATACCAGAATCGACAATTTCTTTCCATGCATACATAGACATGCATGCACCAGGAGCAAATGACATTGATGTTTATTCCATCATTTTCACAATGCTAGATCGTTGAGTGGCTCTTGTGTGACATTATTAACAGTGATCAATTTCAAGTGTGTTCTATGTTGCTCCTATTTCTCATTCCTGCTGTGATTGTTGTGCGCCTTGGCATATATGGATTTGTCCCCCTACCGCTCGATACACTATTTGACCATTTTCCTAACTGCATATTTTCCTTGCCCTCCAAATTGTTTATTTTACACGTCTGTCAACTTAAGATCTTTTTCCTCTAAACTAACGTCCTTTCAGCCTTTGTACCCCCAACCCTCCCCTGTCATCGCAGGAGCCTGACATTACCGAAGACAAGAAGAGAGATTGTTGCAAGGATAGGAACGTGAAAAAAGCCCATAAGCTTAAAAATAAGTCCCTGTCAATACTGGTTTATTAGCTCCTTTCTTCATCTTTGACAAGATAAATTGTTTGATGAAATATTTTCCTCATGGGAAAGTTTTTGGTTAATTCTTGGCTTTAATTGTGCCTTGCTGATAAACATTAGTATCTATCTTCAATATATAAGCTTTCTCCTTCTAGATCCCGCCTTCTTTCTGACTGTTAGAGTTGGAGGATGCCATCTAGTCAGCTAGGAATATGGCAAGCCTCTCTTTTGTCCATAATTGTTGGGCATGATTTTGGCACCAGTTATGAGAGTGTTAACGTAAATTCAATAGTCGACCGAAACTTTCTTCTGTCCAGACCTCAACCCCATTTTATGGGAAGAGACTTAGGATGTTGATGCAAAATTTGCAAGGGGAGCGTACGTTTCCAAGAGAGAGTTACGTCTCATTGGAAAGTTTGAATGATCAACACGTGCATTCCTCTTGCATTCACTTTTTACTTTATTCTTTTCCTTTAATGTTTTTCTCTTATTATTTGTGAGCGTAATCTCCTTACTCTATTGATTGATTTGTGTAATTTTTTCGACTCTATGTGACTTTTGTTGCTTACGGTTCATATGAGTGCAAGGTATATATTTTGATGTCGATATGCAATGTAGTTGAGATCATGGAGAGTTTTAAGCTTTATTATATACAACGTACCGTGTACGAGTCTTACATAGAATTTATGTTATAGATAACACGTGTCTCCTATATTTCATTTTAGGAAAAATGTCTGTAGGCCCTGAGATTTTTTTACTATATGACTAGGCTGCTAACTTGTAGCAGGTCAGGGTGACCAAGTCTCTAATCTTAATTTTCATTCTCCTAGATTGCGGACTATGACAATGACCATTAACCATAACTTATATTTTAGAGAAGTGCGCATAGGCACAGATGGAAATGAATGCTTGGATATAGGAAAATTTAGCTACATTTGATTCAAATTTGACAACATTTGAACGAGGCCACCGAAACTTACCAATATCAAAGTAGCATGGCCCTGCGCAAAAGCTTTCCTCTCCTAAGTGAGAGGTCGCTAGTTCGATTCCATAGCGGGGGTTGATCCAAAAAACGAAAACTACATTTACTAAAATTTGTCTACATTTATCAATAGATTTTCCACAGTGGGGGTTAACTTGTTCGAGCATAGTCAATTTTGCTTATCTTCAGACAGTCGCTTTCAGATGTGTTCTGTAATGTGTAATTAGATTTTACAAGGGTGGTTTTGGTATCAATAGATGTGAAAGTACTGAGATTTGACAAGGGTAATTTTGGCATTTATAGGCTGAAAAATACTTTTTAGGAATCTAAGGGGACAACGTTTATGGGACTGGGCCTCGTCTATATGTTTTCCCCTTCATTTTAGTATAGAAAATCCCTTGCGATTTGTATTTGCGTTAGCTAGGAATTAGGCACCTACATTGCTTTGGCCGAGGAATTTGGCGCCTACATTGCTTTGGCCGAGGAATTTGGCACGACACATATCAAGTTTAGTTATGGGTGAGCAATCAGTTTTTATGGTTGGAGCTTTTGTCGCGGCCTTCTCGTCTTATGTTAGGTAGCATTTGTATTTGCATGATCAGAGATCTGACTGTTGGGGTCAGAAATTACATCCCGGTTGACTAAGTCAAAGTCAAAGTCAACACTAATCCAAGTGGGCCCAAGCTCAGGCCAAGTGGGCCCATACCCAAGTCGAGCCTAAACATGAAACGGCCGGCCTCTTCTATATCAAGAAGAAAATTACGTAATAAATAAGTTTGATGTAATTTTCATACATGAATGTAAAATAAATGGGCAAAAAGCCAAATTGTTGTAAAGTCCATGGCTCATGTTCCAAGAAAATAAGCACATGAGGCATGGGATGGGCAAAATGCCATTTTGTAAAGTCCAAGAGGCTATATGTAAACTTGTAAACATATATAAGGTAACATTATGATGAAATGAAAGAATAATTGATTTCCCTAAAAAATTAGGGTTCTGTGTTTGCTTCTCCTTTCTCAAGGTTTTAAACCTACTTTTTTTTGAATTAAATCGAGAGTTTAACTCTTTTTTTTCTAAAAACAAATAGTTTTTCACCATAAAACCCTTGAAGGGGAGCTCGGATCTCCTATCAAATCTCTAAAATGGGAGATTTTTAAGTCTTATCCTTTTTTCTCCAAGATCCAGCCAAAAGAGAGGAGGAAGAAGGAAACCCATCTCCAAAAATCTCACTTTGGGAAGATTCAAGACTCAAGAGAAGATCCAGGACTCAAAGAAGAAAGGGGTTTCCTTTCACCATCTCCGAAAATCTCTCAGGAGTATAACTCCAAACCAATCTTTGAGAAGCTCAACTCCAAGATCGAAATCCTTGAAGGAGTTGTCACACCCGCTTCTCAAGATACGTAAACTACGACACGTGACAGAGTCAATCTTGTTATCTGTGGTTAGGAATCATCCCTCCATATTCACGTTACGTCTGTTTATCGGATATCAAGAACAGAAACGAATATAATACATATCCATTCGCCATAGTAAATAAAATCAAGAAAATGCATAAAGCGAAAATGCATAAAGCGGAAACGAATCAAGATCCAATAAACAATATCTGAATCATGTCCCAATATGGGCTCACATCAATAAACAAATTATGAAAATAAAATAAACTAAATATCTCTGACAACACACGTTCAATTCCTCATTGCTCGGCTTGATTGCTAAAGTACTCTTGATCTGCTTATGATACAGGTAGAGAAATTGGTCCATGCAAAACCCAGACATCACTGCATCATAATATCAAAATAATAATAGTAATCCAGGATATGATGATACAAGTAAACATGAATATAAATAAACAATACCGATATAAAACAGGGAGCTGCGTGTATGTATGGGTGTGTGATGTGCATTCTGAATCTGTGCTTATAGGTTATCTATTCTAAACGTCTTTGAAATCAATTAATGTAATCATCATCGTAACCCAAAAGTATATATCCCGTTCATTCCCTACGAGACCACGGTAACAGTATTTATTCCGTAACGTCCGGAAATACGGCAAACAATGATTTATTCCGTAACCTCCGGAAAAACGACAAACAATGATTTATTCCGTAACGTTCGGAAAAACGGCAAACAATGATAATATCCTCTTGAGTTGCGTTTCGGTTACATTCTTGATTTTCCCTTTTCCCACATGTTTGTGTTCAAGTCAGGTATTAACGATATAATCTAATGTCAACACAGAATCAAGTAGGTACAGTTCTTGTCTATGCAGACAACAAGGCACGTTCGTCAGGACAACAAATCAGGATTGTTGGCATTAGCAATAAGATTCAAGTAACAAGTCAGGCAGTATATCGTGAACATGTCATGCAATGCATATTAACCAAATAGATACCCAATGTGAAACTGTAATCAATATCGGAACATGGTAAACACAACTGATGCCAACATGCATATGTATCTATCGGTAATAATCATTATACATTCATTACCATGTATGATACAAACTAGATAACATGTTGTACTGATATAGTACTATAATGATATCATGATGTTTCGGCATGCAACTAGATAAACGATTATCAGTACGGATACAGACGGACACCGTAAAACTGTAAATCGGTAATATTTGCTGAATAATAAAACACATGCACTATTTTTTATTCATATTATTATCGATATAATATAACATAGCATGTTGCAAGTTAAAACTTGCCTGATCGGATCTCACGTCGAGATATGGATGCTACGTCCGACGTCGGAAATAACGTCGCGATGCGAACTTACACGCGCAGGACCTTGTTGATTTGTGACGTCACGTGGTGATTAGGCTGGACGACGACGGTGACCGGGTCGTCCAGATCATCGGCGACGCGCGCAACTCCGGCAAGCCGATTGGAGAATCAAGAAACGATCAAGAAAAGAACACGAAAAAGGAGAAGACTGGGTAGCTGCTGTTGGGTTCTGGGGCAGCGAGGACAGAGGTGAGACGGCGACGACGGACTGTCGTCGGCGACGTGGCTGCGTTGGCGAGGTGTCAGTGGGTTCTTGGGTTGGTGATTGGGGTCGGGAGTCGTGGAGTTGGTGGTGGCGGTGGTCTGGGTGTCGGGATAGGAGAGGGAGGTGAGGATGAGGGATAGTGGTGATGGTGGGTAGCAACGGCGAGGGTGTGGGTTTGAGTTAGGTTCTTGGGTTGCTGCAGGTTGGCGTCGGGGTGCAGGGTGCTTGGGAAGAAGGAGGAGGTGGATGTGGTGTTGAGGGTGAGGTCGATGAGATGATGGTGATGGTGAGCTGTGACGGTGAGGGGCGGGGATGGCGAGGACGTGGGAAAGGGTTAGGGTTTGGGTTTCTCGTGGTGGGTGACAGAAGAAAAGAGAGGAGAGAAGTGAGGGTATATTATATATTATAGATTATATAATTATATATAGAGATAGAGAGAGAGGATAGAGACACAAAGAGAGAGACGCGAGGGGAGAGAGAGATGCTGAGAGAAAGAGATAGATTAGTTATTAGGTTAAATTATATTATATATATATATATATATATACTGTTAGTTTTTAAAATATTATAATATATATGTTTTGGGTTTAAACAGCTGATATCAAATTACTCCGAAAATTACCCGGATCTCTTCTAAAAATCTAGTTTTTAAATATGGAGAAAATACGTAAAAGCTAAAACCATAATGCGATGTCCGGTCAATAAAAATGCATACCCTCAAGTACGGATCTACGTAAATATACGTAGTGATCCAAAAGAGTCTGTTTTAACAATTAGGACATGAACATGATGTATGGATGCAACCATATGATATGTGGTACGATAACATACCATACTAGATATGCGGATACAAAAATATTATTTGGTTATTATTTGTATTATTAAAAGATATGCGGATACAAAAATATATCATATGTGTATAAAATCTAAATGTTTATGGATCCTCTGTGCTAGCAAATATTTGAAGTAATCTTGAACCATGATGGGTTTCAAACATGCGGGTCGGGTCAGATACTAACCACAGTTACCAAATGCACTATCTACACCCAAAAGCAATAAATAATAATAGAGAAATCTGTCGCAAGATTTGAAATATCCCAAATAAAATATAGTATAACAGTGCTAAGTGCCAGGGTGTTACATTATACCCAATTACAAAATAATTTCGTCCTCGAAAATCCCGGAATAAGAAAAGACAAGAAAACGCGAATCTAAGAAAAGAGGCATGGAAACTTCTGTCGGATCTCGTCTTCACGTTCCCAAGTTGATTCTCCGTGCGAACGATTCCCCCATGAAACAAGTACTAGAGGGATAACTTTGTTCTTGAGGAGTTTTTCTCGTCGATCCACAATCGCCATTGGTTTTTCTTCATATGTTAAATCTTCCCTTACTGTCAGTTCCGAGTGATCTAGGACATGCGTCTCATCTCGAACATACTGACGGAGTTGAGATATATGAAACACGTCATGAACACTCGCCAAGGATGGTGGTAAAGCCCATTGATAAGCTTCCTCTCCAACACGCTCGATAATACCGAAAAACCCTACGAATCTAGTACTAAGCTTGCCTCGACTACCAAATCAAATCACTGATATCTTCAAGAATACAAGATCACTAACTGCAAACTCTAGTGGTCTTCGTCCTGTATCAGCCCAACTTTTCTGTCGATCTTGTGCCGCCTTCATATGATTTCAGATCACGCTAACTTTCTCTACCGTTTGCATAATGAGACCCGGTCTCAATAATCTTCTTTCTCCAATATCGTCCCAACAGACGGACGAGCGACACGTGCGACCGTACAATGCTTCGAATGGAACCATTTGTATAGTCGCTTGAAAACTGTTATTATAAGAAAACTCCACCAAGTGCAAATGATCCTTCCATGAACCCTTGAAGTCTAACATGCATGCTCTCAACATATTTTTAAGAGTTTGGATCGTTCTTTCAGATTGGCCATCCGTCTGAAGATGATATGTTGTGCTAAACTTCAAACGAGTTCCCAAACTTTCCTGTAGACTCCTCCAAAAATATGATAAAAATCGGGTATCACGATCGAAAACGATGCTCACAGGTACTCCATGCAATCTCACAATCCCCTGCATGTACGCTTTGCTAAAGCCTCCGTCGACTGACCAACTTGAAACGGTATAAAATGAGCTGTCTTGGTCAATCGATCAACAATCACCCAAACTGCATTATTGCCTTTTAGACTCCGTGGTAAAGCTGTCACGAAATCCATGATTATACGTTCCCACTTCCATTAAGGAATCGGAAGTGGTTTCAACAAACCAGCTACTCTTTGATATTCAGCCTTGACTTGCTGACACATCAAGTACTTCGATACATAGTGACCAATCTCCATTTTCATGTCTTCCCACCAGAAATGTTGTCGTAGATCTCGGTACATCTTTGTGCCTCCTGGATGTACGGAATATGCGGAACTATGAGCCTCTTTTACGACTTCTTCATGAATGTCGTTTAGGCACACATAAACGATTCCCATATCGTAACGAACCGTCTTCATGAATTAACAAGTTCGTTCGAAGTCCCGCTTCTACTTGTTCTCGAAACTTCTGCAATTTTGGATCATGCGACTGCGCCGCTTTAATGTTATCGATCAAGAATGACTGTATTTGCAATTGCATCAATTGTCCCGAAGAATGTGGTAGTACAATCTCTAACTCGAACCTCTGAAGATCAGCTATAATCTTCTTCTGTGCTGTCAACATCTGTATCGCTGGCAATCGACTTAGAGCATCTGACACTACATTAACTTTCCCGTGATGATATTTTAGATCAAGATCATAGTCAGCCATCAACTCTAACCATCTACGCTGCCTCATATTGAGCTCTTTCTGTGTGAACACATATTTTAGCTTTTGTGATCGGTAAATACTTCTACCCTTTCACCCAATAAGTAGTGTTTCCAAATCTTTAAAGCGAAAATCACTGCTACTAGCTCCAAATCATGAGTTGGGTAGTTCTTCTCCTGAGTCTTCAATTGTCTCGACGCGTAGGCTATAACCTTTCCATTCTGCATTAGAACGCATCTCAAGCCTTTTCCAGATACGTCACTGTGAATAACCAACCCTTCAGAATAGTCTGGCACTGTCAAGATAGGAGCGGTGGTCAATTTGTGCTTCAACGCTTCAAAAGCTGACACACATTTTTCCGTCCATACGAATGGTACCTTCTTTCGTGTTAGCTTGGTCAATGGTTTTGCTATTTGAATGAAGTTCTCTACAAACCTTCTATAATATCCGGCAAGCCCAAGAAAACTTCGGATCTCCCCTACATTTTTTGGAATTGGCCAATCATGAACAACTGCAATCTTTTCAGGGTCAACGGCAATTCCATCTCCGGATACAACATGACCCAAGAACTTCATTTCTTCAAGTCAAAACTTGCACTTGCTCATCTTAGCATATAACCTTTCTTGCCTCAACGTTTGCAGTACGATCCTCAAGTGTTCTCTGCATGCTCTTCTTTGCTTCTCGAATAGACCAGAATATCATCAATAAACATCACTACGAACTGGTCCAGGTACGGTGAAAAGATTCAGATTATCAAGTCCATGAATATTGTCGGTGCGTTAGTAACTCCAAATGGCATCACTAAGTACTCGTAATGCCCATATCGAGTTCGGAACGCTGTCTTGCAAATATCTTCTGATTTTACCCGAACTTGATGATATCCGGATCGCAAATCCAGCTTCGAGAATACACTCGCGCCATTGAGTTGATCGAATAATTCGCCGATGCGAGAGATTGGATACTTGTTTTTAATAGTCACCCGATTTAATTCTCGATAATTGATCTACATCCGTCGTGTGCCATCCTTCTTGACTAGAAGAACTGGAGCTCCCCATGTTGATCCGCTGCTGCGAATCCAACCCTTCTCTAGTAATTCGGTAACTTGTTTGTTCATCTTTTCTAGTTTCACCGGTGCCATTGGATAATAAGCCTTTGAAATCGGCGCTGCTCCAGGAATAAGATCAACCGCGGACTCAACATCTCGTTTTGGCGGTAAACCCGATATGTTCTCGAACACATCCATAAACTCCCGAACTACTATCAGCGTCTAATCTGCAACTTGTTTATGAACTTAACCTTTCAGTAAAGGGTTCCCTTCATCATGAATTTGTAAGTTTGTTCTAACGCTTGTGGGTTATCAGCCCACCACTCTTCCGCTGCGCCACTCTGATAATTTGAGGCGGGTCTGTCAAAACTTTTCAGTAAACGGTTTCAGTAAACGGTTCCCTTCTTCATGAATTTGTAAGTTTGTTCTAAAGGCTTGTGGGTTATCAGCCCACCACTCTTCCGCTGCGCTATTCTGATAATTTGAGGCGGGTCTGTCAAAACTTCTTCAATCAAACATTTTACATCTGACCGTTCTTGAAGCGGTCTGTACCAGCTCCCACTGGGTTTTTTCCCGAACTATTGCAATCATCAAAAGCTTCTCTTGTGTTTCTCTTTATTCTTCGAAACGCAAACGGATTGGTCCTTACGGGACGAGAGGAAAAATATAACGTGCTTGCTGGATTCAAGCTCGCAATAAGACATGAACTCGTGACATAAACTCGTAAGCAATGATGCCGAGAGGAAATAAAGTAATACAATGACCATAAGTCAAGAAAATGAATCAAAATAGGATTCCAGCTTACCTAAATAGAGTACCGCATTGTAACCATACCGCGGTACATAGTTACAATCACATAACTCCATTCAAGTCGTCCAAATTCTACTATCAGAATCGAAAGAATAAGAAACAGAAACAATAAGGAATCAGGAGGATTCCAAGTTGAGATGCAAAGTCATTTCCATATCGTCAAGATACAAGAGTTAAGAGAAAGATAAGATTCAAGAATTTGAATGACAAGACGATAATGTGGCAGGACTTGTTCCTAATTCCGGATTTCCTGGTTAGTGTATTGGGTTCAATACCCAACTACAAAAGAACCAAATCCGATTAACCCTAAATCCTACGGCTCTGATACCAAACAAACCCTGCCACGACCCACTTCCTAAGATACGTAAACTACGGCACGTGATAGAGCCAACCATGCTACCTTGGCTAGCAATCATCCCTCCACAGTCACATTACGGCTGTCTATCGGATATCAAGAACAAAAAAAAAAATATAATCTAGCTAGTACATGTTTATTTGCTACGGTAAATAAAATCAAGAAAATGCATAAAGCGGAAACGAATCAAGATCTAATAAACAATATCTAAGTCATGTCCCAATATGGGCTCACATCAATAAACAAAATAAGAAAATAAAATAAACTAAACATATCTAACAATACGTTCAATTTCTCATTGCTCGGCTTGATTGCTAAAGTACTCTTGATCTGCCTGTGATAAAGGTAGAGGAACTAGCCTATGCAAAACTCAGACGTCAGTGCGTCATAATATCAAAATAATAGTAGTAATCCAGGATATGATGATATAAGTAAACATAAATATAAATAAACAACACAAATATAAAATGGTGAGCTATGTATATGTATGGGGGGGTGATGCGCATCCTAAATCTGTGCTTCTAGGTTATCTATTCTAAACGTCTTTGAAATCAATTAATGTAATTCTCGTTGTAACCCAACAGTATATATCCCATTCATTTCCCACTGGACTACGGTAGGAGTATTTATTCCGTAACGTCCGGAAACACGGCAAACAATGATTTAATCTGTAACGTCCGGAAAAACGGCAAACAATGATTTATTCCGTAATGCCCGGAAAAACGGCAAACAATGATTTATTCCGTAACGTCCGGAAAAACGACAAGCAATGATAATATCCTCTTGAGTTACGTTTCGGTTACATTCTTGATTTCCCCTTTTCCCCATGTTTGTGTTCAAGTGTATTAACGATATAATCTAATACCAACACAGGATCAAGTAGATGCAGTTCTTGTCTATGCAGACAACAAGGCACGTCCGTCAGGACAAGTCAGGATTGTTGGCATTAGCAATAAGATCTAAGTAACAAGTCAGGTAGTGTGTCGTGAACATGTCATGCAATGCATATTAACCAAATAAATACCTAATGTGAAACTGTAATCAATATCAGAACAAGGTAAACATAACTGATGCCAGGATGCATATCTGTAATAACCATTATACATTCATTACCATGTATGATGCAAACTAGATAACATGTACTGATGTAGTACTATAATGATATCATGATGTTCCGGCATGCAACTAGATAAACGATTATCAGTACGGATACAGACGGACACCGTAAAACTGTAAATCGGTAATATTTGCTGAATAATAAAACACATGCACTATTTTTATTCATATAATTATCGATATAATATAACATAGCATGTTGCAAGTTAAAACTTGCCTGATTGGATCTCACGTCGAGATACGGATGCTACGTCCGACGTCGGAAATAACGTCGCGATGCGAACTTACACGCGCAGGACCTGGCTGATCAGTGACGTAACGTGGTGACTAGGCTGGACGACGACAGTGACCGGGTCGTTCGGATCATCGGCGACGCGCGTAACTCCGGCGAGCCGATCGGAGAATCAAGAAACGATCAAGAAAAGAACACGAAGAAGACTGGGTAGCTGCTGTTGGGTTCTGGGATGGCGAGGACAGAGGTGAGACGGCGACGATGAATTGCTGTCGGCGACGTGGCCGCGTCGGCGACGTGGCAGTGGGTTTTTGGGTTGGTGATTGGGGTCGGGAGTTGTGGAGGTGGCGGCGGTGGTCTGGGTGTCGAGATAGGAGAGGAAGGTGAGGAGGTAGGATGGTGGTGATGGTGGGTAGCAACAGCGAGGTCTCTGGCGAGGGTGTGTGTTTGAGTTGGGTTGTTGGGTTGCTGCAGGTTGGCGTCGGGGTGCTGGGTGCTCGGGAAGAAAGAGGAGGTGAATGTGGTGTTGAGGGCGAGGTCAACGAGGTGATGGTGAGATGTGACGATGAGGGGTGACGATGGTGAGGACGTGGGCAAGGGTTAGGGTTTAGGTTTTCTCGTGGCGGGTGACAATAAGAAAAGAGAGGAGAGAGGTGAGGGTGTATTATATTATAGATTATATAATTATATATAAAGAGAGAGGAGAGAGACAGAGAAAGAGACGTGAGGGGATAGATAGATAGATTAGTTATTAGGTTAAATTATATATATATATATATATTATAACTGTTAGTTTTTAAATATTATAATATATATGTTTTGGGTTTAAACAGTTAATATCAAATTACTCCGAAAATTATCCGGACTCTTCTAAAAATCTAGTTTTTAAATATGGAGAAAATACTTAAAAGCTAAAACCATAATGCGATGTCCATAAAAATGCATACTCTCAAGTACGGATCTACGTAAATATACGTAGCGATTCAAACGAGTCTGTTTTAATAATTAGTACATGAACATGATATATGGATACAACCATATGATATGGGGTATGATAACATGCCATGCTAGATATCAAAAAATATTATTTGGTTATTATTTGTATTATTAAAAGATATCCGGATACAAAAATATATCATATATGTGTATAAAATCTAGATGTGCATGGATCCTCTGTACTAGCAAATATTTGACGTAATCTTGAACCATGATGGGTTTCAAACATGCGGGTCGGGTCAGATACTAACCACAGTTACCAAATGCACTATCCGCATCCAAAAGCAATTATAATAAAGAAATCTGTTGCAAGATTTGAAATACCCTAAATAAAATATAGTATAACAGTGCTAGGGTGTAACAAGTTGAACCCCAAAAATCCAGATCTTTTAGGAGTTTAACTCCACAAAAGATCTTTTTTAGGAGTTTAACTCCAAAAGTCACTCGACAGTTCAACTCCCAGTCTAGGGTCTAAGCCCCTTTTTCCATGGGCGTCCAGTGACCGCATATAGGACGCGTGGCCCGCCGGTGCCCACCCTTCTGTAGGGTTTAGGGCGTTCCTCACCTCTCTTTTCCTCACAAGCTCCACACTCAAAACACATCCCCCGTTAGAAAAAATTTCTAACGGAGCGCTCCTGGCCCCTTTGACCCCTGACCCGTTATCCGGGTAGCGGGACCCCCCATAAACTCTGCGAGGCCCCCGATATACCCAAAACCCTCAAGACATATACGCACACTGCACATTTAGTTCGCATGACCAGTTTTACCCATCAATCGGAGGTTTCTCTCGCTCCAAAAGCGAGAGATAATTAGCGGCAGCTTAGTCCGTGACTGCCGGAAATTCGGATCCCCACAATCAATAAACCTCAGCCCACCCTAAACAGGGATTCTGTAATATGCCTAACATGCACGCGCATTCCCATCTTAATGGGGTGACGAAAAACACTCTACATATTCTGCCACGTCCGGTGGGATCTTTTCTTTCCTTGCATATTTCGGGTTAAACGTTCATGCGAACTCAATCAACATATACATCAATTGTCTGTACTGAAATTATGCTTCTTTATGTATATTAACAATTTCCAATTGCAATCTTCGGACGCAGCAAAAATGTCTCCAAAGACAAGCTCAGCTCTCAACACAGCTCTCATCTCCTACATGATGAAAATGGACGCCAGGACGATCCTCCCGGCCATTCTCGGGCGACAGTGGGAGGAGCCGCCACTACTATTTGGCTCTATTCTGTTCGTGCCAGTTAACGTCATCCCAGCTTCTCAAGCTCCGGTAACAGACAGAGTGGCCTCGAAAGGCAGGAGACCAAATGTGGTGATCTCGAGGGCACCACTATCTAAACGCAAGTTGGTGTTTGAACGACTTTCTTTGGCCCCAGTCGGGGGAAGGCCATCAACACCAATAAAGCAATAAGGCGTCTCGGGTAAGCTCCAGCGGTGTCCCTGACAATTGCTCGATCAGGTATCTTCTCTAAGCTTCCCTTCAATCGACTCACGATGGCTTTCTGGATAACGGATGTCCGCCAAGCCTTCAAAATTGAGAAGCTAATACAGAAAAGGCTCAGTTACAGGCTAGGGCTTCTGCTAAGCTGAACTTCATGAAGTTCCGAGAACAGGGTTATCCCGCAACAACAACTAAATCGGCTGTAGAGCTGGCCAACTCTTTTGAACCGCTAAAATTGGTTCAGAAGAATGCCATGACCGCAAGAGTCAAGAAAATTGCGATCCGGATAGTGCCATCCAAGGACCCAGTCAAGTCAACCGTCTTCAGTCGCCTGTCCTTTCCAGAAGAAGAAGGGCCACGACGACGGTCCGAAAAATCAGCCGCCAAAGATAAAGAGATGGCTGGATATGTAGTCTAGTCTACACTGTTTACATGGTGGACACACGCAGCAAGAGTAAGGATGGGGCCACCACATCTTAAATCCAATCTGGTGTGAATGTGACTGCCACTTTCCAAGACCAGCCTCCTCTGGAAGGTAATGAAAACCCTTCCAGTAAGACTAATAAGCAGAGAGTTATTTCAGTTCATGAAGAGTCGGGCTCGGAAAGCGAAGAGCCAATCTTCCGTCCCAAGACCGCAAAGCAGCAATTTCTCCAAGAGCTCTAGAAGCAGCTAAGAAACAAAGACAAGGAGATGACCAAGCTCTATTCGAAAATTTACGACTTGACAAACGTCGTTTTACAGCTCACTGCCCAAGTTGCCTCTCAGCCACCCAATCAAGCGCAGGGCTCTTGCTCATGAACCGGGAAACGGTGTCCCGAAGCAGCCGACGCCTATTCTCTCAAATCCAAAGGTAGGCGAACCGCATAAAATTCGGCCGCTTCATATCTCGAGAAATGTCTTGATTACCGATGACAGCAACCCGTTAATTCAAGATCAAATTATGGATTTGGTCGCCAACAAAGTCAAAACATTGGTAGCCGAGGCCGAAGCGCAAAAAGATGTCAGCGGTAGTGGGAGACCATATCCTGCTCGGTATGATCTGGTAGAGTTTCCTAGTGGATATGTCATTCCCAAATTCGAAAGATTCGATGAGACGGGAAATACGAACCAACATATCGCCCACTTTAAAGTCTCATGCGGGAATACTGAGGGCAATGATGCGCTTCTCCTTCGCCAGTTTGTTAATAGTTTAACCGATGCCGCTTTCAACTGGTACGCGAGCGTACCGGATGGCTCTGTTACTACTTTCGTCCAAATAGAATCTCTGTTTCGGCAAAAGTTCATGAGTGTCAACGATAAGATCACCATTGCTGATTTCGTGAGGACCAAGCCAAAAAATAACAAAAGCAGCACGGACTTTATAACCCGATGGCGCAATCTCTCCGTCAAATGTGAACCACCGTTGGAACAAGACCATCTGTCAATCTCTTCATCGGAAATCTCGGCACTTGGATGAATCCTTTTCTATGCACCGCAGGTCTTAAGATGTTCCAAGAGCTGATCACGAAAGTTCAAATGTTGGAACGCTCAAAACATGAATTTTCCTCGGATTCCTAAAATAACAATAGATCCTGGAGAAACCGAAAGGACGATAATCGCAAAGGCGAAAATTCCGATGATGCTGAATCTTTTAACATTTCAGCTGACTGAAATAGGCGAGGGACAACCGGGCCTAATGTCAACTAACCACAGAAGCCATTGTTAGGAGGGGGGAGGAGAATCATCTTTAAAAGAGAAGTTGGATAGGGTCTATTCCTTCAGAAGGGACAAATTCCGTAAAATATTCAAAAATATCCTAAGAAACGGTTACAATTCCCAGAATCAAAAAGACTGCAATAAGAGAATATGACCGACGACCCCAAATATTGCCCCTATCACAGACTAATAGGTCATGCTATTGAAAACTGTTTTGTCTTTAAAAATTGGGTCGAAAAACAATATATGTCAGGAGGGATAGAACCGTCTAAAGGCGTATTAGCAAATAATCAAGCTGTGACCGCCAATTTTATAGAAATAGAGATTGAAACCCTTCGGGAATCTAATTCTCTCAGTCATCTGCCTTTCTCTGAAAAGAGTGGACCAAGGCAATAAGCCAAAAACCAAACGAGCAACATTGCCAATGAAGAAGTAGTAGACGGGTACACAACCCATACGGTCTATATGATGGAGTCCAGAGTAGGTTAAAAGCCCAATGCTCTACCAACTGAGCTATACACCCGATTTGACAATCAGGGTTGGTGCGGAAAAGAAAAGAGGAATTAAGGCCCTTCACTTGCAGCCGGTGGTGGGATGAGAGGTGGAGACTGAAATTCTTTTTTGGGGAAGAAAGTTTATTATGTTTAAAAACCGGGATAGACGATGAGGTTCCTTCTTCTCCAACTTCTTGTCCACCCCTCCCTCCGGTATCAGCTGCCTGACCTTTATTGTTCGTTCGCTCCTGACCCTCCCGTCGAGTTCACAAATGACCTTGCTTCAGCTTTAAGAGGTAGGGCGGAGCCGGTGAGGGAAATCCCGGCGGTAAATCAAACCTCATGATCGGGCTCAACGGGTTCAAAGGTCTTGTCCTTCCGGATTCCCGTTTGAAAGATGATCTGAGGTCCTACGTCTTATAGCCATGACAATGACGTGGTGGTTGCCATCCAATACCGGTTCGGTCCAGATGATGAAGAGCCCTCTCAGGTCATTAAGCCAAAAGAGCCCGTGGTTCCTGCAGAATCGAGCTCAGGCAAAAAGATGACCACTACGTCGTTAAACTGGGAATAATCAACCCTTAAGTCGTTAAACTGGGAGTGTAAAAAATGTGTAAATGAATAGCCGAAATGATGGGGCAACCGTGAATAAATATCCGAAATAATAGCGCAATCGCGACCTTCACGATAAGAAAAGCTGAAATGGTAGAGCAATCGCGGTAAAAAAAAACTTGTATACAAATAAATACCCCAAATTCCCAAAAGGCGAATGATGAGTCGCTTCTGAAACCATATTTCAGTGTTAGCGATTCAGACACTAACAAAATTCTAAATCTCCTAAATTCTCCCAGCCCGACGGCCAGTCCCCAAATTGACTACCGTATACAATCCATGGGCACAAATAATCCTCATCAGACCCATGTCTCATCGCAAACACGATCCTCATGGCTGGTCTCCGCCTTGGAATTATGTTCCATTTGGGAAGACCCACTCATGTGTCCTCACGATGCAGAAGGAGAATAAAGTTTGCGAGATCCTCTCGACTTGTAAGAAAACACTTTCATGGGATCCTTATGACTCACAAAGGAAAATACACATTTGGGTGTCCCCACGACTCCTAAGGAGAAAATACATCTACGAGATCCTTTCGACTCGTAGGAAGTAAATGTTTTTATGGGACCTTTACGGCTCATAAAATTGAAAAGCCTTAGATGATAAGGGCCTAAACCTGTCTCCTAAGCCATCGCTCCCCAACAAGCAAATGCAAATGATGAATTGTTCCTGACATCTGTGCTCTAGTGTTAGCAACGCTGAAGCTGACCGCAACCCCAAAATTCCATACTTTTGATCCAATAAACCCCTAAGTCGTTAAATTGGGAACAGATGATCCCTAAATCGTTAAACTGGGAACGAGGGAAATCCTTTCATGGCAAATGATGATTCGCTCTTGGTATCATATTTTAGTGTAGCGATGCTGATGCTAAATCAAAACCAAAATCCTCAAATCCTCTCATGGCAAATGATGATTCGCTCATGGTACCATATTCCAGTGTAACGATGCCGACGCCAAACAAAAACCCAATTTCCAAGTCTCAGGCTCAAAAGCCCCGCTGGACGGATAAGAAACTCTAAAATCAAATCAGCAAGTCAACCAATGACCATCCTGGTAGAATCAAGCTCCACCTCATAAACAAGTCAAATCCAACCCTGACACTGCAAAAAGCGGAGCAAGTCAACTTCAACCCCGATACCATTAGAAGTGGAGCAAGTCAAATCAAATATCGACCGTCCAAGTCGTAAAAAGGGCAGCACCGACCATCCAAGTCGTCAAAACGGTAACCAAATCAAGTCAACCAACAACCTTTGTATCGGAATCATACTTCATCTTAGAATGTACCCCATGTCGAAATCATACTTCGCCTCGGAGTATCTGCCTTTCCTGTCGGAATTATGCTTCTCCTGGGAATCAGCATCTGCATCGGAACTATACTTCGGTCAGAATGTCTGTCCTGTGCCGGAATTATTGCTTCGTCTCAGTATACACCTGACTCGTGTCGAAATTATGGTTCGTCCCGGAACGCTGTGCCAGAATTATGTTTCGTCTCAGGACATACCCATCCCATGTCGGAATCATGGCCCGACCACCGGAATTATGCTCCGCACCTCGGAATGATGCTCCAACCCCCGGAATTATACTCCGCACCTCGAAATTATGCTCCGATCTCCGGAATTATGCTTCGATCTCTTGAATGATGCTCCGCTCTCGGAATGATGTTCCATCTTGAAGTCAAACTCTCCATGAACAAGATCCATCAATTTCATGCACACAACACATACGCACGGTGTGCATTTATTGATAGGGGCGCTTTGTTGGGGTCAGAAATTACACCCCGGTTAACCAAGTCAAAGTCAAAGTCAATCCCAAGTCAAGTGGGCCCAAGCCTAGGCCAAGTGGGCCTATGCCTAAATCGAGCCCGAACATGAAGCGGCCGGCCTCCCCTATACCAAGAAGAAATACATAATAAATAAGTTTGATATAATTTTCATGCATGAATGTCAAATAAATGGGCAAAAAGTCAAATTGTTGTAAAGTTCATGGCTCATGTGCAAAAAAAATAAGCACATGAGGCATGGGATGGGCAAAACGCCATCTTGTAAAGTCTAAGAGCTTATATGTAAACTTGTAAGCCTATATAAGACAACATTACGATGAAATGAAAGAATAATTGATTCCCCTCAAAAATTAGGGTTCTGTGCCGCCTTCTCCTTTCTCAAGTTTTAAACTTATTTCTTTTTTTGAATTAAATCGAGAGTTTAACTCTTTTTTTTCCAAAAAGAAATAGTTTTTCACAATAAAACCCTTGAAGGGGAGCTTGGATCTCCCATCAAATCTTTAAAAGGGGAAATTTTTAAGTCTCATCCCTTTTCTCCAAAATCCAGCCAAAACAGAGAAGGAAGAAGGATATCCGTTTCCAAAAATCTCACTTTGGAAAGATCCAAGATTCAAAGGAGAAAAAATGGGTCCCTTTCATAATCTCCGAAAAACTCTTAGGAGTTTAACTCCAAACCAATTTTTGAGAAGCTCACCTTCAAGATCCAAATCTTTAAAAGAGTTGAACCCCAAAAATTCAGAATTTTTAAGAGTTTAACTCCACAAAAAGATCTTTTTTAGGAGTTTAACTCCAAAAGTCACTCGGGAGTTCAACTCCCAGTCCAGACGCTTAGCCCCTTTTTCCGCGAGCGTCCAGCATCCACGTGCAGGACGTGTGATCCGTTGACGCCAGCGCCCGCACGCCCATAGTCACATAATTCGCGAATTATTCGGTGAATTCGCGAATAATTCGCGAATTATGTGACTGCCGATTAAATCTGCGAATTATTCGCTATCACCGAACGCGCCAAATTATTGCCGAATTATTCGCGAATTATTCAAAAAAAAGCGAATTATTCAAAAAACAGCAAATAATTCACGAAATCAAAATCTAGCGTCTCATACATTAGTTTTATATTAATTTTTTGCTCGAAATCCTTCCCGAATATTTCCCGAACACTTACCGAATCTTTTCCGAATACCTGCCGATTTTTTCCGAATAGTTCTCCTAATCCGAATTTTCGACCTCGCCGAATTATTACCGAATCACGAATTTGTCACTATGAGCACGTCATGCACGTGAACCGCCGACGCTCAGTGCCCGCGCGCCTGGTGTGGCCCGCCGTCTCCTCACGCGTCCTTAAGATACTCTTCACCCATCTTTTCCCTACACACTCCACACTCAAAACACATCCTCCGTTAGAAAAAAATTTTAACGGGGCGTTTCCCTGCATCCCGCAAGGAGGCTGCTAGCCCCTTAACCCTCGGCTCGCTATCCAGGTAGCGGGACCCCGATATACCCAAAACCCCTCAAGACACACACATACGCACACTGCACATTGAGTTCGCATAACTAGTTTTATTCATCAATCGGAGGTTTCACTCGCTCCAAAAGTGGGGGGTAATTAACGGCAGTTAAGTCCACGGCTGTCGGAGATTCAGATCCCCACAATCAATAAATCCAGCCTACCCTAGACAGGGAAAATCTGTAATACGCCTGACAAGCGCGCTCATTCCCATCTCAATAGGGTGACAAAAAACACTCAACACCGACAAGAACTTAGATGATGGTTATTTCATTGCATACTGAATTTAGATCAAAGCTGCCATTTTCTAGAGTAATATGGCTCTAACGTCATAGAATGTGCAATTCTAATCAATCTTTATAATTTTCCTATAAAAAGGTATTTATTTCACCGAAATTGGAAGAGAAATTACATTTGGTTGGCCCATCAATGGATAATTCAAATTCATCCGTCAGTAATATCTTAAAATTCAGAGTGCGTATAATAAAAATAACTTCTTAAAGAGCTCCTAGTTCCTGGAACATCGTGACTTTGTTTTGCAAATATGCTTTTCTCGCCCCATATCCGTGGAACGCAAAACAACGCCTTGGACAAATATGTCAGAAGAATGTAAATGGTAGTTGGGTTTCAACTGAGTTAATAGTCTGACACCTATGGGTCGGGGTTTGGGTGGGGGTGGGATTAGGGGAGCACTTATGTCATGGACGCTTCTAGATATATTCTTGATAAATAAGTTTATTATGGCCGTAGGTCATCCTTGAGGTGTAATTTGTGAGTTAATTATTTTTGTTTATTTGACAGTTCAATTACTTCAGATTTGTTATCAACTGCATTTATATTCCTAAGAACATAAGCTCTAATCCTGTCCATTACACCCATTTCTGGGTTTGCGACAGTAATTGGGGCTGTTTGTAAGTTCTGCAGCTGGCTTATTTGTTCTTTAATGATGTCTTTGCAGAGCGATGTGTTCTTAATATGCTCAAACGCTATGCGGTACAATGCATCTGATACAATATACTTCCGTCAGGTATATGGAGCTATCTTTAAATGCTTATTAAAGATTGATAGTGGAAAGTATTATCTTGTCATGAATGTTCTGATTTTTTGGTTGTACAGGCAAGGTCCATTCAAGAACTTGCAAAAAAGGACTTTGAGAGTTTAAGGCAAGAAAGCGATGATAATGAACAGGAACCGAAGACTGTACGAAGGGGTAGGCCACCGATTAAGCATATTATGAAGCGGATTGGAAGACCTTCAACTGATCGAGCTGGTTCTGATTTCTCCAATGATGCAACTCTTGCTAATGCGCGAGATGGTATTCACAGCTGTAGTTCAACACGTGATTTATTGAGGAAGGGATCATCCTTTGACATGCCCAGCATGGCAGATGCATATAGAGGGAATGCCCAGCATAGATCAGAGAGAACTGAAGAATATTCAGGTATTATTTGGCAAGTTCAAAGTTTCTTTATGAGATGCTGATTTTGAAAACATTTAAGTATGTGGCGATTGTTTATTTTCTAGGTTCCCCACTGAAAGGGATTCCAATGAGGAATTGGAAGAAAAATTCTGTAATAGATGAAAATCGCCGAATTACATATAGCCAACCCCTGCAGTCCAGCGGTTTTCAGGAACCATCAATTTTAACTGCCTTTGAGGGGGAGAAGAAGCTGTTGATGCCAGTAAGTTTTATGTTGATGCTTAATACTAACTTAAGTTGAAGTCTCATCAGGTTGATTGTATGGTCAGCACAAAGACGCTACTTTTCTCATTTACCCCAATTCAATTGTGTAAATATAATAAGCATATAGGAAGAATGGATTTGGATTTGCTCTTGGCTTTATCGGTGCCTTAATGACGAACATGATTCACCATAGCTAATCTCATATCTTTCTACTTCTAGACTAGTCATCCTTTTTAGTCTTAAAAAATTTGGAGGACACCATAGTTTAGTTGCAATTATGGCAGGCTCTTCTGTTGAACATAATTCCTGACCAGAAATCTGTCACAAATTAAGAATGGGTTGACGAGAGTTATCGGACCGGTTGTAGAAACTGACAAACTGTCAAATCTTTATGGAGCTTTTTTCATAGCTGGTCCCAAGTTAACAAAATCCTTAGATGATGATAATAACGTTAGAATAAGCACATTATATGTTTAATTCCATTTCTTATTATTTACTGTGGTAATTACATGGAATTTCGAATCTTCTGTTTAAAGATTTTCCGACCTTGTTTCCCATCCTTTGGGCATTCAAAATTATATTTCTATCATTAATGCAAACTCCTTTCAAGGTGGTTTACATTTTACTCCCTCCGTATTTATATGTATGTCGCTTTTTGATTTTGCATTCCCTTTAAGGAATGCTTGGAATATTGTGGAGCAATAATGCCATGATGGAAATATTCCTTGGTTACCCATAATTATTTCCCTAATCTTTTCTTGTTTGGCACTAAATTTTTTTACACCAATTAATTAATCTCTCTCCCTCTCAAATATTTTAGGTTGGATTGGCTCAAAAATGAAACACACATTAATATTTAGTGCAAATTACAAATGAAGGTGGGAGATTTAAATCGATTTCTTCATAAGGCGGAAGATCTAAATCGATTTTCATCACAAGGCGAAATCTCTACCTATATCCACTGTGTTAAAATATTCGACTTCTTCACATGGCAAATGGTTTAAATCGAAAGGCAAATATGAACTTTTTTCTTTCGTCTTCGCCAAACTCTCATTTCCTTCAACAATGCCAGTCATTTTTATTATCTTTTAATTACAATGGACAAATATCATTTCATGGTGGTATAAATAGATTGAAAAATATTTGTGTAAATAGATTAGAAAATATTGGAAAATGAAAGGACTAACAATAACATGTTCTAAAGTTTGACTTCATTATATACTTTCTTCCTCCAATGGATGGTAGTTTGGACTAACCATTTATGACTTTTACCGGTATTGTAAGTTTTCTTCATTGATTTTTGATATGGCCATATATTTTTTTGGGGGGGGGGGGGGAGGGGAGTGACATACATATAGAAACGGAGGGAGTTATGGAACATGTTACTGTTAGTCCTTTCATTTTCCAATATTTTCTAATCTATTCACATCTACATTTTCCAATCTATTTATGTCATTATGGAATGATATTTATCCATTGTAATTAAGGGATAATAAAAATAAAAATGGCTAACACTGTAGAAGGAAATGAGAGTTTGGTGAAGACGGAAGAAAAAAGTTCACATTTGCCTTTCGACTTAAATCTTCCGCATTGTGAAGAAATCGAATATTTTAACTCAGTGGATATAGATAGAGATTTCGCCTTGTAAAGAAATCGATTTAAATCTACCGTCTTGTGAAGAAATCGATTTAAATCTTCCGCCTTCATTTGTAATTTGCACTAAATTTTAATTTATGTTTCATTTTGGAGCCAATCCAAACTGAAACATTTGAGAGATTCATTAATTGGCGTAAAAAAATTTAGTGTCAAAAAAGAAATAATTATGGACAACTAAGGAATATTGCCATCATGTCATTATTGCTCCTCAATATTCCAAGTATTTCTTAAAGGGAGTGCAAAAAAAAAGGTGATATACATATAGAAACGGAGGGAGTATGAAGTTTGTCTGGCTTTAAAAGCTCAACAAACCAACAGGTAGCGTCCTACTTTATCTAGAAAGAGAAATCTCATTCCCTTTAACTTGGTTTTTTTTATATAAGTCCCCTAAAACATTGGTAATTTGAAAGAAAAAAAAACTAAAACTTAATATTTTAAACACCCTCGAAAACCTCTACGTTAACCAAAAACACCTCTTTCCTTAAGTTAATTAGGATTAATAATTAGATTAGAGTTAATATGATGAATTGGGAGCTAAAAAGTTTTATATGCCATCATTACTTAATAATCTCTCTTTCTTCTTTCCAATGCAAATATAAAGCCATTAAAAAGGCAAAGTTGTCATTTTAGCTTCGTAACCGAGATTTCTAACGGAGTTAGGGATGATAGTTAAGCATGGGGGCCGATTTAATTTAATTAAGAATTGGTGTATTTAAAAATATGAAATTTTAGGGGATGTTTTTCAAAATAGCGATATTTTAGGGGGCTTATAGTAAAAAAAAACCTAGCCTGTCATTCTTTATTTCGTAAAAAATATGAAACTTACATATCATTTCTTCTTGTTATAAACGAGCCTCCAAAGCAATAAATTTGAATTGAAGCAATATTGCTTGTGCAGGGGTACAGGTCGACTTGTCAGTCTATGCAAAAATCAGTTTTAAAATTCTATTGTTCCCATCCCAAAGAACTAGTTTATATAAACTTTATGACATTCTGATCTTTTACTCCAAGCTTGATGGTATACAGTTGTTTAGAATAGACATGAATAACCTTTAATCTTGATTGAAGCACCAGGTTGGTCTTTACACGGAGCATGCATACGCCAGAAGCTTAGCTAGGTTCGCTGCTAACCTTGACCCTATTGGCTGGGAAATTGCGGCCAAACGAATTGAAAGGGTGCTTCCTCCTGGGACAAAGTTTGGCCCTGGCTGGATTGGGGACAGTAGTGAATCAACACACCGATTTTATCAGCCGCTCCTATCATCATCATCATCTCCACATATCTCATCTCAATCAAATCTCTCACAATTAGATTGCGATAAGCCCTCGGAAAATCACGAACCAGCCTCAAATAACTCCACACCTTTAACAAGTGTTGAGAATGGCAGGCTACTCGGTGGTGGTAAACGCCCCAAGAGTCCTTTGCAGCTTTCTCAGAACTCGACTATTCAGCCTTCAATGAATGGTTTTAAATTTCCACAATTGCCCGAGGTGGCAATGACACATGCTCATTTACTCGACATGGTGTCTAAAAGTGGAAAAAAGGACATTCTCGGAAATCATCAAGCAGCATCCTTTACACAATTCGCCGATGCAGAAGAGAGAACGTCGTTAAATCCAAAGCCTGGCTCATTTCCACCAGATTTGAACGTTGACTGCCATTCCTCAGGATCACCGGTTTCAGGTGTATTGGTGGATTCAAAGCAGCAGCAGCAACAGGAGCAGCCAGAATTGGCATTGCAGCTGTGAAATATTAATTTTTATTAATTTATTTTTGGGGGAAATTGATCTATAATTTGGTTGAGTTTGGGAGAGGGGTGAAAGATGTGTGTTTGTACAGACTAATTAAAATGTGTCCAATATCGAAGTTTCCAACTGAAAGAAGCTGGTAACTGATCATATGTAGCTTTAAAAGTTGAGTTATATGAGCTTTAGCAGTATCAGTAGAGTCTGAGGTTTTTGTTTTTTTATTTCTTCCAGAAATGATTCACCCCATGGCTGCATCCCTCGTGCGGACTTGTGTACAGTTTCGAGGTAAGATTTACATCGAGAATTCATATGTTTTGCATTTATTGACTGCAGTTACCTTTGTTCGGTGTGTATGTCTGTTTCCACTTTCACAAAACATTGCCAATTTACCAGAAGAAAACAAACAAACTTGTGTGTCCCTTGGAAGAATTTTCTTCTTTTGTGACTGGATTGCTGTTTGTGTAGCATTGCATATTTTTAAAATTGTATGTCTTTGATTATTAGCCATTTATTCATAAAGATTGTATGTCTTTGATCATTGTCAGCATAAACCATCCAATTAGCCAAATAAACATCAAAACCTAAATAAATAAAAAAACCATCCAATTACCCAAATAAACATCAAAACCTTAAATAAAAAAAATTGTTGTCGTTTTCCATGTTTTTCAGTGTTAGAAAGTTTGGGTGGCATTTAGATCTTACCAAATCATATAGCCAGCCTTTCAACATGCATGCACGTATCCTGTTCCTCTATTCACAAACATTCTCCTACAAATCCAACGGGTTTTTTTTTATATTTCTACCAAAATTAGTAAATTCATCCAATTAATTACAAAAGCCATCTGTCGAAAAACAAAAGTTTAAAATTATCTTTCAATCTTTTAAAAATATGAAGGAAAAAATCAAAATTTTGGGAAAAAGAGGGAAAATTTATTCCCAAGGGAGTCTCCCCGTAGAGTGAGCAGCAAACCACGTCTTGACCAGCTCTCTGAGCCCTACATCCTCCACCTCGCAGTACCGGCTCTCCCAATCCACCGGCTTCACATCCCTGAATTCCAACCCCGGCGTCCGATCCCTGGACCCGACGCTCCTCTTGTCCTTCCAGTCCATCACGTAAGCTGACGCCCTCCGCCTGTACTTCATCCGGAACTCGCTCCACGCCTGATTCTTGTAATGGTTCACCACCGCCACCCTCTCCTTCTTCTTCCTCCACTCCGGCCCCACCTCGAAGTGGTGCACCGAGTTCTTCAGTGAATGCAGGACCGCCTCGAGCCTCACGAGCGACTTGTGCCGCTCCACTTTCCTCAGCCTGCATGTGTACCCCTGCGTCACGCCCGCCTTCGGGTGGGCCCGCTGCCCGCTGGGCGCGAAGTCGTGGCAACCGAGCAGAACCTGACCGGTTCGTGTCCGGTCAGCGTGGGGTCCGGTCAGCGACCCGATCATGGATGATTTGCGCGGGGGTTCAGCTGACCCGGACCAGGCGGGCGAGTAAATGAACTCGTCGACGTCGATGAAAGCGGTCCACTTGCAGGTTGTTAGGTGAGAGGCGGCGAAGTGAGAGAAGCCGGCTTCTTGGGTCTTCTGCCACGGCCAGTACACGCTGCGGACGTCATACCCGTCGTCGGAGAGCTGTCCCAGCACCGACGCCAGGCCGTCGTCGCTGCCGTTGTCGTAGAACACAAACTTGTCGACCCCCACGGCCTTATGGTACGCCACCCACTCCTTTAAGAACTTGGCCGCATTGTACACCATGGTGCACGCGCACGTCAGCTGCTTCGGCTCCAAAGCAGGAGGCTGCGGCGGGGCATGGTAGACGGCCAGGGACGGGAACGCCGATTCCTGGCCCGCGACCTTGACGGAGACTCTGACGACGTCGTGGAGGTGGAGTTTGGGCGGGTGGGGGCATCTGAAGACTTCCTGTGCCGAGCTGGCGGCGGCCGTGGAGGCCACGACGTCCCCGCCGACGGTAGAGAACACGCAGGTGACCTTCTGGGGAGGGACGTCCCGGTCGACTTTCATGTTGTTGACGCCCTTGGCGAAGACGACCACGTCGTGGGGGGTCGAGATGGTCTCGTAGGCCAGCCGGCCCCACCGGAAAATCTCCATCTGGCCGCGGTCCGGCCCGTAGATCACGACGGCCGTATCCGACTCCGAACCGGCAAGTCTGGGGGTGAGGAACGGGCGGATGCGCTGGACGCTCCTCGGCATGTCGCAGAGGAACCCGTGGCGGCCCGACGACGGGACCCTTCCGCCGTACCGGGCGGGTGACGTGGCGCCGTTCTGGAAGAGGCAGGTGAGGTTGCGGAGGCTGCCGACGTCGGCGAGATCGGAATCCGAGGGGAGGAGGACGAAGACCTCCCAGCCTGGGAAGATTACGGACTCGGTCACGTCCGCCGCCGAAGCCGGTGAGGGCAAGGTTCCGGACACCTCCGCCGAGGGGAGGGGGAGGGGTTCTTGGATGGCGAGCTCGCGGCGGCGCTCGCTGCGGATCAGCTGGTGAACGATGGAGGAGGCGTCGACGGGATCCCGCGGAGAAACGAAGAGGAGTAGTTTGAGGAGGAGGAGGGCGAGGATGCCGACGGGGAGCAGCGCTAGCACTCGCCGGCGCCGCATCGCTTTTTTTTTATTTATATAAATTGCTTTAGATGGAGAAAGTAGAAATTTTGATGGAGTTTTATTACAGAGAGGGGGCCGGAGTTTTATTAGTTTTATATATACAGAGGAAGGAAGGGCGATTTTTTGATCAGGAGAAGGGTCAGGATTTAGGAGTGTATATATATATTTTAATTATTTGAGATAATTATTATTGGTTGTTGGTTTTATATATCAAAGACAAGACAAGATAAGATATTAGAGATTCTGCACCCAGTTTATCAGATTACTGTGGGTCCCAGTGGTCAGTGAGAGGGTGAACTTGGTTTTTAGGTTCTTGGAAGAGTACGGAGGGGAAATCGAAGCGGAGGGGATTAAACGCGGTCGATTGAACCGGCGCCTCTCCTCTTGTATTTTAACACGAGGGTCAGCCGCGCAAAATTGTCATATATATTTGACCAAATTGCACAAAAGAAAATTTTAATGGTATATATGTATGTATTGTATGTATGAAATTCTCATTCGATGTATACCTTTTTATGTATTAACATGTCGAAATTCATAGATAAGATATTTAAAGGCTACATCGGTGAAATATTGGAGATTAAATTTCCCTGTAGCTTATACAAAAATTACACTTTATCTAGCTGATCCACTCGTCGACCCTTTTTAAAGATAATGAAGAAAAAGGTCTTCTCATGCAAATATATATCTTAAAGTTGTGCATTTCTATTCCGTTTCTCTGGTCAATCGATTGCCAACTTATTGGCATGTTTGGAATCTTTAGCATGATAGAATATTATTTAATTTTAAAATACTACTATCATTTATGAAAATTATCATAAGGATTGTTAAAAGTTCAAAGGTATTCTATAAATAGATTATATATAATTGAGGGCTTCTATAGCAATCTAGCCTTTCGATTGTCTTTTTAATTTTCTTTTGAAATTTTTAATAATTAATATTCGTATCTATTGAAATATGAATATCCGTTACCATGTAGTTTTACATGTGATTTGGTGGGTACACTACCTAAATTTTCTTGTGTCATAAGGAAGGGATATATTCTAATCATTTTGTTAATTTAAAAAATATGCACATTACATATTTCTCAATAATTAAAATATCATGCAGACTATATATCATACAACAAATGTACTTAGAAAAAATTCTACAAATGTTCTTCTTGGTTACTTTGAACTTGCTAGTGAAGTTGACCTGTAAAGAAATCAAAACACCAAAGATTTTTTTAGCAGGGGCTGAATCAAATTGAAACCAGGCCTTTCCAAATATATAGTATTATTGTTTGTATCTAGCTAAATTAGTATATGCATAATAATTTATACATATCATGTAGCTAGACCTCTCCATAAACTTCTGTCCCACTCACTGAAATTTCACGTCTGCTCCAGTTTGTTAATGTCTATGTGTATATTAGTATGTTCATGATAATTTATACATATCATGTATCGAGACTTATTAAGAAACTTTTGCTATAAGTGGGACGGACCGTCACTTTCCGAATAGTATTATTGTCTGTATGTAAATTATTATATACATGATGATTTCATCAATATAATAACAAATGATTACTTTGCCTTCAAATCAACGTATAAATTAACAGTTATTTCCTTCTCTTACTTTGAATTCAATTGTCTAATTCAACCAACATATAATTTACGTACTATCTCCTCTCTTTTAATTTGGCGGTTGCTTTCAAGTGAGCTCCAAGGGTGTGTTTGTTTGCAGGATTTTGAAATTTGGATTCCCAAATAGTGCAATTGAAAAATTCTGGTTTGGCTAATTTTGTGTTTGGTTGGTATTGAATTTCTAGTGTTGGATTTATAGATCCTTATAATCCTTGCTTGATTGGGAAAAAATAACTGAGATTTGGATTTGAGAATTATGGAGAGAGATAGAGAGAGATCTTTTAATAATATAAAGTACGTGGGACCCATGTGAACAGTGCCAAATCCATATAAATCTATATTTCTTTGGATTCAAGAATCCAAAAAAAATGGTGGGCCCCTCATAAAAACCAAGCAAATCCAAAACAACCAAAATTCTACAACCAAACGAAGAATTCATGAATCCAAACTCTTTTTGGATTCAAGAATCCAAACAGTGCCAAATCATATCCTAATCCTACAACCAGAGAACCCCTAAGGGCCTGTTTGGTTGCAAGATTATGAAAGAATTGGATTGTGGAATCCAAAAAGGTGAGAGGGTTCCACAATTTTGTATTTAGTTGTAAAATTTGGATTTATAGGATTACTTTGGTTTTTATAGGAGGCCCACAACAAAATGTTAGTGTATATGCCCTAGAGGCCATTACTGTATCATACTAGTTTGTATATTATTTAATGGAAGCTTGGGATATTCACCTTGTATATACAATCTTGCTCAAAATAGTAGTATGCTACTTGGTTTGTTTCTACTTCAATGTGTACATGTGTTTATTTTAGTATATCGCCTATACACATTAGTGGAGCCCTTAGGATCTTTGCTTGATTACCAGCGTTGTGATGGCAGTCACACTAGTGAGGGCTGGGTAATCTATAAGCACATCCTTATGCAGGTCCCTAGTCGCAGGACTATCGAGACAGGGCATCGATACTCCGGAGTAAACTAGCGCATGCGCTTCTCATCCCAGAGTGGGAGATGGTCTGTCCCACAGCCATCAGTACGTTGTACTAGAGATAGTATGCGGGTGCTCGTTGGGTTACGAGTACACTGGACAGGACTCGTCGGGAACTGACCGGTTGGTTTTATACCTATCGTCAGTTATCAGTTCCCAGGTGACATGAGTACAGCTTAGTCCGCTGACTTGACACTGTCACTTCGCCTCGAGTGTGTTCCCACTGTACTTTGATTACTACCCTACCACGGCTCAAAGGAGTCGTACAAACAGGTAGTAGTTGGGTGCAGTCCCGAAGCACTTGGAGGCAGTGACGGTTAGACAGGAATCGTCTCTCCCGGTATTAGGGGTTGACATCACGCTGTGTCTAGGAGAGCCATTACACGAGTAGTCCCTGGCCAGGGCAAGCGAGATATACTGGTAGCCTTACAGTGTTATCTCAGGGTGTTTTGGGCTTCGCTCCGACACGACTTGTACCGCTATTAGGGGACTGACGTTTACCGCCCCCCTAGGCTCGTCATGCGATGTATCAGACGAACAGACCGGACTATACGGAGATTGTCACATTCAGGCTCAGTAGGAGTTCAGATGGGTTTCACCTCGTCGGACTTCTTGTCGGCATCTACCTGGGGACCGTTACGCACAGCTAGTGCCGCTTGCGGTCTGTGGTTAAACCCACTGCCAGCGTAGTGTCGAGTCTTTAGAGTCCCACACAGAAAGCTATTCGCCTTTTGGCAAAAGGATAGAGGTCGCATGGTTTTGCGACAGGTCGCATGGTTTTGCGACAGGGTCCGGTCACATCCGTGCACTTGTGCACGTACAGTGTCCGGACAGTTAACACCAGCGGGCTTTGGTTTAAGCCAGATCCTAGTGTACGTTTTGGGATTGGTTTTATCCAGTATGTATTCGTGTTCCTCGGAACGCGAATGCGGGTGTGTATGCACAGTTGACGGAGAGACAGAGGCAGAGGATTCTCATTAGGGTTGTTGACCGTTGACTGTTGACTATTGACTTTTTGCTCAACCCTAATGAGAATATGATATGTAATTAACAATAATATTAATTAAGTATTGTGGTGACATGGTTGTTGAGGGGTTGACTTTGTTGACTTGTTGACTTTGTTGACCGGTTGACTAGGTTGGACTAGTTGACCATCATGATGACAATAGCTATCATTTCATGGCAAAGACTTTTTACTTGCTTGTTCTCTTGTGCAATATGAGTGCATGAAATGATATAGCCATTTTGACTTAAACCATTTACACAATACTTGATTACTATTTTTGTGATGATGGTTTTGGATTATGAGAGCCAAGTGAGAAAAGTCTTGCTCATTCTATCATTTTCATTCTCTCTCTTGTGATCTTGAGCTCTCATCTCTTTCCTCTTGCTCTCCCTCTTTTTAGTCTATGGTTCACTTGTCTCATGTGTTGAGAACCAAGAACCATAGAGAAAATCCCAACACACTCTCCTCTATCCACTCTAGTTCACAAGGTTTGGCAAACCGAGTGACTAGTTTCTTCAAAGTACGAAGAAGAAGCCAAAGGTAGAAGCTTTCAGGTTGATCGATCTTCGGCACAAGGAGACGACGGGGTGAAGCCGATCCGGACAACCATCGAGGCTTGAAGACGAAGGAGTTCAAGAAAGAAAGGTATAACCCCCTAACCGAGTAGTTAACAACTCCTAGTTAGGTTGTTAGTTAGATGTTTAACAAAGATCCGGTTTTGAGTCCATGTTACCACCTCTAGAAAATTGTTTTTCACCAAATTCCGCATGCCCGAAAGTACCGGGAGAGGTAGCATGGACTTACAGTGGTATCAGAGCCTAGTTAAACACTACCTAACATGTTAGCATAGTAACTAGAAATTCGATCGGAGAAAAAGTCGCGAAATACACCCGGATTTCAAACTTTCTATCGATTTTCAAAGTGCTGCAAAAATTATTTGAGATATACCAAAAATCGACTCAGGGTTTTTAGAAGAAACTGCAAAAATTCGACCCACTGAATCGATCAACGCGCCGCGTTTCCGCGGCCGAGTTGACTCGGTCGTGGGGTTTTATTTTTGCAGTTTGTTCATAGGGGTATTTTGGGATTTTTGGAATATGTATTTTCTGCCCAGATTTTCCAGAATGAAAATTTTGTGTTTGGGGCCTGAAAATCCATATTTTTGATCGAACTTCTAAAAGACTTAAGCTGATGGGTTTTTCTATGATTTTTGTATTGAACGTCTGCTAATCGCTATATGTCGATTAGTGGGGGTTATACAAATCTGTGATCTGTAATGTTATTGGAATGTGTATATGAATTCATTGGATTGTCGCGGGTGAATAGCCGGGGGGTTGTGAGACGAGAGTTTTCTTTTCTTTCAATTCATGTAAATTTGTAAATTGATGTAATAATTATTTGTATGGCCGCACAACCGGGTCGGGGTTGTAGCCGTCATTGTATAATTTCTTTTTACTGTTTTTGCTCCTAGGATAGACCCATGGAGGGGGTGCACAAACTACCGGGTATGCCGAAGTGCCGAGTGGCCTACTCACGGAGTTGAGGGAGGTTGCTTCGCTTCGGGTACTTGGCGGGTAGTTTGCCGCACCCGTAGGGGTCTTGGGTGGGGTATTGGCTATTCACCGCGACCGTGTAATCTGCTTTTCGTTACAGGCTCGTACGAATTGCGGATTCCTAGTATATCCAATGTGTTCATCTGTGATCTGAAATGGCTATCATTGCAGTATATCTATATATGATATTATTTAGGCGTTGCTTATGTTTTACAGCCGCGCTAGCCCAGCCCCCGCTCTGTCGTTAGTTAAGTAACCTAACGGGTAATGACGGGGCTCCGTGGCGAATGCGAATGGCATAAGCGTACGTCATATTTTGGTTGTTTTCTGCAATGGTAGGATTAAATGATGGGACGCATTAAAAGAACTAATGCAAGAATATCACGCATTAAAAGAACTAATGCAAGAAAATAAACCAAGTTAAAGTCGTTGGAACACTTTCGAAAAACCACTCGGTTTTTTTCAAAACTAACTTTTAAATACGGAGCTTGAGCCACTCCTTTTAAAAGCTATCTCGTTCCATCGATTATATCAAGTTCACTACGTTCATGGTTTAGCCAAAACCGTTCGTAGCCCTCCATCATTTCAGTTAAAAATTCGGTAGTATTCAAGCTATGTATTTTGACCTCACGCCAAGGCATAGTGATTGGTAGCTGCCGGATATTTATCTGTTGCATAGATAGAATGCGTTGGTTTGGGACAGCCGTACTGCCATTTTGGCCTACGTCAAGAGTAGGTACGGGTGGGTTCAAATTAACCTGGATAATGATGGGAAGAACTTGACATGTGACTTATGACATTTTGACCTCACGCCAAGGTCATAAGAGCATGGGGCAAAAATCCACATCGGGAGTTTCATAAGTACTGAAACTTGCTAGAGTTGCATACCATTTGAAGTTTGATGATTCTGGTAGGATTCCTTCAGTTTCGTCACGCGATGATATTTGGATCCCGATCCTACTGTGAGTATATGCTACTTCTCGGGAAATTTCTCACTTAACGATCAATGCTATAAACCAAGTAGGTGTCTAGAAAGGTGTTAGCGGGGCTACGCCCCCAGGGAAAAGAGGTTATTTAATTAAGGAACTTCGCGAAAGCGTTGGAAAACCTCCCTCGAAGTACCGACACCAGCCTGGCCGAACGGTTAAGCAAGTATTGTACGGTGAGATTGATCCTGACTAATTCTTCCTTTTTGGTTTGAGGAGGGATTCGAGAAACAGCGGGAGCCATCCTGTTTAGACAAATTTAAAACCATTCTAAACTTGCAAGAGCATCAAGCTGAGTGTTTCTTCTCTCTCCCAATTGCAGCGACCAATCGACATGACTGGACTTAAGTTACTTCTAGATAAAAACATACTGACAGGGCCAAACTACAAAGATTGGCTCAGGAATGTTAAGATGGCAATCACTTACGACAAGCTGGGGTATCTTCTTACCACCAAAGCTCCCCCTGTCCCAGGTCCCAAAACCAGCGTCGCGGATAAGGAAATCCGTAAGACCTGGGAACTAGACTGCGCGAAGGCCAAGTGCCTCGTGCTTGCCTCTATGGACAATGAACATCAGAGGAGGCACGAGAATATGGACCTCGAATCCATATTTCTCCATACAAAAGAACTGTATGGAGAGCAATCTCGTATCGCAAGATACGAAGTGTCGAAGAAGTTATTGTCGGCAAGATTGGCCGTCGGATCATCGGTAGCGGAACACGTGCTTAAGATGATTGGCTACATTGAGGAGCTCGCGGACCTTGGGACCACGTTGGAGAATGAGCTCTATACGGACTTGATTCTCCAGTCCCTTCCTTCCACTTACGCCCAGTTTATACTGAACTTCAACTTACAAGAAAAGGAAGTTGAACTTTCAGAACTCCTCAACATGCTGAGGAGCGCAGAGGGCACCTTAAAGAAAGGTAGGAAAACATCCACTTTGTTTGTAGGAGGATCTTCTTCTTCTAGGTCCAAGGCGAAAGTCAAGGGAAAGAAGAAGAAAGCCCCCGCCAAACCAAGGGGCGGTGTTAGTAAAGTGGATACGAAGGGAAAGGCAAAAGCAACTAAGAAAGTGGGGAAGCTTGTGGATAAAGAAGAATGCTTCTATTGTCATAAGAAGGGACACTGGAAGAACGATTGCAGGGCTTGGAAGGCCAGAACACAGGAACTGAAGCAGGTTGCGGCTTCAGCTTCAGGTGTGTATGTTATTGAAAACTGTCTTTCAATAAACTCTACTTCCTGGGTATTGGATACCGGATCAGGATCTCATATCTGTAATTCTTTGCAGGCGTTGAGAAACCGTAGGTTTTTGAAGGCAGGTGACATGACCCTCAAAGTTGCAAACGGAGCTAGCATGGATGCTAAGGCCGTGGGGGACTATCACCTGGGAATGTCAGATGGACATGTTTTGGTTTTACGTAATTGCTTTTTTGTACCCAACGCAACTTGTAATATCATTTCTGTATCTTTGGTTTCTAAAGAAGGTTATGAATTTGCGTTTGTAAGCAATGTTGTAAACATTCACCTTAATCAAGTTCTGATTGGGTCAGGTACATTAAGCAATGGTATATACGTATTAAACCAACCGCAGAGTTTCAATGTCCATAATACACACAAAAGAAAGTCTCCGGAAATAAATCAGACTTTCTTGTGGCATTGTAGACTGGGTCACATCAATGAGAGAAGGTTGACGAAGTTACATACAGAAGGATATTTGAATGCGTTCGAATATCAATCGTATGCCACTTGTCAATCCTGTCTCAAAGGAAAGATGACAAAGACTCCGTTCACTGGATATGGAGTAAGAGCGAACGAGCTCTTGGGACTCGTACACAGCGACGTGTGCGGTCCAATGTCTACACATGCACGAAGCGGTTATTCTTACTTCATTATTTTTACGGATGACTTTTCAAGGTACGGTTATGTCTTCTTAATGAAACATAAGTCCGAAGCTTTTGGAAAGTTCCAGGAATATAAGAATGAAGTAGAAAACAAACCGGCAAAAGTATCAAGATTCTAAGATCGGATCGAGGTGGAGAATACTTAAGTGCCGAGTTCCTGGACTATTTAAAAGAGAACGGAATTCTCTCTCAGCTTACTCCTCCATACACTCCGCAACATAACGGTGTATCGGAGAGACGGAACCGAACCCTATTAGATATGGTACGGTCCATGATGAGTAACGCTGAGTTAACGCGATCATTCTGGGGGTATGCGCTAGAATCAGCCGCATACGTTTTGAACCGAGTTCCCACTAAGACTGTGCCTACCACACCATATGAGTTATGGAATGGGAAGAAACCCTATCTTCAATATCTGAAGATCTGGGGATGTCCAGCTTTTGTCAAAAAGCAGCATGCGGACAAACTCGAGGCACGCTCAGTACTGTGCAAGTTTGTGGGATACCCAAAGAACACCATGGGGTATCTTTTCTACCACGCAGAGGAACAAAAAGTCCTTGTTTCTCGTAATGCCCACTTTCTAGAACACCAGTTCTTTGAAAAGGAAATTAATGGGAGCGCAGTAGAACTGGAAGAAATTCCAGAACCACAGACTATTACTGAAAGCTTAGTGGAACCAGAGGGTTCAAAAGAACAAGACATTCCTACGCCGCTCCGCAGGAGTAGTAGGCAGTCTCATCCGCCCGAGAGATACTGCGGTTTTCTCATAGACGGGGATAGAGAGGATTGCATCATAGATTATGATGAGCCTACTAGCTTCCAGCAGGCCGTTCAGAGCGTTGACTCAGTAAAATGGCTGGATGCAATGCGGACCGAAATGGAGTCCATGTACACCAACAAGGTATGGACGTTGGACATTGCTCCAGACGGGGTAAAACCCGTAGGATGCAAGTGGATCTTCAAAAGGAAGATTGGTGTAGATGGACAGGTTGAGACCTATAAAGCTAGACTGGTTGCAAAGGGTTTTCGTCAAAGACCTGGTTTGGACTATGACGAAACCTTTTCTCCAGTAGCTATGCTGAAATCCATTCGGATCCTTCTTGCCATTGCTGCCTTCCACGATTATGAGATCTGGCAAATAGACGTAAAGACTGCTTTTCTAAATGGAAATTTAGAGGAGTGTGTCTATATGGACCAACCAGAGGGTTTCATTCAGAGTGGGAGCAGCGGAAAGGTGTGCAAGTTGCTTAAGTCCATCTATGGACTAAAGCAGGCATCGCGGAGTTGGAACATCTGTTTTGATGAGACGGTCAAGGAATTTGGCTTTATCAAAAATCCAGATGAACCATGCATCTACAGTAGATTTGTAGAGAGAACTGTAGTATTCCTCGTTTTATACGTGGATGACATTCTCTTAATAGGAAATGACATTCCTATGCTACAATCTGTCAAGGGGTTCTTGTCACACAGGTTCTCCATGAAAGACCTGGGTGATGCCTCATACATCCTGGGGATCCGGATCCATCGTGATAAATCCAAGACGATATTAGGACTTTCACAGTCCAGGTACATCGACACCATACTGAAGAGATTCAGTATGGAAGATTCCAAGCGCGGTAACCTACCGGCTTGTCACGGGATCACCTTCTCTAAAGAGATGTCTCCTAAGACTGATTTGGAGAGGGATCGCATGTCTATTATACCCTACGCTTCTGCGGTAGGCTCTATAATGTATGCGATGTTGTGTACCAGACCGGATGTAGCTTATGCACTGAGTGTGGTAAGCCGGTATCAGTCAAACCCTGGGGAGAAACACTGCATAGCGGTAAAGAACATTCTCAAGTACCTGAGAAGGACTAAGGAGATGTTCTTGGTGTATGGCGGAAAAGACCTCCAGATCGAGGCCTTTGCTGACTCCAGCTTTCAGAGTGACAAGGATGATTCCAAGTCCATGTCGGGTTTTGTCTTTACCCTCAATGGAGGGGCGGTGTGTTGGAAGAGTTCCAAACAGGAAACCGTTGCAGACTCGACGATGGAAGCGGAATACATCGCTGCATCTGATGCCGCAAAAGAAGCTGTCTGGATGAGGAAGTTCTTGAAAGAACTTCAGGTGGTTCCGTCCATTGTTGATTCAATACCTCTGTATTGCGACAACAACGGGGCTATAGCTTTATCGAAGGAACCCAGGTCCCATCAGAGATCCAGACACATCTTGAGGCGGTATCACCTGATCAGGGAGATCGTGGATCGCCGGGAGATCGAGGTTCGGAGGGTTGCTTCAGAAGATAACACTGCAGATCCATTCACCAAGGCCTTGCCCCAGACTCAGTTCGAGCGGCTGATCGAGATGATGGGTCTTCGATACGCCAGTACATGGCCTTAGTGCAAGTAGGAGATTGTTAGTGTATATGCCCTAGAGGCCATTACTGTATCATACTAGTTTGTATATTACTTAATGGAATCTTGGGATATTCACCTTGTATATACAATCTTGCTCAAAATAGTAGTATGCTACTTGGTTTGTTTCTACTTCAATGTGTACATGTGTTTATTTTAGTATATCGCCTATACACATTAGTGGAGCCCTTAGGATCTTTGCTTGATTACCAGCGTTGTGGTGGAAGTCATACTAGTGGGGGCTGGGTAATCTATAAGCACATCCTTATGCAGGTCCCTAGTCGCAGGACTATCGAGACAGGGCATCGATACTCCGGAGTAGACTAGCGCATGCGCTTCTCATCCCAGAGTGGGAGATGGTCTGTCCCACAGCCATCAGTACGTCGTACTGGAGATAGTATGCGGGTGCTCGTTGGGTTACGAGTACACTGGACAGGACTCGTCGGGAACTGACCGGTTGGTTTTATACCTATCGTCAGTTATCAGTTCCCAGGTGACATGAGTACAGCTTAGTCCGCTGACTTGACACTGTCACTTCGCTTTGAGTGTGTTCCCACTGTACTTTGATTACTACCCTACCACGGCTCAAAGGAGTCGTGCAAACAGGTAGTAGTTGGGTGCAGTCCCGAAGCACTTGGAGGCAGTGACGGTTAGACAGGAATCGTCTCTCCCGGTATTGGGGGTTGACATCGCGCTGTGTCTAGGAGAGCCATTACACGAGTAGTCCCTGGCCAGGGCAAGCGAGATATACTGGTAGGCTTCCAGTGTTATCTCAGGGTGTTTTGGGCTTCACTCCGACACGACTTATACCGCTATTAGGGGATTGACGTTTACCGCCCCCTAGGCCCGCCATGCGATGTATCAGACGAACAGACCGGACTGTACGGAGATTGTCACATTCAGGCTCAGTAGGAGTTCAGATGGGTTTCACCTCGTCGGTCTTCTTGTCGGCATCTACCTGGGGACCGTTACGCACAGCTAGTGCCGCTTGCGGTCTGTGGTTAAACCCACTGCCAGCATAGTGTCGAGTATTTAGAGTCCCACATAGAAAGCTATTCGCCTTTTGGCAAAAGGGTAGAGGTCGCATGGTTTTGCGACAGGTCGCATGGTTTTGCGACAGGGTCCGGTCACATCCGTGCACTTATGCACGTACAGTGTCCGGACAGTTAACACTAGCGGGCTTTGGTTTAAGCCAGATCCTAGTGTACGTTTTGGGATTGGTTTTATCCAGTATGTATTCGTGTTCCTCGGAACGCGAATGCGGGTGTGTATGCACAGTTGACGGAGAGACAGAGGCAGAGGATTCTCATTAGGGTTGTTGACCGTCGACTATTGACTTTTTGCTCAACCCTAATGAGAATATGATATGTAATTAACAATAATATTAATTAAGTATTGTGGTGACATGGTTGTTGAGGGGTTGACTTTGTTGACTTGTTGACTTTGTTGACCGGTTGACTAGGTTGGACTAGTTGACCATCATGATGACAATGGCTATCATTTCATGGCAAAGACTTTTTACTTGCTTGTTCTCTTGTGCAATATGAGTGCATGAAATGATATAGCCATTTTGACTTAAACCATTTACACAATACTTGATTACTATTTTTGTGATGATGGTTTTGGATTATGAGAGCCAAGTGAGAAAAGTCTTGCTCATTCTATCATTTTCATTCTCTCTCTTGTGATCTTGAGCTCTCATCTCCTTCCTCTTGCTCTCTCTCTCTTTAGTCTATGGTTCACTTGTCTCATGTGTTGAGAACCAAGAACCATAGAGAAAATCCCAACACACTCTCCTCTGCTCACTCTAGTTCACAAGGTTTGGCAAACCGAGTGAACTAGTTTCTTCAAAGTACGAAGAAGAAGCCAAAGGTAGAAGTTTTCAGGTGGATCGATCTTCGGCGCAAGGAGACGACGGGGTGAAGCCGATCCGGACAACCATCGAGGCTTGAAGACGAAGGAGTTCAAGAAAGAAAGGTATAACCCCCTAACCGAGTAGTTAACAACTCCTAGTTAGGTTGTTAGTTAGATGTTTAACAAAGATCCGGTTTTGAGTCCATGTTACCACCTCTAGAAAATTATTTTTCACCAAATTCCGCATGCCCGAAAGTACCGGGAGAGGTAGCATGGACTTACAGTGGTATCAGAGCCTAGTTAAACACTACCTAACATGTTAGCATAGTAACTAGAAATTCGATCGGAGAAAAAGTCGCGAAATACACCCGGATTTCAAACTTTCTGTCGATTTTCAAAGTGCTGCAAAAATTATTTGAGATATACCAAAAATCGACTCAGGGTTTTTAGAAGAAACTGCAAAAATTCGACCCACTGAATCGATCAACGCGCCGCGTTTCCGCGGCCGAGTTGACTCGGTCGTGGGGTTTTATTTTTGCAGTTTGTTCATAGGGGTATTTTGGGATTTTTGGAATATGTATTTTCTGCCCAGATTTTCCAGAATGAAAATTTTGTGTTTGGGGCCTGAAAATCCGTATTTTTGATCGAACTTCTAAAAGACTTAAGCTGACGGGTTTTTCTGTGATTTTTGTATTGAACGTCTGCTAATCGCTATATGTTGATTAGTGGGGGTTATACAAATCTGTGATCTGTAATGTTATTGGAATGTGTATATGAATTCATTGGATTGTCGCGGGTGAATAGCCGGGGGGTTGTGAGACGAGAGTTTTCTTTTCTTTCAATTCATGTAAATTTGTAAATTGATTTAATAATTATTTGTATGGCCGCACAACCGGGTCGGGGTTGTAGCCGTCATTGTATAATTTCTTTTTACTGTTTTTGCTCCTAGGATAGACCCATGGAGGGGGTGCACAAACTACCGGGTATGCCGAAGTGCCGAGTGGTCTACTCACGGAGTTGAGGGAGGTTGCTTCGCTTCGGGTACTTGGCGGGTAGTTTGCCGCACCCGTAGGGGTCTTGGGTGGGGTATTGGCTATTCACCGCGACCGTGTAATCTGCTTTTCGTTACAGGCTCGTACGAATTGCGGATTCCTAGTATATCCAATGTGTTCATCTGTGATCTGAAATGGCTATCATTGCAGTATATCTATATATGATATTATTTAGGCGTTGCTTATGTTTTACAGCCGCGCTAGCCCAGCCTCCGCTCTGTCGTTAGTTAAGTAACCTAACGGGTAATGACGGGGCCCCGTGGCGAATGCGAATGGCATAAGCGTACGTCATATTTTGGTTGTTTTCTGCAATGGTAGGATTAAATGATGGGACGCATTAAAAGAACTAATACAAGAATATCACGCATTAAAAAAACTAATGCAAGAAAATAAACCAAGTTAAAGTCGTTGGAACACTTTCGAAAAACCACTCGGTTCTTTTCAAAACTAACTTTTAAATGCGGAGCTTGAGCCACTCCTTTTAAAAGCTATCTCGTTCCATCGATTATATCAAGTTCACTACGTTCACGGTTTAGCCAAAACCGTTCGTAGCCCTCCATCATTTCAGTTAAAAATTCGGTAGTATTCAAGCTATATATTTTGACCTCACGCCAAGACATAGTGATTGGTAGCTGCCGGATATTTATCTGTTGCATAGATAGAATGCGTTGGTTTGGGACAGCCGTACTGCCATTTTGGCCTACGTCAAGGGTAGGTACGGGTGGGTTCAAATTAACCTGGATAATGATGGGAAGAACTTGACATGTGACTTATGACATTTTGACCTCACGCCAGGCTCACCGTCTGTATACACAGCATCCCTTTCTTGGCCCGGGGTACCATACCGGGTCCACCATGTACCCGCAATCGGCCTCGTCTAGCTCCTCGATTCGGGTTCACATGTCACGCGTCTCAAAACCGAGAAAACGCATGGTGGACGCACTGAAATATCATATCAAGAGGAACCGGGTTTTCAAAACAGTGTATCTTTTCTTAAATAACCCCACGGTCCTCAAATCCAGAAAATCACCTGAAATCCAAAGCCAATGCGTAAATCCATGCGATATAATGTATGCATCATAAGTCATACTATGAGAAAAAAGGGAGAAACCGCTCCTTAAGTAGATTCAGTTTTTAAAGGGTATCATGCGGTCCTCAGTTTTTACCAAAAATCAGCTTATTTAGATAGGTACAGTTTGAATATGCATAAGTCAGGATATGCAAATGAGTATGTGCACAAGTAGCAAAATCATGTCACATCATATATCAGGTGAGCTACAATATACTGTTCATGGTAGTTATATAATGTGAGTGTCATGGCAATTACTAACGGTATGTGTGTAACATGCAGATTAGTGCTCGTGCAACATGAACCGTTAGTAACAGTGCGGTGTGTTATTAATTCTAAGTTCATATACATATATATAATATAGCAGGAACTACAGTATGCAACTAAAGTATATGGATGCAAATATGCAACTACTATAGCCTATCAAGCTCTGACGCTTAACGCCATACAGGCGATTTCCCCGTAGATGTTAAATCTACTCACCTGGTCGTGCTAAATGTAGCCGACGACTTGTTTCTCCTTCCTCGCGGCGTCCGTCGTACTCTCCTGCGAACCTAGAATTTCACAAGAAATACACATAAGCTCAAATCTACAAAAATGCGACATTAAAGCCGAACGAGAAACCCGCGTCGCGAACCAAACGCATGTGTGTCCGATACGCTAAAACGTGTGATTACGCGCCTGAAGCTACCCCGACACGTCGCGATACGCAGAAAACCCCAAACCCACACACGTATCACACGTGTCACGAAGGTTAAAAATATACGAAATAGGGTAAATGGTTCCAGATTTTTCTAGAGAAAGAATTTTACAAAGTTGCATATACCATAAGTCTTAAAATAGCAGCAGACACCCACACAGCAAACCCCAAAACCCAGGTCCCCCATCTGGCCGCAAATTGCGGCCAGAACGAATTTTCTGGCGGCCAAACCAGGGAGTTGTGCTCCCGAGCTTCGTGTGTGTTCTCTAAATCTAGTGTACATGCTCCAGTAAAAACAATTTTCTCCTGAAGCCATCGGGTCACAAGCAGATCACCACAGAGCACAAAACCAAGTTAAAAAGCTAATTTAACACTAAATCAATACATTAGGGTATTTTAATGCAACCTGAAACAAACCCTAGGTCAACACTATAAGCACTTAATTAAGCTAAACAAGCCATAAAAATGTTAACTTATCACAAGCTTCACAAAATTCCCTTCAATAGCACTAAAAATGCACAAAATACGATTTTTAGCTAACAAAACTATAAGTTATGATCTAAGGTGTTAAGCGTGAGTTTGATACCTTCAAAAGATCCTAGGGAACTCAATTTTCTAGCTCTTGCCCTCAAATGCACTGACTTGCCACCCAAGTCCACAAAGAAGCCATTTTTCCAAGGTTTTTGTGAAGGAATATGAGGTTTTTGTATAGGGTTTGTATACGGGTCAAAACAGAAGAAAAATGAGAAGGGAATGATGATGATGTTGCTGCTGCTGCTATCTCTACTGAGATAACAGAAAATGAGAGGGAGAGAGGGAAAATGAGTGAAAAGAAATGGTCAAAAGTCAAGTTCAACTTCACCTAACCCCCATACCTCCCATTCTCTCAAAATTATATTAAATAAAAAGGGTTTTGACTTAGTTAATGGTGGGGGGAAAATAGAACCATGCAAGAAAATGAAAATGGGTTACATGCTAACACTTTTTAACCTAAGTCACAAAAATATGATAAGTGTGCATGTGTACACTAAACCTAGCTTAAGAAAGTAATTAAGGAAAAATTCCAACCAAGGTGAACACAAGCTAAATTATAACTAATAAACCCCATATATATATAAAAACACCTCTCATCACAATTAGAACTAGTTTAAAAAAAGAAATAAGTTTTATGGGTTTTTATGAAAAACACGCATCAATACTAAATAACGCGAAATTAACCTAAACGAATTTCAAAGCGTTAAAAAAGCCTCTGCGATTAAAAATTTAAAATACATGAATTAGCATGGATATTTTATATTAATTAAATGTGTGCGTGCGCGCGCTCGTGTGTGTATGTATGATTGTGTGCGTGTGCGAGCATTTATTTCTTTGTGTGTATGCTTGTGCGCGCACGTGTGCCTGTTTGTGTCTGTGTGTATGTATGCATGTGTGCACACACATGTATGTGATTTGTGTATGTGTGTGTATGATATGCTTTGTATGCGCATGCGCATCTGTATGTATGCTTGTGCGTGTATGTGTGCATGTGTATGTATGATTGTGTGTGTATGTGATATGTGCGTGTGTGTGTTTATATGTAAGGGTTATCGAAATTACCGAAGGTACTGGCCCCCTAGCCTGGACGTACGCGTCGATAAAATTAAGCCTCTGCTCAAGAGTCCAGCCAACAAATAGATCAGCAGCGGGAGCGAAAACGACAGTCGATCGGCGTAAGGAACCGCCAGATTTTGGCGTCCGCTCCTGGGGTGATCCATGAAACACAGGGGTCTTGATCCTAAAGGCCCTGGTCTGTATCGGCACCTTCGATACCGATTCGTCTACCGGCTGAAACCTAGAAGGTGGATATCCGATCGGCTAGAAAAGAGTGTTAAGATGATGCTATTCCTCCATATATCATTGGTCCGTATGGGTCTTCTCCCTGTCCGTTTTTTTTTGCTGAAAGGACTGCTCCTCGTCCCCGGTAGACTGATCGGTTCTGCTATCTGAACCCGACATATTTAAAATAACATCACGGAATATAGTTTAGTATGTTAGATAAAAAATTAATAGTGAAAATTATTGCTGAAAAAAATATCATACATGAGCAATAAATTGTGGAAATAATATACAGGGAAAAAGATAAAATGTAGGATATTAGAATTTTGGCCGAAGAACAGAATACATATAACTAGCTTATATGACCTCATATATAAATTAACTTGAAATTCTCTGTATATTAGAATTCGAAACTGTAAGAGATAATATGCAGAAATAATATGCGGAAAAAGATGAAATGCATGGAATAATATGCGGAAAGAAAGATACAATAAATTATAAGTTTCATATTACTTAAATTATGAGTATCATACAAGAGTGAGTTAATATATCAAGATATTTAAATTCTTAATTAGATTTCTGGTTCTACTACCGCCGAAAGTATATCAGAGACTATTTCCGGCTCTATATCTGTTCTTGATAAACCGCTGTTGAATTCGAGAGGAATAGCATCATCTTGTATAACTTGGATTGTAAGACAACTAATCCCACTTACATCACTTTCACCCATATTGTAATAGTCTCGTGGATTCGTCACAACAACAACATCCCACTGGGCATTTCTAGAGTCTGCGACATAAAAGTATTGACTGGCTTGGCTGGCGAGAATATAAAGCTCTTCACTAAAAGCGAGCTTCGATGAATTGAGTAAAAGTATGCCATTTTAACTTTTCCCAGTATGTTCATGATGAATATCGTACCACAGAAATTTGAACATGACAATTGTCTGTTCATGATAATGCACCCGAATTATTTTTGTAAGCACCCCGTAATAATCTAATTTTCCCGTGGTCGGATTTGAATCTCTAGAAGATGAATATCCAGTAACGGCGGATGTGACAAAAACGCCGCAATTATGAAACCTTTTATTTTGATTTTTTTTCTGGTGTGGAATCTAAACCTGTTAACAACGTAACCGGAGAGGTATTCGGCTTATTCATCTGGACTATACGCTAGCGTTTTTATATCTTCTGAAACATATTTATCATTGGGATTTCTTTCAACCTATTAGGGTAAAACGGATTAAATTATTTGTGTGTGCACGTGCGCGCATATATATATATATATATATATATATATATATATATATATATATATATATCAACATGAGTTGTAGTTTGGTTTTTATAGTTTACAACTTACACATACTTTCAACCAAGCAGAAAAGTGTTTATAACGCTCCTTATCGATATCCCATTACTGAGTTCGTTTAGTAGGTGGACGGTATTGAGCATTTCAAACGCTGTATATATTGCAAATAAATATTTAATTTTGACTTGAAGATTTTCTATAATTATGTTAAGAGAAAAGTAATAAATACTTATCCGATAAAACTGTTCACATCTGAACAGTTAAATAAAACGTAATGATGAATCATGCAGAGCTGCTCAGATGCAGTGTAACCCGACTTCACTTTACCCAGTTCCTTTCCTTGGGTCCGGAAGACGGATATTACAGGTCTATTGTCAGCCATGTTCTCATTACGTCTCGGCCTATTAAATGCAGTCTCAACACTCTCTTGATACATAGAACAGAACGTTATACATTTCTCTGCGAGAAACCCTTCAGCGATCGACCTTTTAGGCTGACTCCTGTTACGGATATACCGTTTTATTTTATATATGAACCTGACGGATGCAAACAAATTTAATTCATTTTATTAAAATATTCGATTTATTATGAACAGTAAAGAGTTGTTATGTTAGTTTTACCTCTCGAACGGATATATCCACCGATAATTCACGGGACCACCTAAACGTGCCTTTTGAGCAAGATGAACCATGGGATGCAATATTACGGTGAAAATAAAAGGTGGAAACATCTCCATTCTACAAAGTATGCAAGGTATTTTATTCTCCAGGGTTTTAAAATTGTTTGCCAAGTAATCTTTGGTGCATAACTCTCTGAAGAAATGACACAAATCAGTCACAACTGACACAACGTCGTTATCTGGTAACGCCCTAACAGCAATGGGAAGCAATTGCTGATTGATTACATGACAGTCGTGACTTTTCAGGTCAACGAGAGTTTTCTTTTCCAAGTTTACGCATTTACTGATGTTCGCAGAATATGCATCCAGTATCCTTACATATTTAAGTACCTTATGTAAACTCAGGTTCTTATTATCGGACATCGTGTGCTTTTCTGGTGGAATAGCCCATTTACCATTCTCTTTCGTAGTTGGATGTAATTCCGGCCATAAATTCTTTGCGGCAAACCATTGTCGTATCGCTAGTGTGTCTCTATTCTTGAATTTGTATTCAACAGGGTACCCAGCAAGAGCTCACAAACATTCTTTTCGATGTGCATGACATCCAAGTTATGGCGAAAATTAAGAAAACGTCAATACGACAAATCATAAAATATAGATCTCTTTCTCTAGTTATTTGATATCTCATTCGAAATAGTATGCTTATGTTTCTTACCAAAAACAATATTGATGTGATCTACGTCTACAAACGCCTTTATCCCATTTGGCTCAGGAGGAGTGGGCCGATTCTCCTGCTCACCATTGAACTTGATTCCATTACGTCGATAAGGATGATCAACATCTAACCAATGATGATGTCCAGTGTAACAAGAAATCCGATTTACTAGTGTTTCATAGACGATGTTCTCTTGACAATAGGGGCAAGTACGATGATCTTTCGTACTCCATCCCGACAACATGGCATATGCCGGAAAATCGTTTATTGTCTAAAGTAACGCTGCACGCAGTGTGAATCTCTTCTTTTTGTGGACATCATAAGCAACAATGCCGGTCTCCCACAGCTCATTCAACTCATCGATCAACGGCTTCAAATAAACATCGATATCAATACCAGGAGAATTGCTTTCAGGGATCAACAAAGGCATTTGGATGTAAAATTGTTTCATACTCATCCACAGCGGGAGGTTATAAACTACTAGTGTAATGGGCCATACACTGTGAGATGCAGCTCCTTTAAATGGTTCCAATCCATCAGCCGATAATCCAAATCTCACATTACGAGCTTCCGTAGCGAATGCGGGAAATTGAGCATCAAATATTTGCCACTCTTCACCATTAGCGGAATGCCGTAAGACCCCATCCTTCCTGCGACCATCTGCATTCCATATCATATGTTCGGCGGTTTAGACGACAGGAATAACCTCTGTAGTCTTTTCTTAATAGAAAAAAGCGTAACATCTTCACAGGAATTTTCGGAATTGACTCCTCATCTTTCGGGGGCATTTTAGGTAATATCCACATCGATTCCCCACAAGTTCTACACTTGTTTAAGTTCCTGTCATCATCTGTCGTGAATTACATGCAGTCATTTGGACATGGATCGATTTTTTGATAACTGAAACCGATATCGGCAATAATTTTCTTCATCTCTTGAAAATTTGCAGGGAGATCGGAATTCGGGTAAGCCTCCTTCTCTATCTTTATAAAGTCATCGACTGACTTTTTGCTCCATAAATTTTTGCATTTAAGATGAAACATGTGAACCGACCAATCGAACTTCGTCATTGTCGCACCCTTGCAGCATCCTCCATATACTTAAAAAAATTAGCATATTCGGAATCTGGAACCGCATCATCCGTCGGGGTATCATTGTTCATGCCATCATATAACTTGTCCATCATATCATTTAAATCAGTGGTTGATGGGATTCTCATAGGAGGTGGCAACAGACGATGTGCACCGATTCTATAGTCCACGACCTCTGCATGCAAGTGCCAGATAGTGTAACTTTCATAGAATTTGTTAGCAAGAATATGTCGTCGAACCGCTCCTCGACTATCACTTTTGCCATTACAACATTTCTTATAGAGACATGGGATCCGACTACCACCCTCTCTTGACGAGACTTGCATAAACTCTTCTACACTGATTTTAAATTCAGAGCCAAACTTGTTCTTATTTATCCAAGTCTTATCCATTCTTGTCCGATACGTAAAACCTAATACAGTTCACAATTAATTATTATATCATAACAAATATTTTAAAATCATACACGATATCAACAATTTTATACCGCGGTAAGAAAGTTAAGAACGAGATGGTTATAGACAAAGAAGATAATGACAACGGTGTCTCGGAAATACATTTGAGTGATTTATCATGACTGAAAATAATATTAACGCTTCTATCTTGAATATCAATGGGTAACGGCTGTCGGGGGTAAGGCTTCTATCACATTAAAAATGTATAACACATACACCTTCTGGATTTATACTTTCATTCGTTTCGAGAAAATTTCGGCAGCACCTCACTGCTGTTCTCCGAGTACACTGCAATAGAAGAGATAAATATCTCAATACTATCAGTATTGAGATAATCATCTCAACTATATTTGTACACGGAGAACAAACAGAAAGGCACCGACGAAACTCATCTCGAAATGAATGAAAAGTATAAGTATGCAGGGAAATGTATACGTTATACATTCTTAACTTGTCCAAAATGGGACAAATCTATCAGTTATATTGCGACTAGTATTCTCGTCGCATAAATTACGAGATGGTTGTCAATGAAGAATGATTAACGTTCGAGTTTGACAACGCATGCGTAGTTTTATTTCACGAAAATAACCATACGCATATAACTGATAGACGGGTTCTAAGTCGTGAAATTTTTTCAATGTGAGATACCCGATGACGATATGTATCGGTTTACATTTTTTCATTATCGAGTAGCATGCATTTAATTAGATTGGCTTTGATGGTTATCGTTTCGGTATCGTTGGTTATTGAATTATTTTGTTTAAGCTTTTGGAATTTTCAGTTTGAATTGTAAATTTTCAAACAACTGATATTATTAACGAAGTATCTACATTCATTAAAATAAACATGCATCCATACAATGAAAATTACATTAAGTAAGTCTCACACACACTCTCTCTCACACACACAAACACATGTCTTTAGACTAACTTTAGTATGTATAAAGCTAACTGGTTTATGGCATGTCAAGTATATATATTTTCGGTTTAATTAATATTTAATTGATGACTTAATCTAGATACGGTGACTTTGGCTAAATTTAACACTTAAGAATTAAAAATGATAAAGTTGTGTACCGGAAACTGGCGTATATAGAATGCGAAGAAAAAGGAGCAATCACGCCGACGTCAACTCTATAGTCACACAAATTTTTAGTTACATATGCTATACATATTTATAAATAACAACAACAATATATATATATATATATATATATATATATATATATATATATATATATATATATATATATATATATATATACACACTCCTAATTATAATTAACTAAAATTAGGAACCTAACCCAAACCCTAAACCTAAATTAACCCTAATTAGATTAACCTTAAAATGCGTGCGCACACATACACATACAAACAAGTGCGCACGCGCACACAAATTATCTTAAAATTAATCCTAATCCTAAAATTGCCCCTATCCATAAATAAAAATAACCCTAACACTATCCATAAAATTAATTAAAAATAACAAATTATTAATCCTAACCTTAACCCCAACCCTAAAATTAATTCTGACCCAAACTCGAACCCTATAATTAATTTATCCCCTAAACCTAAAATAGGCACTAGTCTTAAAATTAATCCAAACACTAACCATAAAATTATTTAATTTTAACATAAAAAACCCAACAAGTTAACTAAATTAATATAACTACTCACGGATTTTGACGTTGGAGATGGTAGAGCTGAGGCCGGAGTTAAGAGATGAGGGGACTGGAGGCGAAGTGGTGGTGGAGGAGACGGATCAGAGGGCCGGCTCGGATGGGTGGAGGCGTTGGAGGTAGAGGGCTCGGAGAAGTCGTCGGAAGTAGAAGGCTCGAATGGTGTACGAAGATCGGAGGTGCTCTGAGTGGAGGATGATCGGAGGATGCTCGGCATGCACGGGGGGATGAGAAGGGGAAATAATTTGGGAGGGAAGGGGAAATAATTTGGGAGGAAAAAAAGTTATTTAGGAAAGTTTTTTTAGGGGTGGTGGTCTCGGGGTTATTCTGTTGACTTCGGTCAACAATTGTTTTCGAAGGTATAGATCCGTCGAAATATTTGTTGAACGAAGTCAATAAAATTTTAACTTTTTGTCATTTATTTCGACGGGCGATCGCAGCCGAAATAAGTTTTAAATAAATGTCTGTAGAAATTTTCCCCATTTTTCTTGTAGTAGGGTAAATTAACAGTAGTAAGTACTATCAAATATGACTGTCTGCTATGTAATTATCTTATCTTAATTTAACTGATTCAAATTTTAAAACTGAAAATTTTGGGGGGAAACTAAAAGTGTTAATAATAAAATGAAAACCCTCAACTCGTATTATAGTTTCAGAGTTCGGGTTCAATTTAAAAAGCATCTCTACTATTATGTGGTGGGGGTGTGGCTCTCACATTTGTTCCAAATTTAGAAAAAATAGAAAATAATTTTTTCTGAGATAGATGGAGGTCCTTTTCGGGTCTCCGTCAGATGTTGTCCTCCGTCGATCTCCCGGTGGATTTAGAGGTGATCTCCTGCTGCGTGTGGGTCTCAATGGGTTTTGAGGAGACCGGTGGTTTGAGGAGTTTGCGCCGAATACCTGCAAGGAAGTCCCGGAGTGGTTTGGTACCACTGAGGACCCTCCGATGATCAAGTTAGCATGAGATCCGAGCAGAGTAACGGCTAAGTGGGGTGAAAAAAGCTTACTTGACCCCTCTGTGATGGGGGTTTATATAGTGGTGGCAGCACGCAGCAGCAGGCGCGAGAATCTCGCCGGCAGTTACGCTCCCGACGTCACGCCCGCGTAACGAGCGGATCGCCCGTTAATGGGGATCGTGATGGCGTGGAACTGGGGATGTTGCCGGCGGAGAATCTGCACATGGCGGGATTTGCGGAGCGGCGGTTACGCCTGTGAGTGGTGGGGTTGGTCGGTCGGTCGGAGGGACCGAGGAAGAAGGCCTCGGCAGGAGAGCTCGGGAATGAGCGGGGGGGCAAGGTATCTTGGTCTTGTGGTAGCTCGGGGGCGGGCTGAGAGGCCGAGGAAGCCAATTTGCAGGGGGCTCTGAGGTGAGCCGGCTTGTGCTTGCAGGTCGGGTACAGGGGTGGCCTGGTCGGCCCTTGCGGGCCCTTTTTTTCTGAGCTCTGGGACACATCATCTGCCATGTGTCATGATCTGCGAGGTCGCCAATATAGAGCATCATCATTAGCCCCCCACTCTTGTCCCGACCAGCTTTCGGGTCGGGTCAAGAGTGGTCTGCCGGGCCGCCCGGGGTGAGCTCCCTCTCAAGATTTCGTCGGGACGCGTTCCTGGGCTGTTAGCTGTCTTTTCTGCCAGCGAATCAGGACGAGATCTCTGCATTTAAGGAAGGTGCGCCGGTTCGTGCATCCTGTCACTGAAGCGACGGTCCGCGTGTCACGGTTGGCCGACGCGACGTGTGCAGACCTGCGGCGTCTGATGGGATACGGCCCAGTGTGGGAACGACAAGTGGAGAGATCGGGGCCGTTGGACGCGAGGAGGCGTTTTGGCGGGAGATGAAGGGCACCGTTGGATGGGGGCGATTGCAGTGATAAATAGGGGTGGGGCCTACCCCAGGACCCCTACTCCTTCATATTTCCTCGCTCTAAGTCCTGGTTGCTTGGCGCTCGTCCTCTTTTGGGCTGGATACATGTTTTGTTCCCACTCTTTGGGTTTCTCGTTCCGGAGGGAGGCCAGCGGCGCGGCCGTGCCCCCGGCTGGCTCGTGCCCTGCGCCGAATGTTTCGCCGGCGATAAGGTCGCTCGCTTCGTTGATGGCTCCTGGTGATTGCTCCGGCGGCGGCCAGAGACGTCCATGGTCATCCGAGCCCCAAGCAAGAGACGTAGGGGAGGGCGAGGACGGGGTCCCGCTCAAGAGGAAAATGACAATTTCTCGTGCGCCGCCGTCGAGGGTTCCTGAGGGGATTCCCGTGCAGGAGGGTGATGCCGTCTTCATGGCTCCTCCTGGGCTTTCCGTCGCTGCCGGCCTACTTGCAGGGATGGAAGAGTCGGCCGGGGGAAGGCTTCCGCATGGCACTCTGAGGATCCAAATGGAGGCCATAGCCTAAGGGGCGGTCCAGGTATGAACTCCCCCACACGTTGTTTTTTAACCTTCTTTTCTTTGGCTCGAGCATCTCCAAGTTTCTCAACCGTTTCCCGTCAGGTCCTCCAACACCGCACCCTCGTTACTCGTATGGAGGCCGAGGGGGCATTCCACGCACCGAGGCCGGTGGAAGCGTTTCCTTCAGAGGTCGAGCTCCTGCGACGTGACCTGCGTCTGGAGAGGGCGATGGCTGATGTCCTGGCAGCCCAAGCGGAGAGCGCGGAGCTCGCCGTCTCAGCGAACCAGGGTGCCTATCGTCGCTTGAGTGCATCCCACTGAGTTGCTAAGGTGAAGCTGGCGGATCTGGCCGATCGTTTCGCGGGCATGGAGGAAGAGAAAAACGCCAGCAGGAGGGATGCCGAGGCGGCGCTTCAGGCAGCCGAGGTCGCCGAGGTTCGGGCTAGGAAGGCCGTGGCCGATTACAAGGTGTCAGAGCAGTTCTACGCCGAGCTTGGCGAGCATTCTGCCGTCGCGTGGAACAAGGCTCTAGACGCCGTGAAGGAGCAGCTTCCTGAGTTCGCCGACGGCGAGCTCCGTGCTCGGGTCCTACTCCCGGTGGCAAAACCTCCGGCAGAGAGCGATGAGGGAAGCGAGTCACACCCCTGGTGGCAAAACCTCCGGTGGTGAAGCCTCCGGCAGACCGCGAAGACAGTGATGAGGGAAGCAAGACGCAGGAGGGGGTTTGTGACTTAGGCCTTTTTGATACTTCCTCGTCCCTCTTTTGTAAGCGTCTAGAACTTTGTAAGGCTGGGGAGCCCCCAATACCCCTGTAAAAACATTTTGTATGTGCGAATAAAACTCTTGCTGTTTCATTGGTTTGCACTTTAACTTTTAGATGTGAAGAGTATTCGTAGAATATCCTTGCTTGCTTTGTTGGGTTTCCATGTCAGGCGATCATACGTCGAGCAGATTTCGATCACTTGTCAAGCATGCCGAGTACTGCTGAGAAGGAGGTATTCCCATGGCCCCGGAGTTGAGGGGGGATCGCTCAGACTTGAACAGATTTGGTGTCTCTTAATGGGGTTTCTGGTCCGTGGCATTTGGTGAGCAGCATTCTGCCCGCCGCAGATTTGCCAAGCAGAAGGGAGCTAGGTGGCCTCGTTATGAGGGCTTCAACCCAGCAACGTCTGGTTGGCAGGAGGATGCCCCACGGTGGGCGCCATCCGGACAGTGAAGTTGCGCGGTTGCCTCTTAGCGAGGGCCTTGATCCCTGCTGCTTGGCAAATCTGCGGCGGGCAGAATACTGCTCACCAAATGCCGCGGACCCGAAACCCCATTGAGAGACACCAAATCTATTCAAGTCTGAGTGATCCCCCCTCGACTCCGGGGCCATGGGAATACCTCTTTCTCAGCAGCACTCGGCATGCTTGACAAGTGATCGAAATCAACTCGACGTATGATCGCCTGACATGGAAACCCAACAAAGCAAACAAGGATATTCTACGAATACTCTTTACATCTAAAAGATAAAGTGCAAAGTAATGAAACAGCAAGAGTTTTATTCGCACATGCAAAATGTTTTTACAGGGGCATTGGGGGCTCCCCAGCCTTACAAAGTTCTAAACGCTTACAAAAGAGGGACGGGGAAATATCAAAAAAGCCTAAGTCACAAACCCCCTCCCGCGCCTCGCTTCCCTCATCACTGTCATCGCGGTCTGCCGGAGGCTTCACCACCGGAGGTTTTGCCACCAGGGGTGCGCCTCGCTTCCCTCATCGCTGTCTGCCGGAGGTTTTGCCACCGGGAGTGGGACTCGAGCATGGAGCTCGCCGTCGGCGAACTCAGGAAGCTGCTCCTTCACGGCATCTAGAGCCTTGTTCCACCCGACGGCGGAATGCTCGCCAAGCTCGGCGTAGAACTGCTTTGACACCTTGTAATCGGCCACGGCCTTCCTAGCCCGAACCTCGGCAACCTCGGCTGCCCGAAGCGCCGCCTCGGCATCCCTCCTGCTGGCGTTTTTCTCCTCCTCCATGGCCGCAAAATGATCGGCCAGATCCGCCAGCTTCGCCTTAGGAACTCGGTGGGATGCACTCAGGCGACGATAGGCACCCTGGTTCGCTGAAACGGCGAGCTCCGCGCTCTTTGCTCGGGCTGCCAGGACATCAGCCCTCACCCTCTCTAGACGCAGGTCACATCGCAGGACCTCGACCTCTGAAGGAAACGCTTCCACCGGCCTCGGTGCGTGGAACGCCCCCTCGGCCTCCATACGAGTAACGAGGGCGCAGCGTTGGAGGACCTGACGGGAAACGAATGAGAAACTTGGAGAAGCTCGAGCCAAAGAAAATAAGGTTAAAAAAACAAAGTTAGCCTTCTGATCTCCATCCACATGGCAAGCGATCGCCCTGAAGATCCAAGCACCCACCGCCACCTCCCCCTCAACGGAGGCGCGGGTGAACCTCCGGCGAATGTCATCAACCCCTCCGCCGGCCACCGCCTCGCAAACCCCAGCGGTCGCCGGTCCCTCGATCCATCCCAGTTAACCTTGAGGTCCCGTGTCGGAGAGCCTCGCTTCGAGCCTCGTCGCACCCCTGTCCCTACCTGGGCGGTGGCGGTCAGCTCTCCTATTTCCAGGCATGACTGGCACCCCCCTCCCTCGACGGGGTCATGCCCTCGAGGCCCGCCAAGGCAGCTCGAAGGCAACCTCACCACGGGGCCTAAAGGACCTCGCCGGAAGGAACCGAGACCCATCAAGAACTACAGTCATGACGACAAGGGGACAATCGAGCGCCTGTGAGACTCAGCACCCCACGCCGGCAATGGAGGCCAACGGCCGCCCGAGCAAAAAGGCCAGGGACCATGAACTTATCACCTTTGGCGACGGAGATCTACACGGCATATCCATGCCCCCACAATGACCCTCTGGTGATTACGGCCTGAATCCACAGGTACGAGGTCCACCGGATACTTGTCGACTCGGGAAGCTTGGCAGAAATCCTCTTCCACGACCGCTTTCTGGGCATGGGGCTCACCCCAGCACACTTGAAACCGACCTCCCATGTCCTTTCAGGGTTCACCAACCACTCCATCCCGGCGGAAGGGATGGTCACCCTGCAATTCAACGTCGGGGAGCCCGGCCGCACCCGTACGTTGCCTGTGGACTTCATCGTAGCAAAGGTCCCATCGGCCTACAATGTCCTCCTCGGCCGCCCGACGCTGAACTCCCTCCAGCCCCGGATATTGACCTACCACTTGGCGATGAAGTTCCCTCTCGGTCAGGGCGGGATAGGTCAGGTCTACGGAAACCAGCGGGTCGCGAAGGTATGCCTTACCGAAACATCTTCATTCGAGCAGTCGGCCGACGATGCTGTAGTAAAAGACAACATCGAGGGTTCTCTGGACACCCGAGACGAGCAGAAGGAGGTCCGGGGGACGCCAGTTGAACCACTGACCGAGGTGCCCCTGACAGAGGGGGACGATGAAAAAACCGTCCAGGTCGGATCACTCCTGACAGGGACTCTGCGAGATGACCTGGTCGGTTTCCTCAGAAATAACTCCGATGACTTCGCCTGGGCGCCTGCTGACATGCCTGGGATCGACCCCAAAATCATTTCTCACAAGCTCGGGGTCAATCCTGCGGCCCGACCCGTCAGACAGAAAAAGCGAAGCTTCGCCCTGGTCAAATAGAAGGCTATGATCGACTTCTCGCCGCCAACTTCATCCGGAATGTATCCTACTTGGAGTGGCTGGCGAACGTAGTTTTGGTCAAAAAGTCAACCGGAAAGTGGCGCATGTGTGTCGACTTCACCGACCTTAATAAGGCGTGCCCCAAGGACAACTATCCTCTCCTTCGGATAGATCAGCTCGTCTACAGCTCGGCCGGCCATGAGCTGATGAGTTTTATGGATGCTTTCTCCGGCTACAATCAGATCCGTATGAATCCGGAAGATGAATACCTTACCGCATCCACAATGGATCGGGGGGTATACTGCTACAAGGTGATGCCCTTCGTCCCCAAGAACGCCGGGGCCACGTACTAGCGGTTGGTCAATCGCATGTTCAAGCCACATACCGGCAGGAATATGGAGGTCTACGTTGACGATATGCTCGTCAAATCCGTCGCGTCGGCCGACCATACCAGGGATCTGGGCGAGGCCTTCGAAGTGCTCCACAAGTTCAAGATGAAGCTAAACCCCGCCAAATGCGCATTCAGAGTCACGGGGGGAAAGTTCCTCGGTTTCATGGTCACTCACCGTGGAATCGAAGCTAACCCAGAGAAAATCAACGCTATCCTCAACATGGCCACTCCCAAGACCAACGTCGAGATCATGCGGCTCACGGGACGAGTCGCTGTTCTGAGCTATTTCATGTCCAGGTCTGGGGAGAAATGCCTCCCGTTCTTCAAAGCTCTGAGGAAAATCCTGAGGTTCGAGTGGTCGGAGGAGTGCCAAGCCGCCTTCGACCAATTGAAGAAGCACCTTGCGACGCCACCACTGCTCACCCGACCAGTTGAAGGAGACGAGTTGTCGCTGTATCTGGCGGTATCCGACCAAGCAACAGGCTCGGTGCTCGTCCGAGAGGTCGATGGAGCGCAAAAGCGGTGTACTATGTGAGCCATGTATTTAAGGACGCAGAAACGAGATATCCAGCCATAGAGAAGATTGTCTTGGCCCTCGTGGTGGCCTCAAGGAAGCTGCGGCACTACTTCCAGGCGCACACCATCATCGTCCTCACTGAGCGCCCGTTGGGAGCTATCCTTGCGTCACCGGAACCTCGGGCCGCTTAGAAAAGTGGAGGTGGGAACTATCTCAATTTGACATAAAATATCGCCCGAGGCAGGCCATCAAAGCGCAGGCCTTGGCCGATTTCATCGTTGAATGCACCATCCCTAGCAAGGAACCGGAGTCCATGCCGCCCCTCGCAACTCAGTGTCCCATCGCGGAAAGGCCTGGCTCGGTTCCTGAGTGGGTCATCTACGTCGACGGGTCTTCAACAGAGGAAGGCTGTGGTGCCGGCCTCATTATCCTGGGCCCGAACGAGACGGAAATGGAGTACTCTCTGAAGATCGGTTTCAAAGCCTCGAACAACATGGCAGAGTATGAGGCCCTCCTGGCTGGACTGCGCATGGCCGCCGGGCTGGGACTGAAGACAATTCGAATCCGCAGCGACTCGGCCCTTGTCGTCGACCAAGTGATCGGCCGCTTTGAAGCTCGGGAGCCTCTGATGATGAAGTATCTGGACGAGGTGAGGAAACTCCGGAGGAACTTTGACGAAATCCAAGTAGAACAAATACCCAGGCAGCTGAATGCCCAAGCCGACGCCCTGAGCAAGCTGGCTTCGTCATACTCGGCCAACAATAAGCGGTTGTTTCGCCCAATCAGAGCAAAGCTCTGTTCAAATTCAAAATTCAAAATTTTGAAGCAACGCTTCAAGTCTCGGGCGCAACGCGCCACGTGTCAGGCGCTAACACGTCAGCGCAGTGCCCAAAAAGGCGCGCCCAATCAGAGCAAAGCTCTATTTTTTATGAAGCAACGCTTCAGTTGCGCTGCGCGACACGTGTCAGCGCAGATGCGCTAGCGCAGTTGCGCTGTGCGCTGCGCGACACGTGTCAGCGCAGATGCGCTAGCGCAGTTGCGCTGCGCTCTGCGCTGCGTGACACGTGTCACGCGCTGGGGCATCTGCGCCAAACAGAATTAAATTTCCAAGAAATCTTCTCTGTTCTTGTTAAAACAAGAAGATTTTCTTCTGCAAAACAGAAGCCCTTGGATCAAAGATCCAACGGTGGAGAAAATTCCCCAAATCACTCTGAGAAAAATCTCTTTAACAAATTCAACAAACTTATGGGTACTATAAAAAGGACCCTAGGCCTCAATTCAAAGGCATGAACATTTTTTTGAAAAAATCAAGAGCTTCAAACAGAGAGAACTCTGAGAAAAATTTCAAGAAGAGGTAAAAAACCTTTATAAGGGAGAAGAAATTCCCTCTAATAGATCATTAATCTAAAAACAAGATCAATGATCTTCATATAATAAATAGTGCTTTGCACTTCTTATGAACCACTGGTTCTTTAAAACAGAAAAAAATAAATAAATAAATAAAAAATAGTGCTTTGCACTTTTATGAACCTTTGGTTCTTGAAATGAAAGAAAAATTTATTTTTCTTTGATTCTAATTTGATCAAAGATAAAAAAAATAGTGCTCTGCACTTCCAAACTGCGCTGTTGCGCTCTGGAGAGAGCGCCACGTGTTGGCTGTAGAACAACTTGCGCTACGCGCTCTTAAGATAGAGCTTTGCTCTCTGGAATTGGCGCAATTCGCTGAGAGCGCGCCACGTGTCAGCAGCGCAACAGCGCAGCGCACTAGCGTAGCGCACTGCGCTGTTGCGCTTGCGCTCATCAGAGCATGACACGTGTCCTCACTACAAGCGCTTGTACTCAGTAATTGGCGCAAAGCGCCTGACAAATGCAATGCATATTCTTTCTTGAAGGGCCAGGCCCAATTAAAAGACTAAACAGGCCTAATTAAATTGATGCTCTGCATCATTTATAAATGGGCAGAGCCCAAACGAAATAATAAAAATGCTATGCATTTATAAAGGGGGGCAAAGCCCAGACAAAACAGATGCCTTGCATCATTTATAAATGAGCAGAGCCAAGGATAAATTGATGCTCTGCATTCTTACGGGCAAAGCCCAAACAAAAAAAAATGGAAGAAATGCAATGCATAAAAATGTGGAACATTTTCAACTGGACTTAGCCCAATTCTGGCCGTAAGTCCTTAAATTAAATTGAACTGAGCACAAATGCTCTCTTAAATTAATTTACTACCGGTTCGAGGGTACATCTCCGAACTCCTCTGACACTTCTCGTTGTAATCCTTCAACGACGTCAGAGAGGCGACGGGTCCCAACGACCACACCTGAATATGGACTGCGGGGTCCTTAAACTCGTGGACCGAAACGTCCTTAAACTAATATTGGACCGAAACGTCCTTAAACTAATATCGGACCGAAACGTCCTTAAACTAATATCGGACCACCACGTCCCTAAACTGGCGATGGACCACCACGTCCCTAAACTGGAACATGGACCACCACGTCCTTAAACTGGAGCAATAGAGCCTTCAAATGCTCTTTTGCCGGATCTAAACGGTCCCGTTTAAGTTGATTTTAGCCCCAAATACGGCTAACGTATCCTTAAAACACTCAAATGAACGATAAAATTCCAAATCGACCTTGGTTCAAGGGTACATCTCCGAGCTCCTCTGACATCTGTCGTTGTAATCCTTCAACGACGTCAGAGAGGCGACGAGTCCCGACGGCCATATATTAAATGGATCATCCCGTCAAGTTGATCTTAGTCTCAAACAGGACTAACGTATCCTTGACAAACGTTTAAGTTGATCTTAGCCGCAACGCGACTAATGCATCTTTAAACTAAAAACACCAAACCCAAATCTAATTAAATACGGATTTGGATTAGTCCACGTCTTACGGGCGACAGCATTACTCAGTCTCCGTATACAATCCACGGACAACCACAAACAAAACAAACACACACGACACGAAGTGAAATTCTGGAGCAGGAGAAAGTGGTTACCGCGATGCGGTAGCGTAATTAACTGCAGGGGCTTGCGCCTGCAGGGAAGAGCGTCCCCACAATCAAAAACCCCTCAAGCGAGGGGGAATCTGACAAAGTCTGCTATATCGGCCGCATCCGTCTAAACCTCCGATACACGGTGCCATAAATCAACTTGGCATCTTCAGAGAGGTAGACGGATAAAACCAAATAGCATCTGCCCCGAATCTCAGCGCCAGGACATCGCGGTCCCGTGCGTCGTCCTTCGGAGGGGAACAGATTCTGACACGCCCGGTGGGACCTCTTCCTCTTTCTACTCCACACTTCGTGTGTCGTCTTCGCAAACCAATCGCGGTTTGTTAAATGGTTGTCTTCGGATTTCAAGCTACTAAGATTTGGTCTTTTACTTGGCAGAGAGAATTCAAGATTCAATGGCCTCTAACTGCACCAACTGCTCGAAGTGTCACTGCAACGGACGCTCCACCTCACCTAGAGGTGTAGCATATGGGCCCCAAGCGGCCTCTTTCCTCACTCTGCCAGTAGACCAGGTGGCCCAAGCCACCACTGGCTTATTCTTCGGGACCATGATCCCACCGACAAGCTTCTTTATGCCGATACATGCACCGGAGGCGAACAAGAAGTCGGTCTTCGACCGGCTCACTGCTACGACGGCCCCTGTCAACGGGTCGCCCGTTACCAAACCAACAGCCTCCGTTTTCGCCAGACTGGATCAGAATCATAGAGTGGCCGTCCCAAAAAGGGCAACGGCCGCTGCTCAGGAAGTTGTTAAAGCGGCTTCTCCCATCAGAGAGTCGGTCTTCGCAAGATTGACGATTCCCATTCCTGCCCTTGCTGGTCAAAAGGCATCAGTCTTCGATAGGCTGACATCAGCAGTCACCCCACACTCAAACAGGGGGCAAAAAGAAACCATCTTAATTTCCGAGCTAGTCCCAACGGCTCGTCGTGCGCGACGTCGCCATTGGCAACGAGTGAGGAAAGCAGGGGGCAATTCCCCCTCGGGGCTAACTCCACCTGCTCCGATGGTGGAGGTCAGCGCTGCTGTTCCAACTGGGAACAGCTTTGAACTGCTGAGGAGGGTGCGGAAGAATTCTCCAACCGCTACACTGAAAAGATCTCCTCCGCCTACGGAGAAGGCTCCGGAAACAAAACAAGAACAACCCCCTCAACGGCTGTCTTCAAAGATTTATAAAGTTTGGCGAAGGGTTCAAGACTCTGTGATTGACCCAGGTCGCTTTCGTCGCCAGAAAAAGGCGAAGGTGGAAAAAGACAAGGATTGTCCTATTATACAGCAGGGGACAACAGCTGCTAGGGTGCCCCCTACAATGGTCCCTTCAACCTCAACGGCCCACAAAAGGAGGAGGCCAGAGAAAACCCCCACGTCAATGGCAAAGTTTAAAAGCGGTGAACCTAAACGCCCCAAGTCAGGGGGCATAACAGTTCATACGATTTATATGGCTTCTGGAAAGGAGGAAAGCCCCACTTCTACGGGTCACCGACCGCTCACCCGATCAGTGACCAAGGCTCAGGAGCAGCAACAAAAGCTCCAGGAGATGATAAATGCTATGGCCGTGCTTACAGAGCCAAAAGAAAACCCTGAAGCATCCTTAGATGAGCGCCGAGATGAAGAGACCGACGCCGAGTTCCTTCGTCGAATATTGGAAAAGAAGGACAAAGAAGCTGCTGAACAAGCGGCCAACATACAGCGTATGGGCCTCCTCTTCCAGGATATGATAGGGATGATGATACAACAAGATCCCCCGAATGAAGAACCTCCGATCGTCCTTGGAGACGATAGGGGAGAGACATCGAATCCTCAGCCCATTCTATCAACGGCTAAAGAGGATACAATCTCTAAAACTGATCTGGACGAATACATAGCCCAGCAAATAAGGGTTCATCATGCGGCCGAAGCAGCCGGCCACGTCGTAAAAACGGGGCGGCCATATCCAGGCTGGTATGACCAAATCAAGTACCCGCCGGGTTACACAATTCCCAAGTTCCATGTCTACAAGGGGACCGGCAATCCCCATCAGCATGTTGCCCAGTTCAGGGCGCTTTGCGGTAACACCGGCGGCGATGACAAGCTTTTGCTCCGCCAGTTCGTTGGAAGTCTATCAGATACGGCGTTCGAGTGGTATTCTGAACTCCCTAATGATTCTATTAAAACCTTCGCGGAAATGGAGCTGCTGTTTACCCAACGCTTTGCAAGTGCCAGTGAACGTACCCCGATGACGGCACTGATTAACGCTAGGGTAAAACCCGGCGAGACATGGGTTCAGTACGCTATACGGTGGCGTAATCTATGGTCGAAGTGTGAGCAGCGCATAGAAGAAGCCCCTGCGGTGGGAATGTTTGTTGGAACCCTTGATCCACAAGCAACCATCTCACAGTTTATGATGTTCTTCAAGCCGACTACCTTCCAGGCTTTGATTGACAAACTAGCGCAGATGGACCAGATGGGCCATAAACCCCCTCTCCCAAAGCCGGATTCCCGAAATGACAAAGGAAAGGGAAAAGCGATCGTTGTCGCTAATGCTCAACAACAACTGAACGACTCGAAGCCGGTTGCTCGTCCAAACAATATGCGCCCGTACGTACCCCTTGAGGATAGGATGAGACGTCCTTATTCCTTCCCCCGCGATAAAACGAGGAGGTTATTCGAGCTGGCGTTGCGCAACAAACTCATAAATCTGCCGGATCCAAAACGTCCGTTGCAACCAAGTGACATCAACGAGCCCAACTACTGTCCTTATCATCGAGTACTAGGCCACCCGATCGAAGATTGCTACGTTTTCAAGAATTGGCTTGAAAATCAGTATCGACAGGGCAAGTTCGCGTTGTCTGACAAATGGAAGGTGAATCCCCCGCAGGCCCACACTTCTAAGGGGACGAATACGCCGGGGGCAACATGCTCCGTCATTGAAAAAGCTCCTTGGGAGGTTGTATTATCAGCCAAGACAAAGAGGATGCTAAACGATCTTCAGACATGTCCAGCGATCAAGTGGAAGAACCTGTTGGAACCGCAGGTCATTGAAGGGATGTTGAAGCCACGTCCAACTCCAAAGACCGATGGTGGTGGCTCAAACACTTGCAGCCAACCGTCAAAATCTTCGAAAAAGAAGAAGAAGAAATCTAAGAAGCCCGTGAAGCCTGGCGACAAGCGCACGGACTTACAAAAGCAAATTGACGCGCTGGAGGAATACAATCAGAAGGCACGAACCCCCATTACATTCCAAGAGTTCTTCAGCCATGTCTTTCAAGAGGAGGATGAGAGAGAAAGTTCATCAGATGAATCCGAGGAATATATGGCGAGATGTCATATGATTTCCCATTCGATCACGAACGATGAGGAGACTCCTTGCACCGAAAAGCTGGGGGCAGATCCTGAACCAAAAGTTCTGGGACCATCAGATGAAGTAATTGACGCACTCCTTAATGAAGCTCGGTTGAAAAGTAAAGCTGATCGGGAGCACGAGGCGGCTATATTTGAAAGGGCCAAGCGCCAGCGACTTGATGAAGGAGCTGAGACGATCCCGCTGGAGCAAAACACCTCCACTGCCGACAAAAGCCAACTCAGGATGAGGAAAAAGTTCGCTAAAGCCATATCAATGGGCATGAAGCTACCATCCTCTGAAGGAAGCATCGCCGGTGAAGTGGAAACGCACCCCTCGTATTGCTTATATCATCAGAGGATTTCGCACCCCACTCAAGAGTGCAAAGCTTTCGATAGATGGTGGCAAGGATACGTTACTCATCGACAACGCTTTAAGCGGGAAAAACGTAAAACTCGTCGGGAGCAGAGAAATACGACCGAAGGGCTTAAAAGAACTGCTGGCGATTGTCGCATGGTTAACACCGGTGGATCACAAGTGCCTACATTCGGGAGTGATTCTGATGAAGAGCTAGAACTTGCCCCTCTCTTTAAAGAGTCCGTTTCAGGAAAAGAAGAAGAACCGAAGGTCTGCGAAAATATCCGGCTGCGGAATCGGACACTGCCTGAAAAGAACCTCGGACCCTTGAACAGAAAAGATAAGGGGAAAGAAAAGGTCTCTGAGGATATTACTCTCGATGACCAAGTTGCGGAAGAGTTAACCGCTAAGAACCCACCAAAGAAGAATAAGGTGGATTACAACGTCTTAGCACATCTGAGGAAGCCGCCCTCACAGCTCAGCATTCTTGACGCCCTTTTGCTATCAAAAGAGGCGAGAGATTCGTTGATTAAGGCACTCCAAGACCCGGAACAATTCCAAGCATGCCTGGCCGAGGAAAAGATGAAGGATGAATTAGAGGAAGTACACATGGCTGATGTTACTTTTGGCGATGAAGACCTTTTACTTGGGACTTGCGAACACAATCGCCCTATCTATGTTTCGGGATACTGCCATGATAAAAAGATAGGCAAAATCCTGATCGATAACGGGTCGTCTGTTAACCTACTCAACGTGCGGGTGTTGAAGGAAATCTGCATGAGCGTCCAGCACCTTGCTCGGGACAAGATCACCATATCCGGGTTCGACTCCCAATCGTCAAAGACTCTTGGATCTGTGAGACTAACGCTACGCTTCGGACTACTCGTCACGGACATTAAGTTCCACGTCATAGATGCCAAGACATGCTACAACGCTTTGCTCGGCCGACCATGGTTACACGAGTACAACATCATCCCTTCTACACAACATCAGTGTATGAAGTATTTTAAAGATGGTTTCGAGTATACCGTGACGGGAGAACTGAACCCGTTCTCTGTGAACGAGGTCCGCAAATACGAAGATGCCAAATACTTCTTGCCGGATTTCGAAGACACGGAGAAGTGTCACAAGCCGGAAAATAAAACTAACACCACCATCCCTGTCTTCGGCAGTGATACCGAGGAAGAAGAGGAGATCGTTTATTCGGGTCCGCCCCAACATAACAAGCCAGGACTGTCCACTGCTACATTGGTCTTTGGTAGTGACTCGGAGGATGAGGTCCATGTCGTATTCTCTGCTCGACCTTCAATACAAGCTTCCGCTGACGAAGAGAAAAGTCTGCAAGTCGCCATAGTGCCGCCTAAACATCATAAAGAACTGGACGCACTTAATATCTACAGTATAGAAGAGCTGCGGACATTCTACATCTCTCCCAGGCGAGAAACCGAGAAAGCAATTTTGTTCTACCGCTCTGAAGAAACCAAGGTGGAAAAAGAAATCTGGCATGGCGCGGATCCTGCGCTCGACAGGCTTCAGCCTATCCGTCTTCCCAGATATTATACAGAGGGTTTGAAGAAGCTGCTGAAACGCCAGGGGATATCCTTCAAACAGACCGTTAGAGAGGCCAAATTCTATGACAGGGTCTGGAATGTTCCCGGGACTCAACGCAAACTGCCTAATGGGAGAATGGAAACGAGAGGGCTTGGATACATCCGGTCAAAGAAACGAGAGTTACTACCCGGCTGCTACGTCGTGTATGACCTTGATGAAGAAGCGGATGCTCAATGGGAGGACGCTAATCCTAAGCCAGTGAAGGTTCCAGATGCAAGAGAGCCCAGTCCGTCGTTCGAGGAACAAATGGACAGACTTATAAAGAAAGCTGGTCAAAAAGTCCGAGATGATCACAACCGTGAGACGGCCATCTACGAGAAAGCCAAGACGCAACGCCTTCTCCAACAGGCCGTAAAAGATGAAAATGCCGCTCCTTGTCAACCTGATATAAAGAAGGCTCGACGCAAAAGCAGAAATAAGCCGAAAGGCCAAAAAGGCGCTCAACAACAGCAAAGCAGGGCTAAGAAGCCACGCAAACGGGAATTGAGCGTTATTGACCTATCCCTCATGAAGAAAATGAGTCGAGCATACTCTTTTCCTCGGGATAAGACAAGGAGGATATTTGAGCTTGCTCTAAAACATCAGATGCTCGCGCTGCCGGAGTCTAAACACCTTGAACAAGCAGGCGAAGTCTCACACCTGGACTATTGCTCTTACCATCGAGTAGTAGGTCATCCTCTTGAAGATTGCTTCACCTTCAAGAATTGGGTCGAAGATCAATATCAGCTTGGTAAATTCGCTCTGTCCAACAACTGGAGGGTAGCACCACCACAAAAGCACGAGCCTAAGGCCACGAAAGAAAAACCAGTTTCACATTGCGATTGGAAGCGAATTCGTACCTGTCACATGATAACAGTACTATAAGAAGAATCCGAGAACATGGACAGCCTTCTCTGGTGCCTCGAAAACAGCAATGATGAGGTGATCTCAGAATTTCCTCCAGCTCCGAAAGAACTGGAGGACGGAATACATACCACTGCAGATAACCTCAAGAAAATTGAGTTGGGGATGATAGACGATCCGCGACCGACATTCGTCAGCGAGCTGCTGTCTGAAGAAAAAGTGGCTGCGTTAAAGGACGTCCTTGTACAGCATAAAGATTGCTTCGCATGGAACTATTCCGAGATGCCGGGACTTGATCCAGAAGTTGCTGTACATAGACTGGCAATATCCCCAAGTGTCAAGCCAGTCAAACAAGCGCCGAGAAGAATGCGGCTTGAGCTCGAGATAAGCATCAACGCTGAAGTCAAAAAGCTGATAGACTCCGGCTTTATCCAGGAGGTTCAATACCCTGAATGGATTGCTAATATCGTCCCAGTGATGAAGAAAAATGGAACGGTGCGCATATGCGTGGACTTTCGGGATCTCAACAAAGCCTGCCCGAAGGATGATTTCCCAGTACCAGTCACCGAACTGATGATAGACAATACGTCCACACATGAGATTTTCTCATTCATGGACGGCTCATCAGGATATAATCAAATAAAAATGCATCCTGAAGACCAGAAACATACGGCTTTTCGGACTCCTTTGGGAATATTCTGTTACAAGGTGATGCCCTTCGGTTTAAAGAACGCCGGTGCAACCTACCAAAGGGCCATGACGAAGATTTTCGATGACCTTATATACGAAATCGTTGAATGCTATATCGACGACCTCGTTGTTAAAAGCAAATCATATGAGGAACATCTCAAGCATCTGAAGACCGTATTTCAACGTCTTCGACAATAAAACTTGAAGATGAACCCTCTGAAGTGTGCATTCGGGGTTTCCTCGGGCAAATTCCTGGGATTCATTGTTCGACATCGAGGTATCGAGATAGATCCGTCCAAGATCAAGGCAATCATGGGAATGCCTCCGCCGAGGACTCTCAAACAGTTGCGGTCTCTCCAAGGGAAGCTCGCATACATACGGCGATTTATAGCCAATCTTTCAGGAAAGTGCCGTCCTTACAGTCACCTGATGAAGAAGGAACCCCGTTCGTCTGGGATCAAAAGTGCCAAAGCGCACTAGACGAGATCAAACAGTACCTGCAAAACCCTCCAGTGTTGGCTGCTCCAGTGAAGAGAAAGCCTCTCATTCTTTACACGGCCGCCCTTGAAGGTTCTTTGGGCGCGTTATGGGCACAAGAGAATGACCAGGGGAAAGAAAGAGCACTTTACTACTTAAGTCGAGTGCTGCTAGGGGCAGAAAGCAATTACTCCCCTATTGAAAAACACTGCCTGGCGTTGATCTTCGCAATAACAAAGCTTAGACATTACGCATTAGCGCATGAAGTCCATCTCATTTCAAAGGTGGACCCCCTTAAATACTTGATGTCAAAAGCCATATTGACGGGACGACTCGCTAAATGGGCCCTACTCTTGATGGAGTTCTCGATCACGTACCAACCTCTCAAAGCAGTAAAAGGCCAGGCCATCGCCGACTTCCTTGCTGAGCACCCGATACCGGCCGACTCTCCTTTAAACTGCGATCTTCCAGACGAACATGCGTTTGATGCGATCGGTGGTGATAATACCCGATGGGAGCTTTATTTTGACGGAGCATCCTCCGTGAAGAAGCGCAAACAAAGTACCCCTATAATCAAATCAGGGGTAGGACTCATCTTTATAACTCCACAAGGAGGGATAATGCGCTACGCGTTCTCCCTGACGGAACCGAGGACAAACAACCAAGCTGAATACGAAGCTCTGATAGCAGGCCTCGAGATCGCCATTAACATGGGAATTGAAAACCTCCTCATATACGGAGATTCGCAACTGGTCGTTAGTCAAGTAAACGGCGATTACCAAACATGCAAACCGGAATTGGTAAAATACGGTGAAAAGGTGCAACAACTGCTAACCCAAATTCCCTCCTATACTTTGGAAAGCATACCACGCGCGGATAACAGCAAAGCGGACGCGTTGGCCAAACTTGCTAAAGAAATGGCTGACGAGAACCTCGATGACGTTAGAATCTTGGTACAAAGTCGTCGGTTGCTCGCCCCCGCAGAAATACCTTCGGAATCACCCGAAGAGAAGGGAGTGACTGAACAAGCGACCTTGCAAATAAAAGATCATGAGAAGGTTGAGGATTGGAGGGAAGTCTTTATAGACTACTTCAAGTCCCACCAAATGCCCGAAGATGCGTCCGCAAGACATCAACTCATAAAACGAGCTCTGTCTTTCGCCTTCGTCAATGATACTCTATACAAGAGGTCATTCGATTCTCTGTGGCTGAGATGCTTAGGACCGGACGAATCGGAAAGAGTCGTTCAGGAGGTTCATGACGGAATCTGCGGTTCTCACCAAGCAGGTCCAAAGATGAAGTTGAAGATCAAACGGATGGGCTATTACTGGCCCACGATGATTCAAGACTGCATCGAATATGCAAAGCAATGTCACTCATGCCAGATTCATGGGGACTTCATCCACTAGCACCCAAATCCGTTGCATCCAACGGTAGCTAGCTGGCCATTCGAAATGTGGGGGACTGATATAGTCGGCCCCATCGAACCAGCATCGTCTAAAGGACATCGTTTCATCCTAGCAACGACTGACTACTTCTCTAAGTGGGCAGAAGCAGTACCATTGAGAGAAGTGAAGATGAAGAATATCCTCCATTTCTTCAAAACGCACGTCATATATCGGTTTGGAACTCCGAGGCGGATCATCTCCGATAACGGGCCAGCCTACCGAAGTCATAAAATCAGCCGCTTCGCACAGCAGCATAACATAGACTGGAGATATTCCTCGGTTTATAATCCGCGAGCTAATGGTCTAGCTGAAGCCTTCAACAAGACCTTGACGAAAATTATAAAGAAAACAGTGTCCCGAAATAAGAAAGATTGGCATGAGAGACTGCAAGAAGCTCTTTGGGCGTATCGAACCACGTTCAAGACAGCCATAAACACAACGCCATACGCGTTGGTGTTCGGTACGGAAGCAGTACTCCCTCTCGAGATAGAGTTACCCTCTCTATGAGTGGCAATTCACCACGAGCTAACAGACGAAGAAAATGCTCACCTTCGGCTTGAAGAGCTTGACGCCCTTGATGAAACTAGGCTCATAACGCAACAAAATCTGGAAGCTTATAAAGCAAAGATGATGCGCTCATACGAAAGATTGACCCGACCGAGGACATTCCACCAAGGCGAACTCGTGCTAGTGGTCAAAAGGCCTATGATCCCCAATCGCGCCAAGCGGGGAAAATTCGAGCCGAACTATGAAGGCCCGTACGTCATAGATAAAGTTTACCAGGGTGGGGCCTATCTACTCATGGACATGCACGGTGAAAGGCCTTTCAGACCAATAAATGGTCGCTTCCTAAAGAAATACTACGCTTAATGAGCCACAGCCTAGGTCAACGATAGATGACGACGACTATGTCCGCTCGCTATCTTCCTAAGCTCAAACTTTATAAGCAGTAGCCAGCTTCTCAACAGCGGACCGAAATGTCCCTAAACTAACAGCGGACCGAAATGTCCCTAAACTAACAGCAGACCGAAACGTCTTTAAACTACTACCGCAGCATCTTTAGACTGACGAGATATAAAAAAAAACATATAAAAATAAAATAAAATAAAAACGGTATGTCCATAAGCAAAAAAGGGCACGGATGAAAACCCGAAAGGGCTCCGTGAGTAAAAACAGCAGGGCTACCGGTGAGTGTTCGTGAAAACCCGAAAGGGCGCGACCTCGTAAAAAAAAAGAGGGAAAAAGAAAATAAAAAAAAAGAAAGTAAAAGCGGTACGTCCATAAGCAAAATGGGCACGGATGAAAACCCGAAAGGGCTCCGTGAGTAAAAACAGCAGGACTACCGGCGAGTGTTTGTGAAAACCCGAAAGGGCACAATCTCGTTAAGAAACACTTGTAGGGTCCTCTCGACCCTATAAGGAGAAACCACCCGCGTGAGATCCTTACGATTCACAAGGGAACAACACACTTAGGAATCCCCACGATTCCTAAGGAGAAAATACACTTGCGAGATCCTCACGACTCGTAAGGAGAATGCTCTTATGGGACCCTCACGGCTCGTAAGATTTGAAAGTCTTAAGTTACAGAGATCTAAACCTGTGCTTAAGCAACCCCCACAACTTTCGATATTGCCCTATAAGTGGCTCAATACTGACCCTTGTATACAATCCACGGGCGCGAATAAACATTTCCCTAACCAAGGTCCATCCGTGACTGGGGATATGTTCGCATAACCCTTGTAAATCCTCTCGATTTACAAAGAGAAAACCCTCCTGTAGGATCCTTACGACTTACAGAGGAACAAAACACTTAGGAACCCTCACGATTCCTAAGGAGAAAATACACCTATAAGATCCTCACGACTTGTAGGGAGAAATAGCTTTGTGAGACCCTTACGGCTCATAAAGTCAAAAGCCTTAGTCGACAGGACCCTAACCCTGGTCGCTAAGCCTTTTTTGTTCGACAATGACAGAGGCAAATGATGATTCGCTCCTGGCGACATCCCAGTTGTAGCGGTGCTGATGCCAAAATCAGTGTCCAAGTTCAAGTTTACGGCGAAAAGCCAGTAAGCCGCACATGCATACGAAATAGCCGAAATGATATGGCAACTTGCAATAAAAAGCAGCAAGTAAAATGTATGCATGCGAAATAGCCGAAATGATTGGGCAACTCGCAATAAAAAGCAGCGAGTGGAAATAAAATAAACAGCCGAAATGATTGGGCACCGCGAAAAATAGCCGAAATGATTGGGCAATCGCGACCTTCGCGATATAAAAGCTGAAATGATAGAGCATCACGGAAAGAATAAAAAAAAATGAAAGAATGAAACTTTTTGCCCTACAGTTAAGATCACATCAATCCCTGTATACAATCCAAGGGCATAAACAAAGAGGGAACCATACCCTCCCAGCAAATTCCTCGACTCACGGATATAAACACTCCTTGACGAGAGCCTCCTGATCCGCGTCGACCCGCAGAGCTACCAGAGCCCCCGTGGGAACCCTCGACTCGTTTCAAACCCCAAGGAAACAAATAATCCTTGGCGCTTGGGAAACAAATAATCCCTAGCAAATTCCTCGACTCACGGATACAAACACTCCTTGACGAGAGCCTCCTGATCCGTGTCGACCCGCAGAGCCACCAGAGCCCCCGTGGGAACCCTCGACTCGTTTCAAACCCCAAGGAAACAAATAATCCTTGGCGCTTGGGAAACAAATAATCCCTAGCAAATTCCTCGACTCACGGATTCAAACACTCCTTGACGAGAGCCTCCTGATCCGCGTCGACCCGCAGAGCCACCAGAGCCCCCGTAGGAACCCTCGACTCGTTTCAAACCCCAAGGAAACAAATAATCCTTGGCGCTTGGGAAACAAATAATCCCTAGCAAATTCCTCGACTCACGGATACAAACACTCCTTGACGAGAGCCTCCTGATCCGCGTCGACCCGCAGAGCCACCAGAGCCCCCGTGGGAACCCTCGACTCGTTTCAAACCCCAAGGAAACAAATAATCCTTGGCGCTTGGGAAACAAATAATCCCTAGCAAATTCCTCGACTCACGGATACAAACACTCCTTGACGAGAGCCTCCTGATCCGCGTCGACCCGCAGAGCCACCAGAGCCCCCGTGGGAACCCTCGACTCGTTTCAAACCCCAAGGAAACAAATAATCCTTGGCGCTTGGGAAACAAATAATCCCTAGCAAATTCCTCGACTCACGGATACAAACACTCCTTGATGAGAGCCTCCTGATCCGCGTCGACCCGCAGAGCCACCAGAGCCCCCGTGGGAACCCTCGACTTGTTTCAAACCCCAAGGAAATAAATAATCCTTGGCGCTTGGGAAACAAATAATCCCTAGCAAATTCCTCGACTCACGGATACAAACACTCCTTGACGAGAGCCTCCTGATCCGCGTCGACCCGCAGAGCCACCAGAGCCCCCGTGGGAACCCTCGACTCGTTTCAAACCCCAAGGAAACAAATGATCCTTGGCGCTTGGGAAACAAATAATCCCTAGCAAATTCCTCGACTCACGGATACAAACACTCCTTGACGAGAGCCTCCTGATCCGCGTCGACCCGCAGAGCCACCAGAGCCCCCGTGGGAACCCTCGACTCATTTCAAACCCCAAGGAAACAAATAATCCTTGGCGCTTGGGAAACAAATAATCCCTAGCAAACTCCTCGACTCACGGATACAAACACTCCATGACGAGAGCTTCTTAACTCATGTCAACTGTTCCGCTACAACTGCAAACAAATCCCCGATTCCTCTTAATTTGCAAGATGAGGTCTCAGGCAGTAAGGATTGAAAAGCTTGCTTTTTGAGCAATGGGGCCCTGCAAGTCAATCCAAACTGGTCTCTTGCATACTATTCACGGGTCTCACTCTCCGAAGTCGAATTTCGACGAGGGGGGAATCAACCGCTTACGAATCCTCTCGACTCGTAAGAGAGAAAATTCTCTTATAGGATCCTTACGACTTATAAGAGAAAACCACACTTAGGAATCCTCACGATTCCTAAGGAGAAAATCCGCTTATGAGATCCTCTCGATCCGTAGGGAGAAAAGCCTCTATGAGACCCTCACGGCTCATAGAGTTGAAAAATCTTAGGCAGCAGACCAGAACTTGCGGCCTAAGCCATCGCTATTTCCTAAGGAAGTCGGAATACTCGTTTTGGACATCCATCAACCATGGTTATTAAGACAGCCTGCCGACAAAAAAAAAGAAGATGACAGAAAGAATATCCGGTCTACATTTGATCTGGCGTGCGTGACGCATTCATTTATGCATAGGCAGAAGACTCAGGACGAGAAATAAGACAAGCTGAAATAGAAAAGGGAAGGGTTTCCATTCATATTGCTAAAAAAAAAAATCTTCTTTTACAAGCATAAGAAACATTATTCAAATTATTACAACGGTATAATCTCAGATCCGGGGCACGGATTGAGGAAATCAAAAGTGAGGCCATCCAGAGTTCTTCTGGCCTTTCTAATTATTCTTAAGCGCAGTCTTTCTCGCTTCTCTGTATCGAGATCATCGGCGAGCCCTCCTGGCCTTTGATAAGCAGCAACTATCGTCGTCTGCTGGAAGACTTGGTGTAGGATGTCAATAAGGCTGTTCCGTCGTTTCTTTGAAATCAGCCCTGTCAGGTACACTGAATGCACCTTGTCTTCGGCATCATCCAGCGCGTTGAGCGGTAAGGCCTCATGAAGACCCGGAAGTGCTCTCCATACGGCTCCCAACATGACTTTCAAAAGGGCCGAACGACAAGGCAACAGCCAACCACCGCTTGCGTTCAGACGACCCATGACTTCTGCACATTCAGCGTTTGTAAATTCCTGGTTTTGTTGACGACCCTGAGCGCGGATATCGTCGTAGGTAATAAACTCGTGCAAACTGTATAGATGCACCGCCGCCATTACGCCTGGAGGAAATATTACAGGAAGATCAGTAATAGAAAAGCAATAATATACATAGAGGACTAAATTCCTAGAGAGCGAAACTATGTTCAAGGATAAAGTCCCCTGGATGAAAGCTCTGCTGGTTAAGATTAATCTAAGAATCGATTTTACCTAAAGTTTTCCTAAAAACTTAAAAAAAAAAAGGAGGAGCAAGGTACCGGAATTCTTGAAGGCAAGAACAAAGCTCTGAGGTCTTCGAAAATAGAAATCTGAAGGATGATAAATATCTGGGGGGGACGAAAGGTCCTATTTATAGGCATCAAGTGCCTCTTCGACTCCCAAGAGTTGTCACAGCAGTTTACCCTAATCGGAGCAAACTTCTGTTCAAATTCCGAGGCGGGAGATGAAGCAACGCTTCGTCTTCCCCCAATCAGAGCAAGGCTCTGTCTTGAAAATTAATTTAACGAAGCGACGCTTCAGATTATTTGCGCTGCACAATACGCCACGTGTCTGACGCAGACGCATCAGCGCAACGCCCAAAACAGTGCGCCCAATCAAAGCAAAGCTCTATTTCAAGCAAAACTAAAGGAAGCAACGCTTCAGCGGCGTATGCGCCGTGCGCTGCGTGACACGCGTCGGCGCAGATGCGCTAGCGCAGTTGCTGCACTGTGAGCTGTGCGACACGCGTCATACCCTGGAGCATTTGCGCTAAACAAAAATTAAGATTCTGAAGAAATCTTTTCTGTTATTGTTAAAACAAGAAGATTATCTTCTGTAAAACAGAAGCCCTTGAATCAAAGATCCGACGGTGGGGGAAATCCCGCCAAATCTTTCAGAAAAGGGATTTCTTCAACAAATTGAACTTACTTTTTAATTTGCAAGATGAGGTCTCAGGCAGTAAGGATTGAAAAGCTTGCTTTTTGAGCAATGGGGCCCTGCAAGTCAATCCAAACTGGTATCTTGCATACTATTCACGGGTCTCACTCTCCGAAGTCGAATTTCGACGAGGAGGGAAACAACCGCTTATGAATCCTCTCGACTCGTAAGAGGGAAAATTCTCTTATAGGATCCTTATGACTTATAAGAGAAAACCACACTTAGGAATCCTCACGATTCCTAAGGAGAAAATCCACCTATGAGATCCTCTCGATCCGTAGGGAGAAAAATCTCTATGAGACCCTCACGGCTCATAGAATTGAAAAGTCTTAGGCGGCAGATCTGAACCTGCGGCCTAAGCCATCGCTATCTCTTGGAAAAATTAAGTTGTCTGCCAATCAGGTTCATCGACAACATCATGATGTAAAGGCAGAAAACAAAAGAGCATACAAGATATTGCAAAAGAAAGTGTGTATCTTTATTCATTGACCTCAATCAAATACATGGTGAATCATACAAAAGAGCAAAGAACGGATACATGTTACTCAGAAAAGAAAATTTTTACAAATACATTGATACAGAGGCAGCTATTGGGAAGAAAGCGTCTTAAGTAGCTCTATCAGTTGTTCGTACACTTCCTTCCATGCCTTTTCCCGATTGGATACCACTGCCAACTCCGCCTCCACCTGGGCCCGTTGCTGTGCGACGGATGCAAGCTGATCCCTGACGGCTTGATGAGCAGCTTCACGGCCTGGAGTGTCATGCTCGGCGACATCAAGTGCCCGCTTTAGTCTCAGCCCATTCGATATGCGCTCCAGAAGACCCTCGAAGACGGTCTTTACCTCAGCGGCGTTCGCCTCAACTTCGGCATGCAAGCGAGCAGTTCTGCTTGAAGAATCTTGGCACTCCTTCAGCCTCAAAGCCACTTCTTGTTCCAGATGACGGAAATGAGAAGCGCTTTGCTCGAGCCATGCTCCCCGTTGAGTGCTCAAGGCCAATGTCTCGGGGGACAGGCGCATTGACTCCAGCTGATGAAGGCGAGCCTCGATCTCCCGACAATAGTTAACCCAAGAGGCGACAATGCCCTCGTCATGGAAGGTGGCAAATATCGCCAACATCGGGTTAACCGTCGTGGCGAAGTCCTCAGCAGATACAGGAGCCTCGATGTCGAGTTCCTCGATATAGTCGCTCAACATGCGCAAACTATTCGCGGCACCTTTTGAGGACGGACGTCGCTGGGAAGGGCCGCCCGGTATTGTAATGCGAGACTCGAAAGGCACCGAGACTGGAACGACAGCTGGAAAAAGACGAAATGCGATTAGATGGTGATTCAATAGATATGAAGGAAGTCATTGATAAGATAGTTTACTGTACCGGTGGAGACAGGTGGCAAGGCCGGAAGGGCTGGTGGCGCAGCCGATCTTTCTGCTCCCCCTTCGATTTGCAGCACTGCAGTCAGAACAAGAGAGAGTTAGAAATAATTCTACCACTGAAAAGACAAAGCTACCAATCGGGAACGGTACTCACCAGCGCCACCAGAGGGAGAGGCGAATTCAGATGGGAAGGAGAAGTGTGGGAGCAACACTTGATAGAGATGATCAAAAAGCACTCCTGGAAGATACAACAGTGTGACTTTAGTACACAAATTATACATCTGGAAGATAAGATTAATAAATCGCAAACACATACCTTCCAACATCTTCGAGGGTATGAGAGAGGGTTGAGAGGTGACCACCGCCAAGGCAGTCGTTGAAGGCGTTCCCTCGAGCAGTGGGGCATCGGCACTGGCTTCACCTGCGTTACGAAAAGGTGAACTTGTCAGAAAAGATAGTAAAGTAAAGAAAAGCAGCAACTCGGGGTTTACCTGAGGAGCTCCTGGCTGAAACAGAGGCGACTCCCTCCTCTATCGACATGAGACCACCGCCCGTGACCTCATCGCCCGACTCGATGGGGACCGTTGAGGTGCTCGCGAGACCTGGAGACGGCGGAGGACCATAGATGGGGAGGGCTATGACTGGAGTATTGCCAGATTCCAGAGAAGGAGCGGTTGGCTCGTCCTCGGGAATCATGGCCGCCTCACCCACCACTTTCTCAGGTTCAGTAGTGGCGGTTGTATCGTCCACCGTCGCCGGGGGATCGCCGGCCTCGAGCGCTTCATTCGCCGCCACCCTGGACTCATTTATAATGATCATATCATCTGCCACCACTTCAGGTTCAGCATCAATGACCCTCTCGGCGGCAGGCCCCTCAACCTCCGCCTCAGGCTCCAAAGCCACAACGACGTTGCCCACCGTCGGCTCGAGTTCGGCAGGTACCGCCTCCTCTGCTTCTTTGGGATCAACGGTTTCCGCCTCCCCCTCGATCGGACTTGGCCCTGCAAGATGAGGGATATAAGGACCAATGACATTAAAAACCCTTATAATAAAAACTCTGAAAGAAATGTTACCTGAAGAGGATTTACCGTTTGCGCTCCGAACTGCGCGCGCCACCTCTCTGCGGGCAGTGGATAGGGCGACAGGGGCCTCTTCGGATGGAGTATCAGAGCGAGGGACGGTGCTGGGGCCCGCTCCCGCAGCTAAGGCAGCCCGGCGTGCCTTCGCCTCACGCCTTTGCCGCTTCCTCTCTTCCCGAGCTGTCGCGATGGACCTTAGTGACGCCTCCTTCAAGGCGTCGTCATCCTCGTTCAGGGATGCCTCAAGAGCCTTTAAGGCATCCTTCATCGGCTCTTCAAGACGAACCTCCTGCGGTGGCCCAGAGGAAGCGGGAACATCGGCAGCTGGTAAAACATCTGCGTCGCTTGGTGGGAACGGCATTGAGGTTTCTGCAATAAAAAGAGAAAGGTTAGATCAACCATAACACAAGGGAGATGGAAACTTGATGGATTAAAACTTACTAAGGCCCATAGACGCTCTAAGACGTTCCTCCTCCTGGAAAGTCTTCAAAGAAGTGGCGATGGCTTCTTCATCAGTGATGCCTGTCGAAAGGAAAGAAAGAAAAGCGTCAGTCAAAGGCAATGAAGAGGATATGTTGCAATAAAGAAAAGGCGACTAATAGTTACCTGATTGCGCAAGCTTGGCCAGCCACGCGTCACGCTTTGCCAACCACGCCGAAGTTTCGAGAGCGGCTTCTAAGTCTGTATCGTCCGGCGGCGGCATCACTAGTCCTTCGTTCGTCCCGTATTCGATCAGGCCCTCGGCATAGGGAGCATGGGGTTCCTGACCGAACACGACGTTCGCAGCGAAGAGCAACTTCTTTTTCTTTTGCCCTCCAACCCTAGGCTCACGGGGGATCGACTTCCATTTAGCAGCTACTTTGGGACGACGGGTCCCGATGTCCGCACCCACGCCAGACTCCGGCGAGGGTACAACCACTGTCTCCGCCAGAGCACGGGGCGCTGCAGGTGCATCTGCGACATCAGGGAGCGACGAGTCACGTGGAGGGCTTCGCGCGCGCGATGGTCCGGTTCTGACCTCTTTTAAAGGGGCAACTACTGGGGTCCTTGGGACCAAAGGAGCGTTGCTATCGGTACCTGGAGGTACACCCTTACGATTGACCAACAGTCGCCTTTCCTCCTTTATAACTGCTCCTGTTGCATGATTGTACCAGTCTTTGTACACATTGAGGAGTCTCGGAGCATAAGCCGGCGCATTGATAAAGAAATGAGAGCTCGTATTCAGGCGCATGAAATGGTGCAGTGCGTTCTCTATCCCTTCTTCAGTGGCAGTGGGTTCCAGCAAGAAGGCTTCCAAGGGGACCCCTTGATCGTTGCCCAGTTGTTGGGCAAAACAATGCGGGTTATACCTCATAAAAATTGCCACACCATTCTGCCTAAAGACTAAGAAACCCGGTCTAATGGAATATAAGTGAAGGGTCTCCCGAGCCGTCAAAATCGAGGCTCCATATTTAAAGACATCTTGTAATGGCCGCGTCACAGTGGTAGACACCTTTCCAATGGTCAATACCTTATCGACAAAGGACATACCGGCTCCAACGGTGTGAGGGCGAAGGAGTAAGCCCCTGGCGTTCCACGGTGATGGGGTTACAATTGATGCGCCGATCAGCTGTATAATGCGGGGAAAACCGCACTTGTCAAAGAACAAGGGCCTTTTATGCATGCCAAAGACACCCGCTGTGTGTAGCTCGAGCCACGATGCAAAGTAATGCATCGGGAAGACCACATGCAGTACCCCGGGCTCATTAGCATCCGCTGCTCGACTGAGGCCATGGTATAAGTGCGCCAAGCCAGCAATCCCAACAGCTACCTTTACCCCGATGACCATCCGATGGGCTGGGTAAAAGACAGAGGGTCGCATCCGATGAGAGTGCATTGGGATTGCAAACCAGCTCAGCCACAATCCAAGAAATACCAAGAAAAATGCCTCCTCATCCATTCCAGGGGCCGCAATTTCTGCAAATGACATAGTAGGGAAGTCCGGAAGAAAAAAACCCTTTTGATCTATATCCTTCTCCGGTAGGTTGTCCACACCTAGACTGAAGGGGTCATCCAGGGTGGCGAACTTGGCAGCCTCCGATGAAATGACACTTGGACGAAGGAAACGAGCAATGAAGTCCTCAAAGTTAACTCCCCGACCCCCATGTTCGACGAAGAGGGACTCATATATGTTCAACACTTTAATCAAGCTTGGGAATTGATGTTGAACGGCATTCTCTGGTGTGACCCCCCTTACCACCGGCCTAGCACCAAAGACGTACACATCTGTTGGGAGCAGCTCCTCATAATGTTCCCCCATCACTGGTAAGCCAGATAGCTCCGCAAACTCCTCCAAGGAGATTGACACTTCCCGATCCATGGCAAGGAAAGTGTGGGTAGGAATATTCCATTGCTCTAAGAAAGCTTTGAACCACCAGGTGGGGAGCGTGGGATACTGAAAAAGAGAGACGTAGACCGCGGTGTATAGTCCTAATCTTATCAACTGCGACTTCTTCGTCGACAGGATGTACCGGGCCCACGACAGATAGCCAATCGGGTGGCGGGGGATCAGACCAAGGTTATAAGATTGCCCCCAAGGTCGTGCTTCACCCTGACAGATACGGCGCCCTAGGATGTCCAAAACCATAGGACGCTGAACCGGTATCGCATCTATAGCGGGATGTAGAAAACCCTTCGATGTCCAATCCACCAACTCCACGGCATACTGCACCGAGGGTGGGGTAGCATAGTGAATCGCCGTGATGGGCTCAGACGGCACTGCGCATGTGAAGCTGCGTCGACCCATAATAATTTGGTTATACCAAGACCCCCAAAGGTGGAGTTTCTTGTACTCCGGGTCATATTCTCTAATCATGGTCAGGACTTCACGGTCCAAGGGTGCCTCAGGAAATCCCCCCTCCGAGCGGACGAACGGGAATGAAGTGTCTAGAGACATGATCGCTACAAAAAGAACAATTTAGCCATTAGTATTGTAATTCCAACGTTTGGCGTCTAAAAAAAAAAGAAAATGCATTAATTAAATTAATTAATTACACCGCACCACAGTGCAGTGATTAGGAGACCAAAGAGGGACCCACAAAATCTAAATGACAATACGTCAGTTAATAAGACAATCTCATCATTGGATGAGATTGTCAGTTGGCCCCAGGGAAACATTCCCATTTTAAAAAAGGGGGGAAGAATCCCTAGAGACAAGGAGAAAATCTCCTCTTTTAGAGCAAAGCTCTGTCACAGAGTGACACTTGTCCAACTCTGGTCTCAGGAGAATAAGATTCCTTAAAGGAGCCTAGCTCTGTGATAATGATGAGAAAATCTAAAAAGAAAGGTTTTTCTTTAAACTCCTAAAAGATTAATTTTTTTTTCGGGATCCTAAAAGATCCATGAAGACTCTTAGAAGTTCTTCATTTTTTTTTAGATAAAAAAAGATCTACATTTTGATCCATGAGCAAACCTCTGTTCATGGGTTAGAACCCATGAACAAAATCTCTTCAGATTTATGGATTCTTGAGAGCAAAGCTCTGTTGGTGAAACCCCAAAGGGAATTTCTTTAGATCAAAAGATCTATGAGAGCAAAGCTCTGTTGGTTAAAATTGATTTAGATTAATTTAATTTAATTTTAAATTAATTTTACCTAAAGCTTTCTAACTTGGAAAATGTGAGCAAAGCTCTAAAGTTCTGAAAGCAAGAGCAAAGCTCTGAAGTTCTTAAAACAAGAGCAAAGCTCTGTAAATCAAAAATCTAGAAAATGGTGAAGATTTTCTAAGGGCCAGGGGCTTATTTATAAGGCGCTTGCGCCCCTTCAGCTCACCCGTTGATCCAACGGTCAAGGGCTTGCCACCGCTGCACTCACGTGTGCGCCACGTGAGCGCAATGGTGGGGGGGCATTTGTTTCGCCCAATCAGAGCAAAACTCTGTTCAAATTCAAAATTCAAAATTTTGAAGCAACGCTTCAAGTCTCGGGCGCAACGCGCCACGTGTCAGGCGCTAATACGTCAGCGCAGCGCCCAAGAAGGCGCGCCCAATCAGAGCAAAGCTCTATTTTTTATGAAGCAACGCTTCAGTTGCGCTGCGCGACACGTGTCAGCGCAGATGCGCTAGCGCAGTTGCGCTGCGCTCTGCGCTGCGTGACACGTGTCACGCGCTGGGGCATCTGCGCCAAACAGAATTAAATTTCCAAGAAATCTTCTCTGTTCTTGTTAAAACAAGAAGATTTTCTTCTGCAAAACAGAAGCCCTTGGATCAAAGATCCAACGGTGGAGAAAATTCCCCAAATCACTCTGAGAAAGATCTCTTTAACAAATTCAACAAACTTATGGGCACTATAAAAAGGACCCTAGGCCTCAATTCAAAGACATGAACATTTTTTTGAAAAAATCAAGAGCTTCAAACAGAGAGAACTCTGAGAAAAATTTCAAGAAGAGGTAAAAAACCTTTATAAGGGAGAAGAAATTCTCTCTAATAGATCATTAATCTAAAAACAAGATCAATGATCTTCATATAATAAATAGTGCTTTGCACTTCTTATGAACCATTGGTTCTTTAAAACAGAAAAAAATAAATAAATAAATAAAAATAGTGCTTTGCACTTTTATGAACCTCTGGTTCTTGAAATGAAAGAAAAATTTATTTTTCTTTGATTCTAATTTGATCAAAGATAAAAAAAATAGTGCTCTGCACTTCCAAACTGCGCTGTTGCGCTCTGGAGAGAGCGCCACGTGTTGGCTGTAGAACAACTTGCGCTACGCGCTCTTAAGATAGAGCTTTCCTCTCTGGAATTGGCGCAACTCGCTGAGAGCGCGCCACGTGTCAGCAGCGCAACAGCGCAGCGCACTAGCGCAGCGCACTGCGCTGATGCGGTTGCGCTCATCAGAGCATGACACGTGTCCTCACCACAAGCGCTTGCGCTCAGTAATTGGCGCAAAGCGCCTGACAAATGCAATGCATATTCTTTCTTGAAGGGCCAGGCCCAATTAAAAGACTAAACATGCCTAATTAAATTGATGCTCTGCATCATTTATAAATGGGCAGAGCCCAAACGAAATAATAAAAATGCTATGCATTTATAAAGGGGGGCAAAGCCCAGACAAAACAGATGCCTTGCATCATTTATAAATGAGCAGAGCCCAGGATAAATTGATGCTCTGCATTCTTACGGGCAAAGCCCAAACAAAAAAAAATGGAAGAAATGCAATGCATAAAAATGTGGAACATTTTCAACTGGACTTAGCCCAATTCTGGCCGTAAGTCCTTAAATTAAATTGAACTGAGCACAAATGCTCTCTTAAATTAATTTACTACCGGTTCGAGGGTACATCTCCGAACTCCTCTGACACTTCTCGTTGTAATCCTTCAACGACGTCAGAGAGGCGACGGGTCCCAACGACCACACCTGAATATGGACTGCGGGGTCCTTAAACTCGTGGACCGAAACGTCCTTAAACTAATATTGGACCGAAACGTCCTTAAACTAATATCGGACCACCACGTCCCTAAACTGGCGATGGACCACCACGTCCCTAAACTGGAACATGGACCACCACGTCCTTAAACTGGAGCAATAGAGCCTTCAAATGCTCTTTTGCCGGATCTAAACGGTCCCGTTTAAGTTGATCTTAGCCCCAAATACGGCTAACGTATCCTAAAAACACTCAAATGAACGATAAAATTCCAAATCGACCTTGGTTCAAGGGTACATCTCCGAGCTCCTCTGACATCTGTCGTTGTAATCCTTCAACGACGTCAGAGAGGCGACGAGTCCCGACGGCCATATATTAAATGGATCACCCCGTCAAGTTGATCTTAGTCTCAAAAAGGACTAACGTATCGTTGACAAACGTTTAAGTTGATCTTAGCCGCAACGCGACTAATGCATCCTTAAACTAAAAACACCAAACCCAAATCTAATTAAATACGGATTTGGACTAGTCCACGTCCTACGGGCGACAGCATTACTCAGTCTCCGTATACAATCCACGGACAACCACAAACAAAACAAACACACACGACACGAAGTGAAATTCTGGAGCAGGAGAAAGTGGTTACCGCGATGCGGTAGCGTAATTAACTGCAGGGGCTTGCGCCTGCAGGGAAGAGCGTCCCCACAATCAAAAACCCCTCAAGCGAGGGGGAATCTGACAAAGTCTGCTACATCGGCCGCATCCGTCTAAACCTCCGATACACGGTGCCATAAATCAACTTGGCATCTTCGGAGAGGTAGACGGATAAAACCAAATAGCATCTGCCCCGAATCTCAGCGCCAGGACATCGCGGTCCCGTGCGCCGTCCTTCGGAGGGGAACAGCTGTCTTCCTCTTTGAAACCTTGCCTCAGCCCAGCGTGGAAGATGGAGCGACAACACTCCACGTATATGCGGTGCAGGAAGGCGACCAAGATTGGAGGAAGCCCTTCGTGGAATTCCTGAAGGACGGTACGCTCCCAGAAGATCGGGGAGCTTCCCGCCGTCTCAGGGCCAAAGCCTGCTACTTCGTCTGGAGCAATGGGAACCTTTACAAGAAATCCTTTACTCAGCCCCTGCTCTGGTGCATCGACCCCCACGAGGCCGACTACGTCCTCTGTGAAATCCATGAGGGGGTTGGCGGTGCGCACCAAGTGGCCCGAATCTTGATCCAAAAGGCGTTGCTCCAGGGGTACTACTGGCCCACTGTTCACGAGGACGCCCAGAAGCTAGTCAGGAGATGCAAGAGTTGGCAGCTCCACGGCCGCATCCCTCGCCTCCCTGCTACCGAGCTGACCGCCCTAACATCCCCATGGCCGTTCGCACAGTGAGGATTGGACATGATCGGCCAGTTCCCTACAGGTACGGGCGGGCACAAATATGTCCTCGTCGCGGTAGACTACTTCACCAAGTGGATCAAGGCCGTCCCCATCAGGAAACCGGATGCCACCACGACCATCAAGTTCCTGCAAAACAATCTGATACTCCGGTTCGGCATCCCGAGATGTATCATCACCGACCACGGGACGAACTTCGAGAACGAGAAAGTGAAGAACTTCTGTAAAGAGTACCATATCCTCATGAAGTTCGCCGCGGTCGCGCATCCCCAATGCAACGGGCAGGCCGAAGTCGCTAACCGAGACGTCCTCCGAGGTCTCGACCCGCCTAGAAGGGTGACAAGGTAGTTGGGTCGAAGAACTGCCCCGGGTCTTATGGGCCCTGCGCACGTCAAAGAAGACCCCCACCGGGGAAACCCCCTTCAGCCTCTGCTACGGGACCGAGGCAATGGTCCCAGCAGAGATCGGGCTACCCAGTCATCGGGTCGAGCACTTCGACGACGATGCGAACACCTTGGCGCTACGGACCAACCTGGACATCTTGTTGGAGAAGAGAGACCGAGCTCAAATCAGGGCTGCCGCTTATCAACAACAAACGGCCCGATACTACAATGCTCGGGTCAAGCGCCGCTCCTTCAAGACCGGAGATCTGGTCCTACGGCGAAACGAGTTCATCGATCAAGGCAGGCTACACAAGTTCTCCCCAAAGTGGGACGGTCCCTTCCTCGTCTCTGAGATACTCCCCGGCGGAGCCTATCGCCTACAAGACGCGGACGGACGCAAGTTCCCGCGGCCTTACAACGCCGAGAAGCTCAAGCTATACCAATGAGGCCAAGGCCAACAAGTGTGTATCCCTCCTTTCGCGAAGACGATGTAAATGTTTTCTAACAATCCTTCCCATTCAAATAAAGGAACGCCAGAACATTGCAAATAAAATTCTGTCTTTATGATCTAAAGCCCTCACCAAAGAGGCAACCGCGCAGCTTCACTGCCCGGTTATCCCTAGCAGGCCTATAATGGCCCTCCAACGCTAAGGGTCAGAGTCCTCCCTAGAGGCAGCCGGGCGGCTACCCTGCTCGGTTATCCCTGGCCGGTAGCTTCCCTACACGCGGCACCAAGGATCAAAAGCCCTCGCCAAGATGCAACCACGCGGCTTCACTGCCCGGTTATCCTTAGCAGGCCTCCTGCGGCCCCTCCAACGCTGAGGATCAAAGTCCTCCTTAGAGGCAGCTCAGCAGCTACCCTGCTCGGCTATCCCCGGCTGGTAGCTTTCTATCACGACCGACAGGGATCAAAAAGTCCTCCCAGAGGCAGTCGAGCCCGACCTTCGCTCAGCTATCCCCGGCTGGTAGCCTCTTACCACAACCGACAGAGATCAAAAAGTCCTCCCAGAGGCGGTCGAGCCCGACCCTCGCTCGGCTATCCTTCAGGAAAAAAACCCTCGCCAAGAGGCACCGGGCAGTAACCCTGCCCGGCCAAGGGTCCTTGGTAGGCTTCTTACAGCCCCTCCCGCGCTAAGGACCAAAGTCCTCCCAGAGGCAGTCGAGCCCGACCCTTGCTCGGCTATCCCCGGCTGGTAGCTTCCTACCACAACCGACAGGGATCAAAGTCCTCGCCAAGAGGCACTGGGCAGTAACCTTGCTCGGTCCTTGTCCTGAAGGATCAAAGCTCTCGCAAGAGGCAACCAAGCGGCTACCCTGCTCGGTCTTCTCCGGCTGGTGGCCCCCTACCCATGACGCTAGGGATTAAAGCCCTCGCAAGAGGCATCTGAGCGGCTACCCCGCTCGGTCATCCCCGGCTGGTGGTTGCCTACCCACGACGCTAGAGACCAAAGCCCTCGCCAAGAGGCAACCGCGTAGCTTCACTGCCCGGTCATCCTTAATAGGCTTTTTACAGCTCCTCCAAAGCTAAGGATCAAAGCCCTCGCAAGAGGAAACCGAGTGGCAACCCTGCTCGGTCATCCCTAACTGATAACTTCCCACAGACGGCGCCAACTGATGAAGGTCCTTTTTAGGTCTCCGTCAGATGTTGTCCTCCGTCGATCTCTCGGTGGATTTGGAGGTGATCTCCTGCTGCGTGTGGGTCTTAATAGGTTTTGAGGAGACTGGTGGTTTGAAGAGTTTGCGCCGAGTACCTGCAAGGAATTCCTGGGGTGATTTGGTACCACCGAGGACCCTCCGACGATCAAGTTAGCACGAGATCCGAGCAGAGTAACGGCTAAGTGGGGTGAAAAAAGCTTACTTGACCCCTCTGTGGTGGGGGTTTATATAGTGGTGGCAGCACGCAGCAGCAGGCGCGAGAATCTCGCCGGCAGTTACGCTCCCGATGTTACGCCCGCGTAACGAGCGGATCGCCCGTTAATGGGGATCGTGATGGAGTGGAACGGGGATGTTGCCGGCGGAGAATCTGCGCATGACGAGATTTGCGGAGCGGCGGTTACGCCTGTGAGTGGTGGGGTTGGTCGGTCGGAGGGACCGAGGAAGAAGGCCTCGGCAGGAGAGCTCGGGAACGAGCGGGGGGGGGGGAGGGGGGCGAGGCATCTTGGTCCTGTGGTTGCTTGGGGGCGGGCTGAGAGGCCGAGGAAGCCAATTTGCAGGGGGCTCTGAGGTTAGCCGGCTTGTGCTTGCAGGTCGGGTACAGGGGTGGCCTGGTCGGCCCCTGCGGGCCCTTTCTTCTGAGCTCTGGGACACGTCATCTGCCACGTGTCATGATCTGCGAGGTCGTCAATATAGAGCATCATCAGAGATGGTTCTTGTCATCGGTTTTTTATATGAAAAACTCTTTTAGAATCAACAACTATAAACTATAGAATATAGACTTAAGCAAAAAGATAGTGTAAGAAATGATTATGTTCAACAAAAACTTTAACTATTATTATAAATCTTAAATTGCATTCATTAGGGCCGGTTTGGTTGGAGGAATGCAAAATGTGGATTCCCAAAATCCATATATGGTTGTTTCAGTGGATTTATTAATTTGTTGTTGTTAGGTACAAAATGAAAAAAAAAGAGAGGATTTTTTACTTGTATGCTTTTCAAAACATAGTAAATTACTTTTTACCCAAAAACTTGCTATTTACTTTTTACCCCCTTGAAACTGATAAGATATATTATTTTACCCCCTTTACGATTTCCGTCAACCTTTAACGGTATAACATCATGTTTTTCTTAAAATATCTCAACCACTCTTCCTTTTTGGAAATAATCAATGTCTTCTCCAAATTGAAATTAAGGTTTAAGGTTCCGCTGTTTCCGCTGTTCCTTTCTCAAAATCGGCCTTGAAATCAGGAGTATCCTCAACATCCTTCTCTAATTATGAAACGGTTGAATGATTCTGCGCTCTTACTTGTTATTTCAGGTAAATGGTACACTTAAAATTTATGGGGAAAATTAAAGTTAAAGTTAAACGGGGTTTTTCTGAAAGAATGCGTAAATGGGTAAAATGATGTAACTATTAGTTTTGGGGATAAAAAGTAAATACCAAGTTTTGGAGGGTTGGAAAGGAGTTTGCTAAGTTGTGTGTGTGTGTGTGTGGTGTGAGGGGGCTGGGGTTTACAACTAAAAAACCCAAAAAAATTTCTTTGCTCTAATTCACGCTCCATTGTTTAGCAGTCATAGATTGATCTTTTGGTTCAAGGTGTTTATAACTTTTATCACCCCACATTTCACAAAACTATGCTACTCTCAAACCTTTAGGCCCAAAGTTCTATCGAGGTAATTGAGAAGTTTTGGGATCGAATCCATATGAAATGGATAATTTTGTGTGGATTGACTTCACATGAGCATTTTTGGGCTCTTCCAAATCCTAAAAAAAAAGTTTGTTGCAAAGAGTTTGGGATCAAGTAGCATCAAATAATTACCAAATAGTCCCTTATCAAACTTCTTCAAGAAATAAGAAACAACAAATTATTTTTATTTAAGATAATAAGTTTCTCAACAACTGATCACACCATATACTTCAAAGTGATTTTCAAAATGACAATTGACAACCAATATTTCCATGCGTTTTAAAATATATTTATAAAACCATAACCCACTTATCAAATCATCTCAAATCAGTTATAAATTAATAAATTAGTAAAAAAATATTATAGTAATAAACCACAAATATATATAGATTATATAAACTCTGTATTTTATATATTCTTTCAATTTAATCACGCGCATCGCACTTGCTAAAATACCAGTTTAAATAATTTCTAAGAGGTTCAAATCCCGCGGGCCTAAAAAGGAGGTAAATTTAAAAAATATAAAAAAATTATCACTTGTAAATTTTTACTCTTGTATGGCTACAGTAATATTTCTTTTCAGGCAGCTCCTCTTTTTTCCAAAAAAAAAAAAATTAAAAGAAAAATATTGTAGCACAAAATCCCATGCATTTGGAACAAAGAATCTTAACCCCATAATTTTGTAGTTTTGGTGCAGGGATCGGTGATTGTCTAAACCATGTCATTAACCCCTAATAAACAAGCAAGTTTAAGGTCACAAAACATTGACCATCACATCAAATTAGGCAAATGCCGATGCATATGATATCATGTAACGACTTGGATTGAGTTAGAAAATGGCGTCCATATCATAAAAGTAAAAGGCGTGATGTATTCAATCTCAAGCAAAGTTTGATGATATTTAACTTAGAATATTAGAGTGGGCTGCTTTTATATTTGTAATATCCTTGTCTTGATATGGAGAAAAGAAGATTTAAGAACTATGGAAGATGAAAGCATCAACAGATCGATTATTATAGTAATTAAAGATGACATCATTAGATGGTTTAGATCTGCTGGGGGTAAAGAAACGCCGGATAGAGGTCGTGTCGGAGGAAAGGACGGAGGTTGTTGGAGATGTTGAGGAGGCGAAGGTGGGAGAGAGAGGGGATGGGACCGGTGAGGTTGGAGGAGGAGAGGTCAGTGCGACAACGCGACGGATGAGGGGTCGCAGACGGAAGAGAGACGACGGGATGCGATTTGGGAAAGAAAATTAAAGGCTGATTTTGTCCACAAGTTTTGGTGTCAAATAAGAGTGGCAATATTCTCATCCTTTAAAAAAAAAAAGGGAAAATTGTTTCTGGACTCGATTCAGAGAGATTACTTATTTTTAAACACACGTATTTTCAAAATTGTGGCAAAACCCAATACATACTAAATATCGACGTTTTAAGCCCAAAATAGATTGTGTATTATACATAGAATATTTTTGCGAAAAATCCAGTTTTACTCTCGTTCTTTTTAATTAAATACCTATATGATTATTCTCTCAAAAAACTTATTCAGATCCCTCATCTTCCAAACTATGATTCTCTGTTTTCAAATCCCTCATCTTCCATATGATTCCTTCGATTTCATCATCTCTGTTTTCAAATTCTGCATCTCCCCTTTCAAATCCCTAATCTTTGATCCATTTATTCCAAATCTCTGTTTCCAATCCCCTAAACTCCTCTCTCTTTTCTGGTATCTCCATTCCCACGAAGGCTAAAACTAGGACAATCAATAATAAAGAGTGAATAATAAATAAGTCAAAGTTAGGGCAATCAATAATAAAGAGGGCAGGCAACAATAAGAAAGATACGTATAGACAATGATAAAGATAGAATAATAAAGAACCCATGGAAAACTACACCTACAAAATGAAAAATCTCATGTTATAATGTCTTGGAAAATCCAAAATGTCCCATATTCTAATAATTTAAGACATATTAAAATGGTATTTTAGGCAATGCATACAGAAACACGTATACAAATTAAGGTTTGGGTTTAGAATAATATCAAAGTATATTTTTGGATTTTTTGACAATTTAGGAATTTCATGGGTTTAAAAATAAGGCATCTTTATAAATTGGGCCGTGAAACAATTTACCCTACAAAAATTAATAGGTGATATTTTCCCTATAAAAATGATAATGCTGGAAAGAAGAAGTGATATATATATATATATAACCAATAGTGATTTCTAAGCTGAAAAGACTTGCAACCACGCCTGGAAAACCTAGCAGCTAGGAGACAAGCCTGAGAAAAATTTACTCCCTCCAAGCAATAAGAAATCACCAAACTTTTTATATCATGAAGATAGACAAACTCAGATTGAAAAAAGAAATTATGACGCCATTTAGAACAATATCAGAATTTTGATTGATTACGCTTGAGCTTAAACTATATCAGAATTTTGAATATATTAAATCTCTTGAAAATTATTTAGAAATATTTTAAAAATATATTTGGTATGAGTAGTAATTTTGAAATTTTGTATTAATATTCATTCGTTAAGATTTGAGATATTGTCATATATTAATGCAAACTATTAATATTATATTTTCTCAAAGTTATGAGAGAACATTTATTCTACGTCTCATGCAAAAATGCACATTGAAATTTCAATTTGAATTTCTTTACTTAAGATAGATATGAAATATTTATAACGTGTAACATGCCTCTCAAATTTGGTTTCCTTTTTAATGGTTTGCAGAGGCTTGGGTTTTGCGTTATGATATCTTTATAATTCCCTTATAAATACGTGTATGCTACAACTTGAATCCGAGCTATTTTGTTACAGTCTTGAAACCTCGGCGGCTAAACGAAAACAATTATTTGTGATTATTGATAAGGATCGTACGATTGAATCTTGCATGATATATATTATTATAGTCTAATAATATGCCCAAATAAATATCCATTCTCTTCTTCAATTTTTGAATTAATTAGACAAACTTTCTTCTTTTGAATGGAAGTCGCATACGAATAAGCAAAGTTGTAGTGAGCAACTGGTTTGCTTCGGCACAATATGAGGCTCTTATTATCGGCGGCGATGTGGTTGATGTTCTCTTACTTTACTTGTACCCTGTTTGGAAATGAAGTTAATTTTTCTAAACGGTTTCATAAAGTTAGAAAAACTTAATTCTAAAATTCTAACTTTGACCTGTTTGGAGCTCATTTGAAGTTTAGATAACTACATTTATCTTACCTTTGAAAGTGAGAACCGCGGTTATCTAAACTCCAATATGATCAAAGTTTAGATAACTCCATTTTTTGTGTTTAAAGCTTCCAAACTACAGTTTGCATCTCCTTGTCTTCACTTCAAAATAAATGATGTTATCTAAACTCAATTCCCAAACGGGGCCTTATCAGGAAGGGTCAGTCTACCAAACAATGTATATATATGTGTGTGTGTGGGACCAAGTCCATTTATTTCAGTAAACTTTTATATAAATAGTGGCGAGTGTACGAGGGAGAGTGAAAATATGCATATAAAACAATAAATAAATAGTTATCTTAAATTTAAAAGGAATTTTATAGATAAAAAAAGTCTATTGGCATGTAGGGAAGTGCATAAAACATCTGATGTTTGGTGGAAACTTAAGTAGTTTCCGTCGTGTAAAACTTATTCCTTTTTTTAAAATCTTTCTGGAACTTCTCGTGTGCTTAACCCACATACACAACACACATATACATGACACGCACACACTCATCCGGGAGACCCATAAATTTGCTCTGAAAGGGCTAAATTGTGGCCACTTTGTTAGTGTATATGCCCTAGGGGCCATTATTGTATCATACTAGGTTGTATATTACTTAATGGAAGCTTGGGATATTCATAGTTGTATATAACAGTCTTGCTAAACATGGTAGTATGCTACTTGGTTTGAGTCTACTTTAATATGTGCATATGTTTCTTGTAACGTATCACTTATACATATTAGTAGAGCCCATAGGATCTTTGCTTGATTACCAGCGTCGTGATGGCAGTCACACTAGTGGGGGCTGGGTAGTCTGTAAGCAACATCCTATACAGGTCTCTGGTCGTTGGATTATCGAGATAGGGGATCGATATTCCGGAGTAGACTAAGTGTATACGCTTCTCATCCCAGTTGGGGAGATGGTCTGTCCCACAGCCATCAATACGTCGTACTAGAGATAGTATACATGTGCTTGTTAGGTTACGGGTACATCGGACAGGACTCGCCGGGGAACTGATTGGTTGGTATTATATCCATCGTCAGTTAACAGTTCCCAGGTGACATGAGTACAGCATAGTCCGCAGACTTGACACTGCTACTTCGCCTCGAGTGTGTCCCACTGTTCTTAGATTGCTACCCTACCACGGCTCAAAAGAGTCGTGCAAACAGGTAGCAGTTGGGTGCAGTACCGAGCACTTGGAGGCAGTGGCGGTTAGATAGGATTCGTCTCTCCCGGTATTGGGAGTTGATATCGTGCTGTGTCAGAGAGCCATTACGCAAAGTCCCTAGCCAGGACAAGCGAGATATACTGGTAGGTTCCAGTAGCTTCTCAGGGTATAATGGGCTTCGCTCCAACACGACTTATACAGCTATTAGGGGACTGACGCTTGCCGCCGCCCTAGGCTTGATATGCGATAGTCTTAGACGAACATACCGGACTGTACGGAGATTGTCACATCAGGCTCAGTAGGAGTTCGGATGGTTTTCCTCATCGGCCTTCTTATCGACATCTACCTGGGGACCGTTACGTACAGCTAGTGCCGCTTGCGGTCTGTGGTTAAACCCACTGCCAGCGTAGTGTCGAGTCTTTAGAGTCCCACACAGAGAGTTTCCCTGCTCCAGGCGAAACGATATAGAGGTCGTATGGTTTTACGACAAGGGTTCGGACGCATACGTGTGTTTACGCACGTACGACTTTTCGGACAGTTTTTACTAGCCGGCTTTGGTTTAAGCCAGATTCTAGTATCGGGTTATAGGATTTATACAGTCTAAAGTTTTTCCGTGTTTTCACGGATTGGAGGGGTGTTCTCGTAATTTGTCGGGAAGTTTCTAGAAGAGTGGTGACTTGGGGGGTAAGGTGGCATTGCATTAAATGAAATTTGTGACTCATTTGTGTGATTCACTATGTCATTAATTCATCATTTATTGCTTAATGACTCACATAGTGAATCACTCATATTGAATTAATGAAGCATGGTGAATAATCATTTATTTGATAATTCATTATGTTTCATATATTCAAGTGAGAAGCTTTTTCATTATCATTATCATTCTCACCTTCTCTCTCCTCAAGCTCACTCTCTCTTCAAACCCTAACCCTAACCTCTCATGAGTTGAGATCAAGGGTTAGCTAGACTAATACATCCATAACCTCACTCTATATCCCCTAGGTAGCTTAGATTAACACTTTAAGCAACCTAGTTATCTCAAGTTTGAGATTAAGCTTGGCGTAGGAGCTTTCAGGTGGATCGTCTTTGATTCGAGGAGGCCGTTGAGGTGCCGATGTTCTAAGGAGCCTACGAGGAGTGGAGGACAGCGATGAAGACCCGAAGGACAAGTAACGTGAGGTATAACTTCGTATCCGAGTAGTTAAAACTCTAGCTTTTAGTTAGTAATGGTTTAGATAACGATTCATGCGCTCAAGTCCGTGTTACGAAGTTTTGATAATCGTTTTTCATATATTCTGCCTCCCCGCAACTTTGTGGGGTGCGTGACATGGACTTACAGTGCTATCGATATTCTAAGATATTTGCTAATTGGGTTTTTATCTGTAATGTTTAATGTGTTCGTAAACCTCCCCTAACTGCTAGTATGTCGGTTGGCAGGGAGTTGCACATTTCTTTAATGTTTGCTGTTGGTGTATATGAACTGTGTTGGACTGTTGTGATGATTAGCCGGGATTTGAGATGGGTTTAATATTCATTCATTCGATGTAAATGTAATTTGATGTAGTATTCTTTTGCGGGGCATATCCAGGTTGCGGTTGTAGCCACCGTTGTATTATTTCTTTTTACTGTTTTTGCTCCTAGGATAGACCCAAAGTGGGGTACACAAACTACCGGGTACGTCGAAGTGTTTAGTGGCCTACTCACGTTGTTGAGGGAGACCGCTTCACTTCGGGTACTTGGCGGGTAGTTTGCCGTACCCGTAGGGGTCTAGGGTGGGGTAATGGCTATTCATCACAACTGTGTAATCCGTTTTTTATTGCAGGCTCAAAGCAAATGCGGATTGCTAATAAATCCAATAAAGTTCATCTGTGATCTGGAATGCTTATTATTGCGTCTGACGAATGTACAATATCTATATATGATAGCTATTAGACGTTGTTCACACCATAATATTGCATTATTATTGTAGGGTGTTTTTCGTCACCCCATTGAGATGGGAATACGCGCACGCTTCTCAGGCGTACTACAGATTCCCCCTGCCTAGGGTAGGCCGGAGTTTAATGATTGTGGGGATCCGAATCTCCGGCAGCCGCGGACTAAGCTGCCGTTAATTACCCCTCGCCTTTGGGGCGAGGGAACCTCCGATTAACGGGTTAAACTGGTCATGCGAACTCAATGTGCAGTGTACGTGTGTTTTGTTTTGAAAGGGGGGTTTGAATATATCGGGAGCCACGCAGAGTTTTTACGGGGGTCCCGCTACCCGGATAGCGGGCTGGGGGTCAAGGGGGCTAGCAGCCCCCTTGCGGGGTGCGGGGCAGCGCCCCGTTAGAAATTTTTTTCTAACAAGGACAGTGTCGTGGAGTATGTGTATGTGTACATTTGTATACATATGTATATATATAAAAAAGGGGAAAAAAGACATCCAAAGGATGCGTGGGGCCAGCGCCTGGGCGCTTGAGCGCAAGCGCGCCACGTGTCGGCACGGGGGCGACTTGCGCTCGAGCGCTTGCGCTGGAGCGCAAGCGCGCCACGTGTCGGCACGGGGGCGACTTGCGCTCGAGCGCTTGCGCGCCACGTGTCGGCATGGGGGCGACTTGCGCTCGAGCGCTTGTGCTGGAGCGCAAGCGTGCCACGTGTCGGCACGCGGGCGCTCTGCGCTTGAACGCCGGCGAGAAAAAGAGGCTTTTAGCCTAAAAATTTTTCTCAGAAGAGAAATCAGAGAGGAGTTGGACTCCTGAGTGTGTTTTTTTTTTTTTTTTTTTTGGTTTAATGGGAGGGGTTCTTCTTCTTCCTCCTCTGTTAGCTGGATCTTGAAGATCAAGAGATATGGGATTTTAAAAATCACTCCTTTTTGAGATCTAATGGAAGATCTGAGTTCCCCTTGATGGGTTTTGTGGTGAAAAACTAATTTGTTTTTATAAAAAGGAGAGTAGAACTCTTGATTTAATTCAAGAGAAAGAAGAAGATTTTGGAACCTTGAAGAAGGAGAAAGATCTCAGATCTGAAATCTTTTTTTTTGGAGAGAGAAAAGTTATGAGATATTTTCATTATCTTTTGCCTTTATAGGCTATACATTTTACATATAGCCCCTTGGGCTTCACAAAATGGCATTTTGCCTATCCCATGGCTCATGTGCCATTTCTTTTTGTACATAAGCCATGGGCTTTACAAAAATTTGGCTTTATGCCTATTTTCCTTACATTTATCCATAAAAGAAATGCAACAAAATTATTTATTACAAAATTTTTATCTTAGCATGGGGGGAGGCCGGCCGCTTCATGTTCTGGCTCGACCCGGGCATGGGCCCACTGGATCCGGGCTTGGGCCCACTTGGCTTGGGGTTGACTTTGGTTTTGACTTGGTCAACCGGGGTGTAAATTTTTACCCCAACAAATTGCCCCCCATCAATAAATGCACACCACATATGTGGGCCGTGTACATGAAATTGATGGATCTTCTTTTACTTGGAGGCAACCTGATTTCATTCCCGCTTTTTGGGAAGGTGGCACTGCCCCTTTTTTTTTTAATTTTTTTACGACATGGACGGTCGTTGCTTGACATGTCTTCGAGACGGAGTGTCCGTGATAGACGTTTACTTGGCCCGGGGTAATCTGGTTCCCGCTTTGTAGGAATCCTGCACTGCCCTTTTTACGACATGGACGGTCAATGCTGCCCTTTTTGCGACTTGGCCGGTCGATGCTGCCCTTTTAGCGACTTGGACGGTCGATACTGCCATTTTTGCGACTTGGACGGTCGGTACTGCCATTTTAGCGACGTGGACGGTCGGTGCTGCCATTTTAGCGGCGTGGACGGTCGGTTCTGCCCTTTTTTGCGACGTGGACAGTCGGTGCTGCCCTTTTTGCGACTTGGACGGTCGATGCTGCCCTTTTAGCGACTTGGACGGTCGGTTCTGCCCTTTTTGCGACGTGGACGGTCGATGCTGCCCTTTTTGCGACTTGGACGGTCGATGCTGCCCTTTTAGCGACTTGGCGGTCGGTACTGCCCTTTTAGCGACTTGGACGGTCGGTGCTGCCCTTTTTGCGACTTGGACGGTCGATGCTGCCCTTTTAGCGACTTGGACGGTCGGTGCTTGATTTGACTTGCTCTGCTTCTTGCAGTGTCAGGGGTAGACTTGACTTGCTCCGCTTCTTGCGGTGTCGAGATTGGATTCTGACTTGCTCCGCTTTTTGCGGTGTCGAAGTGAAAGTTGACTTGTTGATTTTGATTTAGGTTGACATCAGCATCGCTATACTGGAATGTGGTACCAGGAACGAATCATCATCTGTCATTTAGAGGATTTAGGATTTTTTTTTTTGGGACTTTGAATGTGGTCCCACCGGTAGGACTTGGGAGAGGTTGGGATTGTTTTACGCCCGTGGATTGTATACGGTTTTGCAGGATGTATGATCCAGACCGTAGGGCCGGAAAAATTTCAGGGCTTTGTTGGCGTCTGCATCGCTGGACTGGAATGTGGTACCAGGAGCGACTCATCATTCGCCGTTGGGGTATGGGATCTGGAATTTGGTTGGCGTCTGCATCGCTACACTGGAATAATGCCAGGAGCGACTCATCATTCGCCACTTTGGGGTTGGGGACTTGGAATTTGGATCTTGTTTGGCATCAGCATTGCTGCACTGGAATAATGCCAGGAGCAACTCATCATTTGCCTTGGGAGGACTTGGGATTTGGGCTTTTGGTCGGCATCAGCACCGCTAACACTGAAGCGAAATGCCAGGAGCGACTCATTATTTGCCGTTGCCCGTTGGGGAACGATGGCTTAGGAGACAGGTTTGGGTCCCTATCACCTAAGGATTTTCAATTTTATGGGCCGTGAGGGTCCCATAAAGCATTTTCTCCCTACGAGTCGTAAGGATCCCGCAGGTGTATTTTCTCCTTAGGAATCGTGAGGATTCCTAAGTGTGTTGCTCCATTGTGAGTCGTAAGGATCTCACGCAGGGGTTTTCTCCTCACAAGGTCGAGAGGACTTTGCGAGTGTATTTCATCTCTTTTCACGAGTTTGCGCCCTTTCGGGTTTTCACAGACTCGCCGGTAGTCCTGCTGTTTTTACTCACGGAGCCCTTTCGGGTTTTCATCCGTGCCCGTTTTGCTTGTGGACATACCGTTTATTTTTTCTTCTTTTTTTTTTCTTTTTCTTTCTTCTTCTTTTTTTTTGCCGCTGGTGGGACTTTAAAAGTAGTCTCACCGGCAGGATTTGGGAGAAATAGGGGTCATTTACGTGTAGTATTTCTTGAGATATCGGCCATTGATGGGTGGCAGGGGACTTTCTCCCTCGGCACTTATTAGCTGGTAGGATTCTCCGTCGAACACTTTCTCGATGACATATGGTCCTTCCCAGTTTGGCTCGAATTTTCCCTTGGCATGTCGATTGGGGATAATCGGTCTTTTGAGGACCAACACCAATTCACCTTTCTTGAAAGCGCGGAGACGAGTTATCTTGTCATAGGCCCGTGACATTTGGGCTCGGTATAGCTCCAGATTTTGCTGTACCGCGAGCCTCTTTTCTTCGAGGGCATCGAGCTCTTCAAGTCGAAGGAGCACGTTTTCCTCCTCCGTCAACTCGTGCTGAACGGCCATTCTTAAGCTTGGAACTTCGACTTCGAGGGGGAGGACCGCCTCCACTCCGAAGAGCAATGAGTATGGAGTGGACTGAGTTGGAGTACGGTGCGTGGTACGATATGCCCACAACGCCTCGTGAAGTTTGAGATTCCAGTCTCTCTTGTTGGCTGAAGCATTTTTCCTCAGGAGCTTGCATAGAGTCTTATTGAAGGCTTCGGCTAGCCCGTTGGCTCTTGGATTATAGATGGAGGAATATCTCCATTCTATCTTGTGCTGAGTAGTGAACCTTGAGACATTGAAGCTCTTGAAAGAAGGCCCGTTGTCAGAAATGATTCTTCTTGGTGTACCGAAGCGGTATAGAATATTATGCTGGAAGAATGTCAGAATATCTTTTGTCTTGACTTCTTTTAGCGGGACAGCTTCAGCCCATCTGGAGAAGTAGTCTGTCGCGGCCAGTATGAACCGATGGCCTTTAGATGACGGAGGATCAATTGGGCCAACAATGTCGGTGCCCCAGACTTCAAAGGGCCACGACGCCACCGTAGGATGCAATGGATTGGGATGCTTGTGAATAAAATCACCGTGAATTTGGCAGATATAACATTTCTTTGCATGCTCTCCGCAATCCCGTATCATGGTGGGCCAGTAATACCCAAGCCGTTTAATCTGCAGTCGCATCTTGGGGCCAGATTGGTGAGCACCGCAAACGCCTGAGTGAACTTCTTTCATGACTTTTTGGGCTTCGGCCGATGACAGGCACCTGAGCCAGAGTTGGTCATATGACCTGCGGTATAGCGTGTCATTTACAAACACGTATCGGAGAGCTCTCTTCTTCAGCTGAATCCTCGCAGATTTTTCTTCGGGCAGCCTGTCGTATCGGAGGTACTCTATGAAGGGTTCTCTCCAATCGGGCTCGTCTTGGATGATCGAAGCTTCTTCGGCAGGACTGCTCTTCTGTTCCGCGCTTTCCTCTTCTCGTAGAGAGACTGGGGGCAGAATTTGTCGGCTCCTGACTGTGATCAGAATTTCGTCCATGTCAGGATCAGCCAGCTCCTTGGCTAAGCGAGCGAGTACGTCAGCCTTTCCATTCAACGCTCTAGGGACTCTCATTAGTTCAATGTGAGTGAACCGTTTCATGAGTTCCACCACCCGGCCTCTGTACCGAGCTAACTCGGGTTTGTATATCTTATAGTCGCTGCTTACTTGGTTGACGACAAGCTGGGAGTCACCGTAAACTCGTAGCCGAAGGATTTCCATTTCTATGGCGAGTTCCAAACCAGCTATCAGAGCTTCATACTCAGCTTCATTGTTCGTTCGAGGCTCGGTGAGAGCAAAAGAACGTCGTAGGGTTCCCATTGATGGTGTGATGAATACCAATCCTATCCCTGCTTTTATCTCCGGGACACTTGATTTACTGGAGGTCCTTATCGATGAGGCCCCATCGAAGTAGAGCTCCCAACATGGCTCGTCATTCTCTAGGTGTAGCACTTGTTCGTCGGGTAACTCGCAATTGAGTGGTGACCCTTCTGGTATGGGATGAGCAGCGAGAAAGTCTGCAAGAGCTTGCCCTTTTACTGCTTTCTGAGGAGTATAAACTATGTCAAACTCAAGTAGCATGACAGCCCATCTTGCCATTCTGCCGGCTAGGCTTGCTCTGGTCATCAAGTGTTTGAGCGGGTCGACCTTGGAGATCAGCATAACCCGATGAGCAAGCAAATAGTGCCTCAGCTTCTTTACAGCAAATATTAGAGCCAGGCATTGCTTTTCGATTGGGGAGTAGTTGTGTTCCGCCCCGACTAGAGTTCGACTGAGGTAGTAGAGGGCATTTTCTTTTCCCTCCTCGTTATTCTGGGCAAGGAGCGCACCGAGTGACTCGTCCAGCGCGGCAGTATAGAGAATCAGCGGTTTATTTGGAATGGGAGCGGCCAGCACTGGAGGGTGCAACAAGTACTGTTTGATGCTTTCGAACGCTGCTTGACATTCAGCATCCCAGATAAAAGGAGCTCCTTTCTTCATGAGCTTCGAGAAGGGCCTACATCTCCCCGATAAATTTGAGATAAACCTCCGTATATAAGCAAGCTTGCCTTGAAAAGACCTTAGCTGCGTCAAACTCTTCGGAGGGGGCATCTCCATGATGGCCTTTATCTTTGATGGGTCAACTTCGATCCCTCGATGTCGGACTATGAAGCCCAGGAATTTTCCCGATGACACGCCAAAAGCGCATTTCAGAGGATTCATCTTTAGGTCAAATTCCCTCAGTCTGGTGAGAACGGTCCTAAGATCCTGGATATGATCGGCCTTGGTTTTAGTCTTAACGACCAGATCATCAACATAACATTCGACGACTTTATGAATTAGGTCATCGAAGATATTGGTCATTGCCCTTTGATATGTAGCACCTGCGTTCTTCAATCCGAACGGCATCACCTTGTAGCAATATATTCCGATCGGAGTTCGAAATGCTGTGTGCTTCTCATCCTCAGGCGACATCTTGATCTGATTGTATCCAGACGAGCCATCCATAAAGGTGAACAGCTCGTAATTTGAGGTGTCATCGACCATCATTTCCATGACCGGTAGCGGGAAGTCGTCTTTAGGACATGCCTTGTTGAGGTCCCTGAAATCGACACAAACTCGGATCTGCCCATTTTTCTTCTTCACTGGGACTATGCATGCGATCCAGTCCGCATATTTCTCTTCCCTGATGAAGCCGGCATCGATGAGTTTCTTGGTTTCCTCGATGACCTTTTCTTCCAACTCCCTTCTCATTCTTCGAGGAGCTTGTTTGACTGGCTTAGCATCGGAAGATATAGCCAACTTATGTACGGCCACTTCAGGGGAAAGGCCAGGCATTTCTTTGTATGTCCACGCGAAGCAGTCGACGAACTCATGCAGCAAGGCAATTATCTGCGCTTTCATTTCCTCTGATAAGAGCGAGCTGATGTAGGTCGGCCTTGGATTATCGGGCGTTCCTAAGTCAATCTCGGTTAGCTCGTCAAAGGTTGCTTGTCCGCCATCTTCGAGCTCTTGAGGAGCTTCTTCTGGCTCGGCTATCTCGTCGTCATCATTTGATCTTTCGCTGGCCTCACCGACATGGATCATGTAGCACGCTTTAGAATCAGGTTGAATGTAGCCTATGCCCCGTCTATCTGGAATTCGTCCATCGATGAGTGCTCGGACCTGGGGCGGATACCATAGCCCTTCGTAAAACTTTGCTTCGGACTCCGTTTGATATAACCGGCATCCGCACTTTTTAAAGTATTCCCGCATCTCGGGCGCATAGTATCTGGGATTGAGGACGGCTCTTATGCTTCTCTCATAGGGAAGGCACGCGACAGAAAGATCGTCCGGGTGCACAACGGGGTTTGACCGGTAAAACAGGATGCCTTTCTGTCCATTTTTCCTCCCGGGAACGTAGAAAGTTTTCAGCTGGTCCACGGTGGAGACTGACAACGCATCGAGCTCTTTGCACATCTGCTCCGGCACCCTTGTGACGGCTAGGGACCCTTCTGCGACTTCGAAGGTCTCTCGTAGTTTCGCTTGCTGCATGGGGGGCCAATCTGCACAGCTGTTGCACGGCAGGTCCTCTTCTTCTGACTCTTCAGTGTCATTGCCAAGATAAGGGCGGACTTTGCTGCTAGATGGGCCTTCAGTAACAGATTCGTCCGTATCGCTGCCGAAATGAGGGCGAGTTTTACGGAAGGACGGGCTTCCAGCATCGGACTCATCAGTGTCGCTACCAAAACGGGGGCGAACTTGGGCGTTTTTGCTTTTGAAAGTGATAGCCGGCTCAGATTTGCTTTTGAGTCTTGGGGCCGGTCTATCCTCAGTCAGTTGTGGCTTAGCATTTTGGTGGTTCATAAAGTACCGAGAATCTTCATATCGGACTTCATGCACACCGAACGGCTGGATGTCTCCGTCAATGCGTCTTTCTTCACCATTTTTAGTATACTTCATGCATTGATGGAGAGTTGACGGAATGATGCCGTAATCGTGGAGCCACGGCCGCCCCAAGAGAATCTTATAAGACGTGTCGGCATCGATCACGTATATCTTAGCTTCAGTTTGCAGATCCCCGAATTTAATTGGCAGAGCTATGGACCCCAGAACTTGCTGGCAATTTTGGTTGAAGCCTTGAATGACAATCCTTTCCCTTGACAGGTGTCGGACGTCCATTGACAAACTCTTCAGCGTCCGCAAGTTCATGATGTTCACTGAAGACCCCGGATCAATCAATATGCGATTAATTCGATCTCCGTCGCTGTACCCGGTTACGTAAAGCGGCCGATTATGCTCAGCCGTTCCCAGTAGCAAGTCTTCATCCTTAAATGTGACTGCGGCGGCATGCAAAGCGTGCTGGGCTTCTTTCATATTAATTTCAGCAAAGTGAGCCTGATACCGCTCGGGGTTTTGTAGAGCGTGAATGAGAACATCTCTAAGCTCCTTAGATAGGACCAAGGCGTCGTAGATGCTCAGGAGAGACGGAAGCTTCCGGATATGTGCCAAGACATTATAGTCCACCGAGGAAGGACTTATGTTTTCATCAGCCTGTTCTCTGCCATCTTCTTCATTAGCGACTTGTTTTTCCTTCCCTTTTGGGGCGTTGCCCTGATTCGGCGGTAGAGCCCTGCCGCTTCTGAGCTGGATTTGATTGGCCTTCGTGGTGAGCTCCTCGTCCTCTTCGGGAAAACAGAGCTCATCCTCGGAGTCGCTGCCAAGATGGATGGCGTAGCAGGTCACTACTGGGATCTCTTCATTGGAGTCTTCTTCTAACTTCTCCAGAATTTCAGCCGCTTGTGCAGGGAAGAACTCTTTCAATTGAATCAATGTTCTTTCCCTTTGTTCATATTCTTCGAGGGAATCGATATATTTTTGAATGGTCGATCTCCCTGCAGACTCTTTTCCGCGCCGAGATGCACTTTTCTTCTTCTTGAGCTTCTTGGATTTTGAGCCTAATGGAGCCGCATTGGCAGCTGGACTGGTAGGCTTCTTCTGCCCTTCCCATTCCGTCCTGGGTTCCTTCCGAAGTAGCTTTATCATCTTCTTCGTCTTATTAGATATGTGCGTATTCCACGGAGGCCGCGATGAGTCCGTTTCATTTCTCAGGGCAGCGGGTTCGGCCGTCTGCTCCCAGAAGGCTTCAGTTTCTGTCTGTATAAAGTTGGTGGTTGCAACTTGATTGTTCACCAACACACTTTTGGACAGCTCGATCTCTCCAGCCTTGTATTGCTTCTCGACCCAGTCTTTGAAGATATAGCAATCCTCGATCGCATGGCTCACAACTCGGTGGTACGGGCAATACAGAGGATTGTCGGTCATTTTTGCTTCTTGGGGTCTTTTCGACTCCGGCAATTGTAGGCCGTTGTTCAAGGCATCTTTAAATATCTTACGGACCTTGTCCCTTCTGAAAGAGTAAACCTTGTTCTTCTTCTCCTCTAGGGAAGGACCGTCTCCTCCCAGCAATGGCTTTCGAGACCGGTTGGTTTTGGATTCGCCCGCCCTTCGCTTTTCTTCATTGTCGGAGGCATTGAAGACATTGGTACTGCTGGAACTCCCGCTTCTACGGTTGTCGTCCCGCTTGCTTTTCCAGGTTTTGTCTCTCTGAGAGTCCGGCGGGGACTCTTGCTTCGAGCGTTCCAGCATTTGAACTTTCTTGGTTAGCTCCTGAAATGTCTTGAGGCCCGCTGTACACAAGAATGGGACCATCCAATTGCTGAGGTTCCCAATGAGAAGGCTGACAGACTGGTCCTGCTCCAGCGGCGGTTCGCACTTGACTGTGAGATTACGCCATCGGGCGATAAAGTCGGTGTTGCTTTCATTCTTCCCCGGCTTAGTCCTCACAAGGTCGGCAATGGAGATTTTATCACTGACACTCATGAACCTTTGCCGAAACAGGGACTCCATTTGACCAAAGGTAATGACGGACCCGTCCGGTATACTCGCATACCAGTCGAAGGCGACGCCGGTCAGGCTGTTGACAAACTGACGAAGAAGGAGCGCGTCATTGCCCCCTGTATTTCCGCACGATGCTTTGAAGTGGGCGACGTGCTGGTTTGCATTCCCCGTTCCATCAAATCTTCCGAACTTAGGAATGACGTAACCGCTTGGGAACTCAATCAGATCGTACTGCGCGGGGTATGGCCGCCCACTACTGCCGATTTCTTTCTGAGCTTCAGCTTCGGCCACCAATGTTTTAACCTTGCTGGTGACCAAATCCATTATCCGATCCTGTGTTAGCGGGATAGTGCTATCTGGGGCCAAGGCGTCCTCAGAAGCGGAGTGTGGCCGGCTTTCATGCGGCTCGACCAGTCTTGGACCCAAAGGAACAGGCATTGGCTGCCTCAGATTGTCATCACCCGGCTGATTAGTAGCGGCTTGTGCTTGATTGGGAGGCGCTCGAGCAATTTGAGCCGTAAGCTGCATCACCACGTTCGTTAAGTCGTCTATCTTCGAATAGAGCTTGGCCATCTCTTTATCTTTGCTCCTGAGCTGTTTTCGAAGCTCTTGAAGCAGCTCTTGCTCCGCAGTCCTGGGGCGGAAAGTCGTCTCTTCCTCGCTGTCCGAGCTTGACTCTGCATGGACCGAGGGGTCTTTCTGCCTATCATCCTCATCGAGAGGGTTTTCTTCATCCAGCGGGGGCGGCTGTTATTGGGCAGCGGCAACCACATTCAGGCCAGATTGGGCTTGGGATGTGGTGGCCCCATCCTTGCTTTTGCCGCGAAGGTTGTCGCTGGGGCGCCCGCCCGCCATATAGACCGTATGGATGATATATCCGGCCGTCTTTCTATCACTGGAAGCTGATTTCACGGATCGCTGTCTTGACCCCCTTGTTTCGGTAGCTGGTAGTCGATTGAAGGCGGTTGGCCTAACCCGGTTCTTGAATGGTGCTGGCGCTTCTTTTCTGGGTTTGCCCCGCTGCTTTTGTGCGGCACAGAGTGCTTGATAGACTCTTGAAGAGACAGTGTCATACTTTTTCTGTTGGGGCCAGGACACGTCTCTTTGTAGCACTGTTCGGACCGCTGTCTTCTTGATTCTGGCGGTCATGGCGTTTTTCTGAACCCACTTCAGAGGCTCGAAGGAATTGCTGATTCCTACATCCGACTCAGCCGTCGTCGCGGGGCAACCCTGCACTTGGAACTTCACACGATTCCATTTGGCCGAAGCTTTGGCCCTCTTGTTGGCTCGATACCTGAGCCGCTTCTGCCTTAACTTTTCTGTTCTAAGCGCCTGGCAGACTTCGGCTCTTTGGGAAGACGCCGCAGACCCGGCGATGGAGGGCCTGGGAGATACGCTAGATTGTGCATTTGTTAGAGTCACCGCCTGAGCTCGTCCGCGACGTTTGATGTTGCTCTTCGCACCGGAAGTCTTGCCCCCAGCTGAAGCCCTAGGGAGTCGTTCAGACACCATCTTAAGTTTCGGTTGTGGTGCCTTAGCAATCACAACATTCGGCCTCTTGTCCCTTGGGACCGGCTTAGCCACCTGTTCCGCCGGGATTTCCGCCAGATGAGCGCTTCCGGCAGGGTAGATGATGACGGAGCCAAACTGGCGGGGCGGTTCCTCCCACTGTCGACTGAGGCTTGCAGGGAGAACCACACGAGCGTTGATCTTGACCACGTACGGAATCGGGGTCACGTTGGAAGCTGAATTCGTCTGGAGAGACATTGTCGTCGAAGGTTGATTGCTGCATGGAAAAAAAATATCATTTCAGTATAGGCAATCGATATGTATATTGATTGAGTTCGCATGAACGTTTAACCCGAAATATGGGAGGAGAGATTGGTCCCACCGGGCGTGCCAGAATCTGTAGGGTGTTTTTCGTCACCCCATTGAGATGGGAATACGCGCACGCTTCTCAGGCGTACTACAGATTCCCCCTGCCTAGGGTAGGCCGGAGTTTAATGATTGTGGGGATCCGAATCTCCGGCAGCCGCGGACTAAGCTGCCGTTAATTACCCCTCGCCTTTGGGGCGAGGGAACCTCCGATTAACGGGTTAAACTGGTCATGCGAATTCAATGTGCAGTGTACGTGTGTTTTGTTTTGAAAGGGGGGTTTGAATATATCGGGAGCCACGCAGAGTTTTTACGGGGGTCCCGCTACCCGGATAGCGGGCTGGGGGTCAAGGGGGCTAGCAGCCCCCTTGCGGGGTGCGGGGCAGCGCCCCGTTAGAAATTTTTTTCTAACAAGGACAGTGTCGTGGAGTATGTGTATGTGTACATTTGTATACATATGTATATATATAAAAAAGGGGAAAAAAGACATCCAAAGGATGCGTGGGGCCAGCGCCTGGGCGCTTGAGCGCAAGCGCGCCACGTGTCGGCACGGGGGCGACTTGCGCTCGAGCGCTTGCGCGCCACGTGTCGGCACAGGGGCGACTTGCGCTCGAGCGCTTGCACTGGAGCACAAGCGCGCCACGTGTCGGCACGGGGGCGACTTGCGCTCGAGCGCTTGCGCTGGAGCGCAAGCGCGCCACGTGTCGGCACGCAGGCGCTCTGCGCTTGAACGCCGGCGAGAAAAAGAGGCTTTTAGCCTAAAAATTTTTCTCAGAAGAGAAATCAGAGAGGAGTTGGACTCCTGAGTGTGTTTTTTTTTTTTTTTGGGTTAATTGGAGGGGTTCTTCTTCTTCCTCCTCTGTTAGCTGGATCTTGAAGATCAAGAGATATGGGATTTTAAAAATCACTCCTTTTTGAGATCTAATGGAAGATCTGAGTTCCCCTTGATGGGTTTTGTGGTGAAAAACTAATTTGTTTTTATAAAAAGGAGAGTAGAACTCTTGATTTAATTCAAGAGAAAGAAGAAGGTTTTGGAACCTTGAAGAAGGAGAAAGATCTCAGATCTGAAATCTTTTTTTTTGGAGAGAGAAAAGTTATGAGATATTTTCATTATCTTTTGCCTTTATAGGCTATACATTTTACATATAGCCCCTTGGGCTTCACAAAATGGCATTTTGCCTATCCCATGGCTCATGTGCCATTTCTTTTTGCACATAAGCCATGGGCTTTACAAAAATTTGGCTTTATGCCTATTTTCCTTACATTTATCCATAAAAGAAATGCAACAAAATTATTTATTACAAAATTTTTATCTTAGCATGGGGGGAGGCCGGCCGCTTCATGTTCTGGCTCGACCCGGGCATGGGCCCACTGGATCCGGGCTTGGGCCCACTTGGCTTGGGGTTGACTTTGGTTTTGACTTGGTCAACCGGGGTGTAAATTTTTACCCCAACAATTATATTCCCCATTCTTATTCTTTTTATAAATAAACAGGTGCTTTTGACGCATGTCTGCTACATGTTACATGTTACAGGTTCTTGGACAGAAAACAGTGAAAGCGATGTAAAGACGATGAAAAAATGGATTTTGACCAACAAATAGAAGGACCTTGATCAAGCCTACATAAAAGATAGAGTTCACAAAGTACAAGGCAATGCAAAGTCCAAGATCGTGAAGCCACGGTTAAAGTCCACCATAATTATTCACTGGAAAATCTGGAAGAGAATAAGAAGCCCAATTGAGAAAAGTACTGAAGAATAAAGAAGCCCAGGAAGCCACAAACAAGCATAAAAAATTTCAGCATACAAGCTCACCAAAGGGCCGCGGAACCGCGGCCCAAGGCCTACCTATGCCGCGGTTCCGCGGCCGTCTAGTGCCCGGACCTGTATAAAATTTTACCAAAATTTGATTGCGGCGCTGAAAAGATTTCCTGAGGGTATATTTGTAATTGTAGACATGCGGATCAAAATGTAACCTAGGGTTTCTATTTCCTATAAATAGAACTCTAAACATTGTAATTTCTTATGCCTCCTTTTAATAATAAATTCAGAATTCTTGTGGAGAGCATCGGTGCCTCTCTTCAATTCAGAAATTCAGATCTGACAACCCTGTATTGATGATTGGAGAAATGCATCTGTAAGTAGATTTAATTCCTCGCTCTAGTTTAGATTTCAATTCTTTACCCTAGGTAGATTAAATTTCATGCCTTAGGAACTTGTTTAGAGTTAGCTTTGGGGAAGCATTTTGAGAGATGAGATCTCTCATCCCTTTCTTACCCATAATATATTTTGAATAGGACTCCATGCATACACGCACACACCGCGCCCTACGGCACCCTATCTCTCGAGGTAGCGGTGACACCGTAGTGCAAAGGCCCGGTTGCGCGCGTTTTCCATGGAGGTTAGGGTAAGGATCTCTAAAGGAAGGACAAGAACCTAGAGGAAGGAACACCTTTCCGAATGGATCTAATCCCCTTTATTGATAATTACCATAACTCCTCATAGATCTTCATTCGGGTATGAAAGCGTTGAGATTTACTTGCATTTCCAAACCATCCCTAAACCTAACCCTAGCAAAAATAGATCTAGATAATCGTAGATAGAATAATTTAGGTTTTTAGATTTAATAACCAATCCGAACACCTTTCGGAATTAACTCGTTAGCGCGACTAGGAGATTCACAACATCCCTGTGGACCGACCCGTACTCACCGGCTAGCTTCATGCGACGCCGTTGTTGATTGCGGTAATAGATAAGTTTTTGAGATCAAATCAAATGGCGCCGTTGCCAGGGATGGCGTAGAAATTTCCTTTTTGCAATTTCGGGTTAATTAAAAATTTAAAAAATCATAAAAATCTGAAAAATCAAAAAAATATGAAAATATATATAATCTGTTATTTTTGGAAGGGATACTTTGTTGTTTGAATTTTTGCAGGATATACAAATTCGGATCTGAAAATTTTCAGAAAGCGAAACAGAAAACGGCGTATCGGAACAGAAGGGATTTTAAACAACAGAACAGCAGAAAATTTTTGGATTCTTGAACCGCCCACCACACCGCGTTTCCGCGGCCAAAACCTACCTTAGGCCGCGGAACCGCGGCCGCCTTGTCAATTCAGAAAGCGAAGATTTTTCTGGGGATCCAAAGAGTTCAGTGGACCGCGGAACCGCGGTGTTAGAGCGAATTTACCGCGGAATCGCTGCTATCTCGTGGCATCATCTGGTGAAATTTTTTCTGTAAACCCCTCTGTTTCTTCTCTGTACATTTTGAAATATCTTTTCTGAAAATTCCTGCAGGATTCCGTGCACTTTAAAAATATATTCCCTTCCAAATAACGATCTTGTGCAGGATTTTTGGGCCCTGCTTGAAATAAAATTGATTGCAAGTAATATTTTGCTGTTGCATATCTTTTCTCTAAAATCTTTTTGCAACAAATTTTTCCAAATAAAGATAAAAAGAAAATGGAAATTTTTTATTAGAAAACTTGCAAAATTTTTTAGCCACAAATAAATCCTTGCACCACCCAACCTTCCTTCTTGTCACCTTTCTTCTTACAACATGGGTACTCCATATAATAAATCACTTGCCGAACTTTGGTATCCCCAACTTAATTTTGCGTCGTACGTTAATTTGTTCGGTCAATTTAAAGACGATCCTTCCTTGCCTAAAATATCTTTAAAAGATCAAATAGAGGCGTCTAGGAGAAACAGTTTGACTTTTCAACCCACTTTGTGTCAATCGAGTCAACCTTTACCACCTCCATATGTTGACACCACTTTTTCGAGTCCTTCTGTCACTCCTAAGCTGATGTCCATTGCTGCTCAATCTAGCAGCCGATCTTTCATCCCTCTCCACTCATCTAGTTCTAGGGATCCGCACGATTATTCACCTTTTTATCCACATGTTGACCCTACACCTGACCAACCACCCACTTCCTACCAGTCCTACCCGACCTTCCCACCTTCACTAGACACTGTTTCCACACAGCCATTAGGGTGTTTTGCATATCCACACGATTTCGAATCTTTTACCGAAACCCCTCACCACCCAAGTCTAGTTTGGAAGAGTCGTTGGAGGCATATATCGCAGCAACAAACAAAATGACTAGGAATGTGGAAGCGTCCGTAGCCGCCCTTATGCAACCTAGTGAAACGGTAGCTAGTTTCCCGCTAGCTTCAAATTTTTTAATGTATAAGGAGGCGGTTGGACTGCGTGAGAATGAGAGAGGATTTCAAAATCAAACCTACCCTTATCCAATTGAAGCCCACAACTCCGGTTTTCCATCGATTGTCCTAACTGACTCACAAGTTGAAAATAAAAACGAGTTGTGTAATTTTGTAGTGTTTGATTTGCCAAATTGTGAGGAACCCCTTTCGAGTGAAACCGCACCTAATCCTTTCGATCTTTACACCTCCCATCTAGAACCTAAATCGATAGATATCCATGCTTTTGATGAGGTGTCTAAGAAAATTGATTTTCACTTGATTGAGGATATAGACGCCGGGAATATTTCGGATGATGAACCTGTCGATTTAATTGAGATTTTATGTTCAAATCATCATCCCGAGTTATTAAATGTTTCTCCCGAATCTCATATGCGTCTTGACTTTGATGATAATGGCATGGATGAGTTGAATCTTGAGGAGAATTATAAGGATAGTATTGAGGAGAGTTTTGAGGATCATATTGAGGTTGAACTATTTTTGTTTGATATGTCTGATTTTCCAATTTAGCCTCCTGAACCTTTGACTGTTATATCACCCTCCCTCCTTTCCATCGTTCCGACCACGCTTGAAGACTGTGAGCTTGAAATTTTTTCCTTTGAATCTGACACAGTTCTCACAGACGAGTGTTTCACTTTTTCGGACGATGTTGATGACTCACCGCCCGAGTTTGAGTCCTTTACATTTTCAGATGAGTTAGTTGAACCATCAGACTCGTTGGCTTACAGTAGTTTCGAACCATTAATGGAATCTTTCAAGTTCGAGACAGTTTACTACGGTGAGAATGATACTATCCCTAATTCACTTCCTTTCGTCCTTCCTATTGTCCCAACCGTACAAATGACCGTTACGCTTTCATCTCCTATACCAAGTTCGGCGTACCCTTGTTTTCTCTGCGAATCTTGAGGGATTTGACCCCATTTCTCGACGGGTTGATAGGTTAGCGCAATCGCTTTTAACACATTGGTCATCACAAATTGCGCTAATTTTTTCACTCGATTTACACCCTCAAGATCGCGCGACCCTTCTTTCTCCTTTCCGCCATTTTGCTCCTCCACCGAGACCATATTCTACCATTCTTCTTTCCACACGGTCTCGCGTGTTTCTCATTTCTTTCTTATACACCCCATTATTTCACCAACTCGGCCATTACCACGATAAGATTTTTGAATGGTTGGTGTTAACCTTTGGCTTGTGTAAGGCCAAGCTTAAGTTTGGGGGGAGCCTTATTGTATATATGTATATATATTTTTTGTTTTCTTTTTCTATAAAAAATAAAAAAAATTTCAAAACATTAAATAAAATATAAAAAAAAAACAAAATTGTAAATAAATAAACAGGGGAGTACCGGTATTTTGACCCTCTTGGTGTAGCATGACAGTGAGGACACTGTCAAGTTCAAGTTTGGGGGTATGCTCGGTACGTCTTCTTCCTTCGCATTCATATGTACATATTTTTGCATTTGCATACTTATTTGAAAATCCATAAAAATTTGAAAATTTCAAAAATTATAAAAATCAATGTATTCAATTTTGGCTATATTAGACTTGAGTTTGACAGATAGGTTAACTAGCTAGGAACAACTAAATCTTAGACTTAGTAAATTAAAAACCCTAAAGATAACCTTGCTTAAAGTTTAACGGTAGAAAATATATGGCTTTGTAGTTTATTTAGAAATAGGCAAATTTTGGGTTCACTTCTTGGGCTAAGTCAAAATAAGGGAAGCGTATTGATATTCTTATTAGAGTATAAGTTTGAAAAATAATTCCTAGCTTAAGTCTAGATTCTGAAAATGTATACCCTACAATTTGCACAATCACGCACCTTGAAACTTGGAATAGTAGAAGAGACCTTGAAATGCTCTTGTCTAAAGTCCTTAGTACAATGAAAAAAAGAAAAAAAAGTGTGAATAAAGAATAAAAAAAAATGGACACTGGTTTTTGTGATTACTTAAGGCTGCAAAAATAGAAAAATATTTAGCGAGGGTGCTTCATCACCTAGTGCCTTAGACCAACTGGTTTGGGAATCACTGCTAAAGCCTTAGGTGTTGCAAAACTAGGAATTACGCTTTAAAGTGCAAACGCATTTTGTAATCGGGCGTTGGTACCTCAAGAAGTATTAACGGTCGCATGAAGGATGTGTAAGCAAATTTCATTTAAAAATTCACTTACTAATAAGTACTTTGGACAACGGACGAGAGTATGATTGCTTGATTTGAATTTCCAAGTGTAGGGGTGATTTATACACACACGTGGGGATATGTGATTGGAGTTTAGATGAGAGAAAGGAGTAAAGAATAAAACTTGTATCTTTAGTAGAGTTGATAGAAATTCCTAAGTGGAGATGGAACCCTAGAAGGAAAACTTAAGAAATGCCGAAAGCTAGGTAAGTCTATAGAACATATATAATCTTAAGTTAAATGATGAGGAAGTGTGAAGAATATGGGTGGATAATTTATGGCTCGACGATAATAGAATTCTTTGTTAGAAAACCTAATTGAAAAACAAAAGTCGAACAGCCAAATTGATAGGATTTTGTGGGTAGTATCCGCTGAAAACCCTCAAGAGACAACACTCCTCCTACTAGGGACACCTAGAGATTTAACGGCTTGTTGCACGTGCTCAGTGCAATCGCGTTTCCCTGTGAAAGTGCGTCTAGGTTAGGATTTTAGTGAATAAAAATAAGTTTGCTCGAGGACGAGCAAAAGATAAGTTTGGGGGTATTTGTTCACACCATAATATTGCATTATTATATTCCCCATTCTTATTCTTTTTATAAATAAACAGGTGCTTTTGACGCATGTCTGCTACATGTTACAGGTTACAGGTTCTTGGACAGAAAACAGTGAAAGCGATGTAAAGACGATGAAAAAATGGACTTTGACCAACAAATAGAAGGACCTTGATCAAGCCTACATAAAAGATAGAGTTCACAAAGTACAAGGCAATGCAAAGTCCAAGATCGCGAAGCCACGGTTAAAGTACACCATAATTATTCACTGGAAAATCTGGAAGAGAATAAGAAGCCCAATTGAGAAAAGTACTGAAGAATAAAGAAGCCCAGGAAGCCACAAACAAGCACAAAAAATTTCAGCATACAAGCTCACTAAAGGGCCGCGGAACCGCGGCCTAAGGCCTACCTATGCCGCGGTTCCGCGGCCGTCTAGTGCCCGGACCTGTATAAAATTTTACCAAAATTTGATTGCGGCGCTGAAAAGATTTCCTGAGGGTATATTTGTAATTGTAGACATGCGGATCAAAATGTAACCTAGGGTTTCTGTTTCCTATAAATAGAACTCTAAAGATTGTAATTTCTTATGCCTCCTTTTAATAATAAATTCAGAATTCTTGTAGAGAGCATCGGTGCATCTCTTCAATTCAGAAATTCAGATCTAACAACCCTGCATTGATGATTGGAGAAATGCATCTGTAAGTAGATTTAATTCCTCGCTCTAGTTTAGATTTCAATTCTTTGCCCTAGGTAGATTAAATTTCATGCCCTAGGAACTTGTTTAGAGTTAGCTTTGGGGAAGGATTTTGAGAGATGAGATCTCTCATCCCTTTCTTACCCATAATACATTTTGAATAGGACTCCATGCATACACGCACACACCGCGCCCTACGGCACCCTATCCCTCGAGGTAGCGGTGACACCGTAGTGTAAAGGCCCGGTTGCGCGCGTTTTCCATGGAGGTTAGGGTAAGGATCTCTAAAGGAAGGACACGAACCTAGAGAAAGGAACACCTTCCCGAATGGATCTAATCCCCTTTATTGATAATTACCATAACTCCTCATAGATCTTCATTCGGGTATGAAAGCGTTGAGATTTACTTGCATTTCCAAACCATCCTTAAACCTAACCCTAGCAAGAATAGATCTAGATAATCGTAGATAGAATAATTTAGGTTTTTAGATTTAATAACCAATCCGAACACCTTTCGGAATTAACTCGTTAGCGCGACTAGGAGATTCACAACATCCCTGTGGACCGACCCGTACTCACCGGCTAGCTTCATGCGACGCCGTTGTTGATTGCGGTAATAGATAAGTTTTTGAGATCAAATCAGACGTCACTTATGTTTTACACCCGCGCTAGCCCAACCCCCGCTCTGTCGTTAGTTAAGTAACCTAACGGGTGATGACGGGACCCCGTGGCGAATGCGGATGGCATAAAAGGACGTGGTATTTTCGTTGTTTTCTGCAATGATAGGATAATTGATGGGACGCATTATTATAATGCAAAGAAAATAAACCAAAATTTAATCGTTGGAACAAATTTAAAAGAAACCACTCGGTTATTTTAAAAGAGCAGAATTTTTTAATTGCGGAGCTTTAACCACTCCTTTTAGAAAGTATCAGGTTCCTTCGATTACATCAAGTTCACTACGTTCACGGTTTTGCCAAAACCATTCGTAGCCCTCCGTCATTTCATTTGGGTATTCAGTAGTATTCAAGCTATGTATTTTGACCTAACGCCAAGGCATAGTGTTTGGTAGCTGCTGGGTATTCATATGTTGCATAGATAGATGTGTTAGTTTGGGACAGTCGTATTATCATTTTGGCCTAACGTCAAGGATATGTACGGATGGGTTCAAATTAACAAGGACAATGATGGGTAGAACTTGACATGTGACTTATGACATTTTGACCTAACGCCAAGGTCATAAGAGCATGGGGAAAAAATTTATATCGAAAATTTCTAAAGAAACAGAAATTTGCAGAGAGAGCATACCATTTTGGAGTTTGATGAATGTTGGTAGGATACCTTCAACATTATCATACGATGATATTTTGGATCCCGATCCTACTGTGAGTATATACTACTTATCAGGAGATTCGTCACTTAACGATCAATGCTATAAACCAAGTAGGTGCCTAGAAAGGTGTCAGCGGGGTTACGCCCCCAGAGAAAAGAGGTTATTTAATTAAGGAACTTCGCGAAAGCGTTGGAAAACCTCCCTTGAAGTATCGACACTGACCTGGCTGAACGGTTAAGCAAGAATTGTACAGTGAGAATAGTCCTGGCTAATTCTTCTTTTATGGTTTGAGGAAGGATTCGAGAAACAGTGGGAGCCATCCTGTTTAGATAAATTAAACCACTCTAAACTTGCAAGAGCATCATGCTAATAGTATTTTCTTCTCTCTCTTAATTGCAGCGACCTTGTGGCCACAACTAGGTTACATCTAGATAATAAATTGACTGAATCTTACTTATATGAGTGGCAAAAGTCTGTCCAGATATCCATTGCCTATGACAAGCTGGACCACCCTATTACTACTCAAGATCCCGCCGTCCCAGGTCCAGTTTCCACTGTCGCGGATATGGATATCCATCAGACAAGGGAAAAAGATAAAGCGAAAGCTAAGTGCCTCGTGTTAGCTTCAGTTGATGGTGTATACCAGAAGCAGCACGAGAAGATGGACTTAGTTTCCATCTTTCTCCATAAAAAAGATTTATATGGAGAGCAATCTCATATCGCAAGATATGAGACCTCGAACGAATTAATTCAAGCGAGGTTGGCTGACGGGTCATCTGTAGGGGACAACGTCCTTACAATGAGTAGCTGTATTGATGAGCTCCAGGACCTGGAGACCGCGTTGGGAAACGAGTCAGATACTGATTTGATTCTACAGTCTCTGCCTCCTACCCTGAAAGAAACCAGGGAAGTAGAAGGAAAGAGAAGGGAAAAAGTTTCAGAACTGGATATAGTAAAAGAGGGACGTTCCTATTGTTACAGGAATGAACATTGGCAGAATGATTGCAGGGCTTTTGAAGCCAGTAGCCAGAACACGAAGCATGTTGTGGCTTCGACTTCGAGTGTGTTTGTAATAGAGAACTGTATGTCAGTTAACCCTACTTCCTGGGTATTGGATACCGGGTCAGGAACTCACATCTGTAATTCCTTACAGGCTCTGAGAAACCGTAGGGTTATCAGGATAGGTGACATGACCCTCACAGTTGCTAACGGAATGAGCATTGACGCTGAATCCGTAGGGGAATATCACCTTGGACTGACAACTGGGCATATATTGATTCTGCGTAACTGTTTTTATGTACCAGGTACAACTTGTAATATCATATCTGTATTCTTACTTTCTAAAGAAGGATATGATTTTACTTTCGTAAGCGATGTGGTTCACATCCACCTAAATCAAGTTAGGATTGGGTCAGATACATTAAAAAACGGGATATACGTATTGAATCAAGCTCAGATTTTCAGAGTCCAGAACACACTTAAAAGAAAGTCTCCGGAAATAAATCAGGCTTTCTTATGGCATTGTAGACTTGGTCACATCAATAAGAGAAGGTTGACTAAGTTATATAGAGAAGGATATTTGAATCCGTTCGAATATCAATCTTATGCTACTTGTGAATCTTGTCTCAAAGGAAAGATGACAAAAACTCCGTTTACTGGACACGGAGTAAGAGCAAGCGAGCTCTTGGGACTCGTACACAGTGACGTGTGCAGTCCGATGTCTACACATGCGCGAGGTGGTTATTCCTACTTCATTACTTTTACGGATGATTTCTTTAGGTATGGATATATCTTCTTGATGAAGCATAAATCCGAGGCCTTTGAGAAATTCCAAGAATACAAGAATGAAGTGGAAAAACAAACAGGCAAGAGTATAAAAACACTGAGATCTGATCGAGGTGGTGAATACTTAAGTGCCGAGTTCCTGGGTTACTTAAAAGAGAATGGAATTCTCTCTCAGCTTACTCCTCCATACACACCACAACACAACGGTGTATCGGAAAGGAGGAATCGAACCCTATTAGATATGGTTCGTTCCATGATGAGTAACGCTGAGTTACCGCTATCATTCTGGGGATATGCACTAGAATCAGCTGCATGTCTTTTGAACCTAGTTCCTACCAAGACTGTGCCTACCACACCATATCAGATGTGGAGTGGGAAGAAACCCTATCTTCAGTATCTGAAGATTTGGGGATGTCCAGCTTTTGTTAAAAAGCAGCATGTGGATAAGCTCGAGGCGCGATCAGTACAGTGTAAGTTTGTAGGATATCCAAAGAACTCCAGGGGGTATCTATTCTATTACGCAGAGGAACAAAAGATCTTTGTTTCTCGTAATGCCCATTTTCTAGAACATCAGTTTTTAGAAAAAGGAATAAATGGGAGTGAAATAGAACTAGAAGAAATTCTAGAACCACAAACTGTTACTGAAAGTATGGTAGAACCAGAAGTTCAAGAAGAACTGGACATCCCGACACCACTCCGCAGGAGTATTAGGCAATCTCATCCGCCCGAGAGATACTACGGTTTTCTCATAGACGGGGATAGAGAGGATTGCACTATTGACTATGATGAGCCTACTAGCTTCCAGCAAGCCATTCAGAGCGGTGACTCAGTAAAATGGCTGGATGCAATGCGGACCGAAATGGAGTCCATGTACACTAACAAAGTATGGACTTTGGACATTGCTCCAGATGGGGTAAAACCCGTAGGATGCAAATGGATCTTCAAAAAGAAGATTGGTGTAGATAGACAGGTTGAAACCTATAAGGCTAGACTTGTTGCAAAGGGTTTCCGTCAAAGACCTGGTTTGGACTATGACGAAACCTTTTCTCCAGTGGCTATGCTTAAATCTATTCGGGTCCTTCTTGCTATTGCTGCCTTCCACGATTATGAAATCTGGCAGATGGACGTAAATACGGCCTTTCTAAATGGTAATTTGGAAGAGAGCGTCTATATGGATCTGCCAGAGGGATTCATTCAGAGTGGGAGTAGCGGTAAAGTATGCAAGCTGCTTAAGTCCATTTATGAACTAAAGCAGGCATTGCGGAGTTGGAACATCTGTTTTGATGATGCTGTCAAAGAATTTGACTTTATCAAAAATCCAGATGAACCTTGCATATACAGTAAGATTGTAGGGAGAGCTGTAGTATTCATCGTCTTGTACGTGGATGGCATTCTCCTAATAGGAAATGATATTCCTATGTTACAGTCAGTCAAAAGATTCTTGTCACATAAATTCTCCATGAAAGACCTGGGTGATGCCACCTACATTCTGGGGATCTGGATCTATCGTGATAGATCAAAGAGGATGTTGGGACTTTCACAGTCCAGGTACATAGACACCATAGTGAAGAGATTTAGTATGGATGATTCTAAGCGCGGTAACCTACCGGCTTGTCACGGAATCACCCTCTCCAAAGAGATGTCTCCCAAGGCTGATTTGGAAAGGGATCGCATGTCGATTATACCCTACGCTTCTGCTGTAGGCTCTATAATGTATGCGATGTTATGTACCAGACCAGATGTAGCATACGTATTGAGCATAGTAAGCCAGTATCAAGCAAACCCAGGGGAAAAGCACTGGATAGCAGTAAAGAACATTCTCAAGTACCTAAGGAGGACTAAGGAGATGTTCTTAGTGTATGGCGGAAAAGACCTCCAGATAGAGGCCTTTGTCGACTCCGGCTTCCAGAGTGACAAGGATGACTCCAAATCCATGTTGGGTTATGTCTTTACCCTCAATGGAGGGGCGGTCTGTTGGAAGAGTTCCAAGCAGGAGACCGTTGCTGACTCAACAATGGAAGTGGAGTACATAGCTGCTTGCGATGCCGCAAAAGAAGCAGTCTGGATGAAGAAATTTCTCACAGAACTTCAGGTGGTTCCTACCAGTGTTGGTCCAATACCTCTGTATTGTGACAACAACGGCGCTATAGCTTTAGCGAAGGAACCCAGGTCCCATCAGAAGTCCAGACACATCTTAAGGCGGTATCACCTGATCAGGGAGATCGTAGATCACCGGGAGATCGAGGTGAAGAGAGTAGAGACGGAGAATAACATTGCTGATCCATTCATAAAGGCCCTTCCTCAGACCCAGTTCGAGAGGCTATTCGAGATGATAGGTCTACGATATGCCAGCTCATGGCCCTAGTGCAAGTGGGAGATTGTTAGTGTATATGCCCTAGGGGCCATTATTGTATCATACTAGGTTGTATATTACTTAATGGAAGCTTGCGATATTCATAGTTGTATATAACAGTCTTGCTAAACATGGTAGTATGCTACTTGGTTTGAGTCTACTTTAATATGTGCACATGTTTCTTGTAACGTATCACTTATACATATTAGTAGAGCCCATAGGATCTTTGCTTGATTACCAGCGTCGTGATGGCAGTCACACTAGTGGGGGCTGGGTAGTCTGTAAGCAACATCCTATACAGGTCCCTGGTCGTTGGATTATCGAGATAGGGCATCGATATTCCGGAGTAGACTAAGTGTATACGCTTCTCATCCCAGTTGGGGAGATGGTCTGTCCCACAGCCATCAGTACGTCGTACTAGAGATAGTATATAGGTGCTCGTTAGGTTATGGGTACACCGGACAGGACTCGCCGGGGAACTGATTGGTTGGTATTATACCTATCGTCAGTTAACAGTTCCCATGTGACATGAGTACAGCATAGTCCGCAGACTTGACACTGCTACTTCGCCTTGAGTGTGTCCCACTGTTCTTAGATTGCTACCCTACCACGGCTCAAAGGAGTCGTGCAAACAGGTAGCAGTTGGGTGCAGTCCCGAGCACTTGGAGGCAGTGGCGGTTAGATAGGATTCGTCTCTCCCGGTATTGGGAGTTGATATCGCGCTGTGTCAGAGAGCCATTACGCAAAGTCCCTAGCTAGGGCAAGCGAGATATACTGGTAGGTTCCAGTAGCTTCTCAGGGTGTAATGGGCTTCGCTCCGACACGACTTATACAGCTATTAGGGGACTGACGCTTGCCGCCCCCTAGGCTTGATATGCGATAGTCTTAGACGAACAGACCGGACTGTACGGAGATTTTCACATCAGGCTCAGTAGGAGTTCGGATGGTTTTCCTCATCGGCCTTCTTATCGACATCTACCTGGGGACCGTTACGTACAGCTAGTGCCGCTTGCGGTCTATGGTTAAACCCACTGCCAGCGTAGTGTCGAGACTTTAGAGTCCCACACAGAGAGTTTCCCTGCTCCAGGCGAAACGATATAGACGTCGTATGGTTTTACGACAAGGGTTCGGACGCATACGTGTGTTTACGCACGTACGACTTTTCGGACAGTTTTTACTAGCCGGCTTTGGTTTAAGCCAGATTCTAGTATCGGGTTATAGGATTTATACAGTCTAAAGTTTTTTCGTGTTTTCACGGATTGAAGGGGCGTTCTCGTAATTGGTCGGGAAGCTTCTAGAAGAGTGGTGACTTGGGGGGGGTAAGGTGGCATTGCATTAAATGAAATTTGTGACTCATTTGTGTGATTCACTATGTCATTAATGCATCATTTATTGCTTAATGACTCACATAGTGAATCACTCATATTGAATTAATGAAGCATGGTGAATAATCATTTATTTGATAATTCATTATGTTTCATATATTCAAGTGAGAAGCTTTTTCATTATCATTATCATTCTCACCTTCTCTCTCCTCAAGCTCACTCTCTCTTCAAACCCTAACCCTAACATCTCATGAGTTGAGATCAAGGGTTAGCTAGACTAATACATCCATAACCTCACTCTATATCCCCTAGGTAGCTTAGATTAGCACTTTAAGCAACCTAGTTATCTCAAGTTTGAGATTAAGCTTGGCGTAGGAGCTTTCAGGTGGATCGTCTTTGATTCGAGGAGGCCGTTGAGGTGCCGATGTTCCAAGGAGCCTACGAGGAGTGGAGGACAGCGATGAAGACCCGAAGGACAAGTAACGTGAGGTATAACTTCGTATCCAAGTAGTTAAACCTCTAGCTTTTAGTTAGTAATGGTTTAGATAACGATTCATGCGCTCAAGTCCGTGTTACGAAACTTTGATAATCGTTTTTCATATATTCCGCCTCCCCGCAACTTTGTGGGGTGCGTGACATGGAATTACACACTTCTCCTTTGGGGATCGAACCCCGCATTCTCCATAAGAGCCAGGAGGAGAAGAATCATATCAACTGAACTATTGCTCGTTGGTAAAGCTTATTTATTAGTTATCTCTATCTATTAGTTATCTCTGTCTATTATCTATTATAAGAAAGCTGTAGGCAGTATCCAGTTCCAGCAGTTTTTTTGTCGTTTTCTGGGGAAAATTAGATCCAGCCCCTTAACTTTCAAGGAAATTCGCAATAGGCCCTTCCAAGTTTATCCAGTCCAGCCCAAAATTTGTGTGACATGGAAACTTAGATTGTGCCCCTTGATTCTTTAGAAAAATTGCATTCGGCCCTTTCTATGTTTAACTCTTGCTTCTTTTTAGGAATATTTCATACGGATCATTCATCGTAGATCTTTTGACCTTTTTAAGTTTATCTGTTCGTACAGAGCTAAAAAAACCGAATGTTTCATTTTATTTTATCGTGTTTCATCTCCCCACTTGAAATTGATGAAGTTTACATGCATTTTTAAAATTGACGTATATTTAGAAGCGATATGAAGTTGCGGTAAACAATAATAAATCCACTATAGTCCGCCAGATCTCAACAGGAGAAGGCACTTTAATAATATACTTTTATGGCTTATTAAGATGGTACCTACCGTTAGAGATAGATCATGCAACTTTTTCTGTATTTAAGAGGAGCCCAAAGGCAATCGTAAGGCAATAGTCGATCTCAACACCATTTTTTCTTATATTTTATGTGGCTTTCAAACTAAAACAAATGTTGCAGAATTACTTACTTTACAATTTTGTTTCACTAAAATTAAACTCTCTAGTAGATAAATTACAACCGATAAAAATGTATATATGTCTTACTTGTACATTAGATTCATTTTCATGTTAATTATCTTTATTTTGCTATATTTAATAGACACAATTTAAAAATCATGCGACATTCTTTATTATGGCTAATTTACATTCATAATGAATCATGCAAATACCGAGAAAGTAATCTTCCAACACTGTTTCCGGATACGTGCATTTGCACTGGCCCGTGCTAGTTATAACTAGAAAGCACAAAGAGGCATGTTACAATCCCAATTTCAATTCCAAAAAAAACATTCTGAAAAAAATTTATTAATTTTGAAATTAAAAAATTCCAATAATTTAGTGGCAATTTTTTTAAAGAAAACCGACATTTTGTAAAAGTAGTTATTATTATTTATTCAATTCAAAATAGTCATCATTAACCTTTCATCTGCAATTTTTCTCTACATGCCACCTATGTGCAACATTTCTGGTATAAATAGCGATAACTTAATTAAACGTCAGGACTATGATGATGCCCATAATTGGGAGTTCCTCAGATCTCGATACATAGCAGATGACGCGTCGTCCACGTAAACCCACTAGATTCCTGAGGGTTATGGAGCTAGAATAGTTATGAAACATTGGGCACATTTCTCGACGTCTAGCCTCCGTGGTTGCACCCGATCTTTTGGAGACCTTCTCGGAACACGGATAACCCCAGCCACTAGCTCGTCTACGATCTATCCTATAACTAAGCCCAGCGTCCTTGCTCGTCTCCGAGCTATCCTGTAGCTGAGATTCCTCAGCGTTCCTGTTTGGCCGGAAGCATGGTGCATGAGCTCCCCCGTAATGGCTCTGTATATCTCTCCATGACGAGATCTCCGCCGCTCCACGTCCTGCATTCTATGCTAGCGTATCTCGCTATTAATGAGCGTATCACGCCATTAATGGGCGTATCCTGCCATCAACGCGAACGTAACGCATGCACGAAACGGACGGCGAGAATCTCACTTCGGCTCGCTCCAATGCGACCCCTATATAAACCCCTCTTCCAGACGATTTAGGTAACTCGAATTCAATCCAATACACCGCTACTCTGCCCATCTATTTCTCGGTACTTACTTAATCTTCGGAGGGTTCTACGGTGGTTTCCCCCAGAACTTCCTTTGCAAGTAGCTCGGCATTAATAACAACCAACAACCCATTGAGATCCACACGCTCAACCTTCACCTCAAATCTCAACTGTTCAGTACCGCTGGCCGCAAGATCGACGGAGGACAAAATCTGAGGGAGATTTCAACATCCATCAGTTGGCGCCGTCTGGGGGAAACTCCTTTCATTTTCCACTACAAAAAGTTGACCTTCCGCCTTCGATTCAATGGCCAGCGATCATCACAACGAGGGTCCTAGCCCGAGCCATCCCGTCCTCCACAACGGATGGGGACGGTTCTACTCCTCCTCCCAACATCGTCGAAGCCTTATTGGCGTAGATCGACTGACTGACGGCGATGGTGGACGCGCTCGCTCGTGTCCAAAATGCCAGCCACGCCCGGCAAACCGCCGCACCTGCTCCCCAGAGCGGTGGCGTGCACGAGACGGCAGAAGGACTTGTCTAGGTCCTCGGCCTCGCTTGTGCCAACCAAGACACCACGGAACACCGACGTGCCGATTCCGACAGCCGCGACCCTTATACGAGGAATGATTTCATGACTTGTTGGGTGCCGGACAGCCCAACGCCGAGGTCTCAAGACCAACCAAATGGTCGTTTCAACACTCGCCGCGCTCTCTCACCCTCCGAAGCGACGTCGGTCAGGTCGGTCGATTCCAGGTAGGACCGACGTCACCATGCTCATTGAGGCCGTGCATAGGGCGCACGACGGGATGAGCTACGAAGGGTTCACCCTGAGGATCTTAGGAACGTGATAGAGCGAAGCCGAAGCTATTCCATCGCGCAAGCCCAAAGCAGAGACAGCAGGCACTCCGATTATGGAGAATTCTCGTGGTGCCAGCAGCGAATTGAGGTCCTCGAGAAGAAAATTGAGAACATGCGTCTTGCTACACGTTCGCGCGGAGGATCGACAAGATACTCCGCAAACTCTCTCACGAGACCCTTCACGGAGCAGTTACTGAGTGAGTGGGTCTCATCTCGGAACAAACCGCCCAACGTGGCCCTTTTTGACGGGAAACCCGACCCAAAGGACCACTTGGACGCGTTTACGGCGGGCATGAGCTTCCAAGACAACTCGAACGCGGCTCGGTGCCGAGCCTTTCCCACCATCCTCATCTGTGCCGGGCGAGACTGGTTCCGCGGTCTGACTCCATGCTTGTAACAACCCTAAACTTTCTGTACAAGTTTTTTCAAAATATAGAAAGGAATATCTTAGCCTGAGCATAGGTTATAAATTTAAATTGCTTTTGAACATCAAGAAAGCACTTGTAGCTCATTGGTAAAGCCTTGCACTGCTGTGACATAGCCCATGTATTCAAATCTCCCTAGCCACATATTATTTTTATTTATTTTTCTTTTAAACTTTTAAAAGCTCAAAAGTTTGCACGTGCACTGCATGTAAAATGAAAAGTCACACTAAAAACAAACATGTGGAAAATGTTATATGCATTGAACCGACACGTGGCAGCAATCCAATCCCACACCCATGCAAAATGGCCGGCGAGATTCACCATGGGGCTGGCGGCGCCGGCCCCACCCATCCCAAATGCTTCAATTTTTATACCTAGCACCTCTTGGACTCTTCCACTAACCCTAGTCTGTTTGTTTTCCATGCACATTTCCCGAGAATTAAAATGAGCCTTAAAACAAAATTTTAATGTATTTTTAATTCTCATTTCAATACCCTAAACCCTAATTTCTCCTATAAATACCACACTACACCATAGCCCTCCTCATTCAAGATTCTTTTGCCAAAACTCTCTAAATTTCTAAGTCCCAAAAGTTGTACAAGTGGAGTTAGCCAAGGTCAAAGTTCCGACGACATTTCAGGACAAATCCGGCGATGACGTGACTCCACAACGCCTTAAAAATCTTCATCTATCTCCCCCCTCTATAATCAATCAGTAAGTCCCCTCTCCCCTCTTCTCTTTCTATTAAAAAGACTTCTCTTTTCAAAACTCGTCGGAAGCGGAGTTAATCCGACTTCCGATTCTAATTTTATTAAAAACTCAACTTTTCTTAAACAACAAATTAACCATCTATTCATATATTGTTTAGCAACCATAAAACAACAATTTGACCAAGTTTCAATTCAAAATTTAATGTTAAACAAATTCTATTTCACTTTTTCGGTAAAATACCATCACGTTTGCATACGACATTACTTTATCGTTTTACTCATATTACCTTTAGAAAACTCACGAGATAATGACCTACCTCATCACAACACTCATCTTGACATAGCACAATGGCTTTTGTAATAATTTTTGAGGGAAAAAACACAATTTACATTAAAATACCTTACACTATCAAAACCCGTATTCTTTAAATTGTTTTAATTAATTCCTTGCAAATAAGCCTCTACAACCCATTTTGGGGAACCCGATCAGGATGGTGCGGGTTATTGCATGTTCTTGGGACTAGTAGAGCGAGATGCAGACCTCCTCACGGAGCATTCGATCTCGATGGAAATTTTATTACAATTTCTAAGAAAACATGATTTCTATTAATAACTAAATGCTATTTTTTTATAATTATATATATATATATATATATATATATATATATTATCAAAATACCTATTTTAAATATAATATATATTCCATGTTTTCTAATCAAAGGAAAAGAATCACAAAAGTTCATGAAAATAACATCACATTCAATACAAGTCAAATTACAAGAAAAAACCATATATTATTCAAAATTAGGTTTATATCCACTAGAATATTTCATTTTATAAAAATTACAACTATGAAAACCCTAAAGACGGTAATTAAATACTTTAGGTGTATTTTGAAAATACATCAAAACTATTTTTCATAAAATCCTCTCAAGTTATAATAATTTACAATAAGGACTCTAGTAAATATAGGTTAAGCGGGACCAGTTCTCTTGAGCTTCAGAGAGCCGGAAAATATGGGTGCTTGCCTATCTAAGTTAGACAACCTAAAAACGGTGTTATCAATACGATAATTGTCTTGGAAAAAGACACAAATTCTGCCGTCCATGTGCAGCAGTTACCGATAACTCCAAAACTAATTTAGGACTTCAATTCGTTTTAAAGTGTCTGACTCAGACAGAGTCTCAGTCTAATATGAAATCAATCAGTCTATCTATCCTTGAATATGATTCAAGTATGACTCCAATTCAATATGAATCCATTTATACTAAAATTCAATTCATATCAACACGAACATGATTTGACCGAACTATAGATATACATTTGACCGGTCTACATGACTATCCGTCTATATTCTTTCCATTTGCATGAACTACTAATATCATGGTTTCGAAAAGTCGTACATCTATTAAACAAAACAATATATATCAATACATAATACATTACGGGGTTTTAAAGGGGTAGACTGGCACGGAATGTGTTAAAAGCGGCACGAAATGTCATTAAAAGACGTAACTATACATCCATTGCCGTTGTTCCGTAGTTTTATCGATGGATCCTTGTACTACGGGTTATCATAGTCCATGGTGTAAGTTGGACTCCTCTCGTATACACTGGCATATTCTGTACCAAGTTACAAATAACTGCGTTAGCATAACAATCAAATATTATACCGGTTACATCCTCTTATCTGTCTATTCTATTTCTATCTCTTTAGGACTTACCGAGCGATTGTTCGCTGACGGCATTCCTATTTCTCTTCTTTCTTTGGAATGTTGTCAGGAGGATCCGACTCTGAGGAGTTCGAGACCAGCCAGGAGCACTTGGAGCAGACCACTGAGCAACACGACCATTAGGCTTTACTTGTACCTACTTTACTTTAAGTTCATGCCATTGTTTAGGCATCGCTTTCCAGTATTGTATTTTACTTTCCAGTTGTATTGTAAAGAAATGTTTAATAAATAAAAGTTACTGTTCAATTATATCTCTTGTCATTTTCTTGTGTACTTTATTATATTTCTTATTTACGCTTAGCGTGTTTGCTTATGAGTAAATGTGTAGCGGGCCAGTCACATCTCCTTACCGTACACCGGGAAGCGGGGCGTGACAGTGCTCAATCTCAACTTTCGACGAGTTGGCTACTCAGTTACTCGGCCACTTCGTCAGTAACCAACGACAGAAGAGGACGGTCGACTACATGTTCATCATCAAGAGTGAGGACATGGAATCTTTAAATGGCTATATCACCCGGTTCTACAATGCTCCCCTGAAAGTACTCGAGCACCGAGATGAGACAATCATCACCGCTTTGACAGCCGGTTTCAGGCACAAAGAGCGGCTCCGCTCTTTTGCATTGGTGCCACCTAAGACCATGGCCAAAATAAAGGACTGGATAGAATAGGAAATCATGCTCTAATCAGAGGTTAATGCTTATCTTTCCTGGGGAGACCGGACATGCCAAAAGAAAAGAGATTGGGAAGAAGACAAGAAGAAGGCTGATCGGTCGAAACCTTACACTATGAGGTTTCACAAGTACACGCCTCCCAATGTCTCGCAAGCCGAGCTGCTAGAGGAGGCAAAAAGCGAAAGATTCTTCAAGCTACCCCTGATGACACGAAAGCTGGGCAAGCAACTCCGCGGCCCGTATTGTGCCTATCATCGGACATAAGGACACCCAATCGAGGATTGTAAATAGCTGCGTGATTATATTGAGGAACTGATCCGCGCCGGTCACTTGGAAAAATACCTGTGAGACAAACGTCAAGCAGATAAGGGGCAAGCCGACCAACTTGAAGCCGAAGAGCTGACGGTCGGGCAGATCATAGTCGTCACCGACTGACCCGAGTCCGAGCAAAAAGGGCACCTGCCGTATCCGGTCATTCAATACTGGAGAGTTTAAACTGTATCAACGAATCTGTATTTTCTTTAATAAATAAAGATCTTAGCTTCTCTGCAATCTAAACCGCTTCCTTTGTTTCCGAGCTAAAACGCCCCGCAAGGTCAGCGGTAGCTTCCTGCCCGTCGTGCAAAAACCAGCCTTTTACTCAAGTAAAAGAAGTACGGATACGCCCATTGGTAGCAGACTAAAGCCATCATCATGAGGTCGCCGGGTAGCTTCCTGGTCGGCCCATTCACCGTTGGTAACTTCCTGCCCAACAGGGCCGTGAATCTAAAGCCCTCTTCATGAGACAGCCGGGTAGCTTCCTGCCCACCTCATCCACAACGGGTAGCTTCTTGTCCAACAATGCCGTGGATCCAAATCCCTCATCAAAAGGCCACCGGACAACTTCCTGCTCGGCCCATTCACCGTGGGCAACTTCCTGCCCAACAAGGCCGTGAATCTAAAGCCCTCATCACGAGACCGCCAGGCAGCTTCCTGCTCGGCCCATTCACCGCGGGTAGCTTTCTGCCCAACAAGGCCGTGAATCTAAAGCCCTCATCATGAGGCAGCCGAGTAGCTTCCTGCCCGGCCCATCCACAATGGGTAGCTTCTAGCCCAATAACATCGTAGATCCAAAGACCTCATTACGAGACCGCCAGGAAGCTTCCTGCTCGGTCCATTCACCGCGGGTAGTTTCTTGCCCAACAATACCGTGAATCTAATGCCTTCATCACGAGGCAGCCGGGTATCTTCCTGCCCGGCCCATCCACAGTGGGTAGCTTCCTGCCTAACAACGCCGTGGATCCAAAGCCCTCATCACGAGGATGCCGTGCAGCTTCCTGCTCGGTCCATTCACCGCAGGTAGTTTCCTGCCCAACAATACCGTGAATCTAAAGCCCTCATCACGAGATAGCCGGGTAGATTCCTACCCGGCCCATCCACATCGGGTAGCTTCCTGCCCAACAACGTCGTGGATCCAAAGCTCTCATCACGAGGCCGCCGGGAAGCTTCCGGCCTAACAATACCGTGGATCCAGAGCCTTCATCACGAAACCGCCAGATAGCTTTTTGCTCGACCTCAACGGTGGATCCTAAGGCCTCGCATTAAACTAGCAGGCATACCTCTATCCGGAACGCATACTCGAAGTAGACAGGCTCCTGCGTGGCCCAAGTAAAGAAAGCTAGCCTACAGTTGATAGCCGGCCTAGATCTAATTCCACTCGAATCCGAAAAGGGGATATCATTGAGCTTTGCTAAGGTCAGTCTGAGTTCTTAAGAGTTTCCAAGAGGACACCGGTCTATTTACACTTGGAAGAATAAGCTTAGTGTTCGCTCAACTCATGTTACCCGTCTCCGGGATAAGGGGGACACCGGACTATCCACAGTTGGAAGAATAAAAAAAAAGCGAGAATCTTCCACTCAAACATATTACAGACGAGAAAAAAATACTTCATTAATTTCAAAATTATGTATAAGATATTATGAGGTCCTCTGCTTTACAAAATTGCTCGAAGGCTTACAAAGGAAAAGAAAGGGAACAGGGAGAGCGACGACTTCAAATCATCTTCTCGACCAAGGTCTCCTCGCCATCCGCCTGCTCGGCATCTCCACCAGCCTGCTTGCCTCTGCCCGCCTGGCTCTTCCTCCAGGAGTGGGTACCTCGTGTGGAGCTCCCGGTCATCGAACCCGGTCATCATCTCCTTGACGGCGTCGAGAGCGTTGTGCCACCCAACGGCCGCAGAGTCAGCAAGGTCGACATAGAACCGGTCGGATATCTTGTAGTCTTCCATAGCCTTCTCCACCCTCTCCTCGGCCCTTTTCGTCGCCTCATTGGCTGCCGGGCATCACCTTTTAACGAACCTCTTTGCTTCATCATGTCATCAAAGAGCTCATTAATTTCACTGACTTAGGCCTGGAGGGCCCGGTAGACTCGGTCAGGGCCTTATGGGATTCCTTCAGCCTCGTGGCCTTCACACCCTCCATGACCAGTCTCGACTCGAGAGAGGCGGCCTTATCCACGACCTCCTTCAGTTTAGTAAGGAGCTCTTCCTCATGCACAGAAGACTCTCCGACCTTTTTTTATTGTCGGGGCAACTTTCTCAACCTCCATTGCGGCTAAGAGGGCACAGTGTTGAAGGACCTGCAGAAAAAAGGCAAACAACATTCGTCAGGGATTGAACAAGGGAAAAATTACTTGGAAATTTACAGAAAGATCACCAACCTGGACGGCCTCCTGAGTTATCGCCGCAACCTTGGCCTTCAGGGTTCCCCAGGGTATCTTGGCCCCCGTCGCTTTCTCTATATCCGCTAGTAGGCTATCGGCCACGAAAAGTCCTGACGACACCTCGATGCAGAAGTCACCCTCTGCACGTAGATCCTGGCCAGAGACGGTCGGGAAACCTTCTTCTTGAGCTTCTTGGCCAGAGACTCGACAGAGGAAGGCGCCTTCGGCCTCACCCGGGGAACCTGTTCCCGGGCTTGTATTTGCCCAGGGTCATGCAGCTGGTCGATGCTTCTTCTCCGGCCCAACACAGCAAGAGGCTCGACGATTGCTCCTTCGCCCGTGCATGGTCAGGACAACATGACCTTCGTCGATAGGGTCCTGACCATTGGTAAGGAACCCTCCAAAGTAATCCAGCTGCTCCACGACGTCTTCAAGGATGGAGCTTCTGCATTGAGGTCCTGGGAAATCGTTCATTTGTATTCTATCCGGCCGGGTTTCCTCATATTCAGACAGAACGCTGTTCATATCATAATTTTGCATTATTATATTCCCCATTCTTATTCATTTTACAAATAAATAGGTGCTTTTGATCCATGTCTGCTACATAGTTGCAGGTTACAGGTTCTCGGAACAAAACAGTGAAAATTATGAAAAGACGCTACAAAAGTGAGACTACGACCAACAAATAGAGAATCTTTATCATGCTTACAGTTTGAAGAATAAACGAAGATCAATGGACAATTTCACAAAGTACAAAGGCAGCGCAAGATTCAAGACCTCAATACGAAGCAAACGGTAAAAGTCCACAACATTCCACACTGTGGAAATCTGGAAGAAACTAGAAGACATTCTGAAGAACCAAGTGAAGAAAACAGATGGGAAAAGCAACTGGAAGCATCAGAAGAAAACAGAGCCAATGACTCCACCTTATGGACGCGGATCCGCGGCCAAACAGGGCTTTTGGCCGCGGTTCCACGGCCATGGTGAGCATGTGTCGGTGCAAAATTCAACTTGGTGGCGGTGCGTTGACTAGGCTTCTTAGGGTAAATTTGTAAATGCAGATATGAATCAAATGTAACCTTAGGGTTTCTATAATCTATAAATAGAAACCTTAATGCTCTTTTTTGAGCATGCCTCTTTTTATTCATCTATTTCAGAATTTTAATTCGCTGTAAATGTTTGAAGAGAGCATCAAATAAAGTTAGTTTTTCATTTCTATGCCCTAGTTAATTTCTTTTCTGCCGTAGTTTAGCAATTTTATTATCTGCCCTAGTTAATTAGTTAGAAATTTTATTCATTTGCCGTAGCTTAGATAATTAGGTTATTGAATTAAAAACTCATAAAAAATGTATCTTTTTATCAATTCCCTAATGAGTGAGTAGTTCCTCACTTGTTAGGATTAGGAATAGGGAAGGTTTGAAAGATGAAAATCTCTCACCCCTTTCTTGCCCATCACATATTTTTATAGGACTCTATGCATACATACACACACCGCTCACTACGGCACCCTACCCCATGAGGTAGCAGTGATACCGTAGTTTAAAAGATCGGTTGTGTATGTTTTCCATGGAGGTTAGGGTAAGAATTAAGAAAGGACGGACAATGACCTAGAGGAAGAAACCTAGTTTCTTCCCGATGGTACTAATCCACTTTATTAATTATTACCATAACACCTAAATAGATCTTAATTAGGGCATTGAAAGCGGTGAGTAATCTTAAATTTCCAAATTTAACCTAAACCTAACTCTAGGAAGATATTAATCCTAATCTAGATCAACCTTAGTTTTAGTGATAATCAATCCAACACCAATTAGAATTAACTCGTTAGAACAAATAGAAAATACACAAAATCCCTGTGGACCGACCCGTACTCACCAGCTAGCTACCAAGCGACGCCGTTCTTGATTGCGGTAAAATTCTTTGATTCGTCTTTTAAAAGCGAAAGCGAATAAAATCTCTAACAATCAAATGACGCCGTTGCCGGGGATGGCGTAGTTATTTTCTTTTTGTAATTTCGGGTTAATATAAAAATTGAAAAATCATAAAAACTGAAAAAAAATATAAAAATTTATCATCTTGTTATTTTTTGAAGGGTTTTTGTTTGAATTGTGCAGGATCGAAGAACAGATTCAGATCTGGAAAATCCAGAGAGCAAAACAGTAAACAGTAGATCTGAACAAGCAGAGGATAATCAGAACAGAGAAACAGAATAGTTTTTGGGATCTAAACTGCCAAGTCAACCGCGGAACTGCCGCGTTGACCCGCTTTTGACCGCGGAACCGCCGCAGGGTGGTGACGTCATCATTTGAAAAAAATCTCTGTAAGCATATTTCCTTCTTCTGAACCCTCTGATATCCTCTGAAAAATTTTCCTGCAGGGTTCTTTGCAAAAACTTCTCCCCTTCTTCAATAACCTGATCTTGTACAGGATTCTTTGCACCGCAATAAAAAATATTTTTTTTTTGGAAAGTGTTTGTGTGTTTACTGCTTTGCATCTTTAAAACTAACTTTAAGGGGCTTTAACACCAATTCAGATTGGGTGGGGATTTCATTACCCTTCCTAGGACCCCAAAAATCACAAAAAACATATTGCATAAACCATCGAGTTAATTAAAAAAGATTAGACTCAGCCTATAAGGACTGTCGCGCTCAATAGGACAAAAGAATAGTTGTAGGCATCGATCGTTTATCTAAACCAGGCTTTATGGTGCCTAGGCTAGACAAGTGGGGAAATGTAACTTTAAAAGGCCCGTCTCATGGTGATTCGTGTGCGGATCCCTCCTTTCTCTACTTGTGCTTACCTGGCCACAATTGAAGGTGAAGAGGCGATTTGAGGTCCTCACAACTTGCCCTTTGGAACAGTTAGGAGCAGTCTAGTTGACTTAGGAGATCCTAGCTCTAGGCATGATTGTGCATGGTTATATTGTGACTGTTTGAAAGTGTGTAGTAATCCGTACAAATTGTGCAAAAACTATTTCTAAAAGAAAAACACTTTCAAAAATTTCAAAAAAAACCAAAAACAAACGATTTCTTTAAAAATAAATAAATAAATAAATAAAAAATTTAAAATAAAAAAATTAAAAATTTTAAAAAAAAATCATCACATTCTTTTTCTTCTCCTTTCTTACATCATGGGTATCCCACCTCAGAAAACTCTTGCCGAACTTTGGTACCCTCATCCAAACATTGCTTTCTACGCGAATTGTTTTGGTCGAATTACGGACGACCTCTCCATGCCCAAAATTTCTTTGAAAGATTGAATAGAAGCATCTAGGAGAAACAGTTGGACTCCGCAATCCACTTTGTATCAACCATTTCAATCTTCACCACCTTCTTACGTTAATACTCCTTTTTCGAGTCCTGTTGTAACTCCGAAACCCATGTTTATTGCTAAACATATTGAACAATCTCGTAACCGATCTTTCACTCCTTTCAACACTTCCAGTTCTTGAGATCAACAAGTCCATTCACCTTTTTATCCAAATGTTGATCCTACTCCTGTCCAACCATTCAATTCCTATCAGTCCTACCCGACTTTCACACCTTCCCTAGACATTGCTTCTACACAGCCATTTGGGAGTTTCACGTATCCAAACAATTTTGAATGTTTTACTGAAACCCCTTCACAACCCATGTCTAGTCTGGAACAGTCATTGGAAGCTTATATTGTAGCGACAAACAAACAGATGAGGAATTTGGATGCGTTCATTGCCGCCCTTATGCAACCTAGTGACCCGGTAGCTAGTTTCCAACTAGTTCCAAAAATTCCAATGTATGATGAGGCGGTTGGACAGATTGAGAATTTGAGTGGAGAGAGTGAGCTGTGCACCCTTCCAAATCAAACCTACCCATCACCAATTAAATCCCACAACTCCGGTTTTGAATGTCTATCAAGTGTCCCAAATGATTCACCAGTTGAAATAAAACGTTTAATGAGTTGTGCGACTTTGTAGTGCTTGACTTGCCAGATTATGAAGGGTCCCTTTCGAGTGAAACTATCACCAATCCTTTCGACCTCTACACCTCCAATCTAGAACCTGAATTGATAAATATCCATGTTTTTGATGAGGTGTCCGAAAAAATTGATTTTTACTTGATTGAGAATATTGACGCAGGGAATATTTTGGATGATGAACCCGCAGATTTGACTGAATTTTTCTCTCCAATTCATCATCCCGAGTCATTAAATATTTCTCCCGAACTTCATATGCATCTTGATTTTGATGATAATTGCATGGATGAGATAACTTTTGAGGAGAATTATGAGGATAGTATTGAAGAGAGTATTGATGATAGTATTGAGGATGAACCAGTTTTGTTTGATGAGTCGGATTATCCAATTCATTCTCCTGAACCTTTAACTGTTATACTTCCTAAATCACCCCCATTCATCCTTTCCATCGTTCCGACCACGCAAGAAATCACGCAGGAGGACTGTGAGCTTGAAAAATTTCTGTTCGATCACAGCAGTTTTGACGCCACTAGTGCGTTCCTCCTTGAATCTGACACATTTTTCACAACCGATAACGATTACGAGTGTTTCACTTTTTCGGACGATTTTGAAGACTCACCGCCCGAGTTTGAGTCCTTTGAATTTTCAGATGAGTTAGTTGAACCATCAGACTCGGTTGCTTACAGTCATTTCGAACCGTTGATGGAATCCTTCGAGTTCGAGACAGTTTCACCAATTTCACCTTCAATTGTTTCACCTCTGAAACTCAAATCCAAGCTGTTGCCGTCTCACCTTACATACGCTTACTTAGGTGAGAATAAGACCCTTCCTAAATCACTCCCCTTCGTCCTTTCCATCGTTTCGACCGAGCAAGAATCCGTCACGCTTCCATTTTCAATGTCTGGTTTACCAAGTTCAACGTACCCATGTTTTCTCGCGAATCTTGAGGGATTTGACCCCATTTTTCTACGAGTTGATAGATTAGCACAATCGCTTTTAACACATCGGTCATCACAATTTGTGCTAATTTATTCACTCAATTTACACCCTCAAGTTCGTACTACACTTCTTTCTCTTTTCCGCCATTCTTCTCCTAATATACCGAGACCATATTCCACCTTTCTTCCTATACGGTCTCGTGTGTTTCTCATTTCTTTTCTATACACTCCATTCTTTAACCAACCACACCATTATAACGATAAATTTTTTGAATGGTTGGTGCTAACCTTTGGTTTGTGTAAGGCCTTGTATAGCTTGATGCTGTGTTTTTCTCCTCCCTAACTCTGAACTTTAACGCTTAATCAGTGGAAACATTGTCTCACTTAAGTTTGGGGGGGACCTTTTTGTATATATATTTTGTTTTGCTTTTAACAAAACAAAAAAAATATAAAAAATAAAAAAATAAACAGGGGAGTACTGACAATTTTAACCCTCTTGGTTGTAGGGTTGCTAGGCACACGTACAAGAGTCTACGAGGCATCAACCATGCCCGATTTAAAATTTAGCCGTGCCAAACAACCCTAACCAAGATCTTTAAACTAGAGATTAGGCGAAAACAAGCATGTTAAACAATTTAACACTAAGTGAGAGGGATTACAACCTTTGTAGATCCGGTCCTTCACTTCATAAGCTCCGTGTTGTGGTCCCTTCGCTGCGATCATCATGTTCCGGACTCTCGAGAGACTCCACGAAGAGAAAGATGCAGTCTTGCTTCCGATCTTCGATAACATAGATGATCTATCTTGAAGTTTCATTAACACAAGCTAACACTCACTAAATGAAGTGAACACCCTCATTTAAATGGCAAGGATAGATGAGGATGATGAAGTAGGATTTTTAGCTCTCATTTATAATCTTTTTCTCACACATAATCATCACTAAGAAAAACTAGTAAGCTTTTTCCATGAAAAGAAAAAGGAAGAAGAAGATGAATAATCAATTGAATCCTTTTGTGATGAATAATGCAAAGAAGATAATGATGAATAATGCAACCATGGTTGCTAAACCTTTATAGAGAATTAACCAAGGGTGAAGGGTTTGGGTTAGGTTAAAGATGAGTCACTTGTAAATATCTTTTTTATGACATAAGAAAAACCTTCTAGAAACTTCTAGAAAGCATTAACCCAAATCAAACCCTAATCTTGTTTAATCTCTACTAAACATGTTGCATTAGTAATCATATCATGTTACAATATTATATATCACATATATAATATTTATTGTAACAAAATAAAATAATACAATTAACATATATCGTATATATATCAATGTATTACCCGAGTGAGAAAAAGAATCTTTTAGTGAGCTAATATTAGTTAATGTAATTTAATATATCATATATATTATTATACATTAAATTATCGAATCAACACTTGATCCGACAATCCGGCTATATCGCATATAACCGACTAATATCTCATTTACCGATTCATCGAATCAACACTTGATCCGATGACCCGGTTGATATCAAATATCGCGAGAATATAATACGGTATCTCATATCGCATTATCCTCGGTCCTGCACATATCACATATGTGCCCCTACTCCATTTTGCCTGAGTCAAGAAACTTCTGTGTAGGACTCTAAAGAATCGTCAATACGCCGGCAGTAGGTGATGATCATATCAAACACCCAAAAGCAGCAAGTGGTCAGCTAAACGTAACAGCTACCCAGGTATTGAGCACTCAGAAGATCAACAAGCAAGCCTGTACATTCTCCTGTGAATCCAATCAGTAACACTCCCGTACAGTCCGGTCTTGTCGTCTGATATGTCGCATATCTCGCCTAGGGGTGGTAAACGTCAGACCCCGGTAGCTTGATAAGTCGTGTCGATATGAGGTCTATAAGAGTTCGAGAAACTACTGATAACACTTACCAGTAAGTCTCAGCAACCCTGGCCAGGGATTTCCAGTTATAGCCAATCAAACACAGCACAACATCAACTCCCTATACCGGGAGAGACGAATCCCCTCCTATCGCTCATTGCCTCCATGTGATTCGGGACTGTACCCCAAAACCACCTTTTTGCATGCCCTCTTGGACGTGGTATGATGGAAATCAAAGCACAGTGGGAATCACACAAGACTCTATGACGATCTCGGGTCAACAGACTACTCTGTACCAGTGTCACCGGAGAACTGCCATCTGACGTGAGGTATAATACCATCTGGGAGTTCTCGGTGAGTCCGTCCAGTGTACCCAATCTCCACTGAGCACCCGTACACCATCCTTAATGTTAAACACCGATGGATATGGGATCATCCATCGCCCATCATATGGGTCAAGATGCGTATACGCTAGTCTACTCTGGTGCATCGATGCCCTGTTTCGATACACCCTCGACTAGGAACAGTTATAGGATGTACTCGTCGACTACCGTGGCCCCACTAGTATGATCTCATCATAGTCCCAGTAGTCGAGTACATATCCTAAGGGCTTTATCAACATGTAACATAGAGACAATCAGAGTACATGTTAAGATAAAGTACAACCAGATAGCATACTATCAATTACAATATACATCGTATGTACAGTAATGGCCTCTAGGGCATACATATAACTAACAATCTCCCACTTGCACTAGGGCCATCTGTTGTGGTACCACATACCCAACAATTAGCTGTGGTTGAAGTATATCATACTTAACCATCCCATAAAAGTCTCTACTGGGAAAAAGGCCTTTGTGAGTGGATCCGCGCTGTTGTCCTCTGTGTCTACTCTCCTAATCTCGATCTCCATGGAGATCAACCATTTCCATGATCAGGTGATACTGCCTAAGAATTATATCTGGATTTCTGATGGGACGGGGGTTCCTTGGCAAAAGCCACAACTCCATTGTCTCACAATGGTAGGAACGAAGTTCATCTCATGAACTTATATATTCAGACTGCCTCTTTGGTAGCATCCTTGGTAACGATGTATCCTGCCTTTAATCTTCTAGTAAGTCACGGTATCTAGCTTGGAACTCTTCCAACATACCGTCCCTCCACTGAGGGTAAAGACAATGCCTGCGACTGACATTCAGTCGTCCTTATCACCCTGGAACTTTTCCAGTGATTCTCCCCAGGATCGATTGATACCATCTCACTACAACTAGTGAGTATCCTAACATCCAATTAGATCTATCTCGTAGATCCAAAACCCAGGATTTAGGAGGTATCACTTTGATCCTATATGGAGAATCCTTGTGATAAGCGGAGATTGACCGAGCGTAGCATAGGAAACTTCTTCCCTATCAAGAGTATGTCATCCACGTACTCTACGAGGATCACCACCATACTCCCTACTACCTTTTTGTATATACAAGGTTCATCTACCATTTTGATGAAGTCAAACTCATTGATTACCACATCAAAACAGATGTTCCAACCCCGCGATGCCTGCTTTATCAACATAAAACATCTTGCACACGTTTCCGCTGCTCCCACTGTCTACGAAACCCTCTGGCTGTGTACTTATAGACGCTCTCTTCTAAAACATCATTTAGAAAAGCAGTCATTACACCCAACTGCCAGATATCGTAGTCATGGTATGTAGCCGTGGCAAGTAGGATCTGGATGGACTTAAGCATAGCTTTGAAAGTCTCAACTTTTCCATGTACACCAAGTAATCTTCTCAAGATATACTTGCTCCTGATGGGGATTTAACCCTTCAGATAAAGCAACCAAAGTCCATACTTTGTTGATGTATAAGGATTCCATCTCAGATCGCTATGCATCTAGCCATTTTTACAGAGTCTCACTCCTAATGGCCAGCTCGAAACTAGTTGGGTCATCATCTTATGATGCAATCCTTGCTTCCACTGTCATAAAGAAACCGAAGTATCTTTCAGGTGGGTGAGGAACCCTACTAGATCGGCGGAGAGGCTGAGGTTCGTTAGAAACTATTGAATCCTTTGGTTCTACCAAATCATATCAGCTGCAGTTTGTATAGCTGGAACTCTTTCCAGTTCTACCTCATGACCATTAATTTCTTCACAAGAAATTCCCTTTCACAAAGGTGGCATGCTGAGAAACAAAACATCTTTTGTTCCTCTGTTTGGTAGAAGATATTCCCTTGCGAATACTTGGGATATCCAACAAACTTCCACAGAATTGACTTTGATTTGAACCCTATTTAATAGGTATGCAGTTTCTCAAGTGCATAACTCCCAAAAGGAAATAGGCAACTCAGTAGTACTCATCATAGAGCACACCATATCACATAGGGTGTGATTGCTCTGCCTCGATACACCGATGTGCTGTGGTGTATACGGAGGAGTAATGCTGAGAGAGAATCTCATTCTCCTTTAGAATAGTCCAGGATCTCCGTGCTCAAGTATTCTCCTCCTTGATCTCATCAAAGGACATAATACTTATACCCGTTTTTGGTTCTCTACTTCTAACTTATATTCTGTGAATATCTCAAAAGGTTTGGGCATGTGTTTCAACAGGAACACATGTGCGAATCTTGAGAGATCATCAGTGAATATAACAAAGTACAAAGAACCGGTCTTGGCATGTGTAGACATGGGACCTTCATACATCAGCATGTATCAATCCCAAGAGTTCACTAACTCTTTCTCTGTTTCCAATAAACGGAGCTGTGGTCATCTTATCTCTGTGACATGACCGCCAAGTTTCACAAGATGTAAATTCAAACTAATTTAAATATGCATCTATATGTAACTTCAGCTAGTCGGGTCGCATTGATTTGACCTAGTCTACAATTCTTCAAGAAGGATTCGTTCATTTCTGAACTCTTCCTTTTGTGTGTGTTCTGTACATTAAGAACTGTGGTTTGATTTAGAACGTCTATGCTTTTAGATAACGTGCCTGAACCGATCAACTCTTGATATAGGAAATGTTCAAAACATTATCCAACAATACAAATTATATCCTTCTTTACTAATAAAGAGATTGATATGATATTGTATATCAGGTTCGGTATCTAATAACATTCGTTCAGAATCAATGTATTCTGGTAATACAGGGTGATATTGACCAACATACTTGGCTGCAACACTTGCACCGTTTCTATCTCATGAAACTTATCACCCGTTCTCAGTTCTCTACCTATCTTTAGCCCATGTAACAGATTACATATGCGGGATCCTGATCCGGTATCTCATACCCAGGACGTAAAGGATATTGAGAAATAGTTCTGTGTAATGAACACACCCGAAGAAGATGCATCAACATGTACTTTCTTTGTTTGGGCGGCACGGGAATTCTGGTAATCCCCTATTTCCTGCTCTGTCTTATAACAAGTATAAGTTGGAGCGGGACTAACGTTCCCCAGCGCAGTATAACAAGCGGGTTCGGTCAATACATCCGTATTATTATCTTGATTAAGGTGTGACATGGTCGCTACCTGGAGAGAGAGAGAAGAAAACACTCAGCGTGCGCTTTTACAAGATTAGATTGGTTATCAATTTATCTAATCAGGATGTCTCCTACTGTTTTAGTCAAATCATCCTTCAAACCCTAAAAGGAAAGACTAGTTGGGATTAATTACACCCTACAAGTTCGCCAATTTTTCAGCTAGGCCAGTGCCGGTACTTTGAGGGAGGTTCCCCGTGCTTTCGCACGAACCTAATTTAAGTAAACCTCGTTTTCCCAGGGGCGTAACCCCGTTGACACCTTTCTAGACACCTACTTGATCGGCTAATTGTAATGTGTAAAACTCTCCTAGGAGTAACTCTTACTCGCAGTGGGTATCAGGATCCAACTATCTCATAGAAGGTATGCAATCTCATTGCAAATTTCAACACTTGAAATTCCCGATAATTCTTTTACCCCTAGCGTGCTATGACCTTGACGCATGCCAAACAACCCATAGTCCGCTAGTCAAGTTCAACCCGTGCATTTCCTGATTGAATTAAACCCACCCGCACGACCCTTGATGCATGCCAAACAACGCCGTACGAATACCCTAATCCAATCGCATCGTATGCTAGCAGATAAGCACTAGTTTAGCTACCGTACACTACGCCTTGACGCATGCCAAACTACCGCAACACGAATACTAAGTAGTACTTATCTGAAATGACGGAGGGCTACGCAGGTTTTTAAGAAAACCATGAGCGTAATGAACTTGATATCGTTGTAGAATCGAGTGATTTTAAATGGAATGTTTTTGAGGCCTTTCTAGTTTTGCTAAAGAGGTTACTCCCGGTGAAGGGATCGTCGGCTCTTTCCTCATCGAATAAGGTGCAGGGTATATCATATATACCACTATGCAAAGCAAGAACTATAGAAGCAATCAAAAGACAAACTGAGTTTGTAGCATCTGCTAGTTTCACTAAAGAGGTCACTCCCGGTGAATGGATCTCGGCTCTTTCCTTATCGAATAAGGTGCTGGATGTTCTACAAGGAACACCGCTATGCAAAATAAGAACTAGAGCTACCAGTTTTTAAACAAGTTTCTACAATATCTTTAGGTTTCTTTTAGTTTCATTAATCTCATTAATGAAGTCCCATTTTATTATGCTTCACAAGCATCTCTTTTTGAAACGAAATCTGCAATATAACATATATCTCATATATATAATATAAACATTCGTCTCAGGCAGTAATATGATCTCATCACAGAACATTGCAGCAGAAGAAACATATATGAAATATTGGATATACTAGGACGTCCATGTTTTAATACGAGCCTGTATAAAACACGGATTCCACGGTCGCGATGAATAGCCAAACCCACATCCCTAGACCCCTACGAGAGCGGCAAGCAACACTGCCAATTCTAGGGTTAGGAGACCCGGTCTCGACTCCTCGAGATGGTCTCCCACTGGACCCTAGAACCCGGTTATTTGTGCTCCCCGCCTTGGGTCTACCTAATGCGGAAAAGTAAATAATATACAATGGTGACATCATCCTCAGCCCGGAAGTGCCCCAATAAAAGAATATTACATGAATGAAAAAGAAAAACTCTCATCTTACATAAAACCCCCGGCTATTCAAACGCGACGATCCAATACAACATATCACAGCAACACATAATATCTCATATCATCAACGTAAGCAATTATGTGTATCCCGATTGTCGTTGATGTATAGCAACGAAGCCGGCGATACACCACATACTACGCTTACGGTCACAGAAAAGAAAGTGTAAAACTACAACAGTTGGAATCCGCAACCTCTTTAGACATCGCATGCCTAACCAAATGAATTCCATAGACATCGCATGCCTAACAATTATAAACCCCGCATTTTAGTCTCTTTAACGAAAACACTTTTCAATATCTAGTCGGGCAATTCAACAAGATTCCCGACATCCAGATCGAATGCTCGTCGCAAACTTCAGTAGACGGTCGCACCCCCGATGCCGTCGACGAAGTGCACTAAGGCGGAACACCGCTGCCGCGAGCACCCGAATGGATGCTTTTGGCGACGTGGTTCTCCTACAGTCACTTGGTCGGGGCTATGGGGCATGGTTGTCTATTAAGTTTACCCGGCGAGTATCCGCGTACGCTACGTGATTGCGACGGACTTTTGATCACATCAAAATTCCGAGGCAACCGATCATCTGAGACTGAACTGCTAGATTTATAACATTCAAATTAGTTATCTCATAACTTCTTGTGGATTCCAAATATTGTATCACAATCCAGAAAAATAGACAATGTTAAACTTTCCGATCGAATAATCAAACACCCATGTTTTCCCAAATAGTTCTCAACTCTTGAAATTAGTTTAAAAACATCCATCACATGCCACAGTACCAATGGTCCAGCCGTAGAAGGGTCAAGCCAACGCCTCACATGTGGCACGCCGTACTGCCACAAACCCTAAGGTTCAGAGGCAGTTCAAGACGGTCACATAATCGAGTTAAGGTTTGTTGTCTTCTAGAGGGTCCACCGCGTTACTTGCACGACTTAGAACGTTCCTAAACTACGAAAAAATCCAACGCTTGGAAATTTTCCGGCAGGGGAAAAAGTGAGTTATTGATATCCGGTCGAACCTTTTTTAACACGATTTAAAAATTATCCGGACAAACTAAACAAAGTTAAATTATCCGATCGAATTAACGAGTCCCCAATACAACCCTAGAAAACTCAACAATTGAGTGGAATTAAAAATTAACAGAAAAAATGACAAGAAAGGACCTAAGAATAAATATATGAAGTATGCGGGACTAAGTCATAATTTTGGCCGCTGAACCGCCGCCAAACCCTTGGTTTGGCCGCGGTTCCGCGGTCATATAAGAGCATTAGTGGGCCGTACTTCACAGTAATTCTTAGTTTTTCCTGCTTAATTTTATGAGCATTTTTAATTCATAAAAAATCACATTTTTGAAAATTGTCCAGAGAAGGGTTCGTATCGAGGTATCCGGGTTCGATCGGACTTTAAACTTCGCTCAGACTTCGCCCAAAACTCTAGCTTGGCTCTGATACCACTGTAGGGTTACTAGGCATACGCACAAGGGTTTACGAGGCATCAACCATCCCCGATTTAAAATTTAGCCGTGCCGAACAACCCTAACCAAGATCTTTAAACTAGAGATTAGGCGAAAACAAGTATGTTAAACACTTTAACACTAAGTGAGAGGTATTACAACCTTTGTAGATCCGGTCCTTCACTTCATAAGCTCCGTGTTGTGGTTCCTTCGCTGTGATCATCGTGTTCCGGACTCTCGAGAGGCTCCACGAAGAGAAAGATGCAGTCTTGCTTCTGATCTTCAATAACATAGATGATCTACCTTGAAGTTTCATTAACACAAGCTAACACTCACTAAATGAAGTGAACACCCTCATCTAAATGGCAAGGATAGATGAGGATGATGAAGTAGGATTTTTAGCTCTCATTTATAATCTTTTTCTCACACATAATCATCACTAAGAAAAACTAGTATGCTTTTTCCATGAAAAGAAGAAGGAAGAAGAAGATGAATAATCAATTGAATCCTTTTGTGATGAATAATGCAAAGAAGATAATGATGAATAATGCAACCATGGTTGCTAAACCTTTGTAGAGAATTAACCAAGGGTGAAGGGTTTGGGTTAGGTTAAAGATGAGTCACTTGTAAATATCTTTTTCATGACATAAGAAAAACCTTCTAGAAACTTCTAGAAAACATTAACCCAAATCAAACCCTAATCTTGTTTAATCTCTACTAAAAATGTTGCATTAGTAATCATATCATGTTACAATATTATATATCACATATATAATATTTATTGTAACAAAATGAAATAATACAATTAACATATATCGCATATATATCAATGTATTACCCGAGTGAGAAAAAGAATCTTTTAGTGAGCTAATATTAGTTAATATAATTTAATTTATCATATATATTATTATACATTAAATTATCGAATCAACACTTGATCCGACAATCCGGCTATATCGCATATAACCGACTAATATCTCATTTACCGATTCATCGAATCAACACTTGATCCGATGACCCGGCTGATATCAAATATCGCGAGAATATAATACGGTATCTCATATCGCATTATCCTCAGTCCTGCACATATCACATATGTGCCCCTACTCCGTTTTGCCTGTGTCAAGAAACCTTTGTGTAGGACTCTAAAGAATCGTCAATACGCCGACAGTAGGTGATGATCATATCAAACACCCACAAGCTGCAAGCGGTCAGCTAAACGTAATAGCTACCCAGGTATTAAGCACTCAGAAGATCAACAAGCAAGTCTGTACATTCTCCTGTGAATCCAATCAGTAACACTCCCGTACAGTCCGGTCTCGTCGTCTGATATGTCGCATATCTCTCCTAGGGGTGGTAAACGTCAGACCCCAGTAGCTTGATAAGTCATGTCGATATGAGGTCTATAACAGTTCGAGAAACTACTGATAACACTTACCAGTAAATCTCAGCAACCCTGGCCAGGGATTTCTAGTTATAGCCAATCGAACACAGCACAACATCAACTCCCTATACCGGGAGAGACGAATCCCCTTCTATCGCTCATTGCCTCCTTGCGATTCGGGACTGTACCCAAAAGCCACCTTTTTGCACGCCCTCTTGGACGTGGTATGATGGAAATCAAAGCATAGTAGGAATCACACAAGACTCTATGACGATCTCGGGTCAATAGACTACTCTGTACCAGTGTCACCGGAGAACTGCCATGTCACGTGAGGTATAATACCATCTGGGAGTTCTCGGCGAGTCCGTCCAGTGTACCCAGTCTCCACTGAGCACTCGTACAACCATCCTTGATGTCAAACACCGATGAATATGGGATCATCCATCACCCATCATATGGGTCAAGATGCGTATACGCTAGTCTACTCTGGTGCATCGATGCCCTGTTTCGATACACCCTCGATTAGGAATAGTTACAGGATGTACTCGTCGACTACCGTGGCCCCACTAGTATGATCTCATCATAGTCCCAGTAGTCGAGTACATATCCTAAGGGCTTTATCAACATGTAACATAGAGACAATCAGAGTACTTGTTAAGATAAAGTACAACCAGATAGCATACTATCATGTCGAGTAAGAAAGTCCTCCCTATATATGTCCAAGCATCCATTACAATATACATCGTATGTACAGCAATGGCCTCTAGGGCATACATATAACTAACATTGGTGTAGCCTGACAGTGAGGACACTATCAAGTTTAAATTTGGGGGTGTGCTCGGTAAGCCTTCGTCCTTCGCATTCATGTGTATATTTTTGCATTTGCATACTTATTTTAAAACCCATAAAAATTGGAAAATTTTAAAATTATAAAAATTGAAAAATTCAATTTTAAGCCTCAATTGACTTGAGTTTAACAAGAAGGTTAACTAGCTAGGAAAAAATAGATCCTAGACTTAGTAAATTAAAAACCCTAAAAATAACCTTTCTTAAAATTTAACGGTAGAAAATATATGTCTTTGTGGGTTACTTAGAAATAGGCAAATTTTGAGTTCACTTCTTGGGCTAAGTCAAAATAAAGGAAGTGTATTGATATTTTTATCAAAATATAATTCTGAAAAATAATTCCTAAGCTTAAATCTAAATTCTGAAAATATATACCCTACAAATTGCACAAACACGAACCTTGAAACTTAGAATAGTAGAGGAGACCTTGAAATGTTCTTGTCTAAAGTTCTTAGTATGAAGGAGAATAAAATAAAAATACAAGTGTGAATAATGAGATAAAAAAAACGAACACTGGTTTTGTAATTACTTAAGGCTGCATAAATAGAAAAAAATATATAGCGAGGGTGCTTTATCACCTAGTGCCTTAGACCAACTGGTTTGGGAGTCACTGCTAAAAAGCCTTAGGTATTACAAGACGAGGAATTATGCCTTAATGTGCAACCACATTTTGTAATCAGTCGTTGGTACCTCAAGAAGTATTAACGGTCGCATGAAGAATGTGTGATCAATTTCATCTAAAATTTCACCAACTAAAAGTACTTTGGATGATGAACAAGAATATAATAGCTTGATTTGAATTTCCAAGTGTAGGGGTGATATACACACACATGTAGGGGTATATGATTGGGGGTTGGATGAGAGATATGAATGAAAAATAGGACTTATATCTTTAGTAGAGATGATAAAAATTCCTAAGTTGAGATGGAACCATAGAAGGAAAACTCAAAAGATGCTAAAAGCTAAATAAATCTACAGAACATATACAATCTTAAGTTAAATGATAAGGAAGCGTGAAAAATACGGGTTGATAATTTCTGAGTTGAAGATAATAGAATTTCTTGCTAGAAAACCGAATTGGAGAATAAATGTCAATAGGCCGAATTGATAGGATTTTGTGGGTAGTATCCGCTGAAAACCCTCAGGAGACAACACTCCTCCTACTAGGGACACCTAGAGATTTAACGGCTTGTTTCACGAGCTCAGTGCAATCGCGTTTCTCTGCGAAAGTGAGATTAGGTCTTTTTCGAGAATAAACTAGTTTTGCTCGAGGACGAGCAAAAGATAAGATTGGGGGTATTTGTTCATATCATAATTTTGCATTATTATATTCCCCATTCTTATTCATTTTATAAATAAATAGGTGCTTTTTATCCATGTCTGCTGCATAGTTGCAGGTTACAGGTTCTCGGAACAAAACAGTGAAAATTATGAAAAGACGCTACAAAAATGAGACTACGACCAACAAATAGAGAATCTTTATCATGCCTGCAGTTTGAAAAATAAACGAAGATCAATGAACAATTTCACAAAGTACAAAGGCGGCGCAAGATTCAAGACTTCAACACGAAGCAAATGGTTAAAGTCCACAACATTCTACACTGTGGAAATCTGGAAGAAACTAGAAGACATTCTGAAGAACCAAGTGAAGAAAACAGATGGGAAAAGTAACTGGAAGCATCAGAAGAAAACAGAGCCAATGACTCCACCTTATGGCCGCGGATCCGCGGCCATGGTGAGCACGTGTCGGTGCAAAATTCAACTCTGGTGGCGGTGCGTTGACTAGGCTTCTTAGGGTAAATTTGTAAATGTAGCTATGAATCAAATGTAACCCTAGGGTTTTTATAATCTATAAATAGAAATCCTAATACTTTTTTTTGAGCATGCCTCTTTTTATTCATCTATTTCAGAATTTTAATTCGCCGTAAATGTTTGAAGAGAGCATCAAATAAAGTAAGTTTTTCATTTCTTTGCCCTAGTTAATTTCTTTTCTGCCGTAGTTTAGCAATTTTATTATCTGCCCTAGTTAATTAGTTAGAAATTTTATTCATTTGCCGTAGCTTAGATAATTAGGTTATTGAATTAAAAACTCATAAAAAATGTATCTTTTTATCAATTCCCTAATGAGTGAGTAGTTCCTCACTTGTTAGGGTTAGGAATATGGAAGGTTTGAGAGATGAAAATCTCTCACCCTTTTCTTGCCCATCACATATTTTTATAGGACTCTATGCATACATACACACACCGCTCACTACGGCACCCTACTCCACGAGGTAGCGGTGATACCGTAGTTTAAAAGACCGGTTGTGTATGTTTTCCATGGAGATTAGGGTAAGAATTAAGAAAGGACGGACAATGACCTAGAGGAAGAAACCTAGTTTCTTCCCGATGGTACTAATCCACTTTATTAATTATTACCATAACACCTAAATAGATTTTAATTAGGGCATTGAAAGCGGTGGGTAATCTTAAATTTCCAAACTTAACCTAAACCTAACTCTAGCAAGGTTTTAATCCTAATCTAGATCAACCTTAGTTTTAGTGATAATCAATCCAACACCAATTAGAATTAACTCGTTAGAATAAATAGAAAATACACAAAATCCCTGTGGACCGACCCGTACTCACCGGCTAGCTACCAAGCGACGCCGTTCTTGATTGCGGTAAAATTCTTTGATTCGTCTTTTAAAAGCGAAAGCGCATAAAATCTCTAACAATCAAATGCCTCGGTGTTATTTATGAGATATAACTAGTATCGTTTTGCCCAGCAATCCGGTTACAACCAAGGCGTTTCCTTTGAAGCGTTCCCTATTGACCCGGTTGCTACAGAAGAGAGCGTTCGCAATGCGGCACATCACTTCATGCTGCTAAATACGGGGTCTTATTTCCTGATTAGTGAGCCGAGACATATCTTGAAGGCCTCGAATGCTTTTATTGCTTGGTACCAGCATGCCACGGGTGCCGTCATCAAAGAGGAAAGGCGGATGCTTCTCGACCATAAGGATTCTGTCTTGGCCAGTAATCCCGCGGTCCTGCTGAAGCGACGAGTAATTGTCCGTCCTTCTTTAAAAGAGAGCGCCACAGCTGTAGTTCCACGAGCCTTTCCGGCTAATCCATGGTCGGATGTAAGTGCTCCTGTGACTGTGGTGATTGCGGCATCCCTCGAGTCGGGTATTCGCTCGAAGATCGAAACTCGCCGTCCGAAGAAGCCCGTTAAACGAAAACTTTTGTCGTTGGGTGCTGGTGCCGGTTCGCAGAAGAAGAAGAAGTCTTTATTCTCGGCCGACGTTGTATTTGGTCAGGAGCCTCATGCTCCATACAGCGAGGGCTTGTCCGAATACGGTGCCAATGATGGTCTGTCCAGAGCCTCTATCGATGAGAATGTTGCCACTGATCTTCAAGCCGCTATAGAAGCTTCTGAGAGATTAGCCCGTGAGCAAGTAGCGCTCGCTTCTCTTGCGGCGTCTGGTATATTTCATTTACATTCTTCTGTATATATATATTTTTGAATTTATCATGCTTTATAAACGCTCTTTTCTTAACAGGAATCTCCACTGAAGAGGCTCTCTTGGCGTCCCTCATGACATTTGAGGAAGAGGAGAGGCTTCGCGCTTCCATGGGTCTTGGTATGATTCGTTTCGTGATGCCTTTACATATTTAGTTCATTTCGTTCACATCCTGACTCCCTTCCTTTTTCTGTTACAGGAACCACCGCAACTCGTGTTGTTCCGAGTACAATGCCATCCTCAGGTGGTGGTGCGGAGGAGCCTTTAGAGACACCGGTTACGGTTGAGGTCACCCCAGGGCCGCCACGGGAGGTGTCACTAAAGCAGCCGATGGTGGATGTTGCAGCAAATTCGGAGGCCGAACCTAATTTGGACAAAGACATTCCCCTATCGGAGGTTTTGAGGAGATCTATTCGTACAGCCAAAGCCGAAAGGAAGCGCAAAAAGCACACAGCAAGGGAGCGTCAGGCTAACTTGGCCGCAGGCGTAGGTTCGAGTGATGCTCAACCTTCTGTCGTTTCCATGGAGGACATTCATCCTGCCTTGTCTACCTCTCATAGGAAGATTGCGCGTGCGGCTCACGAGGAGGCCGAGTAGTTACTCCATGGTAAAACAGCGCACGATCCCTTATTGAAACCTACTAGAACTTGTTTACTTTTCCATGTTTCTTCATACAATAATTTTTCTCGAATCATTACACATTTTTCCTTAAATGATGCGACAGGGCCGAGTTATGGTATTAACGACATGAGTAAAACGCCAGCGTTTGAAGGGTCTGGGGCGTCAGTGTTGGAGATAGTGCCCTCAGAGTCAATTATTGGATCACAGGCACGTGATTGCAATGATTGAGGGAGGACCTATCCCGGTACGACAGTCTTACTCGAGATGATAGTATGCTATCTGGTTTACCTTTATCATCGTGTACTGCTTTAGGTGACCTGACAGGTCGCTATTGCACGTTGATAGAGCCCCTAGGATTCTTGCTTGACTGCCAGCAGTATGAGGGCGATCATATAAGTGAGAGCTGGAGTCTATAAGCACATCCTTAAAAGGTCCCTAGTCGTGGGAGTTTCGAGACAGGGCATCGATACTCCAGAGTAGACTAGTGTATACAGTCGAGACCCCGACGAGGGGCGGTGGCCGGTCTCACAGGCCACTGGTGTCAGTTGGTTCACCTAAGATGTATACAGGTGCTCATTGGGTTATGAGTACACCGGACAGGACTCGCCGGGAACATGCTAGTTGGTCTTATACCTGACGTCAGATAGCAGTTCCTAGGTGACATGTGTACAGGTTAGTTCATCGACCTGGGGATCGTCATTTGTCTCGTGTGAGTTCCCACTGTACTTTGATTACTACCCTACCACGGCTCAAAGGAGTCGTGCAAACAGGTTTTAGTTGGGTACAGTCCCGAGCCACATGGAGGCAGTGAGCGGATCTTCAGGGGTTCGTCTCTCCCGGTATTGGGGGTGAGGTCGCGCTGTGTCTAGGAGAGCCATTACACGAAGTCCTTGGCCAAGGCAGGAGATTTACTGGTAGGTATTCCAGTAGTATCTCAGGGTGTTCTGGGCTACACTCCGACACGACTTGTACCGCTTTTGGGGGTCTGACTTTTACCCACCCCCTAGGCCCGCCATGCGATGCTCATAGACGAACGGACCGGACTGTACGGATATTGTCACTGACAGGCTCAGTAGGGTGTCAGGATGAGTTCGCTCAACGACGTCCCTTTTGGTCAATAGCTGGTGGCCCGTTACGTATTGGCTTATACCTCTGACGTGCTAGTGGTTAAATCCACAGCCATAGTATTGACGAGTCTTTAGAGTCCACCACACTTTCAGTTACTCAGCTTTCGGGCGAAACGCTGTAGAGGCTGTATGGAGATATGGCAGGGTCCGATCAGATACGTGCGGTATTGCACGGATCAGGATCGGACGGTTAGTACTAGAGGCCGTATAGTTATATGGCAGGGTTCGATCAGATTCATGCGATATTGCACGGATTAGGATCGAACGGATATTACTAGCCGGCTTTGGTTTAAGCCGGTCCTAGTTTAGTACAGTGTAGATTTTGTCTCATTGCATTTGTATCCGGTCGGAATACAGATGCGGGTGTGTATGCACAGTATCGAGGTTTTCCTGTAATTTATTACGGGACCAGTTTTCTGGAGTTGCCAGTTTGCATTCCGTTCCGGCCGGTTTTCGTTTGTTCTTTTCCGGCCGGACTTTTCCGATGGAGGGGGTTATTTGCAATTGTGCAAATAACATTTGTGGAGGGGGTTTCTTGCAATTGTATTGATTATGATATCTTTCATCCATGATGGTGCATTAATGAGATGAGAAAGGGTATGGGTTTGATGTTCATTTTGTTATGATGATGTTTTGTTTATGGTCACCATTTCTATCTCCTACCATCACCTCCCTCTTGTGATATATTTTGTTTCCCTCCACCATTCCTCATGAGAAATGGCCGGCCACATTTTGTAGAGAGGAGAGAAAATGAGAGAGTTTCATTTGTGAGCTTGTGGCATATTTCCTTCATCTCATTCTCTTGTAATGAAAAATGAAAGCACCATTTTTCATACCTTCATTCCTCCACATCCATGGCAACCAATACCCCAAAGTGAGACATGCACTCTACACTATATTCTACAGCACATCTTGGGCGCGTCGGCTAGCCAACTTCGCGCCCGAGTTTCCTCGGTATTGAGGTGGGAGCCCGTAAAAGTACCCGGCTTCGTGGTGCCCTTTCCGACGAGGAGGAGACGGACGGAGATCCCGCGAGGAGATCGGAGTGGAGATGAAGACCGGAGGACTCGGATCAGTCGGTATATCTCTTCCCTATCTTGTTAGTTAGCTAGATCTAGTTTAATGGCCCGATCCGGGGTTTAGTGCGCGGTGGTGCCGGTTTGCTAAGTCCGCAAAATTAAAGTTTATCACCGTTTCCGCATTTGGCCGTCGGATTGACGACCGGGGCGCCGCCGTGCACTTACATTGGTATCAGAGCCTTGCCATTAACTTCGTCTAGCTTCGTTTGATGTGTTTTGCAGTTCCGATCGACCAAAATTCCAAAACTTGCATTTTTGTTCACATCAGTTTTCTGTTGAAATTTTTTGGTCTCGAAAAATTTTTCAGGTTGTCTCAGAATGATGTGCAGGGAGTTCTAAGAACACTGGAAAAATTCGACAACACGATCCCTCCGTACGACCGCGGATCCACGGCCATTAACACTCTGGAGGCCGCGGATCCGCCGCATGAATGAGGGATCATGTCATCAATTTTTTGCAGTGGGCTTGTGGGCTAAAAATAGGGGTTTTGGAATATTAAAATTGGGCCCATATTTTCTGTGAGTGCTACAGTATTGCTTGGGGGCCCACTTAATTTTTGATCGATCGGATATTTTAAACACATTATTTCACAGTATTTACATTATATCTGCGACCGTGAATGTCACTCGATCGGTAAATCCGGTCTAACTGCTATAGCCCGGTTAGACGGATTTGCGAACGTGACTTTCACGTTGATGTTCTGTGTTTTGCTGTGATGTTGCGGATCGGTCGTGGGGGATAGCCTGGATGCAATGCTAGTACAGTTGTGGTTGTATTATGTACATTTGATATTGCGGGGCGAGCGTCCGACATGTGGACTGCCGTCACTGCCTGATTGTATTATTCTTTTGGGGCACGACCTGGTTGCGGTCGATGTACCCGGTGTATGTATATTTTACTTTCTGTACTAGGGTTACCCCGCGGAGGGGTGCACGGATAGCCGGGTTCTAGAAGGCAACAAGCCCGCATCTCATGGCATTGGGACGGAGGGGGATTCACTCCAGGATTGGCTGGCTATTCGCCGCACTCGTAGGGGGTATAGGATTTCATTGCACAGGCTATCCACACGACCAGGGGAACGTCGGGTTTCAGTAGTGGCTCTGTGAAACCCGGGGATCCCAGATATCTGTATTGTTCTGTGATGCTGTACATTTCTGTGATGTTGCGTTTTATTCACGCCTTGAGCGAAATACTATATATTGGTATATATATTAGTAGATGTTGTATATGTTTTTCATCCGCGCTAGTCCAGTCCCCGCTCTGCCGTTAGTTAGCTAACCTAACGGGTGATGACGGGACCCAGTGGCGAATGCGGATGGCATATACGTACGTCAGTATATTTTCGTTCTTTGTGGTGTGATCAATTGATGGGACTGCGTTGATTCAGATCAATGCAAGTTAAACAAACCTAATCTGATGTTGTTGGAACATTTTTCAAAAAGCTGTTATTGCAAGAACGTTCTCTTTTGTTTTGCACCGTGGTATTCATTTGGAATATCCTGCTCCTCAGTCGACGAGGCAAGGGCCGAGATCCCTTCACCGGGAGTGACCCCTTGGACAGAATTTTGCGTCAGGGCATTAACTTCACTATAGCCGATTACTTTTGCTTTGCATCGTGGTATTCATTTGGAATATCCTGCACCCCATTCTACGGGAAAAGAGCCGAGATCCCTTCACCGGGAGTGACCTCTTTAGTAAAGGTTTTCGTCACTATATTTTCTAAAAAGCTATCCGTTCCTTCAACGATATCAAGTTCATTACGTTAAAGGTTTTCGCCAGAAACCATTCGTAGCCCTCCGTCGTTTCATATGGGTAGTCAATAGTATTCAAGCTGTGTTTGTTGGCCAAAGTCAAGGCACAGTGTTTGGTAGCTGTTGGTTATTCATATGCAGCATAGGTAGATGCGTTGGTTTGGAACAGTCGTACTGCCTTGTTGGCCAAAGTCAAGGGTATGTACGGGTGGATTCAAATCAACCTGGAGAATGACGGGTAGAACTTGACATGTGACTTATGATTTGTTGGCCAAAGTCAAGGTCATAAGAGCATGGGGTAAAAATCACATCGGGAGTTTCAAAAGAACTGAAACTTGCCAGATATGCGCATACCTTCTGGAGTGTGATACCGTGAGCGGATTCCGTCACGTTATCATGCGATGAGAGTTGGATCCCGATTCCCACTGATGAGTTAGTTTACTCCTCGGGTGACCCCGACTAATTCTTCTTTCAGGTTTAGAGGAGAATTTGAGGTACAGTGGGAGGTTTCCAGATTAGATAAATTGGTAACCATTCTGATCTAGGGTAGAGTGCACGCTGAGTGTTTCTTTTCTCTCTCTCTTTGGCAGCGACCATTGACCTGACCCTAAACTATGACTCAGTGACCAAGTTGACCGAACCTTCTTTACACTAGCTTTTGGATTGTCAGAGTTGAAGACCTCATTGCCACTTCTACTTTTACCCTTTTCTCCAGAACACCCCGTATTACTACGAACGTCCACTTCCATTGGACAAAACCATCGTATGGTTATATACGAACTCGAAGGAATTTATTCGAGGATGGTTTCCGGTTTTGGAGAAAACGAATAGGATTATTCAGTTGTCTTTTCTTTTCACCTTCTCTCATTGCGAGTACTCCTTGGTTTAGGAGATAGTACACCTATTACGCAAATTGGATAGTCTTCTTCCAAACCTTTGGCTGGTGCCGACCGGTAGGGAATGAAGAAAACCAATTAGCCTAAACGGTGTACAGAAGGTATTAAGATTAAGACAAAGCAAGGGATTAGTAAGAGGGCAAAGTAAATTGCGACTGATATTCACGACCAAACCAAGTATTTCTTCGCCAATCCTAAATCACCTTTGTATTTCTCCAGGACACTCCGTATCACTACGAAGATCCACAGTTTATTGGATATTCCATCGTATGGTTATATACGAACTCGAAAGGAACTTGTTCCAGTTCGGGGATGGATTCTGGTTCAGGAGAAATAGGAATAGGATTTATTCATATTGTCTTTTATCTTCACCTTCTCTCGCATTGCGAGTGCTCCTAGGATTGGGACAGTACACCCATTATGCTTATTGGATAGTCTTCTTCCAAACCATAGGCTGGTGCCGAACGGTAGGGAAGGAAGAAAACCATTTGGCCTAAAGGGGTGTGCAGAAGGTAATGACTAAAGACATATAAAGGGATTTGGAGAGGTGGCAAAGAATTATACGGTTATAGTTGTGAATCTGGATAATGGAAGAGGCATTACTAGGAATACCAGGATACCCCATCGAAACATTTCAATGTTTCAATTTCACTGTGTACTGTTAAAGGAAAACTGATTTCCCGATTAGACACTTGCTCCAGGGTATGTATTTACCAGGTTTGATTCTCACATCTGTATGGTTTTACAGATGTTGAGTGGGAGTAAGTTATTGGGAATTGGGTGATCATCCTCATTATACCGGGATTCGTTGTAATCGGTGATATTTGAGGAGATCACCTGGGCTGTTTGCCGGTCGGCAAATATTTGGTTTTGAATATCCGCTGTTGTGCACCAATTTCAAATTTATATATCTGTACGTCTATTTTCATAGAGTGAGATATATCTTTTGATATTATGTCGATGACATTTACCTATATCAGTGGATGGTTAGGTAAGGAGCATTAAACAGCGGTGTAATTCTTCTTAACCATAAGTACAGTTTTCAACCTACGACACACAGTGAAAGAGTTGTTAGACTCGGCGGACTTATACAGAGTATTGTATGTTGTCCAGTGTCCATTATGATAGAGGGGTTGGTCCTCATACTATATTCTGTTTACTTTTAACTTCTCTAGTTCTTAGACATGTGTTTCGTAGAAACACAGGGTCTAAGTTTTGAGGAGTTATAGGTATTTGAATAAAGTAGAGAACCAGGTATAGCAAGTATCGGGATTCTTCAAAGTGATCGAAGATGTAGATACTTGTGTATGGTATTCAGTTGATAGTAATGATAAAGAGAAATTGCTTCTCTTTCTGGTTACTCATAATTGGAAGCATTCCTAAGTTGAGTAACGCTGATCGGCCTCCTTCCATTTAGTTGACATGCACTGGAGATAGCTGCATGATTTGAATCTGGTTCAATTAAATCAGTGCCTCTGGTTCTATATTGGATATAGTACAGTTCATATCTTAACATTGTTAAGGTACGGGGAGTTGTCCGGCTTATGATTAAAACCAGACTCTGGATAACTCAAGGCACGTTTCTGTAATGGCTGTTTGTGGGTTGACCCAGGCTATGACGAGGGTTGACTTTCTACCATCGGCAGATCGATAGAAATATTGTTCTAGACTCGCCACAGTTTTATTAAAAATGGATTTTTTCAAAAACAGTAGTGGGAGTATGGTAGAACTGGAAGTGATTCCAGAACCGCAAACGATTACTGAAGATTTGATAAGGAACCTAAAGATTCAATCTGATTTGACATTCCATTGGCCACTCCGCAGATAAGGTGGGTAACTTCAGGCACCCGAGAGGTACTCCGGTAGCCACAAGGACAGTGACAGGGAAGTTCTTGTTTACCCACACTTGCCATTGTTGTTGTCCCAGGCTGCGAGACCCGGCAGGAGGATGAGTATAGCGTCGTTCTAAACTAGCTTTAGAAGTGCACGTCTATATGACTCTGCCAGAGGGTTGTCGTAGTCAGTGGGAGCAGCGAAAGCATTGGTGGACATCAGGCTTATGTCTATTTATAGACTAAAGCAGATGTAGCGGAGATAGATCATCTATTTCTGATGTGACAGTCATATGTTTGACTTCATCAGAATAGGAGATGGATCTGTTGAGAAGGTAGTAGGGTGTGATATCCTGGTATTTGGATGACATACACAAAATAGGAAGTGACATTCCTATACTACAATCGGTTATACTTTGGTCGTCACACAGTGGTTTCTCCACATAGGTCTTAGATATAATATCAGACATACTGGTTACTGGATCTATAGTTTTAGATCTAGATTTGGGTGGTTTCCCAATCAGGGTACCTTGACAGCATTCTAAGAGTATTTAGAATGGACGACTCCTGGCACGGTAGTGTACCTGCAGGTGATGGAGTCACCCTCTCTAAAGGTGTCTTATAGACTAAAGTAGCGAGGAATATGCATGATTGGCAGATCACTTTCTTAGGCAATTAAGTCAATCATGAGATGTCAAGTACCACACCAGATGTTGTTCTTGCACTAGATGCAATAAGTTGACATTGATCCAATCCTGGAGAAACAGTCGGAAGCAGTTTTAGAACATAAGTGGATGTTCTAGGGATATGATAACGACAGCCTCATTGGGAGAAAGTTATCATTCCAGGCTTCCAAGGTGACATGGACGACAAGGAGGTTGTCAGAGTTATAGTTTTCCTTCTGACGAGGGGCAGTATTCTGGACAGGTGATCCAAGGCAATACTGAGGGAGGCATGGCGCAGGATACTGATTAAGTTCAGTTGACGATACAGTCTGAGAAGTTTGGATTTGGAGTTCATTTATGAGCTAGGTCCCATCAGACATCCAGACAGTCTAAGACAGGTATTGCTCATTTCGGGAGATGGCTTTCTCCGCGAACGTGAGATATAGAGAGAGACATAGAAAGAAACTTCAGAGCGGATCCACTCGCTGAGGCTATTCCTCGAACGCAAGAGTTTCGCAAACAGGCTTTGTGAGACTGACTAGTAGAGGAGTTGGGTGTTCAGTATCACACGGGCTGTGAGTATGCGACATCGCAATAATTAGCCATGAGTGCAAGTAGAAGATTGTTGGAGATAGTGCCCTCAGAGTCAATTATTGGATCACAGGCACGTGATTGCAATGATTGAGGGAGGACCTATCCCGGTACGACAGTCTTACTCGAGATGATAGTATGCTATCTGGTTTACCTTTATCATCGTGTACTGCTTTAGGTGACCTGACAGGTCGCTATTGCACGTTGATAGAGCCCCTAGGATTCTTGCTTGACTGCCAGCAGTATGAGGGCGATCATATAAGTGAGAGCTGGAGTCTATAAGCACATCCTTAAAAGGTCCCTAGTCGTGGGAGTTTCGAGACAGGGCATCGATACTCCAGAGTAGACTAGTGTATACAGTCGAGACCCCGACGAGGGGCGGTGGCCGGTCTCACAGGCCACTGGTGTCAGTTGGTTCACCTAAGATGTATACAGGTGCGCATTGGGTTATGAGTACACCGGACAGGACTCGCCGGGAACATGCTAGTTGGTCTTATACCTGACGTCAGATAGCAGTTCCTAGGTGACATGTGTACAGGTTAGTTCATCGACCTGGGGATCGTCATTTGTCTCGTGTGAGTTCCCACTGTACTTTGATTACTACCCTACCACGGCTCAAAGGAGTCGTGCAAACAGGTTTTAGTTGGGTACAGTCCCGAGCCACATGGAGGCAGTGAGCGGATCTTCAGGGGTTCGTCTCTCCCGGTATTGGGGGTGAGGTCGCGCTGTGTCTAGGAGAGCCATTACACGAAGTCCTTGGCCAAGGCAGGAGATTTACTGGTAGGTATTCCAGTAGTATCTCAGGGTGTTCAGGGCTACACTCCGACACGACTTGTACCGCTTTTGGGGGTCTGACTTTTACCCACCCCCTAGGCCCGCCATGCGATGCTCATAGACGAACGGACCGGACTGTACGGATATTGTCACTGACAGGCTCAGTAGGGTGTCAGGATGAGTTCGCTCATCGACGTCCCTTTTGGTCAATAGCTGGTGGCCCGTTACGTATTGGCTTATACCTCTGACGTGCTAGTGGTTAAATCCACAGCCATAGTATTGACGAGTCTTTAGAGTCCACCACACTTTCAGTTACTCAGCTTTCGGGCGAAACGCTGTAGAGGCTGTATGGAGATATGGCAGGGTCCGATCAGATACGTGCGGTATTGCACGGATCAGGATCGGACGGTTAGTACTAGAGGCCGTATAGTTATATGGCAGGGTTCGATCAGATTCGTGCGATATTCCACGGATTAGGATCGAACGGATATTACTAGCCGGCTTTGGTTTAAGCCGGTCCTAGTTTAGTACAGTATAGATTTTGTCTCATTGCATTTGTATCCGGTCGGAATACAGATGCGGGTGTGTATGCACAGTATCGGGGTTTTCCTGTAATTTATTACGGGACCAGTTTTCTGGAGTTGCCAGTTTGCATTCCGTTCCGGCCGGTTTTCGTTTGTTCTTTCCCGGCCGGACTTTTCCGATGGAGGGGGTTATTTGCAATTGTGCAAATAACATTTGTGGAGGGGGTTTCTTGCAATTGTATTGATTATGATATCTTTCATCCATGATGGTGCATTAATGAGATGAGAAAGGGTATGGGTTTGATGTTCATTTTGTTATGATGATGTTTTGTTTATGGTCACCATTTCTATCTCCTACCATCACCTCCCTCTTGTGATATATTTTGTTTCCCTCCACCATTCCTCATGAGAAATGGCCGGCCACATTTTGTAGAGAGGAGAGAAAATGAGAGAGTTTCATTTGTGAGCTTATGGCATATTTCCTTCATCTCATTCTCTTGTAATGAAAAATGAAAGCACCATTTTTCATACCTTCATTCCTCCACATCCATGGCAACCAATACCCCAAAGTGAGACATGCACTCTACACTATATTCTACAGCACATCTTGGGCGCGTCGGCTAGCCAACTTCGCGCCCGAGTTGTCTCGGTATTGAGGTGGGAGCCCGTAAAAGTACCCGGCTTCGTGGTGCCCTTTCCGACGAGGAGGAGACGGACGGAGATCCCGCGAGGAGATCGGAGTGGAGATGAAGACCGGAGGACTCGGATCAGTCGGTATATCTCTTCCCTATCTTGTTAGTTAGCTAGATCTAGTTTAATGGCCCGATCCGGGGTTTAGTGCGCGGTGGTGCCGGTTTGCTAAGTCCGCAAAATTAAAGTTTATCACCGTTTCCGCATTTGGCCGTCGGATTGACGACCGGGGCGCCGCCGTGCACTTACAGTCAGGCCTTCCTGTCGAATCAGGACTGCTCCAACTGCCGCTTCCTCCCCCTGTGGATCCCCGACATCGGCGGGTGATGAGAGCATGATGACGACCCTTATTGATTCGGGGGACGAAGGTGTCGACGTTGAATCCATTTCCCTGGTGATGGTGGAAATAGAGGAACCCGTCATAGTTAGTGGCACTCCAGACACTATTATGGTCTCTGCCCTGTCAGGTATTCCTTGTGTTATTTCTTTTGGGTTCTTGATCTTGCTAAACATATTCGCTGATATTTCTTTTATTCCGAATATAGGTGTGGTTGTGCTGATTGAAGAATCATTGTCAGCGGTTGCCACGGCTGTCACCGTTCCACCTCTCTCTTTTGTGCCCCCGAGTTCTTTCGGGTTTAATGACGGAAGGTAAAGATTTTTCAATTCCTTGTTTCAGTATAGATATTATTTCTTGGATTAATTTCTTTACCATATATTGTTGCAATCCTGTAGGAGTGCTTTTTGACCACCTATGCTAAATGCTAAGCTCTCACTTCGCCTTCCAATCAGAATTCGTTCTTCCTTCGAGCGTCGGTTAGTATATTCTTCATCTCTAATTTCATCTTTTCATGAGTAATCTTTCTATTGCTAAGCTTTTCTCGTATTGGCCCCCAGTCTTATGGCTCGAGGGAGAGAACGAAGGAATAGCAGAGCCTCCCGAGCTTCCTGATTTGCCACTTTCGACTAATGGTATATTAGATCTCATTCATCATCATCCTTTTTAATTCCTAGGTTGAAATCTGACTCTTTTTTGTGCGTGCTTTATTCTGCAGCAGCTACATTAGCTTTGGCTCCTCTTGAGTCTCGCATATCTATGCCCGCGGGGCCGTTCACTAAGCGTCAATCCTTCAGGGGTGTGGCAAATAGCAGGAGGATGCTAAGTGAATTTATTGAAGAACTTAACGTTGAAGCTCTCACTTCTGCTGCGGACTTTGCGAACGAGCTTAACCCTATGCTGGCGACGCTTATGACTTTCCACAACGAAGACTTCGTCAGCATTTAGGTTGACTACTGTAGGCGAATTGAGGCTTGTCTCCACGAGATCGAGCACAAGCATCTTACACCTGAAGCATTAACCTCGAAGGCTCAACTGATCGCATAGATCGAGCAAAGTGCTACTTCCGTTCAATACTTCGAGCAGAAGTTGGCCCTGAAGCAAAAGGAACATGAGACAGCTTCTGGCGAATCCATTCAATTGCGCGCCCAGGTCAAAGCGAATGCCGCGTAGCTGCAAATTATTTTTCGGAATCTCCAGCAATGCGTTTTTAAGGGAATGGCGCTGAGGCAGCAACTCGACTCTACTGAGCGAGAAATGCGATATTGCGAAGTAGCTAAGCAGGAAATTACTGAGAAGCTTTCATCATGCTTGCAACAACGGGCCTGAGTTGAAGCGATGCTGGCTGCAATAGTAGAGCGCGAGAAGGAGCTGCGGGAAGAGAATGAGCGGGTTGCCATTTTATTGAAAGCCCCGCCTTCTTAATGGCTAAAATTGTATCTCCCCTTTTTTATTTAAATTCTATCTTTCAAACACTTTGATTTATGAATAAAGAATATACATTTTTTTGCATGCGCTCCTCTGTGTTTCATGTCTTAATTTAGCGCTAATTAGTTTATTCACTCGTTTCTAAGTCTCTAGTTTATGTACTCATCTCGGAGTTTGTAGTTTATTCGGTTGTTTCAGAGTCTCTAGTTTATGTACTCATTTCGGAATTTGTAGTTTATTCACTCGTTTCAAAGTCTCTTTAGTTTACCACCCTTGGGTTTACAGGAAAACTTGTCCTAACGTTGTATGTAGATAACCCCCATTCTTTATGACAGAGGCCCGTTAGGTTTGTGGTACTAGGGTTTTAGTCTGTGGTACCGTCGCATTGCTGATGTATTCCTCGATATGCAATCTTAAGCTACTGTTCGAGTAGCCCCATGACTGTCATGTCTCTGATTTCTTCGGGGGCTGGACAAGACGTTTTCGAGTAATCTCCTTAGGTCATATTACCGTCGGAAGAGAAAGCGTTAGGAATTTACCTTGACATTTTTTACTTGAGGTCAGAACCCCGATGAGTCATAACCGCACCCTTCTGGGGTGGGACGATCTCCAATAGTCTTTAGGCTTTATATGAGTTGTCGTCAAGACCCGAAGCTAGGAATATGCCGTCACTTCGTTTTTTTTTGCTTTGACGATGTCGCACCGATTCTTTACTGAAGTAGGGTGGACATCTTTAGGACCTATGTACTGTTTGTATTGTAATTGAAGTCTGGAGCTAGGAATATGCCATTGCTCCAGTTCCATATGATGGCTGCGTCCGCATCCTACTGAAATGAGGGGGAATGCCGGGATAGTCTCTGGGTTGTATATGTATCGTCAAGACTTGGAGCTAAGATTTTGCCGTTACTCCATTTTTTTTCTTTTGACCCTCGGGTCTTTCTTGTTTGATGGTGACATCGCGTCTGCATCCTGCTGGAATGAGAAGGAACGCCGGGATTGTCTTTAGGTTGTATATGTACCATTCAGACTTGGAGCTAGGATTTTTCCATTACTCATCTTTTATTCGACCCTTAGGTCTTGCTTGACGTCGTGTCTGCACCCTGTTGGCATGGGAAGCACGTCGAGTCGATCTTTAGGCTGTAGATGTTGTCATCAAGATCTGACTCTTCCTTTGACAGAGCCTGGTGGAAAAATATGGTTCCTTTTCTTTCATTTGTGCCCATGGATTGTATACAGGAGTCGTTGTGGACCTACCTGCAGGGCAGAAAATTTTCATTTTCATTCTTTTTTCTTTCCGCGATGCTTTGTCTTTTCAGCTTTTATGTCGCGAAAGTCGTGATTTCCTAATCATTTCGGCTATTTATCACAGTGCCCAATCATTTCGGCTGTTTTTGTTTTTACTCGCTGCTTTTTATTGCGAGTTGCCCTATCATTTCGGCTTTTTTAAAGGATTTGAAATATGATACCAATCCTGGCATCATCATCGCTACCACTGAAATATTGCCAGGAGCGAATCATCATTTGTCTTGAGAGGACTTGGGGTTTGACACCTATTTAGGCATCATCATCGTTACAACTGGAATGTTGCTAGGAGCGAATCATCATTTGCCTTTGTTGGATTGAACAGGAATGGCTTAGCAAACAGAGTTAAGATCATGTCGACTAAGGCTTTTGGACTTTATGGGCCGTAAGGGTCTCATAAAGATATTTCTCCCTATGAGTTGTGAAGATCTCGTAGGTGTATTTTCTCCATAGGAATCGTGAGGATTCCTAAGTGCGTTTTCTCTTATAAGTCGTAAGGATCATACAAGAGTGTTTTCTCCTTATAAGTCGAAAGGACTTACAAGTATCGATCGCCATATCGGGACATTTCTCGCCATTGGTAGAACCTGGTGGGGGATATATTTATTTATGCCCGTAGATTGTATACAAGGGTCAATATGGGACCGCCTGTAGGGCAACTTGGGGGTATGATTGCTTAAGAAAAGGTTCAGATCGCTGTAGCTTAAGGCTTTTGAATCCTATGAGCCGTGTGGGTCTATAAGGGGAAATTCTCCTTACGAGTCGTGAGGATCTCGCAAGTGTATTATTTTTTTCTATGAGATTGCGCCCTTGCTGGTTTTCATAAGCTCGCCGGTAGTCCTGTTGTTTTTACTCACGGCACCCTTTCGAGTTTTCATCCGTGCCCATTTTGCTTGTGGACATACCGTTTTTTTAATGAGTTTGTGCCTTTCCGGGTTTTCACAAGCTCGCCAGTAGTCCTGCTGTTTTTACTCACGACGCCCTTTCGGGTTTTCATCCGTGCCCATTTCGCTTGTGGAAGTACCATTTTTTTAACGATGGAATACCCGAGAGTAATTTTGCCGAAGGTGTCCATCAATTTGTTGGTAGGACTTAGGGGTGGCTTCATTACTGGAATAGCTATGCAGCCAATGAGACTTGAGTTGCAATCTTTGCAACTAAGACTTTGATTGCAATATAGATCTCAAGGGAATGTATCGCCGTATTTGGGGGCGATGTGCTAGTTTAGGGACATCTCGGTCCATTGTCACCATGTTTGAGGCGAAATTTTAATTTAGGGACTTTTTGGTCTATTATCTCCATATTTGAGGTGAAATTTTAGTTTAGGGACTTTTTTGTCCATTATCACCATGATTGTGGCAGGTTGGTAGTTTAAGGACTTCTTGGTCCGATGTTAGTTTAGGGATATCTCGGTCCGTTGTCGCCGTTTTTGAGATGACGGAGCTTTTTGTATACTACTCTCGGAGTTCTGACATAAGAAGATAGCGAGCGGACACAAGCATCGTTATCTATCATTGACCTAAGTCATGACTCGTCAAGCGTAATATTTTTTGAGGAATCGACTGTTTATTGGCGGAAGGGTTTTTCGCCATGCATATCCATAAGCAGGTAGGCTCCACCTTGATAGACTTTGTCTATGATGTGCGGGCCTTTATAGTTCAGCTCGAACTTCCCCCATTTTACATGATTAGGGATCATTGGTCTTTTGATGACTATCACGAGTTCGCCTTGGCGGAATGTTCTCGGCCTGGTCAGTTTTTCGTATGACCGCGTCTTCCTTGTCTTATAAGCTTCCATATTTTTTTGTGCTATAAGGCGAGTTTCGTCGAGGGCATCGAGCTCCTCAAGCCGAAGATGAGCATTTTCTTCATCTGTCAGCTCGTATCGAACCGCTACTCGTAGAGAAGAGAGTTCTATTTTCAGGGGAAGCACTGCTTCCGTACCAAATACCAACGCGTATGGTGTTATATTTGTGGCCGTTTTGAACGTTGTTCAGTATGCCCAGAGAGCTTCGTGCAGCCTTTCATGCCAGTCTTTTTTGTTTCTGGAAAGTATTTTCTTTACAATCTTTAACAAGGTCTTGTTGAAAGTTTCAGCTAGACCGTAGGAACGGGGATTATAGACGAAAGAGTATCTCTAATCTATTTTATGCTGTTGTGCGAAGCGGCTGATTTTATGACTTCTATAAGCTGGCCCATTATCCGAGATTATTCATCGTGGAATGCCGAACTGATAGATGACATGTGTTCTGAAGAAATGGAGAATATTCTCCGTCTTCACCTCCCTTAGTGGTACCGCTTCTGCCTACTTGGAGAAGTAGTCGGTCGTCGCCAGTATGAACCGATGTCCTTTGGACGATGCAGGTTCAATGGAGCCAATTATATCGGTTCCCCACATTTCGAACGGCCAGCTAGCCACTGTTGGGTGTAGCGAATTTGGATGTTGGTGGATGAAGTCCCCGTGAATTTGGCACGAGTGACACTGATTCGCATATTCGAGGCAGTCTTGAATCATTGTGGGCCAACAGTAACCCATTCTTTTTATCTTCAGCTTCATCTTTGGCTTAGCTTGATGAGAACCGCAGAGTCCGTCATGAGTTTCTTGGACGACTCTCTTCGTTTCTTCTGGTCTCAGGCATCTTAGCCACAGACAGTTGAACGACCTCTTATATAGAGTATCATTGACGAAGGCGAAAAGCAAAGCTCGTTTCATGAGCTGATGTCTAAACGAGGCATTTTTGGGCATTCGTTGGGATTTGAAGTAGTCTATGAAGACTTCCCTCCAATCCTTGATCTTTTCTTCGTCCTCTATTTGAAGGGCTACTTGATCGGTCGCTTTTTTTTTTCTTTCGGATGAATCTATTAAGTCTTTCGAAGAAATATATGTTGGCGCGAGAACCCTGCGACTTTGCACAATGATCCTTACGTTATCGAGGTCTTCATCGGCCAATTCCTTAGCTAATTTGGCCAATGCGTCTGCCTTGATGTTTTCTGCACGCGGTATACTCTCTAGGATGTAGGAGAGGATTTGTGTCAGCAATTTCCGTACTTTTTCGCTATACTTTATCAGCTCTGGCTTGCATGTCTGATAGTCGCCATTTACTTGGCTAACGCTCAGCTGGGAGTCTCCATATATGAGGAGGTCTTTGATTCCTATATCGATAGCGATCTCAAGACCTGCTATCAAAGCTTCATATTCAGCTTTGTTATTATTCTTCGGCTTCGTTAAGGAGATGGCAAAACGCAATATCTCTCCTTGCAGAGTCACGAAGATAAGGCCCACCCCAGCTTTGATTATGGGGGTGTTTTGCTTTCGCCGCCTCATGGAAGATGCTCCATCGAAGTAAGGTTCCTATTGGGAATCATTTTCTTCCTTCTATCTTTCGATTGTGTCGAACGCATGTTCATCCGGCAACTCACAATTTAAGGGGGAGTCGGCCGGTATCGGATGCTCCGTGAGAAAGTCGGCAATGGCCTGGCCTTTCACTGCTTTGAGGGGTCGATACGTTATCGAGAACTCCATCAGGAGGAGGGCCCATTTGGCAAGCCTTCCTGTTAATATGGCCCTTGACAGCGGATATTTAAGAGGATCCACATTTGATATAAGATGGACCTCATGTGCCTAGGCGTAATGTCTGATCTTCGTTATCACGAAGATCAGTGCCAGGCAATGCTTTTCGATGGGGGAGTAGTTATTTTCTACCCTTAGGAGAACTCGACTCAAATAGTACAGAGCTCTCTCCTTTTCCGGACCGTTCTCTTGTGCCCATAGCACGCCTAGAGAACCCTCAAGGGCAGTTGTATATAGGATAAAGGGTTTTCCCTTAACCGGAGCGGTCAACACCGGCGGATTTTGCAGGTATTGCTTGATTTCATCTAGTGCATTTTGGCACTTTTGATCCCAGGAGAACAGGGTCCCCTTCTTCATTAGATGACTGTAGGGACGGTATTTTCTGGAGAGGTTGGCTATGAACTGCCGGATATATGCGAGCTTTTCTTGAAGAGATCGCAATTATTTGAGAGTTCTTGGCATGGGCATTTCCATAATCGCCTTGATCAGAAGGGTCGATTTCGATACCCCGGTACCGTATGATGAATCCTAGGAATTTGCCCGAGGAGACTCCAAACGTGCATTTTAGAGGATTCATCTTCAGATTATACTTCCGAAAATGTCGGAACACTACTTTTAGATGTTCCCAATGTTCCTCATGAGATCTGCTTTTAACCACAAGATCATCGATGTAGTATTTGACGATCTCGTGTATGAGGTCATCGAAGATCTTTGTCATGGACCTCTGGTAGGTAGCGCCAGCGTTCTTCAGACCGAAGGGCATCACCTTATAGCAGAATATGCCCAGTAGGGTTTGGAAGGCGGTATGCTTTTTGTCTTCAGGATGCATTTTTATTTGATTGTATCCTGAAGATCCATCCATGAAGGAGAAGACCTCATGGGTAGATGTGTTATCGATCATCAGCTCGGTAATAGGTACTGGGAAGTCATCCTTCGGGCAAGCTTTGTTGAGGTCCCGAAAGTTTACGCAGATGCGCACCGTCCCATTTTTCTTCATCACCGGAACGATGTTCTAGTCAGGATATTGAACTTCTTGAATGAAGCCGGAGTTGATTAGTTTCTTGACCCCAACATTTATACTCATCTCAAGTTCGAGCCACACTCTTCTAGGCGCCTATTTGACTGGCTTTATGTCCGGCGATACGGCCAGTTTATGTATTTCCACCTTTGGATCTAGACCCAGCATCTCGGAATAGTTCCATGCGAATCAGTCTTTATATTGCATGAGCACGTCCTTTAACGTGGCTACTTGTTTTTCAGATAGTAGCTCATTGACGAACGTTGGCCTCAGATCATTTTCTGTCCCTAAGTCAATTTTTCTCAGGTTGTTCGCCGTGGTGTGTATCCCATCTTTCAGCTCCTTTGGTGCTGGTGGAAACTTTGAGATCACCTCATCCTCGTCTTCATCTGCGAAGCACCTGTAGAGGTCATTCATAGTCTTGTGCCCTCCCTATTTTGAGAGTGTTATCATGTGGTAGGTACGAGTTCACTTCCATTCTTGATGTTGAGCTGGTCCTATCCTTACGGTATAGGTCCTCTTTGGCTCATGCTTTTGCGGCGGGGTTACCCTCTAACTGTCGGATAAAGCGAACTTGCCTTGTTGATACCGGTCTTCTACCCAGCCTTTGAAGGTGAAGTAGTTTTCGAGGGGATGACCTATTGCTCTATGGTAGGAGCAATAATCCGGATGATGGACCTCGTTTATTTGTTCGGGGGGCCGAGACTTCGGAAGTGTTATCATTTTGTACTTCATGACAAGGTTGAATATTTTCCTCGTTTTTTCTTGGGGGAAAGAGTATTTCCGACCCATCTTCTTTATAAAGGACGGGTTCTAACCGAGTTTTTCTCGATTGCATGGCTTCTTGGATCCGATTTGTTATTTTCGAACGTTGTTTGCATTCTTTGCCCTGTTTTTGCCTCTATTTCGGGATTTTCCCGTTTCGTGAGGACATACAGCGGGCCGGGGATGAAGAGCATTATAGTCTTCTTTCTCCGCAGATTGCTGATTGAGACGCTGCGTCCTGGATTTTTCATAAATGGCCATTTCGCGGCTGTGATTGTCTCGGCTCTTTTGACAAGCTTCTTTTATTAACTTGTCTATTTGTTCTTCGAGCGATGGACTTAACGTTCTCAGAGCGGGATTTCACTCTGTTTCAACGTCACAGTTATATGGAAGAGCGTTATCCTCTTCACTGGAGCTGTTTATGACGTGGCAACTGTGGAACTGATCCTGTTTCCTTGACTGAACGTATCCAAGCCCGGTTGTCTCGATCTTCCCGTTGGGCATCTTTCGCTGAGTCCCGGGAATATCCCAAATCTTTTTGTAGAATTGGGCTTGCCGAACAGTTTGTTCGAGGGGTACACTTTGGCATCTTAACAGTCTTTTCAATCCCTCCGTGTAGTATCTTGGCAGATGGATTTGTTAAAGCCTTTCAAGTGCAAAATCGGCACCATGCCAGATTTCTTTTTCTACTTTGGTCTCCGTAGATTGGTAGAAGAGGATCGCCTTTTCACTTCTTCGCCTGGGAGGGACGTAGAAAGTCTGTAGTTCTTGTATGCTGTATGTATCGAGCGTATCAAGTTCCTTGTAATGCCGAGGCAGAGTCATTGTGATTTGCAGACTCTGATCCGCTCTGGCGAGGGTTTGCACTGATGGACGGATGGAGAACACTGCATTGGTCTCGTCCTTAGAGTCGCTACCAAAGACCAGAATAGGAGTAGATGGTCCGGGCCTGTTGTTTTCTTTTTAGGGTTGTCTCGAATAGACTATTTCTTCATCTTCCTCGGTAGTGGCGAAGGACTTCTGTTTATTCTCCGGCTTATGACACCTTTCCGTATCCTCGAAGTTTGGTAGGAAGTACTTTGCATCTTCATATTTTTGGACTTCATTTACAGAGAACAGATTTAGCTCCCCTGTGACGGTGTATTCCAAGACGTCTTTGAAATACTTCATACACTGATGTTGTGTAGAAGGGATGACGTTGTACTCGTGTAACCAAGGCCTGCTAAGCAAAGCATTATAGCAAGTCTTGGCGTCAATGATATGAAATTTGATGTTAGTGACGTGCAACCTGAAGCACAACGTCAGTATTACGGACCCAAGGGTCTGTGACGATTGTGAGTCGAATCCGGAGATGGTAATTTTGTCTCGGGTCAGGTGCTGAACGTTCATACAAATTTCCTTCAGCACCCTTACGTTGAGAAGGTTGACGGAGGATCCGTTGTCGACAATGATTTTCCCTATATTGATGTCGTGGCAGTACCTGGTGACATGACGATTATGTTTGCACGTACCAAGGAGGATATCTTCATCACTGAATGTAATGGCAACCGTGTGGACCTCTGCCAGTCCATCTTTCATCCTCTCTTCCGCGAAGAAAGCTTGGAACTGATCGGGCTCTTGTAATGCCATGATCAGAGAATCCCGGTCTCTTTGGACAGGAGGAGAGCATCCAATATGCTCAGTTTTGACGGTATTTTCCTCAAATGTGCTAGGACATTGTAGTCCACCTTGTTTTTCCTAGGTGGGTCCCTTGTTGCAAGCTCTTTGATAACTCTATCGTCGAGGGCAATTTCCTCAGAGATTTTTTTTCCTTTGTCTTTTTTGCTCGAACCTTTGTTTATAGGTCTGAGGTTCTTTTTAGTCAGCGTGCGGTTACGCAGCTTAATATTCTCACAGTTCTTCTCTTCCTCTTCTTTTTCGGAGGTGGAGTCTTTGAAGAGAGGGCAGAAGGGTATTTCGTCCCCAGAATCGCTCCCGAAGGTAAGAACTTGGGGGGTTTCCCCTTCCGAACTGGTATCAACCATATGACAGTTGCTAGTCATTTCTTCATATGTGTTTTTCACACTATTTTGCCGTCGACGAGCTTCGCGCTTCATCCTCTTGAAGTGTTTTTGGTGAACGATATATTCTTCCCACCACTTCTTGAAGACACAGCATTCCTCGGTGGGGTGGGTAAACCTCCAATGATATAGGCAGTAGTTTGGATGTGAATCCTCTCCATCGAGCCATATGACTCCGGGAGTGTTTCCTATGAGAGGTGGCAGCTTCATCCCCATTGACAGGGGTTTGGCGAACCGCTTCTCTATTTTGATCATGCTCTTATTTATAGCAGGTGTGCTTTGGTTTGGTTGGAGTACTTTATGACTCATCCTTACCGTAGCTTCTTCATCCTGACGCTGACGCTTATCCTTTTCGTATATGGCTGTTTCGCTTTCTTGGTCAGTTTTTCTTTTTTGAAAGGCTTCGTTTAACAGCCTATCGATCGGGTCTTCTGGAAGTTCCGAGGATTTTAGCGCCGATCCTACCCCCTGTTCCTCTACGTTGTTTTCTGACGCTAAGAGAGTTTTTTTGTAATTTAACGACGAATGGGAGACCATGTGGCAACTTTTTACACGATCCCCGGTATCTCCTGATGAGTTATTTTACTCATCGATGCCACTATCTTCGTTCTCAAGAATATGCTTGAGAAACTCTTCAAGTGTGACTGGTGTCCGCGCCTTCTGGTTATACTTCTCCAGCGCGTCAATGTACTTTTGTAGGTCTGTACGCTTGTCGTCATATTTGGCAGGCTGCACAGGTTTCTTGGTCTTCTTCTTTTTCTTCGAAGGCTTTGAAAGCTCAACTATGGGGTTTTGGCCTTTGTCAACAACTTTCGGTACGGGATGTGGTTTCAGCATCCCTACGATGATTTCGGGTTCAAGTAGGCTTTTCCACCTGGCTGCTGGACATGCATGTAGATCTTTCAACATTCTTTTGGTTTTTGCTGAAAGAACGATTTCCCATGGAGTTTCTTCCACAAGTGAGCATGATGCCCCCGGTGCATCCACCTTTTTGGGAGTGTGCTTCTGGGGTGTGTTCACCCTCCAGTTATCAGACAGCGCGAATTTCCCCTGTTGATACTGGTCTTCGACCCTGTTCTTGAAGACGTAGCAATCTTCAATTAGGTGGCTCACCATTCTGTGATAGGAGCAGTAATTATGGTTATTGATGTTGCCAGGTTGTAGTGTACGCCGCGGGTCTGGTAATGTGATAAATTTATTACGCACTGCCAACTCGAATAGTCTTCTTGTCTTGTCGTGGGGAAACGAGTAAGCGCGTCCTAGTCTTTCCTCCAAGGATGGGTGTGGACGCGTGTTGTTTTGGCAAGCAGCCGGTTTTGGACCACTCGGCTGTTGTTGCGTGTTGGCAACGAAGACCGCTTTCCTTTTACCCTTGTTATTTTGAGGGTCCTTATTTGAGGAGGAAGGCCCGTGGCCCATCTGGCCCATCTGGGCTAGTTTATCGATTAGAGCCTGGAAGGTCGTTGGTTTGAAGAATGTCATGAACTGGGACACAGTCATTTGAGGATCTAGGGTCCCGATGAACATGCCCATGGCGGGAGATTCTTCAATGCACTGTTCACACTTAGATCATAGGTTCTGCCACCGGATCGTATATTGGACTCAGTCTTCTCTCGGCTTTACCCTGGCATTGATTAGTGCCGTGATCGGGGTGGGCTCGCTCACGCTGGCGAATCGCTGTATGAACAGCCGTTCCATCTCCGTGAATGTCTTTACGGAGTCATTTGGGAGCTCCGAGTACCATTCAAAGGCCATTTCTGACAGGTTGCCAATGAACTGGCGAAGCAACAGTTTGTCGTCGCCTCCAGTGCTGCCGCATAGAGCTTTGAACCGCGCGACGTGCTGGTGTGGGTTGTCTGTCCCTTTGTATACATGGAACTTGGGGATCGTATATCCGGACGGGTACTTGATTTGATCATACCAGCCTGGATACGGTCGCCCAGTTTTGACGATTTGGCCTGCGGCTTTATTAACTTAATAAGCTCTTATTTATTGAGCGATATAATCATCAAGAGCATCCTTAGAGATTGTTTCCTCTTTGGCTGCCGATAAGGCCGAAAGAGGGTTTGATGTTTCCCCTTGTTTACCGCCGAAAACAGAGACGAACCGGGATGGATCGTCTTTCCTGAATTTGGGAGCATATGCTATTTGGGTTTATCCGTCCACCTCTCCGAAAATGCCAAGTTGATTTATGGCATCGTGTATCGGAGGTTTGGACGGATGCGGCCGTTGTAGCAGACTTCGTCAGATTCCCCTCGTTTGTGAGGGGTTTTTGATTGTGGGGACGCTCTTCCCTGCAGACACAAGTCCCTGCAGTTAATTAGGTTATACCATCACGATAACCACTTTCTCCTGCTCCAGAAGTTCATTTCGTGCCGTGTGTGTTTGTTTTATTTTATGTTGCCCATGGATTGTATACGGAGACTAATTTATGTTGTCACCCGTAGGGCGTGGATTAGTCCAAATCCGTATATCTTAGATTTGGGTTTGGGTTGATTTAAGGATCGTTGATCTGTTTTGAGTTCGAGATCGACTTAAATGTTTGTGATTGGGGCTCGATTGGGGCTCGATTGGGGCTCAATTGGTTTTTTGTTAAGGATACGTTAGTCCAATTTGAGACTAAGATTAACTTAACAGTGTGTTAGGATCATTTTTGTTTCAGATCCAACAAGTGAGCATTTGGGCTCTGTTGTTTTAGTTTAAAGACGTTTCGGTCCTTTATCGCCGTTTTGGAGACGAAGTTGTAGTTTGAGAACATTTCGGTCTGTAGATCACTATTTTAGAGATGAGAGTTTAGTTTAAAGACGTTACGGTCCGTTGTCGCCATTTTGGAGACAACGTTGTAGTTTGAGGACATTTCGGTCTGTAGGTCACTATATTTGAGGCGAGGTTTTTAGTTTAAGGACGTTACGGTCCGTTGTCGCCATTTTGGAGGCAACGTTGTAGTTTGAGGACATTTCGGTCTGTAGGATTTAGTTTAAGGACGTTAAGGTCCGTAGATCATCTTGGGCGCACGTGTATTTGTTACGTGTCAGGATGAGCAACGATGATATGTGAGACACCCAGCTTGGGGTGTGGTTTGACCTGAGGTGTGCACGTTAGTTTGGGAAGTGCACTGAAGAGCAGTTGGTTGTCGGGACCCGCCACCTCTCTGAAGACGTTGAGAAATTACAACATGTATCAGAGGTGTGGAGAGACGTATCCTTGAACCAATTTTGAGGGAAAATGAATTAATGGTCAGCTCAGGATCATTAGTCGTATTTTGAGACTAAGATTTGCTCGGGGGAATGTGGGATGAATATCGATTTGGATATCATCAGTCGAGGGGTTATCAATCATGTTTGAGACTGAGATTAGTTTGGGAAAATATGAGCACAGAGGCTCGGTCGATAAAGAGGTTTTGACCTCAGAAAGACTTAGCCAATTTGGGGCTGAAGTTGAGTCTCATAATGCTAAGTATTGGTGTATGTTCACCACTCACGTGTTCCCACGTGAAGCTCTGAATCAGTGTTAAACACTACACTTTGGAAGCGTTCACGTGTGGACACGTGAGGCGCCCCAAAGTGGGAATTGTTCTCTGGGTTCTATTCCCCCTTTCTTTTATAAGTGCTGAGCACTTGGTTATGTTTAGCAGACACGCGTTACCACGTGAGGCTCTAAATCAGTGTTAAACACTGCACTTTGGAAGCACTCATGTGTGGGCACGTGAGGCGCCCTAAAGTGGGAGCTGTTCTCTGGGTTCTATTCCCTCCCTTTGCTTATATAGAAGTGTTAAACACTTGATTCCTGTGGTGCTCACGACCGAGCACGCGAGGCGGTTTGTGTCTTTCCCTTTTTATTCATTAGAGACGCTCACGTGAGGCACGTGAGTTCTTATTGTAGTGCTACTAATGAATCACCAATCTTTCCTTCTGAGTGTTTGGAGATTTTGATCTCATGCTAGGAGTTTGGAGGATCTTATGCCTTTTGTTTTTGTAAGAATTAAATTCTTATTATAGGGTTAAGCCTTGATTTTCAGAGGAATTAAATTCCCATATATTTATGTAAGAATTAAACTCTTTAAACTCGGTTCTTTTCCCTAGGTTTTAAATCTGCATGATAGAATCTTCCCGATGTGAATTAAATTCTCAACTTATGGGAAGATTTGCTTCTACAGATCTCAACCAGAGGAAGAACTAAGTTCTTATGTGAAGGGTTAGACCCTTAGAAAGGTTAAGAAAAGACGAAAAATCTCTGTGTATTTCTTCTTTTTTTTTTTTACCTAGAATGCTATGATGAAACAAGTCTTTTCTGAGACTTAAATTCTCTTCTCCCTCTTTTTTGTATTCACTCTCCTCTTTTTTTTCTCTGCCTCTTTTCTCATCTTTTCTTACTCCTATTTATATGAGAAGAAAAAGAATCAATTTGTTAAGAAAATCTCTCTTTGAGAGATCATGATTGATTTCATAATCAATCCAATTGTTCTGGTGAATTTTATTCACCGTTGGATTTTTAATCCAAAAGCTTTCTGTTTAAAAAAGAAGATTTCTTATTTGTTTTTAATCAGATTAGAAAATATTTTTCTAAGATGGAATTTTATTCTATCATATGAATATCTTGTTAGTTTAACAAGATTCGAATTTTATTCTATCATAGACTTTTATTTATATGAATATCTTTTATAGAATTTTATTCTATCAGACGATCACCGTTGGATCTTTGATTCAAAGGTCCTTCGTTTAACAAAGAAGATCTTTTAAGGAAGATCAGGGAAATATTTTCCACATATATAGAATTTAATTCTATGAGATAGTTCATCCCAGATTTTTTGTTAGAGAAGGATCTTTCCATATTAGAAAGATTTACGGAAATATCTTTCAAATATAGTTTTAATCCTTTTATTTAGAACTTAATTCTATCAGCTTGGAAGGTGTTTAGGAACACTCACGTGTAACACGTGATCCTAATGGAATTAAGCTTGTTCGCTTATATGCAACAGCATAAGAGGGTATCACGTGTTAACACGTGAGCCTTTTTGGCTTGCTATCTGTTTGAATGTAGCGCCTATATACTTTGCATATAGGCACTCATGTTCTTACACGCGAGGCTCAATTTTAACCTATCGATTGCTTAAATGCAGTGCATATATGCTTTTGCATATAGCCGCTCACGTGTGGGCACGTGAGACCTGTACAGCGGGGAGTTTTCCCCCTTTTTCTTTCTATATATATTTTTTATAAGGGAACAAATGCCCCCCAGCGTTGTTCTCACGTGGCTTGCACGTGAGTGCAATACTGTCACCTTTTCCACCGTTGGATTGCCTAGGGGAATGGGAAGATGAACCGCCCCTCATCATGTCTTATAAATGCAGGGCTTTTACCTCTGGAAAGACCACTGTTCTTTCATCTTCTTCTTTGCTCATTTTTCTTGAGAATTTAATTTTCTTTTTTAGAGCTTAGTTCTCTGCCCGCTGAAATTTCAGAGTTAAACTCTATCAAAATTCTTTCTTTGGTAAGGATTATGGACGGAACCTTTTCTTGCTTTTTTGTTTTTTGCCCTGGATTTTAAATCCACATATAGAGCGTAGCTCTTTTCTTAACTTGATTTCTTAAAGATCCAAGACACACATTTTTTGTAGACTTTGAAGTCTTGAATCAATGGGGACTGTTAATCCTCCTCTTAGGGTTTTACCCTATCACCGATCTTTGAAGGATCCTTGGAATTTAATTCCATTTTGTTTGCCTCCTAGCCATGGGGGTTTTCTGGGATTTAATCCCTTTATTAAAGGAATTTAATTCTTTATTCACAGAGCTTGGCTCTAGGAGAGAGACTGAGAGATTTTTGGGAATTTTATTCCCTAATGTTCTCGAGTATTTTAGGGTTTTAATGCTCCTAAAGCAGATTTGAATCTATTGTGATTTTTAGCAGAACTCGCTTCAAGAGTCATTTAAAATTTACTGTTTACTTGATGAGAATCTTTTTAAATTCTCTCAATGATTATTTTGCCTCATCATTGGTGAGCCGGTATTTAGATTTCGTAGGGTCCATTGGTTTTGCAGGCAGTGGTCCCATTACATCACGGTTTTCTGTTATTTCATTTTATGTTACCTTATTACTTATTATTATTTTTTTAAATGTTTTTTTTTATTTCAGGAATGATAGCCTCGCTTCCCGACTTCCCTTACACTCGCTTAGAAGCCGCTTTTCCGCAGTCGCCATCGGACGAGCAAGTCACGGCGATGATCAAGGCACATGACATGGACTATACTAGTCTTCTCTTCTGGAGGACGTGGTACGGTCATATCATCAGGGGTCGCCGTAGTTTTACCTACGAAGAGCCGACAGAACTCATCCGCTCTATATCATTGACGGAACGCTCACAGACTGCTTATGGAGTAGAGGCGACTATCTGGAATCCTGCGGGCCGACTTGAGCCGTCAATGACCAGGATAGCCAACCAACCCATGGTGGCCATTGATATTCTGGGGCGTCGAATATGTCAGGGTGAAGCTTGACCCTGGGGGCAGGTTTATAAGGTAGGTGTTATCCCCCGCCACCCAGTAGGCCACCTTCTCTGGGCTCGATATATCCTTTCCGCCCAACGCGCACGTCTGCAGAAGGTTGGGTTGTACCAAGCCATTTACGCTTCATTATTCTATTATCACGCCCTCACGTTTGGTGGGTTAAGGCTTTCTTAAATCAGTGGAATCTTCCCACCAACACATTCTTGCTAGAGGATTGAGAGGTCTCAATTTCACTAGAAGAGTTTTGCGATATCTCTGGGTTGCCGATCAGGGAAGAGCACTATGAAGAGCTACTGCCTCCTGATGAGTATGTGTTTGATATGGTCCCCGCTATGCTTGACGGCTTGTCGAATGAGAACGCCGTACGTCACAAGTACCCGAGTCTAATCAAGGCACTGGGTATCTTTGAAAATCTGTTTGTGACATCGGAAGGGCAATGTGTCACCTTTGACGCTTTCATTGCTTGCTTTCTTCGAAAGGATGTCTTATCCAAAAAGGTTCCGAAATTTGCAAAAATTGAAGACCTTTTTGGATTAGGGTTAAGGAAGCTGCCGGTCAAGGAGGAAGACCTGCCGCATTTCTATATTCCAAACTCGTCAACCGTAGCTTTTGATGCAATCGCGGCCCCTGGGATGGATGAAGAAACCTTCTTCGTTGGTTTTATCAGTCTTTGGCTAAGCTGGTTCGCCATGCCGATGCATCGCCGCTTTATGAGAGCCTCCGTTTTTTTATCCTACTCATCGCATAGTTAGAAAGCACGAATAGCTGTTGGCGTCGCGGGGTTATTGCATCTATATCACGGGTTAAGCGTTGTGGCTAATACTTCAAACCCGGGTGCGGAGACCGTGAATTTCCCCCTCCACTACTTCACGTCGTAGATCGAGATGCACGTGCTAGGAGCGTTCGCTGTGCACCAGCGGCCGGATTTTTATGATTCGTACACCTTCCCATGGATCATGAGGTTGGTTGATGCCTCCGCTCTCGATCCGACCCAGGTAGGGGCTCTCCGCGTACTGCTGAACCCGTACTCAAATGAAGGCGGAATGGTATTCAGCGATCGAGTTCTTTCTTCTCCAGCGGGGCCCGTTCAACAATTGTTCAATTTATCGAAGGGCGGGATCCTGGCTTTGAAATCAAAAGAGGTTATGCACCTATACTCGATCAGGCCAGGGTATCTAGTGTTCCACCGGAATAATGCTGTCCTTTTTATGCGGTATAATCTGCACCGCTTTGCCCAGCAGTTAGAATATGACCAGGGCATCCCTCTCGAGACATTTTTAGTTGAGCCTGCTCTCTCCTTGGAGGTTACTTACGACGTCATTCACCACTCCATGCGGCTAAACATTGGCTCCTGCCTCATGATCCCGGAGCCCGACTATCTTCCGAGGCCTGTGGGGTCCTTTAAGGGTTGGTATTGCCACCGGGTCGGCCCCGTCATTGCGGAGGAGAGACGGGTGCTTTCCGAGGGTAGAGTTCCCATTCCAGCTCAGGCCACCAATGCCCCATTACGGCCCCGGTCAGTGGTTCTCCCTCTACTGAGGGATAGCGGTTTGGTACTTATCCCTAAAACTGCAGAAATAGAATCGACCCGTCGCACTACTGGTATGCCGGTGTGCACTAGAGCCGAAGCTAAGGCTTCTAATGAAGCACCCACGGTAGTGTCACCAGCGGTGGTGTCACCAAAAGGCGATGCCGAATATGAAGTTGGGCAGCGTCGCACCAAAGCACCAAGGGGAATGAAGCGCTCCTCCTCTAGCGTTACCACAAACTCCAAGAGGAGAAAGAAATCGGTTGTCGGCATACTCGACACTCTGCTTGAGTTTGAACCGTTTATTCAGGATGAACTGATATCTATGGATGAGTCAGATGCCGGTCTTATCTTTCCTGGTTCGTCTGTCGAGGAGGCCACGCAGTTGGCTAAGGCTTTAAGGCGCTCACAAGATGAGACTGAGAACGTGTGCGCCCGGAAAAAAGCTTACCCCCTGTTGTATTCTACGACATCGACCCATCATTATGGAGGGTACACATGGGTCCTCTGCTAATGGAAGAAGAACGGGCCCTTAAACAGCCCATCTCGGTTGCTTCCGAAGACGAGCTTGCACTAAAGACGGGTAGTCATTCATTTGCGCTTGAAGCCCGGTGAGCGTATTTAATGAGAAAAGAACAACGGCTCGAAAAAACCATACTTCAAGCTTCCTAGCATATTGGTATGCATATTTTTTGCATCCTTCTTTTTAGCGAGTAATTTGTATTACTTTTATGTCTTCTTATTTTTGTGAAAACTTTGTAGGGACTTCTGCAGCGGTAACGGGTTTGAATCCAGATCGGGTCATGGCTGCGAATTCCATGAATATCTCCCATGATGCAGCGGCGGGTATAGAGGAGACTACTGAAGCTGCTACCCTTGCTGTGGAGCTTCCGGTGGTGGCTGGTGTCTTTTCCATGTCTACTCCTTTAGCAAAGCTGACCTCATCGGCCATAGATCCTATGGACATCCCTAGCGATGTACCGGAGAGTGTAGAGAAGATTGCTGAAGCCGTTATCCCTGGCTTGGAGCCTTCAGCGACGGCTTTTGTCCCTCTATTAGAGACTACCATGCCAGCTATAGGTTTTACAAATATCTCCAGTGATGCACCTGAAGGTGTGGACGAGACCGCCGAGGCTGCCATCCCTTCAGTTCAGGGCAGGCGAAGCATTGAAGGTAATCTCATATATATATATATATATATATATATATATTTTGTTTGATGACCCTTCTGTCATCTGACCCTTTCTTTCCTTCAGAATTGTGGGAATTGACGGCCTCCATCGTGGATCTCTCTTCGAGGAAAACCTTCCAGCGCTTACTCAACATGGCTGCCCCACAAGCAATACCCCCACAAAGCATAGTTCTTTCCTCAGGCCAAGGTTGGTATGATTTGACCTTCTGGTTTTATATTTTCATAATGATGCTGATATGCCCTTTATTTTAAACCACAGTTCTGGAGGCTGACGATGAAGTCGAGATTCTTGACGAACCTGGGGATCTCTCAAACCCGCCTTGCATGACTGTGGGTAAGTGACGTTTTATCCTTGGCATCGTTTTGTTTACTCTATATTTTAGAAAGGCAACTAACCGCACATATATCATCACAGCTTTGCCAACCCTGATTCTATTAGAGTCTCGGATTTCTATGCCACCGTGCCCTTATGCCCGACGCATATCTGAGAGGATGGCAAAACAGAGCGTTTATTCCTTAGCGGCACTCATTGAAGATCTTCGCGCTGGTACTTCTGTCGCGGCCGAAGAATTTGCTGTTGAGGCCAACGCTTCCTTATCTGTTCTGGCCACTTATCATGACGAAGCATTAGTGCGTATTTAAGTTGAATACTGCCGCAAAGTAGAGGCCTGCCTGCATGGGATTGAGTGCATACGCCTTCCGTCCGACATCTTAACTGGAAAAATGAGCCTCTGAGGATGGACTGAACAGTGTGCAACCAATCTCCAGTCATGCGAGAAGAAACTCAATCGGAAGTTTTCAGAGAAGCAGTTGGCTTCGAACGCGTTAGGGAAACTTCAGGCTCAGCTTACCGCCAAGACCACCCGTGCGTACGAAATTTGGCGGGTGCTTCAAGAAGCTATTACAAAGGTGGTGGCTCTTGACAAAGCCGTTATTTTTACCCGTGAGATGGTCGAATCCCATATGGTCGTCGAGAAGGAGCTCAAAAGTCGGTTCGCTTCATACCAAAATCAACAGACCCAGGCTGGGACTCGTCTTGCAGCACTGGCGGAGCTTGAAGCCGAAGTCCAGCGGAAGAACGACGAACTGGCTGGCCTATTGAACCGTCCGCCGACTTGAAACATTTTTGTCGCTGTATATTATTCTCCCTTTTTTGTATTCATTCATAAATAAGAATATCTTGTATTCATTTTGATTCATGAATAAAAGGCATATTTCATTTCATACTAGGGCTTTTCTTTCTTTTACTGTCTTGACTTTGCATAAAGTAGTTTATATACTCATTATGGATTTTGTAGTTTATTCACTCATTTCGGAGCCTCTAGTTTATGAACTCATTTCGGAGTTTTATTTAGTTTACCTCCCTTGGACTTGTAGGCAAACCTGTCCTAACGTTATAGTTAACCCCTGCTCTTTACGACAGAGGTCCGTTTAGGTTTTACTAGGGTTTTTGCCTGTCGTACCGTCGCGTTGGCTGATGCATTCCCCGATATGTAGACTTTACGCTACTGTTCGAGTAGCCCCGCGACTGTCATGTCTCTGATCCCTTCAGGGGCTGGACAGGACGTTTTGCAAGTAATCTCTTTAGGTCATCTTACCATCGAGAGAGCAAGCGGTAGGAATTTTGTCATGCCGCTTTTTACTTGAGTTTAGGCTCAGTTTGAGAGTCCTGAAGAGTCATAACTACTCCGAGCTGGTGTGGGATGATCTCCGATAGTCTTTCAGGTTTTATTTGAGTTACTGTCAAGACCCTGAAACTAGGAATTTGGCTTTTTCTTCCTTTGTCGACACTGCGTCTGTTGTGATGAGACGAATGTCGAGGTGATCTCAAGGTTGTCTGTGAATCGTCGAGACTTGGAACTAGGGACTTTGCCATGGCTCCGGTTTGTTCTGATCCTAGGGTCGCTTGTTGACGTCGCGTCTGCATCCTGCTGAAGTGAGAAGAAGCGCAGTTGTTGACACTGCGTCTGTTGTAACGAGACGAGTGTCAAGGTGGTCTCTAGGTTGTTTGTGAACCGTAGAGACTTGGAACTAAGGACTTTGCTATGGCTTCGCTTTGTTTTGACCCTGGGGTCATTTCTTGATGTCGCGTCTGCATCCTGCTGGAGTGAGAAGAAATGTCGTTGTTGATACCGCGTCTACTGTAATGAGACGAATGTCGAGACGGTCTCTAGGTTGTCTGTGAACCGTCAAGACTTAGAACTAGGGACTTAGCCATGGCTCCATTTTGTTTTGACCTAGGGGTCGTTAATTGACGTCGTGTCTGCATCCTGCTGGAGTGAGAAGAAATGCCGTTATTGATACTGCGTCTGCTGTAATGAGACGAATGTCAAAGTGGTCTCTAGGTTGTTTGTGAACCATCTAGTCTTGGAACAAGGGACTTTGCCATGGCTCCGCTTTGTTTTGACCCTGGGGTCGTTTGTTGACGTCGCGTCTGCATCCTGCTGGAGTAAGAAATGCTGAATTGACTTCTCGACTGTGGTTGTCACCGTCGAGATCTGGCTCTCCCTTTAACGGAGCTTGGTAGGAAAATATGGTTCCCTTTTCATTTGTGCCCATAGATTGTACAGGGGTCGGTGTAGACTCACCTGCAGGGTAAAAGTTTCATTTTCATTCATTTTTTTATTTCTTTTCGCGATGCTCTATCATTTCATCTTTTTATATCCCGAAAGTCGCGATTGCCCAATCATTTCGGCTTTTTATCGCGGTGCCCAATCATTTCGGCTATTTTTTCTTTTTACTCGCTACTTTTATTGCGAGTTGCCCAAACATTTCGGCTGTTTTTATATGCATATATTTCACTCTTTGATTTTTATTGCGAGTTGGAACTTGAAATCTGATACCAATCTTGGCATCAGCACCACTGTAACTAGAATATTGCCAGGAGCGAATCATCATTTGCCGTAAAAGGACTTGGAATTTGATACCGATTTAGACTTCAGCATCGCTACAACTGGGATATTGCCAGGAGCGAATCATAATTTGCCTTTGTCGATTTGAACAAAGGTGGCTTAGCAAACAGGGTTAGGATCCTATCGACTAAGGCTTTTTGACTTTACGAGCCGTAAGGGTCTCATAAAGGTATTTCTCCCTACGAGTCGTGAGGATCTTGTAGGAGTATGTTCTCCTTAGAAGTCGTGAGGACTTCTAAGTGGTGTTCTTTTTTATAAGTCGTAAGGATCTTATAAGAGTATTTTCTCCTTACAAGTCGAGAGGACTTACAAGTGTCGTTCACCATATGAGGACATTCCCCGCGATTGGTGGAACTTGTTGGGGGAAATGTTTATTTGTGCCCATGGATTGTATATAAGGGCCAATATCGGACTGCCTGTAGGGCAACTTGGGGGATACGACGGCTTAAGAATATGTTCAGTCCCTGTAGCTTAAGGCTTTGAATCCTATAAGCCATGAGGGTCTCATAGAGGGAGTTCTCCTTACGAGCTGAGAGAATCTCGTAAGTGAAAATTTCACGAGATTGCGCCCTTTTGGATTTCCACAAGCTCACAGGTAGCCTTGCTGTTTTTACTCACGGCGCTCTTTTGGGTTTTCATCTGTGCCCATTTCTCTTGTAGACATACCCTTTTTTTACATGAGATTGCGTCCTTCCGGATTTTCACAAGCTCGCCGGTAGCCCTGTTGTTTTTACACATGGCGTCCTTTCGGGTTTTCATCCGTGCCTATTTCGCTTGTGGACATACTGTTTTTTTTAACTTGGGTTGCAGTCTTTGCCGTTGGAGATTTGATCGCAACATAGATCCCAAGAGAAGATATCGTCGTATTTAGGGCGATGCGCCATGTTTGAGGCAGAGTACTAGTTTAGGGACATTTCGGTCCATTGTCGTCGTGTTTGGAGGCGATGGTTAGTTTAAGGACATTTCGGTCCGTGGTGTCGCCATCTTTGGGGCGGAAATTCTGTTGGATACTACTTTTAGAGTTTTGACTCAGGAAGATAGCGAGCGGACACGAGCGTCGTCATCTATCGTTAACCTGAGTCATGACTTGTCAAGTGTAGTATTTCTTAAGGAACCGACCGTTTATTGGCCGGAAGGGTCTTTCGCCATGCATATTCATGAGCAAGTAGGCCCCACCTTGGTAGACCTTGTCTATGATGTACGGGCCTTTATAGTTCGGCTCGAATTTCTCCCCGCTTTGCACGGTTGGGGATCATAGGTCTGTTTACTACTAGCACGAGTTCGCCTTGGCAGAATGTTCTCGGTCTGGTTAGTCTTTCGTATGAGCGCGTCATCCATGCTTTGTAAGCTTCCAGGTTTTGCTGCGCTATGAGACAAGTTTCATCGAGGGCGTCGAGCTCCTCAAGCCGAAGATGGGCATTTTCTTCATCCGTCAGCTCATATCGAACTGCCACTCGTAGAGAGGGTTGCTCTATCTCTAAGGGAAGTACCGCTTCAGCGCCGAATACCAACGCGAATGGCGTTGTATTCGTGGCCATTTTGAATGTGGTTCGATACGCCCAGAGAGCTTCATGCAGTCTCTCGTGCCAGTTCTTTTTATTTCTTGACACCGTTTTCTTTATGATCTTTGTCAAGGTCTTGTTAAAAACCTCAGTTAGACCGTTAGCTCGGGGATTATAGACTGAAGAGTATCTCCAATCTATATTATGTTGCTGTGCGAAGCGGCTGATCTTATGGCTTCTGAGATCACCTCGTCCTCATCCACATCTGCGAAGCAGTGGGAGAGGTCGCCCATATTCTCGTGCTCCTCCTCCTTTGAGAATGTTATCACGTGGCAGGTATGAGTTCGTTTCCAAGCTTGATGTTGATCTGGACTTAACCTCACGACATTGGTTGCTTTTGGCTCATGCTTTCATGGTGGGGTTACCCTCCAACTGTCGGATAGATCAAACCTGCTTTGCTGATACTGCTCTTCGACCCAGTCTTTGAAGGTGAAGCAGTCTTCAAGAGGATGTTCTATTGCTCGGTGGTAGGAGCAATAAGCCGGGTGATGGACCTCGTTTATTTGTTCGGGGTGCCAAGACACTGGGGGCATCATCATTTGATACTTTATGACAAGGTTGAATATTTTCCTTGTCTTGTCTTGGGGGAAAGAATATTCCCGATCCATCTTCTTCATCAGCGATGGATTCCAGCTGACCTTTTCTTGATCGCGTGGCTTCTTGGATCATCTTCGCTATTTTAGAACGTCGTTCTCATTCTTCACCTTGTTGTTGCCTCTACGTCGGGCTTTTTCCTTGCCATGAGAGCGCACAGCGGGCTGAGGGTGAAGGGAATCGCAGTCTTCTCTTTCCACAGACTGCTAAGTGAGATGCTGCGTCCTGGCTTTCACGTAAATGGCCATTTTGCGCCTGTGGTCATCCCAAACCTTTTGACCGGTTTCTCTCATTAGCTTGTCAATTTGTTCTTCGAATGACGGACTTGGCATTCTTATGGCGGGATCTCGCTCTGCTTCAATATCAGCACAATCTGGAAAAGAATTCCCTTCTCCACCGGAGTTATTTATGACACGACAGCCATGGAATCGCTCTCGTTTCTTGAACCGAAAGTATCCAAGTCTAATCATTTCCATCCTCCTATTGGGCATCTTTCGCTGTGTCCCGGAAACGTCCCAAATCTTGTTGTAGAACTGGGCTTGTCGATCGGTTTGTTTGAAGGGTACGCCTTGACATCTTAATAGCCTTTTCAATCCCTCTGCGTAATATCTGGGCAGACGGATTGGTTGAAGCCTGTCAAGCATAAGTTCGGCACCATGCCGGACTTCTTTCTCCACTTTGGTCTCTGTAGACTGATAGAAAAGGATCACCTTTTCACATCTTCGTCTAGGAGGGACGTAGAAGGTCTGCAGCTCTTGTATGCTGGATGTATCAAGCGCGTTGAGTTCTTTGTAATACCGCTGCGGAACTATGGTGATTTTCAAGCTCTGATCAGCTCTAGTAATGGTTTGTGCTGAAGGGTGAATGGAGAACACGGCGTTGACCTCGTCCTCAGAGTCACTACCAAAGACCAAAATAGGAGTAGATGGTCCTGGCCTGTTGCCTTGGGATTGCCCCGAGTAGACCATCTCTTCATCTTTCTCGGTATCGCTCCCAAAGACCGGGATAGTAGCAACGACTTTTTGTTCATTCTCCGGTTTACGACATATTTCCATGTCTTCGAAGTCTGATAGAAAGTACTTGGCGTCTTCTTATTTGCAGACTTCATTTACGGAGAACGGGTTTGCCTCCCCTGTAACTGTATACTCGAGTCTGTCTTTGAAATACTTCATACACTGATGTTGTGTAGAAGGGATGATGTTGTACTCATGTAACCAAGGCCGGCCGAGTAGAGCATTATAGCAAGTCCTGATGTCGATGACATGAAATTTAATATCAGTGACAAGAAGCCTAAAGCGCACGGACCCAAGCGTCTATGATGACTGCGAATCGAAGCCGGAGATAGTAATTTTGTCTCGGGCCAGGTGCTGAACATTTATGTAAATCTCCTTCCACCGCTTCACGTTGTGAAGGTTGACGGAGGACCCGTTGTCGACCGGGATCTTACCTATCTTAATGTCGTGGCAGTACCCAGTGACATATAAAGGACGGTTGTGCTCGCACATTCCGAAGAGGAGATCTTCATCGCCGAATGTGATGTCAGCTGTATGAATCTCTGCCAGCCCGTCCTTCATTTTTTCTTCTGCAAGGAAAGCTTGAAACTGATCAGGCTCTTGCAACGCCTTGATCAGAGAATCTCATGCCTCTTTGGATAGGAGGAGAGCATCCAGTATGCTTAGTTGTGAAGGTATCTTCCTCAGATGTGCCAGGACATTGTAATCCACATTGTTTTTCTTAGGCGGGTCCTTGGCTGCGAGCTCTTTGACGACTTTATCATCGAGGGCAATTTCTTCAGGGACTTTTTCCTTCCCCTTGTCTCTTTTTCTCGAATCTTTGTTTGTAGGCCCGAGGTTCTTTTCATGCAACGTATGGTTACGCAGCTGGACGTTCTCGCGGTTCTTCTCCTCTTCTTCTTTTCCAGAGGTGGATTCTTTGAAGAGAGGGCCGAGGGTTATTTCTTCCTCAGAATCGCTCCCGAACGTAAGAACTTGGGATTTTCCTTTTGTCGAATTGGTATCAATCATATGACAATTTCCAGCCATCCCTTCACGCTCATCTGTCGCGCTCCTTTGTTGTCGACGGGTTTTGCACTTCATCTGCTTGAAGTGTTGCCGGTGAGCAACGTATCATTATCACCACTTCTTGAACGCATTGCACTCTTCGGTGGGGTGCATGACCCTCCGATGGTATAATCTATAGTTCGAATGTACATCCGCTTCGTCGAGGCATGTACTCCCGGGAGTGTTTTCCTTGAGAGGGGGCAGCTTCATTCCTATTAACAAGGCTTTAGCGAACCGCTTCTTCGCTTTGATCCTGCCCTTGTTTGTAGTAGGTGTGCTTTGGCTTGGGTGGAGTATTTTATGACTCATCTTTACCGCAGCTTCTTCATCCTGACGCCGATGCTTGGCCTTTTCGTATATGGCCGTTTCACGTTCTCGGTCAACTTTGCTCTTTTGAAGGGCTTCGTTTAGCAGCCTGTCAATTGGGTCTTTTAGCATCACTGGGGATTTTGATACCGATCCTGCCCCCAGTTCCTCTACGTTGCTTTCCGACGCCGAGGGAGTTTCTTCATTATTTAACGACGAATGAGAAACCATATGGCAACTTGCTACATAATCTTCGGTTTCTCCTGACGAGCTATTTCCCTCATCATCGTCACTATCTCCGTTCTTGAGTATATGGTTGAGAAACTTTTCAAGTGTAACTGGGGACCGCGTCTTCTGGTTGTACTTCTTCAGCGTGTCGATGTACTTTTGCAGGTCCGTGTGCTTGTCATCAGGCTGTATGGGCTTCTTGGTCTTCTTCTTTGCCTTCGAAGACTTTGATGGCTTGACCTGGGTGTTTTGCCCTTCGTTACCAGCTTTCGGTGTTGGGCGCGGTTTAAGCATCCCCTCTATGATCTCGGGCTCTAACGGGCTTTTCCATTTGATCGCCGGACATGCTCGAAGATCTTTCAGCATTCTTTTAGTTTTAGCTGAAAGGACCACTTCCTAAGGAGATTCTTCCACAAATGAGCATGATGCCCCCGGAGTATCCACCTTTTTAGGAGCGTGCCTCTGTGGCGGGTTCACCCACCAGTTTTCTGACAGCGTGAATTTCCCTTGACGATACTGGTCCTCGACCCAGTTTTTGAAGATGTAGCAATCCTCAATTGGAAATCACCAAGCTACAGAATAAGCTTTGCATGGAAAATATTTTCCCAATCTTGTTAAAAAACAAGAAAAATATCTTCTGTAAAAAAAAGTCCTTGGAACAAAGATCCAACGGTGGATAAAATCCCCAAATCAATTAAGGATCTCTCAATAAGAGATTTCTTTAACTAAATCAACAAATTTGTCTCCACTATATAAAGGCCCCAAGACTTCAAGTCTTATACAGAAGAACCCCCCATTAACTTCAAGATCAAAAAAGAAGAGCAAGCAAAAAAAAAAGAAAGAAAGCTTTAATAGGGAAGAAGAAAGAAGAACTTTCTTCAAGGTAAATAAAGAGAATAGAGATCATAGGATCTCATCTGCATATCCAAAGGAATAACCCTTATAAAGAATGCAGTTCTTTCCCCTCGATCTGAGATCCATGAGACAAGTCTTCCACAAATGAGAATTTAATTCTCGTGGGGATGAATTTATTCTAGGGGATCGATGATCCAAAGGAGAACAAAGAATTGAACTCTTCAGAAAAATACACAAAAAAAGAAACAGCGCCTAGTGCCTCATGTGCCCCTCACGTGGGCGCTGCTCAAATAAAGAGTGCTTAGCACTCGATAATTGGTGCTCAGCGCCAAGCGCCTCACGTGCCCCTCACGTAGGCACTGCCCAAATAAAGAGTGCTTAGCATTCATTGGTTGGCGCTCCACGCCAAGCTCCTCACGTGCCCATCACGTGGGCGCTGCTTAACATGAAGTGCTATGCACTCATCAAATAGTGCCTAGCGCCTGGCACCTCACATGCTCTGCATGTGGGCGCCATAAAGAGTGTTTAACACTCCATAAAGAACAAAAATGAGGGTTAGAGTAAAAGGGGAGCGTCAGAACCCATATCAATGCCCAGCACTGTTTGCACAGAAAAGGAACTGAGCCCAAATAAGTGTTTAACACTTTATTCAAAGATTAAATGGGCTGAGTCCAAGTTGACCAAATCCCCAACTCAGATCGACCAAGCCCATGTGCTCAACATGTTCCAAATTGGTCTTAGTCTCAAAACCAACTACAGATCTCCAAACTAACATTGGTTCAAGGGTACATCTCCCCACACCTCTGATACATGTCGTTGTAATTCTTCAGTGTCTTCAGAGAGGTGGCGGGTCCCAACAACCAACAACTTTATGGACTGCAACGTCCTTAAACTAAGACAATATAGAGCCCAAATGCTCTTTTGTTGGGTCTGAATGATCCCAAAATTCTTGTTGAGTAAAACTTAGCCTAAAATTAGACTAACGTATCCTCAGCAAACATTTAAGTCGATCTTAATCCCAACCGAGATTAACGATCCTTAAATCAAACCAAATCCAAATCTAAGAAAATACGGATTTGGACTAATCCATGACCTACGGGTGACAACACAAATTAGTCTCCGTAAACAATCCACGGGCAACCAAAAATAAAACAAACACACACGACACGAAGTGAACATCTGGAGCAGGAGAAAGTGGTTATCGCTATGCGGTAACGTAATTAACTGCAGGGGCTTGCGCCTGCTGGGAAGAGCGTCCCCACAATCAAAAAACCCTTCACAATGAGGGGGAATCTGACGAAGTCTGTTACAACGGCCGCATCTGTCTGAACCTTCATTACACGGTGCCATAAATCAACTTGGTATCTTCGGAGAGGTGGACAGATAAAACCAAATAGCATCTGCCCCCAAATGCAGGCAAAAAGTTTGTCTTTCCCGGCTTTTGGCCGTAAACAGATTCTGGCATGCCCGGTTGGACATTTTCCTCTTTCCACTCCATACTTCGTGTGTCCTGTTCGCGAACGAATCGCGGTTTAATATGGTTGCCCCTGGATTTGAGGTACTAAGATTTGGTGTTTTGCTCCATGCAGAAGAGAAGATGACATCGATGGCTTCCAACTGCACCAATTGCAATAGCAACTCCCACTCCGTCCCTGCTGGAAGAGTGACTTATGGGCCTTAAGCGGCCTCCATCTTCGCAATGCCAGTGAAACAGGTAACTCAGGCCACCACTGGACTGTTCTTCAGAACCATGCTCCCGCCAATGAGCTTCAATGCTTCAATGCCATCACAAGAAGCCCCAAAGAAGTCGGTCTTTGATCGGCTCACAACCACCATGGCCCCTCTCAACGGGTCATCCAATTCTGCCGCCTCAGTTTTTGATAGGCTGAGCCAAAACTCCGCCGGGCCTATAAAGAGACCCACAGTACCTGAAGGGGTTATCCCGAAGAGGATAACCATTTCAGCTCCGGTAAACGAAGTCATCAAAGGGGCTTATCCTGCTAAGAGACCGGTCTTCGCAAGACTGGCCGTTCTAACTCCTACTACGGGTGAGGTCGTTACAAGTGCTTCCCCTATTCAAAAGTCAGTCTTCGACAGGTTAGACATTCCTTCTCAACGGACGTCAGTCTTCGACAGGTTGGCACCAAAAGCAGACTCTCATCAAAACAAGGGGCATGACAAGGTCGCTTCTACAACTGAGGTGATCCCATCCGCAAGGCACGCTCGACGTCACCATTGGCGCCGAGTGAGGAAAGATGGGGGCAGTTCCCCCCTGGACTAACCCCACCAGCTCCAACGGTGGAAATTGACGCTACTGTTCCAACCGGGAATAGCTTCGAGCTGCTCAGGAGGGTGCGCAAGAACTCTCCAACCGCCATCTTGAAGAAGTCTCCTCCGCCTGTCGAAACACAACACAGTTGAAGCTGGAACAGCCTCCTCAGAGGTTGTCCTCCAAGATCTATAGAGTTTGGCGGAAAGTCCAAGACTCTGTAATTGACAAAGATTACTCTCACCGGCTGAAGAAGACGAAGGCTCATCAAGAGGAGGACCATCCCTCTGCCATACCACGAAAGGTATCGTCTGCATGGGTGCCAGCTATAACGGCCCCCTCAACTTCGACCTCCTATAAGAGGAGAAGGCCGGAGAAGATCCCTATGCCCGCGGCAAATTGAACCAAACGCCCCAAGTCTGGGGGCATGGTTGTGCATACCGTCTATATGGCATCCGGAAAAGAGGATAGTCGTGCTTCCGTGAGTCATCGACCACTCACATGGTCTGTGACGAAAGCTCAGGAGCAACAACAAAAGCTCCAGGAGATGTTGACAAGGATGGCTGCACTTTCTGGGCAGAAAGGAAGACCGGAAGTATCGTCGGAACAACGCTAGGAGCAGGAGATCGACACCGAATTCCTATAGAGGATTCTTGAAAAGAAAGACAAAGAGGCCGCGGAACAAGCGGCTAATATAAAACAAATAGCGCTTCTCTTCCAAGACATGGTGGGGATGATGATCCAACCGGATCCTCCGGTTGAAAACCCTACAATAATCATTGAAGACGACAAAGGGGAGACATCAAACCCTCCTCCAGCTTTATCAGCAGCCAGGGAGGAGACGATCTCCAAAGCTACCCTTGATGACTACATAGCTCAACAAATACGAGTTCATCAAGCGAACGAAGCGGCAGGACAAGTCGTTAGAACTGGGCGACCTTATCCAGGCTGGTACGACCAAATTAAGTACCCGCCAGAATATACGATCCCCAAATTCCACGTGTATAAGGGGACGGGCAATCCGCACCAACACGTTGCTCAATTCAGAGCTTTGTGCGATAACACCGGGGGCGATGACAAACTATTGCTTTGTCAATTTGTCGGCATCTTGGCGGAGACAGCATTTGAATGGTACTCCGAGCTCCCAAATGACTCTGTCAAGACATTTACGGAGATGGAACTACTGTTCATACAACTGTTCGCAAGCGCAAGCGAGCGCACCCAAATCATGGCATTAATCAACGCCAGAGTGAAACCGGGAGAGACCTGGGTTCAATACGCAATTCGGTGGTGTAACCTATGGTCAAAGTGTGAACAGCGCATAGAAGAAGCTCCTGCTGTGGGCATGTTCGTGGGGACCCTTGATCCTTAAGAAACTATATCCCAGTTTATGATGTTCTTCAAGCCGACCACCTTCCAGGTCTTGATTGACAAACTGGCCTAAATGGACCAGATGGGCCATAGGCCGTCCTCTTCAAAGACAGATCATTGGAATGAAAAGGGCAAAGGGAAAGCGACCTTCGTCGCCAACGCCCAACAACAACCGAGTGACCCGAAACCGGTTGTTCGCCAAAGCAACAAACCAAGATCCCTCGAAGAAAAGTTGAGACGTCTTTACTCGTTCCCCCGGGATAAAACGAGGAGATTATTCGAACTGGTGGTGCGCAATAGGCTCATCACTCTGCCGGATCCGAGACACCCACTGCAATCGGGCGACGTCAACCATCCTAATTACTGCCTCTACCACCGAATAGTGGGCCATCCAATCGAAGATTGCTACGTCTTTAAAAACCAGGTCGATGACCAATACCAACAGGGCAAGTTCGCACTGTCCGAAAACTGGAAGGTAAACCCGCCGCAGCAGCACGCTCCTAAAAAGGTGGATATGTGGGGGGCATCATGCTCATTTATGGAAGAAGCTCCATGGGAAGTGGTCCTTTCAGCTAAAACTAAAAGAATGCTGAAAGATCTTCAAGCATGTCTAGCGATTTGGTGGAAAAGCCCGCTGGATGACGGAATGCTGAAACCGCGCCAAATGCCAAAAGTTGGTAACGATGGACAAAACCTCCAGGCCAAGCCTCCGAAGTCTTCAAAGAAAAAGAAGAAGGCCAAGAAGCCCGTCCAGCTCGACGAAAATCGTACGGGTCTGCAGAAATACATCGATGCACTGGAGGAATACAACCAAGAGGCACAGACCCCAGTCACACTGGAAGAGTTCTTCAAGCATGTTCTTGAGGATGGAAACAATGACATTGATGAAGGAGACGATTTTTCGGAAGAACCCGAGGATCATGTCGCGAGTTGCCACATGATCTCTCACTCATCGATAATTGGCAAAGAGGCTCCTGACGTAGAGAAAATAGGGGCAGATCCAGAACCAAAACTCATGGAACCGTCGGATGACCTCATCGACAAGCTGCTGAACGAAGCTCTTCAAAAGAGCAAAGCTGATCGAGAACGTGAAGCGTCCATTTATGAAAAGGCCAAGCATCGGTGTCAGGCCGAAAAAGCTCCGGTGATGGAAAGCCATAAAGTACCTCAACCGGATCAAAGTGCCCTTGCCACCAGCAAGAGCAGAATGAATATAAGGAAGCAGTTTGCCAAAACTCTGTTAATAGGAATGAAGCTGCCACCTTTCAAAGAAAATACTTCCGGGAGTATGTGTCCCGACGAACCGGATGTACATCCAAACTATGGTTATACCTGTTCCCCTCCGAATGGCGGCCGAGACATTAGGACGTCTTGCCTGAGATTCGGGGCAGATGCTATTTGGTTTTATCCGTCCACCTCTCCGAAGATGCCAAGTTGATTTATGGCACCGTGTATCGGAGGTTTAGACGGATGCGGCCGATGTAGCAGACTTCGTCAGATTCCCCATCGCTTGAGGGGTTTTTGATTGTGGGGACGCTCTTCCCTACTGGCGCAAGCCCCTGCAGTTAATTACGGTACCGCATCGTGGTAACAACTTTCTCCTTCTCCAGAATTTCACTTCGTGTCGTGGGTGTTTGTTTTGTTTGTGGTTCAGATGATTTAATTTGCTATTATTAGGTGCATGTGATTCTTGCAATGATAAATTGCCTTTGGTGTTTAGCCTCTTTTATGAAGCAGTGCAGAATTCCAACCGTTGTGGCAACCTTTGGAAGTTGAGAGGGCACTCGATGCCTATAAATAGGACCTTTGGTCCTTCACAGATAATTATCATCTTTTAAGATTTTTACTTTCAAAACTTCAGAGCCTTGCTCTTGCCTTCAAGAACTCCAAGAGTTAGAATTTCTTCAGAAAGCACCTTTTAGGTAAAATTTTTAATTAAATTAGATCAATTTTTATTGACAGAGCCTTGCTCTCAATAGATCCCTGATCTAAAGAAAACCTATTTTAGGGTTTCACTTAGCAGAGCTTTGCTCTAAAAGGATCTAAAGGGAACTAAAGAGAACCCTGTTTTGATTCCATCAATAGAGTTTTGCTCTCTGAAAGATTTCATTTATAATTTCTTGATTCATTAATGGAGCTACGCTCCTTTTAAATTATATGGCAGAACTTTTAGGAGTTGCTGATTTTTGTCAATCTTCTTTTATAGGAGTGATGGACGCCCACATGTATGACCTTAACGAGATCATTTCTTACGGGGACATCCGTCGACTCGGCTATTCTCAAAACCGAGAATTTACCAACGTCGAGTGTGCCGAAATCATGAGCCGCTTCGATGCATACAACGGCCAACTGCTTCCTTGGCGCTCCCCTTTCCTGAAGCTTATTGTGGGAGCAATTTGGGAAGCACTTCCTCTATTCTGTGCTGGTGTGCCGCTTGGGGCATTGGATACTGCGAGGATAAGGTGCACTCGGTGTATCTGATGAGCCTAATCTCAAAGAGGAGGCGAGATAATCTTATCAATCTTCTGCACCAAGCTTTTCAACAATCTGCAATACTTGCTGCTTATCGGAGGGAGGAGGACATCAGTGGGGATCCCGACGCTCGTGTTCGCGAAAGGAAGTATACTAGGATGGTTCGCCAGGCTTGGAAAGTTTTGGACAAGGTTACTTTTGAGTTCCTCAATCCCTGTCCAGGATTTGAGGTCTTGCCATTGTAATCTTTTGGGCCATGTCTTTGCTTAGTTCTTTATGATTGTAAGAATCCTTTGCAATATGAATGGAAAATTTCTATTTCAGCTTGTTTTATTTCTCGTTCCGAGTCTTTCGCACATGCATGAATGAATGTGTCTCAAATGTTTGATCAAATGTACATCGGATGTTCTTTTTGGCGCTTTCTTCTTTCTTTTATTCTCAGCATACTGTCTTGATAAACACAATTGACAGATAATAGAGTAAGCATCTAGATTTTTCCAAGAGATAATGATGGCTTAGGCCACATGTTCAGATATGCTGCCTAAGACTTTTCAACTCCATGAGCCGTGAGGGTCTCATAGAGACTTTTCTCCCTACGGATCGAGAGGATCTCATAGGTGGATTTTCTCCTTAGGAATCGTGAGGATTCCTAAGTGTGTTTTCTCTTATAAGTCGTAAGGATCTTATAAGAGAATTTTCTCCCTTACAAGTCGAAAGGACTCGTAAGTGGTTGGTGAGTTTACTTGTTTCCGAGTCGGAGTATTGCTCCGACAGGGAGGTCGTTGGCTGACTTGTTTCCGAGACGGAGGTCGTTGATTGACTTGTTTATGGGACGGAGGTCGTTGGCTGACTTGTTTCCGCGACGGAGGTCGTTGGTTGACTTGTTTCCGCGACGGAGGTCATTTGTTGACTTATTTCCGCAACGGAGGTCATTTGTTGACTTGTTTCCAGGACGGAGGTCGTTGGTTGACTTGTTTCCGAGACGGAGGTCGTTGGTTGACTTGTTTCCGCGACGGAGGTCATTGGTTAACTTGATTCTGCGACGGAGGTCGTTGGTTGACTTGTTTCCGCGACGGAGGTCATTTGCTGACTTGTTTCCGAAACGGAGGTTGTTGGTTGACTTGTTTCCGCGACGGAGGTCGTTGGCTGACTTGTTTCCATGACGGAGGTCATTTGCTGACTTGTTTCCGCGACGGAGGTCGTTGGTTGACTCGTTTCCGCGACGGAGGTCGTTGGCTGACTCGTTTCCGCGACGGAGGTCGTTTGATGACTTGTTTCCGAGACGGAGGTCGTTTGATGACTTGTTTTCGAGACGGAGGTCGTTGGCGGACTTGTTTCCGAGACGGAGGTCGTTGGCGGACTTGTTTCCGAGATGGAGGTCATTTGCCGACTTGTTTCCGAGACGGAGGTCATTGGCCGACTTGTTTCCACGGCGAAGGTCATTTGCTGACTTGTTTCCACGACGGAGGTCATTGGCTGACTTGTTTTCGAGACGGAGGTCATTGGCTGGCTTGTTTCCGAGACGGAGGTCATTGGCTGACTTGTTTCCGTGGCGGAGGTCATTGGCTGACTTGTTTCCGAGACGGAGGTCATTTGCTGACTTGTTTCCGAGACGGAGGTCATTGGCTGACTTGTTTCCACGACGGAGGTCATTTGCTGACTTGTTTCCGAGACGGAGGTCATTGGCTGACTTGTTTCCACGACGGAGGTCATTTGCTGACTTGTTTCCGAGACGGAGGTCATTTGCTGACTTGTTTCCACGGCGGAGGTCGTTTGCTGACTTATTTCCATGATGGAGGTCATTGGCTGACTTGTTTCCGAGATGGAGGTCATTGGTTGACTTGTTTCCGCGGCGGAGGTCATTGGCTGACTTGTTTCCGAGACGGAGGTCATTTGCTGACTTGTTTCCGCGGCGGAGGTCATTGGCTGACTTGTTTCCGAGATGGAGGTCATTGGCTGACTTGTTTCCAAGACGGAGGTCATTGGCTGACTTGTTTCCATGACGGAGGTTATTGGCTGACTTGTTTCCGTGGCGGAGGTCATTTGCTGACTTGTTTCCGAGACGGAGGTCATTGGCTGACTTGTTTCCGCGGCGGAGGTCATTTGCTGACTTGTTTCCACGGCGGAGGTCATTTGCTGACTTGTTTCCACAACGGAGGTCATTGGCTGACTTGTTTCCGAGACGGAGGTCATTTGCTGACTTGTTCTCGAGACGGAGGTCATTGGCTGACTTGTTTTTACGACGGAGGTCATTTGCTGACTTGTTTCCGAGACGGAGGTCATTGGCTGACTTGTTTCCGCGGCGGAGGTCATTTGCTGACTTGTTTCCACGATGGAGGTCATTGGCTGACTTGTTTCCGAGACGGAGGTCATTGGCTGACTTGTTTCCACGGCGGAGGTCATTGGCTGACTTGTTTCCGAGACGGAGGTCATTTGCTGACTTGTTTCCACGGCGGAGGTCATTGGCTGACTTGTTTCCGAGACGGAGGTCATTTGCTGACTTGTTTCCGAGACGGAGGTCATTTGCTGACTTGTTTCCGAGACGGAGGTCATTGGCTGACTTGTTTCCGCGGCGGAGGTCATTTGCTGAATCTAGGTTGTCTGTGAACCGTAGAGTCTTGGAACTGGGGACTTTGCCGTAGCTCCGATTGGTGATGTCACGTCCGTGTCCTGCCGGAATGAGGAGGAACACCGCTGTTGGTCTCCAGGCTGTAGATGTGGTCGTCGAGATCTGACTTCCCTTTGACGCAGCCTGGTGGGGAAATGTAGTCCCCTTTCCTTTTTTTGTTTATGCCTATGGATTGTATACAGGGGTCACTATGGACTTACCTGCAGGGCAAAAGTTTCATTCATTTTTATTGTTTTATTTCCGCGATGCTCTATCAATTCAGCTTTTTACATCGCGAAAGTCGCGATTGCCCAATCGTTTCGGCTATTTTTCGCGGTGCCCAATCATTTCGGCTATTTATTTTATTTTTACTCGCTGCTTTTTATTGTGAGTTGCCCAATCATTTCGGCTATTTTATATGCATACGTTTTTACTTGCTGCTTTTTATTGCAAATTGCCTCATCATTTCGGCTGTTTCGTATGCATGTGCGGCCTACCGGCTTTTCGCCGTAAACCTGAAATTAGACACCGATTTAGGCATCAGCACCGCTACAACTGGGATATTGCCAGGAGCGAATCATCATTTGCTTCTGTCGATGTCGAACAAAGGAGGCTTAGTGAACAGGGTTAAGGTCCTGTCGACTAAGGCTTTTAACTTCCTGAGCCGTAAGGGTCTCACAAAGGTATTTGTCCCTACAAGTCGTGAGGATCTTGTAGGTGTATTTTCTCCTTAGGAATCGTAAGGATTCCTAAGTGTATGTTCCTCTGTAAGTCGTAAGGATCCTACAAGAGGGTTTTCTCCTTGTAAGTCGAGAGGACTTATAAGGGTTGTTCATCATGCGCACATATCCTCAATCAGGGATGAAACTTGGTTAGGGAAATGTTTATTTACGCCCGTGGATTATATACAAGGGTCAGTATTGAGCCACTTGTAGGGCAATATCGAAGGGTGTGGGGGTTGCTTAAGCACAGGTTTAGGTCTCTGTAACTTAAGACTTTCAAATCTTATGAGCCATGAGGGTCCCATAAGAGAGTTCTCCTTACGAGTCATGAGGATCCCGCAAGTGTATTTTCTCCTTAGGAATCGTGAGGATCCCTAAGTGTGTTGCTCCCTTGTGAGTCGTAAGGATCTCACGCGGGTGGTTTCTCCTTACAAGGTCGAGAGGACCCTGTAAGTGTCTTTTAACGAAGTTGCGCCCTTTCGGGTTTTCACAAACACTCGCCGGTAGTCCTGCTGTTTTTACTCACGGAGCCCTTTCGGGTTTTCATCCGTGCCCATTTTGCTTATGGACATACCGTTTTTTAATTCTTTTTTATTCTCTTTTTTTTACGAGGCCGCGCCCTTTCGAGTTTTCATGAACACCCGCCGGTGGCCCTGCTGTTTTTACTCACGGAGCCCTTTCGGGTTTTCATCCGTGCCCATTTTGCTTATGGACATACCGTTTTTATTTTTATTATATATATTTTTTATATATATATTTTTTATATCTCGTCAGCCTGAAGATGCTGCGGTAGTAGTTTAAGGACGTTTCGGTCCGCCACTAGTTTAAGGACGTTTCGGTCCGCCATTAGTTTAAGGACGTTTCGGTCCGCCACTAGTTTAAGGACGTTTCGGTCCGCCATTAGTTTAAGGACGTTTCGGTCCGCCATTAGTTTAAGGACGTTTCGGTCCGTCCGAGAGAAGGCTGGCTACTGCTTATAAAGTTTGAGCTTAGGAAGACAGTGAGCGGACATAGTCGTCGTCATCTATCATTGACCTAGGCAGTAACTCGCTAAGCGTAGTATTTCTATAGGAATCGACCATTTATTTGCCTGTAAGGCCTTTCACCGTGCATATCCATGAGCAGATAGGCTCCACCCTGGTAGACCTTGTCTATGATGTACGGGCCTTCATAGTTTGGCTCGAATTTTCCCCGCTTGGCGTGATTGGGGATCATAGGCCTTTTGAACACTAGCACGAGTTCGCCTTGGCGAAATGTCCTCGGCCGGGTCAATCTTTCATATGAGCGCGTCATCTTTGCTTTATAGGCCTCCAGATTTTGTTGTGCTATGAGCCGGGTTTCATCAAGGGCATCAAGCTCCTCAAGCCGAAGATGAGCATTTTCTTCGTCCGTCAGCCCGTAGTGGACCGCCACTCGTAGAGAGGGTAACTCTATCTCGAGGGGGAGTACTTCTTCTGTACCGAATACCAACGCATATGGCGTTGCGTTCGTGGCTGTCTTGAACGTAGTTCGATACGCCCAAAGAGCCTCTTGCAGCCTCTCATGCCAGTCCCTCTTATTTCGGGACACCGTTTTCTTCATGATCTTTGTCAAGGTCTTGTTGAAGGCTTTAGCTAGACCGTTAGCTCGCGGATTATAAACCGAGGAATATCTCCAGTCTATATTGTGTTGTTGCGCGAAGCGACTGATCTTGTGGCTTCTGTAAGCTGGCCCGTTATCGGAGATGATCCGTCGTGGAGTTCCAAACCGATATATGACGTGCGTCTTGAAGAAGTGGAGGATATTCTCCATCTTCACTTCCCTCAGCGGTACTGCCTCCGCCCATTTGGAGAAATGGTCAGTTGTCGCCAGGATGAAACGATGTCCTCTAGACGATGCTGGTTCGATGGGGCCGACTATGTCAGTTCCCCACATTTCGAATGGCCAGCTAGCCACCGTTGGATGGAGTGGATTTGGATGATGGTGGATGAAGTCCCCATGAATTTGGCATGAGTGGCATTGCTTCGCGTATTCGAGGCAGTCCTGAATCATCGTGGGCCAGTAGTAGCCCATCCGTTTGATTTTCAACTTCATCTTCGGGCCTGCTTGGTGAGAACTGCAGAGTCCGTCATGCACTTCCTGAACGACTCTTTTCACTTCGTCAGGTCCCAGGCATCTCAACCACAAAGAATCGAACGACCTCTTGTACAGAGTATCATTGACGAAGGCAAAAGACAGAGCTCGTTTCATAAGCTGATGTCTTGAGGACGTATCTTCGGGCGTTCGACGGTATTTGAAGTAGTCTATAAAGACTTCTCTCCAATCCTCCGTATTTTCCCGATCTTTTATTTGCAGGGTTGTCTGCTCAGTCGCTCCCTTCTCTTCGGGTGATTCCGGAGATATTTCTGCTGGGGCAAGCACCCGTCGGCTTTGTACCACGATTCTTACGTCATCGAGGTTCTCATCAGCCAGTACCTTGGCGAGCTTGGCCAATGTGTCCGCTTTGCTGTTTTCCGCGCGCGGTATGTTTTCCAAAGTGTATGAAGGAATTTGGGTCAACAGTTGTTGCACCTTTTCGCCGTACTTCACCAACTCTGGTTTGCACGTTTGGTAGTCGCCGTTTACTTGACTAACGACCAGTTGGGAGTCTCCGTATATGAGGAGGTTTTCAATTCCCATGTCGATGGCGATCTCGAGGCCTGCTATCAAAGCTTCGTATTCGGCTTCATTGTTCGTCCTCGGCTCTGTTAGGGAGAAAGCAAAGCGCATTATCCCTCCTCGTAGAGTTACAAAGATGAGTCCTACCCCCGATTTGATTATAGGGGTACTTTGTTTGCGTTTCTTCACGGAAGATGCTCCATCGAAATAAAGCTCCCATCGGGTGTCACCACCGTCGATTGCATCAAACACATGTTCGTCTGGAAGATCGCAATTCAGAGGAGAATCGGCGGGTATCGGATGCTCAGCGAGGAAGTCGGCGATGGCCTGACCTTTCACTGCCTTGAGAGGTTGATACGTTATCGAGAACTCCATCAAGAGCAGGTCCCACTTAGCGAGTCGCCCCGTCAATATGGCCTTTGACATTAAATATTTAAGGGGGTCCACCTTCGAAATGAGATGGACTTCATGTGCCAACGCATAGTGTCTGAGCTTTGTTATCGCAAAGATCAACGCCAGGAAGTGTTTTTCAATAGGGGAGTAGTTGCTTTCTGCCCCCAGTAGAACTCGACTCAAGTAGTAGAGTGCTCTTTCTTTCCCTTGATCGTTCTCCTGTGCCCATAATGCACCTAAGGAACCTTCGAGGGCGGTTGTATAAAAGATGAGGGGCTTCCCTTTGACCGGAGCAGCCAATACTGGCGGGTTCTGCAGGTATTGCTTGATCTCGTTTAGCGCGCTTTGGCATTTTTGGTCCCAGACGAACGGGGTTCCCTTCTTCATCAGGTGGCTGTAAGGAAGGCACTTGCCTGAAAGGTTGGCTATAAATCGTCGTATATACGCAAGCTTTCCTTGGAGAGACCGCAGCTGTTTGAGAGTCCTTGGTGGAGGCATTTCCATGATCGCCTTGATCTTTGACGGATCTATCTCAATACCTCGGTGTCGGACGATGAATCCCAGGAATTTTCCCGAGGAAACTCCGAATGCAAACTTGAGGGGGTTCATCTTCAAGTTGTATTGTCGAAGGCGTTGAAATACGGTCTTCAGATGCTCGAGATGCTCCTCGTATGATTTGCTTTTAACCACGAGGTCGTCGATATAACATTCGACAATTTCATGTATAAGGTCATCGAAGATCTTCGTCATGGCCCTCTGGTAGGTAGCACCGGCGTTCTTTAAACCGAAGGGCATCACCTTGTAGTAGAATATACCCAAAGGAGTCCTGAAGGCAGTGTGCTTCTGGTCTTCGGGATGCATCTTTATCTGATTATACCCGGACGAGCCGTCCATGAAGGAGAAAACCTCATGAGTGGACGTATTGTCTATCATTAGTTCGGTGACTGGCACTGGGAAATCGTCCTTCGGGCAGGCTTTATTGAGATCCCGGAAGTCTACGCATATGCGCACTGTCCCATTCTTCTTCATCACCGGGACGATGTTGGCTATCCATTCAGGATATTAAACCTCTTGGATAAAGCCAGAGTCGATCAGCTTCTTGACCTCGGCGTTGATGCTCATTTCAAGCTCGAGCCGCATTCTTCTTGGTGCCTGCTTGACTGGCTTGACATCTAGGGATATTGCCAATTTGTGCACAGCAATTTCTGGATCTAATCCCGGCATTTCGGAATAGTTCCATGCGAAGCAATCTTTATGCTGCATAAGCAGGTCTTTTAACGAAACCACCTTCTCTTCAGACAGCAGCTTACTAATGAATGTCGGTCGCGGGTCGTTCACCGTTCCCAACTCAATTTTCTTGAGGTTATCTGCAGTGGTATGGATTCCATCTTCTAGCTCTTTTGGCGCTGGTGGGAATTTTGAGATTACCTCGTCGTTGCTATTTTCAAAGCACCAGGGAAGGTCATCCATGTTCTCGGGCTCTTCTTTTGATATCGTTATCACGTGACAAGTACGAATTCGCTTCCAATCCCAATGTGGAACTGGTTCTTCTTCCGTGGCCTTGGGTTCGTGCTTCTGTGGCGGCGCTACCCTCCAGTTGTCGGACAGAGCGAACTTGCCAAGCTGATACCGATCTTCGACCCAATTCTTGAAGGTGAAGCAGTCTTTGAGAGGATGCCCTACCACTCGGTGATAAAAGCAATAGTCTGGGTGTGAGACCTCGCCTGCTTGTTCGGGGTGTTTAGACTCCGGCAGTGTAAGCATCTGATGTTTTTGAGCGAGGTCAAGTATTTTCTTCGTCTTGTCCCGAGGAAAAGAGTATGCTCGACCCATTTTCTCATGAGGGATAGATCAGAACCGCTCGGTTCCCGCTTGTGTGGCCTCTTAGCCCCGCTTCGTTGCTGTTGAGCGCCTTTTTCGCATTTCGACTTGTTTCTGCCTCTGCGTCGAGCCTTCTTTATAACAGGTTGACAAGGAGCGGCATTTTCATCTTTTACAGCCTGTTGGAGGAGGCGTTGCGTTTTGGCTTTCTCGTAGATGACCATTTCGCGGTTATGGTCATCTCGGACTTTTTGACCAGCTTCCCTTATAAGTTTGTCCATTTGTTCTTCGAACGACGGACTGGGCACTTTTGTGTCTGGAACTTTTACTGGTTCAGGATTAGCATCTTCCCATTGAGCATCTGTTTCTTCATCAAAGTCATACACGACGTAGCAACCGTGGAGTAGCTCTCGTTTCTTTGACTGGATGTATCCAAGCCCGATTGTTTCCATTCTCCCATTAGGCAACTTGCATTGAGTCCCGGGAACGTTCCAGACTTTGTCATAGAACTTGGCTTTTCGAACAGTCTGCTTGAAGGATATCCCCTGGCGTTTTAGCAGCCTCTTCAAGCCTTCTGTATAATATCTGGGGAGACGGATGGGCTGAAGCCTGTCAAGCGTAGGATCCGCTCCATGTCAGATTTCTTTCTCCACTCTGGTTTCTTCAGAGCGGTAGAATAGAATTGCCTTTTCACCTTCTCGCCTGGGAGGGACATAGAACGTCTGCAGCTCTTCTATATTGTAGATATCAAGTGCATCCAATTCTTTACGGTGTTTAAGCGGCCCTATGGCGACTTGTAGACTTTGCTCTTCATCAGCGGACGTTTGTATTGAAGGTCGAGCAGAGAATACAGCATGGACCTCATCTTCTGAGTCGCTACCAAAGATCAACGTAGGAGCGGATAGTCCTGGCTTGTTGTGACGAGACGGCCCAGAGTAAACTATCTCTTCTTCTTCTTCGGTATCACTCCCGAAAACAGGAATGGTGGCAGCGGCTTTGTTTTCCGGTTTACGACATCTCTCTGTATCCTCAAAATCCGGTAAGAAATACTTTGCATCTTCATATTTGCGGACCTCGTTCACAGAGAATGGGTTCAGTTCTCCCGCCACGGTATACTCGAGACCATCCTTAGAATACTTCATACACTGATGTTGTGTAGAAGGGATGATGTTGTACTCGTGTAACCACGGTCGGCCGAGCAGAGCGTTGTAGCATGTCTTGGCGTCTATGACGTGGAACTTAATATCCGTGATGAGTAGCCCGAAGCGTAGCGTCGGTATCACAGACCCAAGAGTACTTGATGACTGGGAGTCGAACCCGGAGATAGTAATCTTATACCGAGCAAGGTGCTGGACACTCATGCAGATTTCTTTTAACACCTGCACATTGAGGAGGTTAACGGAGGATCCATTGTCGATCAGGATTTTGCCTATCTTTATATCGTGGCAATATCCTGAGACATAAAGGGGGCGATTGTGTTCGCACGTCCCAAGGAGAAGGTCTTCATCACCAAAAGCGACATCAGCAGTGTGCACTTCCTCCAATTCATCCTTCATCTTTTCTTCAGTCAAGAAAGCTTGGAATTGTTCCGGATCCTGTAGTGCCTTGATTAATGAATCTCTCACCTCCTTTGATAGCAAAAGGGCGTCAAGAATGCTGAGCTGCGAGGGTAGTTTCCTCAGATGCGCTAAGACGTTGTAATCCACCTTATTCCTCTTCGGCGGGTCCTTGGCACTTAGCTCCTCCACCACTTGGTCATCTAAGACGATATCTTCAGAGACCTTTTCTTTCCCTTTATCTTTTCTGTTTGAGGGTCCGAGATTCTTTTCGGGCAGCGTCCGATTACGTAGCCGGATATTTTCGCAGACCTTCGGCTCTTCTTCTTTTCTCGAGGTGGACTCTTTAAAGAGAGGGCCAAGCTCCAGCTCCTCATCAGAATTGCTCCTGAATGTAGGTACCTGTGATCCTCCGGCGTTAACCATGTGACAATCACCGGTAGTTTTGTTAAACCCTTCGGTCATATTTTTCCGCTCCCGACGAGTTTTGCGCTTCTCCCACTTAAAATGTTGTCGGTGAGCAACATATCCTTGCCACCATTTATCGAATGCTTTGCACTCTTCAGTGGGGTGCGAAATCTTCTGATGATATAAGTAATAGGAGGGGTGCATTTCCATTTCACCAGTAATGTTTCCTTCGGAAGAGAGTAGCTTCATGCCCATTGATATGGCCTTAGCAAACCTTTTCCTCATCTTGAATTTGCTTTTGTCAGTAGTGGATGTATTGTGCTCCAGCGGGAGTGTTTCAGCTCTTTCGTCAAGTCGCTGGCGCTTGGCCCTTTCAAATATAGCCGTCTCGCGTTCTTGATCAGCTTTACTTTTCAACCGAGCTTCGTTAAGGAATGCGTCAATTATTTCATCTGATGGCCCCATAATTTTTGGTTCGGGATCTGCCCCCAGCTTTTCAGTGCAAGGAGTCTCTTCATCGTCTGTCAACGAATGGGAGATCATATGGCAGCTTGCTACGTATTCTTCAGATTCATCTGACGAACTTCCTCCCTCACCTTCCCCTTGAAAGACGTGGTTGAGAAACTCTTGGAGTGTAATGGGAGTCCATGCTTTCTGGTTGTATTCCTCCAGCGCGTCAATTTGTTTTTGTAAATCTGTGTGCTTGTCACTAGGATTTACAGACTTCTTAGATTTCTTCTTCTTCTTCTTCGATGATTTTGACGGCTGGTTGCGAGTGCTTGGGCCACTACCATCGGTCTTTGGAGTTGTACGTGGCTTCAACATCCCCTCAATGACCTGCGGTTCCAACGGATTCTTCCACCTGATCGCTGGGCATGCCTGAAGGTCATTTAGCATTCTCTTTGTCTTAGCTGACAGTACAACCTCCCATGGGGCTTCTTCAACGAAAGAGCATATTGCTCCCGGCATGTTCATCCTTTTAAAGGCTTGAGGTTGCGGCGGACTCACCTTCCATCTATCGGATAACGCGAACTTGCCCTGTTGGTACTGGTCTTCAAGCCGATTTTTGAAGACGTAGCAATCTTCGATCGGATGACCCAGTACCCGGTGACAGGGACAGTAGTTGGGCTCATTGACATCATTTGGTTGCGACGGACGTTTTGGCTCCGGCAGATTTATGAGTCGGTTGCGCAACGCCAGCTCGAATAATCTTCTCGTTTTATCTCGGGGAAACGAATAAATACGTCCTAGTCTCTCCTCAAGGGATACCAGTGGACGCATATTATTTTGACGAACAACCGACTTCGAGTTGCTCGGTTGTTATTGAGCATTAGCGACAACGATTGCTTTTCCCTTCCCCTTTTCATTTCGGGAGTCCGGCTTTGGAAGAGAGGGTTTATGGCCCATCTGATCCATTTGCGCTAGCTTGTCAATCAAGGCCCGGAAGGTAGTCGGCTTGAAGAACATCATAAATTGCGAGATGGTTGCTTGCGGATCAAGGGTTCCCACAAACATACCCACTGCAGGAGCTTCCTTAATGCGCTGCGCGCATTTTGACCATAAGTTCCGCCACCGTATAGCATATTGAACCCATGTCTCGCCTGGCTTTACCCTGGCGTTAATCAGTGCCGTCATTGAGGTGCGTTCACTGGCGCTTGCAAAACGCTGGGTAAACAACAGCTCCATCTCCGCGAAGGTTTTGATAGAGTCGTTCGGGAGCTCAGAGTACCACTCGAACGCTGTATCTGATATGCTTCCAACGAACTGGCGAAGAAACATCTTGTCATCACCGCCGGTGTTGCCACAGAGTGCCCTGAACTGGGCAACATGCTGGTGAGGATTGCCCGTCCCCTTATAGACATAGAACTTGGGAATTGTGTAGCCCGGCGGATACTTGATCTGGTCGTTCCAACTCGGATACGGTCGTCCTGTTTTTACGACCTGGCCGGCTGCTTTAGTCGCATGATGAACCCGTATTTTTTGGGCTATGTACTCATCCAGGTCAGCCTTGGAGACTGTTTCTTCCTTAGCTGTTGACAGAGCTGGCGGAGGATTCGACGTCTCTCCCCTATCGTCTTCAAGGACGATCGGGGGATCTTCGGCCGGAGGATCTTGTTGGATCATCATCCCCACCATATCTTGGAACAGGAGGCCCATACGCTTTATGTTGGCTGCTTGTTCAGCAGCCTCTTTATCCTTCTTCTCCAATATTCGACGAAGGAATTCGGCGTCAGTTTCTTGCTCCTGGCGTTCATCCGAGGACATTTCAGGGTTTTCTTTTGGCCCAGTAAGTGCGGCCATAGCGTTCATCATCTCTTGGAGCTTCTGCTGCTGCTCCTGCGCTTTGGTCACCGATCGCGTGAGCGGTCTATGACCTGTTGATATGCGGCTGTTCTCTTTACCAGACGCCATATAGACGGTATGAACTACCATGCCCCCAGACTTAGGGCATTTGGGTTCACCACCTTTGATATTCGCCATAGGTGTAGGGACTTTCTCTGGCCTTCTTCTTTTATAGGCCGTTGAAGTTGAGGGGGCCGTCGCTTTGGGCACCCAAGTGGTCGTCAACTTTCGTTGCTTGATCGGGGGATTTTCTTCTTGCTGACCTTTCGACTTTTTCTGTTGGCGAGAGAAATTAGGATCAATCACAGATTCTCGGACTCGTCGCCATGTCCTATAGATCTTGGAGGACAGTGATTGAGGAGACCACTCCGGCTTTCTTGCTTCCACGGCGGTCTCTACGGTGGAGGAGATCTTTTGAGCACCGCAGTTGGCGAGTTTCTGCGTACCCTGTTTAACAACTCGAAGCTGTTCCCAGTTGGAACAGCAGCATTAACTTCCACCGTTGGAGCTGGTGGAGTTATCCCAGAGAGGGAGTTGCCCCCAGTCTTCTTTACCCGGCGCCAGTGGCGTCGTCGGGCGCGACGAGTTATCGGTATTGGTTCAGAGACAGAAACAGCTTCCTCTTGCCCCCTGTTCAGGTGAGGGACTGTTGCCGGTGTCAGCCTCTTGAAGACTGACATCTTTTGAGCAGCAGGAGCAGGAGTGGGAGTTGGGACGGTCAGTCTTGTAAAGACCGATCTCTTAGCAGGAGAAGCCGCCTTGACGACTTCAGGAGCAGGTTTGGCTACTCTTTTTGGAATAACCTTTTCTGGGGACGCAAGCTTCATTGTGGGCCCGCAGGAGTTTTGGCCCAGCCTGGAGAAGACCGAGGCACTAGTGTTGGGCGACTCGTTGAGAGGGGCCGCAGTAACTGTAAGTCAATCGAAGATCGACTTCTTAGGAGCTTCTGGTACGGGCACAGGGGTGCTGAAGCTTGTTGGTGGAAGCATGGTTCCGAAAAACAGCCCTATGGTGGCTTGAGTAATTTGCTCCGCGGGCATCGTGAACAAAGAGGCCGCTTGGGGCCCATAGGTTATGCCCCCAGTTGAGGCAGGACGCGAGTTGCAGCTGCAGTTGGAGCACTTCGAACAGGTAGAGGCCATCGATGCTTGATTTCTGCGCCAGGCAAAAGACCAAATCTTAGTAATTTGAAATCCAAAGGCAACCATTAAGAAACCGCGATTCGTTCGCGAATACGATACACGAAGTGTGGAGTGGAAAGAGGAAAAGGTCCCACCGGGCGTGCCAGAATCTGTTCCCCTCCGAATGGTGGCCGAGACATTAGGACGTCTTGCCTGAGATTCGGGGCAGATGCTATTTGGTTTTATCTGTCCACCTCTCCGAAGATGCCAAGTTAATTTATGGCACCGTGTATCGGAGGTTTAGACGGATGCGGTCGATGTAGCAGACTTCGTCAGATTCCCCCTCGCTTGAGGGTTTTTGATTGTGGGGACGTTCTTCCCTGCAGGCGCAAGCCCCTGCAGTTAATTACGCTACCGCATCGCGGTAACAACTTTCTCCTTCTCCAGAATTTCACTTCGTGTCGTGGGTGTTTGTTTTGTTTGTGGTTCGCATGATTTAATTTGCTATTATTAGGTGCATGTGATTCTTGCAAGGATAAATTGCCTTTGGTGTTTAGCCTCTTTTATGAAGCAATGCTTTACTTTTCAGTCTTAGAGATGGAGTTTCATTCTGATTAGGGGAAACAATACCATCGGAAGGTCACACACCCTACCAAAAAGTGTAACGCCTTCAAGAAGTGGTGGCAGGGATACGTTGCCTTTCGACAACAATTTAAGCGAATAAAGTGCAAAGCCCGTCGGGAACAGAGAAGCACGACAGACGAGCATGAAGGAACAGCCGGTAACTGTCATATGGTTGATGCCGTCCTGACAAGAGCAAAACCTCAAGTTCTTACCTTCGGGAGCGATTCTGATGAAGAAATAGCTCTCGGCCCTCTCTTCAAGGAATCCACCTCTGAAAAAGAAGAGGAGATGAAGAACTGTGAGAACGTTCAACTGCGTAACCGTACATTGCCTGAAAAAAATCTCAGACCTTCAAACAAAGGTTCAGGAAAAAGGGACAAAGGAAAGGAAAAAGTCCCTGAGGAGATTGCTCTCGATGATAGAGTTGTCAAAGAGCTCACAGCCAAGGACCCGTCTAAAAAGAACAAGGTGGACTACAATGTCCTAGCATATCTGAGAAAGATGCCCTCACAATTGAGTATCTTGGATGCCCTTCTCCTATTTAAAGAGGCACGAGATTCCCTAATCAAGGCGTTACAAGAGCCCGACCAGTTTCAAGCCTTCCTGGGGGAAGAAAAGATGAAGAGCAAGCTGGAAGAAGTCCACACGGCTGATATCACCTTCAGTGATGAAGACATCCCTCTCGGAACGTGCGATCACAACCGTCCGCTGTATGTAACTGGGTATTGTCACGATATCAAGATAAAGAAGATCCTGGTCGACAACGGATCCTCCGTCAACCTTCTCAATGTAAGAGTACTGAAGAAGATTTGCATGAACGTTCAACACTTGGCTCAGGATAAAATTACCATATCCGGTTTTGACTCCCAATCATCACAAACGCTCGGGTCTGTAATACTGACATTACGCTTCGGGATGCCCGTCACTGACATCAAGTTCCATGTCATTGATGCCAAGACTTGCTACAATGCTCTGCTCGGTAGACCTTGGTTACATGAGTATAATATCATCCCTTCTACACAACATCAGTGTATGAAGTACTTCAAGGACGGTGTCGAGTACACAGTTACAGGGGAGCTGAACCCATTCTCCGTAAATGAAGTTTGCAAAATAAAGATGTCAAGTACTTCTTACCAGACTTCGAAGACATGGATAGATGTCGCAAACCGGAGAATAAACAAAAAGCTATCGCCACTATCCTGATATTCGGGAGCGAACCGAAGAGGATGAAGAGATGGTCTACTCGGGATAACCACAAGTCAATAGGCCAGGAACATCTACTCCTATGCCGGTCTTTGGCAGTGACTCTGAAGACGATGCCAACATAGTATTCTCCATCCGTCCGCAAATGCAGACTTTTGCTGGAGCTGACCAGAGTTTACAGATTACCCTGGTCCCACAGCAGCATTACAAAGAACTTGATGCACATGATACGTACAGTGTGCAAGAGCTGCAGACCTTCTAAGTCCCTCCTAAGCAAAGAGGTGAGAAGGCGATCCTTTTCTACCAATCCATAAAGACTAAAGTGGAGAAAGAAGTATGGCATGGTGCCGAACCTGCGCTCGACAGGATTCAACCAATCCGTCTGTCCAGATACTACGCAGAAGGACTGAAAAAGCTATTGAGACGCCAAGGCGTGCCCTTCAAACAGACTGCTCGACAAGCCCAGTTCTATAACAAGATTTGAGACGCTCCCAGGACTTAGCGGAATATGCCCAATGGGAGAATGGAGACGACCGACCTTGGATACGTTCGGTCCAATAAAAGGGAGCGATTCCATGGCTGCCAGGTCATAAATAATTCTGGTGGAGAAACGAATGCATTTCCAGATGGCGTTGATGTCGAACCAGAGCGAGATCTCGCCGTAAGAATACCAAGCCCGTCATTCGAAGAACAGATTGACAAGCTAATAAGAGAAGCGGGTCAAAAGGTTCAGGATGACCATAGCCGCGAAATGGCCATTTACGAGAAGGCCAGGACGCAACGTATCATTCAGCAGGTTACGGAAGGAGAAGACGACGATGCCCTTCACCCCCAGCCCGCTGTGCGTTCTCGTGGCAAGAAAAAAGCCTGACGAAGAAGTAAAAGCAAGGTGAAGAACATGGACAGCGTTCAAAAACAGCGAAGCGGATCTAAGAAGCCGCGCGAGCGAGAAAAAGTCAGCCGGAACCCGTCTTTTATGAAGAAGATGGGTCGGGAGTAATCTTTCCCTCAAGACAAGACAAGGAAAATATTCGACCTTATCATGAAGCGTCAAATGATGATGCTCCCGGAGTCTCGATACCCCAAATAGATGAATGAGGTCCATCACCCGGATTATTGCTCTTACCACCGAATAATGGGACATCCTCTTGAAGACTGCTTCACCTTCAAAGACTGGGTTGAGGATCAGTATCAGCATGGCAGGTTTGCTCTATCCGATAGTTGGAGGGTAGTCCCGTCACGAAAGCATGAGCCGAGAGCAACCTACACTGTGAGGGAAAGTATAGATCAGTATCGAGCTTGGAAACGAGCTCGTACCTGCCATATGATAACATTCTCAAAAGAAGGAGAGCACGAGAATACGAACGACCTCCCCCAGTGCTTCTCAAATGAAGATAAGAACGAGTTAATCTCATAATTTTTACCGGCGCCAAAAGAGCTGGAAGATGGGATACACACCACAGCAGACAACTTGAGAAAAATCGACTTGGGGATGGCAAACGACCCAAGGCCAACGTTCGTCAGTGAGCTACTGTCTGAGAAACAGGTAGCCATGTTAAAGGACGTGCTTATGCAATATAAAGACAGTTTCGCATGGAACTATTCCGAGATGCCAGGATTAGATCTAGAGATAGCTGTGCATAAACTGGCGATATCGCTGGACGTCAAGCCAGTCAAACAGGTGCCAAGAATAATGTGGCTCGAGCTTGAGATGAGTATCAATGCCGAAGTCAAGAAGCTAATCGACTCCGGCTTCATCCAAGAAGTTCAATACCCTGACTGGATTGCCAATATCGTTCCGGTAATGAAGAGAAATGGGACAGTACGCATCTGCGTAGATTTTCGGGATCTCAACAAAGCTTGTCCGAAAGATGACTTCCCAGTGCCTGTTACCGAGGTGATGATCGATAACACATCCATCCATGAATTCTTCTCCTTCATGAATGGATCCTCAGGGTACAACCAAATCAAGATGCATCTTGAAGACCAAAAGCACACTGCTTTCCGGACCCTGCTAGGCATATTCTTCTACAAAGTGATGCCCTTCGGTCTGAAGAACGTTGGCGCCACTTACCAGAGGGCCATGACAAAGATCTTTGATGACCTCATACATGAGATTGTCGAATGTTATATTGACGACCTCGTGGTGAAAAGCAAATCGTACGAAGAACACTGGGAGCATATGAAGATAGTGTTCCAGCGCCTTCGGAAGTACAACCTGAAGATGAACCCTCTGAAATGCGCGTTTGGAGTTTCTTCGGGAAAAATCCTAGTATTCATCGTACGACACCGGAGCATCGAAATAGACCCGTCAAAGATCAAGGCGATTATGGAAATGCCTTCGCTAAGAACTCTCAAGCAACTGCAGTCTCTTCAAGGAAAGGTCGCGTATATCCGACGGTTCATAGCTAATCTCTCTGGCAAATGCCGCCCCTACAGTCATCTAATGAAGAAGTGGACCCCGTTCGTTTGGGATCGTAAATGCCAAAACGCACTGGACGAAATCAAGCAATATCTGTAAAACCCGCCGGTACTGACCGCTCCAGTCAAGGGAAAGCCCCTCATCCTGTACACAACAGCCCTTGAAGGTGCTTTAAGCGCGCTATGGGCACAAGAGAACGACCAGGGGAAGGAGAGAGCTCTCTACTATTTGAGTCGAGTTCTCCTGGGGGCATAAAATAACTACTCCCCTATCGAAAAGTATTGCCTAGCACTGATCTTTGCGGTAATGAAGCTTCGACATTATGCATTGGCACATGAGGTCCATCTCATATCAAAGGTGGATCCTCTCAAGTATTTGATATCAAGAGCCATGCTAACAGGAAGGCTTACCAAATGGGCCCTCCTCTTGATGGAGTTCTCGATAGTATATCAACCCCTCAAGGCAATAAAAGGCCAGGCCATCGCCGACTTTCTCGCTGAACATCCGATACTTGCCAACTCTCCCTTGAACTGCGAGTTGCCGGACGAACACGCTTTTGACGCAATTGACAGGGAGAAAGAAGGGAATGATACCCGATGGGAACTCTGCTTCAATGGAGCGTCCTCCTTGAAGAAGCGAAAGAAAAACACCCTCATGATTAAAGCCGGGGTGGGCCTTATCTTTGTGACTCCACAAGGAGGGATAATGCGTTTTTCCTTTTCTTTAACATAGCCGAGAACAAACAATGAGGCTGAGTATGAAGCTTTGATAGCAGGTCTTGAGATTGCTGTCGACATGGGCATCGAAGGCCTCCTCATATATGGAGACTCCCAACTGGTTGTTAGCCATGTAAATGGAGACTACCAGATATGCAAACCAGAACTGATCAGGTATGGTGAAAGAGTGCAGCAATTGCTGACACAAATCCCCTCCTACACCCTGGAAAGCATACCGCGTGCGGAAAATAGAAAGGCGGATGTGTTAGCCAAGCTCGCTAAAGAATTGGCCGACGAAAACCTCGAAGACGTAAGGATCATTGTGCAAAGTTGCCGGATTCTTGCACCAGCAGAAATATCTCCGAAGACGTCTAAAGGAGAGGAAGCAACCGAACAAAAGGCCTTCCAATTGGAGGATGAAGAAAAGGCGAAGGATTGGAGAGAAGTCTTCATAGACTACTTCAAATCCCATCGAACGCCCGAAGACGCGCCGTCAAGGCATCAGCTCATGAAGCGAGCCCTGTCCTTCGCCTTCGTCAACGATACTCTATAAAAGAGGTCGTTCGACAGTTTGTGGCTAAGATGCTTAGGACCGGAGGAAGTAAGGAGGGTCGTCCAAGAAACTCATGACGGACTCTGCGGTTCTTATGAAGCTGGGCCAAAGATGAAGCTGAAGATCAAAAGAATGGGCTACTATTGGCCCACAATGATTCATGACTGCTTCGAATATGCAAAGCAGTGTCACTCATGCCAAATTCATGGGGACTCCATCCACTAGCATCCGAATCCGTTACACCCAACATTGGCTTGCTGGCCATTCAAAATGTGGTGGACCGATATAATCGGGCCCATCGAACCAGCATCATCCAAGGGACATCGGTTCATACTAGCAACAACCGATTACTTCTCTAAATGGGCAGAAGCAATACCGTTAAGAGAGGTGAAGATGGAGAACATCCTCCATTTCTTCAAGACACGTGTCATCTACCGGGTTGGCATTCCATAACGGATCATCTTGGATAACGGGCTAGCCTACAGAAGCCATAAGATCAACCTCTTCGCACAGCAGCATTAAATAGATTGGAGATACTCTTCGATCCCCGAGCTAACGGTCTAGCTGAGACTATCAACAAGACCTTGATAAAGATCATAAAGAAAATGATGTTCAGAAATAAAAAGGAATGGCATGGGAGATTGCATGAAGCTCTCTGGGCTTATCAGACCATGTTTAAGATGGCCACGAACACAATGCCATTTGTGTTAGTATTCGGCACGGAAGCAGTACTTCCTTTGGAGATAGAGCTACCTTCTCTGTGAGTGGCAGTTTGTTATGAGCTAACAGACGAAGAAAATGCCCATCTTCGGCTTGAGGAGCTCGATGCCCTTGATGAAACTCATCTCATGGCGTAGCAAAAACTAGAAGCTTACAAAGCAAGGATGACGAGCTCATACGAAAGATTGACTAGGCCGAGGACATTCCGCCAAGGCGAACTCGTGCTAGTCGTAAAAAGACCTATAATCCCCGATCGTGCTAAACGGGGGAAATTCAAGCCAAACTATGAGGGCCCATATATCATAGACAAGGTCTACCAAGACGGGGCTTACTTGCTCATGGATATGCATGGTGAAAGACCCTTCGGGCCAATTAACGGCCAGTTTCTTTAGAAATACTATGCTTGAAAAGTAACAGCTCAGGTTAATGATGGATGACGACGCTCGTGTCCTCTCGCTATCTTCCTGAGTCCAAACTCTATAAGTAGTATCCAGCGAAACTTCACCTCAAAATCCCCTATGGACCGAGATGTCCCTAAACTAACAATAGACTGTAATGTTCTTAAACTAAATAAGTCGCCAACTCAAATCCCGCTGGCTACACAGCTACCCCGGCGACAAAGTTCAAAAGAAAAAATGGTACGTCTATAAGCAAAATGGGCAAGGATGAAAACCCGAAAGGGCTCCGTGAGTAAAAACAACAGGACTGCCGGCGAGTTCGTGAAAACTCGAAAGGGCGCAGACTCGTAAAAAAAAATTCAAGCACACTTGCAAGGTCCTTTCAACCTTGTAAGGAGAAAATACCTACGTGAGATCCTTACGACTCACAAGAGAGCAACACACTTAGAGATCCCCACGATTCCTAAGGAGAAATTACACTTACGGGATCCTCACGACTCGTAAGGAGAATCCCCCTTATGAGACCCTCACGGCTCATACGATTCAAAAGCCTTAAGCTACAGGGATCTGAACCTGTTCTTAAGCCATCACATCCCCCAGTTTGCCCTACAAGTGGCTCAATATTGACCATTGTATACAATCCACGGGCATAAATAAACGTCTCCCCTACCAAGTTCCACCAATGGCGCGAAATTTCCCCATTTGGCGAACGACACTTGTAAGTCCTCTCGACTTATAAGGAGAAAACACTCTTGTAAGATCCTTACGACTTCTAAGAGAACACACACCTAAGAATCCTCACGATTCCTAAGGAGAAAATGCACCTACAGATCTTCACGACTCGTAGGGAGAAACACCTTTATGAGACCCTTACGGCTCATGAAGTCAAAAGCCTTAGTCGACAGGATCCTAACCCTGTTTGCTAAGCCACCTTTGTTCAAATCGACAAAGGTAAATGATGATTCGCTCCTGGAAATATCCCAGTTATAGTGATACTGATGTCTAAATCGGTATCAAATTCAAAGCCCTTTCATGGCAAATGATGATTCGCTCCTGGCAATATTCCAGTCACAGCGATGCTGATGCTAAGATTGGTATCAGACCTCAGGTTCCATACTCGCAATAAAAATCAACGAGCAAAAATGCATATGAAATAGCTGAAATGTTTGGGCAACTCGCAATAAAAATCAGCGAGCAAAATATATGCATATAAAAACAGCCGAAATATTTGGGCAACTCGCAATAAAAAGAAGCGAGTAAAAACAAAAAACAGCCAAAATGATTGGGCACCGCGAAAAATAGCCGAAATGATTGGGCAATTGCGACTTTCGTGATATAAAAAGCTGAAAAGATAGAGCATCGTGGAAAGAAATAAAATAAAATAAAACTTTTGCCCTACAGGTGAGATCACGTTGACCCCTGTATACAATCCATGGGCACAAACGGAAAGTGAACCATATTACCCTACCGGGATTCGTCAAGGGGAAGCTAGATCTCGATGGCTACATCTACAGCCTAGAAATCAACAATGACGTTCCTTCTTGTTCCAACCAGAAGCAGATACGATGTCAGCAAAATGGAGCCACGACAAAGTCCCCTAGTTCCAGATCTCGACGGTTCACAGACAGCCTAGAGACTACCTCGGAGCCACGGCAAAGTCCCCTAGTTCCAGATCTCGACGGTTCATAGACAGCCTAGAGACTACCTCGGAGCTACGGCAAAGTCCCCTAGTTCTAAATCTCGACGGTTCACAGACAACCTAGAGACTATCTCGGAGCCATGGCAAAGTCCCTAGTTCCAAGACTCGACGGCAGCATCCACAGCCTAGAGATCAACAAGAGCGTTCTTCCTCCCTCCAGCTGGATACAGGTGCGACATCAACAAACAGAGCCATGGTAAAGTACCCTAGTTCCAAATCTCGACGGTTCACAGACAACCCAGGGACAACCTCGACATTCATCGCAATATTGCAGACACAATGTCAATCAATGAAGCAAAGGAAGATCCCTAGCTTCATGGTCTTGACGGCAACTCAAATGAGACCTGAAAGACTATCGGAGACCATCCCACTTCAGCACAGAGTGGTCATGACTCACCGAGGCTTCCAAACTGAGCCTAACCTCAAGTAAAAAGCAACATGGAATATCCCTAATGCTTGCTCTTTCGACGGTAATATTACCTGGAAGATTACTTGAAGATGTCTTGTCCAACCCCCGAAGGGATCAGAGACACAACAGTCGTGGGGCTACCCGAACAGAAAGATTGCATATCGGGAAATACATCGGCCAACGCGACGGTACGACGGGTACAAAACCCCAGTACCACAGACCCTAACGGACTTTTATTAGCAGGAGTTAACTGTGACGTTAGGACATCCTTACAAGAACTTCTCGATTCGTCTCGACTCGTAGGGAAATTAGTGTTCCTGCGATAACTTCTAGACTTGTCTCGACTCGTAGGGAAAAGCCTTAGGAAACGGGGATAAGGACCTGTTTCCTAAGCACTGGGGCCCTGCAAGTCGGTCAAAGGTGGACTATTTCATACTATTCATGGGCCACACTCTCCAAAGTCGAATATCGACAAGGAGGGAAACAACCACTTACGAGTCCTCTCGACTTGTAAGGGGAAAAATTCTCTTGTGAGATCCTTACGACTCTTAGGAGAAAACACACACTTAGGAGTTCTCACGACTCCTAAGGAGAAAATACACCTACGGGATCCTTTCGACTCGTAGGGAGAAAAGTCTTTATGAGACCCTCACGGGTCATAAAGTTGAAAAGTCTTAGGCGGCAGATCTGAACCTGTTTCCTAAGCCATCGATGCCCTACAAGGAGATCAAGATAGACTATCTATGGGTCATATTTGCCAAAAGGAACATGCCTATATAAAATAAAATATGTCTTTTATTCATGAATTCAAGTGAATACAAAATACATTTCACAAAGGAATCAAAATGAATACATGTTATTCATAAACCGCAAGCTTACAGTTAACAAAAAAAGGGTACAAAGACGGTTATTGAGGAGGAGGTGTCTTCAACAAATCAGCAAGCCACTCGCGCACTCCTCTCAATCCTTTCTCGTGACCAGCCACCGCGGCCAAACTCCGCTTCCACTTGAGCCCGTTGCCGTAAACAGGACAAAAGCTTCCCATCGGCTTCTAGCATGGCAGCTTCACAGTCTCGCATGACCCACTCGGCAAAGTCAAGCATTCGTCTCAGTGTCAACGCATCCGAAATACATCTCTGGAGATTGTCAAAAATAGCTTTTAGCTGTGCAGCATTCGTTTCAATCTGGGCGCGCAGTCGGACGGATTCGTTGGAAGCCACCTCATGTTCCTTTCGTTTCAGGGCCGTCTCTTGTTCAAAATGGCGAATGAAAGGAACACTATGCTCAACCCACGCAACCCGCTGATAGTTCAAAGCCTAAACCTCAGGAGCGAGATGCTTGAGCTCAATCTCGTGCAGACAAGCCTCGATCTTTCTGCAGTAATCAACCCAAGAGCCGACAAGATCTTCATCATGGAAGTTCATGAGTGTTGCTAGCATTGGGTTAACTTCAACAGCAAAATCTGTAGCTGATGTGAGGGCCTTGGAGTCAAGAGCTTCGACGAATTCGCTTAACATTCGACGGCTGTTTGCGGCACCCCTGGAAGATATGCGTTTGGCAAAGGGCCCTGCGAACATCGGAATGCGGGACTCGAAGGGAGCGGGAGCCAGTGCAATTGCTGCAATATGAATTACGATCAAATGCCGACTTAGGAAATGAAGGAAACATATGATCAATGAAGTTTATTATACCAGCTGTGACAGGCGGCAGGATGAGAAGCATCGGAGGTACGATTGTTCTTTCACCCCCTCCTTCGACCCGTGACGCTATATTCAATATGATGAAGAATTAGCAACAACATATCTATTCGTAAGAGAGAGACGCCAGTTGAAGAATGTACTAACCAATACCAGAAGGTAGAACGATTTCCGACTGAAAGGAGAAATGCGGGTTCATCACCTGGTATAGATGGTCAAAAAGGACTCCTGCTGAGTTGTGACAACATACTATCAGTACAAGGAGGATGGTACCTACAGTGAAACTGATAAGTCAAAACCCATACCTTCCAACATTTGAGGGGGCACGGGAGAATGCGAAAGGATGGCGACCGTCAGAGCAGCGACTGGTGACACTTCTTCAAATGGCACAGCCTCGGGGTTCACCGCGCCTGTACTCAAGAAAAACAAAGTATTGTCAGGAGGGCTGAACAGGGATAAAAGCCTAAAAAAAAGTCGCCCAAAGACTACCTGATAGATCATGGACCAAAGCTATGATAGAGGCATCACCGGGTATAACGGTTTCTTCACTCCCTCTCGGAGGAATAGATTCCGCGCCTATGGCTTCGTCCCCTGACTCGACGAGGGCCGTCATAATGCTTGCGATGCCCACCGATACCAAGGATCCACAGGGAGAGAGAGCAGCGGTCTGGACAGTCCCAGATTCCCGGGAAAGAGTATCCACTTCAGGCTCTATAACCGCCAGCGTTTCGCCTGCCATCCCATCGTCAAGACTTGGCCCTACCGGAAATGAGTATATCAGAATTTGAGGATCGAATTCTAATAAAAATACCGAGCGTTACATTACCTCGAAGTAACTTTCTAGTTTCTTCACGAGCCGCATGTGCAACCTGTCTATGGGCAGTAGACAAGGCATTTGGAAAATCCGCCAAAGGAATATCAACAGATGGAATATTACTTGAGCCTGCATCTACGGCTAAGACGTCGTCGCGCTCCTTCGCTGCACGCTTCTTGCGCTTCCTTTCGGTCTGGGCGTGAGAAATGACCTCCTCAAGACTTCCGACAGGGGAACATCATCATCTGAACCAAGCTCTGCCTCCGGAGCCGATACGGCATCCATCATTGGCTGTTTCAGCAAAACCTCCTGCGGTGACTTTTAGAGACCCGGGGCCACAGTGGCTGGCTCTATAAGTGTCGCCGCATCACCACTCGGGATCGGCACCGCACTTGGAATAACCTGAGTCGAGGTAATCCCTGCAATAAAATAAAGGAGAGGGTCAGGGCATGAATAAAAAAGAATAAGGATGTAATGAAGCTACTCATACCAAGATCCAAAGAAGCGCGGAGCCTCTCTTCCTCCTCGAACGTCCTGACGGAAGCCGTGAGAGCCTCTTCGACAGAAATACCTGTTGAAGAAGAAAGTGTCAATAGAAACATAATAAAGAGAAAAGAGATAGCCGTGGAAGAACATAACTGAAGTATATCTGACTTCGTGATGGTAATCAGCGCCGCTTCCTCGCGAACCAGTCGCTCGGAAGCCGCAAGGGTAGCCTGAAGATCAGTATCATCCACAGGAGCGATGAATGAATCCTCATTGGTCCCGTACTCGCACAAACCTTCTCTATAGGGAGCATGTGGTCCTGGCCAAATATGACATCGGCAGAGAATAGCGACTTCTTCTTTTTCTGCGAGCGGACGCCGGCGGCCAATGACAAGAGCTTGTGCTTAACGGGCATTTTCGGGCGACGGGTCCCAATTTCTGCACCAACGCCGGATTTCGAGGACGCTACAGCTACCGTTTCTACAGGAACACGAGGTGGAGGCTTCCCAGGGAAGGCGCGCGGGACCATAACCGCAACCACTTCTCTTAAGGAAGGACGAACGACAGTCCGTCGCTTCAAAGGGACTGCTAGGTTTCCAGCTGAGACAGCGTACTTATGATCAAGTAATAGCCGCCTCTCTTCCCTGATAACAGCGCCCGTTGCATGCTAGTACCATGCCACGCAGGTATTCAAAGCTTTTGGCACGTAGCTTGGCTCACTGATGAGAAAGCTAGACCCTGTGTTTAGCCGCATAAAGTGGTGCAGCGCGCTGCGGATACCCTTTTCCGTAGCAACCAACTCGGCTAAGAAAGCCTCGAGCAAGACACCTTGATCATAATCCGACTATTGAGAAAAACGGTGCGGGTTATACCTCATGAACAATGCAGAGGCGCCTTTCCTGAACACTAGAAAGCCTAGCCTAATCGAATATAAGTGCAGGATCTCCCGAGCCTTCAACGTAGGAGCCCCATCTTTTAAAGTTTCACGCAGCGGTTGCACTCCCCTTGTAGATTCCTTGCCGATATTTAAGACTCTGTCGACAAAAGTCATACTATCCCCGACCATATGCGGGCAAAGGACCAGACGTCGAGCCTCTCGCTGCGACGGATCTAATGCGGAAGCGTCAACTAGAAATATGACCCAGGGAAAGTTATAATTGTTGTAGAAGCGGGGCCATTTGTGTACTCCGAAAGCACCAAGCACGTGCATCTCGACCCAGGATGTAAAGTACTGCAACGGAAGATATACAGGTTTTACCCTAGGTTGAGTAGTATCCGCTGCTAAGCTCAGGCCGTGGTATAGATGAGCCAGCCCCGCAATCCCAACGGCCACACGCGTCCCCGCAACCAGGCAGTGGGCTGGGTAAAAGACCGACGGCCTCATATAGCGAGGGTGCATCGAAAGCACGAACCAGTTCAACCACAAGCCAATAAACCCCAGGAAGAACGTCTCTTCATCAACGTCTGAAGCAGCGAGCTCTGCAAAAGGGACAACCGGGGTGTCTGGAATGAAGAAGCTTCTTAAATCTTCTTCCTCCGTCGGCTGGTTATCCAAACCGAAACCGAACTGGTCATCAAGCTTAGTGAATTTCTTGGCTTGTTTTGACAAGACTGCTGGGCGAAGGAAGCGGGCGATGAAATCTGTGAAGCTGACTCCGTGCCCTCCAGACTCTAGAAATAGACTCTCGTAAATGTTCAACACCTTGATCAGGCTCGGGAATCGATGTTGAATGGCATTCTCCGGGGTAAGGCCCATCACCACTGATTTTGTGGCGAAGATGTACTCGTCACGGGGAAGTATCTCCTCGTAATGTTCCCTTCTGACGGGTAAGCCGGAGATCTCCGCGAACTCCTCCAAGGAGATTGAAACTTCCTGATCTGATAGAAGAAATGTGCGAGTCGAGATATTCCATTGTTCCAAGAAAGCTTTGACCCACCATACAGGGGGCGTGGAATACTGGAAAAGAGACGCATAAATTGTGGGGTACAACCCGAGCTTCAGCAGCAGTGATTTCTTGGCCGACAAGATGTATCGAGCCCACTGTAGTTATCCAGCTGAATGGTGAGGAGTCAAGCCAATCATGTATACTTTTCCCCAAGGGCATGACTCGCCTTGACATATGCGCCTTCCCAAAATATCCAAAGCCATCGGCGGCTGTACGGGTATTGAGGCTATAGAAGGCTGAAGTCGGCCCTCTGAGGTCCAGTTGACCTCCTCTGCGGTGTAATTCACCTAAGACGAGTTGGCGTAGTGAATCGCTGAAATGGGCTCTGAGGGTACATCACAAGAGAAACTACGCCGACCCTGGATAATTTGATTGTACCATGACCCCCATAGATGAAGAGGTTTCTGCTTCGGGTCATGATCTTTAATGAGAGCGAAGACTTCCCGATCCACGGGCGCGTCCGCGAAGGCACTTTCTGAACGAACAAAAGGAAAGGAAGAATCGAAAGCCATGGTACATGCACGAAAAAAGGCGAGGGTTAGTTGCCAACGCTATTCTGACACTTGGTACTTTAAAATTGTACCACACTACAATGCAGGAGAAAGGGACCAAGGGGGACCCAAAAAATCAAAGTGATGGCTCATCATTGATGAGACAGTCACTCATTAAGGAGGAAATCCTAAAAGGATTCTCATTTAATGAGAAACTCATTGGGCCAAGGAGTTGAACTCCCTCGAGAGCTGTGCTCTGCAGACAGAAATCATATCTGTCAAATGTAATTAAGAGGGAAATAAAAATTCCCCAAAAATTTCAAAAGAGCTATGCTCTGTAAAAGCAATGGTACAAGGTAAAACCCCAAGATCTTTAAAGATCTGAAGTACAAATCATAGAAACTTTAAGAGTTCTTCATTAACGGGTTAAGAAACCCTAAAAAAGATTTTTTTTGATCTATGATCTAAGAAGAGCAAATCTTTGTTTTCATTTAACGGGTTAAGAAACCCTACAAAAAACATCTTTAAGATCTGTGATCTAAGAAGAGCAAAGCTCTGTTTAATTGGTTCGAGCATAATCCTTACCAAAATTTTGAACAAAGTTCTAACTCTAAAAGAGTATCCTTGGGCAGAGATCTAAGCTCTGAAAAAGAGAATTAAATTCTCAGAAGAACAAAGAAGAGAAGATGATGAACAACAGTCATCTCAAGGGCCAAAGGTCCTACTTATAGGCAGGGGAAGCCGATCCAACTTCCAAGAAGATCCAACAGCGGAAAAGCTGTCACCGCTACACCCACATGTGAGCCACGTGAGCGCAACGGTGGGGGGGCATTTGTTTCCCCCAATAATAGAAGAGCAAGGCTCTGTTCAAAATTTGAAAAGAGGCAGCGCCTCACATGCCTTGCACGAGGGTGCCGGTGCCGAGAGTTAAAAACTCTGAGGCAGCGCCTTACGTGCCTTGCACGAGGGCGCCAGCGCCGAGAGTTAAAAACTCTGAGGCAGCGCCTCACGTGCCCCGCATAAGGATGCCGGCGCCAGAACTAAAAGTTCTCTGCCGTTGGATCAAAGATCCAACGGAGATGATAAATCATCAAAACACAGAATTAAATTCTGTTGAAGAAACATTCCTCAAATCTTCCTAAACGAGAAAGATTACTCTCTGTAAAACAGAGCACCGTTGGATTAAAAATCCAATGGTGATTAAAAAAATCACCAAGCTACAGAATAAGCTCTGTAGGGGAAAATATTTTCCCCAATCTTTCTAAATAAGAAAGATTACGCTCTATAAAACAGAGCACCATTGGATTAAAGATCCAATGGTGATTAAAAATCACCAAGCTACAGAATAAACTCTGCATGGAAAATATTTTCCCAATCTTGTTAAAAACAAGAAAAACATCTTCTGTAAAATAAAAGTTCTTGGATCAAAGATCCAACGGTGGATAAAATCCACAAATCAATTAAGGATCTCTCAGTGAGAGATTTTTTTAACTAAATCAACAAACTTGCCTCCACTATATAAAGGCCCCAAGACTTCAAGTCTTGTTCAGAAGAACCCTCCCCCCCATAAACTTCAAGATCAAAAAAGAAGAGCAAGCAAAAAAAAAAAAGAAAGCTTTAAGAGGAAAGAAGGAAGAAGTTTCAAGGTAAATAAAGAGATTAGAGATCATAGGATCTCATCTGCATATCCAAGGGTTTAACCCTCATAAAGAACGTAGTTCTTTTCCCTGGATCTGAGATCCACGAGATAAGTCTCCTACAAATGAGAATTTAATTCTCGTGGGAATGAATTTGTTCTTGGGGATCGATGATCCAGAGGAGAACAAAAAATTGAACTCTTCAGAAAAATACAAAAAAAAAAGAAACAGCGCCTAGCGCCTCACGTGCCCCTCACGTGGGCGCTGCTCAAATAAAGAGTGCTTAGCACTCGATAATTGGCGCTCAGCGCTAAGCGCCTCATGTGCCCCTCAATTGGGCGCTGCCTAAATAAAGAGTGCTTAGCATTCTTTGGTTGGCGCTCTGCGCCAAGCGCCTCACGTGCCCATCACGTAGACGCTGCTTAACATGAAGTGCTCTACACTCATTAAATAGTGCCTAGCGCCTAGCGCCTCACGTGCTCCGCACGTGGATGCTATAAAGAGTGTTTAACACTCCATAAAGAACAAAAAAGGGGGTTAGAGTAAAAGGGGAGCGTAAGAACCCATATCAATGCCCAGCACTGTTTGCACAGAAAAGGGACTGAGCCCAAATAAGTGTTTAACACTTCATTCAAAGATTAAATGGGCTGAGTCCAAGTTGACCAAATCCCCAACTCAGATCGACCGAGCCCATGTGCTCATCATGTTCCAAATTGGTCTTAGTCCCAAACCCAACTACAGATCTCCAAACTAACATTGGTTCAAGGATACATCTCCCCACACTTCTGATACATGTCGTTGTAAGCGTCTTCAGAGAGGTGGTGGGTCCCGACAACCAACAACTTTATGGACCGCAACGTCCTTAAACTAAGACAATATAGAGCCCGAATGCTCTTTTGTTGGGTCTGAATGATCCCAAAATTCTTGTTGAGTAGATCTTAGTCTAAAATTAGACTAACGTATTCTCAGCAAACATTTAAGTCGATCTTAATTCCAACCGAGATTAACGATCCTTAAATCAAACTAAACCCAAATTTAAGAAAATATGGATTTGGACTAATCCACGCCCTACCGGCGACAACACAAATTAGTCTCCGTATACAATCCACGGGCAACCAAAAATAAAACAAACACACACGACACGAAGTGAACATCTGGAGCAGGAGAAAGTGGTTATCGCTACGCGGTAACGTAATTAACTGCAGGGGCTTGCGCTTGCAGGGAAGAGTGTCCCCACAATAAAAAAAACTCTTCACAACGAGGGGGAATCTGACGAAGTTTGCTACAACGGCTGCATCTGTCAGAATCTTCGATACACGGTGCCATAAATCAACTTGGCATATTCGGAGAGGTGGACAAATAAAACCAAATAGCATCTGCCCCCAAATGCAGGCAAGACGTTTGTCTTTCCCGGCTTTCGGCAGTAAACACCAACGAACTGGCGAAACAGCAATTTGTCGTGGCCTCCAGTATTGCCGCATAATGCTCTGAACTAGGCGACGTGCTGATGTGGGTTGCCAGTCCCCTTGTATACGTGGAACATGGGGATCGTATATCCCGGTGAGTACTTAATTTGATCGTACCAGCCTGGGTAAGGTCACCCAGTTCTAACGACTTGGCCAGCCGATTCTTTTGCCTGATGAGCTCGTATTTGCTGAGCTATGTAGTCATCGAGGGCAGCTTTAGAGATCGTTTCCTCCTTGGTTGCTGATAAAACCGGAAGTGGGTTTGATGTTTCCCCTCTGTAGTCCTCGATAATTATCGGTGGATCTTCGGCTGGAGGTTCTGGTTGGATCATTATTCCAACCATGTCTTGGAACAGGAGCTCCATCTATTTTATATTAGCCGCTTGTTCCGCGGCCTCCTTATCTTTTCTTTCTAGCACCTTTCGCAGGAACTCCATATCGGTCTCCTGCTCCTGGCGCTGTTCAAACGCTGCTTCCAGGCTTTCTTTTTGCCCGGTGAGTGCTTCCATTTTTGTCAGCATCTCCTTGTAACGTTTTAAAAATCGTTTAGGAGAATTTTCCGATAATCGGTAAAATAACTGGTGTTTTCTGTAAAAACCAAGATATACTTATTTTTCAACATAGACTTAATTATACTTATTTTGGTTATGTAATTGCTAGTATTTGGTATTTAATTAGTCGCTTATAAATTTCTAGTTTTCTTAAATATTTTTCCTAAATTAATTATTTTAAATAATATTATAATCTTTCACTTATATTTTTAATTAGTGAAAATTACAAATGAGAATGGGTTAATCATATATTAATGAACCATGACCACTTAGAACCTAATTTATAACATGCTTATTCTTTCTACATTTGTTTCCCATGGTTCTAGAGAAATCTAGGATTAATTAAAAAGAAATTAAATAATTAAAGAAAAGTGTTAAAAGATGTAATAATTGAAGGGGTTTCTACACAAACCCACACATCTCACTCTCTCTCTTTTCCCTCATTCTATTCTGGCCGAGCCTAGGCAACCCCCAATCCCCTATTTCCCCACTTCATTTCCTCACAAAAAAAAGAAATAAAATTAAAAGAATAAAGAAAGAAGGAGTATGGTGTGTAAATAAAAGAGGTATGGGTTTTCTTGACTTGGACAATTCTACACACACACACACTCACTCCCTTCCTCTCCTTGGCCGAGCATACCCAACAGCAGCCCCCCTCACTTCCCCATCTCTTTTCCACATCAAAACTCCTCCATTTTTCATCAAAAATCCACATAAACCTTCACAAATTCATAGTTAAATCTTCACCCAAGTTTCCTTGGCCTAGTCTACCTTGAATCTTGGAGCAAGAGACCATTTTGGGGAGGCTAAGTTAAAAGTTAGATCTCTCAAAGTGTGAAGTATAAATCTTAACCCATTGTTTAATTTGTTGGTTAATTGTCTTAAGCTAACTTGTTTAGATATTATTATGGTTCTCTATTGCAAGTTTGGAATTTCAAGAAAGGGTTTAAACTAAAGTTACGGTTTTTATTACTTGCTCATGGTTGCAATGAGTAGTTTAACTTGTTAAGTCTTGGAAAATCTAATCTAGTTGTTATGTTGAAAATTGTTATTTTTAAATTGTCCTAATTAAGTATTTTTGCAAACTAACTTTTTGATTAATCTAAAAATAAGTGAGATTAAAATCTAGTTAATATTTGTGTAGCCTAATTAAGATATTAAGTTAATATTGTGGCCACTAGATTTGTTAATACATATAGTTTTGTGCTAAAATGGTTAAGTGATGCTTACTAGGTTTTTGGATTAAATCGATTTTAAGTAAGTTTGAGGTTGGAATGATCTTTAACTTATTCCCTAAAATATTTAATGTGTTGTGAATGCGGGATTGGGTTTTAGACTTGGTGGTGGTCATGTATAGCGACCCTAGTGGTGGTTATGGCGTTGTTCCGAGCGTGTTTTGTGCACAAGTGTGTGCACGTCTAATTAGTGCGCGTTGATTTTCTTGTATTCGTTGTGTCCGCGACCATTTATATATATATCTTCTTATTCACTTATATGCGATTCTAGGATCGGGTGCAGAGGCGTCGGACATGGCGCGGAAAGGCAAGGCTGAAATCGGATCATATTAGCCGAGGCGTCCCGGTGAGTAGATGTACACATCTATGGGGAAATCGTCTGCATGGAACAAGGCGCCCGATAGTTAGGATTACTAGTAGTACTTGCATTTATATGCGTAGTTTCCTAGTTATTTATCTCATTACATCGCATCATCTTTTATATATATGTGTGTGATATCATCTCATAGTACACTTGCACCATTACCATTAGTTCATGTCGTACGTGCACTATTCATGCAAACACACACGCCATTGGTAATTGCTATGTCACGAACACTATAGAATTTGCTTAGAATTGATACCCGTGCATTTGCATCATATATGATATATAGACTTGTAGTTGTATATTCATCTCATCAGGATTGGATACGTTGGATTGCTACTTATATGTATATACTTCATTGCACCATCGTTCATGCATAGCTTTTGGCCGTACTTCGCATGGTATATACTATCGTATCATAGACATCCATCATCAACAACATGTTTACATATTATGATTCTTCTCGAGGATTTCAGTATTTATGAGATTTATGGATTTTGGGGAAAACCACAAGGATTTTATAAACCTGTTATCATTTTAAAGTAGAAATTGCGATTTTCTCGTGATATGATGTGCGCGGCGTCCACCATGTGTTTTCTTGGTTCTTGAGCGGTATCATATACCCGATTCGAGGAGGGGGATGTACCGTCTGCGGGTACATGGTGGACCCAATGCGGTACCTCGGGGCAAGAAGATCGGACAGATGACGTTGAGCCCGGCAGGGGAGCACTACCGACCGATTATTGTGACACGGCGGATATCCGGTGGATACCGACGTAGTCGTAAGATTTGATGATATAGGTCGATCCGGACTGACGGAGCCCGAGATATTGAGATATTGAGAAATTGATATATATATATATATATATGTATATATATATACGGAGCCCGAGATATTGAGATATTGAGAAATTGATATATATATATATATATATGTATGTATATATATATACGGAGCCCGAGATATTGAGATATTGAGATATTGGGATATATATATATATATATATATATATATTGTGTCGATGTTTGACACGGATTTTCTGTTGATTTCATTGATGATACTTCAACTTATTGCATAGAGATTTTTCTAAGATAAGAACAAAGATTTTCTCATACCAGACTCGTTCAGGTTTCATGTTTGATTATGCATTCATGTTAGTACATTGTATTATATCGATATGCGTAGGTTGAGACGCATTGGCGTGCGTGCTTACGATAGCCTTATTAGATGTTACTTACTACTCATGAGTTGGCAACTCACCCCCGTTGTGCCACAGTATCTTACAGGTCCGACCCGTCAGCACAGTAGCGGTGGGCGCACTTCCTCATTTTGTTCCTTTTGCTTGGACTTGCAGCATTGCTCGTAGGTGGGTTGCGAGGATATGTTAGTCCATCATGTATATTATTTTGTATCTATTATACTCCGTCTGCCCTTGTATATTGGACTAGACGGTGAGACTCGTGAGACTTGTATTTGTGAGGTTTGGCGTCGATGCTCACTTGAGCCGACGTGGTATTTTCTTATTTCTTGCTTTCAGATGCTTATTTCGCACTTTTGATATACATATTGCATGTAGTTGTGATTCCGCCATTGGCGAAGAGATAGCTCCCGCTTGGGGATGCCTTATTTCATCATTTATATGTATTTTCATGTGTTATACCCATTTGGGGGCCAGTATTTACAAAGGAGACTCTGCTGAAATTTTCCGGAAAATTTTGATGTTACTTTAAAATGTTTAATGGCACTTATTTTGTTAAAACCACTTGCTTTAAAACAAGTTTTCCTTCACTCTAATTGTCAAACGGTTTAGTTTTCTGGGCTCTGGCTTACTTAGATTACATTGCCCCTTAAGTCGTTTCGTAGTTTAAGTTCCAGTCACGTTCCGTACCTTCGGGTCGTGACAAAGTTGGTATCATAGCAATAGGTTTTACCTTTCTGAGTGTAGGATGACCTTTGGTAGATGGAGTAGGTGACTTAAGCAGAGTGACATAGCGTATGTATGTTCCACGGCATACTTACAATATGGTACTCCGCCTAAGTGACCTTAGGATATATGATTGCTTGTACTTCCTTCTTTGATTCCATATGTCCTCATGTTTCGATCATAATGTTCCTATCAATCATGTTTCTTGTTCCAGCCACTATGCCGCCGGAGACTACGAGGGCCAGAGGGCTGCTGCCAGGGATAAGATTAGAGCAGTCTCGTTTGAGACGAGGACCAATCAGGGCGGTATGCCTACCCCTCAGGGACAGAGTGATCCGCCTTCTCCAGGATGGATAGCTAGGCTGAAGTCGAGTATTCAGAACTTGTGACAGATGGTTGGATTGTTAGTTGAGGTTAGCCGAGCTCTGAGAGCCGATGATGTCCCTCCTACTGCGGGGACTGTGATTGTACCTGCTGCTCTGGCAGCTGCTTCTGTTATTACCGAGATTATTTTCGTATCTTTACAGGATTTTTTGAGGCTGAAACCTCCAGTTTTTACCGACGCAGAAGCAGCGGAGGATCCGCAAACAATCCTCGACAGGATGGCTAGGATTCGTCGTTCACAGAGATGTTCTGATGAGATATGGATCGAGCTTGTGAGTTTTCATCTAGAGGATCTTGCTCAGACGTGGTGCGAGTCGGTCGAGAGAGGCCGACCTGTGGATCTACTTCCTATGACTTGGGATGAAATTCATAGCTGTATTTCTTGCTCGTTTCTTTCCGGAGAGCGTTTGAGATGCCTGAGCTCATAGTTTTGAGCCTTTGCGCAAAACTCCAGGGATGACAGTGTCCGAGTACGGCATTCAGTTTACTCAGCGGTCTGATATGCTCCTTATTTGGTGGACACTGAAGAGATACGGATAGAGAGGTTCGTATGGAGATTGGACATGCAGTTATTTCTTGCTGTTGGTGCCCAGCATTTTGACACTTATTTTGCTGCTATGAACGCAACCTTACTGCTGGAGGGGAGAATTTCTGAAACTTCAGTCGTTTTCGGATCGAAGCGGATTTGTACCAGTATGCTAGCTCAGAGGCGGTTAGATAGACGCCGTAGTGATACGTATTCTTTCGGTATTTTCTTCCGATGCGTATTTCTTTTTGGTGTCGTTTGAAAGGGTATCCACATAATTTGTATCGAAGTCTAGCCGATAGTAATCCTTGCTAAATCAGCCACTTGTTGTGATTTCTTCCGTAGGTTGATCTTTTGTCGCTCGATATGTTTCTCATTCGTGTTTATTTTGTTCATATCGGAGATCAGGATTCTCCTGTCAATTTGATTCTTCCCGATATGTTTGACTTCGAAGTTCTTCTGGGCATGAATTGGTTAGCCATGTGTTATGCGTCCATGGACTGTCGTGAGGAGGCAGTCAGATTTAGCTTTCTGGGTGAGCCAGTTCTTGTTATTTTGGAAGACTGTAGCGCCACCTTTTCCAGTTTGATTTCTTCTCTTCGCGCTAGTCATCCTTTGAAGAAAGGATGTCAGGGATTCTTAGCGTATGTTTGTGATGTTAGATCCGCAGAGGTCCCATTGGACCAGGTCCCAATTGTGAGAGAGTTTCCAGATTTCTTTCCTGACAAGTTGCTTGGTTTGTCGCCCGAACGCGATATTGAGTTCTGTTTTGACTTGACTTCCGGCACGGAGCCTTTTTCTATACTGCCATATCGGATAAACCCGGCGGAGCTTAAAGAACTGAAGGATCGGTTGCAAAATTTATTGGATAAAGGGCTTGTTCGTCCGAGTGCGTCGCTTTGGGGAGCTCCTGTTCTGTTCGTCAAGAAGAAAGACGACAGTTGTGTTTGTGCATCGATTTTGTCAGTTGAATCGGGTTACTGTGTGGAACAGATATCCCTTACCTCGTATCGACGATTTATTTGATTAGCTCCAGGGTGTGGGACATTCTCGAAGATTGACTTGCGATTAGATGACCATTAGTTGCGGGTACGAGAGGATGATATTCCGAAGACTGCTTTTCGCACACGTTAAGGGCAATATGAGTTCTTGGTGATGTCGTTCGAGCTCACCAATGCCCCAACAGCGTTTATGGACTTGTTGAACCGCATATTCAGGCCGTTTCTTGATCAGTTATTATCGTGTTCGTTGATGACGTTTTAGTATACTTTTTGAACAGGGAGGAGCCTGGGCAGTAATTGAGGATTTCGTTGTAGACCTTGAGGGAGCACCAGCTATTCGCTAAATTATCCACGTGTGTTTTCTGGTTGGATAGTGTGGACTTCTTGGGACACGTAGTTACGAAAGATGGTAAGTATGGAACCGAAGAAGATCGAGACCGTTCAGCACTGGCTCAGACCTGTATCAGTGATGGAGGTTCACAGTATTTGGAGTTTGGATGGATAATGTTGATATTTCGTACAGGATTTTTTGCATATAGCTGCAACGTTGACCGGGTTGACCCAGAAGGGCGTTTCTTTTCGTTGGACTAAGGTATGCGAGCAGAGCTTTCAGCAGTTAAGGACTCGTTTGATTACGGCGCCAGTATTATCTTTGCCTCTAGGATCAGGCGGTTTTGTTGTTTATTGCGATGTTTCTCGGAAGTTAAAGAAGCAAGAGCAGAGCTATCCCACTCATGACTTAGAGATGGCTGCAGTGATTTTTACACTTAAGATTTGGAGACACTACTTATACGGCGAGTCGTGCCAAATATTCACGGAACACAAGAGTTTAAAGCATATCTTTCAGCGGCGAGATCTAAATTTGAGATAGCACAGTTGGATGGAGCTAGTGAAAGACTATGACTGCGAGATTCTTTATCATTCGGGCAAGGCGAATGTTGTGGCAGATGCTTTGAGTCGGAGGCCAGAGGTAGCTTATCTTGTTTGAGCGCAGTTCAGAGACAGTAGACAGAAGATTAGCAAATTCTTTATGACAGCCGAGTACAGTTCAAGTTTACGTCGAGCGGAGGAAAACTTGTCCGTGTCCGTGCACATCCACGGTTATTTGATCGTATCCGTAAGACACAGTACGATGACGTTCGTTTGTCAGAAATTATGGAGCAGGTTCGACAGGGCAGAGATTTAGAGTTCGTGATTGATGGTCAGGGAGTACTACGATTTGGGATTCGACTGTGTGTGCCAGATTCTGAGGGACTGAGATTCAAGATCTTAGAGGAGTCTACTAGTGTGAAGGGATGAAGAGAGATGTCACGGATTTTGTTTCGGGATGCTGACTTGTCAGCAAGCCAAGGCCGAGCATCAAGGCCAGCAGGAGAGTTACAACTTTTGCCCTTTCCGGAGTAGAAATAGAAGCAGATTTCTATAGAATTTATTATGGGACTACCTAGGACCAGTCGAGAGTATGACTCTATTTGGGTGATCGTAGACCGATTGACGAAGGCAGCTTACTTTCTGCCAGTAAGGACCATTTTCGGATTCGTTCAGTATGCTCAGATATATGTTGATGAGATTGTGTGACTACATGGAGTTCCGACTTGTATTGTGTCCGACAGAGACACCCAGTTCACCAGCCGACTACTGTAGAAACATTAAGTGACTTTGGACACCCGATTGAGTTTCAGTACAGCTTTATATCCAAGGACCGATGGTCAATTAGAGCGGACCATATAGACTTTTGAGGACATGCTCCGGGCTTGCATTCTACATTTCGCGGCAATTGGGATCACCACTTACACTTGATAGAGTTTTCCTATAATAACAGCTTCCAGGAAGAGATTCAGACAGCACCCTTTGAGGCATTATTTGGGAAGAGATGTCGATCGCCTGTTTATTGGACAGAGCTCAGTGAAAGTAGTATTTTGGGGCCACAGATTGTGCAAGAAATGACCGAAAAGATTCAGATGATTTGGGATAGGACGAGAGTGGCCCAGAACAGGCAGAAATCTTATACAGATTGATGTTGGCGCAGACTTGAGCTTATAGTAGGCAATCAAGTTTTCTTGAGAGTTTCCCCAATGAAGGGCGTGTTGAGATTCGAAAAGAAAAGGGAAGCTTAGTCCCAGATATGTGGGTCCCTTTCGAGATTCTCGAGTGTGTCGGGGCAATTGCTTATTGTTTGACTCTTCCACCCAGCTTTCCAGATGTTCACCCCGTGTTTCATGTATCGATACTCCACAAGTACCTTCATGACCCCTCTTACGCGATACAGCATCAGATGATCCAGCTGGAGCGCAATCTTTCTTTCACCAAGCAGCCGATAGTCATTCTAGATCGGCAGGTGAAGAAATCGAGTTTCGAGGACATACCGATCGTAAAGGTTCTTTAGCGTGGCCCGAGCGGCGAAGAGGTCACGTGGGAAGCCGAGGACGAGATGCGGAAGAAATATTCCTATCTTTTTGAGGATACGCATAGTTAGATTTTAAATTCGGGGACCGAATTTCTTTAAGGGGGAAGATTGTAACGTTTTAAAAATCGTTTAGGAGAATTTTCCGATAATCGGTAAAATAACCGGTGTTTTCTGTAAAAACCAAGATATAATTATTTTTCAACATAGACTTAATTATACCTATTTTGGCTATATAATTGCTAGTATTTGGTATTCAATTAGTAGCTTATAAATTTCTAGTTTTCTTAAATATTTTTCCTAAATTAATTATTTTAAATATTATTATATGTTTTCACTTATACTTTTAATTAGTGAAAATTACAAATGAGAATGGGTTAATCATATATTAGAGAACCATGACCACTTAGAACCTAGTTTATAACATGCTTATTCTTTCTACATTTGTTTCCCATGGTTCTAGAGAAATCTAGGATTAATTAGAAAGAAATTAAATAATTAAAGAAAAGAGTTAAAAGATGTAATAATTGAAAGGGTTTCTACACACACCCACACACCTCACTCTCTCTCTTTTCCCTCATTTTATTTTGGCCGAGCCTAGGCAGCCCCCAATCCCCCATTTCCCCACTTCATTTCCTCACAAAAAAAAAATAAAATGAAAAGAATAAAGAAAGAAGGAGTATGATGTGTAAATAAAAGAGGTATGAGTTTTCTTGACTTGGACAATTCTACACACACCCACCCACTCCCTTCCTCTCCTTGGCCGAGCACACCTAACAGCTGCCCCCCTCACTTCCCCATCTCTTTTCCACGTCAAAACTCCTCCATTTTTCATCAAAAATCCACATAAAACCTCATAAATTCATAGTTAAATCTTCACCCAAGTTTCCTTGGCCTAGTCTAGCTTGAATCTTGGAGCAAGAGACTATTTTGGGGAGGCTAAGTTACAAGTTAGATATCTCAAAATGTGAGGTTTAAATCTTAACCCAATGTTTAATTTGTTGGTTAATTGCCTTAAGCTAACTTGTTTAGATATTATTATGGTTCTCTATTGCAAGTTTGAAATTTCAAGAAAGGGTTTAAACTAAAGTTAGGATTTTTATCACTTGCTCATGGTTGCAATGAGTAGTTTAACTTGTTAAGTCATGCAAAATCTAATCTAGTTGTTAAGTTACAAATTGTTATTTTTAAATTGTCCTAATTAAGCATTTTTGCAAACTAACTTTTTGATTAATCTAAAAATAAGTGAGATTAAAATCTAGTTAATATTTGTGTAGCCTAATTAAGATATTAAGTTAATATTGTGGCCACTAGATTTGTTAAAACATATAGTTTTACGCTAAAATGGTTAAGTGATGCTTACTAGGTTTTTGGATTAAATCGATTTTAAGTATGTTTGAGGTTGGAATGATCATTAACCTATTCCCTAAAATATTTAATGTGTTGTGAATGCGCGATTTGGTTTTAGACTTTGTGGTGGTCATGTATAGCGACCCTAGTGGTGGTTATGGCGTTGTTGCGTCCACCATTTCAGTATTTATGAGATTTCAGTATTTAACTAGAGATTTCAGTATTTATGAGATTTATGGATTTTGGGGAAAACCACAAGGATTTTATAAACCTATTATCATTTTAAAGTAGAAATTGAGGTTTTCTCGTGATATGATGTGCGCGGCGTCCACCATGTGTTTTCTCAGTTCTTGAGCGGTATCATATACTCGATTCAAGGAGGGGGATGCACCTTCTGTGGGTACATAGTGGACCCAGTGCGGTACCTCGGGGCAAGAAGATCGTAGAGATGACGTTGAGCCCGGCTGGGGAGCACTACCGACCGGTTATTTTGACGCGGCGGATATCCGGAGGATACCGACGTAGTCGTGAGATTTGATGATATGGGTCGATCCGGACTGACGGAACCCGAGATATTGAGATATTGAGATATTGGTATGTATGTGTGTGTGTATTGTGTTGATGTTTGACACGGATTTTCTGTTGATTTCATTGATGATACTTTAGTTTATTGCACAGATGTTTTTTTAAGATAAGAACAAAGATTTTCTCATACCAGACTTGTTCAGGTTTCGTGTTTGATTATGCATTCATGTTACATTCATGTTAGTACATCGTATTATATCGATATGCGTAGGTTAAGACGCATTGGCGTGCATACTTACGATAACCTTATTAGATGTTACTTACTACTCACGAGTTGGCAACTCACCCCCGTTGTGCCATAGTATCTTGCAGGTCTGACCCGTCAGCACAGTAGCGGCGGGCGCACTTCCTCATTTTGTTCATTTTGCTTGGACTCACGGCATTGCTCGTAGGTGGGTTGTGAGGATATGTTATTCCATCATGTATATTATTTTGTATCTAGTATACTCCATCTACCCTTATATATTGGACTAGACGGTGAGACTCGTGAGACTTGTATTTATGAGGTTTGGTGTCGATGCTCACTTGAGCCGACGTGGTATTTTCTTATTTCTTGCTTTCAGATACTTATTTCGCACTTTTGATATACATATTGCATGTGGTTGTGATTCCGTCATTGGCGAAGAGCTAGCTCCCGCTTGGGGATGCCTTATTTCATCATTTATATGTATTTTCATGTGTTTTACCCATTTGAGGGCCAGTATTTACAAAGGAGACTTTGCCGAAATTTTCGGGAAAAATCTGATGTTGCTTTAAAATGTTTAATGCCACTTATTTTGTTAAAACCACTTTCTTTAAAACAAGTTTTTCTTCACTCTAATTGTCAAACAGTTTAGTATTCTGGGCTTTGGCTTACTTAGATTACGTTGCGCCATGAGACGCTTCGTAGTTTAAGTGCCAGTCACGTTCCGTACCTTCGGGTCGTGACACTACTGGAGCTTTTGTTGTTGCTCCTGAGCCTTTGTCAACGACCGATGACCCACGGAAGCACGACTTTCCTCTTTTCCGGAATCCATATAAACCGTGTGCACAATTATGCCCCCAGTCTTAGGGCGTTTGGATCCATCACCCTTGGGATTTGCCGCCGGCGGTGGTAGATTCTTCAGCATTCTCTTTTTGTGAGAAGTCGAAGTTGAAGGGGCTGTTGTAATAGGTGCCTTCGTGAAAGAAGTCCCTCGCTGCATGGTGGAGGGATGATTGTCCTCTTGTTGAACCTTCATTTTCTCCGGTTGACGAGAGTAGTTCCTGTTGATCACAGAATCTTGGACCTTCCGCCAGACCCTGTAGACTTGGGAGGACAGCCGCTGAGGGGGCTGCTCCGGCTTCGCCTGCGTCATATTTTTAACAGGAAGTGGAGATTTCTTCAACATCACGGTTGGGGAGTTCTTCCGCACCCTCCTAAGCGGTTCAAAGTTGATCCCAGTTGGAACAGCAGCATCAACCTCCACCAATGGAGCTGGTGGAGTAAGTATAGAGGGAGAGTTGCCCCCATCTTTCCTCACTCGGTGCTGTAGGGAGTTTTTCGTCACCCCATTGAGATGGGAATACGCGCGCGCTTGTCAGGCGTACTACAGATTCCCCCTGTCTAGGGTAGGCCGGGGTTTAATGATTGTGAGGACCCGAATCTCCGGCAGCCGCGGACTAAGCTGCCGTTAATTACCCCTCGCCTTTGGAGCGAGGGAACCTCCGATTGACGGGTTAAACTGGTCATGTGAACTCAATGTGCAGTATACGTGTGTTGTGTCTTGAAAGGGGGTTTGGATATATCGGGAGCCACGCAGAGTTTTTACGGGGACAATGTCGTGGAGCACGTGTGTGTGCAAATATGTATACATATGTATATGTATATGTATGTACATAAAAAGAGGGGAGAAAGGCATCCAAAGGATGCATGGGGTCAGCGCCTTGGGCGCTGTGCGCCCAGGTGCTGTGCGCTCAGGCGCTAGCGTGCCACGTGTCGGCACGTGGGCGCTCTGCGCTTGAGCGCAGAGCGCTGTAGCGCAAGCGCGCCACGTGTCGGCACGTGGGCGCTTTGCGCTTCAGCGCTTGACGCTCGAGCGCAAGCGCGCCATGTGTCGGCACGGGAGCGACTTGCGCTTGAGCGCTGGGCGCTTGAGCGCAAGCGTGCCACGAGTCGGCACGGGGGGCGACTTGCGCCTGAGCGCTTGCTCTTGAGCGCAAGCGCGCCACGTGTCGGCACAGGGGGGACTTGCGCTCGAGCGCTTACGCTGAGCTCCAGCGCGCCACGTGTCTGCACCGGGGGGACTTGCGCTTGAGCGCTTGCGCTTGAGCGCAAACGCGCCACGTGTCGGCACGTGGGCGCTTTGCGCTCGAGCGCTGAGCGCTAGGGCGCAAGCGCGCCATGTGTCGGCACGCGGGCGCTCTGCGCGTGAGCGCCGACGAAAAAAGGAGGCTTTTAGCCTAGAACCAGAAGCTATGCTTCAAAAAAAAGGAAATATTTATTATATATATATATATATATATGGAGTTAAACTCCTAGGGTGTTTTGAAGCTGATGAAGGGGGGGTTCTTCTTCTTCCTCCTGTTGTTTGGCCGGATCTTGAAGATCAAGAAGTAGGAGATTTTAAAAATCACTCCTTTTTGAGATCTGATAGGGGATCTGAGTTCCCCTTTGTGGGTTTTATGGTGGAAAGCTACTTAGTTTTTAAAAAGAAAGAGTAAAACTCTTGATTTAATTCAAAAGAAATGAGAAGGTTTAGATCCTTGGAGAAGGAGCAGGAGACACAAAAGATCTCAGATCTAAAATTTTGTGGAGAGAATGAAAAGTGTTTTTTATTCATCATCATGTTGCCTTTTATAGGCTTACATATTTACATATAGCCCCTTGGGCTTTGCAAAAATGGCATTTTGCCTATCCCATGGCTCATGTGCCTTTTCATTTTGCACATAAGCCATGGGCTTACAAAAATTTAGCTTTATGCCCCTTTTGCATACATTCATGCACAAAAATTACATAAAAATTATTTGTTACATGATTTTTGTTGTTGGCATGGCGGAAGGCCGGATGCTTCGTGTTCGGGCTCGACCTTGGCATTGGCCCACTTGCTTGGGCTTGGGCCTACCTGGCTTGGGGTTGACCTTGACTTTGACTTGGTCAACCGGGGTGCAAATTTTGACTTCAACAGATGCTAGTAATGATGTCAAGCATTCCTTGCAGATAGGATTGCCTCAGTTATGGGAGTGGCTTCGTCATGCCCCCTGCTCTGATGAAGGGCTACTGCTGGTACCAGCCTGTTGAAGACTAACGTCCGTTGAGAGGGGACGACCAATCTTTCGAAGGTTGACTTTCTGGTAAGGGAAGCTCTTTTAATGACTTCACCCGAAGCAGGAGTTGGAACGGCCAATCTTGCAAAGACCGATCTTTTAGTAGGAGAAGTCCCTCTGACGACTTCACCCGCCAGAGCTGGAACGACTATCCATTTCGGGACAACCCCTTCGAATATTATGAGCCTCTTTGCGGGCCCACTTGAGCTTTGGTTCTGCCTGTTGAAGACTGGTGTGGTAGACTTGGAAGACCCATGTAGAGGGGCTGTAGTGGTTGCAAGTCGATCAAAGACCGACTTCTTTGGAGCTTCCTGTGATGGCAAAGGGGCGCTGAAGCTTGCTGGCGGGAGCATGGTCCCGAAGAACAATCGAGTGGTGGCCTGAGTCACCTACTCCACTGGCATTGAAAAGATGCATGCCGCATTTGGCCCGTATGTCACTCCTCCAGCGGGAACGGAGCGGGAGTTGCTGTTGTAGGTACACTTGGAAGCCATTGATCTTCTGTTCTCTGCACAGGAGCAAGACACCAAATCTTAGTACCTCGAATTTAGGGGCAACCATAGTAAACCGCGATTTGTTCACGAACACGACACACGAAGTGTGGAGTGGAAAGAGGAAAAGGTTCCACCGGGCATGCCAGAATCCGTTTACCGCTGAAAACAGATACGAACCGGGATGGATCGTCTTTCCTGAATTTGGGGGCAGATGCTATTTGGGTTTATCCTTCCACCTCTCCCAAGATGCCAAGTTGATTTATGGCACCGTGTATCGGAGGTTTGGATGGATGCGGCCGTTGTAGCAGACTTCGTCATATTCCCCTTCGTTTATGAGGGGGTTTTGATTGTGGGGACGCTCTTCCTTGCAGGCGCAAACCCCTACAGTTAATTACATTATCGCATCGCGATAACCACTTTCTCCTGCTCCAGAAGTTCACTTCGTGTCGTATGTGTTTGTTTTATTTTTGGCTGCCCGTGGATTGTATATGGAGACTAATTTATGTTTTCTACCGTAGGGCGTGGATTAGTTCAAATCCGTATATCTTAGATTTGGGTTTTGGTTTATTTAAGGATCTTTGATCTGTTTTGAGATCAAGATCAACTTAAATGTTTGTGAGCAGTTGGTGCTTAATTGGTTTTTTGTTAAGGATACGTTAGTCCAATTCAAGACTAAGATTTACTTAACAGTGTGTTAGGATCATTTTTGTTTCAGATCCAACAAGATAGTATTTGGGCTCTGTTGTTTTAGTTTAAAGACGTTTTGGTCCCTTATCGCCGTTTTGGAGACGAAGTTGTAGTTTGAGGATATTTCGGTCTGTAGATCACCATTTTGGAGGTGAGAGTTTAGTTTAAAGATGTTACGGTCCGTTGTCACCATTTTGGAGACAATATTGTAGTTTGAGAACATTTCGATCTGTAGGTCACCATATTTGAGGCGAGGTTTTTAGTTTAAGGACGTTACGGTCCGTTGTCGCCATTTTGGAAGCAACGTTGTAGTTTGAGGATATTTCGATCTATAGGATTTAGTTTAAGGACGTTACGGTCCGTAGATCATCTTGTGTGCACGTGTATTTGTTACGTATCGGGATAAGCAACGATGATATGGGAGACACCCAGGTTAGGGTGTGGTTTGATCTGGGGTGTGCACGTCAGTTTGGGAAGTGCACTGAATAGTAGTTGGTTGTCGGGACCCGCCACCTCTCTGAAGACGTTGAGAAATTACAACGACATGTATCGGAGGTGTGGAGAGATGTACTCTTGAACCAATTTTGAGGGAAAATGAATTAATGGTCAACTCAGGATAATTAGTCGTATTTTGAGACTAAGATTTTCTCGGGGAAATGTGGGATGAATATCGTTTTGGATATCATTAGTCGAGGGGTCATCAATCATGTTTGAGACTGAGATTAGTTTGGGAAAACATAAGCACAGAGGCTCGGTCGATAAAGAGGTTTTGACCTCAGGAAGACTTGGTCAATTTGGGGCTGAAGTTGAGTCTCTTAATGCTAAGTATTGGTGTATGTTCAGCACTCACGTGTTCCCACGTGAGGCTCTGAATCGGTGTTAAACACTGCACTTTGGAAGCGCTCACGAGTGGGCACGTGAGGCGCCCCAAAGTGGGAATTGTTCTCTGGGTTCTATTCCCCTTTCTTTTATAAGTGCTGAACACTTGGTTATGTTCAGCACTCACGTGTTCCCACGTGAGGCTCTGGATCAGTGTGAAACACTATACTTTGGAAGCACTCACGTGTGGGAACGTGAGGCACCCCAAAGTGGGAGCTGTTCTCTGGGTTATATTCGCCCCTTTTTATATAGAAGTGTTAAACACTTGATTCCTGTGGTGCTCACGTGCGAGCACACGAGGCGGTTTGTGTCTTTCCCTTTTTATTCATTAGAGACGCTTACGTGGGGTACGTGAGATCTTATTGTAGTGCTACTAATGAATCGCCAATCTTTCATTCTGAGTGTTTAGAGATTTTAATCTCATGCTAGGATTTTGGAGGATCTTATGCCTCTTGTTTTTGTAAGAATTAAATTCTTATTGTAGGGTTAAGCCTTGATTTTCAGAGGAATTAAATTCCCATATATTTCTGTAAGAATTAAATTCTTTAAACTCAGTTCTTTCCTATAGGTTTTGAATCTGCATGATAGAATCTTCCTGATGAGAATTAAATTCTTAACTTATGGGAAGATCTGCATCTACAGATCTCAACCAGAGGAAGAACTAAGTTCTTATGTGAAGGGTTAAACCCTTAGAAAGGTCAAGAAAAGATAGAACAATCTCTGTGTATTTCTTTTTTTTTTACCTAGAATGTTATGATGAAACAAGTCTTTTCCGAGACTTAAATTCTCTTCTTTTCTCTCCTCTTTTTTTCTCTGTCCCTTTTCTCTTCTTTTCTTACTTCTTTTTATATAAGAAGAAAAAGCATCAATTTGTTAAGAAAATCTCTCATTGAGAGATCATGATTGATTTCATAATCAATCCAATTGTTCTGGTGAATTTTATTCACCGTTGGATTTTTAATTTAAAGGCTCTCTGTTTAACAGAAAAGATTTCTTATTTGTTTTTAACCAGATTAGGAAATATTTTCCTAAGATAGAATTTTATTCTATCATAGAATTTTATTTATATGAATATATTTTATAGAATTTTATTCTATCAGACGATCACCATTGGATCTTTGATCCCAAGGTCTTTCGTTTAATAAAGAAGATCTTTCTAGTTTAAAAAAGATCAGGGAAATATTTTCCATATATATAGAATTTAATTCTACCAGATAGTTCATCCCAGATTCATTGTTAGAGAAGGATCTTTTCATATTAGAAAGATTTAAAGAAATATCTTCCAAATAGAGTTTTAATCCTTTTATTTAGAATTTAATTCTATCAGCTTGGAAGGTGTTTAGGAATACTCACGTGTAGCACGTGATTTCATTGGAATTAAGCTTGTTCGCTTATATGCAACAGTATAAGAGGGTATCACGTATTAACACGTGAGCCTTTTTGGTTTGCTATTTGTTTGAATATAGCGCCTATATGCAAACATATAGGCGCTCACGTGCTTACATGTGAGGCTCAATTTTAGCATATCGATTATTTAAATGCAGTGCCTATATGCTTTGCCTATAGCCGCTCACGTGTGGGCACGTGGGACCTGCACAGTGGGGAGTTTCCCCCTTTTTCCTTTCTATATATATATATTTTTTTATAAAGGAACACTCCTCTATCATCCTCGACGATTATCGGTGGATCTTCGGGCGGATGCTCTGGTTGGATCATCATTCCAACCATGCCCTGGAACAAAGCGCCATCTGCTTTATGTTGGCAGCTTGCTCAGCAGTTTCCTTGTCCTTTCTTTCAAGTATCCTTCGCGGGAACTCTGTATCGGTCTTGTAGGGATGCCTAGCACGACAGCATGGTTTCAGGAGGCATCGTCCATGCCGTTTTCAAAAAATTGCTATGCTAAACAACCCTAACCCTACAATCTTAACTAGAGATTTAGACGAAACAACATGTAAACAACTTTACATCTAAGTGAATATGGAATACAACCTTTGTAGACCAGTCCTTCACTTCAATAGCTCGTATAGTAGTCCCTTCTCTCCAAGTAGTGATCTTCCGGAGTCTAGAATGGCTCCACAAGATGAAAGGAACAAGTTTGCATGAAGTCTTCAAGGCCGAAGGTGATCTACGTCGAGGAGACACCAACCCAAGCTATCTCTTCACTAATTAGGGATTAGTGAAGCTAACACCCTAAACTAAATGGCTAATCTAGTAGAGATTAATGAAGTAGAAATTTTGCTCACTTTAGAAATATTTTTCTCACTAATTTTCCTCACTTCCTCAAAAGCTAGAGAGCTCACTCTTGATGAAGATGAAGATGAAGAGAATAGAATGAATGAATGAGAGAGGCAACCATGGGTGAGATAATATCTCATATAACTCATGTAGAGACTTAACTATGGCTAATGAGAATGGTTGGGTTAATAAATATCTTAAATAAAACAAAATTAGTAGACTAAGTCAATAGATCTACAAGCTTCCACAAACATCATGCCATGTGACTAATTTTCAACTAATTTGGATTTACTTTAAATAAAAACACCTTACATTATCATGATCATAGTGTGAGTCTCATACACCCATGTTGCATGTATAATCAAGCATGACACAAAAAGAAACAATTAATATACATCACATATATACTAAGTGTGCACATGTGAGAAAAAGAAATGCACAAGTGAGCTAATATTAGTTAATGTAAATATATCAAATATATAATTATACATTACATTATCAAATCAACACTTGATTCAATAATCCGGATATATCACATATAACCGACTAATACCATATGTATCATCTTATTGAATTAACACTTGATTCGATAATCCGGCTATATCACATATAACCGACTAATATCACATATCGCGAAAATAGAATACGGTATCACATACACGTATTAATCTCGGTCCCGCACATATCACATATGTGCTCCTACTTCGTTTTTCCTGAGCCAGTAAACCTCTGTGTAGGACTCCAAAGACTCGTCAATACGCCGCCAATAGGTGATGATCATATTAGTCACCCACAATCCGTCAGCGGTACTAGCTGGACGTAACGGCTATCCGAGTATTGAGCGATCAGAAGATTAACAAGCAAGCCTACTCATACTCCTGTAAAGCCTGCCAGTAACACTACCGTACAGTCCGGTCTCTTCGTCTGATATGTCGCATATCTAGTCTAGGGGTGGTAAATGTCAGACCTCAGTAACCGATAAGTCGTGCCGATGTGAGGCTCATAACAGGTCAAGAAACTACTGATAACACTTACCAGTAGATCTCCGTATCAGCCCTAGCCAGGGACTTCCTGTTATGGCCAATCGAGCACAGTGCAACATCAACCCCCAATACCGGGAGAGACGAATCCCCTCCTATCGCTCATTGCCTTCAGGTGATTCGAGACTGTACCCAAAAGCCACCGTTTTGCACTTTCTCTTGAACGTGGTAAGGTGAAAATCAATGTACAGTGGAAATCACACAAGACTCTATGACGATCTCTGCAGACTAACCTGTACCAATGTCACCGGAGAACTGCTATCTGACGCTAGGTATAATACCATTTAGGAGTTCTCGGCGAGTCCGTTCAGTGTACCCAGTCTCCACTGATCACCCGTATACCATCTTTGATGTCAAACACCAATGGATGTGGGATCATCCTGTTGGGATTCTTTAGTACCCTACTGGGTTTTCAAGACATCAAGCATGCCAATTTCAAAAATTCTAGAGTGCTAATGAACCCTAACCTAGGATCTAGATAGAGTGAATAGATAATATAAAGCATGTAATCAAATATTACAATAAGTGAATGAGGAATACAACCTTTGTAGACTAGTCCTTCACTTCTAAAGCTCCGTGTAGAAGTCCCTTCGCTGCAAGTAGTGATCTCCCGAACTCTAGTATGGGTTCCTTTGGAGAAATGGACAACCTTGTTCGAAGTCTTCGAGGCCGAAGATAATCTACGTCGAGGAGACTCAAACCCAAGCTACCTCTTCACTAGGTGATGAACTTTGTGAAGAGAACACCCTAAACTAAATGGCTAGTAGTAGAAAATGATGAAGTAGGAATTTTGCTCACTTTATATTTGATTTTCTCACTCATTTTCACCATTTTTCATGAAGCTAGAGAGCTAGAGGAAGGAGATGAGGAAAACAACTCAAGAATAAATCAAGTAGTGAATGGAAACCATGGGTGAGTTAGTATCATATACTAACCTTTATAGAGACTAAACCATGGCTAATTATAATGGTTAGGTTAATAAATAACTAATGTAAAACAAAACAAGTGGACTAGTCAAAGATGCTTTAAGCTTCTCCAAGCTTCCATGCATGACATAATACCACCAATTTTGAATTACTAAAATAAATAAAACCCTCCATTATATATAACATGGTGTAAGTCACACACACACCCATGAAGCATGTATCATCTAGCATGACACAAAATAATGTACACTAATATATATCACATATATATACTTAATGCACACATCAAGTGAGAAAAGAAATCTTAAGTGAGCTAATACTAGTTAATGTAAATTAATATATCAAATATATAATTATACATTAAATTATTAAATAAACACTTGATTGAATAATCCGGCTATATTACATATAACCGACTAATATCGTGTGCATCATATTATCGAATCAACACTTGATTCGATAACCCAGCTATATCACATATAATCAACCGATGACACAAATCGCGAGAATAGAATACGGTATCACATACTCGTATTAATCTTGGTCCCGCACATATCACATATGTGCTCCTACTCCGTTTCGCTTGAGCCAGGAAACCTCTGTGTATGACTCTAAAGACTCGTCAATACGCCGGTAGTAAGTGATGATCATATCAAACACCCACAAGCCGCAAGAGGCCTGCTAAACGTAACGGCCACCCGGGTATTGTGCGATCAGAAGATCAATAAGCAAGCCTGCTCATATTCCTGCGAATCCAATCAGTAACACTACCGTACAGTCCGGTCTCTTCGTCTGATATGTCGTATATCTCGCCTAGGGGTGGTAAACGTCAAACCCCAATAGCTTGATAAGTCATGCCGATGCAAGGTCCATAACAGGTCGATAAACTACTGATAACACTTACCAGTAAATATCATCTATCCTGGATAGGGATTTCCAGTTATGGCCAATTGAGCATAGCGCAACATCAACCCCCAATACCGGGAGAGACGAAACCCCTCCCATCGCTCATTGCCTCCATGTGACTTGAGACTCTACCCAAAAACTACCTGTTTGCACGACTCAGTAGAGCCGTGGTAGGGTGGAAATCAAAGCACAGTGGGAGACACGCAAGACTCTATGACGATCTCGGGTCGACAGACTAACCTGTACCAGTGTCACCGGAGAACTGCTATCTGACATGAGGTATAACACCATCTAGGTGTTCTCGACGAGTCCGTTCAGTGTACCCAGTCTCCACTGAGCATCCGTATACCATCTCTGATGTCAAACACCAATGGATATGGGATCATCCATCGCCCATCACATAGGTCGAGAAGCTATACGCTAGTCTACTCTGGAATATTGATGCCCTGTCTCGATATTCCTTCAACTAAGAACAATTGAAGGATGAACTCATGGACTGCCCAGGCCCCACTAGTATGATCTGCATCATAATCCTGGTAGTCAAGTACACATCCTAAGGGCTTTATCAACATGTAACAGAGAGACAATAAGTGTACATGTTAAGATAAAGAGCAACCAGATAGCGTACTATCATGTCGAGCAAGAAAGTCATCCCTATATATGTCCCAGCATCCACTATAATATACATCTCATGTACAATAATGGCCTCTAGGGCATACATACAACTAACAATCTCCCACTTGCACTAAGGTCAGTTGTTGTAGTATCTCATACCCAACGTCCTATAAAAGTCTCTCACAGGAAAGGCCTTTGTGAGTGGATCCGCCGTGTTATCCTTCACGTCAACTCTCCTAATCTCGATCTCTTGGAGATCAACAATCTCCATGATCAGGCGATACTGCCTTAGAATATGTCTGGGTCACTGAGGGGACCGGGGTTCCTAGGCCAAAGCCACACCTCCATTGTCACACAATGGTAGGAACCTAGTTCATCTCATGAACAAATATACACCCAGACTGCCTCTTTGGCAGCATCATTGATAGCGATGTATCCAGCCTTTATCGTCTAGTTTGTCCCGTTATCTAGCTTGGAATTCTTCCAACATACCGCCCCACTTCTGGGGTAAAGACAAAGCCTGTGACTATCTGACAGTCGACCTTATCACTCTGGAAGCTCGAGTCAGTAAAGGACTCCTACTGGAGTTCACCGTTACCAAACTCCAAGAACATTTCTTTTGTGCTTCTCAAGTACTCAAGAAGGTTCTCCAAAGCTGTACAGTGATTCTCCCTAGGATCTTCTGATACCATCTCACTACATCTAGTGAGAATCCTAACATCCCCTTAGATCTATCTTATAGATCTAAAAACCAGGATTTAGGAGGTATCACCTAGATCCTACATGGAGAACCAATTGATAAGAGGAGATTGACCAAGTGTAGCATATGAAACTCCTTTCCTATCAAGAGTATGTCATCCACGTACAATACGAGGATGACCACCTTACTCTCTACTACCTTTTTGTGTATACAAGGTTCATCTACCATTTTGATGAAGTCATATGCTTTGACAGCCACATCAAAATAGATGTTCCAACTTCGCGATGCCTGCTTTAACGTATAAAGAAACTTGCACACGTTTTCGCTTCTCCTACTGTCTACGAAGCCCTCTGCTGTGTACTTATAGACGCTCTTTTCTAAATCAGTATTCAGAAAAGCAGTCATGACACCCAACCACCAGATATCGTAGTCATGGTATGTAGCAATGTCAAGTATGATATGGATGGACTTAAGCATAGCTACTGGAGAAAAGGTTTCATCATTATCCACGCCTGGTTGATGATGAGAACCTTATGCAACAAGTCTAGCTTTGAAAGTCTCAACTTTTCTATTTACACCAAGTAATCTTCTCAAGATATACTTGCTCCTGGTGGGGATTTAACCCTTCAGATATAGCAACCAAAGTCCATACTTTGTTGGTGTATATAGATTCCATCTCAGATCGCTTAGCATCCAGCCATTCTTACAGAGTCTCCACTTATGAAGGCCTACTCAAAACTAGTTGGGTCATCATCTCTATGACGCAATCCTCGCTCCCACTGTCATCGAGAAAACCGAAGTATCTCTCAAGCGGATGAGGAACCCTACTAGATCGGCGGAGAGGCTGAGGTTCGTTGGAAACTATTGAATCCTCTGGTTCTACCAAATCATCAGCTGTAGTTTGTATAGCTGGAACTAATTCCAGTTCTACCTCATGACCACAAATTTCTTCCTTAAAAATTCCTTTTTCTAAAAAGGTGGCATGCCGAGGAGTAAAACACATTTTGTTTCTCGGTGTGGTAGAGGATATTCCCTTGCAGATGCTTGGGATATCCAACAAACTTTCACAGAACTGACCTTGCCTCGAGCTTGTCCGGATTTTGCTTTTAGACATAGGCCGGACAACCCAAATCTTAACATGCTTAAGAGATGGGCTCTTCCCATACCATACCTCATATGGAGTGGTAGGCACTGATTTAATTGGAACCCAATTCAATAGGTATGCTGCTTCTTCAAGTGCATAACCCCAAAATGAAATAGGAAACTCAGCAACACTCATCATAGAACGCACCATATCTAATAGGGTGCGATTGCTCCGCCCCGATACATCGTTGTGCTATGGTGTATACGGAGTAGTAGTGCTGAGAGAGAATCTCATTCTCCTTTAGAATAGTCCAAGAATTCCATGCACAAGTATTCTCCTCCCTAATCCCATCAAAGGACATAATACTTATACCTATTTTGGTTCTCTACTTCGGATTTATATTCATTGAATTTCTCAAAAGTTTCAGACTTGTGTTTCAACAGGAACACATGTCCAAATCCTGAGAGATCATCAGTGAATATAATGAAGTACAAAGAACCAGTCTTGACATGTATAGACAAGGGACCACATACATCATCATGTATCAGTCCCAAGAGTTCACTAACCCTTTCTCTGTTTCAAGTAAACGGAGCTATGGTCATTTTATCTTTGTGACATGACTGGAAAGTTTCACAAGATGTAAATTCAAACTGATTTAAATATGCATCATAATGTAACTTAGCTAGTCGGGTCGCATTGATATGACCTAGTCTACAATGCCATAAGTAGGATTCATTCATTTCTGAACTCTTCCTCTTGTGTGTATTCTATACGTTAAGAACTGTGGTTTGATTTAGAACGTATATGCTATTAGATAATATGCCTGAACCGATCAACTCTTGATATAGGAAATGTTCATAACATTATCCATCAATACAAAATTATATCCTTCTTTATTTAATAAAGAGACTGATATGGTGTTGTATATCAGGTTCGGTATCTAATAACATTCGTTCAGAATCAATATATTTATTAATACAATGTGATATTTGCCAACTGATTTGGCTGCAACAATTGCACCATTCTCTGTACTTAGAGACATATCACCCATTCCCAGTTCTCCACCTTTCTGTAGCCCATGTAATATATTACATATGCGGGATCCTGATCTGGTATCAAATACCCAGGACGTAGAGGATACTGAGAAACAATTCTCTGTAACGAACACACTCGAAGAAGATGCATCAATCATGCACTTTCTTTGTTTGAGCGGCATGGGAATCCTGGTATTCCCCTATTTCCTACTCGGTCTTATAACAATTATAAATTGGAGCGGGACCAACGTTCCACAGCTCAGTAGAATAAGCGGGTTCGGTCAATACATCCATATTATTATCTTGATTAAGGCATGACATGGTCGCTACATGGAGGGGGAGAGAGAGAAGAAAATAATCTGTGTGCGCTCTTGCAAGATTAGATTGGGTATATATTTTATCTAATCAGGATGGCTCCCACTGTTTTTATCGAATCTTCCTTCAAACCCTAAAAGGAAAGACTAGCCGGGATAAATTACACTTTACAAGTTTGCCAATATTTCAGCCAGGAAAGTGCCGGTACTTTGAGGGAGGTTCCCCATGCTTTCGCACGGACCTAATTAAAATAAACTTCATTTTCCCAGGAACGTAACCCCGATGACACCTTTCTAAACACCTACTTGATCGGCTAATTGTAAAGGGCAAAACTCTCCTCAGGAGTAACAATTACTCGCAGTGGGTATCCGGATCCAACTATCACATAGAAGGTATGCAATCTCATTGCAAATTTCAACACTTGAAACTCCCGATAATGGTTTTTATCCCTAGCACTTATGACCTTGACTATAATCAACATATCATAAGCACTGGTCAAGTTATACCCGTCATTTCTTGATTAATTAGACCCACCCATATGACCCTTGACTATAACCAACATAATCACATGAATGTCCTAACTAATCGCATCATATGCTGTGTAGGAAGACATCACTTAGCTACCGTACACTACGCCTTGATTATAATCAACATACGCAGTACAAATACTAAGTACTCTACTTCCTAAAATGATGGAGGGTTGCGAATGGTTTTTATAAAAACCTTTAACACTTTTAACTTAATATCATTGTAGAATCAAATGGTTTTAAAAAGGAGTGGCTTAAGCTCCGTTTTTTGAAACTTTGCTTTTTCATAAAAAGCCGAGTGGGTTTCAAATTCGATTCTACAACATCTTTAGGTTTATTTTCCTTCATTAATGAATGTCCTATCATTTAAGTTACCTAAGCATCACAGATAAATACAATGTACGCTTATACCATCCGCATTCTCCACGAAGTCCCGTCATGCACCGTTAGGTTAGGTAACTAACGACAGGGCGGGGCAGGGCTACGTCTATAATATATCATATATATTATATATAATATTTATCTCAAAATATAAAGTGATCACATTACAGAATATCAGCAGCAGAAGACTATATATGAAATATTGGATATACTAGGATTTCCGGGTTTTAATTTAAGCCAGTATAAAACACAGATTCCATGGTCGTGATGAATAGCCAATCCCACATACCAAGACCCCTACGAGAGCGGCAAGCAACCCTACCAATTCTAGAGTTAGAAGACCCGGACTCGACTCCTCGAGATGGCCTCTCACTAGACTCTAGAACCCAGTTACTTATGTTCCCCTCCTTGGGTCAATTCTAATGCGGAAAAATAAATAATATACATCAACGGTGACATCTTCCTCAACCCGGAAGTGCCCCAATAAAAGAATATTACATACAAGTTTATACATGAATGAAAATTAAAAACTCTCATCTCACATAGAAAAAACCCCGGCTATTCAAACACGACGATCCAATATAACATGTCACAGCAACACATAACATCACATGTCATCAACGTAAGTAAATATGCATATACCAATTGTCGTTGACGTATAGTAATGAAACTGGAGATACACCACATATTACGTTTACGGTCGCAGAAAAGAAAATGAAAACTACAACAGTTGGAATCCGCAACCACCTTAGACATCATAAACCCGTAATATCTCATATTCCGGATTTCATGCCTAATAATATGAATTCCTTAGATATCGCATGCCTAACAATTATAAACCTCGCATTTTAGTCTTGATATTGAAAACACTTTCCAATAATGAGTCAGGTAATTCAACAAGATTCCCGACATCCTGATCGAATGCTCGTCGGAAACTTTAGCAGACGGCCATACCCGTGATACCGTCGACGAAGTGCACTTAGACGGAACACTGCGGCCGTGAGCATCTGGACGGATGCTTTTGGCAATGGAGTTCTCCTACAGTCACTTGGTCGGGGTTATGGGGCGTGGCTATCTAGTAAGGTTACCCGGCGAGTATCCGCGTACGCTACGTGATTGCGACAGACTTTTGATCACATCAAAATCCCGTGACAACTGATCAAATGAGACTAAATTGCTAGATTCATAAAATACAAATATTGTGGATCCCAAGTATTGTGTCCCATCACAAATATCCGGACGAAGTTAAACTTTTCGATCGATTAATCAAAGTCCCACAATTCGTAGAGAGCTCAACACTTGAGCACAGTTCAGAAATACCCAGAACATGCCACAACACCTATGGACCAACTGTAGAAGGGCAAACCCAAGCCTCATTAATGGCACCGCAAAACTGCCATAAACCCTAAGGTTCAAAGTCGGTTCCATGGTCATTATGTCGAGTTAGGGTTTCATTGTTCTAGAGGGTCCACATAATCGCTTGCATGATTTTCCGAATACCCTAAATTTAGAAAAATGGGTTTTTGACATTCGTTCGAACCTTTTAACTTCTCCTTGATAACATGTGAAAACCCAAAACCATGTTAAACTACGAATACGAAACACTCCGAGTTGCCTATACAGTAAGACTATATCACATGCAATTTTAGAAAAAAACAAGCACCACCTGAAACACCAAAACCCAGAACCTGGAATACCACCAAAATTTGAGGCAAAAATTCCAAAAATGGGCCGAGCTCACCGGTTTTTAGCTCAATGTGGCCGGCCATTTTGAGAGCAACTGGGCTCAAATTTTGGTAGTGTTCATATTGTATCACATACAACATTCTGCACTTGTTTAAATAATTTTTAGAGACCATATAAAAATCGACAAACCGGGTTTGTGTGTTTCAAGTTTCGGATTAGTTTTGGTTTCGTAATCTAAAAAACATCGTCTAATACTCTAGCCCGGCTCTGATGCCACTGTTGGGATTTCTTAGCACCCTACTGGGTTTTCAAGACATCAAGTATGCCAATTTCAAAAATTCTAGAGTGCTAATGAACCCTAACCTAGGATCTAGCTAGAGTGAATAGACAATATAAAGCATGTAATCAAACATTACAACAAGTGAATTAGGAATACAACCTTTGTAGACCAGTCTTTCACTTCTAAAGCTCAGTGTAGAAGTCCCTTCGCTGCAAGTAGTGATCTCCCGAACTCTAGTATGGGTTCCCTTGGAGAAAGGAACAACCTTGCTCGAAGTCTTCGAGACCGAAGATGATCTACGTCGAGGAGACTCAAACCCAAGCTACCACTTCACTAGGTGATGAACTATGTGAAGAGAACATCCTAAACTAAATGGCTAGTAGTAGAGGATGATGAAGTAAAACTTTTGCTCACTTTAGATTTGATTTTCTCACTCATTTTCACTATTTTTCATGAAGCTAGAGAGCTAGAGGAAGGAGATGAGGAAAACAACTCAAGAATAAATCAAGTAGTGAATGGCAACCATAGGTGAGTTAGTATCATATACTAACCATTGTAGAGACTAAACCATGGCTAATTATAATGGTTAGGTTAATAAATATCTAAAGTAAAACAAAACAAGTGGACTAGTCAAAGATGCTTTAAGCTTCTCCAAGCTTCCAAGCATGACATAATGCCACCAATTTTGAATTACTAAAATAAATAAAACCCTACATTATATATAGCATGGTGTAAGTTACACACACACACACACACCCATGAAGTATGTATCATCTAGCATGACACAAAATAATGTACACTAATATATATCACATATATATATACTTAATGCACACATCGAATGAGAAAAGAAATCTTAAGTGAGCTAATACTAGATAATGTAAATTAATATATCAAATATATAATTATACATTAGATTATTAAATCAACACTTGATTTAATAATCCGGCTATATCATATATAACCGACTAATATCGTGTGCATCAATTTATCGAATCAACACTTGATTCGATAACCTGGCTATATCATATATAACCGACCGATGACACAAATCGCGAGAATAGAATACGGTATCACATATTCGAATTAATCTCGGTCCCGCACATATCACATATATCCTCCTACTCCATTTCGCTTGAGCCAAGAAACCTCTGTGTAGGACTCTAAAGACTCGTCAATACGCCGGCAGTAGGTGATGATCATATCAAACACCCACAAGCCACAAGAGGCCTGCTAAACGTAACGGCCACCCATGTATTGAGCGATCAGAAGATCAACAAGCAAGCCTGCTCATACTCCTACGAATCCAATCAGTAACACTACCGTACAGTCCGATCTCTTCGTCTGATATGTCGCATATCTCGCCTAGCGGTGGTAAATGTCAGACCCCAATAGTTTGATAAGTCATGCCGATGCAAGGTCCATAACGGGTCGAGAAACTACTGATAACACTTACCAGTAAATCTCATCTACCCTGGCCAGGGATTTCCAGTTATGGCCAATCGAGTATAGCGCAATATCAACCCCCAATACCGGGAGAAACAAAATCCCCTCCTATCGCTCGTTGCCTCCATGTGACTCAGGACTGTACCCAAAAACCACCTGTTTGCACGACTCAGTAGAGCCATGGTAGGGTGGAAATCAAAGCATAGTGGGAGACACACAAGACTCTATGACGATCTCGGGTCGACAGACTAACCTGTACCAGTGTCACCAGAGAACTGCTATCTAACGTAAGGTATAATACCATCGAGGTGTTCTCGGCGAGTCCGTTCAGTGTACCCAGTCTCTACTGAGCACCCGTATACCATCTCTGATGTCAAACAACAATGGATATGGGATCATCCATCGCCCATCACATGGGTCGAAAAGCAATACGCTAGCCTACTTTGGAATATCGATGCCCCGTCTTGATATTCCCTCGACTAGGAGCAATTGAAGGATGAACTCATGGACTGCCCAGGTCCCACTAGTATGATCTGCATCATAATCCTGGTAGTCAAGTACACATCCTAAGCGCTTTATCAACATGTAACAGAGAGACAATAAGTGTACATGTTAAGATAAAAAGCAACCAGATAGCGTACTATCATGTCGAGCAAGAAAGTCCTCCCTATATATGTCCCAGCATCCACTATAATATACATCTCATGTACAATAATGGCCTCTAGGGCATACATACAACTAACACCTCCATCGCCCATCATATGAATATGCTAGTCTACTCTGGAATATCGATGCCCTGTCTCGATACACCCTCGAGTAAGAACAATTAAAGGATGTACTTTTAGACTACCATGTCCCTACTAGTATGATCTCCATCATAGTCCTAATAGTCAAGTACACATCCTAAGGGCTTTATCAACATGTGAGAGCAAGACAGTATCACAATACAAGTCTATATGTTAAGATAAAGAGCAACCAGATAGCATACTATCATGTCGAGCAAGAAAATCCTATCTATATATGTCCAAGCATCCACTATAATATACATCATATGTACAATAATGGTCTCTAGGGCATACATATAACTAACAATCTCCCACTTGCACTAAGGCCAGTTGTTGTAGTATCTCATACCCAACATCCCGAAGAGTCTCTCAAATTGTATCTAGGGTATGGCTTTCGTGAGTGGATCCATCGTGTTGTTCTTCATATCAACTCTCCTGACATCGATCTCCCTGCGATCAACTATCTCCCGGATCAGGTGATACCGTCTCAGAATAGCCTGGATCGCTGATGGGACCTGGGTTCTTTGGCCAAAGCCATTGCTCTATTGTTATCACAATACAAAGGTATTGGATGCTCGATGGACGGAACCACACCAAGTTTGGTTATGAAGTTCTTCATCCAGACAGCTTCTTTGGCAGCATCGTTGTCAGCGATGTATTCAGCCTCCATCGTCGAGTCTTCCATGGTTTCCTGCTTAGAACTCTTCCAACAAACCGCCCCTCCATTGAGGGTGAAGACAAATCTCGAGACCGACTTAGTGTCATCCTTATCACTCTGGAAGCTCGAATCGGTAAAAGACTCCACTTGGAGTTCACCGTTACCATACACCAAGAACATCTCTTTAATCCTTCTCAAGTACTTGAGAATGTTCTTCACAGCTGTCCAGTGATTCTCACCTAGATCTGCTTGATACCTACTCACTACACTTAGTGAGTATGCTACATCGGGTCTGGTACATAGCATCGTGTACATGATAGAGCCTACTGCTGAAGCATAGGGTATCCCTTGCATGCGAGCTCTCTCCAAATCAGTCTTCGGAGACATCTCTTTGGAGAGCGTGAGTCCTGAGATCGTGGGTAAATTCCCATGCTTGGAATCTTCCATACTAAACCTCTTTAGTATGGTGTCGATGTACCGGATTGGGACAATCCCAACATCCGTTTAGATCTATCTCTATAGAACTTAATCCCCAAGATGTAGGTCATCACCTAGATCTTTCATTAAGAATCTTTGTGATAAGAAGAGCTTGACTGAGTGCAGCATAGGAACATCATTTCCTATCAAGAGTATATCATCCACGTACAATACGAGGAAGACGGCCTTACTCTCTGCCACCTTCTTGTATATACAAGGTTCATCAACATTTTTGATGAAGTCAAACTCTTTGATTACCACATCAAAACAGATGGATTTAAGCAGCTTACACACCTTTCCGCTGCTCCCACTGTCCACGAAGCCCTCTGGCTGAGTCATGTACACGCTCTCTTCTAAATCACCATTTAGAAAGGCGGTCTTAACATCCATTTGCCAGATTTCGTAGTCATGGTATGCAGCGATGACAAGTAGGATCCGTATGGACTTAAGCATAGCCACTGGAGAAAAGGTTTCATCATAATCCATACCTGGTCGTTGACGAAAACCTTTTGCAACAAGTCTAGTTTTGAAAGTCTCAACTTTTCCATCTACACCAAGTTTTTTCTTGAAGATCCACTTTCTCCCAATGGGTTTTACCCCTTCAGGAGCATCTTCCAAAATCCATACTTTATTGGTGTACATGGATTCCATCTCAGATCGCATTGCATCCAGCCATTTCACAGAGTCCCCACTCGTGATGGCCTGCTCGAAGCTTGTTGTGTCATCATCTTCCATGATGCAATCCTCGCTCCCACCATCAATGAGAAAACCGTAATATCTCTCATGCGGATGAGGAATCCTACAAGATCGGCGGAGAAGCTGAGGTTCGTTGGGAACTATCGAATCTTCTGGTTCCACTAAATCTTCAGTGGTAGTCTGTGTAGCTGGAACTTCTTCCAGTTCTACCTCTTTACCACTAATTTCTTTTATAAGAAATTCCTTTTCTAAAAAGGTGGCATGTCGAGCAAAAAACACCTTTTGTTCCTCACTGTGGTAGAAAAAATATCCATATGAATTCTTTGGATATCCCACAAACTTGCAAAGAACTGATCGTGCCTCGAGTTTGTCCGGATTTTGCCTTTTGACATAGGCCGGAAAACCCCATATCTTAACTCGTTTAAGATATGGTCTCTTCCCACTCCATATCTCATATGGTGTGGTAAGTACAGATTTAGATGGAACTTGATTCAATAGGTATGCTGATGTCTCAAGCGCATAACCCCAAAAGGAAATAGGCAACTCAGCGGTGCTCATCATAGAACGCACCATATCTAATAGGGTGCGATTCCTCCGCTCCGATACACCGTTGTGCTGTGGTTTATATAAAGTAATATGAGAGAGAATCCCGTTATCTTTTAAATAGTCACGGAATTCCGTGCTCAAGTATTCTCCTCCCCGATCAGATCGTAGGATTTTAATACTTTTACCCGTTTGGTTCTCAACTTCATGCTTATATTCTTTGAATTTCTCAAAAGTTTCAGACTTGTGTTTCAACAGGAACACATGTCCGTATCTTGAGAGATCGTCAGTGAATGTAATGAAGTACGAGGAACCATTCCCGGCATGTGTAGATATGGGACCGCATACATCACTATGTATCAGTCCTAAGAGTTCCATAACTCTTTCCCCGTGTCCAGTAAACGGAGTTTTGGTCATTTTACCTTTAAGACATGACTGGCAAGTTTCATAAGATGAAAATTAGAACGGATTCAAATATCCATCCTTATGTAACTTAGCTAGTCGTGTCGCATTGATATGACCTAGTCTACAATGCCACGAGAAGGATTCGTTCATTTCTGAACTCTTCCTCTTATGTGTGTTTTGTATGTTAAGAACCGTGGTTTGATTTAGAACGTATATGCCATCACTACTACAATAGGAGGTTGTCCCTACGGATAATGAAATCCGTAGGGGCAGATTTATTTTGGTCCTACGGAATAATCTGTAGGGCCCGACGGTTGCCCCTATGGTTCCAGATGTTTTAATTTAAAAATATTAAATTATAATTTGTTGTTTGCCCCTACGGAGCCGCAAACCAATGACCTACGGACTAATCCGTAGGGGCATCTAAATGGGATTTTAATTAAAAAGGCACAGAAATGCCCTACGCTGATCATCTCTCTCTCGCGCGCGTTAACTCCCAAAATCCCCAAATCTCTCGTTCGCGTCGCCGTTCTCATCGTCGCCACTCCCCTATGTTTCGTCATCGCCACCGCCCTCGTTCTTCCTCGTCGCCGATTACGCGCATTGTCGACCACCGATCGAGCGTCTCCGTTGTCTCCTCCACCGCCTATAGGTTAGTAAATCTTCGATTAAACATAATTTTGATGATTTTAGGGCTAGGGTTTAGGGTTTGCGTATCGATGAGGGTTAGGATTAGGCATCGGTTGGGGTTAGCGTTAGGGTTAGGGTTAGGGCTGGGGTTGCGGTTGGGGTTGGGGTTGCGGTTGGGGTTGGGGTTGGGGTTCGGCTGGGGCTGGGGCTGGGGCTGGAGCTGGGGTTAGGGTTAGGGTTGGGGTTGGGTTTCGGCTGGGGCTAGGGCTGGGGCTAAGGTTATGGTTGAGTTGTGATTTTTGGGAAAATTTAACTCGATAAAGCCAAAAATTACCATTTTTGGTATCAGATACGGAACGGAATAGGTGTTATCATTTTCATATACGGATATGGATGGTCGTCAAAAGTGAAAATCACTATTTGTATATGATGCAAATCAAATACGGATACGGAGTTAGCTCGAATTATTCGTATTCATATACATTCTAACAGCTAAGTATGGTGAAGTCAGGTTAGACTCAACCCTGACCCGTCCAATAAATTAGGGGTGTTTTCGTCTGTTTAAACCTGCCTGATCTTGTTTGGGTAGGTTTAGATTTCATAAAATGAAAAAAAATTGGGTTGGAGGGTCCTTGAAAAAATATTGGGTTGGCCTCTCACATAAGCCTGTGGGTTCCAGGAGTCTAAATATAAGGATAAATTCCACCAATCGATTTCAAATGAGATAAATATTGTTAGTTTAGTGATTTGCATATTAACCTAGAGTACTGTCATGATCCATGCCCATTACTGCTACCTATTTATGTTATTTTATACATTCATGTTAGTGCTTTATACCCGTTGTTTCATGCTTCACTATTTACCGTCGTCGGTTTAGAACTATACGAAGGTTGTTAAATATCGAACGGTATAGCTCGATACTAACAACCGTCGTATAGTCTATGTGACGAGAAGATTCAATCGTATGATAACCGATAGAAGCCTTACCCCCGACAGCCGAAACACACACATACAACAAGAATACACAACAAACACATCATTAGAGAGTGATTCAAGATGTTCAAGTTAAAACCAATATATGATACTCGATAATAATATGAAACTTTCATATTCTCATTGATACTCATATATGAAACTCAAAGCGCCACTTAGTCCCCGTCTATCAGTTAACATACGTTCGATGTTCGTCGTGACATAGAACTATACGAAGGTTGTTAAATATCGGACGGTATAGCTCGATACTAACAACCGTCGTATAGTCTATGTGATGAGAAGATTCAATCGTATGATAACCGATAGATTTGTCCCGTGTGGACAAGTTAGGAATGTATAAAGCAAACACCTTCATTCACTTGTGTTTTCATCCGTTTCGAGATATTTCGTCGGTACCTTTCCGCTGGTTCTCCGTGTATAAAGATAGATTAGATGTTCATTTCAACATTGTTTCACAGCTTTGAAATGATTATCTATTCTATTACAGTGTACTCGGAGAACAGCGGGGAGGTGCTGCCGAAATTTACTCGAAACGGTTGAAAGCACAAGCGAATGGGTGTTCGCTCTATACATTCTTAATGGGATAGAAGCCTTACCTCCGACAGCCGAAACACACGCATACAACAAGAATACACAACAAACGCATCATTAGAGAGTGATTCAAGATATTCAAGTTAAAACCAACATATGATACTCGATGATAATATGAAACTTTTATATTCTCATCGATACTCATATATGAAACTCAAAGCGCCACTTAGTCCCCGTCTATCGGTTAACATATGTTCGATATTCGTCGTAACATAGAACTATACGAAGGTTGTTAAATATCGGACGGTATAGCTCGATACTAACAACCGTCGAGACGACATTTGGGAGTTGGACTCTAGTTCTCGATATTGTACCCCTCCTTTCACTTATGCATAAACTAACTGCCATGTCGGACTCTACCTGTCTGACCTCTATTCGCCTCCTCTCGCTAATAGGAAAGGAGAGAAAAACAAAGCAATGCCAAGAGCGTAGTCTGTGATACATGAGTATCCTCAAATCTAACTTTGATTATCGATAATTTATTCTTTTCAACGACAAACGCACACACAAAGCATATACACGGATTTTCTCCTTTGTCAGTAACCATCCCGTTCTTAGATTTCTCAATATAGTCATCATAATCTACAATTTATATGTTAAACAGTCTAACATGGCCCATGAGTACGTCAGAGTTAAGGACTGGATGTATGTGGATTAGCAACAACGTATGCAACCTAAGTTTGTCGCAGGAGTTGCTGCTTTTATTGAATTTGCACGCGCACATAATAAGATCGTGATAGAGAAGATTCTTTGCCCGTGCGATAGATGTGGGAATATGTACTGGCAGAAGGTAGAATTGGCAGAGCTTCATATCGTAAAATATGGTTTTACTAGACTTTATACAACTTGGAAATATCATGAGGAAGGAGAAGAACACAGTAATGCGGTAGAAGAAGAAGGAGAACACGATAATGCGGTAGGAGAAGAAGGAGAAGACGGTAATGCGGCAGAAGAAGAAGACGGTAATTTCTTTCCATCAGAAGAAATCGAGGATATGGTAGAGCCTGCCCTAGGTGAATCTATTCGTACCGAAGATGACGTTCCTTCTGGTCAAGGACAGCGTGCGGATAAATATGAAAATTTCATGATAATGCTAGAAAACCAATTTATGAGAATGTTAAGTATTCCACCCTCTCATGGTTCGTCCAACTTTTCCAGATTAAGTGACTAAATGGATGGAGCAACAAGTCATTCACAATGCTTCTTTCGTTCTTGAAAGATTCTATGCCCCGGGAAATAACGTGCCCGACAGCTGGTACGGAGCTCAGAAGATGATGTCTGATTTGGGTCTGAAGTGTGAGAAGATTCAAGCATGTCCTAAAAATTGCGTGTTGTACCGGAAAGAGAATTCAGATTTGAAAGAGTGTCCAACATGCGGAGAGGCCAGGTATAAGCCGAATGTTCTGATAAGAAACATGATATACCTGTCAAGATAGCATGATACTTTCCCATAACACAGAGGCTGCAGAGGCTATTCAGGTGCAAGAAAACAGTTGAGGCAATGATTTGGCATCACCGTGCTCCTCCAAGTGAAGATGGAAAAATGAGCCATCCAAGAGATTCACCGACATGGAAGGATTTCGATAGGAGGCACGCAATATTCAGTAGCGATCCTCACAATGTCAGGCTCGGACTGGTGATTGAATGATTTTCCGTTGTGTGTTGGTTTTTAGAAAAATTGTATTTAGAAATCACAACCAAAAATATTTTGACCGCAATCAATAACGGTGTCAGATGTAGCGCGTTAGTAAGTGCAGATCGTCCACAGGGAAAGTGAGATCTGTTCGATTTCCGAATTAGATGAGTTGAAAATTTAAGGAAAAGAAAAGAAAACAATTCATGATTTGTAAATTTGCATTTCAAGAAAGAGAAAAATCTAGATCTAAGAAGCATTAAAAATCAAGAAGTGATAATTTGGGATGATTTCCAACCAACAATCAAAATTCGAAGTGAGACTCGTAGGAGTAGATCGGATCTATAGATATGATGAGATCTAATGATTACTCATTCTTATCCATTAACGAATTGATACTAAATCGATGCAAATTCATTGAGGTTTAAGGATCTTGCGAGGAAATTAGGGATTTCGCAACTCATCCTTTGTCCTTTCGATGGATCGCATTCAAATTCTAGCTTCTAGTTAATCAAATGGTTAATAGTTGTTCCCTAGTTTCAAGTGAACACGATCAAGAAAACATCATCTCGAAACTAGGTCATTAATCATTTGATTCACTAGAATTTCCAAATATTATAGGATTTAAGAATTGTAAAAATATCTAAATCATCATCATCTAAAGATCGTCACAACTCCTACACGAGCGGAGATTACTCAAACATCATGATCACAAACACAATCACAAATTGAGATCTAATCATTATGCTTGAATTAAAAGATAAGCAAGAATATAGAAAATTCACCTTTATTTATCGATAAATTTCGTTACAACTCTCTTGAATTTACAAAAGGAAGAAACTAGATCGTCGATTTCGGCTTTGCTCGGCTTCTTGAGTCGCGGATCGGCGTGGATCTCTTGCTCCATTGAAATCTGGCGTCGCTTCTAAAGGTTGAAGTCTTTCTTACTTGAATTGCTCTCGGGATCTTGATCTTGAGGTTGAATTGGGATTGGGGTTAGGATTTGAGGCACAAGTTGTGTCACTCAACTTGTGGGTTGAAGATGGATGATTCTTGAACAACCTCAACCCTTGATCTAGGCCCCTTTTTATAGAACTCCAAACCCTAGATCTAGGATTTCAAATTTGAATTTTCCCTCCACAAGTTTGTTAGCAAAAGATTTGAATTTCCCTCCAAAAGTTTGTTAAGAGAGCCTTCTAAAAATAGTTTGTTAAGCCGAGCCTTCTAGATGCGCCACATGGAGCTTCTGGGGTCTTCTGGAAGCTTTGGCCGTTAGAGGTAACACGTGGAAGAAATCTGGGGTCCTGATGACATCATACCACCGCAGATCCGCGGCGCCAAGGGGGTTTGGGCCGCGGATCCGCGGTCCTTTAAGGGCCTTGGTGCTTTATTTTTAAATGGTAATTCTTGTTCTTCCTTATGGACCTTTATACAATATGTGAAATCTCATTTGGCCTTCTGTATCACTGCCAGATCTTACATCTTTGAGTTGGCGTATCTTTTATCAGCTCTTTTCCCAATTTTGGGCTTTGCTTCTGGAATTTCCTGCATTAGACCCCAAGACAAGAGTTGCGCAATACAAGGATGATGCGATGCCATGAAACATAGTTAATTTCCCTTAAAGTGTCGGTTTAAAAGTCTAACACATGCAATCTGGTATTTCAGAGATGATTTGGTAATATGTGCAATTATGAATACCGAACACTTCTATATGAGTTCAAATGGTAGGAAAATTGCCGTGTTAAAAATGCAGAATTTTCGACTGATCAAATTCCCCCAAACTTATTTTCGATCGTATCGATCGAACTGTTTTATTAAAAAGAGAAGGAGAAAATAAAGAAAGAGAAAAGCACACTTTCGTAGGCAACACGATTGCACTGAGCACGTGCAACAAGCCTTTAAACCTCTAGGTGTCCCTAGTAGGAGGAGTGTTGTCTCCTGAGGGTTTTCAGCGGATTGCACCCACAAAATCCAATAATAAAAGGAAGATCATGAATATTACATTTAAAGAAAGGAATTGTAAAAGAAAAGCCTTGAAAATTAGGGTTTCCAACTAGGCTAGCTTTTCGGTTGTCATGAGCCCTATCTTAATGGTCATGAAAAGATGTCAGAAATCACGTCCTCCCTCAATAAAACATCGTCTTATTTTTCATTCCTATCTTTCTTCTAAACATCGATCATATAACCCTGCGTGTGTGTAAAGGACATCCCTACACCCGGAGAATTCAATTCAAGCTATCATACTCTTGCCCATCAGCCTCGGTACTTTTTAATTAATGAATTATTAGGATTGCTCATACACTTTCATGCGACCGTTAATACTTCTTGAGGTACTAACCGATCGATTACTCATGTGCTTGCTTATTTGGTGTATTTTCCTCGTCTTGCACCACCGCAGGCATAGCAGTGACTCCCAGACCAGTTGGCCTTAGGGCACTAGGTGAAGAGGCACCCTCGCTATATATTTTTTTATTGCCCTTGGCGATAACAAAACCAGTGTCCATTTTTCTCACCACTTTATATTTTCTTCATTTTTTTTATTTCCTTCATACTTCGGCTTTTAGGCAAGAGCATTTCAAGGTATCCTCTACTATCCCAGGCTTCAAGACGTGTGTAAGTGCGAATAGCAGGGTATCAACGTTCAAAATGTTTGGCTTCTAGAATAGAAACTATTTTTCAGACTTATTTTTATCCTCAGATTAGTGACTTCCTTCATCTTACTAACCCTTGGAACAACGGCTCATAACTACTTATTACTAGTTCGTATAAGAAAACTTCTAATTTTCTTAGTTTTCTTAAATTTTTCTAATCCCATTGATGTAATTGTTCACTATCTAATCTTTTATTATCTTAAATATTAAATATTTTTATATTTTTGAATTTTTTTAAAATTTTTATGAGTTTTGAAAATTTCTGAATTTTTATGGATTTTGAAAAATTTTAAATTTTTATAGGTTTTAATGGGTTTTGAAAAATTATTTACAAAAAATGATGAGCCAAAAAAAATATTTACACAATTTTTATGGGTTTTGAAAATTTTTAAATTTTTGTATGTTTTTAAATTTTTTAAATTTTTATGGGTTTTTAAAGAAATGCTTTGTGCTTATGCAAATGATATGCAAATGATGCAAAACTAAGCACAAACCTCCCCCAAACTTGTTTTCAACAGTGTCCTCACTGTTGCCAACCACTATATCTACAAAACCTGTAAGCCTGGGAGGAATTTATTAGTGGGGGCAAAATATATAAGTGAAGACCCTCCCCCAAACTTATTCTTGGCTCTCTTAAATTTTTTCTTTCCAAGAGCCAGAAAAAAAATTGTCCCCCCCCCCAAACTTGAGTTATGCAATGTTAAGCTTTGAAAATCACATGAGGGGGTCAAGAATCATTGGTCGATGCCAAGCTTCGCAAAGACCGAATGTCAACACCAACCATTCGAAAATTTTATCAATGCAGTGCTCTGGTTGGTGGAAGAAGAAGTGGGGAAAGGTTAAGTGGTGGAACAGAATGTGTGTGCGTCTCATTTTGGAGAGACGATGCAGTGAATGTGATGGATTACTCGCATTCTTTTCACAATTCAGAAGAAGGGGTGGTGGTTCAATTTCAATGTTTGGGACATGATTCATCTCAACACCCGTGTTATTCAGAAATGCGAGTTCATCAATACCCCGAAGAATAATGTCATCACAAAATGCGGGGTGATCTTCAGACTCTAAAAGCAGTTCATAATCGGTGTTAGTTGTTGATCTGGATATCTCGGTAGAAGAGTCCTTATGTGTATGATACATAGTTGGGTCAAACAACAACGTATGAAAAGAGTCAAGATCGGTATCAGGAGGATCATCAAATTCGCTGCTATCGACATCCATTAAGTCGACAGAACAGACCTGAGCAGTAGGTTCGGAGGGTACACTTCCCAACTTGTAAATGTTCATCTCAATTGTCCTCTTCCTGAAGGATAGGGTCATAGAACCATTACGACAGTTGATTATTGCAATGGAAGTGGCCAAAAAAGGGCGACCTAAAATCACCGGAATTTGATTCCGTGAGTTCGCTACAGGCTGTGTTTCAATTACAATAAAGTCCACAGGGAATATAAATTCCCCGATTTTTATTAACACATCCTCCAGTTCACCCCTAGGTTTGGTGATTGATCGGTCAGCCATCTGGAGAGTGCAAGGAGATGGTTTCAACTCCCCGATCCCTAACTGCTCATAGACTGAGAAAGGAAGCAGATTAACACTTGCCCCAAGGTCTAGTAGAGCATGGTTGATGTGTTTCTCCCCAATAGAGATAGAAATCGTAGGATAGCCAGGATCCTTACGTTTCCTCGGTAATTGCTGGGGGAAAGCCGTGTCTACAGTCTTTGCTATGAATATCTTCTTGGGCATTTGTTTCTTCCTCTTTCTAGTGCACAAGTCTTTAAAAACTTTCGCATACGCGGGGACTTGTTGGATAGCATCTAGAAGAGGGATGTTGATATTAACCTGTTTAAACATTTCAGTGATCTTCTCCATTTGTGGACTCAGTGTGTTTCCCCTTAATCGATTTGGGTAAGGAACTTGAGCAATAAGATCAGGGTCCAATACTGGAGAAGATCGTGTGGGTGGAAACGATCTAAGAATAAGAGTGGGGATCGTTTTTGGTGGACTAGAAGAGCTGTGCTGAGGTGGCGAGCCTTGTGAGAAACGAAGAATAGGCTCGCTAGAAGGTGGTAGGGTAGAAGAACTGGGGTCAGAATTAGAAGTAGAAGTGGAAGGAAAGGTCTCAGCCGGGGTATCATCGATAGATTTTTCAGTGTCATCAATCTCTTCCCCAACATGATTGTCAAGCACTCTCCTAGATCTCAACGTGGTGATTGCATTCACATGATGTGAATAGCCAGGATTGGGTAAAGGTTGAGCTAGGAGTTTCCCTTTTTCTCTCGCACTCATTTCGGCCTTAAGTCGTGCAATTTCAGCTTCCATCGTTCTGATACTCTCAGCTTGGGACGCTGAGTTTTTCTTTATCTCACCGACAGAAGACCTAACCTCAGCCGATACTTCCATGAAATTTGACAGGAGTGATTTCATGGTTTGAGCGAATTGAGAGAATTCGTCAGAACAGGTCGACTGCATATGATTAAATGGTGCAGGAGTGTTGACCTGGTTTTGGAAATTTTGTGACTGGTAGGAGTGCTGGGTGAGTTGAAGTGGTTGCTGTTGTGGAGGAAGGACCCTTTGGAATTGATTTGGATTTGGAACCGTGTTTTGGGATTGGTTCCAAGCAAAATTCGGGTGATTCCTCCAACCCTGATTGTATGTGGAAGAAAAAGGGTCGTTTCTAGGTCTTTGAAATGCGGCATTGGTATGCTCGAGACCTTGAAACTGAGAGTTTAATGGACATTCTTCCGTTAAGTGAGAAGAATCAGAACAGCACCCACAAACAGTTTTGGGGAGCGACATTGGGTTTAGAGAGGTTGCTAAGAATTTGTGTTCCATAGCATCGAGCTTCTTTTGCATTGCTGCCATCTCAGCTCGAACACCTATGGACACGTCTATTTGGTGTACGCCACCCCTACTCGATGGCTGGGTTCCACTCTCCCACTGTAGTGACTTTTCAGCGAACTCTTCTAAAAATTTCCATGCTTCCCCATCATCCTTGGTCATAAAGGTGCCTTGACACATGTTTTCAAGGTTTTGTTTAGTGGTAGGGGTAATGCCCTCATATATGATTCGGCAAAGGTCCCATCTCGGGATGCCGTGATGTGGGCATTGAACCAAAAGATCCTTGAATCGGTCAGAGCATTTTGAGAATGGTTCAGCCGGAAGCTGGGAGAATTGATATAGTTCGCTACGGATTCTAGCTGTCTTTTGCATAGGGTAGAATTTCTTAAGGAATACCGCAACGAATTCTTCCCAATTCGTGATGGAATGTGCGGTGGTGTTATACAGCCACTTCTCGGCTATATCGCACAAGGTAAATGGAAGAAGTCATAGACGCATGGCATCCACAGAAAGTTGTGACGTACCCATCATCGCGCATACGTTTTCAAATTTGGTGATAAAAACGTATGCGTCTTCAGTCTCGAGACCGTGGAATTTGGGTAGAAGGTTGATGTACTGGGGTTTAATCTCAAAGTTATCCCCATTGGCTGGTGGAATGGATAAGCAGGTCGAGAGAGGACCTCGCAAAAGATAGCACCTCTTTTGGAGAGAAATGCGGGGAGGATTCTGCGCACCAACGGACGGCGGCAAAGCAGCGGTAAAGAGGTTCGATGGAGACGGATCCATCGGTGTGGGTGTGGTGGTGGGTAAAAGAAAGGTAAATGGAGAAATACCGACTTCGGAGTCGATCGAGGGGACGCGGACAAGTCGGGCACTAGAATCCCGTGTCCAGCCTATCTTGCACTAAAAGAGGTTAGTACAAGTGGCAGCGTGATTTATAATTAGGGGAATGAATGAATGCGGTGTTTGTTTAGAAAAATGAGACGGATTTTGAAAATATGATGCGATCACAACAAATGCAACAAGCAACCCTAAAATCTATGGTCACCTAGGTCAAAGCTCTAGACCGCTCCTAACTTCCAAAAGACAAGTCGCAGGATAAAATCCTCCACTGCCTCTTTGTTTCTCCTGTGGCCAGGTAAGTGCCAGGTAAGTGGGAGGTTCTCCACTACGTAAGTAGTGGGCCTAATTAAGTAACCACTAGCCTTCGACACACTTGCCTTAGACACCACAAAAAGAAACGCGGATAAGTAATGAATTACCCACGGCCTTCTCTTGTCCTAAGTGAGCGCAACGGTCCTTAGAGTCATCTCTAGATATTTTTTAGTTAATGAGGGTAATACGGATGCAAGTTTGTGATTTTTGGGGCCTAGGAAGGATAATGAACTCCCCACCTAATATGGATTTGGTCGTGCCCCTTAATGTCCGTATTAATTATGCAAATAACCACAAAATCAAAAACAAGCACAATTTATTTTGCTTTTTGCGGCGCTGCGATTTTTTTTTTTCAAAGAAGCCTGCAACAAATTGTTAATTGGAGCAGATGAGGAAGGAGATAAGAAAGTTAGAAAGTACCTGAAAAAATTTTATGCAGCGAAGCCCTGAAGATGCCGCGGAACCGCCGCAATGAGGCCCTTATGCCACGGAAACGCGGTGCTACAGTGGGATCTCTGCACTAAATTTTTCCAGAGCACTTCTGATCACTTCCCTAGCTCTCTGGAAATCTCCAAATATTTTTCCAATTGCACAGCAAGCTCCAGAATTCCTTGCAATTAACCACAACAACTCGTTTAGTGTTTTGCGCGAGTTTTGATCTAAAAAAAATATTGATGGAATAAACTTTTCAACTCAAATTTCAAAAAATGAACAAATAGCACACGATCCCCGGCAACGGCGCCATTTTGATTGATGATTTTTGTTGTGTTTATCAAATGATCCCCGGCAATGGCGCCATTTTGATTGAATGATTTTCCGTTGTGTGTTGGTTTTTAGAAAAATTGTATTTAGAAATCACAACCAAAAATATTTTGACCGCAATCAATAACGGTGTCGGATGTAGCACGTTAGTAAGTGCGGATCGTCCACAGGGAAAGTGAGATCCGTTCAATTTCCGAATTAGATGAGTTGAAAATTTAAGGAAAAGAAAAGAAAACAATTCATGATTTGTAAATTTGCATTTCAAGAAAGAGAAAAATCTAGATCTAAGAAAGCATTAAAAATCAAGAAGTGATAATTTGGGATGATTTCCAACCAACAATCAAGATTCAAAGTGAGGCTCGTAGGAGTAGATCGGATCTATAGATGTGATGAGATCTAATGATTACTCATTCTTATCCATTAACGAATTGATACTAGATCGATGAAAATTCATCGGGATTTAAGGATCTTGTGAGGAAATTAGGGATTTCGCAACTCATCCTTTGTCCTTTCGATGGATCGCATTCAAATTCTAGCTTCTAATTAATCAAATGGTCAATAGTTGTTCCCTAGTTTCGAGTGAACACGATCAAGAGAGTATCATCTCGAAACTAGGTCATTAATCATTTGATTCACTAGAATTTCCAAACATTATAGAATTTAAGAATTGTAAAAATATCTAAATCATCATCATCTAAAGATCGTCACAACTCCTACACGAGCGGAGATTACTCAAACATCATGATCACAAACACAATCACAAATTGAGATCTAATCATTATGCTTGAATTAAAAGATAAGCAAGAATATAGAAAATTCACCTTTATTTATCGACAAATTTCGTTACAACTCTCTTGAATTTACAAAAGGAAGGAACTAAATCGTCGATTTCGGCTTCGCTCGGCTCCTTGAGTCGCGGATCGGCGTGGATCTCTTGCTCCGTTGAAATCCGGCGTCGCTTCTAAAGGTTGAAGGCTTTCTTGCTTGAATTGCTCTCGGGATCTTGATCTTGAGGTTGAATTGGGATTGGGGTTAGGATTTGAGGCACAAGTTGTGTCACTCAACTTGTGGGTTGAAGATGGATGATTCTTGAATAACCTCAACCCTTGATCTAGGCTCCTTTTTATAGAACTCCAAACCCTAGATCTAGGATTTCAAATTTGAATTTTCCCTCCACAAGTTTGTTAGCAAAAGATTTGAATTTCCCTCCAAAAGTTTGTTAAGAGAGCCTTCTAGAAATAGTTTGTTAAGCCGAGCCTTCTAGATGCGCCACGTGGAGCTTCTGGGGTCTTCTAGAAGCTTTGGCCGTTAGAGGTAACACGTGGAAGAAATCTGGGGTCCTGATGACATCATACCACCGCAGATCCGCGGCGCCAAAGGGGTTTGGGACGCGGATCCGCGGTCCTTTAAGGGCCTTGGTGCTTTATTTTTAAATGGTAATTCTTGTTCTTCCTTATGGGCCTTTATACAATATGTGAAATCTCATTTGGCCTTCTGTGTCACTGCCAGATCTTACATCTTTGAGTTGGCGTATCTTTTATCAGCTCTTTTCCCAATTTTGGGCTTTGCTTCTGGAATTTCCTGCATTAGACCCCAAGACAAGAGTTGCGCAATACAAGGATGATGCGATGCCATGAAACACAGTTAATTTCCCTTAAAGTGCCGGTTTAAAAGTCTAACACATGCAATCTGGTATTTCAGAGATGATTTGGTAATATGTGCAATTATGAATACCAAACACTTCTATATGAGTTCAAATGGTAGGGAAATTGCCGTGTTAAAAATGCAGAATTTTCGACTGTTCAACTGGCTAGTGATGGCTTCTGCCCATTCAACTATATGGCTGGAAGTCACAGCACATGGCCCGTTGTAATGATAATTTATAATCTGTCGCCATGGTTGGCTATGGACCAATCATACTTTATGATGTTTCTTCTTATCGACGAACCAAACTCACCGGGAAATAATATCGATGTCTATCTCCGACCTCTGATCGAGGAGTTAAAATCTTTGTTCATTGATAGTGTAGAGACTTACGATGCAAACACAAATACAACCTTCATACTGCGTGCGGCTTTAATGTGGACAACTAATGACTTTCCTGAGTATGGAATGCTATCAGGTTAGTCCGTACATGGTCACAAAGCATGTCCTCATTGCCATCAACACACAACATCGAAATTCTTGAATTTTAGCAGGAAGGTTTGTTATTGCGGCCATCGACGTTTCCTGCCTCGAGACCACCCCTACAGGTTAGACGCTGTTCACTTTGATGGTCATCAGGAGCTTCTTGGACCTTCAGCCCCATTATCCGGAGAGGACGTGACTGCTCGGTGGGATGGTTACAATAATGTGACCTTCGGGATGGATCCAAAAAAATAGGTCAAACTACCATTTTGGAACAAGTTAAGCATTTTCTTTGAGCTTCCGTACTGGTCAACAAATTTAGTGCGTCATTGTCTGGACGTCATACATATAGAGAAGGGAGTATCAGAGCACATACTCAACTCGCTTCTTTGTAAAGACGGGAAATCGAAAGACAACCTGAATGCTCGGATGGATCTACAGGAGTGGGAAATAAGAAGTGAATTGCACAGTAGACCGGTAGCGGGTAAACCAGGCAAGTTTGTACTTCCCAATGCCGCTTATCATATGTCACAACCGGAGAAGAAAAGATTCCTGCAGGTGTTGCATGATTTGAAAATTCCCACAGGTTTCTCAGGATCATTCAGCAAGAAGATAAAAATTGTGAAAGGAAAGATCGATGGGCTGAAAAGTCATGATCACCATGTTATCGTGGAGCACCTTCTTCCATTAGCCCTCAGGACTTCTCTCCCTGAATCGGTTGGTCTAATAATCAACGACCTATGTTGTTTTTTCAGAGAGTTGTGTGCTAAAACACTGGATGTTGTGACGCTGGATAAACTAGAAAATTCTATTGCGTTGATACTTTGCAAGTTTGAGCATATTTTCCCACCGTCATTCTTCGATATCATAATACACCTGACGGTTCATCTTGCAACTGAGGCTAAGTTAGCCGGACCAGTACAATATCGATGGATGTATCCCGTCGAGAGGTACGCGGAATTTTTCGTTTCGCGCAATTTTTAAAATTATTGTTGTCCTGTATGCCCGTATTTATTTATTCAACATATTTTCTGTAGGTACCTCTACACTCTTAAATAGTATATACGCAATAGAAATCGACCAGAGAGTTCTATCATGCAAGGTTATCTTCTTGATGAAGCAGCCACATTTTGTTCCCACTATCTGGATGAGAACATTGAGACGAGACTTAACCGGCCTCGAAGAATTCAAGACGGACCATATGGTAAAGCCGATTATAAGAGGGTAGACACTATGTTTATCAACAAGATATACCGGTTTATCTTGCTTAATTGCGCATGTTTTGAAAAAATTAGAGAGTAAGTTTTTTTGGATTAATTGTTATATTTGTGTTTGTGTGTGTATGAAATGATATAATATTAATGTCATAATTTATTATCGAAAACAAAATTCATTTTAACGAGGTACGTGAGGGGCATCCTGATTGGAATGATGAACGATTGGAAAAATATCATCAGGATAATTTTTACGATTGAGTTGCAGATCATGTAAGTTATTCGAATAACATGTTATTGCTATCAGTTTTAATCTAAACTTATATCGTTGTGTATTTGTCGTAAAATTTGTTTTGTTAGATCCACGATCCGAACTTGACTGCATCATTTGAGAGTGATTCAAGATGTTTAGCTCAATTTCCTATATGGAGGTTGCATATTATAAAGGATTCGGTGTCCTTGGATACAAATTCGAAGTTAAGGACATAGAAATATCTAGAACCAATCAGAATAGTGGGATTGCGATGGTAGGATCGGACGGTGTGATTTATTATGGATACTTAATTGTATATTCGGCATCCACTATCCCGGACGATCAGAACCCTTTTATATATTCCAGTGTACTTGGTACGATACGCGAACCGATACGGATAAGTGGAGAAGCAATATTGGGACTTGGAAAGATGAATATGGATTGACCAGTGTGAACACACTTCGATTTTACGGTCAGGAAGATCAGTTTATCTTTCTGAACCAAGCATTCCAAGTATACTACTCACAGTGTTTGAAGTATCCGGGATGGAGTGTCGTATGCCGTTGGAAACCCAGGGATGTTTACGATGTCCCAGAATTCAAGGACAGCGATGAGGATGAAGAAGAGAGAAGCCTTAGAGTGCTCCGACCGTCTGTTTCGAAAGACAGGTTGTCTTCGGCTGATCATGAAGTTACGTGGGTTAGAAATAATATCGATGATGAAATCCAAGTAGATATGTCTAATGCGCCCACGAAACGAAAAAGGTTATCAGTAATGTTATATTATTACTTCACATTTTACGATCTATACATATATAGTCAATACTTGTAATGATTGTCTAATGCGTCCACGAACTGTTTATCTAGATTTGATGACGATGACGGGACTAGCGAGGGGCGGCAGGAGCTCCAGCCGCGGCACCGGCAGAGGCAGAGGCAGAGCGGTTCTGCCGCTTGGAGAGCTGCGTTGGGAGCTTCAGAGGGCCGGTCTTGCACCCCGATCGGAGACCCCTTCGGATGCCTCCTTCCATGTGGACTTTGCCACACCTCCAGGTATATTGCACGCATATTCATTTTGAATGTAATATTATAGATATGCATGCCTGTTCATGTCAAAATTACTTATATTGTTAATGTTTGATTGTCTAGCTGTTGGTGATGCGTCCACATCAGGGACAGAGGCCACTCCCGCACCTCCAGGTATGTCTATATATCATATAGTGCATGTATATTGATTTAGAATGCTATATCATAAATATACATACATTATTTTTGCTCTTACGTACTTACATCAGGGACAGAGGCCACTCCCGCACTTCCAGGTATGTTTATATATCATATACCTGCGGGTATGTTTATATATCCTATAGTGTATACATGTTGATTTAGAATGTTATATTATTGATATACGCATTCTTTTTGCTATTACTTATATAGCTGATACTTGATTGTCTAATTATAGGTGGTGCGTCCTCGTCTGTGCAGATGCCACTCCCGTCACTTCCATTCCCTCCGCTCAGTCTGCAGGTTTGTATGAATAAATATAAAATATTTATTCATTTTACATATCCTTTAAGAATAAACATGAACTCCATGTAATTTTATCGATGTTTATTTTCTACTTGGAGATGCATCCACGTCCGAGTCACGTGTTGTTCCTTTCCGGAGGAACTATCGTCTCGCTCGTGCTGCTGCCCGAGCCCAGGCTCGTGCTTTAGTCACCGGAGGTATATATCACACTTCAATTTTCGTTAAACCTTGATTTCTTAATACAACTTTGTATTAATATTGATTGTCTTGATATTTCTTGCAGACGCAGGGCCTCCCCATCCTGAGAGAGGGACTCGAGGCCCGAATCAGTCCCACAGGCTGAGGCCCGACAGAGCTAGGGGGAGGCAGCATTCCCCCTCTTTTTTACCCCTGATTATCACTATACCGGCGATCATGCCGAGAGGTTCGGCCGGTATATGGGGGATGAGAGCCGGCTCGTAAAGAACTATCCACTTCACGTTGAGTGGGGCGACCAGCACCGGCGCTCATTCGCCCTCTTCTGGGATCAGGCTCGGGTATTAATATATATTTTCATTTGATTTATCCAATATATTTATTATTAACACTTGCAATCTAATAACAATGTTTTTTTTGTATTTTCAGTTGGATTACGATTTTGAGCCTGTACCCGACCTTGATCACCCTGGGAGGGTGCTCGATCTTCACACTCTGTACAATGGCCTGATGAAGAACATACAGATGAAAGTCCGATACAACAGGAATGAGCTGAAAACCGACTGCTATTCCCTGTGGATGGCGACTCCCGAGGTAGAGAGAGCGGCCCTCTTATCTACTCCGGCCTTTGCGAGAGTCGACGTAGATACATGGCCTCTATTGTGCAAATATTTCGACTCTCATCGCAAATAGGTATGTATTTTAAATGTAATTCATTGTTTAGTATATAATTTATTTTTTTGTGTTGCTTAATTAGAAAACTAAATGTGAATGTGTTGTGCAGAAACAGGACAATCAAAATAAAGAGAATAGAAAGTCGGCGAAGAGGGGTCGCCCCACTTATACAGGTGGCTTGAGGAATATTACTCGTGCCATGGAGTTATCGGTAAATTACAATAGACCGGCCTTTGTGATATAATGTAATATTAAGAGTTATTTTCTAATACATCTAATATTAAGAGTTATTTTCTAATATTGCAGAGAGCTCAGACCCTGGCGTAGGTGGTACACCGAGCGTGATGTCCGCATATCTTGCCGTCCACGGCACCTCGACAGATCTCGCCACGGGCGAGCTTCGATACCCCGACGCCGCTACCCAGGAGTATTGCGTAAGTGTTAATATTTATTCAATCCCTATTTGAAATTTTAGTTTTGAAAGGTTCAATTTTAAATGATATACTTATATTTTACTTATTGATGTGGGTGTAGGAGCGGGTGGTTGAGCAGGCCGAGGCATCGGGGATCGATTTTACTGGACAGAACGATCCGATGCTGCTGACCCCAATCCTGGACGCCGCACATGGAGGGCACCACGGAGGTTGGGAGAGAGGCCGGGGACTGGGCCCTAGCAGGGCCCATATGAGGTTGGACTCCACTCCGGCGGTTACTTCCTCCGTCTCCAGTGAGCGACGTTTCCAGCAAGAACTGGAGAGCTTGAAGGCCACCGTTCAAGAGTTGAAGGAGATGTTGGTATGTATACTACTTAATAGTAAAATATTATGTCATATTATAGATAGCAACATATCCAATATTAGTACGTAGCCTGAGCTTATTTGGTTGTAGACTTAGCTTTGATTAATCATACATACATATCTAATTAAAATAAACTACGGTTTTCCAAACTAGATATCCAAACTAGGCCTAAGTCCCTAAGTATACATAGATTGGGGTTTCGAAATAACTTGATAATGATACGAATTCGACTAATACACAGTTCTTACTCGTTTATTACACACGTAGGTCTAGACGCGACATGGTACATCGGCCGAGCCTCCACATGCATCTCCTTCGGCTGCGGCTCTGCAAGCTACTACATCGGCTGCAGTTCCACAGACAGCTCCTATAGCTCCACTGCCCGCTCAGACTCCCGCAGCTGCGGCTCCGCAAGCCACTACCTCGGCGGCGGTTGCGCAGACCACTCGTACATCTCCACAGCCAGCTCAGACCCCCGCACACTCCGCATTGCATGATTTATTGACTCAAGGTATATCCGAGGAGCAGGCGTGCCAGATTATGGCGTTTATCAGAGATGGAGCTGGACCGAGCTAGGGTAGCTTTTTGATTCTTATATTTTAAACATGTATTTATTTATATGATACATATTGTACTATATTTTGGACGATATTGATATTGGTGGTGTTTGCGTGTTTATATTAATATCATATTCTGCTTGTTGATTTCTTTTGTATATTATGCGTGAGATGTGATTATGAATACTGCGATATATGTTCTGCATATTGATTAATTTTATATATGATGCATATATTATTGTGCACATGGCGAGAAAAAAATAGGTAGCCCTTTTTTAAAAAAACCTGATAATATGTACCTACGGATTAATCCGTAGGGCCCAACATTGCCCCTACGGATTAATCCGTAGGGACCTTTTTTGCCCCTACAAATTTATCCGTAGGGGCAAAATATCAGGATACCTGATATTTTGCCCCTATGATCTCAATAATAAGGGTTATACTTGTCCCTACGGATATATCCGTGGGGGTAAATAAATGCCCCTACACAGGTATCCGTAGGGACAAAATATTAGGATACCTGATATTTTGTCCCTACACATCCGGACCTACGCACTTATCTGTAGGGGAAACTATTTGGCCCTACGGATAAGTCCGTAGGGACACCTAATTTATTTTATAAACCGATAAATTAAATAAATTTTTTATCCCTACAGCCTAATCCGTAAGGACAACTGGACCTACACATTACTCCGTAAGGGCAAGTTTTTGACCGTAGGGGCATGTTCAAGGCTAAGACTTGCACCTACGGCGTTTGCACCTACAGGGTAATTTATTGCCCCTATGGATATATCCGTAGGGGCAGTGGTTTGCTCCTACGGATAAATCCGTAGGGGCAACCCCTATTTGTAGTAGTGCATTATTTAACGAGCCTGATCCAATCAACTTTTGAGTCAGAAAAATGTTCATAACATTATCCTGTACTACAAAATTATATCCTTCTTTACTTAATAAAGAAACTGATATAAGATTGCATATCAGGTTCGGTATATAATAGCATTCGTTCAGAATCAATGTATTACCATTTGGTAATATAAGGTGATATTCGCCAACTGCTTTGGCTGCACCATTCCCTACTTTACAGAATGATCATCCATTCCCAGTTCTCTACCCTTCCTTAGCCCATGCAACATATTACATATGTGGAATCCCGATCCGGTAACTAAATACCCAGGACGTAGAGTGTACTGAGAAACAGTTCTCGGTAACTAACACACCCAAAGAAGATGCATCAACATGCTTGTTCTTCATTTGGGTGGCGTGGGAATCCGGATATTCCCCTATTTTCTGTTCAGTCTTATAACAATTATAAGAAAGAACGGAACAAACGTTTCCCTACTCAGTATAACAAGCGGGTTCAGTCAATACATCCATATTATTATCATGATTAAGGCCTGACATGGTCGCTACCTGGAGAGAGAGAAGAAAACACTTAGCGTATACTCTTGCAAGATTAGATTGGTTATTATCTTATCTAATCAGGATGGCTTCCACTGTTTTTATCAAATCTTCCTTCAAACCCTAAAAGGTAAGACTAGCCGGGATTATTTACAACTTACATGTTCGCCAATCTTTCAGCCAGGCTAGTGTCGGTACTTTGAGGGAGGTTCCCCGTGCTCTCGTACGTACCTAATTAAAATAAATCTCGTTTTCCTAGGGGCGTGATCCCGTTAACACCTTTCTAGACACCTACTTGATCGGCTAATTGTGATGTGTAAAACTCTCCCAGAAGTAACTCTTACTCACAGTGGGTATCAGGATCCAACTATCTCATAGAAGGTATGCAATCTCATTGCAAATTTCAATACTTGAAATTTCCGATAATATTCTGCCCCAAGCGATCTATGACCTTGACAAGGTCAACAAACCATAAATCGCAAGTCAAGTTCAACCCGTACATTTCATGATTGAATTAAACCCACCCGCACGACCCTTGACAAGGTCAACAAGGCCGCACGACCACTCTAATCCAATCGCATCTCATGCTGTAGCAGATAAGTACTAATTAGCTACCGTACACTACGTCTTGACAAGGTCAACAAACGTAGTACGAATACTGAATAGTCCTTATCTAAAATGACGGAGGGCTACGACAAGTTTTTAGAAAAACCTTTTGCGTAATGAACTTGATATCGTTGTAGAATCGAGTGATTTTGAAAAGGAGTGTTTTTTAGGCTTTTACTAGTTTCTCTAAAGAGGTCACTCCCGATGAAGGTATCTCGGCTCTTTCCTTTTCGAATAAGGTGCGGGATATTTCAAAAATACCACTATGCAAAGTAAGAACTAGAGAAGCAATCAAAAGACAAAACCGAGTGGGTTGTAGCATCTGCTAGCTTTTGCTAAAGAGGTCACTCCCGGTGAAGGGATCTCGGCTCTTTCCTTATCAAATAAAGTGTTGGATATTCTACAAGGAATACCGCTATGAAAAGCAAAAACCAGAGCTACCATTTTGAAAATTTGATTCTACAACATCTTTATGATTCTTTTCTTTCATTCATCTCATTAATGAAGTCCCATCATTCATGCTTCCTAAGTATCACAGAAGAAACAAAAATACAACGTACGCTTATGTCATCCGCATTCGCCACAGTGTCCTATTATGTACCGTTAGGTTACTTAACTAACGGCATAGCGGGGCGGGACTAGCGTGGGTGCAAAACATAAGCAACGTTTATTATATATCATATATATAATAATAAAGCATTCGTCTCATGCATATAAAGTGATCACATCACAGAATATCAGCAGCAGCAGAAGATAACATATGAAATATTAGATATACTAGGAATTCCGTGTTTTAAATTAAGCCAATATAAAACACAAATTCCATGGTCTTGATGAATAACCAAACCCACATCCCTAAACCCCTACGAGAGCAGCAAGCAACACTACCAATTCTAGAGTTATGAGACCCGGTCTCGACTCCTCGAGATAGTCTCCCACTGGACTCTAGAACCCGGTTACTTGTGCTCCCCACCTTAGGTCTATCCTAATGCGGAAAAGTAAATAATATACATCGATGGTGACATCATCCTCATCCCGGAAGTGCCCCAATAAAAGAATATTACATACAAGTTTTTACATGAATGAAAATGAAAAAACTCTCATCTCACATTAAAAAAAACCCGGCTATTCAAAACACGACGATCCAGTATAACATATCCCAGCAACACATAACATCATATGTCATCAACGTAAGTAAATATGCTTATCCCAATTGCCGTTGCCATATAGCAACAAAACCGGTGATACACCATATATTACACTTACGGTCGCAGAAAAGAAAATGTCAAACTACAACATTTGGAATCCACAATTACCTTAGACATCATAAACCCGAAATATCACATACTTCGGATTTCATGCCTAACCAAATAAATTCCAAATATCGTATCACATTCCACAAATAGCTAGACGATGTTAAACATTCCGATCGAATCAACAAACACCCAAAATTTCCCAAAGAGCTCAACACTTAAGCACAATTTAAAAATACTCAGAACATGCCACAGTTCCTATAGACCAACCGTAGAAGGGCTAACCCTTGCCTCACCTATAGCGCCGCGGAACTACCGCAAACCCTTCTGTTTGGCGGTGGTTCTGACGGTCATAGAATCGAGTTAGGGTTTCGTTTTTCTAGAGGGTCCACAAAATTACTTGCATGATTTTTGAATGTTTTTTAACTTGGGAAAATCCAACTTTTGGAAAATTTCCAGCGAGGGAGAAAATTGGGTATTTGATATTCGTTCGAACTTTTTAATGCCATCTAAATAACCCAAAATAATTTTATAATTACAACTACGAAACACTCCGAATTGCCTTTACAGAAAGTTAACATCTCATGCAATATCAGCAAAAACAAGCAACACCTGAAACACCAAATCCCAGAGACCAGAACACCGAACGAAAACGAACCCAAAAAGACTACAAGGGGTCGGCCAGGCTAGATTTTTGGTGTATGTCGCTGGGTCAAATCCGGCGAAATGGGTTCATATTCGTCTGGTGTTCATATTACATCTCATGTAACATTCTGCGGTTGCTTAAAAAAATTTCTGAGTCCTTTTAAAAATCGATAGAAACTAGGTTTTTGTTTCGAGTGTTTCGGAGTTGTTTCGGTTTCGTAATTCTATAAATATCGTCTAATTCTCTAGCTTGGCTCTGATACCACTGTAGGGATGCCTAGCACGACAGCAAGGTTTCGGGAGATATCGTCTATGCCGTTTTCAAAAAATTGCCATGCTAAACAACCCTAACCCTAGAATCTTAATTAGAGATTTAGACGAAACAACATGTAAACAACTTTACATCTAAGTGAATATGGAATACAACCTTTGTAGACCGGTCCTTCTGTAACAATCCTAAATTTCCTATACAAATTTTTTTTTTCAAAATATTTTTCTCAAAATCCATAAAGGGGTATGTTAGCCTGAGCACAAGATATAAGTAATTATTTTGCTTTTTAATTACAAGTTAAAAGAATGTAACAACTCCATTTTAGTGTATAAAATTTGCTCAAAAATTAATGTATACTTGGGGTATTTACATTTACTGTTATTATTTTAAGTAATTAATTAGCTCCATAATTACAAGAAGGAGCTTGTAGCCCATTGGTAATACTTTGCACTGCTGAACCAAGCCACGAGAGTTCAAATCCCATACCCCACATTATTTTAAATATTATTTTTATTTTGAACCTTTAGAATACCAAGAGTTTACACGAGCATATCTCACAAAAACCCTACTACACCCAAAAATGTAATATTGCCAGAGGATAGATGAACCGTCGGGGGGATTCCGGCCGCCGGACTCGGCCGGAAATCGGCCAACTCGGCTGACTCAGTCCTCCGACCGAGTCACGGCCGAGTCATCCCCGAGTCGGCCGATTCCGGCGACGACCCCAACATGAAAATTGTGTCTTTTCATATTCCCTATGCACCTGCGAAATTTTAGCCTCAGACCATTTCCAGAGCTTTTTTAAAACCCCAATTACTCCACTTTTAATACATTTTATCACATTATTCATTTTAACCTTTCACCTACCCTAACCCTAGCCTAACCTTATAAATACCACCCCTACCCTCTACCCTATCACCCCAAACTTTGAGCCAATTCTCTAAAATTCTCAAGAACTCTTATGTGCAATCGAATTGAGCGAAAGGCGAAGCTCCGGCAAATTCGTCGGCGGAATTTCCGGCAACGACCGTAGGAACTCCCGGAGACGAAACGACGCACCGGCTGTAGGGTTCCTAGGCACTCTCAAGAGGTCTCACAAGACATCAACCATGCCAATTTCATTTTTTACGGTGCCGAGAAACCCTAGACTAGATCGTTGACTAGAAATTTAGGCGAAATACGAATCTAGTTAACAACTTAACTAAAGATAAGAAGTTACAACCTTTGTAGATCTGGATATCCACTTCCTTGGTTCCACGTAGGCGTCCTCTCACTGTCCATCTCGAATCCCGGACTCAATCGTTGGCTTGATCGGAGAAATGGGCGGACTAGGTCGTCGGCTTCGTGCCGAAGATGATCTACGTTGAGGCATCACAAGTTCAAGCTCCGACTTCACAAATTTGTGAAACTTGTGAAGAAAACACCCAAAACAACTTGGCAAGAGGTAGAGGGTGAAGAAATAGGAGGTGGATTCACTTTAGAATTGGATTTCTCACTTTAGAACTCAAGTTGCCATTGATGGCATCAAGCTTTCTTTCTTGAAGAAGAAGATCAAGAAGAAGAAAGAATATGATAAGTGTTGAATTAAAATGAAAATAAATCAATACTTATCATAAGCTAACTAAGGTTAAGTGTAGAGAATAGACCATGGTAAATGGGAATGGTTAGGGTTAAGCATGAAGACAAATGGTCTCTTTAGTCAAAGCTTCATGAAGCTTCAACAAGCTTCATGATAAAAAGAAACCATTTTCTTTTCTTTTATCTATTTAAATAAATAAAGAATGGATAAATAAATAGATGAATAACACAAAACCCTAACCATTATCATAACCATGGTTTAATTCTTTGCACAAACCCAAGTAAGTATGTATCATCAAACATGATACAATCAAGTGCACACAAAAGCATATCATATATACAATGTGCACTTCAAGTGAGAAAATCCTTTTAAAATGAACCAATACTAGTTAATGCAAATTAATATATCAAATATACAATTATACAATAAATCATTAAATCAACACTTGATTCAATGATCCGGTCATGTCGCACATAACTGACTAGTATACAATGTATCGATTTATCGAATCAATGATTCGATAACTAGGTTATATCGCATACAACCAATCGAAACATTCATCGCGAGAATGAAATACGGTATCACATACACGTATTATTCTCGGTCCCGCACATATCTCATATGCGCTCCTATTTCGTTTCGCTTGAGCCAGGAAACCTCTGTGTAGGACTCTAAAGACTCGTCAATACGCCGGTAGCAGATGATGATCATATCAAGCACCCACAAGCCGCAAGCGGTCTGATAAACGTAACGGCCATCCGGGTATTGAGCGATCAGAAGATCGATGAGCTAGTCCGCTCACACTCCTGTGAATCTAACCAGTAACACTTACCGTACAGTCCGGTCTGTTCGTCTGATATGTCGCATATCAAGTCTAGGGGTGGTAAACGTCAGACCCCAATAACCGATAAGTCGTGCCGATGTGAGGCTCATAACGGGTGGAGAAACTACTGGTAACACTTACCAGCAAATCTCTGATCAGCCCTGGCCAGGGACTTCCCTGTTACGGCCAATCGAGCACAGCGCAACATCAACCCCCAATACCGGGAGAGACGAAACCCCTCCTATCGCTCATTGCCTCCATGTGACTCGGGACTGTACCCAAAGACCACCATTTTGCATGCCCTCATGGACGTGGTAAGGTGGAGATCAAAGCACAGTGGGAATCACACAAGACTCTATGACGATCTCGGGTCTACAGACTAACCTGTACAAGTGTCACCTGAGAACTGCCATCTGACGTGAGGTATAATACCATCTGGGAGTTCTCGGCGAGTCCGTCCAGTGTACCCAGTCTCCACTGAGCACCCGTATACCATCTCTGATGTCAAACACCAATGGATATGGGATCATCCATCGCCCATCTCATGGGTCGAGAAGCGTATACGCTAGTCTACACTGGTATATCGATGCCCCGTCTCGATACACCTACGACTAGGGACCTTGAAGGATGTACCTATGGACTACCATGTCCCCACTAGTATGATCTGTATCATAGTCCAGGTAGTCAAGTACACATCCTAAGGGCTTTACCAACATGTAACTATAAGACAGTATAAAAAGACAAGTATACATGTTAAGATAAAGAGTAACCAGATAGCATACTATCATATCGAGCAAGAAAGTCATCTCTATATATGTCCAAGCATCCAATATAATATACATCATCTGTACAATACTGGCCTCTAGGGCATACATACAACTAACAATCTCCCACTTGCACTAGGGCCAGCTGCTGTAGTATCGCATACCGAGCATCCCGAAGAGTCTCTCAAACTGTATCTGGGGAATGGCCTTCGTGAGTGGATCCGCCGTGTTGTTCTTCGTGTCAACTCTCCTGACCTCGATCTCCCGGCGATCAACTATCTCCCGGATCAAGTGATACCGCCTCAGAATATGCCTGGATCGCTGATGGGACCTGGGTTCCTTGGCCAAAGCCACCGCTCCATTGTTATCGCAATACAAAGGTATTGGATGCTCAATGGATGGAACCACTCCAAGTTCAGTAATGAACTTCTTGATCCAGACAGCCTCTTTGGCAGTATCGTTGGCAGCGATGTATTCAGCCTCCATCGTCGAGTCTGCCATGGTTTCCTGCTTGGAACTCTTCCAGCTAACCGCCCCTCCGTAAAGGGTAAAGACAAATCCCGACTGCGACTTAGAGTCATCCTTATCACTCTGGAAGCTCGAATCGGTAAAGGACTCCACTTGGAGTTCTCCATTACCATACACCAAGAGCATCTCTTTAGTCCTTCGTAAGTACTTGAGAATGCTCTTCACAGCTGTCCAGTGACTCTCTCCAGGATCAGCTTGATACCTGCTCACTATACTTAGTGAGTATGCAACATCGGGTCTGGTACATAGCATCGCATACATGATAGAGCCTACAGCTGAAGCATAGGGTATCCCTTGCATGCGAGCTCTCTCCAAATCAGTCCTGGGAGACATCTCTTTGGAGAGAGTGACTCCAGAGATCGTGGGCAAGTTCCCACGCTTGGATTCTTCCATACTAAACCTCTTTAGTATGGTGTCAATGTACCTGGATTGGGACAATCCCAATATCCGTTTGGATCTATCTCTATAGATCCTAATTCCCAATATGCAGGAGGCATCACCAAGATCTTTCATTGAGAATCTTTGTGATAAGAAGAGCTTGACCGATTGCAGCATAGGAATATCATTTTCTATCAAGAGTATGTCGTCCACGTACAATACGAGGAAGACAACTTTACTCTCTGCCACCTTCTTGTAGATACAAGGTTCATCTGGGTTTTTGACGAAATCAAACTCTTTGATAACGACGTCAAAGCAGATGTTCCAACTCCGCGATGCTTGCTTTAATCCATAAATGGATTTAAGCAGCTTGCACACCTTCCCGCTGCTCCCACTGTCTATGAAGCCCTCTGGCTGAGTCATGTACACGCACTCTTCTAAATCACCATTTAGAAAGGCGGTCTTAACATCCATTTGCCAGATTTCGTAATCATGATATGCAGCGATGGCAAGCATGATCCGGATGGATTTAAGCATAGCCACTGGAGAAAAAGTTTCGTCATAGTCCACACCTGGTCTTTGATGAAAACCCTTTGCTACAAGTCTAGTTTTGAAAGTCTCCACTTTCCCATCTACACCAAGTTTCTTCTTGAAGATCCACTTGCTCCCGATGGGTTTTACCCCTTCAGGAGCAACTTCCAAAGTCCATACTTTGTTGGTGTACATGGATTCCATCTCGGACCGCATAGCATCCAGCCATTTCACTGAGTCCTTACTCGTGATGGCCTGCTCGAAGCTAGTAGGGTCATCATCCTCCATGATGCAATCCTCGCTCCCACCATCCATGAGAAAACCGTAGTATCTCTCAGGTTGGCGAGGAACCCTACTAGATCGGCGGAGAGGCTGAGGTTCATTGGGAGCTACTGAATCTTCTGGTTCCACTAAATCTTCAGTTACGGTTTGTGTATCTGGAACTTCTTCCAGCTCCACCATTTTGCCACTAATTTCTTTTTCAAGGAATTCCTTTTCTAAAAAGGTGGCATATTGAGAAACAAACACCTTTTGTTCTTCAGCATGGTAGAAAAAATATCCTTATGAATTCTTAGGATATCCCACAAACTTGCAAAGAACTGACCGTGCCTCGAGTTTGTCTGGATTTTGCCTTTTGACATAGGCCGGACAACCCCATATCTTAACTCGTTTAAAATATGGTCTCTTCCCACTCCATATCTCATATGGCGTGGTAGGTACAGATTTAGATGGAACTTGATTCAATAGGTATGCTGCTGTTTCCAGCGCATATCCCCAGAAGGAAATAGGTAACTCAGCTGTGCTCATCATAGAGCGCGCCATATCTAATAGGGTGCGGTTCCTCCGTTCTGATACACCGTTGTGCTGTGGTGTATATGGAGGAGTCAACTGAGAGAGAATCCCATTCTCTTTTAGGAAGTCCAGGAATTCATTGCTCAAGTATTCACCTCCTCGATCAGATCGTAGGATTTTAATACTTTTTCCGGTTTGGTTCTCAACTTCTTGTTTATATTCTCTAAATTTCTCAAAAGCTTCTGATTTGTGTTTCATCAGGAACACATATCCGAATCTAGAGAGATCGTCAGTGAATGTAATGAAGTACGAAGAACCATCCCTGGCATGTGTAGACATTGGACCGCATACATCACTATGTATCAGTCCTAAGAGTTCGGTAACTCTTTCTCCGTGTCCTGTAAACGGAGTTTTGGTCATCTTGCCTTTGAGACATGACTGGCAAGTGTCATAAGATGAAAATTCGAATGGTTTCAAATATCCATCCTTATGCAACTTACCCAGTCGTGTCGCATTGATGTGACCCAGTCTACAATGCCACAAGAAGGATTCGTTCAGTTCTGAACTCTTCCTCTTGTGTGTGTTTGTTATGCTCAGAACTGTTGATTGGTTTAGAACATAAATGCCATTGCACAACGTGCCAGATCCAACCAACTTTTGGTTACGGAAAATGTTCATAACATTGTCCTGTAATACAAAATTATATCTCTCTTTACTTAGCAAAGAAACCGATATAATGTTGCATATCAGGTTCGGCATGTAATAGCATTCGTTCAGAACCAATGTATTACCAGTTGGTAATACAAGGTGATATTCCCCGACAGTCTTAGCTGCAACAATTGCACCATTTCCAACTCTAATGTCTTTATCACCTTCTCCAAGTTCTCTACCTTTCCTAAGCCCATGTAACTGATTACATATATGGGATCCTGACCCGGTATCCAATACCCAGGACGTAGGGCAAATGGAGAAACAGTTCTCTGTAACGAACACACCCGAAGAAAATGCATCAACATGTACTTTCTTCAATCGGGTGGCATGGGAATCCTGGTATTCCCCTATATCCTGTTCATTCCTATAACTCTTATAAGAAAGAACGGAACCAACGTTCCCCAGCACAGTATAACATGCGGGTTACATCCATATTATTATCTTGATTAAGGCATGAAATGGTCGCTACCTGGAGAGAGAGAGAAGAAAACACTTTAGCGTATGCTCGTGCAAGATCAGATTGGTTATTATCTTATCTAATCAGGATGGCTCCCACTGGTTTTTATCAAATCTTCCTTCAAACCCTAAAAGGAAAGACTAGCCGGGATTAATTACACCCTACAATTTCGTCGATCTTTCAGCCAGGCCAGTGTCGGTACTTTGAGGGAGGTTCCCCGTGCTTTCGCACGGACCTAATTAATGTAAACCTCGTTTTCCCAGAGGCGTAACCCCGTTGACACCTTTCTAGACACCTACTTGATCGGCTAATTGTAGTGTGCAAAACTCTCCCAGGAGTAACTCTTACTCGCAGTGGGTATCGGGATCCAACTATCTCATAGAAGGTATGCAATCTCATTGCAAATTTCAACACTTGAAATTGCCGATAATATTTTGCCCCTAGCAGCTATATGACCTTAACATAGTCAACAAATCATAAATGCTAGTCAAGTTCAACCCGTCATTTCCTGATTGAATTAAACCCACCCGCACGACCCTTAACATAGTCAACAAAGTCGCACGACTACCCTAATCCAATCTGCATCATATGCATAAGCAGATAAATACTGGTCAGCTACCGCACACTACGCTTTAACATAGTCAACAAACGTAGCACGAATACTAACTAGTACTTATCTGAAATGACGGAGGGCTACGACAGGTTTTTCTGAAAACCTATTGCGTAATGAACTTGATATCGTTGTAGAATCAAATGAAGTTTTGAAATGGAGTGATTTTGAGGCTTTTCTAGTTTTGCTAAAGGGGTCACTCCCGGTGAAGGGATCGTCGGCCCTTTCCTCGTCGAATGAGGTGCGGAATATATCATATATATCACTGTGCAAAGCAAAAACTATAGAAGCAATCAAAAATCAAACCGAGTATGTAGCATCTGCCAGTTATTGCTAAAGGGGTCACTCCCGGTGAAGGGATCTCGGTCCTTTCCTCATCGAATAAGGTGCAGGATATATCACATATACCGCTATGCAAAGCAAGAACTGTAGCTACCTGTTTTATTTAAAATTTGATTCTACAACATCTTAGGTTTCTTTTCTTTCATTAATCACATTAATGAAGTCCCATCATTTAAGTCACCTAAACATCACAGATAAATACGACGTACACTTATGCCATCCGCATTCGCCTGGATGTCCCCTCGTGCACCGTTAGGTTAGGTAACTAACGACAGAGCAGGGCAGGGCTAGTGCGGGTGCAAAACATAAGTAACGTCTATATAATATATCATATATACTATATACTGTATCTATCAAAGAACATCACATGATCACATCACAGATATCGCAGCAGAAGAAACATATGAAACATTGGATATACTAGGACGTCTGTGTTTTTAATATGAGCCAGTATAAAACACGGATTCCACGGTCATGATGAATAGCCAATCCCACACCCCTAGACCCCTACGAGAGCGGCAAGCAACCCTGCCAATTCTTGGATTAGGAGACCCGGACTCGACTCCTCGAGTTGGTCTCCTACTGAACCCCAAAACCCGGTTACTTGTGCTCCCCTCCTTGGGTCTATCCTAATGCGGAAAAGTAAATAATATACAAAAGGTGACGACTTCCGCAACCTGGAAGTGCCCCAATAAAAGAATATTACATACAAGTTTTTACATGAATGAAAATGAAAAACACTCATCTCACATAAAAAACCCCGGCTATTCAAACACGACGATCCAATATAACATATCCAGCAACACATAACATCACATGTCATCAACGTAAGTAAATATGCGCATCCCAATTGTCGTTGACATATAGCAACGAAACCGGCGATATCACATATTACACTTACGGTCACAGAAAAGAAAGTGTAAAACTACAACAGTTGGAATCCGCAACCTCTTTAGACATCACATGCCTAATCAAATGAAATACTTAGACATCACATGCCTAACAGTTATAAACCCTGCATTTTAGTCTCATTATCGAAAACTCTTTTCAATATCAAGTGAAACTAAACCGCTAGATTTATAACATTCATTCAGTTATCTCATAACTGTTTGTGAATTCCAATTATTGTATCCCATTCCGGATAAATAGAAAATATTAAACTTTTCGATCGAACATTCGAACACCCAAGTTTTCCCGAAACCGTTCAACACATGAAATAGGTTCAAAGACATTCACTTCATGCCTCAGTACCAACGGTCCAGCCGTAGAAGGGTCAAGCCAACGCCTCACATGTGGCACGCCGTACTGCCCCAAACCCGAAGGTTCAAAGGCAGTTCAAGACGGTCACATAATCGAGTTAAGGTTTGTTGTCTTCTAGAGGGACCATCGCGTTACTTGCAGTACTTAGAACTTCTTTAAACTACGGAAAAATCCAACAATTGGAAATTTCCGGGCAGGGGAAAGATTGGGTATTTACATCCGGTCGAACTTTTTAACATATTCGAAAATTATCCGGAAAACCACACAGACAAAATTTGAAAATCCGATCGAATCATTGATTCCCAATACAACCCCAGAATACTCATCTGTAGAGTCACAATAAAAATACCCAGAAAATATAGCATTAAATTATATGAGTTACTGTGCAGAAATCACCAGACAAGGGGACAGGACGGCCGCGGAACCGCCGTACATGCCTAGCTTGTGCCGCGGTTCCGCGATGGAAAAATCGATTCAGGTCCTCGTATTTCACAGTAATTCAAATAACACCCTGCTTATTTTTCTGCATATTTTTAATTGACAAAAATCCAAATTTTCAGAAAATTTCCAGAGAGCATTTTGGGTTTTAGGGTTTCGGTTCGATCGGGTTTCAAACATCGTCTGGACTTCGCTTAAGGCTCTAGCTAGGCTCTGATACCACTGTAGGGTTCCTAGGCACTCTCAAGAGGTCTCACAAGGCATCAACCATGCCAATTTCATTTTTTACGGTGCCGAGAAACCCTAGACTAGATCGTTGACTAGAAATTTAGGCGAAATACGAATCTAGTTAACAACTTAACTAAAGATAAGAAGCTACAACCTTTGTAGATCCGGATATCCACTTCCTTGGCTCCACGTAGGCATCCTCTCGCTGTCCATCTCGAATCCCGGACTCAATCGTCGGCTTGATCGGAGAAATGGGCGGACTAGGTCGTCGGCTTCGTGCCGAAGATGATCTACGTTGAGGCATCATAAGTTCAAGCTCCGACTTCACAAATTTGTGAAACTTGTGAAGAAAACACCCAAAACAACTTGGCAAGAGGTAGAGGGTGAAGAAATAGGAGGTGGGTTCACTTTAGAATTGGATTTCTCACTTTAGAACTCAAGTTGCCATTGATGGCATCAAGCTTTCTTTCTTGAAGAAGAAGATCAAGAAGAAGAAAGAATATGATAAGTGTTGAATTAAAATGAAAATAAATCAATACTTATTATAAGCTAACTAAGGTTAAGTGTAGAGAATAGACCATGGTAAATAGGAATGGTTAGGGTTAAGCATGAAGACAAATGGTCTCTTTAGTCAAAGCTTCATGAAGCTTCAACAAGCTTCATGATAAAAAGAAACCATTTTCTTTTCTTTTATCTATTTAAATAAATAAAGAATGGATAAATAAATAGATGAATAACACAAAACCCTAACCATTATCATAACCATGGTTTAATTCTTTGCACAAACCCAAGTAAGTATGTATCATCAAACATGATACAATCAAGTGCACACAAAAGCATATCATATATACAATGTGCACTTCAAGTGAGAAAATCCTTTTAAAATGAACCAATACTAGTTAATGCAAATTAATATATCAAATATACAATTATACATTAAATCATTAAATCAATACTTGATTCAATGATCCGATCATGTCGCACATAACCGACTAGTATACAATGTATCGATTTATCGAATCAATGATTCGATAACTAGGTTATATCGTATACAACCAATCGAAACATTCATCGCGAGAATGAAATACGGTATCACATAAACGTATTATTCTCGGTCCCTCACATATCTCATATGCACTCCTATTTCGTTTCGCTTGAGCCAGGAAACCTCTGTGTAGGACTCTAAACACTCGTCAATACGCCGGTAGCAGATGATGATCATATCAAGCACCCACAAGCCGCAAGCGGTCTGCTAAACGTAACGGCCATCCGGGTATTGAGCGATCAGAAGATCGACGAGCTAGTCCGCTCACACTCCTGTGAATCCAACCAGTAACACTTACCGTACAGTCCGGTCTGTTCGTCTGATATGTCGCATATCAAGTCTAGGGGTGGTAAACGTCAGACCCCAATAACCGATAAGTCGTGCCGATGTGAGGCTCATAACGGGTCGAGAAACTACTGGTAACACTTACCAGCAAATCTCTGATCAGCCCTGGCCAGGGACTTTCCTGTTACGGCCAATCGAGCACAGCGCAACATCAACCCCCAATACCGGGAGAGACGAAACCCCTCCTATCGCTCATTGCCTCCATGTGACTCGGGACTGTACCCAAAGACCACCGTTTTGCACGCCCTCATGGACGTGGTAAGGTGGAGATCAAAGCACAGTGGGAATCACACAAGACTCTATGACGATCTCGGGTCTACAGACTAACCTGTACAAGTGTCACCTGAGAACTGCCATCTGACGTGAGGTATAATACCATCTGGGAGTTCTCGGCGAGTCCGTCCAATGTACCTAGTCTCCACTGAGCACCCGTATACCATCTCTGATGTCAAACACCAATGGATATGGGATCATCCATCGCCCATCTCATGGGTCGAGAAGCGTATACGCTAGTCTACACTGGTATATCGATGCCCCGTCTCGTTACACCTACGACTAGGGACCTTGAAGGATGTACCTATGGACTACCATGTCCCCACTAGTATGATCTGTATCATAGTCCAGGTAGTCAAGTACACATCCTAAGGGCTTTACCAACATGTAATTATAAGACAGTATAAAGAGACAAGTGTACATGTTAAGATAAAGAGTAACCAGATAGCATACTATCATATCGAGCAAGAAAGTCATCTCTATATATGTCCATGCATCCAATATAATATACATCATCTGTACAATACTGGCCTCTAGGGCATACATACAACTAACACCGGCGACTCCTCCCGATCCACCTTCTTCTTATCTTTGATCGAAACCCGTAAGTCCCTAAATTCTACCTCTCTTTTCTTTTCTAAAATACGGATTTACAAACCCGACGGAATCGGAACAAATCCGATTTCCGATTCGGTTTTCTTATAAAACTTCACTTCTCGTTAATACAATTATGCTTAAACTCTCTCATGTTGACTATTATACACTAATCAACGAAATTGATCAAGTTTTATTTTATAAAATGATAGCTATTTCACTTTATCGTATTTTTCGTTTAAATACCACATTGTTTCAATTATACATTTAATTTCATTAAACTTGCTATACTTTTAAGTAGACCACGGGGTAATGACCTACCTCCTCACATACTCATATGCAACATAACACGATACCCTCGAGAACTTAGAATACGGGAAAACAAACATTTTCATTTAAATACCCTTTACTTAATAAAACCATTTCTAAAAGATTTAGTATTGATATATCTTTACAAATAAATAACCTTTGAGCTAATAATAAAAATATCTAGACTCAGCCAATTAAGGACTGTCGCACCCATTAGGACAGAGGAAGGTTGTGGGCATTCAGTCGTTTATCTAAACCTGACTTTGTGGTGTCTAGGCTAGACAAGTGAGAAAGGTAACTTTAAAAGGCCCGTCTCACGGTGATTCGTGAGCGGATCCCTCCTTTCTTCACTCGTACTTACCTGGCCACAATTGGCGGTGAAGAGGCGATTTGAGGGATATCTCACAACTTGTCGCTTTGGACCAGTTAGGAGCAGTCTAGTTGACTTAGGAGACCCTAGAACATAGAATACGGGAAATCGACATCTTTACAAATAAATACCATTTACTTAATAATACCGTTTTCTAAAGGATTTAGTATTTATACAAATCTTTGCAAAGCGCCGCTACAACCCATTTTGGGGAACCCGTTTAGGATGGTGCGGATTATCGCACATCCTCGGGCTTATTAGTGCGAGATTCAGACCTCCGCAAGGAGCATTCGGTCTCGAAAGATTTAAAATACGACATCTTAAGAAAATGAGATTTTTAGAATATAAAATATATATTAAAATTATTTTTGTATAAATATATGTATATTTATCATTAAAATACCTATTTTGTTATGATATAAAATTCCACCTTTTTCTAAAAATCACAAGAATCAATTTTACACTAAAATACCATGAATTCCATACAATACCAATATTACAAATAAATACCATTTATTATGAAATTAGGATATTTCCACTAGAAATATCATAATATAAAATCTACATTCATTACAACTCTAAAAACGATTAATAAATACTTTGGGTGTATTTTGAAAAGTATATAAAAATATTTTTACATAAACCCCCCTCAAGTTCTATAAATTACCCTAAGGACCCTAGTAAATATAAGTTTAAGCGGGACCAATCTCTTGAGCCTCAGGGAGCCGTAGAAGTGGGTGCTTGCCTATCTAAGGTAGACAACTTAACAATGGTGTTATCAAAAAGGTAATCGTCTTTGAAAAAGACACAAATCCAGCCGCCCATGTGCAGCGGTTACCGATAACATCAAAACAATCAGGACTTCAATTTACTTTGAGTTTCATTATAATCTGACTTGAATATGATTCAAGTACAATCTACAATCTACAATATATAATCTACAATTTACAATCTACAATATTCTGATTCAACATGAATCCCTATATTTAATCTATTCAATACATTCAATTTATATTGATTGAACCGAACCATGGATATACATCCATTTACATGATTCTCCAGATATTCCATTTACATGATTATACAGTTACATCCGTTTACTGATATCATGGTTTTGGTCAGTCATTCAACTATACAATCTATCCAACACAATACAACAATACAATCAAAACACTATGGGGTTTAAGGGGTAGATTGGTACGGAAGGTTTTAGAAGTGGCACGAGACTGCAACCATAAGACACCTAACCTATATTCCGTTTCTGTTGTACCGTGGCATAACGGTTCCTTGAGTTCCTGATACCTTAGTCTCCGGGGCAAGTGAGACTCTTCTCGTAGACACTGGTATCCTTCTGTTCCAAGCTACAAACAACAGCGTTAACACTAAATACAACAATATAACAATATAATACAACTGTAAAAGCTACTCTCTCTCTCTCTTTATCTTACTCTCTGTCTATTCTATTTCTCCTCTTATCTTTGGGACTTACCGAGCGATCTGTTCGCTGACGACATTCTATTTCTTTCTTCTTTGAATGTCGTCAGGTGATTTGGACCCGTCAGAGATCGAGCCTACTACTGAAGACTTGGACCAGTTCAGTGAAGACCCCGAGCTCTAGTCATTGTACACTTTCCATTCAGTACTTTCATTTCTGTTATGCCATCGTTTAGGCATTGCTTTTTATTCAGTTGTATTTACTTTTCATGCATTGTACAAAAGAATGTGAATAAATAAAGTTGTTGTTATCTTATATCTTGTCTCTTGTGATTTTACTTTTATATTGCTTAGATACACTTAGCGTATTTACTTCAGAGTAAATACGTAGCGGACCAGTCGCGTCCCCTTCGCCGTATACTGGGAAGCGGGGCGTAACACCTTCACTTCAATAGCTTCGTGTAGTAGTCCACTCTCTCCAAGTAGTGATCTTCCGGACTCTAGAATGGCTCCACAAGATGAAAGGAATAAGCTTGCACGAAGTCTTAGAGGCCGAATATGATCTACGTCGAGAAGACACTAACCCAAACTACCTCTTCACTAATTAGGGATTAGTGAAGCTAACACCCTAAACTAAATGGCTAATCTAGTAGAGGATGATGAAGTAGGAATTTTCCTCACTTTAGAAATATTTTTCTCACTAATTTTCCTCAAAAGCTAGAGAGCTCACTCTTGATGAAGATGAAGATGAAGATGAAGAGAATAGAATGAATGAATGAATGAATGAGAAAGGAAACTATGGGTGAGATAATATCTATAACTCATGTAGAGACTTAACTATGGCTAATGAGAATGGTTGGGTTAATAAATATCTTAAGTAAAACAAAATTAGTGGACTAAGTCAATAGATCTACAAGCTTCCACAAGCTTCATGTCATGTGACTAATTTCTAACTAATTTGGATTTACTTTAAATAAATAAACCTTGCATTATCATGATCATAGTATGAGTCTCATACACCCATGTTGCATGTATAATCAAGCATGACACAAAAAGAAACACAATTAATATATATCATATATATATTAAATGTGCACATGTGAGAAAAAGAAATGCACAAGTGAGCTAATATTAGTTAATGTAAATATATCAAATATATAATTATACATTAAATTATCAAATCAACACTTGATTCAATAATCCGGCTATATCACATATAACCGAATAATACCATATGTATCATCTTATCGAATCAACACTTGATTCGATAACCCGGCTATATCACATATAACCAACCGATATCATATATCACGAGAATAGAATACGGTATCACATGCACGTATTAATCTCGGTCCCATACATATCTCATATGTGCTCCTACTTCGTTTTTCCTGAGCCAGTAAACCTCTGTGTAGAACTCTAAAGACTCATCAATACGCCGGCAGTAGGTGATGATCATATCAGTCATCCACAAGCCTCAGCGGTACTAGCTGGACGTAACGGCTACCCGGATATTGAGCGATCAGAAGATCAACAAGCAAGCCTGCTCATACTCCTGTAAAGCCTGTCAATAACACTACCGTACAGTCAGGTCTCTTCGTCTGATATGTCGCATATCTAGTCTAGGGGTGGTAAACGTCAGACCCCAATAACCGATAAGTCGTGCCGATGTGAGGCTCATAACGGGTCGAGAAACTACTGATAACCCATACCAGTAGATCTCCGTATCAGCCCTGGCCAGGAACTTCCTGTTATGGCCAATCGAGCACAGCACAACATCAACCCCCAATACCGGGAGAGACGAATCCCCTCCTATCGCTCATTGCCTCCATGTGATTCGGGACTGTACCCAAAAGCCACCATTTTGAACTTTCTCTTGAACGTGGTAAGATGGAAATCAAAGCATGGTGGGAATCACACAAGACTCTATGACGATCTCGGGTCTACAGACTAAACTGTACCAGCGTCACCAGAGAACTGCTATCTGACGCTAAGTATAATACCATCTAGGAGTTCTCGGCGAGTCCGTTCAGTGTACCCAGTCTCCACTGAGCACCCGTATACCATCTTTGATGTCAAATACCAATGGATGTGGGATCATCTATCGCCCATCATATAGGTCAAGAAGCGTATACGCTAGTCTACTCTGGAATATCGATGCCCTGTCTCGATACACCCTCGACTAGGAACAATTAAAGGATGTACTTGTGGACTGCCTTGGCCCCACTAGTATGGTCTCCATTATAGTCGTAGTAGTCAAGTACACATCCTAAGGGCTTTATCAACATGTGAGAGAAAGACAGTATCACAATACAGGTCTACATGTTAAGACAAAGAGCAACCAAATAGCATACTATCATGTCGAGCAAGAAAGTCCTCTCTATATATGTCTAAGAATCCACTATAATATACATCATATGTATAATAATGGCCTCCAGGGCATACATATAACTAACAGGTCTCCTGTTCTTAACGATGTTCGACTGCTTGATCCAGACTTTCTTTCTGTCCAGTAAGTGCTATCATTTTGGTCAGCATTTCCTAGAGATTTTTTGTTGCTCTTGAGCCTTCATCAGCGACCGAGTTTGCGGTCGGTGACTCACCGAAGCACGACTTTCTTCTTTCCTGGAAGCCATGTAGATCGTATGTACGATCATGCCCCCAGACTTAAGGCGTTTGAGTCCATCGCCTTTGAAATTTGCCGCAGGAGGTAGGATTTTCTCCAGCCTCGTCCGTTTATGGGAGGTTGAAGTTGAAGGAGCTGTTATAATAGGCACCCGTGTAGAAGAAGTCCCCCGCTGTATGAATGATGGAGGAGTGGTCTTTTTCTTACCGAACCTTCAATTTCTTCGGTCAACGAGAGTAGTTCTGGTCAATCACGGAGTCCTGGACTTTTCGTCAGACCCTATGAATTTGCGAGGAGAGACGCTGATGGGGGCGCTCCAGTTCTGCCTAAACAGCGACCTCTACTAGCAGAGATGATTTTTTCAACACCGCCGTCGATGAGTTCTTATGTACCCTCCCGAGCAGATCAAAGATGTTCCCGGTTAGAAACAACAGCGTCAATTTCAACCACTAGAGCTGGTGGGGTAAGTCCAGAGGGGGGTTGCCCTTATCTTTTATCACTCGGTGTCAGTGGCAACGTCGAGCATGCCTTCCAAAAGGGACCGCCTCAGTTTTGGAAGCGGCTTTTTCATGCCCCCGGCTTTGCTGAGGGGCTTCAATCGGCGTCAGCCTGTTGAAGACCGACGTCCTTGGCAGAGTTTGAGGAGGGCCAGCTAATCTTTCAAAGACCGACTTTTTGATGGGGAAGCCCTTTTGATGGCTTCGCCCGTAGCAGGAGTTAGGAAAGCTATCCATTTTGGGGTAGCCCCTTCAGATATCATGAGCCTCTTTGTGAGCCCGTTCGAGTTCCTGCCCAGCCTTTTGAAGACTGAGACGTCAGATTTTGACGGCCCGTTGAGAGGGGCCGTTGTCGTCGCTACTCGATCGAAGACCGACCTCTTGGGAGCTTCCTCTTGCGGTGCTGAGTCACCGAAACTCACTGGTGGGAGCATGGTCCCAAAAAACAATCCAATAGTGGTTTGTGTAACTTTCCTCACTGGCATTGAAAAGATAGAGGCCGCGTTGGGTCCGTAGGTCACTCTTCCAGTTGGAGTGGAGTAAGAGTTGCCGTTGCAAGAGGTGCAGTTGGAAGCCATCGATTTCTTCTCTGCACATGAGTAAGACACCAAATTTTAGTATCTTGAATCCATAGGAAACCATAGCGAACCATGATTTTGTTCGTGAAACACAACACACGAAGTGTGGAATGAAAAGAGGAAAAGTTTCACGCCCCCGCTTCCCAGTGTACGGAGAAGGAGACGTTACGGGCACACTATGTATTTACTCAGAAGTAAATACGTTAAGCGTAAATAAGCAATATATATAAAATGCACAAGAAATGACAAGAGATATAAAATGAACAACTACTTTTATTAACATTCATCTTTACAATACATTGCTTTGAAAAGGAAAGTACAAGGATATAAAGCAATGCCTAAACATTGGCATATAAATGAAAAGTAAGTATAATGAAAAGCTATGGCTGCTCTGTGAACTGGTCCAACTCGTCCTGACTGGGCTCGATCTCCTGAGGGTCCAGTCCTCCTGACGAACATTTCAAAGAAAGAAAGAAACAGGAATGTCATCAGCGAACTAGCGCTCGGTAAGTCCCAGAAGTAAGAATGGAATAGAACAAGTAAAGAGAAAGAGCTGGTAATTTATACAGGTATATGTTTGTAATACTAACGTAGTTGTTTGTAGCTTGGTACAGAAGGTATCAGTGTATACGAGAGGGTCCAACTATCCCGTAGACTATGGTAACATATAAGCACAAGGCCCCGTCAAAACCCACAGGATAACAGCATGAGAGTTTATGTAGGTGTCTTTTAGTGTCCGTCATCATGCCACTTTTAATACATTCCGTACCAATCTACCCCGTTAAACCCCGTAATGTATTGTATTGAATTATAGTTATCAGACTTGCCGAAACTATAGATACAAGTTGTTTATGTAATCAGGTTCAGGATGTAAACAAGTAGTCATGTAATCAAGTCAAGTTATAGCCATGGTTCGGTCGTCATGTCATGTTTGCATATTGATATTGTTCTGGTATTCAGGTTCAGGTTCAAGTATACATGTTAGAGTTTGGATTCATGTTTGAATTAGATTCTGAATTGGATTAGACTCAGATTGATTTAGACTCAGACTTGAGTCAGACACTTATAACTGATTTGGATCCTGAATTAAATTCGGGAGTTATCGGTAACTACTACACATGGACGGCAGGATTTGTGCCTTTTTCCAAGACAATTACCATTGATAACACCGTTAAGTTTTTCTACCTTAAATAGGCAAGCACTCACTTTCTCCGGCTCTTTGAGGCTCAAGAGAATTGATTCCGCTTAAACCTATATTTACTAAAGTCCTTAACAGTGTTTTATATAACTCGAGGGGGTTTTATGTAAAATATTTTTATATAAAATTCAAAATAACCTCGAGAAATTATTTATATTATTTAGGGTTTTTATGGATGTAAATTTTAAGATTTTAGGTATTTTAGTGATAATTACCTTAACTTGAATAGTTCATGGTATTTTATTGTAAAGCTTGACTTTTGAATAACATGGGGGTATTTTGGTGAAACTTGTCATTCTTTTATCTTTTTAGAAAACATGGAATTTTATTATATCTTGAAAATATGTGGTTTGATAATATTTATATAATTATGGAAAATTAATTTTATAATTAAGTAGAAAATTTCGTTTTTCTTAAAAATCGTATTAAAAATCTTTTGAGACCGAATGCTCCGTGAGGAAGTCTGCATCTCGCTCTACTAGCCCGAGAATGTGCAATAATCCGCACCATCGAATAGCGGGTTTCTCAAATGGGTTGTAAAGGCATAATCGCAAAGAATTGTGAAATACAATTCAAAAGAAAACCGGGTTTTTATATTAAATGGTATTTTGATGAAATATTGTAACTGTAACTAAAAGTATGCTCAAAGGGTATCGTGCAATAGAAACATATGTGTATGTGAGGGATATGTCATTACCCCGTGAAGTTTTCTAAAGGTATAATTATCAAAAGTACTAAAAGATGAATATATGAAGTTCATGGTATTTTAGCGTAAAAGTTAACTTAAGATTATGTTTCATGATATTTTAGGTTACAATTTATTCTAAACATTTATATTAGTATTACAAAGATTGTGTGAAAGTTGGATGAACAATATGTAAGTAAAAAGGTGAGTATTTAGGATTTAGAAGATTGACATCGGTATTAACTCCATTTACCGATGTTTGTTTTGAAAAAAGATTTCAAAGAGAAAAAAAGAGATTGGGAGGGACTTACAAGTGATTTAGGGTAAAGAAACGTTGAAGAAACTAGATTGGTGGTCGTGGTGTCGCGGGGTCGCTGGAATATTCTCGATTCCTCGCTGGAAGTTGGTCGTTGGCTAACTCCACTTGTACTTTTCTTGTACTTAAGAAAATGTGATAGTTTTGGCTAGAATTTTCAGAACGAGGAAGGGCTGGGGTATGGGGCTAGTATTTATAGTATGGAATTAGGGTTTTGGAATTTAAAGAATGAATTAAATGCATTAAAAAGTGATTAATTAGAGAATGAGTGGTCTCTATTTGATTACAGAGCAATCAAAAAGTGTAGGGGTAATGGAGGTAGGCCAAAGGACTTGTGTGCAAAACCCGGGCTTCATTACCTACCGACCTGTCGGCGCCGACCTATTTGTCAATCTCGCTGGTCGTTCTGTAGGTTAGGGCCGGTGGATCTTTGCCATGTGTCGCTCTCTGTATTTATACTCTTTTGCACATTTTTATTTATTCATACTTTTCATTTTTGTGCATTACACGTGTAAACTTTTGGGCTTTCAAAAAGTTTAAAATAAAAATCAGAAAAATATAATGTGCCTGATAAGATTTGAACACAGGGGCTACGTCACAGCAGTGCAAGGATTTACCAATGTGCTACAAGTTATTTCTTGCTGTTCTTAAACAAAAATAACTTATAAAGCATACTCAGGCTTGTAAGCTCCTTTCTATACATTGAATTGAAAATTTTTGTACAGTAAATTTAGAGTCGTTACAAAAAGATCCCACCGGGAATACTAGAATCTGTTCACCGCCGAAAGACAGAGATGAATAAGGATAGATCGTCTTGCCTAAATTTGGGGGCATATTCTATTTGGACTTCTCCATCCACCTCTCCGAAAATACCAAGTTGATTTATGGCACCATATATCGGAGGTTTGGACAGATGTGACCATTATAGCAGACTTCATCAGATTCCCTCATTTGTGAGGGGTTTTTGATTGTAAGGACGCTTTTTCCTACAGGTGCAAGCCCCTGCAGTTAATTACGTTATCGCATTGCGATAACCATTTTCTCCTGCTCCGGCAGTTCACTTCGTGTCGTGTGTGTTTTTGTTTGTTTTGGTTGCCCGTGGATTGTATACAGAGACTAGTTTATGTCGTCGCCCGTAGGGTGCAGATTAGTTCAAATCCGTATATTTTAAATTTGGGTTTGGGTCAAGGATTTGCTTGACGAGGTTTTGAACTTAGGTTGTATATTCCTACAGTTCAGAAATATTTGTTTTATTCAAGGACTGTTAATCAAGTTTGAGATTAAGATCAACTTAAATCTATAAGTGAGCATTTTGGCTCGGTTTGTTTTTGCTAATGATGCATTAGTCTTATTTGAGACTAAAATCAACTTAACAACATTTTAGGATCATTTTTACTTAAGATCCAGCAAAAGAGCATTTGGGCTCAGCTGCAAGAAAACTTCAGAGACTTAGCAAATTTAGGCTTAGTATACTTAGTCTTTTCTTTTATTTATTCAAAAGTTCTAAGCACATATTTGGGCTCTATTTGTTTAGCCATTTTCTTTTTATATAAAAGTGCTAAGCACTTATTTGAGCTCTGATACTCATATATATGTCGTGTGAAGCATTCGGTCATAGGCGCTGCCCAATAAGTATTGGACGCTTTAGCCATTTTGACTAAATGTGAAGTACTAAGCACTTCTTATGGCGTCCACGTGATGTGCACGTGCGGCGCTGCCCAATTAGTGCAAAGCACTCGGTCGTTCTTTCTACATATGAAGTGTTAAGCACTTTTATATGGCGCCCATATGAGGGGCACGTGCGGCGCTGGGCGTTGCCCAATCAATGCTAAGCACTCAGCCGTTTTGGCTGTATATGAAGTGCTAAGCACTTTTTGTGTGGCACCCACGTGATGAGCATTTGAGGCACTGGGCGCTGCCCAATCGGTGCTAAACATTTAGCTGTCTTCAGCTGTATATGGAGTGCTAAGCTCTTTTATTCAGCGCTCACGTGTGTTTCACGTGAGGTACTGGCCTTCTGTTTTGGGCGCCCACATGTTTTTCACGTGGCGCTGGGCGCTGTTAAAAGGGCGCCCACGTGGGAAGCACATGAGGCGCTAGTCTTTTTTCCTTTTTTAAAGATTAAATCTCTGTTAATGGAATTTTAACCATTAATGATCACCAAGATCTTTGTTTTTGAAGATCTGGGATCAGGTTTTTCTTTAAGAACTAAGTTCTTTTATAGGTTCTTTTTCGTTTTGTTTTTCTTTTGGACCTAGTTCTTTTCTGAATCTTTAATTCTCAAGAACAAGATCTTCCCGATGAGAATTAAATTTTCAACTTGTGCGAGACTTGTCTTGTGGATCTCTAATCCAGAGAAAGAACTAAGATTTTTTAGAAGGGTTAAACCCTTAAAATAGGTAAAAAGAGATATTTTGATCTCTATGTTTTTTTTACCTAGGTTTCTTTTGAAAGGGAAGTCTTCCTCTTTGGGAATTAAATTCTCTGTTGTTTTGAAACCTTTCTGTATTTTTTAGAAGCTTATGGGGGTTCCTCTCTATGAGACTTGAAGTCTCGGCTCCTTTATATAGTGGAGGCAAGTTTGTTAATTAATTTTGAGAAAATCTCTTATTGAGAGATTCCAATTGTTGGATGTAGTGCCCTCAAAGTCAATTATTGGATCGCGGGTACGTGATTGCAATGATTGAGAGAGGACCTATACCGGTAGGACAGTCTTACTCAAGATGATAGTATGCTATCTGGTTTGCCTTTATCAGTCGTGTACAGCTTTAGGTGACATCATCACTATTACACGTTGATAGAGCCCTTAGGATCCTGCTTGGCTACCAACAGTATGATGGCGATCATATACGTGAGAGTTGGGTAGTCTATAAGCACATCCTTAAAAGTGGTCCCTAGTCGTGGGAGTTTCGAGACAGGGCATCGATACTCCGGAGTAGACTAGTGTATACAGTCGAGACCCCGATGAGGGGCGGTGGCCGGTCTCACAAGCCATTGGTGTCAGTTGGATCACCTAAGATGTATACAGGTGCTAATTCAGTTATGAGTGCACTGGACAGGACTCGCCGGGAACCTGCTAGTTGGTATTTATACCTAGCGTCAGATAGCAGTTCCCTGGTGACATCTGTACAGATTAGTTCATCGACCTGAGGTCGTCATTTGTCTCGTGTGAGTTCCCACTGTGCTTTGATTACTACCCTACCATGGCTCAAAGGAGTCGTGCAAACAGGTTTTAGTTGGGTACAGTCCCGAGCCACATGGAGGCAAATGAGCGGATCTGCAGGGGATTCGTCTCTCCCGGTATTCGGGATGAGATCGCGCTGTGTCTAGGAGAGCCATTACACCAAGTCCTTGGCCAAGGAAGGTGAGAATTACTGGTAGGTATTTCAGTAGTTTCTCAGGGTGTTCAGGGCTACCCTCCGACACGACTTATACCGCTATTGGGGGTCTGACGTTACCAGCCCTCTAGGCCCGATATGCGATGCTCATAGACGAACGGACCGGACTGTACGTATATTGTCACTGATAGGCTCAGTAGGGTTCCAGGATGAGTTCGCTCATCGGCTTCCCTTTCGGTCAGTACAAGGGCAGCCGTTATGCACAGCTAGTGCCGCTGACGTACTTGTGGTTAAACCCACTGCCAGGGTACTGATGAGTCTTTAGAGTCCCCCACAGATAGTTTCCCAAGTTCGGACGAAACGTTGTAGAGGCCGTATGGTTTTCTGGCAGGGTTCGAAAATGCACGTGCACTTGTGCACGTGTCATATTTCGGATAGATAATACTGGTGGGCTTTAGTTTAAGCCGGATCCAAGTATTATATTGAGTCAGAATATTTTAGTCTCTCGTATTCGTATTCGGTTGGAATACGGATACAGGTATGTATATACAAGTAAGGGGTATTCTCGTAATCCGTTACGAGAATATTTTAGAAAATGCATTTCTTTTTGGTTAATCATTTTAGATGATTAAATGTAGCATTCTGAAATTTTAGAAATAAATAAAATTAATTAAATAAATAATAAAGTGTTAAATTAAAAAGTTATTAAAACCAAATTAGATAATTTCATAAGATGTTTGTAAAACAAATTAAATTAAAATTTTAGTATGCAACATAAATAAATTATAAGGGTTTTAGTGAGAATTTTAGCTTCATTTTAATAAAATGACTGTTTTATAATAACATAAGTTGTGAAGGGTTTCTATGTAAAGTTTAAGTTTCTAGTGAAAATAGAAATTTGTTAAGGGTATAAATGAAAAAGGGGTAGAAAACCAATTAGTTCATAATTTTATTGCTAATTGAAATAAAAATTTAAGAGATAATGTATGACACCTCTTCCTTGCATGCACACACACACCAACACCTCCTCCTTAAATGAAGAGGGCACATCTAATTCAATGACACCTCCTACTACAATCTCTTTCTTCCCTTCACCATATATAAACCTTGTTCAGATCAGATAGTAATTTAAATTCTGAAAAATTTAAAGAAAGAAAAAGAAAAACAAGAACAAATATAGAAGAACAAAGGAAAGAAGAAGAACTAGGCAAAGATTTCATCATCAAGCAAGGACAAGGGGCTTAGCATCTTGGAGAGTGTTATTCCAACAAATTATTGTAGGTAAATCCTTAATCACAGTAGGAATTAATTCTATTAGTATTGTAACTTTGAAATCAAAAGTTGTCTCAAATATCGTATTTTAGATACAACTATTCTCTGTTTGAATCTGCTTTAGTTTAGATAATAATAAACTTAACAAAACAGTGTTAAAATGATGTATGTTGAACCTAGAGCTAACCATAGGAACACGAAACCAGGGGATCGAAATTGGGCCGGCGACTCATAGTGAAATTCCGGCGTTGCCGGATTTGTAGGAGGCTAGGTGGTTTTGGCTTGTTGGGTAGGTTTCTGTGTATAATTGTGATCATTTTGGTGTTATTTAAATAAGTTATTTTAACTGTATACAAAATTTGGAAGCTTATATCGGAAAAGATATCTAAGAAACCAAAACACGATATGGTTAGGCGTATCGCAATCTGTTTTCTGTCGCGATGCAGAATAGGGTTAAAATCTAGTAAGGTTAGGTGTTAAATAGCTCGATATAGTCGTTTGCAATATAACTAGTACGTAGGAACGGGTGTTTTTCATTTCCGTCATGTTGGAGTAGCTGTTTCCTTATATAAGTTAAATTGTGATGATAGATTCAAATACGAGATTTTCGGAGGCAGCAAAAAAAGGAAAAGGATTGGCAATTCCTGAGTAGATACGACGTTTTCCGGTGAGTAGACTAAACATCTACCGGGGAATTTTGTAAAGATGGCGTGTTACGCCCGTAGTTTTATTTAAATAAATGCATTACTTGGTATGCTAAATTGATAATATGCACTCATAATTCAAATATACTTTGCTTAGTTGCTAGAACACTGCACAAGTATCGACGAGTTATGCCACGTGCACATCTTACATGTTACACACACCTCGTCGATATTACCATGTCACTTTTACACTTAGTAAAATTCTTGTTAAAAACGATTCATATCATATCTTGAACACCAATAACAGTAGTAAATTGCATCGATTACATCATGATTCATTATTGGAGTATTCTAGGTTGATATAAGAGGTAATTGTATTATTGAGGATTTATGGTTTTGAGTTTTTGGATAATATTATATAAATCCAGTGATTTTCATGATTGATGTGACATGCCCACCCTGAGATGTTTTATGATTTGGTCTTATTCCGAATCGAGTCGGTGGGTATACGGTTATGGATTTATAGTTTTATTCCGAACCGAGTCGGTAGGTATACGGTTACGGATTTACAGTTTTATCCAGACTGAGTCGGTGGGGATACAGTTGGATACATGGTGGACCTTGTTGATTACAGGATCGTTCGAGAAATGATGCCTGGGAGAAATGGAAGTTTTGTGTCGATGATGGACACGGAAATATGAAATTGTTGATAATAAATGATGAGATTTCAGTTTTGGTTATTGGAATTGTAGTACAGATTCATATTTTTCATATATTATTGTATATCCTACTTGCTCTCATCTCAGTTAGTTGTGATCGTCATATTTACATTATTTACCGTTATATGTTAGTTATATTCACTGAGTTGGCAACTCACCCCTGTTGTGCCACGATTCCTTATAGGGGTAGAGTGGACGGTCAGTAGCAGTGCAGCCCCACTTTTTGCCGCTTTTTCACATCTTTTGATAGGTGGGTTACATATGTAGTAACCTTCTCTTTTGGTATTCTATTTTATATCTAGAAAATCTCCATCAGACCTGTATATGACTTAGAGTAAGAGATGGTTATATGTATATTATTTGACAGGGGAGATGGTTTAGTTCTTTAAATTGTTATTTCTTCTACTTATTTGAAAAATTTTATTGATGTCGTATAATCTGGGATACTTGTCTCCACTATTGATATTGTTGATTCCAACTAGGGATGCAACCAAACATAACACTTTATACTTGTTTAATAATTTAATTACACAAAAACTGTGATTTTTACTTAAAAATTAAATTTCTATATATAGAATTCCACAAAAAGGATTTTGATCTTGGTTTTCGGCTTACTTGGACTGTGTGCATATCTTTAGATATTATACAATCTAAGTGTCGGTCACATCCAAACTTTGGGTCGTGGCAAAGTTGGTATCATAGCTTAGAATTAATCTTACGGAATCGAGTAGTGAGTTAAGATAAGTTGATGTGAGTCAGTGATTTAGGGTGACCTTTGGTTTGATGGAGTAGGTGAATTGGGATGCGTGCTGTACCGTACGTATGTTCCGTGGCATATTTACATTACCACACTCAGTCTAATTAACCTTACGATGTATGTCTTGAATTGTCCTTCCTTTGATTCTCCGTTATTGATTGTTCCTATTCATAAGCCTTATCAACTCTCGTTCTTGATTCCATTTGCTATGGCTACGCGAGCTAGGCGAGCCGCAGCCAGAGATGCGGCTAGGACGAATCCGCCTGTGACGGCGACTGAGACACCGGATGTTCCGGCGGTGCATGAGCATGTTGATCCTCCTCCTCCATATCGCATGACTAGGATAGAGGAGGGCATGTTAGGATTGCAGCGAGTGGTAGGCCAGTTAGCTGAGGCCACTCGAGTACTGAGACAGGATCCGACACCGGCCGTGGCAGAGTCTGAGGTACAGCCTATGCAGACGGTAGCACTTGTAGATACGAGAGTGATGGAGGTATCACTTGCGGAGTTTATGAGGTTGAGACCTCCGGTATTTACAGGGACCGATGTAGCGGAGGATTCTCAATCCTTTCTTGATAGGATGGCAAGGATTGGTAGATCATTGCGATGTTCTGATGCGAGGTCAGTGGAGCTGACTAGTTTTCGTTTGGAGGGACTTGCACAGGAGTGGTGTGAGTCAATAGAGAGAGGGCGAGCTACGGGTCTTCCTCCGATGTTGTGGGCTGAGTTTTCCGAGGTCTTTCTTGCCAGATTTCTTCCACAGAGTGTGAGGGACGCTAAAGCTAGCAGTTTTAAAGCATTACGGAAATCGGCGAGTATGTCAGTGACAGATTATGATTTACGATTCACACAGTTGTCGCGCTATGCTCCATACTTAGTACCTACGGAGGAACTTCGGGTGAAGAGCGTCCTAAGGAGTCTGGACACACAGTTGTATTTAGCTATAGGCTCCCAGCATTTTGATACGCATGCGCAGGCCATGGATGCAGCAATACAAGTAGAGGAGCGGTTGAGAGAGGCAGTGGTTGTTCCAGAGCCAAAGAGGAGTTGGCCGACCGGGCCAATAGCTAGACAGTTTGGCGGAAGTAGAGGAAGATATACTCCAGGCCGCAGTTTCGGACGAGGTTGGACTCAGGGCCAGATGTTCAGTTCATATCCCGATGATCAGGGGACCCCACTTACATGTTAAAATTGCGGGCTTCCAAGGCATACGGTTAGAGGGTGTACACGTTATAGCGGAACTGTTACTCCACAAGTTGCTTTACCCCCTCCACCTCCTACGTCGATAGCTTTACTTCCTCCCCCAGTTGGCCCTACACGCCAGACGGTTGCACCACGAGGTCGAGACTTTGCAGGACGATCTCAGAGAGGTCGAGGAGATAGAGGTAAAGGACGACAGGATGTGGGCAGGGGCCAGGCACGGATTTTTGCGCTGACTCCACAGGATGCCCAGGCATCAAATGCAGTTGTGACAGGTACTCTTGCAGTATGTTCACTAGATGCACATATTTTATTTGATCCCGGTTCTACACATTCTTATATATCTTCACGCTTTGCACTTTCTTTGGGGAAAGAGTCGTCATTTTTAGATCTACCGTTGGTAGTGATTACTCCGGTGGGAGATTCTTTTATAGCTCGACACGTATTCAGATTATGTTCTGTGCGTATTGGTGATAGAGATTCGCTAGTTGATCTGATTCTTCTGGATATGCTAGATTTTGATATACTTCTCGGTATGGATTGGTTGGCCGCTTGTCATGCCTATGTAGATTGTCGTGGGAAAGCGGTTAGATTTTGTTTTCCAGGTGAACCGATGTTTGTTGTGCAGGGGGATTGTAAAATAACTCCTGCCAACATGATTTCTACTCTTTGTGCGGGACGACTCTTGAAGAAAGGTTGTCTTGGGTTCTTGGCATTTGTTCAGGACTTAGAAGTCGCTGAGATTCCATTGGACCAGGTTTCGGTCGCACGAGAATTTCCGGAGGTGTTTCCTGCTGAGTTACCAGGATTACCGCCTGATCGGGATATTGAATTTTGCATTGACCTGATTCCGGGTGCGGGGCCTATTTCTATACCACCCTATCGTATGGCACCAACGGAGTTGAAGGAACTTAAAAGTCAGTTGCAAGAGTTGTTAGATAGAGGACTTGTGCGTCCTAGTGTATCGCCGTGGGGAGCTCCTGTCTTATTTGTAAAGAAGAAGGACGGTAGTATGAGATTGTGCATCGACTACCGACAGCTGAATCGTGTCACTGTGCGAAACAGGTATCCACTCCCACGTATAGATGATATGTTCTATCAGTTGCATGGAGCTGGCTACTTTTCGAAGATTGATTTGCGGTCAGGGTATCACCAGTTGAAGGTTCGGAAGGACGATATTCCGAAGATGGTGTTTCGCACAAGATATGGGCACTATGAATTTCTGGTGATGTCGTTCGGACTCACCAACGCCCCAGCAGCTTTTATGGATATGATGAACCGTATCTTCAGACCCTTCATTGATCAGTTTATTATCGTGTTCATAGATGATATTCTTGTTTATTCTCGGAGTCGGGAGGAGCACGAGCAACATTTGTGTATTACGTTGCAGACCTTGAAGGAGCACCAGCCGTTTGCAAAATTCTCGAAGTGTGTGTTTTGGCTGGATAGTGTGGAATTCTTGGGACATGTAGTTACTAGAGCTGGGATATGTGTGGACCCAAAGAAGATTGAAGCGGTACAGCACTGGCCTAAACCTGTATCAGTTACAGAGGTCCAGAGTTTCTTAGGTCAGGCAGGTTATTACCGACGCTTCGTGCAGGATTTTTCACGGATAGCTGCACCTTTGACCGAATTGACTAGGAAGGAGGTTCCCTTTCTTTGGACAGATGCATGTGAGCAGAGTTTCCAGCAGTTGAAGACTTACTTGACGACTGCACCTGTATTATCATTACCTTCTGGGTCAGGTGGCTTTGTTGTGTATTGTGATGCCTCTAGAGTGGGTTTAGGCTGTGTATTGATGCAGCACGGCAGAGTTGTAGCTTATGCTTTTCGATGGTTGAAGAGGCACGAACAGAACTACCCCACTCATGATCTAGAGATGGCTGCTGTGATATTCGCATTGAAGATTTGGAGACATTACTTGTATGGAGAATCATGTCAAATCTTCGCAGATCATAAGAGTTTGAAGTATATTTTTCAGCAGAGAGATCTGAACCTAAGGCAGCGTAGATGGATGGAACTGGTGAAAGATTACGATTGTGAGATTTTGTATCATCCAGGCAAAGCAAATGTCGTAGCAGATGCTTTGAGTCGGAGGCCTGGAGGTAGCTTATCTCATTTGCGCACCTTGCAGAGACAGTCTTCTACCGACTGGCAGATTTTATGTGATAGTCGTATACAGTTTGAGATCACCCCGATAGGAGGACAGGTAGCACATGTTCGCACCCGACCTCAGTTATTGGATCGTATTCGAGAGACACAGCCCGCAGATACTCGTATATTGGAGCTTATGGATCAGGTTAGGCAGGGTAGGAAGATAGAGTTTGTGATTGATGATCATGGAGTATTACGCTTTAGGACTCGTCTCTGTGTACCAGATTCAGATGGGTTGAGGCGTGAGATCTTAGAGGAGGCTTATAGATCAGCATACAGTATTCATCCTGATTCCACCAAGATGTATCATGATTTGAAGGATGTTTATTGGTGGGAAGGAATGAAGAGGGATGTTGCGGAATACGTTTCGAGATGCTTGACTTGTCAGCAAGTCAAGGCAGAACACCAGAGGCCAGCCGGAGAGTTGCAGCCCTTGCCCATTCCAGAGTGGAAATGGAAACAAATTTCCATGGATTTTGTGGTGGGTCTACCCAGGACTAGCAGAGGGTATGATTCCATTTGGGTGATTGTAGATAGATTAACAAAGGCAGCTCATTTTCTTCCAGTGAAGACGACGTATAGGTTTGCACAGTATGCTAAGATTTATATCGATGAGATTGTACGTCTGCATGGAGTTTCGACGTGCATAGTTTCATATAGGGGTACCCAGTTTACTAGCAGGCTATGGCAGAAACTTCAAGAAGCTCTTGGCACATGATTGAGCTTTAGTTCGGCTTTTCACCCACAAACAGATGGTCAGTCGGAGCGGACCATTCAGAAACTAGAGGATATGCTTCGCGCTTGTATTCTTGATTTTGGTGGTAGTTGGGACCGTCACCTACCTTTGATAGAATTCTCATACAACAACAGTTTTCAGGAGACGGTCCAAATGGCACCCTTTGAAGCTTTGTATGGGAGGAAATGTCGATCACCTGTTTGCTGGACGGAACTGAGCGAGAGTAGCATTTTGGGACCGCAGATAGTACAGGAGACGACAGAGAAGATTCAATTGATACGGGACAGAATAAGGGCGGCCTAATGCAGACAGAAATCATATGCAGATCGACGACGTCGTAGACTCGAGTTTGGAGTGGGAGATCATGTGTTCTTTCGAGTGTCTCCGATAAAAGGTGTGATGCGTTTCAGGAAGAAGGGGAAGCTCGGCCCCAGGTATGTCGGACCTTACGAGATTCTGGAGAGAGTGGGTGCTGTAGCTTATCGTTTAGCACTTCCACCGAGTTTTCCCGATGTGCATCCGGTGTTTCACGTTTCGATGCTTCGCAAGTATCTTCACGATCCTTCTCACGCGATCCAGTATCAGACCTTACAGATTGAGCCGGACTTATCCTACACAGTGCAGCCAGTCACTATTCTAGACAGACAGGCAAAGAAACTAAGATCGAGGGTACTTCCGTCTGTAAAGGTTCTTTGGCAAGGAAAGGACCGCGAGGAAATTACTTGGGAGACCGAGGATGCGATGCGAAAGAAATTTACACATCTTTTTGAAGGTAAGTCTAGTTAATTTTAAATTCGGGGACCGAATTTTCTTAAGGGGGAATATTGTAGCATTCTGAAATTTTAGAAATAAATAAAATTAATTAAATAAATAATAAAGTGTTAAATTAAAAGGTTATTAAAACCAAATTAGATAATTTCATAAAACAAATTAAATTACAATTTTAGTATGCAACATAAATAAATTATAAGGGTTTCAGTGAGAATTTTAGCTTCATTTTAATAAAATGGGTGTTTTATAATAACATAAATTATGAAGGGTTTCTAGGTAAAGTTTAAGTTTCTTGTGAAAATGGAAATTTGTTAAGGGTATAAATGAAAAAGGGGTAGAAAACCAATTAGTTCAGAATTTTATTGCTAATTAAAATAAAAATTTAAGAGATAATATATGACACCTCTTCCTTGCATGCACACACACACACCAACAGCTCCTCCTTGCATGAAAAGGGCACATCTAATTCATTGACACCTCCTACTACAACCTCTTTCTTCCCTTCACCATATATAAACCTTGTTCAGATCAAATAGTAATTTAAATTCAGAAAAATTTAAAGAAAGAAAAACAAAAACAAAAACAAACATAGAAGAAAAAAGGAAAGAAGAAGAACTAGGCAAAGATTTCATCATCATCAAGCAAGGACAAGGGGCTTAGCATCTTGGAGGGTGTTATTCCAACAAATTATTGTAGGTAAATCTTTAATCACAGTAGGAATTAATTCTGTTGGTAGTGTAACTTTGAAATCAAAAGTTCTCTCAAATATCGTATTTTAGATACAACTAGGCTCTGTTTGAATCTGCTTTAGTTTAAATAAAAATAAACTTAACAAAACAGTGCTAAAATGATGTATGTTGAACCTAGAGCTAACCATAGGAACACGAAACCAGGGGATCGGAATTGGGCCGGCGACTCATGGTGAAATTCCGGCGTCGCCGGATTTGTAGGAGGCTAGGTGATTTTGGCTTGTTGGGTAGGTTTCTGTGTATAATTGTGATCATTTTGGTGTTATTTAAATAAGTTATTTTAACTGTATATAAAATCTGGAAGCTTATATCGGAAAAGATATCTAAGAAACCAAAACACGACATGGTTAGGCGTATCGCAATCTGTTTTCTGTCGCGATGCAGAATAGGGTTAAAATCCAGTAAGGTTAGGTGTTAAATAGCTCGATATAGTCGTTTGCAATATAACTAGTACGTGGGAACGGGTGTTTTTCATTTCCGTCATGTCGGAGTAGCCGTTTCCTTATATAAGTTAAATTGTGATGATAGATTCAAATACGAGATTTTCGGAGGCAGCGAGAAAAGGAAAAGGATTGGTAATTCCTGAGTAGATACGGCGTTTTCCGATGAGTAGACTAAATATCTACCGGGGAATTTTGTAAAGATGGCGTGTTACGCCCGTAGTTTTATTTAAATAAATACTTTACTTGGTATGCTAAATTGATAATATGCACTCATAATTCAAATATACTTTGCTTAGTTCCTAGAACACTGCACAAGTATCGACGAGTTATGCCACGTGCACATCTTACATATTACACACACCTCGTCGATATTACCATGTTACTTTTACACTTAGTAAAATTCTTATTAAAAACGATTCATATCATATCTTGAACACCAATAACAGTAGTAAATTGTATCAATTACATCATGATTCATTATTGGAGTATTCTAGGTTGATATAAGAGGTAATTGTATTATTGAGGATTTATGGTTTTGAGTTTTTGGATACTATTATATAAATCCAGTGATTTTCATGATTGATGTGACATGTCCACCCTGAGATGTTTTATGATTTGGTCTTATTCCGAACCGAGTCGGTGGGTATACGGTTATGGATATATAGTTTTATTCCGAACCGAGTCGGTGGGTATACGGTTACGGATTTACAGTTTTATCCAGACTGAGTCGGTAGGGATACAGTTGGATACATGGTGGACTTTGTTGATTACAGGATCGTTCGAGAAATGATGCCTGGGAGAAATGGAAGTTTTGTGTCGATGATGGACACGGAAATATGAAATTGTTGATAATAAATGATGAGATTTCAGTTTTGGGTATTGGAATTGTAGTACAGATTCATATTTTTCATATATTATTGTACATCCTACTTGCTCTCATCCCAGTTAGTTGTGATCGTCATATTTACATTATTTACCGTTATATGTTAGTTATATTCACCGAGTTGGCAACTCACCCCCGTTGTGCCACAATTCCTTGCAGGGGTAGAGTGGACGGTCAGTAGCAGTGCAGCCCCACTTTTTGCAGCTTTTTCACATCTTTTGATAGGTGGGTTACATATGTAGTAACTTTCTCTTTTGGTATTGTATTTTATATCTAGAAAATCTCCATCAGACCTGTATATGACTTAGAGTGAGAGATGGTTATATGTATATTATTTGACAGGGGAGATGGTTTAGTTCTTTAAATTGTTATTTCTTCTACTTATTTGAAAAATTTTATTGATGTCGTATACTCTTGGATACTTGTCTCCACTATTGATATTGTTGATCCCAACTAGGGATGCAACCAAACATAATACTTTATACTTGTTTAATAATTTAATTACACAAAAACTGTGATTTTTACTTAAAAATTAAATTTCTATATATAGAATTCCGCAAAAAGGATTTTGATCTTGGTTTTCGGCTTGCTTGGACTGTGTGTATATCTTTAGATATTATACAATCTAAGTGCCGGTCACATCCAAACTTTGGGTCATGACATTAAATGGATTTGGAAAGTGTGACTCATGTAATGAGTCATTATTCTAGCATGTTCACTAATGACTCATGGTAATGAGTCATGTAGTGAGTCATGGTTGAGTTAATGACTTTTGTTTTGGGTAGGATATTTTAGGGTTTTGTGTGGGATATTTTTGTAAGATATTTACTTAGTTTTTCCAACACAAAACCTTATAAATACCATACCCAAAATAAGTGGACAGCAAAGGGTTATTTTTTAGCTTGGTTTTCTTTTGCTCACTAGAGTTTCTTGAGTTCACAATTTCCAATCCTTAGTATCTTCTTCAACCTCCACTCTTACCCTCTCATGTGATGAGAACTGAAGAGTGTATTGAGACAAAGTATTCTACTCATTCTCTACTTCATCTTGGTCATCTCTTTTAGCAGACTTGATGTCCGAGTTGCCTCGGTATAGAGGCGGGAGCCCGTTTAAAGATCCGTTGACGTGGTTCCACCTCGATGAGGAGACAAGAGATCGGAGTTGCCGCGAGGAGCGTGGGATGATGGCTAAAGACCGAAGGACTCGGATCGATCGGTATAGCCTTTCTACCTCTTTACAGTTTGTTAGTTTAGAGTTAATGGCAAGATCCGGGTTATAGTATGCGATAGCGCCAGTTATAAAAGTTTTTGTTCCGCGTTTGGCGTCAAATGACGGCCGGGGCGCTACCGTAGACTTACACCAATTAATTTAATTCGTCTCAAAATTGAATTGGGGAATTTTACCTACCGTTGGATCTTTGATCCAAGGACTTCTGTTTTACAGAATATGTTTTCTTGTTTTTAATAAGATTGGGGAAATATTTTCCCATATACAGAATTTATTCTGTAAAATGGTGATTTTTTAATCACCGTTGGATTTTTAATCCAAGGGTTCTCTGTTTTACAGAGAGCAATCTCTTTTTGTTCAGAAAGATTTAGAGAATATATTTCCAAAATAGAATTGTATTCTATTATTGGATCATTGATCCAACCGAGAGTATCTTTCTTATTTAGAAAGATTTGGGAGATATTTTCTCCTAATAGAATTTAATTCTATATTTTGATGATTTATCATCTCCATTGGATTTTTGATCTAACGGCTCTGCTTAACAGAAAGTATCCCAAATTCTTATATAGAATTTAATTCTATTGATCTTGACTTGGGCACTGGCGCTCACGTGTTGTGCACGTAGGCGCCGCTTAAGAATTTAATTCTTATGATGGATACTCCTGTGCTTTGCACATTGGCGCCCATGTGATGAGCACATGCAGCGCCATATAAGAATTTAATTCTTACTCAGAAAGTGTTTCTGTGCTTTGCACATTGGCGTCCGCGTGATGAGCACATGTGGCGCTATATAAGAATTTAATTCTTATTCAGAAAGCGTTTCTATGCTTTACACATTGGCGCCGGCATGAGGAGCACGTGCGGCGCCACCACAAAATCGGTGCTGGCGCTGGTGCCCTCGTGAGAAGCACATGAGGCGCTGTCCCATTAAATTTCAACAGAGCTTTACTCTTTTAATATGTTTAAATATTGGGGGAACAATTGGATTAATATATGCTTGTTGTAACTAGTGCAAAAGCAATATCTGGTGTTGTACATGACATTGCATGATTGACTCAATTGCTTAAGCAAATGATATGTCATTCATGCCAGTCCCTCTCTTCATCGGTCCAAAAGACATCCTTTTTAGAGAGGGTAACTTCATCACATGCGGGTACACCACCACGCCAAGAGTCGTTCATTCTAAAATACCTTTAGAATGCTGTCCAAGTATCCAATTGGGAAACTTTCTAAATCTAGATCTAGCCACCAGAATTCCTGATATACTATCCATATCCAACGTGGAGAAAATACTATGTGACCACCAAAGTTTGACCGATTGTAGTACAGGAACATCTATTTCTATCTGGAGTATGTCATCCAAATCTCAGGACAGTACTCCCTACATCCTTCTTACTAGGTCCATCTTTTGTTTTGATGAAGTCAATCATCTTGACTATCACATCAAAACAGATGATCTATCTCCGCTATCCATGCTTCAGTCTACGAATAGACATAAGCAATTTGCATACCTTCGTTGCTCCCACCTACTACGATAACCCCTGACAGAGTCATATACACATGCACTTCTAAAATCTCATTTGGAAAGACATTATAGTTACCCACATGCTAGATATCATTGCCATGATCTGCATCAGCACCAAATCATATCCATATGGACTTCAACATAAACACTGAAGTAAAAGTCACATCACAATCCACAACGGGTATTTGATGAAAAACTCTTTACAATAAATCTAGCCTTATTAGGTAAGTACCTTTCCACCTGCACAAATCTCGAAAGATCTACTTGCTCCTAATGGGTTTTACCCCTTCAGGAGCATCCAGCACAGTCCAAAATCCATGACTTGCTAAAGTGCGTGGAGTCCGTCTCGGGTATGAAATACCTGGTCACCTGGAAGTTACCACTTTTTATGACCTACTGATAACAAGTAAAGGGAATAGCAGTGTCAAGTCATATCCGTACGGACTTCAGCATAGACACTAAAATAAAAGTCTCATCACAATCTACAACGGGTATTTGATGAAAACTCTTTACAACAAGTCCAGCCTTATTAGTTCGGTACCTTTCCACCTGCACAGATATCGAAAGATCTACTTGCTCCTGATGGGTCTTACCCCTTCAGGAGCACCCAGCAAACTCTAGAATCCATAATTTTGTTGAAGTGCGTGGAGCCCATCTTGTATATAAGCATCTAGTCACCTGGAAGTTACCACTTCTGATGACCTACTGATAACTAGTAGGGTCATCATCACTATGATGCTGACTCTTGTCACCGTCTACGAGAAAACCGAAGTATCTCTCGGATATCTGAGGTCGCCTACTAAAATCTGTGGAGTGGCTAACGGTTTGTCAAGTCTAATTGAATCCTTAGGTTCTACCAAATTTTCGGTAACCATTTGTGGTTTTGGAATCACTTCCAATTCTACAATACTCCCACTAGTTTCTTTTGCAAAAATATCCTTTTATAAAATGGTGGCGAGCCAAGAACAATGTAACTATTGATCTTGAAAATGGTAGAAACAAAATCCTAACGAATGCTTAGGATAATCCACAAACAACTATTACCGAAGCGTGCCTCGAGTTTGTCCGGATTCTACTTTTAAACAGAAACCAGATAACTCCATATCCTAACAACCTCAAGATATGTAACCATTCTATATTCATATAGAATCAAGGCATTAATTTAGATGGAACCAGATTCAAAATGTCATAAAGCAGTTTCCAGTGCATATTACCTAATTGGAAAAGCCCAATACAGCATTACTTATCATGGAGCGCATTCACGGATGAGTAACCTGTGAGAGAATCAAGTTCTCGATATTACTATGATGGAATACCTAACATAAGTGTCTACATCTTTGATCACCTCGAAGAATCCCGATACTTCCAACATATAATTCTCTAATTTATTTTTATACCTACAAACTTTTCAAAATCTATGGACCTTGCATTACAACGAATGCGTGTCTAAAACCAGAGAACTCATAGGTAAACCTGAATGAAGTAAGAGTACCAACCCCTTGTCCTGAAGGACACTGGACAGCATACATTTCCATGTATAAGTCCCGAGAGTATACCAACTCAAATTTTGTGTTTTGTAAATTGAAAACTGTATCTTGGTTAAGAATGTCTTATACCGTTATTCAATGCACCTTACCTTATCCTCAACCGATAAAGGTAAATGTTTACAACACAATTTTAAAAATATATATCTCACTTTATATAAAATAAAGGTACAGATATTTCATTTTAAAATCCGGCGCATAACAACGGTTATTCGAAACCAAATATTCGCCATCAAGTAAAAACCAGGCGATCTAATACAATATCGCCAATTACAACGAATTCCGATATTGAGGATCAAATCACCCATTTCCCAATATTCTACTCCCACTCATCATCTGTAACACCGTACAGATATGAGATCCAAATCTGGTAAATACATACCCTGGAGTCAAAATTGATTGGGAAAACAGTTCTCTTTTATAAGTACACAGAAATATTGAAACATGAAAATGTTTTATAGAGGATAGTCATGTATTCCTAGTAATCCCTTTTCCATTATCCATATTCATGACAGTAGTCGCAATTTCTTTTGCCCTCACTTCAGTCTCTTTATATGTCTTTACTTCTTATCTTCGACACACCATCCTTAGGCTAATTGGTTTTCTTCCTTCCTTACCTTTTGGCACCAACATGAGGTTTGGAAGAAAACTATCCAATAAACGTAATGGGTGTACTCTCCTATTGCAAGGAGCTCTCGCAACCTGAAAGAAGGTAAAGGGAAGAGACAACCGAATAATCCTATTCAATTTCTTCAGAACCTGTGGCCATCCTCGACTGAAATAACTTCTTCGAGTTCGTATGTAACTATATGATAGCTTTTCCAAACAATATGGATCATCGTAGTGATACGATGTATTCTGAATAGATGCAAAGGGTAGAGTAGGAGTGGCAGGGATATGTGTGACTATGTCGCGAATCAAGACAAGCCAAAACCAAGGGTGTAAAAAGGTTCGGTCAAATTGGTTCATGAGTTTTTTAAGGTAAGTCATGGGTCGTTGTACCAGAGAGAGAGAAAAGAAACACTCAGCGTGCACCCTATCAAGATTAGAGTGGTTTTTACTTTATCTAATCAGGATGACTCCCACTGTTTTCTCGAATTCTCCTTCAAACCCTTAAAAGGAGAACTAGTCAGGATCATTTATACTTTACAAGTTTGCTAACCGTTCAGCCAGGCCAGTGTTGGTACTCCGAGGGAGGTCCCCCGTACTTTCGCACGGACCCAATTAATAACCCCGTTTCCACAGAGGCATGACCTCGTTAATACTTTCTAGACACCTAATAGGTTAGCTAATTGTGAAGTGGAAAAATCTCCCGAGAAGTAATATATACTCATCAGTGGGAATCGGGACCCAACTATCATCATATGACAACCTGACGGAATCTATTTAAGTCACCACACTCCAGAAGGTATGTGCATGCCTAGAAAGTTTCATGTATATTTGAAACTTCCGATATGGTTTTTGCCCTTAGGACCCAAGTGACCATGACTGAGCCAACATATCAAAGGGTCCTAGTCAAGTTCAACCCGTCATTATCTTGGTTGCATTAAACCCACCCATACGAGTCCTTGACTGAGCCAAAATGACCGTACGACTATCCTAACCAATCCGCATATCCTTGCGACAGAAAAGTATTACAGAGCTACCGAACACTACGCATCGGCTGAGCACGACATACATAGCACAAATACTAAGCAATACTAATCTGAAATGACGAAGGGTTGCGACTGGTTTTTGGCGAAAAACCTTTAACGTAATGAACTTGATATCATTGAAGGAACTCGAGTGGCTTTGAAATGGAGTGGTTTAAGCTCCGCTTTTTAAAACTAGTAACATAAACCGTTGCTTAAGAGCGAACTCCAAATGAAGGGATCAAGGCTCTTCCCTCATAGAATGAGGTGCAGGATATTCTTAACCGAATATCTCTATGCAAAGCAAAAGAATACGATCATGAGTTTTGAAGAAAGCCGAGTAGTTTTAAAATTGGTTCTGACAACATCATTTAGGTTTATTTTCCTTGCATTATCCAGATAATGCGTTCCCATCATTTTAAGTTTCCAAGCCATAAAAGAAACAACCAAAATAACATGCTATTTATATGCCATCCGCATTCGCCACGGGGCCTCGTCATGCACCGTTAGGTTACTTAACTACCAGCAGAGCGGGGGCAGGACTAGCGCTAATGCAAAACATATAGAAGTATCTACTATATATATATATATATATATATATATATCAATATCGCAGGCAGATAATAGTCATTACAGGCATGCGAACAACAATATGGAATAGCGGATAAATTAGGAACCCCGCATTTCATTTGAGCCGTAAATTAAACGCGACGTTCCCTGGTTGTGTGGATAGCCCATACGAAGTCGATCCTAGACCCCTACGAGTGCAGCAAGCCACCTACCAATTCTAGAAACTGGGTAACACGCACTCAACAAAGTGAGTCGGTCATCCGCCGCTTTCTGGAATCCGGTGACATATGCACCCCTCCGCGAGTCAATCCTATACCCCTACGAGTGCGGCGAATAACCCGCCGATTCTAGAGTAAGGCCCCTCAGTCTCAACGTCATGAGATGCGGGCCCGTTGTCCTCTAGAATCCGGCTATTGGAGCACTCCTCCGCGGGGTAATCCTAGTACATAAATGAAATATATGTACAAGGGTGACAACGACCGCAACCTGGTCGAGCCCCAATAAAAGAATATACATAACGACAGAAACGGCTGTCCATATGTCGAACGCTCGCCCCGTAACAATGAGTATACAAACTGAATCAAAACTGTACAATCAATATCGTACTAAGGGCTATCCCACACAACAATTTACATAAACCATAACCAAAAATATATATAACCGCAGAAGCAAGCAACAGCAGAATGTGTGTAACCCCGTCTAAATGAACATATAGCAATTAGACAACGTTTAGCAACACATTTATAACATCACAGATATCGAAGATTCAAAAGTTTCGAGTTTTTAAAACTCCCGAGTTGTCCCAAAGCTAAGATGACACAAAGTGAAATTTGGGACAAATCAAACAACATCAAAACTACCAATTTACAAAACCCAAGACAGCATGAAAATGAGATCCAAATGTGAATAGTAAAAAGGTGAGGCCGGGAAAAATCCCAGTTCTACCGGTCCAAACATGATGGAATGTGGTAGTTTTCATAGTGTGTCTCTATCTAGTCTAGAGTAAGATTATTCACGTGTTTAAAAAAATTTGAGACCAAAAAGTTTTCTGGACAGAAACTAGGATTCGAAATCGGAGTTTTTGGTTTTGAAACTAAAGTATCGTCTAACACTAATTTGGGGTGTTTGGCTGGCCTTGATACCATGTTGGAGTCCGGCGTCCACGCTGCGGAGGTCGCGGATGAGGCGGAAGCGAAAACAAAAACTTTTTGCAGGCACCGGACGCGCACACCAGATTATTCGATCCAAACATCCTAAACTAGAAATCTAAAACATGCAAGGGTTGAAAAAATACAACATTTATCGCTTGTCCACCTAATTATGGAAGACCCCTCCAAGCTCATAGCCGCCGGGATCGCACTTGAGAATCGACCACCCTTTCCAAAGACGATCCACCTGAGGAAATCCTGAGGAGGCTCTAACCGACGATCCAGACTTGCTAGGTTTGGATGGTCGGTGATGTAGGAATATTTCACTAAATTTTTCTCTCTAAAATGTATTCTCAAATGGAGAGCAAGAAGAAGGAGGTGAAGGAGGTGAGAATGAAGCATCCATGGCGCATGAAGCTTATTTTTTTGGAATGAAAAAAAACTCATCATCCAAACTCCCATCATGATAAATGAAAATGGCTACATGTATATACTTTTACAACTATGCATCAAAATAGTGCACACAATAAATGCAAGCAATTCCTCATCACCATGTTCATGCCACCTTATTTCCAATTTGTTTTTCTAAAAAGAAAAACAAATATAAGGTGTTTTTCTTCTAGAAGCATTCCCGTATAAATACGGAATACTTCACCTTGTATATGTATCGCTACATATACGCATATCCGTATAAAAGTACGGATAGCACCAAAGAGTGAAAATAAATAGTGAACAATAATATTAAAATATATGTATCAAAATACATATATAAATTATTAAATCAAAACCTGATTTAATAATCCGGCTTAATCCTAAGTCGGCCAGTATTATCAACCGTCCGATTAAAGTCCGTGTATTGCATACATGTATTTAATTGGACCCCTACACGTATCTACGTATGACTCCTACATCTATCGCCTGAACCGGGAAAACTCCTTGTGTGGGACTCTAAAGACTCGACAATACACTGGCAGTGGGTTTAACCACAAGCACGTCAGCGGCACTAGCTGTACGTAACGGCTACCCAGGTACTTATCGAAAGGGGGGACGACAATTAAGTGCATTCTTACCCTACTAAGCCTGAATGTGACAATCTCCATACAGTCTGGTCTCTTCGTCAAACAGTATCGCATATCGGGTCTAGGGGTTTATAGCGTCAGACCCTTACTAACCCGATAAGTCGTATCTGGGTCAAGCTCATCACCAATAGAGATACTACTAATCAACTATTAGTAAATATCATCCATGGTGGCCATGAATTTATGGTGATAGTCAACTGAACACAGCGCGACATTGACTCCTAATACCAAGAGAGACGAATCCCTGACTGTCGACCACTACCTCCATATGGATCAGGACTGTACCCAACTAAAACCTATTTTGCACGACTCCTTTAAGCCATGGTAGGGTAGTAATCAAAGTACAGTGGGAACTCACATGAGACAACTGACGACTTCAGGTCAAAGGACTAACCTGTACTCATTCCACCTGATAACTTCTATCTGATGATGGATATAATACCATCTAGAAATTCTCGGTGAATCCTTCTAGTGTACTCACCTCCAGTGAGCACCTGTATACTATCTTAGGTGACACAACACCAATGGCTTGTGAGACCGGCCACCGCCCCTTGTCGGAGTCTAGAAGCGTATACACTAGTCTACTCCAGAATATCAATGCCCAGTCTCGATACTCCCATGTCTAAGGACATTTAAGGATGTGCTTATGGACAACCCAGCTCCCATATATATGATCGCCATCATAATGCTGGTTGTCAAGAAACAATCCTACGAGCTTCATTAATGATGAAGACAAACCAGATAGTATATTATCATCTCGAGTAAAATTGTTATACCTGTATAGGTCCGCCCTCAATTATCATAATCGCCTACTTGCGATCATAATAATTTCCTTGAGGGCACTATATCCAACACCATGTCCTGCAACCAACACTAGCGTATCTCGTCATTAATGAGCATATCACGCCATTAATGGGCGTATACCGCCATCAACGCGAATGTGACGCAAAGGCAAAATAGACGGCGATAATCTCACTTCGGCTCACTCCAATGCGACCCCTATATAAACCCCTCCTCCAGACGATTCAGGTAACTCGAATTCAATCCAATACGCCGCTACTCTGGCCATCTATTCCTTGGTACTTACTTAATCGTCGGAAGGTCCTACGGTGGTTTCCCACCCCGGGACTTCCTTTGCAAGTAGCTCGGCGTCAACAACTACCAACAACCCATTGAGATCCACATGCTCAACCCTCACCTCAAATCTCAACCGTTCAGCGCCGCTGGTCGCAAGATTGACGGAGGACAACGTCTGAAGGAAATTTCGACATCCAACAGACTAAAAATTGAGTTTAAATGGCGTTGCTTCTACCTAACAAATTTAGAAATGGATTGATGCATGCTGCTCATAAGTTAGACTCGAAGCAGTAGTTTTCGATGTCTATGCCTAACTGACCTACCTGTAAAGCCGAGCTGGGAATTCCAATGTAGATATCTTAGGCGAGTGGATAAAGAATGAGGTTGGAAAAATGAGTGTTGTGAATTGGACCAGAGTCGAACATTTTCATTTGAAAGGGGTGGAGAATGGAATGTTAATTCAATTTCCAATGGTCTAAGATAAATAGGTGTTGTTTGATCATCTTAAGATTACCTGTCTTTGCACATCCTTTTCCCCTTCCTATCTCCTCTCCCGCTCTACTATTCCATCTTCTTAAGATTTCTCTTACTAGATAGTTGTGTAGTTTGATCTATAAGGGCATTGTCATGTCCCGCTTCCAAATAGACGGAAACGGTGACGTAGCAAACCCGCGACATATTTATCTAGAGAAGATCATTCCCTAAATAAATATACTAAGAGTATTGAAACAATAATACATGATGTAAGAATAAATTGAAACTGTAAAATTTTTTAACAAGTATCTTTATTTATATTCAACTTCCAATATTTACAAATACAAGAGTTTATACTGGAAAGTAAATACAATAAGGAAAATGCCTAAATAAGTGGCGTACATAAACTGAAGAAAAAATGAAGCTGAGCTACCCCTGAGTAGCTATCTGGTCATAGTCCTCCTCTGTAGCTTCAATTTCCTCCGTCTCGATAGTATCTAACGAACATTCCAAGAGAAGAAAGTGGATGGAATGCCCGTCAGCGAACTAGCGCTCGGTAAGTCCCAAAGAAGGATAAGAGTAAAGAAAATGACATGTGTAGAATATATATATGATGAGTAAGAGTATATACTATAGGTCTCTAGATGGTCACTATGTTAATGTAACGACTCTGAAATCTTAGTACGGAAATTCTTCTGTTAAAATAAATAATAGAGTTTCACGGCCTGAGTACAAGTTATAAGTTAATTTTGTTTAAGAACGGCAAGAAATAACTTGTAGCTCACTGGTAAAGCCTTGCACTGCTGTGATACAGCCCCTGTGTTCAAAACCCATCAGACGCATTATATTTTTCTGATTTTTTCTTTTTAACTTTTTGAAAACCCAAAAGTTTACACGTGCAATACACATAAAAACGAAAAGGTAGAAAAATCAAACATGTGCAAAAGGGTGTTAACACTGGCGTGAACACATAGCACAAATCCGACGGCCTCATTAAATTCAACAGAGTTTTGCTCTTTTATTAGGTTAAATATATTAGGGAAATAAATGCCCCCCACCATTGCTCTCACGTGGCTTACATGTGGGTGCAACGGTGTCACCTTTTCTACCGTTCGATCTCCTGGGGAGTTGAACCGTCCCTTCATGTCTTATAAATAAGGCCTTTGGCCCTTGAGATGACTGTCGTTTCATCATCCTCTTGAGTCTTCTTCTTCCTTGAAAATTTAATTCTCTTTTCAGAACTTAGATCTCTATTCCCAAAACTTTCTCAGAGTCAATATCTGTCGAAATTTGGTAAGAATCATGACCATGATTTAACTCTTAAAAAACTCTTAAAAGAACATCTTCTTGTTTTGGGTTTTTAACCCATTAACAGAGCTTTGCTCTTCTCTTGGAATGATCTCTTAGAGATCTAAAAAAACTTTTACTTGGGTAGACCATGGGTCTTAGAGATCTTTATGGTTTTACCCTGTTAATGACTTTGATTTTCAAAGGTTTTTTGGAATTTAATTCCATTTCCTTAGCGGAATTCTGGGATTTTATCCCATTATTAGAGGAATTTAATTCCGGGTTGTTCTATAGAGTTTAGCTCTGAGAAAATTTCTATTTTAAGAAATTCTTTTAGGAATTTTATTCCCATTTTCCTATTTTCTTTTTAGGGTTCTTCTCATAGATTTGAATCTGTTGCAGAACACAGTTTTCGAGAGAGTTTAACTCCACAGTTCAATGAGATTTTTCATTAAATGAGAATCCTTTTGGATTCTTACAATGAGTGCATTCCTCATCATTGATGGGGGCGTTACCATTGTAATTTCTTTCTAGATCGTAAAAATTTTGATATTTCGATTGCTAAACCCCTTACTGGTTTTTCTTTGCAGATACTACGGTGTTCGTCTTTATGATCTTGAAGAGATTGTCTCTTATTAAGACATTCGCATCCAAAGCTGCTGTCAAGGCCAAGAATTTACTGATGCCCAATGTGCCAAGGTGATGCGTCGTTTTGATGACTATAATGGTCGATTACTCCCCTGTCGTTCTGCTCCTTTGAAAATTATCGTTGGGTCGATTTAGGAAGCAATCCCTGAGCTTGACGAGGCTATGCCGCTCAAGGCGCTTGATGATGCTAAAGACAAGGTGCATTTAGTATATCTGATGAGCCTGATCTCAAAGAAGCGGAGAGATGATCTTGTCGATGTCTTGCATCGCGTCTTCCAACAGAAAGCGATAATATCCGTGTACTAGAAGAATGACGGCATTAACGGGGATCCCGACGCTTGCATTCGTGAGAAAATGCATAAGAAAATAGCCAAAGAAGCCAGAAACACTTTGCTTAAACTTGCTTCTAAATTCATGAATTCATGTCCGGAATTCAGCGTCTTTCCATTGTAAACATTTTGATGATGTTTTTTATCACCAATGTATAAATTTCTTCGAAGTATGAATGACAAAACTCCCCCTTCCCTTTATAACATTTCTCATATGTGCCTCATGTGAAGTGCTGTTATATATATATATATATATATATATATATATATATATATATATATATATATATATATATATATATATATATATATAATATTGTCGGCGCTCACGTGTCATGCGCGTAAAGCGCTGCTGAGGATTTTAATCCTGAACTAGCGTCGACGCTCACACGTGAGGCACCGCTACAGGTTCTAAACCTGCAAAGAATCGACGCTGGTGCTCACGTGTCATGCACGTGAAGCGCTGCTGAGGGGATCATTTCACCTTCTTTCTCTGATTGCTATGAGTCAACCTTTTTTTCCATGCCCTTTTTGTCAGGACTTGTGTAACACCCTAATTCATTTATACCAGTTCTAGTCAAGTATTTCTTTATTTATGGTAGTTTCTTGGTTTACTGTGTTTTGAGTGGGAATAGTATTTTGACATCTGTATTTGCATCCGACCCGACCCACATGCTTGAAATCTATCTTGATTCATGTTTATGATTTATCCTGACTTGATACGTGGACTCGTGCACTTTCATTTGCATACTAGCATTTTACCTGGTATCTGCATTTTAATATAACATTTAAGTCACATAAAATAGTTTAAAAATACATTGCATGGCCTGCATGATACCCCTGACCTTATGGTAGCATCCGCGCATTTTGTTCTCGTCCCGTTCAGTGAAACAGACTTGTTTGGATGGCTATGCGCACGTACGTGCATCCGTTCTTGGGGGTATGGATTTTCGTTACCCGGATATCCAATTTTAATTTTGGTCGACATGTATATTTTTCGTATTTTAAAACTGAATTTTTAGACCCGATCCGGGCGTGTTTTGGACTATATTTGTACTTACCAGAATATCAAATTTTATTTATATAATATGAATTTTATAAACTGATACAAATTAAAATTTAGTTAACTAATAAAAGATTTTTTAAATTTAAATCTAAACTAATTTCCTAACAAACTAGCAACCCCTTTCTCTCTCCTCTCTCTTTTTTTCTGTCTCTCTCTCCCCTCTCGAGCCTTCTCTCTCTCCTCTCGCGGTTACTGTAGCCTTCTCGAGTCGCGTCACCGCCCCCTTTCCTTACAATCACTTCCCTTCTATTCCTCCTCTTCTTCTTCTATTTTAACCCGAGCCCCCACGAAAAACCCACTGCAAAACTCAAACCCTAACCCTAAACCTAGCTCCTCTGCCCTCAAAACTCAACCACCTCCATCCTCATCATCTCCTCCTCCTTCTCGTCATCATCTTCTTCCTCTTCTTCCTCATCCAAGAGCCTGTACACACCAACCCTAACCTACAGAACCCATCACCCAACCTGCACACCCAAACCCTAGCCTCGCCGTCACCACCCCCATTCTCCTCTCCTCCTCATCTTCCTTCTCTTCTCTTCCTTCTTTTCTTTTCTTCATCCTTCTTGAACCCTACACCAACAGAGCCCCAGCCTGCACTATCACCCGAGCACCCTGCACCCTCGCCAGAGCTCCGTTAACCCCGACACCATCACCTCGTCTCCCCTGACCCCTGTGCACGAAACCCCAATGAGCACCAACCCCTCTTCTCTTTCTTCTTCTTCCTCTTCTTCTTTTTCTTTGTCTTTCTCTTTTTCTTGAAATCTTGTTTTTTCCAGCAATCGTCGGAGTCGCGTCGCCGCTGCCGATCCAGACGATCCAGTGAACGTACCTTGCCTGCGTGATCACCCTCTTATCTTGCCTGGACCCGTACCGTGTGTCGTGTGTGCGTTGCGACGATTTACCGACGTCGGACGTGCCGTGCGTAACCGTCGTGTGATCCGATCGAGGCAAGTTGATCTTGCTACATGCTATGATATATTTTACAACTATATTAAAAATTATATTACATGTTTAGTGTATTGTACATCCCCTGTTATCATTTTACTGTTTTACGACGTCCATTTGCATCCGTACAATTTATTTACATATCTAGTCGCATGCTAATTCATCTTGCTACATGCTAGTTATAATATTACGCATCCATATGAGTAAAATATTACCCGTTTATCACATTATACATCCATATTAAAGTTTTACCGTTTTTGGATACCCGTTTGCATCCATATCATTTAAAATATATATAACTGCATCTATAAATCATATTAATTCATGTTATTATTGTGGTAACACCACATGCTTAATAATGTGCATCCCACTTAGACGTGGAGCTATAAATGTAACCCCTGATCGATATTTATGCATCCATACCATTAATTATGTACCTAGTTGTATGCCATAGTACATTCACTCATATTATTATTACATTAGTACCCCATGCTTGATAACGTGCATCCTACATAGTCATGATGTAACCCCTGATAGATATTTGTGCACGCATGCTTTATCGTACATCCGTACTTTTATCCTGATTCAATACTTGCTACATTGTACTGTTGGGCACCCATTTAATTCACTGTGCACTACTTGACATGTTACCTGATCATGTTTCTAATACCGACAATCCTGACATGTTGTCCCGATGGACATATCTTGTTGTCTGTATAGACAAAACTGTTTCTGCTTGATCCTGTGTTGGCATTAGCTTCAGATTTATCAATACCTGACTTGAACACATAACTTGGGGGTATGGGGAAATCAATGATGAAACCTGACTTGTAACTCGACAGTTCGATGGTTATACTGATCAGTTTTACGGGCTAGGCTAGCCCTGGGATGATGCTGCTGACATCATTCGTCTGTACATGCTACCTATTTACTGCCTAGCGGCACGTCTCGGATTCAGCCCGAGAGTCTTGACCGTGGTCCCGGGCATGCACGGGATTCTATTGAGTTACATCGACGATTTATTAAATTGATTTCACAGACTTGTGAGTAGTTAACCTAGTAGCACAGTTTGGTTTTATCGCTGAACTTCACCTATACTGTTACACTTCACTGTTCGATATCCCTGTTTACTTATTACATTCATATTACTATTTTATAGTTCATGCCTGCACATCTTGTTACCCACTGATTATATTATTGTTTATATTGTGACGCGCTGACGTCTGGGTTTTGCATGGCCCAGATCCGCTACCCTTGTCGCAGGCCGAGCAGGAGTACTTCAGCCGACAGGCCGAGCAGTGAGGACATGTTAGTATTCTAGTTTAGTTTCCTTTCAGCATTTTATTTCCTGATGTGAGCCCGTATTTGGGACGTACCTTCTAGATTGTTATTGTTACTTGGATTTATTGCTTCCGCATATTATTTCTTGACTCGTTTATTCTGGCATATGGACATGTACTAGATAGTTTATTTTACTTTACTGTTCTTGATATCTCTAGACAGCCGTAATGTGACTGTGGAGGGATGTTTCCTAACCACAGGTAGCATGGTTAGCTCTGTCACGTGCCGATCTTAGCGCACTCTGGGAAGTGGGGCGTGACAACTTGGAAATAGCTCCACCATGCACAACATTTTATGTGCCTAGACTTGAATGCTCCTCTTTATAATCTGAAGCTCTGTTTTCCTCTTCTTTCAAAAGGAGAGAACCATTTTTAACCAACCAAGAATATCCATTTTTAACAAACCAAGAGTAATGACTTGCGATCGTCCACATGCTCATCGGCAACCGTGGGAGGTACCTATCGAGGGAATTGTCCCTCGTTCTGCTGCGCGTTTAGTGGATCCCATCCTTACAGATGACCAATATGACGCTGTGATGTACGAGCTTCTGGCTCGTAGGGGCTCTCCTCTTCCTATCGGCTCTATTTGGCTTTGGACGATCTTCTCATCTGTACTTGCTGACATCCCTCCTCCAGCAAAGATGACTCTGGTGATGCTCGACTCGGCGAAGGATAAGATCGAGTGCTTTCATGAGGCTCGTTTGATTACCCAGCCTGAGGGATTGTTCGGTTCAGCTGCTAAGCCAGATACGGGCTCAGCGGGCCATCATGTCTTCCTTTGCTGATGAGCACGGCGCTGACCGGTGGGGAGCGAGTCCTCGCTAAGATCGCCGCTTCGACATGTGGCGTAGGCGGAGAGGGAATTAGAGAATCTCGTGTATTTTTTTGTTAATCCTTGTATCTCTGATCCCATATTTGGCGATCTTTTCTCTGCGGAATGAATAATAATAAAAAATTGTCGACCATTGAATGTTTCTTCCCCAGCGCATATACATATGGCTATCCTGTTTCTGCACATATACTTTGTATTTAACCTTAGAAGTTTCTGATGCATGCATCTAGACATAGGTGAACATTGGACTGATATGAACAAATACTTCGCCCTACTACTTTGCTCATGGTGGTACACCCGTAATTGTTATGAGCCCTAAGGCCTATGAGTTGCGCCCTTTCTGTTTCTTGATGTCTTAATTTTAGTGCCTATTAGCTTATTTACTCGTTTTAGAGCTTGTAGTTTATTCACTCATTTCGGAGTTTCTAGTTTATGTACTCATTTCAGAGTTTATAGTTTATTCACTCATTTCGGAGTTTCTAGTTTATGTACTCGTTTCGGGGTTTGTAGTTTATTCACTCGTTCGGGAGTTTCTAGTTTATGTACTCGTTTCGGAGTTTATTTGGTTTGCCTCCCTTGGGTTTACAGGCAAACTTGTCCTAACGTTGTATATAGATAACCCTCATTCTTTACGACGGAGGTCCGTTAGGTTTGTGGTACTAGGGTTTTAGTCCGTGGTACCGTCACGTTGGCTGATGTATTCCCCGATATGCAGTCTTTAAGTTGTTGTTCGAGTAGCCCCGCGACTGTCGTGTCTCTGATCCCTTCGGGGGCTGGACAAGACGTCTTCAAGTAATCTCCTTAGGCTATATTACCGCCGGAAGAGCAAACGTTAGGAATTTGCTATGACGCTTTTTACTTGAGGTTAGGCTCGGTTTGGATCCCCGATGAGTCATAACCACTCTGCACTAGTGTGGGATGATCTCCGATAGTCTTTTAAGATTTATATGAGTTGCCGTCAAGACCCGAAGCTGGGAATATATCGTCGCTTCATTTTTTTGTTTTGACGATGCCGTGCCATTTTTTTGCTGAAGTAGGGCAGACATCTGTAAGACCTCTATGCTGTATATATTTCAGTTGAAGCCCGGTGCTAGGAATATGCCATTGCTCCAATTTCATTTGATAGTTACGTTCGTATCCTGCTGAAATGAGGGGGGAACGCCGAGATAATCTCTAGGTTGTATACGGGCCGTCGAGACTTGGAGCTAGGATTTTGCCATTACTCTATTTTTGGTTTCGACCCTTGGGTCTTTTGTTGACGTCATGTCCGCACCGAGAAGGAACGTCGAGCTGGAACTGGGATTTTGCCGTTACTCCTTTTTAATTTAACTCCTTGGAGCCTTTGTTGACGTTGCGAGAAGGAACATCGAGCTGGAGTTGGGATTTTGCCGTTACTCCTTTTTAATTTGGCTCTTTGGAGCTTTGCTGTCATTACGTCTGCACCTTGTTGGAATGAGAAGAGCGTCGAGCTGATCTTTAGGCTGTAGATATTGTCATCAAGATCTGGTTCTCCCTTTGACGGGGCCTGGTAGGAAAATATGGTTCCCTTTCTTTCATTTGCGCCCATGGATCGTATACAAGAGTCAATATGGACATACTTGCAGGGCAGAAAAGTTTCATTTTCAATTTTTTTTATTTCTTTCCGCGATGCTCTATCTTTTCAGCTTTTATGTCGTGAAAGTCGAGATTGCCCAATCATGTCGGCTATTTATCGCGGTGCCCAATCATTTCGGCTATATTATTTTTTTACTCGCTATTTTTTATTACGAGTTGCCCAAACATTTCGGCTATTTCATATGCATATATTTTTTTCGCTGATTTTTATTGCGAGTTGCCCCATCATTTCGGCTATTTCATATGCATTTTTTTGACTTGCTGAGTTTTATTACGAGTTAGGGACTTGAGATCTGATTCCAATCTTGGCATCAGTATCGCTGCAACTGGAATATTGCCAGGAGCGAATCATCATTTGCCCTTGTCGATTTGAACAAAGGTGGCTTAGCAAACAGGGTTAGGATCCTGCCGACTAAGACTTTATGACTTTATGAGCCGTAAGGGTCTCATAAAGGTTTTTCTCCCCACGGGTCGTGAGGATCTCATAGGTGTATTTTTTCCTTAAGAATCGTGAGGACTCCAAAGTGTGTTCTCTCTTATAAGTCGTAAGGATCTTACAAGAGTAATTTCTCCTTATAAGTCGAGAGGATTTATAAGTGTCGTTCACCATATGAGGACATTTCTCATCATTGGTGGAACTTGGTCAGAGAATATTTATTTATGCCCGTGGATTATATACAAGGGTCAATATTGGACCGCCTGTAGGGCAATATTAGGAGAATATGACAGCTTAAGAACAGGTTTAGATCCCTGTAGCTTAAGACTTTTGAATCTTATGAGCCGTGAGGGTCTCATAGAGGGAATTCTCCTTATGAGTCATGAGGATCTCATAAGTGTATATTTTTTTATATATATATTTTTACAAGATTGCGCTTTATTCGGGTTTTCACAAACTCGCCGGCAGTCCTGCTGTTTTTACTTACAGCGCTCTCTTAGATTTTCATCCGTGTCCATTTTGCTTGTGGATATACCGTTTTTTTAACAAGATTGTGCCCTTCCGGGTTTTCATAAGCTCGCCGGTAGTCCTGCTGTTTTTACTCACGGGGCCCTTTCGGGTTTTCTCCCGTGCCCATTTCGCTTGTGGACATGCCCTTTTTTTTTTGCGAAACTCTCGAAAGTAGCTTCGTTGCAGGTGACCCATCTGTTTGCCGGTGGGATTTGGGGGTGGTTTCATCGCTGGAGTAGCTGTGTAGTCGGTAGGACTTGAGTTGCAATCTTCGCCGTTGAGACTTCGATTGCCATATAGATCTCAAGAGAGCATATCACCATATTTAGGGGCGATGTGCTAGTTTAGGGACATTTCGGTCCATTATCGCCATGTTTGAGGCGAAATTTTAGTTTAGGGATACCTCGGTCCGTTGTCACTATTTTTGAGGCGACGCGCTAGTTTAAGGACATTCCGGTCCATTGTTAATTTAGGGATATCTTAGTCCGTTGTTAGTTTATGGACATCTCGGTCCGTACTGCCATATTTGAGGCGATTAATTAGTTTAAGGACTTCTCGGTCCTATATTGCCATATTTGAGGCGATGTTCTAGTTTAGGGACATCTCGGTCCGTTATCGCCATGTTTTAGGCGAGGTTCTAGTTTAGGGACATCTCGGTCCGGTATCACACTTTTGAGACGAAGTTTTAGTTTAAGGACATCTCAGTCCGTTGTTAGTTTAGGGACTTCTCGGTCCGTTGTTAGTTTAGGGACATCTCGGTCCATACTGCTATGTTTGAAGCAAATGATTAGTTTATGGACTTCTCGGTCCTGTATTGCCATATTTGAGACAAGATTCTAGTTTAGGGAGGTCTCGGTCCGTTATCGCCATGTTTAAGGCGAATTTCTAATTTAAGGACTTCTTGGTCCGGTATCGCCATTTTTTAGGCGAAGTTTTAGTTTAAGGACATCTCAGTCTGTTGTTAGTTTAGGGACTTCTCGATCCATTATCGCCATGTTTACGGCGAATTTCTAGTTTAAGGACATCTCGGTCCTTCATCGCCGTGTTTGAGGCGACGGAGTTTCTTTGCATACTGCTCTCAGAGTTTTTGACTCAGGAAGATAGCGAGTGGACACGAGCGTCGTCATCTATTATTGACCTTGGTCATGACTCGTTAGGCATAGTATTTTTTGAGGAATCGACCGTTTATTGGCTAGAAGGGTCTTTCGCCATGCATATCCATGAGCAGGTAGGCTCCACCTTGGTAGACTTTGTCTATGATGTACGGGCCTTCATAGTTCGGCTTGAATTTCCCCCGTTTTGCATGATTGGGGATCATCGGTCTTTTGACGACTAGCACGAGCTCATTTTGGCGGAATGTTAGTAAGTCTTTCGTATGACCGTGTCATCCTTGCCTTATAAGCCTCCAGGTTTTGTTGTGCTATAAGGCGAGTTTCGTTGAGGGCATCGAGCTCCTCAAGCTGAAGTTGAGCTTTTTCTTCATCTGTCAGCTCGTATCGAACCGCTACTCATAGAGAAGGGAGTTCTATTTCTAGGGGAAACACCACTTCCGTGCCGCAAACCAACGCGTATGGTGTTGTATTCATGGTTATTTGGAACGTTGTTCGGTACACCCAGAGAGCTTCATGCAGCCTTTCGTGCCAGTCTCTTTTGTTTCTGGACATCGTTTTCTTTATAATCTTTGTCAAGGTCTTGTTGAAAATTTCAGCTAGACCGTTAGCACGAAGATTATAGAATGAAAAGTATCTCCAATCTATCTTATGCTATTCTGCGAAGCGGCTGATTTTATGGCTCCTGTAGGCTAGCCCATTATCCGAGATAATTCATCGCGGAGTGCCGAACCGGTAGATGACATGTGTCTTGAAGAAATGGAGGATATGCTCCGTCTTCACCTCCCTTAGTGGTACCGCTTCTCCCTACATAGAAAATTAGTCGGTCGTTGCCAATATGAACAGATGTCCTTTGGACGATGCTGGTTCAATGGGGCCAATTATATCGGTTCCCCACATTACTAACAGCCAGCTAGCTGCTGTTGGGTGTAGCGGATTTGGATGCTGGTGGATGAAGTCCCTGTGAATTTGGCACGAGTGACACTGCTTCACATATTCGAGATAGTCTTGAATCATTGTAGGCCAATAATAACACATTCTTTTGATTTTCAGCTTCATTTTTAGCCCAGCTTGGTGAGAACCGCAGAGTCCGTCGTGAGTTTCTTGGACGACTTTCTTTGCTACTTCCGGCCCCAGGCATCTTAGCCACAGACAGTTGAACGATCTCTTATATAGAGTATCATTAACCAAGGCAAAGGACAGAGCTCGTTTTATAAGCTGATGTCTAGACGATGCATTTTTGGGCGTTCGTTGGGATTTGAAGTAGTCTGTAAAGACTTCCCTCCAATCGTTGACCTTTTTCTCGTCCCTTATTTGCAGGGGCACTTATTCGGTCGTTTCTTTTCCTTCGAATGGCTCTGTTAAGTCTCCCGAAGATATTTCTGTCGACGCGAGGATCCTGCGACTTTGCACGATGATCTTTACGTCATCGAGGTCTTCGTCAGCTAATTCCTTAGCCAATTTGTCCAACGCATCCGCCTTGCTGTTTTCTGCACGCGGTATACTCTCCAGGATGTAGGAGGGGATTTGTGTCAACGGTTGTTGCACTCTTTCGCTATACTTTATCAGCTCCAGCTTGCATGTCTGATAGTCACCATTTACTTGGCTAACGATCAGCTGGGAGTCTCCATATATGAGGATGTCTTTGATTCAAATGTCGACAGCGATCTCGAGACCTTCTATCAAAGCTTTATATTCAACTTCATTATTAGTCCTCGTCTCTGTTAAGAAAAGGGCGTGATGCATTATCCCTCCTTGTGGAGTCACGAAGATGAGGCCCACCCCGGCTTTGATTATAGGGTGTTTTGCTTTCGCCTCTTCATGGAAGATGCTCCATCGAAGTAGAGTTCCCATTGGGAATCATTTTATTCCTTCTCTCCTTCGATTGTGTCGAACACATGTTCATTCGGCAACTCGCAATTTAAGGGGGAGTCGGCTAGTATCGGATGCTCGGCGAGAAAGTCGGCGATGGCTTAGCCTTTCACTGCTTTGAGAGATCGATACGTTATGGAGAACTCCATTAGGAGGAGGGTCCATTTGGCAAGCCTTCCTGTTAATATGGCTCTTGACATCGGATATTTGAGAGGATCCACCTTTGATATGAGATGGACCTCATGTGCTAAGGTGTAATGTCTGAGCTTCGTTATCGCAAAGATCAGTGCCAGGCAATGTTATTCAATGGGGGTGTAGTTTTTTTTGTCCCCAGGAGAACTAGACTCAAATAGTACAAACCTCTCTCTTTTTCTTGATCATTCTCTTGTGCCCATAGCGTGCCTAGAGAACCTTCAAAGGTTGTTGTATATAGGATGAGGGGTTTTCCCTTAACCAGAGCGGTCAATACCGACGGATTTTGCAGATATTGCTTGATTTCTTCTAGTGCATTTTGGCACTTTTGATCCCAGACGAACGGGGTCCCCTTCTTCATTTGATGATTGTAAGGACGGCATTTTCCAGAAAGGTTGGCTATGAACCGCCGAATATACGCGAGCTTTCCTTAAAGAGATCGCAACTGTTTGAGAGTTCTTGGCATAGGCATTTCCATAATCGCCTTGATCTTTGAGGAATCAATTTCGATACCCCGGTGCCGTATGATGAATTCTAGGAATTTGCCTAAGGAAACTCCAAATGCGCATTTTAGAGGATTCATCTTCAAATTATACTTCCGAAGACGTTGGAATACTTTGTTTAGATGTTCCCAATGTTCCTCGTAAGACTTGCTCTTCACCATAAGGTCGTCAATGTAGCATTCGACAATCTCATGGATGAGGTCATCGAGGATCTTTGTCATGGCCCTCTGGTAGGTAGCGCCAGTGTTCTTTAAACCGAAAGGCATCACCTTATAGAAGAATATGCCCAGCGGAGTCCAGAAGGCGGTATGTTTTTGTTCTTCAGGATGCATTTTTATTTGGTTGTATCCTGAAGATCCATCTATGAAGGAGAAGACCTCATGGGTAGACGTGTTATCGATCATCAGCTCGGTAACAGGTACTGGGAAATCATCCTTCGGGCAAGCTTTATTGAGCTCCCAAAAGTCCATGCAGATGCGCACCGTCCCATTTTTCTTCATCGCCGGAATGATGTTAGCGATCCAGTCGGGATATTGAACTTCTTGGATGAAGCCGGAGTCGATTAGTTTCTTGACCTCGGCATTTATACTCATCTCAAGTTCGAGCCGCATTCTTCTTGGCGCCTGTTTGACTGGCTTTATGTCCGGAGATATGGCCAGTTTATGTACTGCCACATTTGGATCTACACCTGGCATTTCGGAATATTTCCATGCGAAGCAGTATTTATATTTCATGAGCACGTCTTTTAACATGGCTACCTGTTTTTTAGGTAGCAGCTTACTGACGAACGTTGGCCTTGGGTCATTTTCCGTCCCTAAGTCAATTTTTCTTAGGTTGTCCGCCGTAGTGTGTATCCCGTCTTCCAGCTCTTTTGGCGCTGGTGGAAACTCTGAGATCACCCCGTCCTCGTCTTCATTTGTGAAGCACCTGAAGGGTTCATCTATAGTCTCATGCCCTCCCTCCTTTGAGAGTGTTATCACATGGCAGGTACGGGTTCGCTTCCATCCTTGATGTTGAAATGGTCCTATCCTCACGGTATAGGTTCTCCTTGGCTCATGCTTTTGCGGTGGGGTTACCCTCCAGCTGTCGGATAAAGCGAACCTGCCTTGTTGATACTGGTCTTCGACCCAGTCTTTGAAGGTGAAGCAGTCCTCAAGAGGGTGACCTATGGCTCGGTGGTAAGAGCAATAATCCGGGTGATGGACCTCGTTTATTTTTTCGGGGTGCCGAGACTCCGGGAGCGTCACCATGTGATGCTTTATGACAAGGTTGAATGTTTTCCTTGTCTTGTCTTAAGGGAAAGAGTACTCCCAACCCATCTTCTTTATAAAGGACGAGTTCCAATCAACTTTTCCTCGATTGCACGGCTTCTTGGATCCGTTTCATTGTTTTCGAACGTTGTTTGCGACTTTGCCCTGTTTTGTCCTCTTTTTCGGGATTTTCCCCTTTTGCGAGGACATACAGCGGGCTGGGGATGAAGGGAATTATACTCTTCCTTTTCTGCAGACTGCTGATCGACGCGTTGCGTCCTAGATTTTTCATAGATAGCCATTTCGCGGCTGCGGTTGTCTCGACTCCTTTAATAAGCCTCTTCTATTAGCTTATCTATTTGTTCTTCGAGCGACAGACTTAACGTTCTTAGAGCGGGATTTTGCTATGTTTCAACGTCACGGCCATTTGGAAGAGCATTTTCCTCTTCTCTGGAGCTGTTTATGACGCGGCAGTTGTGGAAATGCTCCCGTTTCCTGGACCGAACCTATCCGAGCCCGGTTTTCTCCATCTTCCTATTGGGCATCTTTCGCTGGGTCATAAATTGGGCTTGCCGAACAGTTTGTTCGAGTGGTACACCTTGGCATCTTAACAGCCTTTTCAATCCTTCCACATAGTATCTTGGCAGACAGATTGGTTGAAGTCTATCAAGTGCAAAGTCGGTACCGTGCCAGACTTCTTTCTCTACTCTGGTCTCCGTATATTGGTAGAAGAAGATCGCATTTTCACCTCTTCTTCTGGGAGGCACATAGAAAATCTGTAGTTCATGTATGTTGTATGTACCGAGCGCATCAAGTTCCTTGTAGTGCCGAGACGGAGCCATTGTGATTTGCAGGCTCTGATCTTCTCTGGCGAGGGTTTGCACTGATAGGCAGATGGAGAACATTGCGTTGGCCTCGTCCTCAGAGTCACTGCCAAAGACCAAAATAGGAGTAGATGGTACGGGCCTGTTGTCTTGGGGTTACCCCGAATAGACTATTTCTTCATCTTCCTCGGTATCGCTCCCAAAGATCATGATGGTGGCGATGGACTTTTGTTTATCCTCCGGCTTATGACACATTTCCGTATCTTCGAAGTCTGGTAGGAAGTACTTTGCGTCTTCATATTTCCGAACTTCGTTTACCGAGAACGGGTTTAGTTCCCCTGTAATGGTGTATTCCAAGCCATCTTTGAAATACTTCATACACTGATGTTGTGTAGAAAGGACGACATTGTATTCGTGTAACCAAGGCCTGTCGAGCAGAGCGTTATAGCAAGTTTTGGCGTCAATGACATGAAATTTGATGTCAGTGACGAGCAGCCCGAAGCATAACGTCAAAATTATGGACCCAAGTGTCCATGATGACTGTGAGTCGAACCCGGAGATGATAATTTTGTCTCGGGCCAAGTGTTGAATGTTCATGCAAATCTCCTTCAGCACTTTCACGTTAAGAAGGTTGACGGAGGATCCGTTGTCAACAAGGATTTTCCCTTTCTTGATGTCGTGGCAGTACCCGGTGACGTATAACGGGTGATTATATTCACACGTATCGAGGAGGAGGTCTTCATCGCTGAATGTAATGTCAGCTGTGTGAACCTCTGCCAGCTCATTCTTCATCTTCTCTTCTGCGAGGAAAGCTTGGAACTGATCAGGCTCTTGTAATGCCTTGATCAGAGAATCTCGTACCTCTTTGGACAAGAGGAGAGCATCCAATATGCTCAGTTGTGAGGGTATTTTTCTCAGATGTGCTAGGACATTATAATCCATCTTGTTTTTCTTAGGCGGGTCCCTGGCTAGGAGTTCTTTAACAACTCCATCGTCGAGGGAAATTTCCTCATGGATTTTTTCTTTCCCTTTCTCCTTTTTGCTCGAACCTTTGTTTGTAGATCCGAGATTCTTCTCTGGCAGTGTGCGGTTACGCAGCTGAATGTTCTCACAGTTCTTCTCCTCCTCTTCTTTTTTGAAGGTGGAGTCTTTAAAGAGAGGGCTAAGGGGTATTTCGTACTCAGAATCGCTCTCGAAGGTAAGAACTTTGGGTTTTTTCTTTTCCGGACTGATATCAACCATATGACAGTTGCCAGTCATTTTTTCATGCGCATCTGTCACACCTTTTGTCACGTCCCGCTTCCCAAAATACGGAATACGAGGGGTTGACAAGGCCAGTCATGCTCCTACGGTCAAGGAAACATCCTGCCGTAGTCACACTTCGGCTTCTACCTTTACATGGTAATCGGTAAATAATGCAGAGGCAATGAGAAATGCAGTAACTGAAACGAAACAATATAAAGAACTGACCTGATGGAAACAAAAGAGTATAACTCTGGATAGCTAATCAAGGTGTCCGTGATGTGCGTCTGGTCCTGGTCCCGGCCAAATCCTTTCCTCACACTGAGCATGCATACTCAGGTCGTCAGAGCGACACAATAGCAATATAATATATATATCCAAGTGACAACTCTAACAGTGATAATAAATATATATAACAGTAAATCAATGATGGTATAAGTAGGAACATGCAGTAACCAAAGAAGTGTCTAATAGAGCAGGTGAATAGTAAAGCAGTAAAATAATATGCCAGATATGTCAACACAGTAAGTAATGTATATCAATATCATTATCCCTATCAGTCTCTAAGTCTCACTGTACAAGTCACTAAACCAATCGTCAGTCCAAGTGTGAGAGTCAACCACTCGCGAGTGTCCTCCACCCAAGGGTAGAACCCAAGGGCAAGGGACCACGGGCCCAACATGTAACTCACGGTAATAATCATGTACCCTATAAATCTCCATATATCTCCATATATATAAGCCGGTATGGGACTCCCGAGATTATGTTGAACTCACACTCAAACTACCCCACACCCCGTGGTCTACATCAAACGCTAACCATAACCTCAAATACCAATCGGTCTGTGACAAGTCTGCGCGAGAACTGAAGGCAGGACCTCCATCAAGCACGTCCCGACTAATACCTAAGATAAATGGCAGTGTATGGTGCCTTATCTGTGACACCCATGCAAGAGCTTCCATAAGTGTCCCATACCACTTATAGTCACACGTACACGGGTTCCACAGACGTCGACAATGCAATAGAATAATAAGGTTCACTGATTGTGTACAAGTACGTGTCACTTTCACTTATCCACTCATGCACGAACACTAACGTACTTTCCACAATCATCACTAATACCTAACACTGGGTAATGCACATGATCTCTAGATTATCAAAGCAGTCACGTATGTATGATAAGATGAGGAAACAGTATGTAATGCATGATTAAGATGTCATAAATCAGTATTCTACCACTTGCACAATTTATCCTAAATCAGACGTGTACAGTTTAGCGAAACGATAAATGGGGAATAAATAGTATGATTGATTATCTAACCAGCTAATTTGGTTTCACGGCAATCGGGTTTCCGGATAACTAGTTATGGCCATTTCATTTTAAGCGTTCACGGCTGAAAATCCGGTTTCAGAATCGGAAGTCCGTTTCGCAACGCATTTTAATCCGAGTTGAGATCAGAATTTAGCGACGCTACAGTTGAATGAAATCTAGGGTTTTCAGTAATGTTTTCAACTCAATATATGGATTCTCAATCGCGTCTGTACGTCAGGAGATATACACTGATCAATACTGGTATGTCAATTCTGATTCTGTTGGGACTGTTATACGTCCCCATCTTTTAAATTACAGATTAAATAACAAACGATGACGAAACAGAATGAAACCACTTGTGTTATCTAGCTAACAGATTCACCTTTAATAAACAGCGGAGTTCCGCAACCTATGAGTTAAGTAAACAGGGTGGTACCCATTATGGGACAGTAAACAACGACTAGAGTCGCTCTGGACTGCAGTCCAGAGTCGCACTCCGATCCAAATATCGTCACAATTAAAGTACAGAAATCATTAGAAACTTGCGTAGGGTTATATTTCGTCGAGTCGGGTTCAATTTAAGCCCTCGAACGCATCATTCCAGTGTATATATAATTTATGGGGATTTTAACGGTTTTCAGATACAACAAATTTCCAGTTTTACGGGTATATTTGGGGTAGTCGTTTTTGTCGCTAATAGTCGTATTATCCAGTGAAATTTATACACAATATTCAAGATCACATGGGCCAGCAATTTCCCTCTTGTTCCGTCAATTTAAATAAGGATTTCCATTGAGATCAAGCATCGAACAGTTGCGACATATATTTTATCGAAAGTTGTAAATTTGTAAACTATACGATCTAAGATTGGAATACGAATATATTAGCATGTAGCAAGTAAAATACTTGCCTGGGAACGTTTTGGGCGATGTACGACAGCGGCAACGTCACGAGCGCGCGACGAACGACGCGGTTTGGTTTCACGGCCTCAGCTCGCGACGACTAGACTCAAGCTCGACTGCGACGGGGAGGCGTTGATGGTAGCGGGGCAGCGGAGAGGAGCTTGGGCTCGGCATCTCAACTGCGGCGATCCAGATGGTAACAGCTAGGAGCTCCGGCGGTATGCAGGGGTGACATCGTCTTGGGGGTAGAGGCAAGGAGAGGGGCGGTGAGCTAGTGGAGGTTGTGGGTAAAGGAAGGTGGCGTAGTTGAGGTAGAGAGAGAGATGGGGACAGAGATTGAGAGAGAGAAAGTATAACAGAGAGAGAGGGGGAAGTGAGAAGTTGCAGAGATAATGAGAGAGAGAGGTTGTAGTGGGGGACAGAGAGAGTTTGGGAAGGATATGCAGAGGCTCGGGGTGGATGTTTTGGAGGCGTTGGTGATGATGTTGATGACGAGGAGGGTGCAGGGGTGTCGACAATGAGACGAGAAGCTCACCGGCGTCGGGGCAGGTGATGGTCGAGCTCGGGTGCAGGGGAGTTTGAGCTTGGCTGTGGGTTGGGTATGCCGATGAGGGGTGGAGTAGTGGGTGAAGAGGAGAGAGATGTGAGGGAGGACGACGAGGAGATTATGGGTGGTCTTCGCCGTCGTCGGGGTGCAGTGGGTTGTGAGAGGGCGCGGCTGAGAGTTGGGAGCGATGGAGAAGAGGAAGGAGAAAGTGATGAGGGTTAGAGGGAGCAGTGAGGTTGGGAGGAGGAGTCGTGGTTGAGGTCGCGGGGGCGTGGACAACGGCGCTGCGAGCGTGGGCGGAGGAGTCGGCGGAGAACACGGATCGCGAGCGGGGGAAACGGAAGTAGCCGTTGGGGAAGATGGATGCGAAGCGGGTCGGGTCGGGTGAAGGCTGGGGGAGTTGGGCGTGGGCTTGGATGAGGTGGGCTGGGCCGGCGGTTTTAATAAAAGAATTCATTTTAAATTTTGTGTGTGGGCTGAGTGAACGGGCCGGGAAAAATAATTTAAAATAAATTCCATTTTTCAATTAGTTTGGGCTGAGGAGCTAGGCCGCTGGGAAATTAATAAAAAGGAAAAAGATAACGAAGGGTCGGGCTGGGAAATGGAGAAGAAGTGAAGGAGTGGGCTTGGTCTTTGGGGAAAAGAAAATAAGTTTATTTTAAAAAAGAAATGGGCTGCTGGGGGAAAATGAGAAACAGGCCGGGTTTAATTTTAATGAATAGAAAAATGGGTTGAAGGGAAAATAGGGTTTTGGGTTTAAATAAAAATATGAAAAGAGATGGACCGGAATAGAGGTTTATATAAATGGGAAAAGAAAATGAGGAATTGGAATTTAGGGTTTGAGAAGGGAGAGGGGGAGATAAAATGGATTGGGAGATTCAAAATATTTAACATAGTTTACAGATGTAAATAAATGAATTTTAAGGGTAACAAAAAAGTAATACGGATATTGGTATAAAAAGGGCTGGGTATTACATCATACCACCCTTACAAAAATTTTGTCCTCGAAATTTAAAAGAACGACAAGCTATAAATAAATAAGCGAAAAGTTACTATATCGAACACTAGTGGTTTACTTAAAACGGGTGGATAAAATTTTGAAGGTATATATATATGTAAGAACAACATACAAAAGATAGGTCTAAATAGGTATAAGGCAGGAACAACTATAAGGGCAACTACATGTATACGAGAATTTAGATAACAATAGCGAATAATAATAATCAAGGCGTGTTCGATAAAATCGAACCCAAATATGTGCACATATAAGTATATCAAAAGTAGTACAGCAGAAATAAAAGTATAAGACACAACCATTTATAATAGTAACCATAGGCGCAATACCCGAAATAAAGTAATGACAATAAAGTAGTGAAAGATTTGTCGGTAGGTTAAAACATTTTAGGATAATGTATTGATCAAATAGTTTTAAAATAACTTAGAAAACTCACATAGTGAAATAAGAATCATGGAACGAAAATATGCGCGATGTAAGGTTGCGCTACTGAAAATAATGGGAAATCTAGTAGTGGAGTACTGGAAATGCGTAAAACGGGGATAGTCGATAAAACACACCCTTCGATAAACACAAAATAGTGAAAACCAAATTTTCAAATAATAATGTCCCTAGATATATTTAGGGTAATAGGAAAAACACAAAAATGTATATGGCTAGCTAGGGTAAGGATTACAAGGAAGTATGGCTCATTCAGAAGGTCGGAGTGTGGCGGCTTTAGGCTGAAGGTCAAAGAGATTGGGTAAGGGTGAGCAGCAAGGACTACAAGGGGAAACTGTATGGGGAGGATAATGGTCGATACATCATGTGAATCAAAAATCCGAAGGGTCAGTTAACCTGGAAATTATCAATTTCCCCTCTCAGAAGGATCTCAAACGAGGCATAGACGAAGGATGAAGTGTGGCCCATTCCAAAGATTGGGGTGTGGTACTGGTTAATCTGAGTGAGGGTCGAATCAGCACAAGGTATAGGTATGGACGGTAAGGGGTCTCAGGAGGAAAAATCAAATCATCGAGTGAACCGGTAAACAAAAGATTTGCGAACTCAGAAGATTTATTTCATTCAAGAAAATTCGAAACAAAGCACCCTCCAAAAGTAACAGATGGCCCTAACTATACACAGATTTATCTGGCCAGAGAAGACAACATCTAAAAATCCCGTCAGTCACGGTTGTGGAGATTCAGCAGGTTGCGGTAGGCTCGAGCGCTCAGGTAGGGGCGTCCATTCCCATATCGCCTCGCAGGGATCGCCATTGGGAGTTCTTCCACAGCAGGATCTTGATCTTCTGGTCCTTCTTCCTCGGCTGGAGCTTCTTCATCGAGGTCTGATTCCATGTGATTCTCTTCTTCTGGATTCCCATCCATGGGATTTTCCTCCACTGGATTTTCTTCTATCGGGTCTTCATCAGGATCTTCCTCTATCGGGTTCTCTTCAGGACCTCCTTCCTCTTCGTCGGAATCGACTATCATGTCAAACTCTGGGGCGGCTGCTCCTTCGTCCTCTGAATCGCTGTTTCTGAAAATGACCTGGGGACCGTTGAGCACATCGTCAGAACTCATCAGCGTGCGGTCCAAGGAAACGCATGACTGTGCATCCTCATCCAGATGCGGCGCTGCTCCAGGGTGGGTCATGGCCTGAAAGGAAAGAGTCATGATTAGACTGTGAACATATCAAGAAAATAGCTAAGGGTACGGAGTATAGGAAAATATGCGGTGGCCAAGAACTGAAAAACCAAGATTAAAAATGCTGTGATAATGAATAGTATGAATAAGGGGAAAGACAAGAGAATGATACATATATTACGATTCAAGTTTTTATTGCATTCAACTAAAAGTTCGACAGGTACAAGATTTCAAACGGAAAGAAATATTTATAAGAGGATGACAACATTACTACTGAAATTAGAAAACATGAAAATTCATCTTGCACTAGACCACTGCATTCTCGTCACGCGAGTTGAATCCTGCGCTGGGTCCGCCTTATCCTTGAGGTTCGAACTACGCAATAATCATCACTTGGCAGAAGTGGAGAGTGTGGACGAGTCTCCTCCTTGTAGCTCCTTCCTTTTTGGGCAACCGTTGATAAGATGTTCGTTGGATCCGCAAATCAGACATTTCCCTTGGGCGCGGCGACAATCCCTCTGAAGATGTCCTGGCCTCTTACAGTACCCACAACATTGGGTCTTCTGCTGCTTCTGTCGCGGGGAAACAAATTGGCGCTTCATCTTCTTCTCTTTTCCTCGCCTAACAAGGATCCCTTTACAATTTGAGACTCCCGCTGGTGCCTGATTCACCTGCCTTCTCAGTCCTTCAGCTAACAATTCGTTCGTTCGCTCCTGGGGTTCCTTCAGACCTTGCAGTACACTCAGAATCTCAACGGTCTGATTCTGGGGAGTGGAGATAGAGAAAGAGTCGTTGGACGTCATGATCCTGGAACAATAATTTTGAGAACGATATAAGGCACAAGCTATAAGAATTAAAATATAATATGGATTGGGCAAGGAATCAAGAATATCTGGTGTGATGGAATTCATTAAAAGTGGGAATTCAACTGTAGGATTCTAAGTCACTTAAACGGAGTACGATAGTGTAACTATGATGTAGTTCATAATTACAACCACGTAACTTTGCCAAGTCACCCGAAACCCTAGCGAATGGATAGCGAAACACATAATGTGAATATGGATCAATAGTAACAAGTTTACAACCTAGACCGAGGGATGTCTTAGATTGTCAAGCTATACACGAAAAACTGCAATCCCAATCGAAGCAAAACCTGGCTCTGATACCAACTAAACCATGTCACGCCCCGCTTCCCAAAATACGGAATACGAGGGGTTGACAAGGCCAGCCATGCTCCTACGGTCAAGGAAACATCCTGCCGTAGTCACACTTCGGCTTCTAGCTTTACATGGTAATCAGTAAATAATGCGCAGGCAATGAGAAATGCAGTAACTGAAACGAAACAATATAAAGAACTGACCTGATGGAAACAAAAGAGTATAACTCTGGATAGCTAATCAAGGTGTCCGTGATGTGCGTCTGGTCCTGGTCCCAGCTAAACCCTTTCCTCACACAGAGCATGCATACTCAGGTCGTCAGAGCGACACAATAGCAATATAATATATATATCCAAGTGACAACTCTAACAGTGATAATAAATATATATAACAGTAAATCAATGACGGTATAGGTATGAACATGCAGTAACCAAAGAAGTGTCTAATAGAGCAGGTGAACAGTAAAACAGTAAAATAATATGCCAGGTATGTCAACACAGTAAGTAATGTATATCAATGCCATTATCCCTATCAGTCTCTAAGTCTCACTGTACAAGTCACTAAGCCTATCGTCAGTCCAAGTGTGAGAGTCAACCACTCGCGAGTGTCCTCCACCCAAGGGTAGAACCCAAGGGCAAGGGACCACGAGCCCAACATGTAACTCACGGTAATAATCATGTACCCTGTAAATCTCCATATATCTCCATATATATAAGCCGACATGGGACTCCCGAGATTATGTTGAACTCATACTCAAACTACCCCACACCCCGTGGTCTACATCAAACGCTAACCATAACCTCAAATACCAATCGATCTGTGACAAGTCTGCGCGAGAACTGAAGGAAGGACCTCCATCAAGCACGTCCCGACTAATACCTAAGATAAATGGCAGTGTCTGGTGCCTTATCTGTGACACCCATGCAAGAGTTTCCATAAGTGTCCCATACCACTTATAGTCACACGTACACGCGTTCCACAGATGTCGACAATGCAATAGAATAATAAGGTTCACTGATTGTGTACAAGTACGTGTCACTTTCACTTATCCACTCATGCACGAACACTAACGTACTTGCCACAATCATCACTAATACGTAACACTGGGTAATGCACATGATCTCTAGATTATCAAAGCAGTCACGTATGTATGATAATATGAGGAAACAGTATGTAATGCATGATTAAGATATCATAAATCAGTATTCGACCACTTGCACAATTTATCCTAAATCAGACGTGTATAGTTTAGTGAAACGATAAATGGGGAATAAATAGTATGATTTATTATCTAACCAGCTAATTTGGTTTCACGGCAATCAGGTTTCCGGATCACTAGTTATGGCCATTTCATTTTAAGCGTTCATGGCTGAAAATCCGGTTTCAGAATCGGAAGTCCGTTTCACAATACATTTTAATCCCAGTTGGGATCAGAATTTAGTGACACTACAGTTGAATAAAATATAGGGTTTTCAGTAATGTTTTCAACACAACAGACGGATTCTCAATCGCGTCTGTACGTCAGGAGATATACACTGATCAATACTAGTATGTCAATTCTGATTCTGTTGGGACTGTTATACGTCCACATATTTTAAATTACAGATTAAATAACAAACGATGACGAAATAGAATGAAACCACTTGTGTTATCTAGCTAACAGATTCACCTATAATAAACAGCGGAGTTCCGCAACCTATGAGTTAAGGTACCCATTACGGGACAGTAAACAACGACTAGAGTCGCTCTGGACTGCAGTCCAGAGTCGCACTACGGTCCAAATATCGTCGCAATTAAAGTACAGAAATCATTAGAAACTTGTGTAGGGTTATAGTTCGTCGAGTCGGCTTCGATTTAAGCCCTCGAACGCATCATTCCAGTATATATATAATTTATGGGGATTTTAACGGTTTTCAGATACAAGAAATTTCCAGTTTTACGGGTATATTTGGGGTAGTCGTTTTTGTCGCTAATAGTCATATTATCCAGTGAAATTTATACACAGTATTCAAGATCACATGGGCCAGCAATTGCCCTCTTGTTCCGTCAATTTAAATAAGGATTTCCATTGAGATCAAGCATCGAACAGGTGCGCCATATATTTTATCGAGAGTTGTAAATTTGTAAACTATACGATCTAAGATTGAAATACGAATATATTAGCATGTAGCAAGTAAAATACTTGCCTGGGAACGTTTTGGGTGATGTACGACATCGGCAACGTCACGAGCGCGCGACGAACAACGCGGTTTGGTTTCACGGCCTCGGCTCTCGACGACTAGACTCAAGCTCGACTGCGACGGGGAGGCGTTGATGGTAGTGGGGCAGCGGAAAGGAGCTTGGGCTCGGCATCTCAACTGCGGCGATCCAGATGGTAACAGCTAGGAGCTCCGACGGTGTACAGGGGTGACATCGGCTTGGGGGTAGAGGCAAGGAGAGGGGTGGTGAGCTAGTGGAGGTTGTGGGTAAAGGAAGGTGGCGTAGTTGAGGTAGAGAGAGAGATGGAGACAGAGATTGAGAGAGAGAAGTATAACAGAGAGAGGGGGAAGTGAGAAGTTGCAGAGAGAATGAGAGAGAGAGGTTGTAGTGGGGGACAGAGAGAGTTTGGGAGGGATATGCAGAGGCTCGGGGGTGGATGTTTTGGAGGCGTTGGTGATGATGTTGATGACGAGGAGGGTGCAGGGGTGTCGACAATGAGACGAGAAGCTCACCGGCGTCGGGGTAGGTGATGGTCGAGCTCGGGTGCAGGGGAGTTTGAGCTTGGCTGTGGGTTGGGTATGCCGACGAGGGGTGGAGTAGTGGGTGAAGAGGAAAGAGATGTGAGGGAGGACGACGAGGAGATTATGGGTGGTCTTCGCCGTCGTTGGGGTGCAGTGGGTTGTGAGAGGGCGCGGCTGAGAGTTGGGAACGATGGAGAGGAGGAAGGAGAAAGTGATGAGGGTTAGAGGGAGCAGTGAGGTTGGGACGAGGAGTCGTGGTTGAGTTCGCGGGGGCGTGGGCAACGACGCTGCGAGCGTGACACGAGCATGGGCGGAGGAGTAGGCGGAGAACACGGATCGCGAGCGGGGGAAACGGAAGTAGCCGTTGGGGAAGATGGGTGCGAAGCGGGTCGGGTCAGGTGAAGGCTGGGGGAGTTGGGCGTGGACTTGGATGAGGTGGGCTGGGCCGGCGGTTTTAATAAAAGAATTCATTTTAAATTTTGTGTGTGGGCTGAGTGAACGGGTCGGGAAAAATAATTTAAAATAAATTCCATTTTTCAATTTGTTTGGGCTGAGGAGCTGGGCCGCTGGGAAATTAATAAAAGGGAAAAAGATAACGAAGGGTCGGGCTGGGAAATGGAGAAGAAGTGAAGGAGTGGGCTTGGTCTTTAGGGAAAAGAAAATAAGTTTATTTTAAAAAAGAAATGGGCTGCTGGGGGAAAAATGAGAAACAGGCGGGTTTAATTTTAATGAATAGAAAAATGGGTTGAAGGGAAAATAGGGTTTTGGGTTTAAATAAAAATATGAAAAGAGATGGGCCGGAATATAGGTTTATATAAATGGGAAAAGAAAATGAGGAATTGGAATTTAGGGTTTGAGAAGGGAGAGGGGGAGATAAAATGGATTGGGAGATTCAAAATATTTAACATAGTTTACAGATGTAAATAAATGAATTTTAAGGGTAACAAAAAAGTAATACGGATATTGGTATAAAAAGGGCTGGGTATTACACCTTTTTGCCGTCGACGAGCCTCGCGCTTCATCCTCTTAAAGTGTTTTTGATGGGCAACATATCCTTGCCACCACTTCTTGAAGGTATTGCATTCCTCGGTGGGGTGGGTAATCCTCCGATGATATAGGTAGTAGTTTGGATGTGAATCCTCTCCATCGAGGTATATGACCCCAAGAGTGTTTCTTACGAGAGGTGGCAGCTTCATTCCCATAGACAGGGCTTTGGCGAACTGCTTCTCTGTCTTGATCCTGCTTTTATTTGTGACAGGTGTGCTTTGGTTTGGTTAGAGTACTTTAAGACTCATCCTCGCCGCGGCTGCTTCATCCTGACATTGATGCTTAGCTTTTTCGTATATGGTTATTTCGCGTTCTCGGTCAGTTTTGCTTTTTTGAAAGGCTTCGTTTAACAGCCTATCGATTGGGTCTTCTGGCGATTCCGGGAATTTTAACGTCGATCCTACCCCCAGTCCCTCTGCGCTGTTTTCTAACGCTGAGAGAGCTTCTTCGCTATTTAACGACGAATGGGAGACCATGTGGCAACTTGCTACATAGTCTTCGGTTTCTTCCGATGAGTCATTTTCCTCATCGTTGTCACTATCTTCATTCTCAAGAATATGCTTGAGGAACTCTTCAAGGGTGACCGGTGTCCACGTCTTTTAGTTGTACTCCTCCAACGCGTCGATGTACTTTTGTAGGTTTGTGCATTTGTCGTCATACTCGGCAGGCTGCACAGGCTTCTTGGTCTTCTTCTTTTTCTTTGAAGACTTAGAAGGCTCGACTTGGGGATTTTGCCCTTTGTCGACAACTTTCGATATGAGACGCGGTTTCAGCATCTCTTCAATGATTTCGGGTTCAAGTGGGCTTTTCCACCTAACTGGTGGACATACCTGTAGATCCTTTAGCATTCTTTTGGTTTTAGCTGAAAGAATGACTTCCCATGGAGTTTCTTCCACGAGCGAGCATGATGCCCTTGGTGCATCCACCTTTTTAGGAGTGTGCTTTTGTGCCGGGTTCACCCTCCAGTTCTCAGACAGCGTGAACTTCCCCTGTTGATACTGGTTCTCAACCCAGTTCTTGAAGCCGTAGCAATTCTTAATTGGGTGGCTCACCATTCTGTGATAGGAGCAGTAGTTGGAGTTGCTGACGTCACCGGGTTGCGATGGACGTCGTGGATATGGCAACGTAATGAGTTTGTTACGCATTTCTAACTCAAATAGTCTCCTCGTCTTATCGCGGAGAAACGAGTAAGCGCGTCCTAGCCTTTCTTCCAGGGATAGGCGTGAACGTACGTTGTTTTGGAAAACAGTCGGTTTTGGGCCACTCGGTTATTGTTGAGTGTTGGCGACGAAGGCCGATTTCCCTTTACCTTTGGCGTTTCGAGGGTCCTTGTTTGAGGAGGAAGGCCCATGGACCATCTTGTCCATTTGGGCCAGTTTATCGACCAAAGCCTGGAAGGTAGTTGGTTTGAAGAATGTCATGAACTGGGACACAGTCGTTTGAGGATCTAGGGTCCCGATGAACATGCCTACAGTGGGGGATTCTTCGATGCACTGTTCGCACTTAGACCATAGGTTCCGCCATCGGATCGCGTATTGGACCCAGGTTTCTCACAGCCTTACCCTGGCATTAATTAATGTCGTGATCGAGGTGCGCTTGCTTGCACTGGCGAACCGCTGTGTGAACAGCAGTTCCATTTCTGCGAACGTTTTTACGGAGTCATTTGGGAGCTCCGAGTACCATTCAAAGGTCGTTTCTGATAGGCTGCCAACGAACTGGCGAAGCAACAGTTTGTCATCGCCTCCAGTGTTACTGCACAGAGCTCTAAATTACGCAACATGCTGATGTGGATTGCTTGTCCCCTTGTACACATGGAACTTGGGGATCGTATACCCGGCGAGTATTTAATTTGGTCATACCAGCCCGAGTACAGTCGCCCAATTCTGATGATTTGGCCAACAGCTTCACCAGCTTGATGAGCTCGTATTTGTTGAGCAATTTAATCATCAAGAGCAGTCTTGGAGATCGTTTCCTACTTGGCCACTGATAAGGCCGGAAGAGGGTTTGATATTTTCCCTCTGTCGTCCTCGATGATTATCGACGGATCTTCGGCTGGGGTTCTAGCTGGATCATCATTCCAACCATGTCTTAGAACAAAAGTGTCATCTGCTTTATGTTAGCCGCTTATTCTGACACCTCCTTGTCTTCTCTTTCAATCACCCTTCGCAGGAACTCTGTATCGGTCTCCTGCTCTTGGCGCTGTTCGGTTGTAGTGTCTGGGCTTTCTTTCTGCCCGGTAAGTGCTTCCATTTTGGTCAGCATTTCCTGGAGCTTTTGTTGTTGCTCCTGAGCTTTTTTCAGCAACCGAGTTTGCGGTCGATGACCTACCAAAGCACGGCTATTCTCTTTCCCGAAAGCTATGGACCGTGTGTACGATCATGCCCCCAGACTTAGGGCATTTGGGTCCAGCGCCTTTGGAATTTGTTGCAGGCGGTGGGATTTTCTCTGGCCTCCTCCTTTTGTGGGAGGTCGAAGTTGAAGGAACCGTTGTAACAGGCACCCGTGTATAAGAAGCCCTTTGCTGTATGACGGGGGAGTAGTCTTCCTCTTGCCGAGCCTTCGATTTCTTTGGTCAACGAGAGTAGCCTTTGTCGATCACAGAGAGTCTTGGACTTTCCGCCAGACTCTATGAATTTGGGAGGAGAGCCGTTGATGGGGACGCTCCGGCTTTGTCTGCACTGTGGTTTCTGCAGGCAGGGGCAATTTCTTTAGCTCCGCCTTTGAAGAGTTCTTGCGGACCTTCCTGAGCAGCTTAAAGTTGTTCCCGGTTGGAACAGCAGCGTCAACTTCCACCATTGGAGCTGGTGGGGTAAGTCCAGAGGGGGAGTTGCCCCCAGTTTTTCTCACACGGCGCCAGTGGCGACGTCGAGCGTGTCTTGCAGACGGGACCGCCTCAGTTTTGGAAGCGGCTTCTTCATGCCCCCGGCTTTGCTGAGGGGCTGTTGTTAGTGTTAGCCTGTTGAAGACTGACGTCCTTGGCAAATTTTGAGGAGGATCGGCCAATCTTTCGAAGACCGACTTTCTGATAGGGGAAGCGCCTTTGACAACTTCGCCCATAGCAGGAGTTGGGGGGCTATCCGTTTTGGGACAGCCCCTTCAGGTATCACGGGCCTCTTTGCGGGGCCGTTCGAGTTCTTGCCCAACCTGTTGAAGATTGAGACGTCTGAGCTTCGGCTCGGCCTGGTGAAGACTGAGACATCGGATTTGGACAACCCGTTGAGATGGGCCATTGTAGTCACCAGTCAATCGAAGGCCGGCCTCTTGGGAGCTTCTTCCTGCGGCGTTGAGGCACCGACACCCACTGGTGGGAACATGGTCCCGAAGAATAGTCCAGTAGTGGCTTGCGTAACTTTCCCCACCGGCATTGAAAAGATAGAGGCCACATTGGGCCCGTAAGTCACTCCTCCAGTTGGGGCGGAGCGGGAGTTGCTGTTGCAAGTTGTGCAGTTGGATGTCATCGATTCTCTCTTCTGCATAGGAGCAAGACACCAAATCTTAGTACCTTAAATCCAAGGGCAACCATACTAAACCGCGATTTTGTTTGCGAAACATGACACACGAAGTGTGGAGTAGAAAGAGGAAAAGGTCCCACCGGGCGTGCCAGAATCTGTTCACCGCCGAAAGACAGGGACCGATGCGTTGGGACGTCTGGCCTGAATTTGGGGGCAGATGCTATTTGGATTTATCCGTCCACATCTCTGAAGATACCAAGTTAATTTATGGCACCATATATCGGAGGTTTGGATGGATGCGGCCGTTGTAGCAGACTTTATCAGATTCCCCCTCGTTTGTGAAGGGTTTTTGATTGTGGAGACGCTCTTCCCTGCGGGCGTGAGCCCCTACAGTTAATTACGTTACCGTATTGTGATAACCACTTTCTCTTGCTCTGGAAGTTCACTTCGTGTCATGTGTGTTTTTGTTTGTTTAGGTTGCCCGTGGATTTGTTAGTGTATATGCCCTAGAGGCCATTACTGTATCATACTAGCATGTATATTACTTGATGGAAGCTTGGGATATTCACAGTTGTATAGACAATCTTGCTCAAAATGGTAGTATGCTACTTGGTTTGTCGGAACCGCGGTCGTTTGATCGATTCACTGGATCATTTTTCTGCAGCGTTTTCACAAAACCCTGAGACGATTTTTCATATATTTTAAATCACTTTTTGAGCAGTATGAAAATCGAAAGAAACTAGAGGTTTTGCGGATGTGTTTTGCGACTTTTTTCCGATCGATATTCTAAACACTTTGCTAACTTACTAGTTTATGTTTAGCTAGGCTCTGATACCACTGTAGGGTTATCAGGAAAGGTGATACGACTCTCAGGGTTGCTAACGGAATGAGCATGTATGCTGAATCCATAAGGGAATATCATCTAGGACAGACAACTGGGCAGATATTGATTCTGCGTGACTGTTTTTATGTACCAGGTGCGACTTGTAACATCATATCTGTATCCTTACTTTCTAAGGAAGGATATGATTTTATTTTTGTAAGCGATGTAGTAAACATCCACCTAAATCAAGTACTGATTGGGTCAGGTACATTGAAATACGGTATATACGTTTTGAATCAAGCTCAGGTCTTCAGTGTCCAGAACACACTTAAAAGAAAGTCTCCGGAATTAAATCAGGCTTTCTTATGGCATTGTAGACTGGGTCACATTAATGAGACACGGTTGACAAAGTTACATAAAGAAGGATACTTGGATCCGTTCGAGTACCAGTCTTATGCCACTTGTGAATCTTGTCTCATGGGAAAGATGACAAAGACTCTGTTCACTGGACACGGAGAAAGAGCGAGCGAGCTCTTGAGACTCATACACAGTGATGTGTATAGTCTAATGTCTACACATGCGCGAAGTGGTTATTCATACTTCATTACTTTAACAGATGATTTCTCTTGGTATGGGCATGTCTTCTTAATGAAGCACAAATCCGAGGCCTTTGAGAAATTTCAGGAATACAAGAATGAAGTTGAAAAACAAACAGGCAAAAGTATCAAGACACTGAGATCTGATCAAGGTGGTGAATACTTGAGTGCCGAGTTTCTGGGCTTCTTAAAAGAGAATGGAATTCTCTCTCAGCTTACTCCTCCATACACACCACAACACAACGGTGTATCGAAAAGGAGGAATCGAACCCTATTGGATATGGTTCGTTCCATGATGAGTAAGGCTGAGTTGTCGCGATCCTTCTGGAGTTATGCACTAGAAACAGCTGCATATCTTTTGAACCAAGTTCCTACTAAGTCAGTGCCTACCACACCATATCAGATGTGGAGTGGGAAGAAACCCAGTCTTAAACACTTTAAGACATGGGGATGTCCAGCTTTTGTAAAAAAGCAGCATGCGGACAAGCTCGAGGCACGTTCGGTACAGTGTAAGTTTGTGGGATACCCAAAGAACTCCAAGGGGTATCTTTTCTATTACGCAGAGGAACAAAAGGTCTTTGTTTCTCGCCATGCCCGCTTCTTGGAAACTGAGTTTTTGGAAAATCAGATAAGTGGGAGCGCAATAGAACTGGAAGAAATTCCAGAACCACGAACTATTACTGAAAGCTTAGTAGAACCAGAGGGTTCGAAAGAACAGGACATTCCTACGCCACTCCGCAGGAGTAGTAGGCAGTCTCATCCGCCCAAGAGATACTACGGTTTTCTCATAGATGGGGATAGAGAGGATTGCACTATGGATTATGATGAGCCTACTAGCTTCCAGCAAGCCATTCAAAGCGGCGACTCGGTAAAATGGCTGGATGCAATACGGGCCGAGATGGAGTCTATGTACACCAACAAAGTTTGGACTTTGGACTTTGCTCCAGAAAGGGTAAAACCCGTAGGCTGCAAATGGATCTTCAGAAAGAAGATTGGTGTAGATGGGCAGGTTGAGACCTATAAAGCTAGACTTGTAGCAAAGGGTTTTCGTCAAAGACCTGGTTTGGACTATGACGAGACCTTTTCTCCAGTGGCTATGCCGAAATCCATTCGGATCCTTCTTGCCATTGCTGCCTTCCACGATTATGAAATCTGGCAGATGGACGTAAAGACGGCTTTCCTAAATGGAAATTTGGAAGAGTGCGTCTATATGGATCAGCCGGAGGGATTCATTCAGAGTGGGAGCAGCGGTAGAGTGTGCAAGTTACTCAAGTCCATTTATGGACTTAAGCAGGCATCGCGGAGTTGGAATATCTGCTTTGATGATACTGTCAAAGAATTCGACTTTATAAATAACCCAGATGAACCATGCATTTACAGTAAGATTGTAGGGAGAACTGTGGTATTCCTAGTCTTGTACGTGGATGACATTCTCCTAATAGGAAATGATATTCCTATGCTACAGTCAGTCAAAGGATTCTTGTCGCAGAGGTTCTCCATGAAGGACCTGGGCGATGCCAACTACATTCTAGGGATCTAGATCTATCGTGATAGATCCAAGAGGATGTTGGGACTTTCACAGTCAAGGTACATCGACACCATACTGAAAAGATTCAGTATGGAAGATTCCAAGTGCGGTAATTTACCGGCTTGTCACGGGATCACCCTTTCCAAAGAGATGTCTCCCAAGACTGATTTGGAAAGGGATCGCATGTCTATTATACCCTACGCTTCTGCGGTAGGCTCTATAATGTATGCGATGTTGTGTACCAGACCAGATGTAGCATACGCATTGAGCGTTGTAAGCCGGTATCAGTCGAACCCAGGGGAGAAACACTGGATAGCAGTAAAGAACATTCTCAAGTACCTGAGAAGGACTAAGGAGATGTTCTTGGTGTATGGCGGAAAAGACCTCCAGCTCAAGGCCTTTGCTGACTCCAGCTTCCAGAGTGACAAGGATGACTCCAAGTCCATGTCGGGTTATGTCTTTACCCTCAATGGAGGGGCAGTTTGCTGGAAGAGTTCCAAGCAGGAGACCGTTGCAGACTCAACTATGGAAGCGGAGTACATAGCTGCTTGCGATGCCGCAAAGGAAGCTATTTGGATGAAGAAGTTCCTCACGGAGCTTCAGGTGGTTCCTACCATTGTTGATCCAATACCGTTATATTGCGACAACAACGGCGCTATAGCTTTAGCGAAGGAACCCAGGTCCCATCAGAAGTCCAGGCACATTTTGAGGCGGTACCACCTGATCAGGGAGATCGTAGATCGCCGGGAGATCGAGGTGAAGAGAGTAAATACGGAGAACAACACTGCAGATCCACTCACGAAGGCCCTACCCCAGACTCAGTTCGAGCGGCTGATCGAGATGATAGGTCTTCGATAGGCCAGTATATGGCCTTAGTGCAACTGGGAGATTATTAGTGTATATGCCCTAGAGGCCATTACTGTATCATACTAGCATGTATATTACTTGATGGAAGCTTGGGATATTCACAGTTGTATAGACAATCTTGCTCAAAATGGTAGTATGCTACTTGGTTTGTCTCTACTTCAATATGTGCATGTGTTTCTTTTAGCATATCGCTTATATACATATTAGTAGAGCCCTTAGGATCTTTGCTTGATTACCAGCGTTGTGATGGCGCTCACACTCGTGGGGGCTGGGTAATCCATAAGCACATCCTTATACAGGTCCCTAGTCGTTGGACTATCGAGACAGGGCATCGATACTTCTAAGTAGACTAGCGTATGCGTTTCTCATCCCAGCGGGGGAGACGGTCTGTCCCACAGCCGTCAGTACGTCGTACTTGAGATAGTATGCGGGTGCTCGTTAGGTTACGAGTACACTGGACAGGACTCGTCGGGAACTGTTGGTTGGTATTATACCTATCGTCAGTTATCAGTTCCCAGGTGACATGAATACAGCTTAGTCCGCTGACTTGACACTGTCACTTCGCCTCGAGTGTGTTCCCACTGTACTTAGATTACTACCCTACCCCGGCTCAAAGGAGTCGTGCAAACAGGTAGTAGTTGGGTGCAGTCCCGAAGCACTTGGAGGCAGTGACGGTTAGACAGGATTCGTCTCTCCCGGTATTGGGGGTTGACATCGCGCTGTGTCTAGGAGAGCCATTACACAAGTAGTCCCTGGCCAGGGCAAGCGAGATATACTGGTAGGTTTCCAGTGTTATCTCAGGGTGTTCTGGGCTACACTCCGACACGACTTGTACCGCTATTAGGGGACTGATGTTCACCGCCCCCCTAGGCCCGCCATGCGATGTATCAGACGAACAGACCGGACTGTACGGAGATTGTCACATACAGGCTCAGTATGAGTTTGGATGGGTTTACCTCATCGGCCTTCTTATCGACATCTACCTGGGGGCCGTTACGCACAGCTAGTGCCACTTGCGGTCTGTGGTTAAACCCACTGCCAGCGTAGTGTCGAGTCTTTAGAGTCCCACACAGAGAGTTTCCCTGCATTGAGCGAAACGTGTAGAGGCCGTATGGTTTTACGGCAGGGCTACGATCACTTACGTGCACTTGTGTGCGTATGCTATTCGGGCAGGCAATGCTAGTGGGCTTTGGTTTAAGCCAGATCCTAGTATTGCACAGATGGATTTGATTTGTCTTCTGTGCAATCGCATTCTACGGAATGCGGATGCAGGTGTGTATGCACAGTTTTGAGGAGCGATGAAGGAGGAGGTGCCCCATTAGGGTTTTGGCAGTTGGTTCGGCCAAAACCGTAATGTGGCACACTCATTAGGGTTTTGACAGTTCGTTTGGTCAAAACCGTTATGAGCCGGAGACATTGTTTACTAATCCTTTTAGTGATAGATTTGTGATGGCTAATTGCATTGACCATTTGACCACTTAGACCTCTCTTGACTTTGTTGACCCGTTGACCGTGTTGACCATTGACCTTCAAGAGGGATCTACACTCTTCTTTTATTTTCTTTTTAATTCTTGAGTTATGATAATGGTCAATTCAATGTGCCATCAACTCTTTCATGATAGGATTAGTAATGATGATTTTTTTGTATTATTGCAACCATGGTTCATTTCATTTGGCTTAATCCTTTTCATTATTCTCTTCTCATTCTCTCTCTTGAAATGAGAAGAAAAGAAAAGCTCCATGGTTGCTAAGCTTTCTCCTTCTTCTTCCTCCTCTTGATCTTATCTTTTGATCTCATGTGTTGAGAGAAAAAGATCCCACAAAGACAAATACATCCATACATCTCCTCTATACATTCTAGGGCTTCTTGACTAGCAATCACTTTGCCCTAGTTGCCTCGGCTTGAGGTGGAGCTCGGTGTACATCTCTCGGGTGGATCGTCTTCGACTCAAGGAGGCCACGGAGGTGCCCAAGGTCCGGATCGACGCTTGGAGCTTGGATGGACGAGCGGGACAACGGAATGAAGACCCGAAGGACCGGTTCCGTGAGGTATACTTTCTACAAGCATAGTAGTTAAAACCTCTAAATGTTTACTAGTTTCTAGTTTAGCAAAGATCCCGACTTTTAGTCCATGTTGCCTTGTGCCAAAATCATTGTTATTCGCCGTTTCCGCCTCCCCGTAAGAACTGGGGTGAGCAACGTGGACTTACAGTGGTATCAGAGCCTAGCTAAACATAAACTAGTAAGTTAGCAAAGTGTTTAGAATATCGATCGGAAAAAAGTCGCAAAACACGTCCGCAAAACTGTCACGCCCCGCTTCCCAAAATACGGAATACGAGGGGTAGACAAGGCCAGCCATGCTCCTACGATCAAGGAAAAGTCCTGCTTTTGTCACACTTCGACTTCTAGTTTATCATGGTAAACAGTAAACGATGCGCAGGTAAAGAGAAATGCAGTAACTGAAAGAAACAATAATATAAACTGACCTGAAGTGGAACAAACGAAAGTAACTCGGAGTAGCAAGTCAGAAAGTCGGTAATGCACGTCTAGTTCTGATCCAGGCTAAATCTTCTCCTCACACTGAGCATGCATACTCAGGTCGTCAGAGCGACACAATAGCAATATAATATGTATAAAATCAAGTGACAGTTCTAACAGTGATAATAGGTATGTGAAGCAGTAAATAAATGACATCATGAATACGCATGTGCAGTAATCAATGCAGCGGAATAGTAAAGCAGTATAACAATATGTCACGTATGCCAACACAGTACAAAAGGAATATAAATGCCAGTATCCCTATCAGTCTCTAAGTCTCACTGTACAGGTCACTAAGCCTATCGTCAGTCCAAGTGTGAGAGTCAACCACTCGCGAGTGTCCTCCACCCAAGGGTAGAACCCAAGGGCAAGGGACCACGGGCCCAACATGTAACAAGAATATCACGGTGTATATATCACGTACCCTGTAAATCTCCATATAAATCCCTAAATATATAAGCCGGCATGGGACTCCCGAGATTCTGTTGAACTCACACTTAAACTACCCCACACCCCATAGTCTACATCAAACGCTAACCATCAACCTAAATACTAATCGATCCGTGACAAGTCTGCGCGAGAACTGGAGGCAGGACCTCCATCAAGCACGTCCCGACTAATACCTAAGATAAACGGTAGTGTCTGGTGTCTTACCTGTGACACCCGTGCAACGCTTCCATAAATGTCCCATTCCACTTATAGTCACACGTGCACGCATCTCACAGACGTCGACAATGCAATGAAATAATAGGATCGCTGATTGTGTACCAGTACGTATCACTTTCACTTAATCACGGATACACGAACACTGACGTACTTGCCACAATCATCACTAAAATCTAACACTGTGTAAATGCACGATGTCACTAGGTTATCACTACAATGACGTAGGTATGATATGATGCATGAACAGTATAAGAAGCACAACTAAGGTATCATAAAAACAACAGTCTATCACCTGCACGATTTATCATGAAATATATGTATATAATTTAGCAAAATGATAAACAGGTAGCAATTAATATGTTCAGTTAGCTATCCATCTAATTTGGTTTCGAGCCAATCGGGTTTCAGAATCATTAGTTATAACTGTTTCATTTTAAGCGCACGCGGCTGAAAATCCGGTTTCAGAATCAGGAATCCATTTCGCAACGCATTTTAACCCCAGTTGGGATCATAATTTAGCGACGCTACAGTTGAATGAATTCTAGGGTTTTCAGTAAAGTTTTCAACGCAACAAACAGATCTTCAATCGCGTCTGTACGTTAGGAGTTATAATCTGTTTAATATTAACATGTCAATTCTGATTCTGCTGGGACTGTTATGTGTCCCGATCTATTAAATTACAGATTAAATATCAAACGGTAACGAAACAGAACGAAACCAAATGTGTTGTCTAGCTAACAGAGTTACCTACAATAATCAGCAGAGTTCCGCAACCTACGAGTTAAGTAAATCTTGTGGTATCCAATACGGTACAGCAACCAACAATTTGAGTAGCTCTGGACTGCAGTCCAGAGTCGCACTCCGATACGAATATCATCACAATTTAAGTACAGGAATATCAGGAAACTAGTATAGGGTTAAAGTTCGTCGATTCGTCTTCGATTTGAGCCCTCGAACGCACCATTCTAGTATGTATATGATTTATGGTGAATTTAACAGTTTTTCAGGTACAATAAAGTTACAGTTTTACGATTAAACTTGGGGGTAGTCGTTTTAATCTTTAACGATCACATTATACAGCGAAATTCATACACTAAGTTCATAATTATACGGGCCAACCAATACCGTTTAGTTCCGCCAAATTAGGGGAAGATTTCCTTTGGGAACACACGTCGAACAGGTCATGGCACAGTTGGTTAAACTCGTAACTTTAATAATCTATGTATTTAACGATTGTAATATAAGTAAAGTAGCATGTAAGCAAGTAAAAACTTGCCTGGAGCAGTCCCGGAGATGCACGGCAGCGACACGACACACGTGCGGCACGGCAGTGACACACGCGGGAGCGGTAACGTCAAGAATTGGCCTCGGCTTGAACTGGTTGGCACGGGCTTGGTTTGAGCTTGGGAATGTGTTGTTGCGCGCTCAGGCTGTGTCGGGGCTGGGGATCGTCGATACCGTTGAGGCCTATGGGGAGCAAGATGGGAGTGAGACAGTTTAGAGAGAGGAGAGAGAATCAAATAGAGAGAGAGAGAGAGAGAGAGAATGTGTTAGAAAGAGAGAGGGAGAGGGAAAACTCAGTGAAAGAGAGAGGGAGACAGTGAGGGGAAGGGAGAGAGTTACAGAGAGAGAGAGGTAACAGAGTGAGAGAGAGAGAGTAATGAGAGGTAGAGGGATTGAGAGAGAGAACGAGACAGAGTGAGAGGGAGCTGTAGGAAGAGAGAGAGAGACAGAGGAGAGAGGGAGATGTAGGAAGAAAGAGAGAGAGATAGAGGAGAGAGGGTGGTGCTGGCGGTCGGTGGGGTTTGGTTGCCGACGAGGTAATGGTGGTGGTGTCGAGTGTGAGGGGGTTGGCCGAGGTTGGTGCAGGGGCTCGAGCTCGAGCTTGGGTGCAGTGAAGGAAGAGAGGAGGAGGAGGAGGAGAGGGAGGAGCGAGAAGAGAGAGCGAGTGGGTGAACGATGGTGGTGGAGGGCTGTCGTGGCGGTGGTGATGGAGGGAGGTGGCCGGAGTTTTCTCGCGAGAGAGAGGGGAGGTTTGAGATTGAGAGGGGAAAGGAAAGAGAGGGAGACGGGAGAGTGAGGTATATGGAGACGGGGTCGCGTGTCGTGGAGTAACGGCGCGAGCGGGGGCGTGGCCGACAAGAGCGTGAGCGCTGGCGAAGAAGGCGGCGGAGAAGGCGAAACGCGCGCGCAAAGGAAGGAGGTAGCCGTTGGGGGAAGAAGCACAGGGATTGGGTAGTGGGCCGGGCCGCAGGGGAGTAGGCTGAAAAATAAAAAGAGAATATAGAGAAATTGAAGAGAAAGAGAGTGATGGGCCGGGCCGCAGGAATTTTCTTTAATAAAAGAATTTGAGAAGGTGGGCTCGGGGATTCTGGGCCTGAGGATAAATAAAATAAAAGAATTGTGGGGAGGAGGTAGTGAAGGCTTGGGTTTTATTTTGGGTTTACATTTAATATTTTGTTTTTAACTTGGCTAAGGAAATAATCAAAATGAAATGGTGTTCTAGACCGAAATCGAGGTTTATATAAATGGGCAAAGAAAATAAGGGATTGGAATCAGGGTTTGAGAAAATAGCGGGGGAAAAATGGATTGGGAGTTTAGGGTTTAATGGAGTTTCAAAATAAATAAACTAAATAATTAATTCTAAATAAAATCAATCTTATAAGTTAACGAGAAGCACAAATATTGGTATAAAGAGGGCCGGGTGTTACAAAAACTTCTAGTTTCTGTCGATTTTCATACTGCTCAAAAAGTGATTTAAAATATATGAAAAATCGTCTCAGGGTTTTGTGAAAACACTGCAGAAAAACGATCCAGTGAATCGATCAAACGACCGCGGTTCCGCGGTAATGACATGCTCATTGCCGCGGTTCCGCCGCCGTTTTGACTCGGCACTGGATCGGATTTTGTGCAGTGTTTTAGTTTGGCTATTTTGGGATTTTTAGTACATGTTTTTTCTACCCAGATTTTCCAGAGAGCAAATTGACTTTTGGGGTGGTTAAAAATCCGTATTTTGATCGATATTCCGTACTCTTTGGCTAATGAAAATTATCTGTGATGTGATATATGTATTGAACGTCCGCTAATCGTTATACGTCGATTAGTGGGGGTTATACATGTCTGTGATCTGTAATGTTGTTGGTTTGTGGATATGAACTCGGTGGATTGTCGCGGATGAATAGCCGGGAATGGGTGTGAGATGAGTGTTTCTTTTTCTTTCATTCATTGTAAAATATGTAAATTGATGTAATATTATTTGTATGGCCGCATAACCGGGTCGGGGTTGTAGCCGTCATTGTATAATTTCTTTTTACTGTTTTTGCTCCTAGGATAGACCCAAGGTGGGGTGCACAAACTACCGGGTGTCTTGAAGTGCCGAGTGGCCTACTCACGGTGTTGAGGGAGGTTGCTTCGCTTCGGGTACTTGGCGGGTAGTTTGCCGCACCCGTAGGGGTCTAGGGTGGGGTTTGGCTATTCATCGCGACCGTGTAATCCATTTTTCGTTGCAGGCTCGAACGAATCGCGGATTCCTAGTATATCCAAAGTGTTCATCTGTGATCTGTAATGTCTATCATTGCTATATATCTATATACGATAACTATTTAGGCGTTGCTTATGTTTTACAGCCGTGCTAGCCCAGCCCCCGCTCTGTCATTAGTTAAGTAACCTAACGGGTGATGACGGGGCCCCGTGGCGAATGCGAATGGCATAAGCGTACGTCATATTTTGGTCGTTTTCTGCAATGGTAGGATTAAATGATGGGACGCATTAAAAGAACTAATGCAAGAAAATAAACCAAGTAAAAGTCGTTGGAACACTTTGAAAAACACTCGGTTCTTTTCAAAAACCAGCATTTTAAACGCGGAGCTTGAACCACTCCTTTTAAAAGCTATCTCGTTCCATCGACTATATTAAGTTCACTACGTTCACGGTTTCGCCAAAACCATCCGTAGCCCTCCGTCATTTCATATGAATATTCAACAGTATTCAAGCTGTGTTTATTGGCCTTAGTCAAGGCACAGTGTTTGGTAGCTGGTGGGTATTCATATGTTGCATAGATAGAATGCGTTGGTTTGGGACAGTCGTATTGCTTTGTTGGCCATAGTCAAGGGTATATGCGGGTGGGTTCAAATTAACCTGGACAACGACGGGTAGAACTTGACATGTGACTTATGATTTGTTGGCCTTAGTCAAGGTCATAAGAGCATGGGGCAAAAATTCACATCGGGAGTTTCACAAGTAGTGAAACTTGCTAGCGCTGCATACCATTTGGAGTGTGATGATTCTGGTAGGATTCCTTCGGTTTTATCACACGATGATATTTGGATCCCGATCCTACTGTGAGTATATGCTACTCCTCGGGAACTCTTTCACTTAACGATCAATGCTATAAACCAAGTAGGTGTCTAGAAAGGTGTTAGCGGGGCTACGCCCACAGGGAAAAGAGGTTACTTAATTAAGGAACTTCACGAAAGCGTTGGAAAACCTCCCTCGAAGTACCGACACTGGCCTGGCTGAACGATTAAGCAAGTATTGTACGGTGAGATTGATCCTGACTAATTCTTCCTTTATGGTTTGAGGAGGGATTCGAGAGACAGTGGGAGCCATCCTGTTTAGATAAATTAAAAACCAATCTAAACTGGCAAGAGCATCGTGCTGGGTGTTTTCTTCTCTCTCTCTTAATTGCAGCAACCCAGTGACCTCACCTAGGTTACATCTAGATAATAAAATGACTGAATCTGACTGTTATGACTGGCAAAGGTCTGTCCAGATGTCCATCGACCATGACAAGCTGGGACACCTCTTGACTGATCCAACCCCTGCCGTCTCAGGTCCAGTTTCCCCTGTCATGGATATTGATATCCGTAGGACATCGGAAGAAGACTGTGCGAAAGCCAAGTGCCTCGTGTTAGCCTCAGTTGATGGTTTATACCAGAGGCAGCACGAGAAGATGGACTCAGCTTCTATCTTCCTCCATAACAAAGTTTTATATGGAGAGCAATCTCGTATCGCAAGATATGAGACCTCGAACGAATTGCTTCCAGCAAGGTTGGCTATCGGGTCATCTGTAGGGGGCAACGTCCTTGCAGAGACCAGCTCTTTTGAGCTCTCGGACCTGAAGACCACGTTGAAGAACGGGTCAGGTGCTGACTTAGTTCAACAGTCTCTACCTACTACCCTGAAGAAAACCAGGGAAGTAGAAAGAAAGAGAAGGGCAGAAGTTTCGAGAATGGATGCAGTAAAAGAGGGATGTTCCTATTGTTATGGGAATGAACATGGACAGAAGGATTGCAGGGCTTGCAAAGCCAGTAGCCAGAATTCGAAGCATATTGTGGCTTCGGCTTCGGGTGTGTTTGTAATAGAGAACTGTATGTCAGTTAACCCTACTTCCTGGGTATTGGATACCGGATCAGGATCTCATATCTGTAATTCGTTACAGGTTCTGAGAAACCGTAGGGTTATCAGGAAAGGTGATATGACTCTCAGGGTTGCTAACGGAATGAGCATGTATGCTGAATCCGTAGGGGAATATCATCTAGGACTGACAACTGGGCAGATATTGATTCTGCGTGACTGTTTTTATGTACCAGGTGCGACTTGTAACATCATATCTGTATCCTTACTTTCTAAAGAAGGATATGATTTTACTTTTGTAAGCAATGTAGTAAACATCCACCTAAATCAAGTACTGATTGGGTCAGGTACATTGAAATACGGTATATACGTTTTGAATCAAGCTCAGGTCTTCAGTGTCCAGAACACACTTAAAAGAAAGTCTCTGGAATTAAATCAGGCTTTCTTATGGTATTGTAGACTGGGTCACATTAATGAGACACGGTTGACAAAGTTACATAAAGAAGGATACTTGGATCCGTTCGAGTACCAGTCTTATGCCACTTGTGAATCTTGTCTCATGGGAAAGATGACAAAGACTCCGTTCACTGGACACGGAGAAAGAAAGAGCGAGCTCTTAGGACTCATACACAGTGATGTGTGTGGTCCAATGTCTACACATGCGCGAAGTGGTTATTCATACTTCATTAGTTTCACAGATGATTTCTCTAGGTATGGGCATGTCTTCTTAATGAAGCACAAATCCGAGGCCTTTGAGAAATTTCAGGAATACAAGAATGAAGTTGAAAAACAAACAAGCAAAAGTATCAAGACACTGAGATCTGATCTAGGTGATGAATACTTGAGTGCCGAGTTTCTGGGCTTCTTAAAAGAGAATGGAATTCTCTCTCAGCTTACTCCTCCATACACACCACAACACAACGGTGTATCAGAAAGGAGGAATCGAACCCTATTGGATATGGTTCGTTCCATGATGAGAAAGGCTGAGTTGCCGCGATCCTTCTGGAGTTATGCACTAGAAACAGCTGCATATCTTTTGAACCAAGTTCCTACTAAGTCAGTGCCTACCACACCATATCAGATGTGGAGTGGGAAGAAACCCAGTCTTAAACACTTTAAGACATGGGGATGTCCAGCTTTTGTAAAAAAGCAGCATGCGGACAAGCTCGAGGCACGTTCGGTACAGTGTAAGTTTGTGGGATACCCAAAGAACTCCAAGGGGTATCTTTTCTATTACGCAGAGGAACAAAAGGTCTTTGTTTCTCGCCATGCCCGCTTCTTGGAAACTGAGTTTTTGGAAAATCAGATAAGTGGGAGCGCAATAGAACTGGAAGAAATTCCAGAACCACGAACTATTACTGAAAGCTTAGTAGAACCAGAGGGTTCGAAAGAACAGGACATTCCTATGCCACTCCGCAGGAGTAGTAGGCAGTCTCATCCGCCCGAGAGATACTACGGTTTTCTCATAGATGGGGATAGAGAGGATTGCACTATGGATTATGGTGAGCCTACTAGCTTCCAGCAAGCCATTCAGAGCGGCGACTCGGTAAAATGGCTGGATGCAATGCGGGCCGAGATGGAGTCTATGTACACCAACAAAGTTTGGACTTTGGACTTTGCTCCAGAAGGGGTAAAACTCGTAGGCTGCAAATGGATCTTCAGAAAGAAGATTGGTGTAGATGGGCAGGTTGAGACCTATAAAGCTAGACTTGTAGCAAAGGGTTTTCGTCAAAGACCTGGTTTGGACTATGACGAGACCTTTTCTCCAGTGGCTATGCTGAAATCCATTCGGATCCATCTTGCCATTGCTGCCTTCCACGATTATGAAATCTGGCAGATGGACGTAAAGACAGCTTTCCTAAATGGAAATTTGGAAGAGTGCGTCTATATGGATCAGCCGGAGGGATTCATTCAGAGTGGGAGCAGCGGTAGAGTATGCAAGTTGCTCAAGTCCATTTATGGACTTAAGCAGGCATCGTGGAGTTGGAACATCTGCTTTGATGATACTGTCAAAGAATTCGACTTTATCAAAAACCCAGATGAACCATGCATTTACAGTAAGATTGTAGGGAGAACTGTGGTATTCCTAGTCTTGTACGTGGATGACATTCTCCTAATAGGAAATGATATTCCTATGCTACAGTCAGTCAAAAGATTCTTGTCGCAGAGGTTCTCCATGAAGGACCTGGGCGATGCCAACTACATTCTGGGGATCCAGATCTATCGTGATAGATCCAAGAGGATGTTGGGACTTTCACAGTCAAGGTACATCGACACCATACTGAAAAGATTCAGTATGGAAGATTCCAAGCGCGGTAATTTACCGGCTTGTCACGGGATCACCCTCTCCAAAGAGATGTCTCCCAAGACTGATTTGGAAAGGAATCGCATATCTATTATACCCTACGCTTCTGCGGTAGGCTCTATAATGTATGCGATGTTGTGTACCAGACCAGATGTAGCATACGCATTGAGTGTTGTAAGCCGGTATCAGTCGAACCCAGGGGAGAAACACTGGATAGCAGTAAAGAACATTCTCAAGTACCTGAGAAGGACTAAGGAGATGTTCTTGGTGTATGGCGGAAAAGACCTCCAGCTCGAGGCCTTTGCTGACTTCAGCTTCCAGAGTGACAAGGATGACTCCAAGTCCATATCGGGTTATGTCTTTACCCTCAATGGAGGGGCGGCTTGCTGGAAGAGTTCCAAGCAGGAGACCGTTGCAGACTCAACTATGGAAGCGGAGTACATAGCTGCTTGCGATGCCGCAAAGGAAGCTGTCTGGATGAAGAAGTTCCTCACGGAGCTTCAGGTGGTTCCTACCATTGTCGATCCAATACCGCTGTATTGCGACAACAACGGCGCTATAGCTTTAGCGAAGGAACCCAGGTCCCATCAGAAGTCCAGGCATATTTTGAGGCGGTACCACCTGATCAGGGAGATCGTAGATCGCTGGGAGATCGAGGTGAAGAGAGTAAATACGAAGAATAATACTGCAGATCCACTCACGAAGGCCCTACCCCAGACTCAGTTCGAGCGGCTGATCGAGATGATAGGTCTTCGATACGCCAGTACATGGCCTTAGTGCAAGTGGGAGATTGTTAGTGTATATGCCCTAGAGACCATTACTGTATCATACTAGCATGTATATTACTTGATGGAAGCTTGGGATATTCACAGTTGTATAGACAATCTTGCTCAAAATGGTAGTATGCTACTTGGTTTGTCTCTACTTCAATATGTGCATGTGTTTCTTTTAGCATATCGCTTATATACATATTAGTAGAGCCCTTAGGATTTTGCTTGATTACCAGCGTTATGATGGCGCTCACACTCATGGGGGCTGGGTAATCCATAAGCACATCCTTATACAGGTCCCTAGTTGTTGGACTATTGAGACAGGGCATCGATACTTCGGAGTAGACTAGCGTATGCGCTTCTCATCTCAGCGGGGGAGACGGTCTGTCCCACAGCCGTCAGTACGTCGTACTTGAGATAGTATGCGGGTGCTCGTTAGGTTACGAGTACACTGGACAGGACTCGTCGGGAACTGTTGGTTGGTATTATACCTATCGTCAGTTATCAGTTCCCAGGTGACATGAGTACAGCTTAGTCCGCTGACTTGACACTGTCACTTCACCTCGAGTGTGTTCCCACTGTACTTAGATTACTACCCTACCATGGCTCAAAGGAGTCTTGCAAACAGGTAGTAGTTGGGTGCAGTCCCGAAGCACTTGGAGGCAGTGACGGTTAGACAGGATTCGTCTCTCCCGGTATTGGGGGTTGACATCGCGCTGTGTTTAGGAGAGCCATTACACAAGTAGTCCCTGGCCAGGGTAAGCGAGATATACTGGTAGGTTTCCAGTGTTATCTCAGGGTGTTCTGGGCTACACTCCGACACGACTTGTACCGCTATTAGGTGACTGACGTTCACCGCCCCCTAGGCCCGCCATGCGATGTATCAGACGAACAGACCGGACTGTACGGAGATTGTCACATACAGGCTCAGTAGGAGTTCGGATGGGTTTACCTCATCGGCCTTCTTATCGACATCTACCTGGGGACCGTTACGCACAGCTAGTGCCGCTTGCGGTCTGTGGTTAAACCCACTGCCAGCGTAGTGTCGAGTCTTTAGAGTCCCACACAGAGAGTTTCCCTGCATTGAGCGAAACGTGTAGAGGCCGTATGGTTTTACGGCAGAGCTATGATCACTTACGTGCACTTTTGTGCGTATGCTATTCGGGCAGGCAATGCTAGTGGGCTTTGGTTTAAGCCAGATCCTAGTATTACACAGATGGATTTGATTTGTCTTCTGTGCATTCGCATTCTACGGAATGCGGATGCGGGTGTGTATGTACAGTTTTGAGGAACGATGAAGGAGGAGGTGCCCCATTAGGGTTTTGGCAGTTGGTTCGGCCAAAACCGTAATGTGGCACACTCATTAGGGTTTTGACAGTTCGTTTGGTCAAAACCGTTATGAGCCGGAGACATTGTTTACTAATCCTTTTAGTGATAGATTTGTGATGGTTAATTGCATTGACCATTTGACCACTTAGACCTCTCTTGACTTTGTTGACCCGTTGACCGTGTTGACCATTGACCTTCAAGAGGGATCTACACTCTTCTTTTATTTTCTTTTTAATTCTTGAGTTATGATAATGGTCAATTCAATGTGCCATCAACTCTTTCATGATAGGATTAGTAATGATGATTTTCGTGTATTATTGCAACCATGGTTCATTTCATTTGGCTTAATCCTTTTCATTATTCTCTTTTCATTCTCTCTCTTGAAATGAGAAGAAAAGAAAAGCTCCATGGTTGCTAAGCTTTCTCCTTCTTCTTCCTCCTCTTGATCTTATCTTTTGATCTCATGTGTTGAGAGAAAAAGATCCCACAAAGACAAATACATCCATACATCTCCTCTATACATTCTAGGGCTTCTTGACTAGCAATCACTTTGCCCTAGTTGCCTCGGCTTGAGGTGGAGCTCGGTGTACATCTCTCGGGTGGATCATCTTCGACTCAAGGAGGCCGCGGAGGTGCCCAAGGTCCGGATCGATGCTTGGAGCTTGGATGGACGAGCGGGATAGCGGAATGAAGACCCGAAGGATCGGTTCCGTGAGGTATACTTTCTACAAGCATAGTAGTTAAAACCTCTAAATGTTTACTAGTTTCTAGTTTAGCAAAGATCCCGACTTTTAGTCCATGTTGCCTTGCGCCAAATTCATTGTTATTCGCCGTTTCCGCCTCCCCGTAAGAACCGGGGTGAGCAACGTGGACTTACAGGATTGTATACGGAGACTAGTTTATGTCGTCGCTCGTAGGGTGCTGATTAGTCCAAATCTGTATATTTTAGATTTGGGTTTGATTTATTTAAGGACTGTTAATCGGGTTTGAGATTAAGATCAGCTTAAATATATACGAGAATTTAGGGATCAGTTTTTTAATTTAAGGACATCACGGTCCATTATTGTCATGTTTGGGTCAGATATTAGTTTAAGGACATTTCGGTCCAACATTTCCGTTTTAGGGACGAATGTTAGTTTATGGACATTTCTGTCCATTATCGCCATGTTTTAAGCGGGTATTTTGAGGTGTGCCCGCCAATTTGGAAGTGCATCGATGTATGACGAGAAGAGTTGGTGGTGATCGGGACCTGCCACCTCTGTGAAGATGTTGAGGAATTACAACGACATATATCAGAGGTGTGGAAAGAAGTACCCTCGAACCAAATCCCGTATTTGAGGGAAAATGGGTTGTGGTGGATATAAGAATCGTTAGACATATTTGAGACTAAGATTACCTTAGGAGATATGAAATGAATATCATTTTGGATATCATCAATGAGAGATCATTAATCATGTTTGAGACTAAGATCGGCTCAATAATGTTTTTAAGGATCATTTTTACTTAAGATCCATCAAAAGAGCATTTGGGCTCAGCTGCAAGAAACTTCATAGGCTTAGCCAATTTGGGCTTAGTCTGCCTATTCTTTTCTTTTTTATTCAAAAAGTGCTAAGCACTCATTTGGGCTCTATCTGGTCAGCCCTTTTCTTTTTATGAAAAAGTGCTAAGCACTTATTTGACGCTCTGACACTTACATGGGTGTCATGTGAAGCATTTGATTATGGGCGCCGCCCAATGAGCGCTGAGCACTCTGCCACTTTGGTTGTTTATGGAGTGCTGGGCACTTTTCTTTCTTCTTTTCTTTTTTGATGGCGCCTATGTGAGGAGCACGTGAGGCGCTACCCAATCAATGCTAAGCACTCATCCATTTTGGCTGTATGTGAAGTGCTAAGCAATTTTTATGTGGCGCCCGCGTGAGGAGCACGTGAGGCGCTGGGCGCTGCCCAATCAGTGCTAAACACTTAGCCGTTTTGGTTGTATGTGAAGTGCTAAACACTTTTTATGTGGCTCCCGTATGAGGAGCACGTGAGGCGCTGGGCGCTGTTAAAGAAGGACGCCCATGTGGGAAGCACGTGGGGCGCTAGTTTCTTTTATATGGAGATTTAATCTCTGTTGATATTTTTTTAGAGAACTTAAATCTTTGTTAATGGTATTTTGACCATTAACGATCACCAAGATCACTATTTTGAGGATCTGGGATCATGTTCTTTTAAGAACTAAGTTCTTGATTCGAAGAAATTGAGTTCCTGGAGTATTATGGACTCCATATTCTTTCTCTTTTAAATTTGTTCTTCCTTTAATCTTTGATTCTTAAGAACAAGATCTTCCCGATGAGAATTAAATTCTCAACTTGTGGGAGACTTGTCTTGTAGATTTCAGATCCAGAGAAAGTACTAAATTCTTTTGGAAGGGCTCAACCCTTAGATATGTTAGGTAAAGAAGATGTTTTGAGCTCGATATTTTCTTTAGGTAGGGTTTTGAGAGTAGAGCTCTTCTTCTTTGAGAATTGAATTCTCTGTTCTTTCTATATGTGGTCTCTCTATGTTGTTCTCTCTCTGTTCTCTATGGTTATCTGTATGTTTGTGAGACTTGAAGTCTCAGGTCCTTTATATAGGTAAGGCAAATTATTGATTAGTTTTGAGAAAATCTCTCATTGAGAAATTCCAACTGATTTAATTGGTCTCAAAATTGATTTGGGGAATTTACCCACCATTGGATCTTTGATCCAAAGACTTCTGTTTTTACAGAATATGATTTTTGGTTTTTAACGAGATTGGGAAAATATTTTCCCTATACAGAATTTATTCTGTAAAATGGTAATTTTTACCATTGGATTTTTTAATCCAATGGTTCTCTGTTTTACAGAGAGCAGTCCTTCTTATTTAGAAAGATTGAGAGAATATATTCTAGAATAGAATTTTATTCTACAATTGGATTTTTGATCCAACCGAGAGTACCTTTCTTATTTCAGAAAGATTTGGGAAATGTTTTCTCCCAAAGAATTTAATTCTGTATTTTGATGATTTATCGTCTCCGTTGGATCTTTGATCCAACGGCTCTGTTTAACAGAGAGTATTGTAGAATTTAATTATACCTGGACGTTGGCGCTCACGTGTTATGCACGTGGGCGCTACTTAAGAATTTAATTCTTAAGATTGGTATTCCTGTGCTTCACACACTGGCGCCCATATGAGGTGCACGTGCGGCGCTATCTAAGAGTTTAACTCTTATTTAATAGATTCTTTTATGCTTTGCACATTGATGCCCGCGTGAGGAGCACGTGCGGCACCATCTAAGAGTTGTACTCTTCTGTGCTTTGCACATTGGCGCCCGCGTGAAGAACACATAAGGCGCCACCATAGGATTTAATCCTATAAGATTAGCTCTGGCGCTGGCACCCTCATGGAGAGCACGTGAGGCACGGCCTCATTAAATTCAACAAAGTTTTGCTATTTTATTAGGTTAAATATATTGGGGAAACAATTGCTCTGCAATCAAATAGAAACCCTTCAATTCCCCGTTTATCCTCATTGTAATGCATTTTAATTCATCATTTCAATTCCAAAACCCTAATTTCCACACTATAAATACTACCACATGCCCTAACCCTTCATCATTCTGAAAATTCTAGCCAAAATTCTCAAAATTTCTCAAGTACAAGTGGAGTAGAAGAGGGTTTAGCAAGCGATCAAGTTCCGACGAGGATCGAAGCCAATTCCGGCGATTCTGCAACGCCACGATGACAGCACCCTCTCCTTCTACCTTCTCTTAACCTAACTGAATGGTAAGTCCCTTCCAATCTTCTTCCCTCTTCTTTAAAAATTCTTTTTAAAACGAATATCGATAAGTGGGGTTAATACCGATATTAATCTTCTAAACCCTAAAAACTCACCTTTTTTCTTACATATTGTTCATACAAATTTTACACAATACTTATGATCTTAATCATAATATTTAGGATAAAATTTTAATCAAGAATATCATGCAAAATAGCTTTAACTTAATATTTACACTAAAATACCTTAAACTTCACATATCCCTCCTTTAGAATTTTTGTTAATTATACCTTTGGAAAACTTCATAGGGTAATGACCTACCCCTCACAAACACATATGGTTCCATAGCACGATAACTCTTTCATGTAGATTTGTGTTTCGAGAAAATATTATATTAAAATACCCTTTACTATAAAAACCGGATTTCTTTTAAATTGTATTTTAATTTCCTTTACAAATATGCCTCTACAACCCTTTTTAGGGGACCCGCTATTGGATGGTGCAGATTATCGCACATCCTTGGGCTAGTAGAGTGAGATGCAGACCTCCTCACGGAGCATTCGATCTCGAAAGGTTTTAATTGCGGTTTTTAAGAAAAACGAATTTTCTAATTTAATAAAATTTAATTTTTAATAATTATATAAATATTACAAATCCATTTATTTTCAAATATAAAAAAACTTACATTTTTCTAAAAGATGAAAGTTCACAAGTTTCATCAAAATACCATCAAGATATCAATACAAGACAAGCTTTACAATAAAATACCATGAACTATTCAAGCTAAGTTAATATCACTAAAATACCTCAAGTCCTTAAAATTCATATCCATTAAAACCCTAAATAATATAAATAACTTCTCGAGATTTATTTTGAAATTATATAAAAAAAATATTTTTCATAAAACCCCTCGAGTTATATAAAACAATATTAAGGACTTTAGTAAATATAGGTTTAAACGGGATCAATTCTCTTGAGCCTCAGGAAGCCGGAAAAAGTGAGTGCTTGCCTATTTAAGGTAGAAAACTTAACGGTGTTATGAATGGTAATTGTCTTGGAAAAATATACAAATCCTATCGTCCATGTGCAGCAGTTACCGATAACTCCCGAACCTAATTCAGGATCCAAATCAGTTACAAGTGTCTGACTCAAGTCAGAGTCTAAATCAAACCTGAATCCAAACTTAAATCAGAATACAACTCAATCAGAATCCAAACTCTAACATGCATACTTGAACATGAACCTGAATACCTGAATTCAAACACAAATATCAACCTGAATACATGATTTGACTTGACTCGAACCATAAATACAACTTGACATGAATATAAGAATACTTGACATGAATACTCAATATCGACATGAACTCAATCTTGTCACTTGATGTATTCATGGATTCGAGCAAGGCCTGTAAATTTATCAGTAATGTAGAGTACACGGGGTGCTGGGGTAGTTCATGCGTGAATCCAATGAAATCTCAGGAGTCCCATTAGATCATGAATTCATGTCTACTAACACAAGTAAGCTATCATGAGGGCCTGTGTTTCCTTATTCCTGGATTACAGCTTGTTGAGTTTGGAATACTTCAACACTAGGTTGAATCCCATTACTAACACTTGATTCGAGCCTTTGGTTCTTTACCTCTGGATTACAGCCAGTTGGGTTCGAGAACACTCTTGAGATTGGTTGACATTCACTTTTGAACTTATGTTAAATTAGTGTACCCAAGTAGAAACATGTTAAGACCCTTACATTCACTGCATGTTCACTATACTTACACTACACGGCCATGTTACATTTGTTTGCCATTCTCATGCTATGTTGTCATGCTTATCTACTTATCATATATTACCATACTTGTTCGCATATTACAATTTCCATTTATACTGTATTACATGTCATCTTGCATGACATTGCTGAGACACCATAGCTCATAATCAATTGTTCATGATATACACTTTCTTTATCGTTACACTTTATACTTCACTTCATTTTTTCTTGGGGACTTACCGAGCGAAAGTTCACTGACGGGCATTCCACCCATCTTTGTTTTCTTGGAATGTTCGTCGGATACTGTGGAGACTGAGGAGGCAGACATCTCAGAGTAGGAGCACGATCAGATCACGACCCAGGCTTAGACCAGTTATCTTCTTCTCAGTTTATGTATGCCACCTGTTTAGGTATTTCTATTCTTGTATTTTCCTTTCAATTGTTATCATGTATTGTAAATGAATCAAGTTGAATGTAAATAAAGTTGTTGAATTTTAAATCTCATGTTAATTCTCTTGTCATTTTATATTGCTTATTTTACACTTAGCGTATTTATTCCGGGAAATAACCTTCTCAAAATAAATACATCGCGGGCTTGCCACGTCATCGTTTCCGTCTACTGGGAAGCGGGGCGTGAAAGTTAACGTTAAATTCCATGTGTGAATGTCAACACAACCGTAGAACTATTCACGAGCACAAGAGTGGGGCCCCAGGAGCAAGGAAACACGGGCTCATTTCATGTGTTAGCATCGGGGCTCTAGGCTGTGGATGAGTCAACCCGACTGATATTCGAGTAAAACAAAAAAAGAGGTTAATACAGGACTCCTGAAGCTCCGTTGGATTCACACATGAAACTATCCCAAACACTCAGTGTATAATATATTATAACTGGTTAATAAACTTAATTGATTCGATTGATTGATTGACATGTCTTGATCGAAACCTTAGATTGCAAAAGGTGTAGATTGTATTCGACTGAGTCGAGTAATGTGCGAGTCATGACAATTGCAATCTGGATTTGAGTCAAGTTGGTTCGAGTAGATTGGATTCGAGTACATATTCGAGTTAGGTTAGGGGTTCGAGTTTGTGTTCGAGTCTAGATTCGATATTAGATCTGAGTTTGGATTTGAGTTCATATCTTTTCATGTGAATTGATGTAAATTGTTAAACTCTTATGTTCGAGAGAAATCGACAACTGCTGCACATGGACAGCAGGATTTGTGTCTTTATTCAAGACAATTACCATTGATAACTCCGTTAAGTTATCTAACCTGAATAGGCAAGCACTCACTTTCTCCGGCTCCCTGGGGCTCAAGAGAATTGATCCCGTTTAAACCTATATTAATCTAGAGTCCTTAGATATTGTTTGTATATCTCAAAGGAGTTTTATGAAAAATATATTTTAATATCGTTTAAAAATAAACCTCGAGGGTAATTTATAACATTTAGGGTTTTTATGAACATATATTTTAATTATTGTGATGTTTTAATGATAAAACCTAGCTTTTTTAAAGTTTGTGGTATTTTTATGAAAACCATCACTTTTGGAAACTTGGTGGTATTTTATTTACAATTTTAATCTTTATTTTAAAAAATATAGTTTCTTAATATACTTTTATTGAAAATACGAATTTATAATTTTTATATAATTTTCCCAAAATTAGTTTTTATTAGAAAAAGTCGCGTTTCTTAAAAAACCGTATTTTTATTCCTTTCGAGACTGAATACTCTGTGAAGAGTTATGTATCACACTCTACTGTTCCAAGGATGTGCGATAATCCGCACCATTCATTAGCGGATCCCCTGACGAGGGTTGTAGAGCCGTAATTGCCAAGAATTTCGAAATACCGATTTTTAAAAACCCGTTTTGAAACGGTGTGGTATTTTAATGAAAAAGTTCTTTTACTTTGAATTACCCATATGCTTAGAATACCATGTTATGAAACCATACTGTGCGTGTGGGGTAGGTCATTACCCATGAAGGTTTTAGGGTTTGGGTATACTAGATATCGAAAAGAGGTTACACTAAAGTTCATGGTATTTTAATGAAAAAGCTTGTTATATGTTGGTTTCATATGAATTTTGTTAAATCTAAAAACTAAATGATGTGAAATTATGTTAAGATTAAGGTAGCATGTTAGTTTGTTTTAATTTGCTTAATACATACCTTACAAATGTAAAAAGAATATGATATCGGAGATAACTTCTCTTTTGTCGAGTTGTTTTAAAAAAACGAATTGAGATGAAAGAAAATGAAAGAAGATGGACTTACAGTTTTTAGAAGGTTAAGAAGAGATTGAAGAAGCATTCGGGGGTCGTGGTTTCGTCGAAGATGCTCCTATTGTCGAGTTTGGCTCGCTACTCCACTTGAGGGGCTTAACTTCACTTGGCACTTAGAGAGTTTTGAGAGAATTCTTGCTATAATTTCAGAATGGTGAAGAGCTAAGGCATGGGGTGGTATTTATAGTGAAAAATTAGGATTTAGAAATTAAAAATATGGATTAAAATGCATTAAAAGGTGTTAAATGGTGAATTGAAGGGTCAATGTTTGATTACAGGAAAATCAAGCAGTGCATCGGAGTTAAGGGAAGTCGAAGGGGTGTGTGTGCAAAGCACGGAGCCAATTGGGCTCATCTTGACCGTCGGCGCCAGCCGAAACGAGGGAATGGGCGGTCGGGATTGAGGCAATCACCTTGAGATTCGTGCCACGTGGGTTTTTGGGTGTGTACACCTCATTGCGCCTATTTGATTTTTCTGAAACTTTTCATTTCCCCGTAAATTGCATGTGCAATCATCTTGACCGTCGGCGCCGGCCAAAATGAGGGAATGGGCGGTCAGGATTGAGGCAATCGCCTCGAGATTCGTACCGCGTGGGTTTTCGGATGTGTACACCTCATTGCGTCTGTTTGATTTTTCTGAAATTTTTCATTTCCCCGTGTATTGCACGTGCAACTCTTGGGCTTCCAAAAAATTAAAAAGAAAAATCTGAAAAAATAATTGTGTCTGATGGGAATCGAACACACAGGTTATGTCACAACAGTGCAGGGGCTTTACCAGTGAGCTACAAGTTGTTTCTTACTTTTGTTTAACAAAAATAACTTTTAACTCTTACACAGGCTGTAATACCCCTTTCTGTACAATAATAAAAAAAATTCTATACAGTGATTTCAAAGTCGTTACAGGCATTAACGAAAGCCATAAACTTTCTCATAGAAGCAACTCACATATGAATGAATGAAGGGATGCTTGGCTTTTATTGAAGACGGTTCCTACTTCTATAAATATTAGGATGATATGATATCATATATATTGTAAAGATTACGTATCTATGGGCAGAGAAAATCCAAGGCCTTTCTTTTAGGGTAAAATGAAAAAAACTATCCAACGGATACCAAATCACACGAAAGAAACACCAACAACAACACACAAGATTTACCCAGGTTCGGTGCAACTAACAACTAATCCTAATCCTGCAACCCGCAACAAAAGCTTCCACTATGAGAAAAAATTGTAAGAGATTACACCGACTTCTCACCCCTCCGTTACAAAGAAATACTCTCTCTTACAAAACATCTCTTTATTCGTGACAGTGCTCGGCCGCTCTCTCCCACTCTAATCAAAGCCTAAGCTATTAGAGAAATATAGATTCATACAAAAGCCCAGAGAAAACCTTATATTTATAGGGTAAATAAATACTAGGAGATAAATCCATATTTAAATTATTGATAAATATGAATTTAATCTAGAGATCAGATTTAAATCTAAACTAAAGAGATTAGATTTAAATCATAATTAATTCCTAACTAATCCGGATTTAAATCAAATTTCAACAATCTCCGCCTTGATTTAAATTCACCGTAATCTCTTCACTTTTTCAACACCTTGAAACTCTGTTCTTGTCGCCTTGTGTCCAAAGGCACCTTAACAATCAACTAGGCACAACTTGAACTTGGACCGGAACCATTTCAGAAATGTGTCTGCTGGATCCTCTAGGGTACCAATTTTCGTAAGAGATATTACCTTCTTCTCGGCCTCCAAGAAAAACTCCCTCACCTTCTGTGGAACACCCAAATCCAACAATCTACGCATATAGATGGTCTCCCTAACTGCCTGCATAACGGCTATCAACCTTGCCTATACTGTTAAAACCGCGATACCGAACTGAAGCATTGATCTCCCTGTCACTGCATCCGTGCCTAACATGTAACCTGTTGTCGGCCTCCATCTTCCCCTCTCACTATAGCTTGTCATGATGCACCCATTTACACTATCTCCACTGAATAACGAGTCGAACACTTCACCATCTCTCATGTATCTCAGGATCCACTCCACATCCTACCAATGCTCTCCGCTCGGAATAGCCCAGCATCTACTGACTACTCCAACTACCTGTGCAATACTCAGTCGCGTGCATCTCACACCAACCTCTTCGCTCGCATATGACACCAAAGACACGTGATATCTGTATGCATCTGACCTGGTGATAACATCGCTGAAAGCCTGAAGTGCGTCTCTAAGTGAGAAGACACGGGTCGAATCTCCTCCATCCCATACTTAGATAGAACCTACTCAATACACTGATGTAGCTGACGCAACTCCTTATCCATGATACTCTCCATGTCACGAATCAAACATGCAAACTTTCTGTCGAACTCGCGATCCTTTTGCCTTAAAGACTCATTCCTAGCCACTTCTATGCGTCGAATTTCCCTAACCTCTGCACCACTGGCTCTACTGGACTATCCACTTGAATTGAAGTACCGACCACCTCGTCTTTCATAACATGGACTAGGATTTCGAACTCTACCTCGCTTGGAAACATACCTGTTCTCCTTCCACCATTTGACCGAGTCTGTCTCCTTCAGAGTATCGCAGATTCAATGAATGTCACTTGGCCCATTACTCCACTCTGGGTTCCAAGATACCACAATCTGTACCCTTTTACTCCACCTCCTAAGACGACAAGAGAACGTCTCTTGATCCTTGGCTCCTCGGTGCACCCAACAAGAAGAATCCCTGAGTAATTTCTAGCCCCTCTAGTCCATAACTCTTCGGGAATTCTTATATTTACCGCCGTCGATGGTGACCGATCGATAAGATACTCGAAAGTAGATAAGGCTCCAGCCCGAAAATCTCTCAAAAAACCAGCCGTAAGACGTAAAGTTCTGTTCTTCCCAACTGTTCGAACCATCTGCCATGCAATGTCATCTGACCGAGTATCTCCCAATGTAGTGTACTTATGCACGATCCTCTCCGGCTTGCACAATCCTGCGAACTCCTGTGAAGAGAACCCTCCACCTAATCCGAATCGAAGAACCTTTACGTGCTTCCCGGATTGTTTTAGATAGAATCAGTTAGTAAGAGATTTATTCATGTAAAATGATTCCAACTTGTTCCACAATCCTACCGCTGTCATCATTTGCACCATTTTGCAAAGAATTTTATCGGCCATTGAAAGCTGGATTGTCACGCCCCGCTTCCCGATGTACGGGAAGAGGACGCGGCGAGGTCCGCTACGTATTTACTCTGAAGTAAACACGCTAAGCGTATCTAAGCGATATAAAGTAAATGTACACAAGAAAATGACAATAGATGTAATTGAACAGCAACTTTATTTATTAAACATTCTTTTACAGGTACAACTGGAAATGTAAATATATGGATAGAAAGCAATGCCTAAACAATGCCATGAACTAAAATGAAAATATGTACAAGTGATTATAGCTCGGGGTCTTCAGTGTATTGCTCCACGCCTTCAGTGCTGGTCTCGATCTCTAGTGCGTTCGATCCACCTGACAACATTCCAAAGAAAGAAGAAAATGAATGTCGTCAGCGAACAATCGCTCGGTAAGTCCCAAAGAAGGAGAGAAATAGAATAAACAGAAAAGAGAGTATAACTAATATAATATTTGATTGTTAGGTTAACGTAGCGTTTGTAGCTTGGTACAGAAGATGCTAGTTTTCATGTATATGGTATTTTAATGAAATATTTGGATTTGTATTGAATTTGGATGGTAGTGTCACGTAATGGTGATTCCTTTGATTTAGAAAAACTTGGATAATTTGTATAATATATTAAAATAGGTCTTTTGATATTATTCATATATATATTTATATATTTAATAAAACTAAATTTTATTTATTTTCTAGAAATTTCATTTTCTTAAAAGTAGCATTAAAAATTCCATCGAGATCGAATGCTCCTTGCAAAGAACTGCATCTCGCTCTACTAAGCCCGAGAATGTGCGATAACCCGCACCATCCCGATCGAGGTTCCCCAAAATGGGTTGTAAAGACGTAATTGCAAGGAATTAGATAATACTTTTCTTAAAGAAAACGGTTTTATAATAGTTTAGGGTATTTTATTGTAATTCGTGATATTCCCAAAAATATTGCCCAAAAGGAAATCGTGTTATGTCTAATATGTGTATTATGATGAGGTAGATCCTTACCTCATGAGTTTTCTAAAGGTAATACAAGTATTATGTTGATTTGTGTCGAAAAATAAAGTATATGGTATTTTACCATAAAAATACGAAAAAGTTGCAACATGAATTATTTGTAGATGAAACTTGTTCTAATATGATTATTTATGTTTGTTACACATTATATGAGAATATGATATTTATTGTTTAAGAAAAACAGCCTTTTTAAAGAAAAACCGAATCGGAAGTCGGATCAACTCCATTTCCGTCGGGTTTTAAAAATGAAAGTTTTTAGAATAGAACAAGAGAGGGGAAGAAGGAACTTACTGGATATAAGTTTAGAGAGGAAAAGGTAGAAGTTAGGGAAGGTGTCGGGGCGTCGTTTCGTCACCGGAATCTCTTCGGAACTTTGTCGGAACTTCGCCCTTTGCTAACTCCACTTGCACAACTAGGACTTGAGAATTTTTGAGAGTTTTGACAGGTAATTTCTGAGTGAGAATGTGTGAAATGGAGTGTGGTATTTATAGGAAAAAATTATGGTTTAGAGGGTTAAAGAATGTATTAAAAATTTGCATTAAAATTGAATTAAATGGTGTTTTATTGTTCTCTGGAAAATGTGCAGCGAAAATAAACAATATAGGAGTAGTAGGGGAGTCCAAAGGGCTAGGGTTAGCAAATGAAGCATCACCTACGGATGGGGGGCCGGCGACGCCGGGCCGAGGATGGATCTCGCCGGTCCATTGCCGGTAAGGAGTGCTTGGATCGTCGCCATGTGTCCCTCTCGCTTCATATACCCCAGTGCACGTGTTTGTTTATTCTGTGTCTTTTCATTTTACGTGTAGTGCACGTGTAAACCCTTGGGTTTCTAAAAGTTTAAAAGAAAATGCAATAAAAATATATAGGGCTGGGAGGATTCGAACACAGGGGCTATGTCACAGCAGTGTAAGGCTTTACCAATGAGCTACAAGTGCTTTCTTGCTGTTCAAAAGCAAATTTAATTTATAATTTATGCTCAGGCTCAGGTGCTCCTTTCTGTATTTTGGAAAAATTTGTACAGAAAATTTAGGGTTGTTACATGGATCGAACTGTGAGTTTTGTCTTCCGTCTCTACACTTTCCGCTACCGTGGTCATCGCCAGAATCCTGTCTTTTACAAAGACAATCTTATTGTCACGACCCGCAGGGTACGGAACGTGACTGGCACTTAAGTTACGAAACGTCTCAAAGCGTCCGTAAAATAAGTAAGCCAAAGCCCAGAAATCAAAACCCGATTTAGAAATAGAGTGAAGGAAAAACCAATTTAATGAAAGCGATTAAATCCATTAGGTCACATCAAGCTTTTAAAAGCAACATCCCTTTTTCCAAAAATTCCGGCAGAGTCTCCTTTGTAGAAACAGGCCTCTAAACGGGTACAAAACAGGAGTATAAAGGAATAATCATGAAATATGGCATCCCCAAGCGGGAGCTAGCTCTTCGCCTCAAGGCGGTCACAAATCCCACGCAATGTAAAACAGCAATGTGTATAAATAAGCATAAGAAGCACAAGAAAAATAACATGTCGACTCAAGTGAGCTCGACCCCAAAATACAGCATAAAATCCACAAATCTCACAGTCTCGCCTCTAGGTCAATATACAATAATACAAATAACAGGTGCAGCTGATACAGTAGATGGAGTACTCTAGATACAATGAATATATAAGGTGGTACAAAATGATAACACAACCCACCTACAAGCAAAAACCTCGAGTCCAGACAAAAGAGGCAAAAGAAGCTAATGCGTCCGCCGCTACTGTGCTGACGGAGCGGACATGCAAAAAAGCTGTGGCACAACGGGGGTGAGTTGCCAACTCGTGAGTAATAAATAATATCTATAGAGGCTATCGCATGCAGGCACGCAAGTATCTTAGCATCTATAATACAATCATGGCAAGATATACTACAGGTATGTATGCAACATGAATGTACTAACAGGTATGTATGCAACATGAATCAACTCGTGATCTGGATATGTAAGTATAAGAAATCATTCTTTTCTTTTTTTTTGAAACTCTTTTTAAATATCAGCATAATATCAATAGGATCAACCAGAATCCGTGTCCAGCAACGACACCTCAAGACTGTCTCAAATCTCATATATCCATATCATAGTATCTCTGGTCTCAGCCGTCCGGCTGACCCATCTCAAATATCAATATCTCATCATCTGTGGCCGCGGTCGGTATCCTATGGATATCCGCCATGCCAAAAAGTCACCGGTAGGTAGTCCATCCCCTGCCAGGCTCAACGCTATCATCTGCGACCTTCTCGTCCCGGGGTACCTTACCGGGCCCACCATGTACCCGAGACGGTTCATCCAACTCCTCGAAACGGGTCTCGAAAACCACAGCAAACTCATGGTGGACGACACTTACATCACTAGAAAACCGCAACTTTGCTTATTTTAAAAAGTACTAAGTTTAGAAATTCTTGCGGCTTCCCCCAAAATCCAGAAATATCATAAATCTCAAGAAATCATCATGAGTGCATATGTCAATGATAATGAATGCATATGGTATCAATAATCAAGTTGCAATGTATGATTAATAGCCTAGGCATGAGCAAATGATGTAATGAGGTACATGCACATGAATAGCAATTCTACAATTTCATTTTAAGGATTTAATGCAAAAGCACAGTTTTAAGCATCAATATGGTGACAATGTTCTAGATTATAAGTTATCTAGTGTTGTGGCATGGCAATTACCAAGGCGTGTGTGTACGCATGAATAGTGCTCGTGCTGCATATAAAAACCCTGGTAATTGTGCATGTGTCCTATAGAATGAGTTCGCATATGTATGTCAGTATAGAGCATGACTGTAGCAGATAACATACAAGTGTTATAATTCTAATTACTAACATCACTAGGTATCTTTTAAATTACTAAAACTATCGAGAGACTTGCGCCATCCAAACGATTATCCCCCGTAGATGTTACACCTACTCACCCGTGATCTCGCGCTAGGTGTGTCCGACCACCTGCTTTCCTTTCTCCGCGGCGCTCGAAGTTCCTGCCTGCGAACCTAGAATTTACACAAGGCAACACATAAGCTAAAATACTGCAAAAACGCGATAATTAAAACCAAACGAAAACTCGCGTCGCGAACTAAACGCGCGCGCATACATAACGTGTGTGCATATGCCAAAACTAACGTGACATGCTGCGGCACACAGCGATACGCTGTGATACACAGCAAACCAACTCAACACGCATCGTACGTGTCGCGCAAGTCCCGCTACGCTAAATATAGGTAACAGGTCCCAGATTTTACCTGGAGCAAAAACAAGGAAAATAAATAAGACCAAACCCCTCACCAAAGCTACAGACAACTACCTAACAAAACCCAAATCACTTCACCAAAATTTGGCCGGCAGCAAGGGGGGATACCGGCCAAAACCCGGTGGAGTGTGCCCAGGTCTCTACCCTAGGATCCTAACACCGTTCACAGCCTAGTGTATAAGTTTGCTTACTAAGAAAACTACTCTAGATACAGCAGATTCTACGTATCCTAAAGTTTTATTTTAAAAACGCCTTAAAGCACTAAGTTTGCAACAATAGGGTGTTTTGTGAAATTAGGTGAAATTACAAGAGTCAAGTGATACCAACAGCAAATATTAGAGCTACTCTAACCTAGAAACCCTAATCTACCATATTCTCCAACTAATCTATCAAAATACCGTCAAAAGTCCACAAAACACAAAAAGATAACCAACTCCCCCAGATTTCACCAACAGTAAAAAAACCCAAAACCCAAACAATACCACACACAGCCAAAAACCTACCTGCACCACTCAGCATAGCACCATTCCTCACCTCACCAGGGGGGCCGGTGACGCCGGAAATGAGGGGGATGTCGCGCGGGTCTCGGGGAGGGAGAAGAGCACTAAAACCTACACACTACTCTAAAAAAGCCTGCACACCATTCTGTAGGTGTTTGCTAAACTATAAAATGATCAAGGTTGTAGCAGATCTTGGATATCCTAAAAGTCTATATGAAATGCTAAGTTACACCAAATGGCAATGATCTGGTATACTAAAGAAATCTGGGGTAGATCTTAGGTTAAGTGGCCTTAACAGCACCTAGTCAAGCTATAATATCAACAAAACCAACACTTGGCCAAATCTCACTCAAATCACCCAAAACTAGCACTAAACCACATAATCAACACTAAACTAAACTAAATAACCATAACCTAGCAAGAAAGAAGTCAAGTTAAGAGATTATACCTCTAGGGATTCTAGGATGTAGGAGAAGAGAAGAAGAAGAAGGTGTTGATGCTGCTGCTACTGAGCTGCTATGTTGCTGCTGCTGCTGAACTGTTGTTGTTGCTGATGCTATTGTTGCTGATGCTGCTACCACTGCTGATGTTGCTGATGCTGTTGCTGTGCTGATGCTTGCTGGTGCTAATGTTGCTGTGTTGCTGCTACTGCTGTGTTGTTGTTGGTGTTGTTGTGCTGCTTGCTGCTGCTGTGCTGGTGTTGCTGTGCTGCTGCTGATGCTATGGTGTTGTTGTTGCTGCTGCTGCCACTTCTGCTGCTGCTGCTTCTGTTGTTGTTTTTGTAGCTGTTGTTGCAGCTGCTGCTGTTGTTTTTGGGTGTGTGTGAGAGTGAGAGGGAGAGATGTGAGTGAGAGAAAGCAATTGATTTGAAACAAACAATGAGAGTCAACCCCTCTCTCTCTCTCTCTTCATTAAATGCCAAGCATGGCACATCCATCATGCCCTCTCTCTCCTCTACACAAGTCAACCCCTAACTAATTTCAAATTTTAAATACTCAAATCCCCTAATTAAAACAATTTAGCTTAATATATGAGTTAACCCACCATGCTCATCTAAACATGGTTTAACCCTAGACTTAACCCAAGTTAACATGCACAAGTGTGTGCAGTCCAGATAAAATTCTAATAAAATATTCATAAAATCAGATAATTTATTTGATAACCGTTTTGGTAAACTTTTTACCAAAAACCCCACATTAAAACACAATTACCACTAATCACATTCTAAGGTGTTACACTTATGCACATCTTGTTCTTTCAGCAGCGCCATCTTTAATCTCTATAGACCGAAATTATTGCGCCCACCGACTTTTTCGATCTCGTAATTTGTAGATGTCATCTCCCCACTCAACTCCAAAACATGAACTTGATGCTCTGATACCACTTGTTGTAAGGATTACGTATCTATGTGCAGCGGAAATCCAAGACTTTTGTTTACACAAAAAAATACACCAACAATAACACACAAGTTTTACCCAGGTTCGACGCAACTAACACATAATCTTGCAACCTGCAATGAGAACGTCCACTATGAGAAAGAATTACAAGAGATTACACCGACTTCTTAAACCCCCTCCCCCCTCCCTCCCTCCCTTTATAAAGAAATACCCTCTCTTACAAAATCACTCTTTATCTTCAACCACGTTTGACCACTCTCTCCCACTCTAAGCGGACCTTAGGTTATTAGAGAATTATGGATTTATATAAAACCCTAGAAAAAATCTCATACTTATAGGGTAAATAAATGGTAGGAGATAAATCCATATTTAAATTATAGATAAATATGAATTTAATTTAGAAATTAGATTTAAATCTAAACAAAAGAAATTAGATTTAAATCCTGACTAATTCGAATTTAAATCAAATTTCAACAGTACGTATGGTGCATGAAATCCATCCATTTCATGAACATTTGATCCATTATCTAAATTATTCCGATTCATCCGGGCTCTTGGGCAAGCAAGAGTTTCGAAATATAAAACAATCTAATCAAAACCAGAGGTCTCCAAATAACACTCGATAGGTTTATATTTGGTGTTAGTTGGCTGCTTCTCTCTCAGGTCAAAAACTCACTCACGAGAGTAAACATTAAATTGATGTTGTGGGCGTGATCTAAATAATGTATAATCTGCAAGCCTTGATCAATTAATCACATTTAGCCCCCATGAACTCCTATTGTAGCTAGTTATTATAGTCTCGATGGATATGTTATGGTAAGCGCGCGTCATATTTGAGTAGACAAAAAAAAAATCATTAGCCCTTTAGTGTATGGACTTTAATAAAGGATCAAATTAGCTTTTCTTTATTCTTTAATATATGGTTGAGATTGAGCATCGAAGTGGGACACCACCGCAATTGGTCACCCGTAGCGACAATCGTTTTTTGAGGCTCTATTTTCTTTTGCGAAGTAAGAAGTGAAAATTTGATAGGACATGAAAATTGTGACAAAAGTTCTCGAGTTCAAGATACACAGCTAAACAATATGTAAAATATTTAAGACGAGGGGAAGGAAAGCGAAGACATCTATTTTTATAAAAGAAAATGTAAAACGATTTTAAAAATCTAATTAAAATCAATTTTGACGACCATACCATATCAACTTTTATCGGTTTACATCCTATAAATTGTAAAGGTAAAAGAGAAAACAGTTTATCATTTTCTTTCATGATTATATTTTTGTTAAACGATTCTCACACCCAATCATTTCAAAACTTAAAATAAGTTTTGTTCGATTGGCATATACTTCAGAATATCCAATAAGAAAGTGTAGGAATAAATTCATTTCACATTCTTTTACAAGAAACAACTTAATTAATCTCACCTAGATGCTGCCTACTTTATTTAAGGGGAAAAGGATGGGAAAAAAAGAAATTAAATATTGGATAAAAAATGCTTATTCTTATAATCTTTTCCAATTATACCACAAACCTACTATTATAAATATCGATCCATAAATTCTGTGGTCCTCTCTTCAAGCTTATCAGCAAGGAAGCCTCACAACAAGGCATCCACGAATTTACTCAGCTTAAATTGTGGTCACTTCCACCATCGGGGATCAAACCCTCATGCTATCCACGGAGAGAAAAATGCCATACCAGCTGCGCTATTGTTCATTGGGTTATTTGTTGTTTGGCTACATGGTTATCTAAAGTCTAATATGTTGTTGCAGAGTTGTCTAAACTTCTAAATTAGTATTTTCTTTACAAATTTTGGAGTTCAGAAAATTTTGATTCTATAGGAATTTTGTAAACTCCAACTACACTTAATCTAGACAGCCATTGTTTTCCAAACCCCAAGATCCATTCCCAAACAGGTTTTCTAAACTTTAGGTAGTTTTATAAAATACCTTGTTTGGGAACGGAGTTAAGTATTCTAAACCGGGGTTTCATGAAGTTAGCAAACCTTAACTCCAAAATATAGCAATTCTATCTTGTTTGATATTCATTTTAGAGTTGAGATAATTGTAGTCATCTAAACTCTAATCTGATCGATCTTAATTTTTTAAAATCAATTTTTTCCAACACATCTCTATCTCTACTATCATAACTCAAACTCATGAGGGTAACAAAAAAAAAATCTCATTTTGCATTAAAAAAATGCAAAAAAGGAGAAAAATTCATATGAGGATTCTAAAGCAAGAGCATGTCATGTCATTATCTCATATACATGTAATTACCTTTATACATTTAACAATTTTCAATACAAAATATCTTCTCTTTGGGAAATGAACAAACTTAGTAAAAAAGTTCTTGGACTAATGGCCATCAAGAAAGCATATAAAAATCACGACACATGATGATTTTTCCTCATGACACATGTGCATGTTACAAGTTATTATAACTACAACCCAAGGAGTGACATGCGGCATTTTGTCGTTTTTGAAGAAAATACTCATTTTTTTAAAAAAAATTCTTCATTTATTTCTTAATTCTTGATTTTCGGTCACCAAAAAATAAAACACCCAATCATCTTGGAACTGGAGGGAAAAAAACTGCACGTCACCTCTATATTTATTAATTCATGCATATTCATTCTTACTGGTGTGTACTCTTTGATCTTTCACACATAAATTCTAGTGTGTGGAACCCACATGTATTTTGATCCAGTCATTCCTCAACTGCCACGTGGCACTCTCAAGGTGTGTGGAAGAAGTTGAGATATGTTACAAATCTAAGGTCAAATTGTGATCCGAGTTGGAAAACAAAGTTAATATTGACTTATTTGACTAAACACTAAATTAATAAGGGTACCTTGTCAAAACCTCAAGCATCCCTGTCTAAAAATATTAGTCAAAACTTACTAAACAAGTCTGTAGATATCAAAAAAAACCTTACGCCAGCGGTTGCTCACTATATCTAGTTTCTTGCGAAATCTAAACAGGGACCAACGATTTCTAAACGGTTGCCTGTGATGTCTAAACCGTTTTCTGCGATCTCTAAATAGTTTGTATGAATTGGTTAAATAAACCAGGCCACTACGTAGATATTAGAGTAAAAATTTCTAGGGGTTTTTGGCTATCAATTCGAGATCAGGGGTTTTGAACATAGGAAAATATTTCTTGGGTTTCTTGACAATTTACCTAATAAATAAACAAATAGTTGTTATTCAATCTTCCACTTCTCTTCTGCTTCCTCCTCTTTCCTCTTTCTTCAATGCGCTCTTGCTTGCGACTCTTTAGAGAGTAGAGAGAGAGAGAGAGAGAGAGAGAGAGAGTCTCAAAGTCTTGGGGGATGGGGAATTGCTTGGGTTCACAAGTGAAGTCTATGAGCCCAGCAAACACAAGGCCAAGCAGTCCAGGTACTTGTTTGCTCCTCTTTTTTCCCTTCATTTTTTGTAATATCTTGGTTTGTAGGTCATTCAGTAATTTGCAAGCTTAATCCTGAAGAAAAGCTAGCAGAAGGTGAATTTCTAAGATTTCTCATATGGGTCTTTTCAAAATTCAATCCTAATGCTATAATTTTGAAGAAAAGTTCAAACTTTGTGATTGAAATCAAAGTGACATATTTCAAATTTGTTCTTTTGTGATGTTTAGTATGCTGTTTTGAGAGAAGATTTTTTTCCTTTCAAATTCAGTCCAAATTGGTTTTTACTGAGATAACAAATGATGAATTTTCGAGAACCCAATTCAAAATCGTTTCATTTTTATTAAAGATTCACTCCTCTTAGTGGAATAAATCTTGGAAATTTATGGTAGTATTTGTTTGATCCTATTGTTTCCAAGGTCAAAGCTTTGAGGTTTATGAATCCTTTGATCTGGGGTTTTGGATCACCAAAAGGGTTTATGATTTTTCAACGTCTTATTTACCTGTAGATTTCCTCCTGCTGCATATAATGTTTTGTAGTATATTGATTGGATTAAATTTTGGAATGCAATAATGATATTTGATTCTGCCCTGTTTTCCTAGTAAAATTCAGGGTTGATTGCACAAAACCTCCTGTAGTGTACCCCGTGTAGTACTTGTACCCCCCAAGTGATTAATTAGCGCAAACGCCCCCTTTTCTCATTGACCAAACCCTTACGAACACTCAAATTCATATCTAAATAACTGGAACGATTGCTTAATTTAACTTTAGAACTTGTTTGTGTTGTCTATAGTAGAATATGAGTGTTTTTTTTTTATGGTTTTGGTTGATGAACAGACTGGGTGTTTGCGCTAATAAATATTTTATTAGAGCAAACAAGTGATTTATGCCCCCTCAACCTCAAATGATTTATTAGCACAAATACGCAAACTGCTCATTGACCAAAGCTTGAAACAAACACTAAAACTCAACTGAAGAAATCGAATGATTGCGTAATTTAACTCTGTAACTTGTTTGGCTAGTGTTTGAGTGTCTTTGAGGGTATTGGTCGATGTAAAGACGAGGTGTTTGCACCAAAAAAAAAAAAATCACTTGAGTTTGCGCAGTTAACCCTTCGTAAAATCCTATAAGCTCTGATCCCTTTCTGCGTTATCTCATTGTGGTCTTTCAATTTGATTTTTTTTATACATAGGACCATCTACATCAAAGACTAGCAGTAGCACTACCATGACCGGTAAGCTATCAAACATAAGCAGCAGCACAGTTGGGCAATCTACGGGCAGCAGTGTAAGCATTGACGATGTTAGCCCCGAGAGTGGTCGAATTCTTGAATCCCGGAACCTCCGGGTATTCACCTTTACGGAATTGAGGAGTGCTACCAAAAATTTTAAGCCCGAAACAGTTCTTGGAGAAGGAGGATTTGGGATAGTATTTAAGGGATGGGTAGAGGAGAAAACTCTGAATCCTGCAAAGAGCGGTCTCGGAATGGTCATTGCTGTGAAGAAACTGAATCCTGAGAGCGTGCAAGGGTTGGAAGAGTGGCAGGTGATTGCTTGAATTCATTGGACTTGAGAGGTCCATGTTAGCTATATTTTTGGGGACATCAAAAGGAACTTTTGGGAACCTACTCCTATAGATAATGTAACTTAGATGTAAATTCCCGAAACCAACCCTAAACAGGCTAAATTTTTTGGAACAAGAGAATTCTTTCCATTCTGAAATCCTTCTATGAGGGTAACATAAAACTTTTGAAGAAGAGCCGCGCTCTTCCTTATCAAGTAATTTAAAATGAAGGGAGTATTTGGTTCTATTTGTTGGTTCTTATTCACATTATGGTATTTTGAGTCCTTGCATGAGTTAGTATGCCAATTAACATATGCAATAATTTTAATCTTTGGCATTGCAGTCAGAAGTTAATTTTCTAGGGAGGCTCTCGCATCCAAATCTAGTCAGGCTCTTGGGTTATTGTTGGGAGGACAAGGAGTTGCTCCTCGTATACGAGTTTATGGCAAAGGGGAGCTTAGAGAACCACCTCTTTAGGAGTGAGTATCTCAATGCTTACTGTTTAACCACTAATATTTCATTTCTCAGGCTATTCATAATGCAATATGACTTTGATCAAGCAATTGGCGTAAGAAACAGTTATAATAGGTGTAATATGGTGTGTGCATGCGCGCGCTCTCGTGCATGAGAATTCATAACATATAGATTTAACAGGAGAGTCCCATATTTTTCTCCTCTCCATCATTATCTGCTATGTTTCTTTTTGCTTGTATAATTTTTTGCATACCATATGAATCACTATTGTAAAAAAGACCTATAAAGTACCACTAGAGCTTAGCAGAAAGCGGCCATGACCTGTATCGCTTTTGCATAAAAACAGTAACATGAAGGCCTTGTGCTGCTTTGGAGGCTTGAAGCTCTGTTTACTTCCACAGTTCCACTTTATGCGCTCCAAGCCCAGTCTTAGCTCCACGTTTAAACGAATGAAAACAGGATAAAGCCCTTATTCTATTAAGAAAAAGAAAACAAATTATCATGTTAAATGATAGAAAGATTGAATCAAATTTTTGTCTAAAATTTACAAAATAATCTTTTTGGGCCTTGTAAATGACCTATGAAGAACAAATACTTGTAGATGCTTGACGAATCGTCCCTAGTAGCGAATCGGAGTCCGAAACTCTCTGAAACTCTCGGATTCTTTCGTTTTCGCTCGGACTTGTAAATGTCTCACCAAACTTCTCTCATCTTTCTATTTAAAATTAAGGCACTAAAAAATTTGAAAGTACATTGAATATCTAACACAATGCCATTATCTATTAATATTATTATATGTTTATATATACATCTTAATATATATTCATATTTATTTAATTAAAAACCGGTATAAAACGTAACCCGTATCCTAGGTTTTTGAAAATTGCGAATACGTATCGTATCGTATCCCGTACCTGTGCTACATAAACTATGACCATACAGTCCATAAATAATTATCATCACCTATATACTTTTTCGAAATCATAAAAGAAAGACATCTCTATTAATTTAAAAAAAATTGTTTCTAAATATTTATATTCATCTTATATATCCATCATTATATATTTATTTATTCTATAGAAAAAAGTATTTGTGCTTTTTGCCGCTAAAGCTTAAACCCTATCCTTCTGCTTCGTTACGCTTTTCACTTTTTACAATATTGATAGGAATGATCTAATTTTACATGTCGAATTTAAGGAAAATATCTCAAACAGACATTACTAGGTGATTAGTGGATTATCTGACCAGTGGATTATCTAAACAACAATATCTTCCACAGCGAAAAGCGGCAAAACGAAAAGCAAATGAGATATATTGATACGAGTTTGTGGATATACACTGAACTTTAAGAAATAATGCATTCACGTAGCTTTAGCTAAGGGAGAACATCAAATATGGTTTGGGCACATAGCAACAAAGACATCATGTAGGACTTATAAAACTGTAATTTAATGAAGGAGATGACACTTAACGAATTCGACCAAGAAAAGGATTCATGAAATCGACCATATATGTGTTGGAATATTAGTTTAGATTTAAATTGTTGGTTATTATGGATAGAATAAGAAAATATATTTATTTAATTATGAAGAGGATGTAAATTTAAATAAGGATAAGTCCTATTACTTATGGTAAAGAGCCTTATTTATTAAAGGAAAAATAGTCCTGATTTACTCTAGAGATGGCATCCTTATCAAATTTGAAGAAGGCTTGTTCTATGCTATAAATAAAAAGGGGCTTTCATCATAGAAGCTTGGTCTAAGCTAAGGCTAAGAAAAAGAGATGTAGTCTCTAATGTAATGAGGGTTGTAAATCACCTCTCTTGAGCTGGGATCATGAGATGGGGTATAAGTGATTGAAGGAGATTGGGTGATGTAACTTTGTCATGTTCATGATAAAGGAATCCTCATGTTTGCCCCATAGATTAGGCGGAGTTTGATCGGACCATGTTAAACCCCGGTGTTCCTTCTTTTGGGTTGTTGTTTTGCATGCGTGAGGGTGGGATTTTCCTCCACAAGTGGTACCATAGCTTGATGCCTTCGAGGGAAAAATTCCTAACAAGTGGTATTAGAGCCAATAGAGTTCAATTGGAGTTACAAGTTCGCAAGATGGCGGTGGGTGTAGGTTCAAGTCGGCACTGGGGGCATCATAAAAGAAGATGATTAGATCCCACGGAAAGTCGAACTTGCAATTGTCGTAGTTAAATCGATCAAGGTGAAACCAGCTGAGGCCCCTGGAGACTGGACCTTGTGTTAGACAGTAGGCATGCTTGAATCTTGACGGGTTTGAGTATATTGGCTCGTGGGCAGCGAGTAATGTTGCAGAGCAACAAAATACAGAAGCAATGTAGTTGCGCCGAAAGCTTGTGGCGTTTACATCGGAGGCGCATCCATGAGCATGCGGGTGGAGCACACAAGAGCATGCATATGAGATTTTACAGGCGCAAGTTAAAGGTTCGTGCACAGGCCCACGCAGGGAGTGAGCAGGAAGCAAGGGAGTTTACCGATAGTCGGCGATGAGTAAGATCTGAAAGGACATCGAGTTCTCTTTATTGGCAGAGCGTGGGTCGCTGCTAGGCAAAAAAATTAGCTTGTTAAGTTTTGCTTTTGCTAGCCATGTGTGATGCATGCGGGGGAGGGAAAAAAAAGGAGAAGAGAGGGGTTGTCTTCGTTCTTGGAGCAAAAAGGAGAAGAGAGGCGTTGTCTTCGTTCTTGGAGCAAAATGGTTACGTGGTTTTTGATGGATCAGCTATTAACAGCTAACAACACACATGAAAATTGATGTGTTTAAAGTTGCCATCGACGACTAATATTGATCGGAGCATAGATCGGTGACTTGGTGGCAGATTCAGACGATCCAATTATGTAAACCTATGTTTTTATGCCTTCTGGATGCAATGGTGAAGTCAGATGAGGCAAATTCTGCTGTATGTATATTGAATATTGTTTTTTTTATGAGAATCGATTGTTACTACGTTTGTATCAACAATTCATGTCTATTTATAATGGATTTCCTGTTCTAGAAGATCCACTTCTTTCTAATTTCTTCTGTTCTTCGATTCTTTTTTATGTCGGCAACATCTTCCTGACTATTTTGTCTACAGGAGGAGCGGAACCACTCTCATGGAGCTTAAGGCTGAAGATAGCCATTGGAGCAGCTCGAGGCCTTGCGTTCTTGCACGCATCGGACAAGCAAATTATATATCGTGATTTTAAGGCCTCCAACATCCTTCTTGATTCAGTACCCTTCATAGTTTACCAACACTTGTTAAGAAATGATTAAGTGATTTGATTATGCCCATCTAATATTGTTGTTTTCGCTCGCAGAATTATAATGCGAAGCTTTCTGACTTTGGTTTGGCAAAGAATGGACCGACAGGTGAAAATTCGCATGTCACTACCAGAGTAATGGGCACTTATGGTTACACAGCACCCGAGTATGCAGCTACAGGTATGTAGCAAACAGGACCCTTGCCTTATATTTTTCCGCTAGTTCTCTGGCACATATGCGCCTTGCTCTTGCAACGAAAAACACCTCGGATAATAACTTTTGGAACATTGAAATTTCAAGCTTATAAAATCATTATAACTTTTTTATTGTTCTAAATGATTTATATGGAAAAGAGGATAAATTTATAGAAATAATTTTCTACTTGTATACCTTCTTATTGCAAACTTGTAAATTTTGAAGATTTTAAATCCTAAGAGAGACATGTATCTAAATGGATGACCATTTAGGATTCAAAGTAGATACATGTGAAACAAATTAAAATTCAAAACAGCACATTCGCTCTTTTTTCGCGCACGCGCACAATAGTGCATATTTGAGCAAGTGGGATGGATTGAAAGGTTAAGTAAATTTGCTCGACAAAAAAAATCAGCAGTGCTTTCATAGATCGGGAATTTGATGGACCACCCAAATCGATGATTGTAGTTTGTGGAGAGGACCACAATGCCCTTCCCCGTCCCATCTTCTTAGTGGTTCATCACGAACATTGGTCAAATGATGACGTACTGTTCTTTGATGGGCGGGGCACAATTGCAAATTCTAGATCACTCATTTCTTCGTTGATCCATATATCGCATTGCAAGGTTTTTTCTCCTGCTGGGAAAATTAATGCCCGTTGCCAAGGGTGATCCACGTTTTGCAAGTCCAATGTGTAGCAAATACCAGATGCGGCGAAAACTCTTCACGAGATTTTTTGTTGTGTCTGTAATACACAGTTAATAAACCACTAATTACTTAGACATGCATGTTAGTTGTTCCTCTTGTTCATTGCTTATTTTTATTTTGTTTCCTGAGAAAAGCTTGCATTAGTTATTTTCCTATTTGTATTGGTTTAATAAGTCACCAAAAATATATATTATTGCACGCATATTGGTTAAATGAAATACATTCATGCACAGATGTTTACACCGGTGGTTAAATACCAGAAGAAAATTTATCTTGCTTGTATCAGGGAATATATTTTTATACAGATTTTTTTTTCTGTTTCGTAAATATGAATACCATTATCAATACCGCTAAGAATTAACAAGCTGAAATGAAGGGAGCAGAAGTTAAGGTCAATCTGCAATGAAAAGACGACGATGAAGATAATGAAATCGTTGCAACCTTTTCTTTTCCACCAAAATCATTCAAGTTATCATCTGTCCTCATAAATGACATGATTTCTAGGTCATTTATACGTGAAGAGCGACGTATACGGATTTGGGGTGGTGCTACTCGAGATGCTTTCTGGACAGCGGGCCCTCGATCCAAACCGTCCAAGCGGGCAGCACAACTTGGTTGACTGGGCTAAGCCGCTCCTAGCAGACCGCAAAAAGCTAACTCGCCTAATGGATCCTCGGCTTGAGGCTCAGTATCCATCGAAAGGAGCTCTTCAGGCAGCGCAGCTAACTCTTAGATGCCTCGTCCGTGAGCCCAAGAACCGGCCTTCAATGAAAGAAGTCGTAGAGACCTTAGAACAAATCGAAGCCATGAAAACCCGATCTAGGCAACCTCGAGAGGCAATGAATCAGAACTCAAGTAGCAGCCGTGGGTCACAGCGGTCTCCACGACCGTTCACTACTCTCCGAAAGTGAGATGAGTTTATGATGCTTTTTACGTTCTATGGCCGAACCCCAATTTTGTTGTATGCATGTATTTTTTAATTTTTTTTTAAAAACAATATAGGGTGTTTGGAAGACATGGTGATTGTTTGTATTTATATATGCTGAAGTGAAGGGTGTAATCTGATTGCTGTGAGATGAAAATTTCTGCTGTCAAACTTTAGAAGTTCCTTGTAGAGATATTTAGTTCTATATTTTGTTGTTGGCCTCAGAAGGTAAATATTTAACTGTAATCCATTTTCTGAAACAGTTGAGATATAGTAAATGTCGCTACAGTTATGTTGTGCCATCACGTTGCATGGCTAAATATTCAGTGTAGAACTTATCCTATATATTGTTCTTACACTGTTCAGATATAACAAGAAATTAGTCTTCCTTCTGTTAATTTTCTTTAGGTGGTGTTTGGTATACCGAACGGAGGGAGGATTACCGGGAATTCACATATTTCTAGGAATATGATTCTCCGGAATATGATTTTAGGAAATATTGGTATATTTTGATCAATTTCCAACAATATTTGTGTGTAAATAGTGTCGGTTGTGATTGTAGATGGACGATAAAAAAGATGTCAGCCGAGGACTGCGGGTGATAGCCGCTGGACGGCGACCAACGTCAAGCGGACGATGGCTGGTGGCGGGTGGGCCTTGCGTGGCAGGCGGTGAGGCGACGGTGGGCACCGAACGGTCGAGACAGAGGGCGACAGCTGACGACAGCGAAGAGTGGAGGTCGGCACCGTAGAGCAACAACGGTGGCTAAAGACGGGACGGTGCCGGTAGCAGGAATCGAGTTTCGACAAACAAAATCCTGCGATAATGGCTGGCGATGGCTGGCTGCCGACCGATGGATGGACAGTCCGAGGTGGAAGGTGGCTACCATCCACTAGTCATAACACTAGCTGTGTTAAGTAAAAATATTTAAGGGTAACATGAGGATAAACACTTTTGAGTGGAGATAGCATTCCCATTATTTGAGATAATATGGTCTCTTGGAAAATCATAAATTCCCAGAAATATTATTTATGTCAAAATAAACATGGATATGGTGTGGAAATCCAGGATTACCCGTAAATTATCACTAAATTATACCACGTACCAAGCGCCTCTTAAGATCAATACTTTAGATTATGATAAAAAAAGATGGGCGCGGGTGGTTTCAAAATTTGTTTGAAATGTAGATAAAATAAGCTGAAAGTCATGGTACTTTTAATGAATAAAAATTGAAAAAACTTCATTTCTTTTAAAAAAATGTACACAGAAATTAGCTTTGTAAGTTGTTATAGAAGAAGTCTAGAGATATATAGGTAACTTCGTGAAATTTTTTGAACTTTCGCTATTTTAATAACTTCCAAAATAATGATATTTTATTGCCTCTTCTCATCTCAATTGAGATCTCATTTAAGTGTAATAAATTTACTGTTGTTCACTACAAGAATTTTGGAAGAGCTCGAACAATTTTTTTTGGGTTAAATGTCAAATCTTTTATTTATAAGTTCTAATCATCGTTTTCTTCTATTCTTAAATACAAAATTTGAATAAAACCCATTATAAGCTTTAAAACATAACATAACATAACAAATGAAAATTAATATTTCACAACAATTAAAGACTTTAAAATATATAAATTATAAAGTAATACCATGTAATTGGCAAATTGCATATGATTTACATAAACTTTGAACATGTATCATTTTCCATTTTTGTTTTATCAATTTATGAAGAAAACCGAAACAACTTTTATCCCACCTTAGCGTGTGGGGTTCAGGCTAGTTCATAAATAAATGCTGCCTCATTCTTTCCTCCAATCAAGATTACGATATGATGGAGAACTATCCACATATAATACAATCTAAGAACCAATATCATCTTTCATATCATATTACATACAAAACGAGAAAAAGAATGCTCTGATTTCCTACCACCAATGAACCATCCTCCCAATAAAACCTCTTTGCATCCATCTTTCTCATAGATTTCGAAGAGTATCCACTCTATCGATAGCATGTAAAGCCTTAACCCTATCAATGTCGAAATCGATAAAGGGCCCCACCGCGGGTCGTTGGCTCAATCGAAGGCAACTCTTTCACCATACTCTCGGTCACCAGAGAATGGCTGCTGCTCTTACTCAGCTTGATATTTTTTATTCATCCGTGCCCTGCCTGTGTCGAACTCCTGGCTCTTGCTTATGCCCGGGGTGTGTTTCCAGTTGCTTACATCCCGTAGCATATCTTGCTCTTCTTTCGGGAGCCTCAACGATCGAGGGCCCGGTTTGTTCGTGTTTCTCTCAATGGGAGAGCGGATCGGAGACTTGATTGGGGATCGTGTAGGTCTGTTACTGGCCCAAGAATGGCTCATCAGGTGGTGAAACCACACTACTAAGTCGAGTATAAAACCCTCGGTCTTGTCCTTGTCGGCATGGTATAGCGTCTCTAATCAGATTAAAGTCAGGCCCGGTTTGAGTTCGGTTTAACTCGGTCCTGAAAGTAAGAAAAGCTACAAGGTAAACGATGGCAGTCTATAGACTCGAGGGATTACTCAAGTCTTTCGGTAATTTTGTGAAATAATATCATATATCAAGCTTGTCAAAAAACTCAACGCTCCCACTCACAAGGACCTTTGGGCAATATAGAAAGGCCTCCAGCAAAAACTCTCGTTTTTAAAGGGAGAAAAGATAGAGTAGATCAATATAATTAAATTGATGGTTTAGGTTTGAACCTCAGACATGCTTGTCAACTACGATTTGGATAAAGTGAGTAGTAATGTCATATTCCCCTTGTTTCCTTGTCTCGAGAATTTGAAGGACACAACCGGTTACCAAGGATTATGGAAAGCCCTTCTTTGTCAATTTGGCACTAATTAAGGGAAGGTTGACATCATGCTGGTTGATTAATATATGCTAAACTTCGTCAAATCTCACATGGAACCTCGCTCCCTAATGTCATTTTGATTAAAAACTACAAGAAAAGGCTTTGATAATAAAAACGAGGAGGGTCATTCAGAGGAGTAAGAAATGTAGATTTTCTTTAAAGGAAAAAAACCCAATGGTTGTACAAACCCCCTGCAGTACACTGGTACCGCTCAAAAACCCTAGAGAGATTTATTAGTGCATGCACACCCCCTTTGCACAACCAAAATCCTAGAAAACACTCAAATTCTACCCTCAACGAACAAAAACATGTTGTAGAGTTAAATTGGGCAGCATTTCTTCATAGCTTGGATCAGGGAATCAAATATAATATACCGGCAAATATATCGTTTTGGGACCCCTAGTGACACGATAAAACTGATATAATATAGCCCAATATATATCTGCCGATATGACAATATCTCCCGACAATATCCGCTATATGAAGCATCTCTCAGATAGGTTTCTGATATCCGGTATTTAAAACCTTGGCCTGGTTTGCTCGGAGAGATTCTATCAAACATGCGCTACAGCAAGTCTTAAGAGGGTGTTTGCCCCTAGTAAGGCCCTTGAGGTATTATAAGAGCTATAAGTGGTATACACTACTGTGGGGTTTTATGTAATTAACCCAAAAAACTAGACCTTGCATAAATGAATGACCATTTTATTCTTACAACCAACCATAGTAAAATAAGAAATAGAAACTAACCGTGTTTACCCACTCCCCAACCCAACCAAAGCCATGATGTGCCCTGACAAAAGAAACGGTAATTGATAAAAACATAGGAAGTAAAAGAATTTTGAAGACGAGAAACACTCCGATCGATATATATAGACGGATTACTTGGTGGTGTTATTTGCGATAGGAACAAGCCATTGCAGTGTGTTCTCCATTTCAGCTTTGATTTGAGGTATGGTTATCTGCGTGTTCCTAACAAATAAAGAAAATGTAAATCATTTATATAATGCGAGTACTTGTGAATGTGATTTTTTTTTTATCATATTCTCATCCTCATCTCATCTCATCCTGGAGAAAAATAGGCGGAAATCTGTGTTACCTCTTCCTTGACGTGAAACGACTGCAACTTGGATCTTAAAGAAGCTTTAATCTTGGAGGCAACCCTTGATACAATGAGTCGCTCATGTTTGTAGGCACAGAAATTGATTGAGATACCTACATTTCATAAATAAACCATTACGGGTAGGCACTATAATATGATGGCAAACCCTATTGCATTGAGCATGAGATCAGAAATTTGAAGCCCACTTGCATTAGGTTGCGGCTTATTATAAAAAAAAATTCTACAGAAAGAAACTCTTAAAAGGGAAGCCTTCTTCTCTAGGACAGGTCTCTCTTTGATTGAGCAAGCGAGATTCAAATACGGAAAGCATTGTTGAAAGTTATTTTTAATACGCATGTGAATAAGAAATATAGTAGTTGACAACCTTAGGCATTAGATGAATTCCCATAAACAAATACAATCCCATCAATCTCCATACCGAAACTTCCGCTTCTGCTCAAAGTAGTATATTATATAGGAATTATCGTCGACGTGTGCTCAAACTGTGAATAGAAATCACAAACTATTAACTACAGTAAAAGAGCATAACTTGCACGTGGAAGAAGCCTTCATGCTTGGAGTATTATTCAAGTCCACAATAAGTTCTAATTTACAAAGCATGATATAGCAGGCTTCTAAATGCGTAGAGTCAATATATTAAGTGATTTCCTTGTACACAATGCCAACATATTAGATAGATTGCATCAAAAGATCATACAAGCAGAATAATAAAAGGCTAAATTGCGGGAAACCCCCATCACCCTCCCTCTATTTTGAAAAGTTGCAGTCTACCAATATTGCCCACTCATTTAATGGTAGTCAGTATTCCCCGCCTTCTGCGACTTCTCACTCCAAAATTCTCTTTAATTTTGTTTTAAAAAAATGTTTTAGTATTTTCGCTAATATCTATCTATCTATCTATATATATATATATATATATATATATATATATACTAGCATTGTACCCGCGCTACGCGTGGGGATAGCATGAATCAAAGAAAAATGAGACGACGAAGTAGTTTTCAAGTAAAAATTTAAATTCTATTTAGTTTCTCGTATTCTCAACTTATCTTGGTTATACTCAATAATTAATAGATACTTAAGAGACTATAAGTTATATTTTTTATTTTAAATTAGAATTAAGAATGTGTTTCTTTGTTTCTCTGAATTGAAAAGACATGCAAGGCATTAATGGATGATAGCATAATAAGGTACATGATATTTATTTAACCTAAACATATAAAATGTGAAAGCATAAAAATATTTTAAGGAAATGCACATTATTAGTCATCCATTTCATTGAAATAGACATATAATATAAGCAAAAATTCATGTCCTAAGTATTCATAAAGTACATCACTATATCCGTATTACATAAAAAAAATAAAACAACACTAAATAACAAACTGAAAAAAAACTTACAATCTCACAGCGGCCTAATATAATGGGATACTTGGAAAATGAATAAAGTGACCTTATATAGGAGAGTAAGAGTTCAAAAAGTAATAGCAAAATAAAATATTAATAAATATATCATTTTAGTTTGTTAATAATGTGTTACTTTTTGAACTCTTACTCTTATCATAATTCATTCTGTATTTGAACGGTTTTCAATAAAGTAGATTTGACAAAACATAACTTGACTGATTTGATAGCATTGTAACTTGAGTAAATTAAATAAAAATATTTGAAAAAGATAATATTTGATGTTGTTTAGTGATGAAGAACACAACAAAAAATGAATGGCGCCAATATTTCCGATTTCAATGTTTTCTGCTGAGACTATTATCATTCAACAGCAAACTAAAACCGGTTACGATATGAAAATTATATTTAGCAACAAAAGGAGATCTTGGTTTCTTACTTACAAAAACGAACCATTGCAAAGTGATCACAGATTTCAATATCCTACCCAGCAAATATGACACATACTTCTGAAACCTAAAAATTGGAAAAAAAAAACATCGAAAACACAATCAGTTAAGAGATGGTAGCAATGTTTCCATTGGCATTAATTTCCAAAGAATTTATAGTACTCGTCCATCCATCGGCAAAACTGACCGCAAAATGCCGTCGGAAGTAGATCATTATCAACCCAGTAGCCATCACTTTTTGCCTTCACAACCCTTCCACACAGCTTATCCTTGCAGGGAGATCTCGGTTCCATCTTCAACATCATCCTCGTCCAACTTTTATTCGTAATCTGCAAAGTATCTCTTCTGCATCTGTCTATTATCGGATTGCCCGATCTCATGCACTCTTTAACTTCATGATCAGCGTATAAAAGATCGCCGCAAGAAAGCTTGTTCAGAATTTCCATGGCATGTGCCCGTGTATATGCATCAAAAAACAGTATGATCCCGACCACATATGCCGCTGCAAAGTGGCCACCAGTCATCGCTGTCTTGAGATGCTCCATACCCAAAGTCATCCTTCCTAAATTGTATATCTCTTCCTATAGGTTTAAAGAAAAACCCAACATCGATGAATTAGACAATATATATATATATGAAGATATGTATTAAATCAAATTATTTACCAGTCCAAGAATAAAGTTGGCATCAAGATTGCCGCTATTTGCACAGTTTCGAAGCAAAATTAGACATGCACCATTTTCCCACCAATACATCCTCAAGTACTCCTTAATCACCAAGATTGAACGCCCAACCATTTTATCTTTGGAGGCACGGTAAAAACTCTTACATCTAAAATGCATACAAAACGATATTAGATAATTTATATGTTGGTTCTGAAATTATAAAAAGTAATAAATGCTTACGTTGCACATAGGTTTTTAATATCATCGAGAGGAGACGAGGACTTAGAGACGACTTGCATGGCTATTTCGATGAGCATATCTTGTGGGAGAGAGGTCACGGTCGACGTCTTACTTTTTTTATGGCCTTTCTTCATTACCGATCACGGACTAAGATTAAGCTTCATCATGGACAACTTGAGTATTTGAAATAGTCAGACACAAGTGTTTGTAAGAAAATGCATGATCATGGTTTATATATATACACACACCAAGTCAGTTTGAAATTTAAAATTAGCAAGTAGCGAATGCAAATATGGTGAATTGGAAATGTATAGCTGCATGTGGTCTTATCATGTATTTTTTTTCATTTTGATATCATATCATATATAAATATGCATGAAGAAAATACACATGATTGGATGGATGAAATATATGCATTTATAGCTCATATCATAATTACACTATGCATGTGAAAAATTCTCAATAAAACATATTCTGATAAAATATAATTTGACTGGTTTGATAGCATCGTAAGTTGAGTAAAATAAAAATATTTGGAAAAGACATTACTTTATGTTGTCTGGTGACAGAAAAGACAACAAAAAGTGCTTCAGCCGCGAAAAAAGGGAATGCAATTAGAGTGAACTGGAAATGCTGGCTTCATGTGTCCAATCATGCATTTTTCTTCATTTTGATGTCGTGTCATATATATATATAGGGATGAGAAAAACGCATGATTGGACGGATGAAGTATATGTATTTATAGATCATATCATAATTGCACTATACATGCGAAAGATTCTCAATAAAGTATATTCTGGTAAATGTATAATTTGACCGATTTGATAGCATCGTAACTTGAGTAAATCAAATAAAAATATTTGGAAAAGATAATACTTGATGTTGTCTAATAGTAGAGAAGACAATCAAATGCGTTTCAACCGCAAAAATAGGGAATGCAATTATCGTGAATTAGAAATGTTGGATTCATCTATCCCATCATTCATTTTTCTTCATATATCTATATATGATATTGTACAAACAATCATCTGTCCAATCAATGTTATACTTTCTATTCAGTATATAACTTAATATTTAGAATAAATGAATATATATTGTTTGGCTTATTGATTTTTATTTTCTTTTAGACTTATTATTTTTAATTTCTTATTAACAACAAATATTATATAGCAAGTAAGGTATCATAAGTATAATGATTGCAAGAATTTATAAAATATTCATATAACTAAAGTTTACATAATTGTATAAAAATAACTTATAACTGACATGATCAAAAATGAAAGATAAATATCACTTAAACTCTGCGATATTACATCTTGATTTTAGAATTTCATTATACATAGCAAAATACTTTTACATTAAGGATGATCTCCACGCATTAAAGAAACGACAGTTATTGCATGCTCGAACACTTCATAAGACGGAGTGATAAATGTGCAATGATGGTCATTCTTACGAACATCACTTTCACAATATATTCGGACCGGACAGGTTCCTTAATAGCAATAAAACATGCAGAAGATATCAAGATCCGATCGCAAAGAAACATAACTATGATTTTCAGACAACTGATAACATATCCCACCTAAACTAAATCCAACTGGATGGTATCCATTGGTTATGAAATCACGAAACATAAAGCATAATATACTAAAATTGACAATATCAACTTTCGCTGTCCATTTAGCAGTATATTTTTCTGTAATGCACAATTCCAATTGCAATCTGAGTACATCTGTAATACCCAGCCCCTTTCGTACCAAAATCTGTATTTTGCTACTTTGAAATTCTATTTACTATATTTATATTTTATCTCATTTTATTTGTATTTTATTTCATGCTAAACCTATTTTTCATTTTATCAATAAAACCCCAAAACCCAAACCCTATTATATGTTCCAACAAATTTCCCTTAGCCAACACCATTTAGCAGAACCCAAATTCCCATTTCTTTATTTAAATTTATTTTTCTCTTTTAAACCCAATTTCCCTTCCAAAATTTTTCCCCACTGGCCCATTCCATTTCCTTTTCCTTTAAACTTAATTTCTTAATCAAAAACCCTCGGCCCAGTCTTTCATTCCTCTTCTAATTTCTATTTTAATTTTCTCGGCCCATTCATTTTAAACTATATTCCCTTTTAAAATATTTCCCCGGCCCGCTCAATTGCCCAGCCCACATCTCACTATTAATTACTCAATTATTTTTCTGTCGGCCCACAGCTTTAGCATTCATTTTCCTTATTTAAATTTTTCTTCTTCTTGGCCCGGCCCGCCTCCTTAATTTCCCTAAACTAATTTCTTTTCCCCTCTTATCTTGGCCCGGCCTTTCTTCTTCAGCCCGCTCGCGTTCCAACCCGACCCGCTCGCGTTCCAACCCGACCCGCGACACTGTTCTTCTTCTTTAAATTTTCTCTAACGGCTCCTTGCCGTAATTCCCGCTCGCGTGCGCGCTTCTCGCTCCGCCTCCTCCGCCCGTGCCCTTGCCCACGACGCACGACCGAGCTTCCCTCGCGACCGTTTCCCACGCGCACCGCGACTCTCGCCACTGACCCCGGCAACACGCCCTTCACCTCTGATCACTCCCTCCTTCCCTCTCTCTTTCTCCCTGATCTCTCTCTCCTCGACCTCCCTCCTCCTCACATAACCCGCCGGCTTGCCTCGACCTCCTTCTACCATCGTCACTGCCCTCATCTCCCCTCCTACCTCCTCCCTGCACCCCTTACCACGACACCATCGCAGCCACCGTCGTTCACCACCTCCGATGAGCCACCATCACCCCCGGCCGACCATCCCTGCACCCATCTCGACACCCACCGCGCTCTTGCCGGCGAGCCCCACTACGTCTCGTCAACTTCCTGGTGCCGTTATCATCATCAGCATCGTCGTCGTCGTCATCTTCCCCTGTTCTCCCTTCTCTCCGAGCCCTCTGGCTCCCTAGCTCTTTCTCTCTCTCACTCCCCATCTCTCTCCCACTCTCCATCTCTCTCTCCCTCTCAATTCTCTCTCTCTCACTAACCGTCTCCCTCTCTCCCCCTCTCTGTTCTCCCTCATTCTCTCTTTCTCCTCTGCATCTCTCTCTCACTGTTCTCTCTCTCTCTCTCTCTCTCTCTCTCTCTCTCTCTCAATTCTCAGCTCTCTCTCTCTCTCTCTCTCTCAGTTTTCCCTCTTTCTCACTCTTCTCTCTCTATCTCTCTGCAGTCTCTCTCTCTCTCATTTCTCTCTCTCTTTCTCACTCTTCTCTCTCTCTATCTCTCTGCAGTTTCTCTCTCTCTCTCTCTCTAGCACTTTCTCTCTCCCTCTCTAAACCTCATCCCCTTCCATTCTCTATCAACCAACACCACCACACGACATTGCCGAGCCCGCAGACACCCCGACGACGCCCGAGCCCCCACTGGACGTGAACAGACCCGAGCTCACCCGGAGCCGTAGCCGTCGCGGTGCTAGCTTGTCGCGCGCCCGTACTGTACCTCACAGCTATGCACTTCCAGGCAAGTTTTCGACTTGCTTACATGCTATTTACCTAAGTCACGATCTTTAATTACATATATCATAAGTTGCAAGTTTAGATAAATTATGTATCGTAACTGTTCGATGCTCGCTCCCTTAGGAAATCATTATCAAATTTGGCGGAACTAAATAGTTTTGCTTGGCCCGTATGGCTTTGAACTTAGTGTATGAATTTTCTTGGATAATTTGATCGTTAACGACTAAAACAACTGCCCCCAAGTTTAACCGTAAAACTGTAATTCTGTTGCATCTGAAAACCGTTAAATTCACCATAAATCATATACATATTAGAATGGTGCGTTCGAGGGCTCAAATCGAAGATAACTTGACGAAATTTAACCCTATTCTAGTTTCCAGACATTCCTGTACTTAAATCGTGATGATAATTGTATCGGAGTGCGACTCTGGACTGCAGTCCAGAGCGACTCCAGTCGTGCTTGCTGTTCCGTATTGGATACCATAAGTTTTCCTTAACTCGTAGGTTGCGGAACTCCGCTGATCATTATAGGTAACTCTGTTAGCTAGACAACACAATTGGTTTTATTCGGTTTCGTTACCGTTTGATATTTAATCTGTAATTTAAAGGATCGGGACGCATAACAGTCCCAGCAGAATTAGAATTGACATGTTAATATTAAACAGATTATAACTCCTAACGTACAGACGCGATTGAAGATCCGTTTGTTGCGTTGAAAACTTTACTGAAAACCCTAGAATTCATTCAACTGTAGCGTCGCTAAATTATGATCCCAACCGGGGTTAAAATGCGTTGCGAATTGGAATTCTGATTCTGAAACCGGATTTCCAGCCGCGAGCGCTTAAAACGAAATGGTTATAGTTAATGATCCTGGAACCCGATTGGCTTGAAACAAAATTCTATGGATGGATAACTGAACATACTAATTATTACCTGTTTATCGTTTCGCTAAATTATAAATGTACGTTTCATGATAAATCGTGCAAGTGATAGACTATTGCTTTATGACACCTTAATTGTGCTTCTTATACTGTTCATTCATCACATCATACCCATATCATTGTAGTGATAACCTAGTGATATCGTGCATTCACCCAGTATTAGATTTTAGTGATGATTGTGGCAAGTACGTCAGTGTTCGTGTATCTGTGATTAAGTGAAAGTGATACGTACTTGTACACAATCAGTGACCCTATTGTTCTATTGCATTGTCGACGTCTGTGGGATGCGTGTACGTGTGACTATAAGTGGTATGGGACACTTATGGAAGCGCTTGCACGGGTGTCACAGATAAGGCATCCGGCACTGCCATTTATCTTAGGTATTGGTCGGGACGTGCTTGATGGAGGTCCTGCCTCCAGTTCTTGCGCAGACTTGTCACGGATCGATTAGTATTTAGGGTGATGGTTAGCGTTTGATGTAGACCACGGGGTGTGGGGTAGTTTAAGTGTGAGTTCAACAGAATCTCGGGAGTCCCATGCCGGCTTATATATTTAGGGAGTTATATGGAGTTTTTACAGGGTATGTGATATATACACCGTGATATTCTCGTTACATGTTGGGCCCGTGGTCCCTTGCCCTTGGGTTCTACCCTTGGGTGGAGGACACTCGCGAGTGGTTGACTCTCACACTTGGACTGACGATAGGCTTAGTGACCTGTACAGTGAGACTTAGAGACTGATAGGGATACTGACATTTATATTCCTTATATACTGTGTGGCATACGTGACATATCGTTATACTGATTTACTGTTCCGCTGCATTGATTACTGCACATTCATATTCATGCTGTCATTGATTTACTGTTGTTCATATCTATAACCACTGTTAGAACTGTCACTTGATTATATATATATTATATTGCTATTGTGTCGCTCTGACGACCTGAGTATGCATGCTCAGTGTGAGGAGAAGATTTAGCCTGGATCAGAACTAGACGTGCATCACAGACTTCTGGACTTGCCACTCCGAGTTACATTCGTTTGTTCACTTCAGGTCAGTTTATATTAATGTATCTTTCAGTTACTGCATTTCTCATTACCTGCGCATCATTTACTGTTTACCATGATAAACTAGAAGCCGAAGTGTGACTACGGCAGGACATTTCCTTGACCGTAGGAGCATGGCTGGCCTTGTCTATCCCTCGTATTCCGTATTATGGGAAGCGAGGCGTGACATGGTTTAGTTGGTATCAGAGCCAGGTTTTGCATAAATTGGGATTGCAGTCTTCCGTGTATAGCTTGACAATCTATGACATCCCTCAGTCGAGATTGTAAACTTTATATCCTTGATCCATATTCATATCGTGTGTTCAGCTATCCATTCGCTATGGTTTCGGGTGACCTGACAAGATTACGTGGTTGCAATTGCACTACCGTATTCTATTTAGGTGACTTAAAGTCATACGGTTGATTCTCCACTTGTAATAAGATTCATCATCTCTGATATTCTTGAATCCTTGTCCTATCCATGTCATATTTCGAATCATTTAAACGTGTGACTTATATCATTCTCGAAATTGTTGTTTCAGGATCATGTCTTCCAACGACTCTTCATCTTTATCCGCTCCCCAGAATCAGACTGTTGAGATCCTTAGTGTACTACAAGGTTTAAAGGAAGCCCAGGAGCGAACAAACGACCTATTAGTTGAAGGGCTGAGAAGACAGGTGAGTCAGACCCCAGCGGGAGCCTCCTATCATAAAGGGATCCCTATTAGACGAGGAAAAGAGAAGAAGATGAAGCGTCAACAGAAGCATCAGAAGAACCCTTGCTGTGGGTACTGTAATAGGCCAGGACATCTTTAGAAGGATTGTCGCCGCGCCCAAGGAAAATGTCTAATTTGCGGATCCAACAAACATCTCATCAACGGCTGCCCAGAAAGGAAAGAACTGCAAGGAAGAAACTCGTCCACACTCCCCGCTTCTGCCAAGTGAGGATTGCCGCGTAGTTCGGATTTCGAGGATAAAGCGACCCAACACAGGATTCAACTCGCGTAACGATGATGCAGCGTTCTGGCAGTCAAAGAAGAATTTTATGTTTTCCAATTTCAGTATTATGTTGTCATACTCTTATAAACATTTCCTTCCAATTGAACCTTTGTATCCGTCGAACTTTTAGTTGAATGAAATAAAATCTGAATCAGAATATATGTATCATTCTCATGCTTTCTCTATGTCAAATTCTATTCATTATCACAGCACTTTCATTCTGATCTTTCAGTTCCTGCAACCGCATATCTTCCTATATTTCGTACCCTGAGCTTTCCTTGATGTATTCCACTGTCTAATCATGACTTCTCTTTTCAGGCCATGGCCCACCCTGGAGCAGCGCCGCATATAGACGAGGATGCACAGTCATGCGTTTCCTTAGATCACACACTGACGAATTCCGATGATGAGGTCAATGGTCCCCAGGTCAACTTCGAAAACAATGATTCAGAGGACGAAGGAGCAGCCGCCCCAGAGTTTGACATGATAGCTGATTCCGACGAAGAAGAAGGAGATCCTGAAGAGAACCCTATAGAGGAAGACCCGATAGAAGAAAATCCAATTGAGGAAGACCCCATGGAAGAGAACCCAGAAGGAGAGGGACACTTGGAATCGGACCTCGATGAAGAAGTTCCACCCAAGGAGAAAGGACCAGAAGATCAGGACCCTGCTGTGGAGGGACTTCCAGTGGCGATGCTTGCGAGGCGATATGGAAACGGACGTCCCTACCTGAGTGCGCGAGCCTACCACAACCTGCTGAATCTCCACAACCGCGACTGACGGAGTTTCTTTTAGATATTGTCTTCTGGCCAAATAAACTGTGTATAGTTTAGGGCCACCTCTCGTCTTTGAGAATGTTTTGTCTACAATCCTTTGAAATGGAATAAATTGCTGATTTTGCTAATCCTTCAATCTTCTTAGTCCACTTGTTGCTTGATTTTTCCTTACGTACAATTATTTTCTCTACTGAGATCTGTTCACTCCTACCCCTTACCTTGTCTTAACCCTCACTAAGATTCACTAGCAACACACCCAATGTTTGAGGTCCACCCTTCATCTTTCGTCTGCGCCCGTTTGAGATCCTGCCGGGAGAAGGACCTTTCTTATGAAATACCGAGTTCATTAACTTTTCAAATTTTGATTCACCTGTTGTACCGACCAGTATCCTCCCCATATATTTTTCCCCTTATAGTCCTTTATTGCTCACCCTTATTTTCGGTGCTGACCCGATCCCAATTCTCTTGATCTTCAGCCTAAAGCCGCCACACTCCATCCTTCTGATTGAGCCACATTTCCTTATAATCATTACCCTATCTAGCCACATACCTTTGTGTCCTTCCTATTACCCTAATTATATTTAGGGACGCCGTTATTCGAAAATTTAGTTTCCAGTATTTTGGATTTATCAAAGGAAGAGTGTTATTGATTACCCTGTTTCATGTATTTTAAGTACACTATTAGTATTCTCATTTTTCAGTAGCGCAACCTTACACCGCGCATACTTTTGGTCCAAATTTCTTAATTTCACTATACAAGCTTTCTAAATTATTTTTAACCTATTCTGTCGATACCTCTCCTAAAATGTTTTAGCTTACCGACTAGTTTTCACTGCTTTATTGTCGTCAGTTTATTTTGGGGATTTGTGCCTATGATTACTATTATAAGTGGTTGAGCCTTATATTTATTATTTCTGTTGCTATTATGATATATTTAGATGCGCACACATTTGGTTTCGACGTTTACCGAGCACACTTTGATTAATATTATTCGTTAATTGTTACCTATATTCTCGTATACTCGCAGTTGCTCTTATAGTTATTCTTGCTTTATAACTATTTAAACCTATTTTTTTTGTATGTTGTTCTTACATATAAATAAATTTTCAAATTCCTTCGTCCACGTACTGCTAATAAATCTTTGGTGTTAGTGAGCAATCTAATAGCTTTCGCTTATGTTTTATATAATTTATCGTTTATTTTAAATTTCGAGGACGAAATTTTTGTAAGGGTGGCATGATGTAATACCCAGCCCCTTTCATACCAAAATCTGTATTTTGCTACTTTGAAATTCTATTTACTATATTTATATTTTATCTCATTTTATTTGTATTTTATTTCATGCTAAACCTATTTTTCATTTTATCAATAAAACCCCAAAACCCAAACCCTATTATATGTTCCAACAAATTTCCCTTAGCCAACACCATTTAGCAGAACCCAAATTCCCATTTCTTTATTTAAATTTATTTTTCTCTTTTAAACCCAATTTCCCTTCCAAAATTTTTCCCCACCGGCCCGTTCCATTTCCTTTTCCTTTAAACTTAATTTCTTAATCAAAAACCCTCGGTCCAGTCTTTCATTCCTCTTCTAATTTCTATTTTAATTTTCTCGGCCCATTCATTTTAAACTATATTCCCTTTTAAAATATTTCCCCGGCCCGCTCAATTGCCCAGCCCACATCTCACTATTAATTACTCAATTATTTTTCTGTCGGCCCACAGCTTTAGCATTCATTTTCCTTATTTAAATTTTTCTTCTTCTTGGCCCGGCCCGCCTCCTTAATTTCCCTTAACTAATTTCTTTTTCCCTCTTATCTTGGCCCGGCCTTTCTTCTTCAGCCCGCTCGCGTTCCAACCCGACCCGCTCGCGTTCCAACCCGACCCGCGACACTGTTCTTCTTCTTTAAATTTTCTCTAACGGCTCCTTGCCGTAATTCCCGCTCGCGTGCGCGCTTCTCGCGCCGCCTCCTCCGCCCGCGCCCTTGCCCACGACGCACGACCGAGCTTCCCTCGCGACCGTTTCCCACGCGCACCGCGACTCTCGCCACTGACCCCGGCAACACGCCCTTCACCTCTGATCACTCCCTCCTTCCCTCTCTCTTTCTCCCTGATCTCTCTCTCCTCGACCTCCCTCCTCCTCACATAACCCGCCGGCTTGCCTCGACCTCATTCTACCATCGTCACTGCCCTCATCTCCCCTCCTACCTCCTCCCTGCACCCCTTACCACGACACCATCGCAGCCACCGTCGTTCACCACCTCCGACGAGCCACCATCACCCCCGGCCGACCATCCCTGCACCCATCTCGACACCCACCGCGCTCTTGCCGGCGAGCCCCACTACGTCTCGTCAACTTCCCGGTGCCGTTATCATCATCAGCATCGTCGTCGTCGTCATCTTCCCCTGTTCTCCCTTCTCTCCGAGCCCTCTGGCTCCCTAGCTCTTTCTCTCTCTCACTCCCCATCTCTCTCCCACTCTCCATCTCTCTCTCCCTCTCAATTCTCTCTCTCTCACTAACCGTCTCCCTCTCTCCCCCTCTCTGTTCTCCCTCATTCTCTCTTTCTCCTCTGCATCTCTCTCTCACTGTTTTCTCTCTCTCTCTCTTTCTCTCTCTCTCAATTCTCAGCTCTCTCTCTCTCTCTCTCAGTTTTCCCTCTTTCTCACTCTTCTCTCTCTATCTCTCTGCAGTCTCTCTCTCTCTCTCTCATTTCTCTCTCTCTTTCTCACTCTTCTCTCTCTCTATCTCTCTGCAGTTTCTCTCTTTCTCTCTAGCACTTTCTCTCTCCCTCTCTAAACCTCACCCCCTTCCATTCTCTATCAACCAACACCACCACACGACATTGCCGAGCCCGCAGACACCCCGACGACGCCCGAGCCCCCACTGGACGTGAACAGACCCGAGCTCACCCGGAGCCGTAGCCGTCGCGGTGCTAGCTCGTCGCGCGCCCGTACTGTACCTCACTGCTATGCACTTCCAGGCAAGTTTTCGACTTGCTTACATGCTATTTACCTAAGTCACGATCTTTAATTACATATATCATAAGTTGCAAGTTTAGATAAATTATGTATCGTAACTGTTCGATACTCGCTCTCTTAGAAAATCATTATCAAATTTGGCGGAACTAAATAGTTTTGCTTGGCCCGTATGGCTTTGAACTTAGTGTATGAATTTCGTTGGATAATTTGATCGTTGACGACTAAAACAACTGCCCCCAAGTTTAACCGTAAAACTGTAATTCTGTTGCATCTGAAAACCGTTAAATTCACCATAAATCATATACATATTAGAATGGTGCGTTCGAGGGCTCAAATCGAAGATAACTCGACGAACTTTAACCCTATGCTAGTTTCCAGACATTCCTGTACTTAAATCGTGATGATAATTGTATCGGAGTGCGACTCTGGACTGCAGTCCAGAGCGACTCCAGTCGTGCTTGCTGTTCCGTATTGGATACCATAAGTTTTCCTTAACTCTTAGGTTGCGGAACTCCGCTGCTCATTATAGGAAACTCTGTTATCTAGACAACAAAATTGGTTTTATTCGGTTTCGTTACCGTTTGATATTTAATCTGTAATTTAAAGGATCGGGACGCATAACAGTCCCAGCAGAATTAGAATTGACATGTTAATATTAAACAGATTATAACTCCTAACGTACAGACGCGATTGAAGATCCGTTTGTTGCGTTGAAAACTTTACTCAAAAACCTAGAATTCATTCAACTGTAGCGTCGCTAAATTATGATCCCAACCGGGGTTAAAATGCGTTGCGAATTGGATTTCTGATTCTGAAACCGGATTTCCACCGCGAGCGCTTAAAACGAAATGGTTATAGTTAATGATCCTGGAACCCGATTGGCTTGAAACAAAATTCTATGGATGGATAACTGAACATACTAATTATTACCTGTTTATCGTTTCGCTAAATTATAAATGTACGTTTCATGATAAATCGTGCAAGTGATAGACTATTGCTTTATGACACCTTAATTGTGCTTCTTATACTGTTCATTCATCACATCATACCCATATCATTGTAGTGATAACCTAGTGATATCGTGCATTCACCCAGTATTAGATTTTAGTGATGATTGTGGCAAGTACGTCAGTGTTCGTGTATCTGTGATTAAGTGAAAGTGATACGTACTTGTACACAATCAGTGACCCTATTGTTCTATTGCATTGTCGACGTCTGTGGGATGCGTGTACGTGTGACTATAAGTGGTATGGGACACTTATGGAAGCGCTTGCACGGGTGTCACAGATAAGGCATCCGGCACTGCCATTTATCTTAGGTATTGGTCGGGACGTGCTTGATGGAGGTCCTGCCTCCAGTTCTCGCGCAGACTTGTCACGGATCGATTAGTATTTAGGGTGATGGTTAGCGTTTGATGTAGACCACGGGGTGTGGGGTAGTTTAAGTGTGAGTTCAACAGAATCTCGGGAGTCCCATGCCGGCTTATATATTTAGGGAGTTATATGGAGTTTTTACAGGGTATGTGATATATACACCGTGATATTCTCGTTACATGTTGGGCCCGTGGTCCCTTGCCCTTGGGTTCTACCCTTGGGTGGAGGACACTCGCGAGTGGTTGACTCTCACACTTGGACTGACGATAGGCTTAGTGACCTGTACAGTGAGACTTAGAGATTGATAGGGATACTGACATTTATATTCCTTATATACTGTGTGGCATACGTGACATATCGTTATACTGATTTACTGTTCCGCTGCATTGATTACTGCACATTCATATTCATGCTGTCATTGATTTACTGTTGTTCATATCTATAACCACTGTTAGAACTGTCACTTGATTATATATATATTATATTGCTATTGTGTCGCTCTGACGACCTGAGTATGCATGCTCAGTGTGAGGAGAAGATTTAGCCTGGATCAGAACTAGACGTGCATCACAGACTTCTGGACTTGCCACTCCGAGTTACATTCGTTTGTTCACTTCAGGTCAGTTTATATTAATGTATCTTTCAGTTACTGCATTTCTCATTACCTGCGCATCATTTACTGTTTACCATGATAAACTAGAAGCCGAAGTGTGACTACGGCAGGACATTTCCTTGACCGTAGGAGCATGGCTGGCCTTGTCTACCCCTCGTATTCCATATTATGGGAAGCGGGGCGTGGCAACATCCTTATGCCCATCCTGAAATTAAAAATTTGAAGTTATATATAGTTAAGATTTTTTTTGTTATTAAATTTTTTTCTTTCTAATAGAAATTTTAATATAATAAAGTTGAGCTTAACATATTTCATGATTTTTATAAAAATAGTATTAGAAAATTATAGAATAATACAGAAATTGTTAATTATACTCTACCGTTATACAATTCTATATATGGAAGAGAACTTACATTTCCGGTTGATGGAGATGACATTTCAGGGAGCCCAATGGTTAGATCCATTCAATGCAATACTAATCGTTTATCTGAATCAATATCATTATATTAATATTCTATTAAACTAATTTTAGATACTGCTATGTAGTTGAATATATATATATATATATATATAGTATTGATTTATTATTGTTCTTCGTTTCAGCAAGTATACTCAACTAAGTAAATATTGTTACCTCAAAGAAATAAAAATGAGTTGTATAGGCAAATAACAAAAAAATATCAAAATGGATATTACTTCAAAGAAATTAAATGAACGATATAAACAAATAACACAAAGTACAATATATGAACTTAAATAAAAACATTTAAATAAGCATAATGTTTTTATAATATCAAAATTGAACTCTAGAAGAAAAAAACTATGCATCCAAAGTCAGTGAGATATTTTTTTATGAAACTTAAGAGAATTTTAAATTCTTCATTTCAAACTCTAGCATAGAGACATAATCGATTAAGAAGGCAGTCGAGTAAAAAATAAAAAAAACTTTAAATTTTATTCAAGTATAATAAAAATTGACTTACAATAATATCCGTTAAGTTGTTGAACTTTGAAGTGGCAATAACTAAAATTACCTCCCATATATATAGATAGAAGTATAACTATAGCACAGAAAGAGTTGGTTGTATTTGTTAATAGGAATCTTCGAAAAAGTAGAGTTATTTTAAAATGACTTTCTAGGTAACTCATAAAAGTTACATCAACTTATAATATTACGATACCCAGTTTATGATTTATATAAACTCTCTAACATGTAATACTTTTGTCTTATATCTTATAAATCGAAAAATCAAGTATGGATAGTCCCAACAACTTTTTATCCAACACTTATGTGTTTTCTCTATACATTAGTTGTTTTTGCTCTACTTATGATAACCTCTCTATGTTGAAAACGGTTTTCAATAAAATATAAATAGACGTCAAGAATTAATGCATTCTCCGTTAAAAAGAGAAAAGAAAATCGAAATATGCTATAGTCTAAACGACTATTTTCGATGTTATATCATGTATAAATAGGCATAAAGAAAAAATGCTTGATTAGACGAATGAAATATATGCATTCAACTCATATCATTAATACACTCTGTATATAAACGGTCTTCAATAAAATATATTTTGACAAATGTATGATTTGTCTGATTTGATAGTATCGTAATTTGAGTAAATTAAATAAAAATATTTAAAAAAGATAATCCTTGATATTGCATAATGATAAAGAAGAGAACCAAACGTGCTTCAACCGTGAAATCAGGGAATGCAATTATGGTGAATTGGAAATGCATAGTTTTATCTGTCCCATCATGCATTTTCTTCATATTTCTATTTATGATATTATACAAACAATTATCTGTCCAATCATGCATTATCTATCCAATCGTTGTCTCCAACATCGCTTTCACAATCTATTCGAAATTGGACAGATTTTTCAATAGTAATAAAATATGCAGTATACATCAAAATCTGATTCCAGAAAAGCAAGTATTATTTGTCATAGTAACCAAATGGTGAATTTTGCAACAAAGTTCTTTTGAATACATGAGGTAATAAGGGAATAAAAAGATAAAAACAATTAATGCATTCTCTGTTAAAAAGAAAAATTAAAGTCGAGTTATATTTTACTCTAAATGACTATTTCGATGTCATATCATGTATAAACAGGAATGAAGAAAAAATACATGATTGGACAGATGAAATATATACATTTACAGCTCATATCATTATTGCACTCTGCATATAAACAGTTTTCAATAAGGTATATTTTGACAAATGTATGATTTGACTGATTTAATAGCATCGTAATTTGAGTAAATTAAATAAAAAATATTTGGAAAAGATAATCCTTGATATTGTCTAGTGAAAAAGAAGACAACCAAACATGCTTCAACCGTGAAAACAGAAAATGCAATTATGGTGCATTGGAAATACATAGCTCCATCTATCTCATCATACATTTTTCTTCATATTTGTATATATGATATTATACAAACAATCATCTGATCAATCACACATCATCATAACTATATCACAGAAAGAGTTGATTGTATTTGCTAATAGGAATCTTCGAAAAAATAGAGTTATTTTAAAATGACTTTCTAGGTAACTCATAAAAGTTACATCAAGTTATAATATTACGATACCCAGTTTATGATTTATATGAACTTTCTAACATGTAATACTTTTATCTTATATCTTATAAATCGAAAAATCAAGTATGGATAGTCCCGACAACTTTTTATCCAACACTTATGTGTTTTCTCTATGCATTAGTTGTTTTCGCTCTACTTATGATAACCTCTCTATATTGAGGACGGTTTTCAATAAAATATAAATAGGCATCAAGAATTAATGCATTCTCCGTTAAAAAGAGAAAAGAAAATCGAAATATGCTCTAGTCTAAACGACTATTTTCGATGTCATATCATGTATAAATAGGCATAAAGAAAAAATGCTTGATTAGACGGATGAAATTTATGCATTCAACTCATATCATTAATACACTCTGTATATAAACGGTTTTCAATAAAATATATTTTGACAAATGTATGATTTGTTTGATTTGATAGTATCATAATTTGAGCAAATTAAATAAAAATATTTAGAAAAGATAATCCTTGATATTGCCTAGTGATAAAGAAAAGAACCAAGTGTGCTTCAACCGTGAAATCGGGAAATGCAATTATGGTGAATTGGAAATGCATAGCTTTATTTGTCCCATCATGCATTTTTCTTCATATTTCTATTTATGATATTATACAAACAATTATCTGTCCAATCATGCATTATCTATCCAATCGTTGTTTTCAATGTCGCTTTCACAATCTATTCGAAATTGGACAGATTTCTCGATAGTAATAAAATATGCAGTATACATCAAAATCTGATTCCATAAAAGCAAGTATTATTTGTCATAGCAACCAAGTGGTGAATTTTGCAACAAAGTTCTTTTGAATACATGAGGTAATAAGGGAATAAAGAGATAAAAACAATTAATGCATTCTCTGTTAAAAAGAAAAATTAAAGTCGAGTTATGCTTTAGTCTAAATGACTATTTCGATGTCATATCATGTATAAACAGGAATGAAGAAAAATACATGATTGGACAGATGAAATATATACATTTACAGCTCATATCATTATTGCACTCTGCATATAAACAGTTTTCAATAAGGTATATTTTGACAAATGTATGATTTGACTGATTTAATAACATCATAATTTGAGTAAATATAAATAAAAAATATTTGGAAAAGACAATCCTTGATATTGTCTAGTGAAAAAGAAGACAACCAAACATGTTTCAACCGTGAAAACAGAAAATGCAATTATGGTGTGGAAATACATAGCTTCATCTATCCCATCATACATTATTCTTCATATTTCTATATATGATATTATACAAATAATCATCTGATCAATCATGCATTATCATAACTATATCACAGAAAGAGTTGGTTGTATTTGTTAATAGGAATCTTTGAAAAATTAGAGTTATTTTAAATGACTTTTTAGGTAACTCATAAAATTTACATCAAGTTATAATATTACGATACCCAGTTTATGATTTATATGAACTTTCTAACATGTAATACTTTTATCTTATATCTTATAAATCGAAAAATCAAGTATGGATAGTCCCGACAACTTTTTATCCAACACTTATGTGTTTTCTCTATGCATTAGTTGTTTTTGCTCTACTAATGATAACCTCTTTATGTTAGGACTGTTTTCAATAAAATATAAATAGGCGTCAAGAATTAATGCATTCTCCGTTAAAAAGAGAAAAGAAAACCGAAATATGCTCTAGTCTAAACGACTATTTTCGATGTCATATCATGTATAAATAGGCATAAAGAAAAAATGCATGATTAGACGGATGAAGTATATGCATTCAACTCATATCATTAATACACTCTGTATATAAATGGTTTTCAATAAAATATATTTTGACAAATGTATGATTTGACTGATTTGATAGTATCGTAATTTGAGCAAATTAAATAAAAATATTTAGAAAAGATAATCCTTGATATTGCCTAGTGATAAAGAAGAGAACCAAACGTGCTTCAACCGTGAAATCAGGAAATGCAATTATGGTGAATTAGAAATGCATAGCTTTATTTGTCCCATCATGCATTTTTCTTCATATTTCTATTTATGATATTATACAAACAATTATCTGTCCAATCATGCATTATCTATCCAATCGTTGTCTCCAACATCGCTTTCACAATCTATTCAAAGTTTGACAGATTTCTCGATAGTAATAAAATATGCAGTATACATCAAAATCTGATTCCATAAAAGCAAGTATTATTTGTCATAGCAACCAAGTGGTGAATTTTGCAATAAAGTTCTTTTGACTACATGAGGTAATAAGGGAATAAAGAGATAAAAACAATTAATGCATTCTCTGTTAAAAAGAAAAATTAAAGTCGAGTTATGTTTTAGTCTAAATGACTATTTCGATGTCATATCATGTATAAACAGGAATGAAGAAAAAATACATGATTGGACAGATGAAATATATACATTTACAGCTCATATCATTATTGCACTCTGCATATAAACAGTTTTCAATAAGGTATATTTTGACAAATGTATGATTTGACTGATTTTATAGCATCGTAATTTGAGTAAATTAAATAAAAAATATTTTGAAAAGACAATCCTTGATATTGTCTAGTGAAAAAGAAGACAACCAAACGTGCTTCAACCGTGCAAACAGGAAATGCAATTATGGTGCATTGGAAATACATAGCTCCATCTATCCCATCATACAATTTTCTTCATATTTCTTTATATGATATTATACAGACAATCATCTGATCAATCACGCATCATCTATCCAATCGTTGTCCTGAACAGCGCTTTCACAATCTATTCGGAGTTGGACAAATTCCTCGATAACAATAAAATATGCAGTATACATTAAGATCTGACTACAGAGATGCACAAGTATGACCCTTTCCAGATAGCTGATAACATAACCCATCTAAAGTAAACACAACAGAATGGTACCTATTGGTTATGAAGGCATGAAACTGCAAAATATGTTGAATCTTTTAAGTCAATATCTCTTTTGGAAAAATGATTTAGCGAGAACGCATTAAGTAAAGCTAGCTAGTGATAAATCTAAAATTTGTTTAAAGGTGTAAAGTTCGATTAAGAGTTTTCAAGATGATCTTGAAATTTTGGAATCTAAATTTTTTAAGTAAACAAATAAATTTGGCGAGAGGGGGTTCTCATGGAAATAGAATTCTAAATCATATATTTCTATAGATTTTTACTTAGTAACTAAAAAGATCCTCTATATGCATAGACAATGTGTAATATAAACCAATTTAAAATTAATCCGAGGCATGCTAATAATTTGTTTCATTCAGCAATTAAGAATTATTGTTTTCCTAGAAGAAGACATGCACAAAAATCTAGTAAAACACAATTTAAACATGAATCTACAACTGCTTTACCAAAACCCTAAATTTAAATGCAAACGGCATTTAGAACTCCACTGTTCTTAGTTAAGAACCATAAAAATTCGTTCATATGCTAATGCCATACCAAAACTTTAGCCTTTCAACTATACCAAATATTCGATCATCTAACAAAACCATAATCTAAATTAATGCAATCCACATCATCACTTATATATTGAAGATTTTTATATATTTCAACTAAGACACATTTACATAAGAAAACCCCAATCTAAATTACTGTATATTCTACTTTGTAGCCTATATATAGATTGATCACCTCATAACCCTTACCATCTTCACTCTCATATCTGGTAGCCAAATGGAAGATCATCTCTCACAAATGCAACTTCCCAACCAAAACCAACCACAGAGAAGAACAACCCGAGGCTCCACCGGATACTTCGGCGTCCGCAAACGTAATTGGGGACGATATTCAGCAGAAATCCGAAACCCACACTCCAAAAAAGGCACTGGTTAAGCACATTCGATACGGCTGAGCATGCCGCTATAGGTTACGATCTCTATTCGATATCGTTCAGTGGGCCTGAATGGGCAAGGACCAATTTTGTTCATTACTCGGGTTTTTCCAATTCTCATGCTTCTTATTCACCGCCTCCTCTGCCGCCGCCATCGGAGGAGTTGATCGTGAATGACAGTCTCTCTTCGATATCGTTCAATGGATCTGAAGGGGCGAGAAACAATTTTCATTATCGGGGTTTTTTCAATAACCGTGTTTCTTATTCACCGCATCCTCCACCGCCACCGTCGCCAGAGTCAATGGAGATTTATGGAGGTTTAGATGAGAAGAAAGATGATGAATCTATGACCATTGCGGCTATCTTGCAGACGTTTGGACAATCAAAATATATTTCTTCTTTTTATATATGAAGAACTTAATGATTATTGTTTGACAACTTTGTATTGGAGAACTTACACCACTCAATGATTGAGTGTTCTAGTTGTTGGTGGTGTTGCTGATATCTTATCTATAATATGAATTTTCTTTCCATCTCATTTTACTTTTTTTGGGATATTGTAACCATAAGTTTTTAAGTATATTTTATGCGTGGAACATATTTTCAGATCCATTTATCATAAGTACATAATTTGTTTTAAAATGTTAAGATGAATTAGCTTTATTTTAGCGATTACTTAATGGAATCCTAAGTATAAGATAGTTATGCTATTAATGATAATGTATTTTGATGAATTGAGGGGTTCAAGCTAGTAAACTAAGATTCTAATTTGAACTATAGAATTTTTTTTCAAAAAGTATATTGATAAATACCGAGAAGTTTCCTTCACGGACAAAAGAGGACAACGATCGTTTGGAGATAAGGTAACTTTTAAGGCACAAAAACACACGATATCAAAAATATTGTTTAATGGATTTGTTACAAATTTTTTCAAATGGAAAATTTAACAGAACAAACACAATCTCAAAATATTTCATGGTTTTCATTAAAAAAAATGTGTTAGAAGATTTTAGAATAATAAACGAACTATTAACCATATTTTGTTGTCATACAATTTTATATATTTTTGATTGAAAAAAATGAAATTCTAGAAATACCAATACTTAGATCCATTTATTGTATTTATGTTTTTTCAGCGTTTGTTATCTTTACTCTACTTGTAATAATTTCTCTGTGCTGATCATTGCTTGTAAAATTCTGTTACCTTTTCTTTCCTTATTTGGATGGACTATTGAAACTTTCTAGGCTTATAATAATGTAACGCTTGTTAGTTGTGTATAACAACCATTTGGAGATAAGACAACTCTGAAGACACAAAAATACACGACTTCAAAGATATTGTTTAAGTGGAGATATGGAGTTATGAATTAATTCTAGTTTGCATACGCCATTAGATATCTATTATAACTAATTGTTTAATTGAGGGTTTTTGAATATGATATTGTGTAATTATATTCTCCCATAATACAGAGTTTTAAATGCATTCTGATAGAACTTTATGCTCATCCTGAAATTAAAAACTCAGAGTCGCATGCTATTATTGATTAAAAAGTATATTATAAATTAACATCACCCTATATGCCCGCAATATGAATAAAAGCAAGTATAATTTTGCCCAGACCGCACCATTATACTTCGCTTGCATTTAGAATATATATAACATAGTTTATCGAGAAACATGTAAGAAACTGTAGCATTAACTATAAAATCCAGAACCGATATAGAATTATAAAGTTTTTAGTCTTAATTAGTTTCCTCTTCACTTTCTTGGCATTTTTTTAACGAAACTGGGAAAGCCCGGTTATTTTATTAAAAAATAATAGATTTTGTGGGCCAGGCCCAATACATCAACGCCCAAATATGGGTTATACATACATATGAAGAGAGTTAGGGTTTATTAAATAGATCGAGAGAGGCGGAAGAGAGAAAAATATCCGCTCTCTCTCTATTTCTCACTTTTTCTCTTAAATGAAAAAATAACCCAATATCTCAATTTTCTTCTCCTTTCCACCATTTTATTTGTAAATCATTGCAATCTTCACTTTCTTGCCATTAAAAAGGTTTTAATCAAAATTTTGATAAATAAAGAAGCTCTTTTTTTCTCAAACGGTCTTCCAATTTATATTTTTTTAAAATTAAATCAGGAGTAGACCCAGCTGAATTTTATTAAGAAAAATATTAAGTGGGCTTTAGCCCATACACCATGACCTTTAAAAGGGATATATATATATCGCAGGAATTAGGGTTCCCGTAGAAAAACCTAGAGGCAGAAAATATTTTCATCTATCTTTTTCTTCATGATCTTCGTCCCATTCCAACTCCAAAGTTTACAAATTTCCACCGGTCTTCAAAAATCTTTTTAGTAGATTTGATCTCTCCACACCGATATCACTCATCTCTCCTTTCCTTCATCCGTTTCGCCTCACCCCAACTTCAGATCTTAAAATTTTTCATTATTTTTCAAGAGTATTTTGAGACATCTGAGCTTTTCAATCTTGGGAACTATATAGGTAAGCATAAAATGGGCAAAAACACTTGGCTTGCTAAATTTTTTTTCGTCTCTAGTATTGTGATTATCAGATCCAGTCTCTACTCTTAACGGTCTCTCTTCTAAGCAACCAAATTACAAATTTCCACCCGTCTTCAAAAATCTTTTTAGTAGATCCGATCTCTCCACACCGATATCATTCATCTCTCCTTTTCTTCGTTCGTTTCGCCTCACCCCAACCTCAGATCTTAAAATTTTTCATTATTTTTCAAGAGTATTTTTAGAGATCTGAGCTTTTCAACCTTGGGAACTATATAGGTAAGCATAAAATGAGCAAAAATACTTGACTTGCTAAATTTTTTTCGTCTCTAGAATTGTGATTATCAGATCCACTCTCTACTCTTAACGATCTCTCTTCTAAGCAACCAAATGTCCAACCTTGAGGCTTTTTGTGATTTCTCCTGCTTTATAAATCATTAGATCTGTACTTTTTCTCAACAATTTTTTGACGCTAAAATCAAAAATGCAAACTTAAACTTCAGAATTTCAGAATCCGCAAAGAAAATCCTCAAAGCTGACATTTTTAACTCTAAGAACTAATTTTTATTCTCCTCGGCTTAATAAAACTTGATTTTTGATTTTTCCAGCATTCTTCGTGCTACCCAGTTTCCTAATCAAACAAAAAAAGAAACTCTTTGTTTCATTCTTCTCAATCTCGGCAGGTGAGATAAATCCAACTTTATAAATATTTTTATCTCCTCTAGAAAAGGTAAGTAATTATTTAGAATTTTCAAATCATGTCTACTTAGTTTTTTTGATTCTTCATTGTTTGTCCCTTTCTTTTATTGTTGGGATACTGATGATACTTGTTTTTGGATTAATCTTTCTTTGGATTACTCGTAATGATGGTAAGCGTAGTGATGCTTATCGCAAGGATAGTAAAAAAAAGTTAATAATTATTATTTGCTTGCTAGATGAGAGGATGTGGTTTTGATTTCTCACAATTCTTTGATCTAACTTTTTAGAGAATCGAACTTGAATTCGGTCATGGGCAAGATAATCGCATGGGTTTCCAAATTATTTCGGCAATCTGTATTTATATATTTTTCAATGTTTATTGTCTTTGCTCTACTTGTAATAATTTCTATGTGTTGAGAATTGCTTGTAAATTTATGTTACTCTTTCTTTTTTTATTGGGATATACCATTGGAACTTTCTAAGCTTATAATAATGCAACGGCCGCTAAATGTGATTGATGACAAAATGTTTCTCATAAACACCCTTATAATAACCACAACTCCACACATAATTATACAATATCATACTGAAATACCGGAAGCAATAATACTTAATTAAACATCATTATATAAATACCATAATCTTAGTACTAATCTTCACCATTATCTTCTCCAGTTGGCTCCAAAGCTGGGGCTTTATAAAATTGGCGGACAACCCTTTCCAGACTATTGACGGTAAATCCTCCACTTTGGATAAATTTATGATTATTATTAGTCACTCTTATCTTTATCTTATATGCAATAGATGCACACTTATCAAGATGTTTCTCATAGTCATACGAATCTTTACTCTGCATCAACGAAAAAAGAATTGTTAGACATACATTGATTATTATGTTGCATTTGAAATTATTTTAACAATCCATGTCATACCGATGAATAAAATTGCATCATATCATCCAATGGATAATGGAGAAGTGTCTGAGCATGCTGATCAAAAACTACAATATTTGTTTCATCAGTTTTGTCCTCAATTCTTGCTTTAATTCGGTACCTACAATATGTATATATTGATCAAATAATATGTATTAATTTTATTCAGCAACCTATAAGGTTTTCTTTAAAAAATACATTTTCTTAGAATCCGACCCCATATGCCCGCAATCCGAATAAATGCAAGTATAATTTTGCCTAGACTAAACCTTTACACTTCGCTTGCATTGAGAACATACATCATAGCATGGTTCATCGGGAAAGATGTAAATAATTGTGGCATTAACTATAAAATCCAGAACCTATATAGAAAAATAGAGATAAACAAACCCTTTTAATAAAACAAAAATATAAAAATATAACTTACTTTAGATTATATGCTAAATACATGTTAATATTAAATTATATATCATATATATTACATATAAATTATCATTTCATACCGTATTAGGTGGAGGACAAATTCTTGTTTCATTGATTAGATATTCAATGGTACACGTTTCTACCATTTGATTTGCATTATTGCTGCTGCTTCCTACTTGTCTCGAATACCCAATTTGTTTTGTTGGCAGATCAAATCGAACCTTAAAAGCATGACACTCTTATCAACATTGCCTTTAACAAATGTAAAAATTTAAACTCGAAATATAATAAATATATGATATACTACCATCTCATCAGCCGTTCTGCTTCGGGGATACCATCGGCTTTAAATCTCATTTTCGTAAAGTCTGTTGTTTCTAACATGTAACTTCCTATAATTGTATCATTTGCCATATTAATAGTGCTACACTTGTAAAAACTTAATAACTATTGATAACCGCTAAACTTTAATTTTATTTTTAAAATAACAAAAATTATATGGGTGCAAGTAAAAAATTTACCTCTGAATTCTTTTGCACGCACACCTATCGCGGCAATTAAGAAACTATCAGTGTATCCTTCCCCAAAAATACTCATGTGCTTTGTCAGAAAATTCTCCCAGATCGTTAAAGTGACCGGTTTCTTATAACAACCATCATCAATGGTGATACTTCAACTAATTTACTTGTACCTCCAGACTTTAAAGAGATTATGCGTTCATGGCTCACATCAATGACATATCCTACTATATCTGCAATTCACATAATGAATATAAAAGGTCATGAATATATAAATGTTGTAATGACTTATAGTAAAAATTAAAAAGCTTAACGGTTATGAGTACACATTATCTTACCATAAACACATTCAGGCCTACGCACAAGATCGCGTATTTTGCACAACTTTTTAAAATGGTAAGTACGGCCAGCCGATATTTCTTTCACAGAAACTTCATCAACCTCTTATTGTCTTGTCAATGATAATTGCCATCTGTTTTCCAAAACTTTAATAGATTTACCGGTTATCAAAGTCACAACATTTTTTATCACGTATACTTTATCAACGAATATCATGTTTTTCCATTTGTCAGCATATAGATCATCAACTAACACCTCTCGTTCAGCGCCCTGCATAAAGTCGTAAAATTAATATTTAAATAATAAATTTTACGTTGAAAAGATAACTGCTGTTGTAAACAACAACTCACTTGTTCATCTCTAGCCACAAATGTAAGCGAGTTTGATGACTTTGCATACAATCGACCATACCACAATCGCGTGATACGTACCTTAATATTATACAATTTACCTCGTTCTACAATTTTTTCAAAAGCGGTGATCTCTAAAGGTGTAGGTAGCATTTTCTTCTTACTTTCTGGATAAGATTCGTCAGAAATCAAAGTCGATAGATTCTTCTCTTTCTTTCTTTTGTTTTCATGTTGGCAACTGGTTTCTTCGTCTTTTAGTATAAAAAAATTCGTTAGTAAAATTAGAACGAATTTTTTTTTACAATAAATAAAACAAATAATCGATATACACATACCATTTTTATAATCCTTCTTTAAAGGAGTCACAGAAGCAATTTCTTTTTTACTACTTTCACTTTGTCTCCATGATCCTTTTGCTCTCTTACTTGCAAATTTTCCTTTGTTTTCACCTGCACAATGAGCTTGAATATTACCAATATCACAGTCGTCACGATCCTCCAAATCTGAAACTGACATGCACAATAAAATATAAGTAATTTATTAAAATCCAAATATAATAAAATATAAAATTTGAAATAATATTGTAGGAGCTCATACTTTTTTTTGACTTATGAACCGGTTTAATTTTTTTTCCTACGTTTATTCAATGTTTTCTCTCCTTTTAAAACGCCATGCTCTCTTTTCCGAGATTTCTTATCATTGATACATTTATTTCTTATTTCCCCAATGGTAAGATTAACACCATCACTGTCATCCCCACCTTCATTACTACTGTATTGATAATTGACCTCATCTTCAAAATTTTCAAAAAGAACAGACTCTTCATTTAAGAATATATTTCCATCACAATCATTTGAATTATTTTTTTCCATCCTACACAGAAAATAGAAAAAAAAAATCAATAACAATAAACATCACGATATAAAAAAAATCTGACAAAAATGAATAGATCAAGTGAATGCATATATTATATAAAATTTAATATAAGAACTACATATATACAACAAATGAAATCGAGTATTAATTCAATATTGGAAAGCAACACTCTGATTTAAAAATAAATTTTCTGTAAAAGTATTTTTAAATCAAAGCGATACTTTCCAATATTGGGATTAATACTCGATTTCATTTGTTGTGTATATAGTTCTTATGTATCTTTACCTTTGTGAGAACGCTCTGTAGAACTTCTTTATAAACAACATTTTGTGTACAATTTTTTGGAATGTCAATTTGTTCTTCTAGAAAAACTTTGAAGGATGAAGCGAATCTAGCTCTTGAGAATGCAACATACAATTGCCCATGACAAAAAACTGGTGTACGTAGATATAGTCCAACTTTTCCCAAGGTTTGTCCTTGACTTTTGTTTATAGTCATAGCATAAGCAACACGAACTGGAAATTGACGCCGTTTAAGAACGAAAAGGAGATCTTCATTATCACTTGACATAATTATTTTTGGGATTGCCACACATTTTCCAATATTTGTACCAGTCATGATTTCTGCTTTTATGACCCTTTTACCTAACTGTTTAATGATAAGACGTGTGCCATTACATAAACCAATACTTTGATCTAAATTATGAAGTAGCATAATCGGTGCATTTACTTTAAGCTCAAGCGAATGAGGAGGCAATTCAGAGCATATCAATGAATTTAAAAATTCCGTTGTATGTAAAAAATCATTGCAAGCAGAATCATCAGCAACAGAAACCTTCGTGTCTGCACTGAAGTAAATCTGACTTTCTTCTCTAATTTGAGATATGACTTTCCTATTAATTTCATCAACTTCTTCATTTCTACATGCAAGTATTGCTCTTGATTCCAAATACCGCGGATTTTGATAATTATCATTTAAATCTGTATATATTTCATTTATTAATCCACTAATACCAAGTCTGTGATTAGATAACATTGAATCCGGAATTTCTATCCAATTATCATCACAATCGTTGCCCATTTGAATTCCTTTAACATCACCATTACCAATATCGATTAGCCATTTTGCAAAATTTTCGCTGTCTTCTTCTGACCTCGTATTCGTATGAACACGTATATTTTTTGTCAGTATAAATATCTCACATTGATCCCATAGATATGATTTATGTAATATAGCGGACACAATTTGTTGTCTCCTAGCTTTACGGACGACTGGTAAAATCTGTCGAAAATCACCACCAAGAACAACAGTCTTTCCACCAAATGGTTTATTCTCAAGTTGTGGATTAATATTTGATAGAATATCTTTGAAAGTTCGATCTACGGCTTTAAATGCAAAGCGATTTATCATCGGAGCTTCATCCCAAATAATCAGTGTTGCTTCTTTGATTAGAGAAGAAAGATTAGATTGACGAGATATTGCGTAAGATGAAAACTTATGAAGATCGATAGGAATTTTGAATCTTGAATGTGCTGTACGTCCTCCCGGTAGTAACACAGAAGCAATGCCAGAAGATGCAACTGCAACAACGATTTGTTTCTTACTACGCAACTTCGCTAAGATTGCATTCCATAAGTATGTTTTGCCAGTTCCACCACCTCCATACACAAAAAATAGCCTTCCAATATTTTTTTCGCACGAATTTATAACCACATCAAAGAATTTTCTTTGTTCATCATTTAAACCACATTCCAATTCAATAGATTTTTTCGACGACTCAAAAGTATCATAATTTAGCTCCTCAAATATCAATCTATTGTTCTTGTTTAAATTGCTAGGAGAGGGTATCGGCATAAATGGAAAATCTCTCAAGCTTTTATTATTATATGACAAAATCACATCTATATCATGAAGCGCAAAATCTCTTAATTGTTTGTTACCGAGTACAATTTTTAAATCAGGATGCAAATTTTCCAAATGTCTTTCATAATCATCACTCATGGCCTCCCAATGTAAATCCCATAGTTCTCGAGAATTCATAACTTCGTTAAAAAGTAACATCGTGCAAAACATGCGACGAAGTTGATTAGCCGTAGCCCACTTAGACGCTTCTTGGAGTGCTAAGTTCCATTCATTATCATCATCAAGAAATCCAAGTGCTATACATGCTGCCTTATAAGTTTCATGTTCAACATCATCAATTGTTTTCATATCAATAAAATTAATCCTTCCTTTCACTATTGTCAACAACATCCTGAAATAATATCTTTCACTAGTTGCAGGATGTGCATAAGGTAATCTACCTATCGCTTTCCTTCTTTTTCGTTGCTTCTAACATAAGTTTTTTTTTGTTCCAAACAAAATGATTTGGAAACTCAACATAAGTATAGTTTCTTGAATGAGGAAATTTAAGATTCATGGTAAACCATTCAGTTAACATTGTTTTATTAGCTCGCTCAGACTCCATTATTTCTTGAACGCTTCCATCTTCTCTAAAAAAACCATTTGTTTACCAAAAAGATGATACTGCAACCGTTCAACGGCAGGATGACGTTTATTTATTTTAAATTCAAAAAGCCTCCATGAAGCTTCAGATGCTGCAATATATCTAGAATCTAAATATAATTTGACCACGTCATATCTTTCGACCACATTTTGATGAATGATAGCTGTTGCAAAATCAGATCCTTTATGCACATATTTAAATAAATATTTTATTGCTCGTCTATGATTGCATATTTCAACATTAATATGTGATTGATATTTCAGTAGCAGATTTGCATTGTAAGGCACAACCCAACTGTTGTCAATATCCTTTCCATCTACCGTGTAGGATCTTGATTTGCGTCTCCGGTAAATTGCATATCCCTTTTCATCAATAATAGTATGGTCATTGAACATTTTAGGGAATTTTTTTGAGCATTTATTATTTTTCATGCAAATACATTTTGGATTATGTGTACCACATGGTCCATGAATCATATGGGTAACTACCAAATCATAAAGTAAAGGTTCCATTTTAATGTCAGGAAGCTCAGTTCTAATTAAATTATCAATATCCTTTGCGAGTTTTATTTTTTTTGAACTTTCCAATGTAATAAGGATATGAGAATGTGGTAATCCTCGTTTTTGAAATTCTACCACAGATAGATCTACAAATGGAAAAATTAAACTTTTAAATAGAAACATATAACAATATACAAAACATATATCAACAAATAATGACAATAACCTACCAGAAATTACTCGTCCAAAATATTTATGTTTAATCAAATCATCAAGAAGCTGCATAAGTTTTAAGTGAAAAACTCTGGCAACAATATCAGGCCTATCAGATGCACTTTGACCACCATCAATCAATAAAAAATCATGTATTTCTTTCCAATTAGGATTGCATGTAAAAGTAATGAATAAATCCGGAGGTCCGGCCCATGCACAAATTGCCATAGCATCTTGATAGTTTTGAATCATGTATCGTGGACCTCCAGTAAAGGATGAAGGCAAAATGATTTTTTTACCAATTGTGTGAGCATCATTATCACCATCGTCAACAGCATCCTGCAAGCCTTGATATAACTCACATCGTAAAGTTTTTTGATTATTACAAATCCATCCAAGACGATTCTCTTCAACAGACGCATAAGCATCAACTATATATTGCTGTAATAATTTTCCACCTCTCAACAATATTGTTCCTTCATGACAACGCTGTTGTAACCTAAATGCTTAGAAGTCCTTCATTGAAACTTTATTCCTTTTTCTCTTCGTATAATTATGCCAACTATCTTCTCCATATGGGAATAATAAGGGATATTGCAATGGCATGTATGCTGGATGAATCTCACTAATTCTTTGATATCCTTTTTTTCGATCGTTGACAATAACATCTTGAATAGATGAAGGAAAAAATTCATCATCAATCATCAGAGCAGCTATTTCTGTTGAATTTGGTTTATTATATTGTTGACCCTTATGATTTCTATCCTCAAGAATGCGCAAACTAAACTCTTTATCCTTATTGTTCTCATACCAATCACGTACGCATCGAAATTTCTTAACATATTTGTTGTATTTATCCAACATTTCCTTTAAACTTTTCACAGTTTCTGAATCATATTCCGTAGCATTACAATTATCTCCAATAGATGCAATTCGATTTTCAATTTCATGCTCGGTATCATATATATAAAGCTGTGTATATTTAGGTCGACTTCCGATAGCCGGTAGCAATGAACCTATTCTATGATAGTTTTGTCCATGAATTCGAAATGTATATGGCCCCCTTCCTTTCAAAATTTGATAATCTATCTTTACACCAATAGATGTAAAAGCAAACATAGAGTTGAACGAACGAATTTTTTCCCGAAATTGTTTAGCTTGTTCAGAAACATTTTGATAGTTCAATAAAGAGTCCAGCATTTCAAGTGTCTTCTCAAGAAGAGGCAGAGAAACTTTTCCACTCTTGCAACAAAGTGAATAATTTATTTTTTTCTTATCATTAGTTCTAACCCTTTCTTCTTTCCATACAATTGCATCACATCTAGAACACTTTTCAGTAGGAGGTCCCAAATAATGGAAACGACTACGCCAATCTGTTAAATAATTATCGTTAAAACTTTCTTATCATGTATCATTATAAGACATACATTAGAATTTAATCAGCAATAAGAAAATGTAATATATTATATTATTATATTTATAGAGGGTTTTATTTAAAATAATCTTATATCTTTTAAAACATGTAAAATATTTGTAAATCAAAAAAATTAAAAAAATTTAATATTTTTAAGTAATATGTTCTTTAAATATAATTAATACCAAACATAAATTAGATAAAACTTTGTGTTTTATAAGAATATATAATGAAGATGAAGCGTGCTCTTACTATCATTATCGTTTTTTTGACTGCATGGCAAATCTTGATGAATATCTTTATTAACTATATGGTGATCATCCAAAAAGCCCACTTCCATAGAATGATACAAAACGGTATCATCATCCATCAAAGATGTGTTGCATTCAACATTGGTAGAAAGATTAGGAATTTGTTCTAACGGTCTTTTGAAGTGTGGGATACCAAAATCAAATGCCTCTCGCTTTCGCTTGAAAGAAAATTCATCATTTTTAGTATTAGTGTTGGATGACTGTTTTTTTTGATATCTTATTCTTTTACGTTCACGTTTACGTTGTTTTTGTGCTTCTGATAACGGTTTGCGAATGTGTTTTGATTTATTCCCATGCATAGCTAAATAAAAGACAAAAGATAATATCACAATAGAAACAATTATAGAAATCAACATAAATGATTAACTAATAACAATAAACATGTCACATCATTTATTAATAATTTAAATGGTAAACTGTACAGATACCAATAGGAATTTAAATTTAGAGAACAAATAATTTACTTCTACATATAAGCATAAATAAATAAAAATCTTAAATATTGAATTTTTCGAATAATAGATTTTTTGTTACCTTAGTTTTTACTCCAATTTTATTGTTGACCAAATCAAACGAACATTTTCCTGCAAATGGAAAAAAATATCAATTCAAGTCAAGTATTGCATTAATAATGACAACTTTTAAAAATATTCCCATCAGTTAAAAAAATACTAAATGAAGAATGAAAAATAATATATTGAAAAAGAAAAGTTTAGTTATGGAAAAAAAGTTTAGAGCAAACCATCCTGATTCATGATCATATATGTTGAAGAAGAAAACAAAGAAAGACATAAAAATATTTACTGAAGATACGGTGCTTTGAAACGATCCAAGCCAAGGATTTAAGTTTCAAAAGTGTTGGAAAATCCAGAATTTGGTAAGAATGGGATCTCTCACTCTCTCTCTCTCTCTATTTTCTCTTTTTTCAATATTTTCCCTTTTTTCTTCAAGTGAGAAAGAAGATGAAAAACGCTGGATTAAATAGGGGAAAGATATGATGAGACATGACGTCAATAGGAGGTGGAGACAAAACAAATTCAATTCATTTTTATTTTTTTTTAAATTTCTGATAAAATATTTTGGTTTTATTATATGAATTTATTTTATTTACTATGTCTCATCACTACTAACGTTTTTATTTTTCTACCGTCCTTTTACATCTGATAACGTGTCTCCCTTCTTCATTACATCAGCACTATTTTTCTACAGTCGATCGTGACTGATTTCTTTTTCTGTCAGATCACGGTCAATATTAACGTCACTGTTGTTCTGCAGTCCGATGTCCTTTTTCTGTAAAATCACGGCCAATATTAACGTCACTGTTGATCTGCAGCCCGTCATGACTGATGTCCTTTCTCTATCAAATCATAAATAACGTTGACATCACTGTTGTTCTGCAGTCCGTCATGACTGATGTCTCTTTCCCGTCAAATCATGAATAACGTTAACGTTACTGTTGTTATACAGTCCGTCATGACTAATGTCATTTTTCTGTCAAATCGTTACCAATGTTCAGATTACTATTTTTCTACAGTCCGTCATGATTATTGTCCTTTTTCTGTCGTCAACACTATTTTTCTACAGTCCATCATGACTAATGTACCTTTTCTGTCAAATCACGGTATCAAATCATGAATAACGTTAACGTCACTGTTGTTCTGCAGTCCATTATGGCTACCGTCCTTTTTCTGTTAAATCATGAATAACGTTGACGTCACTGTTATTCTACAGTCCGTCATGACTAATGACCTTTTTTGTCAAAATCATTACCAATGTTCAGGTGACTATTTTTCTACAGCCCGTCATGACTATTGTCCTTTTTCTGTCGTCAACACTATTTATCTACAGTCCATCATAACTAATGTACTTTTTCTATCAAATCACGTCAAATGTCAATGTCACTATTTTTCTACAGTCCGTCATGACTATTGTCCTTTTTCTGTCATCAGCACTATTTTTCTACAGTCGATCGTGACTGATGTCCTTTTTCTGTCAAATCATTACCAATGTTCAGGTGACTATTTTTCTACAGTCCGTCATGACTATTGTCCTTTTTCTGTCATCAGCACTATTTTTCTACAGTCCATCATGACTGATATCCTTTTTCTGTCAAATCACGGTCAAAGTTAACGTCACTGTTGTTCTGCAGTCCTTCATGACTGATGTCCTTTTTCTGTCAAATCACGGTCAAAATTAACGTCACTATTGTTCTGCAGTCCTTGATGACTGATGTCATTTTTCTGTCAAATCATGAATAACGTTAACGTCACTGTTATTCTGCAGTCCGTCATGACTACTGTCTCTTTTCTGTCAAATCATGAATAACGTTAACGTCACTGTTGTTCTACAGTCCGTCATGACTACTGTCATTTTTCTGTCAAATCACTACCAATATTCAGGTAACTATTTTTCTACAGTCCGTCATTACTAATGTCCTTTTTCTGTCGTTACCTTTTTATGTTAAATCACTATCAATGTTAACGTCACTATTTTCTACAGTCTATCATGACCAATGTTCTTTTTCTGTCAAATCAAGACTAATGTTAAGGTCACTATTTTCCTATCGTTAACACTATTTTTCTTCCATCGTAACCAGTGTCCATTTTCTGTCCTGTTTGTACCTGATAACGTTTTTCCTTATATACGTACTCAACTGGATGCACTTGCACGCGAGCCTTTGTCCTTTATCAATTTATGCGCTAGTATTATGCCTCATTGATGCACGTCACGTTTAGTTCAACCCGAAAATTCCGAAGTTGGTTTTATGCCTTATTTTTAGCAGTTTTTCTATTTTTAGCAGTTCTTCTTTTATTAGAAAATTAGTTGTGATTTACATTTTGCAATTATAAGAGGTAAATTTTAATTAAATAAAACCCTAGTTTGGTGAAATTGCCATTGTCATCTTTCTATTCTTTCAATTTCTCTTAAATCTGTTTAGAAGCGCTGCATCCCAAAGCAGAGCTGCACCACTTACCAATTAAAAAAGAGTATCATGACTAATGTGTTTTTCTTTTTAATAATACTTAATTATGATTGTTACGAATTATGATTATAACATGCATGTTTTCCAACCAAAGAAGTATCCGTTGAAACCAATTGGTAATATCATTATTCCTTTTTATTTGAGTTTTTCTATACCTGGACGCTGTCACCTTCTCAATTTTTTTGTCTTTTTCTGTCCTTTGTCAAAATTGATTGCAAAAATACGACCGAATTAGAAAATTAAGTGATTTATACTATATATCCAAATACATCATTGTTCCCGCCAAAAATTTCTGCTCAAAAGAGTCCAAGGTATCAAATGGCAGCGATACGCTTAAGGAAATGCGAACCAGTATCTTCCGGCCTGTATTTTGATAAACTCCCGAAAGATAAACAGCTAAATTCTGATGGTATTGGAAGCATCTCGAAAAACCCTTCGATTTGATATATTATGGGCCTTATAATTCATCCGGGATCAAAAGTTATATGCTATGCACTGTTCCCTGATTAAAAATCAGGAATTACCTCAATGAGGTATCACGTGCTCTCACGTGACCAATGGTCACGTGTTGACACGTGACAATCGAAACAGAAATGAAATAACAAACGGCTGAAGGAAATACCTCAATGAGGTATCACGTGCTCACACGTGACCAATGGTCACGTGTTGACACGTGATGGTTAAAACAACAACATAAACAAGCGGCTGTTAAAGGAACCAATTTGGGGGTCACGTGCTCACACGTGATCAAGGGTCGCGTGCCAGCACGTGACAGGCTTTGAAAGCCTTATAGTTTAATAGAATTAAAATTCTAAATTTCTCTAAAATCTTTCGAAATAGAATTAAGATTATAAAAGCTTCTAAATCTTTCCAAATGGAAAAGGATTATGGGGACCGTTGGATTAAAGATCCAAGGGTGATTAAAAATCACCAATTTATGGAAAAATCTTGGATAAGGAAAGATTTCCCCTAAATCTCACCGAAAATAACAAACAGAATATCTTTGGATTTAAAATCCAACGGTGAATAAAATTCACTGAACGATCTAAAAGCTCATATTAAATATGAAAACAAATCAAATCTTTCAATAAAAGATTTATTAAACAAATTTATTCTTTTCCTTCTCCTATAAATAGGAGCCAAGAAAAGAAGAGAAGGGATCTACCTTTTTGGAGAGAAGAACAGAGAGAGGAGAATTTAATTCTCAAGAGGGAAGAAAAGAAAAGAGAATTTAATTCTCAACAAAGAAAACCCTAGGTGAGAAAAGAAAGGGAATCAAAACTTCAAACAGAGAATTTAATTCTCAAAATCCAAGAGTTTAACTCTTATACAAAAAAGAACTTAGTTCTTCTTCGGGTTGAAGATCTGCACAGAGCACATCTCCCCATAAGTTGAGAATTTAATTCTCATCGGGTTGAGATCCTACCATGCAGATCCAAAACTTAGAGGGGGAATTGAGTTTAGAGAATTTAATTCTCCCAAAACAGAACTAGGGTCTAACCCTAATTGAGAATTTAATTCTCTCAAATCCACAGGAATTTAATTCCTCCTAAAATGAAACTAGGGTTTAACCCTATATAAGAATTTAATTCTTTTACATATTTGGGAATTTAATTCCTTTAAAAAGAAATTAGGGTTTTACCCTAAATAAGAATTTAATTCTTAATCTTGCGGAGAATTAAATTCTCAAAATAAAATGAAGAGACTTAAAAGATCTCCATGCATGCAAAAGACTAAGGTCACGTGTCCATACGTGACCCCTGAAGAGATCCCCAGAAATGAGAAGGAGAAAAGCTTTGAGGCAATGCCTCACGTGCTCCCACGTAACCTACAAAACACAGAAAGAAAAAGCAAAGGAAATATGAGCTTTGGGCGCTCTTACGTGTCCCCACGTGACCCCTTAGCGAGTGCTTTAATGATCAGTGCATAAATCTCCATCACGTGTCAACACGTGATGCTTAAAAGATGAAGAAGTGTTTAACACTTAATTGCAGAACGAAGAAAAGGGATCTGGTCCCACCTTTGGGCGCTCTCACGTGTCCACACGTGACCCCTCTTTCTTTAGTGTTTAACATTAATTTGGGGACTATATTTCCAGTGTTTAACACTGATTGTTTCTAGTGTTTAACACTAAATTGAAGATTATATTTCCAGTGTCTAACACTGATTGTCTTTTAGTGTTTAACACTAATTTGAGAGTTCTATCTCCAGTGTTTAACACTGTTGTTCTTTAGTGTTTAACACTACTTCTAACCAAATTGGCTAATTTTCCAGAGGAAAAAGTCCTTCCTCCAAATGAATCTCAAAATTGAGGAAATCAAAGACAAAATGATTGTCAGAACCCCCAAACCTCTGTTTAGCACTGCTGAATGATGAGGGGCTGAACCTAGACAAATGTCTAATGGCCCAAAGGGCCAATATTTCAAACATAATTGGACTTAGCCCAAACTGGCCATAAGTCCTCAAATCATCTTGAACTGAGCACATCTGCTCTTTCAACCAACTCATTGGTTCAAGGGTACATCTCTGAGCTCCTTTGATATTTGTCGTTGTAATCCTTCAACGTCTTCAGAGAGGTGATGGGTCCCGACAGCCATACATTTTATTGGACCACCATGTCCCTAAACTGGTAATGGATCACCATGTCCCTAAACTGGCAATGGACCACCATGTCCCTAAACTAGAACAATAGAGCCCCCAAATGCTCTTTTGTCGGATCTAAACGATCCTGTTAAGCTGATCTTAGTCCCAAATTAGACTAACGTATTTTTAACAAACGTTTAAGTTGATCTTAGCCTCAAATATGGCTAACGCATCCTTAAACCTTCAAACAGACTTTAGTCCCAAATTGGACTCTAGATCTCCCAATCAACTTTGGCTCAAGGGTACATCTCTGAACTCCTCTGACTTCTTTCGTTGTAATCCTTCAACGTCGTCAGAGAGGTGATGGGTCCCGACGGCCATATATGTAATGGACCCCTATGTCCCTAAACTGGAACAATAGAGCCAATTGCTCTTTTGTCGGATCTAAACGATCCCGTTAAGTTGATCTTAGTCTCAAATTGGACTATTGTATCCTTAACAAACGTTTAAGTTGATCTTAGCCTCAAATATGGCTAACGTATCCTTAAACCAAAACCCCAAACCCAGATCTAAGAAAGTACGGATTTGGACTAATCCACGTCCTACGGGCGACGACATAAACTGGTCTCCGTATACAATCCACGGGCAACCACAAACAAAACAAACACCCACGACACGAAGTGAAATTCTGGAGAAGGAGAAAGTTGTTACCGCGAAGCGGTAGAGTAATTAACTGCAGGGGCTGCGCCTGCAGGGAAGAGCGTCCCCACAATCAAAAACCCCTCAAGCGAGGGGGAATCTGACGAAGTCTGTTACATCGGTCGCATCCTTCTAAACCTCCGATACACGGTGCCATAAATCAACTTGGCATCTTCGGAAAGGTGGACGGATAAAACCAAATAGTATCTGCCCCGAATCTCAGGCAAGACGTCCATGTCTTGCGCCGTCTTTCGAAGGGGAACAGATTCTGGCACGCCCGGTGGGACTTTTTCCTCTTTCCACTCCACACTTCGTGGGTCGTGTTTTTCCCGCGATCAAATAATCGCGGTGTATATGTTTTTGGTTGCCCTTAGGGGAGTGGATATTGAAGCCGGCATTTCGTCTCTATGAAGAATGGCATTTGCTCCCACCCCAGCAACTTAGGCTCTGTCATATCCGACGGAGTCAAGTATGGGTCACTTGCAGCCTCAAATCTCTGCAATCCGTCTCTTCAAGAAATCAACGGGATTCTTTTTGGGTCGATACTCCCACCTCCCACCCTCGGTGCCTCAACGCCGATGGAGGAAGCCCATACGATGTCTGTCAAGCAGCAGCCTTGCCGACGGAATCGGTCCTCAAACAACTGGCACATGCCAAAGGCCAAGGTCAACGCAGGGGGCAGAATATTCAAGCTCTTCAAGAAATCAACAGGCTTCGAACTGCACTAACTGCAACAGCAACTCTCGCTCTGTCCCATCTGAAGGAGTAACCTACGGGCACCAAGCGGCCTCCCTTTTCACTATACCAGTGGAGCAGGCAACTCAAGCCACCACTAGGCTATTCTTCGGGACCATGCTCCCGCCAACGAGCTTCAGCGCTCCTATGCCATCGCAAGAAGCTCCCAAGAAGTCGTTTTTCAGCGCTCCTGTGCTTATTTACGCCTTACTCTGCACACACAAAAATTGTGATAAGAAAAGAGTAAAAAGTGAAAAATTATATTTAAAAGATAAGAATAGTTTAAGAAAAACAAGAAAGTTAGATGTTTTCTTAAATGAAACTAGTAATAAGTAGCTATGAGCTGTTGTCCCAAGAGTTAGTAAGATGAAGGAAATTACTAATCTGAGGATAAAAATGAGCCTGAAAAATAGTTCCTATTCTGGAAACCGAACATTTGAAAGTTGATATCCTACTATACGCACTTACACACATCTTGAAACTCGGGATAGTAGAGGATACCTTGAAATACTCTTGTCCAAAAGCCAAAGTATGAAGGAAATAATAAATGAAAAAGAAAAGATAAAATGGTGAAAAGAAAAATGAACACTGGTTTTGTTATCACCGAGGCAGCAATAAAAAAAATATAGCGAGGGTGCTTTATCACCTAGTGCCTTAGACCAACTGGTTTGGGAGCCACTGCTAAGCCTTAGGTGTTGCAAGACGAGGAAAAACATCTAATTAGCAAGCACATGAGTAATCGGTCGGTTAGTACCTCAAGAAGTATTAACGGTCGCATGAAGAATGTGTGAGCAAATTCCGTCTAAATATCTATTAAAAAGTACTAAGGTAGATGGACAAGAGTATGATTGCTTGAATTGAATTCTGTGAGTGTAGGGATGTCCAGTTCACACACGTAGGGGTATATGATCAATGTTTGGAAGAAAGATAGGAATGAAAACTAAAGGCGATGTTTTATTGAGGGATAATGTGATTTCTAACATTTTTTCATGACCATTAAGATAGGGCTCATAGCAACTGAAAAGCTGGTATAATTGAAAAACTCTTATTTTCAAGTTCTTTCTTTTATAGTTCTTATCTTCATATAACTTTCACCATCTCTCTTTTATTATATGATTTTGTGGGTGTGATCCGCTGAAAACCCTCAGGAGACAACACTCCTCCTACTGGGGATATGCCACTGGCGCCAAGTAAGGAAGGTTGGGGGCAATTCTCCTTCTGGACTGATTCCGCCGACTACAACCGCCCTCGAAGGTTCCTTAGGCGCATTATGGGCACAAGAGAACGACCAAGGGAAAGAAAGAGCTCTCTATTGCTTAAGTCGAGTTCTCCTGGGGGCAGAAAGCAATTATTCTCTCACCCAAAAGCATTGTCTAGCATTGATCTTCGCGATAACAAAGCTCAGGCACTATGCGTTGGCGCATGAAGTCCGTCTCATATCGAAGGCAGCGAAAAGCTAGGCCATCGCCGATTTCCTCGTTGAACATCCCTTGAATTGCGAACTTCCAGACGAACAGGTGTTTGACACGATCGACGGAAGTGGTACCCGATGGAAGCTTTTTCGATGAAACATCCTCCATGAAGAAGTGCAAACAAAACACGCCGATAATCAAATCGGGAGTGGGCTTTATCTTCGTAACCCCGCAAGGAGGGATAATGCGATTCGCCTTCTCCTTAACAGAGCCGAGGGCGAACAAGGAGGCCGAATACGAAGCTTTGATAGCAAGCCTCTAGATCGCCATCGACATGGGAATTGAAAACATCCTCATATACGAAGACTCCCAACTGGTCGTTAGTCAAGTTAATGGCGACTACCAACAGGGCAAGTTCGCGCTGTCCGAAAACTGGAAGGTGAGCCCGCCACAATCACATGCTCCGAAAAAAATGGACATGCCGGGGTTATCATGCTCAGTCATAGAGAAAGCCCCATGGACCGAAAAGTCCGTAAACTAGAAATTCGCCTCAAATACGGCAACGGTGGACCGCAATGTCCTAAAACTTGCAAATGACCGAAACGTCGTTAAACTACTCCCAACCCGCGGCATCTTCAAGCTGACGTAAAAAAAACGGTACGTCCACAAGCGAGATGGGCACGGATGAAAACCCGAAAGGGCGCCGTGAGTAAAAACAGTAGGACTACCGGCGATGTTTTTGAAAACCCGAAAGGGCGCAACCTCGTTCAAAAAAAAACGGTAGGTCCATAAGCAAAATGGGCACGGATGAAAACCCGAAAGGGCTCCGTGAGTAAAAACAGCAGGACTACCGGCGAGTGTTTGTGAAAACCCGAAAGGGCGCAACCTCGTTAAAAGACACTTACAGGGTCCTCTCGACATTGTAAGGAGAAACCACCCGCGTGAGATCCTTACGACTCACAAAGGAGCAACACACTTAGGGATCCTCACGATTCCTAAGGAGAAATTACACTTGCGAGATCCTCACGACTCGTAAGGAGAACTCTCTTATGGGACCCTCACGGCTCATAAGATTTGAAAGTCTTAAGTTACAAAGACCTGAACATGTTCTTAAGCAACCTCCACAACCTTCGATATGGCCCTACAAGCGGCTCAATACTGACCCTTGTATACAATCCACGGGCGCGAATAAACATTTCCTTAACCAAGTCCCACCCGTGACTGGGGATATGTCCATACGGTAAACAACCCTTGTAAGTCCTCTCGACCTATAAGGAGAAAACCCTTTTATAAGATCCTTACGACTTACAGGGGGACATACACTTAGGAATCCTCACGATCCCTAAGGAGAAAACACACCTACGAGATCCTCACGACTTGTAGGGAGAAATACCTTTGTGAGACCCTTACGGCTCATGAAGTCAAAAGCCTTAGTCGATGGGATCCTAACCTTGTTTGCTAAGCCACCTTTGTTCGACATCGACATAGGCAAATGATGATTCGCTCCTGGCAATATCCCAGTTGTAGCGATGCTGATGCCTAAATCGGTATCAAATTCCAAGTCCTTTCATGGCAAATGATGATTCGCTCATGGCAATATTCCAGTCGCAGCGATGCTGATGCTAAGATTGGTATCAGATCCCAAATCCCCTACTCGCAAAAAAAAAATCAGCGAGCCAAAAAAAATGCATATGAAATAGCCGAAATGATGGGGCAACTTGCAAAAAAAAAATCAGCAAGTAAAAATGTATGCATACAAAAACAGCCGAAATGATTGGGCAACTCGCAATAAAAAGCAGCGAGTAAAAAGAAAATAAATAGCCGAAATGATTGGGCACCGCGAAAAACAGCCGAAATGATTGGGCAATCGCGATTTTCACGATATAAAAAGCTGAAATGATAGAACATCGCGAAAAAAAAGAATGAAATGAAAGAATGAAACTTTTTTCCCTGCAGGTGAGATCACATCGATCCCTGTATACAATCCAGGGGCACAAACAAAGAGGGAACCATACCTTCCCAACAGGCTCCATCAGAAAGCGAAGCCAAATCTCGACGGTTCATAGACAACCTAGAGACAATCTCAACATTTGTCGCAATATTGCAGACACAATGTCAACAAACGAAGCAAAAGAAGATCCCTAGCTTCAGGGTCTCGACGTCGATATCGACAACTTAGAGATCACCAACGGCGTTTCTCCTCATTCCAACCAGATGCAGACATGACGTCAGCAACCGACCTCAGGGTCGCAACGAAACAGAGCCATGGCAAAGTCCCTAGTTCCAAATCTCAATGGCCATATCTACAGCCTGGAGACCAGCAACGGTGTGCCTCCTCATTCCAGCAGGACATAGATGCTACACCATCAAACGGTGCCACGGCATAGTCCTTAGTTCCAAATCTCGACGGTTCACAGACAACCTAGAGACCATCTCAGCATTCGTCTCGTTACAGCAGACGAGATGTCAACGATGGTGTTCCTCCGCAGTCCAGCAGGATGCAGATACAACGTCAACAAAAGACCTCACGGTCGAAACAAAGCGGAGTAACGGCAAAATCCCAACTCCACCTTAGCATTCGTCTCATTACAGCAGACGCAATATCAACAACGGCGTTCCTCAGCAGTACAGCAGGATGTGGACGCAACATCAACAAAAGACATCACGGTCGAAACAAAGCGGAGCGACGGCAAATCCCAGCTCCACCTCAGCATTCGTCTCGATACAGCAGACGAGATGTCAACAATGGCGTTCCTTCGCAGTCCAACAGGATGCAGATACAACGTCAACAAAAGACCTCATGGTCGGAACAAAGCGGAGTGACGGCAAAATCCCAGCTCCACCTCAGCATTCGTCTCGTTACACCAGACGCAATGTCAACAATGGCGTTCCCTCGCAGTCCAGCAGGATGTAGATGCAATGTCAACAAAAGACCCCATGGTCAGTAAAGCGAAGTAACGGCAAAATCCTAGCTCCACCTCAGCATTCGTCTCAATACAGCAGACGCAATGTCAACAACAGTGTCCTTCCTTCGACAGGATTCGGACACGCCAAAGCCAACCAAGCGAAGGCCAAATTCCTAGCTTCAACGTCTTGACGGTAACTCATATAAAACCGGAAAGACAATCAGAGATCATCTCACACCAGCATGGAGTGATCACCGCCTCGACGTTCGTCTCAATACACCAGACGAAATGTCACCCCAGCGTTCTTCCCCCAGCAGGATTCGGACGTGCTAAAGCAAATGAAGCAAAATGCCAAATTTCTAGCTTCAGGGTCTTGACGGTAACTCATATAAAACCCGAAAGACTACTGGAGATCATCCCATGTGGAGTGGTCACCATCATGACGTTCGCCTCGATACAGCAGACGAGATGTCACTACAGCGTCCTTCCTCCAACAGGATTTGGACACACCAAAGCAAACGAAGCGAAGGACAAATTCCTAGCTTCAGGGTCTTGATGGTAACTCATATAAAACTTGAAAGACAATCGGAGATCATCCCACATCAGCGCGGAGTGGTCACAACCGCGACAATCGTCTCGATACAGCAGACGCAATGCCAACGAACGAAGCGAAGGCCAAATTCCTAGCTTCAGGGTCTTGACGGTAACTCATATAAAACCTGAAGGACTACCGGAGATCATCCCACATGGAGTGGTCACCACCTCGGCGTTCGGCTCGATACAGCAGACGAGATGTTACTACAGCGTCCTTCCTCCAACAGGATTTGGACACGCCAAAGCAAACGAAGCGAAGGCCAAATTCCTAGCTTCAGGGTCTTGAAGGTAACTCATATAAAACTTGAAAGACAATTGGAGATCATCCCACACTAACGCGGAGTGGTCACCACCTCGACGTTCGTCTCGATACAGCAGACGAGATGTCACCCCAACGTTCTTCCTCCAGCAGGGTTCAGACGCGACAATCAAACAACGGAGCCATGGCAAAATTCCTAGTTCCAAACCTCGACGGTTCACCAGCAACCTAGAGACAACCACGATATTCGTCTCGATACAGCAGACGCAATGTCGCCAAACGAAGCAAAGGCCAAATTCCTAGCTTCAGGGTCTTAACGACAAGTCATATAAAGCCTGAAAGACAATTGGAGATCATCTCGCCACAGTGCAGAGCGGTCACCACCTCGACGTTCGTCTCGACACAGCAGACGCAATATCACCAAACGGAGCCACGGCAAAATCCCTAGTTCCAAATCTCGACGGTTCACCAGCAACCTAGAGACAACCGCGATATTCGTCTCGATACAGCAGACACAATGTCAACAAATGAAATGAAGGCCAAATTCCTAGCTTCAGGGTCTTGACGGCAAGTCATATAAAGCCTGAAAGACAATCGGAGATCATCTCGCACCAGCGCGGAGCGATCACAACCGCGACATGCGTCTCGATACAGCAGACGCGATGCCAGCAAATGAAGCGAAGGCCAAATTCCTAGCTTCAGGGTCTTAACGGCAAGTCATATAAAGCCTGAAAGACAATCGGAGATTATCTCGCACCAGTGCGGAGTGGTCACCACCTCAACGTTCGTCTCGACACAGCAGACGCAACATCACCAAAAGGAGTCACGGCAAAATCCCTGGTTCTAAACCTCGACGGTTCACCAGCAACCTAGAGACAACCGCGACATTCGTCTCGATACAGCAGACGCGATGCCAGCAAACGAAGTAAAGGCTAAATTCCTAGCTTCAGGGTCTTAACGGCAAGTCATATAAAGCCTGAAAGACTATCGGAGATCATCCCACACCAGCACGAAGTGGTTATGACTCATCGGGGCTCTCCAAAATGAGCCTAACCTCAAGTAAAAAGCGGCATGGCAAATTCCTAACGCTTGCTCTTCCGACGGTCAAACTGCCTAGGAGGATTGCTTGAAGACGTCTTGTCCAGCCCCCGAAGGGATCAGAGACACGGCAGTCGCAGGGCTACTCGAACAGCACGATTGCCTATCGAGGGATACATCAGCCAATGCGACGGTACGACGGGCAAAACCCTAGTACCACAGACCCTAACGGACCTCTGTCGTAAAGAGCAGAGGTTAACTGTGACGTTAGGATATTCTTGCGAGATCTGCTCGATCCATTTCGACTCGTGAGGAAATTGATGTCTTTGCGAGAACTTCTCGATTCGTCTCGACTCGTGAGATAAAGCCTTAGGCAATGTGGATAAAAACCTGTTTCCTAAGCACTAGGGCCCTGCAAATTGGTCCAAAACAGACTCTTGCATACTATTCACGGACCTCACTCTCCAAAGTCGAATCTCGACAAGGAGGGAAACAACCACTTACGAGTCCTCTCGACTTGTAAGCGGGAAAAATTCTCTTGTGAGATCCTTACGACTCTCAAGAGAAAATACACACTTAGAAGTCCTCACGACTCCTAGGGAGAAAATACACCTACGGGATCCTCTCGACTCGTAGGGAGAAAAGTCTTTATGAGACCCTCACGGCTCATAAAGTTGAAAAGTCTTAGGTGGCAGATCCTAACCCTGTCTCCTAAGCCATCACTGCCCTGCAAAGAGGTCAAGACGGACCATCTATGAGCCGCACTTGCCAAAACTACATGCCACTGAAATGGAGAAGTTACTCATGAGCGTATAAACTATTTCACGCCAGAGTAAGACATAAAGAAATAGAAGGGTGCGGCTCATGGAGTTGAGAGTTTGGAACTATATCTCTTAAGAGTCGAGATTTGAGTCAATGATAAATGACGATGCTTGTGTCCGCTCCTTATCTTCTCAGATTAAGATTCTGAAAGTTATATACCAACCCGAAACTGGTCATATGCTATGCATTACTCTGCACTACTTCACCTACGTATATACTTACGTGGGCAAAGTAATGGGGGGCATTTGTTCCCGCCAAAAATTTCTGCGCAAAAGAGTCCAAGGTATCAAATGGCAGCGATACGCTTAAGGAAATGCGAACCAGTATCTTCCGGCCTGTATTTTGATAAACTCCCGAAAGATAAACAGCTAAATTCTAATGATATTGGAAGCATCTCGAAAAACCCTTCGATTTGATATATTATGAGCCTCATAATTCATCCGGGATCAAAAGTTATATGCTATGCATTGTTCCCTGATTAAAAATCAGGAATTACCTCAATGAGGTATCACGTGCTCTCACGTGACCAATGGTCACGTGTTGACACGTGACAATCGAAACAGAAATGAAATAACAAACAGCTGAAGGAAATACCTCAATGAGGTATCACGTGCTCACACGTGACCAATGGTCACGTGTTGACACGTGATGGTTAAAACAACAACATAAACAAGCGGCTGTTAAAGGAACCAATTTGGGGGTCACGTGGTCACACGTGACCAAGGGTCACGTGCTCACACGTGACCAAGGGTCACGTGCCAGCACGTGACAAGCTTTGAAAGCCTTACGGTTTAATAGAATTAAAATTCTAAATTTCTCTAAAATCTTTCGAAATAGAATTAAGATTCTAAAAGCTTCTAAATCTTTCCAAATGGAAAAGGATTATGGGGACCGTTGGATTAAAGATCCAAGGGTGATTAAAAATCACCAATTTATGGAAAAATCTTGGACAAGGAAAGATTTCCTCTAAATCTCACCAAAAATAACAAACAGAATATCTTTAGATTTAAAATCCAACGGTGAATAAAATTCACTGAATGATCTAAAGGCTCATATTAAATATGAAAACAAATCAAATCTTTCAATGAAAGATTTATTAAACAAATTGATTCTTTTCCTTCTCCTATAAATAGAAGCCAAGAAAAGAAGAGAAGGGATCTACCTTTTTGGAGAGAAGAACAGAGAGAGGAGAATTTAATTCTCAAGAGGGAAGAAAAGAAAGAAGAATTTAATTCTCAACAAAGAAAACCCTAGGTGAGAAAAGAAAGGGAATCAAAACTTCAAACAGAGAATTTAATTCTCAAAATCCAAGAGTTTAACTCTTATACAAAAAAGAACTTAGTTCTTCTTCGGGTTGAAGATCTGCACAGAGCACATCTCCCCATAAGTTGAGAATTTAATTCTCATCGGGTTGAGATCCAGCCATGCAGATCCAAAACTTAGAGGGGGAATTGAGTTTAGAGAATTTAATTCTCCCAAAACAGAACTAGGGTCTAACCCTAATTGAGAATTTAATTCTCTCAAATCCACAGGAATTTAATTCCTCCTAAAATGAAACTAGGGTTTAACCCTATATAAGAATTTAATTCTTTTACATATTTGGGAATTTAATTCCTTTAAAAAGAAATTAAGGTTTTACCCTAAATAAGAATTTAATTCTTAATCTTGCAGAGAATTAAATTCTCAAAATAAAATGAAGAGACTTAAAAGATCTCCATGCATGCAAAAGACTAAGGTCACGTGTCCACACGTGACCCCTGAAGAGATCCCCAGAAATGAGAAGGAGAAAAGCTTTGAGGCAATGCCTCACGTGCTCCCACGTGACCTACAAAACACAGAAAGAAAAAGCAAAGGAAATATGAGCTTTGGGCGCTCTCACGTGTCCCCACGTGACCCCTTAGCGAGTGCTTTAATGATCAGTGCATAAATCTCCATCACGTGTCAACACGTGATGCTCAAAAGATGAAGAAGTGTTTAACACTTAATTGCAGAACGAAGAAAAGGGATCTGGTCCCACCTTTGGGCGCTCTCACGTGTTCACACGTGACCCCTTTTTCTTTAGTGTTTAACACTAATTTGGGGACTATATTTCCAGTGTTTAACACTGATTGTTTCTAGTGTTTAACACTAAATTGAAGATTATATTTCCAGTGTCTAACACTGATTGTCTTTTAGTGTTTAACACTAATTTGAGAGTTCTATCTCCAGTGTTTAACACTGTTGTTCTTTAGTGTTTAACACTACTTCTAGCCAAATTGGCTAATTTTCCAGAGGCAAAAGTCCCTCTTCCAAATGAATCTCAAAATTGAGGAAATCAAAGACAAAATGATTGTCAGAACCCCCAAACCTCTGTTTAGCACTGCTGAATGATGAGGGGCTGAACCTAGACAAATGTCTAATGGCCCAAAGGGCCAATATTTCAAACATAATTGGACTTAGCCCAAACTGGCCATAAGTCCTCAAATCATCTTGAACTGAGCACATCTGCTCTTTCAACCAACTCATTGGTTCAGGGGTACATCTCTGAGCTCCTCTGATATTTGTCGTTGTAATCCTTCAACGTCTTCAGAGAGGTGATGGGTCCCGACAGCCATACATTTTATTGGACCACCATGTCCTTAAACTGGCAATGGACCACCATATCCCTAAACTGGCAATGGACCACGATGTCCCTAAACTAGAACAATAGAGCCTCCAAATGCTCTTTTGTCGGATCTAAACGATCCTGTTAAGCTGATCTTAGTCCCAAATTAGACTAACGTATCTTAACAAACGTTTAAGTTGATCTTAGCCTCAAATATGGCTAACGCATTCTTAAACTTTCAAACAGACTTTAGTCCCAAATTGGACTCTAGATCTCCCAATCAACTTTGGCTCAAGGGTACATCTCTGAACTCCTCTGACTTCTGTCGTTGTAATCCTTCAACGTCGTCAGAGAGGTGATGGGTCCCGACGGCCATATATGTAATGGACCTCTATGTCCCTAAACTGGAACAATAGAGCCAATTGCTCTTTTGTCGGATCTAAACGATCCCGTTAAGTTGATCTTAGTCTCAAATTGGACTAACGTATCCTTAACAAACGTTTAAGTTGATCTTAGCCTCAAATATGGCTAACGTATCCTTAAACCAAAACCCCAAACCCAGATCTAAGAAAGTACGAATTTGGACTAATCCACGTCCTACGGGCGACGACATAAATTGGTCTCCGTATACAATCCACGGGCAACCATAAACAAAACAAACACCCACGACACGAAGTGAAATTCTGGAGAAGGAGAAAGTTGTTACCGCGAAACGGTAGCGTAATTAACTGCAGGGGCTTGCGCCTGCAGGGAAGAGCGTCCCCACAATCAAAAACCCCTCAAGCGAGGGAGAATCTGACGAAGTCTGCTACATCGGTCGCATCCGTTTAAACCTCCGATACACGGTGCCATAAATCAACTTGGCATCTTCGGAGAGGTGGACGGATAAAACCAAATAGCATCTGCCCCGAATCTCAGGCAAGACGTCCATGTCTTGCGCCGTCTTTCGGAGGGGAACAATCATATGATCATCATATTAAATATATTAAACCATTGAAAATATTTGAAAACACAATCAGAACTTATGAACATTGTTCATTCCTTCTTCGAAACTTACATACCAAAATAACAGAAATAACAGAAGGTTGACCAACAAAGAAAAACTAAAATTAACATCCTAATCTATTTTACATGGGTTCTCATATCGACATAGCGGACATGAGTTATTGTTAAACAACCAAGGAACAATGCAATTCATATGGAATGCATGGTCACAACACAACTGCACTCCTTCGAACAAATCACCACTGCTATTCTTCTCAATTTCTTCGAAGCACACCGCACAAACAATATCGTTAATCCCGTCCTTCAACTCTTCTTTCTTTCGCTTACATGATCTTTTAATTGTCACAGTCCTATCAACGCTAGTATAAACATATATCTTGATATGAAATTTAGCATTTGCTACCTCCACAGCTTCATGGACGAATTTGCTGATCTCCGTTTTAAGATACATGCGATGCTGATCTTGGATGGGGCATTTACGATGCACCACCCAGCCGGCGAAACTACGACAGTTCTCAGGCGAACGTAATTTAGAGGCTACATATTTGTGATGCTTAAAAGATGGCATTTCGTCCAAAATACACTTTGTACCATCACGAGGGCCAGCGGGAGAGGGAATGATCACTTGGGCGGAGTCTTCAATGTACCCGTGGGTCCAAACGGAAGGATCAACACCGTCGGCATCCGACGACATGGGCGTCAGTTTTGCATGGAGTAGAAGAAACAACGGCGGTTTGTTATACTCTGTGACCATTGAGAGAGGTAATGGCTGTCCTGCATCAAGATTTTGTGCCATTAAGAGATGCAAAATATTTCTGGCTTACCCTTTTTTTTACCCTTTCTCTTTTGTATGGATAAAAAATGAAGTGCCTTGGTTTAAATAGAGTAGAGGTGGGGATAGGTGCCAATAAGAGATGGGACATGTGGCAATAGAAGGTGGACATGACCAATGTCCTTTTTCTGTCAAATCATGACCAATGCTAACGTCATTTTTTTCTACAGTCCGTCATGACTAATGTCCTTTTTCTGTCAAACGATAGCCAATGCCAACGTCACTATTTTTCTACAGTCCATCATGACCAATGTCTTTTTCTGTCAAATCATGCCTAATGTTTTTTTTCTGGCCGTCATGACTAATGTCTTTTTCTGTCAAATTATGACTAATATTAACGTCACTATTTTGCGACCGCATGCACTTGCACGTGGGCATTTGTACCTTCTCAGTATATGCGCTGGTATTATGCCTTATTGATGCAACCCTAGCCTACTTGGAGTTGCTCGACCGATCCAAAACACGTCGGGTCTAGTTCAACCCGAGAATTCCAAACTGTCAAATCTTGTCCGATTCGCACGTTCCACTAGCCAAATCGAAGATCTCGCAAAATCGTCTGGGTCAATAAATTGCCATAGGCCCCGAAATTGCGAAAATCCATCATTTAAGACCCCGAAATCGCAGTCAAAAATTTGCTCCGAACTTTGACTTTCGAATTAGGAGTGAAATTAGCACCCGAATCAGTTAAGATTCGACAGGAAGTATCTGGAATCAATTTGGGACGCAATCAAATAATTAGTTTTTCGTTCTAACAACTTTTTATTTTTAGCAGTTTTCTAATTGTAGCAGTTTTTCCTTTGATCTATTCCGTCCGACTTGTCATTTCTGTCCTATTTCTATTTGATAACGTCCCTATTTTTTTACAGTCTTTTTGGAAATGGTAACGTCTTTCTCTTTTTTCATGACTACTGTCTTTTTCGATTTAATAATTCTTACTTATGCTTGTTACGAATTATGATCATAAACCTGTTGTTCCTAACAAAGAAGTACCCATTAAAACCAATTGGCAATCTCATTGTTTTTTTCATTTGAGTTTTTTCTACACTTGCATGCTGGCATCTTCTCAATTTTTTTTCTTCTTTTCCGTTATTTGCCAAATTTAATTGCAAAAACACGACCAAGTTAGAAAATTAAATGATTTATACCATATATCCATAAAATGTATCATTTGATCAGCGTATTAACCATATTAAACCAATTAAAAATATTAGAAAACACAATCAGAACTTGTTAACATTGTTTATTCTTCTTCGAATTTTACATGTCAAAATAACAGAAACAACAGACGATCGATCAATAAAGAAAAACTAACAGTGATATCTTAAGTTATTTAACGTGGCTTCTCACATCGACATAGTGAGCATGAGTTTTTCTTGAACAACCAAGAAACAATACACTTCATGTGGAATGTATGATCACAACACAACTGCACTCGTTCGACTAAATCACCGTTGCTATCCATCTCAATTTCTTCAAAACACACGGCACAAATATTGCCATTCTCGTCCTTCAACCCTGAATGCAAAATAGGAAATGAAGATCGGTAGAGTTTTAAAGGTCTTTCTCTCTCCACTGTCTCAACTTTTTTTTATTTTTGGTTTTTCTCTTTTGAGTAGAGAATAAGGATGAAGTGCTCCATCTTAAATAGAGCAGGAGGTGGGCAAGGGCGCTAATAGGAGATGGGACATGTGGCAATAGGAAGTGGAAATACCAAAATTTGTGAGGGCAAAATTGACATTTTGAAAAGGAGATGGGACAGGCGGCAGTAGAAAGTGGAAATACCAAAATTTATGAGGGCAAAATTGACATTTTGAAAATTCTGCCACCTCTCTATACCTTTACATTATGTATATAGGATATATATATATATAGAGAGAGAGAGAGAGAGAGAGAGAGAGAGAGAGAGAGAGAGCAAACACTGAATACTGTCTTATTGGGGTATTTTGGGCATAAAAGCATTGAAAACGGGAAAAATCAATGCCTGCCAATTGAGAGGGCAGTTTTTCATAATAGAAGTAGGTATCCTCATACAGGGGCAAAGGTTAGGAATGTATCCTGCAATTTAGCTGAAATAAAATAGAAAACGAATATTATAGTTGTGAGAAAAGAGGCAAAAACTTACAAGAGTATCAATTTGACTGATGATATTTGCATAGTGCAAGCCGAGACCAGCGGGACCTAATCTTTGATGCAAGTTCGTAGATTTTTCCACATGATTCTCTCCACAGTTCACTCCAAATATAATTAATAAATATTAAAAGGGGTAATGTTATAAATGGGCAAAGAAAGGAAAATGAAGTGAATAATTTGAAAGACTATAAAGTTGCTACAATGGGATTACACTAATAAAACCATAATTGTAATTGTCAAATTGATAACATGAGGCAAGCCTTATGAATCCGGCCAACACTCATTTATATCATAAATGAGTAATATAGAACTGCACCACAACTGTTTCAAATACTCTCATATTCTCATCTATGTGACCTTAAAAATTTCCTTTTTTCTAACACCTAACATAATAAAATTCAAATGCCTCTGCTTGTCCCTGACCTGTGGCCTCCTCAACACAAAGTCGTAAATGCTCGTACAACTACAATACTTCATTTTTTCTCTTTTGATTAGTGTTTTTTTTAAAAGCTTTTTGTCTGGAGTGTGTATTTGCTTGCAACGTGCCTTAATTAAAGGCATTGATCATTACTAAAGAACTTGAAAATGTTCTCTGATGTCAAAAAGTTTTTTTAAGTTTAGTGAGAATATGAAAGCTGGGAGATTTCAAGAAAGCATTTATTACGATTTGAGTTCAGTTATGAATTATCTTTTAAATATATTGGTTATTTGAATTTTAGTAGAAGGACTTATTATCTTTAATATCTGCAAATAAGGCAGAGTCTAACCAAAGATTTCGAAATTGATTTTAATACTGTTCCAAGGCATGCAACCATCAAAGCAAAAGGAGACTCCATCTATTTATTTAGGGCTTTTGCATGGGGCCAGACTCCATTTCTCAGTTATTCCTTCTCTAGTTTCTCCTTCATTTCCCCTTATCTTCCTCAAACAAATTCATGCGTCTTTTATATGACAAATCTCACTCAAATCACCTTGCTACTTGACAAGTGAAATTGTGATCAATGTGTTTTGTTATCATGTTTCTCGACTCTTCCATAGGAAATGTCTACAAAAATGAGTGATGAAAAGCAATTCAGCTAAGACAACAAGAACTTTCAAAGCTGTTTTTCTACCCAGCCAGACAACAAGAACTTTCAACTCACCAATCGTATTCTACAGGCTTGGCCTACCACAATGCAAGATATAAGTATCATACACTAAACTACAAATTTTCAATCCTTTTCTTCTTTTGGCCCAGAAAAAAGCAATGTTGGTCCTCTACCAAGTGTCTTGAATAACCATGCCACATAAATATGCAAGTGATATAGGGACGTAGATTGTAAATTTAAGTTAACTGCCAGCTGATCTTACTTTGTAAGCCGCAATTCTAAACATTAATGGAATTTGTATTAAAATGGAATTTGAAACTCAAGAGGTCGTGTTTATCTCAGTTTCCTAATTATGATTTTGCAAGCTACCTAAAGATATGGGCAGAGTTTAATAACAACTTTATTACGATCATAACATATCATAAAAACGGCTTACTCGAGTTAAAAAAAAGAGAGGAAATGTTTGTACAAACATAGCAGAAGTTCCAAATGCACCATGAGTCTCCAAATGTAAGAAGTGAACGATATCTACAAGCTTCTCCATGACCTATAACAAAGGTGAATCAGTTTCGATGGAGGTCCTTTCCGGGTCTCCGTCAGATATTGTCTTCCGTCGATCTTCCGGTGGATCTTGAAAGTGATCTCCTGTTGCGTGTGGGTCTCAATGGGTTTTGAGGAGATTGGTGGTTTTGAGGAGTTTGCGTCGAGTACCTGCAAGGAAGTCCCAGTGTGGTTTGGTACCACCGAGGACGCTCCGACGATCAAGTTAGCACAAGATCCGAGCAGAGTAATGGCTAAGTAAGGTCAAAAAAGCTTACTTGACCCCTCTGTGATGGGGGTTTATATAGTGGCGGCAGCATGCAGTAGTAGGCGCGAGAATCTCGCCGGCAGTTACGCTCCCGACGTCACGCCCGCGTAATAAGCGGATCGTCCGTTAATGGGGATCGTGATGGCGTGGAACGTGGGATGTTACCGGCGGAGAATCCGCGCATGGCGAGATTTGCGGAGCGGCGGTTACGCCTGTGAGTGGTGGAGTCGGTCGGTTGGAGGGACCGAGAAAGATGGCCTCGGCGGGAGAGCTCGGGAACGAGCGGGAGGGTCAAGGCATCTTGGTCCTGTGGTAGCTCGGGGCGAGCTGAGAGGCCGAGGAGGCCAATTTGCAGGGGGCTCTGAGGTGAGCCAGCTTGTGCTTACAGGTCGGGTACAAGGGTGGCCTGGTCGGCCCATGTGGGTCTTTTCTTCTGAGTTCTGGGACACTTCATCTGCCACGTGTCTTGATCTGGGAGATCGCCAATATAGAGCATCATCATTAGCCCCCCACTCTTATCCCGACCAGCTGACGGGTCGGATCAAGAGTGGACTGCCGGGTCGCCCAGGATGAGCTCCCTCCTAAGATTTCGCCAGGACGCGTCCCCAGGCTGTCAGCTGTCTTTTCTGGCAGCTAATCAGGGCGAGATCTCTGCATTTAAGGAAGGTGCGCCGGTTCATGCATTCTGTCACCGAAGCGACGGTCCACGTGTCAAGCGTCGATTGGCCGACGCGACGTGTGCAGACCTGTGGCGTCTAATGGGATGCGGCACAATGTGGGAGCGACAAGTGGAGTGATCGGGGCCGTTGGACGCGAGGAGGCGTTTTGGCGGAGAATGAAGGGCGCCGTTGGATAAGGGCGATTGCAGTGATAAATAGGGATGGGGCCCACTCCAGGGCCCCTACTCCTTCATATTTCCTCGCTCTAAGTCCTGGTTGTTCGGCGCTCATCTTCTTTCTTCTGCTTTTGTTTCCCGAGGATCCCTCTTCTCCAGGTTAGATGTCTTCTTTCGTAAAATCTGTAGATGTCGTAGGAGTAGGTTCTAGGGACCCTCCAGTCGAGCCTGAGTCTTTCCGGGGAGCAGGGATCGGATCCTCTTCCCGGGATCGTGCGGCGGGGGCAGACCCCAGGGAGGAGGCGGTAGACGCTGCCCCCGGTGCGTCGTGTTGGGTGAGGCATGAGGACGAGCTTGCCAATGCTCGGGCTCGCTTCTACATCCCCTCACGTTATACGCTTCGTCTGGCTAAGGAGAGAGAGAGGGCAGACCATGTACAGGGTAAGGAGATCACTCTGTACTTGGAAGCCTTTTGGGGTGGAATGTGCCTGCCCTTCTCTCCCGAGGTCGTCGAAGTGCTGAACTTCTTCGGGTTAGCCCCTGGCCAGTTAGTGCCAAACTCATGGAGGATTCTCCTCGGGTTCCTAATCGACCTGAAGCTACAGGCGGTTCCCTTCAGCCTCTCCATCCTTGATTCTTCCCTTGTTTTCAAAAATCATCCTGGGGGTCGAGCGGGCGACCCGAGGTGGGTCTACCTCTCTTTTAGAAAGCGACAGGGGGCGCCGCCAGGACAGGGGTTGTAGCCCTGCCTTCTTCCATTCACGACTGGAAGAAGAGTTTTTCTTCGTCGCGCCGCCCGAGGGCGAGGACTGGCCCGTGCCCACCAAGTAGTCGAGGGAAAAGTTCTTGCCGGGGAACCAGTCCAATGACCCCGCCGCGGTGAGAGTGGTGTCGTGGGAGCCCATCCCCCGATTTGACGTGCTGCTATTTGAGAGGGTCCTGAGTTGGGCCGGGCTCAGCCCCGTCGAGTTCGTCGGTAAGTTAGGCTTGCTTTTTGGCTTTTATATTATATGTGTCGCTGACTTCTTTGCATATGGTTTTGTGCAGGACCCATGGACATGAACGAGTTCCGAGCCTCCATGCGCCAGCTGAAGAAGGTCATGAAGGCTGGAGGCGCCAGCTCTTCCCGTTCAAAGCCTGCCCCGGCTCCTTCGGCCTCCGTCCCAGTACCTCCGGTGGCCGCGTCCCTAGAGCGTTCGGGGGCGGATCCCGCCCAGGGCCTAGCAGAGTGCCGGGCCGGAAGCGGGCTCGAATTCTGGAGGACCCGGTCTCGGAGGAGGAGACCAGCTCTCCATCAGAGCCACTCAAGAGGGGTCCCCGGAGGTTTCCTCGGGGCCCGCCCTCGCCGATCATGGTGGAGGAGGGCGGCCTCCGGTTCGCGGTGCCCTCGGGGCTATCTGTCGCGGATAGCCTGCTGCACGAAATAGAGAAGTCGGCAGGGGGCAGGGTCCCCGGGGGACCTTCAGGGCCCAGATGCGTCCATCGCCCAGGAGTCCGTGCAGGTAAGTGCTCGGTTGTTTGTGAGATTTGGTGTTTCCTTCGTCTTCCTGACCTCTTTCTTATTTTTTCAGGTCCTCCAGCACGTCGCCCTTGTCTTACGCATGGAGGCCGAGGTGATAGCCCCGGCGATGAAGGCCGCGGACCAGCTTACCTCGCTGGAAGAGAGCTCCAAGCGGGAGCTGTAGGCGGCGATGGCGAGGGTTGCCGCCCTGGAGGGTGAGGTGGAGGCCAGGAAACGGGAGGTTGCCCGGCACCGCGAGGCCGCCGTGGCTGCCGAGGCCAAGCTTAAGGACGCTCAGGCGCACGCCAGCAACATGAAAAAGATGGTGAGGACCCTCCGGAAGGAGCTGGGGGTGGCGGTCAAGGCGGTGGAGCGGGCCGACCTCTCGGCGACGAAGGCAATGGAGGGCTACAAGAAATCGAAGGACTTCTACAATGACTTAGCCGTGGCCACCACCCGCATCTGGCTCGAGGCCTTCGATGCCGTTAAGGTCCGGATGCCAGAGTTCGCTGATGAAGAGCTCCGGGCCAAATACCCCCTCGCGGACGCCGATGAGCAGGGGGAAGAGATTCCCGACGAGGAGGTGGCCGAGGACCCTGCTCAACTCGTGGTAGATATCGAGGAACCCGAGGTCGTGCCTGGCCCTGAGGCCTAAAGCCCCCATCATCCTCCTTCTTTTATTTTGCCGCTTCTGGAATTTTTGTATGCCTCCGGGCAGTCTGTAAAGCTGGGGAGCCCAAAATACCCTTTGTAAAGACTTCGCTTTTGGTAGTAGAACTTTTTGTTTCATTAGCTTGCACTTTGTCTTCAGTTTGTGAAGAATGCTCGTAAAACATCCTTGCTTGCACTGTTGGGTTTCTATGTCAGGTCGGCTATCTGTCTAGCGATCGTTCGTCGAGTTGATTTCGATCACTTGCCGAGTGTGCCAAGCGCTGCTGAGAAGGAGGCGTCTTCATGGCCCCGAAGTCGAGGGGGGATCACTCAGACTTGGATAGACCTGATGTCTCTTATTGGGGTTTCGGATCCGCTGCATGTGATGGGCAGAGGGATGTCCGCCGTAGTTGTGCCGAGCGTAAAGAGGCTCACTAGCCTTGTTATGAGGGCTACAAACCCGCAGCGTCTGTTGGGCAGGAGGATGCTCGCTGGGGATGACCGAGCCGGGAAGCTGCTCGGTTGATCTTGGCGAGGGCTTTGATCCCTGTCGGTTGTGGTAGGAAGCTACAAACCGGGGATATCCGAGCAAGGGTCGGGCTCGACTGCCTCTGGGAGGACTTTGATCCTTAGCGTTGGAGGGGCCGTAGGAGGCCTGCTAAGGATAGCCGGGCAGTGAAGCTGCGCGGTTGCCTTTTGGCGAGGGCTTTGATCCCCGGCGTTGCGTGTAGGGAAGCTACCGGCCAGGGATAGCCGAGCATGGTAGATGCTTGGCCGATTCTTCATGAGGTTTCGCCCGACCATTCCGTTACAGGTATGGGGAACATGAACGGTCACGGCAAACGTGCGCGTAGCATGCGCATTGAATGTGTGGGGAGGCGAAGCGCCAGAGTTGCGTCGTTTCGATTCCGCCAGAGAAGGCTCAATGACCGCCGCGTGGCGGCAACTTTGTGGGCGAAAACGGGCGACTGTTGGGTTCCGTTGGGGCGCGGCGAGCTATATAAAGCTAAGGGAGCGCTGGTCTTTCCTTTCTTCACAAATAGATTGTTGAGAATGGAAGACTTCCCCTTTACCATCCCCGAAATCATCCACTTCGAAGACGTATACCTCTATGACCAGAACTGCACCGAGGACACGGTGCAGCTAGTCTATAGGAGCATCGAAGACCACTTCAGCCGGCTGCTCCCCCGGCGCTTCCCTCTGCTGCAGCTGCTGATGTACTCCATTTGGAGGGTGTCGCCGGGGCTTTACAACCCCCTGTCCGAACAGCTCTACGACGAGGCCGTGGCAAGCGGCGATTTCTGAGGCGCTTCGGCCTGATCTCCGCGGGTCGGCTGGCTCGCTCGGTGGCACTCGTCCGTGAGTGCTACGAACTGAGGCTCGAGGTTAACGCGCGCGGGGGGAATCGAGGGCAGAGGATGGATCTCGCGAGGCATCGGCTGGCGGAGATCTTTACTGAGTACCATGAGCAGTGCTCTCTGCACCCCTTTCCCCCGCTGCTGTCATTTTCTTTTTATTTTTGTATGTATGGCTGAGGAGCCTACAATACCTTTTTGAATAAATAAGACCTTTCCTTATTTTTCGCAATGTTCCATTGATCTTTTATTAAATTAACAACAGACCCTAGGAAGAGTTTACATTTCCCTTAAAAAAAGTACATGCTAATAGATGACCTTATTAGCGTGGCCCGAGCTCCCCGGAGGCTTGTTGGTCTCCGTGCTTGGCACCGGGTACGGGGCTCCCTGGACGCTGGACTGGTCATCTGCCGAAACGAGCATGATCTGGCCGATGGTCAGCTCGGCGGGAGGGGGACACTGCTCTTGCCCGCGGTTGGCCTGCCGCTTATCCCTCGAGTAGGCGGCGAGGTGCCCTGATCGGATGAACTCCTCGACGTAGTCCCGAAGTTGCTTACAATCCTCTGTGGCGTGGCCCAGCGTCTGATGGAAGGCACGGTAGGGGCCCCGGGTTCGCTTCGAGGCCTGACGCGGGATTGGAGGGAGCTTGAAGAACCCCTCGCCCTGGGCCTCCTCTAGCAACACTGCGAGGGAAACGTTGAGCGGGGTGTACTCCTGGAACTTCGGGTGATAGGGCTGCTGACGCTCCGGCCTCTCTTCCCGAGCCCTCTTCTTCTGGTCGGACCGTTCTGCTCGAGGGAGGTTCGCGTTCACCTCGAACTCGAGCTGGACCTCGCGCTCGGTCCATGCCTTGACCTTGGCCATGGTGTTAGTTATATATATGCCCTAGAGGCCATTGTTGTACATATGATATATATTATAGTAGATGCTTAGATATATATAGAGAGGACTTTCTTGCTCGGCATGATAGTATGGTATTTGGTTTCACTTTGTCTTAACATGTTGACTTGTATTGGTTTACTGTCTTACTCTCACATGTTGATAAAGCCCTTAGGATATGTACTTGACTACTGGGACTATGATGAGATCATACTAGTAGGGCCAGGGTAGTCAACGAGTACATCCTATAACTGTTCCTAGTCGAGGGTGTATCGAGACAGGGCTTCGATACACCAGAGTAGACTAGCGTATACGCATCTTGACCCATATGATGGGCGATGGATGATCCCATATCCATCGGTGTTTGACATCAAAGATGGTGTACGGGTGCTCAGTGGAGACTGGGTAAATTGAACGGACTCGCCGAGAACTCCTAGATGGTATTATACCTATCGTCAGATAGCAGTTCTCCGGTGACACTGGTACAGGTTAGTCTGTAGACCCGAGATCGTCATAGAATCTTGTATGATTCCCACTGTGCTTTGATTTCCACCTTACCACGTCCAAGAGGGCGTGCAAAACGGTGGTTTTTGGGTACAGTCCTGAATCACATGGAGGCAATGAGCGATAGAAGGGGTTTCGTCTCTCCCGATATAGGGGGTTGATGTTGTGCTGTGTTCGATTGGCTATAACTGGAAGTCCCTGGCCAGGGCTGATATGGAGTGCTGCTGGTAAGAGTTATCAGTAGTTTCTCGACCTGTTATGAGCCTCACATCGACAAGACTTATCGGTTACTGGGGTCTGACGTTTACCACCCCTAGACTGGATATGCAACATATCAGACGAAGAGACCGGACTGTACGGTAGTGTTACTGATTGGATTCACAGGAGAATGTACAGGCTTGCTTGTTGATCTTCTGATCTCTCAATACCTGGGTGGCTGTTACGTTTAGCTGACCGCTTCCAGCTTGTGGGTGTTTGATATGATCATCACCTACTGCCGGCGTATTGACGATTCATGAGAGTCCTATACAGAGGTTTCCTAGCTCAGGCAAAACGGAGTAGGAGCACATATGTAATATGTGCGGGACCGAGAATATTATGATATGAGATACCGTATTCTATTCTCGCGATATATGATATCGGCCGGGTATATGTGATATAGCCGGTCATCAGATCAAGTGTTGATTCGATGAATCGGTACATGTTATATTAGTCGGTTATATGCTATATAGCCGGATTGTCGGATCAAGTGTTGATTCGATAATTTAATGTATAATTATATATGTGATATATTACATTACGTTAACTAATATAAGCTCGCTTTATTGATTCATTTTCTCACCGGATAATACATTGATATATATGCCATATATGTTAATTATATTATTTTCTTTTGTTACAAAAATATATTATATATATGTGATATATAATATAGTAACAAGTTAGGGTTACAAATGCAACATGTTTTGTGGAGTTTAAACAAGTTAGGGTTTGGATTTGGGTTAGCTTTTGGGTTAGCATTTTCATGAAGCTTCATGAAGCTTTCTTTTGTCTTTAACTTGATATTTTATGTAGATATTTGTTAACCCAACCCAAACCCTTTACCTATGGTTTATTCTCTACATGAGTTAAGCCCTTCATTCTTAACTCATGATTGTAATTGTAACCAAAATAATAATTCATTATTCATCACAAAAGCTTTCTTCTTCTTCCTCCTCCTTGAAAAAGCTTGCTAGCTTTTTGCATATGATGAATTAGTGTGAGAAATTGAAAACAAAAGAGAGCTAAATTCCTACTTCATCATCCTTATCTATTCTAGCCACTTAGATTAGGGTGTTCACTTCTCTAATAGGTTGTTTAGTAAAATGTAACCTTGGGTTTGAGATTCTTCAAGGTAGATCATCTTGGATCAAGAAGATTTCAAGCAAGATGCGTCATTCACCTCTTGGAGCCTCACGAGAGTCGGAGTTCTTGATGATCGCAGCGAAGGGACCTCAACACGGAGCTTATGAAGCGAAGGAACAGACTACAAAGGTTGTAATCCCTATCTCTTTTCTTCTTTGTATGTGATACAATTTTTGTTACCCTAGAAATTCTAGCAAAATTCATGGTTAGTTAGCTTTGCACCTCTCTAAATTTTAAATTGGCATGAGTGATGCTACCAAACCCTAGACTGGGTGCAAAGGCAACCCAACAGTGGTATCAAAGCCAAACTAGAATTCTAGATACGGTATTATAACAATTACGAAAACGAAATCCACTCCGAAATACAGTATTTAGAAACCCTATTCTTGCTCTGTGGAAATTTTGCAAAAAGTCTCCTAAAATTTTTCAAACGACTGCAGAATGTTATTTGGACCAATATAAGAACATGGATGAAACACGGGGAGTGGGGCTCGGATTTTGGCCGAGCCCCTAGCTTGAAATTCCGGCCATGCCGGCCCCCCTGCCGCCTCTGCCCTCCGTGCTTCATCTGTGCTCTTTTGGGTTCATTTTGGGCTTCCTAGTATTGTTTATTTAGCCCAATTTTCATGTGATGATCTGTTTGACTTGGGGCTAATTCGTAGTGCTTCGTAGTCGTATAATTTAACACTATATTGGTAACCTTGACTATTTTTAGCAGTTCGATCGAATTTCGCACACCGCATTTTGTACCCTGCTGAAATTTCCAAGTATTGTAATTTTCCGAAGTTGATTATATTCGTTAAATCGTGCAAGTACCCCTATGGACCCCCTAGAAGACATAATAACCTTAACTCGATTCTATGCTCACGGAACCGCGAACGAACCTTCGGGTTTGCCATAGTTCCGTGGTGTCATAGGTGAGGCATTGGTTAACTCCTACGGCCGGTCCATGGACACTGTGGCACGGTTTTTGAGTGTTTCGATTTTGCTCAAGTGTTGAGCTCACGGGGGTAATTTGTGAGTGTATGTTGATTCGATCGAAATGTTAAATATCGTCTTGAAATTCTGTGATTGTGATACAATATATGGAATTCATATAGTTAGGCATGAAATCCGTAATATGTGATATTTCGGGTTTACGATGTCTAAGGAGATTATAGATTCCAAATATTGTAGTTTTTTCACTTTCTTTTCTTCGACTGTAAGTGTAGTATGTGGGGTATTTCCGGCTTCGTTGCTATACATCAACGACAATCGGGATACGCATACTTGCTTACGTTGATGATATGAGATATTATGTGTTGCTGTGATATGTTATATTGGATCGTCGTGTTCTGAATAGCCGGGGTTTTTATGTGAGATGATGGTTTTTATTTTCATTCATGTAAAATTCATTGTATGTAATATTCTTTTATTGGGGCACTTCCGGGTTGAGGATGATGTCACCATTGTATATTATTTACTTTTTCGCATTAGGATAGACCCAAGAAGGGGAGCACAAGTAACCGGGTTCTAGGGTCCAGTGGGACGCCATCTCGAGGAGTCGAGACCGGGTCTCCTAACCCTAGAATTGGCAGTGTTACTTGCCGCTCTCGTAGGGGTCTAGGGATGTGGGTTTGGCTATTCATCGCGACCGTGGAATCCGTGTTTTATCAGGCTCGAAATAAAACACAGACCTCCTAGTATATCCAATATTTCATATGTTTCTTCTGCTGCTGATATACTGTCTGTGATGTGATCATATTATATGCGTGAGACAAATGCTTTATTATTGTATATATGATATATAATAAACGTTGTTTATGTTTTACACTCGCGCTAGTCCCGTCCCGGTATGCCGTTAGTTAAATAACCTGACGGTACATAACGGAATATTGTGGCGAATGCGGATGGCATAAACTTACGTTGTATTTTCGTTTCTTCTGTGATGCTTAGGAAGTATAAATGATGGGATTTATTAATGAGATTAATAAAAGAAAAGAAACCTAAAAGATATTGTAGAATCAAATTTTCAAAAAGAGTAGCTACAAATTTTGCTTTGCATAGTGGTATATATGATATACCCTGCACCTTATTCGATGATGAAAGAGCCGAGATCCCTTCACCGGGAGTGACCTCTTTAGCAAAACTGGCAGATGCTACGAACTCACGGTTTAGTTTTTGATTGCTTCTATAGTTCTTGCTTTGCATAGTGGTGTATGTGATATACCCTGCACCTTATTCGATGAGGAAAGAGCCGAGATCCCTTCACCGGGAGTGACCTCTTTAGCGAAACTAGAAAAGCCTCAAAAACACTCCTTTTCAAAATCACTTGTTTCTACAATGATATCAAGTTCATTACGCAATAGGTTTTCAGAAAAACCTGTCGTAGCCCTCCATCATTTCAGATAAGTCCTACTTAGTATTCGTGCTACGTTTGTTAACCTCCGTCAAGACGTAGTGTGCGGTAGCTAACTAGTATTTATCTGTTTATGCATATGATGCAGATTGGATTAGGGTAATCGTACGGCCTTGTTGACCTCCGTCAAGGGTCGTGCGGGTGAGTTTGATTCAATCAAGAAATGACGGGTTGAATTTGACTAGCACCCTATGATTTGTTGACCTCCGTCAAGGTCATGAGATGCTTGGGGCAAAATATTATCGGGAATTTCAAGTGTTGAAATTTGCAATGAAATTGCATGCCTTCTATGAGATAGATGGATCCTGATACCCACTGCGAGTAAGAGTTACTCCTGCGAGAATTTTACACAGGACAATTAGCCGATCAAGTAGGTGTCTAGAAAGGTGTGAACGGGGTTATGCCTCTGGGAAAACGAGGTTTATTTTATTTAGGTCCGTGCGAAAGCACGGGGAACCTCCCTCAAAGTACCAACACTGGCCTGGCTGAAAGATTGGCGAACTTGTAAAGTGTAATTAATCCCGGCTAGTCTTTCCTTTTAGGGTTTGAAGGAAGATTTGATGAAAACAGTGGGAGCCATCCTGATTAGGTAAGATAATAACCAATCTAATCTTGCAAGAGCATACGCTAAAGTGTTTTCTTCTCTCTCTCTCCAGATAGCGACCCTGTCAGGCCTTAATCAAGATAATAATATGGATGTATTGACTGAACCTGCTTAGTATACTGAGTAGGGAAACGTTGGTGCCGCTCCCACTTATAATAGTTATAAGTCCGAGCAGGAATTAGGAGAATATCCAGATTCTCACGCCACCCAAACAAAGAATAAATATGTTGATGCATCATCTTCGGGTATGTTAGTTATCAAGAACTGTTTCTCAGTTCACACTACGTCCTGGGTATTAGATACCGGATCGGGATCCCATATATGTAATATGTTACACGGGCTACGAAAAGGTAGGGAACTGGGAGAGGGTGATCATGCCGTAAGAGTTGGGAATGGTGCAAATGTTGCAGCCAAAGCAGTTGGCGAATATCACCTTGTGTTACCAAATGGTAATACATTGGTTCTGAACGAATGCTATTACATTCCGACCTTAATATGCAATCTTATATCAGTTTCTTTATTAAGCAAAGAAGGATATAATTTTGTAGTACAGGATAATATTATGAACATATTCCTAAATCAAAAGTTGATTGGATTAGGCTCGTTAAATAACGGCATATACGTTCTCAACCAAACTACAGTACTAAATATTCAAAACACACACAAGAGGAAGAGTTCAGAAATGAACGAATCCTACTTGTGGCATTGTAGACTAGGTCATATCAATGCAACACGGCTAGCTAAGTTGCATAAGGATGGATATTTGAATCCGTTCGAATTTTCATCTTATGACACTTGCCAGTCATGTCTCAAAGGCAAGATGACCAAAACTCCGTTTAGTGGACACGGAGAAAGAGTTACAGAACTCTTGGGACTGATACATAGTGATGTATGCGGTCCCATGTCTACACATGCCAGGGATGGTTCTTCGTACTTCATTACGTTCACTGACGATCTCTTAAGATTCGGATATGTGTTCCTGATGAAACACAAATCAGAAGCTTTTGAGAAATTCAGAGAATATAAAAAGGAAGTAGAGAACCAAACGGGCAAATGTATTAAAATCCTTCGATCTGATCGAGGAGGAGAATACTTGAGCAATGAGTTCCTGGACTATCTAAAAGAGAATGGGATTCTCTCTCAGCTTACTCCTCCTTATACACCACAGCACAACGGTGTATCGGAGCAGAGGAATCACACCCTATTAGATATGGTGCGCTCTATGATGAGCAATGCTGAGTTGCCTGTTTCCTTATGGGGGTATGCGCTTGAGACAGCCATAGACCTATTGAATAGGGTTCCCACCAAATCTGTGCTAACCACTCCATATGAGATATGGAAAGGAAAGAGACCACATCTTAATTACATTAAGATATGGGTTTGTCCGGCATATGTGAAAACACAAAATCCGGACAAGCTCGAGGCAAGGTCAGTTCTGTGCAAGTTTATTGGATATCCCAAGCATTCGCAAGGGTATATCTTCTACCACTCCGAGGAACAAAAAGTGTTTGTTTCTCGACATACCACCTTCTTAGAAAAGGGTTTTCTTATGAAACAAGATAGTGGTAATGAGGTAGAACTGGAAGAAGTTCCAGCGACACAAACTGTAACTGAAGATTTAGTGGAACCAGAGGATTCAGTAGTTCCCAATGAACCCCAGCCTCTCCGCCGATCTAGTAGGGTTTCTCATCCACATGAGAGATACTACGGTTTTCTCGTTGATGGTGCGAGCGAGGATTGCATCATGGAAGATGATGACCCGACTAGCTTCGAGCAGGCCATCACGAGTGGGGACTCTGTGAAGTGGCTGGATGCAATGCGATCTGAGATGGAATCCATGTACACCAACAAAGTATGGACTTTGGATGTTGCTCCTGAAGGGGTAAAACTCATTGGGAGCAAGTGGATTTTTAAGAAGAAACTTTGTGTAGATGGAAAAGTGGAGACTTTCAAAGCTAGACTTGTTGCAAAGGATTTTCGTCAACGACCAGGTGTGGATTATGACAAAACATTTTCTCCAGTGGCTATGCTTAAGTCCATCCAGATCCTACTTGCCATTGCTGCATACCATGACTACGAAATCTGGCTGATGGATGTTAAGACCGCCTTTCTAAATGGTGATTTAGAAGAGTGCGTATACATGACTCAGCCAGAGGGCTTCGTAGACAGTGGGAGCAGCGGAAAGGTGTGCAAGCTGCTTAAATCCATCTACGGGTTAAAGCAGGCATCGCGGAGTTGGAGCATCTGTTTTGATATTGTAGTCAAAGAGTTTGACTTCATCAAGAACATAGATGAACCTTGTATATACAAGAAGGTTGCAGAGAGTAAGGTTGTCTTCCTCGTATTATACGTGGATGACATACTCTTGATAGGAAATGTTGTTCCTATGCTGCACTCGGTCAAGCTCTTCTTATCACATAGATTCTCAATGAAAGATCTAGGTGATGCCTCATGCATTTTGGGAATTAAGATCTATAGAGATAGATATAAACAGATACTGGGATTGTCCCAATCAAGATACATTGACACCATACTAAAGAGGTTTAGTATGGAAGAATACAAGCGTGGGAACCAACCCATGATCTCTGGACCCACTCTCTCCAAAGAGATGTCTCCCAAAACTGATTTGGAAAGAGCTCGCATGCAAGGGATACCCTATGCTTCGGCAGTAGGCTCTATCATGTATGCGATGCTATGTACCAGACCCGATGTATCATACTCACTAAGTGTAGTGAGTCGGTATCAAGCAGATCCTGGAGAGAGTCACTGGACAGCTGTGAAGAACATTCTTAAGTACTTGCGAAGGACTAAGGAGATGTTCTTGGTATATAGTAACGGTGAACTCCAGGTGGAGTCCTTTACCGATTCGAGCTTCCAGAGTGATAAGGACGACTCTAAGTCGCACTCAGGATTTGTCTTTACCCTCAATGGAGGGGCAGTGTGTTGGAAGAGTTCCAAACAGGAAACCGTTGCAGACTCGACGATGGAGGCTGAATACATCGCTGCCAACGATGCTACCAAAGAGGCTGTCTAGATGAAGAAGTTCATCACTGAACTTGGAGTGGTTCAGTCCATTGAGCATCCAATACCTTTGTATTATGATAACAATGGAGCTGTGGCTTTGGCCAAGGAACCCAGGTCCCATCAGAAGTCCAGACATATTCTGAGGCGGTATCACCTGATCCGGGAGATAGTTGATCGCCGGGAGATCGAGGTCAGGAGAGTTGATACGAAGGACAACACTGCGGATCCACTCACGAAGGCCATTCCCCAGACACAGTTTGAGAGACTCTTCGGGATGTTGGGTATGAGATACTACAACAGCTGGCCTTAGTGCAAGTGGGAGATTGTTAGTTATATATATGCCCTAGAGGCCATTGCTGTACATATGATGTATATTATAGTGGTTGCTTGGATATATATAGAGAGGACTTTCTTGCTCGACATGATAGTATGCTATTTGGTTTCACTTTGTCTTAACATGTTGACTTGTATTGGTTTACTGTCTTACTCTCACATGTTGATAAAGCCCTTAGGATATGTACTTGACTACCGGGACTATGATGAGATCATACTAGTGGGGCCAGGGTAGTCAACGAGTACATCCTATAACTATTCCTAGTCGAGGGTATATCGAGACAGGGCATCGATACACCAGAGTAGATTAGCGTATACGCATTTTGACCCATATGATGAGCGACGGATGATCCCATATCCATCGGTGTTTGACATCAAAGATGGTGTACGGGTGCTCAGTGGAGACTGGGTACACTGAACGGACTCGCCGAGAACTCCTAGATGGTATTATACTTATCGTCAGATAGCAGTTCTCCGGTGACACTGGTACAGGTTAGTCTGTAGACCCGAGATCGTTATAGAGTCTTGTGTGATTCCCACTGTGCTTTGATTTCCACCTTACTACGTCCAAGTGGGCGTGTAAAACGGTGGCTTTTGGGTACAGTCCCGAATCACATGGAGGCAATGAGCAATAGGAGGGGTTTCGTCTCTCCCGGTATAGGGAGTTGATGTTGTGCTATGTTCGATTGGCTATAACTGGAAGTCCCTGGCCATGGCTGATATGGAGTGCTGCTGGTAAGAGTTATCAGTAGTTTTTTGACCTGTTATAAGCCTCACATCGACACGACTTATCGGTTACTGGGGTCTGACGTTTACCACCCCTAGACTGGATATGCGACATATCAGACGAAGAGACCGGACTGTATGGTAGTGTTACTGATTGGATTCACAGGAGAATGTACATGCTTGCTTGTTGATCTTCTGATCGCTCAATACCTGGGTGGCTGTTACGTTTAGCTGACCGCTTGCAGCTTGTGGGTGTTTGATATGATCATCACCTACTGCCGGCGTATTGACGATTCTTGAGAGTCCTACACAGAGGTTTTCTAGCTCAGGCAAAACGGAGTAGGAGCGCATATGTGATATGTGCGGGATCGAGAATATTACGATATGAGATACCGTATTCTATTCTCGCGATATATGATATCGGCCGGGTATATGTGATATAGCCGGGTCATCGGATCAAGTGTTGATTCGATGAATCGGTACATGTTATATTAGTCGGTTATATGCTATATAGCCGGATTGTCGGATCAAGTGTTGATTCGATAATTTAATGTATAATTATTTATGTGATATATTACATTACGTTAAGTAATGTAAGCTCGCTTTATTGATTCATTTTCTCACCGGATAATACATTGATATATATGCGATATATGTTAATTGTATTATTTTCTTTTGTTACAAAAATATATTATATATATGTGATATATAATATTGTAACAAGTTAGGGTTACAAATGCAACATGTTTTGTGAAGTTTAAACAAGTTAAGGTTTGGATTTGGGTTAGCTTTTGGGTTAACTTTTTCATGAAGCTTCATGAAGCTTTCTTTTGTCTTTAGCTTGATATTTTGTGTAGATATTTGTTAACCCAACCCAAACCCTTTACCTATGGTTTATTCTCTACATGAGTTAAGCCCTTCATTCTTAACTCATGGTTGCAATTGTAACCAAAACAATAATTCATTATTCATCGCAAATGCTTTCTTCTTCTTCTTCCTCCTTGAAAAAGCTTGCTAGCTTTTTGCATGTGATGAATTAGTGTGAGAAATTAAAAACAAAAGAGAGCTAAATTCCTACTTCATCATCCTTATCTATTCTAGCCACTTAGATTATGGTGTTCACTTCTCTAATAAGTTGTTTAGTGAAGTGTAAGATTGGATTTGAGATTCTTCAAGGTAGATCATCTTGGATCAAGAAGACTTCATGCAAGATGCATCATTCACCTCTTGGAGCCTCACGAGAGTCGGAGTTCTTGATGATCGCAGCGAAGGGACCTCAACACGGAGCTTATGAAGCGAAGAAACAGATTACAAAGGTTGTAATCCCTATTTCTTTTCTTCTTTGTATGTGATACAATTTTTGTTACCCTAGAAATTCTAGCAAGATTCATGGTTAGTTAGTTTTGCACCTCTCTAAATTTTAAATTGGCATGAGTGATGCTACCAAATCCTAGACTAGGTGCAAGGGTAACCTAACACATGGTCTTAGGCTGCGCCAATGCAAAGGAGCGCAACCACTCCTTGTGCCTAAGACCAGATATGAGCGTCGTGATGACGGTTTCGTCGTGGTGCTCGGGGACCTCGAGGAGGGCGTTGTAGACGCGGGTGACGTAAGCTTTGAATGTCTCCTTGTCCCCGCTCTTAATTGTGAAGAGGTAGTCGACCGTGCGCTTCTGCCGACGGTTTCCGACGAAGTGACCGAGGAACTGAGTAGCCAGCTCGTCAAAGGTCGAGATTGAGCGAGGCTCGAGCCTTCGGAACCAGTCCCGACTAGAGCGGATGAGGGTGGCTGGGAAGGCTCTGCACTGGGTGGTGTCGGAATGGTCCTGGAAACTCATCCCACCGGTGAAAGCATCGAAATGGTCTTGCCATTTCTCGTCGAACAGAGAGACCTTCGGGGGATTGTTGCGCGAGGAGACGTGAACAGCGAGCAGTCCCTCGGTAAATGGCTTGGTGAGCGAGTCGACGGCGTACTTAGCCCCGTCGCCCGAGAGGTGACCTTCTCGGCGTATGCCCTCGATCTTCTTCTCGAGGGCGTCGAGTCGACCGTGGTACCCTGAGGATTCGGTGCCTCATGATCCCTGGCCTCTACTGTGGGAGATCTGCGTCTGGGTGCGGCCCCGGTTCCTCTCGATGAGGTTCCTCAAATCTCCGGACGAGGTGGCCCTCGAGTCGCCGTGGCGATCCCCTTCTGCGCGACCCCGTCGAGAGAGGGGGTGTCAGTCATGTCTGGGGATAGGCAAGGTGACCGACATCTCCTCAGGGGGGTGAGGGCCACGATGAGGCTCGAGGCGAGGCGCTCTGGCGGCGGATCTTGGTGTGGAGCTGTGGGGCGCCCAGCGGGCCTCAGAAAGTATCGGTCCGTGGGATCTATGGCCATGGGACGTAGCCCGCCGGTGGTTAGCCGTGCCGACGCGGGCAGAGTCTTCTGAAGGCGGAGGAGCGGCAATCTGGGGCCCTGGCCCGGTCGTTTGGACGTGGACGAGCGCCTCCACGATGGACTGTAGTCTGTCTATTCGGCCGGCGAGGGCGTTGATGACGGTCGCCGGAGGAGGTTCATCCGCGCCTCCGTTGAGGGGGAGGCGGCGGCGGGTGCTTGGATCTTCAGGGTGATCGCTTACCATGTGGATGGAGATCGGAAGGCCAACTTTTGTTTTTTGTGGAGTTTAGTTTCCCACAGACGGCGCCAACTGATGGAGGTCCTTTTCGGGTCTCCGTCAGATGTTGTCTTCCGTCGATCTCCCGGTGGATCTTAGAGGTGATCTTCTATTGCGTGTGGGTCTCAATGGGTTTTGAGGAGATTGGTGGTTTTGAGGAGTTTGCGCTGAGTATCTGCAAGGAAGTCCCGGGGTGGTTTGGTACCACCGAGGACCCTCCGACGATCAAGTTAGCACAAGATCCGAGCAGAGTAACGACTAAGTGGGGTCAAAAAAGCTTACTTGACCCCTCTGTGATGGGGGTTTATATAGTGGCGGCAGCACGCAGTAGCAGGCGTGAGAATCTCGCCGACAGTTACGCTCCCGACGTCACGCCCGCGTAATAACCGGATCGCCCGTTAATGGGGATCGTGATGGGATGGAACGTGGAATGTTGCCGGCGGAGAATCCGCGCATGGGGAGATTTGCGGAGCGGCGGTTACGCCTGTGAGTGGTGGAGTTGATCGGTCGGAGGGACCGAGAAAGATGGCCTCGGCGGGAGAGCTCGGGAACGAGCGGGAGGGCCGAGGCATCTTGGTCCTGTGGTAGCTCGGGATGAGCTGAGAAGCCGAGGATGCCAATTTGCAGGGGCTCTGAGGTGAGCCAGCTTGTGCTTGCAGGTCGGGTACAGGGATGGCCTGGTCGGCCCCTGTGGGTCCTTTCTTCTGAGTTCTGGGACACGTCATCTGCCACGTGTACTGATCTGGGAGATCGCCAATATAGAGCATCATCAAGTTTCTTCGGCCGAAAGAAAAATAATCATTTTAGAAAATATGTGCATCTTGAGATTGGTAGGCAGGCATTTTGGCTCAGCTAGAGCAAGAAATTAGATGTTCTAGAAAATGTCAACTGTCGAATAAAGCAATATTACATATGAGAACAGCAGAGCTGGCACTCAAGCCATTAAAGGTAAAATTCTGAATATTCAAAAGGAGCTCAATATTATGAAAGATGGTTACTTGCATTTATCGAGCTTCACACTCACACACATACATACACACCATCGTCGTCGTCAATATCATCCAGCATTTATAAATCTTCAACTTGCATGTTCACACCCGACGTCCTCAGAGTCAGCTCAAGCTTGATAAATTAGCAGCTATACCCCCCGTTAACTGACCAATTCAACCTGCATATTTTACAAGTTTCGCTTGAAAAAAGCAAAGCAAACTCAAAAATAAATATAATATCTGCCATGCTGCGGGGCGGGTTAGTTTTGTACCGGGGTTAGTTTACATACATGCATACAAAATTATAAACAAGGTATATGGTAGCTCTATATATAGTCAATTATGAGAAACCCTCGGATGAAAGCTTCAGCTAGTTCAACTAAGTACAATCCAGCTAAACTGACACCATCATGGAGAACATGCATGAAAGTTCGTAAGGATGCTATTGCATGCATGGGCAAGAGCAACTAGTTATATTAATGAGCAGTCAAAAGCTAAATGAGGGATGATGTAATAAACGGATGATAAATATATCACGGAATCACAAGTGCCAAATATAAGAGAGATGCACCTTTTTGTGCTGCATTTTGAATTCTCCTCTTCCTGGAGTTTCCACCGATAATCTTGTTCGAATCTATTTAAGGCATGCTGATGGTGCTCAATATTGGCGACGCCTAGGATCAGGACACGTGGCGGATGGCACGTCCCATAACTCGGAAGAAAGGGCCCACAGATTCCGACCAGGCCTCCCCTTTACCCGACCTGCAATCACAAGCTAGCCCTCCTCGGGGCTCCCTGCAGATTCGCCCCCTCGGCCCCTCTGCTCGTCCTGAGCTGCCACAAGACTAAGTCTCCTCGGTCTCCTCGCTCGTCTCCGAGCCCTCCCGGCCAAAGCCGTCTTCCTCGGTCTTCCGACCAGCTCCACCGCTCACAGGCGCTCACAGGCGTAACCGCCGCTCCGCGAATCTCGCCATGCGCGGATTCTCCGCCAGCAACATTCCACGTTCCACGCCTCCCCGATCCCCATTAATGGGCGATCCGCTCTCCACGCGGGCGTGACGTCGGGAGCGTAACTACCGGCGAGATTCTCGCGCCTGCTGCTGCGTGCCATCACCGCTATATAAACTCTCATCACAGAGGGGTCAAGTAAGCTATTTTTTGACTCACTTAGCCATTACGCTGCTCGGATCTAGTACTAACTTGATCGTCGGAGGGTCCTCGGTGGCGTCAAACCATCCCGGGACTTCTTTGCAGGTACTTGACGTTCAACTCCTCCAATCACCAAATCTCCTCAAAACCTATTGAGACCCACACACAACAGGGGATCCCCTCCAGAATCCATCGGGAGATCGACGGAAGACAACATCTGAAGGAGATCTGAAAAGGACCTCCATCAGTTGGCGCCGTCTGTGGGAAAGCAAACTCCACAAAAAAAACAAAGTTGGCCTTCTGATCTCCGTCCACATGGAAAGCGATCATCCTGAAGATTCGGGTACCAGCCGCCGCATCCCCCTCACCGGAGGCGCGGATGAACCTCCTCCGGCGACCATCATCCACGCCCTCGCCGGCCGAATAGATCGGCTACAGTTCCTCGTGAAGGCGCTCGTCCGCACCCAAACGGCCGGGCCTGGGCCCTACCTCGCCGCTCCTCCGCATCCTGAATGCTCTGCCCCCATCGGCACGGCCGACCACCGACAGGCTGCGACTCCTGACTACGGATCTTACGGACCGATACTTCCTGAGACCCGTTGGGCGCCTCGCGGCTCCACCCCAAGGTCCGCCGCCGGAGCACCACGCCTCAAACCTCCTCGCGACCCTTGCCCCCTTAGGAGATGTCGGTCACCTCGCCTGCCCACAGGCATGGCCGGCACCCACTCCCCCGACGGGGTCGCACAGAAGGGGCTCGCCACGACGGCTCGAGATCCACCGCGCCCGGGGATATGAGGAACCTCATCGAGAGGAACCGGAGCCGTGCCCAGACGCAGGTCTCCCACAGCGGGGGCCAGGGATCACGAGACGCCGAGTCCTCGGGGTACCACGGCCGACTCGACGCCCTCGAGAAGAAGATCAAGGGCATGCGCCGGGAAGGTCACCTCTCGGCCGACGGGGCCGAGTACGCCGCCGACTCGCTCACCAAACCGTTCCCCGAGGAACTGCTCGCTGTCCACGTCTCCTTGCGCAACAAACCCCCGAAGGTCTCTCTGTTCGACGGGAAAACCGACCCCAAAGACCATTTGGATGCTTTCACCGCGGGAATGAGCTTCCAGGACCATTCCGATGCCGCCCAGTGCAGGGCCTTCCCAGCCACCCTCATCCGTTCTGGTCAGGACTGGTTCCGAGGACTCGAGCCTCGCTCAATCTCGACCTTCGACGAGCTGGCTACTCAGTTCCTCGGCCACTTCGTTGGGAACCGTCGGCAGAAGCGCACGGTCGACTACTTCTTCAAAATTAAGAGTGAAGACAAGGAGACGTTCAAAGCTTATATCACCCGTTTTTACAACGCCCTCCTCAAGATTCCCGAGCACCGGGATGAGACCGTCATCACGGCGCTCAAATCTGGTCTGAGGCACAAGGAGTGGCTGCGCTCCTTTGCGTTGGCACAGCCTAAGACCATGGCCGAGGTCAAGGCGTGGACCGAGTGCGAGGTTCAGCTAGAGTCCGTGGTGAACGCGAACCTCCCCCGGGCAGAACGGTCCGACCAGAAGAAGAGGGCTTGGGAGGACAGATCGGAGCGTCAGCAGCCCTATCACCCGAACTTCCAGAAGTACACCCCGCTCAACGTATCCCGCAGTGTTACTGGAGGAGGCCCAAGGCGAAGGGTTCTTCAAGTTCCCTCCAATCCTGCGTCAGGCCTCAAAGCGGACCCGGGGCCCTTACTGCGCCTTCCACCGGACGCTGGGCCACGCCACCGAGGATTGCAAGCAACTCCGGGATTACATCGAGGAGCTCATCCGATCGGGGCACCTCGCCGCTTACTTAAGGGATAAACGGCAGGCCGACCGTTAACTGGAGCAGCGTCCACCTCCTGCCAAGCTGACCATCAGCCAGATCATGCTTGTCTCCTCAGACGACCAGTCCGGCGCCCGGGTAGCCCCGTACCCAGTGCCAAGCACGGAGACCAGCAAGCTGCCCGGAAGCTCGGGCCACGCTGATAGGGTCATCTATTAGAATGTATTTTTCTTTTGAGGCAATGTAGACTCTCCCTAGGGCCTATTGTCAATTTAATAAAGATCAGCAGAACCTTGCGAAGAAAGTAGAAAAGATCTTGTTTATTCAAAAAAAAAGAGGGGGGATTATGGGCTCCTCAGCCGTACATGCAAAAAGAAAAAAAGGAAAAAAAATAAAAAAAAATAATTACAACAGCGGGGGAAGGGGGTGCAGAGAGCACTGCTCATGATACTCGGTGAAGATCTCCGCCAGCCGAGGCCTCGCAAGGTCCAACCTCTCCCCTCAGTTCCCCCCACGCGCGTTGATCCCGAGCCTCAGCTCATAGCACTCGCGGACGAGCGCCTCCGAGCGAGACAGCCGGTTCGCAGAGATGAGGCCGAAGCGCCTCAAAGACCGCAGCTTGCCCACGGCCTCGTTATAGAGCTGCTCGGACAGGGGGTTGTAGAGCCCCGGCGATGCCCTCCAGATGGAGTACATCAGCAGCTGCAGCAGGGAAGAACGTCGGGGGAGCAACCGGCCGAAGTGGTCCTCGATGCTCCTGTACACCAACTGCACCGTGTCCTCGGTACAGTTCTGGTCATGCAGGTACACATTTTCGAAATTGATGATGTCGGGGATGGTAAATGGGAAGTCCTGCATTCTCAACGCTCTGTTTGCAAGGGAAGGAAGATCTAGTGCTCCTTCAGCCTTATATAGCACGTTGCGCCCCGGAGGAACTCAACGGTCACCCACTCTCGTCCAAGGAGTTGCTTCCACGCGGCGATCACTAAGCCTCCTCCGACGGAACCGAAGCGACGCGGCCCTGGCGCTTCACCTCCCCCCGCATTCAATACGCATGCTAACCGTTCCAATTCCCCAGGTGTATGGTCGGGCGAAACCTCTTGAAGATTCAACCGAGCAGCTGCCCTTCTCGGTTATCTCTGGCGGGTAGCTCTCCTACCGCAACGCCAAGGATCCTAAAGCCTCACCAAGAGGCAACCCACAGCTGCCAGCAGCCGCCATGCTCGATTATCCCTGGCGGGTAGCTTCCCTACAGCAACGCCAGGGATCGGAATGTCCTCCCAGAGGCAACTTAGCAGCTGCCCTACTCGGTCATCCCCGGCGGGTAGCTCCCCTACCGCAACGCCGGGGATCAGAACCCTCGCCAAGAGGCAAGACAGCAGCTGCCCTGCTCGTTCACCCCTGGCGGGTAGCTTCCCTTCCGCAACGCCAGGGACCAAAGCCCTCACCAAGAGGCAACCTAGCAGCTGCCCTGCTCGGTCACCCCAGGCGGGTAGCTCCCCTACCGCAACGCCAGGGATCGGAAAGTCCTCCCAGAGGCAGTCGAGCATAACCATCACTCAGCTATCCCTGGCGGGTAGCCTCCCTACCTCAACGCCAAGGATCAGAAAGCCCTCCTAGAGACGGTCGAGCCTGAGGATCCCTCGATCGGCTATCCTTCAGGACAAAAGCCCTCACCAAGAGGCACCGAGCAGTAACCCTGCCCGGCCAAGGGTCCTTGGTAGGCTTCTACAGCCCTTCCCGCGCCAAGGACCAAAGTCCTCCCAGAGGCAGTCGAGTCCTTGCTCGGCTATCCCCGGCTGGTAGCTTCATACCACAACCGACAGGGATCAAAGTCCTCGCCAAGAGGCACTGGGCAGTAACCCTGCTCGGTCCCCGTCCTAAAGGATCAAAAGCCCTCACAAGAGGCAACCGGGCAACTACCCTACTCGGTCCGAATAAGGCGGGCAGCCCTCCGCCCACCACGCACGGACGGCCCGAGCTGCCAACCAAGGGCATCAGGTCTATCCAAGTCTCGAGCGATCTCCCCTCGGATTCAGGGCCATGGAGACGCCTTCTCCTCAGCAGCGCATGAATCAACTCGATGGACGATCGCTAAGCAGATAGCCGACCTGACACGGAGGCCCAACAGCGCAAGAAGAAAAATTTACAAGCGTTCTTCATCAACAAAAGACAAAAGCGCAAATCAAGAAAACCAAAGAAAGAAAAAGTTTTATTACTAAAAGGCGGTCTTTACAGAGGGTATTCTTGGCTCCCCAGCCTAACAAAATGCTCGGAGGCTTACAAAGATCTAGACGCAGCAAAATAAAAAAGAGGAGGAAGACGGGGCTTTAGGCCTCGGCGCCAGGAGCGACCTCAGGGCCCTCGACATCCACCACGAGGCGGGCTGGGTCCTCGGCGACTTCCTCATCATTAATCTCCTGCCCCTGCCCACTGGTGTCCGTGAGGGGGTACAAGGCCCGGAGCTCTTCATCGGTGAACCCCGGCACTCGGGCCTTAACAGCATCGAGGGCCTCGTGCCAGATGAGGGTCGTGGCTGTAAGTCCGTGTTGCCCACCCCGGTGCTTACGGGGAGGCGGAAAACATAATAAAAATCGGATTTTTTATGACTTAGGCAACATGGACTAAGCTTGTGAGGATCTTTGCTAAACTAAAACTAGCTAAAGAAAACTAACAACTAACAAAGTTGTAGAAAGGTTATACCTTTGGTCTTTAGTCCTTCTCTCCTTGCTCCTAGGTATGGTAGAAAAGGATCACCTTGCTTGTCTTCTCCCGTCAAAGAAGGATCCACCCGAAAGCCACCACCTTTAGCTTCAACTCCAAGCTAGGAGTAACTAGAGTGCAAGAAATGCTAAGACTTGAACCCTAGAAGTGAGTAGAGAAGATCAAGAGAGGGTTTTTCTCAAGCTATTTGTTTCTCAACACATGAGAGGGAGAGAGCTTGAGGGAGAGGATGAGCAAGAGAGAGAAATAGAATGAGAGAATGAATTATTTGTGAGCCTTTCTCACTAATATGTGTGTATATTTTTAATTGAATAATTAGCTAGATAATTATCATGGTAAATCATGACATGACCATTATCATTTCAAATTGCAAAGATCAAAAAGCATCTTCCAAAAGAAATTATGATGGTCAAAGTGTCAACCTTGGTCAATAAGTCAAATAAGTCAAAAGGTCAACAACCACAACCATAGATAATTATTAAACTAATTACTAATTAACAATAACACACACATAAATATTAGGGTTAATAAAATGACAACAACCATTAACCCTAATCAAGGTCCTCTCCCTCAATCTCAAGCAACTGTGCATACGCACCCGCATTCGTGATCCGAGGAACACGAACACAATGAGAAAAACCAATCTCAAATCATATACTAGGATCCGGCTTAAACCAAAGCCCGCTAGTATAGACTGTCCGGACAGCAAACGTGCACAAGTGCGCGGATGCGAACGAACCCTGTCGCAAAACCATGCGACCTCTACTCGTTTTGCCTAAAGGCGAATAGCTCTCTGTGTGGGACTCTAAAGACTCGACACTACGCTGGCAGTGGGTTTAACCACAGACCGCAAGCGGCACTAGCTGTACGTAACGGTCCCCAGGTAGATGTCGATAAGAAGACCGACGAGGTGAACCCCATCTGCACTCCTACTGAGCCTGTATGTGACAGTCTCCGTACAGTCCGGTCTGTTCGTCTGATACATCGCATGGCGGGCCTAGGGGGGCGGTGAACGTCAGTCCCCTAATAGCGGTACAAGTCGTGTCGGAGTGTAGCCCAGAACACCCTGAGATAACACTGGAAACCTACCAGTATATCTCGCTTGCCCTGGCCAGGGACTACTCGTGTAATGGCTCTCCTGGACACAGCGCGATGTCAACCCCCAATACCGGGAGAGACGAATCCTGTCTAACCGTCACTGCCTCCAAGTGCTTCGGGACTGCACCCAAAAACTACCTGTTTGCACAGCTCCTTTGAGCCGTGGTAGGGTAGTAATCAAAGTGCAGTGGGAACACACTCGAGGCGAAGTGACAGTGTCAAGTCAGCGGACTAAGCTGTACTCATGTCACCTGGGAACTGATAACTGACGATAGGTATATTACCAACCAACAGTTCCCGACGAGTCCTGTCCAGTGTACTCGTAACCTAACGAGCACCCGCATACTATCCCAAGTACGACGTACTAACGGCTGTGGGACAGACCGTCTCCCACACTGGGATGAGAAGCGCATACGCTAGTCTACTCCGGAGTATCGATGCCCTGTCTCGATAGTCCAACGACCAGGGACCTGTATAAGGATGTGCTTATAGATTACCCAGCTCCCACGAGTGCGAGCGCCATCACAACGCTGGTAATCAAGCAAAGATCCTAAGGGCTCTACTAATATGTATACCAGCAATATGCTAAAAGAAACACATGCACATATTAAAGCAGAGACAAACCAAGTAGCATACTACCATTTCGAGCAAGATTGTATATACAACTGTGAATATCCCAAGCTTCCATTAAGTAATATACAAGCTAGTATGATACAGTAATGGCCTCTAGGGCATATACACTAACAATCTCCCACTTGCACTAAGGCCATGTACTGGCGTATCGAAGACCTATCATCTCGATCAGCCGCTCGAACTGAGTCTGGGGCAAGGCCTTGGTGAATGGATCTGCTGTGTTATCCTCTGATGCAACTCTCCGGACCTCGATCTCCTGGCGATCCACGATCTCCCTGATCAGGTGATACCGCCTTAAGATGTGTCTGGATTTCTGATGGGACCTGGGTTCCTTCGCTAAAGCTATAGCCCCGTTGTTGTCGCAATACAGAGGTATTGGGTCAACAATGGACGGAACCACCTGAAGTTCTTTCAAGAACTTCCTCATCCAGACAGCTTCTTTTGCGGCATCAGATGCAGCGATGTATTCCGCTTCCATAGTCGAGTCAGCAACGGTTTCCTGTTTGGAGCTCTTCCAACACACCGCCCCTCCATTGAGGGTAAAGACAAAACCCGACATGGACTTGGAATCATCCTTGTCACTCTGGAAGCTGGAGTCAGCAAAGGCCTCAACCTGCAGGTCTTTTCCGCCATACACCAAGAACATCTCCTTAGTCCTTCTCAGGTACTTGAGAATGTTCTTTACTGCTATCCAATGTTTCTCCCCTGGGTTTGACTGATACCTGCTTACCACACTCAGTGCATAAGCCACATCTGGTCTGGTACATAACATCGCATACATTATAGAGCCTACCGCAGAAGCGTAGGGTATAATAGACATGCGATCCCTCTCCAAATCAGTCTTGGGAGACATCTCTTTGGAGAGGGTGATCCCGTGACAAGCCGGTAGATTACCGCGCTTGGAATCTTCCATACTGAATCTCTTCAGTATGGTGTCGATGTACCTGGACTGCGAGAGTCCTAATATCCTCTTGGATCTGTCACGGTAGATCCGGATACCCAGAATGTAGGAGGCATCACCCAGGTCTTTCATGGAGAACCTGTGTGACAAGAACCCCTTGACAGATTGTAGCATAGGAATGTCATTTCCTATTAAGAGAATGTCATCCACGTATAAAACGAGGAATACTACAGTTCTCGCTACAAATCTACAATAGATGCATGGTTCATCTGGATTTTTGATAAAGCCAAATTCTTTGACCGTCTCATCAAAACAGATGTTCCAACTCCGCGATGCCTGCTTGAGTCCATAAATGGACTTGAGCAACTTGCACACCTTTCCGCTGCTCCCACCCTGAATGAAACCCTCTGGCTGGTCCATATAGACACACTCCTCTAAATGACCATTTAGAAAAGCTGTCTTTACGTCCATCTGCCAAATCTCATAATCGTGGAAAGCAGCGATGGCAAGAAGGATCCGAATGGATTTCAGCATAGCTACTGGAGAAAAGGTTTCGTCATAGTCCAAACCAGGTCGCTGACGAAAACCCTTTGCTACCAGTCTAGCTTTATAGGTCTCAACCTGTCCATCTACACCAATCTTCCTTTTGAAGATCCACTTGCATCCTACGGGTTTTACCCCGTCTGGAGCAATGTCCAACGTCCATACTTTGTTGGTGTACATGGACTCCATCTCGGTCCGCATTGCATCCAGCCATTTTACTGAGTCGACGCTCTGAATGGCTTGCTGGAAGCTAGTAGGCTCATCACAATCTAGGATGCAGTCCTCTCTATCCCCGTCAATGAGGAAACCGTAGTACCTCTCGGGCGGATGAGACTGCCTACTACTCCTGCGGAGCGGCGTAGGAATGTCCTGTTCTTTTGAACCTTCTGGTTCCACTAAACTTTCAGTAATAGTTTGTGGTTCTGGAATTTCTTCCAGTTCTATTGCGCTCCCACTTAATTCTTTTTCTATGAACTGATGTTCTAGAAAATGGGCATGGCGAGAAACAAGGACTTTTTGTTCCTCTTCGTAATAGAAGTAATATCCCTTGGAGTTCTTTGGATATCCCACAAACTTGCACTGTACTGAGCGTGCCTCGAGCTTGTCCGCATGCTGCTTTTTTACAAAAGCTGGACATCCCCATGTCTTAATATGATTAAGATAGGGTTTCTTCCCACTCCATAACTCATATGGTGTGGTAGGCACAGTCTTAGTGGGAACACGGTTCAAAAGATATGCAGCTGTTTCTAGCGCATACCCCCAGAAAGATCGCGGTAACTCAGCGTTACTCATCATGGACCGTACCATATCCAATAGGGTTCGGTTCCGTCTCTCCGATACACCATTATGTTGCGGAGTGTATGGAGGAGTAAGCTGAGAGAGAATTCCATTCTCTTTTAAATAGTTCAGGAATTCGGCACTTAAGTATTCTCCTCCTCGATCCGATCTTAGGATCTTGATACTTTTGCCTGTTTGTTTTTCTACTTCATTCTTATATTCCTGGAATTTTTCAAAAGCCTCGGATTTATGTTTCATTAAGAAGACATAACCGTACCTTGAAAAATCATCCGTAAAGGTAATGAAGTAAGAATAACCGCTTCGCGCATGTGTAGACATTGGACCGCACACGTCGCTGTGTACGAGTCCCAAGAGCTCGCTCGCTCTTTCTCCGTGTCCAGAAAACGGAGCCTTTGTCATCTTTCCTTTGAGACAGGATTGACAAGTTGCATACGATTGATATTCGAACGAATCTAAATATCCTTCAGTATGTAACTTAGTCAATCTTCTCTCGTTGATGTGACCCAGTCTACAATGCCATAAGAAAGTTTTATTAATTTCTGGAGACTTTCTTTTGTGTGTATTCTGGATATTGAAAACCTGTGGTTGGTTTAAAACGTAAATACCGTTGTTCAATGTACCTGACCCAATCAACACTTGATTAAGGTGAATGTTCACTACATTACTTACAAATGCAAATTCATAACCTTCTTTAGATAATAAAGATACAGAAATGATATTACAGGTTGCATTTGGTACATAATAACAACTACGCAAAACCAAAAAGTGTCCATCTGATAATCCCAGGTGATAGTCCCCCACGGCCTCAGCATCCATGCTAGCACCGTTCGCAACTCTGAGGGTCATGTCACCTGCCTTCAAAACTCTACGCTTTCTCAACGCCTGCAAAGAATTACAGATATGAGATCCTGATCCGGTATCCAATACCCAGGAATTAGAGTTTATTGATAGACAATTTTCAATAACATACACACCTGAAGCTGAAGCTGCAACTCGCTTCAAATCCTGTGTTCTGGCTTTCCAAGCCTTGCAATCTTGTTTCCAGTGGCCACTTTTGTGACAATAGAAGCATTCTTCCTTCCCCACCAGCTTCCCCGCTACCTTTGTTGCTTTACCCTTTCCCTTCGTATCCACTTTACCGACACCGCCTCTTGGTTTGGCGGGGGCTTTCTTCTTCTTGCCCTTGGCTTTCGCCCTGGACCTAGAAGAGGAAGATCCTCCTACAAACAAAGTGGATGTCTCCCTACCCTTCTGTAGGGTGCCCTCAGCAGTCCTCAACATGTTCAGAAGCTCGGCAAGTTCAACCTCCTTTCCTTGCATGTTGAAGTTGAGAATGAACTGGGCGTAAGTGGAAGGAAGGGACTGGAGAATCAGATCAGTATAGAGTTCATTCTCCAACGTGGTCCCGAGGTCCGCGAGCTCCTCTATATAGCCGATCATCTTAAGCACGTGGTCCGCTACCGATGATCCGACGGCCAGCCTTGCCGAAAAGAGCTTCTTCGACACTTCGTATCTTGCGATACGAGACTGCTCTCCATACAGTTCTTTTGTATGGAGAAATATGGACTCTAGGTCCATATTCTCGTGCCTCCTCTGATGATCATTGTCCATCGAGGCTAATACGAGGCATTTGGCCCTCGCGCAATCTATCTCCCATGTCTTACGGATTTCTACATCCGCGACGCTGGAGGTGGGACCTGGGACGGGGGGAGCTTTGGTGGTAAGTATATACCCCAGCTTGTCATAAGTGATAGCCATCTTGACATTCCTGAGCCAATCTTTGTAGTTAGGCCCTGTCAATATGTTTTTATCTAATAGTAACTTAAGTCCGGTCATCTTGAATGGTCGCTGCAATTAGGAGAGAGAAAAGAAACACTTTAGCATGATGCTCTTGCAAGTTTAGAGTGGTTTTTAGTTTGTCTAAACTGGATGGCTCCCACTGTCTCTCGAATCCCTTCTCAAACCATAAAGAAAAGGATTAGCCGGGATCATTCTCACCGTACAATACTTGCTTAACCGTTCAGCCAGGCCAGTGTCGGTACTTCGAGGGAGGTTTTCCAACGCTTTCGCGAAGTTCCTTAATTAAGTAACCTCTTTTCCCTGTGGGCGTAGCCCCGCTAACACCTTTCTAGGCACCTACTAGGTTTATAGCATTGATCGTTAAGTGAGAGTTTTCCCGAGGAGCAGCATATACTCACAGTAGGATCGGGATCCAAATATCATTGCGTGATAAAACCGAAGGAATCCTACCAGAATTATCACACTCCAAATGGTATGCAACGCTAGCAAGTTTCAGTACTTATGAAACTCCCGATGTGGATTTTTGCCCCATGCTCTTATGACCTTGACTTTGGCCAAAATATCATAAGTCACATGTCAAGTTCTACCCGTCATTCTCCTGGTTAATTTGGACCCACCCGTACCTACCCTTGGCTTTGGCCAAAATGGCAGCACGACTGTCCCAAACCAACGCATCTATCTATGCTGCACATGAATACCCAAACGCTACCAATCACTATGCCTTGACTTTGGCCAAAATACATAGCTTGAATACTTTTGACCATTCATGTGGAATGACGGAGGGCTACGGATGGTTTTGGCGAAACCGTGAACGTAGTGAACTTGATATAATCGATGGAACGAGATAGCTTTTAAAAGGAGTGGTTCAAGCTCCGCGTTTAAAAGTTTAGTTTTTGAAAAAGAACCGAGTGGTTTTCAAAGTGTTCCAATCGACTTTTACTTGGTTTATTTCTTGCATTAGTTCTTTTAATGCGTCCCATCATTTAATCCTACCATTGCAGAAAACAACCAAAATATGACGTACGCTTATGCCATTCGCATTCGCCACGGGGCCCCGTCATCACCCGTTAGGTTACTTAACTAACGACAGAGCGGGGGCTGGGCTAGCGCGGCTGTAAAACATAAGCAACGCCTAAATAGTTATTATATATAAATATATAGCAATGATAGACATTACAGATCACAGATGAATACATTGGATATACTAGGAATCCGCAATGCGTTCGAGCCTGCAACGCAAAGCGGATTACACGGTCGCGGTGAATAGCCAATACCCCACCCAAGACCCCTACGGGTGCGGCAAACTACCCGCCAAGCACCCGAAGCGAAGCAACCTCCCTCACCACCGTGAGTAGGCCACTCGGCACTTCGAGTACCCGGTAGTTTGTGCACCCCCTCCATGGGTCTATCCTAGGAGCAAAAACAGTAAAAAGAATTATACAATGACGGCTACAACCCCGACCCGGTTGTGCGGCCATACAAAGAATATTATTACATCAATTTACATGTTACAAATGAATGAAAGAAAAACAACGCTCATCTCACATCCAACCCGGCTATTCACCCGCGACAATCCAATCCATTCATATCCACAAACCAACAACAAACACAGATCATGTATAACCCCGACTAATCGTCTTATAGCGATTAGCCGACGTTCAATACATGCAAGCATTACAGATATAACCGATGTAGTTAAAGCGTAGTGAAGTTCCGGAAAAATACGGATTTATAGGCCCGCAAAAGCAAATTTTAGTTCTGGAAAATCTGGGCATATAATATATATCCTAAAAATCCCAAAAACAATACAGAAAAACACTGCACGAAAAACGATGCAGTGAAGACATCAAACCGCGGCGCTTCCGCGGCACGAGCCTACCTCGTGCGGCGGAAGCGCGGTGGTTTGGATGATTCTCTGTCTCGTTTTTCGTGGGTTGTTTTAAAAAACCCTGAGATGAATTTACAAATATAAAGTTTTCTATTTTGAGCAGAAAAAATTTCAACAGAAACTAGGGTTTTTCAAAGTTCGGTTTTTGGATTTTTCGGTTTCGAAACTTCGCTACACTTTACTACCTAGCTAGTTTGAGTTTAGTTAGGCTCTGATACCACTGTAAGTCCGTGTTGCCCACCCCGGTGCTTACGGGGAGGCGGAAAACATAATAAAAATCGGATTTTTTATGACTTAGGCAACATGGACTAAGCTTGTGAGGATCTTTGCTAAACTAAAACTAGCTAAAGAAAACTAACAACTAACAAAGTTGTAGAAAGGTTATACCTTTGGTCTTTAGTCCTTCTCTCCTTGCTCCTAGGTATGGTAGAAAAGGATCACCTTGCTTGTCTTCTCCCGTCAAAGAAGGATCCACCCGAAAGCCACCACCTTTAGCTTCAACTCCAAGCTAGGAGTAACTAGAGTGCAAGAAATGCTAAGACTTGAACCCTAGAAGTGAGTAGAGAAGATCAAGAGAGGGTTTTTCTCAAGCTATTTGTTTCTCAACACATGAGAGGGAGAGAGCTTGAGGGAGAGGATGAGCAAGAGAGAGAAATAGAATGAGAGAATGAATTATTTGTGAGCCTTTCTCACTAATATGTGTGTATATTTTTAATTGAATAATTAGCTAGATAATTATCATGGTAAATCATGACATGACCATTATCATTTCAAATTGCAAAGATCAAAAAGCATCTTCCAAAAGAAATTATGATGGTCAAAGTGTCAACCTTGGTCAATAAGTCAAATAAGTCAAAAGGTCAACAACCACAACCATGGATAATTATTAAACTAATTACTAATTAACAATAACACACACATAAATATTAGGGTTAATAAAATGACAACAACCATTAACCCTAATCAAGGTCCTCTCCCTCAATCTCAAGCAACTGTGCATACGCACCCGCATTCGTGATCCGAGGAACACGAACACAATGAGAAAAACCAATCTCAAATCATATACTAGGATCCGGCTTAAACCAAAGCCCGCTAGTATAGACTGTCCGGACAGCAAACGTGCACAAGTGCGCGGATGCGAACGAACCCTGTCGCAAAACCATGCGACCTCTACTCGTTTTGCCTAAAGGCGAATAGCTCTCTGTGTGGGACTCTAAAGACTCGACACTACGCTGGCAGTGGGTTTAACCACAGACCGCAAGCGGCACTAGCTGTACGTAACGGTCCCCAGGTAGATGTCGATAAGAAGACCGACGAGGTGAACCCCATCTGCACTCCTACTGAGCCTGTATGTGACAGTCTCCGTACAGTCCGGTCTGTTCGTCTGATACATCGCATGGCGGGCCTAGGGGGGCGGTGAACGTCAGTCCCCTAATAGCGGTACAAGTCGTGTCGGAGTGTAGCCCAGAACACCCTGAGATAACACTGGAAACCTACCAGTATATCTCGCTTGCCCTGGCCAGGGACTACTCGTGTAATGGCTCTCCTGGACACAGCGCGATGTCAACCCCCAATACCGGGAGAGACGAATCCTGTCTAACCGTCACTGCCTCCAAGTGCTTCGGGACTGCACCCAAAAACTACCTGTTTGCACAGCTCCTTTGAGCCGTGGTAGGGTAGTAATCAAAGTGCAGTGGGAACACACTCGAGGCGAAGTGACAGTGTCAAGTCAGCGGACTAAGCTGTACTCATGTCACCTGGGAACTGATAACTGACGATAGGTATATTACCAACCAACAGTTCCCGACGAGTCCTGTCCAGTGTACTCGTAACCTAACGAGCACCCGCATACTATCCCAAGTACGACGTACTAACGGCTGTGGGACAGACCGTCTCCCACACTGGGATGAGAAGCGCATACGCTAGTCTACTCCGGAGTATCGATGCCCTGTCTCGATAGTCCAACGACCAGGGACCTGTATAAGGATGTGCTTATAGATTACCCAGCTCCCACGAGTGCGAGCGCCATCACAACGCTGGTAATCAAGCAAAGATCCTAAGGGCTCTACTAATATGTATACCAGCAATATGCTAAAAGAAACACATGCACATATTAAAGCAGAGACAAACCAAGTAGCATACTACCATTTCGAGCAAGATTGTATATACAACTGTGAATATCCCAAGCTTCCATTAAGTAATATACAAGCTAGTATGATACAGTAATGGCCTCTAGGGCATATACACTAACAGTGGCGACGGCCAAGTCATCATAGAAGTCTTTCGACTTCTTGTAGCCCTCCACCGCCTTCGTCGCCGAGAGGTCGGCCAACTTGGCCGCCCTTAGGTCGACCGACTTCGCCCACTCGGCCGCCGCCCCCTGCTCCTTCCGGAGGGATTTTACTGTCTACTTCAGATTGCCGGTCAGCACCTGAGCGTTCTCACGCTTGGCCTCAGCGACCGCGGCGGCCTCGCGGTGCCGGGCAACCTCCCGCTTCCTGATTCGTATGGAAATTTTAAGATCAAAAATATATGTTAACCGCAATCAAGAACGGCGTCGCTTGGTAGCTAGCCGGTGAGTACGGGTCGGTCCACAGGGATTTTGTGAATTTCCTAATTGCTCTAACGAGTTAATTCCAAACGTTGTGAATGGATTATCTCTAAAACCTAAATTGATTTATACTAAGACTAGAATCTTGCTAGGGTTAGGTTTAGGGTAAGTTGGGAAATTGAATGTTTCCTCACCGCTTTCAATGCCCTATTTTAGATCTATTAGGTGTTATGGTAATAATTAATAAAGGGGATTAGTACCATCGGGAAGAAACGATATTTCTTCCTCTAGGTTCTTGTCCTTCCTTTCTCAATTATTACCCTAAGCTCCATGGAAAACATACACAACCGGTCCTTTATACTACGGTATCACCGTTACCTCGAGGGGTAAAGTGCCGTAGGGAACGGTGTGTGTATGTATGCATGGAGTCCTAATTATTATGTGTGATGGGGTAAGAAAGGGGTGAGAGAGTTCATCTCTCAAGCCTTTCCCTAAAGCTAACCCTAACAAGCGAGGAGACTACTCGCTCATTAGGGAATTGAATGACATTCTAAATTAAAAGTAAACTAAGGCAATGAAATAGAAAACTTACTAATTTTATTGATGGCTCTCTCCAAATATCAACACAGGAATTACAGATCTGAATTTATGAAATGAAAAGAGGCATGACCTCAAAAATGGTTTTTAGGGTTCTATTTATAGATTCATAGAAACCCTAGGTTACAATCGCGTCATATCTGCTATTACAAAAATACCCCCTAAGAAAAAGACCTAGTCAACGCCCGCCAGCGCACCGACACGTTTTCCACCGACACGGGTATTAGACGGCCGCGGAACCGCGGCCATAAGGCCTGTTTGGCCGCGGTTCCACGGCCAAGTGGGAGGCTCATGGGCTGAATTTCCTTGGGTTTGTTATGTTGCACTTTTACTTTTTGTTTCTACAGTTGTTTCTTCTGAATGTCTTTTGGTTCTCTTCCAGATCTCCACAGTGAGTAATTGTAGTGGACTTTTACCATTGCTTCGTGACGAAGTCTTGGACCTTGCGCTGCTTTTGTTCTTTGTGAACTTGTTAATTGATCTTCAATGTTCCTCAAGATGTGGGCACGGTCAAGATTTCACCATTTATCATTCGTAGTCTCATTTTGTATCATCTTTTTCATCAATTTCACCGTTTTTATTCCGAGAACCTGTAACCTGCAACTATGTAGCAGACATGGATCAAAAGCACCTGTTTATTTGTAAAAAGCATAAGAATGGGGTTTATAAGAATGCAAAATTATGGTATGAACAAATACCCCCAAACTTATCTTTTGCTCGTCCTCGAGCAAACCTAGTTTTATTCTCAGCAAAATCCTAACCTCACTTTCGCAGGGAAACGCGATTGCACTGAGCTCGTGCAACAAGCCGTTAAACCTCTAGGTGTCCCTAGTAGGAGGAGTGTTGTCTCCTGAGGGTTTTTAGCGGATACTACCCACAAAATCCTATCAATTCGGTCTATTAACTTTTATTCTCCAATTAGGTTTTCCAACAAGGAATTCTATTATCTTTGACTCGTAAATTATCCACCCGTATTTTTCACGCTCTCTTATCATTTAACTTAAGATTATATATATTCTTGTGAATTTACTTAGCTTTTGGCATCTTTTAAGTTTTCCTTCTAGGGTTCCATCTCAACTTAGGAATTTTTATCATCTCTATTAAAGATATAAGTCCTATTCTTCATTCCTATCTCATATCTAAACCCAATCATATACCCCTACGTGTGTGTATAAATCGCCCCTATACTTGGAAATTCAAATCAAGCAATCATACTTTTGTCCGTCATCCAAAGCACTTCTTAATTGGTGAATTTTAGATGAAGTTTGCTCACACATCCTTCATGCGACCGTTAATACTTCTTGAGGTACCAACGACCGATTACAAAATGTGTTTGCACATTAAAGCGTAATTCCTAGTCTTGTAACACCTAAGGCTTTAGCAGTGACTCCCAAACCAGTTGGTCTAAGGCACTAGGTGATGAAGCACCCTCGCTAAATATTTTTCTATTTTTGCAGCCTTAAGTAATTACAAAAACCAGTGTTCATTTTTTTATTATCTCTTTATTCACACTTGTATTTTTTCATTTTATTTTCTTCGTACTAAGGACTTTAGACAAGTGCATTTCAAGGTCTCTTCTACTATTCCAAGTTTCAAGGTTCGTGTCTGTGCAAATTGCAGGGTATACATTTTCAGAATTTAGACTTAAGCTAGGAATTATTTTTCAAACTTATACTTTAATAAAAATATCAATACTCTTCCTTTGTTTTAACTTAGCCCAAGAATTCAACTCGAAATTTACCTATTTCTAAATAAACTACAAAGACATATACTTTCTACTGTTAAACTTTAAGAAAAGTTATTCTTAGGGTTTTTAATTTACTAAGTCTAGGATCTAGTTGTTCCTAACTAGTTAACCTTTTTGTCAAACTCAAGTCAAATATGGCCAAAATTGAATACTTTAATTTTTGTAATTTTTAAAATTTTTCAATTTTTATGGGTTTTAAAATAAGTATGCAAATGCAAAAATATACACATGAATGCGAAGGAAGAAAACTTACCGAGCATACCTTCAAACTTAAACTTGACAGTGTCCTCACTGTCATGCTACACTAAGAGGGTCAAAATGGCCGGTACTCTCCTGTTTATTTATTTATAATTTTTTTTATTGTTAAAAGAAAAACAAAAATATATATACATATATACAACAAGGTCCTCCCCAAACTAAACAAGGCCTTACACAGACCAAAGGTTAGCACCAACCATTCAAAAATTATATCGTGATAATGGTAGGGTTGGTGGAAGAATGGAGTGTAGAGGAAGGAGTGGAGAAACACACGAGACCGTATGGGAAGAAGAGTGGAATATGGTCTCGGTGGAGGAGAAGAATGGCGGAAAAGAGAAAGAAGTGTAGTACGATCTTGAGGGTGTAAATCGAGTGAATAAATTAGCGCAATTTGTGATGACCGATGTGTTAAAAGCGATTGTGCTAATCTATCAATCCGTCGAGAAATGGGGTCAAATCCCTCAAGATTCGTAAGAAAACATGGGTACGTCGAAGTTGGTAAACCCTCCATTGAAAATGGAAACGTGACGGAGTCTTGCGTGGTCGAAACGATAGGAATGACGAAAGGGAGTGAATTAGGGATAGTCTTATTCTCACCGTAGTAAACTGTCTCGAACTTGAAAAATTCCATTAATGGTTCAAAATGATTGTAAGCAACCGAGTCTGATGGTTCATCTGAAAATTCAAAGGATTCAAACTCGGGCAGTGAGTCTTCAAAATCGTACGAAAAAGTGAAACACTCATAATCATTATCGTCTGTGAGAACTGTGTTCGATTCAAAGAGAAATTTTTCAAGCTCACGGTCTTCAAGCGTGATCTTTTGCGTGGTCGGAACGATGGAAAGGAGGAAGGGTGAATTAGGAAGGATAACAATTAAAGGGTTCGGAGGATAAATAGGAAAATCCGACACATCAAACAAAAATGGTTCATCCTCAATATTATCCTCAATACTCTCCTCAATACTATCCTCATAATTCTCCTCAAAATTTAGCTTATCCATGCCATTATCATCAAAATCATGACGCACATGAAGTTTGGGAGAAACATTTAATGACTCGGGATGATGAATTGGGGATAAAATTTCAATCAAATCTATGGGTTCATCATCCAAAATATTCCCGGCGTCAATATCCCCAATCAAGTGAAAATCTATTTTTTCAGACACCTCATCAAAAGCATGGATATTTAACAATTCAGGTTCTAGATTGGAGGTGTAGAGATCAAAAGGATTAGGTGTGGTTTCACTCGAAAGGGGCTCTTCACAATCAGGTAAATCAAACACTACAAAGTCGCACAACTCATTTTTATTTTTAGCTGGTGAATCATTTGGGACACTTGATTGAAAACCGGAGTTGTGGGATTCTATTGGTAATGGGTAGGTTTGATTTGGAAGGGTGCACAGCTCACTCTCTCCTATCAAATTCTCACTCTGTCCAACCGCCTCCTCATACATTGGAAGATTTGGAGCTAGTTGGAAACTAGCTACCGGTTCATTAGGTTGCATAAGGGCGACAATGGACGTATCCACATTCCTAATCATTCGGTTTGTCTCTACCATATAAGCCTCCAACGACTGTTCTAGACAAGACATGGGTTGTGAAGGGGTTTCGGTAAAAGATTCAAAATTGTTTGGATACGTGAAACTCCCAAATAGTTGTGTCGAAGCAATGTCTAGGGAAGGTGGGAAAGTCAGGTAGGACTGGTAGGAATTGGATGGTTGGACAGGAGTAGGATCAACATTTTGATAAAAAGGTGAATGGACTTGTTGATCCCAAGAACTGGATGTGTTGAGAGGAGTGAAAGATCGGCTATGAGATAGTTCAATGTGTTCAGCAATAGACATGGGTTTCGGAGTTACATTCGGACTCGAGAAAGTGGTATCAACGTAAGAAGGTGGTGAAGGTTGAAAAGGTTGATACAAAGTGGATTGCGGAGTCCAACTGTTTTTCCTAGACGCTTCTATTCGATCTTTCAAAGAAATTTTGGGCATGGAGGGGTCGTCCGTAATTCAACCAAAACAATTCGCGTAGGAAGCAATGTTTGGTTCAGAGTACCAAAGTTCGGCAAGAGATATGTGAGGTAGGGTACCCATGATGGAAGAAGGGAGAAAAGAAAGAAGGTGGGTGGTGCAAGGAGTTCTTAGCGACAAAATTTGCAAGTCTTTTTTGTAAAAAAAATTTCCTTTTTTTTTATGTGGTGCTCTTTGCAAAAAGATTTTCGATAAAAGGCTTTGACACAAATGCAATCAACCACAAATGCACAATCAGGCCTAGATCTAGGGTCACCTAAGTCAGCTAGACAGCTCCTAACTGTTCCAAAGGGCTAGAAATAGGACCTCAAACCGCCTCTTCACCGCCAATTGCGGCTAGGTAAGTGCCAGGTGAGTGGGAGGCTCTCCACTACAAGTAGTGGCCCTAATTAAGTAACTACTCGCCTTAGACACACTTGCCTAGACACCGCAAAGTCAGGTTAGGATTAACGGCCGATGCCTACAACTAGTTCTCTGTCCTATTGAGTGCAACGTCCTTAGGGCCGAGTCTAGTATTTTTTAATTAAATAATGGTCAATGCAAATGCCTTATGTGATTTCTGGGGTCCTGGGAAGGGTGATGAAATCCCCACCCAATCTGATTGGTTTCAAGCCCCTTAAAGTCCGATTAAAAATATGCAAAGCAGTAAAAATCACTTGCAATCAAAAATAAAAATAAAAATTTTAGCGCGGCGCAAAGAATCCTGCACAAGATCAATTATTGGAAGGGGGAGAGATTTTTTAGCGCAAAGAATCCTGCAGGAGATTTGACAGAGGAGATATTGGGATTTGCAGAGGAGAGAGAAAGGAAGCTCACAGAAAAATTTGCACGTGCTGACTCGACCCAGGCCCGGCGGTTCCGCGGCAATAGGTAGGCTCGCGCGGCGGTTCAGCGGTGGAAGAGGAGGATCAGCCCTCCAAATTTTGCTGACGTCATTGAAGCACCGCACTTCCGCGGCGGGAGCAAGCAGTTGCGGCGGTTCCGCGGTCTGTTGTTCTGTTCGGATCCCGAGATTTTTTTAGTTCCTCTGTTTTGATTTTCCCCTATTTTTCAGATATTCGGTTTTCTGTTTTGATCTCTGGAGATTTCCAGATCCGAACTTGTTCTGCGGTCCTGCAAAATTCACACGAAAAATACCCTTCACAAAATAAAAGATGATAAATTTTTATAATTTTTTTTTCTTTTTCAGTTTTTATGATTTTTTAATTTTATATTAACCCGAAATTGTAAAAAGAAAATAACACGCCATCCCTGGCAACGGCGCCATTTGATTCGTATGGAAATTTTAAGATCAAAAATATATGTTAACCGCAATCAAGAACGGCGTCGCTTGGTAGCTAGCCGGTGAGTACGGGTCGGTCCATAGGGATTTTGTGAATTTCCTAATTGCTCTAACGAGTTAATTCCAAACGTTGTGAATGGATTATCTCTAAAACCTAAATTGATTTATACTAAGACTTGAATCTTGCTAGGGTTAGGTTTAGGGTAAGTTGGGAAATTGAATGTTTCCTCACCACTTTCAATACCCTATTTTAGATCTATTAGGTGTTATGGTAATAATTAATAAAGGGGATTAGTACCATCGGGAAGAAACGATGTTTCTTTCTCTAGGTTCTTGTCCTTCCTTTCTCAATTATTACCCTAACCTCCATAAAAAACATACATAACCGGTCATTTATACTACGGTATCACCGTTACCTCGAGGGGTAAGGTGCCGCTGGGGACGGTGTGTGTATGTATGCATGGAGTCCTAATTATTATGTGTGATGGGGCAAGAAAAGGGTGAGAGAGTTCATCTCTCAAGCCTTTCCTTAAAGCTAACCCTAACAAGCGAAGAGACTACTCGCTCATTAGGGAATTGAATGACATTCTAAATTAAAAGTAAACTAAGGCAATGAAATAGAAAACTTACTAATTTTATTGATGGCTCTCTCCAAACATCAACACAGGAATTACAGATCTGAATTTATGAAATGAAAAGAGGCATGACCTCAAAAAAGGTTTTTAAGGTTCTATTTATAGATTCATAGAAACCCTAGGTTACAATCGCGTCATATCTGCTATTACAAAAATACCCCCTAAGAAAAAGACCTAGTCAACGCCCGCCAGCGCACCGACACGTTTTCCACCGACACGGGTATTAGACGGCCGCGGAACCGCGGCCATAGGACCTGTTTGGCCGCGGTTCCGCGGCCAAGTGGGAGGCTCATGGGCTGAATTTCCTTGGGTTTGTTCTGTTGCACTTTTACTTCTTATTTCTACAGTTGTTTCTTCTGAATGTCTTTTGGTTCTCTTCCAGATCTCCACAGTGAGTAATTGTAGTGGACTTTTACCGCTGCTTCGTGACGAAGTTTTGAACCTTGCGCTGCTTTTGTTCTTTGTGAACTTGTTAATTGATCTTCAATGTTCTTCAAGATGTGGGCACGATCAAGATTTCACCATTTATCATTTGTAGTCTCACTTTGTATCATCTTTTTCATCAATTTCACCGTTTTTATTCCGAGAACCTGTAACCTGCAACTATGTAGCAGACATGGGTCAAAAGCACCTGTTTATTTGTAAAAAGCATAAGAATGGGGTTTATAAGAATGCAAAATTATGGTATGAACAAATTCCCCCAAACTTATCTTTTGCTCGTCCTCGAGCAAACCTAGTTTTATTCTCAGCAAAATCCTAACCTCACTTTCGTAGGGAAACGCGATTGCACTGAGCTCGTGCAACAAGCCGTTAAACCTCTAGGTGTCCCTAGTAGGAGGAGTGTTGTCTCCTGAGGGTTTTCAGCGGATACTACCCACAAAATCCTATCAATTCGGCTTATTAACTTTTATTCTCCAATTAGGTTTTCCAACAAGGAATTCTATTATCTTTGACTCATAAATTATCCACCCGTATTTTTCACGCTTTCTTATCATTTAACTTAAGATTATATATATTCTTGTGAATTTACTTAGCTTTTGGCATCTTTTAAGTTTTCCTTCTAGGGTTCCATCTCAACTTAAGAATTTTTATCATCTCTATTAAAGATATAAGTCCTATTCTTCATTCCTATCTCATATCTAAACCCCAATCATATACCCCTACGTGTGTGTATAAATCACCCCTACACTTGGAAATTCAAATCAAGTAATCATACTCTTGTCCGTCGTCCAAAGCACTTCTTAATTGGTGAATTTTTAGATGAAGTTTGCTCACACGTCCTTCATGCGACCGTTAATACTTCTTGAGGTACCAACGACCGATTACAAAATGTGTTTGCACATTAAAGCGTAATTCCTAGTCTTGTAACACCTAAGGTTTTAGCAGTGACGCCCAAACCAATTGGTCTAAGGCACTAGGTGATGAAGCACCCTCGCTAAATATTTTTCTATTTTTGCAGCCTTAAGTAATCACAAAAACCAGTGTTCATTTTTTTATTCTCTCTCTCCTCTCTCTCCCTCGGTCTCTCTCATCTTCCTCGCTCGCTCTCGATCTCACAGTCTCTCGCTTGTGCAGATTTAGTTGGAAATTCACGGACGGACAACTGTCTTCATCCTCGTCATCATCATCACCATTGTGAGCATCTCGAAAGTCAGCTAAACCCTAATTTTATTTTTAAATAATAAAAAAAATGGTTAAAATTTGGTATTGGTAAGCAATTCAAACAAATTGGATATATATTAGGGGTTTCCCCCGATTTTACTTATAACGGATCAATGAATAGGATACAAGTTCTTACAACTTGTTACATGCTATAAATATGGATTTTATTGTAATGTTATGTAATTAGTTGAGTATAATCGTGAATATAAATAAGTAGGTTATTTGATGAGAACTCTTAAAATGTGTCAATATTCTAGCAGGTGAAAAAATGACGGATAATTACATCCATCTAGTTTGCTATTTCGGTGGCCAATAAACCATTGGAAAAAATAATATTCTTGAATACATCAGTGGAAAAACTAAGATGACTGGAGTTAAGAAGTCAAGCACATACAACGAGCTATGCCAAGTAGCGTATAAAGCTACCAAAATCAATCCGTTAGACTTCAATATCTTCTTAATATGCAAATAGCCGACTGAGCATGAATATACCGCTATTGAAGTATCCGATGATAAGGATACACAAGTCATGCTTGCCTCGGAATTGAAATCGATCGAGCTGTTTGTGAAAAAAGAGATATTGACGTTCGCTCAACTGCCCGAACCTTATTCTGCCTGATCTTTCTTTTCGAGCTTCCGAGCAATACCCGTAAGGAGAAATGACACGCATGCTCAATATGAATGTTGATTCTACCGGATTTATGTCTCCCACCAATGATGAACAATATATAGATCAAAATTACGTAAGTGAAGGCACATCAAGCGGGATGCCAGTGAATTGGCAGTTTACAAAGTAAGTATTACCTTGCATATCTTTATACCGCATATACATTTAGCGGATCACTATTTATTGATAGTAGGGGTATGCTATAGGTACTAAGTATTCATAAATTTGTGTGCGGTTCTTATGTATCGGCGTCCGGATATAATTGCATGTTACCGTCAAGCTTCGGTTTTAATTGCATGTCAGCGCCAAGCTTCGACTTCAATATTATGCCCCAAAATACCGAGCACATGCAGTCATACAATATAGAATACAAAACGGGATGGACGCCGTTTGTAGACGATAGGCCGGGATTTTATCGGTATGAAACCGGAACATCAAGTACCATGCAAGTCCCCAATGTTGGTTCCGTACATCCAACCAATATACCTGCTACGGATCCAGCGGTGTTGGAATATAATGGAGATGAAAGTGATGATGATGATGCTAGTGATGAGAATGAGATTCAAGCACAAGATAGCATGCAAATTGCACATGTCCTTACTGATGAGAATGATAGGCCGGATTACTAATTCATGTGTTAACAATGAATTCGTTGAGTTTGAAGATCCACTTCGATAACACGACAGATGCTCACATGTTATCTACATCGGTAATGGAGAATACCAACTTTCATGCGGATAGATTTTCGGCAGTCGATATTGAAAGTGGGTTGAAGGTCGACGATTTGTTCGAGAATAAGGAGAAATCAATTCAGACAGTCAAGACTAACAAGACTAAGTACACCGTCATTTGTAAAACAGACGCGAACTGCTCTTGGAGGCTTCATGCATATATCTCAAAGAAATCACCGAAAGGATTCTGGCAGATAAAAAAGTATGCGGGTAATCATACTTGTGTGAATTCTGTAGTGAATTCAAATCATAAACATGCCACTTCTACATTCATATGTAACAAGATATTGCCTTTTGTGAATGCGGATGTCGATTTGACCCCCAAAATGATTTAAGTGCTTATAAAAGATACATTATTCATTGAAATAAATTATATGAAAACATGAAATGCGTTGAATAAAGCATTATCTAAAATATACGGAGATTGGGAAGATTCGTATGAACATTTGCCACGATATCTTGCCGCCATCAAATCTACTAATCTCAGGACTGTTTTCAAGATAACCGACGTTTCAATGTCAGAAAGAATGGGATATTTTACCGGTGCATTTTGGGCATTCGGACCGGCCATTGATGGTTTCGCTTATTGTCGTCCTGTCACGCCCCGCTTCCCAGAGTACGCTAAGATGGGCACGTGACATAGCCAACCATGCTACCTGTGGGTAGGAAATATCCATTCACAGTCACATTATGGCTGTAGAGATATCAAGAACAGGAAAGTAAACTAACTATCTAGTACATGTCCATAAGCCAGAGTAAAAGAGTCAAGAAAAACAATATGCGGAAGCCAAAAGATACAATAAAAGAAACACCTGGAAGTGAAACTACATACCGACAGGAACTTCACCGCTCGTCGAATAGCGGCAATACTCCTGATCAGTCAGCAACAAGGTAGAAGAATCTGGGCCATGCAAAACCCAGACGTCAGCGCGTCATGTCATCAAGCAATAAAATGTAAACAGGGTAACAGGCAATGCAAATATAATCATGAATGAAAAGCAGATGTAACAGTAATGTAAATCAGGCAGTACAGTGTATTGTGCAGTGGGTAAACTAAACTGGTCTACTGGGTTATCTACTCTAAAGTCTTTGAAATCAAATTGATGAATCATCGATGTAACTCAATAGTATCCCGTGCATACCCGGGACCACGGTCTAGATTCTCGGGCTGAATCCGAGACATGCCGCTAGGCACTAAAACAGGAAATATATACAGATGAATGATGTCAGCAGCATCATCCCAAGGCTGGCCTGGCCTCTAAAACTGATCAGAACAAGTATGGAACTGTTGAGTTACAAGTCAGGTTTCACCATTGATTTCCCCATACCCCCAAGTTATATGTGTATGTCAAGTCAGGTATTCAGTAATCAAGAACTAATGCCAACACAGGATCAGGTAAGAGCAGGTCTGTCTGGATAGACGGCAGGAACGGTCCGTGAGGACTACATGTCAGGTTTGTTGGCATTAGACACGAGATCAAGTAACGGGTCAAGCCATGGTACATCAGGTCGAGTCAAGTAGTGTACGGTACCATGTCGGGTCAGGTAATGTATAAGGTGTCATGTCATGTCAGGAGTGTACAAGATATCATGTGAATACTCAAAATCAACTAGCATAATCATGGCATACAGAACAAGCATGTGTACTAATAGAATCAACAAGCTGGAATTTATAACGTGAAATGCAATCAGGTATAGATTAAAGTATGTAGGTGCACAGTTATCAGTTTGTATTTAATAGATGGTTTCAACCTTACTTGAATACAGCAAAACACATATGAATATTACAATCATGCTAATACGTACTAAATACTCTAGAGATGCAATGATATCTAAAATACGTTCAATTGATGCCACTGGGTATTCGGGGTAGAAACTATTTCAAGGTGCTAGGAGTTATGCAGTTAATTAGTGAGCAATTTAAACACGGATGTGGGTATACAATATGGTGCTCTAACATGCAACGAATTATAATTTAAGATCTGAGTCTACCATGATATATTCTGACATCGAAATGCAATAATGAAGATTAACAGCCTTAGATTCCATTTACAGTCTTAAACATGAAATAAATATGTATAGATGTTATAGTAGCATGTAGCAAGATTAACTTGCCTGGACGGATCAAGAACGGAAATACGGAACGTCTCACGTCGTCGGAAAACGTCGCGATGCGCGCACGGTACACGGAATGAACCCAAACGACGAACGATGGAAACACGCGGGTCGGGTACGCTCGCTGGGTCGTCGGGATCGTCGATGGCACGACCGTATTCCGGCGATCGCTGGAAAACAGATTCTACAAAGTAAAGAAAGAACAAGAAAAGAAGAAGAGGAAGAAGAAGGGAGAGGGATTAGCTCACTGGTTTGTGCACGGGAGCCACCATGGGTGTCAGGGAGACGAGGTGTTGGCGCTGTCAAGGTCGTCGGAGGTGGGCTGCCGGCGAGGTTGCAGGGGTGCAAGGTAGGGTTCTTGCGTAGGTGGTTTAAGGAAAGAAGAGAAGAGAGAGAGGAGAAGGGAATAAAGAAGAAGAGAAGAGGATAGTGGGTGGTGACGGCGAGGTTGAGGGATTGCCGGCGACAAGGTGTGCCGGGTGATGGGTTCTTGTCGCGGTGGGTGCCGGAGGTCGGGTGTGCAGGGGGTTCGATGATGGGAGAGAAGAGAGAGAGGATGAGGAGAAGAGGAGAAGAAAGAGATGAGGAAGATGAGGAGAGCAGGAGGTGTTGGCGACGGCGATGTGATCGGCGGCGATGGAGGTGGGTATGGTGATGGGTTCTGGCTACAGGCTCGGGAAAGGAAGAGTGAGAGAGAGATGACGAGGAGGGAGAGATGAGAAGAGGAGAGAAAGGTGGAGGGGATGGTGGTCGCGGGTGTGAGGCGACGAAGCTAGGGTTAGGGTGTAGACGCAGGCATGGGTTAACGTGGGCTCGGGGTTACAAGAAGAGAAGAAGAAAGAAATGCAAGAGGGAGGTGACGCGACGCAGGAGCCGTGAGGGGAATCGAGAAGAGCACAGTGCTCGCGATAGCTGAGAGAAAGAGTACGAGAGGAGAGAGAAAAGGGGAGAGAGAGAGAGAAAGAGAAAGGGAATATAGAGGAGAGAGAGAGAGGCGGTGGGGCCCGGTAAACAGAGAGGAGCTCTGATTGGCTGATGGCCAAGGAAAAGGGTTGGCATGGATTTTAAAAGGATTTAAAGAATATTTCTATTGGTTGAGAGGAAGAGAGAGAATGGAGAGAGAGAATGAAAAGATAGAAAGACGTGGGCCCAGCGCAATAAGATGGAGGTTTCTGATTGGGTGCAGAGGAAAAATAAAGGAAGAAGGAAAATCTTGCAGTTAAAGAAATTGTGAAAGATTCATAATTAGTTTTAGGGAAAAATATCCTATGCACTGAGTAAACATTTAGAAGTAAAGATTTAAAAATTTAAATAATTGAATTTGGCGGGATACAAAATAATTCAGAAATGCGTCCGGGTCGGGTCCTAATATTTGGATTCGAAATATGAAATTTATTAGCAAGTTCCAAAATTTACAATGAAGGATTTTGCAACAGAAATGCATACCCCAAGAACGGGCGCACGCACGTGCGCGTAGCCGTCCGAATACGTCCGTTTCACTGAACGGGACGAGAGCACGATGCAAGGACGCTACCACAGGGTTAGGGGTGTCAAGCAGGCCATGTCAAGTATTTTTAATTTATTTTAGATGACAACTTGTTACATGCAAAAGATGCGATACAAGACAATTACCAGTATATACTAAATTATGAAATGCACTAGTCCATGCAACAAGTCGAGGCACTCTATAATAAGAGTCAAACAGGTTCAAGCAAGCGGGTCGGGTCGAATGCCCAGTAACATGTAAAGTACTATTCGCACCCAAACACGCTAAATCAGGAAAGGACCACGGTTGAATAAATGTGGAACTGGAATTGGTACAAATGGACACGGGTGTTACATTATACCCAACTACAAAAGGATTTCGTCCTCGAAATTCCAAGGACAGGAAGGGATAAACAATTAAGAAACTACAAGGATAGATGTGGAAACTTCTGCCGGATTTCATCTTCTCGTTCCCAAGTTGGTTCTCCATGCAAGCGATTACCCCAAGAACAAGCACAATAGGGATAACTTTGTTCATAAGAATCTTTTCTCTTCGATCCACAATTTACATCGGTCGCTCCTCAAAGGTTGAATCTTCACGTACAATCTGCTCTGAAAGATCCAGTACATGTATTTTAGCTCGAGCATACCCACGGGGGTTGAGATACAAGAAACACGTCACGAACATTCTCCAATGATTGCGGTAACACCAAACGATAGACCACTCTTCTAATCATGCTCCAAAATCTCGAAAGGTCCAACAAATCGAGGACTAAACTTTCCTCGACTTCCGAAACGAATCACCACTCCAGTCGGTGATACCTTCAAGAACACCAAACCACCAATGGCGAACTCTAGAGGTCTTCTCGACGTGTCTGCCCAATTCTTCTGTCTGTCTTGAGCTGCTTTCATATGATTCCGAATAGCGTTAACTTTCTCAACTGTCTGCACAACCAAATCTGGTCCCAACAATCTTCGCTTTCTGACATTGTCCCAACAAACAGGTGAACGACATTGCGACCATACAAAGCTTCAAATGGAGCCATCTGAATAGTTGCCTGGAAACTACTGTTGTAAGAAAACTTCACCGATTGTAGATGATCCTCCCATGAATCCTTGAAATATAACCCGCAAGTTCTCAACCTGTCCTCAAGGGTTTGGTTTGTTTTCTCCGACTGGCCATCTGTCTGAGGATGATAAGTTGTACTAACTTCAAACTAGTTCCCAAACCTCCCTGTAAGTTCCTCCGAAAGTGTGATATAAGCGGTTGTCACGGTCGGTCACGATACTCACTGGTACTCCGTGCAATCTTACTATCCCCTGTATGCACCGTTCTGCCAGAACTTCTGTTGATCGATCATCTTGAAAAGAGGTGAAATGAGCTGCCTTGGTTAATCCGTCACAATCATCCAGACTGTATTGTTGCCTTTTGGACTCCGCGGTAGAGCAGTCACGAAATCTATGGCTATATGTTCCCACTTCCACTGAGAGATCGGAAGTGGTTGCAATAAACCAGTAACCCTTTGATGTCAGCCTTAACTTGCTGACACACCAAGCACTTTGCCACAAAGCGAGCAATCTCCCGTTTCAAACCTTCCCACCAGACATGCTGTCGTATGTCTCGGTACATCTTCGTGCCTCCTGGAGGTCCGGAATAAGCTGAACCGTGTACCTCCTCCATAAGCTCTTCGCGAATATCTCCCTTTGGCACACATAAACGGCTACCGAATCTCAACGAACCATCTTCGTGGATTAGTAAATCTGTTCGTAGTCCGGCTTCATCCTGTTCTCGAAATTTCTGCAATCTTAGGTCCTGCAATTTTCACTGCTTCAATATCCTCGATCAACAATGACTGTACTTGCAATTGCATCATCTATCCCAAAGAACGCGGTAGTACGACTTCCAAATCGAATCTCCGAAAGTCTTCACTAAGTTTCCTCTGTATAGTCAACATCTGAACTGCTGGCAAACAACTAAGTGCATCCGGTACAACACTAACCTTTCCCGAATGGTACTTAAGATCGAAATCGTAGTCAGCCGTCGGCATCCACCATCTTCGCTGTCTCACAGTTAGCTCCTTCTGAGCGAACACGTACTTTAGGCTTTTATGATCAGTGAATATTTCGACCCCTTTCGTCCAATGAGTGGTGTCTCCAAATCTTCAAAGCAAAAATCCCAGTTGCTAACTCCAAGTCATGAGTTGGGTAATTCTTCTCATGGGTCTTCAACTGTCTCGATGCGTAAGTTGTAACCTTCCCATGCTGCACCAAAACACATCCCAAATCTTTCCCAGATGCGTCGCTGTGAATCACCAATCCTCCGGAACCGTCTGGTACGGTCAAAACAAAAGCGGTCATCAACCTTGCTCCAACGCCTCAAAGGCTGACGCACACTTATTCGTCCACAAAATGGTATTTTCTTGTGCGTAAGCTTGGTCAGAGGCTCAGCCGAACGAGCAGATCCTTCACGTACCTTCTATAGTATCCTGCAAGTCCAAGAAACTTCTGATCTTTGCATCGTTCTTCGGAATCGGCCGGTCTTGGACTGCTGCAATCTTCCCTGGGTAAACGGCGATTCCAACTCCAGCTACGATACGTCCCAAAACTTTACTTCTTCAAGTCAAAACTTGCACTTGTTCATCTTCGCATATAATCTTTCTTGCCTCGATGTCTGCAATGCGATCTTCAAGAGCTCTGTATGCTCTTCAATGCTCCTCGAGTAGACCAGAATATCTTCAATGACCATTACTAAGACTGGTCCAAGAATGGTGAACAGATTCAGTTCATCGAATCCATAAATATTGCCGGTGTATTCGTTACTCCGAAGGGCACACTAATACTCGAAATGTCCATACTGAGTTCGGACCGCAGTCTTGCAAATATCTTCGGATTTAACTCGGACCTGATGATATCCGAACCAAAATCCAGCTTCGAGAATACCCTCGCGCCACCCAGCTGTTCAAACATTTCGTCAATGCGAGGGATCGGGTACTAGTTCATAATGATCACTCGGTTTAATTCTCGATAATCAATGCACGCCTTCCCAGTGTCATCTTTTTCTTTCTTCTTTACTAGAATGACTGGAGCTTCCCCAGTTAAGTTGCTGCGGCGAAACCAACCCTTCTCAACTAATTCAGCATCCTACATCCTGACTTCTTCCAACTCCACTGGTGCTATCGGGTACTATGCCCTTTGAAGTTGGCGTTGCACCAGGAACAAGTTCAAGTGCGAACTCCACGTTTCGCCTCGGCGGTAAACCTGATATGTCCTCACACTTCCATGAAACTCTCAAATATATCCGGCGCTTCTTCCTTATCCACTGCCATTGACGAAAGAACCCTGTTTTTCGGCCTAGCCCTAACTCGACTGGCCTGACAGAACTGCTTCCTCCAGCAAAACAACTTCCGAATGTCCGGGAATCTGGAGAATCACTTTCCTTCCGTACAATCAATATGAGCACGGAAAGTGCCGCGAAAATCCATTCCCAAGACAACAACAAACAAGGAAACGCACTAGGATTGAATAGTCCTAATACGGGCAAAACAGGAAAAAGTAAGATATCGAGATGACTTCATCCGAAGTCAAGATACTGAAGAGGGTTAAACACGGTAAACATGATTCAAGCTGGCAATGAAACAATAACTGGTAAGCAATGGAACCGAAAGGAGCAAGGTAGTATAGCGATCATGGAATATGGAAGTGGAACAAGACCAGGACTCCAAGTTACTTAAATAGAGTACCGCATTGTAACCATGCTGCAGTTCATGAGACCAATTACATAACTCCACCCAAGTCGCCCAAATCCTAGTATCAGAATCAAGAAACAGGGAGAAACAATTGAGAACCAAAAAGATTTCAGGTCGAAATGCAAAGTTGTTTGCATATCGCCCAAACAAAGGATCAAGAGAAGGATATGATTCAACAATCACGATAATCAAGGTGGCAGGACATGTTCCTAATCACGAGTATTCTGATTCGTGTATTGGGTCCAATACCCAACTACAAAAGAATCAAACCCGATTAACCTATATCCTATGGCTCTGATACCAAAAGAATCATGTCACGCTCCGCTTCCCAGAGTACGCTAAGATAGGCACGTGACATAGCCAACCATGCTACCTGTGGGTATGAAATATCCATTCACAGTCACATTACGGCTGTAGAGATATCAAGAACAGGAAAGTAAACTAACTATCTAGTACATGTCCATAAGCCAGAGTAAAAGAGTCAAGAAAAACAATATGCGGAAGCCAAAAGATACAATAAATGAAACACTTGGAAGTGAAACTACATACCGACAGGAACTTCACCACTCGTCGAACAGCGGCAATACTCCTGATCAGTCAGCAACAAGGTAGAAGAATCTGGGCCATGCAAAACCCAGACGTCAGCGCGTCATGTCATCAAGCAATAAAATGTAAACAGGGTAACAGGCAATGCAAATATAATCATGAATGAAAAGCATATGTAACAGTAATGTAAATCAGGCAGTACAGTGTATTGTGCAGTGGGTAAACTAAACTGGTCTACTGGGCTATCTACTCTAAAGTCTTTGAAATCAAATTGATGAATCATCGATGTAACTCAATAGTATCCCGTGCATACCCGGGACCACGGTCCAGATTCTCGGGCTGAATCCGAGACATGCCGCTAGGCACTAATTAAAACAGGAAATATATACAGATGAATGATGTCAGCAGCATCATCCCAAGGCTGGCCTGGCCTCTAAAACTGATCAGAACAAGTATCGAACTGTTGAGTTACAAGTCAGGTTTCACCATTGATTTCCCCATACCCCCAAGTTATATGTGTATGTCAAGTCAGGTATTCAGTAATCAAGGACTAATGCCAACACAGGATCAGGTAAGAGCAGGTCTGTCTGGATAAATAGTAGGAACGGTCCGTAAGGACTACATGTTAGGTTTGTTGGCATTAGACACGAGATCAAGTAACGGGTCAAACCATGGTACATCAGGTCGAGTCAAGTAGTGTACGGTACCATGTCGGGTCAGGTAATGTATAAGGTGTCATGTCATGTCAGGAGTGCACAAGATATCATGTGGGTACTCAAAATCAACTAGCATAATCATGGCATACAGAACAAGCATGTACTAATAGAATCAACAAGCTGGAATTTATAACGTGAAATGCAATCAGGTATAGATTAAAGTATGTAGGTGCACAGTTATCAGTTTGTATTTAATAGATGGTTTCAACCTTACTTGAATACAGCAAAACACATATGAATATTACAATCATGCTAATCCGTAATAAATACTCTAGAGATGCAATGATATCTAAAATACGTTCAATTGATGCCACTGGGTATTCGGGGTAGAAACTATTTCAAGGTGCTAGGAGTTATGCAGTTAATTAGTGAGCAATTTAAACACGGATGTGGGTATACAATATGGTGCTCTAACATGCAACGAATTATAATTTAAGATCTGAGTCTACCATGATATATTCTGACATCGAAATGCAATAATGAAGATTAACAGCCTTAGATTCCATTTACAGTCTTAAACATGAAATAAATATGTATAGATGTTATAGTAGCATGTAGCAAGATTAACTTGCCTGGACGGATCAAGAACGGAAATACGGAACGTTTCACGTCGGCGGAAAACGTCGCGACGCGCGCACGGTACACGGAATGAACCCAAACGACGAACGATGGAAACACGCGGGTCGGGTACGCTCGCTGGGTCGTCGGGATCGTCGATGGCACGACCGTATTCCGGCGATCGCTGGAAAACAGATTCTATAAAGTAAAGAAAGAACAAGAAAAGAAGAAGAGGAAGAAGAAGGGAGAGGGATTAGCTCACTGGTTTGTGCACGGGAGCTACCATGGGTGTCAGGGAGACGAGGTGTTGGCGCTGTCGAGGTTGCCGGAGGTGGGCTGCCAGCGAGGTTGCAGGGGTGCAAGGTAGGGTTCTGGCGTAGGTGGTTTAAGGAAAGAAGAGAAGAGAGAGAGGGGAAGGGAATAAAGAAGAAGAGAAAAGGAGAGTGGGTGGTGACGGCGAGGTTGAGGGATTGCCGGCGACGAGGTGTGCCGGGTGATGGGTTCTTGTCGCGGTGGGTGCCAGAGGTCGGGTGTGCAGGGGGTTCGATGATGGGAGAGAAGAGAGAGAGGATGAGGAGAAGAGGAGAAGAAAGAGATGAGGGAGACGAGGAGAGCAGGAGGTGTTGGCGACGGCGATGTGATCGGCGGCGATGGAGGTGGGTATGGTGATGGGTTCTGGCTACAGGCTCGGGAAAGGAAGAGTGAGAAAGAGATGACGAGGAGGGAGAGATGAGAAGAGGAGAGAAAGGTGGAGGGGATGGTGGTCGCGGGTGTGAGGCGACGAGGCTAGGGTTAGGGTGTAGATGCAGGCATGGGTTAACGTGGGCTCGGGGTTATAAGAAGAGAAGAAGAAAGAAATGCAAGAGGGAGGTGACGCGACACAGGAGCCGTGAGGGGAATCGAGAAGAGCACAGTGCTCGCGATAGCTGAGAGAAAGAGTGCGAGAGGAGAGAGAAAAGGAGAGAGAGAGAGAGAGGCGGTGGGGCCCGGTAAACAGAGAGGAGCTCTGATTGGCTGATGGCCAAGGAAAAGGGTTGGCAAGGATTTTAAAAGGATTTAAAGAATATTTCTATTGGTTGAGAGGAAGAGAGAGAATGGAGAGAGAGAATGAAAAGATAGAGAGACATGGGCCCAGCGCAATAAGATGGAGGTTTCTGATTGGGTGCAAAGGAAAAATAAAGGAAGAAGGAAAATCTTGCAGTTAAAGAAATTGTGAAAGATTCATAATTAGTTTTTGGGAAAAGTATCCTATGCACTGAGTAAACGTTTAGAAGTAAAGATTTAAAAATTTAAATAATTGAATTTGGCGGGATACAAAATAATTCAGAAATGCGCCCGGGTCGGGTCCTAATATTTGGATTCGAAATATGAAATTTATTAGCAAGTTCCAAAATTTACAATGAAGGATTTTGCAACAGAAATGCATACCCTAAGAACGGAAGCACGCACGTGCGCGTAGCCGTCCGAACACGTCCGTTTCACTGAACGGGACGAGAGCACGATGCAAGGGCGCTACCACAGGGTTAGGGGTGTCAAGCAGGTCATGTCAAATATTTTTAATTTATTTTAGATGACAACTTGTTACATGCAAAAGATGCAATACAAGACAATTACCAGTATATACTAAATTATGAAATGCACTAGTCCATGCAACAAGTCAAGGCACTCTATAATAAGAGTCAAACAGGTTCAAGCAAGCGGGTCGGGTCGAATGCCCAGTAACATGTAAAGTACTATTCGCACCCAAACACGCTAAATCAGGAAAGGACCACGGATGAATAAATGCGGAACTGGAATTGGTACAAATGGACACGGGTGTTACACGTCCTATTCTTAGTATTGATGGGACCCAATTATACTGCAAATACAAAGGGGCTTTGCTCATTACTACTGGGACCGATGCAAATGATGGCCTTTATCCTTTGGCATATGCTGTAGTTGGAGGTGAAACCGCTGAAAATTGGGAGTGGTTCATTGCTTGCATTCATCATTACATTCCATCCGTACGGGGAAGGCACATTACCTTCATATCTGACCGGATGAAAGGGATTCCGACGGCGCTATGAAGATCATGGCCAGAACCTCATAGTCATCATTATTTTATGCGACATATCAGAGCCAACTTCTCAATCGTTGGATTTAGTGGCAAAACCTTGCAGAGTTTGTTCTCTCAAATTGCATGTGCACCAAATGACCTGACCTATACAAAGCTGAGAGAAGAACTTAAACGTATATGTCCAAGAGCAGATGCTTGGATTGAAAGTAGTCTAAAAAATGAAGAAAAAAGATGGGCTCTTTCAAAAGATGGTGGTGGACGATTTTGCATGATGACTACGAATGCTTCAGAAAGTTTTAACGAGGTCTTAAAAGGATCTCGATCTTTTCCTATTCAAGTCTTAGTAGGACGGACATTTTACAGGACGCACAAATACTTCTTTGCACGACGTCAGGAACGACAAGAGTGGATGGAAAAGTTATGTCCTAAGTTCGAACAATTAAAAACAAAAAAGGTTTACTGATGCCAGGCATGCTTGGATCGTGAGGTTCAGCCAGTCCAAATGGCAGGTGACTGACAAAGATGGAAAAAATTACGGCGTAGTCATCGACGGTAGGAACTACAGTTGAACGTTCAATATTCCTAAGTTGCAAAAGTTGCCTTGTTCACATGTAATTTCAGCATGCACATGAGCAGAGGGTGAGGGGAATATTGCACATCACGATCTTGTTTCGAAGTGGTATTTTGTTCCCAAATACAAAGCTGCTTATGCCCCGTTGTTCCATCCAATTCCCGATAACCGATATTGAGAGGTATACAGCGATCTAATAATATTACCGTCTATCGGTAGGAGACAAGCATGACGACCACGTTCTACTTGTATCAAAGGTGTTATGGATGATTCATGAGAAGGATGTAGGCAGAATAAATCCAGCATCTGCAATGAGTATGGTCATAACAAGGCACGATACAAAAATCCTCCAGCCCCGCGTCGCCATTGGTAATCTCTGATTATATTTTGAAATACACACACATGCATACACACACACGTCCAACCACAAAAAACAAATATACATCTACACACGCATACACGCACGCATACGTTCTTTATTATATATGCTCATTTTTTCAAAGATAATATAACTCGACCTTTTATTGTGCAGATATACCTATGGATCCTGGACCTATAGATACGAGTGTTCTGTACTTGCAGGCTGACCACAGGTCGGCCAACGCCGCAGTAGTACAGGTAAAACTTTGTAATTTTATTTTTTTTACTTACATATGTTATTTATTTGTTACTAATACAAGTCCCATTTTTGTAATTGGAAGAGTGATCAGATGATTACATGCGTTGACAACTCAGTACAGAGCAGTCGGATCCCAGCTGGAGATGCCCGTGTGCAGGCTGAGCTGCAAGGGACGGGCTTCCATCTTCTATCCAGATTAAAGTATACACGTCTGGATAGAGGCTTGATTACGGTTTTGGTAGATAGATGGAGACCAGAGACTTGCACATTTCATTTTAGAGTTAGTGAGTTAACTATCACCCTTCAGGACGTCGCTGTGTTGCTTGGTCTGCCTATAGACGGAGAGGTGGTTACTGTGGAGTACAGCCACGATTGGTCAAACTTGTGTCCCAGCTTGTTGGGTAGGATTCCACCTGTTGGCCAGAGGAGAGACGGCAGTATCCACTTGAGTTGGCTGTGGGAGGCGTTTAGTGCCGAGCCTGCCTTGGATGCTACCTCGCGGCGATCGAGCAGCACACACGAGCCTACATTTTACATCAGATTGGGATTCGCTTGTTTCCGGAAAGGAGCAAGAGCAGAGTTAGTCTTGCCTGGCTGCCTCTTTTAGCTGATCTCGACCAGTGTGCCACTTTATCGTGGGGAGTGCAGTTCTATCATTCCTCTACAGTAAGCTAAGGATGGCTGCATTGATGGAGCAGAAGAGTTTTGGAGGTTGTTTGATGCTTCTTCATGTATACAATACTTAAAACCGCATTCTACTAATTTTGCGTAATTAAATTGATATTCAACATAAAACGTAATTCTATTATATTGTATTTCAGATATGGTCATGGACATATCTCTCTATTGGTCGTCCGACCATTACCACACGGTTCGCTTTAGATGGCCAAAGGCCATATGGATGCCAGTAAGTATTTGAAACTATACGCATATTTCAAATTTCAAGCTTTTTTTGGAATATTAACTTGTGTGTAATCTCTATGCAGGTGGAATGTGCAAAAGTCATAGAATGTGACACCGGATCGCAGCTTCCGTTTCTACCATAATGAGTTCGATGCCATGGAAGAGGCAGTAGTTACGTGGACACCGTACACACATGACCTGATGGGCACTCTACATCCATTATGTTTGGCAGGCGCTGGCTTCTGGCTTGTGCGGACGCTGATCGTCTGCAACGATGTTATTCAGATGCACGTGCCAGATCGTGTGCTCCGCCAGTTCGGTTTGAGGTACCACATACCAGGCGCGGTGAAGTAGACACCACAACAGGGTGGAGCGCTAGTTGGGGATGCTTGGCTCGTGGAGTATCAAATTTGGGTGGGTCGATGGTACGATCGGGTACACCACATAGCCGATGAGATACAACCAAGTATACCGATAGATCGGTACCTTTTCTGGTATTGTATGATTACCCGCAGATTAGTCATCATAGCGGCTCCTCCGCCCACCTTACATACGCCTCGAGGATCGATAAAAAGAGATTTGGTACGTTTATATCAAAAATTTTAAAACAAAAATTTTATTTTTATGAAATTCATTATTTTATTTACCATCAATATAGATCCATACCATTTACGCGTTGGAGGATATAGCTGATGAGAGTATTAGTGGCACCAGTGACTCAGCGAACTTCTTTATGAACATCAAGTCCCTGATCAGGAGTGTGATGACGAGGTTCAGATTCACACGTCCACCGGCCGTTCCTGTACCACCCGTGCCACCGCTACCCGTGCCTACACCACCGTGCCTCTACCAGCTGTGTCCGCACCTGCCATTCCTATCACATATGCATGACGTAGACGGAGACAGCCGGTGCCGTCTTAGCATCCTTATGAGTACGAGCATGGACCATCACAGCCAGAGCCGTCTCAGCCACCTGCCGCCGACGAAGCCGGACAGTCAGCCTCGACGTCCTGTAGCGAAAAGGAGGACACCTGGGATGGTGCGACGACTTCGTTAAATTGTCATGAGTGTTCGTATTGTATTGTATTGCGATGAATTCGTTATTTATTTTACATCGTTTAATGTTTTCGGCTTGTTGTTCTTCGCCGTTTGAGCGTCGTATATTGTGTGTGGATTGTGTCTCCGCCATTTGAGCGTTAAGTTAGATCCGTTTGTGGATGCTATTATTTTACTATGTTTGTACATGAATTTTATTCAAAATTTACAAAGGAGGTGCTCTACGATTTTTCCCGATTATTTCTTTACAAAATAACACTTTAATTCATTTTAATTTAAACGTCGATTCTCTCACACAAACACGTGTTCATACACGATATATTACACACACATGGTACATCCATCCACAACATACACGAGAATGACGCAAACAAAATAGATATAAAGAACAGTAACAACGACATAATTCATTATTAAAATTTCAAAAATAAATCCTCTACGTTACTTAGCTCTGCAGCAATGGAATTAATCCGCTTTGTAATTGCATCAATGGCTTCATCACCTACCGCAGTATCTCGAGTGAGTTCGAGATGGTTCAAAATCCGACGGTGCATAAAGATACGGTAAAAAGAGCCTGCGAAGTACTCGATATTGCGACCTGAAAGAAGACCCATAAAATGAAAGAAATTGAGACGATAATTTGCTTCCTCATGATGGTCATGGGTTACTTTTTCAGGGGAAGACGGAAGTGCATCCAATATGGTTAAACGCAAGAGCCGCAGGATTTCACGATCGATCTTCATCGGCCAGTTTATACCCCCTTGTGATCGATAGAGAATGCCTTCATAACCAGAATAGTCTATCATCGTATATACAGATTTCACCATGGTGTAAGGGATGCACCTCTTAATTTCATCGATTGATGGCAATCCTACAGATGAAGATCCCGACATTGAGAGAGAGAGAGAGAGAGAGCGCAAGGCTAAGAACTGAGAGGGAGAAAGACAGAGAATGTGATGGCGATGAGATCTGAGAGAGTAAGAGAGAGCTCAGTACAGATAGTGAGATTTGAGATAAAGAGGAAGATATTGAACTCTTAATATAATGAACACAATCATTCACGAGTATGGGTTTTTTTAGGGTGCAGTTTGCAACTGCGCTCCAGAAAAATATATACCCATGAATGATTGTGTTCTTTTTGGGGTGCACCTTCAAACTGCACCATAGAAATGTACATAGATCCGTGGACGAGCATGTTTCTTTTTTTGGGCGCAGTTTCCATCTGCGCCCTAGAAAAAATCATACCCGTGAATGATTGCGTATCCTTTTGGGACGTACCTTCAAACCGCGTCATAGAAAAACACATCCGTGAATGATTATGTTTCCCAAAAAAAACAAAGTCCTTACAAAAACAATGATTCATATTATTTTGCATTTATTAATTGTATAGGGCGCAGTTTGGATCTGCGCCCATAACATTTGTTATGGATGCAATTTGTAACCGCGTCCATAATATTTTTATGGGCCGCAGTTTCAAAATGCACCCCATACAAATGTAAAGGGCAAATGTATGGACGCAGTTTCGAAACTGTGCCCCATACAAATGCTATGGGCGCAATTTGAAATTACGCCCATTAAAAAAAATTATTCCATGCCAGTGCTGAGCTAGCGCTGATATGGCGCCTACGAGACAAAAAATGGTCTCTTTTTGTAATTATTTTTTAAAGTGGTTTTTTAAATTATTATTTAAATTTGGTTTACTACAAAAAAAATTGTCCGGGATAAAATAAAGCGGTTTGGTGCAATCAACCCCAAATAAGGACCCTAAAAAGAAACCCAAGGGAATTATCTGCACTTCAAAACCCCAGCTTCTACTACCCCGAAGCCTCTTCTAAATTGAAGATGTTAAATTTGGGGAGATCTTTGACCCGAGATTTGGGAAGAAAGAGAAACCCTTTATTTATACAGCACATAAATATCCTTTAAACATTTAATTGATATGCCAAGCATGTGGTAGAAGACGTAAAAAGGTAAACCCTAGAACTAATCTAGTATATAATTAGTTTTAGGGATGTGGTGATGACTAATACCGATATGTGTATATAGAACTTAAAGATGGGAAAAGTGGAATTGTTAGATACTTGCTCAATTTGGAAAGGTGGCATTATTAGATTCATCTCAACCTCATAGTGATGGGATCTCCTAGAGCGATGATGATGATCCTTGCACTCAATTCATTGTAATTAAGAAACTGCTCTACATGAAACTTGAAAGATTATGAGTACGCTTGTACTTTCTTTTTAAAGGAAAACATATTAAAAGAATCCTCAGCCATACTAAGACACAGCAAGCAAAGCATGCTACAAATATGACTCACGGAGCTGAACTGATTTCGTAGTTTCTAGCATTGCCACTTATGTGACGGTGTTTTATTCGATTTTAGCTTATTTGGGACCTCAGGGTTGAACATAATTCTTATAGAAAATCTATTGTGCTCTCCCTTCTTTTAAACTTCCGTTGGAAATATATAAGAATTTCAAGAATGTCAACTTGTAGCCAAAGAAGCATATCTCTGCAGCAATACTTTCCTCTCCCATGTGTGAGGTCGCCGGTATGATTCCTAAGTGGACATCAATTTCATGAAAAGGCCAAAAAGAAGAAGAGAAAATGAAAAGCAAAAAAAAATTGTCATTTAGGATCACGTCAAGCCTCTCTCACAAAAACCTTCATCAATCTTGCAAGGAACCTTGCTCATTGTCCACACCCCATGTAGATGGGAAATGGATATCATTAATAACCTCAATTTTGATAAATTTGCACAAGAGTCGATTCAGATATAATTCCAATAATGGGGTGACCCCATGAAAATGTTGATAATTGATTCAAAATTATAGGCCCAAGATTTGAAGCCTAGATCGAGTAGGAGTCGATGATTAAGATTTAAATCAATCCTTAATTTAAATCTTAAGCTTATCACTTTGTAATACAAGTTTAAATTCAAGTCTTATCTCTAAATTGATGTAACCTAGGATTAGAAAATAAGATGGTTGCCAATATTCTCCACAATTAAAAGAGGCAATCATAAAACCACGAGAGGGAGATAAAGGAGAGATTTTTGTGAGGGTTAGAGATCCTTTGTATTGGGCGGTGATCGATGAGGGCGTTCTCGTATAATCCTCTCTTAATAGTGGAAGTTCTCATTGTCAGATTGCAGGATTAGGTGCAGTTGCACCCAACCTGGGTAAAATCTTGTGTTTTGTGTTGTTTGGTGTGTGAAAATACCTTAGAGGGGGTAAATAAGGTTCGTAAGTATTATATGACAAATTAAAAAAGTAAATTACTTAATTGTGTTTTGATTAATAAGTTTCTGCGGAATAATCTAAATATGTTAAATAGTGAAACATATTGTAATAATCAAAACAACACAGAAAAGAAAAAATTAAAGTAAAGAGCAATGCAAACACGAGAGAATTGTTGACTAGGGTTCACCACTCCCAGTAGCTAGTCCTCGCATGAGACCACCTCTCAGGATTTTCATTATTTTCCAATATGAAGAACGTAATCCTTCTTCACTAGAATCACCTTGGGAAGAACTCTTTTTTCCCACTCGAATTCGTGATTCCTTAGGAAAACTCTCTTTCCACTCAAATCCGCAATTCAAGCAATGAGAGACCCCTTCTTTCGTAGGAAAGAATATCGAACCTTCTTCAAGGAATTACAATCGTTTACAATGATCACAACTTGATCCTCACTCTCAATCCTATGATCTCAAAAGATTAATACCGGTTAGGCACGAAGATTGAATTGAGAGATTATGTCACGCCCCGCTTCCCAAAAGAAGGAGAAGGAAGACGTGGTAAGGTCCGCAACCTAACTGTATTGAAAGTGGTCTATTCAATACAGTTACGTTAAGCGTATAAATAATTAATATGCAGGATGTGTACCAAAACAAAAATAATAAAAGCGAAAGGCATTTTATTTCCATTAACCAAACTTTATTACATCCCAAAGGAAAAAGTAAAATAAACTAAGTAGTTTATTTACATCAAAGGAGAAACCAAAAAGCCCTAAACATGTAGGCAACAATAAAAAAATTAAAACTATCTAATCTTCCATTGTCCTGTCTACATAATCTTCATAAGTTGGCTTCACACCTTGATCTTCGCTGTAATACTCATTCTTATCTGACGGACATTCCAAGGATAGAGAAAGAAAAGGAAGGTCCGTCGGCGAGTTATACTCGGGTATGATTGCCTCATAAGATAGTAAGGGTATAGAAACAAACAAGTGTGTATAATGAATATGATGTACATGAGTATAAAGGTATGAGGTTAAGTACAAATTGGATATGGGATTATGAGTAGGTTATATATGTTGTAAGTTATATGTAGATGAAGGTAATAGTTTGTTTTAGTTTGTTAAACAAGGGTTCGGATACTCGAGATTATTCCGTTGTGGCCACGGAACAACAACTGGGGAAGTGAAATGTACCGTTTCACTTCCCGGGATCATGATCGAGTAGTAGGGGGAATCCGAGTTCCGAATTATCCTTGCCTAATCAAACTACCCATCCCCGTGGTTCAGTATAAAGGTTTGGACGGATTAGAGTTAGTGCGTATACTTCTAGGCATGGAATTTCCACATTGTATAGTCGCCCACATTTGGACTGTTCACCCGGAATATCGGGATCTTCATATTTGTATAGTCGTCCACACTTTGGACTGTTCACCCTGCCTGCAGGGATCTTCATATTTGTATAGTCGCCCATATATTGGACTGTTCACCCTGCCTGCAGGGATCTTCATATTTATATAGTCGCCCATATATTGGACTGTTCACCCTACCTGTAGGGATCTTCATAAAGTATTCCATACCTAGGTCCGCGCATTCTAACCCTAACCGTATCATGTTTTGTATATGTCATGTTGTCATAAAATGGAATTTTTAGAAAGAGTATTTGATGTCATTTAATATGGCCTTCCACAACCACTCGTTTTATTTTCTAGAATTTGTAAAGTACTTCGTGTTCTTTAGAGAAAGCTTAGTTAAAATAATAAGGTTTAAATATCTTTTATTACTCCCAAGAAAAACCATGATATTTGGTGTAAGCCCGCGGCGGCGCCCCGGCCGTCGATCCGACGCCGGAAACGGGGAAACAAAAACTTTCAAAAAAACTATTGAACCGGCACCACCGCGCACTTTTCACCCGGATCGGGCCATTAACCTAGCTACTAGCAAAATAGAAAAGAGTAGAGAAGCTATACCAAGCGATCCGTGTCCTTCGGTCTTCGTCTCCACTCCGATCTCCCGCAGACACTTCGTCCGTCACCTCCTCGTCGAAACGGGCACCACGTAGCCGGAATCTTTTACGGGCTCCCACCTCTTGACCGAGGCAACTCGGGCGCGAAGTTGGCTAGCCGACGTGTCCAAGATTTGCTGTAGGCTAATGTAGAGTCTTTGTCTCTTTGGGGTTTAGAGGTTGCCATTGATGGAGGAACGAAGAACTTTGGAGAGGGTTTTTCTTTTGTTGCATGAATGAATAATGAGATAGCTAAGAAAAAATGAGAACCACAATAATCCCTCTCCCTCACCCTAGTGGGCCCCCCCTCAAAAGAAATGGTGGAGAGAATCAAATTGAAACATGAAGGGAGGTGATGGTAGTAAAAGCAAATGGGTGACCACATCCAAAAGGCAATGATAACAAAATCAAATCAACTTCATCTCATTTCTAATCACAAAAAAGCAAGAAATGATGATAGAAAAGAATGGTATCAAAAGATGCTTTCATAATCTCCCATTTCACAAATAACACCTCCACAAAGAGTTATTTGCAAACTTGCAAATAACCCCCTCCATCGGAAAAGTCCGACCGGGAAAGAACAAAGGAAAACTGGCCGGAACGGAATACAAACTGGCAACCTCAGAAAACTGATCCCGTAATAAATTACAGGAAAACCCCACTACTGCATATACATGCCCGCATTTGTATTCCCACTGAACACAAATGCAAAGAGACAAAACTACACTATCTAATACTAGGATCCGGCTTAAACCAAAGCCGGCTAGTAAAATCTGTCCGATCACGATCCGTGGAATACCGCACGTATCTGATCGAACCCTGCCATATCTCCATACGGCCTCTACAGCGTTTCGCCCGAAACTTTAGTAACTGAGTGTGTCGTGGACTCTAAAGACTTGTCAATACTATGGCTGTGGATTTAACCACTAGCACGTCAGAGGTATCAGCCATACGTGACGGGCCACCAGCAATTGACCAAAAGGGACGTCGATGAGCGAACTCATCCTGACACCCTACTGAGCCTGTCAGTGACAATATCCGTACAGTCCGGTCCGTTCGTCTATGAGCATCGCATGGCGGGCCTAGGGGGTTGGTAAAAGTCAGACCCCCAATAGCGGTACAAGTCGTGTCGGAGTGTAGCCCAGAACACCCTGAGATACTACTGGAATACCTACCAGCAAATCTCCTGTCTTGGCCAAGGACTTTTCATGTTCTGGCTCTCCTAGACACAGCGCGACCTCACCCCCAATACCGGGAGAGACGAACCCCTGCAGATCCGCTCACTGCCTCCATGTGGCTCGGGACTGTACCCAACTAAAACCTGTTTGCACGACTCCTTTGAGCCGTGGTAGGGTAGTAATCAAAGCACAGTGGGAACTCACACGAGACAAATGACGATCTCAGGTCGATGAACTAACCTGTACACATGTCACCAGGGAACTGCTATCTGACGTCTGGTATAATCCCAACTAGCAAGTTCCCGGCGAGTCCTGTCCTGTGTACTCATAACCCAATGAGCACCTGTATACATCTTAGGTGAACCAACTGACACCAGTGGCTTGTGAGACCGGCCACCGCCCCTCGTCGGGGTCTCGACTGTATACACTAGTCTACTCTGGAGAATCGATGCCCTGCCTCGAAACTCCCATGACTAGGGACCTTTTAAGGATGTGCTTATAGACTCCAGCTCTCACTTATATGATCGCCCTCATACTGCTGGTAGTCAAGCAAGAATCCTAGGGGCTCTATCAATGTGTAATAGCGACTCGCAAGGTCACCTAAAGCAGTACACGATGATAAAGATAAACCAGATATCATACTATCATCTCGAGTAAGACTGTCCTACTGGGATAGGTCCTCCCCTCAATCATTGCAATCACGTGCCTGTGATCCAATAATTGACTCTGAGGGCACTATCTCCAACATTTGGGATATTTATTATTTTGGAAAAGCATAATGTTTTACAGAAAATATCTTTTTGATAAAAGGTTGTGGTGTTTATTTGAAAATCTTTTGCTAGGGGTTTTTATTTGAAAAATCTAGACTGCTCCTAATATTTCAAAAGGATAAGTTATGAGATCCTCAAATCGCCTCTTCACCGCCAATTGTGGTTAGGTAAGTACCAAGTAAGTGGGAAGGTACTCCACTACGTAAGTAGTGGGCCTAATTAATAACCACTAGCCTTAGACACACTTGCCTAGACAGCACAAAGTCTGATTTAGATAAACGATCGATGCCTACAACCTTTCCTTTATTTTAGATTGGTTTTAAAAAAATTACCTTTTAAAAGATACTAAATATTCCCTTTTGAAAAGATATCCTTATTTAAATTTAATATTTTCTTTCTTAAAAAGTTGAGGGGGTTTTAAAAATATTTGTAAGTAAAATATACGTATACTGTATCTAAAATATTTATTTTACATATCTTTATAATATTTAAACGAGGGTATCTTGTGGAAGTAACCTATTTCGAGATCATTTTTATAGTATGGGTATGTCAGAGGTGAAATGACAATTCATGTGTTACATCAAATTCCAGGTATTATGGATGTGCAATATAATTGTGTACAGATGAAATTCAAACATCGTTTTAAAAATATGGGTTAACATTATTATGATTAAGGGTACAAGGAAAAAGGGTATGCACAATTATAATAACAACATTTTAAATGTGGGTTGATGATTAGAAGTTGGAGTTTAGATAGAAGAAGGTGACAGGATAAGGAGAGAGAGGCGGATCCTACCTTTTGTTTGAGTCGGAAAGCCGAAGAGTTGAAAACGTAGTCTCGTACTAAATCCTCAATAACTCCGTGTCCCGATTTTTCCTCTGCGATTGGATGGAGCCGTAGCATCGGCGTCGTCGATACAAAGGCACCGGTATCTTTTTCAGATTTTTTGGAGTTATGAGGTGTGAGAAATTGAGGTTTGAAGGTGCCTATTTATAGCGGTCAAAAATAACAAGAAAATCCAAAAATCCTCAAAATCTGCGCTACAAATCATTCTGCAATGATTGCGCATCATTAGCCGCCGCCGCCCATGCTTCCTAACCGTTGGATCTGCATCCAACGGCCTGCAGCGCGCCGCCTTGTCGCCACGTGGCGCGACGCGATTGGCCTGTAGCCGCGGGTGCGGATCGCCACGTGGGCGCCGCCGCAGAGATCTGGGCCGTTGGATCTTGGATCCAACGGTCCAGGTTAAAAAGGTTTTAAAAATTTAAAATAAAAATTAATAAAAATAAATAAATAGCAGAATATTGATTTGGTTTTGAAAAATTTATTAAAAATAGTAAAAAATACGGGAAAATTATGGAAAAATTCCATAAAATATATTTTATTATTATCTTTAATATAAAAATAGTTTTGGGCTAGTATATTTATTTCTAAATTGTTAACTAGTTATAATTATATAATATCTAGTTAATCTTTAAAATATTTTTAATTACGAATTAATTATTTTTATTGATAATAAAATATGTAGATTATTTTAAGGTATTATAAAATCTTTTTAAAACATTTTAAGCCTATAAAAATAATAAATAGATTTTAGAAATTCCCTTTAATCGTTTTTACTGCTTTGAAAATTATTAACACTACTTTAAAAATTATTATTATATAAAATAAACACGTAAACAATTTTTTGGCAGTAGAAATATAAATAAAATATATTTTATTAGGTATTAGAAAATATGGTCGTTACAGATTACTGAAAGTTTGAGGCCCTTGAGAAAATAAAAAGAGTATGAAAGTTTAAAGCACAAGAAGAATAGGAATTTTTCTCAAAAGATTGATCAATGAATGTATGAGAGAAGTCTTTGATCTCATGGATATTTATAAGAATGGTAGGAGTTGCCATTGGGACAGAATCATAACTGCCAAAAACAGTTATTAACAGTTGAAAACGGGTTGGAAACAAAATTGCGTAACACCAATTCATTTGAAAATTCAAACAAAAAAATAACTGCCAGAAATGGCCATGGCAGACGTCTATACCAGACATCTGTAGGTCAAAAATTCCTTAAGGAGAAGTCTGTACCAAACGTCTCTTTTGAGAGATAAAAACTGATATATTGAAATTTCCTTTAGCAAACGTCTGTGCCAGACCCTGTAGTTCAAAATTGTATTCAAAAGACTACTGATACGTCTCTGAAATAGAAACAAAGAATGAATAATTGAAATTTCCTTCTACAGACGTTTGCGCCAGGCGTATTGGTGATTTAAATTTTCTTTAAAAACATATACTACAGACTTCTACAGTCTGACTTGTTTTGAATATCGGTTTTGAAAGTTTGAGCGGTTTGAATTTCAATGGATATGTTAGACATCTCTTGATTAAAGAGAAGACGTATGAAGAATAGAAATATGTTGAAAAATGGTTTATAACCTTGTGAGATTAACACTAGACTCAATGAAGAACTTAAAAGTATATTCCCTGACTTGGTTCTTCTTCGATCTTCATTTCCTTAAATTGTTACTTTAGGACGTCTTTATTTCTTGATAAAGCTTGCATCACATCCTTTGCTTGCGTCAAGTTTTCATATCATATCAACGTTTTGAGTGTGAATCTTATTGAAGGCAATCACTGCTTGATGTTGAAATATTGTGCTAGCTATACTCAAGATTAAGAAATAGGAAACGTCGTTAGTAAACATATGAATTCATTAAATATAGTTTTATTCTAAATAATCAAAACAGAAGATCGTATAACACAAGTGTCAACAATCTCCCCCGTTTTGATATTTAGTAAAACTTATTTAAAGCATTCATGATATATATAAAAATATAAATTAGAGTTAAATACTCCCCCTCAATTCATGCTCAGTTGAAAAAATCTTTAACCTTATATTAGTATCCCATACCACTAATATTATTTTTCAATGAGCACTCATGAAGATAAGTGTATAACTTAAATTTTATCAACATTGTATAAAATGCATGAATATTTTCTCCCCCCTTTTGGAAAATATCAAAAAGTTTAAAAACAATCAGAGCAAGGAGTAAAAATATACATGTTTAGATAATTTAATCTTGAACTATCGTTTGAACAAAAGTATAAACATAAATAAAGCGTAACAAATGAATAATTCAAGTATGAGAATTAAGTATAAAGAACCACTTCATAATAATAACTTAAAATAGCACAATGTTCAAAATGACATAATCATAGAAAACTAAATACTAACTAATACAAAACAAAATCGACAAACTCAAGACCAAACGTCTATGGAAACAATTTCCAGAGGTCAATTTTGAACTAGAGACGTCTGGTTCCAAGGACCAGACATCTCTGATGTCAATTTCCTGAGACATATTTGCACTGGAGACGTCTGACATTAACGTCTGTAGTACAAAAAGATTTTGGTTCAGACTTCTGCCACGGACGTCTGATGTACAAAAATTTGTTCCAGACGCCTGCCACAGACGTCTGTAGTTTATTCAGGAAGTTAATTTATGGTTTTAAACGAATTTTATACAGAAAATCAAAACATTTTCATTCATTAAAAACACACAACATTACAAGGTGAAAATTAAAACTACAGTACATAGCAAACATTCATACACACATTAAAAACAAGCTAAAATCTAAACTTATCCTAGTCTTCCTTCTTGAACTTTTCCACTACTTCGGTGCTCTGTTTCTTAATGATCATGTTATCTTCGCGATCGAAGAAGATCACGGCGTCATCTGAAAAGATCTGCTTAAAGATCAAAACCAATCCAATCACAATAGTACGGTGTGGTGGAGTTGGGTTTGGTGGTGGAATGGGAAAGAGTGGAACGGAATCCTCACTTGGATCCTCTATGAGATGAGAACTCGGAGGTTCGGATTTCACTTTATTCAAACTCATGCCACTCTCGAACTTTATATTTCTCTTAGTATTCTCCATGTCTTTAATAAAAAAAAGACAGAAATAGGGTATTTAATTCAGAAAGAAATTGAGTTCTATTTATAGAGCGAAGAGAAAAACCACCTAAGAAGTTTCTATAACTAAATTTAGTTTTTCTAACTCCTCTTTTATTTGAATTTGAATTTCCAAATTTGAATTTAAATATCAGTTTAATAATTACTTATTTAATTTTAATCTATTTATAGATTTATTATTTTTTGTTAATTATTCATATTTTTACTTAATTAATTATTAATATAAAAAATTAATTAGAAACAGTTATAGTAGACGTCAGTAAGAGATGCCTAGCTTCCGTTAACTTGACCAAACGTCTGTACCGGATGTCTGGTTCCTAAAATTTTCTTATGTTTGTATCTTTTAAGGTTGTTTTAAGGATTTAAGAAATAGTTAACTCAACCATATTAAATTCTCCTCTAATATGAGAAAACCTAGATTTATCTAGTGGCTTAATAAATATATCGGCAAGTTGACTATCAGTTGACACATATTCCAAAACGATATCTTCCTTGTGAAAATGATCTCTAAGAAAATATATTGTATGTCTATGTTTAGTCCTAGAATGTTGATCCGCATTTTTGGTCATGTGAACCGTACTTGTATTGTCACAAAGTATATGAATCTTTAAAATACTTTCACTATAATCTTCTAGTGTGTATTTCATCTATAAACTTTGGCACAACAAGCACCGATAGCAATATATTCTGCATCGGCGGTCCATAGAGCCTCTGAATTTTGTTTCTTGGAAATCCAAAAAACAAGAAATGTTCCTAAAAAGTGATATGTGCCACTAGTGCTCTTCCGATCTTTTAAGCTTCCGGTATAATCAACATCTGAATAACTAGTTAAGTGAAACAAGTTATTCTTTAGATTCCATAAACCAAAATTTATGGTTCTTTTGAGATATCAAAAGTTTCTTTTCACAGTGGTCAAGTGTGATTCTTTAGAATTAGCTTGAAACCTAGCACACAAACACACACTAAACATGATATCGATCTACTAGCTGTCAAATATAATAGACTTCTTATCATTCTACGATAAATTCTGTATCAACTTCTGGACCATCTTTATCGTCAGTGAGTTTGGTATTAGTAGCCATTGGAGTTTCACAAGTATTTACATTTTCTAAGCCAAATTTTTTATTAATTCTGTAGTGTATTTGGCTTGATTAATGAAGATGCCATCATTCATTTGCTTTATTTGAAATCTGAGGTAGAAGTTAAGTTCTCCTATCATGCTCATTTCAAATTCATCTTGCATAGATTTGGCGAACTCTTCATAAATACTTTCATTTGTTGAACCAAAAATAATATCAACATATATTTGGACTAATAATATATCTTGTTTAAGTGTTTTAGTAAATAAAGTCTTATCTACTATACCCTTTATGAAACCTATATTTTCTAGAAACGTAATTAAACGTTCATACCAAGTATGAGGAGCTTGCTTAAGGCCGTATAATGCTTTTCTTAATTTATAGATATGATCTGGAAATGCATGATTCTCGAAACCAGGGGCTGAGATATATATACTTTCTCATCTATTTGACCGTTTAAGAAATCACTTTTAATGTCCATTTGAAAAACTCTAAAGATTTTATAGCAAGCATATGTTAGTAAGATACATATGACTTCTAATCTAGCAATGAGTGCATAAGTTTCATCATAATTTATTCCTTCAATTTGATTATATTCTTGGGCTACTAAAGGGCTTTGTTTCTAACTAGTTTACCTAGTTCGTCAAGTTTATTTTTGAATACCCATTTAGTACCCCATTATTGGTCTATCGTCGGGTTTTGATAGTAGATACCATACTTTATTTCTTTCAAATTGATTTAGTTCCTCTTGCTCATCTTTTATTTGCTTCATTTATATTTTTGATCTCTATCATAGATATAAAGGTTAAATTTATATATGTGTTGAAAGTTGATCATGTTACAACTCCTTTATCAATGTCTCCTATGATAGAGTCCATAGGATGATCTCTATTGAATTGCCAATCCTTTGGAAGATCTTCCACAACTTGTGGAGTATCTTTTACATGTGGTTCTGCAATTCCTTTTTCTATTAATAGATTCTCTAAAGCATTTGAAATATTTGGCTCATCATCAATTTGTAAAGTTTTAAAGATTGAGTTATTTTCATCAAATTCAACGTGCATACTTCCTTGTATGACTTATGTTCTTCTATTATAAACACGATAGGTTTTGCTAGTCATAGAATAACCAACAAAAATACCTTCGTCGCATTTAGAGTCAAATTTACCTAGGTTGTCTAAGGTGTTTAAAATAAAACATTTACAACAAAAAACTTTAAAATATTTAATATTAGAGGTCCTATTATAAAATAATTTATATGGTGTCTTATTAAGGATTTTCTTAATATTGATTCTATTAATGATACAGCAAGACGTATTTACGGCTTCAGCTGAAAAATATATAGATAAGTTGTTTTCATTTAACATGATTCGTGCCATTTCTTATAAGGAGCGATTCTTCCTTTCAACAACACCATTTTTTATGGTGTTCGGACATATGAGAACTTATGTTTATATCATTTCTTATTACAGTATTATTCGAATCGACTGTTTTCAAATTCTCCACCATAATCACTTCCAATCCTAGAAATTCTAAGATTCATTTCATTTTGAATACGTTTGGAGAAGAATTTGAAAATATTAAACATTTCATTCTTAGTTTTAAGAAAGAATACCCAATCTAGAAAAGTTGTCTACTATAAGATAGGCATAGAGTTTTCTTCCTAGACTAGCATTCTTATTAGGACCAAATAAGTCTATTGTATCAACTGTAAAGGATTACTAGTGGATACTTCATTCTTAGATTTAAATAAAGATTTAATCTGTTTACCTTTTAATATACATCACATTGTTTATCTTTTCCGTATATTAATCTAGAGATTCTTTTAACTAAGTCATTCTGAGAAATTTTAGATAATGCATCCATAGATGCGTGGAGGTTCCTATGCCACAGCGACGATTCATCATTATTGTTTATGACTAAGCATTTTATATCTTTATTATTAAAGTCATGGGTGTAGATATTATAGATATTATTATATCATTTTCCGGTTAGAATTATTATGTTGTAGATAATTTTGCAAACATCTTTTTCAAATATTACGTTATGTCCCCTATCACAAAATTGACTAACATTAAATAGATTATGTTTTAGACTATCTACATACAACACATCATTTATAATAGTAGTATTTGAATCATTAATAAATGAAATGGTACCTTTACCGATTATTTTTGCCTTTTTATTATCTACAAACATAATGGTACCACTTTCTTCTCTTGATAGAGTTTGGAAGCAATTGATATTGCCAGTCATGTATCTCAAGCAATCGCTGTCAATGATCCACTTCTCACTACGTTGTTTGGGATTCTGCAAAACAAGAAGTTCGTGTGACCTTAAAAATCCATTTCATTTTCGATCCATTAGGGTTAGGAATGAAGTGAAATTTATAAGTTGAGTTTAATATTACAATATATAGAAATATGTTTATTACACGTAGCATTAGTGTATTTATTACCATATCTATGTGTTTGAACTTTTAACAAATTTGTTAGGCTTTTCGTATTTTGAGTTGTCGTGAAAACCTAGACTATGATGTTTATAATGATTAATACACGTTCCTAACATTACGTCAAGATTGACCTTAGTTTTAGTAAATTTAAGAAGTATATTATCTTTAATTTCTAATTTCCATTTTAAATCAAAAATTTTATTTTTTAAAGTTTCTATTGAATTAAGCGTATTCAAATGTGATTCTTCTTTTAACTAATTTTTCCTTTAAGTTAATATTTTCTAACATTATTTTTTCACATTCAATTTTTATTATTTTTGTTATTACTATCTTTTAGTCATTTATATTTAAAGTGAATCTTATCGTAATTTGATTCTAAGTAAAAACATAAATTAACTAAGTTTTGTTTAGATAAATTCTCAATATCAAGGATATTATCAATAACCTCATCATCATCTATAACCATGAAGCACATATTCGCGACTTCTTCCTTTTCTGACTCAGATTCATCACAAATGACTTGAAAGCGCGTCTTTCCGAACCCTTTTTCATTTGAATTTAGGGGTATTTAACAGAGATTCTCTCGTAGTTTGGGATAATATCCAGAAACCCTCCTGTAGTTCTCCTGTTAGATAAAAAACCTTGAAGTTTACAACTGTTACCCAGCAACCCCTCGACGGTTAAAACTCACTTTTAAGTGGCCATTCAACCTCACATGACCTATTAAATTTTTTTTAGATCACCATTTTACCTTTCCTTTTCTTATAACTGTAGATTCTCTTTCAATCCCTCATCTCCCATGGCTTCTACATCAGCAGCAGCAAGGGCTCTTCGGCGAGTCCCACCTCATCTCCTCATCAAACAAATCCACGGCCGCCACCTCCAGCGAGCGAAGGCTCTCCGGTGAGTCCCACCTCATCGTCGCCCTCATCTCCGCCGCCGCCGGCCCTCGCTACGCCCTCGCCCTCCTCCACCACTTCCCCTTTCCTGCCACCGCGCCTATCTTCAACTCCGTCATCCGCCGCCTCTCTTAGACGTTGCACTCGCTCACTTCCGTCTCATGCACTGCTCTGGCTTCCTCGCCTTCCCCTTCGCCCTCCGCTGCCCTCAGAGATTCTCCAGTGACACCTTCCCTCCACACCGCCGCATTAAAGCCCGGCCTCGATCGTTGATGCTTATGTAAAGCTTGGATTTTTCGAACTCACTCTTAAATTGTTCGACGAAACTCCACAATGGCATAAAGATGCAAATTTGCTGCTATGGAATGTTTCAATCAAAGCTTGCTGTGAAGTTGGAGCTTTGGGTTCTGCTCACAAGTAGTTTGATGAAATGCCGGAGAGAAGAGTTTCGTCGTGGAACTGCTTGATGCATGGGTTCTTGAAAACAGGAGATCTGGATTTGGCATGAAATTGTTCGATGGAATACAAAAGGGTAACAAAATCTCAGTTTTTCCCAACAAAAAACCCTACCATTTCCTTCTCTTTGATAAACCTTGCGGCCTTTACTTTCAAAAAACAGAGAGCTTTTTTATTCTCTTTTTTGGGGAAAAAAACAAAACACTAGATCGCAAATGTGCATGTTCAATTCGTGTTTGTCAAATTTCAATGCCAACAATTAGGCGTTAACCAAGAGTAGGTTTTAGGTTCGTTGTTTGTTGTTTTCATTCAGGTAATTACACAAATATCCTATTTAATATAAACTGGTGTTGTTCATGGCAAATTTTTTACATTGACATTTACACAAAAATCTTATTCCAATGACATACTAATGCCGTGTGCATACACGATCAATTAGGTATTTACGCAAACACCTTCAAAAACTCCATCATTCAAGAAATTGGACAAAAATATTCAAAAGATGGTCATTTGGACATTTATACAAACATCTTACAAGCACAAATATTCAAACAATTGATCATTTGGACATTTACACAAACATCTTCCAAACACCATCCGTTTAGTTAATTGGGCAAAAATATTCCAAACACCATCATTCGGACATTTACACAAACGCCTTCTAAGCACCATCATTCATCAATATATACTTATCAAACAAAAAAAAACTTAATTGCATTCACACACTATCATTCACACATTTACACAAACACCTTCTAAGCACCATCTTTCATCAAGCTCTACCTTCACCTTACCAAATCTAGAACACTTGCTCCACCTTTTCCTTCAATATGCAAATCCAACGAACCATTTCTGGATGAATCGGGAAGGGTCATTGTTATGTGGGATCAGAAGGGGAATCCAAATGCTGGGATTTGCAGAGACCGGGTACAAGCAGAGCAAAGGGCGATCCCATCTTAATCGTCCAACATTCAGTGGCTTTGAAGGTTCTACATCTCCCCATTTTTCAATGCAGATGCCACAATCTCTCAATCTAAATCTCTGAGTAAGAATCTTCATCAATTTCTTCTCTTTTTCTTGGAGAACACCCCATCATTTTCTTGAAATTTCACTGACAAGATGCCGGAAGCGACTGGGTTCTGGATCCGGCGAGTGACGTCGCCGCCCGAGGTGGTGGTGCGGCCGAGGAGGCTGGTGAGGGCGGAGGATGACAAGAACTTTCCCGCGGCGGTCCCCGCGACGTGTTAGGGGAAACGGAGTGCGAGGAGGAGGGGGCAAGAAGAATGAAATTTATATGAGACATATTTATTGTAATTTGAAAAAGATAAGAAGGGTACTTTAGTCATTTCATATAAAATTTAACGGCAGGAGGATGCTGGGTAATAGTTGTAAACTTCAGGGTTTTTTTTTATCTAACGGCGGAACTACATAGGGGTTTCTGGATATTACCCCAAAGTACGAGGGGGTTTCTGTTAAATAACCCTTGAATTTATCCTTTTTGCCTTTAAGGTTCGGATGATCTGTCTTTACGTGACATGTCACATTCAAAACATCGCAAGCTCTTCCTTGAAATCAACCGTTTCTTTAAAGAATTACTTTTAGTTTTAAGAAACCTCTTAAAGTGGCTTGCAATGTTTGCTATTTTTTCATCGTCACCCTCGTCGTCGCTTGATGGATGAGATTCTTTGATTTTGCTTGTTGATGCCTTTATGGCGATATTCGTGCGTTAATTGTCTTCTTTCAACTTGATGTCCCCAAGTTGCATCTTATAGGTTTTTAACTTACCGATGAAAGCATCAACGCCCATTGTACTCATATCTTTTACTTCTTCTATCGATGTGATCTTTGGCTGCCAAGACATTGTTAGTGATCGCGGAATTTTATAATTCTTTTCTTTTCCTACAAATTTCTTTCTTAAATTAAATAATTCAGTTACTATGTTATAAAACCTTGAGCGCATGGAATCAACCGTCTCATGTTCTTTCATAGAAAACATTTCATATTCATGCATGAGACGATTTATTTTACTTTCTTTTACTTGATTAGTTCTTTCATGTGCAGTTCAAGTGTATTCCAGATATCATGTGCCGTTTGGCACATAGATTTTCTATTGAATTCCTCTGGAACAAATGAGAAATGAAGGGTGTTCACGGCTTTTACGTTTAAAGCCATGTAACGTTTTCCTAAGTGTTATATGGCAAATTTAGAAAGTAAGTTACTTAATTGTGTTTTGATTAATAAGTTTCTGCGGAATAATCCAAACAAGTTAAATGATGAAACTTATTGCAATAATCAAAACAACACAGAAAAGAAAAAATTAGAGTAAAGAGCAATGCAAACACGAGAGAATTGTTGACCAGGGTTCACACTCTCAGTGGCTAATCCCCGCCTGAGACCACTTCTCAGGATTTTCACTATTTTCCAATATGAAGAACACAATCCTTTTTCACTAGGATTATCTTGGGAAAAACTCCTTTTTCCCACTCGAATCCGCGATTCCCTATGAAAAACTCTTTTTTCCACTCGAATCTGCGATTCCATAGGAAAAACTCTTTTTCCACTCGAATCCACAATTCAAACAATGAGAGACCCCTTTTCTCGTAGGGAAGAATATCGAATCTTCTTTAAGGATTTACAATCATTTACAATGATCACAACTTGATCCTCACTGTCAATCCTATGATCTCAAAAGATTAATATTAGTTAGGCACAAGAATTGATTTGAGAGATTACTGAAAGTTTGAGACTCTTGAGAAAATAAAAAGAGTGAAAGTTTAAGGCCGAAGAACAAGAATTTTTCTCAAAAGATTGACCAATGAATGTGTGTGAGAAGTGTTTGATCTCATGGGTATTTATAGGAATGGTAGGGATTGCCATTGGGGCAGAATCATATCTGCCAAAAACAGTTATTAACAGTTGGAAACGGTTTGGAAACAAAATGGCATAAACACCCGTTCATTCGAAAATTCAAACAAAAAAATAACTGCCTCAAACTGCCATGGCAGACGTCTGGTACAGACGTCTGTAGGTCAAAAAATCCTTAAAGAGACGTCTGTACCAAACTTCTCTGGCGTCTCTTTTGAGAGATAAAAATTGATATATTGAAAATTTCCTTTAGCAGACGTCTGCAGTTCAAAATTGTATTTAAGAGACGTCGGCTGATACGTCTCTGAAATTTCCTTCTACAGACGCCCGTGCCAGACGTCTGGTGATTCAAAATTTCTTAAGCAAACGTCTGGTACAGACGTCTGCATCCTGACTCTGCAGTCTGACTTGTTTTGAATATTAGTTTTGAAAGTTTGAGCAGTTTAAGTTCCAACGGATGTGTTAGATGTCTCTTGATTAAAAAGGAGACGTCTGAAGAATAGAAATGTGTCGGAAAATGGTTTCTAAACCTGTGAGATCAACACCAGACTCAATAAAGAACTTAAGATTATATTCTCTGACTTAGTTCTTCTTCGGTCTTCATTTTCTTGAATTGTTACTTTGAGACGTCTTTGTTACTTGATAAAGCTTACATTACGTCCTTTGCTTGCGTCAAGTCTTCATGCCATATCAACGTTTTGAGCGTGAATCTTATTGAAGGCAATCACTTCTTGATGTTGAAATATTGTACTGGCAATACTCAAGATTAAGAACTTGGAAACGTCATTAGTAACATATGAATTCTTTAAATATAGTTTCGTTCTAAACAATCAAAACAGAAGATCGTATGACAAATCATAACTTGCGGTATTTTGGTAGATTGTTCGGTTAGTCTTTTTCAAGGAGTTTGTTTGCACGCAATCCTGATAGATTTTCAGCTGCGATTCTTGGTGTGGTTTGTGATTTTTTTGAGGATCACGGATATAGAAATTACAAGTGGTATCAGAGCATCAGATTCGGTGTTTTTAGATTATTTAGGGAGATAGAATCTACGCATTACAAGGTGGCTAAGTTTGATGGACGGAACAACTTCGGCCTTTGGAGGTTGAAGATGACGGCTATTCTCAAGCAGCAGGGAGTTCATAAGACTGTCTTTACAAAAAACAATATTCCGAAAACGACCACGGAGGATAAGAAAGAAGAGATCGAGGACAAGGCCTTCAATTTGATACAACTTCACTTGACTGATTAAGTTCTTTGCTTGATCGAGAAAGAGACTACGGCAGCGGGGTTATGGAGTAGGTTGGAGTCCCTATATATGAAGAAATCGCTCACAAATCTTCTCTACCTCAAGCAACAATCGTACACGTTAATGATGAAGGAGAGGACATTCCTCAAAGACCACCTGGACGAACTCAACCAGATCGTGATGGACTTACGGAACGTGGAGGTGAAGATAAAGGATGAGGATCGGACGATGATTCTACTTTGTACGTTGACCTCAGAGTACATGCAGTTCGTCAAGTCGAGAGTGTATGGCCGAGATGAGCTTTTCTTAGAAGATGTCAAAGTGGGTCTACACAATGAGGTGTGAGAAAGGTGGTAGGTGACAAGACTAGTCAGGATGACGCGTTGTCCGTTAAATACCGGTAAGATGATGGCTTTAAGAGAAAATCGAGAAATCACAAGAATTACAAGTGCTTTATTTGCAAGGAGAGCGAGCATTGGAAGAGAGATTGTTCGAAGCGCAGGAAGAAAGGTAAGCAGATGTCTTCCGGTACTGCAGTTGCGGTGGAGGATTCGGATGAGGGCAGGGGTGGTTCGATTCTATCGGTATATGCGACTTTAAACGTCGCACATGGATCATGGATGTTGGATTCGGAATGTTCGTTCCATGTGACTCTGAATCGGAGTTGGTTTACTACGTATCGTTCAGTTGATAGAGGCTCGGTCTTTATTGGGAACGGTATGCTGAACAGAGTTGTTGGGATTGGTACAGTTCGGATCTGCATGCATGATGGGAGAGTAGACATTGGCAGATGTCATGCACGTGCCAAATCTAAGGAGGGGCTTGATTTCATTAGGTGCTTTAGGCGGGATCCGTTGCAAGTGTATGATCGATAGAAATTCCATGACGATTCATGGGAGGGGTGCTCGTATTGTCATGAAGGTGAAGAGAGTGAGGAACCTGTATTTTCTTCAAGGACGGACGGTCGTAGGAAATGTTCCTAGAGTTTCTACTAATTCAGGTGGTTCTGACTCTGTTAGGGTGTCGCGTTCACAATTGGGCCATGTTAGCGAGGCGAGTTTGGAGGGACCACATAAGAAGGAGTCGCTTGGAAGTGTAGAGATTGCCATGAGAGATTTTCGGGAGTGCTATGTTCAAGGGAAGAAGACGGACGATTCCGACACCAGATTGCCGGAATCAAGACATCAGGATTCCTTCATTGACGACTTCTCGAGTTGTGGGTGTACATTCTTAAGCCATAGATCAAGAATTTTGATATTTTTAGAAAAGCTGTTATGGAGAATAATGGGACGGTTTTTGAATTTTGACATTTTCAGGAAGTCTATTGACAAGTGTTCATAATGGGACGGTTTTTGGAAGAGAATCAATGGTAGGTGCATATTGCCATGGATAAAATTTGGAGGACATTAAGACAATAATTAAGCCCGTATGTAGATTAAATCAGTAAGGAATCGGGGTTGAGGGTTGAGACAGTTATAGATGGAGAATCAATGATGTATTGAAATAGATTCAAAATTTTGAAAGTGCTAATAATAAGGAAATAGATTCGGAAATTTGAAAGTTAAATTAAAAAATAGATTTAAGTCATCTTAAAGAACGAGACAAGTGAAAAGGCTTGAAATAGTTTTATAGTGCATTTAAAAATAGTGAAATTAAGGAAAGTATGTGTACAATTGAAAGAGTTCATGGATTGACATATACATGATGATCTAACAATGGAGAGGACTTGAACTTGAATGTCTTTCGATAAATGTCCATAGGACGACGGCTATAGGAACAGAATCAATGGATATAGAATGTGTACAATCGAAAAGTCATGGGTTGACAAAGTCACGTTGATCAAATAATGGAGAGGACTTGAGCTTGGATGTCTATTCATAAATGTCCACAGTAGGAACGTTTAGAGGTACGAAATTGATGGTAGTTGCATATTTTTCGGGACACGAGTGTCAAGACATTTTAAAACAACAATAATTAAACGCGTAGTCAATCTACACGTCGATCTAAAAATGGAGAAGACTTGAACTTGAATATCTTTCGATAAATGTTCATAGAAGGCTAGATGGAAAAAATCAGGGTATTCTGAATGATTGGTTGCGTGTAAAGTAAATTTGGCGGAAGCCACAATCACATATGTATTAATTGATAGAGCTCCGGGTAAAACGTATTTAGGTCGTTCTAATAATGGAGAAGACATGAACATGAATGCATATTGACAGATGTATCTAATATGACAGTCAGGAAAATAATCAATTGTAGGTGCATATTAACGTGACAAAAGTTGGGCATTATGAAAAGACAATAATTAAGCCCGTAAGTAGATTAAATCAATAAGGAACCAGGGTTAAGACGGTTATAGAAGGAGAATCAGTGATAGGGCATATGGAAATCGATTTTAAAATTTGGAAGTGGTAATCTCTAGGTAAAAGATTCAGAAATTTAAAATTTAGATTAAAAAAATTAGATTCAAGTCCTTTTAAAGAACGAGACAAGTGAAAAACCTTGAACATCTTTATAGCGCATTTAAAAATAGTGTGATTAAGGAAAAGATAATGAAATTTAAAATTTAAGAAAAGTAGCTTCAAATGCTTTACGTAATGAAACAAGTGAATTTATGATGCCTTTAAAAGTAGTGATGCTAAGAAAATAGATTTAGAAAATTAATTACAATTAAACTTTTTTCAAAATACAGCCTTTCTAGTAAGCAACAAAATGCTGAAATGCAAAATGGGGGTAAAGTCTTTGAAATACCGAGAAATTTGCTTTAAAATTTGGAGACAGTTTCGAATAATTTATCAATGAGATAAGTGAAATGTGATGTATCCAAAAATACTAGATGAAAAAAAACAAGGTACTATGAATGACTGGGTACGCTTGCTAAGTAAATTTGGCGAAAGCCACAATCACATATGTGTACAATCGAAAGTGGTAATAATAAGGAAATCGATTCGGAAATTTGAAAGTTGTAAAAAATAGATTCAAGTCCTTTTAAAGACTAGACGTGAAAATGCTTGAAATAATTTTATAGTACATTTAAAAATAGTGAAATTAAGGAAAATACGTGTACAATCGAAAGAGTCACGGACTGACATATACACGACGATCTAATAATGGAGAGGACTTGCCGGGAAAGGTGAGAAGAGCTGATCGAACCGCAACGGTGAGTTGTGCGGTAGCCTGGCTTAGGAAGGGGGCTAGTTTCCAGGCAAGCCATCCATATAATATGCTTGAATGCCTTTTGATAAATGTCCATAGGACGACGGTTATAGGGACAAAATCAGTGGATCATGAATATGTACAATCGAAAGGTCACAGGTTTACATAGTCACGTCAATGGTAGTTGCATAGTTTTTGTGGATATGAGTATCAAGACACTTTTAAACGACAATAATTAAGCTCGTAAGAGGATTAAATCATTAAGGAATCAGGCTTAGGATTGTTAAAGACATGAGAATCAATATTGGTGCATATGGAAATGGATTCAAAAACTTGGATGTCGAAATAATCAGGAAAATAGACTCCGAAATTTAAAATTTAGATAAAGAAAAGATATAAGTCCTTTTTAAGAACGAGACAAGTGAAAAAGCTTGAAAGATCTTTATAGTGCATTTAAAAATAGTGAAACCAAGGGGAAATATGTGTACAATCAAAAAAGTTATGTGTTGATATATACACGTCGATCTAAAAAATGGAGAGGATTTAAACTTGAATGTCTTTTGATAAATGTCCATATGACGACGGTTATAGGAACAGAACCAATAGATCATGAACGTGTACAATCGAAAAGTCACGAGCTTACAGTCACGTCGATCAAGTAAAGGAGAGGCCTTGAGCTTAGATGTCTATTCATAAATGTCCATAGGAGGAACGGTTTGAGATACGAAATCGATGGTAGTTGCATATTTTTTGCGAACATGAGTGTCAAGACATTTTAAAACATAATTAAGCTCGTAAGAGGTTTAAATCACTAAGAAATCAGAGTTGAGACTCTTAAAGACCGGAGAATCAATATTGGTGCAGATAGAAATGGATTCAGAAACTTGGAAGTCATTATAATAAGGAAATAAACTTCGAAATGGGAGGACGGTTACATGAACAGAATCAACGGTAGGTGCAAATTGTTGTGGACACGAGTTGGGAGGATAATAGAAAAAGACAATAATTAGGCACATAGGAAGATTAAATTGCTAAGAAATCAGGGTTAAGACAATTATAGTCAGGAGAATCAATGATAGGTGCATATGGAAATAGATTTAAAAATTTAAAAGTCGTAATGTTTAGAAAATAGATTCAGAAATTTAAAATTTAGATAAAAAATATTAGACTCAAGTCCTTTGAAAGAATGGGAGAAGTGAAAACCCGTGAAATAACTTTATGGCGCATTTAAAAATAATGCGATTTAAGGAAAAAGATTTAGAAATTTAAAATTTAAGAAAAGTAGCTTCAAATGCTTTAATGAAACAAGTGAAAATTTATGGTGCCTTTAAAGTAGTAATGTTAAGAAAATAGGTTTAGAAATTTAATACAATTGAATTTTTTTTCAAAATACGGCCGATCTAATAAATAACAAAATGCTGAAAAGCAAAATGGGGTGAAATATCCTGAGAAATTTGCTTTAAAAGTTGAAGATAGTTTCAAATATTTTATACACGAGACAAGTGAAATGTGATGTATCCCAAAAGGCTAGATGAAAAAAAATCATGGTCTTATGAATAATTGGTTACACGTGGAAAGTAAATTTAGTGAAAGCCACAGTCACAGATGTATTAATCGATAGAGCTCCAGGTTGACGTATTTAGATCAATCTAATAATGGAGAGGACATGAACTTGAATGCCTTTTGACAAATGTCTTTAATGGGATAGTTATAGGAAAATAATCAATTGTTGGTGCATATTAACGTGGACAAAATTTGGACATTATGAAAAGGCAATAATTAAGCCTGTAGGTAGATTAAATCGGTAAGGAATTAGGGTTAAGACGGTTATAGATGGAGAATCAATGATAGTGTGTATATGAAAATCGATTTAAAATTTTTATAAGTGGTAATGTCTAGGAAATAGATTCAGAAATTTAAAATTTAGATAATAATAGACTCAAGTTCTATACAAGAACGAGACAAGTCAAAAATCTTGAAATAACTTTATAGCGCATGTAAAAACAGTGTGATTAAGGAAAAGATTATGAAATTAAAAATTTAAGAAAAGTAGCTTCAAATGCTTTACGTAATGAAACAAGTGAAAATTTATGATGCCTTTAAAAGTAGTAATGTTAAGAAAATATATTTAGAATTAATTACAATTGAAGTTTTTTCAAAGTACATGCTTTCTAGTAAGTAACAAAATGTTGAAATGCAAAATGGGGTAAAATCTTTGAAATCCTAAGAAATTTGCTTTAAAAGTTGGAGACGGTATAAAATAATTTATAAACGATACAGGTGAAATGAGATGTATCCAAAAAAGCCTAGATGAAAAGAAATTAAGGTATCATGAATAATTGGGTACGTGTGCAAAGTAAATTCGGTGAAAGCCACAATCACGTATGTGTACAATCGAAAGATCCCCAGGTTGACGTATTCAGGTAGATCTAATAACGGAAAGGATTTGAATCTAATGCCTATTGCAAATGTCCATAATGGGACGGTTTTAGGAAGAGAATCAATGGTACGTGCATATTGCAGTGGACAAAATTAGGACATTATAAAAAGACAATAATTAAGTTCGTAAGTAGATTAAATCGGTAAGAAATCAGGGTTAAGACAGTTATACACGGATGATAGGCGCATATGGAAATGGATTCAAAAAATTCAAAGTGGTAATAATAAGGAAAAAGATTCGGAAATTTGAAAGTTAGATTAAAAAATTGATTAAAGTCCATTTAAAGGATGAGACAAATGAAAAGGCTCAAAATAATTTTATAATGCATTTAAAAGTAGTGAATTGAGGAAAGTAAATGTACAATCGAAAGAGTCGCAGCTCGCAGGTTGACATATACAGGATGATCTAATAATGGAGAGGACTTAACTTGAATGCCTTTTGATAAATGTCCATAGGACGACGGTTATAGGAACAGAATCAGTGGATCATGAATGTGTACAATAAAAAATTCATAGGTTGACATAGTCACGTCGACCAAAATAAAGTAGAGGACTTGAGCTTGGATGTCTATTCATAAATGTCCATAGGATGAACATTTAGAGGTACAGAATCGATGGTAGTTGCATATTTGTGGATCTGAGTGAGACATTTTAAAACGACAATAATTAAGCTCAGAGGATTAAATCACTAAGGAATCAGAATTAGGACCGTTAAAGACAAGAGAATCAATATTGGTGCATATGGAAATGGTTTCAGAAACTTGGAAGTCGTAATATTAAGGACTCTGAAAATTAAATTTTAGATAAAGAATAGATACAAGACCTTCTAAAGAACGAGGCAAGTGAAAAAGCTTGAAAGATCTTTATATTGCATTTAAAAATTGTGAAACTAAATGAAAATACGTGTAGAATCAAAAGAGCCATGGGTTGACATATACACGTCGATCTAAAACTTGAATTGCTTAGGATGACGGTTATAGGAACAAAACCAATTGATCATGAATGTGTACAATAAAAAAGTCATAAGTTTGACATATTAACATAGATTAAATAATGGAGAAGACTTGAATTTGAATGTTTATTGATAAATGTCCATAGGAGGATGATTGTGGGAACAGAATCAATGATAGGTACATATTGTTGTGGACACGAGTTGGGACGACATTAGAAAAAGATAATAATTAAGCACGTAGAAAGAATAAATCACTAAGATACCAGGCTTAAGACGATTATAAACAAGAGAATCAATGATAGGCGCTTATGGAAATAGATTTAGAAATTTGAAAGTGGTAATATTTAAAAAAAATTAAGAAATTTAAAATTTAGATTAAAAAAATTAGATTCAAGTTCTTTTAAAGAACGAGACCAGTGAAAATCATTGAAATAACTTTATGGCGCATTTAAAAATAGTGTGATTAAAGAAAAAGATTTAGAAATTTAAAATTTAAGAAAAGTAGCTTCAAACGCTTTAACAAAACAAGTGAGAATTTATAGGGAAAATAGGTTAAGAAATTTAATACAATTGAAGTTTTTTCAAAATACGGCCATTCTAATAAATTACAAAATGTTGAAATGCAAAATGGGGTAAAGTCTTTGAAATCCTGAGAAATTTTCTTTAAAAGTTGGATACAGTTTCGAATGTTTTATAAACGAGACAAGTGAAATGCGACGTATCTAAAAAGGCCAGATAAGAAAATCATGGTATTAAGAAAGTTAGGGTATTATGCGTGTGCAAAGTATATTTGGCGAAAGTCACAATCACGGATGTATTAATCAAAAGAGCTCCGGGTTGACGTACTCAGGTTGATCTAATGATGGAGAGAACATGAATTTGAATGCCTATTGACAAATGTCTCTAATGGGACGGTTATAGGAAGGTAATCAATTGTAGGGACATATGAACTTGAACAAAAATTGAAGGACATTATGAAAAGACAATAATTAAGCTGGTAGGTAGATTAAATTGGTCAGAAATCAGGGTTAAGATGGTTATTGACGGAGAATCAATGATAGATGCATATGTAAATCAATTTAAAATTTTGGAAGCGGTTAATGTGTAGGAAATAGATTCAAAAATTCAAAATTTTGATTTAAAAAATTAGATTCAAGTCCTTTTAAAGAATGAGACGAGTGAAAAACCTTGAAATAACTTTATGACACATTTAAAAATAGTGTGATTAAGGAAAGGATTATGAAGTTTAAAATTTAAGAAAAGTAGCTTCAAATGCTTTAAGTAATGAAACAAGTGAAAATTCATGGTGCCTTTAAAAGTACTAATGTTACGAAAATAGATTTAGCAATTTAATAAAATTGAAGGTTTTTTTATCAAAATATAGCCTTTCTACTAAGTAACAAAATGTTGAAATACAAAATGGGGTAAAGTCTTTGAAATCCTAAGAAATTTGCTTTAAAAGTTATAAACGAGATAAATGAAATGTGATGCATCCAAAAAGACTAGATGAAAAAAATCAAGGTATCATGAATGATTGGGTACGTGTGCAAAGTAAATTTGGTGAAAGACACAATCACGCATGTGTACAATCGAAAGATATGAATGATTGGGTACGTGTGCAAAGTAAATTTGGTGAAAGACACAATCATAGGTGTACAATTGAAAGATATTAAATATTCAGGTAGACCTAATAATGGAGAAGACTTGATTATAATGCTTATTGACAAATGCCTATAATAGGACGGTTTTAGAAAGAGAATCGATGGTAAGTACATATTGCCGTGGACAAAATTTGGCGAACATTATAAAAATACAATAACTAAGCCCGTCGGTAGATTAAATCAGTAAGGAATCACAGTTATAGACGAAAAATCAATGATAATATGGAAATTGATTCTAAAATTTGTTAGTAATGATAAGGAAAGAGATTCAGAAAATTGGAAGTTAGATTAAAAAAATAGATTGTCCCTTTAAAGAACGAGCCTCGTGAAAAGAGTTGAAATAATTTTATAGTGCATTTAAAAATAGTGAAATTAAGGAAAATGCGTGTATAATCGAAAGAATTACACGATGATCTAATAATGAAAAGGACTTGAACTTGAATGCCTTTTGATAAATGCTCATAGGGCGATGGTTATGGGAACAAAATCAGCGGATCATGAATGTGTAAAATCGAAAAGTCATGGGTTTACATAGTTACATCGATCAAATAATGGAGAGGACTTGAGCATGAATGTTTATTCATAAATGTCCATAGGAGGAGCGGTTTGAGGTACGGAATTGATGGTAGTGGCATACTTGTTGTGGACATGAGCCAAACATTTTAAAAAGACAACAATTAAGCTCGTAGGAGGATTAAATCACTAAAGAATCAGGATTAAGACCGTTAAAGACAGGAGAATCAATATTTGTGCATATGGAAATGGATTTAGAAACATGGAAGAAACTTGGTGCATATGGAAATGATAGTTTATACTATTAAATTGGTCTCTACGGCGTTAAATTGAATCCAAACCAAATTCAAGTCGACCTCTAAGTCGTTAAACAAAACGAAATCAAACCCAAATTCAAAATCAATGGTAGGTACACAAGGTTGTGGACACAAATTGGAGGATATTATGACATAACTGAAGAATTTCAAAACAATAATTGGTACATGATTTCGAAGTGATTAAATCTAATTAATAATTTCATGATTCGAAAGGATTTTTCTAAAAGGGTTGTTATGCATTATGGAGTAAATTTCTTTAAATCTTAAGAATTTTGGTTAAAATTTCCATTATGATTCAAACATGTTGCATACTTTTCTGAAGGGTCCTCTACTAATGGTAGGTTTTTCAAAAAAAGGGATAGATAAAAATCTTTAAAAGAACCTTTTCGTATTTCAAAACTAGGCTGTATAGAATCATTTATGAGTCCAATACAAGAAACCACTTTTTATAAGTACTTTATGATGCATTTGAAAATAGTAAAATTAGGAAAGCGTAGATTTAGAAATTTAAGTGATGAAAAATAGTTTCAGATCATATTAGCAAAGATCCAAGTAAAAGTGGATACACTAATATGATTGGATAATATTAAAGGCATAAAGCATTAGGATCTTTTAAAGAAAATTAGATAAAATCATGAATTACGATTTTGTCCAATCGAACTTGGGCGAGGGTTGATACTTCCAGGTTTAGACGACATCGGATAGAACAAAAACATAGAACCACTCGAATGATTTAAATCCATAACGGTGACTGATGGTAAAGGGTTGAAATTTAATAATACCATCCTGAATGAGAGCACTCGGATGTTCAGAAGGGGGAAGGTTGATAACTTAAGGTTTGGATGGTAATGAAGAGAACTTGAAATGAAATAAGGACGTATTAATAAATGCACCACCAAAAAAACAAAAGATAAAACCCCTAATAAAGTTGAGTTAACTAAATTAAGCCACTTTGGAGATTTGATCAGAACTAAATAATGGTTAGGACTATTATAGGTAAAAAGAAAAAAGAATATGGACACAAATTAGAGGATATTTTCTTCCAACATACAATGAGTAGAGAAGAGGGATACACAACAATTGAGACTCAAAATACGAATTGAAGACCATTCAGCAATAGAAAGAGATTTGTTAAATACCATGTTTAACATATATGAAAATATCGGTCATTAACAAAATGAAATGTTGAAATATAGTTACAAATATTTATAGGAAAGAGACCAGTAAAATGGGTTTTTGGAACTTGAAGGGAGGATGATGATTTAGAATCAATACTTCATGATGTTAGTTCGTCCGTCAAAGTAAATTTAACAAAACCATAATTGTCGGCGACCACAGATCCCCCGCGGTGACCGATTCTATGACCCGCTGGGCGCCACATGGCCCCACGCCGCGGTCCGTCAAAGAAGTCAGCATTGGCATGTTTAGGTCTGGTTGGTTATGAATAAGAATTGAAATGAAAGGCTTACTAACAAATGTTTACAAATAAACAAAACGGTAACGATTAAGCTGCCTGGAATATTAAATCAGAATGTATCATAGTTAAGATGGTTATAAGCAGAGGTCGGCAATAGGTAAGCAGAGAGTCCGCGATAGGTAAGCAGAGTTGTGGGCTCAATTTGCAGGTTACTTGGACAACTTCAGAATTATGAAATATTCAAGAGGCATACGATTTAATTCGATGTTTTTGTTCGAAGAATATTTGATAAAATCATGAATGCAGTCCTTTCCAATCGAACGTTCAAAATTTGAAAGTGTAGTAGGAAAGCAAGGCTGCTTCAAATCTTCCAACATAAACCTTCATTATTTAAAAATATAAGCTATAGATAATCCATGAGTAAAATGGGATAAAAATAAGAAGTAACTGGGAAAGGAAGGCTTAAAATTTTAAAAGTGAAAGTGTGGTTTCAAATCTTTCTTAGAAAAGAGGCAAGTAAATTGGGCTAAATCCATAAAGGTGGATAACGAAAAAGAATTAAGGAACCATGAATCGTGATTCGGTTCAATCGAACGTATACAAGGATTGATATTTTGGACCAATGGAAACTTCAATCAAAATGAAATCATGGTTAATACTATTAGGGGTAGAGAATCAAGGGTATGTAAGCAGGTTTTTGGACAAAAGTTGGAGAATTTTCTTACACGAATTTATAATTTTGATAAACATCCAATAGAATACGACTTCGAGGGGTTTAAATTCACATTGAGAATTCAAAGATTCAAATTAACTTTACAAATTTGTTAATAAATAAAAAGTGCAGGAATGCGAAATGGTGTACAATCTTTGAAATCTTGAGAAATTTTCTTAAAAAGCAAGTTATGATTCATGAACAGTTCGTAGCTTTCGAAGAGGTCCTTCATCAAAAAGAGGTTTTCCATGAAAGTAATTTCCACATGCTATAAAAAAATCTTTCGGAAAAACCTTTCAGTTCTCACAAAAACATGCTGAAAATTACTTTTTGATGCATTTAATATTAGCAACATAAGTAAATCAAATATCTAAAAATTAAGACATAGGTTCAAATCTTTAAATAAGTAAAATGCAATGTTGTATCCAAAATGGATGGATAACGGTAAAAAAAACAAAATCGAGGTAACATGAATTATTGGCAATGCATGCAACATAAATTTGAAGAAAGCAAAAATCACGAATGTGTACAGTCGAAAAAGCCAAGGGACATATTTAAGGTCAATCTAATAATGGAGAGGACTTAACCTTGAACACGTATTGACAGATGTCCATAGGACAGTTATAGGAAGAGAATAAATGGTAGGTGCATATGGTTCTGGACCAACATTGGAGATTATTATGAAAAGACAACTATTAAACTCGGTAGGAAGATTAAATCAGAAAGGAATCAGAGTTGAGACGGTTAGATGCAGAGAATCAATGGTTGCATATGGTTGTGGACACAAAATGGAGGATATTATGACACGGCTGAAAATTTTTGAAACAATAATTGGTACATGATTTCAATGTGATTAAATCTAATTAATAATTCCATGATTCGAAAGGATTTTCCAGAAACTAATATGCTTTATGCAGTAATTTCTTTAAATATTAAGTACTTTGCTTAATATTTACATTAAGATTCAAAATTGTTCCAAACTTTTCAGAAAGGTTCTCTCCTACTGGTATGTTTTTCATGGAAACAGAAGGAAAATACTGGTAAAAATCTTTAAAAGAAAACCTTTTTGTATTTAAAAACTAGGCTGTATAGAATCATTTACGAGGCCAATACAAGAAAACACTTTTGATAAGTGCTTTATGATGCCTTTGAAACTAGTAAAATTAGGGAAGCGCAGATTTAGAATATTTAGGGTTGAAAACTAGTTTCAGATCATATTAAAAGAGTCGACGAAAGCAGGGTAAATTTAAATGATTGGATTATGTTAAAGGCATAAAGCATGAAGATCGTTTAAAGAAAATTTAATAAAACCATGAATTGCGATTTTGTCCAATCAAACTTGCATAAGGGTTGATATTTCCAGGGTTAGATGATTTCCGATAGAACGCAAAGATAGGACCACTCGAATGAATTAAATCCATAATGGTGAATGATACTACAAGGTTGAAATGTACAGTGTTGAAATTTGATAATACCATGATTCCTGATTGCATGCACTCAGATGATCAAAAGGGGAAAGGGGGTTAGATGATTTCCGATAGAACGAAAAGATAGGACCACTCGAATGAATTAAATCCATAATGGTGAATGATACTACAAGGTTGAAATGTACAGTGTTGAAATTTGATAATACCATGATTCCTGATTGCATGCACTCAGATGATCAAAAGGGGAAAGGTTAATATTTTAAGGTTTAGATGATAATGGATAGAACATGAAATGAAAGAAAGAAGTAGTAATAAATGCACCACCAAAAAAGGAAAAGATAAAACCCCTTATAAAGTCAACTAAATTAAGCCATTTTGAAGATTTGATCAGAACTAAATTATGGTTAAGACTATTACATGTAAAGAAAGTTACGGAGGATATTCTGACACAACTCAATAATTTTGATACCATTTAATCATATACGACTTTGAAACTTTAAAATCTTTCTTAGAAACTCCAAGTTCAAGATAGTTTTCCACAGTTTTTAATAAATCAGAAAATGATTAAACACTTTATGGTGTAAAGTCCTTAAAAACATATAAAATTTGCCGAGAAGTTCGTTATGAGTCAAACGCTATGTAGCCTTCAACAAAGTCCTCTTATCAAAGGTATGTTTTCATGAAAATGCTGTCAAAATATTCTTGAAATTCTTACAAAATAAAGCCCTTCGGTTCTCAAAAAACATGTCATTAAAAATAATTTATGAGGCAAAACCGCCTCGTTGAACCACCTTGAGAAGTATTGTATGATGCGACTGAAATGGGCAAGAAAGATGTGTTGTTGTCCAAAAAGGTGGATGATAATAAAAAATCAAGGTATTGTGCATGGTAAGATGTGTCCGAAATAAATTTGGCAAACCAACAATCGCGAATTTGTATAATCGAAGGAACGAAGGGTTGACACGTTTCTAGATTCCACGATCGCCAATTTGTATAATCGAAGGAGCCAACTGTTGACACAATCGGGTATTTGTATATCTCAAAATTACAAAATTTCTTAGATTGCCTAAATATCTTCAAGCTCTATAAAATTCCTAAATTCTCTAACTTGACATATTCCAAATTCTCAAAACATCCAAATTTCATTAGTTTCCCAAATTCTCTAAATTATCCTAAAATATCAAAAAAGATTCTTAAATTCCAAATCAAATCCAAAATCGACATTTACGTCGTTAAACCGAAACCAAATCAAGTCGACCTCTAAGCAGTTAAACTGGAACCAAATCAAATCTAAATTCGATCTCTGCGACGTTAAACTGCAACCTAAATCCAATTCAAGCCAACCATAAAGTCGTTAAACTAGCACCGAATCAAACCCAAATTCGACCTCTACGTCGTTAAACAGGAAGCCAAATCAAGTTCAGGTTCGACCGCTTTAAACTGGAAGACAAATCAAGTTATGATTCGACCGCTGCATCGTTAAATTAGAACCAAATCAAACCGAACTCTAAGTCGTTAAATGGGATCCAAATTTTCCAAAACCACAAACTCTAAAAAATCTCCAAATTTTCAAAATATTCCAACATATTCATTTAAATTCCCTAAATATCGCTATGCTCCATAAAATTCATGAATTGTCCAAATATCTCGAATTGTCCAAATATCTCAAATTTCACAAATGCTAAAATTCACCAAACATATAAATTCCACAAGTTTTTAGATTCCTTAAATATCTCCATACTCCATAACTTAAATTCTCCAATTACATAAATTCCAAATTCTCATAACATCCTTATATACATTAATTAACCAAATTATCTACAATATCCAAGCAAGATTGCCAAAATCCAAACCGAATCCAAAATCACCAACTGTGGCGTTAAACTACATCCAAATCAAATCGGCCTCTAAGTTGTTAAAACAGGAACCACATGAAATCTGAATTCGATCTATATGCCATTAAACCGCATCCAAATCAAATTCAAGTCGATCTCTAAGTCGATAAACTAGAACCAAATGAAACACAAATTCGAACTCTGCGTAGCTAAACTGGTAGCCAAATAAAGTTCTTCAAGTTCGACTGCTATATCGTCAAATTAGAAGCAAATCCAACTGAACTCTAAGACATTAAACGGGAACCAAATTTTCCAAAACCACTAGAGCTCTACAAAAATCTCCAAATTTCAAAATATTGCAACATATTCATTTAAATTCTCTAAATATCTCTATACTCCATAAAATTCTCAAATTGTCTAAATATCTTATATTTCACAAATGCTAAAATTCCCTAAATATATCAAACAAATCTATATGCTCCTTAAAATGTCTCAAAGCTCCATAAAATTCATAAATTCTCCAATTTCATAAATTCCAGATTCTCAAAATATCTTTATTTCGATTAATTTCCCGAATTCGCTAAAATATCCTCAACTTTCACAAAAAATCCCAAAATCTAAATCAAATCAAAAATCGACATCTACGACGTTAAACTGGAACCAAATCAAATCGACCTTTAAGTTGTTAAACTTAACCAAATCAAACCTAAATTCGATCTCTACGCCGTTAAATTAGAACCCAAATGAAATTCAAGTCGGCCTCTAAGTCGTTAAACTAGAATCAAATCAAACCCAAATTCGAAATCTACGTCGTTAAACTGGAAACTGAATCAAGTTCAAGATCGACCGATGCATCGTTAAATTAGAACCAAAGCAACTCAAAACTCCAAGTCATTAAATTAGAATTCCAAATTTTCGAAAATCACTTGAACTCTACAAAAATGTCTAAATTTTCAAAATATTCAACCAAATTCTTTCAAATTCCCTAAATATCTCCGAGCTCCATAAAATTCCCAAATTGTCAAAATATCTTAAAATCCAAAAATTCTAAAATTCCCCAAATAAATTAATTTCCACAAATTCTTAGATTTCCTAGATATCTCCAAGCTCTATAAAAATCGTAAAATCTCAACTTCCATAAATTCCAAATTCTCAATACTTCTTTATTTCCACTAATTTGCCAAATTCCTCTACAATATCCTGAACTTTCACAAACATTCCCAAAATCCAAATCAAATTCAAAATCGGCATCTACATCGTTAAATTGTAATAAAATCAAATCGACCTCTAAGTTGTTAAAGTGGAACCAAAGCCAAACCAAAATTGGATCTCCTCGCCATTAAACTGAAAATCAAATCAAGTTCGAGTTCGACCGCTACATCATTAAACATGACCAAATCAAATCGACTAAGTCGTTAACCTGGAACCGAATTTTCCTGAACCCCTTAAACTCTACAAAAGTCTTTAAATTTTCAAAATAATCCACCAAATTCTTCCAAATTACCTAAATAACTCCGAGCTCCATAAAATTCTCAAATTGTCCAAATAACTAAAATTCTCCAAATATATCAATCTCCACAAATTATTAGATTCCCTAAATATCTCAAGCTCCAAAAAATTCCTAAATTCTCCAATTTCATAAATTCCAAATTCTCAAAACATATATTTCCATTAATTTTCCAAATTATCCTAAATTTTGCTAAAAATCCAAAAATTCAAATCAAACCGAATCCAAAATAAACATCTACATCGTTAACTGAAACTAAATCAAATCAACCTCTATGTTAAATTGGAACCAAACTAAATCAAATCAACCTCTATGTTAAACTGGAACCAAATCAAACCTAAATTCGATCTCCACGCCATTAAGTTAGAATCCAAATCAAGTTCAAGTTTGACCGCTACACCATTAAACTGGAACCAAATCAAACCTAAATTCGACCTCTACGTCGTTAAACTATAAACCAAATCAAGTTCCAGTTCGACTGCCATATCGTTCAACTAGAACCAAATCAAATCGAACTATAAGTCGTTACACGGGAACCGAATTTTCCAGAACTTTTTAATTTTACAATAAATTTCAAAGTTTAAAAATAATCCACTAAATTCTTTCAAATTCCATAAATATCTCCAAGCTCCAAAAAAATCCTAAATTTTCCAAATATGTCTAATTTCACATTCTAAAATTGCTCAAAAAATTCCATAAATTCTTAGATTCTCTAAATATCTCCAAATTCCATAAAATACATAAATTCTTCAATTGCATAAGTTTCAAAATCTCAAAACATCCTTATTTCCATTAATATCCCAAATTCTCAAAATATCATTATTTCTATAAATTTTCCAAATTCTCTAAGGGGGCGTTGGTCCCAAATCATTTGAAAATACAATTCTGGAATTTGAAAATTCATGTTAATCCCAAGTCATTTAAAATTAAAATTTGTTTAATAGTGTTAGTCGAAACTAGTAATTTAAAATACGAGAATTTGGATTTTAGAATTCATCATTGAACTTATAGTACAAAAATGAAAAACCCAATCAATTTTCAAACCACCATGTACCTTTAGGTTTTCTAAAATGCCACAATATACATAATAAATCAAAATTTAGATAAACCGTCACACCAGGCATCGCCACCATCGGCCGCCCCTCGTCGCCGGCCGACCGTCTTCACCACTGACGTCAGCCGATCGCCGCCAACCACCGCCGTCCTCGTTCGTCGCCATCGCCGCCGCCCGCTGTCGTCCCCACCACCACCGTCCCCGATCGCTGCCACCATCACTGCCGCCACTGTTCTGTTCGCCGCCACTGACCGTTGCCGTCGGATTATAAAATTATTTAGGACTAACACCATCTAAAATTTAACTTTCACCAAATATCCCCAAAATTCAAATGAAATCCAAAATCGACATCTACGTGGTTAAACTAAAACCAAATCAATCTCTATGCAGTTAAACAGGAACCCAAATCCAATTCCAGGCGACCGCTATGTAGTCAAATTGGAACCAAATCAGACCTAGATTCGATCTCTACACCGTTAAACTATAACCCAAATCCAATTCAAGTCGACCGCAATTTCGTTAAACTACAATCAAATAAACCCAAATTCGACCTCTACGTCGTTAAACTGGAAGCCAAATAAAGTTTCAGTTCGACCGCTATATCGTTAAATTGGAACCAAATCAAATCGAACTCTAAGCCATTGCATTAGAACATAATTTTCAAAGACTTTTAAATTGTACAATTTTTTTTGAATTTTCAAAATATTCCATCAAACTATTTCAAATTTCCTACATATCACCAAGCTCCATAAAATTCCGAAATTGTCCAAATATCTCAAATTCTAAAAATTTCACAAATTCTTAGATTCCCTAAATATCTCTAAGATCTATAAAAATCTTAAATTCTCCAATTCCAAATTCTCAATCTTTACTTTCATTATGTCCTAAATTCTTTAAATTATCCTGTACTTTTGTTAAAAAATCCCAAAATCCAAATGAAATCCAACATCGACATCTACATCATTAAACTGGAACCAATTCAAATCGACATGTAAGTTGTTAAACTAGAACTAAATCAAACCTAAATTCGATCCCTATGCAGATAAACTGAAACCCAAATCAAATGCAAGTCGACCTCTAAGTTGTTAAACTAGAACCAAACCCAAATTTGCCTCAATGTCGTTAAACTAGAACCAAATAAAATTCAAGTTCGACCGCTACATCATTATACTGGAACAAAATCAAATCAATCTCTAGTTATTAAACTGGAACCAAATTTTCCAAAATCTCTTAAACTCTATAAAAAAAATCTTCAAACTTTCAAAATATTCCACCAAATTCTTGCAAATTCCCTAAATATCTCCAAGCTCCAAAAAATTCCAGAATTGTCTAAATATGTCAAATTCCATAAACGTATCAAATTCCACAATTTCTTAAATTCTCTAAATCTCTCCGAGCTCCATAAAATTCCTAAATTTTCCAATTCTAACCAAATTGTCAAAATATCTTTATTTCCATTAATTTCCCAAATTCACTAAAATATCCTAAAATCCCAAAATCCAAATCAAATCCCAAATTGACATCAACGTCGTCAACCTAGAACCAAATCAAATCAACCTCTAAGTTGTCAAACTGGAACAAAATCAAACCTAAATTCAATCTCGACGTCGTTAAACTGAAACTCAAATCAAATTCAAGTCGACCTCTAAATCGTTAATCTAAAACCCCATTAAACCTAAATTCAAAATCAATGGTAGGTGCATACGGTTGTGGAGACAAATTAGAGGATATTACGACACAACTAAAGAATTTTGAAACAAAAATTAATACATGATTTCAAAGGGATTAAATCTAATTAATAATTCCATGATTCGAAGGGATTTTCTGTAAGTGTTGATATGCATTATGGAGTAAATTTCTATAAATGTTAAAAACTTTGCTTAAAATTTCCATTATGATTTAAATATGTTCCATACTTCTCTGAAAGGTCCTCTACTAATGGTAGGTTTTTCATGGAAATGGATGGATAATACTGATAAAACCCTTTAAAAGAAAACCTTTATGTATTTCAAAACTCTACTATGAGGCCACTACAAGAAACCGCTTTTGATAAGTACTTTACGATGCATTTGAAAATAGTAAAATTAGGAAAGCGCGGATTTAGAAGTTGAAGTGATGAAAATAGTTTCAGATCATATTAGAAAATATTCAAATAAAAATGGATAACCTATGTGATTGGATAATATTATAGGCATAAAGCATCAAGACCATGTAAAGAAAATTTGATAAAATCATGAATTGCAATTTTGTCTAATCGAAGTTGCGCAAGGGTTGATATTTCCAGGTTTAGATGATATCAGATAGAACGAAAAGATAGAACCACTCAAACGATTTAAATCCATAATGGTGAATACCATGAATCCTGATTGCGTGCACTCAGATGTTCACAAGGGGAAAGGTTGATAGCAGGTTTAGATGGTAATGAATAGAACTTGAAATGAAAGAAATACATATTAATAAATGCACCACGAAAAACAAAAAGATAAAACCTCTTATAAAGTTAAGTTAACTAAACTAAGCCACTGTGGGGATTTTATCAGAACTAAATTAGGACTATTATAGGTATTAAAAATAGGTTATGGACACAAATCAGAGGATATTTCTTCCAATATACAATGGATAGGGAAGAGGGAAACGCAACAATTGAGACTTGAAATAGGAATTGAAGACTCGTCAGCGTTAGTGAAATGTTAACCACCATGTTTAACATACATGAAAATATCGGTCATTAACAGAGTATAAAGTTGAAATATAGTTGCAAATCTTTATAGGAATCAATACTTCATGATGTTAGGTCGTCCGTCAAAGTAAATTTAACAAAACCATAATTGTGATTGTGTCAACCGAAGAAGTCAGCATTGACATGTTTTGGTCTGGTTGGTTATGAATAAGACCTGAAACGAAAGGCTAGCTAAAAAAATGTTCACAAAGAAACAAAATGGTAAAGATTAAGCCGCTTGGAATATTAAATCAGAATGAAATCATAGTTAAGATGGTTATAAGCAGAGAGTCGATGATAGATAAGCAGTGTTGTGGGCTCAAATGGGATGTTACTTTGCCAACTTCAGAATTTTGAAATATTCAAGAGGTAAACAATTTAATTCGAGGAGGAACAGTGATAAGTCAATGGTTTCTTTCAAAGAATATTTGATAAAATCGTGAATTGCGATTATTTCTTATCGAACGTTCAATATTTGAAAGTGTAGTAGGAAAGCAAAGCTACTTCAAGTCTTTCAAAATAAATTTTCAATTTTTGAAAATATAAGCTACAGAGAATAATTCACAAGTGAAAAGGGATAAAAATAATAAGTAATAGGAAAGCAAGGCTTAAAATTTTAATGTTGAAAGTGTATTTATAAATCTTCTTACAAAAGAGGCCAGTAAAATGGGTTAAATCCATAAAGGTGGATAACGATAAAGAATTAAGGAACCATGAATAGTGATTAGGTTCAATCGAACGGAAACAAGGGTTGATATTTTCAACAAATGGAAGCTTCAATCAAAATGAAATGATGGTTTATACTGTTATGGGTAGAGAATCGGTGGTAGGTATGCAGATTGGTGGACAAAAGTTGTAGAATTTTCTTACACGGCTTCACAATTTTGATAAACATACACAGAATACAATTTCGAGGGGTTTGAATTCACTTTGAGAATTCCAAGATTCAAAATAACTTCACAAATTTGTTAATAAATAAAACATGTAGAAATATGAAATGTGTGTTGGGGTCAAAAATTACACCCCACAGCCAAAGTCAAAAGGTCAAAGTCAAGACCCAAAAAGTGGGCCCAGGACCAAGCCCGAATCCAAGTCAAGTGGGCCCAAATCCGAACCTAAGTCCAGGCAGGTGGGCCCAAGCACGAATCGGTCCAAGCTCAGGCATGGAGGCCGGCTCTATCTCAAGAAGAGAATAAATATGCAATAAATGTAAGAAAAATGTACTAAAAGCCAAATTATGTAAAACTCATGGCTTATGCGCAAAAGGAAATAAGCACAAAGGCATGAGAGAGGCAAAAGGCCAATTTTGTAAAGCTCAAAGTGGCTAAGTGTAAGTTGTAAGCCTATATACGGTAAACATATGAAGAAATGAAGGATAACTTATTTCCCCAAATTTTTCTAGGATTTGTGCCTCCCTCTTCTCTTTCCTCATGGTTCGTCTTCATCTTCTTCAATTAAATTAAGAGGAAAACCTCTTTTTCCAAAACAAAATAGATTTTAGCCATAGACCCATTGAGAAGAGAATGAATTCTCCATCAAATCCCAAAAATGAGAGATTTTTGTCTCCGTCCTTTCTCCTCAAGATCCAAAAAGGAAAAAGGAAGGAGACTCATCTCCAAAAACCTTATTGAGACAAGATCCAAAACTTAAGAGAGGGAAAAGAGATTCATTTTCACCATTTAAGACTTAAGATCCAAAGTTTTGAAGATTCAAGAGAACTTTTTTTTTTGACAAAATAGGAGAAGTTTGGGGGTGACCCCATCAAAAGAAACATCTTTGGGCTTTTCCCTTGGGGAAATCCCTGGAGCTCAAGCTCCACGACCAGGAGCTTAAGCTTCACAAGTATGTGTGCCAGCGCCAACCTCATGGGTGAGCCCACGCCAACCCCTGCATGTGTGCAATCGCCATGCGTCGAAACCCTGTGCGCCGAGCACTATGCGCCAACCAATGTATGCGCCATGCACCACCCAATGTGTGGGCCAGCGCCATGCGCCACCTAATGTGTAGTCCAACGCTAGCAGGGACCTCATTGGAGGCGCTTGTGTGCACTTCCAATGCTTTCCTCTTTTTCGGAGCTCCCCGACACGCTCAAAACATTTACCCTTCTACAAAAAATTTCTAACGGAGTGCTGCCCTACACCCCGTAAGGGGGCTGCTAGCCCCCTTAACCCCTAGCTCGCTAACTGGGTAGCGAGATCCCCTAAACTCTGCGAGGCTTCCAATATGCCTAAAGCACTCTCAAAATTGTTCTACTAAGCACAACATGCGCATATTGCGTATTGAGTTCGCATGATTTGTACGACTCGTTAATCGAAGGTTCTCTTGATTCGGAACTAGGGGTAATTAACGTCAGATTTGTCCGCAGCTACCGGAGATTAAAATCCCCACGATCAATAAACCCCTGCCTACCTTAGGTAGGAGAAATCTGTATATGCCTGACAAATGAGCGCATTCCTATCTCAATAGGATAACGAAAAACACTCTACAGATTCTGGTACGCCCGGTGGGATCCATCTCTCCTTCCATATCTCGGGTTAAACAATCATGCGAACTCATTCAACATAAAAATCGTCATCCGTACTGAAATCATGCTCTTTCATGCAGATCAACAACCAACATCGCTCAACGATGTCTCGGCAAACAAACTCCGCTTCCAACGCGACCACCGTCGCATACACGCTTAAGACAACCGCCAAAGTGATTCTTCCATCGAGTCTCGTGCACCAGTGGATGGAGCAACCACTCTCGTTCAGCTCCATTTCATTCACCTCAGTTAGCAGCGCTCCTGCACCCTATAAGCACCAGTGATGGATAAACCGGTCTCTAAAGGAGGACGCCAAATGTTGTAATGGCGAAGGCGCCCGAGCTTAAACGCAAGTCAGTCTTCGAACAGCTCGTTGTCGCTTCGGCTGGGGGCAAAGCCACCAACGCCAAAGAATGACGAGGCGTCTCGGGCAAGCTCAGGCGGTGCCCATGACAACTGCACGATCGGGTGTCTTCTGGACTCCTGTTAGTCAGCCCACAACGACTTCAAGGAAAGCAGATGCCTGCCAAGCCCTCAAAATCGAGAAGCTAAGGCAGAAACGACTCAGATACAAAGCCAACAAAAGGGCTAGGTCTCCTGCTCACTTGGAGTTTGTGAGGTTTCAGAATAATGGTTACCAAGCGACGCAAGCCGGACCGGCCGTGAAGCTTGCCAACTCTTTTAAACCATTGAAACTGGTTCAGGAAAACACTATGACCGTGAAAATAAAGAAGCAGACGATCCAAAGAGTCCTGCAAAGAAGTGCATTTAAGCCCCAAAGTCAAAGTCACGATACAATCTTATCAAGGGTCTATCAAGCTCTCGTCGCCATGCAAAATCCAAAGAGAGAACTCAAGAAACGATAGTCAGCTCCGCCTAAAGCTCCATTTAAGCCGACCGTATTTAGTCGCTTGGCCTTCCCATGAAAAGATGGGTGGCCTTCTCACGAAGAGACGGGCTGCAGTGACGGTCTAAGAACACAATGAACACCGTAGCCGACAATGAAGACTCAGGCGGGTACACAATTCACACTGTCTATATGGCAAGCATACGCCCCAGTGATAACCTTCGCAGCAAGAGCAAATCTACCACTTCCCAGGCCCAATCAGGTTTGAATGTGGCTGCCACTTCTCAGGCCCAGCTTCCTCCGGAAGATAATGAAAACCTTTTTAACGAGATTGCTAGGCAAAAAGAGCCCCTAAATCAGGGGGAGTCGAGCTCGGAGAGCGATGAAGAGCCGATTTTCATCCCCAAGACCGCAGAACAGCTGCTCCAAGAACTTCGAAAGCAGCTTAAAAGCAAAGAGAAGGATATGAGCAAGCTCTACTCCAAAATCGATGATTTGACAAATGTCGTGTTGCAAATCACATCCAAATTCGTTCAAGGGCGGCCTAATTAAGTGTAGGGCTCCACCCATGAACCGAAAAGTGATGCCCTGAAGCAGCCAACGTCTATTCCCCGAAGTCCAAAGACAGGTGAGGCCCGTGAAAATCGCCCGCATTCCGCTTCGAGGATCATCTTGACTCTGGATGACGACGGCTCGCTAACGCAAGATCGGATCATGGACTTGGTCGCTGACAAAGTCAAGACATTGGTGGCCGAAGCCGAAGCGCAAAAAACCGTCGGCAGTAGTGGAAGACCATACCCTGCACAATATGATCTCGTGGAGTTTCGCAGCGGCTACGTTCCTAAATTCGGAAGGTTCGACAGAACGGGAAATGTAAGCCAGCACATTGCTTACTTTAAATTGTCGTGCGGAAATACCGGGGGAAATGATGCGCTTCTCCTGAGGTAATTTGTTAACAGCTTGACCGATATTGCCTTCGACTGGTATGCAAATGTACCGAACGGCTCAGTCACAATATTCGCTCAAATAGAATCTTTGTTCAAGCAAAGATTCATGAGTGTCAGTGATAAAATCACCATTGCCGACCTCATGAGGACCAAACTAGAGAACGAAAGCAACACGGAATTTATTACCCAATGGCGTAATCCCGCCGTTAAGTGCAAACCGCCGTTAAAGCAGGACCAATCCGCCAACCTTCTGATAGGAAATCTCAGCAACTGGATGACTCCTTTTCTATGTACGGCGGGTCTCCTGACATTACAGGACCTAACCAAGAAGGTTCAGATGTTGGAACGCTCAAAACCCGAGTCCACCCCGGACCTCCAAATTAACGGATCCTGGAAGAACTGGAGGGACAACCGCAAAGGCGAAGCTCCAACAATATCGATTCTTTCAGCAAGCAAGGAACAAGCAGAGCAAAGACCGACCGGCCTCGAAAGCCGGTACTGGGAGGAAAAGGATCGACTCTAAAAGATAAAAGGGATAAGCTCTATTCCTTCAGAAGGGACAGTCCATAAAATATTCAAAGACGCCCTAAGAAACGGTCTGCAATTGCCAGAATCGAAAAAACCGCAAACTAATATGACTTACGACCCCAAATATTGCTCATATCACAGAGTGGTGAGTCATTCAAAGATTGGGTTGAGAAACAATACAAGACAAGAGAAATAGAACTGTCCAAAGGCGTGTTAGCTAACAATCAAGCTGCGACTGCCAACTTCATACAGACAGAAGTCGAAGTCTCCTGGGAACAAGTAGCTTAATCATCCACTTCAAGAAATGACTCGAGTCTACCACAGCCTTCATGGGACGTACCGAGGCTTTTTCAGGAAAGTCCTAAAATTAAATAAGAGGATCAAATAAGGTCTACTGTCTCGGCAACCGATCCGGCTCCATCAGATTCAAACTCCAAGAATCTCAAATAAACTTTGCTACAAGGCGCCAACAAAACCAAACAAAAAATAAGTGCAGCATTGACCCCTAAGTAGTTAAACTGGGAAATAAAAGAAAAGAAAAATAGAAAAATAGAAATAAAAGTAAAAGAAAAGGAAATAAAAGGCCATTCCACAAGCAAAATGGGCACGAATGAAAATATGAAAAGGCTTCGTTAGTAAAAACAGCGAGACTAACCGCGAGCCTATGAAAATCCGCAAGAGCGCAAACTCCAAAAAATCCTCCAAAGGCAAATGATAAGGCGCTTCTGGTACCATTCCAGTGTTAGCGATTCAGATGCCAACAAAAATTCGAATTCCCAAATTCCCTAATGGTAAATGATAGTTCGCTCTTGAAACCATACTTCGGTGTTAGCGATCCTGATGTCGGCCAAAATCCAAATCCTTTAACGGCGAATGATGAATCGCTCAAGGTACCATTCCAGTGTAGTGATGCAGACGCCAATCCAAATTCTATTTAAAACTTTCAAATTACAATCAAAATACAACCAAAATTCTAACTCCTAAAGTCCGAACCTTTAAGTCCTAATTCAATTCCCAACAATGATGACCCCTAAGTCGTTAAACTGGAAATAAATAAAATTCTCCAAAGGCAAATGATGAGTCTCTCCTGGCACTATATTTCAGTGCTAGCGATACTGATACCAAACAAAATTCAATCACAAGCCCACTCAACAGTGCTTCTAAGCTTAAAAGTTCCGCTGGACAGATAGGAGACTCCCAAAACAAATTAAATCAACCAAATCAAGTATTGACCGTCCACGTCGCAAAAAAGGCAGTATTGACCGTCCACGTCGTAAAAATGGCAGTATAGACCGTCCACGTCGCAAAAATGACAGTATTGACCTCCGTGCCGAAAACAAATCACCGACCTTCGCACCGGAAACAAGTCAACCAAATACCTCCACGCCGAAAACAAGTCAACCTAAAAGACCTCCGCGTCAGAAACTAGTCAATCAATGACCTTCCCATCAGAATCAAGCTCCGCGTCGGAAACAAGCAACCAATAACCTTCACGTCGGAATCAAGCTCCGTTGGATACAAGTCAACTAAAAACCTCCGCGTCGGAAACAAGTCAACCCAAAAACCTCCGCGTCGGAAACAAGTCAACCAATGACCTCCCGTCGGAATCAAACTCTGCCTCGAAATCAAGTCAACCATCGACTGTTCACGTCGCAAAAAAGACAGTATCGACCTCTGCGTCGCTAAAAGAGAATCAAGTCAAGCATCGACCGTCCACGTTGCAAAAAGGGCAGTATCGACTATCTTAATACTAAAAAGGGCAGTGTCAGCCTCCTAAAAGCGGGAACCAAACCAAGTTGACTTCGCCACGAAAAAAGATCCATCAATTCCATGCACGCAATGTACATATGAGGCGTGCATTATTGATTGGGGGCATTTTGTTGGGGTCAAAAATTACACCTCAAAACCGAAGTTAAAAAGTTGAAGTCAATGCCCAAAAAGTGGGTCCGGGCTCAAGCCCGAATCCAAGTCAAGTGGGACCAAGCCCGAACCCAAGTCCATGTAAGTGGGCCCAAGCCCGAACCGGTCCAAGCTCAAGCATGGGGGTCAGCCTCATCTCAAGAAAAGAATTAATATGCAATAAATAAAAAATAAATGTAAGAAAAATGAGTAAAAAGCCAAATAATGTAAAACACATGGCTTATGTGCAAAAGAAAATGAGCACATACGTATAGGAGAGGCAAAAGGTCAATTTTATAAAGCCCGAAGGGCTAAGTGTAAGTTGTAAGTCTATATAAAGTAAACGTAAGAAGAAATGAAGGATAACTTATTTTCCCAAATTTTTCTAGGGTTTGTGCCTCCCTCTTCTCTTTCCTCAAGGTGCTTCATCTTCTTCAATTAATCAAGAGGAAAATCTCACATTTTTCAAAACTAAATAGAGTTTAGCCACAGACCCATTGAAAAGAGAGTGAATCCTCCATCAAATCCTAAAAAGAAGAGATTTTTGTCTCCCCTTCCTCCTCAAGATCCAAAAAGAAAAGAGGAAGGAGACTTATCTCCAAAAACCCACATTAAGACAAAGATCCAAAGCTCAGGAGAGAGAAAAGAGACCCATTTTCACCATTCAAGACTCAAGATCCAAAGTTTTGAAGATTTAAGAGCACTTTTTTGGACCAAATAGGAGAAGTTTGGGGATGACCCCGTTAAAGGGAACGCCTTTGGGCTTTTCCCTTGGTGAAACCCTTTGGAACTCGAGCTCCAAGACCAGAAACTTAAGCACCATCTCGTAGGTGCGCCCGCGCCAACCCCTGCATGTTCGCCCGCGCTATGCGCCAAATCCCTGTGCGCCATGCACCAACCGATGTATGCGCCACCCAATGTGCGCCATGCGCCAAATCCATGTTCGCCAGCGCCAACACAAGCGGGGACCTCATTGGAGGCGCTTGTGTGCACTTGTTGGCTATAATGCCCACAAGGCAATTATTGTAATCGAAAGTAGGCAATTATGATAATTGAAGGATTTATACAGATAGAACAGTCTTGCTCGATATAATAGTATGCTATCTGATTTGTCTTTATCACTGATGTGTATACGTTATATTACGTGTCGCCAATACATAATGATAAAACCCGTAGGATCTTTTCTTGACTACCAGAGTTATGATGACGATCATATTTATGAGAGCTGGATAGTCCATGAGCACATCCTTAAACGTCTCTAGTCGTAGGAGTATCGAGACTGGACATCGATATTCCAGAGTAGACTAGTGTATACGTTTCTAGACCCCGACGAGGGGCGGTGGCAGGTCTCATAGACATTGGTGTGTTGCACCTAAAATTGTATACATGTGCTCACTGGAGGTGAGTACACCGGACGGACTCGTCGAGAACTTCTAGATGGTACTATACCTATCGTTAGATAGCAGTTCTTAGTTGACAAGAGTACATATAGTCTGTTGACCTGATATCGTCATTTGTCTCGTGTGAGTTCCCACTATCCACACGACCGGGGAATGTTGGTTTTCGTTTGCGGCTCAAATGAAAAACGGGGCTCCTAGTTTATCTGCTATTCCATCTTATTTGTTGTTTATTACTTACCGGTGATATATATATATATATATATATATATATATATATATATATATAATTAGATGCTTCTATATGTTTTGTATCCGCACTAGCCCTGTCCCCGCTCTGCCGTAAGTTAAGTAACCTTACGGTGAAGACCCGGGACCCGTGGCGAACGCAGATGGCATATAAAAGTATGCTATTTTGGTTGTTTCTATTGTGGCTAGAAACATAGTTTGATGGGACCGCATTAAAGGTTTAATGCAAGAAAACAAAACTAATTGATGTTATCGGAACCAATTTTTAAAACTACTCTGTTTTCTTCAAAACCATCGGTCGGTTTTCTACAAAACTATCGGTTTTCTACAAATCCAATTTTTTTAAAAACGGACCCTAAACCACTCCTTTTCAAAGCCACTCGAGTTACTTCAACGATATCAAGTTCATTGCGTTAAAGATTTTCGCCAAAAACCAGCCGTAGCCCTCTGTCATTTCAGATAGGTAGCGCTTAGTATGCATACTATGTTTGTTGGCCTTTGTCAAGATATAATGTGTGATAGCTATGTGTTATTTTTCTGTAGCATAAAGATCCATTAATTTAGGACAGCCGTACAACCTTGTTAGCTTCCGTCAAGGACGAGTACGGATGGGTCTAAAGTAATCATGACATTGGTGGGTAGAACTTAAATTGCGACTTATGATTTGTTGGCCTCCGTCTAGAATATAAACCGCTTGGGACAAAAACCATATCCGGAGTTTCAATTATAAAGGAAACTTACCAAGTATGCGCATACCTTCTGGAGTGTGGTGACTTTGGTCGGCTTCCGTCAAGATTATCCCACAATGATAGTAGAGTCTCAATTCTCACTGATGAGTAGGTATTACTTCTCGGGAAATTTTCACTTCACAACTAGCTAATCCATTAGGTCTCTAGAAAAGTGTTAACGAGATTACGCCTCTGCGGAAACGGGGTTGTTTAATTAGGTCCGTATGAAAGCACGGGAAGCGTCCCTCAGATTACCAACACTGTCCTGACTGAACGGTTAGCAAACTTGTAAGGTGTAAATGATCACGACTAGTTCTCTTTTTAAAGTTTAAAGGAGAATTCGAGGAAACGGTTGGAGTCATCCTGATTAGAAAGTGATTAATAAATCTAATCATGATAGAATGCATGCTGAGTGTTTCTTCTCTCTTTGGCAGCGACCATGACTGACCTCAAACTCAAACTCGTAAACTAAGTTGACCGAATCTTTTTACAAACCTGGCTTTGATTTGTCATGATTCACGACTAAGACACATATATCCTTGCCGCTCCTTTACCCTTTACCTTCTCCAGAATACTCTATATCACTATGGATATTCATATTGTTTGGAATGACCATCTCGTATAGTTACATGTGAACTCGAAGAAATTTATTTCAGTCCGAGAATGGTCAAAGGTTGTGGAGAAATTTAATTATATAATTCGGTTGTCTCCCCTTCTTCACCTTCACTCAAGTTGAGAGCTCCTTTTAATATGAGAGTACACCTGTTACGCTTGATGAACAGTCTTCTTCCAAACCATAGGATGGTGCCGACAGATAGGGAAGAAAGAAAACCAACTAGCCCAAGTATGGTATACAGAAGGTAAGATGTTGAGTCATATAAAGGGATTAAAGTGAAGGCAAAGGAAATTGCAACTACTGTCGTAAATATGGGCAGCGGAAAAGGCATTACATGGAATACCCGGCCACCCGCTCGAAACATTTTAATGTTTCGGTATTCCTGTGCAGTAGCGACTGAAAACTGCTTTCCCAATCACATTCCGACTCCAGGGTATAAATACCGGTTGAGATTCTCATATTTGTATGGCGTTACAGATAATGAGTGAGAGCAGACTATTAGAAATTGGACGATTAGATCCTCAATATCAGAATCCTTTGCAATTGGTGATGTTTAAGGAAATCACTTACGTTTGTTTAACGGCAAACATTTGGTTTTTTGAACCGTTATTGTGTACCAATTTTTAAAATGAAATATATGTATCTTTATTTTATAAAATGAGATATGAATTTTGAAAATGTCTTGGACATTTACCTCTATCAGTTGAGGAAAAGGTAAGGTACATTGAATAACGGTATGGTCGTTCTTGACCAAAATACAGTTTTCAACTAACGACACACAGCTTTTGAGTTAGTAAAACTCTTGGGACTTATACATTATAATGTATGTTGTCCAGTGTCCATTAGGACATAGGGATTGGTGCTCGTACTATATTCCGTTGACTTATGACTTCTCTGGTTTTAGACACATATTTCGTTGAAATGCAAGGTCCAAATTTTGAGAATCTATCGTCCAAATTTTAAGAAGTTATAAATATAAGAATAAAGTAGAGAACCATACGTTGGAAGTATCGGAATTCTTCGAGGTGATCAAAGATGTAGATACTTATGCTATGTATTCCGTCATAGTAATAATGAGAATAATATTTCTCTCATGTTACTCTTTGGTGGGTGCGTTCCTTGATGGGTAATGTTGTATGGGCTTCTTCCATTTGGTGATATGCACTGGAAATAGCTGCATAACTATATGAATCTGATTCCATCTAAATTAGTGCATTTGGTTCTATATGGATATATATTGGTTGCATATCTTATGGATGTTAAGATATGGAGTTATCCGGATTTTCTTTAAAAGCATAATCCGGACGAACTCAAGGCACGCTTTAGTAATGACAGTTTGTAGGTTATCCCAAGCTTTCACAAGGGTTTAACTTCTACCATTTGCAAGATCAATAGTTGCATTGTTTTTTACACGCCACCTTTTTATAAAAGGACTTCTTTGCAAAAGAATTTAATGGTTGTATGGTAGATCTGGAAGTGATTCCAGAACCATAAACGATTACTGAAAATTTAATATAACCTAAGGATTCAATTGGATTCAACAAACCATAGCCACTCCGTGGATTTTAGTAGGTAACCTCAGCCACCCGAGAGGTACTTCGGTTTCCTCGTTAGACAGTTACAGGAAGGTTTGCATCATGGTTATAATGGCCCTACTGATTATCAGCTGGCCATTGTGAAATGGTGACATCCGGATGATGGTCGAATGCCAGATATCCAAGTTGGATTCCACGCACTTCAGCAAATTATGGAATTTGTTAGGTGCTCCTGAAGAGGTAAAACCCATTAGGAGTAAGTACATCTTTCGAGATCAGTGCAGGTGGAAAGGTAGTTACCTAATAAGGCTAGACTTGTAGTAAAGAGTTTTCATCACATACGAACTATGAATTGTGATGAAACTTTTTCTTCAATGTCTATGCTGAAGTCCATATATATATATTACTTGCCGTTGCTGTTATTCATGACTATGAGATCCGGCAGGTGGATGACTATAACGTCTTTCTAATGGGAATTTAGAAGTGCACGTATATACGACTCTGCCAGAGGGTTGCCGTAGTCAGTAGGAGCAGCGGAAGGTTGCTTATGTCTATTTATAGACTAAAACGGACATTGCGGAGGTGGATCATCTATTTTGATGTGACAATCAAAGTGTTTGATTTCATAAAAATAATAGATGAACCTAGTAAGAAGAATGTAGGGAGTATTGTCCAGGTATTTGCATAACATACTCCTAATAGGAAGTGGTGTTCCTATACTGCAATCGATTAAACTGTGGTTGTCACAAAAGTTTCTCCATATAGGATCTGGAAAATATATCAGGGATTCTGGTAACTAGATTTATGTAGATAGATCTAAATTTGGAAAGTGTCTCAATTTGGGTATTTGGACACTATTCTAAAGGATTTTAAAATAGATGACTCCTGGCGTGGTGGTGAACTCGCAGGTGGAGTCACCCTCCCTAAAGAGATGTCTTCAAGACCGATGATGACATATCAATTGCATTGCCAATTGGGTCAATCATGCAATGTCAATTACCAGACCAGAAGTTGCTTTTGCACTTAGTGTAGTAAGCAGATATTAATCCTGGAGAAACAAAAGGATGCGGTGAAAACATATCAGGATGTTCTTAAGATATAATGGCTGCCTCCTACAAGAAGCGATTACCGGTTCTAATTTCCAAGATGACCTAGATGATAGAGTGGTTGTCAGAGTTATAAGTCTATTCTCTTCTGATGAGCATTATATTGGACAGAGTTCCAAGCAGAATACTGAGGTATACATGGCGTGGGTTGCTGATTCTGATCAGCGGGTGATACAGCCTAAGAAGTTTGTTGGACAAAGTTGTTCATTTATGAACTTGGTCCCATCAGGTATCCAGACAAATTCTAATGCAGGGTATCGCTTACTTCAGAAGATATTTGATCTCCGCGAAGTTAAGATATAGAGAGAGAAAGTTAGAAGCATTGTAGTGGGTTCACTCACCGAGACTATTTCTCAAATACACGAGCTGTTAGTAGAGAAGTTGGGTATTCGGTATTACACGAGCCGTGGGTATGCGATACCGCAATAATTGGCTTTAAATGCAAGTGAGAGATTGTTGGTTATAGTGCCCTCAAAGCAATTATTGTAATCGAAAGTAGGCAATTATGATAATTGAAGTTAGACCTATACAGGTTGAATAATCTTGCTTGATATGGTAGTATACTATCTGATTTGTCTTTATCATTTATATGTATACGTTATATTACGTGCGCTAATACATAATGATAAAGCCCATAGGATCTTTGCTCGACTACCAGAGTTATGATGGCGATCATACTTGTAAGAGTTGGGTAATCCATAAGCACATCCTTAAATGTCTCTAGTCGTGGGAGTATCGAGACTGGGCATCAATATTCCATAGTAGACTAATGTATACGTTTCTAGACCCCGACGAAGAACGGTGGCAGGTCTCATAACCATTGGTGTGTTGCACCTAAGATTGTATACAGGTGCTCAATGGAGGTGAGTGCACCAGATAGACTCGCCGAGAACTTATAGATAGTACTATATCTATCGTCAGATAGATGTTCTCAGTTGACATGAGTACAGGTAGTCTGTTGACCTGAGATCGTCATTTGTCTTGTGTAAGTTCCCACTGTACTTAGATTACTTTCTTACCACGGCTCTACTGAGTCGCGCAAACAGGTTTTACTTGGGTACAGTCTCAACCCACATGGAGGCGGTGAGCGATCGTCAGGGATTTGTAAATCCCAATATAGGAAGTCGATGTCACGCTTTGTTCGGTTGGCCATCACCATAAGCGCATATCCAGGACGGATAAGATTTACTAATTGGAGATCGGTAATTTCTTGGTTTGGTAATGGGCTCGACACCGACACGACTTACCGGGTTATTAGGGGTCTGACGTTATCTACCCCCGTAGATCTAGAATGCAATACTCTTAGACGAAGAGACCGAACCGTACAAATATTTTTAGTTACAGGCTAAGTAGGGGTACGGATGAGTATGCTAGTCGACCTTCCTTTCGTTCAATACCTGGGTAGCCGTTACGTACAGCTAGTGCCGCTGACGTGCTTGTGGTTAAACCCACCGCCAGCGTATTGTCAAGTCTTTAGAGTCCGACACAGAGGGTTTCCCGGTTCAGGCGAAACGATGTAGTATGTGCGTATTTTGATACGCACTCAGGTTCGATTAAATACGTGTATTTAGTGCACGTATTTTAATCGGGCGTCTTGATAATACTGGTAGGTTTGAAAGATAACCGGATCATTATGAGCTAGTATTATATACTCTTATTATCTCTCTTTTGGGTATTCGTAGTTTTTATACGAATACGGGTATTTGTATTTTGATACGAATACGATATTTACACGAATACGGGTATTCGTATACCGATACGAATACGGCATTCGTATTTTTATACGAATACGGATATATGTATTTATACATATACGGTTATATGTATGTATATGTGTGTTTGTGTGTGTATTGATACACACATCTTTTCTTCTCTACATGGAAGCTTTGGAAGTGTTTAGGCTCATGACTCATGTAGTGAGTCATGAGATGACTCATGCTTTGAGTTTACACTTTCCACTTGATAAGATCAAGAAAAAGAAAATGGATGAGGATGGATTTTCATTCTACACTCTTTATTTTTCTTCTTCTCTTCTTCTTTATGTTAAGCTTCCAACTTGAGAAAAGAATATGGCAAAGAAAAAACCTAAGAGATAATCTTCACTACATCAATCTTATCATTTAATTCCTAGCAAGGTGTGATCATGAGTTGCCTCACTAGATCATATGAAGTGAAGCTAGAGCTTGAATCCACGTTCTCTCGGGTGGATCATCTTCGATAAGGAACATCGGTGTGCAAGCTCGTTCTCGGCGACTTCAGAGCTAAGCTAGAGTCCTTGAAGTATCGTAGGGGTCTTCCGCAATTAGGCGGACACTCTACAAAGGTAGCTAACTCTCTAATCTTGCATATTAAGTTATCAAGTTTAGTGTTTGGAATCGATTCTAGGGTAAAGGTCAAATAGGGCTTGCTTAAAAATTTTTGTCGCCGCTTCCGCCTTCGCCGCGAGTCTTGCGACGCGAGCACTAAGGTTTTTACGGTGGTATCAGAGTCATGACAAAAACTTTAACTAGTTGTAGACGATACAATCGTTTCAAAATCGAAATTTTAACCGTTTTTTATCACAAAAACAAATTTCTGTAAATTTTTTCAACGTCGCCTGAAAAAAAATTAACTGCAGAGAACTATTTTTAAGCAAGAACATGGCTCAAAATTCAAGACATTTCTGCCCGTTTTAGACCACTCGTTTACCTGTCGGTTGAATTTTACCATTAGGTCCCTAGTTTTTTGCAGGTGCTTGTTTGTTTGGAAACTTGATTTGTGGTTACGTCTGTTTTTGCCCAGATTTCAGTTTGTTATCTTTGTATTCGGGCAAGTTCGGAAAACTTTTCGGCCGAAAATAAAACATCGTATATGCTTCGTATCTTTGTTTGTGTGTTTTATAACGTCATCTAATTGCTATATGTTCAATTACACGAGGTTGCACACGGGTTGCTTGTTATGTTGGTTTGCATATATAAATCTTCTGATGGTTTAACCAGATTGTCGTGATTGGATAGCCCCCGTGCAATTTGTATGTACAGTTTTGATATTCATGTATTTGTTTGTTCGGGACGAGCGGCCGAATTGTGGCCGTCATTATCGCTCGATGTATATTCATTTTGAGGCACGTCCAGGTTGTGAGCTTTGTCACCGTTGTATATTTCATTACGTGTACTAGGATACCCCGCGACGGAGTGCTCGGGTAGCCAAATTCGAGAATGCAACGAGTGACCATCTCGTGGAGTCGAGACCCAGCCACCACATTCTCAGATTGGCGGGTTGCTCGCCGCACTTATAAGGGGTGTAGATATGACCCAAGATGGAATGCTTAAGTTACCGAATTCTAGAAAGAGCCGGGTAGCCTACTCATGTTATTGAGGGAGGGGTATCCGGTTTCTAGGATTGACGGGTAGCTTGCCGTGCTCGTAGGGGTCTTGGTTCGAGTTTGCACGGGCTATCCACACGACCGGGAAACGTTGGTTTTCGTTTGCGGTTCAAACGAAACACGGGGCTCCTAAATTATGTGTTATTACATCTTGTATGTTGTTTATTACTTGCATGTGATATTGATATATATATTATTAGATGTTTCTATATGTTTTGCATCCGTGCTAGCCCTGTCCACGCCCTGTTGTAAGTTAAGTAACCTTACGATGAAAATCCGGGACCCCGTGGCGAATGCGGATGACATATAAAAGCATGTTATTTTGGTTGTTTCTGTTATGGCTAGAAACATAGTTTGATGGGATCGCATTATAGATTTAATGCAAGGAAAACAAACCTAATTGATGTTGTCGGAACCAATTTTTTAAAACTACTCTGTTTTCTTCAAACCCATCGGTTTTCTACAAAACCAATTGTTTTAAAAGCGGAGCCTACACCATTCCTTTTCAAAGCCACTCGAGTTCCTTCAACGATATCAAGTTCATTACGTTAAAGGTTTTCACCAAAAACCAGCCGTAGCCCTCCGTCATTTCAGATAGGTAGTACTTAGTATTCGTGCTATATTTGTTGGCCTCCGTCAAAATATAGTGTGCAGTGGCTATGTGTTACTTTTCTGTAGCATAGAGATGCATTAATCTATGACAGTAGTGCAGCCTTGTTGGCCTCCGTCAAGGACGAGTACGGGTGGGTCTAAATTAATCAGGAGAATAATGGGTAGGACTTGACTTGCGACGTATGATTTGTTAGCCTCCATCAAGATCACAAGCCGCTTGGGGCAAAACCATATCGGGAGTTTCAATTATAAAGAAAACTTGCTAAGTATGCGCATACCTTCTGGAAAATGGTGACTTTGGTCGGCTTCCGTCAAGTTTATCACACAATGATAGTTGGGTCCCGAATCCCACTGATGAGTAGCTATTACTCCTCGGGAGATTCACTTCACAACCAGCTAATCCATTAAGTGTCTAGAAAGGTGTTAATGAGTTTACGCCTCTGCGGAAACGAGGTTATTTAATTAGGTTCGTGCGAAAGTATGGAATGCCTCCCTCAGAGTACCAACACTGGTCTGGATGAACAATTAGCGAATTTGTAAGGTGTAAATGATCCTGACTAGTTCTTCTTTTAGGGTTTGAAGGAGAATTCGAGTAAACAGTGGGAGTCATCCTAATTAGATAAAATGATTAACCAATCTAATCTTGATAGAGTGCACGCTGAGTGTTTCTTTTCTTTCTTTGGCAGCAATCATGACTAGCCTTAAACTCAAACTCGTAAACCAAGTTGACCGAACCTTTTTACAAACACGGCTTTGGTTTGTCATGATTCACGATTAAATCGCATATATCATTGTCGCTCCTACTTTACCCTTTGCCTTCTCCAGAACACTCCGTATCACTATAGATATCTATATTGCTTAGAATGGCCATCTTGTATAGTTACATACGAATTCGAAGAAATTTATTTCAGTCCGAGAATGGTCACGGGTTCTGGAGAAATTGAATTGCATAATTCGGTTGTCTCCCCTTCTTCACCTTCACTCAAGTTGAGAGCTCCTTTTAATATGATAGTACACATGTTACGCTTGTTGAATAGTCATCTTCCAAACCTTAGGATGGTGCCGACAGTAGGTAAGGAAGAAAACCAACTAGCCTAAGTATGGGGTACAGAAAGGAAGATGCGGAGACATATAAAGGGATTGAAGTAAGGGCAAAAAATATTGCAACTACTATCGTAAATATGAACAGTGGAAAAGGTATTACAAGGAATACCCGACCATCCGCTCGAAACATTTTAATGTTTCGGTATTCCTGTGTAGTAGTGACTGAAAACTGCTTTTCCAATTACATTCCAACTCCAGGGTATATATACTAGTTGAGATTCTCACATCTATATGGCGTTACAGATGATGAGTGAGAGCAGACTATTGGGAATTAGGTGATTAGATCCTCAATATCAGAATCCTTTGTAATTGGTGATGTTTGAGGAAATCACCTAGGATTGCCTAACGGCAAACATTTAGATTTTTGAACAGCTGTTGTTATATACCAATTTTTAAAATGAAATCTGTATCTTTATTTTATAAAGTGATATATGAATTTTGAAAATATGTCTTGAACATTTAACTCTATCAGTTGAGGATGAGGCAAGGTACATTGAATAACAGTGTACTCGTTCTTGACCAAAATACAATTTTTAACTAACGACACGCAGATTTTGAGTTAGTAAACTCTTGGGACTTATACATTATAATGTATGTTGTCCAGTGTCTATTAGGACAAAAGGGTTGGTACCATACTATATTCCGTTGACTTATGACTTCTTTAGGTTTCGACATGTATTTCGTTGAAATAAAATGTCCAAATTTTGAAAAGATATAGGTATAAGAATAAAGTAGAGAACCATACGTTGAAAGTATCAGGATTCTTTGAGGTGATCGAAGATGTCGATATTTATGCTAGTTATTCCATCATAGTAATAATGAGAATATTATTTCTCTCAGTTTACTCATCCGTGGGTGCGCTCCTTGATGAGTTTTGATTCTATATGGATATAGATTGGCTGCATATCTTATGGATGTTAAGATATGGAGTTATCTGGTTTTTGTTTAAAAGCAGAATCCGAACGAACTCAAAGCACGCATCAGTAATGACAGTTTGTGGATTAAGCTTTCGCAATGGATTAACTTTTACCATTTACAAGATCAATAGTTGCATTGTGCTTGACATGCCACCTTTTTATAAAAGGACTTTTTATGAAAGTGATTCCAGAACTACAAACGATTACTGAAAATTTAGTATAACCTAAGGATTCAATTAGATTCGAAAAATCATAGCCGCTCTACGGATTTTAGTAGGTAACATCAGCCACCTGAGATGTACTTCGGTTTCTTCGTAGACGGTTATAGGGAGATTTGCATCATGGTTATGATAGCCCTACTAGTTATCAGCTGGCCATTAGGAAGTGGTGACTTCCGGATGATGGCCAAATACCAGATATCCAAGTTGGACTCCACGCACTTCAGCAAATTATGAAATTTGTTAGGTGCTTTTGAAGGGGTAAAACCCATTAGGAGCAAATAGATATTTCGAGATCAGCGCAGGTGGAAAGGTAGTTACCTAATAAAGCTAGACTTGTAATAAAGAGTTTTCATCAAATATCAATTATGGATTGTGATGAAACTTTTTTCTTCCGTCTGTGCTGAAGTCCATACGAATATTACTTACCACTGCTAGTATTCATGACTATGAGATCTGGCAGGTGGATGACTATAACGTCACGTGTATATGACTCCGTCAGAAGGTTGTCGTAGTCAGTAGGAGCAGCGGAACGTGTGCAAGTTGTTTATGTCTATTTATAGACTAAAGCGGGCATTGGGGAGGTGAATCATCTGTTTTGATGTGACAGTCAAGATGTTTGATTTTATCAAAATAACAGATAAACCTTGTAAAAAGGATGTATGGAGTATTGTTCAGGTATTTGGATAATATACTCCTAATAGGAAGTGATGTTCCTATACTGCAATCGGTTAAACTGCGGTTGTCACAAAAGTTTCTCCATATAGGATCTGGATAATATATAAGGGATTCTGAAACTAGATCTATGTAGTTAGACCTAGATTTGGGAAGTGTCCCAATTTGGGTATTTGGACACCATTCTAAAAGATTTTAAATAGAATGGAGAACTCCTAGCATGGTGGTGAACCCGCAGGTGGAGTCACCCTCTCTAAAAAATGTCTTCGAGACTGATGAGGAGAGGGACTCGCATGAATGACATACCAATTGCTTTGCCAACTGGGTCAATCATGCAATGTCAATTACCAGACCAGAAGTTGCTTTTGCACTTAGTGTAGTAAACAGATATAAATCCTGGTGGAACAAAAAGATTGGGTGAAGAACATATCAGGATGTTCTTAAGATGTGGTAATGGCTGCCTCCTTCAGGAAGCGATTACCGGTTCTAGCTTTCAAGGTGACCTGAATGACCGAGTGGCCGTTATCGGTTCTCACTGCACTTAGATTACTTCCCTACCACGACTCTACTGAGTTGTGCAAACATGTTTTAGTTGAGTACAGTCCCGAGCCACATGGAGGCAGTGAGCGATCGTCACGTATTCGTCTCTCCGAGTATAAAAAGTCGATGTCGCGCCACCATAAGTCCCTGGCCATGACGGATGAGATTTGTCGATTGGAGATCAATAGTTTCTCGGTTTAGTAATGGGCTTGACACCGACACGACTTATCGGGTTATTAAGGGTCTGACGTTATCCACCCCCGTAGACCCAGAATGTGATATTCTAAGACGAAGAGACCGGACTGTATGAAAATTGTCACTTACAAGCTTAATAGGAATACGGATGAGTTTGCTCATCAACTTTCTTTTCGTTCAATACCTGGGTAACCGTTACATACAGCTAGTGGCGCTGACGTGCTTGTGGTTAAACCCACTGCCAGCGTATTGTCGAGATTTTAGAATCCCACACAGAGGTTTTCCCGGTTCAGGCGAAACGATATAGTATGTGCATATTTAGATACGCACTTAGGGTTCGATTAAATACGTGTATAGTGCACGTACTTTAATCGGGTGTCTTGATAATACTGATAGGTTTGAAAGATAGCCGGATCATTGTGAGTTAGTATTATATCTCATATCTCTCTTTTGGGTATTCGTATTTTTTATACGAATACGGGTATTCGTATTTTTTATACGAATAGAGTATTTGTATAAATACGGGTATTTGTATCTTAATACGAATATGGGTATTTTTATCCCGATACAAATACGGGTATTCGTATTTTTATACAAATATGGTATTCATATTTTGATAAAAATACGGGTATATGTATTTGTACATATACGGTTATATGTATGTATATGTGTATTGATCCACGTCTTTTCTCTACATGGAAGCTTTGGAAGTGTTTGGGCTCATAACTCATGTAGCGAGTCATAAGATGACTCATGCTGTTTACACTTTCCACTTGATAAGATCAAGAGAAAGAAAATGGACAAGGATGGATTTTCATTCTACACTCTTTATTTTTCTTCTCTTCTTCTTTATGTTAAGCTTCCAATTTAAGAAAAGAATATGGCAAAGAGAGAAACCAAGAGATAATCTTCACTACATCAATCTTATCATTACTTCCTAGCAAGTTGTGATCATGAGTTGCTTCACCGAATCATATTAAGTGAAACAAGAGTTTGAATTCGTGTTCTCTCGGGTGGATCTTCGATAAAGAAGATCGGCATGTAAGCTCATTTTCGGCGACTTCGGAGCCAAGCTCGAGTCCTTGAAGCATCGTAGGGGTCTTCCGCGATTAGGCAGACACGCTACAAAGGTAGCTAACCCCCTAACCTTGCATGTTAAGTTATCTAGTTTAGTGTTTGGAATCGATTTTAGGATAAAGGTCAATAGTGCTTACTTTAAAATTTTCATTTTCGCTTCCGTCTTCACCGCAAGTCCTTGCAGCACTCTATCTTTTCCCCTTTTCGAAGCTCCCCGACACTCAAAACGCTTCCCTTTCTATAAAAAAATTCTAATGGGGCGCTGCCCCATACCCCGCAAGGGGCTGCTAGTCCTCTTCACCTCCAGCCCCGCTAACCGGATAGAGGGATCCCCATAAACTCTGAGGTTCTCGATATGTCCAAACCGTCCTCAAAATTGTTCTTCCAAACACAACACGTGAATATTGAACATTGAGTTCGCATGATTTGTAGACCCGTTAATCAGAGGTTCCCTCACTTCGGAACGAGTGGCAGTTTGTCCACGGCTGCCGAAGATTAGAATCTCCACGGTCAATAAACCCCTGCCTACCTTAGGCTGGGGGAGTATGTATATGCCTGACAAGCGAGAGTATTTCTATCTCAATAGAGTGACGAAAAACACTCTACAATGTGTCGAGTCTTTGAAATCTTGAGAAATCAACTTAAAAAGAAAGTAATGATTTATGACGATTTTGTAGCATTCTAAGATGTCCATCAAAAATAGGTTTTTGCATGAAAGTAATTTCCACTTACTATAAAAAATATCTTTCAGAAAAACCTTTCAATTCTCAATAAAATATGCTATGTAGATTTTTTTCTTCTACTCTAAAAATTATTGTATGATGCATTTAATATAGTAACGTCGGAAAATCAATGTTGTATCCAAAAAGGGTGGACACTGATAAAAAAAATGAAATCAAGGTATCATGAATGATCCACCATGCGAGAAAAGTAAATTTTAAGAAAGCAACAATCACGAATGTGTACAATCGACAGTGTCGTTGACATATTTAAGGTCAATCTAATAATAGAGAGAACTTGACTTGAATGCCTAATGACAAATGTAGGACGGTTATTGGCAGAGAATCAATGGTAGTGGTTCTTGATACATATTCGAGGCTATGAAAAGACAATCATTAAACCAGTAAGAATATTAAATAAAAACGGAATCAAGGTTAAGACGGTTATAGGCAGAGAATTAATGGTAGGTGCATATGGTTGTGAACACAAATTGAAGGATATTTTGACACTGCGGAAGAATTTTGAAACAATAATCAGTACATGATTTCGAAGAGATTGAATCTAATTAATAATTCCATGATTCGAAAGGAATTTCATAAAAGTGTTGATATGCTTTAAGGAGTAAATTTCTTTAAATTTGAAGAACTTTGCCTAAAATTTTCGTTATGGTTCAAATGTCTTGCATACTTTCTGAAAGGTCCTCTACCAATGGTAGGTTTTTCATGGAAACAGAAAGATAATGCTGCTAAAAATCTTCAAAAGAAAACTTTTTTTATGTAGGAACTAGGCTGTATAGAATCATTTAAAAGGCCAATCAATACAAGAAACAACTTTTGATAAGAACTTTATGATGCATTTGAAAATAGTAAAATTAAGAAAATGCTGATTTAGAAATTGAAGTTTTGAAATATAGTTTCAGATCATATTAGCAAAGAATAAAGTAAAAATAGGTAAATCTATATGATTGGATGATGTTAAAGGCATAAAACATCAAGATCGTTTTAAGAAAATTTGATAAAATCATGAATTGCGAATTTATCCAATTGAACTTGCGCAAGGATTGATATTTCCAGGTTTAGATGATTTCGAATAGAACAAAAAGATAGGACCACTCGGATGATTTAAATCCATAATGGTGAATGATAATACATGGCTGGAAATTGATAATACCATGAATCCTGATTGCGTGCACAAAAAAAATCTACTAACAGATCATAGTTAAGATGGTTTAATAGTTTAAGGTTTAGATGGTAATAAACTGAACTTGAGATGAAAGAAAGACGTATTAATAAATGCAGCACCAAAAAACGAAAAGACAAAACCCTTTAAAAAGCATTTGTTTTGCTTTTTGGCACTGCCCCTTAAACCTTAAACCCTGCCCTTTATAAAGTTAAGTAAACTTAATTAAGCCACTTTGGAGATTTGATCAGAACTAAATCATGGTTAGGACTATTATGGTTAAAGAAGGTTATGCACACAAATCAGAGGACATTTTCTTCCAATAACAATGAGTAGGGAAGAGGAGAAAACACATCAACTGAGACTTGAAATAGGTATTGAAGACCCATCAGCAATAGAAAGAGATTTGTTAAGCACCATGTTTATATGAAAATATCAATCATTAACAAAGTGAAATGTTGAAATATAGTTACAAATATTTGTAGGAAAGGGACCAAGAAAATGGGTTTTTTAACTGAAAAAATGGATGATGATTAAGAATCAACACTTCATCATGTTTATAATTAAGATGTTTACAATTCATAGTTAAGATGGTTATAACCAGAGAATCGACGATACGTAAGCGGAGTTGTAGGCTGCGGAGTTGTAGGCTTAAATTGGAGATTACTTTATCTCAAGTCAATCTAGTAATGGAAAGGACGAGGTTGAACACCTATTGGCAAATGTCCATAGGGCAGTTGTAGGGATAGAATCGTGGTAGGTGCATATGGTTCTGGATACATTGGCGGAGAAAGACAACGATTAAACCTGTAGAAAGATAAAAATCAAATTGGATTCTCAAATTGTCCAAATATCTCAAATTCCAAAAATTCTAAAATTCCCCAAATATATCAAAATCCATAAATTCTTAGATTCCTTAAATATCTCCAAACTCCATAGAATTTCTAAATTCTCCAATTCAATAAATTCCAAATCCTCAAAACTCTTTAGTTCCATTAATTTCCTAAATTCTCTACGATATCCTAAACTTAAACAAAAAAAATTCCAAAATCCAAAATCGACATCTACGTCGTCAAACCGGAACCAAATCAAATCGACCTCTATGTTATTAAATTAGAACCAAATCAAACCCGAATTCAATCTCTACGCCGTTAACTGGAACCCAAATCCAATTCAAGTCGACCTCTAAACCGATAAACTATAACCAAATCTAACCTAAATTCGACCACTGCATCGTTAAACTGGAAGCCATATCAAGTTCAAGTTTGACCGCTACATCATTAAATTGGAACCAAATCAAATCGAACTCTGCGAATTTACACTGGAACAAAATTTTCTAAAAACCTCTTGAACTCTACAAAAAATTTCAAATTTTCAAAATATTCCACCAAATTATTTAAAATTCCCTATATATCACCAAGCTTCATAAAGTTCCCTAATTGTCTAAATATTTCAAATTCCATAAATTCTAAAATTCCCCAAATATATCAAATTCCATGGCAACAAATTCTTAGATTCCCTAATTATCTCCAAGCTTTATAAAATTCATAAATTCTCTAATTCCGTAAATTCCAAATTCTTAAAACATCTTTATGTACATTAATTTCCCAAATTCTCTAAAATGTCCTAAACTTTCCCAAAAAATTTCCAAAATCCAAATCAAATTCAAAATCGACGTATATGTCATTAAACTGGAACCATATCAAATCGGCCTCTACGTTGATAAACTGGAACCAAATTAAACCTAAATTCGATAAATTTGATCTCTATGCCGTTAAACTGAAACCTACGCCGTTAAACTGAAACCCAAAACCAATTCAATTCGACCGCAATGTCAACAATCAAATCAAACCCAAATTCAATCTCTAAGTCGTTAAACTGGAGGCCAAATCAAGTTCCAGTTTGACTGCTATATCGTTAAACTGAAACCAAATCAAATCGAACTCTAAGTCGTTGCACCAGAACAAAATTTTATAAAAACCTCTTAAACTCTACAAAACTCTTCAAAATTTTAAAATATTCCACCAAATTATTTCAAATTCCCTAAATATCTTCAAGCTCCATAAAATCCCCGAATTGTCCAAATATCTCAAATTTCACAAATTCTAAAATTCCTCAAATATATCAAATTTCATAAGGTTTTAGATTCCCTAAATATCTCCAAGCTCTATAAAATTCATAAATGCTTCAGTTCTGTAAATTCCAGATTCTCAAAACCTCTTTATTTCCATTAATTTCAAAAATATCCTAAACTTTTACAAAAGATTCCCAAAATCCAAATCAAATCCAAAATCAACATCTAAGTCGTTAAACCGAAAAAAAATTAAATCGCCCTCTAAGTTGTTAAACTGAAACCAAACCAAACATAAATTTGATCTCCACCCCTTAAACTGAAACCTAAATCAAATTCAAGCGGATGTGAACCAAATCAAACCTATATTCGACTTCTACGTCCTTAAACTTCAAGCCAAATCAAGTGCAAGTTCGACCACTACATCTTTAGACGGGAATTAAATCAAATCGAACTCTAAATCGTTAATTTGGAACCGAATTTTCCAAAAGCTCTAAAACTCTACAAAAATCTTCAAATTTTCAAAATATTCCATCAAATTCTTTCAAATTCCCTAAATATCTCTGAGCACCATAAAATTCTCAAATTGTCCAAATATGTTAAATTCCACAAATTCTAAAATTCCCCAAAAATATATCAAATTCAATAAATTCTTAGATTCCCTAAATATCTCCAACCTACATAAAATTTCTAAATTCACCAATTTTATAAATTCCAAAATCAAAATATCTTTATTTCCATTAATTTCCAATATTCTCTAAACTATCCTAAACTTTCACAAAAAATTCCCAAAATCCAAATCAAATCCAAAATCGACTTCTGCGTCATTAAACTGAAACCGAATCAAACCATATTTGATCTCTATGTCGTTAAACTGAAACTCAAACCGAACTCAAGTCAACCTCTAAGTCGTTAAACTAGACCAAATCAAACCCAAATTCAACTACGTTATTAAACTGAGAACCAAATCGACCACTACCCATCAACCTACTAGCAATGGGGGAGAAAATATAGCATGTCGCAACAAACGATTCGAGGCATCAGCAAAACACGACTGAAATGGGAAAGAAAGATGTGTTGTCCAAAAAGGTGGATGATGATAAAGAATCAAGGTATTGTGCATGGTAAGACATGCCCAAAGTAAATTTGGCAAATCCACAATCGTGAATTTGTAGAATCGAAGGAGACGGGTTGACAGATTCAGCTCATCTGGTAATGGACAGGACTTATGGTGAAAGGCCTAAGGACAAAGCGTTCGCAAACAAAGAGAAAAGATAAAGATTAATCCTGTTGGAAAATTAAATCAGAATGAAACGGCAGTTCAAGAAAGTTATCGGCAAAAAAAGGTAGGTAAGTGGAGTTGTTGGCACAAATTGGCCAAATTTATGATACAACTTCAGAATTTTAAAACATTGTAAACGATTTTGAAGGGATTAATTTCTCTTTGAGAATTCCACAAGTAAAAAAAAATTCAAGAAAGTGTACAATATATTTATCGAGGACATTCATTAAAACCATAAGATATTTCCTCATGATTCAACAATATTTTATATCTAGGAGGTCCTTTACTAATAGTACAGTTTTCATGGATACATAAAAATGATATTAAAAATCTTTGAAAGAAACCATTCAGATTTCAAGATTTCAAAATTAAAATTTGGAAACCACTTTTAAGACGTATTAAGATGCATTTGAAAGTAGTACAATAAGAAAAAGAAAACAAATTTTAAATTTATAAGTTGAAAAATAGCTTTGAACCTTTTAGACAAGGGTGGATGATCATAAAGACTCAAGCGTAAAGATCATTCAAAGAAAATTTGGAAAACCATGAATTGAGATATTGACAAATTGGCCATGTGAAACGTTTGATATTTTTTTATGAAATCTTAAAAAGTATGCTAAAAATTCGTTATAATTCATTAAAAAAAACTTTTTAACAGGTTCTCATCAAAGACAGGTTTTCCATGGAAAATGGTCTCAAAATATTGCTATTTTTCGAAATAAATTTTTTAAGTACTTAAAAACCATTTCGAGATGTACATCATGATGCATTTAATAGCAGTAACATTACGAAAGCATGGATTTAGAAATTTAAAATATGAAATTTAATTTCAAATCTTTCAAAAAAGAGGAATGTAAAATCGATTAATCCCTAATGGTTGTTAATAGTGAGACTTGATGTATCAAGAGTTAAGACCGTTCAAAGAAAATTTGATGAAATCATGAACAACGATTGTGTCCAACGGTTGATACTTCCGGTATAGATGGTTACAGATAGAACTTAACATGAAAGGATATTACAACAAACATATCACAAAGAAAATAAAAGAAAAGAACACATGAAAATTGATAGTTAACAAGATTAGGACGATTGGAAGATCCAATCAGAACATAATGATGACTAAGACTCTAATAGGCCGAGAACAGATGGTAGGTAAGTAGAGTTGTGAACACAAATTGAAGGATGTTCCGACACAGAAACATAATTACAATAACATCCAATCATGTTTCAAATGTCTTAAATCTCTTTATGAATTGTAAGATTCAAGATAAACTCTTAATAAATAAAAAAGGTACACAATGCTTTCTGGTGTAAAGTCTTCAAGATCTAATGAAAGTTGCTAAAATGTTGCCAAAAATATTACCAAGCTATCTGAAAGATTGTTTATGAAAGGTAGTTGTTTATGAAAGGTAGGTTTTTCCTGAAAACAGTTTCAAAATATTATTAAATATTTTCAAAATAAAACCTTTCAGTTCTTTAAAAAAAATCCATGATGAATCATTTATGAGCCTTAAACATTTCAATAGAACAATTTGAGAAGTTCTCTGGGATGCATTGTAAAGTAGTAAATTAAAAGATCAAGTATTTAAAAAGAAATATTGAAACTATTTATGAAAAGGCAAGTAAAATGGGTTGTTATGACCATGAAGGCAGATGATTATAAACGAATCAAGGAATCAAGAACGTTAAGTCGTACATGTGTGATAGTATCATAATTGTGACTTTGTCCAATCAAAGGAGCCAAGAGTTGGCATGTTCAAGTCTCTGAAATTTTGATAAGATTTGAAACGAAATAGTATTAACAAATCTTCAAATAGAAGCAAAAGATAAATATTGAGCCGGTTGGAAGATCAAATCAGAACAGGGTCATGACCAAATCGGTTAATGACAAAATCTATGGTAGGTAGTGGAGTTATGAACACAAAATGTAGGATATTCCGGCACTTCGAAATTTTGATACATTCAATGCTATATGATTTCAAAGAACCTAAAATCCTATAACTTTTATGAATAAAAGTGAGAAAACTTCATGGAGTAAATTCTCTACTATTTCAAGATATTACCAAAAAAAAGTAAAACCTTTGTGTATAGCAAATAAGCTATCTACTTACAAATACGTGGGCCCTACAGAATCATCTTTCAGTTTTCATAACAAATAAGTTATCTACTAACAAATAAGAGGTTTCTACATGGTCGTTTATCAAAGTTAAGATTTTCATAGCCAAAATTTGAAACTACAAATACATATCTTTCAGTTGTCAAAAAAATGCTATGGAAAATCACTTAGAAGGCGGAAACAAGGCCTAAATTAGGAAAGCATTAGAAAATTCACAAGTTATAAATAGTTTCGATTTTTTTCTAGAAAGAAATAAGTATAATGGGTCGATAAATCCAATAAGGTTGGATGAAGAAAAAGAATCAAGGCATCAAGAACAGTTGGTTGTGTGTGGAAAGTAACTTGACAAAAACAAAAATTGCGATCATGTTCAATTGAAGGAACAAAGGCTGACGATGACAAACAGAGAACCGCTGGTAGGTGTGTAGAGTTGTGGACACAGATTGAAGTACCCGATATTCTCCCCCAAATATTTATTACCCTTTAATTTCGAAATTAATATGGGAGACATATTTAAATACTGCCCAGATCTTGATTTAAATCTGGGACAACTAAAAGGTTTTGTACCTGCAAATTCGAAATTTAATCAGATTAAAAACCGAAGGGTTATAAAATCGACCTTATAAAATCGGCCCAGCCCTATTTCCCTTTCCTTCTCCACCACATACAAAAAAAAATTTAAAAAAATAATTTAGGGGACAATAAAAAGGTTTTGTGACTGCAAATTCGAAATTTAATCAGATTATATATATACATATAAAAGGCAGAAAGAATTTTAAGGAGGAAAATCGAAGAACTGACCTGGTTGTTGCAACTCGCCATTTCTATAGCCCATCGAGTTCTTCTTTGATCTCGATCCTTCCTCAAGTTGTTTCCTTTTCTATGATAGAAGGAGGGAGAGAGGATTTAAATTTGGGGACAACAAAAATGTTTTGTACCTGCAAATTCAAATTCGAAATTTAATCAAATTAAAAACGTAAGGGTTATAAAATTGACCCAACCCTGTTTCACTTTCCTTCTCCAACAAAAAATTAATTAATTAAATTAAAGGGCATAAAGAACTTTAACGAGGAAAATCGAAGAACTGATCTGGTCGTCGCACCTCGCCATTTCTGCATCCCCATCCTCAAGTTGTTTCTTTTACTAAGATAGAGGGAGGGAGAGGAATCCTGAGGCGTCGTTGGATCGACTCTGATCTACCTTGGCGATGGCGGTGCCGCCATAGTTAGGGTTTTGATTTCTTTTCTATCCGAACGCGGAGGCAAAAAAGAACGCCATAGTTGGCGTTTTGAAGAAGAAGTTGCGGAACGCGGGGAAAAGAAGAGAGAAACGCCGATGTTTGGAGGAAATAGATTACGGTTTGGACCGGGTCGGGTTAATTCATATTAGACCCGACCCATCTATTTAGATTAGAATTGGATTCGGGTCGGGTTCATTCTTTCTATCCGAACCCAATCCGTTATATTGAGACTTGTTTGAGTGCGATCACGGGTTGGATTCAAATCCGACCCGAACCCATAACTTTAAACTCTGACGTATTCTATATTTCCAATAAGGCCTCTGATAGTATTGTATTATGTTTCAATCCTTTATATGATTTTCTGCAAGCATTTATTACCCTGGCACATTACAATTAGGCCTATGACATAACTGTAATTCGTTTAGCCCTTACTGAAATTTTTGTAGGTAGTTTACAACACTGGAAATTTATATTTAGCCACCTGTAAATTATAAAATTTTGTTTTACCACTCTAGTGCTTAATTTAGTTATAGAAAAATCATAAAAAAATAATACTAATGTTGGTAGGCTTTTATAAAAGAGCTTTGGGGTAATTTCTAAGTTTATAAAGATTTATAGTTTGATAGCATTCGTTATTTTTAGGCTCGGGCTAGGCTCAAGCGATTGGCTTTAAAGTTTACAAACACAGTACTTATTTTCTTGCGATGCTGTAAGTATAAGCTAATATAGTACCCCTTCATCACTTGAAGCTGAAACAATTTTAATAATTGTTCTAAAAGGTTCTTTACATGCAATTGTAAGTAGTTTTATTAGGGAATGCAGATCTAGAAGTATAAAATTTCAACAAAAAAGGTTCAAGTCTTTCAGAATGAGGAAAGTAACAATTGGTTAAGTCCAGTGGTAGATGATTTTGATAACTGACGGATGTCGGCTCTCGTCAAGATGTTACCTTCCGTAGATCTGCTGCAAGCGACGATGGACGACTGAGATTGAGTTGGAGGTTGGCTCCTGAAGCGTGTGGATCTCAATGGGTTAGAGGTTGTTGTGGCCGAGCTACCTGCAAGGAAGTTCCGGGGTGGTTGTGCCACCGAGGACCCTCCGACGATCAAGTTAGACCGGATATTTGAGCAGAGTAACGGCCTAGTGAGGAAAGAATCACTTACTTGAGTCGTCTGAAAGAGAGGTTTATATACCCAGCAGCGAATGGCAGGCGGGCGCGAGAATCACGCCGGCCGTTACGCCCCCGGCGTCACGCCCGCATGATAGGTGAGATCCCGCATTAATAACGAGACAGGCTCGTTAATGGGGGATCATGATGGCGTGGAACGTGGGACATGGCCGGCGGATATCTCGCGCATGGCGAGATTCACGGAGGCGTGGCGGAGGTGCCTGCGACTGGTGCCGCTGGTCGGTCGATGTGACCGAGGAAGATGAGCTCGGCGGGTGGCTCGGAAACGAGTGGGAGGCCGAGGCATCTTGGTTCTGCGGTAGCCCGGAGACGAGCTGAGAGAGCCGAGGAGGTCAATTGTGCAGGGGCTCGGAGGCAAGCCAACGGTTGTTTGTAAGGTAGGCATAGGAGTGGTGTGGACGGTCACAGGAGGTCGGCCACGTCCATGGGCCACAGACCCGGGGTATTCCACCGACGTACCGTTCCTGGTCCTTTCTTGCTAGCTTCAGGACACGTCATCTGCCACGTGTCACGATCTGGGAAATCGACGATATCGAGCATCATCATTAGCCCCCCACTCTCGTCCTGACCTGTTCACGGGTCGGGTCGAGAGTGGTTTGCCGGGTCCTCGAGGTGAGCTCCTTTTCGAAGATATCATAAGTGCGCATTCCCGAGCAATCAGCTGTATTTTCTGGACGACGTCAGCCGATCAAGGGATAGATCTTGCATTAAAGAGGATGTGCCGGATCGTGCGTACGCTCGCCAAAACGACTGCCCACGTGCCTTGCGCTGGTTGGCTGACCCGACGGGTCGCAGATTTCCCGTTTTCGACGAGGTGCGACCAATGCGTGCGCGACAGGTGGAGCGATGGGGGCCGTCGAATGCGATGAGTCGTTTCGGCAGGAGATGACTGTCGCCATTGGATGTGGACGCCGGTGGCTATAAATAGAGGTGGTGTCCCCATCAGGGCCCATACTTCTTCATAATTTCCTAGTTTTGAGTCTCGTTAGCTCGGCGCTCTCCTTCTTATGTCGGGATATCTGCGTTTTGCTCTTCCGAGGATTCATCCCCTCCATCAGGTTAGATGTCTTCCTGTGAAGAGTCCGTAGAAATAGATCGGGTAGAGTCTAGGGAGCCCCCCGTAGATTCTTCTTCTTCTTCTGCTGCTTCTTCCACTGAGTCGGAGTCCTCCCGGGAAGTTAGGGTCAGATCCTCTTCCCAGGGCCGCGCGACGGAGGCGGTTCCCAGAGCGGAGGTCGTGGATGCCCCTGGTGTGTCGTCCATGGTGAGGTATGAGGATGAGCTCGCCACCGTTCGGGCTCGTTTCCATATTTCTCCCGGCTATATGCTACGTTTGGCCGAAGAATGGGAAAGGGCAAATCAGGTACGGGATAAAAAGATTGCCCTGTACCTGGAAGCCTTTTAGGCCGGAATGCGCCTGCCCTTCTCCCCCGAGGTTGTTAGAGCACTGAATCATTTTGGGTTAGTCCCGGGTTAGCTAATGCCGAACTTCTGGAGGATTCTCCTCGGGTTCCTGGTCCGTTTGAAGTTGCACATGATCCCCTTCAGGCTGAGCACCCTTACCTCTTCTCACTGTTACAAAAGTCACCCCGACACTCGTGCAGGCGAGCCGAGGTGTGTATACATCTCCTTTAGGAAACAACGGGGAAGTGCTGCCGGGTCAGGGGTCGTCGTGGTACCTTCTTCCATCCATGATTAGAAGAAGAAGTTTTTCTTTGTTGGGCCGCCCGAGGTTGAAGACTGGCCCATGCCCACCCAGTGGTCTAGGGATAGTTGCCGGCGGGAGAGTCAGTCGAACGATCCCGACGCGGCGAAAGTAGCGAAGTGGGAGCCCATTCCCTGGGTTGACGTGCTGCTTTCTGAGCAGGCCCTTAGTTGGGCTGGGCTCAGCCCCGCCCAATTCGCGGGTAAGTTGGGAGTTTACAGACGATCTGTTAGACTTGCGTTTATTTTTATTTTTACTTGCATTGTTGACGCCATTGTACCTTGTCTTGTATAGAACCCATGGACGTGAGAAAATTCCAAGCGGCCATGCATGAGCAGAAGAAGGGATCGAGGGCTGGCGGTGCCAGCTCCTCTCGTCCGACGTCGGCCCCGGCGCCCCCGGCAGCCGCTCCACCTAGGCGTTCGAGTGCGGCCCTAGCCCCGAAGTCCAGCCAGGCGCCGAGCCGAAAGCAGGTTCGGGAACAAGAGGCCCGGGCTTCGGAGATAGAGACTGGCTCTCCGGCGTCGTCCCTCAAGAGGTTTCACAGGATGGTTCCGCGCACCCCGGCCTTCCCGATCTTCGTAGACGAGGAGGACCTCCGCTTTGAGGTGCTCTCGGGGCTCTCTGTTACTGACAGAGATGGAGAGGTCGGCCGGGTGCAAAATCCCTCGAGGGACTCTCAGGACGCAAATGGCGGCCATCGTCCAAGAGGCCGTGCAGGTTAGTGCTCGCACCCCATTTAGGTTTTCATTCAGCGTCTTATTTATTCGTGAGATTGGGTGCCTCTCCTTCCTTTTTGACCCCCTTTTGATTTATTCAGGTCCTCCAACACGTCGCCCTCATCGTCCAAATGGAGGATGAGGAAATTGCCCTGGCGATGCGGGCTACGGGTGGGTTCTCCTTGCTGGAGGAGAGCTTAAAGTTGGAGCTGGAGACGGCGATGGCGAGGATCGCCGCTCTTGAGGACGAGGTGGCGGCCGGGAAGCAGGAGGTTGCCAGGTGCCATGAGGCCATCCGGGCCGCCGAGGCCAAGCTTCAGGAATCCAAGGTGCTCGTCGGCACCCTGAAGAAGTCGGCGAGCTCCCTCCAGAAGGAGTGCGAGGCTGCGATGGAGGGGATGAAGCGAGCCGAGCTCAGAGTGTCGAAGGCGGTGGAAAACTATAAGAAGTCGGACCATTTTTACACCGACCTAGCTGCAGCCTCTACCCTCATCTGGCACGATGCCTTCAACGCCGTCAAGGCTCGGATGCCGGAGTTCCTTGATGAAGAGCTCTGGGACGAATATCCTCGCGGGGATGACGCGCAGGGGAATGCCCCTGGAAGCGCGGCCGGGGAAGATGCCCCCGACGAGGGCGGCGCCGAGGCTCCTGCGATGGGCGTGTAAGTCCACGTTGCGACCCCCGGTTCTTACGGGGAGGCGGAAACGGTATAAAATCAAATTTTGGCGCATGGGGCAACATGGACTAAACAAGGTCGGGATCGTGTCTAAACTAAACTAGCAAACATGCAAAGGAGCGTTAGCTACTCGGATGAAAAGTTATACCTAACTTGAACTCCTTCTTCTTCAAACTTTTGTGGAGGTTGATGGTTCTCTCCTTGTCGCCTTCTTCCGTCGAAGATGGATCCACCTGAGGGTTCAACCTTCGGGCTCTTCCTCGAACTTTGAGTGAACTAGAATCTCCGGCTTGCTAAACCCTTGATCCTAGAGTGAGTAGAGATTGTCTAAGGGGTGTTTTTCTTTTAAGGAGAGGGATTCTCAACACATGAGAAGGGTTCTCCTTTTGCTAGAGGAAGAAGAAGATGAAGTGAGGAGAGAGAAGCTAAATGATAGAAAATGAGCTCTTTTCTTTTGCAACCATAACATAAAGCAAAAGAATTATCAAATAATAATAATAATGAAAATGAAAAAGGTTGATGGAAGGTTTAGGAATGACCATTATCATTTCAAACATTAAATGAATTTGCTAGAATCAAAGAGCATCTTTCTTTTGTAATGATGATGGTCAAAACTTCAACCATGGTCAACAAGTCAACCATGGTCAACAAGTCAACATAAAAACCAACCATGACACAATTTCATTTTATTAATATTATTAATTGATATAACAAAAATCCATTAGGGTTTGGAAAAAGACGACTGTCAACTGTGCATACGCACCCGTTCCGAAACCCTAATGAAAGTCCTCTTCCTCTTCCTCAAATAACTGTGCATACACACCTGCATCCTTGTTCCGAGGAACATGAATACTGAGAGATAAAAGCAACCCCAAAACATATACCAGTGTCTGACTCAAACCAGAGTCAGCCAGTAAAAACCGTCCGGACTCCAAAACGTGCACAAGTGCGTGGATGAGAACGAACCCTGTCGCAAAACCATGCGACCTCTACTCAGTTTTGCCCAGAGGCGAATACCCTCTGTGTGGGACTCTAAAGACTCGACACTACGCTGGCAGTGGGTTTAACCACAGACCGCAAGCGGCACTAGCTGTGCGTAACGGTCCCCAGGTAGATGCCGACAAGAAGGCTGACGAGGTGAAACCCCATCTGAACTCCTACTGAGTCTGAATGTGACAGTCTCCGTACAGTCCGGTCTGTTCGTCTAATACATCGCATGTCGGGCCTAGGGGGCGGTAAAACGTCAGTCCCCTAATAGCGGTACAAGTCGTGTCGGAGTGAAGCCCAAAACACCCTGAGATAACACTGGAAGCCTACCAGTATATCTCGCTTGCCCTGGCCAGGGACTACTCGTGTAATGGCTCTCCTAGACACAGCGCGATGTCAACCCCCAATACCGGGAGAGACGAATCCTGTCTAACCGTCACTGCCTCCAAGTGCTTCGGGACTGCACCCAACCACCACCTGTTTGCACGACTCCTTTGAGCCGTGGTAGGGCAGTGATCAAAGTGCAGTGGGAACACACTTGAGGCGAAGTGCCAGTGTCAAGTCAGCGGACTAAGCTGTACTCATGTCACCTGGGAACTGATAACTGACGATAGGTATAATACCAACCTGTCAGCTCCCGACGAGTCCTGTCCAGTGTACTCGTAACCCAACGAGCACCCGTATACTATCTCCAGTACGACGTACTGATGGCTGTGGGACAGACCATCTCCCACACTGGGATGAGAAGCGCATACGCTAGTCTACTCCGGAGTATCGATGCCCTGTCTCGATAGTCCTGCGACTAGGGACCTGTATAAGGATGTGCTTATAGATTACCCAGCCCCCACTAGTGTGACTGCCATCACAACGCTGGTAATCAAGCAAAGATCCTAAGGGCTCCACTAATGCGTATAAGTGATATACTAAAATAAACACAAGTACACATTGAAGTAGAAACAAACCAAGTAGCATACTACTATATTGAGCAAGATTGTTTATACAAGGTGAATATCCCAAGCTTCCATTAAGTAATATACAAACTAGTATGATACAGTAATGGCCTCTAGGGCATATACACTAACAATCTCCCACTTGCACTAAGGCCATGTACTGGCGTATCGAAGACCTATCATCTCGATCAGCCGCTCGAACTGAGTCTGGGGTAGGGCCTTGGTGAATGGATCTGCAGTGTTCTCTTCTGAAGCAACCCTCCGAACCTCGATCTCCTTGCGATCCACGATCTCCCTGATCAGGTGATACCGCCTCAAGATGTGCCTGGATCTCTGATGGGACCTGGGTTCCTTCGCTAAAGCTATAGCCCCATTGTTGTCGCAATACAGAGGTATTGGGTCAACAATGGACGGAACCACCTGAAGTTCTTTCAAGAACTTCCTCATCCAGACAGCTTCTTTTGCGGCATCAGATGCAGCGATGTATTCCGCTTCCATCGTCGAGTCTGCAACGGTTTCCTGTTTGGAACTCTTCCAACACACCGCCCCTCCATTGAGGGTAAAGACAAAACCTGACATGGACTTGGAATCATCCTTGTCACTCTGGAAGCTGGAGTCAGCAAAGGCCTCAATCTGGAGGTCTTTTCCGCCATACACCAAGAACATCTCCTTAGTCCTTCTCAGGTACTTGAGAATGTTCTTTACCGCTATCCAGTGTTTCTCCCCAGGGTTTGACTGATACCGGCTTACCACACTCAGTGCATAAGCTACATCCGGTCTGGTACACAACATCGCATATATTATAGAGCCTACCGCAGAAGCGTAGGGTATAATAGACATGCGATCCCTCTCCAAATCAGTCTTGGGAGACATCTCTTTAGAGAGGGTGATCCCGTGACAAGCCGGTAGGTTACCGCGCTTGGAATCTTCCATACTGAATCTTTTCACTATGGTGTCGATGTACCTAGACTGAGAAAGTCCTAATATCCTCTTGGATCTATCACGATGGATCCGGATCCCCAGGATATAAGAGGCATCACCCAGGTCTTTCATGGAGAACCTGTGTGACAAGAAACCCTTGACAGATTGTAGCATAGGAATGTCATTTCCTATTAAGAGAATGTCATACACGTATAAAACGAGGAATACTACAGTTCTCGCTACAAATCTACTATAGATGCATGGTTCATCTGGATTTTTGATAAAGCCAAATTCCTTGACCGTCTCATCAAAACAGATGTTCCAACTCCGCGATGCCTGCTTTAGTCCATAGATGGACTTAAGCAACTTGCACACCTTTCCGCTGCCCCCACTCTGAATGAAACCCTCTGGCTGATCCATATAGACACACTCCTCTAAATTTCCATTTAGAAAAGCGGTTTTTACGTCCATCTGCCAAATCTCATAATCGTGGAAGGCAGCAATGGCAAGAAGGATCCGAATGGATTTCAGCATAGCCACTGGAGAAAAGGTTTCGTCATAGTCCAAGCCAGGTCTTTGACGGAAACCCTTTGCTACAAGTCTAGCTTTATAGGTCTCAACCTGTCCATCTACACCAATCTTCCTTTTGAAGATCCACTTGCATCCTACGGGTTTTACCCCGTCTGGAGCAATGTCCAACGTCCATACTTTGTTGGTGTACATAGACTCCATTTCGGTCCGCATTGCATCCAGCCATTTTACCGAGTCAACGCTCTGAACGGCCTGTTGGAAGCTAGTAGGCTCATCATAATCTATGATGCAATCTTCTCTATCCCCGTCTATGAGAAAACCGTAGTATCTATCGGGCGGATGAGACTGCCTACTACTCCTGCGGAGCGGCGTAGGAATGTCCTGTTCTTTTGAACCCTCTGGTTCCTCTAAGCTTTCAGTAATGGTTTGTGGTTCTGGAATTTCTTCCAGTTCTACTGTGCTCCCACTTATCTGGGTTTCCAAAAACTCAGTTTCCAAGAAGTAGGCATGACGAGAAACAAGAACTTTTTGTTCCTCTTCGCAGTAGAAGAAATATCCCTTGGAGTTCTTTGGATATCCCACGAACTTGCACTGTACTGAGCGTGCCTCGAGCTTGTCCGCATGCTGCTTTTTAACAAAAGCTGGACATCCCCATGTCTTAATGTGCTTAAGATAGGGTCTTTTCCCACTCCACATCTCATATGGTGTAGTAGGCACAGTCTTAGTAGGAACTCGGTTCAAAAGGTACGCAGCTGATTCTAGCGCATACCCCCAGAATGATCGCGGTAACTCAGCGTTACTCATCATGGACCGTACCATATCCAATAGGGTTCGGTTCCGTCTCTCCGATACACCGTTGTGTTGCGGAGTGTATGGAGGAGTAAGCTGAGAGAGAATTCCGTTCTCTTTTAAATAATTCAGGAACTCGGCACTTAAGTATTCTCCACCTCGATCCAATCTTAGAATCTTGATACTTTTGCCGGTCTGTTTCTCTACTTCATTCTTATATTCCTGGAACTTTTCAAAGGCTTCGGACTTATGTTTCATTAAGAAGACATAACCGTACCTTGAAAAATCATCCGTAAAAGTAATGAAGTAAGAGTAACCGCTTCGCGCATGTGTAGACATTGGACCGCACACGTCGCTGTGTACGAGTCCCAAGAGCTCGCTCGCTCTTTCTCCGTGTCCAGTGAACGGAGTCTTTGTCATCTTTCCCATGAGACAAGATTCACAAGTGGCATAAGACTGATACTCGAACGGATCCAAGTATCCTTCTTTATGTAACTTAGTCAACCGTGTTTCATTGATGTGACCCAGTCTACAATGCCATAAGAAAGCCTGATTAATATCTGGAGACTTTCTTTTGTGTGTATTCTGGACATTGAAAATCTGTGGTTGGTTTAATACGTATATACCATTGCTCAGTGTACCTGACCCAATCAGAACTTGATTAAGGTGAATGTTTACAACATTACTTACAAACGCAAATTCATAACCTTCTTTAGAAACCAAAGATACAGAAATGATATTACAAGTTGCGTTGGGTACAAAAAAGCAATTACGCAAAACCAAAACATGCCCATCTGTCATTCCCAGGTGATAGTCCCCCACGGCTTTAGCATCCATGCTAGCTCCGTTCGCAACTCTGAGGGTCATGTCACCTGCCTTCAAAAACCTACGGTTTCCCAACGCCTGCAAAGAATTACATATATGAGATCCTGATCCGGTATCCAATACCCAGGAAGTAGAGTTTATAGAAAGACAGTTTTCAATAACATACACACCTGAAGCTGAAGCCGCAACCTGCTTCAGTTCCTGTGTCCTGGCCTTCCAAGCCCTGCAATCTTTCTTCCAGTGTCCACTCTTATGACAATAGAAGCATTCCTCTTTACCCACAAGCTTCCCCACAATCTTGGTTGCCTTTTCCTTTCCCTTCGTACCCACTTTACTAACACCGCCTCTTGGTTTGGCGGGGGCTTTCTTCCTCTTTCCCTTGGCTTTCGCCTTGGACCTAGAGGAAGAAGATCCTCCTACAAACAAAGCGGGTGTTTCCCTACCCTTCTGTAGGGTGCCCTCTGCGCTCCTCAGCATGTTGAGGAGTTCTGAAAGTTCAACTTCTTTTTCTTGTAAGTTGAAGTTCAGTATAAACTGGGCGTAAGTGGATGGAAGGGACTGGAGAACTAAATCCGTATAGAGTTCACTTTCCAACGTGGTCCCAAGTTCTGCGAGCTCCTCAATGTAGCCAATCATCTTAAGCACGTGGTCCGCTACCGATGATCCGACGGCCAACTTTGCCGAAAATAACTTCTTCGACACTTCGTATCTTGCGATACGAGACTGCTCTCCATACAGTTCTTTTGTATGAAGAAATATGGATTCCAAGTCCATATTCTCGTGCCTCCTCTGGTGATCGTTGTCCATAGAGGCAAGCACGAGGCACTTGGCCTTCGCACAATCAATCTCCCAAGTCTTACGGATTTCCTTATCCGCGACGCTGGAGGTGGGACCTGGGACGGGGGGAGCTTTGGTGGTAAGAAGATACCCCAGCTTGTCGTAAGTGATTGCCATTTTGACATTCCTGAGCCAATCTTTGTAGTTTGGCCCTGTCAGTATGTTTTTATCTAGAAGTAACTTAAGTCCAGTCATTTCGATTTGGTCGCTGCAGGGGGGAGAGAAGAAACACTTTAGCATGATGCTCTTGCAAGTTTAGAGTGGTTTTTAATTTGTCTAAACAGGATGGCTCCCACTGTCTCTTGAATCCCTCCTCAAACCATAAAGGAAGAATTAGTCGGGATCAATCCCACCGCACAAAACTTGCTTAACCGTTCAGCCAGGCCAGTGTTGGTACTTCGAGGGAGGTTTTCCAACGCTTTCGCGAAGTTCCTTAATTAAATAACCTCTTTTCCCTGGAGGCGTAGCCCCGCTAACACCTTTCTAGGCACCTACTAGGTTTATAGCATTGATCGTTTAGTGAGAAATTTCCCGAGGAGTAGCATATACTCACAGTAGGATCGGGATCCAAATATCATCGCGTGACGAAACTGAAGGAATCCTACCAGAATCACCACACTCCAAATGGTATGCAAATCTAGCAAGTTTCAGTACTTATGAAACTCCCGATGTGGATTTTTGCCCCATGCTCTTATGACCTTGACTTTGGCCAACAAATCATAAGTCACATGTCAAGTTCTACCCGTCGTTCTCCAGGTTAATTTGAATCCACCCGTACCCACCCTTGACTTTGGCCAACAAGGCAGTACGACTGTTCCAAACCAACTCTTATGACCTTGACGCGCAGGGGAATGCCCCTGGAAGCGCGGCCGGGGAAGATGCCCCCGACGAGGGCGGCGCCGAGGCTCCTGCGATGGGCGTGTAAGTCCACGTTGCGACCCCCGGTTCTTACGGGGAGGCGGAAACGGTATAAAATCAAATTTTGGCGCATGGGGCAACATGGACTAAACAAGGTCGGGATCGTGTCTAAACTAAACTAGCAAACATGCAAAGGAGCGTTAGCTACTCGGATGAAAAGTTATACCTAACTTGAACTCCTTCTTCTTCAAACTTTTGTGGAGGTTGATGGTTCTCTCCTTGTCGCCTTCTTCCGTCGAAGATGGATCCACCTGAGGGTTCAACCTTCGGGCTCTTTCTCGAACTTTGAGTGAACTAGAATCTCCGGCTTGCTAAACCTTTGATCCTAGAGTGAGTAGAGATTGTCTAAGGGGTGTTTTTCTTTTAAGGAGAGGGATTCTCAACACATGAGAAGGGTTCTCCTTTTGCTAGAGGAAGAAGAAGATGAAGTGAGGAGAGAGAAGCTAAATGATAGAAAATGAGCTCTTTTCTTTTGCAACCATAACATAAAGCAAAAGAATTATCAAATAATAATAATAATGAAAATGAAAAAGGTTGATGGAAGGTTTAGGAATGACCATTATCATTTCAAACATTAAATGAATTTGCTAGAATCAAAGAGCATCTTTCTTTTGTAGTGATGATGGTCAAAACTTCAACCATGGTCAACAAGTCAACATAAAAACCAACCATGACACAATTTCATTTTATTAATATTATTAATTGATATAACAAAAATCCATTAGGATTTGGAAAAAGACGACTGTCAACTGTGCATACGCACCCGTTCCGAAACCCTAATGAAAGTCCTCTTCCTCTTCCTCAAATAACTGTGCATACACACCTGCATCCTTGTTCCGAGGAACATGAATACTGAGAAATAAAAGCAACCCCAAAACATATACCAGTGTCTGACTCAAACCAGAGTCAGCCAGTAAAAACCGTCAGGACTCCAAAACGTGCACAAGTGCGCGGATGAGAACGAACCCTGTCGCAAAACCATGCGACCTCTACTCAGTTTTGCCCAGAGGCGAATACCCTCTGTGTGGGACTCTAAAGACTCGACACTACGCTGGCAGTGGGTTTAACCACAGACCGCAAGCGGCACTAGCTGTGCGTAACGGTCCCCAGGTAGATGCCGACAAGAAGGCTGACGAGGTGAAACCCCATCTGAACTCCTACTGAGTCTGAATGTGACAGTCTCCGTACAGTCCGGTCTGTTCGTCTAATACATCGCATGTCGGGCCTAGGGGGCGGTAAAACGTCAGTCCCCTAATAGCGGTACAAGTCGTGTCGGAGTGAAGCCCAAAACACCCTGAGATAACACTGGAAGCCTACCAGTATATCTCGCTTGCCCTGGCCAGAGACTACTCGTGTAATGGCTCTCCTAGACACAGCGCGATGTCAACCCCCAATACCGGGAGAGACGAATCCTGTCTAACCGTCACTGCCTCCAAGTGCTTCGGGACTGCACCCAACCACCACCTGTTTGCACGACTCCTTTGAGCCGTGGTAGGGCAGTGATCAAAGTGCAGTGGGAACACACTTGAGGCGAAGTGCCAGTGTCAAGTCAGCGGACTAAGCTGTACTCATGTCACCTGGGAACTGATAACTGACGATAGGTATAATACCAACCTGTCAGCTCCCGACGAGTCCTGTCCAGTGTACTCGTAACCCAACGAGCACCCGTATACTATCTCCAGTACGACGTACTGATGGCTGTGGGACAGACCATCTCCCACACTGGGATGAGAAGCGCATACGCTAGTCTACTCCGGAGTATCGATGCCCTGTCTCGATAGTCCTGCGACTAGGGACCTGTATAAGGATGTGCTTATAGATTACCCAGCCCCCACTAGTGTGACTGCCATCACAACGCTGGTAATCAAGCAAAGATCCTAAGGGCTCCACTAATGCGTATAAGTGATATACTAAAATAAACACAAGTACACATTGAAGTAGAAACAAACCAAGTAGCATACTACTATATTGAGCAAGATTGTTTATACAAGGTGAATATCCCAAGCTTCCATTAAGTAATATACAAACTAGTATGATACAGTAATGGCCTCTAGGGCATATACACTAACAATCTCCCACTTGCACTAAGGCCATGTACTGGCGTATCGAAGACCTATCATCTCGATCAGCCGCTCGAACTGAGTCTGGGGTAGGGCCTTGGTGAATGGATCTGCAGTGTTCTCTTCTGAAGCAACCCTCCGAACCTCGATCTCCTTGCGATCCACGATCTCCCTGATCAGGTGATACCGCCTCAAGATGTGCCTGGATCTCTGATGGGACCTGGGTTCCTTCGCTAAAGCTATAGCCCCGTTGTTGTCGCAATACAGAGGTATTGGGTCAACAATGGACGGAACCACCTGAAGTTCTTTCAAGAACTTCCTCATCCAGACAGCTTCTTTTGCGGCATCAGATGCAGCGATGTGTTCCGCTTCCATCGTCGAGTCTGCAACGGTTTCCTGTTTGGAACTCTTCCAACACACCGCCCCTCCATTGAGGGTAAAGACAAAACCTGACATGGACTTGGAATCATCCTTGTCACTCTGGAAGCTGGAGTCAGCAAAGGCCTCAATCTGGAGGTCTTTTCCGCCATACACCAAGAACATCTCCTTAGTCCTTCTCAGGTACTTGAGAATGTTCTTTACCGCTATCCAGTGTTTCTCCCCAGGGTTTGACTGATACCGGCTTACCACACTCAGTGCATAAGCTACATCCGGTCTGGTACACAACATCACATACATTATAGAGCCTACCGCAGAAGCGTAGGGTATAATAGACATGCGATCCCTCTCCAAATCAGTCTTGGGAGACATCTCTTTAGAGAGGGTGATCCCGTGACAAGCCGGTAGGTTACCGCGCTTGGAATCTTCCATACTGAATCTTTTCACTATGGTGTCGATGTACCTGGACTGAGAAAGTCCTAATATCCTCTTGGATCTATCACGATGGATCCGGATCCCCAGGATGTAAGAGGCATCACCCAGGTCTTTCATGGAGAACCTGTGTGACAAGAAACCCTTGACAGATTGTAGCATAGGAATGTCATTTCCTATTAAGAGAATGTCATCCACGTATAAAACGAGGAATACTACAGTTCTCGCTACAAATCTACTATAGATGCATGGTTCATCTGGATTTTTGATAAAGCCAAATTCCTTGACCGTCTCATCAAAACAGATGTTCCAACTCCGCGATGCCTGCTTTAGTCCATAGATGGACTTAAGCAACTTGCACACCTTTCCGCTGCCCCCACTCTGAATGAAACCCTCTGGCTGATCCATATAGACACACTCCTCTAAATTTCCATTTAGAAAAGCGGTTTTTACGTCCATCTGCCAAATCTCATAATCGTGGAAGGGGCCGTCCCACTTCCGAAGACGAGGAAGGGGCCGTCCCACTTCGGAGAAAACTTATGCAATTTTCCCTGATCAACAAACTCGTTCCATCTCAGGACCAAGTCTCCGGTCTTGAAGGTACGATGCTTGACCCGAGCGTTGTAGTAGTGGGCAGTTTGTCGTTGGTAAGTGGAAGCTCTGATCTGTGCACGGTCCCGTTTCTCCAGCAAGACGTCCAAGTTAGTCCGGAGGGCAGAGGTGTTTGCTTCGTCGTCGAAGTGCTTGACCCTATAACTGGGTAGCCCGATTTCTACTGGGACCATCACCTCGGTGCCGTAGCAGAGGCTGAAGGGGGTCTCTCCAGTGGGGGTCTTCTTCGATGTGCGCAAGGCCCATAAGACCCGAGGTAATTTGTCGAACAACTGCCCTGTCGTCCTTCCGGGCAAGCTCAATGTCCTCGAATAACGTCCCTGTTAGCGACCTCGGCTTGCCCGTTGCACTGGGGGTGCGCGACTGTGACGAACTTCATCAGTATATGGTATTCGCTGCAGAATTCTTTAACTCTTTCATTTTCAAAATTCATCCCGTGGTCGGTGATGATACACCTCGGGATCCCGAACCGGAATATCACGTTGTTCTGCAGGAACTTGATGGTCGTGGTAGCGGCCTCGATCCATTTCGTAAAGTAGTCCACCGCGACGAGGATGTATTTGTGCCCTCCCGTATCTGTAGGGAGTTGACCTATCATGTTCATTCCCCACTGGGCAAACGGCCATGGGGAGGTCAGGGTAGTCAGCTCGGTAGCAGGAAGGCGGGGTACACTGCCGTGGAGTTGGCAAATTTTGCACCTTCTGACGAGCTTCTGAGCGTCATGATAGATAGTCGGCCAATAGTACCCTTGGAGGAGCGTCTTCTGGACTAAAGTGTGGGCCCCATGATGTGCTCCACTGACCTCTTTATGGACCTCACGGAGGACATAGCCGACTTCGTGGGGGTCGATGCACCAAAGCAGGGGTTGAGTGAAGGATTTTTTTGTAGAGGTTCCCATTGCTCCAGACGAAATGGCGGGATTTGGCTCGGAGGCGACGGGCCTCCCCACGATCTCCGAAGAGCGTACCCTCCTTCAGGAATTCCACGATGGGCTTCCTCCAATCTTGATCCCAAGCTGTGTAAACTTGGAGCGATGTCGCTCTGTCTTCCACACTGGGCCGCGGCAGGACCTCGAAGAGGATATTCCTCTTGTTGTTGACTGTGTAGGAGGAAGCTAGCTTGCTTAGGGCGTCGACCTGAGCATTTAGGTGTCGGGGAATCTGCTCCACCTGAACTTCGTCGAAGTCCTTTCGCAACCTTCTTACCTCGGCTAAGTACTTCACCATCAGGGGCTCCTGTGCTTCAAAACGGACGGTCACTTGGCCGACGAAAAGGGCGGAGTCGCTACGGATTCGGATCGTCTTCAGCCCCACTCCGGAGGCGATCCACAGTCCAGCGAGCAGAGCCTCGTACTCTGCTGCGTTGTTTGAGGCTTTGAACCCGAGCTTCAAAGAATACTCCATTTCTGCCTCTTTCGGGCCCCGAATGATGAGGCCAGCACCACAGCCTTCCTCGGTTGATGACCCGTCGACATAAAGGACCCAATCGGGGATGGAGTTAGGCCTCTCATCGATCGAGGGTTGAGATCCGAGGACCGGCACGGGCACTGCCTCCTTGTTAGGGATAGTGCGACAAAATCGGTTAGGACTTGTACCTTGATGGCCTGCCTCGGGCAGTACTTGATGTCGAATTGGGACAACTCCCACCTCCACTTCTCCAGACGACCAGAAGACTCGGGGGAGGCGAGAATAGCCCCTAAGGGGCGTTCGGTGAGGACGAGGATGGTGTGCGCTTAGAAATAGTGCCATAGTTTCCTCGAGGCCACGATGAGTGCCAAGACAATCTTCTCTATGGCCGGGTACCTTGTTTCCGCGTCCTTGAAGACGTGGCTTACATAGTAGACCAGCTTTTGGACTCCCTCGACTTCTCGGACGAGCACCGAACCTGCAGATTGATTGGACACCGCCAGATACAGCGGTATCTCATCCCCTTCAACCGGCCGGGTAAGTAGCGGGGGAGTCGCCAAGTGCATTTTCAATTGCTCGAAGGCGATCTGACACTCCTCTGACCATTCGAACCTTGGGATCTTTCTTGGAGCTTTGAAGAACGGGAGGCACTTTTCCCCGGATCTGGACATGAAACGACTCAGAGCGGCTACCCTCCCCGTGAGTCGCATGATTTCGACGTTGGTCTTAGGCGCTGCCATGTTGAGGATGGCGCTAATTTTCTCCGGGTTAGCCTCGATCCCTCGGTGGGTGACCATGAACCCGAGGAACTTTCCACTGGTGACCCCAAACGCACACTTGGCGGGGTTCAGTTTCATCTTATATTTGCGGAGGACGTCGAAAGCCTTGCCCAGATCTTTAGCGTGCTGATATGACGAGATCGATTTGACGAGCATGTCGTTGACGTAAACCTCCATATTCCTGCCGATCTGAGGTTTAAACATCCTGTTGACCAAGCGTTGGTATGTAGCCCCGGCGTTTTTTAGGCCGAAGGGCATCACTTTATAGCAGTATACCCCCCGGTCCGTTGTGAATGCGGTGAGCTTTTCGTCTGTCGGATTCATACGGATCTGGTTATAGCCATAGAAGGCGTCCATGAAGCTGAGTAGCTCGTGGCCTGCCGAACTGTCGACGAGCTGATCTATCCGAGGGAGGGGATAGTTGTCTTTCGGGCAGGCCTTGTTGAGGTCAGTGAAGTCGACGCACATGCGCTACTTCCTGCTTGCCTTTTTAACCATGACCACATTTGCCAACCACTCCGAGTAAGCCACGTTCCGAATGAAGTTGGCTGCGAGCAGCCTGTCGACCTTGTCCTCGATCGCTCTTTGCTTGATCGGGGCAAAGCTTCGTGTCTTCTTCCTGACGGGTCGGACCGTAGGGTCGACTCCGAGTTTATGTGATATTATTTTGGGGTCGATCCAGGACATATCGGCGGACGCCCAAGCGAACACTTCTGAGTTTCCCCTGAGGAAGTGGACCAGGTCGTCGCGCCAAGCCCCCGTTAAGAGTGACCCGATCTGGACATTTCGTTCATTGTCCCCTTCGACTAGGGGGACCTCTGTTAGCGGCTCCACCGAGGCTCCTCGGATCTCTTTATGCTCGTCCCGAGTATCCAAAAATCCCCTGAATTCATCCATGTTCTCAAGATCATCGTTTCTCTCCTCGGGCATCGAAGTTGCTGTGAAGCAAATCTTCGCGGTTTGTTGGTTCCCGTAAGCCCGACCTATCTGCCTTGGTCGAGGGGAAACTTGATTGCTATGTGGTTGGTCGATATCTGGGCCCGGAAGGAATTCAGCGTTGGGCGTTCCAGAAGGATATTGTAGGCCGATGGAATTCTGGCGACGATGAACTCCACAGGCACGGTACGCGTATGACCTGTCTCCCCGATGTTAAGCAGGAGGGTGACCACCCCTTCTGCCAGGATGGAGTGGTTGGTGAACCCCGATAGGATGTAGGCGGTCGGCCTTAGGTCTGACGGGATAAGTCCCATATGCAGGAAGCAGTCATAGAAGAGGATGTCTGCCGAGCTTCCCGAGTTGACCAATATTCTCTGCACCTCGTAATGGCGGACCCTTGCGGTGATTACCAGATGGTCGTTGTCAGGCAGGGATATCCCATAGAGGTCCTTGTCGACAAAGATGATGGGCTCAGCCGCTTTTACCCTCTTCCTGGGTTGGCTGCTATTATCTTCGACCGGCAAGGGGCGCCGTGTCTCGTCGGCCCCAGGCGCACCCCCCGCTGATACGACCATGATTTGGCCGATCGTCAACTCGCCGGGAGAGGGTGGTGCTCTTGTTCTCGGTTAGCTTGTCGCTTGTCTCGCAAGTATCTTGCCAGGTGCCCCGAGCGGATTAACTCCTCGATGTAGTCTCGGAGCTGTTTGCAATTCTCGGTGGGGTGTCCTTGCGACCTGTGGAAAGCGCAATAGGGGCCTCGTGTCCGTTTGGCCTCCTTATGGTTGACCGGGGGAAGTTCGAAGAATCTCTCTTCCTTTGCCTCCTCCAACAGCTCTGTCTGGGAGATGTTGAGTGAGGCATACTCCTGGAACTTTGGAGAATAGGGCTTTGGTCGCTCAATCTTCTTTTTATCCTCTCTTGCCCTCTTCTTCTGATCGGTCTGGTCTGTCCGAGGTAGGTTCGCGTTCACCTCGGACTCGAGCTGGATCTCTCGTTCGGTCTAGGCTTTTACCTTGGTCATGGTCTTAGGTTGCGCTAATGCAATGGAGCGGAACTACTCCTTATGCCTAAGACCCGATCTAAGGGCAATGATGACCGTCTCGTCCCGGTGCTCTAGAACCTCAAGGAGAGCGTTGTAGAAGCGGGCGACGTATCGTTTGAAAGATTCCTTGTCCCCGCTCTTTATAGTGAAAAGATGATCGACGGTCCGCTTCTGCCGTCTGTTCCCGACGAAGTGGCCGAGGAACTGGGTGGCCAGCTCATTGACAGTAGAGATGGAGCGTGGCGTTAGTCTTCGGAACTAGTCTTGCCCAGAACGGATGAGAGTGGCGGGGAAGGCCCGGCATTGCGCGGCGTCGGAGCTGTCCTGGAAACTCATCTCTGCTGTGAACGCGTCCAAATGGTCTTTCGGTTCGGACTTCCCGTCGAAGAGGGAGACCTTTGGGGGCTTGTTCCTAGAGGAGACGTAGACAGCGAGCAGCACTTCAGTGAAGGGCCTCGTGAGCGAGTCGACGGCATATCTAGCCCCGTCGCTTGAAGGATGACTCTCCCGATGTATACCCTCAATCTTCTTTTCGAGGGCATCGAGTCGGTCGTGGTATCCCGAGGATTCGGCGTACTCGTTTATGGCCCCTGCTGCTGGCGACCTGCGCCTGGCTGCAGTTCCAATTCTGTTCTATGAGGTTCCGTAGGTCCCCGGGCGAGGTTGTCTTCGAGCTACCGTGGTGAATCCCGTCTGCGTGAACCTGTCGAGGGAGAGGGCGCTGGCCATGCCTGGGAGCAGGCGAGCTAACCGACACCTTCTCGGGAGGGACAGGAGCGCGATGGGCCTCAAGGATGGGCGCTCTTTCATAATACCTCGGTGTCGAGCTGTGAGGTGCCCACCGGGTCATCGAGTTGGTCGCCATGGGGTATCTGTGGCCGCTGGAGATAGCGAGGCGGTGCCCGGATGTGCCGGCGTGGGCAGTGTCTTCTCTCCCCATGTGTCGCTCCCGGGGTGGGGGAGCGGTGACTTGGGGAGCTTGTCCTACCGTTTGGACACGGACAAGCGCATCCACGACGGACGCGAGCCGATCTATCCGCGCAGACAGTGCATGAATGGCATTCGGGGGAGGAGGGGATCTGCCCGCGTCTCCGTTGTGGAGAGGACGGCGGCTGGAGCTTGGATCGTCGCGATGATCACTCGCCATGAGTTCGAGATCGGAAGATCAACTTTCGTTGAGCGGAATTTTTCATTTCCCACAGACGATGCCAACTGATGGAGGTTGTGATCTCCTTCAGATGTTATCTTCCGTTGATCTATAGCGAGCGTTGATAAATGGCTGAGATTGAGTTTGAGGGTTGCCTCTTGATTCGTGTGGATCTCAGTAGGCTTGATTTGGGATGAAGCCGAACTACCTGCAAGGAAGTCCAGGGTTGGTTGCACCATCGTGGACCCTCCGACGATCAAATTAGTCGAGGTATTTTGGCAGAGTAGCGGCTTATTGGGTAAAATTGCCTTACCTGAGTCATCTGAGAGGGGACTTTATATAGTGGCAGTCGTGGGCTGGCGGGCGCGAGATTCACGCCGGCCGTTACGACCCGGACGTTACGCTTACGTGAAAGGCGGGATCCCCCATTAATGACGAGATACGCTCGTTAATGGGGGAACGCGATGGCATGGAACGCGGGATCGTGGGTGGCGGATATCTCGCGTCTGGCGAGATTTACGGAGCCGAGGCGGAGACGCCTGTGATCTGTGCTGTTGGTCGGTTGGTGATACCGAGGAAGCTGAGCTCGGCGGGAGGCTCGAAAATGAGCGGGAGGCCAAGCAAGCTTGGTTCTGTGATAGCTTGGAGGCGAGCTAGGTGGGCTGAGGAAGCTCAGCGTACGGGAGGGTTCGGAAGCAAGCCAACGGTTGTTTGTAAGACGAGCATAGGAGTGATCTGGAAGGCCACCGAAGGTCGGGAACTTTCTCAGGAGGGAGGCCCGGGGTATGCTTCCAATGTACCGTTCTTGCTCCTTTCTCGTAAGCTTTGGGACACGTCATCTGTCACGTGTCATGATCTGGAAAGTCTCCAGTATTGAGTATCATCACTAGCAATATGAATTTTATGGCCAAAATCTTGTGTTGTGTATGTTTGATTTCATAGAAGATTATACCATCAAGAAATATCAACAATCCTGATTTACTGATTTAGTTCATTAGCGTAAAAGAAAATAATTATAAAGCTATGAAGATAAGAAGCAGCAAAAATTCAAAAAAGATAAAATATAAAAAATAAATAAGCACAAAGCTCTAGATCATAAGTTAAAAAAACTCACAACAACGATGCAATCGATCACATCAACGATCACCATCAAGCACCTCGCCAATCTTCTTCCTTAACCTCTCCTCCCCCTTTCGCCGCCTTCACATCGCCGGCGGCTCATCGAGGTTGGCGTTACAAAGTCTAGTGTTAGGATTTCGAAGGGGAAAGATCGCCGCCTTGACTTTGCCAACGGCCACGTCATCGCTGGTGGCTCATCACTCGCAGGGGTTAATGATATATCAGAGAGAGATCGAGGGATCCGAGAACGATATACCAACCGCCAACAACATTAATTTTGGTGATTTTTTTTTCCATATTTTACACTATTTAAATAAATAATTTCCAAAATAATACTCGTCTCAAATTAATTCAAAAATGAAAACGCTATTACCAATAACGTTTTTACTTTGCCATAGACAAAGATTGTTTTACATTTTGATTTTGATTTTGTTGAAATTGTAACAAAATTGACAGATAGTAAATGAAAAAATCTCGTAGTTTTTTTTTTAAAACAGAATAAATTTAGTTAGTATATAGATTTCTAACATGCTTTTTTCTATAGAAATCTATGTTTGATTTGGAAAATAACTAGAAAAAAAACATAATAAAAATCTATATACTAATTAAATTTATTCTATTATCAAAAAACCATGAGATTTTTTCATCTACTCTCTGCCAATTTTGTTAAAATTTCAACAAAATCTAAATCTAAATCTAAAACAACCTTAATAAAATCAAAATCAATATCTTACTAGATCTGTATGGGAATATGGCAAAGTGAAAATGCTATTATCAATAGCGTTTTCATCAAGAAGAAAGCGCATTGTCAATAGCGTTTTCTTCTTCCATATAACTACTTGCGTCAGGACCAATCCTACGTGGTTGTACGGAGGTCTATTCTCGGGATTATTTTTGGGGGAAGTATTATTTTTGGAATTATTTTTTAAATTAGGGTTAATTTAGGACAAAACTCTTAGTTTTGAGGAAATGAAAAAGGAATCTTTATAGAATATTAAAAGACTCCTTGTAAGTTGTAACTTAGGCATTCGAAGTGGCTGCTATTTGAGGCATAAGAGCACCCATGCTATTTGATCCAACAATCCAAATTCATCCAAGATAGAAATGAATAGTCAAAATTTATGTGAAACATGGGGCCTTTGATATTGGTGTATCCTACATGCTTTGCACGTAAGATGTGTGGCTGAGACTGCTTCAGAGCACCCATGCTATTATTTGGCACATAGCAGTCACTATTTCACTACTACAATAAGGGGGTGCCCCTACGGCTTTATCCGTAGGGGCAAAGCACTGCCCCTACGGATATATTCGTAGGGGCAAAAAAATACCCCATAAGTGCAAAGGCCGCAGGTGCACGTCTTCGTCCTGAACATGCTCCTACGGAGTAATAATTGCCCCTACGCTTTACTCTATAGGGACATTTTTCCCTACGGCTTACTCCGTAGGGACAAAATATTTATTTAATTTATTGGTTTATAAAATAGAATACTTGCCCCTACGGATTACCTCGTAGAGCCTGAACATGCCCTTACGGAGTTCTTCGTAGGCCCAGATAAAAACCCCCACGGATTTCTCCGTAGGTCCAACTAAAAGCCCCTACGGAGTTATCCGTAGGTCCAGACAAATGCCCCTACGGATACATTCGTAGGGGCAACTTTAATGCATGTTACTGAGTCCATAGGGGCAAAATATCAGGTATCCTGATATTTTGTCCCCACAGCTGTGTAGGGGCAAATGTTGCACATACGGACTAATTCGTAGGTGCAACAGATGGCCCTACGGATTAATCCGTAGGGACAAAATATCAGGTTTTTTTTTAAAATGGGCTTCCTGTTTTTTCCCCGCCCTGTGCACAATAATATATACTCATATAACCAAATACCACAGTATTTATAATCAATATCTTACGCATAATATATAAAAGAAATAAACAAACAGAATACGATATCAATCTAAATCATCGTGAACAAACAAACAACACCAATATCATCCAAAATATATACAATATGTAACATATAAGTACATGCATGCTTAAAATATATAAAAAAAAAGCTACCCTAGCTCGGTCCAGCTCCTCCATCTCTGATAAACGCCGTAATCTGGCGCATCTGCTCCTCGGTGTAGCCCCGAGTCGTCAAAAACTCGACCAATAAAGGAGCGGACTGTACAGGAGTCTGAGCGGGCTGTGGAGCTGCAGGAGTGGTCTGTGCAACCGCAGCCGAGGTGTGACTTGCGGAGCCGCAGCCGAAGGAGATGCATGTGGAGTTGCAGCCGAAGCAGCCTGTCGCATCTATTAAATTTTGTGTGTAATAAACGAGTAAGAACCGTGTATTAGATTTTAGTCGAATTCGTATCATTATCAGGTTATTGTGAAACCCCAATCTAAGAATACTTAGGGACTTATGCCTCGTTTGGATATCTAGTTTGGAAAACCATAGTTTATTTTAATTAGACAGTTTTATGTAAATATGATTAATCAAAGCTAAGTCTATAACCAAATAAGCCCAGGCTACTAATATTGCATATGTTACTATCTATAATGTGATATAATATTTTACTATTAAGTAGCATACGTACCAACATATCCTTCAACTCTTCGATGATGGTCTTCAAGGTGGCAACATCATGCTCTAGACGTCGCTCATGGGGGGTAAGGGAAGTAAACACCGGAGTGGAGTCCAACCTCATATAGGCCCTGCTAGGACCCAGTCCCCGGCCTCTCACCCAACCTCCGTGGTGCCCTCCGTGTGCAGCGTCTAGGACTGGGGTTAGCAGCATCGGATCGGTCTGTCCAGTAAAATCGATCCCCGATGCCTCCGCCTGCTCCACCACCCGCTCCTACACCCACATTAACCATTAAAATATAAGTATATCATTTAAATTAGAACTTTTCAAAACAAAAATTTCAAACCTGTTAGAATAAATATTAACACTTACGTAATACTTCTGGGTAGCGGTGTCGGAGAATCGAAGCTCGTCCGTGGCGGGATCTGTCGAGATGCCGTGGACGGTAAGATACGCGGTCAGCACGCTCGGTGTACCACCCTGCACCAAGGTCCGAACTCTCTGCAATTCGCAAAAAATTTACATATATTATAAAATAACTCTTAATATTACATTATATCAAACTAGATCTATTGTAATTTACCGATGCCTCCATGGCACGAGTAATATTCCTTGAGCCACCTGTATAAGTGGGGCGACCCCTCTTTGCCAATTCCTATTCTCTTTATTTTGATCGGCTTGTTTCTGCACAACACATTCGGATTTAGTTTTATAATTAAGCAACACAAAAAAATAAATTATATACTAAATAATGAATTACATTTAAATTACAAACCTGTTTGCGCTGAAAGTCGAAATATTGGCACAAGAGAGGCCATGTATCTACGTCGACTATCGCAAATGCCGGAGTATGCAGGAGAGCCGCTTTGTGTATCTGTATTTTAATTTATGATTTCGCTTAAATTTAGGGTTGTTAGTGTGTATGTACTTTGTGTGGGGTTGAAAAGAATAAATCATCATTTTTTTGAAGAACTAAGTTCTTTATATAGGGTTAAACCCTAAGTTTTGGAGGAATTAAATTCCCATATATTCCTGTATTACTTTTTAAGTTATTTCTTTTCCCCTAACTTTTGAATCTGCAGAACAAAATCTCCCCGATGAGAATTAAATTCTCAACTTGTGGGAAGATTTGCTTCTGCAAATCTCAAACAGATGAAAAACTAAGTTCTTATATGAAATGTTAAGTTTACGGTAAAATTGTACATTTACGTTATCATCGAGTATCCTACTGAAGGAACTAGTACACCCTAAACCCTAACCCTAATTTTTTGAGGAATTAAATTCCCATATGTCCATATTATTTCTTTTTAACTCAGTTCTTTTCTCCTAAGTTTTGAATCTGCAGAACATAATCTTCCCGATGAGAATTAAATTCTCAACTTGTGGTGAGATTTGCTTCTGCAAATGTCAACCAGAGAAAGAACTAAGTTTTTATATGAAGGGTTAAGTTTATGGTAAAGTTGTGCGTTTACGTTATCATCGAGTATCCTACTGAAAGAACTAGTGCACCCTAAACATCAACCCTAATTTTTGGAGGAATTAAATTCCTATATGTCCCTGTTATTTCTTTTTAACTTAGTTCTTTTCCCTTAAATTTTGAATCTGCAAAACAAAATCTTCCCGATGAGAATTAAATTCTCAATTTGTGGGGAGATTTTCTTTTGCAAATCTCAACCAGAGGAAGAACTAAGTTCTTATATGAAGGGTTAATTTTACGGTAAAGTTATGCGTTTACGTTATCATCGAGTATCCTACTGAAGAAACTAGTGCACCTTAAACCTTAACCCTAATTTTTAGAGAAATTAAATTCCCATATGTTCCTGTTATTTCTTTTTAACTTAGTTCTTTTCCCCTAAGTTTTGAATCTACAGAACAAAATCTTCCCGATGAGAATTAAATTCTCAACTCGTGGGGAGATTTGCTTCTGCAAATCTCAACCAGAGGAAGAACTAAGTTCCTATATGAAGGGTTAAGTTTACGATAAAGTTGTGCGTTTACGTTATCATCGAGTATCCTACTGAAGAAACTAATGCACCCTAAACCCTAACCTAATTTTTGGAGGAAATAAATTTCCATATGTCCCCGTTATTTCTTTTTAACTTAGTTTTTTTCCCCTAAGTTTTGAATTTGCAGAACAAAATCTCCCCGATGAGAATTAAATTCTCAAATTGTAGGGAGATTTTCTTCTACAAATCTCAACCAGAAGAAGAACTAAGTTCTTATATGAAGAGTTAAGTTTACGGTAAAGCTGTGCGTTATTAAGGATTCGAAGTTTTTAGTTTAAGCTAAAATTTTCTTGCGTTTACGGTAAAATTGTACGTTTACGTTATCATCGAGTATCCTAATGAAGGAATTAGTGCACCCTAAACCCTAACCCTAATTAACTTAAATTAACCTAATTAACCCAAATTAACCCTAATCATCATCCTAACTCAAATTATCCCTAATTAACCCAAATTTAACCCAAATTAAACTAAATTAACCCTAATCAACATTCTAAACCTTCAAATTATCACTAATTAACCCAATTAATCCAAATTAACCCTAATCAACACACTAACACAAATACACTCTATTTTACCTAATTAACCCAAATTAACCCTACCCCAAACCCTAACCCAAATTAACCTAACCCTAATCATCACCCAAACCCCAACACGAATTAACTCTAGCCCAAACCAAAATTAACCCTAATTAATCTAATTAACCCAAACCCTAGCCCTAATTAACCCAAACTAACCCTAACCCTACCTAATTAACCCAAACTAACCCTAACCCTAACCCCAACCCTAACCCTAAATCGAACCCTAACCCTGCCTAATTAACCATAACTCTAGCCCAAACCCTAACCCTAAGCAATTGTAACAACCCAAAAATCAACAATAACAAAAATAAAAGTATAATTAAAAGTTAAAAATTGAAATTAACTCACCTTAGGCCGGCAATTCTACTGTCAACGAGGTGAAGACCAAAGATTCCACTGTCGACGACTGCAGCGGGAGATCGGTGACGAGGAAGTCGACTATTGCAGCGGGATCCTACCGTCGACGAGGAAGTCGACGATGAAATCGGCGACGACGAGGTGTGCGCAGGTGTGGTGGCGAGGAGACACGCGCGGGAGATTGGTGTGTGCGAGTTGGGAAATTTTGGGAACGAGAAAATTTCTGGTTTTTATTTTTTGATAAATAACCCATTTATGCCCCTACGGATTAATCCGTAGAGCCTTCTTTTGCGGCCCCGTAAGGTCAAATAAAAAATTACGTTTTAATATTTTTAAATTAACCCGTAGAGCACCGTAGGGACGACCGTGGGGATCTACAGATTAATCCGTAGGGATAATAAAAAGTTGCCCCTACAGATTCCTGTAGCCGTAGGGGCAACTCCTTATTGTAGTAGTGTTTTTCGGTAACTCGGGGGCGGTTTGTTTTGAGGTAAAAGAGGTGGAAAATTCATTCTTTGTGGGACCCCAGCTGTTGTGTCGTCAGGTTTTACAAGATTTGGTAATTTCTGGTGTTTGTTTTGATGTATTTAGCATGTATGATTTTGCCCAAAAGTGCCCAGACACACCAGCAATTTGAGGAAACCAATTTCACAGCATTACGTGCTGAATTGGGCTGAAAAGTGAAGAAAGAAATAATAAAAAATTAATTGAGTTGAAAACTCTTACTTTATCTTTCCACTCACAAGATTATTTGAGTACATTTTTGCCATCTTACTTCATTCAAGACGAACAAAGAAAACAAAATATTTCCTTTACATCACCAATTTCCTTTGTAAACAAACAAAAAATGTAGAAATGCTTTTCCTCTAATCTTGTCAGAGCATGAAATCGGTTTACTTCTAAACAAACAGGCCTTAGTCTTAGTTAAGGGCAACTATTTATAATCCAATACAGTGCATCTGTCGTGTGCTTGTGTGTGGTGCGAGTGGGTCTGATTGTTTATGTTGTGTCACGTCCCGCTTCCCAGTAGACGGAAATGGTGACGTGGCAGGCCGCAACGTATTTACTAAAAAATAAATACGTTAAATGTAATTAAGTAACATATAAAAATGTACAAGAATAACAAGAGATATAAAATAAAATAGCAACTTTATTTACATTCATCTTTACATATAACTGTTTTAAAAGAAAAAATACAATGAGTAAAGGACTACCTAAACAATGGCATACAAAAATGAAAGTGCAGGTGCACTAGTAGTCAGGCTGAGTGGTGAGCTGGTCTAAGTCCTCCTGGCTAGGCTCGATCTCCTGAGAGTCCGGTCCTCATGACGAATATTTCAAAGAAAGATATAGAAAAAATGTCGTCAGCGAATTAGCGCTCGGTAAATCCCAAAAGAAAGAAAGAGAATATAACAAGTAATATGAAATGAACAGGTAAGTTGTGTATGATTGATTACTGGTATATGATAGTTATGATAACGTGATTGTTTGTAACTTGATACAGAAGGTATTCATGTATACGAGAGAAGTCCATCTTACCCCGTGGATTATGGTAATATGTAGTATAAGGCCCCGTCATAACCCACGGGACAACGGCACGAGAATTCAAGTAGGTGTCTTTTAAGTGACCTCTCGTGCCACGATATACGTTCCGTACCACTCTACACCTTTATCCCCGCGTAATATATTGTATAGATTATATTTACAAGTCTTACCAAAACTATGGATACAAAATGTTCAAGTATTCATGTTCAGGATTTAATCAAGTATTCAAGTAGTCAAGTCAAGTTATAATCATAGTTTGATAAAGTCAAGTCAAGTATACATGTTTGATATTAATGTTTGGATTTGAGTATTCATGTCCATGATTAAGTATTCATATTTGATTTTGGATTCAAGTTTGAGTTTGGACTCAGACTGAGCCAGACACTTGTAAACAAATTTAGCTCTTGAATTAGGTTCGAGAGTTATCGGTAACCGCTGCACATGGAAGACATGATTTGTGTCTTTTTTCAAGACAATTACCATTGATAACTCCGTTAAATTGTCTACCTTAAATAGACAAGCACTCACTTTCTCTGTCTCCCTGGGGCTCAAGAGAATTGATCCCGCTTAAACCTATATTTACTAAAGTCCTTAAATATTGTTATATATATATATATATATATATATATATATATATCGAGGGGGTTTTATGAAAAAATATATTAATATAGATTAAAATAAACCTCAAGGGTGATTAGTATTATTTAGGGTTTTTATGAGTATGGATTTTAAGTATTTGGGGTATTTTAGTGATATACACTTAACTTGGAAAGTTCATGGTATTTTATTTAAAAACTTTCCTTTTGGTATCTTGATGGTATTTTATTGGTAAACTTGTTAATCTTTCATTTTGAATTATAGGTTTATTATATTTGAAAATATGGCTTTATAATTTTTTATATAATTTTTTAAAAATTAATTTTATTTTATTTTAGAAAATTCGTATTTCTTAAAACGTATTTAAATCCTTTCGAGATCGAATACCCCGTGAGGAGGTCTGCATCCCGCTCTACTAGTCCAAGAATGTGTGATAATTCGCACCATCCATTAGCGAATCCCCTAAAGAGGGTTGTAGATGCATAATCACAAAGGAAATGAAATACCGTTTTAAAACAAATCCGGTTTTAGAATTAAGTGGTATTTTATTATAATACTATTCTTTGAAACGAAAATACAGACAATGAGTATCGTGCTATGAAACTAAGTGTGCATATGGGGTAGGTCGTTACCCCATGAAGTTTTCCTAAAGGAGTTGTTTTAACAAATACTAAAAGAGGTGTTTATAAAGTTCAAGGTATTTTAATGGAAAAGTTCTACTATGGTTCTTTCACATGAGAATTTTGATGAAATTTGATTCTAAATATTAGGGTCTAAGGTTACAAGTGATGTAGTAAAATTAGATTGATTAAATCGTAAAGGAAAAGGTTATATGTTTTAGAAAAGAAGATGTTAGTATTAACTCCACTTTTACCGATATAAAATTTGAAGAGTAATTTCAATAGAAAGGAGGAGATTTGGAAGGGACTTATGATTTAGAAACTTAGGAAGAGGGTAAGGAAAAGGAAGAGGGTCTTCGTGGTGTCGCGGGAGCTCTGGAATTGCTTCGATCTTCACCGGAACCAACTTGCTCATTAACTCCACTTTTTTTTCACTTGCACTAGGAAATTTTTAGAGAGTTTTGGCTTCAATTTTCAGAATGGTTCTGAGCCAAAATGTGGGGTGGCATTTATAGTGGAGAATTAGGGTTTTGGAATTAAAATTGTGGATTAAAGAGCATTAAAATGGTGTTTAATTGTGAAATGAAAGATCTCTGTTTGATTGCAGGGAAATCAAACAGTGCAGAAGGGTTAGGGGTAGCTGAAAAGGTGTGTGTGCAAAGCCCGGGATTCATTGTCCATGATCTAACCATTGGCACCGGCTTTATTGCCCTTTTGGCCGGTCGATCTCGAGGCGAATGCCTTGAGATTCGTGCCACTTGATCAACCCTCTGTTTAAACCATTTTTCATATGTTTGATTTTTCTGAACTTTTCATTTCCCCGTATATTGCACGTGCAATCTTTTGTGCTTCCAAAAAGTTAAAAAAATTCAAAAAAAATAATTGTGTCTAATTGAAATCGAACATAGGGGCTACGTCACAGCAGTGCAAGGTTTTACCAGTGAGCTACAAGTTGTTTCTTGCTGTTATTTAACAAAATTGACTTATAATTCAAACTCAGGATGTAAAACTCATTTCTTGTATATTAACAGTAAAATTTCCGTACAAGATTTTAGAGTCGTTACATTCTACCCTCCTTATAAAAATTTCGTCCTCGAAATTTATATTTACATATGGACTAATTTTCAAATAGATAAGGGTATCTTGCACGCATGTCTTCTTCTCGTTCCTATGTTGATTCTCCTGGTGAATCCTTTCTCCACATCACTCGGACCAAGTTTACTTCCTTATTCCACAGTGTCTTCATCTTTCGGTCCATGATCTCAACTGGTTGTTGCTCGCAAGTCAGGTCAGTCTGTACTGTGAGCTCTGAGTGATCAAGTATGTGGCTGGGGTCGCTCACATATCGTCGTAGCTGGGATATTTGGAACACGTTGTATACTCCTTCCAATGAGGGTGATAGTGCTAAACGGTATGCCACTTCTTCAACTCATTCGAGTATGTCGAACGGTCCTATGTATCTTGAACTTAGCTTACCCCTCTTGCCAAAGCGGATCACTCCTCGATTTGGAGATATCTTCAGAAAAACATGGTCTCCAGGTTGGAACTCCAGATGTCGACGTTTTGCATCTGCTCAATGTTTCTGTCCGTCTTGGTCTATGCACATTCTTTCTCTGACCGTACGAACTACGTCCACAGTTGCCATGATCATCTCTGGTCTAAAGAGTTCACGATCTCCGACATCGTCCCAACTTAGTGGTGAACGACACTTCCGTCCATAGAGTGTTGCGAACGGTGTCATTCCAATGCTTGCCTGATATATGTTGTTGTATGAAAACTCCACAAGGTGTAGGTAATCTTCCCACGAACCTCCGAAGTCTAACATACAAGCTCTTAGCATGACTTTCAGAATCTGAATTGTTCGCTCGGACTGTCCATCCATTTGTAGATGGTAAGCCGTGCTGAAGTTCAGACTCATTCCCAGGCTAGCTTGTAGACTCTGCCAAAATTGTGATCGGAATCTGGTATCACGATCGGAGACGATGCAAACCGGTACTCCATGTAATCTCACGAGCACTTGCATGAGTTCATGGGTATCAAATATAGTACACTTTGAAGGTTTAAATCTTATTTTAGATTTATGCTTTTGCTAACGTCTCAGTAAATTAGCCAACTCGAAATGGAATAAAGTGAGCCGACTTGGTGAGTCGATCCACAATATCACATACTGCGTCGTTACCTTTTATGCTGCAAGGAAGGGCAATTATAAAGTCCATGGTAATGTGCTGCCATTTCCATTCTGGGATTGGTAACGGCTGAAGTAGACCAGCAGTTCTGTGATATTCAGCCTTCACTTGCTGACACACCAAACACTTGGCTACACTCCTTGCTACTTCGTGCTTCATTCCATACCACCAGTAGTGTTTTCGTAGATCCTTGTACATTTTCGTACCACCGGGGTGTACAGAATAAGGAGAGCTATGGGATTCTTTCATCAACTCTTCTCGAATTGGATACACACAATCGACTTTCATATCTCAAGGATCCGTCTCCGTGGATGATAAATTCAGTTCGAAATCTACTTTCTACTTGTTCTCGGATCTTTTGTAGCATGGCATCATTTGCTTGAGCTGCCTTGATCTGATTGACAAGAGTAGACTGGACTTGTAAGTTCATCAAATACGAAGCGTTACCTGGTATAACTACTTCGATCGCCAATCTGTGAAATTCCTGTTATATCTTCCACTGAGCGGTGAGATTCATTGCTAATGGTTGGCGACTAACTGCATCAGGAACTACGTTCACCTTCCCTGGATGATACTATAGGTTGATGTTGAAGTCCGCCATGAGTTCTAGCCATCTTCTATGCCGCATGTTTAATTCCTTCTGAGTAAATACATACTTAAGACTCTTATGGTCAGTGTATATATCCACTCGTTCTCCCAGATGATAGCGGCACCAAATCTTAAGTGTGAAGATAACGGCTGCCAACTCCAGATTATGTGTTGGATAGTTGCGCTCATGAACTTTTAGCTGTCTTGATGTAAAAGCTACAACCTTTCCATGCTGGTGTAGAACACATCCTAATCCCTTACCGGACGCATCGCAATGCACAGCAAATCCTCCAGATTGATCCGGTATTATGAGAATAGGAGCAGAAAATCTTGACTTGAGTTATACAAAAGCGTTTTCACATGCTTCTGACCACACGAATGCTTCATCTTTACGTGTGAGTTTGGTAAGGGGTGCTTCAATTTTCGAAAAGCCTTCAATGAATCGTCGGTAGTATCCTGCTAATCCGAAGAAACTTCGTATATCCTTCACCGTCTTTAGTGTTTTCCACTCACTGATAGCTGATAGCTTAGCTGGATCTACTGAGATTCCTTCACTTGAAACTATATGCCCCAGAAATCCGACTTGATCTAGCCAAAATTCACACTTGCTGTACTTGGCGTAGAGCTGATGTTGTCGCAATGTCTCCAGGACAATCCGTAAATGTTTGGCGCGTTCTTTCCGATCCTTTGAATACATCAGGATGTCGTCGATGAAGATGACAACGAACCTGTTTAAGTACTTTCGGAAAACTTGGTTCATCAGATTCAAAAATATAGCAGGTGCATTGGTCATTCCAAATGGCATTACGAGATATTCATAATGACCATATCGAGCCCTGAATGTCGTCTTCGGAATATCGGACTCTTTGACCTTCACCTGATAATAACCCGAACGAAGATCTAGCTTCGAAAATACACAAGACCCACTTAGCTGATCGAAAAGGTCATCGATGCGCTGTAGTGGATACTTGTTCTTGATCGTCACTTCGTTCAGAGCTCGGTAATCCATATACATCCTGTATGAACCTTCTTTCTTCTTTATAAGTAATACTGGAGATCCCCAACTTGAAGTAATGGGACGAATCCAACCTTTCTTCAGGAGTTCGTCCAACTGAGTGCGGATCTCCTTCAATCCTTCTGGACTTAGCCGGTACAGAGCTCTGATTACAGGTTGCGCACTAGCTAGTAAATCGATGCTGAATTCAAGAGCTCGATCAGGAGGCAAACCTGATATATCTTCCAGAAATACATTCTCGAAATCTCGAACTAGCTCTGGCTTCGATTCTTTTGCTTGTAATGCTGCAGCCACCGCCTTCTTTGGTTATTCTTTGTAGATGCTAGGTTCCAAGGTACGGTCTCCACTCTTAAAATAGAGCACTGGATGATCTGGTATTTCGAACACTACCCTCCTTTGGTGACAGTCGATGGCAGCGAAGAAAGTTCCCAGCCAGCGCATTCCCAAGACTACGTCGAAGTTCGGTATGTCCAGCACCTTAAAGTTCACATAAAATTCTCTACTGCAGATGACCACTGGACACAGATTGTATCCCAGAATTGCTTTTAGAACGCCATTCCCTAAACTGACATTCCAGCTGGATACGAGCGGTTTAACTCGAATCGCATGAGTTCGGACGAACCGTTGCAACATAAAGCAATGCGATGCTCCAGAGTGTCGAAGAGAGCTAGAGCAGGAAGGGAGGCTATTAGTATAGTACCTAAGTTGTGTGAGACTAGGTTTAAATATAGGAAAAGTTATAGAGATATACAAGATTTGAAAAGATGAAAGGATTGGGAGTTACCGGTAATAACTTGGCCTGTGGCTTCGACCTCTTCGACCGTCATTGTAAAAGCCTAACGTCGGGGTACATTCCTCCTTGCTAAAGGCACATTCCTCTGTCCTTGAGGCATGTTTCTCTGCCCTTGAGCCATGTTCCTCTGTGCCTGATGGAATTGATGTTGAGGCTGTGCGGGAGGTCCATCTGGAGATAGTGCAGGTAGGGCTAGTCGAGGTGCAGGAGCCTGAATGGCTGGCCGCTGCGGAATGGTGATTGTTGGTCGGGGTGCTGGAGCTATGTTAAAACGATATGGACATGCTCCAATAGAGTGAGCAGATGCGCCACAAACTAAACACATGCCATTTGCACGCCTGCAATCCTTTGCCAGGTGTCCCGTCCTTTTGCAGTAAAAACAAAAGTCTGGACTGAGCCGGTTAAATGTTCCTCCCGGTCTCCTGGGTACAAATGTCGGCCTAGAAGAGGCTCCTCCTATCATCTGTGTGGCAGGGCGTTTCATATCGACAGTTTGCGGTCTTCCCTTCTTCTTCACTACTGCCTCATAGCGTTAGGCAGCCTTTAGAGCAAGCTCATGGGTTGGGAAATCCCCTGTAGCGAGCGCAGCTTGGATTTCTGAGTCCAACCCTTGATGAAATCGTCGTGCCCGGATCTCAGCAGTAGGAATCAGGTATGCAACAAATCTGTTACGACCTTGTGTTAGCAGTATAATGAGTGAAATCAGGAATTTGAATTTGAGACAATATCTTACCTGCTAAGCATGGTAAACTCAGCATCTTATTCATCCACAGACTTGAACCATATCAAGCCTTGTTGTAGATGAATGAACTGTTGCTCCATGTCGAAACGGGCGGTCTTAGGGAAGTACTTCGCATCGAACAGATCATGAAATGTCTTCTACTCGATCGATTAGGTGAGACGGCTTCTTCAGCCTTCCATCAAGCTCTGGCATAGTCTGTTAGTTGCAGTTTCACAACTCTCGCCAAGGCAATACCTGGCACTTGTGCTATTGCCAGATCATCTTTGATATAATGAGCCCATTCTTCTGCCTCCAGTAGGCTCTCTTTCCTAGAGAAATGTTTTGGGTGCAGTGCCCGGAATTACTCGATTCCGGGTGCCTTGACTTCGGGGCGATGCATGAGGATGACAGTCTGCTGATGCTGACCCTCCAACAGGCTCTTTATAGGCTCAAGCAGTACCGTTTGCTCATTGATAGGAGCTGCAATGGTAGGTGGTGGTGGTAGAGTGGACGGTGGGGTGTTGCTATTGACATTGGTACTGGTATTGTTGGGAAAATCCATGACCTTGATAGAAAAAGGAATGGTTAGGATAGATTCAATAAATTAGAAATGTAAGGAATATATAGTTACTGATTCTTATAATTCTTATGATATATTGCTTAAGACTTCATGCAGAACTGACCTGTATGGGCCGCCAACAAAACTTGTCACGCCCCACTTCCCATTAAACGGAAATGGTGACGTAGTAGGCCGCAACGCATTTACTAAGAAATAAATACGTTAAGCATAATTAAGTAATATATAAAAATGTACAATAATGACAAGAGATATAAAATAAAACAACAACTTTATTTACATTCATTTTTACATCAACTATTTTAAAAGAAAAGATACAATGAGTAAAGCGGTGCCTAAACAATGGCAAACAAAAATGAAAGTGTAGGTGAACTGGTAGTCAGGCTGAGTGGTGAGCTGGTCCAAATCCTCCTGGCTAGGCTCGATCTCCTGAGAGTCCGGTCCTCCTGACGAACATTCCAAAGAAAGAAATAGAAAGGAATGTCGTCAGCGAACTAACGCTCTGTAAGTTCCAAAAGAAAGAAAGAGAATATAACAAGTAATATGAAATGAACAGGTAAGTTTTGTATGATTGATTACTGGTATATGATAGCTATGATAACGTGGTTCTTTGTAGCTTGATGCAGAAGGTATCCATGTATACGAGAGGAGTCCATCTTACCCCGTGGATTACGGTAACATGTTGTACAAAGCCCCGTCATAACCCACGGGACAACGACACGAGAATTCATGTAGGTGTCTTTTAAGTGATCTCTTGTGCCCGATATACATTCCGTACCATTCTACACCTTTATCCCCGAATAATATATTGTATAGATTATATTTACAAGTCTTACCGAAACCATGGATACAAAATATTCAAGTATTCATGTTCAGGATGTAATCAAGTATTCAAGTAATCATGTCAAGTTATAATCATGGTTCAGTCAGGTCAAGTCAAGTATACATGTTTGATATTGATGTTTGGATTCAAGTATTCATGTTTGATTTTGGATTCAAGCTTGAATTGGATTCAGGTTTGAGTTTGGACTCAGACTGAGCCAGAAACTTGTAAACAGATTTAGCTCTTGAATTAGGTTCGGGAGTTATTGTTGGGGTAAAAATTTACACCCCCGTTGACCGAGTCAAAGTCAAGGTCAACCCCAAGCCAGGTGGGCCCAAGCCCAGGTCAAGCGGGCCCATGCCCAAGTCGAGCCCGCGGCCAGCTTCCTCCATGCTAAAATATAGATCATGTAATAAATAATTTTTATGTAATTTTTTATACATGAATGTATGCAAAATGGGCATAAAACCAAAATTTTGTAAGCCCATGGCTTATGTGCAAAAATAAAATGGCACATGAGCCATGGGATGGGCAAAATGCCATTTTTGTAAAGCCCAAGGAGCTATATGTAAATATGTAAGCCTATAAAAGGCAACATGATGATGAATAAAGTAACACTTTTTCCATTCTCTCAAAAACCTAGGGTTTGTACATCTTTCCCTTTTCTGAAGGTTTCAAACCTTTTTCTTTCTTTGAATTAAATCAAGAGTTTTACTCTTCCTTTTCCAAAAATAAATAGTTTTTCACCATAAAACCCACCAAGGGGAGCTTGGATCTGTCATTAGATCTCAAAAGAAGAGATTTTTAGATCTTACATCTCTTGATCTTCAAGATCCGGCCAAACCACAGGAGGAAGAAGAAGAAGAACCCACTTATTCAGCTTCAACACATCCTAGGAGTTTAACTCTCTCTCTCTCTCTCTCTCTCTCTATATATATATATATATATATATATATATATATATATAATAAATATTTCCTTTCTGAAGCATAGCTTCTGGTTTCTGGGGCTAAAAGCCCTCTTTTCCTCGCCGGCGCCCAAGCGCTCAAGCGCCGAGCGCCCACGTGCCGACACGTGGCGCGTTTGCGCTCCAGCACCCTTGCGCTCGAGCGCAAAGCGCCCGCGTGCCGACACGTGGCACGCTTGCGCTCAAGCGTACTGCGCTCGAGAGCAAGACGCCCGCGTGCCGACACGTGGCGCGCTTGCGCTCAAGCGCACTGCGCGCGAGCGCAAGGTGCCCGCATGCCGACACGTGGCGCGCTTGCGCTCAAGCGCACTGCGCGCGAGCGCAAGGCGCCCGCATGCCGACACGTGGCGCGCTTGCGCTCCGGCGCTCTGCGCCCGAGCGCAAGGCGCCCGCGTGCTGACACGTGGCGCGCTTGCGCTCGAGTGCCCAGTGCTCATGCGCAAAGTGCCCACGTGTCGACACGTGGCACGCTTGCGCCTGAGCGTACAGCGCTCATGCGCAAAGCGCCCACGTGTCGACACGTGGCGCGCTTGCGCCTGAGCGTACATCGCCTAAGCGCACAGCGCTCAAGGCGCTGGCCCGACGCATCCCTTGGATGCCTTTCCCCCCTCTTTTTATGTACATACATATACATATATATACATATTCACACACACACGTGCTCCACGACACTGTCCCTGTTAGAAAAAAATTTCTAACGGGGTGCTGCCCCGTACCCCGCAAGGGGTCTGTTAGCCCCCTTGACCCCCAGCCCGCTATCCGGGTAGTGGGACCCCCGTAAAAACTCTGCGTGGCTCCCGATATATCCAAAACCCCTTTTCAAAACACAACACACGCACACCGCACATTGAGTTCGCATGACCAGTTTAACCCGTTAATCGGAGGTTCCCTCATCCCAAAGGCGAGTGGTAATTAACGGCAGCTTAGTCCGCGGCTGCCGGAGATTCGGATCCCCACAATCAATAAACCGCAGACTACCCCAGGCAGGGGGAATCTGTAGTACGCCTGACAAGCGCGCGCGTATTCCCATCTCAATGGGGTGACGAAAAACACCCTACAGATTCTGGCACGCCCGGTGGGACAAATCTCTCCTCCCATATTTTGGGTTAAACGTTCATGCGAACTCAGTCAATATACATACCTATATTTATACTGAAATAATGTTCTTTCATGCAAGTTTTCAAGCAATCACTTTCCAATAATGTCTCCAAGGACAAGCTCAGCTCTCGACACAAATCCCGTCTCCTACACGATGAAGATAGACTCCAGGATGGTCCTTCCGGCCAGTCTTGGGCGACAATGGGAGGAGGAGCCACTACCATTTGGCTCTATTACGTTCGTGTCGGCTAACGTCGTCCTAGCTCCTCAAGCTCCGGTAACAGACAAATCAGTCTCAAAGGGGAAAATGCCGAATGTCGTGGTTGCAAGGGCACCTCTGCCCAAGCACAAATCCGTTTCCAAACGACTTTCCTTGGCCCCAGCTGGGGGCAAGGCCATCAACACCAACAAAAGTACAATGCGTCTTGAGCAAGCTTCGGCGGTGCCCCTGACAACTGCTCGATCGGCTGTCTTCTCTAAGCTCCCTGTCGACCGACTCACGGTGGCTTCCCAGGGAATGAATGCCTGCCAAGCCCTTAAAATTGAGAAGCTAAGGCAGAAAAAGCTCAGATATAGAGCCAACAAAAAGGCTAGGGCTCATGCTAGGCTGAACCTCATGAGGTTCGAGGAACAGGGTTACCCCGCCAAAGATGAGGTGATGGCTGAATGTGTTATCCACATTGTCTACGTGGTGGGCACGCGCAGCAAGAGCAAGGATGGGGCCACCACATCTCAAATCCAATCTGACTTGAATGTGGTTGCTACTTCCCAAGAACAGCCGCATTCGCTGGATGATGAAAACCCTCTCGATGAGGCTGATAGGCAGAGAGAGCCCTCAATTCATGAGGAGTCAGGCTCGGAAAGCGAAGATGAGCCAACTTTCCGTCCTAAGACCGCAGAGCAGCAACTTCTCCAAGAGCTCCGAAAGCAGCTCAGAAGCAAAGACAAGGAGATGGCCAAGCTCTACTCAAAGATCGACGACTTGACAAATGTCGTCTTACGGCTTACGGCCCAACTTGCCTCTCAGCCGTCCAATCAGGCGCAGGGCTCTCATGAACGGGAAATGGTGTCCCAAAGCAGCCGACGCCTATTCCCTCAAATTCAAAAGTGGGCGAACCGCATGAAAATCAGTCGCATCCTATCTCAGGAAATGTCTTGGCTACTGATGACAGTAGCCCGCTAACTCAAGATCAAATTATGGATTTGGTTGCCAGCAAAGTCAAAACATTGGTGGCCGAAGCCGAAGCGCAAAAAGATATCAGCAGTAGTGGGAGACCATATCCTGCTCAGTATGATCTGGTAGAATTTCCTAGCGGCTATGTCATCCCTAAATTCGGAAGATTCGATGGGACGGGAAATGCGAATCAACACATCGCCCACTTTAAAGCCTCATGCGGGAATACTGGGGGCAATGATGCGCTTCTCCTCCGCCAGTTCATTAATAGCTTGACCGATGTTGCTTTCGACTGGTACGCGAGCATACCGGATAGCTCCGTCACAACTTTTGTCCAAATGGAGTCTCTGTTTCGGCAGAGGTTCATGAGCGTCAGCGATAAGATTACCATTGCCGAGCTCGTAAGGACCAAGCCCAAGAGCGACGAAAGCAGCACGGATTTTATAACCCGATAGCGCAATCTCTCCGTCAAATGCGAACCGCCGATAGAGCAGGACCAATCTGTCAGTCTCCTCGTCGGAAATCTCAACAATTGGATGGCTCTGTTTCTATGCACCGCGGGTCTCAAAACATTCCAAGAGCTGACCAGGAAAGTTCAGATGCTGGAGCGCTCAAAACAGGAGTCCTCCTCGGATTCCCAAAATAACAATAGGTCCTGGAGAAACCGAAAGGACGATAATCGCAAAGGCGGAAACTCCGATGATTCTGAATCTTTCAACACTTCAGCTAACCGAAATAAGCAAAGGATGAGCGGGCCTAGCGCCAACCAGCCTCGAAAGCCAGTGTTCGGAGAGGGAGGAGAATCTCCACTCAAAGAGAAGCTAGATAAGGTCTATTCCTTCAGAAGGGACAAAATCCGTAAAATATTCAAAGACGCCCTGAAGAACGGTCTACAACTGCCAGAGTCAAAAAGACCGCAGGAAGCGAATATGACCGACGACCCCAAATACTGCCCCTATCATAGAGTGATAGGTCATGCCATTGAGGACTGCTTCGTCTTCAAAGATTGGGTCGAAAAGCAATACAAGGCAGGAGAGATAGAACTATCCAAAGGCGTGTTAACAAACAGTCCAGCTGCGACCGCTAATTTCATACAAACGGAGACCGAAGTTCTTCGTGAAACTGATTCTCTCAAACATCTGTCTTTCTCTGAAAACAGTCGACCACCACGTCACTAAACTGGGAACAATTGACCACCACGTCATTAAACTGGGAACAGTCGACCTCTAAGTCGTTAAACTGGGAATGTACAAAAAAAGTGTGTATACAAAAAAATGTGTAAATAAAAGAAAAATAAAGAAAAGCCGAAATGATGGGGCAACTCGCAATAAAAACCAGCGAGTAAAAATGAAAATGACAATAAAGCCGAAATGATGGGGCAACTGCGAATAAATAGCCGAAATGATAGGGCAATCGCGACCTTCGTGATAAGAAAAGTTGAAATGATAAAGCAATCGCGGTAAAAAAACAAACAAACAAACAAACAAACAACGGCGAATGATGAATCGCTCCTGGTACCATATTCCAGTGCAGCGATGCAGATGCCAACAAAAATCCAATTTCCCAAAATTCTTCCGGCCCTACGGTTGGTCCCCAAGTTGACCATCGTATACAATCCACGGGCTCAAATAATTCTCATCATACTCATGCCCACTGCAATCACCAGTCCAGCGGTTGGTCTCCGCCCTTGGAATTATGCTCCATTGGGAAGACCCACTTATGTATCCTCACGATACATGAGGAGAACAAACCTTTGTGGGATCCTTACGACTCACGAAGGAAAAACACACTTAGAAGTCCCTACGACTCCTAAGGAGAAAATACACCTGCAAGATCCTTACGACTCGCAGGGAGAAAATGCTTTTATGGGACCCTCACGGCCCATAAAATTGAAAAGTCTTTGGTGGTAGGGATCTAAACCTGTCTCCTAAGCCATCGCTCCCCAACCCCCAAGTGGCGAATGATGAGTCGCTCCTGGTACCATATTCCAGTGTAGCGATGCAGACGCCAACCATATTCCAAATCCCAATCCCTAAGTGGCGAATGATGAGTCGCTCCTGGTACCATATTCCAGTGTAGCGATGCAGACGCTAACCATATTCCAAATCCCAATCCCTAAGTGGCGAATGATGAGTCGCTCCTGGTACCATATTCCAGTGTAGCGATGCAGACGCCAACCAAATTCCAAATCCCATACCCCAACGGCGAATGATGAGTCGCTCCTGGTACCATATTCCAGTGCAGCGATGCAGACGCCAACAAAGTCCCGATTCTGGCCCTACGGTCTGGATCATACATCCTGTAAAACCGTATACAATCCACAGGCGTAAAACAATCCCAATCTCTCCAAAAATAATAAAAAAAAAAAAAAAGGTATGTCCACAAGCAAAATGGGCACGGATGAAAACCCGAAAGGGCTCCGTGAGTAAAAACAGCAGGACTGCCGGCGAGTTTGTGAAAATCCGAAAGGGCGCAAACTCGTAAGAAAGAGATGAAATGCACTCACAAGGTCCTCTCGACTTTGTGAGGAGAAAATTCCCGCGTGAGATCCTTACGACTCACAAAGGAGCAACACACTTAGGAGTCCCTACGACTCCTAAGGAGAAAATACACCTACGGGATTCTTACGACCCGTAGGGAGAAAATGCTTTGTAAGACCTTTATGGCTCACAAAATTGAAAAGTCTTAGGTGATAGGGACCTAAAACCTGTCTCCTAAGCCATCGCTTCTTGATAAACAAACGCAAATGATGATTCGCTCCTGGTACCATAATCCAGTGTAGCGATACTGATGCCAAGCAAAAACCAATTCCCAAATCCTCTCGGGGAAAATGATGAGTTGCTCCTGGCATCATTCCAGTGCAGCAATGCAGATGCCGACAAAAAAAATCCCCAAATCCTCTCATGACAAATGATGATTCGCTCCTGGTACCATATCCTAGTGTAGCGATGCTGATATCAACCTAAATCAAATCAAACCAACAACCTCTGCGGCGGAATCATGCTTCGTCCCAGAATTTACCCTGTGTCGAAATCATGCTTCGCCTCGGGATAACGACCTCCTCGTCGGAATTATGCTTCGTCTCAGAATACACCCCGTGTCGAAATGATGCTTCGCCTCGGTGTACCTGCCTTCCCTGTCGAAATTATGCTTCGTCTCGGAATCAAGTCAGCCAACAAGCTCTGCGCCGGAATCATGCTCCGTCTCATAATATACCTCGTGTCAAAATCAATGCTTCGCCTCGGAATATTTGCCTCCCTTGTCGGAATTATACTTCGCCTAGGAATCTACCTCTGCATCGAAATCATGCTTTGGTCAGAATGTCTGCCGATCCTCGGAATGATGCTCCGAACTCTGGAATCATGCTCCGCCCTTCAGAACGATGCTCCGAACCCTGGAATCATGCTCCGCTCATCGGAATGATGCTCCGATCCCTGGAATCATGCTCCGCTCTTCGGAATGATGCTCCGATCCCTGGAATCATGCTCCGCTCTTCGGAATGATGCTCCGATCCCTGGAATCATGCTCCGCTCTTCGGAATGATGCTCCGAACCCTGGAATCATGCTCCGCTCATCGGAATGATGCTCCGATCCCCTGGAATTATGCTCCGCTCTTAGGAATGATGCTCCGAACCCTGGAATCATGCTCCGCTCTTCGGAATGATGCTCCGAACCCTGGAATCATGCTCCGCTCTTCGGAATGATGCTCCGAACCCTGGAATCATGCTCCGCTCATCGGAATGATGCTCTGATCCCCTGGAATTATGCTCCGCTCTTCGGAATGATGCTCCGAACCCTGGAATGATGCTCCGCTCTTCGGAATGATACTCCGAACCCCTAGAATCATGCTCCGCTCATCGGAATGATGCTCTGATTCCCGGGAATCATGCTCCCCGGGATGATACTCCGCCCCCGGAATGATGTTCCACCTTGAAGTCCAGCTTCAAGATCCATCAATTTCATGCACACAACTCATGCGTGCGGTGTGCATTTATTGATGGGGGGCACTTTGTTGGGGTAAAAATTTACACCCCCGTTGACCGAGTCAAAGTCAAGGTCAACCCCAAGCCAGGTGGGCCCAAGCCCAGGTCAAGCGGGCCCATGCCCAAGTCGAGCCCGCGGCCAGCCTCCTCCATGCTAAAATATAGATCATGTAATAAATAATTTTTATGTAATTTTTTATACATGAATGTATGCAAAATGGGCATAAAGCCAAAATTTTGTAAGCCCATGGTTTATGTGCAAAAATAAAATGGCACATGAGCCATGGGATGGGCAAAATGCCATTTTTGTAAAGCCCAAGGGGCTATATGTAAATATGTAAGCCTATAAAAGGCAACATGATGATGAATAAAGTAACACTTTTTCCATTCTCTCAAAAACCTAGGGTTTGTACATCTTTCCCTTTTCTGAAGGTTTCAAACATTTTTCTTTTTTTGAATTAAATCAAGAGTTTTACTCTTCCTTTTCCAAAAATAAATAGTTTTTCACCATAAAACCCACCAAGGGGAGCTTGGATCTGTCATTAGATCTCAAAAGAAGAGATTTTTTGATCTTACATCTCTTGATCTTCAAGATCCGGCCAAACCACAGGAGGAAGAAGAAGAACCCTCTTAATCAGCTTCAACACATCCTAGGAGTTTAACTCCATATATATATATATATATATAAAATAAATATTTCCTTTCTGAAGCATAGCTTCTGGTTTCTGGGGCTAAAAGCCCTCTTTTCCTCGCCGGCGCCCAAGCGCTCAAGCGCCGAGCGCCCACGTGCCGACACGTGGCGCGCTAGCGCTCGAGCGCAAAGCGCCCACGTGCCGACACGTGGTGCATTTGCGCTCAAGCGCACTGCGCTCGAGCGCAAGGCGCCCGCATGCCGACATGTGGCGCGCTTGCGCTCAAGTGCACTGCGCGCGAGCGCAAGGCGCCCGCATGCCGACACATGGCGCGCTTGCACTCCAGCGCTCTGCGCCCAAGCGCAAGGCGCCCGCGTGCCGACACGTGGCGCGCTTGCGCTTGAGTGCCCAGCGCTCATGCGCAAAGCGCCCACGTGTCGACACGTGGCGTGCTTGCGCCTGAGCGTACAGCGCTCATGCGCAAAGCGCCCACGTGTCGACACGTGGCGCGCTTGCGCCTGAGCGTACATCGCCTAAGCGCACAGTACTTAAGGCGCTGGCCCCACGCATCCCTTGGATGCCTTTCCCCCCTCTTTTTATGTACATACATATACATATATGTACATATTCACACACACACGTGCTCCACGACACTGTCCCTGTTAGAAAAAAATTTCTACTGGGGCGCTGCCCCGTACCCCGCAAGGGGGCTGCTAGCCCCTTGACCCCCAGCCCGCTATCCGGATAGCGGGACCCCCGTAAAAACTCTGCGTGGCTCCTGATATATCCAAAACCCCTTTTCAAAACACAACACGCGCACACCGCACATTGAGTTCGCATGACCAGTTTAACCCGTTAATCGGAGGTTCCCTCGCCCCAAAGGCGAGTGGTAATTAACGGCAGCTTAGTCCGCGGCTGCCGGAGATTCGGATCCTTACAATCAATAAACCCCGGCCTACCCCAGGCAGAGGGAATCTGTAGTACGCCTGACAAGCGCGCGCGTATTCTCATCTGAATGGGGTGCCGAAAAACACCCTACAGTTATCGGTAACTGCTGCACATGGACGACAGGATTTGTGTCTTTTTCCAAGACAATTACCATTGATAACTCCGTTAAGTTGTCTACTTTAAATAGGCAAGCACTCACTTTCTCTGGCTCTCTGGGGCTCAAGAAAATTGATCTTAAAACTGTATTTACTAAAGTCCTTAAATATTGTTTTATATATTTCGAGGGGGTTTTATGAAAAAATATATTAATATAGATTAAAATAAATCTCGAGGGTGATTAGTATTACTTAGGCTTTTCATGAATATGGATTTTAAGTATTTGGGGTATTTTAATGATATACACTTAACTTAGAAAGTTTATGGTTTTTTATTTAAAAACTTGCCTTTTGGTATCTTGATGGTATTTTATTGACAAACTTGTCAATCTTTCATTTAGAGAAAAATTATAGGTTTATTATATTTGAAAATATGGCTTTATAATTTTTTTATATAATTTTTTAAAAATTAATTTTATTTTATTTTAGAAAAATCGTATTTCTTAAAAACGTATTTAAATCTTTTCGAGATCGAATGCTCTGTGAGGAGGTCTGCATCTCGCTCTACTAGCCCAAGAATGTGCGATAATTCACACCATCCATTAGCGGGTTCTCTAAAGAGGGTTCTAGATGCATAATCGCAAAGGAAATGAAATACCGCTTTAAAACAAATCCAGTTTTAGAATTAAGTGCTATTTTATTGTAATACTATTCTTCGAAACGAAAATACATACAATGAGTATCGTGCTATGAAACTAAGTGTGCATGTGAGGTAGGTCATTACCCGTGAAGTTTTCCTAAAGGTATTGTTTTAACAAATACTAAAATAGGAGTTTATAAAGTTCAAGGTATTTTAATGAAAAAGTTCTACTATGGTTCTTTCACTTGAGAATTTTGATGAAATTTGATTCTAAACATTAGGCTTTAAGGTTACAAGTGATGTAGTAAAATTAGATTGATTAAATCGTAAAAGAAAATGGAGTTATGTGTTTTAGAAAAGAAGATATCAATATTAACTCCACTTTTACCGATATAAAATTTGAAGAATAATTTCAATAGAAAGGAGGAGATTTCAACCTCCATCAGTTGGCGTTGTCTGTAGGGTTCTCTAACATGACTACAAGGTTTCGGAAGGCATCAACCATGCCAATTTAAAAAATTTAGTGTGCTAAATAATCCAAACCAAGGATCTAACTAGAGGAATTAGGGTAAGCATGCATGTAATCAAACATTACACTAAGTGAATGAGGAATACAACCTTTGTAGACCGGTCCTTCACTTCAAAACCTCCGTGTAGTAGTCCCTTCGCTCCAAGTAGTAGTATCCCGGACTCTCACTAGGCTTCACTAGGCAAAAGGAACAAGCTTGCTTGAAGTCTTTGAGGCCGAAGATGATCTACGTTGAGAAATCTCCAACTCAAGCTACCTCTTCTCTATTTGGGAATTAGTGAAGCAAACAACCTAAACTAAATGGCTAATCTAGTGTAGGTTGATGAAGTAGGATTTTTGCTCACTTTAGTCTTTTTCTCACTAATTTTCTTCACCTCCTAAAAACCTAGAGAGCACTTTGAGATGAAGAAGAAGATGAAGTGGAGAATCTTATGAGTGAGAATAACAACCATGAGTGAGATAATATCCCATACTAACTCTTGTAGAGACTTAATGATGGCTAAAAATAATGGTTGGGTTAATAAATATCTTAAGTAAAACAAAATCAGTGGACTAAGTCAATGGTTCCATAAGCTTCCACAAGCTTCAACCATGTGCTAATTTCCAACTAATTTTGATTTACCTTAAATAAATAAACACCCTTAATTATCCATGTCATGGTGTGAGTCTCATACACCCATGTAGCATGTAGTAACAAGCATGACACAATAATATATATCACATATATATTAAATGTGCACAAGTGAGAAAAAGAAATGCTTAAGTGAGCTAATATTAGTTAATGTATGTTAATATATCAAATATATATATTTGTACATTATATTATTAAATCAACACTTGATTTAATAATCCGGCTATATCACATATAACCGACTAATATCATTTATATCAACTTATCGAATCAACACTTAATTCGATAACCAGGCTATATCACATATAACTGACCGATATCACATATCGCGAGAATAGAATACGGTATCACATACACTTATTAATCTCGGTCCCGCACATATCACATATGTGCTCCTACTTCGTTTCGCCTGAGCCAGGAAACCTCTATGTAGGACTCTAAAGACTCGTCAATACGCCGGCAGTAGGTGATGATCATATCAGTCACCCACAAGCCGTCAGCGGTATTAGCTGGACGTAACGGCTACCCGGGTATTGAGCGATCAGAAGATCAGCAAGCAAGCCTGCTCATACTCCTGTGAATCCAATAAGTAACACTACCGTACAGTCCGGTCTCTTCGTCTGATATGTTGCATATCTAGTCTAAGGGTGGTAAATATCAGACCCCAGTAACTTGATAAGTTGTGCCGATGTAAGGCTCATAACGGGTTGAGAAACTACTGATAACACTTACCAGTAAATCTCCAAATCATCCCTGGCCAGGGACTTCCTGTTATAGCCAATCGAGCACAACCCAACATCAACCCCCAATACCGGGAGAGACGAATCCCCTTCTATCGCTCATTGCCTCCATGTGACTCGGGATTGTACCAAAAAACCACCGTTTTGCACGTTCTCTTGAACGTGGTAAGGTGGAAATCAAAGCACAGTGGGAATCATACAAGACTCTATGACGATCTCGGGTCTACAGACTAACCTATACCGGTGTCACTAGAGAACTACTATCTGACGTGAGGTATAATACCATCTAGGAGTTCTCGGCGAGTCATGTTCAGTGTACCCAGTCTCCATTGAGCACTCGTATACCATCTTTGAGGTCAAACACCAATGGATGTGGGATCATCCATCACCCATCATATGGGTCAAGAAGCATATATGCTAGTCTACTCTGGAATATCGATGCCCCGTCTCGATACACCCACGACTAGGAACATATTAAAGGATGAACTTGTGGACTATCCTGGCCCCACTAGTATGATTTGCATCATAATCCTGGTAGTCAAGTATACATCCTAAGGGCTTTACCAACATGTGAGAGCAAGACAGTATCATAATACAAGTCTAAATATTAAGATAAAGAGTAACAAGATAGCATACTATCATGTCGAGCAAGAAAGTCCTCTCTATATATGTCCAAGCATCCACTATAATAAACAATCATGTACAATAATGGCCTCTAGGGCATATATATAACTAACAATCTCCCACTTGCACTAGGGCCAGTTGTTGTAGTATCTCATACCCAACATCCCGAAGAGTCTCTCAAATTGTATCTGGGGTATTGACTTCGTGAGTGGATCCGCCGTGTTATTCTTCGTGTCAACTCTCCTGACCTTGATCTCCCGGCGATCAACTATCTCCTGGATCAGGTGATACCGCCTCAGAATATGCCTGGATCGCTGATGGGACCTGGGTTCCTTGGATGCTCGATGGACGGAACCACACCAAGTTCGGTTATGAACTTCTTCATCCAGACAGCCTCTTTGGCGGCATCGTTGGCAGCTATGTATTCAGCCCCCATTGTCGAGTCTGCCATGGTTTCTCGCTTGGAACTCTTCCAACAAACCGCCCCTCCATTGAGAGTGAAGACAAAACCCGAGACCGACTTAGAGTCGTCCTTATCACTCTGGAAGCTTGAGTCGGTAAAGGACTCTACTTGGAGTTCACCGTTACCATACACCAAAAGCATTTCTTTAGTCCTTCTTAAGTACTTAAGATTGTTCTTCACAGCTATCCAATGATTCTTCCCAGGATCTGGTTGATACCTGCTTACAACACCCAGTGCGTACGCTACATCTGGTCGGGTACATAACATCGCATACATGATAGACCCGACTGCCGAAGCATAGGGTATACCTTGCATGCGAGCCCTCTCCAAATCAGTCTTGGGGGACATCTCTTTAGAGAGAGTGATTCCTGAGATCGTGGGTAAATTCCCACGCTTGGAATCCTCCATACTAAACCTCTTTAGTATGGTGTCAATATACCTGGATTGGGATAATCCCAGTATCCGTTTAGATCTATCTCTATCTCTATAGTTCTTAATCCCCAGGATGTAGGAGGCATCACCCAGATCCTTCATGGAGAATCTTTGTGATAAGAATAGCTTAACCGAGTGCAGCATAGGAACATCATTTCCTATCAAGAGTATGTCATCCACGTACGAGGAAGATGACCTTACTCTCTGCCACCTTCTTGTATATACAAGGTCCATCTACGTTTTTGACAAAGTCAAACTCTTTGACTGCCACATCAAAACAGATGTTTCAACTCCGCGATGCCTGCTTTAACCTGTAGATTGATTTAAGCAGCTTGCATACCTTTCCACTGCTCCCACTGTCCATGAAGCCCTCTGACTGAGTCATGTACACGCTCTCTTCTAAATCACCATTTAGAAAAGCGGTCTTAACATCCATCTGCCAGATTTCATAGTCATGGTATGCAGCGATGACAAGTAGGATCCGGATGGACTTAAGCATAGCCACTGGAGAAAAGGTTTCATCATAATCCACACCTGGTCGTTGACGAAAACCTTTTGCAACAAGTCTATCTTTGAAAGTCTCAACTTTTCCATCTACACTAAGTTTCTTCTTAAAGATCCATTTGCTCCCAATGGGTTTTACCCCTTCGGGAGCAACATCCAAAGTCCATACGTTGTTGGTGTACATGGATTCCATCTCAGATCGCATTGCATCCTGCATGCGGGGAATGATTCAATGACCCGATGGGTGCCGGACAGTTTGACACCTCGATCTCAGGGGAGACCAGGACGTTGTTCCGACACCCACCGCGTTCTCTCACCCCCTGAGAAGGTGTCGGTCAGTTCTCCTGGTACCAGGCACGACCGACGCCCCCACTCCCGTCGAGGCCGCGCAAATGGCGAACTTCGGGACTACTCAAGAAGGGCCTCGTCCGAGGATTTAAGAAATGTGATAGAGCAAAATCGAAGCCGCACCGTCACGCAAGACCGGAGCAGAGATAGCCGGCACCCTGACTATGGAGAATCCTCAGGATACCACCAATGGATCGAGGCCCTCGAAAAGAAGATTGAGGACATACGACAGGACGACCACACGGCCGGTGAAGGGGCGAAGTACTCCGCTGATTCACTCATAAGACAATTTACATAACGACTCCTAGCCGAGCGTGTCTTGTCCAGGAACAAGCCGCCCAAAGTGCCTCTTTTGACAGAAAGTCTGACCCAAAGGACCACTTGGACGCGTTCACGGCCGCCATGAGCTTCCAAGACAACTCGGATGCAGCTCAATGCAGGGCCTTCCCCACCACCCTTTTCCGAGCTAGTCGGGATTGGTTCCGAGGGCTTGCGCCATGCTCCATCTCAATCTTTGATGAGCTAGCTACGAAATTTCTCTGTCATTTTATCGGTAACCGATGACAGAAAAAGACGGTCGACTACCTGTTCACCGTCAAGAGCGGAGATAAGGAATCCTTCAAGGGGTATGTCACCCGCTTCTACAATGCCCTCCTGGAGGTTCCCGAGCACCGCGACGAAACAGTTATCACCGCGCTGAGGTCGGGTCTTAGGCACAAATAATGGCTCCGCTCTTTTGCATTGGCACAACCTAAAACCATAGCCAAAGTGAAAGCATGGACCGAGCGAGAAATCCAACTCGAGTCAGAGGTGAAATCCAACCTGCCCAGAGGCGACCAAGCAGACCGGAAAAGACAGGACAGGGAAGACAAAAAGAAAGTCGTTCGTCCGAAACCTTATTCCCCAAGGTTCCAAGAGTACACTCCTCTGAACATTTCCCAGACCGAGCTGTTAGAGGAGGCTAAAGGTGAGAGATTCTTTAAGCTCCCGCCAGCTACCCAGAGGACGGGCAAGCAGCTCCACGGCCTGTACCGCGCCTATCACAGGTCACAGGGTCACCCGACCGAGAGCTGCAAGCAACTCCGTGACTATATTAAGGAATTGATCCGCTCTGGCCACCTGGCAAAATACCTATGAGACAAGCGACAGACGGAGCGGGAGCAAAAAGACCAAACCCTACCCGGGGAGTTAAAAATCAGGAAAATCATGGTCAGTTCGACGGATCCAACTCTGGAAAGTAGGGGGAACCACCACCTCCTGCCAGTCGAGGGCGTAAGTGATCCACCTGATAAGAAATGCAGGAAGGATGACCCGATCATCTTCACCGATAAAGACCTTCACGGCATATCACTTCCTCACAATGACCCTCTTGTGATAACGGCCCGAGTTCACCGTTGCGAGGTCCAGAGAATATTGGTCGATTCAGGGAGCTCAACGGATATCCTATTCTACGATTGTTTCCAGCGTATGGGATTGGATTCATCCGACCATCAGCCTACCTTCCACGTTCTCTCTAGGTTCACTAACCATTCCGTCCCACCCGAGGGATCAGTCACCCTCCTCCTCAATATTGGGGAAGCAGGCAAGACGCGAACCGTACCGGTGAACTTCCTTGTTGCTAAGGTCTTGTCATCCTGTAACATTCTCCTGGAATGCCCTACCTTAAATTCCCTCCGGGTTCAGATCTCGACTTTCCACATTGCGCTCAAATTCCCTTTAGATAATGGGGGAATAGGATGGTCCTATGGGGACCAACAAACCGCCAGGATCTACCTCACCTCAATGTCCTCCGCCGGAGAGCAAGGCGATGATTTTGAAGACGCACGTGATCCTCAGGGGTCTTTAGATACACGCGACGACCGAAAGGAAGTTCGAGGCGCCCCGGTGAAAGCATTGGCAGAAGTTCCCCTAAAAGAGGGAGTCAACGGCCGGACAGTCCGGATCAGCTCTCTCTTGACATAGGACATCCGCGAAGGCCTGATCCATTTCCTCCGAGACAACTCAGATATGTTCGCTTAGACACCAGCGGACATGCCCAGGATCAACCCCAAGATTATCTCCCACAAGCTCGGGGTCGACCCGAAAGCCAGGCCGATCCGACAAAAGAAGAGAAGTTTTGCGCCGATTAAATAGAAGGCGATAGAGGACGAGGTGGATCGATTGCTCGCTGCCAACTTCATTAGAAACCTGGACTACTCGGATTAGCTGGCGAACGTTGTCATGGTCAAGAAGGCAAACGGGAAATGGCGCATGTGCGTCGATTTCACTGACCTGAACACGGCTTGCCCCAAAGACAACTACCCACTTTTTCGGATAGACCTGCTAGTGGACAGCTCGGCCGGCCATAAACCACTTAGCTTCATGGACGCCTTCTTCGGATATAATCAGATCTGAATGAATCCGGCCAACAAAGAGCTGACAGCCTTCACTACGGATCGGGGGGTATACTGCTACAGGGTAATGCCTTTCAGACTCAAGAACACCAGGGCCACGTACCAGCGACTGGTCAACAAACTGTTCAAAACACAGATTGGGAAAATCATGGAAGTCTACGTCGACTACATGCTTGTAAAATCCGCCTCATCGGCCGGACACGCTGCAGGCCTCGGCGAAGCGTTCGATGTCCTGAGAAAATACAAGATGAAGCTGAATCCAGCTAAATTCGCGTTCAGCGTCACAAGCAGGAAATTCCTCGGTTTCATAGTTACCCATCGAGGAATCGAGGCAAACCCAGAGAAAATCAGCGCCATCCTTAACATGACAACGCCCAAAAGCAATACCGATATCATGCGACTCAACGGGAGAGTGGCCACATTGAGTTGCTTTATGTCCAGAGCCGGGGAAAAATGCCTCCCATCTTCAGAGCCCTCAGAAAAATTCCCAGGTTTGAATAGACCGAGGAATGGCAAAACGCTTTAGAACAACTTAAGGCCCACCTGGCGACCCCGCCACTTCTCACCAGACTGGTCGAAGGCGATGAACTGTTACTATATTTAGCTGTCTCTGACCAAGCCGTGAGCTCAGTGCTCGTCAGGGAATTCGAAGGGATGCAGAAGCCGGTCTACTACGTGAGCCATGTTTTCAAGGACGGGGAAACATGATACACGGCTATAGGAAAAATAGTCATGGCACTCGTCTTCGCTTCCAGGAAGTTGCGACACTATTTCCAGGTGCACACAATCCTCGTCCTCACTGAAAGACCTCTAGGGAATATTCTCGCCTCCTCCGAATCGTCGGGCTGCCTAGAGAAATGGAGATGGGAATTGTCCCAATTCGATATCAAATACCGACCCAGACAGGCCATCAAAGCCCAGGCCCTAGCTGATTTCGTTGTCTAGTGCACCATTCCCGCAAGGGAAGGAACGACTGCTCAAAGCCCCGACTCACAACCTTTGGTCGAGGAAGTACCCGGCCTAATCTCGGACTGGATGCTCTATGTAGACGGATCCTCTATAGAAGAAGGAAGTGGGGCAGGCCTGATCATCCGAGGCCCGAACAACGCGGAAATGGAATATTCACTAAAGCTTGGTTTTAAGGCATCGAACAATGCCGCGGAGTACGAGGCCTTATTGGCAGAACTACAAATCGCTTCCGGAGTGGGGATGAAGACCATCCGGATACGTAGCGAATCTGCGCTAGTCGTCGGCCAAGTAACCGGTCATTTCGAAGCACGAGAACCATTCATGATAAAATACCCGGCGGAGGTAAAAAGGCTTTGAAGAAACTTCGACGAAGTCCAAGTTGAGCAAATTCCTAGAAATTTGAACGCCGAGGCTGATACGCTGAGCAAACTCGCCTCCTCCTGTTTGGCCAATCACAAGAGAAATATCCTCTTTAAAGTCCTACCTCAGCCCAGCATCGAAGATGGGGAGGTAACACTCAAAATCTACACGATTCAAGAAGAAGCCCTGGACTGGAGAAATCCTATCGCAGAATATCTAAAAGAAGGGGTTCATCCAAAGGACCGAGCCGAGGTCCGTCGGCTTCGAGCAAAAGCTCGCCATTTCGTATGGAGCAAAGAAAACCTATACAAAAAGTCATACACTCAACCCCTGCTCGGGTATGTCGATCCATACAATGCAGACTACGTTCTACGGGATATACACGAAAGGGTCGGAGGGGCACATCAAGGGGCCCGCAGCCTGGTCTAAAGGACACTTCTCCAAGGGTACTATTGGCCATGAATACATTAAGAAGCCGAGAAACTAGTTAGAAGATGCAAAAGCTGCCAACTCTTCGGCAGCGTTACTCACCTCCCCGCCATCGAACTAACGCCGCTAAGTTCCCCTTGGCCATTTGCACAGTGGGGAATGGATATGGTGGGTCATTTCCCCACCGGCACGAGTAGACACAAGTACATTCTTGTTGCGATAGACTACTTCATAAAGTGGATCGAAGCCGTGCCCATCAGGAAACCAGACGCCACCTCTACAATAAAGTTCCTGCAGAACAATATAATCTTCCGGTTCAGAATCCCGAGTTGCATTGTCACCGACCATGGGACTAACTTCAAGAATGACAAAGTCAAAGAGTTTTGTGGTGACTACCACATATTGATGAAGTTCGCCGTGGTAGCACAGCCCCAATGCAACGAGGAAGCCGAAGTAGCAAACCGAGACGTCATTCGCGGGCTCCGGGCTGGCTTGGAAGGGAGGTAAGGCAGCTGGGTCAAGGAACTGCCTCATGTGCTCTGGGCACTGCGGGCATCAAGGAAAACGCCAACAGGAGAAACCCCGTTCAGCCTCCGCTACGGTACCGAAGCAATGGTCCTTGCAGAAATTGGATTGCCCGGTTATAGGGTCGAACACTTTGATGATGAAGCTAACACTTTGGCACTACGAAGCAACTTGGACATCTTGTTAGAAAAACGAGATCGAGCGCAAATCAGAGCAGTCGCCTATCAACAGCAAACCGCCCGCTACTACAATGCCCGAGTTAAGTATCAAGCCTTTAAGACAAGAGACCTGGTCTTATGGATAAACGAGTTCGTAGACCAAGGGAGGCTATATAAGTTCTCCCTAAAGTAGGACGGACCATTTCTCGTAACAGAAGGGTTGCCCGGTGGAACCTATCGCCTCCAGGACTCCGGAGGGCGTAATTTTCTCCGGCCATATAACGCCGAAAAGCTTAAGTTGTATAGATAAACATGTACCCTCTTTTAAATAATACAATTCCTTTCCGCATTAATTAAGTATTCCAAACTGAGTCCTCTCACAGAATAGACTTTTGCACCTCCCTAGGGCTCCAGCCCTTCATTCCTTTCCTCGGCCCCGAGCTTGGGGGTTGAAGGAGGCACATGTCAAAAAAATGTATGGAAAGGAGGAAAGAGACAATACACCGTAACCTCAACCAAAGAAAAATTTATTTATTTGGAGGTATTATGGGCTCCGCTGCCTTACAACCATTACAGCAAAGGAGGAAGAGGATTAAGAAAATATTGGCGATGATACTCGGAAGAAAGCTCCTCCAGCTGAGCCCAGGCAGCTTTCGCCCGCTCCCTTTGACGGTACCTATGGACCCTAGAAGCCACGGACTCGCCAGGGTCCCCATCCACCGAACATGACGCAACAACCAACCTTTGCAGGAAACACTCAAGAAGAAGATCCATCGAGCCGTCCCGCCTGCTCTTCGAGATCAGGCCAAACTCGTGGACCGTATACATTTTATTAAACGCCTCGTCCATCAAATGCGGAGATAGGGCGTTGTACATACCCGGGGAAGACCTCCATATCACGTAGATTAGCACTTGCAAGAGAGGAGATCGTCGGGGAATTATGCGTCCACAATAGCCCTCCAAGCGTCCTATCACGGCTTCGTACGTCTCTTCAGAACGATCGAGATTATAAAAATACACGTCGTCCCGAGATACGATCTCCTTGATGGTGTATACACGACCGGTCATCTTCAAGAAACACACGACTAAGAGGAACCAATATGAGAATTCGAAGGTGAGACCATACCTTCGATATTTATAGCCTCAACAACAATCTTCCAATGGTCGAGACCTTCTCGCGCAACAACGCAAATCATGGAATATTGCACTTTCCCGATAAGGTACTGCCACGTGTCATCCATGACGGTCACTGTCACGCCCCGCTTCCCGGTGTACGGGGAGGGGACGTGACGAGGCCTGCTACGTATTTACTCCAAAGTAAATACGCTAAGCGTATCTAAGCAGTATAAAGTAAAATGTACACAAGAGTCATGAATATAATGTACAACAACTTTATTTATTAAACATTCTTTTACAGGTACAACTGAAATGTAAATACATAAATAGAAAGCGATGCCTAAACAATGGCATAGGTGAAATGAAATAAATATGTACAAGTATCTAAAACTTCGGGTCAAAAGCAAACTACTCTAAACTCTCAGTACTGTGCTCGGTCTCTAGTGCGTTCGAATCACCTGACAACATTCCAAAGAAAGAAGAAAGGAATGTCATCAGCGAAAATCGCTCGCTAAGTCCCAAAGATGAGTAGAAATAGAATAAACAGAAAGAGAATATGACTATTAATGTTTGATTATATAGTTAACGCGGTTGTTTGTAGCTTGGTACAGAATATGCCAATGTATACGAGAGGAGTCCCACTATTCCGGAGACTAAGGTATACGGAGCACAAGGAACCGTTTAGCCACGGTACAACGGCAATAGATATTCAGGTTAGGTGTATTAAGGTTACAGTCTCGTGCCATATCTAACACATTCCGTACCAATCTACCCCTTATAAACCCCGTGATGTCTTTTGTATTTATTGTATTGTTTTGATATATAGATGGATGACTTGCCGAAACCATGATATCAGTAAATGGAATGGATATAAACAGAGAGTCATGTAGACAGAGTATATCTATGGTTCGGTTCGGTCAATATAGATTGAATAGACGGATTCATGGATTCATGTTGTATTGTAGTTTTATACTTGAATCACATTCAAGTCAGATTGATTAGATTGAGACTCGGTCTTGTAGGATGTTTTTCGTCACCCCATTGAGATGGGAATACACGCATGCTTGTCAGGCGTACTACAGATTCCCCCTGCCTGGGGTAGGCCGGGGTTTAATGATTGTGGGGATCCGAATCTCCGGCAACCGCGGACTAAGCTGCCGTTAATTACCCCTCGCCTTTAGGGCGAGAGAACCTCCGATTAACGGGTTAAACTGGTCATGCGAACTCAATGTGCGGTGTGCGTGTGTTGTGTTTTGAAAGGGGGTTTTGGATATATCGGGAGCCACGCAGAGTTTTTACGGGGGTCCCGCTACCCGGATAGCGGGCTGGGGGTCAAGGGGGCTAGCAGCCCCCTTGCGGGGTGCGGGGCAGCGCCCTGTTAGAAATTTTTTTCTAACAGGGACAGTGTCGTGGAGTATGTGTATGTGTACATTTGTATACATATGTATATATATAAAAAAGGGGGGAAAGACATCCAAAGGATGCGTGGGGCCAGCGCCTGGGCGCTTGAGCGCAAGCGCGCCACGTGTCGGCACATGGGCGCTTTGCGCTCGAGCGTAGAGCGCTGGATCGCAACGCGCCACTGTTCCCCTCCGAAAGACGGCGCGACATGGCGTCTCTTGCCTGAAATTCGGGGCAGATGCTAATTGGTGCTATCCGTCCACCTCTCCGAAGATGCCAAGTTGATTTATGGCACCGTGTATCGGAGGTTTAGACGGATGCGGCCGATGTAGCAGACTTCGTCAGATTCCCCCTCGCTTGAGGGGTTTTTGATTGTGGGGACGCTCTTCCCTGCAGGCGCAAGCCCCTGCAGTTAATTACGCTACCGCATCGCGGTAACAACTTTCTCCTTCTCCAGCTGGTCACTTCGTGTCGTGGGTGTTTGTTTTGTTTGTGGTTGCCCGTGGATTGTATACGGAGACTGATTTATGTCGTCGCCCGTAGGACGTGGATTAGTCCAAATCCGTATTTTCTTAGATTTGGGTTTGGGGTTTTGGTTTGAGGATATGTTAGCCATATTTGAGGCTAAGATCAACTCAAACGTTTGTTAAGGATACGTTAGTCCAATTTGAGACTAAGATCAACTTAACGGGATCGTTTAGATCCGACAAAAGAGCGTTTGGAGGCTCGATTGTTCCAGTTTAGGGACATGATGGTCCATTAAATGTATGGCCGTCGGGACCCATCACCTCTCTGACGACGTTGAAGGATTACAACGACAAATGTCAGAGGAGTTCAGAGATGTACCCTTGAGCCAAAGTTGATTGGGGGATCTAGAGTCCAATTTGGGACTAAAATCTGTTTGAAGGTTTAAGGATACGTTAGCCATATTTGAGGCTAAGATCAACTTAAACAGGATCGTTTAGATCCGACAAAAGAGCATTTGGGGCTCTATTGTTCCAGTTTAGGGACATGGTGGTCCAATACCAGTTTAAGGACATAGTGGTCCATTACCAGTTTAGGGACATGGTGGTCCATGTTCCAGTTTAGGGACGTGGTGGTCCAATACCAGTTTAAGGACATAGTGGTCCAATGGTAGTTTAAGGACGCATAAGTCCATGGGTTTAAGGACTCCACAGTCTATATGGGTGTGTTTAAGGACGCATTAGTCCATTAGTTTAAGGACGCATAAGTCCGCGGGTTTAAGGACCCCACAGTCCGTATCTTGGTTTAAGGACGCATAAGTCCGTGAGTTTAAGGACCCCACAGTCCGTGTTGATGTGTGGTTGTCGGGACCCGTCACCTCTCTGAAGACGTTGAAGGATTACAACGACAAATATCAGAGGAGTTCCGAGATGTACCCTTGAACCAATGAGTTGGTTGAAAGAGCAGATGTGCTCAGATCAAGATGATTTGAGGACTTACGGCCAGTTTGGGCTAAGTCCAATTATGTTTGAAATATTGGCCCTCTGTCGGTCCATTGAAGGAGAGGCTTTGCCTCTAGAAACTTAGCCAATTGGGCTAAAGATAGTGTTGAACACTAAAGACCAACAGTGTTGAACACTGAAATTAAGATTAGCAAGTTAGTGTTAAACACTAAAAGATAATCAGTGTTAAACACTGGGAACAGAGTTTTCAAATTAGTGTTAAACACTAAGCAAATCAGTGTTAAACACTGCCAATAGAGTTTTCCAAATTAGTGTTAAACACTAAGAAAATCAGTGTTAAACATTGAGGACAAAGTCTTCAGATTAGTGTTAAACACTAAGGAGAGAGGGGTCACGTGTGGACACGTGAGAGCGCCCTGATTCCCTTTATTTTATTCTGCAGATCAGTGTTTAACTCTTTTAATTCTGGCGGTCATCACGTGTGACCACGTGATGAAGGCCCCCGCTCTGGTATGTTAGAATGCTCATTAGGGGTCACGTGGTGACACGTGAGGGCGCCCTAAATGTGGAGCCAGATCTCCTTTTGGTTTATCCTCAAATCTGCGAACAAGTGTTAAACACTTCTATTTTTATTTTAGAGCATCACGTGTTGGCACGTGATGGGGATCTGTGCGCCAATTGTTAAAACATTTGCTAAGGGGTCACGTGATAACACGTGAGAGCGCCCAAAGCTTTCATTTCCTTTGCTTTTTCTTTCTGCGTTTTGGAAGTCACGTGGAGTACGTGATGGCATCAAAAAGTGGGGCCAGATCCACTTTATTTTGTTCTGCAAACAAGTGTTAAACACTTTTAATTTTCATAGCCATCACGTGTGGGCACGTGATGTATAATCATGCCCTGATTTATTAGAACATTTATTAGGGGTCACGTGGTAACACGTGAGAGCGCCCAGAATTGTTTCTGCCTTTGCTTTTGTTCCATATATAATGAGGGTCACGTGGGAACACGTGAGGCATTGCCTCAAAGCTTTCTTCTTGTTATTTTGGGGGATCTGTTCAGGGGTCACGTGGGGCACGTGACCCTAGTTCTTTTCATGAACAGAGATCTTTTAAGAATTGAATTCTTTGTAGGGTTAAACCCTAATTATGATTTTGGAGGAATTAAATTCCTATCGTGAAAGAATTAAATTCTTATTTAGGATGAAACCCTGATTTCTTTTTAAAGGAATTAAATTCCCAGATCTGTAAAAGAATTAAATTCTTGATTAGGGTTAAACCCTAGTTTTGTTTTAGGAGAATTAATTCTCAAAACTCAATTCCCCTTCTAAGTTTAGGATCTGCATGGCAGGATCTCGACCCGATGAGAATTAAATTCTCAACTTATGGGGAGATGTGCTCTGTGCAGATCTTCAACCAGAAGAAGAACTAAGTTCTTTTTTGTATAAGAGTTAAACTCTTGGATTTTGAGAATTAAATTCTCTGTTTGAAGTTTATCTTTTTCCCTTTTCTCACCTAGGGTTTTCTTTGTTGAGAATTAAATTCTCCTTTCTTTTCTTCCCTCTTGAGAATTAAATTCTCCTCTCTCTGTTTTTCTCTCAAAAAAGTAGATCCCTTCTCTTCTCTACTTGGCTCCTATTTATAGGAGAAGGAAAAGAATCAATTTGTTTAGCAAATCTCTCATTAAGGGATTTGATTTGTATGTTGAGAGATTTGATTTATATTTATCATTAATCTGGGTCTTTAGATTGTTAAGTGAATTTTATTCACCATTGGATTTTAAATCCAAAAGATATTCTATTTGTTATCCTGGTGAGATTTTCAGGGAAATCTTTCCTTGTTTAAGATTTTTCCATAAATTGGTGATTTTTAATCACCCTTGGATTTTTAATCCAACGGTTCCCCATGACCCTTTTCCATTTGGAAAGATTCAGAAACTTTTAGAATTTAATTCTATTAAATTATAATGCTTTTAAAGTCACGTGCTGGCACGTGACCTTTGGTCACGTATGAGCACGTGACCCCCAATCGGGTTCCTTTCTCAGCCGCTTATTTATGTTTCAGTTTTAACCATCACGTGTCAACACGTGACCATTGGTCACGTGTAAGCACGTGATACCTCGTTGAGGTATTTTCTGACTTTTAGAATTAAATTCTATTCATTATTTTAGAGGCTTTAAAAGCCCATCACGTGTCTGCACGTGACCCATGGTCACGTGTAAGCACGTGATGCCCCATTGGGGTCTTTTCTGAGTTTTTATTGTATCTTTTAACTCCTCCAGCGGGTTCTTAAAAGCCCATCACGTGTGGACACGTAATTCCTCATAACTTTTAATCCCGGATGAATTACGAGGCCCATAATATATCAAATCGAAGGGTTTTTCGAGCCGCTTTCGATACCATCAGAATTTATCTGTTTCTCATTCGGGAGTTTGTCAGAAAACAGCCCGGAAGATACTGGTTCCCATTTTCTTAAGCGTATCGCCGCCATTTGATACCTTGGGCTCTTTTGCGCAGAAATTTTTGGCGGGAACAAATGCCCCCCACTACTTTGCCCACGTAAGTATTTACGTGGGTGAAGTAGTGCAAAGTAATGCATAGCGTATGACCAGTTTCGGGTTGGTATATTACTTTCAGAATCTTGATCTGAGAAGATAACGAGCGGACACAAGCGTCGTCATTTATCATTGACTCAAATCTCGACTCTTAAGAGATATAGTTCCAAACCCTTAACTCCATGAGCCGCACCCTTCTATCTCTTTATATCTTAGTCTGGAGTGAAGTAGTTTATATGCTCATGAGTAGCTTTTCCATTTCAGTGGCATGTAGCTTTGGCGAGTGTGGCTCATAGATGGTCCATCTTGACCTCTTTGCTGGGCAGTGATGGCTTAGGAGACAGGGTTAGGATCTTCCACCTAAGACTTTTCAACTTTATGAGCCGTGAGGGTCTCATAAAGACTTTTCTCCCTACGGATCGAGAGGATTTCGTAGGTGTATTTTCTCCTTAGGAGTCGTGAGGATTCCTAAGTGTGTTTTCTCTTATAAGTCGTAAGGATCTTATGAGAGAATTTTTCCCTCTTACGAGTCGAGAGGACCCGTAAGCGGTTGTTCCCCTCCTTGTCGAAATTCGACTTCGGAGAGTGAGACCCGTGGATAGTATGCAAGAGACCATTTTGGGCCGACTTGCAGGATCCCAGTGCTTAGGAAACAGGTTTTTTAATCCCTACTGCCTAAGGCTTTATCTCACGAGTCGAGACGAATCGAGAAGTTCTCGCAAAGACATCATTTTCCTCACGAGTCGAAACGAATCGAGCAGATCTCGCAAGAATATCCTAACGTTACAGTTAACCTCTGCTCTTTACGACAGAAGTCCGTTAGGGTCTGTGGTACTTAGGGTTTTGGCCGTCGTACCGTCGCATAAGCTGATGTATTCCTCGATAGGCAATCGTGCCGTTTGAGTAGCCCTGCGACTGCCGTGTCTCTGATCCCTTCGGGGGCTGGACAAGACGTCTTCAAGCAATCCTCCTTGGCAGTTTGACCGTCGGAAGAGCAAGCGCTAGGAATTTGCCATGCCGCTTTTTACTTGAGGTTAGGCTCATTTTGGAGAGCCCCGATGAGTCATAACCACTCCGCGCTGGTGTGGGATGATCTCCGATAGTCTTTCAGGATTTATATGACTTGCCGTTAAGACCCTGAAGCTAGGAATTTGGCCTTTGCTTCGTTTGCTGGCATTGCGTCCTCTGTATCGAGACGAATGTCGTGGTTGTCTCTAGGTTGCTGATGAACCGTCGAGGTTTGGAACTAGGGATTTTGCCGTGGCTCCTTTTGGTGATGTTGCGTCTGCTGTATCGAGACGAACGTCGAGGTGGTGACCACTCCATGTGGGATGATCTCCGGTGGTCTTTCAGGCTTTATATGACTTGCCGTTAAGACCCTGAAGCTAGGAATTTGGCCTTCACTTCGTTTGCTGGCATCGCGTCCTCTGTATCGAGACGAATGTCATGGTTGTCTCTAGGTTGCTGGTGAACCGTCGAGGTTTGGAACTAGGGATTTGGCCGTGGCTCCTTTTGTTTGATTGTCGCGTCTGAACCTTGCTGGAGGAAGAACGCTGGGGTGACATTTCATCTGCTGTATCGAGACGAACGTCGAGGTGGTGACCACTCTGTGCTGGTGCGAGATGATCTCCGATTGTCTTTCAGGCTTTATATGACTTGCCGTCAAGACCCTGAAGCTAGGAATTTGGCCTTTTGTTTCATTTGCTTTGGCGCGTTCGAATCCTATCGAGGGAAGAACGCTGAGGTGACATTTCATCTGCTGTATCGAGATGATTGTCGAGGTGGTGACCACTCCGTGCTGGTGCGAGATGATCTCCGATTGACTTTCAGGCTTTATATGACTTGCCGTCAAGACCCTGAAGCTAGGAATTTGGCCTTTTGCTTCATTTGCTTTGGCGCGTCCGAATCCTGCTGGGGGAAGAACGCTGGGGTGACATTTCATCTGCTGTATCGAGACGAACGTCGAGGTGGTGACCACTCCGTGCTGGTGCGAGATGATCTCCGATTGTCTTTCAGGCTTTATATGACTTGCCGTCAAGACCCTGAAGCTAGGAATTTGGCCTTTTGCTTCATTTGCTGGTATCGCGTCTGCTGTATCGAGACGAATGTCGCGGTGGTGATCACTCCACGTTGGTGTGAGGACCAGGATCCGCTCTGGACGTTTCCCACGGGGTCAAAGAGTGACGTTATCCGCGTTCCACGTGACCAGGAATTTTGCATTAGATGCTTCACACGGGTTCACTGCCGCGTTAGGCGAGGACTAGGCTCCGCTCTGGATGCTTCGCACGGTTTCACTGCCGTGTTCTGCGAGGACCAGGATCCGCTCTGGACGTTTTCCACGGGGTCAAAGAGTGACGTTATCCGCGTTCCACGTGATCAGGAATTTTGCACTAGATGTTTCACACGGGTTCACTGCCGTGTTCGGCGAGGACTAGGCTCCGCTCTGGATGCTTCACACGGGTTCACTGCCGTGATCTGCGAGGACCAGGATCCGCTCTGGACGTTTTCCACGGGGTCAAAGAGTGACGTTATCCGCGTTCCACGTGACCAGGAATTTTGCACTAGATGCTTCACACGGGTTCACTGCCGCGTTAGGCAAGGACTAGGCTCCGCTCTGGATGCTTCGCACGGTTTCACTGCCGTGTTCTGCGAGGACCAGGATCCGCTCTGGACATTTTCCACGGGGTCAAAGAGTGACGTTATCCGCGTTCCACGTGACCAGGAATTTTGACTAGATGCTTCACACGGGTTCACTGCCGTGTTCGGCGAGGACTAGGCTCCGCTCTGGATGCTTCACACGGGTTCACTGCCGTGCTCTGCGAGGACCAGGATCCGCTCTGGACGTTTTCCATGGGGTCAAAGGGTGACGTTATCCGCGTTCCACGTGACCAGGAATTTTGCACTAGATGCTTCACACGGGTTCACTGCTGCGTTAGGCGAGGACTAGGCTCCGCTCTGGATGCTTCGCACGGGTTCACTGCCGTGCTCTGCGAGGACCAGGATCCGCTCTGGACGTTTTCCACGGGGTCAAAGAGTGACGTTATCCACGTTCCACGTGACCAGGAATTTTGCACTAGATGCTTCACACGGGTTCACTGCCGTGTTAGGCGAGGACTAGGCTCCGTTCTGGATGCTTCACACGGGTTCACTGCCGTGCTCTGCGAGGACCAGGATCCGCTCTGGACGTTTCCCATGGGGTCAAAGAGTGACGTTATCCGTGTTCCACGTGACCAGGAATTTTGCACTAGATGCTTCACACGGGTTCACTGCCGCGTTAGGCGAGGACTAGGCTCCGCTCTGGATGCTTTCCACGGGGTCGAAGAGTGACGTTATCCGCGTTCCACGTGACCAGGAATTTTGCACTAGATGCTTCACACGGGTTCACTGCTGCGTTAGGCAAGGACTAGGCTCCGCTCTGGATGCTTCACACGGGTTCACTGCCGTGCTCTGCGAGGACCAGGATCCGCTCTGGACGTTTTCCACGGGGTCAAAGAGTGACGTTATCCGCGTTCTACGTGACCAGGAATTTTGCACTAGATGCTTCACACGGGTTCACTACCGCGTTAGGCGAGGACTAGGGTCCGCTCTGGATGTTTCGCACGGGTTCACTGCCGTGTTCTGCGAGGACCAGGATCCACTCTGGACGTTTTCCACGGGGTCAAAGAGTGACGTTATCCGTGTTCCACGTGACCAGGAATTTTGTTGATTATATCCGCATTTCACGGAGTTGGGATTTGACTCTCTGTGGGAGTACATCGTCGAGTTATGGAACTGGAAGTTGCCGCTGTTCCGCTTTGCTTGATGATGTGTCCGCTGTGACGAGACGAGTGCTGAGGTGGAGCTGGGATTTTGCCGTCACTCCGCTTTGTTTCGACCATGAGGTCTTTTGTTGACGTTACATCTACGTCCTGCTGGACTGCGAAGGAACGTTGCTGTTGACATCTCGTCTGCTGTAACGAGACGAATGCTGAGGTGGAGCTGGGATTTCGCCGTCACTCCGTTTGATGGTGTAACATCTGTGTCCTGTTGGAATGAGGAGGCACACCGTTGTTGTTCTCCAGGCTGTAGATGTGGCCATTGAGATTTGGAACTAGGGACTTTGCCATGGTTCCGTTTCGTTGCGACTCTGGGGTCGGTTGTTGATATCACGTCTGCATCTGGTTAGAGTGAGGAGAAACGCCGTTGATGATCTCTAGGTCGTCGAGACCCTGAAGCTAGGGATCTTCCTTTTGCTTCGTCTGTTGACATTATGTCTGCGATATTGCGACAGATGTCGAGGTTGTCTCTAGGTTGTCTATGAACCATCGAGATTTGGCTTCGCTTTCTGGCGGAGCCTGTTGGGAAGGTATGGTTCCCTCTTTGTTTGTGCCCCTGGATTGTATACAGGGGTTGATGTGATCTCACCTGTAGGGCAAAAAGTTTCATTCTTTCATTTTTTTTATTCTTTCCGCGATGCTCTATCATTTCAGCTTTTTATATCGCGAAAATCGCGATTGCCCAATCATTTCGGCTATTTTTCGCGGTGCCCAATCATTTCGGCTATTTTTCTTTTTACTCGCTGTTTTTTATTGCGAGTTGCCCAATCATTTCGGCTATTTTCTATGCATACATTTTTACTTGCTGATTCTGTTTGCAAGTTGCCCCATCATTTCGGCTATTTCGTATGCATTTTTTTTTGGCTCGCTGATTTTTTTTTTTTTTTGCGAGTATGTAACTTGGAATTTGATGCCAATCTTAGCATCAGCATCGCTACGACTGGAATATTGCCAGGAGCGAATCGTCATTTGCCATGAAAGGACTTGGAATTTGATACCGGTTTAGGCATCAGCATCGCTACAACTGGGATATTGCCAGGAGCGAATCATCATTTGCCTCTGTCGATGTCGGACAAAGGTGGCTTAGCGAACAGGGTTAAGATCCCGTCGACTAAGGCTTTTGACTTCATGAGCCGTAAGGGTCTCACAAAGGTATTTCTCCCTACAAGTCGTGAGGATCTCGTAGGTGTGTTTTCTTCTTAGGAATCGTGGGGATTCCTAAGTGTATGTTCCCCTGTAAGTCGTAAGGATCTTACAAAAGGGTTTTCTCCTTATAAGTCGAGAGGACTTACAAGGGTTGTTCACCATATGGACATATCCCCAGTCACAGGTGGGACTTTGTTAGGGAAATGTTTATTCGCGCCCGTGGATTGTATACAAGGGCCGGTATTGAGCCGCTTGTAGGGCAAAAAGGTTGTGGGGGTTGCTTAAGAACAGGTTCAGGTCTCTGTAACTTAAGACTTTCAAATCTTATGAGCCGTGAGGGTCCCATAAGAGAGTTCTCCTTACGAGTCGTGAGGATCTCGCAAGTGTAATTTCTCCTTAGGAATCGTGAGGATCCCTAAGTGTGTTGCTCCCTTGTGAATCGTAAGGATCTCACGCGGGTGGTTTCTCCTTACAAGGTCGAGAGGACCCTACAAGTGTCTTTTAACGAGGTTGCGCCCTTTCAGGTTTTCACAAACACTCGCCGGTAGCCCTGCTGTTTTTACTCACGGAGCCCTTTCGGGTTTTCATCCGTGCCCACTTTGCTTATGGACATACCGTTTTTTTTTCTTTTTCTTTTTTAACGAGATCGCGCCCTTTCGGGTTTTCACGAACACTCGCCGGTAGCCCTGCTGTTTTTACTCACGGAGCCCTTTCGGGTTTTCATCCGTGCGCACTTTGCTTATGGACATACCGTTCTTTTTTTTTTTTTTTTTTTTACGAGGTCGCGCCCTTTCGGGTTTTCACGAACACTCGCCGGTAGCCCTGTTGTTTTTACTCACGGAGCCCTTTCGGGTTTTCATCCGTGCCCATTTTGCTTTTGGACGTACCCGTTTTTTTTTTTTTTTTTTTTAGCGACGTCAGCCTGAAGATGCTGCGGGTTGGGAGTAGTTTAACGACGTTTCGGTCATTTTCAAGTTTTAGGACATTGCGGTCCGCCGTTAGTTTAAGGACGTTTCGGTCCAACGCCAGTTTTAGGACATAGTGGTCCATCGTTAGTTTAACGACATTTCGGTCTACCGTCGCCGTATTTGAGGCGAATTTCTAGTTTACTGACTTTTCGGTCTAGGAGGCCTTCCCTATGAACGAGCATGATGCCCCCGGCATATCCACCTTTTTCGAAGCATGTTGTTGTGGCGGGTTTACTTTCCACTTTTCGGGTAACGGGAACTCGCCCTGTTGGTACTGGTCTTCAACCCAGTTTTTGAAGACGTAGCAATTTTCGAGTGGGTGACCTATTACTCTGTGGTAAGAACAATAATTAGGATTGTTAACGTCACCTGGTTGCAATGGACGTTTTGGATCTGGCAGAATGATGAGCCCGCTGCGCACTGCTAGCTCGAACAGTCTCCTCGTTTTATCCTGAGGAAACGAGTAAGGACGTTTCAACTTCTCATTGAGGTATCGCGGCTTATTGTTTTGACGACAAAATGGTCTCGGGTTACTCGGCTGTTGTTGAGTGTTGGCAACAAAGGCCGTTTTTTCCTTTTCCTTTCTCATTCCGTTTGCTCCGTCGTTTGCGGGTCCGAGATTCTTTCCGGGTTGCGTGAGATTGTACGGCTGAACGTTCTCGCAACTCTCCAATTCTTTTGTTTTAGAAATGAATTCCTTGGAGAGAGGGTTGAGGGCGGCTTCTTCGTCAGAATCTCTTCTAAAGGTGAGAACTCGTGATCCCCCGGGCTCGTCCCTATGACAATTGCCGGCAACTCTTTTATGCTCATTTGTCGTATTTTTTCGCTGTCTACGAGCTTCACGCTTTGTCCTGTTGAAGTGTTTCCTGTGAGCAACATATCCTTGCCACCAACACTTAAAGGAGTTGCAGTCTTCAGTAGGATGTGCGATCCTCTGATGATATAAGCAGAAGTTAGGGTATACGTCCGTTTCATCAAAATGTATACCACCAGGAGAATTTTCTCTGAAAGAGGGCGGCCTCATTCCCATTGATATGGCTTTGGTGAATCGTTTCCTTGTCTTGATCCTGTTTTCATTTGCGGCGGATGTACTTTGATCTGGTGGGAGTGTTTCGACCCTTTTGTCCAGTCGCCGGCGTTTGGCTTTCTCGAATATGGCCATCTCGCGCTCTCGATCAGCTTTGCTTTTAAGACGGGTTTCATTCAGGAATGCATCAATCATCTCGTCTGCCGGCCACAGAAGTTCTGGTTCAGGACACGCCTTCGGTTTCTCGGTGCAAGGAGCTTTTTTCATCGCCCGTAAATGAGTGGGAGATCACATGATAAGTTGCCCCCGATGCGTCCGTCTTCTTTGGAGTGTGCGACTGTGGTGGGTTTACTTTCCACTTTTCAGACAGCGCGAACTTTCCTTGTAGGTACTGATCCTCGATCCATCCCTTAAAGACGAAGCAATCCTCGATCGGGTGACTTACCGTTTGGTGGTAAGGGCAATAATTAAGATCGTTGACATCGCCTGGTTGCAACAGACGTTTTGGACTCGGCAGATTAATGAGTCTGTTGCGCACGGCCAACTCGAACAGTCTTCTCGTTTTATTCTGAGGAAACGAGTAAGGACGTCCTAGTCTCTCTTCGAGGGATGGGCGTGGACGCACGTTGTTCTGGCGAACGACCGGCTTTGAGTTGCTCGACTGTTGCTGAGCGTTGGCGACGATGATCGCTTTTCCTTTCTCATTTCAGGGATTGGGTCTTGGAGGAGACGGTCTATGGCCCATCTGGTCCATTTGGGCTAATTTGTCGATCAAGGCCTGGAAGGTGGTCGGCCTGAAGAACATCATGAATTGCGAGATGGTCGCCTGCGGATCGAGAGTGCCCACAAACATGCCTACCGCAGGTGCCTCTTCTATGCGTTGTTCGCATTTCGACCATAGGTTCCGCCATCGTGTTGCGTATTGGACCCACGTTTCGCCTGGCCTTATCCTGGCATTAATCAGTGCTGTTATCGGGGTGCGTCCACTAGCACTCGCGAATCTTTGTATAAACAGTAGCTCCATCTCCGCAAATGTTTTGACAGAGTCGTTAGGTAGCTCCGAATACCATTCAAAGGCTGTTTCTGCTAAGCTGCCGACGAATTGGCGAAGCAACAATTTGTCATCGCCTCCAGTATTGCCGCATAAGGCCCTGAATTGAGCGACATGCTGATGCGGATTCCTTGTCCCCTTATATACGTGGAACTTAGGGATCGTATATCCCGGCGGGCAAGTAATTTGGTCATACCAGCCCGGGTAGGGTCGTCCGGTTCTAGCAATTTGCTCAGCCGCTTCATTTGCCTGGTGAGCTCGTATTTGCTGAGCTATATGGTCATCCAGTGCGGTCTTGGAAATGGTTTCTTCCTTGGCTGCTGAAAGAGACGGAAGAGGATTCGATGTCTCTCCTTTGTCATCTTCAAGGACAATCGAAGGATCTTCAGCAGGAGGATCTTGCTGGATCATCATCCCTACCATATCTTGGAAGAGAAGCGCCATTTGTTTTATGTTAGCCGCTTGCTCTGCGGCTTCTTTGTCCTTCTTTCCGAGGACTCTGCGTAGGAAGTCAGCATCAGTTTCTTGTTCGTGACGCTGCTCTGATGATGCCTCCGGGCTTTCTTTTGGCCCGGTGAGTGCGGCCATTGCAATCATCATCTCCTGAAGCTTCTGTTGTTGCTCCTGGGCTTTGGTCACGGATCGGGTGAGCGGTCGGTGACCCGTCGAAGCACGGCTTTCCTCCTTTCCAGAAGCCATGTATATGGTGTGCACCACCATGCCCCCAGACTTGGGGCGTTTGGGGTTAGCGTCTTTGTGGTCCGCCACGTTTATTGGGGCTTTCTCTGGCCTCCTTCTTTTCTGAGTGGTTGACGTTGAGGGGGCCGCTGTCGTGGGCACCCAAGTAGTCATCATCTTTTGTGGCTTAACAGGACGGTTTTCTTCCTGCCGGACCTTCAGCTTCTTTTGCTGGGGGGAGAAATTTCGATCAATCACCGAGTCTTGGACATGGCGCCAGACCTTGTAGATTTTAGAGGACAGCCGCTGAGAGGACTGTTCTGGCTTGGTTTCCACAACATTTCCCACCGAAGGAGGGGATCTTTTTAGTACGGCGGTAGGAGAGTTTCTGCGCACCGTGTTCAGCAATTCAAAGCTGTTCCCAGTTGGAACAGCAGCATCGCTCCCCACCATTGGAGCTGGCGAAGTTATCCCAGAGGGGGAGTTGCCCCCAGCCTTCCTCACTCGGAGCCAGTGGCGACGTCGAGCGTGTCTTGCGGATGGAGTTGTTTTAGCTATAAGGGTGACTTCTTCATGCCCCCTCTGGGCAGCGGACGCAACCTTGAGGACCTCGCCAGGAGCAGCAACCGGAGTGGCCAGCCTTGTAAAAATTGACTTCTTGGAAGGAGGAGCCTTTCCAATAATTTTGTCCGCTTGAGCCGGGAGGGCTATCTGCTTTGGGATGGCAGCTTCGGGTATCGCGGGCTTATAGACATTCTGGCACGGTCTGTTGAAAACTGAGGTATTAAAGTTGGGCGACCCGTTGAGAGGGGCCGCGGTAGTTATAAGCCGATCAAAGACCGACTTCTTTGAGGCTTCTTGCAACGTCATTGTGGCATTGAAGCTCAACGGTGGGAGCATGGTCCCGAAGAATAATCCAGTGGTGGCTTGAGTTACCTGCTCCACTGGCATAGCGAAGATGGAGGCCGCTTGGGGCCCATAAGTCACTCCTCCAGCAAGGACGGAGCGAGAGTTGCAGTTGCAGGCAGTGCAGTTTGAAGCCATTGATCTTCTGTTTTCTGCACGGAGCAAGACACCAAATCTTAGTACCTCGAATCCACAGGCAACCACAGCAAACCGCGATTCGTTCGCGAACACGACACACGAAGTGTGGAGTGGAAAGAGGAAGAGGTCCCACCGGGCGTGCCAGAATCTGTTCCCCTCCGAAAGACGGCGCGACATGGCGTCTCTTGCCTGAAATTCGGGGCAGATGCTAATTGGTGCTATCCGTCCACCTCTCCGAAGATGCCAAGTTGATTTATGGCACCGTGTATCGGAGGTTTAGACGGATGCGGCCGATGTAGCAGACTTCGTCAGATTCCCCCTCGCTTGAGGGGTTTTTGATTGTGGGGACGCTCTTCCCTGCAGGCGCAAGCCCCTGCAGTTAATTACGCTACCGCATCGCGGTAACAACTTTCTCCTTCTCCAGCTGGTCATTTCGTGTCGTGGGTGTTTGTTTTGTTTGTGGTTGCCCGTGGATTGTATACGGAGACTGATTTATGTCGTCGCCCGTAGGACGTGGATTAGTCCAAATCCGTATTTTCTTAGATTTGGGTTTGGGGTTTTGGTTTGAGGATATGTTAGCCATATTTGAGGCTAAGATCAACTCAAACGTTTGTTAAGGATACGTTAGTCCAATTTGAGACTAAGATCAACTTAACGGGATCGTTTAGATCCGACAAAAGAGCGTTTGGAGGCTCGATTGTTCCAGTTTAGGGACATGATGGTCCATTAAATATATGGCCGTCGGGACCCATCACCTCTCTGACGACGTTGAAGGATTACAACGACAAATGTCAGAGGAGTTCAGAGATGTACCCTTGAGCCAAAGTTGATTGGGGGATCTAGAGTCCAATTTGGGACTAAAATCTGTTTGAAGGTTTAAGGATACGTTAGCCATATTTGAGGCTAAGATCAACTTAAACAGGATCGTTTAGATCCGACAAAAGAGCATTTGGGGCTCTATTGTTCCAGTTTAGGGACATGGTGGTCCAATACCAGTTTAAGGACATAGTGGTCCATTACCAGTTTAGGGACATGGTGGTCCATGTTCCAGTTTAGGGACGTGGTGGTCCAATACCAGTTTAAGGACATAGTGGTCCAATGGTAGTTTAAGGACGCATAAGTCCATGGGTTTAAGGACTCCACAGTCTATATGGGTGTGTTTAAGGACGCATTAGTCCATTAGTTTAAGGACGCATAAGTCCGCGGGTTTAAGGACCCCACAGTCCGTATCTTGGTTTAAGGACGCATAAGTCCGTGAGTTTAAGGACCCCACAGTCCGTGTTGATGTGTGGTTGTCGGGACCCGTCACCTCTCTGAAGACGTTGAAGGATTACAACGACAAATATCAGAGGAGTTCCGAGATGTACCCTTGAACCAATGAGTTGGTTGAAAGAGCAGATGTGCTCAGATCAAGATGATTTGAGGACTTACGGCCAGTTTGGGCTAAGTCCAATTATGTTTGAAATATTGGCCCTCTGTCGGTCCATTGAAGGAGAGGCTTTGCCTCTAGAAACTTAGCCAATTGGGCTAAAGATAGTGTTGAACACTAAAGACCAACAGTGTTGAACACTGAAATTAAGATTAGCAAGTTAGTGTTAAACACTAAAAGATAATCAGTGTTAAACACTGGGAACAGAGTTTTCAAATTAGTGTTAAACACTAAGCAAATCAGTGTTAAACACTGCCAATAGAGTTTTCCAAATTAGTGTTAAACACTAAGAAAATCAGTGTTAAACATTGAGGACAAAGTCTTCAGATTAGTGTTAAACACTAAGGAGAGAGGGGTCACGTGTGGACACGTGAGAGCGCCCTGATTCCCTTTATTTTATTCTGCAGATCAGTGTTTAACTCTTTTAATTCTGGCGGTCATCACGTGTGACCACGTGATGAAGGCCCCCGCTCTGGTATGTTAGAATGCTCATTAGGGGTCACGTGGTGACACGTGAGGGCGCCCTAAATGTGGAGCCAGATCTCCTTTTGGTTTATCCTCAAATCTGCGAACAAGTGTTAAACACTTCTATTTTTATTTTAGAGTATCACGTGTTGGCACGTGATGGGGATCTGTGCACCAATTGTTAAAACATTTGCTAAGGGGTCACGTGATAACACGTGAGAGCGCCCAAAGCTTTCATTTCCTTTGCTTTTTCTTTCTGCGTTTTGGAAGTCACGTGGAGTACGTGATGGCATCAAAAAGTGGGGCCAGATCCACTTTATTTTGTTCTGCAAACAAGTGTTAAACACTTTTAATTTTCATAGCCATCACGTGTGGGCACGTGATGTATAATCATGCCCTGATTTATTAGAACATTTATTAGGGGTCACGTGGTAACACGTGAGAGCGCCCAGAATTGTTTCTGCCTTTGCTTTTGTTCCATATATAATGAGGGTCACGTGGGAACACGTGAGGCATTGCCTCAAAGCTTTCTTCTTGTTATTTTGGGGGATCTGTTCAGGGGTCACGTGGGGCACGTGACCCTAGTTCTTTTCATGAACAGAGATCTTTTAAGAATTGAATTCTTTGTAGGGTTAAACCCTAATTATGATTTTGGAGGAATTAAATTCCTATCGTGAAAGAATTAAATTCTTATTTAGGATGAAACCCTGATTTCTTTTTAAAGGAATTAAATTCCCAGATCTGTAAAAGAATTAAATTCTTGATTAGGGTTAAACCCTAGTTTTGTTTTAGGAGAATTAATTCTCAAAACTCAATTCCCCTTCTAAGTTTAGGATCTGCATGGCAGGATCTCGACCCGATGAGAATTAAATTCTCAACTTATGGGGAGATGTGCTCTGTGCAGATCTTCAACCAGAAGAAGAACTAAGTTCTTTTTTGTATAAGAGTTAAACTCTTGGATTTTGAGAATTAAATTCTCTGTTTGAAGTTTATCTTTTTCCCTTTTCTCACCTAGGGTTTTCTTTGTTGAGAATTAAATTCTCCTTTCTTTTCTTCCCTCTTGAGAATTAAATTCTCCTCTCTCTGTTTTTCTCTCAAAAAAGTAGATCCCTTCTCTTCTCTACTTGGCTCCTATTTATAGGAGAAGGAAAAGAATCAATTTGTTTAGCAAATCTCTCATTAAGGGATTTGATTTGTATGTTGAGAGATTTGATTTATATTTATCATTAATCTGGGTCTTTAGATTGTTAAGTGAATTTTATTCACCATTGGATTTTAAATCCAAAAGATATTCTATTTGTTATCCTGGTGAGATTTTCAGGGAAATCTTTCCTTGTTTAAGATTTTTCCATAAATTGGTGATTTTTAATCACCCTTGGATTTTTAATCCAACGGTTCCCCATGACCCTTTTCCATTTGGAAAGATTCAGAAACTTTTAGAATTTAATTCTATTAAATTATAATGCTTTTAAAGTCACGTGCTGGCACGTGACCTTTGGTCACGTATGAGCACGTGACCCCCAATCGGGTTCCTTTCTCAGCCGCTTATTTATGTTTCAGTTTTAACCATCACGTGTCAACACGTGACCATTGGTCACGTGTAAGCACGTGATACCTCGTTGAGGTATTTTCTGACTTTTAGAATTAAATTCTATTCATTATTTTAGAGGCTTTAAAAGCCCATCACGTGTCTGCACGTGACCCATGGTCACGTGTAAGCACGTGATGCCCCATTGGGGTCTTTTCTGAGTTTTTATTGTATCTTTTAACTCCTCCAGCGGGTTCTTAAAAGCCCATCACGTGTGGACACGTAATTCCTCATAACTTTTAATCCCGGATGAATTACGAGGCCCATAATATATCAAATCGAAGGGTTTTTCGAGCCGCTTTCGATACCATCAGAATTTATCTGTTTCTCATTCGGGAGTTTGTCAGAAAACAGCCCGGAAGATACTGGTTCCCATTTTCTTAAGCGTATCGCCGCCATTTGATACCTTGGGCTCTTTTGCGCAGAAATTTTTGGCGGGAACAGCCACGTGTCGGCACGTGGGCACTTTGCGCTCGAGCGCAGAGCGCTGGAGCGCAGAGCGCTGGAGCGCAACGCGCCACGTGTCGGCACGTGGGCGCTTTGCGCTCGAGCGCAGAGCGCTGGAGCGCAACGCGCCACGTGTCGGCACGGGGGCGCTTTGCACTCGAGCGCAGAGCGCTGGAGCGCAAGCGCGCCACGTGTCGGCACGTGGGCGCTTTGCGCTCGAGCGCAGAGCGCTGGAGCGCAACGCGCCACGTGTCGGCACGAGGGCGCTTTGCGCTCGAGCGCAGAGCGCTGGAGCGCAAGCGCGCCACGTGTCGGCACATGGGCGCTTTGCGCTCGAGCGAAGAGCGCTGGAGCGCAAGCGCGCCACGTGTCGGCATGTGGGCGTTTTGCGCTCGAACGCAGTGCGCTGGAGCGCAAGCGCGCCACGTGTCGGCACGTGGGCGCTTTGCGCTCGAACGAAGAGCGCTGGAGCGCAAGCGCGCCACATGTCGGCATGTGGGCGTTTTGCGCTCGAGCGCAGTGCGCTGGAGCGCAAGCGCGCCACGTGTCGGTACGTGGGCTCTTTGCGATCGAGCGCTAGCGCACCAGCGTGGAAAAAAGGGGGTTTTTTAGCCCCGGAAATTCTCTAAAGAGAAAATAGGGTGGAGTTAAACTCCTAAGATGCTTTGGGTTAAGGAAATGGGTCCTTCTTCTTCCTTTGCTGGCCGGATCTTGGAGATAAAGAGATGTGAGATTTAAAAATCTTTTCTTTTTGAGATCTGATGGCAGATCCGAGTTCCCCTTAATGGGTTTTGAGGTGGAAAACTATTTAGTTTTGAAAAAGGAAGAGTAAAACTCTTGATTTAATTCAAAAGAAAGAAGAAGATTTTGGAACCTTGAAGAAGGAAGAAAGATCTCAGATCTGAAACTTTTTTTTGGAGAGAAAAAAGTTGTTGAGATATTTCATTATCTTTGCCTTTATAGGCTATACACTTTACACATAGCCCCTTGGGCTTCACAAAATGGCATTTTGCCTATCCCATGGCTCATGTGCCATTTCTTTTTGCACATAGGCCATGGGCTTTACAAAAATTTGGCTTTATGCCTATTTTTCTTACATTTATCCATAAAATAAACTAAAAGAAATGCAACAAAATTATTTATTACAAAATTTTTATCTTAGCATGGGGGGAGGCCAGCCTCTTCATGTTCTGGCTCGACCCGGGCATGGGCCCACTGGATCTGGGCTTGGGCCCACTGGATCTGGATCTTGGGCCCACTTGGCTTGGGGTTGACTTTGATTTTGACTTGGTCAACCGGGGTGTAAATTTTTACCCCAACAAATTGCCCCCCATCAATAAATGCACACCATATATGTGGGTCGTGTGCATGAAATTGATGGATCTTCTTTCACGTGGAGGCGACTTGATTTGGTTTCCGCTTTTGGGAAGCTGGCACTGCCCTTTTTACGACATGGACGGTCATTGCTTGACATGTCTCCGAGACGGAGTGTCCGTGATAGATGTTTTCCCTGGCCCGGAGTGATCTGGTTCCCGCTTTGTAGGAATCCTGCGCTGCCTTTTTGCGACTTGGACGGTCGGTGCTGCCCTTTTTGCGACTTGGACGGTCGGTGCTGCCATTTTAGCGACTTGGACGGTCGGTGCTACCATTTTAGCGACTTGGACGGTCGGTTCTGCCCTTTTTGCGACGTGGACGGTCGGTGCTGCCATTTTAGCGATGTGGACGGTCGATGCTGCCCTTTTTGCGATTTGGACGGTCGATGCTGCCATTTTAGCGACGTGGACGGTCGGTTCTGCCATTTTAGCGACGTGGACGGTCGGTGCTGCCATTTTAGCAACGTGGACGGTCGGTGCTGCCATTTTAGCGACGTGGACGGTCGATGCTGCCATTTTAGCGACGTGGACGGTCGGTTCTGCCATTTTAGCGACGTGGACGTCGGTGCTGCCATTTTAGCGATGTGGACGGTCGGTGCTGCCATTTTAGCGACGTGGACGGTCGATGCTGCCCTTTTTGCCACTTAGACGGTCGATGCTGCCCTTTTAGCGACGTGGACGGTCGATGCTGCCCTTTTTGCGACTTGGACGGTCGATGCTGCCATTTTAGCGACGTGGACGGTCGGTTCTGCCATTTTAGTGACGTGGACAGTCGGTTCTGCCCTTTTTGCGACTTGGACGGTCAATTCTGGATTCGACTTGCCCCGCTTCTTGCGGTGTCAGGGATGAAGTTGACTTGTTTTCGAGGTGGAATTTGGTTCTGCCAGGGAGGTCATTGGTTGTTTTGCCGACCTAATGTGATTTGGGTTGACATCAGTATCGCTATGCTGGAATATGGTACCAGGAGCGAATCATCATTTGTCATGGCAGGGTTTGGGAATTGGTTTTTGTTTGGCATCTGCATTGCTGCACTGGAATAATGCCAGGAGCAACTCATCATTTGCCCCGAGAGGATTTGGGAACTGATGGCTTAGGAGGCAGGTTTAGATCCCTATCACCTAAGACTTTTCAATTTTATGGGCCGTGAGGGTCCCATAAAAGCATTTTCTCCCTACGAGTCGAAAGGATCTCGTAGGTGTATTTTCTCCTTAAGAGTTGTGGGGACTCCTAAGTGTGTTGCTCCTTTGTGAGTCGTAGGGATCTCACGCGGGAATTTTCTCCTCACAAAGTCGAGAGGACTTTGCGAGTGCATTTCATTTCTTTTTCTTTTTTACGATTTTGCGCCCTTTCGGGTTTTCACAAACTCGCCGGCAGTCCCGCTGTTTTTACTCACGGAGCCCCTTTCGGGTTTTCATCCGTGCCTATTTTGCTTGTGGACATACCGTTATTTTTTTTGTTCTCCTTCTTCTTTTTCTCTCATTTTTTTGGAGAGATCGGGATTATTTTACGCCCGTGGATTGTATACGGTTTTGCAGGATGTATGATCCAAACCGCAGGGCCGGAAAAATTTCAGGGCTTTGTTGGCGTCTGCATCGCTGCACTGGAATGTGGTACCAGGAGCGACTCATCATTCGCCGTTGGGGCATGGGATTTGGAATTTGGTTGGCGTCTGCATCGCTGCACTGGAATGTGGTACCAAGAGCGACTCATCATTCGCCGTTGGGGTATGGGATTTGGAATTTGGTTGGCGTCTGCATCGCTGCACTGGAATATGGTACCAGTAGAGACTCATCATTCGCCATTGGGGTATGGGATTTGGAATTTGGATCTTGTTTGGCATCAGCATTGCTGCACTGGAATAATACCAGGAGCAACTCATCATTTGCCTTGGGAGGACTTGGGATTTGGGTTTTTGGTCGGCATCAGTACCGCTAACACTGAAGCGAAATGCCAGGAGTGACTCATCATTTGCCATTGCCCGCTGGGGAACGATGGCTTAGGAGACAGGTTTGATCCCTATCACCTAAGGCTTTTCAATTTTATGGGCCGTGAGGGTCCCATAAAAGCATTTTCTCTCTACGAGTCGTAAGGATCCCGCAGGTGTATTTTCTCCTTAGGAATCGTGAGGATTCCTAAGTGTGTTGCTCCTTTATGAGTCGTAAGGATCTCACGCAGGGGTTTTCTCCTCACAAGGTCGAGAGGACTCTGCGAGTGTATTTCATCTCTTTTCACGAGTTTGCGCCCTTTCGGGTTTTCACAGACTCACCGGTAGTCCTGCTGTTTTTACTCACGGAGCCCTTTCGGGTTTTCATCCGTGCCCGTTTTGCTTGTGGACATACCGTTTATTTTTTTTTATTTCTTTTATTTTTCTTTTATTTTTCTTTATTTTTCTTTTCTTTTTTTTCTTTTTCTCGTTTTTTTTGCCGCTGGTGGGACTTTAAAAGTAGTCTCACCGGCAGGATTTGGGAGAGATAGGGGTCATTTACGCCCGTGGATTGTATACGGTTTTGCAGGATGTATGATCCAGATCGTAGGGCTGATGTGCTCAATTCGCCCGCAACTTGGAGCATTCACGTGTAGTATTTCTTGAGATATCGTCCATTGATGGGTGGCATGGGCCTTTCTCCCTCAGCACTTATTAGTTGGTAGGATCCTCCGTCAAACACTTTCTCGATGACGTATGGTCCTTCCCAGTTTGGCTCGAATTTTCCCTTGGCATGTCGATTGGGGATAATCGGTCTTTTGAGAACCAACACCAATTCACCTTTCTTGAAAGCGCGGAGACGGGTTATCTTGTCATAGGCCCGTGACATTTGGGCTTGGTATAGCTCCAGACTTTGCTACACCGCGAGCCTCTTTTCTTCGAGGGCATCGAGTTCTTCAAGTCGAAGGAGCACGTTTTCCTTCTCTGTCAACTCATGCTGAACGGCCATTCTTAAGCTTGGAACTTCGACTTCGAGGGGGAGGACCGCCTCCACTCCGAAGAGCAATGAGTATGGAGTGGACTGAGTTGGAGTACGGTGCGTGGTACGATATGCCCACAATACCTCGTGAAGCTTGAGATTCCAGTCTCTCTTGTTGGCTGAAGCATTTTTCCTCAGGAGCTTGCATAGAGTCTTATTGAAGGCTTCGGCTAGCCCATTGGCTCTTGGATTATAGATGGAGGAATATCTCCAGTCTATCTTGTGCTGAGTAGCGAACCTTGAGACATTGAAGCTCTTGAAAGAAGGCCCGTTGTCAGAAATGATTCTTCTTGGTGTACCGAAGCCATATAGAATATTATGCTGGAAGAATGTCAGAATATCTTTTGTCTTGACTTCTTTTAGCGGGACAGTTTCAGCCCATCTGGAGAAGTAGTCTGTCGCGGCCAGTATGAACCGATGGCCTTTGGATGACGGAGGATCAATTGGGCCAACAATATCGGTGCCCCAGACTTCGAAGGGCCACGACGCCACCGTAGGATGCAATGGATTGGGATGCTTGTGAATAAAATCACCGTGAATTTGGCAGATATAACATTTCTTTGCATGCTCTCCGCAATCCCGTATCATGGTGGGCCAGTAATACCCAAGCCGTTTAATTTGCAGTTGCATCTTGGGGCCAGATTGGTGAGCACCGCAAACGCCTGAGTGAACTTCTTTCATGACTTTTTGGGCTTCGGCCGATGACAGGCACCTGAGCCAGAGTTGGTCATATGACCTGCGGTATAGCGTGTCATTTACAAACACGTATCGGAAAGCTCTCTTCTTCAGCTGAATCCTCGCAGATTTTTCTTCGGGCAGCCTGTCGTATCGAAGGTACTCTATGAAGGGTTCTCTCCAATCGGGCTCGTCTTGGATGATCGAAGCTTCTTCGGCAGGACTGCTCTTGTGTTCCGCGCTTTCCTCTTCTCGTAGAGAGACTGGGGGTAGAATTTATCGGCTCCTGACTGTGATCAGAATTTCGTCCATGTCAGGATCAGCCAGCTCCTTGGCTAAGCGAGCGAGTACGTCAGTCTTTCCATTCAACGCTCTAGGGACTCTCATTAGTTCAATGTGAGTGAACCGTTTCATGAGTTCCACCACTCGGCCTCTGTACCGAGCTAATTCAGGTTTGTATATCTTATAATTGCCGCTCACTTGGTTGACGACAAGCTGGGAGTCACCGTAAACCCGTAGCCGAAGGATTTCCATTTCTATGGCGAGCTCCAAACCAGCTATCAGAGCTTCATACTCAGCTTCGTTGTTCGTTCGAGGCTCGGTGAGAGCGAAAGAACGCCGTAGGGTTCCCATTGATGGCGTGATGAACACTAACCCTATCCCCGCTTTTACCTCCGGGACGCTTGATCTGCTGGAGCTCCTTATTGATGAGGCTCCATCGAAGTAGAGCTCCCAACATGGCCCATCTTCCTCGAGGTGCAGCACTTGTTCGTCGGGTAACTCACAATTTAGCGGCAACCCTTCTGGTATAGGATGAGCAGCGAGAAAGTCTGCAAGAGCTTGCCCTTTTACTGCTTTCTGAGGAGTATAAACTATGTCAAACTCAAGTAGCATGATAGCCTATCTTGCCATCCTGCCGGCTGGCTTGCTTTGGTCATTTTTTGTTTGAGCGGGTCGACCTTGGAGATCAGCATAACCCGATGAGCCAGCAGATAGTGCCTCAGCTTCTTCACAGCAAATATCAGAGCCAGGCATTGCTTTTCGATTGGGGAATAGTTGTGTTCCGCCCCGACTAGAGTTCGACTGAGGTAGTAGAGGGATTTTCCTTTCCCTCCTCGTTATTCTGAGCGAGGAGCGCACCGAGTGACTCATCTAGCGCGGCAGTGTAGAGAATCAACGGTTTATTTGGAATGGGAGCGGCCAGCACTGGAGGGTGCAACAAGCATTGTTTGATGCTTTCGAACGCTGCTTGACATTCGGCATCCCAGATAAAAGGAGCTTCTTTCTTCATGAGCATTGAGAAGGGCCTACATCTCCCCGATAAATTTGAGATGAACCTCCGTATATAAGCAAGCTTACCTTGAAAAGATCTTAGCTGCGTCAGACTCTTCGGAGGGGGCATCTCCATGATGGCCTTTATCTTTGATGGGTCAACTTCAATCCCTCGATGCCGAACTATAAAGCCCAGGAATTTTCCCGATGACACGCCAAAAGCGCACTTCAGAGGATTCATTTTCAGATCGTACTCCCTCAGTCTGGTGAGAACAGTCCTAAGATCTTGGATGTGGTCGGCCTTGGCTTTAGTTTTGACGACCAGATCATCAACATAACATTCGACGACTTTATGGATTAGGTCATTAAAGATATTAGTCATTGCCCTTTGATATGTAGCAGCTGCGTTCTTCAGTCCGAACGGCATGACCTTGTAGCAATATATTCCGATCGGGGTTCGAAATGAGGTGTGTTTCTCATCCTCAGGCGACATCTTGATCTGATTGTATCCAGACGAGCCGTCCATAAAGGTGAACAGCTCGTAATTTGAGGTGTCATCGACCATCATTTCCATGACCGGTAGCGGGAAGTCGTCTTTAGGACATACCTTGTTGAGGTCCCTGAAATCGACACAAACTCGGATCTGCCCATTTTTCTTCTTCACTGGGACTATGCATGCGATCTAGTCCGCATATTTCTCTTCCCTTATGAAGCCGGCATCGATGAGCTTCTTAGTTTCCTCGATGACCTTTTCTTCTAGTTCCCTTCTCATTCTTCAAGGAGCTTGTTTGACTGGCTTAGCATCAGGAGATATAGCCAGCTTATGCACGGCTACTTCAGGGGAAAGACCTGGCATTTCTTTGTATGTCCACGCGAAGCAGTCGACGAACTCATGCAGCAGGGCAATTATCTGCTCTTTCATTTCCTCCAACAAGAGTAAGCTGATATAGGTCGGCCTTGGATTATCGGGCGTTCCTAAGTCAATCTCGGTTAGCTCGTCAAAGGTTGCTTGTCCGCCATCTTCGAGCTCTTGAGGAGCTTCTTCTGGCTCGGCTATCTCGTCATCATCATTTGATCTTTCGCTGGCCTCACCAACATGGATCATGTAGCACGCTTTGGAATCAGGTTGAACGTAGCCTATGCCCCGTTTATCTGGAAATCGTCCATCGATGAGTGCTCGGACCTGGGGTGGATACCATAGCCCTTCGTAAAACTTTGCTTCGGACTCCGTTTGATATAACCGGCATCCGCACTTTTTGAAGTATTCCCGCATCTCGGGCGCATAGTATCTGGGATTGAGGACGGCCCTTATGCCTCTTTCGTATGGAAGGCATGCGACAGACAAATCGTCCGGATGCACAACGGGGTTTGACCCATAAAACAGGATGCCCTTCTGTCCACTTTTCCTCCCGGGAACGTAGAAAGTTTTCAGCTGGTCTACGGTGGAGACTGACAACGCATCGAGCTCTTTGCACATCTGCTCTGGTACCCTTGTGACGGCTAGGGACCCTTCTGCGACTTCGAAGGTCTCTCGTAGTTTCGCTTGCTGCATGGGGGCCAATCTGCACAGCTGTTGCACGGCAGGTCCTCTTCTTCTGACTCTTCAGTGTCACTGCCAAGATGAGGGCGGGTTTTGCTGCTAGATGGGCCTTCAGTAACAGATTCATCCGTATTGCTGCCAAAATGAGGGCGAGTTTTGCGGAAGGACGGGCTTCCAGCGTCGGACTCATCAGTGTCGCTGCCGAAATGCGGGCGCACTTGGGTATTTTTGCTTTTGAAAGTGATAGCCGGCGCAGATTTGCTTTTGAGTCTTGGGGCCGGTCTATTCTCAGTCAGTTGTGGCTTAGCATTTTGGTGGTTCATAAAGTACCGAGAATCTTCATATCGGACTTCATGCACACCGAACGGCTGGATGTCTCCGTCAATGCGTCTTTCTTCACCATTTTTAGTATACTTCATGCATTGATGGAGAGTTGACGGAATGATGCCGTAATCGTGGAGCCACGGCCGCCCCAAGAGAATCTTATACGACGTGTCGGCGTCGATCACGTATATCTTAGCTTCAGTTTGCAGATCCCCGAATTTGATTGGCAAAGCTATAGACCCCAGAACTTGCTGGCAATTTTGGTTGAAGTCTTGAATGACAATCCTTTCCCTTGACAGGTGTCGGACGTCCATTGACAAACTCTTCAGAGCTCGCAAGTTCATGATGTTCACTGAGGACCCCGGATCAATCAATATGCGATTAATTCGATCTCCGTCGCTGTACCCGGTCACGTAAAGCGGCCGATTATGCTCAGCCGTTCCCAGTAACAAGTCTTCATCCTTAAATGTGACTGCAGCGGCATGCAAAGCGTGCCGAGCTTCTTTCATATTAATTTCCGCAAAGTGAGCCTGATACCGCTCGGGGTTTTGTAGAGCGTGAATGAGAACATCTCTAAGCTCCTTAGATAGAACCAAGACGTCGTAGATGCTCAGGAGAGACGGAAGCTTCCGGAGATGTGCCAAGACATTATAGTCCACCGAGGAAGGACTTGTGTTTTCATCAGCCGGTTCTCTGCCATCTTCTTCATTAGCGACTTGTTTTTCCTTCCCTTTTGGGGCGTTGCCCTGATTTGGCGGTAGAGCCCTGCCGCTTCTGAGCTGGATTTGATTGGCCGTTGTGGCGAGCTCTTCGTCCTCTTCGGGAAAACAGAGCTCCTCTTCCGAGTCGCTGCCAAGATGGATGGCGTAGCAGGTCACTACTGGGATCTCTTTATTGGAGTCTTCTTCTAACTCCTCCAGAATTTCAGCCGCTTGTACAGGGAAGAACTCCTTCAATTGAATCAATGTTCTTTCCTTTTGTTCATATTCTTCGAGGGAATCGATATATTTTTGAATGGTCGATTTCCCTGCAGACTCTTTTTCGCGCCGAGCTGCACTTTTCTTCTTCTTGAGCTTCTTGGATTTTGAGCCTGATGGAGCCGCATTGGCAGCTGGACTGGTAGGCTTCTTCTGTCCTTCCCATTCCATCCTGGGCTCTTTCTGAAGTAGCTTTAGCATCTTCTTCGTCTTATTAGATATGTGCGTACTCCACGGAGGATGCGATGAGTCAGTTTCGTTTGTCAGGGCAGCAGGTTCAGCTGTCTGCTCCCAGAAGGCTTCAACTTCTGTCTGTATAAAGTTGGCGGTTGCAACTTGATTATTCACCAACACGCTTTTGGACTGCTCGATCTCTCCAGCCTTGTACTGCTTCTCGACCCAGTCTTTGAAGATATAGCAATCCTCGATCGCATGGCTCACTACTCGGTGGTACGGGCAATACAGAGGATTGTCGGTCATTTTTGCTTCTTGGGGTCTTTTCGACTCCGGCAATTGTAGGCCGTTGTTCAAGGCATCTTTAAATATATTGCGGACCTTGTCCCTTCTGAAAGAGTAAACCTTATTCTTTTTCTCCTCTAGGGAAGGCCCATCTCCTCCCAGCAATGGCTTTCGAGACCGGTTGGTTTTGGATTCGCCCGCCCTTCGCTTTTCTTCACCGTCGGACGCATTGAAGACATTGGTACTGCTGGAACTCCCGCTTCTACGGTTGTCGTCCCGCTTGCTTTTCCAAGTTTTGTCTCTCTGAGAATCCGGCGGGGACTCTTGCTTCGAGCGTTCCAGCATTTGGAATTTCTTGGTTAGCTCCTGAAATGTCTTGAGGCCCGCCATACACAAAAATGGGACCATCCAATTGCTGAGGTTCCCAATGAGAAGGCTGACGGACTGGTCCTGCTCCAGCGGCGGTTCGCACTTGACTGTGAGATTACGCCATCGAGCGATAAAGTCGGTGTTGCTTTCATTCTTCCCCGGCTTGGTCCTCATAAGGTCGGCAATGGAGATTTTATCACTAACACTCATGAACCTTTGCCGAAACAGGGACTCCATTTGGGCAAAGGTAATGACGGACCCGTCCGGTATACTCGCATACCAGTCGAAGGCGACGCCGGTCAGGCTGTTGACAAACTGACGAAGAAGGAGCGCGTCATTGCCCCCTGTATTTCCGCACGATGCTTTGAAGTGGGCGACATGCTAATTTGCATTCCCTGTTCCATCAAATCTTCTGAACTTAGGAATGACATAGCCGCTTGGGAACTTAATCAGATCGTACTGCGCGGGATATGGCCGCCCACTACTGCCGATTTCTTTCTGAGCTTCAGCTTCGGCCACCAATGTTTTAACCTTGCTGGTGACCAAATCCATTATCCGATCCTGTGTTAGCGGGATAGTGCTATCTGGGGCCAAGGCGTCCCCAGAAGCGGAATGTGGCCGGATTTCATGTGGCTCGACCAGTCTGGGACCCGAAGGAACAGGCATTGGCTGCCTCGGATTGTCATCACCCGGCTGATTAGCAGCAGCTTGTGCTTGATTGGGAGGCGCTCGAGCAATTTGAGCCGTAAGTTGCATCACCACGTTCGTTAAGTCATCAATCTTCGAATAGAGCTTGGCCATCTCTTTATCTTTGCTCCTGAGCTGTTTTCGAAGCTCTTGAAGCAGCTCTTGCTCCGCAGTCCTGGGGCGGAAAGTCGGCTCTTCCTCGCTGTCCGAGCTTGACTCCGCATGGACCGAGGGGTCTTTCTGCCTATCATCCTCATCGAGAGGGTTTTCTTCATCCAGCGGGGGCGGCTGTTCTTGGGCGGCGGCAACCACATTCAGGCTAGATTGGGCTTGGGATGTGGTGGCCCCATCCTTGCTTTTGCTACGTAGGTTGTCGCTGGGGCGCCCGCCCGCCATATAGACCGTATGGATGATATATCCGGCCGTCTTTCTATCATTGGCAGCTGATTTCACGGATCGCTGTCTTGACCCCCTTATTTCGGTAGCTGGTAGTTGATTGAAGGCGGCTGACCTAACCAGGTTCTTGAATGGTGCTGGAGCATCTTTTCTGGGTTTGCCCCACTGCTTTCGTGCGGCACAGAGTGCTTGATAGACTCTTAAAGAGACAGTGTCATACCTTTTCTGTTGGGGCTGGGACACGTCTCTTTGTGGCACTGTTCGGACCGCTGTCTTCTTGATTCTGGCGGTCATGGCATTTTTCTGAACCCACTTCAGAGGCTCGAAGGAATTGTTGATTCTTACGTCCGACTCAGCCGTTGTCGCGGGACAACCCTGCACTTGGAACTTCACACGATTCCATTTAGCCGAAGCCTTGGCCCTTTTGTTGGCTCGATACCTGAGCCGCTTCTGCCTTAACTTTTCTGTTCTAAGCATCTGGCAGAATTTGGCTCTTTGGGAAGACGCCGCAGACCGGTCGATGGAAGGCCTTGGAGATACGCTCGATTGTGCATTTGTTGGAGTCATCGCCTGAGCTCGTCCGCATCATTTGATGTTGCCCTTTGTACCGAAGTTCTTGCCCCCAGCTAGAGCGCCAGGGAGTCTTTCAGACACCATCTTAAGTTTCGGTTGTGGTGCCTTGGCGATCACGACATTCGGCCTCTTACCCCTTGAGACCGGCTTGGCCACCTGTTCCGCCGGGATCTTCGCCAGATGAGCGCTTCCGACAGGGTAGATGATGACGGAGCTAAACTGGCGGGGCGGTTCCTCCCACTGTCGACTGAAGCTCGCGGGGAGAACCACACGAGCGTTGATCTTGACCACGTACAGAATCGGGGTCACGTTGGAAGCTGAATTCGTCTGGGGAGACATTGTCGTCGAAGGTTGATTGCTGCATGGAAAAAAGAACATCATTTCAGTATAGGCAATCGATATGTATATTGATTGAGTTCGCATGAACGTTTAACCCGAAATATGGGAGGAGAGATTGGTCCCACCGGGCGTGCCAGAATCTGTAGGGTATTTTTCATCACCCCATTGAGATGGGAATACGCGCACGCTTGTCAGGCGTACTACAGATTCCCCCTGCCTGGGGTAGGCCGGGGTTTAATGATTGTGGGGATCCGAATCTCCGGCAGCCGCCGACTAAGCTGCCGTTAATTACCCCTCGCCTTTGGGGCGAGGGAACCTCCGATTAATGGGTTAAACTGGTCATGCGAACTCAATGTGCGGTGTGCGTGTGTTGTGTTTTGAAAGGGGGTTTTGGATATATCGGGAGCCACGCAGAGTTTTTACGGGGGTCCCGCTACCCGGATAGCGGGCTGGGGGTCAAGGGGGATAGCAGCCCCCTTGCGGGGTGCGGGGCAGCGTCCCGTTAGAAATTTTTTTCTAACAGGGACAGTGTCATGGAGTATGTGTATGTGTACATTTGTATACATATGTATATATATAAAAAAAGGGGGGAAAGACATCCAAAGGATGCGTGGGGCCAGCGCCTGGGCGCTTGAGCGCAAGCGCGCCACGTGTCGGCACGTGGGCGCTTTGCGCTCGAGCGTAGAGCGCTGGAGCGCAACCCGCCACGTGTCGGCACGTGGGCGTTTTGCGCTCGAGCGAAGAGCGCTGGAGCGCGAGCGCTGGAGCGCAAGCGCGCCACGTGTCGGCACGTGGGCGTTTTGCGCTCGAGCGCAGTGCGCTGGAGCGCAAGCGCGCCATGTGTCGGCACGTGGGCGCTTTGCGCTCGAGCGCAGAGCGCTGGAGCGCAAGCGCGCCACGTGTCGGCATGTGGGCGTTTTGCGCTCGAGCGCAGTGCGCTGGAGCACAAGCGCGCCACGTGTCGGCACGTGGGCGCTTTGCGCTCGAGCGCTAGCGCACCATCGAGGAAAAAGGGGGGTTTTTTAGCCCCGGAAATTCTCTAAAGAGAAAATAGGGTGGAGTTAAACTCCCAAGATGCTTTGGGTTAAGGAAATGGGTCCTTCTTCTTCCTTTGCTGGCCGGATCTTGGAGATAAAGAGATGTGAGATTTAAAAATCTTTTCTTTTTGAGATCTGATGGCAGATCTGAGTTTCCCTTAATGGGTTTTGTGGTGGAAAACTATTTAGTTTTGAAAAAGAAAGAGTAAAACTCTTGATTTAATTCAAAAGAAAGAAGAAGATTTTGGAACCTTGAAGAAGGAAGAAAGATCTCAGATCTGAAACTTTTTTTTGGAGAGAAAAAAGTTGTTGAGATATTTCATTATCTTTGCCTTTATAAGCTATACACTTTACACATAGCCCCTTGGGATTCACAAAATGGCATTTTGCCTATCCCATGGCTCATGTGCCATTTCTTTTTGCACATAATCCATGGGCTTTACAAAAATTTGGCTTTATGCCTATTTTTCTTACATTTATCCATAAAATAAACTAAAAGAAATGCAACAAAATTATTTATTACAAAATTTTTATCTTAGCATGGGGGAGGCCAGCCTCTTCATGTTCTGGCTCGACCCGGGCATGGGCCTACTGGATCTGGGCTTGGGCCCACTTGGCTTGGGGTTGACTTTGATTTTGACTTGGTCAACCGGGGTGTAAATTTTTACCCCAACAGGTCTGAGTCAGACACTTTGAAAAGAAATTGAAATCCTGAATTATTTTTAATGTTATCGGTAACTGCTGCACATGGACGACAGGATTTGTGTCTTTTTCCAAGACAATTACCGTGTTGATAATACCGTTTGATAGATTGTCAACCTTAGATAGGTAAGCACCACATTCTCCGGCTCCCTGAGGCTCAAGAGAATTGGTCCCGCTTAAACCTATATTTACTAAGGTCCTTATTGTAAATTAGTATAACTTGAGGGGGTTTTATGTAAAAATAGTTTGATATAATTTCAAAATACACCTCAAGTATTTAATTATCGTCTTTAGGATTTTCGTAGATGTATATTTTATAAAAGTGAAATTTCTAGTGAGTAGAACCTAGTTTTCATAGTATATGGTATTTTATTGAAATATCGGTATTTTGCATTGAATTGTAATGGTATTTTCATGTAATGGTGATTCCTTTGATTTAGAAAAATTGGAATATTTATATAATATAATTAAAATAGATATTTTGATAATAGTTATATATATATAAATAAATTTTATTTATTTTTTTTAGAAATCTCATTTTCGAAAGAAAAATGCATTAAAATCCCATCGAGATCGAATGCTCCTTTCGGAGGTCCGCATCTCGCTCTACTAGGCCCAAAGATGTGTGATAATCCGCACCATCCCGAACGGAGTCCCCAAAAGTGGGTTGTAGAGGCGCAATTGCAAGGAATTGATTAACACACTTTTTAAAGAAACGGTTTTGCAAGTTTTGATAGTATTTATTTGTAATATCGTATTATCCCATAACTATATTCCCAAAATTTCATTGTGCTATGTCACAGATATGTGTTGTGATGAGGTAGGTCATTTCCTTGTGAGTTATCTAAAGGTAATACAAGTATTATGTGAATTATGGTGAAATGTAAAGTATGTGGTATTTTACCGTAAAAATATAATAAAAATTGTATAAAAGATTATTTTGAGATGAAACTTGTTTTAATGTGTTTGTTAATGTTTGTTAAATATTATATGAGAGTATGATATTTTATTGATTAAGAAAATTAGAATTTTAAAGAAAAACCGAATCGGAAGTCGGATTAACTCCGCTTCCGTCGGGTTTTAGAAATTAAAGTTTTTAGAATAGAAAATGAGAGGGGGAGAGGGAAATTACTGGCTAACGAACAAGAGAAGAGAGAGGGGAAACTAAGGAAGGTGTCGGGGCGTCGTTTGGTCGCCGGAATCTCCTCGGAATTTCGCTGGAATTTCGCCCTTCGCTAACTCCATTTGCACACTATAAGGACTTGAGAATTTTTGAGAGTTTTGGCAGAGAATTTCTAAGTGAGGATGTGTAAAATAGAGTGTGGTATTTATAGAAAAAATTAGGGTTTAGAGGGTTAAAGAATGCATTAAAATTTGCATTAAAAATTGGAATAAAGGGGCATTTTATTGTTCTTTGTATGAATGCAGAGTATTCAAACAACATGGGAGAAGTGGGGTAGGCCAAGAGGTGCTCGGGCAAAAATATCCGAGCATTCCCTACGGTTTAGCCCGGTGGTGCCGGTCTAGGAGGCCCTCTTGCCGGTTGTTCATATCAGATTTTTGCATTATTATATCACCCATTCTTAATCACATTGCATATAAGTAGGTACTTTTGATCCATGTCTGCTAAATAGTTGCAGATTACAGGTTCTCAGTTCGTTAAGTGAAATTCATGAAAAGTCGCTACAAATGTGAGACTACGACCAACAACAGATGAATCCGTATGATGCCGCATACCAGTTCAAGGAACAAATGGAAAATCATTAGACAGTTCAATGCACAAAGCATAAGGGCAGCACAAGATCCAAGACTTCAATACGGAGCTTACGGCAAAAGTCCACATCATTCTGCACTGTTGGAAATCTGGAAGGAGATTGAAGAGATTCTGAGAGACCAAGTGAAGAAAACAGAAGATAAAAGCAACTTGAAGAAACTCTGAAAAAGTGGGCCCATGAACCCACCAAATGGCCGTGGAACCGCGGCCAAACAGGCACTTCTGCCGCGGTTCCGCGGCCGTGCAGGGCACGTGTCGGTGGCAGTGTCGGTGCTTTGACTCGGCTCTCTTGGGGTAGTTTTGTAATTTCGTGTATGGATCAGAATGTAAACTTAGGGTTTTCCTATCTATAAATAGGAGAGCTCAAAACCAAATTAAGTGTGCCTCTTTAAGGTGCCTCTTTGGAGGATGCCTCTCTTTATTTTGATGCCTCTTTTGAATTCTTAGATCTAAATTTTAATTCCAATTGTAATGCATTGTTGAGAGGTCATCAATAAAGTAAGTTTTATTTTTTTTATCTCGCATTCTTTTTATCTGAATTTTAATTCCTGCAATTTTTTATCTGTTCTTTTAGTATCTGCAATTTAGTTCATCTATTAAAATAAAAAAAATGAATTTTATTGTTATCTTCCTAATGAATGAGTAATTCCTCACTTGTTAGGGATAGGAGAGGGAAGGTTTGAGAGAAGGAAATCTCTCTCATTCCTTTCTTTGCCCAAATAATTTTAATTTAAGGACTCTCTTTAATTCAACCATAATCTGCTCACTACGGCAGCCTATCCTACATGATAGCGGTGATTCTCTAGTTAGACCGGTTGTAGTTGAATTAACCGGAGGTTAGGGCTAAGAACCAAGAACGGACAGATAAGGACCAAAAGGAAGAAACTAAGTTTCTTCCCAGTCGTACTAATCCCCGTTGTTGCCGATTACCCTAACACCTTTATTCACAACCAAGGCATTGAAAGAAGTGAGAAGATCCCTATTTCGAACTAACATAATCCTAACCCTAGCAAGATTTTTATCAACTTAATCTCATTCATAGATCTTAAAACAAAACCAAACTTAATTAGACTTAACTCGTTAGAACATAAAGAAAAGGATTCTTTCTCCCTGTGGATCGATCCGTACTCAACCGGCTAGCTATCAAGCGACACCGTTTTGATTGCGATAAATTTAAACACAGAAAATCTCTACCAATCAAATGGCGTCGTTGCCGGGGAGACGGTAGTCTCTTTCTTTGTGTAATTTTGGGTTAATTTAAAAAAATTTAAAAAAAATTATAAAAATTGAAAAAAATTTAAAACAAAAAATAAAAATAAAAATAAAAATAAAAATCATCTTGTTATTTTTGAAAGGTTTTTGTGCAAGTGTGCAGGCTTGGAGCAAACTCTGTTTCAGATCTGGAGCAAACTCAGTAAACAAATCCAGAAACAGGAGATCTGAACAGGTAGAGGAAAACCAACTCAGCACAGAGACAAAGTCAGAAGATCCAAACTCACTAATCCGCCGCGAAACCGCGGCAGAAGCAAGGGTTTGACCGCGGAACCGCGGTTAACTGGTGACGTCAGCACCCAATTTTCTCTGTAAGTATTTCTTTTCTCCTCTCCTTTCCTCTGCACTCCACTCAAAAAATTTTCATGCAGGTTTCTTTGCACAGATTCTCTTTCTTCTATCCAATAAATTGTTTTTGTGCAGGATTCTTTGCGCTGCCAAATAAAAAAAATTTGCAAGTATTTTAGATTTTTTGGTGTGTTAACTGCTTTGCATAATTAATGCGGAATTTAAGGGGCTATAACACCAATCAAGATTGGGTGGAGATTTCATTACCCTTCCTAAGACCCCAAAAATCACTAAAAAGCATATGCATCACCCTTAAGCTAAATTAAAAAAAATACCTATACTCAGCCAACTAAGGACTGTCGTGCTCATTAGGATAGAGGAAGGTTATGGGCATTTATTCGTTTATCTAAACCTGATTTTGTGGTGCCTAGGCTAGACAAGTGAGAAAGGTAATTTTAAAAGGCCCGTCTTACGGTGATTCGGGAGCAGAACCCTCCTTTCTTCATTTGTGCTTACCTGGCCACAATTGGCAGCGAAGAGGCGATTTGAGGGATATCTCACAACTTGTCACTTTGGAACAGTTAGGAGCAGTCTAGTGGACTTAGAAGACCATAGCTCTAGGTTTGATTGTGCATGTTTTAACTGTGATTGTTTGAAGTAAGTCCGTATACATTCTTGCAAAACTCTTTCAAAAATTTCTAAACTCCAAAAACAAACAATTTTTTACAAAAACAAAAAAAATAAATAAAAAATAAATAAAAAATCACATTCTTTTTCTCCTTTCTCTTATCACATCATGGGTACCCCACCTCGCAAAACTCTTGCCGAACTTTGGTACCCACAACCAGACATTACTTCCTACGGTTCTTGTTTTGGTCGAATTTCGAACGACCCTTCCATACCCAAAATTTCTTTGAAAGATCGGATAGACGCGTCTAGGACAACCAATTGGACTCCGCAATCCACCTTGTATCAACATTTCAACCTTCACCACCTTCTTACATTGATACTCCTTTTTCGAGTCTTGTTGTAACTCCGAAACCCATGTCTATTGCTGAATATATTGAACAATCTCGTAACCGATCTTTCACTCCTTTCACCAATGCGAATTCTTTGGATCAACAATTCCATTCACCTTCTTATCCGTATTTTGATCCTACTCCTGTCCAACCATTCTATTCCTATCCATCCTACCCAACTTTTACACCTTCCCTGGATATTGCTTCTACACAGCCATTTGGGAGTTTTCAGTATCCAAACAAATTTGAATGTTTTACTGAAACTCCTTCACAACCCATGTCTAGTCTGGAACAGGCGTTGGAAGACTTTAGGGTAGCGTCATGCCAACAGATGATGGATTTGAATGCGTCCATGGCCGCCCTTATACAACCTAGTGACCCGGTAGCTAGTTTCCAACTAGCTCCACATTTCCCAATTTATGATGAGGCGGTTGGACAGATTAAGAATTTGAGTGGTGAGAGTGAGTTGTACACCCTTCCAAATCAAACCTACCCATCCCCAATTGAATCCCACAACTCCGGTTTTGAATGCCTATCAAGTGTTCCAAATGATTCACCTGTTGAAGATAAAACGATTAATGAGTTGTGCGGCTTTGTAGTGTTTGATTTACCTAATTGTGAAGGGCCCTTTTCGAGTGAAACCATCACCAATCCTTTTGATCTCTACACCCCCACTCTAGAATCTGAATTGATTAATATCCATGCTTTTGACGAGGTGTCTAAGAAAATTGATTTTCACTTGATTGAGGATATCGACGCTGGGAATATTTTGGATGATGAACCCAAAGATTTGACTGAATTTTTCTCTCCAATTCATCATCCCGAGTCATTAAATGTTTCTCCTGAACTTCATATGCGTCTTGATTTTGATGAGAATTGCATGGAGAGTATTGAGGATGAAGCAGTTTTACTTGAGGAGTCAGATTTTCCAATTCATTCTATCCCTTTCATTGACTACGCACACCCTCCTGAATCTTTAACAGATACCCTTCCTCAATCACTTCCCTCCATCCTCATTCCGACCTTGCAAGAAACCGTTACACTTTCATTTTCAATATCTGGTTTCCTAAGTTCGACGTACCCATGTTTTCTCACAACTCTTGAGGGATTTGACCTCATTTCTCAGTGGGTTGATAGATTAGCACAATCGCTTTTTACACATCGGTCATTACAAATTGTGCTAATTTATACACTCCATTTCCACCCTCAAGTTCGTATTCCACTTCTTTCTCCCACTTTCTCTGGTTCTTCTTCTAATTTTCCTTTAATGATAGCGAGTGTTAATGAATCACAATCCGATATTTTGAGTTCGATAATTCTATAAAAACAACTTGATTTAAACTCTTTTGAGAAGAAGATAGATGAGCCTTACAAGTCTCCTACCTCCATAATATTTGAAAAATCAAGTGCGTTGAATTCTGGCGCGACACTTATTGACATTAAAACGTTCAATCGGACCATCGATGAAAGTTTCGAAGATATTTTCGCCGACGAACTCGCATTCCTAAACGACACGGATTTTGTGATTAATCAACCTCCAACTGAAGAAGTCGAACCACCACCGTTTCTTCTTATCCCATACGAGAATGTGACCATTCTGCCCATTCCTAATCATCCACATTCTCGTTTCCGTTCACCATTATTGTTTTGTCTCTACAAATCGAGACGTAAACATTTTCTTTTACACCACTTATCTCTTCCCCACTTCTTCCTGTCTCTATACAACATGTTCTTCCACCAACCGGTGCGTTTCACTGATATATTCTTCGAATGGTTGGTGTTGACTTTTGGTCTTTGCAAAGCTTGGCATTGACCGGTAACTTTGACCCCCCTTTAAAAGCTTAGCATTATTTAACTTTAGTTTGGGGAGGGCATAATTTGGCTCTTAAAAATAATTTTTTTTAACTAAAAGTGGTGAACCAAAAATAAGCTTGGGGGAGATTTTCACGATCATATTTCATGTCCCCGTTAATAAATTTTTCATCCTAAGTTTACAGGTTTATGAGATTTAAAAAAAAGGGCAACAGTGGAAACACTGTTTCACTTAAATTTGGAGGGGGGACCTTTTGTGTATATATATTTTGTTTTCTTTTTCTGATTATAATAATAAAAAAATAATAAATAATAAATAAACAAATATGGAAGTACCGACAATTTTGACCCTCTTGGTGTAACCTGACAGTGAGGGCACTGTCAAGTTTAAGTTTGGGGGTGTGCTCGGTAAGCTTTCTTCCTTCGCATTCATGTGTATATTTTTTGCATTTGCATACTTATTTTAAAATCCATAAAAATCAAAAATTATAAAAATTGAAAAGTTCAATTTTGGTCATATTTGACTTAAGTTCAATATGACGGTTGACTAGTTAGGAAAAACTAGATCCTAAACTTAGTAAATTAAAAATCCTAAAAAATAACCTTTCTTAAAGTTTAACTGTAGAAAATATACGTCCTTGTAATTTATTTAGAAATAGGCAGATTTTGAGTTCAGTTCTTGGGCTAAGTCGAAATAAGGGAATAGTATTGAAAGTTTTATTTGAAGTATAAGTCTAAAAAATAATTCTGAACCTTAAGTCCAAATTCTGAAAATATATACCTTACTTTATGCACATACACGCACCTTAAAATTTGGGATAGTAGAGCATACCTTGAAATGCTCGTCTAAAATCCTTAGTATGAAAGAAAATAAAATAAAATAAAAGTATAAGTGGTGAAAAAAGAGATAAAAAAATGAACACTGGTGTTGTAATTGCTTAAGGCAGCATAAATAAAAAATATAGCGATGGTGTTTTATCACCTAGTGCCTTAGACCAACTGGTTTGGGAGTCACTGCTAAGCCTTAGGTGTTGCAAGACGAGAAATTACGCCTAAATGCGCAAGCACATTTTGTAATCGGTCGTTTAGTATCTCAAGAAGTATTAACGGTCGCATGAAGGATGTGTGAGCAATTTCATCTAAAATTCACCAACTAAAAGTATTTTGGAAGATAGACAAGAATATGATAGCTTGAATTGAATTTTCAAGTGTAGGGTGATAATTAGACACATGTAGGGGTATATAATTGGAGTTTGGAGGAGAGATAGGAATAAAAGATAGGGCTTATATCTTCAGTAGAGATGATAAAAAATTTTGAGTTAGGATTGAGCCTTAGAAGGAAAACTCAGGCGATGCCGAAAGCTTTATAAATTGACAAAACGTATATAATCTTAAGTTAAATGAAAAGGAAGCGTGAAAAATACGAGTTGATGATTTCTCAGTTGAAGATAATAGAATTTCTTGCTAGAATACTGAATTGAAGAATTAGAGTCAATGGCCAAATTGATCAGATTTTGTGGGTAGTATCCGCTGAAAACCCTCAGGAGACAACACTCCTCCTACTAGGGACACCTAGAGGTTTAACGGCTTGTTGCACGAGCTCAGTGCAATCGCGTTCCCTGCAAAAGTGAGGTTGAGACTTTTTGAGAATAAAATTGGTTTTGCTCGGGACGAGCAAAAGATAAGTTTGGGGGTATTTGTTCATATCATATTTTGCATTATTATATCACCCATTCTTAATCACATTGCATATAAGTAGGTACTTTTGATCCATGTCTGCTAAATAGTTGCAGGTTACAGATTCTCAGCTCGTTACAGTGAAACTCATGAAAAGTCGTTACAAATGTGAGACTACGACCAACAACAGATGAATCCGTATGATATCGTCTACCGATTCAAGGAACAAATGGAAAATCATTAGACAGTTCAATATACAAAGCATAAGGGCATCACAAGATCCAAGACTTCAACACGGAACTTGAGGCAAAAGTCCACATCATTCTGCACTGTTGGAAATCTAGAAGGAGATTGAAGATATTCTGAGAGACCAAGTGAAGAAAACAGAAGATAAAAGCAACTTGAAGAAACCCTGAAAAAGTGGGCCCATGAACCCACCAAATGGCCGCGGAACCGCGGCCAAACAGGCGCTTCTGCCGCGGTTCCGCGGCCGTGCAGCGCACGTGTCGGTGGCAGTGTCGGTGCTTTGACTCGGCTCTCTTAGGGTAGTTTTGTAATTTCGTGTATGGATCAGAATGTAAACCTAGGGTTTTCCTATCTATAAATAGGAGAGCTCAAAACCAAATTAAGTGTGCCTCTTTCAAGGTGCCTCTTTGAGAGTGCCTTTCTTAGATGCCTCTCTTTAGTTTTTAGGTCTCTTTTTAAATTTCTAGAATTAAATTCCATTGTAATGCGTTGTTGAGAGGATATCAATAAAGTAAGTTTCATTTTATCTCGCATTCTTTTTTATCTGCAATTTATTACCTGCAGTCTTTTTATCTGTTCTTTTATTATCTGCAATTAGGTTATCAATAGAAATACAAACAAAAATGAATTTTATTGTCACCTTCCTAATGAGTGAGTAATTTCTCACTTGTTAGGGATAGGATAGGGAAGGTTTGAGAAGGAAATCTCTCTCACTCCTTTCTTTGCCCAAATAATTTTTATTAAAGGACTCTCTTTAAGTCAACCATAATCTGCTCACTACGGCACCTTATCCTACAAGATAGCGGTGATTCCCTGGTTAGACCGGTTGTGGTTGAATTAACAAGAGGTTGGGGCTAAGAGCCAAGAACGGACGGACAAGGACCAAAAGGAAGAAACTTAGTTTCTTCCTAGTCGTGCTAATCCCCGTTGTTGACTATTACCCTAACACCTACATTCTTAACTAGGGCATTGAAAGAAGTGAGAAGAATCCCTATCTCGAACTAACCTAATCCTAACCCTAGCAAACCTTTAAATCAATTTATTCTCATTCTTAGATTTTAAAACAAAACCTACCAAAGATAGGAATTAACTCGTTAGAACATAAAGAAAAAGATTTCTTCTCCTTGTGGATCGACTCGTACTCAACCGGCTAGCTATCAAGTGACACCGTCTTGATTGCGGTAAATTTATAACACAGAAAAGAAAATCTCTACCAATCACCGGCCCAAATCCGGTGGTTGGTGCTTGGATCGTCGCCACGTGTCCCCATCGCCTCATATACTTTCGTGCACATGTTTATTTATTCTGTAACTTATCATATTACGTGTAGTGCACGTGCAAACTCTTGGGCTTCTAAAAAATTAAAAGAAAATTAAATAAAAATTACGAACGGACGTACCACCATCTTTATAAAAAAAATGTTTGTTTTTGGAGTTTTGAAATTGTTTGATTTTGAAAGAATATGGAATTATGGGACTAACTTTTTACAAGCACAATCACAATCACAATATGCACAAACAATACCTAGAGTTAGGGTCTTCAAAGTCCAACTAGACCGCTCCTAGACTTCCAAGTGACAAGTTGCAGGATAACCTTCGAATCGCCTCTTCACTACCAATCGTGGCCAGGTAAGCACAAATGAGGTAAGGAGGGTTCCGCTCACGAATCACCGTGAGACGGGCCTTTTAAAATTACCTCCTCACTTGTCAAGCCTAGGCACCACAAACTCAAGTTTAGATAAACGACCGATTCCCCGTAACCTTCACTTGTCCTAATTGAGCGCGACAAGTCCTTAAAGGTTTGGTCTAGATATTTTTTATTAGCTCAAGGCGATACGTATGCAATTAGTGATTTGTGGGGTCTTAGGAAGAGTGATGAAATCCCCACCCAATCTTAATTGGTGTTCAAGCCCCTTAATGTCTGTATTATTGTACGCAAAGCGTATAAACAAACAAAATCTAAAACAAAAAAAATTATTTGGCAACGGCGCAATCTGTGCAAAGAAACCTGCAGAAAAGACAGTTTAGTGGAGTTCAGAGAGGGGACTACAGGAAAGAGAAGAGGTGTAGAAAAAATTGGGCCCTGAAGCCACAATAGGACCGCGGAACCGCCGCGAAATCCAACTTTGACCGCGGTTCCGCTGTCAAATTGCTGAGTTGGGGCAGTATCTTTTGGTCCTGCACTCCACCTATTCTGTAAACCCTAATAAAAACCTCTGTTTCTTGATTCAATTACTGTAATTGCTCCAAATCGCCTGCACACTTGCACACAAAAAAAATCAAAAATAACAAAAAGGGTTTTTGTTATATTTATTTATTTATTTTAATTTTATTTTATATATATACAAAAAGAATATTAACCGGAATAACAAGAAAGAAATACGTTACCATCTCCCCGGCAACGGCGCCATTTGATCAGCACGCTTTTGGCGTGTCGTAGTTCAAAATTCTAAAGTTAACCGTGATCAGGATGGTGTCGCTTCGCAGCTAGCCGGTTGAGCATGGGTCGATCCACAGGGAGATGGTAGTATGTCCGTTCGTGTTTTAGACGAATCAATAAAGAATGTATATGTGTTCTGTTCCGTTCTAACCTAAGTGTTCGTATTTTATGTTCAAGTAAGCTTGTTAAGGTTAAGGTCGGTTAGTAGAGTTAGGATTAGTCTTGGGCTTTTCTTTTCCCATTCTTAAGACGATGTTGGGATAATCGAAAGTAGTGGGGATTAGGAGGACATAGGAATGGGATTTGCGAGTTTAAGCAAGCTTTCCAACGCTAAATCCATTCTTAGTGCCCCTTGTCCGTCCGCTAAATACGCTTATTTCCAACCCTCGGCCAAACACCCGCAACCATATATCCAATTAAGTCACAACTATATGTCACGTTGTAGTGCGCTTAAAGGACTTCTCGACTTAGGTCATGGCTATATGTCACGTATAGCGCGCCTAAGTGAAGGGGTTGCGTTTGTTTGGTCGGGGTTCGTTCAAGATGTTTGGCGAAGAGAAGCACAAGGGATTTTTCCGTCCCTCATACCACCTTCCTTAGCCTTAACAAGTGAAGTTATTCACACATGGTAAATGAAAATAAAACAAAACAAGAAGGAAGAAAAGAGAGAAAAGGAAAAATACGGTCTTATAAATTGTGCAAGCTAACTCTTAGGTCCTCACCTTAGCAAGGAACTCCGTCGAGTATCATCGCTTTAAAATAATACGGAAAAGAGAAGAGAAGGAAAATAAAACAAGTAAAGAAATATCAACAACTACTTAACAACAAGAATAAAAGTTACACTAGAAATTAAAATACAATGCAAGAAATAAAATTACAAGATAATAAAAATAACCCTCATCTTCATTTCATCATCCACTCAATGCTCTCAATACATTTTAATGGAGGAAGACATGAAGAAGAAGAAGAAGAAGAAGCTAACTAAACTAAACTAATTCCTAACAAAAAGAAGCATCCTTGACCTGGCACAAAACTGGGCTATTTATAGGCTGAGTGCCGAAACCCTAGGGCAAGATTTTGAGCCCAAATGAAATGACCTAACTACCTTAAAAATACGAGTCGACACTGAGTCAACTTTTCCACGGATCCGCCGCCGAGTTGCTATATTGGCCGCGGATCCGCGGCTCTTTGGAGGAGTTGGTTTGTCATTTTTTGTGGGGTTTCTTATGTTGCTCTCTTCTGTTGTTCTACATGTTCCAAATTGCAAATTGCATCCACAATTTCTTCAGATCTGCAATAGTCCAAATTGGCATAAAAATAATTCTTTTGACCTCATCTCTCTCGAGCTCCGTGCACCCATTGATTCCTGTGCTGCCCCTCTCGTGCTCTGTGCTTGTCCGAGACACGAATGACCACTGTCATTTGTCTTGTCTCTGGAACTGGTAAGTGGCACTGGACGGATACAGATGACCGGAACCCGGCTTTTATCTGTTGGCAACAGATGTTCTGGATTTTGGCGTAACAGTGGAGATTTTGTATCATTTGCGTTATTTTGGACTAGGAACCTGTAGCCTGTAAATATGTAGCAAACACGGATTAAAAGCACCACCCTATAAACAAACGAGCATAAGAATGGGCGGTATTAAATGCAATATTCTGGTATGAACAAATACCCCCAAACTTAACTTTTGCTCATCTCGAGCAAAACCAATTATTCACAAAAAGTCCTAACCTCACTTTCGCAGGGAATGCGATTGCACTGAGCTCATGCAACAAGCCGTTAAATCTCTAGGTGTCCCTAGTAGGAGGAGTGTTGTCTCCTGAGGGTTTTCAGCGGATACTACCCACAAAATCCCGTCAAAGTAGTTTCATAAGTTAACATCGATTCTACTCTTACAGTTTAATATCTAGGTTAGAAATTCTATCATCCTAGGTTAGAAATTCTATCATCCTAAGTTAGAAATATTCAACATTTATGTTTCACACCTCTAATTTATTCAACCCCAGATCCAATACGTTTTACAGTTTAGAAAGATCTCGGTCTCTCCTGAGTTTTCCTTCTAAAGTGCGGTCTTCAATCAGGGATTTTTATCATCTTTAAAGAAAACATAAATCTTATTCTTTATTTCTATTTTTCCTCCAAATATCGATTGTATACCCCTACGTGTGTGTATTATTTCACCCCTACACTTGAGAATTCAATTCAAGCTATAGTACCCTTACCCAAATACCTAATACTACTTCTTTTCATTAATGATGGACGGTGTTGCTTACACACCTTTCATGCGACTAGTAATGCTTCTTGAGGCACTAACCAGCCGATTACTAAATGTGTAAGCTTAAAGTGTAAATAGCAGTTTCCAGGTCTTGACTTTATTTATTTATTTTTCTTTTCTTTATTTTTTTTCAAGACCGGATATATTTTTCACTGACGCTCTTTTGGTGTTTAGCTTTAAATGCCGTATTTTCTTTCATATTAGGTTTTCAGGCAAGAGTATTTCTAGGTATCCTCTACTATCCCAAGTTTCAAGGTGTGTGTATGTGCAGTTTGTAGGGTATATACTTTCTAAATTTGAACTTAAGAATAGAAACTATTTTTCAGACTTATTCTTCAGTAAAGCTTCAATAATTTCCCTTCATCTTAACTTAACTCAAGAACTGAACTCAAGATTACCTACTTCTATAAAAAAAATTATAAGGACGTATAATTACTAAGTTTAAACAGAATGAAGGTTATTTTTAGGGTTTTCAATTCCTAAGCCTAGGATTTAGTTATTTCGAACGTATTATCTAAACTTTCGAAATAGAAATCTAAGTTACCCTATTAGCTAACTTGACGACAAAGTTTTTATATTTTTGTAAAAAAAAATTGATTTTTGTGGGTTTTAAAATAAGTATGCAAATGCAGAATATACAAATGAATTCGAAGGAAGAAAGCTTACCGAGCACACCACCAAACTTAAACTTGACAGTGCCCTCACTGTCAGGCTACACCAAGAGGGTCAATATTATCGGTGCTCCCCAAAAACAAATTATATACAAAATAAAAAAGAAAACCAAAAATATATATACACCAAAAAGGGTCCCCTCAAACTTAAGTAAAACAGTGTTTCCACTGTTAAGCGTTGAAGTTCAGGATTAGTGGGAGAGAACAATATTATATATACAAGGCCTTACACAGGACAAAAGTTAACACCAACCATTCAAAAATTTTATCGTTATAATGGTGTGGTTGGTGAAAGAATGCGGAGAGGTAAGAAATGGAGAATACGCGAGACCGTATGGGGATAGAAGCGGAATACAGTCTCAGTGGAGGAGAAGAATAGCAGAAGGGAAAAAGAAATGGAGTACGAACTTGAGGATGGAAATGGAGTGAATAGATTAGCACAATTTGTAATGACTGATGTGTAAAAATCGATTGTGCTAATCTATCAACCCGTCGAGAGTTGGGATCAAATCCCTCAAGATTCGTGAGAAAACATGGGTACACCGAACTTGGTAAACCAGACATTGGAAATGAACGTGATACGGTATCTTGCAAGGTCGGAACGATGGAAAAGATGGAAGGAAGTGGTTGAGGAAGGTTATCGGTTAAAGGTTTCGGAGGGTGTACACAGTCAATGAAAGGGATAGGATGAATTGGAAAATCCGACTCATCAAATAAAACTAGTTCATTCTCAAAGCTATCCTCAAAAGTCTCCTAAAAAATTATCTCATCCATGCATTTATCATTAATATCTAGACGCATATGGAGTTTGGGAAAAATAGTTAAAGACTCGGGATGATGAATTGGAGAGAAAAACTCATCAAAAATTGCGGGTTCATCATCCAAAATATCCCCAGCGTCGATATCCTCAATCAAGTGAAAATCAATATTCTCAGGTTCTAAGATGGAGGCGTAGAGGTCAAAAGGATTGGTGATGGTTTCACTCGAAAGGGACCCTTCACAATCAGGTAAATCAAACACTACAAAGTCGCACAACTCATTAAACGTTCTATCTTCAAATGGTGAATCATTTAGAACACTTGATAGACATTCAAAACCGGAGTTGTGGGATTCAAGTTGAAATGGGTAGGTTTGATTTGGAAGGGTATACAGCTCACTCTCTCCACTCAAATTCTCAACCTGTCCAACCGCCTCATCATACATTGGAAAATTTGGAGCTAGCTGGAAACTAGCTACCGGGTCACTAGGTTGTATGAGGGTGGCCATGGACGCATTCAAATCCATCATCTGTTGGTACGATACTACCCGAAAGTCTTCCAATGACTGTTCTAGACTAGACATGGGTTGTGAAGGGGTTTCAGTAAAAGATTCAAAGTTATCTGGATATATTAAACTCCCAAATGGCTGTGTAGAAGCAATGTCTAGGGAAGGGGTAACAGTTGGGTAGGATGGATAAGAATTGAATGGTTGGACAGGAGTAGGATCAACATTTGGATAAGAAGGTGAATGGAATTGTTGATCCTAAGAACTGGAAGTGTTGAAAGGAGTGAAAGATCGGCTACGAGATTGTTCATTATGTTCAGCAATAGATATGGGTTTCGGAGTTACAACCGGACTCTCAAAAGTGGTATCAATGTAAGAAGGGGTGAATGTTTGAAACGGTTGATACGAAGTGGATTGCTGAGTCCAATTGTTTGTCCTAGACGCGTCTATTCGATCTTTTAAAGAGATTTTAGGCATGGAGGGATCGTACGAAGTTCGACCAAAGCAAGAACCGTATAAAAAAATGTCTGGTTGTGGGTACCAAAGTTCGGCAAGTGTTTTGCGAAGTGGGGTACCCATGTTAGAAGAGTGAAAAGGTAGGGTGGGAGGGAAGATATATTTTTTTTGTTTTTTATCTTTTATTTTTTAATAAATAAATGTTTGTTTTTGGAGTTTTGAAATTGCTTGTTTTTGAAAGAATATGGAATTATGGGACTAACTTTTTACAGGCACAATCACAATCACAATATGCATAAACAATACCTAGAGTTAGGGTCTTCAAAATCCAACTAGACCGCTCCTAAACTTCCAAGCGACAAGTTGCAAGTTAACCTTCGAATCGCCTCTTCACTGCCAATTGTGGCCAGGTAAGCACAAGTGAGGTAAGGAGGGTTCCGCTCACGAATCACCGTGAGACGGGCCTTTTAAAATTACCCCCTCACTTGTCTAGCCTAGGCACCACAAAGTCAAGTTTAGATAAATGACCGATTCCCCGCAACCTTCACTTGTCCTAATTGAGCGCGACGAGTCCTTAAAGGTTTGGTCTAGATATTTTTTATTAGCTCAAGGCGATGCGTATGCAATTAGTGATTTGTGGGGTCTTAGGAAGGGTGATGAAATCCCCACCCAATCTTAATTGGTGTTCAAGCCCCTTAATATCCGCATTATTGTATGCAAAGCGTATAAACAAACAAAGACTAAAACAAAAACAAAAAAAATTGGCGGTGGCGCAATCTGTGCAAAGAAACCTGCAGAAAATACAGTTTAGTGGAGTTCAAAGAGGGGACTAGAGGAAAGAGAAGAGGTGTAGAAAAAAACTGGGCTTTGAAGCCACAATAGGACCGTGGAACCGCCGTAAATCCACACTTTGACCACGGTTCCGCGGTCAAATTGCTGAGTTGGTCCTGCACTCCACCTGTTCTGTAAACCCTAATAAAAACCTCTGTTTCTTGATTCAATTACTGTAATTGCTCCATATCTCCTGCACACTTGCACACACAAAAAAAATCAAAAATAACAAAAAGGTTTTTTTTATATTTATTTATTTTAATTTTATTTTATATATATACAAAAAGAATATTAACCCGAATAACAAGAAAGAAATATGTTACCGTCTCCCCGGCAACGGCGCCATTTGATCAGCACGCTTTTGGCGTGTCGTAGTTCAAAATTCTAAAGTTAACCGCGATCAGGACGGTATCGCTTCGCAGCTTGCCGGTTGAGCACGGGTCGATCAGCAGAGAGATGGTAGTATGTCCGTTCATGTTTTAGACGGGTCAATAAAGAATGTATATGTGTTCTGTTTCGTTCTAACCTAAGTGTTCGTATTTTATGTTCAAGTAAGCTTGTTAAGATTAAGGTCGGTTAGTAGAGTTAGGATTAGTCTTGTGCTTTTCTTTTGCCATTCTTAAGACGATATTGGGATAATCGAAAGTAGTGGGGATTAGGAGGACATACGAATGGGATTTGCGAGTTTAAGTAGGCTTTACAACGCTAAATCCATTCCTAGTGCCCCTTGTCCGTTCGCTAAATACGCTTATTTCCAATCCTCGGCCAAACACCCGCAACCATATATCCAATTAAGTCACAACTACAAGTCACGTTGTAGTGCGCTTAAAGGACTTCTTGACTTAGGTCGTGGCTATATGTCATGTATAGCGCGCCTAAGTGAGGTGGTTGCGTTTGTTTGGTCGGGGTTCGTTCAAGATATTTGGCGAAGAGAAGCACAAGTGATTTTTCCGTCCCTCATACCACCTTCCTTATCCTTAACAAGTGGAGTTATTCACACATGGTAAATGAAAATAAAACAAAACAAGAAGGAAGAAAAGAGAGAAAAGGAAAAATACGGTTTTACAAATGGTGCAAGCTAACTCTTGGGTCCTCACCTTAGCAAGGAACTCCGTCGAGTGTCATCGCTTGAAAATAGTACAGAAAAGAGAAAAGAAGGAAAATAAAACAAGCAAAGAAATATCAACAACTACTTAACAACAAGAATAAAAGTTACGCTAGAAATTAAAATACAATGCAAGAAATAAAATTACTCATTTCATCATCCACTCAATGCTCTCACTACATTTTAATGGAGGAAGACATGAAGAAGAAGAAGAAGAAGCTAACTAAACTAAACTAATTCCTAACAAAAAGAAGCATCCTTGACTTGGCACAAAACTGGGCTATTTATAGGCTGAGTGCTGAAACCCTAGGACAAGATCTTGAGCCCAAATGAAATGACCAAACTACCCCAAAAATATGAGCCGACACTGAGTCAACTTGGCCGCGGATCCGCGGCTCTTTGGAGGAGTTGGCTTGTCGTTTTTTGTGGGGTTTCTCGTGTTGCTCTCTTCTGTTGTTCTACATATTCCAAATTACAAATTGCATCCACAATTTCTTCAGATCCGCAACAGTCCAAATTGGCATCAAAAATAATTCTTTTGACCTCATCTCCCTCGAGCTCCGCGCAGCCATTGATTCTTATGCTGCCCCTTTCGTGCTCTGTGCTTGTCCAAGATACGAATGACCACTGTCATTTGTCTTGTCTCGGGAACTGGTAAGCGACACTGGACGGATACGGATGACTGGAACCCGGCTTTTATCTGTTGGCAACAGATGTTCTGGATTTTGGCGTAACAGTAGAGATTTTGTATCATTTGTGTTATTTTGGACTGGGAACCTGTAGCCTGTAAATATGTAGCAAACACGGATTAAAAGCACCACCCTATAAACAAATGAGCATAAGGGGCGGTATTAAATGCAATATTATGGTATGAACAGTTATATACATAGTATTATGGGCTCCCTAGCCTTGCAAAATGTTCGGAGGCGTACAAAATTGATAACTAAAGCAGAGATAGCTTAGGTCGCCTGCTCGGCCGATCCTTCCCCTGGCTCGGTGCTTCCATCAGTGGCTATAATGGCGACCTCCGGCTCGGCGTCTCCGACCGTCGCCATGTGCCCCCCGGCCGGTTTGGCACCTTTACCCTATGGCGCTTCCTCGGCTAAGGGATACCTGGCATGAATCTCCCGATCGTCAAACCCGGGCATGGCTTCCTTAACGTCATCGAGGGCGTTGTGCCATCCAATGACCGCGGAATCGGTGAGGTCGAGGTAGAACTGGTCGGAAGTCTTATACTCATCCACGACCCTTTCCGCCCTGCCCTTCGCAAGCTTCGCCGCCTCGCAAGCTGCCCGAGCATCCCGCTTGAACGAGTCCCTCTGCCTCTTCATGGCATCGAAGAGCCCGTTGAACTCTCCTATCTGGGCCTAGATAGCCCGATTGGATTCGATCAGCAGCCAATGGGACTCCTTCAATTTGGCGACCATCAAACCGTCCGCGACTAACCCAGAGTCGAGGAGGGCCGCCGTCTCTTCCGCCTGTTGCAGCCGGGCAAAGAGCTCCTCCTCTCGCGAGGAAGATTCGCCCGCCTTTTTCATCGCCGGGGCCACCTCCTCGGACTCCATTGCAGCGAGGAGGATGCAGTGATGGAGGACCTGAGGAAAACGGGAACCATGTTAAAAAGCTAAAAACTGAGTAAAACACTTGAGAAACTCTTGGAAAAAGTTACCGACCTGAACAACCTCCTAAGCTATCGCGGTCACCTGGGCCTTCATCGTGCCTCGAGGAATCTTGGCCCCCGCCGCTTTCTCCATGTCCGCTAGTAAACTGTCGGCCACAGAGAGCCCCAAAGGCACCTCGATGTAGAACTCGCCCTCCTGCACCTGAATCCCGGTCGAAGGCGGCCGAGAAACCACCCTCTTCCGCCTCTTGAGGGGGGATTCGGTAGGGGGCGGCGCCTCCGTCCTAGCTCGGGGCACCGAATCCTGCGCATGCTTTTGACCTCCCCTACGGAATTCCTCCAAAACTGGGGGTGCTGCGGAAGCCTTGGCCGGAGGAGCTTGCCAGGGAGCCGTACTTGGAGCTAGCCGGGCCGAGCTAGCGCCACCTCCCTTCCTCCCCTGGGCCTTGGTAGCCATGGCGGCTATAATTTTCTGGCAATCCATAGACTCTGCGAGATACACATAAGGAAAAGATCAGCAACAAAATTTTAAAAAAGTCTAGATAGATCGACGAAGGCCCTGACTTACCCGCAAAGCACACGAGACTGAGTCCGGCCCAGCTCAGAGCCTACTTGGAAAGCAGGACATCAGCCCGCTGGATCGGTTCCCATTGTGACACTATCCTTGCCTCGGAAGTGTTCGACTTGTTAGTTATATGTATGCCCTAGAGGCCATTACTGTACATAGGATGTATATTGTAGTGGATGCTGGGACATATATAGGGAGGACTTTCTTGCTCGACATGATAGTATGCTATCTGGTTACCCTTTACCTTAACGTGTATGCTGATTGTCTCTCTGTTACATGTTGGTAAAGCCCTTAGGATGTGTGCTTGACTACCTGGACTATGATGTGGATCATACTAGTGGGGACATGGTAGTCCATAAGTACATCCTTCAAAGTCCCTAGTCGTGGGTGTATCGAGACGGGGCATCGATATACCAGAGTAGACTAGCGTATACCTTCTCGACCCATACAGATGGGCGATGGATGATCCCATATCCATTGGTGTTTGACATCAGAGATGATATACGGGTGCTCAGTAGAGACTGGGTACACTGGACGGACTCGCCGAGAACTCCCAGATGGTATTATACCTCACGTCAGATGGCAGTTCTCTGGTGACACTGGTACAGAGTAGTCTGTTGACCCGAGATCGTCATAGAGTCTTGTATGGTTCCCACTGTGCTTTGATTTCCATCTTACCACGTCCAAGAGGGCATGCAAAACGGTGGTTTTTGGGTACAGTCCCGAGTCACATGGAGGCAATGAGCGATAGGAGGGGATTCGTCTCTCCCGGTATAGGGAGTTGATGTTGCGCTGTGTTCGATTGGCTATAACAGGAAATCCCTGGCCAGGGTTGCTGAGATTTGCTGGTAAGTGTTACCAGTAGTTTCTCGAATTGTTATAGACCTCATATCGACACGACTTATCGAGCTATTGGGGTCTGACGTTTACCACCCCTAGGCGAGATATGCGACATATCAGACGATCAGACCGGACTGTACGGTAGTGTTACTGGTTGGATTCACTGGAGTGTGAGCGGGCTTGCTCGTCGATCTTCAGATCGCTCAATACCCGGGTGGCCGTTACGTTTAGCAGACCGCTTGCGGCTTGTGGATGCTTGATATGATCATCATCTGCTGCCGGCGTATTGACGAGTCTTTAGAGTCCTACACAGAGGTTTCCTGGCTCAAGTGAAACGAAATAGGAGCGCATATGAGATATGTGCGGGACCGAGAATGATACCAGTATGTGATACTGTATTTGATTCTCGCGATGTGATATTGATCGGTTATATGCGATATAGCCGGATTATCGGATCAAGTGTTGATTCGATAAGTTGTTACTAATGATGCTAGTCGGTTATATGCGATATGACCGGATCGTTAAATCAAGTGTTGATTTAATGATTTAATACATAGTTATATATTTGATATATTACTTTGCATTAACTAGTATCGGTTCACTTTAAATGGATTTTCTCACTCGGATGTGCGCATTGTATATGCGATATATTTTTGTGCACTTGTTTGTATCATGTTTGATGATACATGTTTACTTGGTTAAGTGTAAAGAATTAAACCATGGTTAAACTTATGATTAGGGTTTTATTTCCTTTTCTCTCTTCCTTTATCTATTTATTCATTTTGGAAATAGATGGAAAAAGGAGAAAAAGAATGGTGGCTATTTTTGTTGTTTAGTGGAAGCTTCATGATACCTTGACCCTAACCATTCATTTAACCTAAGTTAATTCTCTACACTTTACCATGGTTACTATTATGATAAGGATTGTTTTTCTTTTCTTTTCTAATTAATCTCATCATAATTCTTATCATCTTCTTGCTTTCTTCTTCTTCTTCATTTTCAAGAAGAAAAGCTTGACTACATCAATGGTGGATTGATGAAATGAGTGAGAAATCCAATTCTAAAGTTAACCCACTTCCTATTTCTTCATCCTCTACCTCTTGCCAAGTAGTAGAGTGTGTTTTCTTCACAAGTTTCTCGACTTGGTGAAGTCGGAGCTTGATTTAGCGATGCCTCGACGTAGATCATCTTCGGCATGGACATCGATGACCTAGCCCGTCCTTTCTCCGATGAAGCCGACGCTAGAGCCCGGGACTTGTTATGGACAGCGAGGAGACTTCATTGCCGAGCCGTGGAGGTGGAGCACCGGATCTACAAAGGTTGTATTTCCGATAACCCATTACTTAAGTTGTTAACTAGATTGTTTTTCGCCTAGTTTTCTAGCAAACGATCCATAGTCGGGTCTCTCGGCACCCATAAATTTTTATATTGGCATGTTCGATGCCTTGTGTGACCTCACTAGGGTGCCTAGGAACCCTACAGTGGTATCAGAGCCTAGCTAGAGCCTTAGGCAAAGTCCAGACAAAGTTTGAAACCCGAACGAACCCGAAACCCCAACTCAAATGTGCTCTCTGTACTTTTTCTAAAAACAGGGATTTTTCAGTATTAAAAATATGTAGAAATATCAGCAGGAAAATATAAGAGTAACTGTACAATTCGTAACCCTAATTCCATTAAAGAGCCGCGCTTCCGCGGCACGAGCTTGGCTCGTGCAGCGGAACCGCGGCCTGTTTGTCGTTTTGTGAGGTGATGTTTGCACAGTAACTCCTATTTAACAGTGCTGGTTTTCCTGGGTATTTTTAATATTTATTCAAGTGTTGAATAATCTGGGATGTTTTGGAGCTTCGATGATTCGATCGGGTTTATCAAATTTTGTCTGTTTGGCTTTCCGGATAAATTTTAGAATATGTTAAAAGTTCGACCGGATATAAATACCCAATTTTTCCCCTGTCGGGAAATTTCCAAGTGTTGGATTTTTCCGTAGTTTAACGACGTTCGAAGTAGTGCAAGTAACGCGATGGACCCTCTAGAAGACAACAAACCTTAACTCGATTATGTGACCGTCTTGAACTGCCCTTTGAACCTTCGGGTTTGGGGCAGTACGGCGTGCCACATGTGAGGCGTTGGCTTGACCCTTCTACGGCTGGACCGTTGGTACTGAGGCACGAACGGAATGTTGTTAGACTTGTTTCATGTGTTAATCTGTATCGGGAAAACTTGGGTGTTCGAATGTTCAATCGGAAAGTTTAACATTTTCTAATTATCTGGAATGGGATACAATAATTGGAATTCACAAATAGTTATGAGATAACTGAATGAATGTTATAAACGTAGCAGTTTAGTCTCAGATGATCGGTTGCCACGGAATTTTGATATGATCAAAAGTCCGTCGCAATCACGTAGCGTACGCGGATACTCGCCGGGTAAACTTAATAGACAGCCTCACTCCATAGCCCCGACCAAGTGACTGTAGGAGAACCCCGTCGCCGAAAGCATCCGTTCGGGTGCTCGCGGCAGCGGTGTTCCGCCTTGGTGCACTTCATCGACGGTATCGGGGGTGCGGCCGCCTACTGAAGTTTGCGACGAGTATTCGATCAGGATGCCGGGAATCTTGTTGAATTGCCCGACTTGACATTGAAAAGTGTTTTCGATTATGAGACTAAAATGCGGGGTTTATAATTGTTAGGCATGCGATGTCTAAGAAATTCATTTGGTCAGGCATGTGATGTCTGAGGTGGTTGCGGATTCCAACTGTTGTAGTTTTACACTTTCTTTTCTGTGACCGTAAGTGTAATATGTGATATCGCCGGTTTCGTTGCTATATGTCAACGACAATTGGGATGCGCATATTTACTTACGTTGATGACATGTGATGTTATGTGTTGCTGGATATGTTATATTGGATCGTCGTGTTTGAATAGCCGGGGGTTTTTATGTGAGATGAGTGTTTTTCATTTTCATTCATGTAAAAACTTGTATGTAATATTCTTTTATTGGGGCGCTTCCAGGTTGCGGAAGTTGTCACCCTTTGTATATTATTTACTTTTCCGCACTAGGATAGACCCAAGGAGGAGGGCACAAGTAACCGGGTTCTGGAGTCCAGTGGGAGACCAACTCGAGGAGTCGAGTCCGGGTCTCCTAACTCCAGAATTGGTAGGGTTACTTGCCGCTCTCGTAGGGGTCTAGGGGTGTGGGTTTGGCTATTCATCACGACCGTGGAATCCATGTTTTATACTGGCTCGTATTGAAAACACGGACGTCCTAGTATATCCAATATTTCATATGTTTCTTCTGCTGCGATATCTGTGATGTGATCATGTGATGTTCTGTGATAGATACAGTATATAGTATATATATGATATATTATATAGACGTTACTTATGTTTTACACCCGCGCTAGCCCTGCCCCGCTCTGCCGTTAGTTACCTAACCTAACGGTGCACGAGGGGACATCGAGGCGAATGCGGATGGCATAAGTGTACGTCGTATTTATCTGTGATGTTTAGGTATTTAAATGATGGGACTTCATTAATGTGATTAATGAATTAAAAGAAACCTAAGATGTTGTAGAATCGAATTTCAAAATAAAACAGGTAGCTACAGTTCTTGCTTTGCACAGCGGTATATATGATATATCCTGCACCTTATTCGATAGGGAAAGGACCGAGATCCCTTCACCAGGAGTGACTCCTTTAGCAATAACTAGTCGATGCTACACCCTCGGTCTGTCTTTTGATTGCTTTTAAGAGTTTTTGCTTTGCACAGTGATATATGTGATATATCCCGCACCTCATTCGACGAGGAAAGGACCGACGATCCCTTCACCGGGAGTGACTCCTTTAGCAAAACTAGAAAAGCCTCAAAAGCACTCCATTTTAAAATCATTTGATTCTACAACGATATCAAGTTCATTACGCAATAGGTTTTCATAAAAACCTGTCGTAGCCCTCCGTCATTTCAGATAAATCCTGTTTAGTATTCGTGCTGCGTTTGTTGACCTTGTCAAGGCGCAGTGTGCGGTAGCTAACCAGTATTTATCTGCTTATGCATATGATGCAGATTGGGTTAGGGTAGTCGTGCGGCCTTGTTGACCTTGTCAAGGGTCGTGCGGGTGGGTTTGATTCAATCAAGAAATGACGGGTTGAACTTGACTTGCGGTCTATGGTTTGTTGACCTTGTCAAGGTCATAGATCGTTCGGGGCAAAATATTATCGGGAATTTCAAGTGTTGAAATTTGCAATGAGATTGCATACCTTCTATGAGATAGTTGGATCCCGATACCCGCTGTGAGTAAGAGTTACTCCTGGGAGAGTTTTATACATTACAATTAGCCGATCAAGTAGGTGTCTAGAAAGGTGTCAACGAGGTTACGCCTCTGGGAAAACGAGGTTTACATTAATTAGGTTCATGCGAAAGCACGGGGGACCTCCCTCAAAGTACCGACACTGGCCTGGCTGAAAGATTGGCGAATTTGTAGTGTGTAATTAATCCCGGCTAGTCTTTCCTTTTAGGGTTTGAAGGAAGATTTGATAAAAAGCAGTGGGAGCCATCCTGATTAGATAAAATAAAACCAATCTATTCTTGCAAGAGCGCACGCTGAGTGTTTTCTTCTCTCTCTCTCCTGGTAGCGACCATATCACGCCTTAATCAAGATAATAATACGGATTATTGACCGAACCCGCTTGTTATACTGAGCTGGGGAACGTTGGTCCCGCTCCAACTTATAATTGTTATAAGACAGAGCAGGAAATTAGGGAATACCAGATTTCCCGTGCCGCCTAAACGAAGAGAGTGCATGCTGATGCATCATCTTCGGGTGTGTTCATTATATAGAACTGTTTCTCAGTGTCCTTTACGTCCTGGGTATGTGATACCAGATCAGGATCCCAGATATGTAATCTGTTACATAGGGCTACAGAAAGGTAGAGAACTGAGAACGGGTGATAAGTTTCATGAGGCAGAAAACGGGGCAAGAGTTGCAGCCAAGTCTGTTGGTCACTGTCACCCTGTATTACCAATACATTGATTCTGAACGAATGTTATTAGATACCGAACCTGATATACAAAATCATATCAGTCTCTTTATTAGTAAAGAAATGATAAAATTTTGTATTGTTGGATAATGTTTTGAACATTTCCTATATCAAAAGTTGATCGGTTCAGGCACGTTATCTAAAAGCATTGATGTTCTAAATCAAACTACAGTTCTAAGTATACGGATCACACACAAGAGGAAGAGTTCACAATTGAACGATTCCTTCTTGAGGTATTGTAGACTAGGTCAGATCAATGTGACCCGACTAGCTAGAGTTACATAAAGATGCATATTTAAATTAGTTTGAATTTACATCTTGTGAAACTCGCCAGTCATGTCACAAAGATATGATGACCATAGCTCCGTTTACTGGAAACAGAGAAAGAGTTAGTAAACTCTTGGGATGATACATGTTGATGTATTAAGGTCCCCTGTCTACACATGCCAAGACTGGTTCTTTATACTTCATTACGTTCTCTGATGATCTCTTTAGATTCAGACATATGTTCTTGTTGAAACAAAAGTCCGAACCTTTTGAGATATTCACGGAATATAAGTTAGAAGTAGAGAACCAATATACGGGTATAAGTATTATGTCCTTTGATGTGATCAAGGAGGAGAATACTTGAGCACGGAAATCCTGGACTATTCTAAAGGAGAATGAGATTCTCTCTCAGCATTACTCCTCCGTATACACCATAGCACGATGGTATGTCGGGGCGGAGCAGATACACCCTATTTGATATGGTGTGCTCTATGATGAGTACTACTGAGTTACCTTTTTCCTTTTGGGAGTTATGCACTTATGAAGTTGCATACCTATTGAATAGGGTTCGAATCAAATCAGTTGCCTACCACTCCATATGAGATATGGAAAGGGAAGAGCCCATGTCTTAAGCTAGTTAAGATTTGGGTTGTCCGGCCTATGTCTAAAAGCAAAATCCGGACAAGCTCGAGGCAAGGTCTGTTATGTAGAACTGGAAGTGTTCCAGTTATACAAACTACAGCAGATAATTTGGTACAACCAGAGGATTCAGTAGAAACCAATGAACCTCAGCCTCTCCGTCGATCTAGTAGGGTTCCTCACCCACCTGAGAGATACTTCTGTTTCTCTATGACAGTGGGAGCGAGGATTGCATCATGAGATGATGACTCAACTAGCTTCGAGCAGGCCATCGAGAGTAAGACTCTGTAAGAATGGCTGGATGTTTAGCGATCTGAGATGGAATCCTTATACACCAACAAAGTATGGACTTTGGTTGCTATATCTGAAGGGTTAAATCCCCATCAGGAGCAAGTATATCTTGAGAAGATTACTTGGTGTACATGGAAAAGTTGAGACTTTCAAAGCTAGACTTGTTAAAGGTTTGCATCATTGACCAGGTGTGGATAATGATGAAACCTTTTCAAGTAGCTATGCTTAAGTCCATCCAGATCCAACTTGTCACGGCTACATACCATGACTGCGATATCTGGTGGTTGGGTGTCTTGACTGCTTTTCTAAATGATGATTTAGAAGAGAGCGTCTATAAGTACACAGCCAGAGGGCTTCGTAGACAGTGGGAGCAGCGGAAACGTGCGCAAGATGCTTTATAGGATTAAAGCAGGCATCGCGGAGTTGGAACATCTGTTTTGATATTTTAGTCAAAGAGTTTGACATCATCAAAATGGTAGATGAACCTTGTATAAACAAAAAGGTAGTAGGGAGTATGGTAACGATCCTCGTAGAGTACGTGGATGACATACTCTTGATAGGGAAGGAGTTTCCTATGCTACGCTCGATCAATCTCCGCTTATCACATTGACTCTCCGCATAGGATCAAAGTGATACCTACTAAATCCTGGATTTTGGATCTATGAGATAGATCTAAATGGATGTTAGGCTACTCACTAATTATAGTGAGATGGTATCAGTTGATCCTGGGAAGAATCACTGGAAGTGTTCCAGGGTGATAATGACGACTGAGTGTCAGTCACAGGCATTGTCTTTACCCTCAGTAAAGGGACGGTATGTTGGAAGAGTTCCAAGCTAGATACCGTGACATACTAGACGATAAAGGCAGGATACATCGCTACTTAAGATGCTACCAAAGAGGCTGTTTGGGTGTATATTGGTTCATGAGATGAACTATGTTCCTTCCATTGTGTGACAATGGAGTTGTGGCTTATGCCAAGGAACGCAGGTCCCATCAGTGATCCAGACATATTCTAAGGCAGTATCACTTGATCATGGAGATGGTTGATCTCTAAGGGATCGAGGTTAGGAGAGTAGACTCAGAGGACAACACAGCGGATCCACTCACAAAGGCCTGTTCCCAGAGAGAGATTTTTATGGGATGGTTGAGTATGAGATACTACAACCACTGCTACAGATGGCCCTAGTGCAAGTGGGAGATTGTTAGTTATATGTATGCCCTAGAGACCATTACTGTACATAGGATGTATATTGTAGTGGATGCTAGGACATATATAGGGAGGACTTTCTTGCTCGACATGATAGTATGCTATCTGGTTACCCTTTACCTTAACGTGTATGCTGATTGTCTCTCTGTTACATGTTGGTAAAGCCCTTAGGATGTGTGCTTGACTACCTGGACTATGATGTGGATCATACTAGTGGGGACATGGTAGTCCATAAGTACATCCTTCAAAGTCCCTAGTCGTGGGTGTATCGAGACGGGGCATCGATATACCAGAGTAGACTAGCGTATACCTTCTCGACCCATACAGATGGGCGATGGATGATCCCATATCCATTGGTGTTTGACATCAGAGATGATATACGGGTGCTCAGTAGAGACTGGGTACACTGGACGGACTCGCCGAGAACTCCCAGATGGTATTATACCTCACGTCAGATGGCAGTTCTCTGGTGACACTGGTACAGAGTAGTCTGTTGACCCGAGATCGTCATAGAGTCTTGTATGGTTCCCACTGTGCTTTGATTTCCATCTTACCACGTCCAAGAGGGCGTGCAAAACGGTGGTTTTTGGGTACAGTCCCGAGTCACATGGAGGCAATGAGCGATAGGAGGGGATTCGTCTCTCCCGGTATAGGGAGTTGATGTTGCGCTGTGTTCGATTGGCTATAACAGGAAATCCCTGGCCAGGGTTGCTGAGATTTGCTGGTAAGTGTTACCAGTAGTTTCTCGAATTGTTATAGACCTCATATCGACACGACTTATCGAGCTATTGGGGTCTGACGTTTACCACCCCTAGGCGAGATATGCGACATATCAGACGATCAGACCGGACTGTACGGTAGTGTTACTGGTTGGATTCACTGGAGTGTGAGCGGGCTTGCTCGTCGATCTTCAGATCGCTCAATACCCGGGTGGCCGTTACGTTTAGCAGACCGCTTGCGGCTTGTGGATGCTTGATATGATCATCATCTGCTGCCGGCGTATTGACGAGTCTTTAGAGTCCTACACAGAGGTTTCCTGGCTCAAGCGAAACGAAATAGGAGCGCATATGAGATATGTGCGGGACCGAGAATGATACCAGTATGTGATACTGTATTTGATTCTCGCGATGTGACATTGATCGGTTATATGCGATATAGCCGGATTATCGGATCAAGTGTTGATTCGATAAGTTGTTACTAATGATGCTAGTCGGTTATATGCGATATGACCGGATCGTTAAATCAAGTGTTGATTTAATGATTTAATGCATAGTTATATATTTGATATATTACTTTGCATTAACTAGTATCGGTTCACTTTAAATGGATTTTCTCACTCGGATGTGCGCATTGTATATGCGATATATTTTTGTGCACTTGTTTGTATCATGTTTGATGATACATGTTTACTTGGTTAAGTGTAAAGAATTAAACCATGGTTAAACTTATGATTAGGGTTTTATTTCCTTTTCTCTCTTCCTTTATCTATTTATTCATTTTGGAAATAGATGGAAAAAGGAGAAAAAGAATGGTGGCTTTTTTTGTTGTTTAGTGGAAGCTTCATGATACCTTGACCCTAACCATTCATTTAACCTAAGTTAATTCTCTACACTTTACCATGGTTACTATTATGATAAGGATTGTTTTTCTTTTCTTTTCTAATTAATCTCATCATAATTCTTATCATCTTCTTGCTTTCTTCTTCTTCATTTTCAAGAAGAAAAGCTTGACTACATCAATGGTGGATTGATGAAATGAGTGAGAAATCCAATTCTAAAGTTAACCCACTTCCTATTTCTTCATCCTCTACCTCTTGCCAAGTAGTAGAGTGTGTTTTCTTCACAAGTTTCTCGACTTGGTGAAGTCGGAGCTTGATTTAGCGATGCCTCGACGTAGATCATCTTCGGCATGGACATCGATGACCTAGCCCGTCCTTTCTCCGATGAAGCCGACGCTAGAGCCCGGGACTTGTTATGAACAGCGAGGAGACTTCATTGCCGAGCCGTGGAGGTGGAGCACCGGATCTACAAAGGTTGTATTTCCGATAACCCATTAGTTAAGTTGTTAACTAGATTGTTTTTCGCCTAGTTTTCTAGCAAACGATCCGTAGTCGGGTCTCTCGGCACCCATAAATTTTTATATTGGCATGTTCGATGCCTTGTGTGACCTCACTAGGGTGCCTAGGAACCCTACACGACTGCCTAACCCTAGGACAATCGGCCCTGGATAGGCACCTGCCAATCCTCACCTTCCGGTGGCCCGACGAAGATGAACTTTTCCTTCCATTCGTTGATGGAAGAAGGGATAACCACTATCCCTGACCCGGCCGCCCTACCCTTATGTTTTTTAAACGAAAGATATACCCAGCTCGGTTCTTTCTTACTGGTACCGGGGTGATTTTTATAACAAAGGAAGGAAAGGAGGATGCTCAAATCAAAGGGGATCCGATCAATCTTCAGCCAGACCAGAAACCCGAGAAGGATTCTCCACGAATTCGGCGCTAGCTGGCCTGGGGCAAGGTGGAAATAATGGAGCACAGGACAAACTTCAGACGGGAAAGGCAGATGCATCCCTGCTCGAAATGCTTCTAGGTACAGAGCAATCTCTTTGCCCTGTACCTGGTCTCCCTGCTTACCCTCCCTGGCTAAATAGAGTGAATAGTCGGAGGGGATATGAAATCGAACCCGGATGTCAGAAAGCTCATCCAGACAGTTCAAAACCGGGGGCACATCATGGGTGTTCCCGATGCGCGCTTTGGGGGCCCTTGTTGCCCCCCGACGACGTGAGACAAGGGAGACACTCCCCCCAGAAGATGAAGAAGAAGAAGAGGAACTCTTTCGGCTATCGGAAGCTGAGGAGTAAGAAGACCCACTGGACTCGACTTCAGAAACTAAAGCCTCATCGCCCGATTCGATTCCTACTACCTCAACAGATACTTCGGAGAAAGGCATCTAACCTGATTCAAGAAAGGACTTGCCGAAGAAAATTTTAGCTGAAGTTCCGACCTAAGCAGAGTGGCGCTAGGCAATCTTCAGGCGAGTCGACTAGGGCAAAGTGTCGGCCATAGGAGAGCCCCTCCTATTTATACACTCTACGAGAAAGCATCCAACAGCCCAAATTCGGTTCCCGCGCCTAGCAGACATCAGGGCTCCACATGGTGACCAGCCATTGGATACATCCCGTCACGGTAGGATTCGGTGATAGCCCCTCATGTCCCCGCCACCCAACGGTGGGCATGTGGCGTGTAATCCAACTGGCGGGTGAACAAAACAGTGCCCCCTCTTTAAAAGTGCAATCATTTCACTGATCCACTGGCATCACCAAAGATACGCGTAGGAACTGAGACGCTTCGTAAGCTGCCATATGGATCCAGCGACCTGAGAGGAGCCGCCGCCAAATGTCGCATCGTCGGGCAGCCCATCACAGGGAAATCTTCGGCCAAATCATTAAAAGCCGAGCTTACCATTCTCGACCCTGACCCGTAAATAAATCAGGGCGAGAGTGGAAGATAATGATGAGGCTCATGAACAGGAATACCCCAGATTGTGACATGTGTGAGATGACGTGTCGTCTACGCATACCCTCTGGACTCCTGGGGGCTATGACGAGGAATAGTGTGATACATTATGAATCTTCCTCGAGACCCCGTAATGGGATGGTACCAGACCTTTTAGAAAAGCCTCCCCGGAGTACCCCCATATGCACTTAGGCAGCCGGGCATCCTCGGCCTCCTCACTCGACTCCGAGCTATCTACCGAGCTGAGACTCCTCAGCTTCCCTATCCAACCAGGAGCCTGGCGCCCCCGTAACGGCTCTGTGTATCTCGCCAGAACGAGATTTCCGCCGCTCCACGTCCCGCATCCCACGCTGGCATGTTTCTCAGTTAACGAGCGTATCTCGCTATTAATGGGCATATCCTGCCATCAACACGAACATGTCGTAAAGGCATAACGGACGGCGGTAATCTCGCATCGAATGACCCCCATGCGACCACTATATAAACCCCCTCTTCCAGACGATTCGGGTAAGAAAAAAAAAATCCAATACGCCGCTACCTTGCCTTTATATCTCGGTACTTACTTGATCGTTGGAGGGTCTTACGGTGGTCACGCACCCTGGGACTTCCCTTGCATGTAGCTCGGCGTCAACAACAACCCATTGAGATCCACACATTCAGCTCTTAAATATTAATCTCAATCGTTCAAGACCGCTTGCAGCAGGTCGACGGTGGACAACATCTTAGGGAGATTTCAATCTCCATCAACGGGCCACTGCCAAAAAAATACAATTGCATCAACCATCTAAATTAAGAAAATAGTATTAGAATATTAATACACTCTTACACTAACTTAGTTTCCAAATATAAAAACACTCTTGCACCAACTCGGTTTCCAAATTAAGATAGGACATGTAGAGAGAGTATGTGTGTGGATCTGTTAGGACGGGTTCACGTTTTTTTAAATTCATGAACTTTTTCATGTGATGTCCTTCCAATGATCTGCTCCATTCAAGTTTTTCTACACGTCTTAGATCTTATGGTGTATGGATGAAAAATCACGTTAATTGGAGATATTTTGCATGTGCAAAATTAAGTTTTAAAATCTTAAAAACTGCACAGCTGAAATAAATTCAATCATTTTGCAATGCAAAACAGCTCCGATCAACGTGATTTTTCATCCTTCACTATTTAAATGTTGTAGAACAACATAAACAGGACAGATCGTTGAAAGGATGTCATACGAAAATGTTCGTAAATTTGAAAGATCATGAACCCGCTCTAACGGATCCACGCTATATATATAGTAGGATTTGTCAACAAATCCTATCAATTTCTTAACCATTAGATTAGATTTGGGATGTGTGCTAACAATTAATGAAGAGAATATCTAATATTTCTCATTAATCACATCATTGATATCACACATCCAAAAATAAATCCAAAGGTTAAGAAATGGGAAAGATTTGGAAACAAATCCTCCCGATAGGATTATAGTCGTCCTCTCTCTCTCTCTCTCTCTATATATATATATATATATATATATATATATATATATATATATATATATATATAATGAAGAAAAAAGGCCATATAAGGCTTTTCGTTAAGTGACGTCAATAATCTACATTCTTCATGATTTTTTTCGACGATCGGCGTCCATAATCATCTTTATCATGTAAGATGTGGATACACCAAATTTCAAGTGATTCCACCACTTTTTCACCATTGAGTTAGCAATATAAAAAGTTCTATTGTTGGTAAACCGTTAATTTTGCACCCACTAATCAATGGTGAGAATATGATGGAATCACATGAAATTTGGTTTGTCTACATCTTACATGGTAAAGTTGATGATGATGGGTGCCGATCGTCGAAAAGCATTGTGGAAGGTATATTTTTTCGACCCCATAGAAGGAAATTCTTTCATATGACACATTTCCTCCTTTATTCTTATATATATATATATATATATATATATATGAGAAAAATATATCTATCTACAGGTGTAGAAAATTTCTCTATGGCTCAATCCCAAATCACATGGAAAACGTGTGGGTCCAATGCACATGCGGTGGGGAAAGGGGCATAGCCAGGAATCAGAATGAGTAGGGGCCAGCAATATACTTATATGTTAAGTGATAAGTGCAATTTATTGCATATTTTTATATCACATTTATCGTTTATATTTCATATTTTATGCTATTTTGGGCGTTCTTATGAATAAATGCAGATTACAGGGCTTAAACGCAAAAATACATAAAAGTGTCCAAGAATACAAATCACGTGCGTGCAATGGAGATCAATTGGAGCTAAATCAAAATCAGGGGATCAATTATCACAATTGACACAAATTTTGTAAATCTCGAGACCAAATAACAGAAAATGCAACATACCAGAAATGCATATGGCTAAAAATTTCGGCCAAATTCATCTAAATATCAAAAACAGCCGAAATTTTGACGGCAATGAAGTTGAGATTTTTAGGGTTATTTTGTATTCTCTATTTATCTTGTAAAGTTTGTTCCAATTATCCTGAAGTTCTATAAAAAGCTCTGTATAGTTTAGGGTTTAGATTATCACTCTCTTTACAATTGTTTAAGGTTTTTAATTTGGGAGAGATAAACAATCTTGTAAGTTATTTTGATATGAATTTAATTTATCTTATGAAGTTTTCTTTTTATATCATGAGTAGCTAAATTCTTCTAGGGTTAGAATTGTTTTGCTTTTGTGGTTGGATGCTTTAACATATCTACTTTCTTTTCTTCGTGCTTTCATATGAATTTCTCTTGATTCAAAGATCATCTTTTTGTTGTTACTTTTATAAACTAAATCTTATGATGAAAGTTTGACACGCTTGAATAGGTTTAGGGAAAAGTGATAACAGCTAAAAACTAGTTAGATTAATAATAGCGTGACGAACTAGAAATTTAATTAGGAAAGGTAAGATGTGGTTTGTAATCAAGAGAATTCAACCTAGTAATTATTGTAATTTAGGATATGCTGAAAATATTATAGGTTGTAGATTGATCACCTACAAGTTATAAATAAGGGTAAATTTAGGTTACTATTAATTAATTAGAATTATTAGTTTTAATTATTTTTCTAAATGATTTTATATAATTGACAGGTTATTTTTAATCGTACGAGTTATGCTTACATAGGTTGTTTGATAATTCATGGCCATATTAATTTATCCTATACTTTTATATAATCAATAAATAACTAATTAAAACTTAGAAAAAGAAAAGAAGTAGAATCTCTTAAACCAACCAAAAAAGCTAAAACAATTCGATGCCTTGGATCTCATTTCAACTAAAACCCCCCACTTTTATTTTTATTTGCACTTTAATTATTAGTTTAAATAACAACTATATTCTTTATTTAATTAGAATTAATTAAAATCACACCTCCATATGTATCGATCCGTAAGGACTACTACGATAGAACTGTGCACTTACGGTTAAAGTTGATAGATTAATAAAATCCTTATCAAGTTTTTGGCGCCGTTGCCGAGGAGGCGTAATATTTTAATTAATTTAGATTCAAGTTTTAGTTTTTAATTTAGTATGATTTAGATTTCTTTTAGTTTATTTGATTCTGCAAATTCTCTGTTTAATTTCAGAAATCGAGATAAACTTTCAAGGAGATCGGATCATGATGAACAGAAGGCAAATCAACCGGGGACCCAATTCAAAAAATTTTTGGTTGTTTCATACTATTATACAATGTCGGCCAAATATTTTTGTATATCCAGATATTGTTTGTTGCAAGTTGGAGAACTTCTCTAGTACTTCTCAGAAGTTTGTTCTGATTTTGATGAAGTGTCAAAGCTTGCAACAGAAATGAGGCAAATCCCCAACGATTCTGCCTACTAGTTTGCAGTAATACGTGCTTCAACCTTATTTGGTCTAGAATCCTCACTGTTGTTTGTCTATAAACGGATCTTAGGTCTAGGTTTTAAGTACGTTTTCGTTCTTCCCTAATTTTTCTTCTTCCAACTAACAGTTTTTACAGCTTTTTTTGCGCCGCTAAAAAAATTTTAGTTTTGGATTTTTTTATTGTTTTAGATTTTGTTTGATTTTTATTTTATTTTGTATATTTAAAAAGATTTATAGGGCAACAACCTAAATCAACATTAGGTGGGGATTTCATCATCCTTCTCAGGTCCCACAAATCACAACCGAGCATATACATTCATCTAAATTAATTAAAAAAATATCTAGACTCAGACCCTGGGGACATTCGCGCTCACATAGAACAAGATAAGGTTGCGGGTAATTTACTTTTTATTCGCATCTTTCTTGTGGTGTCTAAGGCAAGTGTGTCTAAAACAAGCGGCTTACTTAATTAAGCCCGCTATTTCGGTGATTCGTATAGCGGATACCTCCCACTTATCTGACACTTACCTGGCCGCAAGATTGGTAAAGAAATAGTAGAGAATATATCTTATAACTTGTCCCTTAGAAATCTAGGAGCGGGTCTAGTGACTTGACCTAGGTGACCCTAGATTTAAGGTTGCCTGCGCATCTTTGTTTATGACTTGTTAGAGTTCTTAGATTATTTTCTGCATTTTTATTTTCATATAAAAAAACTAAAGAATATAACATATATTCTTGTTCTTTTAATGTATGCACGTGTGGGGTCGAGACAAAACACATAGATTAAATTGTATTGATTTACTTGATCCTAAGGCTGAGATTGTCCCTGCTACATCTACGCTACAGGATAGATGCTAGCATATGCATACATCACTACCATCTTGCATAGTCTTACCGCTTGCTGCCGGTGACTACGAAATTAAACCTGGTTTCATAAACTCACTTCCCAAATTCCATGGCCTTGAATCAGAAGACGTCTATGTTTTCATAAGGGAATTTGAGAACTTATGTCATATGTTCAAATTAAAGCAGTTAAATTTAGACTCATACCATTTGCCCTCACTTATAACGCCAAGCATTAGCTTTACAATATGCCGGCTAACACTATTAGGACATGGAATGAGTTTACTAAAACTTTTCTTTAAAAATTCCACCCGCATTTCAAAACTACGAAATTCAGAAATGAAATTCGAACTTTTACACAAAAACCAGGAGATTTTTTTTGGAAATATTTTGAACGTTTAAAGACCTTCTCATTAAATGCCCATAACACAATATAGCTAAGTGGGAATTATGCCAGATAGTGTATGATGGTATGGAGTCTAAATGATTAGAGCAATTTATTGCATATTTTTATATCACATTTATCATTTTATTTACACATTTTATGCTGTTCCGAGTGCGTTTTATGATATAATACAAGCTATAGGACTTAATTGCAAAAGAATACAAAAGGAATAATTACGTGTGTGAAATGGAGATTTAATTGGAGTTAAATAAAAATAGAGAAGTGAATAATTACATTTATTGCACATTTACTTGCTATCATTTTCCCTATTTGTTAGTAATTAATAAATCCTATTATTATAATCTAACATATGTGGAGATTATGGTAGAAATATTTGTAAGTAATATAGTTATGAGTCAATTGGTTTCCTAAATGAAATAGATTCTACTAAAATATTTGTTTTGAGGTATTTTGCAGGTTTAAAAGTAGCCATATTAATTCAATTCAGCAAATCAATTGAAGAAACCTAGTCAGAGCAAGAGATGAAATCAAATCTGCTTAATTTGGTGACAATCCGAGAATCCACGCAACTGCAGAAAGACAGTGAGATATTCAAGATATTATATGCTCAAAATCCATCTAAACAGCAAAGAAAATACACAAAAAAAACCAGAGACACGAAACCAAAAAGCAGCGGCGTATTAGCGACGGATCAAGTCAAGTGTCGGCGGATGAGCGGTCATTTTTAGGCCGTTCGATCTGATTTTTCAGGGGCATGATTGGCATTTCACATGCATCGATACGAGCTGTAGGGTTTCGTTTTTTTGAAGTTTTAAATACACAGGAGCTCATCCAACAGAGGCATCAAGATTTCCATGTTTAGAGTTTGAGATTTTTTAGGAACTTTTATTACTTGTTCTCCAAACTTGCTTAGCCCTATATATTGAGATGTAATTATAACTTTTGAAATATCTCTCTCTCTATATATATATATATACATTGTTTAGGGTTTTTAAAGCTGGGAGAGATCAAAATAATTTGTAAGTTACTTTTATTATTAATGAAGTTTTTCTTTGATAACATGAGTAGCTAATTCTTTTTCTAAGGTTAGAATTGTTTTGTTTTTATGGTTGGATGATTAATATATCTTCTTCTTCTTTTTGTTTTTCATATAAATTTCTCTTGATGAAAAGTCTGTTTTTTTATTATTCCGATAAACTAAACTTTATAATGAAAGTTGACGTCTTGAATGGGTTTAGATAAAGGTGATAACACCGAAAGACTAGTTAGATTAATGAGAGTGTGACGAACTAGAAATCTAATTAGGGAAGATAAGAGATGGTCTTTAATCAAGTAAATTCAACCTAGTTAATTAGGGTAATATAGCTTACGCCGATAATATGATAATTCGTAGATTGACAACCTATGGGTTATCTAATAAATGGGTAAACTAGTTGCTTTTGAATTAATTAGAATCATTTGATTTAATTATTTTCTAAATAATTTTTTATAGGTTATTTTTAATCGTATGAGTTATGCTTAACTATATGTTTGATAATTCATTGCCAAATTACTTTCGCCTATGCTTTTATATATTTTGATAGTTTTTAATTAAACCTAAAGAAGAAGAATCCTATAAACCAACCATATTAGTTAAAACAATTCGACGCCCTAAAATTTTCTTTCTTATAAAAAAACCACTTTTACTTTTATTTGCACTTTAATTTTTAGTTTAAATATCAACAACTTTTATGCTTGTTTTAGAATTAATTAAGATTCAACACCTCCCTGTGGATCGAGTATCAGGTATTACAATTGTACTACTGTATACTTGCGGATAAAATTTAGAGACTAATAAAATCGCCATCAAATTTTTTGCGCCGTTGCCGGGGAGGCATTCGAAATCTTAGTTACTTTTAATTCAAGTTAATTTAGTTTAGTTTTATTAGATTTGATTCTGCAAATTTTTATTTTTCCTTTCAGGAAACGAGACATGCATCTAGGGAGCTTTCAGGATTGTAGATAAGTTTTCTTTCTTCTTTAACCCCTTCTTTCTTCAATAAACTACCATCTTCTGCAGATTTCTTTGCAATTGTGCTGCTTAAAAAATATATATATTTTTATTGCTAAACATTGCTTATTTGTCTGATTGGTATTACATAATTAATATGGACTTTAAGGAGCAAGAAACCCAATACAAGATTACGTAGGGATATCATCACCCTTCCTAGGCCCCCAAAATCACAAATCTAGCATAAGAATTCACCATTCATTAATTAAAAATATCTAGACTCGGCCCCCTAAGTACATTCGTGCTCAAATAGGACAAGAGAATGTTGTAAGTAATCTATCGTTTATCCGCACTAATCACGCGGTGTCTAAGGCAAGTGTTAGAAACAAAGTTTCGTAGGATGGAAAGGTTATTTAATTAAGAAACTTGGCGAAAACCTTGGACAACCTCCCTTCTCCACCTGCACTTGCCTGGCCATTCGGTTGGTAAAGAAACGGTAGAGAATTTATCTCGCAACTTATCTCTTGGAAGTTTAGGAGCGGGTCCAGTGATCCGACTTAGGTGACCTTAGTTTTTAGGATTGATTGTGCAATTTTGTGGTTGTGATTTAGAGTCCGTAGTTAATTTCCTGCATTTTAGTTTTTTTTTATAAAAAAATAAAAACAATGGCTGATATTGTCCCCGCTACACCTACTCTACAGGATCGATGCTATCATGTCACGTCCCACTTTCTAGTGTACGGGAAGGGGACGTGGCGAAGCACGCTACGTATTTACTCAGAAGTAAACACGCTAAGCGTATCTAACCAATATAAAGTAAAGTACACAAGAGATAGGAACGTAAATGAACATCAACTTTATTTATTAAATATTCTTTTATAGGTACAACTGGAAATGTAAATACAAGTCTGAAATGCGATGCCTAAATAATGGCATAACTGAAATGAAAAGTATGTACAGATGACTATGGCTCGGGGTCTTCAGTGTACTGCTCCAAGTGCTCCTGGCTGGTTTCGATCTCTAGTGCGTCCGATCCACCTGACAACATTCCAAAAAAAAAGAGAAGTAGGAATGTCGTCAACGAACAATCGCTCGGTAAGTCCCAAACAAAGGAAGAAGTAGAATAGACAGAAAAGGAAGTATATCTAATAGTGTTTGATTATAATGTTAACGCAGTTGTTTGTAGCTTGATACAGAATATGCCAGTGTATACGAGAGGAGTCCAACTTACACCGTGGACTTTGGTAACCCGTAGTACAAGGCTCCGTCGAAAATATCACAGAACAACGACATAGATATAATTACGTCTTAATTGACCACCTCGTGCCTCCTTTAACATGTTCCGTACCAGTCTACCCTTTTATAAACCCCATGATGTATTATATTGATTGAATTGATTGTACTGATTATATTGCATAGTATCGTCTTTTAGTAAATGGAAGACTTGCCGAAACCATGATATCAGTAAATGGAATGGATATAAATGGATAGTCATGTAAACGGGGTATATCCATAGTTCGGTTCGGTCATGTTCATGTTGTTATAGATTGTATTCTGGCATTCATGGATTCAGATTGTAATGCAGTTATACTTGAATTGAATTCAAGTCAGATTATAATCAGATTTGACCATGACTCGAACTGAGTCATACTTTTAAATAGAATTTGAAGTCCCTGATTGTTTTGGAGTTATCGGTAACTGTTGCACATGGACGATGGATTTTTGTCTTTTTCCAAGACAATTACCGTGTTGATAACACTGTTTATTAGATTTTCTACCTTAGATAGGCAAGCACCCACATTCTCTGGCTCCCTGAGACTCAAGAGAATTGGTCCCGCTTAAACCTATGTTTACTAGGGTTCTTATTGTAATTTAGCATAACTTGAAGGGGTTTTATGTAAAAATAGTTTTGATCTGTATTCAAAATACAGCTCAAGTATTTAATTATTGTCTTTAGGGTTTTCATAGATGTATTTTATAAAAGTGAACTTTCTAGTGAGTAAAAACATAGTTTTCATTGTATGTGGTATTTTATTGAAATATTGGTACTGTTTTGTATTGGGATGGTATTTTTATGTAATGGTGATTCTTTTGATTTAGAAAACTTGGAATATTTATATAATATAATTAAAATAGATATTTTGATAATAGTTATATATATATATATATTTATTTAATAAATATAATAATTTTTTTTTGTAGAAATCTCATTTTCTAAAGAAAAATGCATTAAAATTCCATCGAGATCGAATGCTCCTTTCGGAGGTCTGCATCTCTCTCTACTGGGCCTGAGGATGTGCGATAATCCTCACCATCCCGAACGGGATCCCCAAAAGTGGGTTGTAGAGGCGCGATTGTAAGGAATTGTTTAATACACTTTTTAAAGAAATGGTTTTGTAAGTTAATGGTATTTATTTGTAATGTCGTATTATCCCATGAATATATTCCCAAATTCTCATCGTGCTATGTCAAAGATGTGTGTTGTGATGAGATAGGTCATTACCCCGTGAGTTATCTAAAGGTAATACAAGTATTATGTTGATTTATGTCGAAACTAAAGTATGTGGTATTTTACCGTAAAAATACGATAAAGGTTGCAATAAAGAGTATTTTGATATGAAACTTATTTTAATGTGTTTGATAATGTTTGTTAAACAATATATGAGAGTGTGATATTTTCTTGTTTAAGAAAAAAATAGAGTTTTTAAAAAAAAACGAATCGGAAGTCGGATTAACTCTGCTTCCGTTGGGTTTTAGAAATGAAAGTTTTTAAAGTAGAAGAAGAGAAGGGGAGAGAGGACTTACTGGCTATTGAGAAAGAAGAGAGGTAGGAGAAGACTAGGGAAGCGTCGTTTCGTCGCCGGAATCTCCTCGGAAATTCGCCGGAACTTCACCCTTTGGTAACTCCACTTTCACACTATAAGGACTTGAGAATTTTGGAGAGTTTTTATGAGGAAATTCTGAGTGAGGATGGGTGAAATGGATTGTGGTATTTATAGGGAAAACTAGGGTTTAGTGTATTGAATTGGAGAATTAAAAATTTGCATTTAAAAGGATTAAAGGGGTGATTTTAATCCCTCTGCCAATGTGCAGAAAAATCAAACAATATCGGGGAAATGGGGTAGGCAAAGGGTTGCAAGGGGCAAAAAATGGAGACCATCCCCTACGGGGGGCCCGGCGGTGCCGGTCTTGGAGGCCATCTCGTTGGCCATTTCCTGGTGGTTGGTGCTTGGATCGTCGCCACGTGTCCCTCTCGATTCATATACCCTCGTGCTCATGTTTGATTATTCTATAACTTATCATCCTATGCGTAGTGCACGTGCAAACATTTGGGCTTCTAAAAGATTAAAAGAAAATACAATAAAAATAATATGTGGCTGATGGAATTTGAACTCAGGTGCTATGTCTCAGCAGTGCAAGGCTTTACCAATAAGCTACAAGAGTTTTCTTGCTGTTCAAAAGCAAATTTAATTTATAACTTGTGCTAAGGCTCAGGTGTTCCTTCTATATTTTTTGAAAAAATTATGTATAGAAAGTTTAGGGTTGTTACATATCCTGTGCGTACATCTTTATAATCTTGCATAGTCTTACCACTGCTGCCGGTGACTATGAAATTAAACCTTCTTCCATAAACCCACTTCCCAAATTCTACGCTCTTTAATCAGAAGACGTTTATGTCTTTATAAGGGAATTTGAGGATTTGTGCCGATTGTTCAAATTGAAGCAGTTAAATCAAGATGCGGTAAAACTTAGACTAATACTATTTGCCCTCAGTGATAAATCTAAGCATTGCCTTTATAGTGTACCAGCCAACACTATTCGCACATAGGAGGAGTTCACAAAAGCTTTCCTTAAAAAATTCTATCCGCATTTTAGAACCGCTAAATTCATAAATGAAAGTAGGACATTTTCATAAAAACCGGAAGAATTTTTTTGGAAATATTTTGAACGTTTTAAAGATCTTATCATTAAATGCCCACATCACAATATAGCTAAGTGGGAATTATGCCAGATAGTGTATGATGGTATGAATTCTAAACTTATGATAGAGTCGATGTGTCAAGACGACTTTATTATGAAAAAGGAAAATGACACATGAAATTTTCTAGAAGAATTATCTGATAAAACTGTTGGATATATGTATGCCCTAGAGGCCATTATGTGATAGTGGATGTATTTATACATGTGTGTGTGTGTGTATATATATATATATATATATATATATATATATTCAGTGTACATTCTTGCTCGACATGATAATATGCTATCTGGTTCTTCTTTATCTGACATGTTGATTTGATCATGCTTTTATTCATTCATACATGTTGATAAAGCCCTGAGGATATTGGCTTGACTACTGTGATTATGATAGAGATCATACTAGTAGGACATCAGTAGTTTATAAACATATCCTGGAATGTCCCTAGTCGTAGGTGTATCGAGGCGGGGCATCGATATACCAGAGTAGACTAGCGTATATGATACTAGACCCATGTGATGGGCGATGGATGTTCCCACATTCATCGATGTTTGACATCGAGATCGTATACGGGTGCTCAGTGGTGACTGGGTACACTGGACGGACTCGCCAAGAACTCCTATATGGAATTATATCTATCATCGGATAGCAGTTCTCAGGTGACACTGGTGCAGATTAGTCTGTAGACCCAAGATCGTCATAGAGTCTTGTGTGTTCTCCCACTGTACTTTGATTACCACCCTACCACGGCTCTACTGAGTCGTGCAAACAGGTGGTCGTTGGGTACAGTCCCGAGACACACGAAGGCGATGAGCGATAGGAGGGGTTTCGTCTCTCCCGGTATTGGGAGTTGATGCTGTGCTGTGCTCGACTGGCTATATCAGTAAGTCCCTGGCCAGGGCTGTTGGGATTTGCTGATAAGTGTTATCAGTAGTTTCTCGATCTGTTATAGACCTTTCATCGGCACGACTTATTGAGTTATTGGGGTCGACGTTACCATCCTTAGACTCGATATGCAGCATATCTGACGAAGAGACCGGACTGTACGGTAGTGTTGCCGGTTGGCTCGACGAGAGTTGTAACAGGTTCGCTTGTTTTCTTCTGATCGCTCAATACCCGGGTGGCCGTTACGTTTAGCTGACCGCTTGCGGCTTGTAGGTATTTGATATGATCATTACCTACTGCCGGCGTATTGACGAGTCTTAGAGTCCCACAATGAAGTTTCCTGGCTCAGGCGAAAAGATGTGGTGTGCATATGAGATATGCGCGGGACCCGATTAAATACGGATATGTGATACCGTATATTAATCAGGCATTTTCTATTGGTCGGGTCGTATGTGATATGACCGGTTTGCAAAATCAAGTGTTGATTTTACAAATGACTTTTAGATTAATTCTTTAATCAAACTCTTTTTCTATTTTGTATGCATACATGTATGCACATGATGATGTGCATAGATACATACATGCATACATAGTATCATGGTTGTTGATACAAGTTTGGTGGCAATGCAAGACTTACATGATAGAATTATCTATTTATTTTTCATTTTGTAAAAAGAAAAGAATAATTCATAAGAGGTTAGAGTTTATCATATTTGACCATGCTTCAACCACTTATTAACCTTGAGTTAATTATCCTTTTGCTTTGAACTCATTTTGGAAAAGATCTAGATAATTCTAACCATGGTTGAAGTGAGAAGGAATTAAAATATATATATTATTATTCTTTCTCATTTCATTATTCTTCCATTCTTATCTCTTTTCCTCTTGTGAGAAAGAAAAGCCATCATCTTCTTCTTCCTCTCTTGATAATTTTCTTTAAGTGAGGTTGATAAAAGAAAGAGTTTTGATTATAGAAAAACAACCACATCATCATACTACACACATCTAGCCGGTTTGTGTAAGGTGTTTGCTTTACTTCTTTCACATATCGGATAAAGCAAGGAGCTTTGGGCAAAGGAGCTTCGGGTGGATCGTCGTGGACATTAGAAGACCTCAAGCGAACCTTTTTCCAACCCTCAAGTGGTTAAGGAGTCTAGCGTAGGGAGCTACAAAGGTTGTACTCTCAAAACCCTAGTTTTTCCTACTTGTGATGTTGTCATGTTTAAGAAACCCTAAAATTCTAGTGATGATTCTTTGCATGTTCACTTAGCACCTTAAAAATTTAATTTTGAGACATGTGATGCTTGCAAACCCTTCATGAGGTGCTAGGTAAACCTTACAAAAACCATGCAATGGGAGAGTATTAGTGAGAGAGTTTCGACCACATCTAAGGAAGGGTTACACGCAGCTGAAGGTATTATAGGGATGCAAGCCGAGCTATCAGTAATAAGAAAATCAATAGAAAAGCTATCAACTACAACCGTTCCCGTCCAAATAAGTTAGCAAACCATCTCCTTGCCTAAACTGTCAAGACTCTTTCCACCTTTCTGAAAAATGTCCTCTTCTAAACGGTCCTCAAGGGCAAGAGACCGCCAATACTGCATATCAAAATAATAGTAATAATCCGTACTCTCAAACCTACAATCAAGGATAGAGGAACCACCCTAATTTACAATGGAATTAAGACAACACTAGCCAACAATTCCAAAACACAAGACAAGGTCCTCAACCTAACCCTACCAAACCGAACACATGGTACACATCTAATAGGGTTGGGAATAAGAATACATTCTTTAATAATGATGAGCAGCTGGCCACATTTTTGCAAAATGAAATTACACCTCTTAATAAGTCCATAGCTAATATTGAAAAGCAGATTGGTCAACTAGCTGCAGCATTAGGAAAACGAGAGATGGGCATCTTACATAACCAACCTATAACAAATCCAAAAGATACATGTACAAATCCCGCTCAAATAAATGCTATAACCACTTTGAGGTCGGGAAAACATGTTGATAACTAGGTTAGGATACCCGATAATTCTAAAGAGAACCCGGCTGATTAGGAGCAGCAAACTCTCAATCCACTTGCACAGTCGGCATCCACTTCTACCCTCGCTTCTACATCCCATCCTTCTTCTAATAATAACACTCTTGAGCCTAAAACACCATATCCAAAGAGTTTAAAGGCCAAGAAGTATGATGCTAAAGTAGCGAAAATGATGGAGACATTTAAACAAGTCAAGGTCAATAACTCTCTAGCAGATGCAATTGACCAAATTCCATCTTATGCTAAATTTCTTAAAGACCTTATCACTAAAAAGAGAAAAACACATGTGCCTAAGAAGGTTTTTCTAGTCGGTAATGTTAGTGATGTCCTACGTAATGCATTACCCATAAAGTATAAGGACCCCGGTTATCCTACAATTTCATGCATTATTGGAGGTAAGGTCATTAATAGAGCTTTACTTGACCTAGGCGCCAATGTAAACCTTCTACCTTTTCTTTCTATGAACAGTTAGGGATAGGTGAGTTTGAACAAATAGAAATTACTTTACAGTTGGCAGATCGTTCCATTAAGAAGCCAAAGGGAGAGATTAAGGATATGTTAATCAAAATAGGCGAATTTATATTCCTTAGATTTTATCGTATTAGAAACACAACATGTTTCTAACCCTAAAAATCAAATTCCGATAATTTTAGGATGACCATTCCTAGTTACCTCTAACGCTTTGATTAATTGTCGCAATGGTTCAATAAAAATTTCATTTGAAAATATGACAGTTGATCTTAATATTTTCAATCTAGGAAGCCAAACTAGTGCTCCTTATGACTTACCTTGTGACATCGACGCTTTATTTGAATTGTCTAATGAGAAAACAAGTAACGATGATGAGTGTTTATTTGATTTTAAGGAATGCGATTCTTAATTTGATGGTACACATGATCAACTTATTGATGCTTCTCCTAACCTTCGTGATGAACTTAATATAGTAAGATCTCGAAATAATTTCCTTGAAAATCAAATTTTGTTGTTAGAAAAGGAGAAAAAGGAATTGACTTCTTTTAATAAATCTTTAAAAAGCGTAAAAGAGAATTTGATTTTATCTTGCAATTCTTTGAGAGAAGAAAATAATAGTTTGATTAAAAATTTTACTGGTGAAATTGATATTTTAAAATCTTCTAGTAGTTCACAGGAAGTTTTGAGAAATGATATTTTGATTGATAAATTAGAAAAAGAGAAAAATGATTTTTTGGCACAAATTGATAAATTCGAGAAGGAGAAAATTGAGTTTCTTTTAAAAATTAATATTCAATCAAAAACTCTTGATATTTTAAAAAATGAAAATGAAAATTTGATTTTGTCATGTGATGTTTTGAGGAATGATCATGAAAATTTGATTTTATCTTTTAAAAGCGAAATTGATTTTTTGAAATTATCCTATATTTCTCAAGGAACATTGATAGAAGAAATTGCTTTCCTAAACAAACAAAATAATGATTTAACTATTTATTTTGCTATATTTTCAAAAATAAAGGAAAAGATTGATCCTTCACCAAGTAAAGGGAAGAACTTTTTAAGTAAAAGAAACGTTGATCTTAAAACTTCAAAAATTCAAAAATTCTCTTCATTTAAATTTGTCAACCACTATTCTAAACATAAATCTAGTCCTATGGATACATCTAATCATACTTGTCATTATTGTGGTGCACATGGTCACTTTGCATCTTCTTGTGAGTTGAAAAGAAATATATCTTTATATACCAATTTGAAATGGGTTCAAAAAACTAAACCTCATAAACCCAAGTTAGTTTGGGTACCAAAATGCACACCCATATCTTCTTTTGTAGGTATTGAGAATTTGAAACCGGGAAGATTTCAACAAAGGTAAGCACAACTATGCAAGTGTAATAAGGTATGTACTCTAAAGCAATGAGGACATTGTTTGATTTACGTCTGGGGGTGGTTTGGTTTTGTATAAAGTACAAAGTTTTTTTTAAGGTTTTTTTTCATTTTTTCGTTTTTGAAAAAAGAGAGAATTATTAGAAATTTTTTTAAATGGAAATGAAAAGGTGAAAAATATATATAAAAGAGAGAGAGATTTTATGAAAAATAAGATAAAGAGATATGTTGAATAGATCTAGTAATAAGCGGTCATGAGCTCGTTCCCAAAAGTCGAGTGATATGAAGGAATTGCTGGGTTTGAGGAAAGAAATGAAAGTAGAGTCTATTCTTGAGTCCAACTTAGTGAATAGACACCTTAAAAACTGTACATACACACATTCTCAAGCTCGGGATAGTAAAGAATATCATGACATATCATTATATGAAAGCCTCCCTATGAAAGAAAAAATGGTATTTGAAGCTAACCGGAAAAAAATAGACATCACTGGAAAAAAATTATATATAAGTTTGGGTTGTAACTTACTTAAGGCTATATATAAAAAAAAGAGCATAAAAAAATATACAACGAGGGTGCTTTATCACCCGGTACCTTAGATCAACTGGTATGGGAGTCACTGCTGAACCCGATATAGTTACAAGACTAGACTTATATGTATAAAGCTATTTACGCCTTATGTTCACACATTCGGTAATCGTTTGATTAGTGCCTAAGCAAGCATCAGTGGTCTCATGAAAGTTGTATGAGCAAATCCGTCTATCCTTAATAAAAATAAGCGGTACTAAGGTAATTAGGGCAATGGTACGATTGCTTGAATTGAATTCTTGGAGTGTAGGGATGACATTTTTATATACACGTAGGGGTATATAGGATCGATTCGTGGATGAGAGATGGGTAGGAAAGATTGGAATGATATGGATCAAGTAATTTTCGGATTTGATCAAGGCTATTAAGATGTGTTGGGTTATGCCAGCGCTCTGGCCATCTACCATAACCGTTCGCGGAACAAAAATTTTCAAAACTGGCGCTAGAACAACCCTATAACCCGGATCTACCATAAACCTAAAACTAGCAAACTAAAGAGGATTTTAGAATGGTTATACCGAATGATCCGAGTTCTTCGGTCTTCTACCATCTTCCTAAGCTCCTAGAGGCCACCATGATCAAGCTTGATCACCGGTCTCCCTCCATCGAAGATGATCCGCCTGAGGATTTGTAGTTCGAGCTCCAACCTCATAACCGAGATAACTAGGGTACCTAGTTCGCCAAACTAGATAGCCTAAAGGATATAGAGTTTAATGATGGATTAATTTATCTCCAAACACCCTAGGTTTCTCAACACATGAGACTTTTAGGGTGGAGGTAGAAGAAGCAAGCATGAGGAGATGAGAGTGTTGTGAACTTTTTTCCAACCAAAGAAAAATGGCTAAGTGTTGTGAATGAATCAAGCATGAAGCATCACCAAAAATTCTCACAACACCAAAATAAATATCAAGCATGCCACAATAATGAACCATGAGTCACCCCCATGAGTCACCATAAAGCCATGCTTCCATAAATACCAAATCTCACCTCATCCCTCCACCTCATTTAACCATTTAACAAAATGGTTATAAACAAAAATGAGGTGGTATCTTCTAGAAGCGCCTTGTAATAAATTACAAGAATACCCATCATCCGTATTTCGAAAAATATGAATACACAGAGACGAAAATAATCCAATAATATAATACTGGGATCCGGCTTAAACCAAAACCCGCTAGTATTATTCGTCCGAATCATGATACATGCATAAGTGCACGTATATGATCGAACCCCGCCGTAAAACCATACGACCTCTATATCGTTTCGCCCGAACCAAGGAAACCCTCGGTGTGGGACTCTAAAGACTCGTCAATACACTGGCAGTGGGTTTAACCACAAGCACGTCAGCGGCACTAGCTGTACGTAACAACTACCCAGGTATTGAGCGAAAGGAAGGACAACGAGCAAACTCATCTGAACCCCTACTGAGCCTGCCCGTGACAATCTCCGTACAGTCCGGTCTGTTCGTCGAAGAGTATCGCATATCGAGTCTAGGGGGTGGATAAAGTCATACCCCTAATAACGCGACATTTCGTGTCGGTATGAAGCTTATCACCAACTGAGAAACTATTGATCCAAATCAGTAATTCTCGTCTACCTTGGACAAGGATTTCTGGTGATGGCTACCCGTGCACCTCACGACATCAACCCTCAATACCGGGAGTGATGAATCCCCGACGATCCACTCACTGCCTCCATGTGGCTCGGGACTGTACCCAACTAAAACATGTTTGCATGACTCCTTTGAGCCATGGTAGGGTAGTAATCAAAGCACACGAGACAAATGATGATCTTAGGTCGACAGACTAACCTGTACACATGTCATCTAGGAATTATTATCTGACAATAGGTATAATACCAATTAGTATGTTCCCGGAGAGTCCGTCCAGTATACTCATACCCAATGAGCACATGTATACTATCTTAGGTGACTAACTGACACCAATGGCTTGTGAGACCGGCCACCGCCCCTTGTTGGGGTCTCGATAATTACACACTAGTCTACTCTGGAGTATCAATGCCCAGTCTCGATACTCCCGCGACTAAGGACATTTAAGGATGTGCTTATAGACCACTCAGCTCCCACGTATATGACCGCCATCATAATACTGGTAGTCAAGCAAGAATCCTATGGGCTCTATCAATATGTAATAGTGATCTGTAATACCATATAATGCATGTACATGATGATAAAGACAAACCAGATAGCATACCATCATTTTGAGTAAGACTGTGCTATCCGTATAGGTCCTCCCTCAATCATCATAATCACCTGCCTATGATTACAATAACTGCCTTGAGGGCACTATAGCCAACAATCTCCCACTTGCACTTAAAGCTAATTATTGCGGTGTCGCATACTCACAGCCCGTGTGATACCAAACACCTAACTTCTCTACTAATCAGTCTCGCAAAGCTCGTTTGTGAAACTATTGCGTTCGAGAAATAGCCTCAGTGAGTGGATCCGATCTAATGTTTCTATCTTTATCTCTCTCTATTCTCAACTTCGCGTAGAAAAACTATCTTCCAAAATGAGCAATACCTGTCTTAGAATTTGTCTGGATATCTGATGGGACCTAGTTCACATATGAAATCCAAATCCAACGAACTTCTTAGACTGTATCATGCACTAAATTTAATCAGTATCCTGCACCATTCCTTCCACAGTATCCGCTTGGACCACCTATCCAACATACTGTCCCTCAAAAGAAGAAAAACTATAACTCTGATAGTCACTCTGTCACCCAGGTCGCCTTAGAAGCCTGAAATGATAACCGCCTTTTGAAGGAGGCTGCCGTTACCATATACCAAGAACATCCACTTATGTTCATAACTGCTTCCCAACGTTTCTCCAGGATTGGATTAGTATATACTTATTACAGCCTGTGCAAAATCAATATCTGGTATTGTACTTGACATCTCATGATTGACTCAATTGCCTAAGCAAGTGATATGTCAATCATGCAAATCCCTTTCCTTATCAGTCTAGAAGACATCTATTTAGAGAGGGTGACTCCATCACCTGCGGCTATACCACCACGCCAGGAGTCGTCCATTCTAAAACACTTTAGAATAGTGTCAAAGTACCCGAGTTGAGACACTTCCAAAATCTAGATCTAAAATCATAGATCTAGTGACCAGAATCCCTGATATTTTATCCATATCCTATGTGGAGAAACCACCTTGTGACAACCACAGTATAACCGATCGTAGTATAGAAAGATCTCTTCTTATTAAGTGCATGTCATCCAAATACCAGGACATCATTGTCTACTACCAGATCCATCTCTTATTCTGATGAAGTCAAACTCTATGACTGTCACATCAAAAATAGATGATCTATCTCCAATATACCTGCTTTAGTCTATAAATAGACATAAGCTACTTGCCCACTATGCTTCCGCTGCTCCCACTGACTACAACAACCCTCTGGCAGAGTCATATACACATGCACTTCTAAAGCTAATTTAGAACGACGTTATACTCATCCTCCTGCCAGACCTCATAGTCTAGAACAGCAATAGTGGCAAGTTTGGGTAATCAAAAACCTCCCTGTCACCGTCTTTGAGGAGAACGAAGTACCTCTCAGGTGCTTGAGGTTACCCACTAAATCTGTAGAGTGGCTAATGGATCGTCGAATCTAATCGAATCTTTAGGTTCTACTAAATTGCCAGTAATCGTTTGTGGTTCTGGAATCACTTCCTGTTCTACCATACTCCCACTAATGTTTTGTGAAAAGAATACATTTTACTAAAACTATAGCGAGTCAAGAACAATATAACTATTGATCTTTCAGATGGCAGAATGTTATCCCTCGTCAAAGCCCGGGATAACCCACAAACTGCCATTACTGAAACGTGCCTAGAATTTATCTGGATTCTTGTTTTAAGTATAAGCCTTACAACTCCATATACCTTAACATCGTTAAGATATGAATCCATTCTATATATCCAATATAGAAACAAATGCACTAATTTAATTAGAACCAGATTCAAAAATCATGCACCTGTTTCCAGTGCATATCAACCAAATGGAAGAAGGCCAAGAAGCATTACTCATCAAGGAATACATCCACGTATGAGTAACCTGAAAGAGAAGCAAGTTCTTAAAACTATTACTTACAACGGAATACAAAACACAAGTATCTACATATTTGATCACCTTGAAGAATCCTGATACTTGCAACATATGGTTCTCTACCTTATTCTTATACCTATAACTTCTCAAAATTTGGACCTTGTATTTCAACGAAATACTTGTCTAAAACCAGAGAAGTCATGAGTAAATAGAATATAGTACGAGTACCAACCCTTTTGTCCTAACGGACATCGGACAACATATAATACTTTGTATAAGTCCACTGAGTTTAATCACTCAAACCCTGTGCGTCGTAGGTTGAAAACTGTACTATGGTTAAGAAGAATTACACCGTTGTTGAATGCACCTTACCTAACCATCAACTGATATAGGTAAATGTCATAGAAATAATTTCAAAAAGTTATATCTCACTTTATAAAACAAATGTACAGATATATCAGTTTGAAATTGGTGCATAACAACGGATATTCAAAACCAAATATTTGCCGTCAGGCAAAACCCTAGTGATTTTCTCAAATATCACCAATTACAATGAATTCCGATATATAGAGGATCTAATCACCTAATTCCCAATATCTTACTCCCACTCACCATCTGTAACGCCATACAGATGTGAGAATCAAATCTGGTAAATACATACCCTAGAGTTAGAATCTAACTGGGAAAACAGTTTTCACTTAACACCGCACAGTAAAACTGAAACACGAAAATGTTTTGAAGGGGTAGCCGGGTATTCCTAGTAATGCCTCTTCCACTATCCAGATTTATGACAGTAACCGTATACTTCCTTGCCCTCACTCCAATCCCTTTATATGTCTTTACTTATTATCTTCTGTACACCACACTTAGGATAATTGATTTTCTTCCTTCCCTACCCTTCGGCACCAGCCTAAGATTTGGAAGAAAACTATCCAATAAGCGCAACAGGTGTACTCTCCTAATACTAGGAGCTCTCGCAACCTGAGAGAAGGTAAAAGGAAAAGACAACTGAATAATCCTTATTCTATTTCTCCAGAATCAGAAACCATCCTCAAACTGGAACAAGTTCCTTCGAGTTCGTATGTAACTATACGATGGAATATCCAAGAAATATGGATCTTCGTAGTGATACAGAGTGTTCTGGAGAAATACAAAGGTGATATAGAAGTGGCAGGGGTATACGCTGTTTCGTCGTGAATGACAGCAGTCGCAATTTCCTTTGCCCTTTATTTAATCCCTTTATATGTCTTTACTTATTACATTCTATACACCATACTTAGGCTAATTGGTTTTCTTCCTTCCCTACCTTTCGGCACCTGCCTATGGTTTGGAAGAAGACTATCCAATAAGCGCAATAGGTGTACTCTCCTAATACCAGGAGCCCTCGTAATCTGAGAAAAGGTAAAGATAAAAGACAACCGAATAATCTTGTTCAATTTCTCCAGAACCAGAATCCATTCTCGAACTGGAACAAATTCCTTCAAGTTCGTATATAACTATACGATGGAATATCCAAAAAATATGGATCTTCGTAGTGATACGGAGTGTTCGGAAGAAATGCAAAGAGGGTGTAGGAGCGGCAATGATATATACGACTAAATGACAATCCAAAAGCTAAAGTGTTTTAAGAAGGTTCGGTTAACTTGGTTCATGATTTTTAATCTAGGGTCAGGCCATGGTCGCTACCAAAGAGACAGAGAAAATAAACACTAAGCGTGCACTCTAACCTAGATCAGATTGGTTAATCACTTTATCTAATCAGGATGGCTCCCACTGTTTTCTCGAATTCTCCTTCAAACCCTAAAAAGAGAATTAGTCGGGATCATCTAAAAATCATCTGAGGAGTAACACCTACTCATCAATGGGAATCAGGATCTAACTATCATCGCATGATAACTTGATGGAATCCACTCAAGTCACCACATTCCAGAAGGTATGCGCATGCCTGGCAAGTTTCCTGTATGTTTAAAACTTCCGATGTGGGTTTTATCCCTAGGACCCAACCGACCTTGACGAATAATCAACAAATCAAAAGGTTCTAGTCAAGTTCAACCCGTCATTATCCAATATTGCATTAGACACACCTGCATGACCCTTAATGAATAATCAACAAAGTTACACGACCGTCCTAACTAATCGCATTATCTATACAACAGAAAAGTATTACAGAGCTACCGCACACTACGTCTCGACGAATACCAATGAAAAACATAGCACAAATAATAAGCAATACTAATCTAAAATGAAGAGGGCTGCGGCTGGTTTTTGGCGAAAAACCTTTAACGTAATGAACTTGATATAATTGAAGGAACCGAGTGGTTTTACAAATATATAGTGGCGCAAAATTTTGCTAAAGATGTCACTCCCTGTGAAGGGATCTAGGCTCTTTCCTCATCGAATGAGGTACGGGATATTCCAAACTGAATACCACGATACAAAGCAAAAGAATCTACTATAATAAATTTATTACACTGACGTAAACTTTAGCTCAAGAGGTCACTCCCTGTGAAGGGATCTCGGCTCTTGCCGGTTTGTTTTCCTTGCATTAATTAGAATTAATGTAGTCCCATCAATTAATCCATATCACACCAGGAAAGAACGAAAATACAATGTACGTATATGCCATCCGCATTCGCCACGGGGTCCCGTCATGCACAGTTTGGTTACTTAACTAACAACAGAGCGGGGGCTGGACCAGCGCGGATGCCAAACATATACAACATCTACAAATATATATATAAATATATATATCATTCGTCACAGGCATGATATAAGCAACATCACAGAATCTCAGCAAGCAACACAGAATGGTGGATAATTTTGGAGCCTCGGGTTTCATTTGAGCCGCAAATAAGACCCGATGTTCCCTGACTTGTTGATAACCTGTGCAATGAAAACCTGGACCCCTACGAGTGCAGCAAGTTACCCGCCAATAGCAGAAGTGAGGCAACCCCAATCAACAAAGTGAATGGGCCACCCAGCATGTAACGATTCTGTTTTAATGTACAGAAATTTGTTTAAAGTTAAAATACTAAATGGAGTAGTTGCAATCCTGAGTACGATATAAGCATTTAATTTGATTTTGAACAGCAAGAAAGCACTTGTAGCTTATTAGTAAAGCCTTGCAATGCTGTGACATAGCCCCTGTGTTCGAATCCCACCGACCACATATTATTTTTAATGATTTTTCTTTTAAACTCTTTGAAAGCCCAAAAGTTTACACGTGCAATACACGTAAAAATGAAAAGTCTCAGAAATCAAACATGTGGAAAATGTTATATGAGCAGACACCAACACATGGCACCAATCCAAGCACCCAACCCCACCAAACGACCGGCGAAGATGGGATTTGGGCCGGCGCCACCGGTTTTCCCCGTCGGGAATGCTTCAAAAATTTTAACCCTGGTCTTTTAGCCTCCCCCCTTAACCCCAGTACTATTTGTTTTCTTTGCAATTATAGAGAGAATTAAAATCAGGCAATAATCCAAAATTTTAATGCATTTTAATTCTATTCTTCAATTCTAAAAACCCTAATTTCTCCTATAAATACCACATCACATCCTAGCCCTCTCCATTCTGAAATCCATTGTCAAAACTCTCAACTTTTTCCAAGTCCAAGAAGTATACAAGTGGAGTTAGCCCAAGGTCACTTTCCGGCGACGATTCGGAAAGATTCCGGCGACACCACGACTCCACGAAGCTTCCATCTTGTTCACATACCTCCCCTCTCTCTTTTCAAACTATAAGTCCCCTCTCCTCTTCTCTTTTCCTATTCTAAAAAGTTCTATTTTCAAAACTCGTCGGAAGTGGAGTTAATCCGACACCCAATTCTAAATTTGTTAAAAAAACTTAACTTTTCTTAATAACAAATCAACCATTTCCTTATATATTGTTTAGCAACCATAAACCAATATTGAGAACAAGTTTTAATTTAAAATATCATGCTATGCAACTTGTATTACACTTTTACAGTTAAATACCACAATGTTTACCTACGACATTCTTTTATCATAATCGCTCATATTACCTTTAGATAAACCTCGCGAAGTAATGATCTACCTCTCACAACACTCATCATGACATAGCACGATTGCTTGAAAACCATATTTTTGTGGCTAATACAATTTTACATTTAAATACCATAAACTATTAAAAACTGTATTCTTTAAATTGTCTTAAATTAAATTCCTTACGATTATGTCTCTATAACCCACTTTTGGGGACCCCGATTTGGATGGTGCGGGTTATCGCACATTCTCGGGACTAGTAGAGCGAGATGCAGACCTCCTCACGGAGCATCCGATCTCGATGGAATTTTTAATACAATTTTTAAGAATAATGTGATTTTTTATTTAATAAATAAATTTTATTTTTAATAATTATATATATAAATATTATCAAAACATCTATTTTATATTTATAATAAATTCCTTGTTTTCTAAACCTAAGAATCACAAATTTCATGAATATACCATTAACAATCCATACAAGTCAATTTACACTAAAATACCATATACTATTCAATCTAGGTTTATAATCATTAGAATACTTCACTTTTAAAAATTACATCCATGAAAACCCTAAATACGGTAAATAAATTCTTGAGGTTTATTTTGAAAGTTTATAAAAACTATTTTTCATAAAACCCCCTCAAGTTTATTAATTTACAATAAGGACCCTAGTAAATATATGTTTAAACGGGACCAATTCTCTTGAACCTCAGGGAGCCGGAGAAAGTGGGTGCTTGCCTATTTAAGGTAGGAAACTAAAACGGGGTTATCAATGGTAATTGGTTTGGAAAAAGTCACAAATCCTGCCGTCCAAGTGCAGCAGTTACCGATAACTCCAAAACCTAATTCAGAAATCCAATTCTGTTTAAGTGTCTGACTCAGACAGAGTCTCGGTCTAATCTGAATACAATTCCAATCTACATACAATTCAAATATAATTCCAATACAACATGAATCCATATACTGGAACTTGAAACATGAATACCAGAATGCTATACAATATCAACATGACTTGAACTGGCTGAACTATGGATATACATGGACTTGATTACATGACTATCCGTTTACATCCTTATCCATTTACATGAACAATTGATATCATGGTTTCGGCAATTCTTTCAGCTATAAACAATACAATAAACATTACGGGGTTTTTAAAGGGGTAGATTGGTGCGGAATGTGTTAAAAATGGCACGATGATGGTCACTTTAATACACTTAACCTGAATATCCGTTGCCGTTGTCCCGTGGCTTGACAGATCCTTGTGCTTCGTATGCCATAGTCCATAGAATAGTTGGACTCCTTTCGTATACACTGGCATATTCTATACCAAGCTATAAATAACAGCGTTAACATAATAAACATATATTATATCATATATATTCTCTTTACCTGTTCAGTCTATTTCTATCTCTCTTTGAGACTTACCGAGCGATTGTTCGCTGACGATATTCCTTTTCTATTCTTTCTTTGGAATGTTGTCAGGAGGACCCGACTCTCTGAAGATCGAGCGCGGCTCAGAAGACTTGGAGTAGTCCATCGAGGACCCGGAGCTCTAGTCACTTGTATATACTTTTACTTTCAGTTCATGCTATTGTTTAGGCATTACTTTCTACATTGTATTTACTTTTCCGTTGTATTGTAAAGAATGTTTAATAAATAAAAAAGTTGTTGTTCATTTACATCTCATGTCTTTCTTATGTACATATATATTATATTGCTTATTTACGCTTAACGTGTTTACTTCTGAGTAAATACGTCGCGGGCCTAGTCACGTCTCCTTATCCGTACACCGGGAAGCGGGGCGTGACTGGTTTTGTTGGTGGCCCATGCAGGTCCGTTCTGCATGGAAACCTAAGCAATATATCATAAGAATCAGCAACTAAAACATTCTTTATATTTCCTATTCCTTGAATCTATCCTAACCCTATTTTTCTTTCAAAGTTATGGATTCTCTGAACAATACTAGCACCAACGTGAACGGCAACACCACACCACCACCTCTTCCACTTATGACTACCGTTGTAGCTCTGATCAATGAGCATACGGTACTGCTCGAGGCAATAAAAAGCCTCCTAGAGGGATAACAGCAGCAGACTACTATCCTACTGAACCATCCAGGATTGGAAGCACCTGGAGTGAAGCAATTCCGGGCACTGCATCCTAAGCAATTCTCTGGGAAAGAGAGCCTTTTGGAAGCTGAGAAATGGGCTCAATCAATTGAAGATGATCTGGCAGCAGCACAAGTGCCAGACATTGCTTGGGTAAGGGTTGTGAAGCTGCAACTTACCGATAACGCCCGAGTATGGTGGAAGGCGGAAGAAAGCCGTATTACCCAGCCGATCGAATGGAAGACTTTTCGCGACATGTTCGACATGAAGTATTTTCCTGAGACTGCCCAATTTGACATAGAGCAGCAATTCATCCATCTACAACAAGACTCTATGTGGAGCAAATTCATGGATGAGTATGATACTGAGTTCACTATGTTAAGCAGGTAAAATATGTCTCAAATATTCGAATTTTCCGATATCACATACTACACTGCTAACACAAGACCGTAACAGGTTTGCGGCCCATCTCATACCGATTGCTGAGATCAGGGCTAAACGATTCCAGCAAGGGTTGGACCCGAAGATCCAAACTGCATTAGCTACATGGGATTTCCCAACCCATGATTTGGCTTTGAAGGCTGCCCAAAGTTATGAGGCAGTGGTGAAGAAGAAGGGCAGACCTCAATCTGCCAGTGTGAAGCGCCCTGCTACTCAGATAGCAGGAGTGTTTACCCCAATAAAAGAGGAAAGCTCAGTTCAAAATTTGAGAGGCAGCGCCTCATGTGCCTTCCACGAGAGCGCCAACGCCAGAGTTAAAAACTCTTATATTGGCGCCGCACGTGCTCCTCACATGGGCGCCAATGTGCAAAGCACACAAAAATCTTAAGTAGCGTTCATGACACGTGAATGCCGGCACATAATAGAATTAAATTCTACTCTCTGTTAAACAGAGCCGTTGGATCAAAAATCCATCGGAGATGATAAGTCATCAGGATGCAGAATTAAATTCTGTTTAGAGGACACATTGCTCAAATCTTTCTAAACAAGAAAGATTGCCCTCTGTAAAACAGAGTACCGTTGGATTAAAAATCCAATGGTGATTAAAGAATCACCAATCTACAGAATAAATTCTGTATGAGAAAATATTTCCCTAATCTTACTCTGTAAAACAGAAACCCTTGGATCAAAAATCCAATGGTGGGTAAAAATACTCAAATCAATTAAGATCTCTTAATGAGAGACTTCTTCAACTAATCAACAGACTTGCCTCTACTATATAAAGGACCCAGGACTTCAAGTCTAATAGGGAGGAACCCCCCCTTAAGCTTCTAAAAAAAAGCAGAAAGCTTCAAAAAGGAAGAAAGAAGAAGATTTCCCTTCTCAGAAAAAACCCTAAGTAAATAAAAAAAAAGATCAAACCATCTCATTTACCTATTAAACGGTTTAACCTTTTTAAAAGAACTTAGTTCTTTCTCCGAATCTGAGATCCACAAGACAAGTCTCCCACAAGTTGAGAATTTAATTCTCATCGGGAAGAACTTGTTCTTGAGGATCAAAGATTCAGAAAAGAATTAGGAAATCGAATTCCTCAAAACAAAGCATATAAGGAAAAAGTTAGCGCCCAGCGCCTCACATGCCCCTCATGTGGGCGCAAAAAATAAAAAGAACTCAGGGAGTGGCACTCAGCGCCCTGTGCCCCACGTGCCTCTCACGTGGGCGCTACGAAAGAACTCAGGAGTGCTTAGCACTCAGTGGGTGACGCTCAGCGCCCAGCCCCTCACATGACCCTCACGTGGGCGCCACGGAATAAAAAGTGCTTGGCACTCACTAGGCAGTGCCTAGTGCCTAGCTCCTCACGTGCTTCGCACATGAGCACCATAAAGAGTGTTTAGCACTCCATATAACAACAAAATGGGTAAAGTGTTTAACACTTATTGGGCAATTCCCATGACTGAAACCCCACATGATTATATGTGAACGTCGGAACTTACATAAGTGCTCAGCGCTTTTGCACAGAAAAGGGGACTTAGCTTAAATAAGTGCTTAGCACTCTTTTTTTAAATAAAAAGAAAACTGTGTGAATCTAGCCCAAGTTGGTTAGGTCCCTTGAGAGTAGAAACTCCCTAATTCAGATCAACCGAGCCCATGTGCTTACTACTTCCCAAACTGATCTTAGTCCCAAATAAAACTATCGGTCTTCCAACTGATGATATCCTAAAATGATATCCGTCCCACATTCTCCTGAGGAAATCTTAGTCTCAAAATACGACTAATGATTCCTGGGTTTACCATTAATCCCTTTTCCCTCAATTACAGGAATTGGTTCAAGGGTACATCTATCTACACCTCTGATACATGTCGTTGTAATTCCTCAACGTCTTCAGAGAGGTGGCGGGTCCCGACAACCAACTGCTTTTTGGGTGCACTTTCCAAACTGACGTGCACATCCCAAATCAAACCACATCCCAAACTGGATTCATCCCATATCATCGTTGCTCATCCCGTCATGTAACAAATACATGTGCACGCAAGATGGACAGTGGACCGAAACGTCCTTAAACTAACAATGGACCGAAACGTCTGTACTCAAACTAGAACTTTGCCTCCAAAATGGCGATAACGGACCGAAACGCCTTTAAACTAAAACAACAGAGCCCAAATGCTCTCTTGTTGGATCTGAAACAAAAATGATCCTAAAACCTTGTTAAGTAGATCTTAGTCTCAAATTGGACTAACGTATCCTTAACAAAAGACTAACCGAGCCCCAACTTCTCACATACATTTAAGTCGATCTTAATCTAAAATCAGATTAACGATCCTTAAATAAACAAATCCAAATCTAAGATATACGGATTTGGACTAATCCACGCTTTATGGGCGACAACATAAATTAGTCTCTGTATACAATCTACGGGCAACCAAAACAAACAAAAACACACACGACACGAAGTAAACTTTCGAAGCAGGAGAAAGTGGTTATCGCGATGCGGTAATGTAATTAACTGCAGGGGCTTGCGCCTGCAGGGAAGAGCGTCCCCACAATCAAAAAACCCTCACAAACGAAGGGGAATCTGACGAAGTCTACTACAATGGCCGCATCCGTCCAAACTTCCGAGATACGGTGCCATAAATTAACTTGGTATCTTCGGAGAGGTGGATGGATAAATCCAAATAGCATCTGCCCCCAAATTCAGGCCAGATGTCCTAACGTCCCGGTCGCGTCTTTCGGTGGTGAACATATTCTGGCACGCCCGGTAGGACCTTTTTCTCTTTCCACTCCACACTTTGTGTGTCGTGTGTCGCGAATAAAATCGTGGTTCGCTATGGTTGCCCTTGGATTCGAGGTACTAAGATTTGGTGTCTTGTTCCTGTGCAGAAAGAAGAAGTGAACATAAATGGCTTCCAGCTGCACCAACTGCAATAGCAACTCCCGTTCCGCCCCAACTAGAGGAGTGACATACGGGCCGAACATGGCCTGCATCTTTTCAATGCCGGTGGAACAGGTGACTCAGGCCACCACTGGATTGATCTTCGGGACTATGCTCCCGCTAGCAAGCTTCAGCGCCCCAGTGCCGCCACAGGAAGCTCCAAAAAAGTCAGTCTTCGATCGACTTACAACCACCACGGCCCCTCTCAACGGGTCGTCCAAGTCTGCCACCTCAGTCTTCAACAGGCTGAGCCAAAGCTCAAGTGGGCCCGCAAAGAGGCCCGCAATACCTGAAGGGGTTACCCCGAAACGGACAGCCATTCCAGCTCCGGCAGGTGAAGTCGTCAAAGAGGCTTCTCCTACCAAAGGATCGGTCTTCACAAGATTGGTCGTTCCAACTCATTCTACAGGTGAAGTCGTCAAAAGTGCTTCCCCTACCACAAAATCGATCTTCGAAAGATTGGCCGGTCCCTCTCAACGGATGTCAGTCTTCGAAAGGCAAGCACCAGCAGTAGCCAGCAGGGGGCATGACGGAGCCGCTTCCACAACTGAGGTGGTACCATCTGCAAGGCACGCTCGACGTCGCCACTGGCTCCGAGTGAGAAGAGCTGGGGGCAACTCCCCCTCTGGACTTACTCCACCAGCTCTAATGGTGGAAGTTGACACTGCTGTTCCAACTGGGAACAACTTTGAACTGCTTAGGAGGGTGCGGAAGAAATCCCCAACCTTGATGTTGAAGAAATCTCCACTTCATGCTGAAAATATGACGCAGGCAAAACCGGAGCAGCCCCCTCAGCGGCTTTCTTTCCAAATTCACAGGGTCTGGCGGAAAGTCCAAGATTCCGTGATCAACAAAGACTACTCTCGCGGACTGAAGAAAATAAAGGTTCGACAAGAGGAAAATCATCCCTCCACCATACAGCGAGGGACTTCTTACAGGCGCCTGTTACAACGGCTCCTTCAACCTCGACATCCCACAAAAGGAGAAGACCGGAGAAAATCTCATTGCCTGCGGCAAATTCCAAAGGCGCCGGACCCAAACGCCTTAAGTCTGGGGGCATGGTTGTACACACGGTCTACATGGCTTCCGGGAAAGAGAAAAGCTGTGCTTCCATGGGTCATCGGCCGCAAACTCGGTCGTTGACAAAAGCTCAGGAGCAGCAACAAAAGCTCCAGGAGATGCTGATGAAAATGGCACCATTCACCGGGCAGAAAGAAAGCCCGGAAGCGGCGTCTGAACAGCTCTAGGAGCAGGAGACCAATACAGAGTTCCTGCGAAGGGTGCTGGAAAGAAAGGATAAGGAGGCCGCGGAACAGGCTGCTAATATAAAACAGATGGTGCTCATGTTCTAAGACATGGTTGGAATGATGATCCAGCCAGAACCTCCAGCTGAAAACCCGCCGATAATTATCAAGAACGATAGAGGGGAAACATCAAACCCTCTTCCATCTTTATCGACGGCCAGGGAGGAAACAATCTCCAAAGCTACCCTTAATGATTATATAGCTCAACAAATACGTGCTCATCAGGCAAGTGAAGCGGCTGGCCAAGTCGTCAGAACTGGGCAACCGTACCTAGGCTGGTACGATCAAATCAAGTACCCGCCGGGATATACGATCCCCAAATTCCATGTGTACAAAGGGATAGGCAACCCGCATCAGCATGTCACTCAGTTCAGAGTTTTATACGGCAGTACTGAAGGCGTCGACAAATTGCTTCTTCCTCGGTTCATTGGCAGCCTGTTAGAAATAGAATTTGAATGGTACTCGGAGCTTCCAAATGACTCCGTCAAAACAGTCACGGAAATGGAATTGCTGTTCCTGCAGCGGTTAGCCAGCGCTAGCGAACGTATGCCGATCACGGCATTAATCAATGCCATGGTGAAGCCAGGAGAGGCATAGGTTCAATACGCAATCCGATGGCGGAACCTCTGGTCAAAATGCGAACAACGCATCGAAGAAGCTCCTGCCGTAGGCATGTTCGTAGGGACTGGATCCTCAGGCGACTGTGTCCCAGTTCATGACGTTCTTTAAGCCGACCACCTTCCAGGCTCTGATTGACGGTTGGCCCAAATGGACCAGATGGGTCACGGACCTTCCTCTTCAAAAATGGGCCCTCGGAATGCAAAGGGTAAATGGAAAGCGGCCTTCGTTGCCAATACTCAATAACAACCGAGTGGCCCGAAACTGGTTGCTCGCCAAAACAACGCATGCCCGCGCCAATCCCTGGAAGAGAAGCTAGGACGTGCTTACTCATTTCCTCGTGATAAAACGAGAAGATTGTTCGAACTGGTAGTGCGCAACAAACACATCACTCTGTCGGACCCAAAACGTCCACTGCAACCCGGTGACGTCAACAACCCCAACTACTGCTCCTATCATAGAATGGTGAGCCACCCAATTGAAGATTGCTACGTCTTCAAAAATTGGATCGAGGACCAGTATCAACGGAGGAAATTTGCACTTTCTGAGAACTGGAGGGTGAACCCTCCACAGAGGCACGGTCCTAAAAAGGTGGATACGCCGGGGCATCATGTTCATTTGTGGAAGAAGCACCGTGGGAAGCCGTCCTTTCAGCTAAAACCAAAAGAATGCTGAAGGATATTCAAGCATGTCCGGCGATTAGGTGGAAAAGCCCGCTGGAGCCTGAGATCATTGAGGGGGTGCTGAAACCGGGTCCTACATCGAAAACTGCTAACGATGGGCTAAACACCCAGGTCAAGCCTTCAAAGTCTTCGAAGGGAAAGAAGAAGACCAAAAAGCCCGTGCAGCCTGACGACAAGCGCACGGACCTGCAAAAGTACATCGATGCACTGGAGGAGTACAACCAGAAGGCGCGGACCCCAGTCACTCTCGAAGAGTTTCTCAAGCATATCCTTAAGAACGGAGATAGTGACGATGATGAGGGAAATGGCTCGTCGGGAGAAACCGAAGATTTTGTAGCAAGTTGCCACATAGTTTCTCATTCGTCGTTAAATAACAAAGAAACTCCCTCGGCGTCGGAAAGCAACGCAGAGGAACTCGGGGCAGGATCAATGCCAAAATCCCCGGAGCTGCCAGAAGACCCAATTGACAGGCTGCTAAATGAAGCTTTTCAAAAGAGCAGAGCTGACCGAGAACATGAAACGGCCATATACAAAAAGGCCAAGCATCGGCGTCAGGATGAAGAAGATGTAGCAAAGAAGAGCCACAAAGCACTCCAACCAAGCCAAAGCACACCTGCTACAAACAAGAGTAGGATAAAGTAGACAAGCGGTTCGCTAAAGCCCTGTCAATAGGAATGAAGTTGCCCCCTCTCGTGGAAAACGCTCCCGGGATCATGTGCCTTGACGAAACGGATATACATCCGAACTACTGCTTATACCATCGGAGGGTCACACACCCCACCGAAGAGTGCAATGCCTTTAAGAAGTGGTGGCAGGGATACATTGCTCACCGACAACACTTCAAGAGGATGAAGCACAAAGCTCGTCGACATTAAAGAAGCATGATAGACGAGCGTGAAGGAACGGCTGGCAACTTTCATATGGTTGATACCAGTTCAACAAAAGGAAAATCTCAAGTTCTTACATTCGGGAGCGATTCTGAGGAAGAAATAACCCTCGGCCCTCTCTTCAAAGAAACCACCTTCGGAAAAGAAGAAGAGGAGAAGAACTGCGAGAATATTCAGCTGCGTAACCGCACGCTGCCTAAAATGAACCTCGGGCCTATAAACAAAGGTTCGAGAAAAAGAGACGAGGGGAAGGAAAAAGTCCCTGAGGAAATTGCCCTCGATGATAGAGTCGTCAAAGAGTTCGCAGCTAAGGACCCACCTAAAAAAAACAAAGTGGATTACAATGTCCTGGCACATCTGAGGAAGATACCCTCACAACTGAGCATATTGGATGCTCTCCTCCTGTCCAAAGAAGCAAGATATTCTCTGATCAGAGTATTACAGGAGCCCGATCAGTTCTAAGCTTTCTTTGCATAAGAAAAGATGAAGGACGAGCTGGCAGAGGTTCATACAGCTGACATTACATTCGGCGATGAAGATCTCCTCCTCGGAACGTGCGAGCACAACCGTCCTCTATATGTCACCGGGCACTTCCACGACATCAAGATAGGGAAGATCCTGGTCGACAACGGGTCCTCCGTCAACCTTCTCAACGTGAAGATGCTGAAGGGGATTTGTATGAACATTCAGCACGTGGCCCGGGACAAAATTACCATCTCTGGGTTCGATGATTCTCTCCTGGCAAAATTCACAGCAAATGATGATTCGCTCCTGGCAATATTCCAGTCGCAGCGATGCTGATGCCAAAATTGGTATCAGATATCAAGTTCCATACTCGCAACAAAAATCAGCGAGCAAAAAAAATTGCATATAAAATGGCCGAAATGATGGTGTAACTCACAATGAAAATCAGCGAGCAAAATATATGCATATAAAAACAGCCGAAATGTTTGGGCAACTCGCAATAAAAAGCATGGAGTAAAAAGAAAGAATAGCTGAAATGATTAGGCACCGCGATAAAAACCGAAATGATTGGGCAATCGCGACTTTCGCGATATAAAAAGCTGAAATGATAGAGCATCGCGGAAAGAAATGAAATGAAATGAAACTTTTTCCCTACAGGTGAGTCTACATCAACCCCTGTATACAATCCATGGGCACAAACGAAAAAGGAACCATATTTTCCCATCAGGCTCCATCAAAGGGAGAGCCAAGTCTTGATGGTTCACAAAACAACCTAAAAACTATCTCGACACGCTTCTCGTTACAGTAGACGCAATGTCAACAACGGCATTCCTTCTCACTCTAACAGGATGAAGACGCGACGTCAACAAAAGACCCCAGGGTCGAAACAAAATAGAGCCATGACAAAATTCCTAGCTCCAAGTCTTGATGGTTCACAAAACAACCTAAAGACTATCTCGACACGCTTCTCGTTATAGCAGACGCAATGTCAACAACAGCGTTCCTTCTCACTCCAGCAAAATGCAGACACGACGTCAACAAAGGACCCCAGGGTCAAAACAAAACGGAGCTATGCCAAAATTTCTGGCTCCAAGTCTTGACGGTTCACAAAACAACCTAAAGACTACTCCGACATTCTTCTCGTTACAGCAGACGCAATGTCAACAAAGGCTCCGAAATAGCCAAATCAAAAGGAAGCGAAGGCCAAATTTCTAGCTTCAGGGTATTGACGGCAACTCAAATAAAACCCGAAAGACTATCGGAGATCACCCACACCAGTGCGGAGTGGTTATGACTCATCGGGGCTCCCAAACTGAGCCTAACCTCAAGTAAAAAGCGACATGGCAAAATTCCTAACGCTTGCTCTTCCGACGGTCAAACTGCCTAAGAAAATTACTTGAAGACGTCTTGTCCAGCCCCCGAAGAGATCAGAGACACAACAGTCGTGGGGCTACTTGAATAGCAGCGTAAAGTCTGCATATCGAGGAACGCATCAGCCAATGCAACGGCACCACGGACTAAAATCCTAGTACCACAAAACCTAACGGACCTCTGTCGTAAAGAGCAGGGGTTAACTATAACGTTAGGATAAGTTTGACTATAAGCCTAAGGGAGGTAAACTAAATAAACTCCGAAATGAGTCCATAAACTAGAGACTCCGGAATGAGTGAATAAACTACAAACTCCGAAATGAGTCCATAAACTAGAAACTCCGAAATGAGTCCATAAACTAGAAACTCCGAAATGAGTGAATAAACTACGGACTCCGAAACGAGCGCATAAATTACAAACTCCGAAACGAGTAAGTAAACTAATTACCACCATATTAAGGCATCAAAACACGGATAAGCGCATAAAAGAGAATGTATGTTCTTATTCATGAATCAAAATTTTTAAGAGATACAACCAATGCAAAAGGGGGAATACAATTACAATGATTAAGAAGGAGGCGATTTCAACAAACTAACGACCCGCTCACGCGCTCCCCACAATTCCTCCTCGCGTTCAGCTACGGTGGCCAGCTCCACTTCGATTTGAGCTCGTTGATGCAAGCAGGATGAAAGCTTCTCAGCAATTTTCCGTTTGGCAGCTTCGCAACTTTGCGTGACCCGCTCAGTGAAGTCAAGCTTCTGCCTTAGCGCCAACCCGTCAGAAATACATCATTGGAGGTTTTCAAAAATAGCTTTCAGTTGCGCGGCATTCGCTTCAATTTGGGCGTGTAATTGGACGGATTCACCGGAAGCCGTCTCATGCTCCTTTCGCCTCAGGGTCACCTCTAGTTCAAAATATCGAATGAAAGCGACACTTTGCTCAATCTACGCGGGCCGCTGAGATTTCAAAGTTAATACCTTAGGAGCGAGACGCTTAAGCTCAATCTCATGCAAACAAGCCTCGATCTTCCTGCAATAATCAACCCAAGAACCAATGAGGTCTTCATTGTGGAAATTCATGAGCGTCGCCAGCATTGGATTAACTTCATCGGCAAAATCCGTAGCAGAGGTGAGAGCCTCGGCATCAAGATCCTCGATAAACTCGCTTAACATTCGCCGGCTAGTCACCGCACCCTTGGAAGATGGACGTTTAGCGAAGGGACCTATGAGCATGGGAATCCGGGACTCAAAAGGAGCTGAAGCCGGTGTAATCGCTGCAAAATAAATTATGGTCAGATTTTAACTTAAAAGACAAAGAAGACACCTGAAGGACGAAATCTACCGTACCAACTGTTGAAGGTGGCAAAATAGGGAGCTCCGGAGGCTTGGCTATTCCTTCGCTCCCTCCTTGGAACCATGATACCGGGGTCAACATAAGGAAGGTGTAGCAACAGAAAGTCTACTCACGAAAAGGAGAAACACTAAACGTAAAATATACTGACCAATGTTGGAAAAGGGAACGACTTCCGATTGGAAGGGAAAATGCGGGTGTAGCACTTGGTATAAGTGGTCAAAGAGAACTCCTGCAAGGTTGCAACAATATATGGTTAAGGCAAAGAAAATTGGTATCTACAATAAAGCAACTAAATGAGAAACCTTTACCTTCCAAGATTCGGGGAGGCACAGAAGGAACTATGACAGTCAAGGCAGCGGCCAGCGGTAATTCTTCAGCCAGTACTGCTTCAGGGTTTATTGCGCATATGCTCAAGACAAAGGAAATATCATTAGAGACGCTTAGCAAGATTAAAAACTCAAAGACAATAACCCAAGGAATACCTGACAAGTCAGAAACCGAAACCGTGCCCGAAGCATCACCAGTTGTGACGGCTTCTTCGGTTTCCATTGGGCGAGCAGACTCAACGCCTATAACTTCATCCCCTGATTCGACAAGGGCTGTCGTAACGCTTGCGTCATCTGCCGATATCAAGGATCCATAGGGGGAGCGGCAATTGGAACGGTCCCAGATTCTAGAGAAAGATTGGACATTTCAGGCTTTTTAGTTGCCGACACTTCACCTGTCACGCCGTCACCCAAATATGGCCTTGTAAATAAAAATGCGTATGTTAAGTAAATAGAAAGGGGGAGGAGCTGTTATTAAGGACCGTGTGTTGTTCTACCTTGATGTAGCCATTCACTCTCTTCACGAGCTATACGCGCAACCTGTCTATGGGTAGTAGACAGGGCAGAAGGAACGTCCACCGGAAGAATGTCAGCAGGCGGAACATTACTTAAACCTGCACCCGCGGCTAAGACAGCTTTGCCCTCGCAGCATGTTTTCTACGCTTCCTCTCACCCTGTGCCGTGTGAACCGACCTCCTTAAAACTTTTGATAGGGGAACGTCGTCGTCCGAACCGAGCTCTTCCTCCGGAGCCACTATGGCGTCCATTATCGACTATTTTAGCAACGCCTCCTGTGGTGGCCTTGGGATGGCCTCGACCGTAGTCAGTGGCTTTGGAAGCATTTCTGCGTCACCACCTGGGATGGGAATTACACTTGGAACAACCTGGGTTTTGGTAGCCCCTGCAGCAAGATAAAGAAAAGAGTCAGACTAGGAATAGAAGGAACTAAAATAGCAAAGGTGTAGTGAATCAAATTATACCAAGACCCAAGGCGGTGCGAAGCCTCTCTTCCTCCTCAAACGTCTTAAGGGAAGCCGCGAGAGCCTCTTCTACAGAAATACCTGTTAAAGAAGAGAGCGTTAATAAAGCATAATAAGGGGAGAAGAGATAGATGCAGAAGAATGTAAATGAAGTATACCCGACTCCGCAATAGAGACCAACGCTGCTTCCTCGCGGGCCAGTCGCTTGGAAGCAGCGAGGGCAGCCTGAAGATCAATATCGGTTGCAGGCATGTCAAACAAACCCTCATTAGTGCCATATTCGCACAATCCCTCATTGTAGGGAGCATGGGGCTCCTGGCCGAATACGACATCAGCAGAGAATATAGATTTCTTTTTCTTCTATGAACTGACACCAACAGCCGACGATAAAATCTTTCACTTGACAGGCCTCTTCGGACGACGGGTCCCGATCTCCGAACTAATGCCCGATTCCGGGGACGCCATGGCTACCGCAGTCGCAGGAACATCCGGCTGAAACTTATCAGGAAAAGCTTGTGGGACTATAGCCATAGTGATTTCTCTTAAAGAAGGATGAACGGCTGCTCGTCGCTTCAAAAGGACCGCTGGATTACCGACTGGGACGGCATCCTTGTGGTCGAGTAACAGCCGCCTCTCCTCCCTGATAACAGCACCTGTCGCATGCTGGTACCACGCCACGTGAGCATTCGAAGCTTTCGGAACATAGCTCGGCTCGCTGATAAGGAAATGGGACATCGTATTTAATAGCATAAAATGATGTATAACGCTGCGAATACCCTCCTCCGTAGCAACCAGCTCGACTAAGAATGCTTCAAGAGGAACACCTTGATTATAACCCAACTGTTGAGCGAAGTGGTGCGGGTTGTACCTCATGAACAGCGCCGAGGCGTTCTGTCTAAACACTAGGAAGCCCGGCCTGATAGAGTACAGGTGCATAACCTTCCGGGCCCTCAACGCAGAAGCCCCATCCTTAGAAGTATCGGCAACGGTTGGACCACCTTGGTGGATTCTTTACCGATAGTCAAGACTTTATCGATAAAGATCATACTGTCCCCAACCATACGTGGTCAAAGGAGCAATCGTCGAGCCTCTCGCTATGACGGGTCGGGAGCTGAAGCGTCAACTAGATACATGACCTGGGGGAAGTTGTAGCTTTAGTAGAATCGGGGTCATTTATGAACACCAAAGACACCCAGCACGTGCATCTCGATCCATGATGTGAAGTAATGCAATGGAAGATACACAGGCTTTACTCCCGACTGAGTAGTGTCAACTGCTAAACTCAGGTCGTGGTATAAATGAGCTAACCCCGTGATCCCAACGGCCATGCGCGTCCCTGCGACGATGCGATGAGCCAGATAAAAAACAGATGGCCTCATGTAGCGGGGGTGCATCAGAAGCATAAACCAACTCAGCCACAAGCCAGTGAACCCCAAAAATAACGTCTCTTCGTCAACACCCGGGGCAGCGACCTCTGCAAAGGGGACGACTGTGGTGTCCGGAATAAAGAAATTCTTTAAATCCGCCTCCGCCGTCGGCAAGTTATCCAAACTAAATCCGAACGGGTCGTCGAGTTTGGCGAATTTTGCAGCCTCTTTAGACAGAACTTTCGGACGAAAAAAGCGGGCGATAAAATTTGCGAAGCTAACCCTGTGCCCGCCAGACTCCAGGAATAAATTCTCGTATATGTTCAATACCTTGATCAAGCTGGGGAACTGATGTTGAACGACGTTCTCTAGGGTAAGGCCCATTACCACTGATTTTGTGGCAAAGATGTACTCATCGGGGGAAGTATCTCTTCATAGTGCTCCCCTCTGACGGGTAAGCCGAAGATCTCCGCGAACTCTTCTAATGAAATCGAAACCTCCTGATCTGATAAGAGAAAGGTATGAGTCAGGATGTTCCATGTTCCAAGAAAGATTTGATCCACCACACATGAGGCGGGAGATAGTGAACTAGGGACGCGTAGATTATGGGGTACAACCCGGTCTTTAATAGCAGCAACTTCTTGGCCGACAGGATATTCCGGGTCCACTGTAGATAGCCGGCCGAATAACGGGGAGCCAATCCTATCATGTAAACTTGCCCCCAAGGGCGTGACTCTCCTTGGCATATGCGTCGCTCCAAAATGTCCAAGGCCATCGGTGGTTGTACGGGTATCGATGCCATGGAAGGCTGAAGACGACCTTCCGAGGTCCAGTTGACATCTTCTACGGCGTAAGTCACTTGAGGCGGGTTAGCGTAATGAATCACTGGGATTGGCTCCAAAGGCAATGCACAAGAAAAACTGCCCCAACCCCGGATAATCTGATTATACCATAACCCCCACAGATGAAAAGATTTTTGCTCTGGGTCATGATCCTTAATAAGAGCGAAGACTTCCCGATCTACGGGTGCGTCGGCAAAAGCGCTTTCCGAACGTACGAAGGGAAAAGAGGAATCGGAAGCTATAGTACCTGCACAATAAGGGAGGAGTCAGCTATCGACACAATGATTAAGTCCTTAACATTCTTTGTCACTTAAAATTGTACTGCACCGCAGTTCAAAAAAAGAAATGGACAGGGGCCCTACAAAATCAAGGTAACGCCCCATTAATGATGGGGTAGTCACTCATTAAAAATAGAATCCAAAAGGATTCTCATTTAATGAGAAAACATCATTGGACTCAGGAATTAAACTCCCTCGAGAACTGTGTTCTGCAAACAGATTTCAAATCTGTTAAGAAAATTAGGAAGGGAATAAAATTCCCAAAAATTTTCAGAGCCAAGCTCTGTATAACAATGGGATAATATCCCAGAACCCTCAAAAAGCAAAGCTTTCTAACGGGATAAAACCCCAAAGATCTTCAAGATCTGCAAGAAAAAATCTTAGCTGCACTCACGCTAAGAGATCTTTGTAAAAGAAGAGCAAAGTTCTGTTATGGGTTAAAACCCTAAAACATGAAGAGATTCCTTAAAGAGTTTAGTCATAATTCTTACCAAATTTTGACAGAGTTTTCACTCTAAAAGTGTTTCCTTGGACAAAGATCCGAGCTCTGGAAAGAGAATTAAATTCTCAGAGAAAGAAGAAGGCTGGGGAAGATGAACAACGGTCATCTCAAGGGCCAAAGGCCCAACATATAGGCACAGGAAGATGGTTCAACTACCAAGAAGATCAAACGGTGGAAAAGGTGCCACCGCTGCACTCATGTGTGAGCTATGTGAGCACAACGGTGGGGAGCATTTATTTCCCCCAATAAAAGAGCAAAACTTTGTTCAAAATTTAAGAGGCAGCGCCTTACGTGCCTTCCACGAGGGCGCCAACGCCAGAGTTAAAAACTCTTATATTGGCGCCGCACGTGCTCCTCACGTGGGCGCCAATGTGCAAAGCATACAAAAATCTTAAGTAGCGCCCACGTACACGACACGTGAGCGCCGGCGCCTAGTAGAATTAAATTCTACTCTCTGTTTAACAGAGCCATTGGATCAAAGATCCAACGGAGATGATAAATCATCAGGATGCAGAATTAAATTCTGTTTAGAGGAAACATTCCTCAAATATTTCTAAACAAGAAAGATTGCTCTCTGTATAACAGAGTACCGTTGGATTAAAAATCCAATGGTGATTAAAGAATCACCAATCTACAGAATAAATTCTGTATGAGAAAATATTCTCCCAATCTTATTCTGTAAAACAGAAACCCTTGAATCAAAGATCCAATGGTGGGTAAAAATACTCAAATCAATTAGGATCTCTTAATGAGAGATTTCTTCAACTAATCAACAGACTTGCATCTACTATACAAAAGACCTAAGACTTCAAGTCTAATAGGGATGAACCCCCCCCCCCCCATAAGCTTCTAAAAACAAAGTAGAAAGTTTCAAAAAGGAAGAAAGAAGAAGATCTCCCTTCTCAGGAAAAAAACCCTAGGTAAATAAAAAGAAGAAATATCAAAACATCTCATTTACCTATTGAAGGGTTTAACCCTTTTAAAAGAATTTAGTTCTTTCTCCGGATCTGAGATCCACAAGACAAGTCTCTCATAAGTTGAGAATTTAATTCTCATCGGGAAGAACTTGTTCTTAAGGATCAAAGATTTGGAAAAGAATTAGGAAATCGAATTCCTCAAAACAAAGCATATAAGGAAAAAGCTAGCGCCCAGCGCCTCATGTGCCCCTCACGTGGGCGCAACAAAATAAAAAGAACTCAGGGAGTGGAGCCCAGCGCCCCACGTGCCTCTCATGTGGGTGCTACGAAAGAACTCAGGAATGCTTAGCACTCAGTCGGTGACGCCCAGTGCCTCACGTGACCCTCACGTGGGCGCCACAGAATAAAAAGTGCTTGGCACTCACTAGGCAGCGCCTAGCTCCTCACATGCTTCGCACGTGGGCGCCATAAAGAGTGTTTAGCAATCCATATAAAGAAAAAAGGGGTAAAGTGTTTAACACTTATTGGGCAATTCCTATGACTGAAAACCCCACATGATTACATGTGAGTGTCAGAACCTATATAAGTGCTCAGCACTTTTGCACAAAAAAGGGGACTTATCCCAAACAAGTGCTTAGCACTCTTTTTTTAAATAAAAAGAAAACTGAGTGAACCTAGCCCAAGTTGGTTAGGTCCCTTGAGAGTAGAAACTCCCTAATTCAGATCAACCGAGCCCATGTGCTCACTACTTCCCAAAATGATCTTAGTCCCAAATACGACTATCGATCTTCCAACTGATGATATCCCAAAACAATATTCGTCCCACATTCCTCTGAGGAAATCTTAGTCTAAAAATATGACTAATGATTCATGGGTTTACCATTAATCCATTTTCCCTCAATTATGGGAATTGGTTCAAGGGTACATCACTCTGCACCTCTGATACATGTCGTTGTAATTTCTCAACGTCTTTAGAGAGGTGGCGGGTCCCGACAACCAACTGCATTTTGGGTGCACTTCCCAAACTGACGTGCACATCCCAAATAAAACCACATCCCAAACTGGATTCATCCCATATCATCGTTGCTCATCCCGTCACATAACAATTACACGTGCACGCAAGATGGACAATGGACCGAAATGTCCTTAAATTAACAAAGGACCGAAACGTCCTTAAACTAAAATCTCACCTCCAAAATGGTGATCAATGGACTGAGACGTTCTTAAACTAAAACTCACCTCCAAAATGGTGATCAATGGACCGAGACGTCCTTAAACTAAAATCTCACCTCCGAAATAGTGATCAACGGACCGAGATGTCCTCAAACTAGAACTTCACCTCCAAAATGGCGATAACGGACCTAAACGTCCTTAAACTAAAACATTAGAGCCCAAATGTTCTCTTGTTGGATCTAAAACAAAAATGATCCTAAAACCTTGTTGAGTAGATCTTAGTCTCAAATTGGACTAACGTATCCTTAACAAAAGACTAACCGAGCCCCAACTGCTCACATACATTTAAGTCGGTCTTAATCTCAAATCAAGATTAACGATCCTTAAATAAAACAAACCCAAATCTAAGATATATGGATTTGGACTAATCCACGCCCTACGGGCGACAACATAAATCAGTCTCTGTATACAATCCACGGGCAACCAAAACAAACAAAAACACACACGACATGAAGTAAACTTCCGGAGCAGGAGAAAGTGGTTATCGCGATGAGGTAACGTAATTAACTGCAGGGGCTTGCGCCTGTAGAGAAGAGCGTCCCCACAATCAAAAACCCCTCACAAACGAGAGGGAATTTGATGAAGTCTGCTACAACGGCCGCATCCATACAAACCTCCAAGATACAATGCCATAAATCAACTTGGCATTTTCGGAGAGGTGGACGGATAAATCCAAATAGCATCTGCCCCCAAATTCAGGCCAGACGTCCTAACGTCCCGGTCGCGTCTTTCGGTGGTGAATAAGGAGGAGCCTCTTCCAGGCCACCTTTTGTACCCAGGAGACCGGGAGTACCATTCAACCGGCCCAGTCCAGACTTTTGCACCTACTGCAGGAGGAATGGACACCTGGCGAAGGACTGCAGGCGTGCTAATACCTTTGCTTAGTCTGTATCTCATCCACACATGATATTGGATCTTTTCCTCGTAGACTCAATCCAAATCCTGCATCCAGACCAGCAATCACCTATCCGCAGCGACCAGCTATCCAGGCACCTGCTCCACGTCTTGCTCTCCCTGCTCCACCTCCTCGTGGACCTACCGCACCTCCTCCTCATCAGTTCCATCATGCATAAAGGAACCTACCTCAAGGATAGTGGAACGAACAGAAGAATGCTCCTCCAGCAAGGAGGAATGTACCTAGGCGACAGGCTTTCACAATGACTGTGGAAGAAGCTGAAGCCACTGGCCAAGTCATCGTAACTCTTTTCTTTCAAGCTTTCTTTCAATCCTTATACATATCAAATATTTTTTCTTATACCTAAAACATATTCCATACAACTTAGGTACAATCTTAGTAGCGTCACTTCCTGCACTAGCACTCTTCGATACTGGAGCATCTCGTTGTCTTAACGGTTCGTCCGAACTCATGCGATTCCAGTCAAAACCGCTCGTATCCAGCTGGAATGTCAGTTCAGGGAACGACGTTCTAAAGGCAACAATGGGATACGGCCTGTATCCAGTGGTTGTCTGCAGCAGAGAATTTTATGCTGACTTCAAGGTGCTGGACTTATCGAACTTCGATGTAGTTTTGGGTATGGATTGGCTAGAAACTTTCTATACTACCATCGACTATCATCAAAAGAGGGTAGTGTTCGAGATTCCTGTGCATCCGGTCTTTTATTTCAAGAGTGGAGACCGTACACTGGAGCCTAGCATATACAAAGCTAAGACGAAGAAAGCGGTGATTGCAACTCTAAAGGAGGGAGAAGATAAGCCAGAGGTAGTTCTAGAGTTCGATGATGTATTTCCTGAAGACATATCAGGTTTGCCTCCTAATCGAGCTTTTGAGTTTGGAATTGATTTAGTACCTGGAGCACAACCAGTGATCAAAGCACCATATCGCTTAAGTCCTGAAGGTTTGAAGGAGATCCGTACTCAGTTGGATGAACTTCTGCAGAAAGGATGGATTCATCCCAGTACTTCAAATTGGGGATCTCCGGTGTTGCTTGTGAAGAAGAAGGAAGGTTTATACAGAATGTGCATTGACTACCGAGCTCTAAACGAAGTCATGATAAAGAACAAGTATCCACTACCATGAATCGATGATATGTTCGATCAGCTAAGTGGGTCTTGCGTTTTCTCAAAGATCTTCGTTCGGGTTATCATCAGGTGAAGGTCAAAGAGTCTGATATTCCGAAGACGGCATTCAGGACTCGCTATGGACATTATGAGTTTCTCGTGATGCCATTTGGAGTGACCAATGCACCAGCCATATTCATGAATCTGATGAACCAGGTTTCCCAAGCATACCTAGACAGGTTTGTTATGATTTTCATCGACGACATCCTGGTATATTCAAAGAATTGGAAAGAGCACGCTGAACATTTGAGGATTGTCCAGGAGATCTTGCGACAGCATCAACTCTATGCCAAGTACAGCAAATGCAAGTTTTGGCTAGAACAAGTCGGATTTCTCGGACATATCGTTTCAGGGGAAGGAATCTCTGTGGATCCAGCTAAAGTATCAGCAGTAAGCGAATGGCCGACACCAAAGACGGTGAAGAACATTCAAAGTTTCTTGGAATTAGTAGGATACTACCGAAAATTCATAGAAGGCTTTTCGAAGATTGCAACACCCCTGACCAAGCTCACATGTAAAGATGAAGCATTCGTGTGGTCAGAAGCATACGAACAAGCTTTTGTAGAACTCAAGTCAAGATTGACATCAGCACCTATTCTCATTATACCGGACCAATCTGGAGGTTTCGTAGTGCATTGTGATGCATCCGGTAAGGGATTAGGATGTGTTCTACACCAGCATGGAAAATTTGTAGCTTATGCATCAAGACAGTTGAAGATTAATGAGCACAATTATCCAACGCATGACTTAGAGTTGGCAGCTGTTATATTTGCACTGAAGATTTGGCGTTATTATCTTCTTGGAGAATGGGTAGATATATACTCAGACCACAAAAGTCTGAAGTATGTGTTTACTCAGAAAGAGATGAATATGCGGCATAGAAGATGGTTAGAACTTATGGCAGACTTCGACATCAACTGACAATGTCATCCAGGGAAGGTGAATGTAGTTCCTAATGTACTTAGTTGCCAACCACTATCAATGAATCTCACCGTACAGTGGAAGCTACAGCAAGATTTGCATCAGATGGAGATAGAAGTGGTCATGCCAGGTAAAGCTTCAAGTTTGATGAACTTACAAGTTCAGTCTACAATTGTCAATCAGATCAAAGCAGTTCAAGCAAACGACGCCAAGTTGCAAAATCTCAGAGAATAAGTAGAAAGTGGACTTAGAACAGACTTCGTCATCCATGAAGACGGATCTTTGAGATACGGAAGCAGATTGTGTGTACCACAAGGTCCTGCTCGGGAAGAGTTGATAAAACAATCTCACAGCTCTCCCTACTCAGTACATCCTGGTGGTACAAAGATGTACAAAGATTTACGTCAACGCTATTGTTGGCATAGACTGAAGCATGAAGTAGCCGAAGTGTCGCCAAATGTTTGCTGTGACAGCAAGTAAAAACTGAACATCACAGGACTGCTAGTTTATTTCAACCGTTACTTATCCAAGAATGGAAGTGGCAACACATTACCATGGATTTTGTGACTGGTATTTTTCGCAGCACAAAAGGTAACAATGTAGTATGGGTTATCGTGGATCGACTCACAAAGTCGGCTCATTTTATTCCCTTTCGAGTTGGCCAATCTACCGAGACACTAGCAAAGAAGTACACGGAGGTAAATTTGAATCTCAGTAAGATTTAACTCTTCATAGTGTACTATTTCTGATACCCATGAACTCATGAAGGAGATCGTGAGATTACATGGAGTACCGGTTTGTATTGTCTCCAATCTGACACCAGATTCCGATCGCAGTTTTGGCAGAGTCTGCAAGCTATCTTGAGAACGAGTCTGAAGTTCAGCACAGCTTATCATCCACAAACAGATGGTCAGTCTGAGCGAACGATTCAGATCCTTGAAGATACTAAGAGCGTGTATGTTAGACTTCGGAGGATCGTGGGAAGATCACCTACATCTTGTGGAATTTTCATATAACAGCAGCTACCAAGCGAGTATTGGAATGGCACCGTTTGCCGTGTTCTATGGAAAGAAGTGTCATTCACCATTAAGTTGGGACGACATCGGAGATAGGGAACTCCTTAGATCTGAGATGATAGTGGCGATTGTAGATATAGTTCGCACTATCAGGGAACGAATGCGCATAGCCCAAGACCGACAGAAGCACTGGGCAGATGTAAACCGCCGAAACTTGGAGTTCCAACCGGGCGATCATGTCTTTCCAAAGATCTCTCCAAACCGTGGAGTGATTCGTTTCGGAAAGAGAGGTAAGCTAAGTCTAAGGTACATTAGACCGTTCGACATACTCGAACGAGTCGGAGAAGTGGCATATCGCTTGGCACTTCCACCCTCATTGGAAGGAGTGCACAACGTGTTCCACATATCCCAACTTCGAAGATATGTGAGCGACCCCAGCCATATCCTTGATCACTCCGAGCTCACTGTACATACAGATCTATCTTGTGAGCAACAACCCATTGAAATCCTGGACAGAAAGGTAAAGTCATTTCGGAATAAGGAAGTAAACTTGGTTCGAGTGATGTGGAGAAAAGACTCACCATGAGAATCAACGTAAGAAAGAGAAGACGACATGCGTATAAGATACCCTTTCTTATTTGTAAATTAGTCCTTAAATAATTGTAAATTTCGAGGATTAAATTTTTGTAAGGAAGGTAGAATGTAACGACTCTGTTTTTAATGTACAGAAATTTGTTTAAAGTTAATGTACTAAATGGAGTATTTGCAACCCTAAGTACGCTATAAGTATTTAATTTGATTTTTAACAGCAAGAAAGCACTTGTAGCTCATTGGTAAAGCCTTGCAATGCTGTGACATAGCCCCTGTGTTCGAATCCCATCAGACGCATATTGTTTTTAATGATTTTTCTTTTAAATTTTTTGGAAGCCCAAAAGTTTACTCGTGTAAAATACGTAAAAATGAAAAGTCTAAAAAATCAAACATGTGAGAAATGTTATATGAGCAAACACTAACACATGGCACCAATCCAAGCACCCAACCCTACCAAACGATCGGCGAAGATGGGATTTGGGCCGGCGGCGCCGGTTTTTTCCGTCGGGAATGCTTCAAAAACTTTAACCCTAGTCTTTTGGCCTCCCAATACCGGGAGAGACGAATCCCCGACGATCTGCTCACTGCCTCCATGTGGCTCGGGACTGTACCCAACTAAAACTTGTTTGCACGACTCCTTTAAGCCGTGGTAGGTAGTTATCAAAGCACAGTGGGAACTCACACGAGACAAATGACGATCTCAGGTCGATAGACTAACCTGTACACATGTCATCTGGGAACTACTATCTGACAATAGGTATAATACCAAGTAGCATATTCCCGGCAAGTCCGTCCAGTGTACTCATAACCCAATGAGCACATGTATACTATCTTAGGTGACTAACTGACATCAATGGCTAGTGAGACCGGCCACCGCCCCTCGTCGAGGTCTCGATAAGTAAACACTAGTCTACTCTAGAGTATCAATGCCCAGTCTCGATACTCCCGCGACTAGGGACATTTAAGGATGTGCTTATAGACCACCCAGCTCCCACGTATATGGCCGCCATCATAATACTGGTAGTCAAGCAAGAATCCTATGGGCTCTATCAACATGTAATAATGATATGTAATACCACAGAATGCATGTACATGATGATAAAGACAAACCAGATAGCATACTATCATTTTGAGTAAGATTGTTCTATCCGTATAGGTCCTTCCTCAATCATCATAATCACCTGTCTGTGATTACAATAATTACCTTGAGAGGAGTATAGCCAACAAGATGTGGTTCATGACAGTGAAAAACTAGTGAAATTTAAAACTTTTCATTTTCATTTTTTTCTTGATTTGTTACTATCTTTGTGTGTAGTTTTCATGTTTTTGTTTTTGTTTCCCTTATTTTCTTTTCAATTTTGGGATTTTGTGGGTAGTATCTGCTGAAAACCCTTAGGAGACACAACTCATCCTATTAGGGACACCTAGGAGTTTAAAGGCTTGTTGCATACGCTCAATGCAGTCGCTCGCCCGCGAGGAGTAGGATTTAGTTAAATGTTAGTTTAGTTTAGTTGATATTATGAAACCCTAGATTTGTTCGAGGACTGGTAAAACATAATTGTGGGTGTATTTGATTAGTGCAATTTATTGCATATTTTTATATCACATTTATCATTTTATTTGCACATTTTATACTGTTCCAAGTATGTTTTATGATATAATACAGGCTATAAGACTTAATTGCAAAAGGATACAATAAGATTAATTACGTGTGTGAAATGGAGATTTAATTGGAGTTAAATAAAAATAGAGAATTGATTAGTTACATTTATTGCACATTTACTTACTATCATTTTCCCTATTTGTTAGTAATTAATAAATCATATTATTATAATTTAACATATGCGGAGATTATGGTAGAGATATTTATAAGTGATATAATTATGAGTCAATTGGTTTCCTAAATGAAATAGATACTACTAAAAGATTTCTTTTAAGATATTTTGCAGGATTAAAGGTAGCCATATTAATTCAATTCAGCAAATCAATTGAAGAGACCCAATCAGAGCAAGAGATGAAATCAAATCTGCCTAATTTGGTGACAATCTGAGAATCCACGCAAGTACAGAAAGACACTGAGATATTCAAGTTATTATATACTCAAAATCCCTCTAAATCAGCGAAGCAAACACAGAAAAAAAAACTGGAGGCACGAAGCTAGAAATCGGCAACGGATTAGCGACGGATCAAGTCAAGTGGCGATGGATGCGCGGTCGTTTTTGGGCCGTTCGATCTGATTTTTCAGAGGCATGATTGGCTTTTCACATTCATCGATACGAGCTGTAGGGTTTCTTCTTCCGAAGTTTCTAAAAACACCGGAGCAACACCCAACAGAGGCATATAAATTTCCATGTTTAGAATTTGAGATTTTTTAGGAAAATTTAGTTCTCTTGTATCTTTTATTACTTGTTCTCCAAACTTCCTTAATCCTATATATTGAGATGTAATTCCAGGGTTTGAGATATCTCTCTTTACGTTGTTTAGGGTTTTTAAAGTTGGGAGAGATCAAAATAATTTGTAGCTTTCTTTTATTATTAATGAAGTTTTTCTTTGTTAATATGAGTAGCTAATTCTTTTTCTAGGGTAGAATTGTTTTGTTTTTGTGGTTGGATGATTTAATATATCTTCTTCTTCTCTTTGTTTTTCATATAAATTTCTCTTGATGAAAAGTCTCTCTTTTTATTATTATTCCGATAAACTAAACTTTATAATAAAAGTTGACATCTTGAATAGGTTTAGGTAAAGGTGATAACACCAAAAGACTAGTTAGATTAATGAAAGCGTGACGAACTAGAAATCTAATTAGGGAAGGTAAGAGATGGTCTTTAATCAAGTAAATTTAACCTAGTTAATTAGGGTAATCTAGGTTACGTCGATAATATGATAACTCGTAGATTGACAACCTACGAGTTATTTAATAAATGGGTAAACTAGTTGCTTTTGAATTAATTAGAATTATTTTTTTATAATTATTTTCTAAATGATTTTTGATAGGTTATTTTTAATCATATGAGTTATGCTTACCTATATTTTTGATAATTCATTGCCAAATTACTTTCACCTATGCTTTTATATATTTTAATAGTTCTTAATTAAAACTAAAGAAGAAGAAAAGAAGAAGAATCCTATAAACCAACCATATTAGTTTAAACAATTCGACGCCCTAGAATTTCCTTTCTTATAAAAAAACCACTTTTACTTTTATTTGCACTTTAATTTTTAGTTTAAACATCAACAACTTTTATGCTTGTTTTAGAATTAGTTAAGATTCAATACCTCCCTGTGGATTGATCCTCAAGTATTACAATTGCATGACTGTATACTTGCGATTAAAATTTAGAGACTAATATAACTCCAACACTAAACTTATGATAGAGTCGATGTGTCAAGGCGATTTTATGATGAAAAAAGAAGATAGTGCATGGAACTTTCTAGAAAAATTATCTGATAAAACCATGCAATGGGAGAGTACTGGTAAGAGAGGTTCGACCACATCTAGGGAAGGGTTACACACAGTTGAAGCTACCATATGGATGCAAGCCAAGCTAGCAGCAATAAGAAAATCAATAGAAAAACCATCAATTACAACCGTACCCGATCAACAAGTTAGCAAACCCTTTCCTTGTCTAAATTGTCAAGTCTCTTTCCACCTTTCTTAAGAATGCCCCCTTCTAAGCGGTCCTCTAAGGCAATAAACCGCCAACGCTGAATATCAAAATAAAAGTAATAATCCGTATTCTAAAACCTACAATCAAGGATAGAGGAACCATCCTAATTTGCAATAGAATCAAAGCAACTCAGTCCAACAATTCCAAAACCAAAGACAAGGTCCTCTACCTAACCCTACCCAACCTAACACACAATACATGTCTAATAGGGTTAAGAATGCGAATACATACTTTAATAATGATAAACAGCTGGCCACATTTTTACAAAATGAAATTACACCACTTAAACAATCCATGGCTAATATTGAAAAGTAGATTGGTCAGCTAGCTGCAGTATTTGAAGGACGAGAGATGGGTACCTTACCTAACCAACCTGTAACAAATCCAAAAGATACACGTATAAATCCCGCTCAAATAAATGCTATAACCACTTTGAGATAGGGAAAACAGGTTGACAACCAGGTTAGGATGCCTAATAATTCTGAAGAGATCTCGACTGATGAAGAGTGGTGGACTCCCAATCCACTTACACAGCCGACATCCGCTTCCACACCCGGTTCTACATACCAACCATCTTCTCGCAATAACCCTTTTGAGCCTAGATCACCACATCCATAGCGTTTAAAGGCCAAGAAGTATGATACTAAAGTAGCGAAGATGATGGAGATGTTTAAACAAGTCAAGGTCAACATCTCTCTACTAGATGCAATTGACCAAATTCCATCCTATGCTAAGTTCCTTTAAGACCTTTGCACTAAAAAGAGGCAAACACATGTGCCTAAGAAGGTTTTTCTAGCCAGTAATGTTAGTGACGTCCTATGTAATGCATTACCCATAAAGTATAAAAATCCCGATTGTCCTACAATTTCTTGCATTATCGGAGATAAGGTCATTAATAGAGTTTTACTTGACCTAGACGCTAGTGTGAACCTTCTTCCTTTTTCGGTCTATGAACAACTAGGGATAGGTAAGTTTGAACCCACAAAGGTCACTTTACAGTTGGCAAAGAGATTAAGGATGTGTTAATCAAAGTAGGCAAATTTATATTTCCTATAGATTTCATCGTTTTAAAAACACAACCTGTCTCCAACCCTAAAAATCAAATTCCGGTAATCTTAGGACGACCATTCTTACCTAGCGCTAACGCTTTGATTAATTGTAACAATGGATCAATGAAATTTTCGTTTGCGAACATGACAGTTGATCTAAATATTTTCAATCTAGGAAGCCAAAATAGTGCTCCTTATGACTTACCTTATGACATCAACGTTCTATTTGAATTATCTAATGAGGAAACACGTGATGATGATGAGTGTTTATTTGATTTTAAGGAAAGCGATTCTTCATTTGATGGTACACATGATCAACTTATTGATAGTTCTCCTAATCTTCAAGATGAACTTAATATGGTAAGATCTTGAAATAATTTTCTTGAAAATCAAATTTTGTTGTTAGAAAAGGAGAAAAAGGAATCGGCTGCTTTTAATGAATCTTTGAAAAGCGAAAAAGAGAATTTGATTTTATCTTGCAATTCTTTCAGAGAAGAAAATAATAAGTTGATTGTAATTTTTGGCAGTGAAATTGATATTTTAAAATCTTCTAGTAGTTCACAAAAAGTTTTGAGAAATGGTGTTTTGATTTATAAATTAGAAAAAGAGAAAAATGTTTTTCTGGCACAAATTGATAAATCTGAGAAGGAGAAAATTGAGTTTCTTTCAAAAATTGATATTCAATAAAAAACTATTGATACTTTAAAAACTGAAAATGAAAACTTAATTTTGTCATGTGATATTTTGAGGAATGATCATGACAATTTGGTTTCATCTTTTAAAAGCGAAATTGATTCTTTGAAATTATCCTATATTTCTCAAGGAACATTGATCGAGAAAATTGATTCCCTCAAGAAAAAAAATAATGATTTAACTGTTTTTTTGCTAAATTTCAAAAAGAAAGGAAAAAATCAATCTTTTACCAAGTAAAAGGAAGAAATTTTTAAATAAAGGAGATGTTAATCTTAAAACATCAAAAATTCAAATACCTTTTTCATCTAAATTTGTCATCCACTATTCTAAACATAAATCTAGTCCTATGGGTACATCTAATCACACTTGTCACTAGTGTGATGTACATGGTCACTTTACATATTCTTATGAGTTGAAAAGAAATATATTTTTATATACCAATTTGAAATAGGTCCCCAAAACTAACCCTCATAAACCCAAGTTAGTTTGGGTACCAAAATGTACACCCACATCTTCTTTTGTAGTTTTTGAGAATTTAAAATCAGGAAGATCTCAACAAAGATAAGCACAACTATGCAGGTGTAACAAGATATATACTCTAACACAATGAGGACATATTTTGATTTAAGTGTTGGAGTGGTTTGGTTTTGTACAAAAAAAAAATCTTTTAATTTTAGGTTTTCTTTTGGAAAAAAAGAAAAGAAAAGTTTGAAAATGGAAATTAGAGAGTGAAAAATGTATATAAAAAAGAGAGATTTAAGAAGAATAAGAAAATTGGATGTTTTAGAATAAACTAGTAATAGGTGGTCATGAACTGGATCCCTAAGGGTTGAGTGAGATAAAGGAGTTGCTAAATCCACGGATAAAAATAAGTCTGAAAAATAGTTCCTATTCTTGAGTCCAAATTTAGATAGTATATACCTTACAAATTGCACATACACACATCTTGAAACTTGGGATAGTAGATGATACCTAGTAATACTCTTGCCTGAAAGCCTAAGTACGAAAGAAAAAACGGTAATTGAACATAACCACGAAAAAAATATCACTGAAAAAAATGTTTATATATATAAGTGTGGGTTGTAACTTACTTAGGTCTATAAAGAATATATATATATATATATATATATATATATATATATATATATATATATACACACACATATACACATATACAGCGAGGGTGCTTTAACACCCAGTGCTTTAGACCAACGGGTCTGGACGTCACTGCTGAGCCCGAGATGGTTACAAGACTAGGCATATATATAAAATTGCTAATTACGCCTTAAGCTCATACATTCGGTAATCAGTTCATTAGTGCCTAAGAAAGCATTGGTGGTCGTATGAAAAGTGTATGAGCAAATCCATCCATAAGAATTAGTCCTAAGGTAGTAAGGAAGGGTACTATAGCTTAAAATGAATTCTTAAGTGTAGGGATGACTTTATACACACGTAGAGGTATATGATCGATATTTGGAGGAGAGATAGGGATGAAGAATAGGATGGTATTTTATTGAGGGAGGATACAATTTCTGGATTTGATCAAGACTATTAAGATGAGATTAATGAAAACTGAAAAGCTGGTAAAAGTCGAAACTCTTATTTTTCGAAACTTTTCTTTATTCGTTTCTATCTTTGTATGTAGTTTTCATTTTCCTATTTTTGTTTCCTATGTTTTCTTTTATCCATTTTGGGATTTTGTAGGTAGTATCCGCTGAAAACCTCAGGAGACACAACTTCTCCCACTAGGGACACCTAGGGGTTGAAAAGCTTGTTGCATGCGCTCAATGCAATCGCACGCCCGCGAAAGGAGCATAGGAATAGAGTAGGAGTAGCATTTAGTTAGATTGTGGTTTAGTTTAGAATTTGAAATCTTAGAATTGCTCGATGACTAGCAAAAGATAAGTGTGGGGGTATTTGATATGTGCAATTTATTGCACATTTTATATCACATTTATCTTTTATATTTCATATTTTATGCTACTTTGGGTGTTCTTGTGAATAAATGCAGATTACATGGCTTAAACGCATAAAGGCGGAAAAGTGTCCAAAAATACCGATCACGTGCGTACAATGGAAATCAATTGGAGCTAAATCAAAATCAGGGAATCAATTATCACAATTGAAACAAATTTTAGAAATCTCGAGACCAAATAATTGAAAATGCAACAAACCTGAAATGCATATGGCTAAAAATTTTAGCCGAATTCATCTAAATATAAAAAAAACAACCGAAATTTTGAAGGCAACGAAGTTGAGATTTGTAGGGTTATTTTGTATTCTCTGTTTATCTTGTAAAGTTTGTTCCAATTATCCTGAAGTCCTATAAAAGGCTCTATATAGTTTAAGGTATAGATTATCTCTCTCTTTACAATTGTTTTTAATTGGGGAGAGATCAGCAATCTTGTAAGTTATTTTGATATGAATTTAATTTATCTTATAAAGTTTTCTTTTCATATCATGAGTTGCTAAATTCTCTTAGGGTTAGAATTGTTTCGCTTTTGTGGTTGGATGTTTTAATATATCTACTTACTTTCCTTTGTGCTTCCATATGAATTTCTCTTGATTCAAAGATCATCTTTTTTTTGTTACTCTTATAAACTAAATCTTATGATAAAAGTTTGATGCACTTGAATAAGTTTAGGGAAAAATGATAACACCTAAAAACTAATTAGATTAATGATAGCATGAAGAACTAGAAATTTAATTAGGAAAGGTAAGATGTGGTTGTAATCAAGGGAATTCAACCTAGTAATTATTGTAATTTAGGATACGCCGAAAATATAATAGGTTGTAGATTGATCACCTATAAATTATTAATAAGGGTAAATCTAGGTTACTATTAGTTAATTAGAATTATTAGTTTTAATTAGTTTTCTAAAAGATTTAATATAATTAACAGGTTATTTTTAATCGTACGAGTTATTTACATAGGTTGTTTGATAATTCATGGTCACATTAATTTATCCTAAACTTTTATATAATTAATAGATAACTAATTAATACTTAGATAAAGAAAAGTAGTAGAATCTCTTAAACCAGCCATAAAAGTTAAAACAATTCGACGCCTTAGTATCTCCTTTCTACTAAAAAAACCCATTTTTATTTTTATTTGCACTTTAATTATTAGTTTAAACAACTATATTATTTGCTTAGTTAGAATTAATTAAAATCATATCTTTCTGTGGATCAATCCGCAAGTACTACTACAATAGAACCGTGCACTTGCGATTAAAATTGAAGAGTAATAAAATCTCCATCATTAAGGGGGAAAAGAACGCTTCAAGCATATATTACAAAAAATGAAAATATGTGTAGGTAGACGCTTCTGCTTGTGTCGCAAACTAGCGGCAATGCGGAATACAAAACGAATTTTTTTGAAACTTGAGCACGAACTATGACAACCTAAAATCGAATCCAAACACTAAACTAGAAACTAACTAGAAGGAGTTAATTACTCGGTTTGTGATTACAACCTTTGTAGTCGTGTCTTTCGTCTTTTTTCTACTTCCTTAGCTCCTTAGGTCGTCGGAACGAGCTTGAGAGTCGGCCTTCCTTACCGAAGATGATCCACCTCGAAGGAATCCTAGCTAAGGCTCTGGCTTCACAAGTGAAGCAATTAGTGATCAAAACTTGCGAGGAAATGATCACTAGAGATGTAGTGGCTAATCTCTAATTGTTCTCTCTTTTTATTTCTTCATTTTCAACTTAGAAAAAATAACAAGAGAGGAAGAAGAAGCTTGGGTGAGTGTTTAATCAAGCATGGAAACTCAAGAAATGAATCCTTTATCATCTCTTTTCTCTTTCTTTCTTTTCTTTTTAATGTGAGAGTGATTGGGGTTGTGACTCACCATGGTGAGTCACCAGCCGACATCTTTCTCATATTTAAAAGAAGAGATGAGAAGAGAAAGATGCCACCTCATATGCATACATATACATACGTACACACACACACACACACAAATATACTAATACAAGTATATACTATAAATACATACACCCGTATTCGTATAAAAATACAAATACCTGTATTTGTACCAATGATACAAATACCCGTATTAATATCAAGACATAAATACACGTATTTATACAAATACTCGTATTCGTATAAATACCTATTTTGTAAAAATACGAATACCGTAAAGAGAGATACTAAAAGAGATATATAATACTAGCTCACATTTAATCCAAAATGTGATAACCCAGCTGTGTTTCAAACCGGCTAGTATTAACAAACTGCCCGATTAAAAGCACGTGTACAAAACACGTGTTTTAATCGAACCTAAGTACGTATCAAAATACGTACACTACATCATTTCACCCGAGCTGAGAAACCCTCTGTGCGGGACTCTAAAAACTCGACAATACGCTGGCAGTAGGTTTAACCACAAGCACGTCAGCAGCACTAGATGTATGTAACGGCTATCCAGGTATTGAACGAAAGTAAGGCCGACAAGCAAATTTTTCTGTATCCCTAATAAGCCTGAAAGTAACAATCTCCGTATAGTCTGGCCTGTTCGCCTGAGAGTATCGCATATCGGGTCTAGAGAGTGGACAAAGTCAGACCCCTAATAACACAATAAGTCGTGTCGGTGTGAAGCCCATCACCCACTTAGAAACTACTGATCCAAATCAGTAATTCTCATCCACCTTGGCCAAGGATTTCTGGTGATGGCCACTCGTACACAGCGCGACATCTACTCCCAATACCGAGAGAGACGAATCCCCGACGATCCGCTCACTGCCTCCATGTGGCTCAGGACTGTACCCAATTAAAACTTATTTACATGACTTAGTAAAGGTGTGGTAGGATAATAATCAAAGCACGGTGAGAAGTCACACGAGACAAATGATGATCTCAGGCCGACAGACTAACCTATACTCATGTCACCAGAGAACTGCTACCTGACACTGGGTATAATACTATCTAGCATGTTCCCGATGAGTCCGTCCAGTTAACTCATAACCCAATGAGCACCTGTATACTATCTTTGGTGACTAACTGACACCAATGGCTATGAGACCGGCCTCACCCCTCGTCGGGGTCAAGAAATGTGTACACTAGTCTACTCTGGAATATCGATGCATAGTCTCAATATTCCCACGACCCGGGACATTTAAGGATTTGCTTATAGACTACCCAGTTCTCATAAGTGTAATCGCCACAATAACCCTGGTAGTCAAGCATGAATCCTATAGGGTCTATCAACATGTAATAGTGATCCGTAATACCACATAATACATGTACATGATGATAGAGATGAACCAGATAACATACTATCATCTCGAGTAAGACTGTTCTACCCATATAGGTTCTCCCTCAATCATCATAATCGTATGCCTATGATTACAATAATTGCCTTGAGGGCACTATAGCTAATAATCTCCCACTTGCATTTAAGGCTAATTATTGCAGTGTCGCATACTCACAGCCCTTGTGATACCGAACACCCAACTTCTGTACTAATCAGTTTCGCAAATCATGTTTGCGAGACATTCGTGTTCGAGAAATAGCCTCGGTGAGTTGATCCGCTCCAATATTTCTATCTTTATTTCTCTATATCTCAACTTCACGGAGAACGACTATCTCTCGAAATGAGCGATACCTATCTTAGAACTTGTCTGGATATCTGATGGGACCAAGTTCATAAATGAACTCCAAATCCAACAAACTTCTTAGACTGTATCTTCCACTAAATTTAATCAGTATCATGTGCCATGCCTACCTTAGTATCTGCTTGGACCTCTGTCCAACATACTGCCCCTCAGAAGAGGGTAAACTTTAATTCTGACAGCCACTCTGTCATTCAGGTCATCTTGAAAGCCTGAAATGATAACCGCCTCTACAAGGAGGCTGCCATTACCATATACCAAGAATATTCTCTCATGTTCATAACTACTTCCCTATATTTCTCCAGGATTGGATTAATATCTACGTATTGCATCTAATACAAAAGCAATATCTGGTGTGGTACTTGACATCTCATGATTGACTCAATTGCCTAAGCAAATGATATGTCAATCATGCAAATCCCCCACCTCATCAGTCCAGATGACATCTCTTTAAAGAGGGTGACTCCATTACCTGCGGGTACACTACCATGCCAGGAGTCGTCCATTCTAAAATACTTTAGAATAGTGTCTAAGTATCCAAATTGGGACACTTCCCAAATCTAGATCTAAAACCATCGATCTAGTCATCAGAATATCTGATATTTTATCCAGTTTCTTTGTGAAGAAATATCTGTGACAACTACAGACATTTCCTATTAGGAGTATGTCATCCAAAAACTAGGACAATACTCCTTACTTAACCTTCGTACCATGTCCATATGTTATTCTTGATGAAGTTAGACACTATGACTGTTACGTCAAGAATAGATGAACCATCTCCGCTATACTTACTTTAGTACGCTTCCGCTGCTTCCACTGACTACAACAACCCTCTGACAGAGTCATATACACATGCACTTTTAAATTTAATTTAGAATTACGTTATATTCATCCACCTGCCAGATCTCATAGTCTAGGACAGCAGCAGTGATAAACTTGGGTCATCAAAACCTCCCTGTCACCGTCTTTGATTACCCACTAAATCTGCGGAGTGGCTAATGGACTATCAAATCTAATTGAATCCTTAGGTTCTATTAAATAGTCAGTAACTGTTTGTGGTTCTAGAATCACTTCCAGTTCTACCTTACTCCCACTAATGTTTTCTGAAAAGAATTCATTTTACTAAAAGGTAGTGATTCAATAACAATATAACTATTGATCCCGCAGATGGTAGAAAGTTAACCCTCGTCTAAGCCCGGGAAAACCCACAAACTGCCATTACTAAAAATATGCCTTGAGTTTATCTGGATTCTGGTTTTAAGCATAAGCCGGACAACTCCATATACCTTAACATCGTTAAGATATTAATCCATTCTATATCCAATATAGGAACAAGGGCACTCATTTAACTGGAATTGGATTTAAAATATTATGTAGCTGTTTCCAGTGCACAATCAAAGAAGAAAAGGCCATACAACATTACTCATCAAGGAGTGGACCCATAGATGAGTAACCTGAAAGTGAAGCAGGTTCTCAAATGTATTACTTACGATGGAATACCTAGCATAAGTATCTAAATATTCGGTCGCCTCGAAGAATCCTGATACTTCCAACGTATGGTTCTCTACTTTATTCTTATACCTATAACTTCTCAAAATTTGGACCTTATATTTCAACGAAATGCGTGTCTAAAACTAGAGTAGTTATAAGTAAACGGAATATAATACGAGTACCAACCTCTTGTCCTAATGGACATCAGACAACATACAATACTTTGTATAAGTCATCTGAGTCTAATGACTCAAACCATGTATGTCGTAGGTTGAAAACTGTATTATGGTTAAGAAGAATTACACCGTTATTGAATGCACTTTACCTAATCATCAACTGATAATGATAAATGTTATAAACATAATTTCAAAAAGGTATATCTCGCTTTATAAAATAAACGTACAGATAAATCTGTTTGAATTTGGTGCATAACAACGGATATTCAAAACCAAATATTTGTTGTTAGGCAAAACCCAGACGATTTCCTCAAATATCACCAATTACAAAGAATTCTGATTTTTAAGGATCTAATCATCCAGTTCCCAATATTCTACTCCCACTTAGTATCTGTAACGCTATACAGATATGAGAATCAAGTCTGGTAAATACATACTCTGGAGTAACAATCTAATTGGGAAAGCAATTTTCAATTAATATCGCACAATATAGCTGAAACATAAAAATGTTTCGAGGGGGCGGCCGGGTATTCCTAATAATGCCTCTTCCAATATTAGGCTCATGACATTAGTTACAATTTCCATTGCCCTACCAACAATCCCTTTATTTATCTTTACTTCTTACTTTCTGTACACCATGCTTAGGCTAATTAGTTTTCTTCTTTCCCTACCTTTCGACACATGTATAAGGTTTGAAAGAAGACTGTCCAATAAGCATAATAGGTGTACTCTCCTAATACTAGGAGCTTCCACAACCTGGGAGAAGGTAAAAAGAAAAGACAACCGAATAATTCTATTCTTTTTCCTCATAACCGGAATTCATTCTCGAACTGAAATAAATTTCTACGTGTTCGTATGTATCTATACGTGATAGTTATATCCATTCTATATGGATCTTCATAGTGATACAGAATGTTCTGGAGAAAGTAAAGGGTAAAGCACGAATGTCATGGATATATGTGACTTTGTCGTGAATCGAAACAAAACAAATCCAGGTTTGTAAAAAGGTTCGGTCATCTTGGTTTATGAGTTTTATTTTAAGGCAGGTCATGGTCGCTGCCAAAGAGAGAGAGAGAAAAGAAACACTCAGTATGCACTCTAATCTAAATTAGATTGGTTAATTACTTTATCTAATCTGGATGGCTCCCACTGTTTCCTCGAATTCTCCTTCAAACCCTAAAAGGAGAACTAGTCGGGATCATTAACACCTTATAAGTTCGCTAACCGTTCAGCCAGGACAGTGTTGGTATTTCAAGAGATGCTCCCCGTGATTTCACACGGACATAATTAAATAACCTCGCAGAGGCGTAACCTCGTTAACACTTTCTAGACACCTAACAGGTTAGCTAATCATGAAGTGAAAATCTCACGAAGAGTAATACCGGAGAATCGGGACCCAACTATCACCATGTGATAATTTGATGGAACCCACTCAAGTCACCACACTCCAGAACGTACGCGCATGCCAGGAAAGTTTCATGTATATTTTAAACTCCCGATGTGGTTTTTGCCCCTAACGACTTATGACCTTGACTAAGTCAATATATCATAAGTCGCAAGTCAAGTTCAACCCGTCATTATCCTGAATTAATTAGACCCACCCGTACGAGCCTTGACTAGGTCAAAATGACCATATAACTGTCATAATCAATCACAATACTATGCACCAGAAAAGCATTACAGAACTACCGAATACTACGCCTTGACTAGGTCAACATACGCAGCACGAATACTAAGTAATACTACTCTGAAATGACGGAGAGCTACGACTAGTTTTTGGCGAAAAATCTTTAACGTAATGAACTCAATCGTTGAAAGAACCGAAGAGCTTTGAAAAGGAGTGGTTTAGGCCCCGCTTTTATAATAAATGGTTTTATAGAAAACCGAATGGTTTTGAAAATTGTCCTGACAACATCAATTAGGTTTGTTTTCCTTGCATTACACCTATAATGCGATCCCATCAATTAATAATATCACATCAAAAGAAACGAAAATAGGCATGCACATATATGCCATCAGCATTTGCCACAGGGTCTCGGGTCTTCACCGTAAAGTTACTTAACTTACTGCATGGCAGGGACAGGACTAGCGCGGATGCAAAATATATATAGTGTCTACTACACACACACAACACCATTCTTCTCAGGCATGATAATATATCGCAAACACAGAATCATAGCAGAAGCAAACATTATGAAATAGAGGGAATACTAGGAATTCCGTGTTTCATTTAAGCCATGGATGAAACACGAATTCCACGGTCGTATGAATAGCCAAACCCTAGTCCCTAGACCCCTACGAGTGCGGCAAGTAGTCCCGCCAATTCTAGAATAGGATGACTCGTTCTCAACTCCATAAGATGGTCATCCGTTACTTCCTAGAACCCGGCTACTTGAGCACTCATCTTAGGTCTTTCCTAGATACAAGAGATGAATCAAATATAATATATAGGTGACACAACCTCAACCCAGAAGTGCCCCTCAAAAGAATATATATCAAGCAGTGACGGCAGTCCACAAGTCGGATGCTCGCCCCGCATTATGAATATACAAATGTAAATATAAAACTCTCATTTTGCAAAAAACCCCGTCTATTCACGACAACGATCGCAACTATTTCCATCAAAAGAAGCATTCCAGAACTAAGTATTTGCAATCTCGTCTAATCGACCTAAAGCAATTAGACGACGTTCACAAACACAAATACGAAACATAAGATATAAAAGATGCAAAAGTTTTGATTTAAAACTTTCCGTGTTACCCGAATATAGGGGTGTAAACGAGCCGAACTCGAGCCAGCCAAGCTCGGCTCAAGTTCGGCTCGTGGTTCTTTTTGTCAGCCCAAGTCCGGCTCGTTTAGTTAATCGAGCTAGAGATGCTCAGCTCAAGTCCAGTTCGATTAAACATGCCCAGCTCGTGTTCGGTTCATTTGTGGCCCATTAACTAAACGAGCCGAGTTCACGAGCCGAGCTCAACTGAGCTCGTTTAGAGCTCGTTTGTGAGCTCGGCTCGTTTTCAGCTCATTTACTCATATTAATAGTATCTTCTAAGAAAAACATAATTAACAATAATGCTTAAAACTCAGGGTTTTGAGATATGGAAAAATTAAAAAACATTAACATCTAGGGCATTGAATGGGTCTAAGTGCTGGGTTTTATATTTATCTCAGTACACTTTATATACTGTCATTTAATTGAATTAAGTGTTCTGAGAGTTGTATAGAATCTGCTATATATTACATATTACTGTTTTTTTTTCAAACTGTGTAATCCAGCCGAACCCGAGTCAGTACCGAACGAGCCTGGCTGAGCTCGAGTCCGGCTCGTTTAATAAACAAACCAGGCTTTCTGGCTCATGTCCGGCTCATTAATAAATGAACCGAATTTGAACGAGCTGATACCGAGCCGAACCTTAATCGAACCCGAGCTGGCTCGTTCAATTACCACCCCTACCCGAATACAAAGATAACACCAAGTGAAATTTGGGCAAAATCAAACATAACCAAAAATCAAGTTTTCATAAGAGTAAGCCACTGGAAAAAACTGGGGACCAGATGCCATTAGAAAACCGCCAGTGTCGGGAAAATGAGAATTTCTGGCGGTTTTTCTTAGGAATTGGGTCCTTGTTTTTCTACCCAAGTTCTTATATCTCATGAGATGATCTCTGCACCTGTTTAAACAAATTTTAGAGATCAAAACAAAATCGACAGAAACTTGATTTTAAGTTATCGGAAAAATAAAAAAAATTAGTTTCGAAACGTAAACATCGTCTAAATCTAGTTCTAGTGTTTAGGTGGCTCTGATACCAAGTAGGTGGACGCTCGTGCTCATGCCGCAAACTAGCGGCAATGCGGAATACAAAACGAAAATTTTCGAAACTTGAGCAAAAACTACTACAACCTAGAATCGAATCCAAACACTAAACTAGAAACCAACTAAAAGGAGTTAACTTTTGGTTTGTAATTACAACATTTGTAGTCATGTCCTTCGTCTTCTTTCCACTTCCTTATCTCCTTAGGTCGTCAGGAACGAGCTTGGAAGTTGGTCTTCCTTGCCGAAGATGATCCATCTCGAAAGAATCCTAGCTAAGGCTATACCTTCACAAGTGAAGCAATTAGTGATCAAAACTTGCTAGGAAATGATTACTATAGATGTAGTGGCTAATCTCTAATTATACTCTCTTTTTCTTTCTTCATTCTCAACTTAGAAAAAATACCAAGAGAGGAAGAAGAAGAAGTGTGGGTGAGTGTTTAATTAAGCATAGCAACTTAAGAAATGAATCCTTTATCATCTCTTTTCTCTTTCTCTCTTTTCTTTTTAATGTGAGAGTGATTGGGGTTGTGATTCACCATAGTGAGTCACAAGCCTACATCTTTCTCACATTTAAAAGAAGAGATGAGAAGGGAATGAGGCCACCTCATATGCACACATATACATATGTATATGTATACACATACACACACAAATACACTAATACAAGTATATGCTACAAATACATATACCCGTATTCGTATAAAAATACGAACACCCATATTTGTACTAATGATACAAATACACGTATTAATATCAATACACAATACCACGTCCCGCTTCCCAGTAGACAGAAACGGTGACGTGGCAAGCCCACAACGTGTTTACTATGAAAATACGTTAAACGTAATTAAGTAATATAACAATGAGCAAGAATGACAAGAGTAATAAAATGAAACAGCAACTTTATTTACATTCAACTTTATACACAACTGTCTGGAAATAAAAAATACAATGATAAAAACAAATGCCTAAATAATGGCATACTGAAAGTAAGGAGCTTGTAGTCTGGCTGAACAGCAAACTGGTCCATGTCCTCCGGGTTCGGCTCTCTCTCCTCAAAATCCGGTTCTCCTGATGAACATTCCAAAGAAAGAAACAGAAAGGAATGTCGTCAGCGAACTAGCACTCGGTAAGCCCCAAAATAAGCAAGAGAAGATAGTACATAATATGAAATGAACAGCGGACGTGTAAAGTTGTATATGATCATTCACAGGTATAAGATAGTTATTCTAACGTAGTTATTTATAGTTTGATAAAAAAAAGTATTCATGTATACGAGAGGAGTCCATCTTACCCCGTAGACTATGGTAACATGTAGCACAAGGTCCCGTCATAACCCACGGGACAACGACATGTGAATTCATGCAGATGTCTTTTAAAGTGACCTCTCGTGCCACGATATATAGTCCGTACCAATCTACCCCATTATCCCCGCGTATCATATTGTATAGATTAAGATTATAGATCTTGGCAGAATCCATGGATATAAAATGTACAGGTTCATGTTCAAGATATAATCATGTGTTCAGGTATCCATGTCAAGTTATAACCATAGTTCGGTCAAGTCGAGTCAAGTGTTCAAGTTTGAATTTGATATTTGAATTCGGGTGTTCAGGTTCATGATCAAGTATTCAAGTTCGTGTTTGATTTTAGATTCTGGTTTGAGTTTGGATTCAGGTTGAAGTCAGAATCTTATGAAAGGATTTAGTTCTGGAAATTCTTAGATTCGGGAGTAATCGGCAACTGCTGCACATGGACGGCAGGATTTGTGTCTTTTTTCAAGACAATTACTATTGATAACTCCATTAAATTGTCTAACCTGAATAAACAAGCACTCACTTTCTCCGGCTCCCCGAGGTTCAAAAGAAATGATATCGCTTAAGCCTATATTAATGTATAGTTCTTAAAATATTGTTTGCATACTCGAGGGGGTTTTATGAAAAATACTTTAATATAGTTTTAAAAATAAACCTTGAGGATGATTTATAATATTTAGGGTTTTCATGAACATGTATTTTAATTGTTGGAGGTGTTTTAATGATAAAAACCTAGCTTTTAAAAGTTTATGATATTTTTATGAAAACTAGCTCTTTTGGAAACTTGATGGTATTTTATTAAAATTTTAATCTTTCATTTTAAAAAATATAGTTCCATAATATATTTTTATTGAAAATACGGATTCATAGTTTTATATAATTTTCCAAAACTTAGTTTTTTGTTTAGAAAAATCATATTTCTTAAAAACCGTATTTTTATTTCTTTTCGAGACCGAATACTCCGTGAGGAGTTCTGCATCTCGCTCTACTATCTCAAGAATTTGCGATAATCCGCACCATCCATTAGCGGGTCCCCTAACAACTATTGTAGAGGCGTAATTGCCAAGAATTACAAAAATACCAATTAAAAGAAACCCGTTTTGAAAAGGTGTGGTATTTTAATGTAAAACTTATTTTTTAGATTAGCCATATGTTTAGAATACCGTGCTATGAAACCATAGTGTGCATGTGGGGTAAGTCGTTACCCCGTGAAAGTTTTCCTAAAGGTAGATAAACCAGTTATCGAAAAAGATTATACTAAAGTTCATGGTATTTTAATGAAAAAGTTCGTTATATGATTGTTTCTCATGAAAACTTTATTAAACCAAAATCTAAATGATTGCAAATAAGATTATGAATGGTGTGAGAAAGTTAGTTTGACCTATTTTGCTTAACAAGGGGAGTACAAGAGGTTAAAATTACACATATCGGAGTTAACTCCACTTTACCGATATATTTTTAGAAGATGATTTGAGATGGAAGAAAATGAGAGAAGAGGGATTTACTCATTATTGTAACAACTCCAATTTTTGTATACATAAATTTGATTTAAATTTGAAGTATACTTGGAGTATTTAATGTTACTGTTATCACTTTAAGTATCTATTTTCCCACAATAATTACAAGAAGGAGCTTGTAGCTCATTGGTAATGGCTTGCATTGTTGAACCAAGCCACCAGAGTTCGAATCCCATGCCCCACATTATTTTTAGATTATTTTTCTTTTAAAATTCTAAGAAGCCCAACAGTCCACAGGCCATAACTCCCAAATGATGAACTGAACCCTAAAAACGGAGTATACCAAAGTCTACGTCAGAGAACCCCGCACCCGACAGTCGCCGGACTCGGCCGGGATCGGCCGAGTCGGCCGGCTGAATCGGCCGGCGCCGCCGGCCGGACTCAGTCGGACGGCCGAGCTCCCAAAACGAAAAGGTCACCTTTTCGTCTTCCCAACTCCCCTGTTAACTCCAATTTAATTGATCGGTTCTCAAATGTTAAATACAACCAATTTAATACAAATTTTAATGCTTTTCTTTAATTTTTTACAATTTTTTTAAAATAAAAACCTTTCACCTACCCTACCCTAGCTATCCTATAAATAGACCCCCTACCCTCTACCCTCTCATCCCAAAACACTAGCTTTACTTTCTTGAAATTTTCACAAGAAGGGTGTGCTTTGAAACCGAGTTCACGGCGAAACGCTGACGGATTTCCGGCGACGTTCTTTGAAACAACCGGCGACTAAACAAAGCCTCGATCACTCACCTTGTTCCTCTATACTCGTTAGTATAGATCAAAACCCGTAAGTCCCGTTCTTTTCTTCTTTCTACTTCTCGAAAATACGGAATTATGAAACCCGACGGAAATCGGAACAAACCGATTTCCGATTCGGTTTTTTCTACAAAATCTCACTTGTCACCAATTCCATAATACCTAAACATATTCATGATGACTATTAATCACATAACAATTAATTTGGACAAAGTTTCTCACATGAAATGATAGTTTTTTTGTAATATCGTATTCTTTTCACATTAATACCATAATGTTTATTTTTCTTCTTCTAATCAATTCCATCATTCCTAAACATCTTCATCTTGACCACTAAACTTGTAAAAATCAATTTGAATGAGTTTTCACACATGAAATGATAACTTTTGCAAATACCGTATTCTTTCACTTAAATACCCTCATGTTTAGTTTATCATATTTAACCCTTAACCTTACTATACAATTAAAGTAGAGCACAAGATAATGACCTACCTCCACACACACGTAAATACAAACCCTAAAATGATTTCATAAAAATTCAGAATACGATAAAATGAGACTTTCATTAAAATACCATAATCTTCATAAAACCATTCTTAAAGGTTTAGATTTGTTACATTTTTACATAAATATTTCTTACTAGGAAAATACGATAAGTTGTGGACATCGATCGTTTATTTAAACTGACTTTGTGGTGTCTAGGCTAGGCAAGTGAGCTTGGGTAACTTTAAAAGGCCCGCTTCACGATTCGTGAGCGGATCCCTCCCTCCTCACTTGTACTTACCTGGCCACAATTGGCGGTGAAGAGGCGATTTGGGGCTTCTAATGACTTATCGTTTAGACCTTAGAAATAGGCTAGCTGGCGTAGGAAACCTTAGAAACTAAAATACGGAAATTTACATCCTTTTACAAATAAATACCTTATCTTTATAAAACCGTTTTCTAAATGAATAGTATTTATTAAATCTTTGCAAAGCTCCATTACAACCCACCTTTGGGGAACTTGTTAGAGATTGTACGGTTTATCGTACACCCTCGAGCTTAGTAGTGCGAGATTCAGACCTCCGCAAGGAGCATTCGGTCTCGAAAGGTTTAAAATACGACATTTAAGAAAAAAATGAGATTTTGGAAAACAAAATATTTATATAAAATTATTCTTGTATTAACATGTGTATATTTATCATTTAAACACCTATTTTATTATAAGATAAGTTTCCACCTTTTTCTAAAAAATTACAAGATTAAAAGTTACGTTTAAATACCATGAATTTCAAATAAATCAATTAATACTTTTATTAGGATATATTCACTAGAATAATACAAATAAAATTTACACTCATTATAACTATAAAGACGAATAATAAATACTTGAGGTGTATCTTGAAAACTATACAATAGTACTTTTTAAATAAAACCCCCTCAAGTTTTTATAAATTACAATAAGGACCCTAACAATTATAGAACTTCAAATTACCTTTCTTTTAGTCTGACTCGGGTTAGAGTCTGACTATTTCTGACTTGAATATGATTCAAGTCAATCTATATTCTTTAATATTCCAACTCAATATGAACACATGAATCCCTGAATCCAGTTAACAATCTATTCAACTTGATTGAATCAAACCATGGATATACATCCATTATTCTGTTATTCCAATTACCTGATACAATCCGTTTACTGATATCATGGTTTTGGTCAGTCATCCAACTTACATAAAACAATACAACAATACTGTTAAAATATTACGGGGTTTAAGGGGTAGATTGGTACGGAAGGTGTTAAAGGTGGCACGAGGTGGTCAGATTAAGACACATAACCTATATTCCGTTGTTGTTGTACCGTGGCTTAACGGTTCCTTGTACTTTCCGTTTGTCCTGGTCTCTAGCATATAGAGACCCCCCTCGTATACACTGGCATCCTTCTGTACCAAGCTACAAACAACAGCGTTGACATAACATTACAACAATAGTTTACACTTTAAAATGTATCTTCTTATTCTGTCTTCTCTACTTCTCTCTTACCTTTTGGGACTTACCGAGCGATCTGTTCGCTGACGACATTTTGTTTCTCTCTTCTTTGAATGTCGTCAGGTGACCTGGACCCGGCAGAAGTTGAGCCATCACAAGAAGACTTGGACCAGTTTACTCAAGACCCTGCAGTATAATTTCATTGTACACTTTTCTTTTCAGTACCTTTCATTTCCTGTTATGCCACTATTTAGGCATCTTTATTTCAGTTGTATTTCCTTTTCATGTATTGTACAAAGAATGTTAATAAATAAAAGTTGCTGTTCTTTTACTCTTGTCTCTTGTGTAATTATTTCTATATTGCTTAGCTACGCTTAGCGTATGTACTTCTGAGTACATACGTAGCGGACCTCGTCGTGTCCCCTTCGCCGTACACTGGGAAGCAGGGCGTGACAATTATGTAGCGTTGGGAAAAGGTTAAGGAAGAGAGAGGGGTTCCGTGGCGTCGTGGAAACTCTGGAAACGACTTCGATCTTCGACGGAAAGAGCTTGGTTGCTGACTCCACTTGCACTTAGGAACTTTTAGGATAATTTTGCTAGAAATTTTCAGAATAGAGGAGAGCTAAGGCATGGGGGGGTATTTATAGTGAAGAATTTAGGGTTTGGGAATTAAAAATTTAGATTTAAAGAATTAAAATGGTATTAAATGGTGAATTGAAGGGTCACTATTTAATTGCAGGAAAATCAAACAATACAGGGGAGTCGAAGGGACTAGTGTGCAAAGCAAGGAGTTGTTTGGAATCATCAGGTCCGTCGGCGGCGGCCATATTGGCAAAACGGGCGGTAGGATCTGGCCTAATTGCCTCGAGATTCGTGCCACCAGCTTTAATCACCGTTTACTCCTTTTTGCACATGTTTAATTTTTCTAAAACTTTTCGTTTCTCCGTGAATTGCACGTGCAACTCTTAGGCTTCCAAAAAATTAAAAAGAAAAATCTTAATAATTGGGCCTGATGGGATTCGAACACACAGGCTACGTTACAGCAGTGTAGAGGTTTTACCAGTGAGCTACAAGTTGTTTCTTGCTTTTATTAAATAAATTTAACTTATAACTCTTACACAGGCTTAAATACCCTTTTCTATGCATAAACAAGTAATTTTTTTTGTACAGAGATTTCAGAGTCGTTACACACAAATACACGTATTTATACACATACTCGTATTCGTATAAATACCGCATTCTGTCAAAATATGAATACCGTAAAGAGAGATACTAAAATAGATATATAATACTAGCTCACATTTAATCCAAAATGTGATAAGCTGGCTATATTTCAGACCGGCTAGTATTAACAAACTGTCCGATTAAAAGCGCGTGTACAAAACACGTGTTTTATTCGAACCTAAGTACGTATCAAAATACGTACACTACATCGTTTCGCCCGAACTGGAAAACCCTCTGTGTGGGACTCTAAAGACTCGAAAATACGCTGGCAGTGGGTTTAACCACAAGTACGTTAGCGGCACTAGCTGTACGTAACGGTTATCCAAGTATTGAACGAAAGTAAGGCCGATAAGCAAACTTGTTTGTATCCCCACTGAGCCTGAAAGTGACAATCTCCGTACAGTCTGGTCTGTTCGCCTAAGAGTATCGCATATCAGGTCTAGGAAGTGGATAAAGTCAGACCCCTAATAATGCGATAAGTCGTGTCGGTGTGAAGCCCATCACCCACTGAGAAACTACTAATCCGAATCAGTAATTCTCATCCACCTTGGCCAAATATTTCTGGGGATAGACACCCATGCACAGCGCGACATCTACCCCCAATATCGGGAGAAACGAATCCCCGACGATTCGCTCACTGCCTCCATGTGGCTCGGGACTGTACCCAACTAAAACCTATTTGCATGAATCAGTAGAGCCGTGGTAGGGTAATAATCAAAGCACAGTGGGAACTCACATGAGACAAATGATGATCTCAGGTCAACAGACTAACCTGTACTCATGTCACCAAAAATTGCTATCTGACACTGGGTATAATACCATCTAGTATATTCCCGGCGAGTCCGTCCAGTGTAACTAATAACCCAATGAGCACTTGTATACTATCTTTGGTAACTAACTGACACCAATGGCTGTGAGGCTGGCCATCACCCCTCGTCGGGCTCAAGAAACGTATACACTAGTCTACTCTGGAATATCGATACCCAGTCTCGATATTCCCATGACTAGGGACATTTAAAGATTTGCTTATAGACTACCCAGTTCTCACAAGTGTGATCGCCACAATAACCCTGGCAGTCAAGCATGAATCATGTTGGCTCTATCAACATGTTATAGTGATCCATAATACCACATAATACATGTACATGATGATGGAGATGAATTAGATAGCATACTATAATCTTGAGTAAGACTGTTCTACCCGTATAGGTCCTCCCTCAATCAGTGACTGCGATTACAATAATTGCCTGCCTGCGATTACAATAATTGCCTTAAGGGCACTATAGCCAATAATATGTGGTTAAATGTTTGATGTTGTCTATCCGTATATATAGTTGTGGATTAACAATATTGAATGTGATAACTGTAAGTTCAGACCTTATCAGGTTAATGATGTTGCAATGACCAAAAATGACTTAGAGATATAATACCACTTTAGGACGTGGTTGTCCTCCACAATCGTGTGAGAAGACATGAGAAATGTTAAATTGTGTTTAGAAATCTAGTTTTTTTTCCAACAAACAGTTCAAGAACATTATATGTTTGTCTTGGTAGACTTACATGTATGTGTCTTATAACAGTTTGACCCACATGACCACTCTATGATTTATATCTTAGTAGTCAATGGTCATATTCATAGCCTTGATCTTTTCTCTAATAATTCTTGCTTCATAGAGACAAATATTGTAGTTTCATTTTGCATGGTTGGTTGTATTGCGTGTTTAATTAGATACTTGACACGACACGTCTTTTGTTGTTAGACTTAAGATCCACTGTATACTTGTCTAGTTAGGATGAACTAAAGAGATCTTACGTGGGATAACCCACAAGACCGTGTGTTGTAAAGGATCAAAATTCCGCTTGTCATAGTTCTTGAATACCAAATGGATTGGCGACCGAGAAAGGCGAGCATCTTCTAGGACATACTTTCTTACTTCATGACATGACCATTATGTTGAATAATGAAAGCAAGACTGTATAACCAATTTCGCCATGGAGGCAAAATTATATGGCTTCCTCATAAACGGTTAAGGAGACCGTTATAGCTGAGGAAATCCAATAGGAATGTGCACGTGATTTTGTACGCAAGAGAAAATGTTTCTCTCTAGTGCGGTAGTAGGTCGGCGATTGCATATTCAAACTATCCCATATATTATGGAAGGGTTATCGCATATAGAGATCTATATCATTTCATCGAGAAACAATAGGAGACAAAAGATCGAGCTAGAGTGTCTCTATAAGATTTAAGTGATCTAGGATCCACTGACTGAGGGAGCGGTCGAGTATCGCTCCGTTTAGAACGTGAGATCGTAAGAGCCGCGTCTATAGTGATGGTACACTTTATTTGCTTGAACTTAACACCTATCTTTTAGACTCTGGTTTATGGATTGCGGCTTACTTATATTGCACGATTGATTATTGATATTTATATATTGATAATTGATTATTTTCATTTTGGACAGAGTGTTGTATTTTGTTGCTTGATTTTTAAAGATAAAGTAATAAGAGTAGCTATATGATGATTTATTTACATGCAATCTTTTATTAAAGGATGCATCGACGAGTAGGACCGACTCTCTCGCACGAGCGAGCCCTTCGATACTTGGAGACATGCGAGGTACAAAAGTCTGCCTTTTCCGGTACTGGTTAGGCTAGCGACTGCACACTAATTCAGTGCTAGATGTGCGCAACAGTGGGAGCATTCGAACTACCCTTATCTGGTGATAAGGATGAACCGAAGACTCTACGAGTCTTTAGCGTAATAGAATTTGTCATGTCCCACTTCCCAAAAGATGAGGAGCGAGAGCTAACATGCCCTTGACGTATTCACACCAAGAAGCACACATTTCTGACATGAATACGCTGAGCGTTTGTATAAACAGTAACAGGAAAAATAATACAAGAATTTAAAACATAATAAAAATCTTAAATAAATAAATCCAACAATAATATTTACAAAGTTGGTCCAATCGGACACAAGTGTTTAAAAATAAGGAATAGACATGAAAGCTGTGAAGAGGCTCGAACGATGCATACAGAAAAGGGATTAAAGGCTGGCTTGTGAAGCTAGCTGATTGAGATCCTCCTACGTCGGCTCTGTCTCGTACTGAGCCTCGTCACCTGTCATAATGTTGTCTGACGTCATTCCTAAGAAAAACAAGAAATGTGGAATGCTGTCAGCGAACTAAAGTTCGATAAGTCCCTAGTTAAAAAGAATATAACTTTTAAAATAAACAAAATACGGTATGGAACAATAACACAAACATGAAGATAAAAGCGAGAGATCAATGGAGTGTGGATCAATAAAGTCAGGCATATATCTATCAAGAAAAATATAACTAGAGTGTCATGATATTAGTTATTATAGTGTTTTAAGTTATAATCTTGAATTGTGAGAGTTTTACATATAACTACGATATTCCTTTTTCCCACGGAATAACAACAACACTAGATTCACGAGATTCAAGATTTATGTGTAATGCAATGTACCGTATTCTCTGGGACCACGAGAAACAAGTATGATCCCCTGTTACACATAAATGTCCATATTCTTCGAGCTACCCCATCCCCATGATATTCTTGATATTAAAGTACCGATATATATAGTAAAATGAGTTTCAATTGAATATATAGGTCATGCCATGTTCACGAGATTCACGAGATTCAAGATTTGTAATTCACGAATTTCATGATCAACACATGGTAATAAGAATACATCAACGAAAACATAGTTCAAGCTCAGGTCTGTATATATATCGCAAATTAATAAGGCATGAATGATACAAAGTGAAAGAAATAGTATCCTAAAGAAGTACTGGAAATTACTGATTACTCGACTGATATGAACTCAGGAATAAAACAAGAAATGTAGCACTAGATATTATGCAGACGTGGGATTAAGTTTCAGTTAATTCCGACTACTTGTTTGGTAGATAGACATGTTTTGGCATCGTTATGCAGAACAGATCAGAATATGTCTAGTACCGACATATTTTTTAAAAATACAGTTTGGGACATTTTCTGCCGGTTTTCAGGTCTTGAGTTGAATTAGAAACAGGTAGGTCCTTCAGTCTAGTTATCTAAACAACTTGAGTTTGCGCGATTTGGATCTCTGAAACTATAATTATCTAAGGGTTTAAAACATTTTTTATTTTCTAGACAGCATAGAAGGGGTGACTTGCAGAGCATATATCGGGTCGATATACATATTTCTGAGTATCGGGTTATATAGAAAAAGTGTAGGGTTGTCAATTTGGCATCCATACATTTAAGGTTTGTCAGAAATCGAGTTATGTAGTTTGAATTATGACATCTTGAAAAGCAGTGTGCAAATTGGAACGGATTTTGTTCAGATTCGACACATGATTTTAAAAGACAGAATTAGGTTAATTCCGTCGGTTTTTAGAGGCCGGGTTGAATTAAGAAAATCTAGATCTTTTAATCTAGTTGTCAAAACAATTTGATTTCACTCACTCTGAAAACAGAGTCATGAATTATTGAAGAAGGCCTTTAAAAATAATTTTCGGCTTTGCAAAACAGTGACTAAAACTGCAACGTAAAGCCTAAACCATATTCCGATTCTATATGAAATTCTTTAATGCGTATACAAAACCTATCCCTTGCTATACCCAAGGATTGAGTAAAGAATATTCAGTATGTTTTAAAAAAAACTTAAACACAGTCATACTAGTTATAGCAACCTATAGATCGCATAATTGCAAATCAACATAACAGTTACAACATAAACAAAAGATATGTGCAAAGTCAATGTGCTATAATCTAAGAGCTAAACAATAGAGTCATTTTTGTTCATATATTAGATGGACAGAGTAGATATTGTTTGTATAGTAATGAATGATAAAACATCATGGTTGAAGCATTAGTTACAATGTACAATTACAATTAGTGAAGAGCCATGCGAGTACAGACAATAGTAATATATCGAGATATCACAGAAAAATTATATAGTAATTTTATTAGCATAAAAGGTGCATAATATATATATCCAGCTATAATATATCTTACTTGACTAACTTTCCTATTACGACATTAACACCGAAATCAAACTAATGATGACTCCCTTAAATTTTCACATTAATTATGACAATAGTTTTATAAAAAAAAAAGCATGTTAAAATTGTCGGCAAACTAAATTTGCATACAAATAAAAAAACAATATAGATCAAATCAAAAACTAGCCTTTCACACAACTACGGGAGATCAAATCAATCGTAAAAAACCTTTTAGATTGAAGATAAAAATTGTGATTTGGCAGGATTTTCATGCGACAAGTGAAAGTGAAAGAAGAAGAGAAAGAATACTTACAATAAAGGAGGATCTAGGATCTTCTTAACGGGTAAAAGATGCCTCGATTCGATCGAAGCGATGGGTGCGTAGGATCTTCCTTCTCCTTTGCTCGAGTTCTTAGGCTAGGAATTTCATATCGGAGGTGAAGAAGATACAGGGGAGGAAAAGAAATTCGGAGTTGAGAAAAAGAATACGGAAGTAGAAAGGATTATGGTTTCTCTCTCTTTTTTTTGATGGAAAAGGATGGAGGAAGGAGGCTGGATTTTATTCCTTCCTTTTTTTTAGTGAAGGGTTACGGAGTTAAAACCTGTTAAAATCTTATCAATCCCACAAAATCAAAACAACAAACAAACAAATAAATTTTATTTTTAATTAAAAGAAAATCTTTTCTCTTCTTTTAAAATACTGATAAATATTTGGCTATTAAAAATATGGTATTAGTTTAAAACTTAGGGATGTAAAATAAAATTAAAATATTTCAGGCGGGGTTCAAACACATGACCTTAAGATTGGAATTCTTGCATTGAAACCAACTCACAACACAGGGATTCTTAATACAAGAATACTCTTTTAAAGATATAAGTTTCAATGAGAGAGCGAAAATGAAGATTTTCATAGAATACAAAAATAACTGTATAAGAATATTATTACAAAAATAGTGGTCATTACAGAATTTCCCCCACACTCCATTATATAGATACATACTGTGAAGCCAGATTACGGATCTCACAAAGTCGGATTGAGACTCGATCTTGTTGATATGGATCCGGACACATTTGGAATGGAGTTGTCTGGAACGTCACGAGGCGACGGGATTTGGAATCTGTATGATACTAATTTGACGTAATGCTCTCGTAAGAGAGAAGTAAACCATGGCGTGTTTCCATATGATGCGCGCTAGCGACTAGAGAAGGCTCAGGAATTGATCATGTCTCCCTGACTGTTTGAAAGCTCACCAATCGACATTCTGTTGAGAATGACCTGATCAACAGCATCCTTAGTGACTTTGACTGTCAAGGAGGAAAAGCCGTGAGCGTTCGCTACTTTGGCTGCTATTATAATAGTACGATGATTATCATACCGTACAGAGTGGGTAGTGTCAGGAAGTAGGTGAGTGGTGGATCCAACTCGACGAGTCGAGAGGATGATCGGTCAAATATGTCTCCTTGATTGCACTGCATGTATAACTCTTACATGAGCCTATGAGGCGCCATTGGAGTATCGTAAATTAAAGGGTTACCATGGTGTTTGAATACTGTAACACCCTAGAATGATCATACAATATTTGGTTTATTAGATGGAATTTATTAATATGCTGGCCATTTGAATATTTGACTAAAAGTTTTTGAGCTGGCTCGAGCTTGGGTTAAGCCGTCTCTTGCACCCAAAAAATAATTGATTAATCGATTGTATAATGGACTTGTGAGCCGGATCAAGCATGAATGAGCCGTCTCAAAGCTGGCTTGCGACCTGATATTGTTCTTGACATGATTTCTGACGTAGATTATACTGCCATGGGTTTAATCTGGTTTACTTTTCGGTTATGGTAATTTATTGGTTTTGTTAATAGGAAAATACTTTAGTTAGACATTTAAATCTTACACTTGCCTATTCCTACTTGTTAAAGATATTTGGCCCATGTTATAGCCATCTTATTTAAACTTTTTTAATTCTCATGCAATCCATAACACAAACTCTAGCCTCCTCTTTAAAGAACCGATCTCCCCTCTTCCTCTTTAGAGCCCTAACCGTGCCGACCACATCATCACCATCATCGCGGCCGCTTATCATCACCGTAGATCTGCATCGTGGTTAGTATCTTTATCGTCATCGCCTTCTGCATCGTTTTCCTCTTGGTTGCGACTACGTCAAGATCGAGCACATCAAGCATAGTCGTTGCGTGGGTGTCATGATCGTGGTTTCATCGTTGTCTTTGTGAGATCGTATCGAGGCAAGTATTTAGAATACTTGTTACATGCTAACGCAAGATCAGATCTTGCTTATACACACACACACACACACACACACACACACTTTAATACGTATGCACGTTATTGAAACCCAAGATACGATCTTTACCTTGATCTTATTGTTAGTATTTATTTATTATGACAAGATAGATATACCCTAATCGATGATATATCGAGATCTGAATCACGATGTGTCGATAATTCTAATCTATAGGAACATGTATCGGGTTTCAATATGATACGCATTGTTAACCCTAAAAGATATCGTTATATGACAGATTAGATATAGGAAACGTAATTTGGATAACATGACACGATATAGTTATGTATATACTGCATGTAATGAATTTAGATAATCAAAGTTTCAAATATGTGATCGTATCAGAAAATAGGCCATGATCCGGCTCAGCATTATCTAGAGTCGCCTTATGTAGACAAAGAAACAATACATGTTCCAGACTTAGAACGAGTCGTCTCAATATTATATTGAGCCGTCTTAAGTTAAGGATGAGCCGGCTCAATATTACCTGAGCCATCTCATATAAGAAGAGAACGAATATATTGTTTTAAACATAGCTTGAGCCGTCTCAAACATTTTGAGCCATCTCAAGATAGGGATGGGTCGTCTCAAGCCCATCATGAGCCGTATCTCACAACTAAAAAAGGAAACATAATAATAGAACACTTTTTAAGACGTCTCAACCTTACATGAGCCGTCTCAACCTGACATTTTACCCTGATATGGACTTGACATGTTAAATTTCTTTACATGGATCGAGATATAATACTTGACATGTTACCTGACTTGTATGATGGATTATTATATGATTTGATTTGCATATACTATTCCTGATAATGCTATTGCCTTGATTTTGTACATGATACGACTATGATAATCCTGACTTTCCAGTTCCTGATTAAACACATGTATTCATGATTGATGGCATGCATCCTTGCTATCTTGTATTGTTATTGTTATCATGCCAACCTTGATTGTAACATGATGTGTACCTAGATGCCAACAGTTACATGATATCTCTTGACCTGTCTTTATGTCTTAATAAACATGACTTGTATATACTTGTTTCTGCGTTGGCATTAAATAAATAATATCTTGATACTTGACATGAGACATGAAACCTGGGGAAAAGGAGAAATCAATAATGGAATCCTAATTGTAATTCAAGAGATTATTACTTACCAGAGACTGGTCAATCGATACGAGCTTCGGGCTCCGGGATGATGAGCTGACATCATTCATCGATCTATTTGCTTTGTTTTACTGCCCAGTGGCACATCTCGGATTCAGCCCTGAGAATCATGATCATGGTCGCGGGCATGTACGGGATACTATTGAGTCATGAGGAGGATTATATTAATTGGTTTCAAATACTTGTAGGATAGATAACTTATATACATGGACATCTAGGTTTTATATGACATGATTGCCTTATTATATCTTGCTTACTACATCACCTTGTATTGCCATTGCTATGGTTTACTCATATAACACTGGTTCCTGTATATGGCTTGATACATCACATTTCTGGTTATATTCTTTATTATATTACGTATGAAGCTTTGACGTCTGGGTTTTGCATGGCCCAGATATTTGACTTTAGAACAAGAGGATAAGGAGCACTTCGAGAAAATTGCTGAGCACTGAGGAGTTCTCCGGTTATTAGTTATTTATGGTCTAGTTTTCTTCTCATATTATGGTTTTATTGGACCAGTTGTGAGCACATAAGGGACACGTATTTATTGTTTATTTATCCTTAGATCCTTTGAGATTGGATCATTTATTATTGCTTCTGCTGTTATGGATTATTCTGGCATTGGACATGTGATAGTTATATATATATTATTTTGTGCCTGGTTACTGCATGACAACTTTAATGTGACTATGGAAGGATGATTCCTTACCACAGGTAGCATGTATAGCCGAGTTACATTCCGAATTTTGTGTATCTTGGGATGCGGGGCGTGACAAATACGCTTCTCAAGGGACTGAAGGTATTTACACAGACATGACTTGCCGATTGGATATGGGGTGTAGGATATCCGAGTTTTGGATGATATTGTTTGTTCAGAGGGAGATCCTTGTGTCAGTCTTAACAAATCTGGCTACAAGACTACCCACTTGCAGGTATCGTTGCTGGCACGGCGGCGCTAGCATTGTATGAAAAGGATTGACGCAGAAAGAATTTATGGAACTGAGCAGACATGGCGCCACCCACTCAATTGTACGAGTAGGAATATATTGGCGTTGGGCCAAGTCGGGCCCACCCAATGGCCCACACAATCAAGTGGGCGGATTTAGGAGGTCAACCGACCTGACCCGTTATGGGAAGCCGAGTCCAAGTCAGACTTGCGCTCCATGATGGGGTCAGCCTAGGAGATGGTCAAACCCTAATAAGGATTTGGGCCCGATGCAATCTTAACGGTCCGTTTTGCCCATATACCTATATATACAGTAGGTAGAGGCTAGACTTTGCAACTAATGTTGATGATGAGAAATCCATGAGAGTATGCAACATATGGAGAACTGGGGTTCCATTGGTTGTTTGTTGTGTTCCTCAAAGTCTCCAGCAGTTGCTGTGAATTAGAGGACTTTCCGCGTAACACCGTGATTGATCCTCACACGACCATTAGAAGAAGAAGCCAAGCATGGAGAACAGATCAACTACCCAACGATATTTCAGGTGGTCTAACTACCTTGCAAAGATATGCAAATCTTAGTATTTGTAGGATACTAATTGATTCTCCTATTTATCTGAGATCCTCTTACGAATTCGGATATGCATGAGTTGATCGGCGATTTAGAGATCGTTTCATTATCATCCTTCAATTTTTTTGACCAAAACGAAGGCGAATACCCTTGCATTTCTTCCTAGCATCATGTAGACAATGCAATTGCACAAACATGTAGCAATGGATAACCGTTGCAAAATAAACACGGCAGTAAAGAAGAAGATAGTAAGAAATACATTAAGGTATTAAAAGGTCGAGGAAAAATCGATCGAGATATTATAATCCAAACATAGAGTGATTTTTGAAGGCTATGAGGAGCCGCTTTGATTTATATTTTTCTTTCTAATAAATTGTTTTTCTAACATTTTTTGTACCAAACGAGCAATAGCTCAATTGATATGATACTTTACTCTCTGCCGGATTCTATACCCATGGGATTGGGGGGTGACCACAATTTAAAGTTTGGGGGCCGAATTGGTGGGTCCCTTGGCTTTACGCCCCGTTGCCAAGAAAATAATCAATTTTGGAAAAAATTATTCTAGAAAGGGTGCAAGCCTCTTCTTGTAAGTGGAGGAGCCCATCCAATTGCAAGGCTCGCAGCATCCAAGCCTAGTTTTTTCCCAAATATTTTGCGCAATTTAACCGTTTTCCCCTATTGAGACAAGCTGTGGGTGGATAAATTTAACATTACAAAATTCCTCATTAGTTTATATGAAATCAAAGAGCTGCGATTTTCAAATCGAGCACCAGTGATCGCTTCAGATCTTCATCGGCGGCGATGACCTCCACCGTCCGATCTCTCCCTCTCTTCTTCTTCTTCTTCGCCGCCGTATTCGCCTCGGAGTCCCATCACAAGGTGTGCTTTCCATCTCTAAACCCTAATTCGTTTGATCCGATGCTTCTCCTGATGGAATTCTTGTTTCTTGAGCTGTACATTTGGTTTCTTCATCAGATCTGGAGTTATTCCTGTTTCTTTACTCAATTTGGCTCTTTGTTTCTGTCAGATTAGCTTAACGATGATTGAATTGCTACTCGTTTACGGAAAGATTTTAACCTTTTTGTTGTTGTAAGCTTTTGTATTTACTTATGTCAGCTTGACTTTAGTTAAGAGAGGAGACTTCAAGGTGCAGCCTTAGTTGAGTTTTTGAAAATGGCAGACTTTGCAGAAACAAGCGAAAACCTAGAGAGAATTGTCATATAGGTTTAAGGGCAAATTTTACTAAATACCATGCACCTTTTGGGTGTTTTTTTGAGATAATCCCATTGAACTTTAAAAATGCTGTAAAACCTCATTGAAGGGCATTTTCGTTAAAAAATTTAAATATATTTTTGTCAAAAAATGTCATATTCCGTTCATTTTGAGTTCTATTCAATCTATACACACGATATTTTGGAGTTATTCGCCCAATTGTAGCTTGCATGAGTTAATCAAACTAACGATTTCATACAACATTGGTAGTTCAGTGGGGTTTTATAGCATTTTTAAAGTTCAATGGGAGTTATTTAAAAAAACCCAAAAGGTGGATGGTGTTTAGTAAAATTTATCCTAGGTTTAATATATATCTTTTTGGCACCAAACATGCTTTTCTTATTCCTGAAAAGTCTTAATTGCAACATCTCTCGTCAAATTATGCTATTTTTTTTGCCTTTATTAGCATATAAGTCGATGAAGATGGTTGTAACATGTAATTGGTTTGGTTGACATCTTCTCATGAATAAAATGCTCACATTTTGATAATAGACAAGCATTTGGTAGGCATCAGACAAGAAACGATTTTTATGTGTATGATGTACATTCCTTGTCTAGACATCTAATATGGTATCATCAGCAGTTGGTTTAGTATAGAGTATAAACTTTGTTGCCTCTTTCTTTTTAGTTAATGGGTTGAGTATGAATGCAACATCCTACTGAATATAGTAATTTAAACATTAATAATAATTTACATGCAAGTTCATGTTTTAGTTTTATTGTTCATCGAAGTATATGCAGTCTCATGTTCCTTACAAGTTACAACATATACATGAAAGGAAAATTGAAGATTTGATGGAAAGATTTGTTGGACGTAAAGGTGCTTGAACCAGGAACTTCTTATAAGATTGCCAAATCATACGAGTAGATATTTTCCATGAATTTATCTTATGTTTAGAGAGGAAGGTTACCACAAATACACACATGCAGCGGATATGAAAGGGGTTGAGGGTGAATGGGTGAAATAAGCCCAATGCCATAAAAAAGAGGGGATTAGGATGAACTTGGTAACTTTAAACACATATGCTTAGGATCAAAATATAGTACTAGTGCGGTATGCACCCATATTGATATTGGGTAAGGTAACATATCAAGCTGTGGACACACAATTAAAGTAGAATAATAAAATGGTTTACGCTAAAGCGGACAAATAAATGAAAAGATTTTAGGTCCAAGCGTAAACACGATTTATATTGGTCAGAAACCCCATGGCACTCCACCGCAACCGCCTCATTTTTAGGATTATTACCTCTTTCAACTTTTTTGATTCCATTCCAACTATCTTGGTTCTGTCAACGACTGCTTCACTTGCATAATTATGCGAGTAGTAATCAGCAGAGGTTTAGGAACTGTTTTTGGGGCATGCTGTATTAAAAATGTGCTTTCTTTCTTCACTCCACTTATGCTTTCTTCTGTTGACTGAACTATGGCCTGCAACTTTTTGTTCACAACATCACAATCATATATCACATCTTTGGCCTGAGTAAATGCATCACTCATCGCTTTTGCTTGTTCAAGAGCACTGTATAACAAGGAGAAGAAGTTCAAGTATTACAACTTATTAAGAACCACTTTACCCAAAAGCTGAACCTGTTGGGTTGTGGAATTACAATGGATAATACATAAATAGGGCTGCTCGTAAGAACCTATGGGCCATGTGGAAAGGCTTCCAACAGGAAGTCTTGCTTGTTAGGGAAAAATAAATAAGGTAAATAAATATAATTTATTTTTACAATGATGAGGTTTGAATCTGGAACATCCTAACACCTGGTGCATTTTGATACCAGGTTAAGAACCACTCCACCGAAAAGCTTACGCTGTTGGGTTGTGCGATAAGAATGAATATCCAGCATACATAAAACCTTAACACCGCATTTCATTACAAAAGTAACAATGCGAGAGTAAAAAGGAAATTAAAAGATACCTTGAGTTTAGGTCTATATCTGAATTTGCTTCTTCAATTGCTAGCTGACTCTCTTTGACTCGTTTCATCAAGGAATCATAGAGATCAACTTTGTTAAAGGAGCGAGCCATGCTAGCATAGACTTTTGCCATAACAGTCTGATCTTTCATGAGTTTTAATGTCGAATCCAAGAATGCGGGCTTATATTCTTTCCTCCATATGCTGTATTTTCCCTTCACTACGTGGTTGAACTTTTTTGCACGTTCAATGGTCGCTGCTTCCCTCTGCAGCTCAGTTTCTTTACTCGTATTAATCAGCTCAGAAATTTGCTGCTCCTTCCTTTTCTGTCTCATTCTCTACACAAAAGGGAAAGCAACATAAAAGAGGGGGAAATTACAACTTCAACGAATTAATATATAAGATATATGGATATATTCACCTGACATTTAATCTTCAATGGATCAATAGGGCTTGATAGCTTGTTTTGATCAGTGGAAGGGGGACTAGTTTCTTGTATAAAGAAAAAAGAAAAGAAGATGATAATATTTATTTTGTCCTTTTTTAATTTGCTTCTTTAGTTAGTTTAACCAAAGTCGAGTTCACTTAACCCAACAAATGGCTAACATGGGTTTTTTTTGGGATTACCGAATCAAATTGGGGGTGGAAATATATAAATATTAAGTTTTGGGGGTGAAAGATGGAAATAGCTAATTTTTGGTGGAGGAATATTAAGAAAACCCTAAACTTTTTTTATGGAACAGAACTGTGTCATGTCATTGGCACATGCTTCGATATTGCATTTTGACTGCTATAATAGCAATATAAAAGGCAATTGTGGAACTCCTCACCCTTGTGGCCTGACAGAACTATGCTTTTAAACACTTTATCACCACCAACTAAAAATATAGACATAAATGATAAACCTTGACATCTATATTATCTTCATGTTTCACTGGTGGGATACCATGAATTAATATGAAACTTTGTGAATCTCAAATAAGCACTAATATTGGTCTTTCTTTCTTTCTCCCTAATGGTTTCCTTGTAGACAGTATATATTACCTTTGCTGGGGTATGGTGGGTTGTCGGTGTATAACTTTATATATTGGTTCCCTCGTAGGGTTCCCCTTTACTAGGATATGCACTCTTGATTACCTCTAGTACCCCCCAACTCCCTTTATGACTATTACACCTTTCCATAAAATGAGCACCTCTATCTAATATTCATGTGTTGCTAGTTTATCAGTGATTTATTCCCTCTTTTGTACTGTTTTCTACTTTAGCTAGGCGATTCTCATATTGTCAAGTGAAATTAGGAGTGTGTTTTTAGATTATTTCACTTTCTACACTGTAGAAAATAAACTGAAGTACTATGCTTATCAACTTTAAATACATTCACTTGGGCTGTTTTCTGGTTCATGTCTTATTTCATAAGATTTGTGTATTTCATAGTGATATGGTTCAGTATCTTTGAAGTAGCTTTCTTGTAATGGTGGTTAGATAGATTCACACAATTGGGTTCTCCTTGAAGGTTCAACTGGGACTTTGTTACTTCTTTTACTCTCATCATCTATATAACATCCTTGTGAATGTGAAAGATTATACAAAAAAAGGTGTTATGATGTTAACTAACCTCATGAAATACTCATCTCTCCATTCAAATTGATTGAAAGCCTACTTATATATTTATTTTAAAGTAATTTCTGATATTGATTTTCCACACAAATGCTGATCACACTTCATCGTGCATAAGGACTTACCATCGCTCTATATGTTCCAAGTTATATACTATAGTTTTGTCTGATTCTCCCCCCCCCCCCTTCTGTGTGTGTGTTCTCATAATCTCATGTGCCATGGATAGATAAGTCATCCTTTTTTATTAAAGAGCACTCAACACAACACCAATTTCCACAGTATGGGCTGAATACTATGACAAAACTGCTATTTTCTATGACTAGGTTACATTTTACAAACTACTCATTCCTTTATGTGCATCCTTCTTGAAAATAATCAAGACAAAATATTTATTTGCCTTAGAAAAATAGTAGCCCATACAACTCTCTATATAGAGAGTTTAATATCACCTCTCCTAACAACAATATATCAAACTGATTAAATAAAAATAACAACTAAATAATATTCATAACAATATTCATAACATACCCTGCAAGCTGGAGCGTAGATGTCAATCATGCCAAACTTGGACAGAAGACGAGCGAAAACTGGTCAAGAAAGAGCTTTGGTAAGAGTATCTGCTAGCTGAGTCGCAGAAGAAATATGTTAGAGTTCGACCACCTTATCCGTAACTTTATCATGAATGAAATGATAATCTATCTCGATATATTTGGTCCACTCATGAAAAACTGGATTCTCGGCAATGTGAATTGCGATCTTATTATCACAGAAGAGTGTAGTCGGAAGGGAAGAAAGAACCCTAAGACCTGTCAGAAGGGAGGTAAGTTATGCTAACTCAGCAACTGTATGCGCCATAGATCTATATTCAGCTTCAGCAGACGAATGAGCCACTATATTTTGCTTCTTACTCCTTCACGTAACCAAGTTTCCTCCTAAGAATACACAGCAACCACCAGTGGAACGTCGATTGTCAATAGATCCAGCAAAGTCAGCATCCGCAAAGGCTGTGAGCGACAATGTAGATGATGGTTTGTAAAGAAGGCTTTGTCCTGAAAAACCTTTGATGTATCTGAGAATATACTCAACTGCCTAAAGGTGAGGGTCAAAGGATTCTGCATATACTGACTCATTGTGCTAACGGCAAAAGCAATACCTGACCGAGTAACAGTGAGGTAACTAAGCTTCCTAACTAGACGTCGATATTGTTCTGGGTTAGGTAGTGGAGGATCTGAGAGGGTTTAATCGAGATAGCTTGAATGAGAAATCCATAAGGGTGTTTGCTGATTTACATCCTAGAAATTCTGTCGCAGATAGAAAATCAAGTACATACTTGCGTTGAGAGAAATGCAAACCTACCAGAATTCCGTGATAATTCAGTTTCAAGAAAATATCTAAGTGGCCCAAGGTTCTTGGTATGAAAGTGTGAAACCAAATATTCTTTCACCTTGGAGATTCCAACAGAATCATCTCCTGTAATGATAATGTCATCAACATATACTAACACAATTACCCTGCCCTGAAGACGATAGTGGGTAAAAAGAGACATGTCGGCACAACACGTTTGAAGCCAATCTGTCGTAAAATCATGCTAAATTTTTCAAACCAGGTACGTGGTGACTTTTTCAGTCCATATAACGATTTGTATAGAAGAAAAATCATAGACTCCTCTGGTCGCTCAAAATTAGGAGGCCGCTGCATATAAATAGTCTCTGATAGATTGCAATTAAGAACGGCATTTTTCACATCAAGCTGATGAAGTGACCATGTCTTAGAAATAACCAAGAATATAAGAACACGAACTGATGGTAATTTGGCAACTGGAGAGGTCTCAACAAAGTCTAATCCATACTGCTGAGTAAATCTTTTGGCTATCAAACGGGGTTTGAGACGGTCAGTCGTCCTATTTGAATTTTGCTTGACAGTAAAGACACATCGACAACCAACAACCTTATTATCTGAAGGCGGAGATATCAATTTCCAAGTCTGATTGGAGCGCAGTGCAACAATCTCTTCTAACATAGTTGCATGCCGACCTGGATGATCAAGTGCTTCCTGAACAGAGGAAGGAAGAGTGATGGCAGATAAGGAAAAAACAAACTAACGAGCAGACGGAGTCGGTTTATGATAGAAAACAAAATTAGAAATCGGATGAGCAGTAGTATAGGAACGCTTACCCTTGCATAAGGCAATATGAAAAGAGATCTTCGGAAGGCAGCGGTGGTGGAGAATCAGGAACAACAGACTGTATTGGAGTACCCGCAGAAGTATCGTTAGAAGAATTATTGGTGGGAAATGGCTGGACAACCTTCTTACGACGGTGGTATACCTATGGATAAGAGACCTCATATTGATCATTAGGGAGCACGTGTTGAATAGATGAATTAAGTTCTGAGGAAGGTATGCGTGGAACCAGAATAATAGAAGTGGGTTTCTTAATAGAGGGTGAAAAATAGGCTTGATCTTCTAAGAAGGTCACATCACATGAAGTACAAACTTTGGATGCGGTAGGATCAAAGCAAACATACATTTTTTGGGGATCGACGGTAACCTACAAATACCATACATGTAGCTATAAGATCAAGTTTGTCAATATGAAGACCGAGAACATGGGAATAGCATAGGCAACCAAACACCTTAGGAGGAATAGGAAAAGGCTTATCCTGCGGAAAAATAGAGAAAAGAGACCAGTTGTCTATGACCGAAGAAGGCATGCGATTGATATAAAAACAGGCAGCTAAAATTGCAAAATTCCACAATCGTTTAGGAACATGCATATGTAAGAGAAAAGAACAAGCTATCTCAAGTAAATGTCGGTTTATTCGTTCAGCAATCCCATTTTGCTAAGGAGTATAAGAACACGAAGTTTGGTGCCATATTCCCCGTGTTTTATAAAATGCAGTAAAGTTCATGTTGATATACTCCTTAGTATTATCTGAACAAAGAACCTTAACCGAAACACCAAATTGATTAGAGATCTCAGCAACAAAGGTTTTAAAAGTAAACAAAAGCTCAGACCTATTATGCAGAAGATACACCCAAGTCATGCGTGAATGATCATCAATAAATGTAACAAAATATTTATAATCAAACACACCAGAAAATTTAAAGGGTCTCCGAATATCAGAGTGAACTAAAACAAATGATAAGTCGTGTTTCTTATTAACCGGAGAAAAAGAGGAGCGATGATACTTTCCAAGAATACAAGACCCATAACTAAATTCTGATAAACTAATAGAAGGTAATATAGTACGTAAAGACAAAAGGGGAGGGTGACCAAGTCTATGGTGCCACTGGATAATAGAAACAGCTGCAGACGTACTGAGAAGATAATCAACGTAGTACAGTCCATTCTTCTCATGCCCCCACCAATCCGTTGTTTCGTCAAAAGATCATGTATCACAAAGTAAGACGGATAAAAAGTTACTGAGCAGTTGAAATCATTTATAAGCCGACGAATGAAAATCATGTTTTGTTTTAAAAATGACACAATTAAAGCATTTTTAAGGTGTAAAGATAAAGTGAGTGATAAATCAGTGAAACCGGAAACAGGTGTAGTATTACCATCGGCAATGGAAATAAGCTTGTAAGGAGTGAAAGCAAAATTAGATGGTCTATCGCAAGACATGTGATGTGAGGTGGCGGAATCGGCTACCCATGAACCAGAATTAGAAAGTAAAGATATACCCGACATAGTGGAAAGACTAGCAGAAACTACAGAAGAGAGGAGACGACGTAACTGGTCCCACTTATCACTGGATAAAGGTACCTGTCCGGCAGAAGCAGATGGTTGATCAGTAGCTGCCAGTGTGGATGTCTGGCGAGCGGTAGGTGTATCATCAGGATGCCATACTTTTTCCAATACCAGCCGTCTCGATAATTAGTGCCACTGCAATGAGTACAATAAAGGCCGGATCAGCCACGACCATGTCCACAGGAACTGCAACCATGAGCAGTCAAAAGGGACGACCTCGCGATGCCCCATGGCCACCAGAGATAGAATCAGAGGAACCACGGCCAGACGGAGTGTAGGCCCCACGTCCACGGTCTCGAGTAAGTGTGTTCGAGACATGCTCAGTAGATGGGGAAGAGACTGGGCAGACGATAAATGTTCGACAGGATGCTCGTCAATGATGGAGAACCACTCTGAGAGAATGAGGGAGCGGACGTTCTCAAAGCTGGATGGTAATAGAGCCAAGAGTAACGCTCCAACAAGAGACTCGCGTTATTTGCGAGTGACAGCAGGGTCGGTGGAGATAGGCTGATAGACGTTCTACCGATCAAGAAGTCCACCGAAGAGAGCACCAAAATCCTGAATATCTTCTTCTAGATTGGCCGTAGTAAAGGTGTGAAAGATATCATAAAGCTTCTGCAATTTATCTTCAGATGAGTATAGAGAACGAAGGTGTGTCCACACCTCCTTTGCAGTTTTAGAGATATAATAGACGTATAGCAGCGAGAATCTATAGAATTAGACAACCAAACAATCATCTTGTTATCATTCTGGAACCATGCATCAAAGTTGGGATCTTTGGAGTCAAGAGAAGCATCTGTCAAGTGGCGGTGAAGCCCTTTACTGTTCAAAGCTCGTTCCACGGTACTGGACCATTGAAGGTAGTTCTTTATGCTGGTAAGAGAGATCGTAGTCAAACGAAGGTCTGTTTTAAAATCAAAGGACGGCATCGAGGCAAAGTTAACTTTATCATCACTAGAATCCAAGGCAAAAAGGCGCTGAAAAAGATCTCGAGAGAAGAAAGGCCGTCTAACTCAAAAAATATACCAAGCAGGTTGATGTAGTAAATCTAATAGATCATGCAGAAGACGAGAGTTGCAAAATCAGTAGAGGCCTTCTTATGAGTATTGTAGGCTGGAGAGTGCTGTTGTAGGGTGAGAAGGAGCTAAAGGGGGGCTTCAAAGGTGTTTCGAAGGCAGGGAAGGATCTGGGAGTGAGTCGAAGGTGTTGAGGGTGGCTGGAGTCGTCGTGGGGGGGCACGAAAGGGGGCTAGGTGAAAGATCGAAGGTAGGGAAGGGGTCTGGGAAGTTGATCGAAGGCTTAAGGGGTGTCGAAGGTGTTGTTGAAGGTGTTGTGGGGGGCAGGGAGGGCCGAAGAAGGCCGATGAAGGAGGAGGAAGGGTCCGGAGAGGGCGACGAGGGAGGAGGGGAGGACGATGGTCTCAGAGGGTGACGAAGGAGGAGGGGAGGATGATGGTCTCAGAGGGTGATGAGGGAGGAGGGAAGGCCGGAGAGGGAGGAGGAAGGCTCTGGAAAGGCCGACGAGGGCTGGAGAGGGAGATTGAAGGTCTGGGAGTTGGCGGCGGCGGCTAACGAAGGGATTGGGGTTAGGGATTAGGATTAGGGTTAGGGTTAATTGGGAATTAGGGTAAATGGGATTGGAAAATTAGGGTTTCCTCTTGATTATTTTCAAAGCTATGATACCATGAAAATAATCAATAGAAAATATTTATTGGCCTTGGAAAAATAGTAGTCCATACAACTCTATATATAGAGAGTTGTAGATCACCTCTCCTAACAAACATATATCAAACTGATTAACTAAAAATGACAACTAAATAATATCCATAACAATATTCATAACACTTCTTAAACTTGAACAAGATTAAAGTTTCATTCATGAAACACTTGGTGTTAGTTTAATCAGTTTACTTATTGTTTTGCAGGTTATGATTCATATGCCCGATGTGAGATCAGATATATTTGATGCACTTCCCTTGACAAGGCCCAATATAACCATAATGTAAGTTAATTCTTAGAACTTTATTCTTTGAGAAGGGGGCTAACTTTCTCTCCCGTTTGCTACTTCTAGATGCTAGATGCTTGACATTTTTGTTTTTTTTCCAACTTTATACCCGCTTTACCCTTATGCTTTCTTCTACTCCAAAGCAATTTTTTTAATATTCTCAATTTATTTATGTCCCTATAAAATGGAAGCTTTCTCTTACATTTCAATGGTAGAGCTTCAAAGGTTTTAATACGTTATATATCCTGTCTACTTTGCTCTTAAATAAGACGACATTCTTGTGAACAAACAATTCCTGGAGATGCTAGATCATCATCTATAAAACTCGCTATATGAGCATTGGTACTATCTAGTTGTTTTTGTCTGCGTCTGAGGCCCATAAAGAGTTGGTAAATTTCCTTATTCTATCTTAATTCATAAGCCCAATTTGAATCTTGGGACCGATTGACCATGCTTCTAAATTTATATAGAACCCCCACACCCAAGTGCCCCGTCCCTTCCCCCTAAATAAAATAATAAATAAATAAATAAATAATAAAATAAAACAAAAAAAGTTCCTAAAAGAATCCCTCCCTCTATCCCAAGTTTTTAATATTAGGCAGAAAAGGGGAAAAAAGGAGAGAATATAAAGAAAACAATAAGTAAAAAAGACATAATAGAGGATAATGAGCAGGTTGAAGAAAAAGAGGATAATGAGCAGGTTGAAGAAAAAGATGAAAATTGCGGTGAAGGTACCAGTTACACTAACACTAAGGGCTGTTTGGTTGCTTGTAGTTGGAGATGCTATACATTTCCAACTACATGTTGTTCCAACAACCTAGTTGGATTTGCATTCAAGTGTTTGGTTGGATTATAACTTTAACTTCATGTTTTGGAAAATCAATGTTTGTTTTCTTGAACCAAGGAGTCTTTGGACTACTTAACAATTTTTCTCTCTCAAATCAATCAAAATATTAATTAAAATTTGTTCCATACCCATGATAAGAGCAATATAAAAATATTTAAATAAACAAAATTTTCTATATGATTTGGGCCATGGAGTGAAGATAAGATTTATAAAAGCTGTGCTCATCTACCACATAAATCAAAACTTGAAAAAGGATGCACCTCTTATATTGGAGAAAGGTGACTTAATCAAGGGTTAATTAATGGATTATGAAGCTTAAGTGGTAAACTTGGTGGCTCCAAGTTTTGCGCCATGTCATGGTTTTTGTTGTTGCAAATGCATTGCGGTGAAGCAACACCACAAACCAAACACCAACTTTTACTAATCCATTTGGCGAAAAAAAAAACTTAGTAATCCATGTAGTTGAAACAACATGTTGTTCCAAATACACACAACCAAACACACCCTAAGGCTCCGACAAGGTCATCAAAGTTTTTTGTTTATTATTAAAAGTTTTAAGGGTAACAACTCTTCCTACTTTTAATACTTTTCAGTTTTACTGATGCATCCTTGCCCTTGCTTGTTGTGGATACTGGTGGTGGCAATGGCAACAGCTGGGATTCTTTCTACTATTTCCTAGAGAAGCAACAATAATGGTTGAATCTTTTATTTTAATTTTTAAGTTTTCCTATATTACCATTTCTTGGATTTTCTAGGATTTTTTCATGTTCTTTCCTACCCTTCTTTGCATCTCTCTGTCTCTCTCTCTCTCATGTTGTTTTAAGAAACATCCTTGTTTCTCTTAAGCCCGTGGACATATGCTATCGCGCTTATGTTGTTTTAAGAAACAGCCTTGTTTCTCTTAAGCCCGTGGACATATGCTATCCCTTGTCATCCTTTGCCACCACCTTTGTTTTAAAGACAATGTTTTTTCTTTTCCATTAAGACCTATCCTCCTCTCAAGGCATAGGATGATATAAAGAGCAAAGAAAATGACTGCAATATGCTAATAGTAAAAATACTGCTATTTAATATTAAATTAGAATGTCATCGGTGATTTACCGCTCCTTTTAATATTTAACACGTAAAAAGCCCATTTTAGTCGACATTACTCCAAACTGAGTTGACTGATGTCACATCACACATGCAATTGACAGGACATTCCAGCTGTGAACTTTATGTGGGTTTCGTGATTGGTTAACAGAGCCAAGGGGATTGATCTATCATCAATATACGGGTAAATTAGGGATATTTACCAAATACTATAGCAAGTTAAATGATATGAAATGCAACTTCCATTTGATCCATTGACTTGTATTGTGCTGCTTAATGTGATTTCTAACAGCAATTATTATCATATTAAATCTTCATCTATACTCTTTAGTGATCCATAAATTCAAAGGACTTGCCTTTATTTCATGAATTAAACTGCATTATGAAGAGATGCCTTTCTATATGTTAACGACATAGTAGTACTGAATTATTAATATTTTTGATTGGTTGACTCGACTTTGGGTTAATGATCATGTCATTTTGAGGTATGAAACTTGCGCAAATGATTTAGCAATTCATATCAGATTATTTGCTTACTATATAATATTTCCTATAAATTGAAGATTCATAAATATGATATTACATGATTTTTCCCTTTTCATAAAGTTCTTTCCTCCCCTCTTCCCAGGCAAAACAATGCCGGAGTAATTTGGAATCAACAGGACTGTAAGGGCTGTAACGATGTACAGGTTTTAAGCTTCTACTGTATTCTTCAAAGGCTCTCTTTGTGTTTGACTTACATATAGGCGTAAATTATCTATAATCCAGTGTTTTGTCAACTTGTATTTCCTTGAAGTGTACACCACCAAATATATTTAATTAGTTGTCATTTCAGAAGTACTGACTAACTCGTTTAGATAATGCTTTTGCCATGTCCACTTGATTGATATCATCTTACCCTGCTTGTGTGTTTCTAATTCCTGAAAGTGTTTTTGATCCCAATTATGAATACGTTTCTGATGACTTCGTTCATTTCGTGCATCATATATTAGATTTTGGCATATCTAGACTATTGTATTCTGGTATTGTTTGACTTTGCAGGCAAATTGCATCAACTCAGCGGCATATATTTTCACTTTAGTTATATATTAATTTAAATCATTATATATAATTATTTAGTGTTTGTATATGAATCGAGCTCAATGGAGCTGTGATTGCCTGCGGCTGACTCACAAAACAGTGTGATTTTTTTGTTTTTTTTGGTTTGGTGTGTGGGGGGGAGGCGTTTTTGTGAGGCACAACCCCCCAAACCCACCCACCCCAACAAATAAAAGTAAAAATTTTGGTTTTGTGAACCATAAGAATATAAACTACTTCCCTCTCAGGGTGTTAGAATGCATAAGATGTGTCCTATGTAACTGATTAGTTTATTGCTCAAGCTAAATAAGGGATACTGTCCTAAGTAGAAACATTATCTGAAGATTTAAATCTAGATGGTACAACTAGTATAACAACAACCGAATATTTATAAAGTTACAGACTGTGAGAAAATTAGCTTAACTGATGGTTAATGGCCAAAAATTACATACATGTGATCATTTTTGGTACTTAAATTATTTTTGATGATTATCAGGTCGAGAAGAATGCGATAATTAAAGACAGATAATTAAAGTCAAAGAGAATAAATTCTTGTAGAGTATTCTTTGATTATAGAATATATGTGTAATTAAAAGAAAATTTATATAAATGCTTAATTAAAAAAAGTACCGAATATTTTGGACTAATTACAGGAACCTACCAAATTCTTGCTAAATAAATACACATGAAACTACTACAAAACTTTCAGAAACAATACGAAACTATCAGAAAATTTTCAAAAACTACGAAAAACTACTATAAATAAGGTGTAACATCAACAATAACCGCAAGAAACTACCACAAACTTTCAAAACATGGTAATTTCTCGTAATTTTGAGAGAATTTGGTAGTTTCTTGTAACCGAGGCAAATAATTTGGTAGGCCTTTGGAATTAAGCCTTCTATAAAATTACTATTAGACTGACACTTCTTTTAAAATGATTTTTAGAGTAGTATGTTGGGTAATTAAGGTAAATGCCTAAAAATGGGTGAGACAAGAGGATGAGTGGCATATGTCAAAAAATACAATAAAAATCAGTGCATCGTAGCTAGGTTTCCAAGGATAGAATAAAGAAGGATCAACTTGACGGTTCGGGCAAGTGCAACTGATAGGGAAAGTGCGTCAATTAGAAGAATTGACATAATTGTAGGTAATGCATCCAGGAGGGAAGTGTTGAGAAACACCCCAATTTTAACTTCACGCAGGTTAAAAACTATAAGAAGATGAAAGGCCGGGAATTAATGTGGTTTAACCAAACTCGACCTAATCCACATGGCAAAAATATAGAATTCCTTTATCATGAAGAAGCATAATTTACACCACTCAATCTTCTCTAATCTTTCTCATATCCCATCTCTTTATCTCAGCTTAAGAGAGAGGACCCTTTGTAGCTTTAGAGACTACAGCTTTTTTACATGGCCTTTTTCTTTTGTCTTTTGACAATTTTCCCATGATGACAACATCTTTATATTTATAACATAAAATAAGTCTTCTCATAATTAGATAAAAATAGTATTTGAATTAGGTTTCCTTTGCCTTATATAAATAAAAATCTTTTCTTATTCTATCCATAATAGCTAACGATTAAATTTAGACATATTTCCATAATCTCCACCATAGTTTAAATTTCAATCGTTCCTTGAGATTGCCTTCATCTCCTCATCCGGTAATATCCTACACCAAAAGATTACTTCGACCCATCCAGCTGGTCCAAGTCCGAATGGACTTCTCCAGGATCCACGAACCGTGCTTAGGTGCTCAACTGAGACACAACTCCAATAGTCTTCACCTTAACTCAAATCCTTTGAGACTAATCAAATATCCACCGTTCTCATTATACTCTTCCAAGACGAACTCGCACATGCATCATTTTCCGTATCCTAAGAACCCTTGTACCATTTTCGTTGCTCCATCTTCAACATCATCATGAAATCACTGCTCCCGAGTACTTATGACCACTACAACGTACTCCATCCCTGAACACGCATGACTGCAACGTACTCTATCTTGGCCCAAAACATTGGAATCCCCTTATCTTGAAACACCCAAAAACGTACTCATGCGTCGCACCTTGTCTGGATGTAACCATACACCTATGTGTCTGCTTATGCTTGCGTATGTGTGCATGTCCTTTAGAAATGGTCGTGCGTGCTTCTTTATCGATGCTATGCGACTTCTGTACATGCCTGCTTTAGCGTTGTCTATGAACGCTACCTTTGACGCTGCCAACGCGTACTGTAGTTGTCGGTGCACGCTTCTCAGCGCTCCTTTGCATGCTTTCTTTAACATTGTCTCTATGCGACCTTTTTGGCATTGCATGTACGCCACATGTGTGCACTGACTGTGCGCGCTTTGCTCTATGATCCGCAAGCTACCATGCACAAATCTGATTAGATTCTAGTAGTCTTGGTCGTCTAGCACAAGATCCGGTATCCAACATCTCCACTGGCTCCATCTTGATTGATCTACCTTCAACAATCGCCGATTCGACTATTTTCGGATCAGCCCTTATTTATGATGCCTCCGTCTCTCCCTGACTTGAAACCATGTCTATCTTGTGAACGTGTAACTTGACCGAACACCATTGGATCCGATACCACTTGTTGAGAAAAATCCCATATTTAACTTTCGAGCTTGCAAGACAACAAATCATAAGAAGATGAACATTGGGATGTAACATAATTTGACCAAACTCGGTCCTAATCCACAGGGCAAGTATAGAATTCCTTTATCATGAAGCATAAAATGCACCACTAAATCTTCTCCAATCGCTCTCATACCCCTTCGCTTGAGGGGATTTACAACCCTCATAACTTTAGAGACTACATCTCTTTATATGGCTTTTGCCCTTTGCTAATTGTCCATGATGAAAGAATCTCTCTATTTATAGCATATGATAAGCCTTTTCCTAGCTAGATAAAAATTACATCCCCTAGCTAAAGTAGGATTCCTTTGGGTTATATACATCCCCTAACTAAAGTAGGATTCCTTTGCGTTATATGCATGTTAATTTTCCATGATGAAAGTACCTCTCTATTTATAGCATATAATAAGCCTTCTCCTAGCTAGATAAAAATTACATCCTCTGTCTAAAGTAGGATTCCTATGTGTTATATACATCCCTTAACTGAAGTAGGATTCCTTTGCGCTATATACATCCCCTAACTAAAGCAGGATTTCTTATTCTATCCATAATAACTAACAATTAAATTTAAACTAATATTTCAACTGGAAGGAGGTAGGGCTAAACGAACAAGGATCGGATGGTATTAGCTAACAAGGTAATTTTAGGTGTTAATTATATATCAAGGAGATGATTTTGAATGGAAGAGAGAATTCATGAAAGCCAGCCACCAAAGTTTGTAATAAAGGTTTTGTTTCTTATGACAAGGATGCCCACATTTATTTTTGATAATATGAACATAATAACAATAAGAATAAAATGTTCCTATGCACGTGCACAGGAGCATTCCCACTCATGTGGGTGGGCCCCCCTATCCCTACCTCGTCTCTTGTGACACACATTCATAGAATATGTTCCTGTGCATATGCACAAGGACATATTCCAATAATAACAAACATTAATCTACTTGCTTGCTTGCTTTTGCATTTTTTGTAACCACAATTTCGTAGTTCCAAGAGTAGTAACCTTTTCTCTTGGCATGGGTTGCAATGTTGCTGAAACAGGAAAATCGTTATACCACAAACAGTTTGATTGAAGAAAAGAACTCAGGTCAGCAAGATGAGGTAACCTCGATACATTTTATTTACTAGAAAATTTTATATTATCGAGAGTTGAAGCTATTATCATTATTATTTTATAATTATATTGTGATTATATCACCATCTTCTTTACTGTGACATACGCAATTATCAACATGGTCATACTTTTGCAGACCGTTGACATTACTGTGACATACGTGGATACTTCTGGCAAATTCAAAACCCATAAGGTCAAGTCAAAGGATTTATCTTCATCCTGGGTCTGGGAGAATTCTGTTAGTGGAGGTCATGCTCAAGCAAAGGTTGGATCAGTATTCTTTCATATTATTCACTCCTCTTGGTAGATAAATAATCAAGAATCCTCCATAACACACTTAAAGATTTTGCACATACATGATCTGCAGCAACTAAAGTGACATGCTTCCTCGTGTTTTTATTCTGAGGTTGTGTTTTTGTTAGCATGCATGTTGGATTTTTTAAGTTTTCCGATATTTTGGTTTTATGGTTATCTAGTTAAAATACATAGATTTTCTTGGATTTATTACGTGTCTTTATGTTTTATTAAAATGCCAGGAGAAACAATGGTCACGCCAGCCAACGGTGAACAAGATACAGGAAATTAGTCCCCCTTCCACCGATCAAAACAAGCTATTAAGCTCTATTAATCCAGTGAAGCTTAAACGTCAGGTGAATATATCCATATATCTATTATATTAATTTGTTGAAGTTGTAATTTCCCCCTCTTTTATGTTGCTTTCCCTTTTGTGTAGAGAATGAGACAGAAAAGGAAGGAGCAGCGAATTTCTGAGCTGATTAATATGAGTAAGGAAACTGAGCTGCAGAGGGAAGCAGCGGCCATTGAACGTGCAAAAAAGTTCAACCACGTAGTGAAGGGAAAATACAGCATATGGAGGAAAGAATATAAGCCCACATTCTCGGATTCGACATTAAAACTCATGAAAGATCAGATCATTATGGCGAAAGTCTATGCTAGCATGGCCCGCTCCTTTAACAAAGTTGATCTCTATGATTCCTTGATGAAACGAATCAAAGAGAGTCAGCTAGCAATTGAAGAAGCAAACTCAGATACGGACCTAAACTCAAGGTATCTTCTTTTAATTTCCTTTTTACTCTCACATTGTTATTTTTGTAATTAAATGTTGTGTTGAGGTTTTATGTATGTTTGATATTCATTGTTATCCCACAAACCAATAGCTTAAGCATTTCAGTGGAGTGATTCTTAACGTGGTATCAAAATGCACCAGGTGTTAAGATGTACCGGATTCAAACCTCATCATTGTACAAATAAATTATATTTATTTACCCTATTTATTTTGCCCTTACAAGCAAGAGTTCCTGCTGCAAGCCTTTCCACATGGCCCATAGGCCCACATGAGGGGGAGTGTGAACTGTTATGTATAGCTGATATCCATTGTTATTCGACACCCCAGCAGCTTCGGCTTTTGGGTAAAGTGGTTCTTAACAAGTTGTAATTGTTGAGAATGTGCATTTAGTCCCGCGTTGGAAATATTGTAGGATGCATGTGTATAAGATATAAGATGAGATAAACCTCTATAAGGCTTGAGTCTTTTAGATAGAGTCTCATTATATTAAAAGCCCATGTACCATCCATGTGTGGGCTCATGCGTTGTGGGTCCAAACCGAGTTTTACATGGTATCAGAGCTCGGATGGATTTGAGCCCTCGCACGTGAAGTCCTCTTTGTCCACATGTGTTGCACATGAAGGGGGTGTTGAGGATGTAGTTAACATTTAGTTCCACATTGAAAATATTGTGGGATGCATATGGGTATAAGATATAAGATGGGATAAACCTCTACAAGACTTGAGTCTTTTGGATGGAGTTCTACTATATTAAAAGCCCACATGCATCCATGTGTGGGCCCATGCGTTATGGGCCCAAACCGAGTTTCACAGTAATGCTTGAACTTCTCCTTGTTATACAGTGCTCTTGAACAAGCAAAAGCGATGAGTGATGCTTTAACTCAGGCCAAAGATGTGCTATATGATTGCGATGTTGTGACCAAAAAGTTGCAGGCCATGGTTCAGTCAACAGAAGAAAGCATTAGTGGAGAGAAGAAACAAAGCACATTTTTAATACAGCATGCCGCAAAAACAGTCCCTAAACCTCTGCATTGCCTTTCCTTACAGCTCTCTACCGATTACTTCTCGCATAGTTATGCAAGTGAAGAAGTTGTTAACAGTGATAGGCTTATAGATCCTTCCCTCTATCATTATGCTATATTCTCTGATAATGTGCTTGCAACATCGGTTGTAGTAAATTCTACTTTAGTTCATGCCAGGGAACCAGAGAAGCACGTGTTTCATATGGTCACAGATAGATTGAACTTCGCAGCTATGAAAATGTGGTTCATTGCCTATCCTCCTTCACCTGCAACAGTTCATGTAGAAAATATTGATGAATTTAAGTGGCTCAATTCTTCTTATTGCTCAGTTCTTCGTCAACTTGAGTCTGGACGGATTAAAGAATATTACTTTAAGACTAATCATCCATCATCACTATCAGCTGGAAATGAAAATCTCAAATATAGGAATCCCAAGTATTTGTCCATGCTTAATCATCTGAGATTCTATATGCCTGAAGTGTACCCGAAGCTGGAGAAAATACTGTTTCTTGATGATGATATCGTTGTACAAAAGGATTTGACTCCTCTGTGGTCTATCGACATGAAAGGGATGGTGAATGGTGCGGTAGAGACCTGCAAAGAGAGCTTCCATCGTTTCGATACATATCTCAACTTCACGAACCCTAAGATCTCTGAAAATTTTGATCCACAGGCATGCGGATGGGCTTTTGGGATGAACATCCTTGACTTGAAGCAGTGGAAAAAGCGAAATATTACTGGAATATACCATTATTGGCAAGATTCGGTAAGACAAGAATTAATTCTTATGTTGCATTCCCTTCCTTTAGATAAGTTAAATTTAGTTGTTTGTTATGGTTTAATTTGCATTTATATTGGTTCATTTTTCCTTCTTTTTTTATTCTTTTACTTTTTCGGGGTCAAATTTTGGCATTTTTAATTATTGCATCTCCATTTCTTTTTATTTTTCTTCGCCCTTATCTGACGGTCCCGGTTAGTATATCAATATTTTTAAGTTTATTTGATCATATATTCTACAAAGAAGAAGTCATTTGTGAACACAGTATCATAGTAAGTGATGTGATAATCCTTATGGTGTTATTTTGTAATAAATTATTAACTTTTAGATTCCGAACTTGTTAGGTAAATACCACGAAACCCTAATCTACCTGTACTATACGGGCATGACAATTTTGGCAAAATAATTATAGGAATATATTCAACTCAAGGGGCAAACTACACGTCTGAAGTACAGATGGTAATCTCAAATAGTAAGGTGAATGTGAAGCAAGACAATTATAAACAAATTAAGCTCTCACATGCACTCGTTAGTTACCGAATATCGTGAAATATTATTCGGAAGGTTATCTATGTAATGTGCAATGAATTCCCTGCTTATTCCCAGCATTTTTACATGAAACATTATTGATTAAACCAGGATCCTCTGAAGGTAATTGTAATTTAAAGGCACACATAAATATTAATAACTAACCATATTGATACTAATAATAGTATCTCTTACAGCAATAGTTTATGTTTCTTAGTTTTTTTTTTATTTAGTTGTATGTGCCCAATAAAAGCCCCATCAGTAAAGACGACATGTTTTTTTGTACCGGAACCTTTTTAAATATATTTTTAGGATAACATTTAAGAGTGGAAAATCCCCCAAGAAGTTGACCTCTACAATATTCTCCTTAATCAATGCAGAAAGTGAAGATAGCTGTGAGGATTTTACTTCACTCTCTTACAAATAATCACAAGATTACAAAAAAGAATCGAAGTTAATTGAATCCATCGAGTCTGATGTTCAAGTAATTCTATGGTCTTTCTATGAAGTCTTTTATATCAAAGGACTCTACTTCAGAATAAGTCGTACCATCTAGTATTGAAACCATCTAGTATTGAAATGGAAGTGTTATGCGACTTGCTACTCTAACAACATTTCTGTGTCGACTTAAAGCGGTCATATGCAATTTAAATTGCTAATTCCATATATAGATTTGTTTTTATCATTCAAGCTAATTAATCTACTTCTGCCTTCTTCTTCTGAAGGCTTTTAATATGCGTAAACTTCAGTTATGGCTCTAGCTGCTAATTCATTTAGTGTTCAAGCAATAATGGAAATTGTAATCTTCGACAGTCAGATTCATTTCTTGTCCTCAACAGAAGATTGAGTTCCTTTACAGTTTACATTTCCCTTTTTATAATACCTTACCATCCGAGACTTGCGATTTTCAATTCAAAATTCTCTTTTAGTCCTTTTTGGCCATTATAAGACTACCAACTTGACCCGTTATCATATTGTTTTTGTTGCGTAATTTTGTTTTTGCAGAATGAGGACAGGAAACTGTGGAAGCTTGGAACTCTTCCCCCAGGCCTAATTACATTTTACAACCTGACATATCCTTTAGATAGAAGCTGGCATGTTCTAGGGCTCGGTTATGATCCAGCCGTAAGCTCAATGGATATCGAGAAGGCCGCAGTTGTTCACTATAACGGGAATTATAAGCCATGGCTGGATCTAGCAATTGCCAAGTACAAGCAATACTGGTCCAAGTTCGTCCCGTTTGATAATCCATACATTCGACAATGTTATGTTGAATGAGCAAATGATTCCCTCTTTTTGTTTAGCAGTGTTTTCTTCTTTTTATTTATTCCTCCTTGAGCATCCAAAAGTTGGAAATTTTGACATTCTCACTTTTTTTTAAAAGTTCATACGTCATGTACTTACACCAGATGCTAATTAACTTATATAATATACATCACTAGTTGCATAAAATCTTAGATGTTAGATAATTTTTGAAACTCATGGTAGATTTTCTTACGATTTTTTAAAAATCTGATTACATGGGTTTATTCCTGTGTGTGGAAGCTGTCAATGAATCTATTTTATTGTTAAAATTGTTTGTTGTTCTTGTTAACCTGCAAAATCTCAGCTTTTTTGGATCAATCACAGCTTAAGTTTTTGGATAAAATGGTTGAGTCGGGGCTTCATGTAGCTCGCTAATTAGTTTTTGCGGATATATATTGAGAGCAAAGATGGAAAAGTAATGGACTGATATGTGAAGTTACGACTTAAATTCGTTAGCGTAACTTCTTATTCCGAGAGTTGCAGCTCATACCAAAGAAGCATAGCTTGCGTGTCTAACTTTTTATTTTACTGAAGTGAGAGGTGGTCGGTTTTATTTCAAAGAGACGCGTCAATAAAAAGAAAAGCACTGTCTCGATTGCAACATATGCGTTTCTCACGTCATCTCGGTATTTTCCAATTTAACCAATCAGCACGGCACAATAATTGACTAGTTCTTGACCTATACCAGAGCCATCTTTTTGAAAAGTAAACGGAAATCTCACCTCCATTAATTTTTCACCAACCAACACTCGCCACATTAATTACAGAAAAACTTATAAATCTCCCTTCAATTTACATTTATATACCACATCAATACATATTCCTTCTTTCATGGCTAAATTTCTCTTCTTCCTCCTCTCTCTTCTCCTTGTTAATGGAGTTTTAGCCTCATCTCACCACAAGCACAAGCGCCACGGCCTCAATTCCCTCCACTTCTCGCTCTTCCAACACGAAACGATCAATAAGACCGGCTTCATCATAGTTGAAGGTATATTATTTTTTTCTTAAATTTTTTCTTTTGAGTCTACCGTCATGACAGCCACAAGTTGTGACTTGAAACAATGGACATCCATTTTTAATAGTCAAGTTTACCGTAAGAGCTGCCTTCTTCAACATTGTAAAGTTTGTTAGTTTTTATCATTATAACTGTAAAAGTAATTTTATCAAAAAATTAATTTGCAAGAGGTTTGGAATACCAGTTCATGTCTTGCCACGAAGAACTATTTGCCGATTATAATTGAACCACATCTATATGTATTGGCACATCTATATGTATTGGAAAAGAAAGGGAAAGGAATGAAAAACTCTCTCCACTCTTCTCTTACTCAACCAATATATATATATATATATATATATATATATATAATGGAGGAAAGATGTATATATAAGAATAACGGAGGAAAGTCATAAGAGGGAATTTCCTCCTATGGCGTCGAAAAAACACACCCTCCATCGTGTTTTCCGACGATCGAATGCATCATCTTCATCGTTATTATCTAAGATATAAGTACACTAAATTTCATGTGATTCTACAACTTTTTCACCGTTGAATTAGTGGGTTCAAAATTAACAGTTTACCGATAATAGAACATTTTACATTGCTAAATCAACGGTGAAAAAGTTGTAGAATCACATGAAATTTGGTGTACTCACATCTTAGATGATAACGATGAAGATGATGCTCCATCGTGTTTTCCGACGATTGGCACCCATCATCTTCATCATTATCATCTAAGATATGGGTACACCAAATTTTATGTGGTTCTACAATTTTTTCACCGTTGAATTAGTGGGTTCAAAATTAACGGTTTACCGACAATAGAACTTTTTACATTGCTAAATCAACGATGAAAAGATTGTAGAACCACATGAAATTTGGCGCACCCACTTCTTACCGCTTCTTAGATGATAACAATGAAGATGATGGATTCCGATCGTCGGAAAACACGATGGGAAGTGTATTTTTTCGACGCCATGGGAGGGAATTCCCTCCTATGACCTCTTTCCTCCATTATATATATATAGAGAATAATGGAGGAAAGAGGTCAATTGAGGGAATTCCTTCCTATGGCGTCGAAAAATACCCCCTTCTTAGTTTTTGCCGACGATCGGTACCCATCATCTTCATCATCATCTAAGATGTGGATACACCAAATTTCATGTGATTATACAACTTTTTCACCGTTGATTTAGTGGGTTCAAAATTAACGGTTTACCGACAATAGAACTTTTTACATTGCTAAATCAACGGTGAAAAAGTTGTAGAATCACATGAAATTTGGTGTATCCACATCTTAGATGAGACGATGAAGATGGTGGGTGCCGATCGTCGGAAAAAAATAAGGAGGGGGTATTTTTTCGACGCCATAGGAGGGAATTCCCTTCTATGGCTTCTTTCCTCCATTATATATATATATATATATATATATATATATATATATAATGGAGGAAATATGGCTATATATATAATGGAGGAAATATGCCATAGGAGGAAATTCCCTCCCATGGCGTCGAAAAAATACAATCTCCATCGTGTTTTCCGACGATCAGCACCCATTATCTTCATCGTTATCATCTAAAATATGGACACACCAAATTTCATATGATTCAACAACTTTTCACCGTTGAATTAGTGGGTTCAAAATTAACGGTTTACCGACAATAGAACTTTTTACACTGCAGACACCCTCAGTGTTTTTCATCAAGTGGTGTCGGAAATATACACTTGCCATCATCCCCATCATTATCATCTAAGATGCAGACACCGAATTTCATATGATTCTACCACTTTTTGACCGTTAGATTAGCAATGTAAAAAGTTTATTGTCGGTAAACCGTTAATTTTGCACCCACTAAATCAACGGTAAAGAAGTGGTGGAATCACATAAAATTTGGTGTGTCCGCATCCTAGATGACATAGATGAAGATGATGGGTGCCGATCGTCGGAAAAAATCGTGGAGCATATTTTTTCGACGACATGGGAGTAAATTCCTTCCTGTGGACTCTTCTATACATTATTCTTATAGGGGTGTGTGTGTGTGTGTGTGTGTGTGAGAGAGAGAGAGAGAGAGAGAGAGAGAGAGAGAGTTTAGTTTCTTCTCATTCATTCATGGACGTGTTTAGTTAAGCACCTCATGGTCTTTTTTCTTGATAATTATGTACATGAGAGGATACCTGTATTAAAAATGTGGCAATAAATTGGCAATATGTCCTCTAAGTTAAGTAGCTAGTATGGTGCTTACCACGAGGCTTAACGACTTATCTAATCTTAACAGGTATACCTGGCAACGCTGGCGTGAGCCAAACTACCACCCCTTTCGGAACAATCTTCGTGTTCAACGACAAATTAACAACCACCGTAGACGCAACTTCTCCAGTCGCAGGCATCGCCGAGGGGACTTCTATAACTTCAAGCCTCAACGGGCTTCGAAGTTTATCGGCCGCTAAGATCACTCTCAAGGTCAAAGGCTATCAAGGGTCCATCTCCGTTCTCGGAGGCACTCATAACACCAAACCTTCCGATGATCCTGTTGTCGGTGGGACCGGAGACTTCTTGTTTGTTCAAGGATATGTGACATCGTCGCCAGTGGATTTAGAAGGAATCACTGTTGTCTACAAGATCGAGTTTCATCTGTATTGGCCTCCCTATGCTAATGTCAGTCATTAGTGATTTTTGTGAGGCATGTATTAGTCATCATATTATGGTTTATTATTAGAAATAACACTTGGGTAAAGAGAATAACAAGTTTGAAGGGTAAAACTTCACTAAAATGCCATTAGTTTTCAGTGTTTATAAGAAAATATTGCATATCTTACAAATTGCAAATAAATACCATAAATATTTTTCATTATTTAATTTAATATCATAAGTTCTTTTGTGATAAATCATTTTGTTGCAAAAGGCCACATGGTGCTAAACAGGGAAATGATGAAAGATTGTGGTAATTATTTGCAAAATACTAGAAGAACATTTTGTATGCAGTAATTAAACAACCAACTTCAGGCATCACTAAAAAAATTACAAAAAACACAAATTACGCATTTTCAAGTGTTGAATACAGACACATGGATACATATAGCCGTATTCTAGATTAAGAGATTATGGATCATATGCTATCGCTTCTAAGAGCGTCGATGATCAAGTCAAGTTATTGTGTTTGAATCAGAATCCGATGGCCCTTCTAAACGAATGTAGTCATACATAATTCCCTGAAACGGGCTTGTGCTTCTCGCCTGTGTTAGGAAGATAATATTTCTACCTTCGATGAGCCAATTGCTTTGCACGTCGATATTATACAACCAATACAAACCATGAATCCCGTGTCTTGCAATGGAGTTATCCCTACCAATTAGCCCCGTTGAGAAATGAGGAGGATTTGCGTCCAAGTCATTGATGCGGACCTATGCCAAAGAAAAATGCACCTTATTGGACTTGACATGATATACACATATATATGAGATTGACAAGGATATAAGGTTTTTCAGTTTATTCACTCAGTCTATGCATGTGAAAAGGAGAGGGGGGACATGCCCCCAGTCAATTTTTTTTGTGGGGGTGGGGGAAGGAGATACAGTATGAGTTATGGATTTTTTTGGTGTTTTTGTTTGTGTGTATACATACGTGTGTGTGTGTGTACATATGAACGTACATGTGTGTAAGCGTGTATTATGCGTGTATTGTGCTTGCGGTTGCGCGTGTGTGTAGAGGAGTCAACCCATTGAGGCCATGCCTCATTTTCAAATATGAGGCCAACTCCTCAAACACAAAAAACACATGTGTTTTCACCAATCCATACCGGTCAATGACCATGATCTACAAGCTTTAGTAATCCTATGTATGAAAAATCATAAGATCTTAAGACCTCTTGACACATCAGTAAAGTGATCACATTCGTGCACCCAAGAGCCGTTAATTTTTAGTCTATGTGATTAATATGTTAGAGGTCTCCAAAACTCGTGAATTTTCATATGTAACATATAACACCCTAATACATTTATACTATATATTTTTGATATTTCAAATCTTGCAGTAAAATTCCTTACCATTGTTGCTATTGGGTTGTGAATGATGCAATTAGTAACTGTGGTTATTATCCGACCCGGGCCGCATGTTTGAAACCCAATATGGTACAGGATTATATCAAATATTTGCTAGTACAGTGTATCCATGTGAATCGAGTGCTATATATATATATATATATATATATATATATATATATATATATATATATATATATATTATTTTTTACTCTACATATCTTTTTATAATACAATATAAAAAAAACAAATAAAATTCTTTTTCTATCTAGCCTTACATGGCAAATTACCCCATATCAGGTGGTTGCGTCTATATATCATGTTCATATCCTCAATTATACACAGCAAAATAATTTAAGATATTTACGTAGATTTTATTAGGGGTATATGTATTTAATTAAAGGATATTGCATTATGATTAAACTCCTTACGTATACTCTTTATATTTAAAAACTATATTTTTAAAGGGATACGAGTAATATTCGAAGCAATCTGGTATTATCTGTAAAATCCTACAATATATATATATATATATATATATATAATATTTATATAACAGTTTATATATATAAATATATATTATATTATTTTTTTAATAAAAAAAACTCTCTATCCCTGTCTCTCTCCGTCCCTACCTCTCTCTCTCCCCCTACATATAATATATATATAATAATATATAATTTTTATAATAAACTCTCTTTTTTCTCTCCCCGCCTTCATCCCTCTCACGCCGAACCCTAAACTCACGCCGTCGCCGTCCCGCCTCGCCGCCGTTCACCTCATTTCCTTGTCATCACCAACTTCATCTTCTCCTCTTCCTCGTCGACACCTCCTCTTTCCCGAGACCTTGCCGGAGCTCCGACACCCATAACCGAACCCAATACCTTCAACCTCCCTCTCTCGCCATCGCCGGGACCCGACCACCATCACCTTCCTCGTCTCATCAGCAACACGAGAGCACCCACACCACACTGCACCTTCGTCTTCTTCTCCCTCTCGTTTCCGATCACCATCAACCCCCATCGGTCGTGACCCCTCGCCGTCGACTTCGTCTTCCAGTCACCTCGTCGCCGACCATCTCTCTCTTCCTCCTTGTCTTCGCTGAACCCCAGAACACCAGCAACCCCGTCGTCTTCTTTCTTCTTCTTCTTTCTTTTCTTGGTTTCCGATCGTTTCTCGCCGGAGTTGCTCACGTCGCCGACAATCCAGACGATCCAGTCACCGTTTACGTCTAACCCAGTTACCACATCATGCAGTTGCTCAGTCAGGTCAAGTCCTACGTACGTGGGTTTTGTCTTGTGTCGTTATTCGGTGTTCGGAACGTGATATCCGTATATTCGTCGTGAGATTCCGATCAGGCAAATTCTGAACTTGCAACATGCTATTTTGATTATGTTTATATGATTAAGTATATTATATGTGTTTAATATTCATCAAATATTATCGATTTACAGTTTTATATCATCAGTCTGTATCTGTACCGATAATGGTTTATCTAATTGTCTGTATCTGTACCGATAATGGTTTATCTAATTGCATGCCGGATCATCACAATATTATTATAATTTTATATCCGTTCAGTAATCTTTATCTAGATTGATATACACCTGGTAACAGACGTAAAACGGTTATTACAGATAGATACATATGCATCCTGGTATTAGTTATGTTTACAGTGTTTAGATATTGGTTACAGTTTTACATTTGGTGTCTATTTTGGTTAAAATATATTGCCAGACTTGTACACGAGACATTACTAGACCTGTTACTTGGATCATCCGCTAATGCCGACAATCCTGATTTATTGTCCTGATGGACGTGGCTTGTCATCTACATAGACAAGACATGTACCAGCTTGATCCTGTGTTGGTATTAAATTTATATTATCAATACCCGACTTGAACACAAAACCTGGGGAAAAGGGGAAATCAATAATGAAACCTAACTTGTAACTCAACAGTTCGATACTTTCCAGAGACTGATCAGTCGACACGGGCTTTGGTCGGCCCCGGAATGATGCTGCTGACATCATTCGTTTGTACATGATACATGTTTTACTGCTTAGCGGCACATCTTGGATTCAGCCCCGAGAGTCTTGACCGTGGTCCTGGGCACATACGGGATACTATTGAGTTATATCGACGATTCCGTTTAATTGACTTCACAGACTTATAGAATAGATAATCTAGAAGCACAGACTTTAGGATACACATCACATACATGTAGCTCACTGTTTTATACTTGTGTTTAGTATTTATACTCATATTTAATCATAGTATCATATCCCGGTTATTACTATTATTTGATATTTATGACGAACTGACGTCTGGGTTTTGCATGACCCAGTTCCTTTGACCTTGTCGCAGGCAGATCAGAAGTATTTTAGCAAGCAAGCCAAGCAATGAGGAGTTAGATGTTTAGTTTTAAAGATGATTAGTTTATTTATTTCCGTAGTTTTATTTTTATCGATGTGATCTCATAAGGGACGTGATTCAGAGATTATTTTATTGGATCTTGATTTGTTTCCGCTATATGCATCTCTTGATTTCTATTTACCGTGGCATATGGACATGTGTTAGCTAGATTTTATTTACTGTTCTTGATATCTGATTGACAGCTGTAATGTGACTATGGAGGGATTATTCCTAACCACAGGTAGCATGGTTGGCTCTGTCACGTGTTGTATTTACGTATTTTGGGAAGGGGACGTGACATGGTTTGTTTGGTATCAGAGCCATAGGATTTAAGGTTAGTCTGGTTTGGTTCTCATAGTTGGGTATTGAACCCAATACACTAATCAGGAAGCCCGGAATTAGGAACATGCCTACTATATTACTATTTTGCCAGTCATAAATCTATAACTATCAGTTTCTTGTTTATTGAATCATATTTACCGTTACTAATCCCCTTCAGTATCTTTGGTTTCAGAATCATGGCGGATAGGGATTTGCGGTCATACTAGAGGCGTGTAAATAACGCCGCATTATTTGGAGTGGTACATGGTATGCTAGAAAACCAGAAGCGTCAAACTGAGCTAAATCAGAGGCAGGTCGAGCCTTTCCAAGAAGGTCTGCAGACGGTCCAGCAATCCGTGGTTACAGCAGCTGAGAGGGCAGTATCACCCAGGCCAACATAGCGTGAGGGCACCGTGGCCGACTTTAGGAAGCTCGGTCCGACCATATTTACTGGATTGGAGAAGCCATTGCCAGCGGAGTAGTGACTAGTTGATACAGAGATCTGCTCGTTGCCGCGCAGATTCCAGATGAGAAAATGGTGGATGTAGTACGCATCCAATTGGTAGACTATGCTCGCGAGTGGTGGCTCGTAGAGGAGACCCGTTTGACCAAGCCGATCAGTTGGGCAACTTTTTCGCGAAGTTTCTTAGAGAAATTCTTTCCACAGTCTGCTCGGGAGGAAATGGAAGAGAAGTTCATTAGTCTGAAGTAGAATGGCGGATCCGTTGATACACATGCGGTTGAGTGGACCCGGCTCAGTCGATTTGCAGGGTCCTTGGTTTCCAATGAGGCAAATAGGGCAAGGCAGTTTATGCGTAGCTTAGATGTAGAGATTCAGAGACACATCATATCTTTAGAATTGACCACCTTCTTCCAAGTTCTCAAGACGGCTAGGGAGCAGCAGAGTTTTTCGATAAAAGTAAAGGGCAATCTACAGCAAGAGGTTGTAGTACGTAAGATGGCGTTTACGCCAAACAGAGCTCTTGTACGTAGAAGCATTTCGGTAAACAAACGAGGCACCGTACCTATGAAGAAGCCTTTTATATCACATCAGAAAAGGGGTGTGATTTGTGGCTTTTGCCATCTACCCGGACACACGCAGAAGGACTGTCGAAGGAGGCCCGGACCTTGTTTAGTTTGTGGATCAGCTGACCATACCATCAGTGCTTGCCTTTCGAAACTACGATCGAGAGACGATATTCAGAAACCACCGCAGAAGCAAACCTATGGGCAAAACCTGATGACTCAGAGGCCCAATCAAGCATGGGCCTTCACCTTGACGGCCAAGGAGGCCAAGGCATCGGACAATGTTGTTTAAGGTATCCTGCTTGTTTATAATTTTCCTGCATTGGCATTATTCGATTCAGATGCATCCCAATGCTTTATGTCGTCCAAATTTATTAGTGCACAGTCTATTCCACACACGGCCCTGTCTAGTTGCTGGGACACACACTGGGAATGGGAGAATTGTATCCAACAGGGAGTGTAAGGGTTGCTCAATTGTTATTTGCGGACGGAAGTTATTCACGGATTTCTTGGTGATTGATACTGGCAGCTATGATATTATCTTGGGAATGGATTTTCTTGGCATTTTCCACGCTCACATTGATTGTAGGACGAAGAAAGTGATTTTTCAAATTCCCGGACATCCGAAGTTCATATTTTTGGGAGGTAGCAAATTTGTCGAGCCGGTCGAATTTAGGGCTAGGCCGATGATTAGTCTGAAATATTGCACTTTTGAATGATTATTTTCCCCACTATTGTTAAGTTCTAAAAGGTGTTTATTGTAATTATAGAACATATTAGGGTTTATGTGTAAAAAGATTATTACCTTATGTTTTTACATTATAATTAACATAACGAGAGAAAATACATGCATATAATATTTAAATGAAATATTGTAATTAAAATATGCATATCATATCAAATTTTCTAATCAATATTCTTAAAATTTAAATCATAAAAAATGGTTAGGATAATATCTCAAATATAACAAATACTACCAACACTATGAATTGCGATATTGTGCAGATATGAGCTCAGATTTGGAATCCTCGAGATCCGAGATGTCGGAATAAAATTTGTCGATAAATTGAAGCAAATCATAAACGGCAGAGACTCAGAGTAAGATTTTCAAAATCCAGACATCGAAGAGATCTACACATGTCAACAGAAGAGTCCACAAGAAATCCCATGACCTGATGCCATTACGGCGCCGCAATTGGACGGCCCAACACCCTTTTTAGCAGATCAATCAAATGGCGCCTTTGCCAGAAAAACGACTGTAATTTTTTTTCTTGCTATTCAGGTTGAATTCCTATTAAATCTAGCAACCATAAAAAAAATCAAAATCACATCCTGTGTATTTAACGATTATTGTGTGAGTTTTGCAAGGAAATCTGGAGTAACTGGAGCAAAGGAAAAGAGATTCAGATACTTTCATCGTAGCCCAGAGGATAATAGGAGGGCACCAAATAAATTTTAGCAAAAAAATCCCTCAAAAGTGCAGCGGAACCGCTGCGGGAACATGCTATTGGCGGCGTAACCGCGGCGACGTGGGGAAATCGGAGCGCCAAAATCCTCTGGTAATTTTCTAATATCTTTATCTCTCTTCTGAGATCCAATATTCTGATTTTTACTGCAGGATACTTTGAAAATATCGCCGTTCAAAAATCTTTTTACGTGTTTTGATATCGGTTTGTTTGTGCATATATAAACCGGACATTAAGGGGAAACAATCCAAATTCAGATTAGGTGGGGATTTCATCACCCTTCCTAGGCCCCACAAATCACAAAACGAGCATACCTTCATCCTACATTAATTAAAAAATATTTAGACCAAGCCTTTAAGGACTGTCGCTCTCAATTAGGATAGAGAAAGGTCGTGGATAATTTATCGCTTATCTGCATTTCTCTTGTAGTGTCTAGGCAAGTGTGACTAAGGAAAGTGGTTACTTTAGGCCCGCTATTTTTGGTGATTCGTATAGCGGATACCTCCGACTCACCTGGCATTTATCTGGCCACAAGAGCGATAAAGAGGTAGTAGAGAATTGATCATGCGGCTTGTCCTTTGGAAGTCTAGGAGCAGTCTAGTGACTTGACCTAGGTGACCCTAGTTCTAGAGATTGATTGTACATTTTTGTAATTTGTTGAGTCAAGTCTCACGTCAGACATTTTTTTAAAACAAACCTTTTTAAATCGTTCCCACACGCTGCAACGTGCACTAAACCCGCTTAGTGCATGATCGGCTAGACAAGGGATTCTAGTGCCTGTATTGTCCGCGTTTCTGCTATTGACTCCAAAGTCGGTACTTCTTTATCTTATATTTCCCCTCCACCCACCACATCTTCCGAAATGAACGGTTCTCCATCGGGATTTCACGATACCATCCTGCCACCATCTGTAGGTGCGCAGAATCCATCGTGCATCTCTCTCCAAGAAAGATACTATCCTATGCGTGGACCCCTTCCTACTTGTCTGTCTATTCCACCGGCCAATGGGGATAATTTCAAAATTAAACCCCATTTCATCAACTTGTTGCCAAAATATCACGGGCTTGAATCCGAAGACGCATACGTTTTTATCACCAAATTCGAAAACGTATGCGCAATGATGGGCACAACCCAACTTTCAAGGAATGCTATGCGATTACGTCTTCTCCCTTTTACCTTCTGTGATCTAGCAGAAAAATGGCTTTATAACACTGCCGCACATTTTATCGCTTAATGGGATGAATTCGTTATAGTATTCCTTAAGAAATTTTATCCCAATTATAAAACTGCCCGTGTTCGAAGCGAGATTAACCAGTTTACCCAACTTTCCAACGAACCATTCTGAAAATGCTTTGAACGATTTAAAGATCTTCTAAAACACCCCCATCACGGAATTGATAAATGACAACTTTGCCGAATTATATACGAGGGTGTTAATCCTGCCACGAAACAAATGCTTAAAACCATTTGTCAATGCTATTTCATATCTAAAGACAATGGCGAAACTTGGCAATTCCTGGAAGATCTCGCCGAACAAACCTTACAGTGGGAAAACGTTAGACCAACTTCATCTTCATTCAATGCAGGTAATCATCAGCTTGATGTTTCCATCGCAGTAAAAACCGAAATGGCTGCGATGCAAAAGAAACTCGACGCTATCGAAAACAAATTCTCGTCTGCCTCCCTAAACCAAGTTACGCTCTCCAAAACCGTGTGGTTGTTGTTTTGGTCCATCACATTTAACGGAAGAATGTCCACTAAATCCTCCATTTCAAGGTCAAGAACAAACTAATGCTACTTTTCAGCAACGATCTATAACCGATTCTGATTCTTCCACATACACTCAGGGATGGAAGAATCATCCTAATTTTGCTTGGAACCAAAACAAAACTCAAATTCAAAACCAGTTCCCAAGCAACTATCAAAGGCCTTCCCCACAACAATAGCAGCCGCCACAACAAAATCAGCACCCCTTTCAACCGTATTTTTTTCAAAATCCGGCCAACAACTTTGATCCTTATAATAATATTTCAACGGCCGGTACCAATAAAACCTCTACGCTCGAATGTAACTTAGAAACGTTCATTAAACAATCCACGCAAACGACAGCTAATATAACGTCTTCTATCCAAATATTAGTGCAACACACTGCTTCCCACAGTGAAAGCATAAAATCGATAGAAGCACAACTTGCACAGTTAAATGCCGCGATGAGCGAAAGAGAGAAAGGGAGACTTCCATCTCAACCTCTACCAAATTCCGGCCACTCACAAAGCGCGAATGTCATCCTTCAAAATCACAATGTGAGTGTCGTAACTACGTTGAGATCGGAAAGAGTGCTGAATAACAATGTTGGTAAACAAGTTGAAGTCGATGATATTGATGAAACCCCGGCTACTACTTCTACTCCTATTTCGTCTAATCCAACATCTTCTTCCGAGGCTATTGTCCGTTTTCCACTAGGCTCGAACCCTCAACCTATTTCCTTGAAGAAATTACCATCTACGTCCATCTTAAATCCAATTTTTGGATCCATTCCATCCCCACAAACTTTTCCTCAAAAGTTGGACCAACCCTTATTGATAAAGCTCCTTTTCCACACAGGTTGAGGGCCAACAGACCAAGTCTCCAAATGGAGAAGATTGTGGACATTTTAAAGTAAGTTAATATAAATATTCCTCTCCTAGATGCTATCAAACAAGTTCCTTTCTATGCGAAAATTTTAAAGGACTTGTGCATTAGAAAGAGGAAAACTCAAGTACCTAAAAAGGTTTTCTGAGCGAGTAATATGAGAAATTCTCTTACCCAATTGGTGCCCACGAAACGTAAGGGCCCCGGTTGTCCTATAATATCTATAACTATTGCGGTAAAAGTATCAATCGTGCTCTACTCGACTTAGGTGCTAGTGTTAACTTACTTCCGTATTCTGTGTATGAGCAATTAGGCATATGAGAGTTGAAGCCTACGCATTGCACTCTCCAGATGGCTGATCGATCTATCACTCACCCTAGGGGTGAGCTATAGGACGTCTTAATCAAAGTTGGAGAATTTATATTCCCTGTGGACTTTATAGTTATAGATACACAACTTGTAGCGAACCCACGGAACCAAATTCCGGTGATTCTAGGTCAACCTTCCAAGCAACTTCAAACGCGATAATCAATTGTCGTAACGGTTCAATGAACCTATCCTTTGGAAAGATGACAATTGAGCTTAACATCTACAAGTTAGGAAGTCAACCATCAGAACTCTATGCTTATGTTTGTTCTGTCAAAAAGATAGCTTCCGACAGTTTCGAATTTGAGGAGCTTCACAATTCTGATCTCGAAGCCACTAGTGCGTTATGGTTTGATCCCACTGTTTATTATACAAGTGAAGACCCTTCTGTCGACAAGTCCACACCTAAATCCGAAGCCTTTGACTTGTCGAATGATTTAGTCGAGCTATCCGAGTCTCATAACTTCCTTTCCGATGAGATTATTATTTGGAATATAGATGAAAGTTTTGAAGACATTTTTGCCGAAGAACTCGCATTCCTAGAAGACATAGGAGTTGTGATGAATCAACCCCCACCCAAAGAAGTCGAACCGTCACCCCTTTTTCTCATTAAGAACGAGAATGCGAATAGTGCACCATCATCGTTTCGTCTCTACCAACCAAGACGTAAACCCGATCGATTCTGCCTCTTATCTCCCCACTTCTTCACATCTATAATTATCCACCAACCATTGTGTTACATTGATAAAATATTCGAGTGGTTGGTGTTGACTTTTGGTCTTTGTAAAGCTTTGCATAGACCAATAATTTTACCCCCTCTTATAATTTTAAATGCTTAATACTGTTTTACTCAAGTTTAGGGGGGAGAAAAATATTTTGGCTCTTGAAGAAAAAAACTTCACAAAATTGTGAGCCAAAAATAAGTTGGGGGAGGTTTTCATTGTCATTAATTCTTATCCCAGTTGCTAACTTTTCTTCCCAAATCTATAGCTTTTAAGCTTAACATCAGTGAGGACACTGCTGCAAATAGGTTTGGAATCCTCGAGATCCGAGATGTCGGAATAAAATCTGCGATAAATTGAAGCAAATCATAAACGGCAGAGACCCAGAGTAAGATTTTCAAGATCTAGACATCGAAGAGATCTACACATGTCAACAGAAGAGTCCACAAGAAATCCCATGACCTGATGCCATTATGGCGCCGCGGTTGGGCGGCCAAACACCTAGATTTGCGATGGATCCGTGGCCCCTTTGTGGCCGTAGGATTTGAGATTTGGTGTGTGAGATCGTATCAGCATATCCTAGCATCTGGCAACTAGAGTTTCTAGCTTCTGTGACTATTTAAGGGATCAAGAGCTACACTTTGAAGATCAACAATCCGAAGTGATCAAGAGGTCCAAAGCGATCCACGCATCCAGGTGATCATCAACTAATCATCTATCTCCAACAAGAGAGAGAGCGAGAGCAAAAACTAGGGTTCTTTGTAATCTACTTTGTACGGAGAGTTGTATGCAATAGTTGATTAATAAAGGTAGTCTTTTTATTAGTCTTTTCGCATTTAATTTTTGCATATTAATCATGTTTTCTTCTTCATCATTTCTTCTATCTCAAACCATGAGCGAGTAATTCCTACCTTGCTAGGGTTCGTAGGCTAGGGTAGATCAATAGATGATAAAATCATTTGACTTCTTTTATATATTTTAAAGTTTATAAACTTTAGCAAAATAAATGTTAACATCCTTATCGGACGCGCTACCAATTTATTGCTAGTCACGACCACGATTTGAGATCGGTTTAACACTTATTTTGATAAAGGCTAGACATGAATATAGATCAATGCAAGGACAAAGGTTAAGAGTGGGGAAACCCTAGTTTCTTCCAAAAGAGAACCTCTAATCTACATTCATCACTATCGATCTAGTTTTAAACTATTAAAAGATAAAAGAAGTCATTTTTAATTAGTCATCCATTACTACTAAGTCATATGAACCCTACGAGCATTTTCTTTATAAATCTTACATCCGTATTAAAATAGATCAACAAACAACCAATCAACCAATCTTTCATCAACTCGTCTAAATCAAGATAAAGGTTCACGTTACCCTGTGGACTACCCGTACTCATCACAGCTAGCTACTAGCGACACCGTCTTGATTGTGGTTACTTTACGAACACTCTTTTAAAACAGATCAATCAGCCGACTAGTGTCATTCTTTCGTCGATGGAAGTAAACAAGGAAGAAACACCAACAGTAGTTCGGGATTTTATGGATGTGTTTGAGGACAACTCGGATTTACCGTCAAAACGAGATGTGGATTTCGCGATTGATTTTATTTCTGGAGCAGCGCCGATTTCAAAGGCTTATTATCTAATGGCGCCGGAGGAACTGGAAGAGATAAAGAAACAAGTTGCTGAATTACTATAGAAGGGTTGGATTCATAACAACGATTTACCATGAGGAGCCCCAGTTCTTCTAATCAAGAAGAAGGATGGCATGCGGCAGATTTGCATCGACTATCGAGAATTAAACAGAGTGACTATTAAGAATAAATACCCAATTCTTCGCATCGGCGAATTATTCGATCAACTCAGTGGCGTGAGGGTATTCTCGAAATTGGATTTGCGATCCGGGTATCAAGTTCGGGTGAAAGCAGAAGACGTTTGCAAGACAGCGTTCAGGACTCGATATGGGCATTACGAGTACTTAGTGATGTCATTTGGAGTTACTAACGCACCGGCAATATTTATGGACTTGATGAACCGAATCTTTTCACCATACCTGGACCAGTTCATAGTAGTGTTTATTGATGATATTCTGGTCTATTTGAGGAGCAAAGAAAAGCATAAAGAACACTTAAGAATTGCACTGCAAACATTGAAACAAGAAAAATTATATGCTAAAATGAACAAGTGCGAGTTTTGGCTCAAAAAAATGAAGTTCTTGGGTCATGTTGTATCCGAAGATGGAATTGCCGTTGACCCTGAAAAGAGTGCAGCTGTTCGTGATTGGCCAATTCCAAAGAATGTGGGGGAGATCAGAAGTTTCTTTGGGCTTGCCGGGTATTATAGGAGGTTTGTGGAGAGCTTCGCTCGAATAGCAGAACCATTGACCAAGCTAATACGAAAAAAGGTACCGTTTGTATGGACTGAGAAGTGTGCATTAGCTTTTGAAGCGATGAAGCAAAGGTTGACCACCGCTCATATTCTGACAGTGACAGATGGTTCCGGAGGACTAGTTATTCACAGCGACGCATCTAGGAAACATCTGGGAAAGTCTTGGGATGTGTTCTAATGCAGCATGGGAAGGTCATAGCTTATGCGTCGAGACAATTGAAGACTCATGAGAAAAAACTACCCAACTCATAATTTGGAGCTAGTAGCAGTGATTTTTGCTCTAAAGATTTGGAGACGCTACTTATTGGGCGAAAGGGTAGAAGTATTTACCGATCACAAAAATCTAAAGTATGTATTCATACAGAAAGAGCTCAACATGAGGCAGCGTAGATGGTTAGAGCTGATGACTGACTATGATTTTGATCTAAAATAACATACGGGAAAAGTTAATGTAGTGCCGGATGCTCTAAGTACGTTGCCAGCGATACGGATGTTGACTGCACAGAAAGAGATTCTAACCGATATTCAGAGATTCGAGTTCGAGATCGTACTACCTGATTCTTTGGGACAGTTTATGCAGTTGCAAGTACAGTCATCCTTGATCGATAATATTAAAGCAGCATAGTCGCACGATCCAAGATTGCAAAAGTTTCGAGAACAAGTAGAAGCGGAATTTCGAACAGATTTTTTAATTCATGAAGATGGTTCGTTGCGATATGGGAGTCGTTTATGTGTGCCTAAAGGAGATGTTCGTGAAGAAGTCATGAAGGAGGCTCATAGTTCCGCGTATTCAGTACATCCGAAAGGCACGAAGATATACCGAAACTTACGACAACATTTCTGGTGGGAAGGCATGAAAAGGGAGATTGATCGTTACGTATCGAAGTGCTTGGTGTGTCAGCAAGTCAAGGCTGAACATCAAAAGGTAGCTGGTTTGTTGCAACCACTTCCGATTCCTCAATGGAAGTGGGAACATATAACCATGGATTTCGTAACAGCTTTACCATGAAGTCCAAAGGGCAATAACGCAGTTTGGGTGATTGTCGATTGATTGACCAAGACAGCTCATTTTATACCATTTCGAGTTGGTCAGTCGACGAAAGTTTTGGCAGAGCGGTACATGTAGGAGATTGTGAGATTGCATAGAGTACCCGTGAGTATCGTTTCTAATCGTGATACTCGATTTCTATCACACTTTTAGAGGAGTCTACATGAAAATTTAGGAACCCGTTTAAAGTTTAGCACGGCCTATCATCCTCAGACAGATGGCCAGTCTGAAAGAACGATCCAAACTCTTGAAGATATGTTGAGAGTATGTGTAACGACTCTAAATTTTCTGTACAAAATTTTTCTTCTTAAAGTACAGAAAGGAGTTTGCTAACCTGAGTACAAGTTATAAATTAAATTTGCTTAAGAACAGCAAGAAACAACTTATAACTCATTGGTAAAGCCTTGCACTGCTGTGACATAGCCCATGTGTTCGAATTCCATCAGCTACATATATTTTTACTGATTTTTTAAAAACTTTTTGGAAGCCCAAAAGTTTACACGTGCAATACACATAAAAATGAAAAGTCGGATAAAACAAACATGTGCACAATGTTATATGTACAGACTAAGACACGTGGCTCAAATCCAAGCCCCCGCCCCTTTAGTTTGGCCGGCGAGATCAAGCATTAGGCCGGCACCGCCGGTCCCCTCCGTAGGGAATGGCCCTCATTCTCTGCACACCAGTCTTTTAGCCTACTCCCATTACCCCCATACTATTTATTTTTCCTGCAATTATCCAGAGAATTTATTTTCATCATAAATCTCATTTTAATGCATTTTTAATTTACTCTTCAATTCCAAAACCCTAATTTTATCCTATAAATACAACTCCATACCCTAGCCCTCTTCATTCTGAAATCTCTTGTCAAAAATTCTCAAAATTTTCTAAGTCAAAGAAGAGTATAAGTGGAGTTAGCCCTAGTTCCATTTCTGACGAGAATTCGAGACGTTTCCGACGACCCCCCGACTCCACAAAGCTACCAACTTCTTCCTATACCTTCCCTCTTTATTTCTAGCTAGTAAGTCTCACTCTTATTCTATTCTTTCATCTTAAAAAGTTCTCTTTTCAAAACATGTCAGAAGTGGAGTTATCCCGACATTCAATTCTAAAATCGTTAAAATCACAATTTTTCTTAAAAATCACTCATCCATATCACTATATCTTGCTTAGTAATCATGAAACAAATATTGAGAACAATTTTATCTTAAAATATCATGTTATGTACCTTTAATTTGCATTTTTCGTTTAAATACCACAAACTTTACATATGACATCTTTTAAGTATTTAGCTTAGCATACCTTTAGAATATCTCACGAGGTAATTCCTTACCTCTCACACACACATCTTGATATAGCACGATTCTCTTAAAACCAATATCTTATGGCAAAATACGACTTTTCAATAAAATACCTCGAACTATAAAAACCCGTTTTCTTGTAAATAGTATTTTAAAATCCTTGTGATTATGCCTCTACAACCCATTTTGGGGAACCCGATCGGGATGGTGCGGATTATCGCACATCTTCGGGACTAGTAGAACGAGATGCAGACTTCCTCACGGAGCATACGATCTCGATGGAATTTTAGTACAATTTTTAAGAAAAAAACGAGAATTTCTATTTAAAAATAAAAATTAATTTTTAATAATTATATAATATTATCAAACCATCTATTTTCAATATATAATAAAATTCCATGCTTTCTAGAATATAAAAGAATTACAAGTTTCATGAAAATACCATCAAGAATCAATACAAGTCTAATTTTACATTAAAATACCTTGAACTATTCAAACTAGGCCTATATATTCACTAGAATACTCACCTTTTAAAAGTTACATCCATGAAAACCTTAATTACGATAAATAAATACTTGATGTTTATTTTGAAAGTATACTAAAAATATTTTTCATAAAAACCCCTCAAGTTATATTAAATTACAATAAGAACCCTAGTAAATATAGGTTTAAGCGGGACTAATTCTCTTGAGCCTCAGGGAGCCGGAGAAAATGGGTGCTTGCCTATTTAAGGTAGAAAACTAAAACGGGGTTATCAATGGTAATTGTCTTGGAAAAAAACACAAGTACTGCCGTCCATGTGCAGCAGTTACCGATAACACCAAAATCTAATTCAGGATCCAAATCTGTTTAAGTGTCTAACTCAATCTGAGTCTCAGTCTAATCTGAATACAATCCAAACATGAATTCAATCATAACTCCAATCCAACATGATCCGAAACATGAATACTAGAACAATATCAACATGACTTGACTTGACCGAACCATGGTTATATCTTGACTTGCTTACATGACTACCGTTTATCTCGTGAATCCGTTTACATGAACAACTTATACCATGGTTTCGGCAAGTCTGATAAGTACAAATCAATACAATCAATACAATATATATTACGGGGTTTTAACGGGATAGACTGGTACGGAATATATTAGAAATGGAACGATGATGGTCACTAAAAGACACTACATGAACATCCATGCCGTTGTCCCGTGGTTTTGTTGATGGGGCCTTATACTTCGGGTTACTATAGTCCACGGAAAAAGTTGGACTCCTCTTGTATACACTGATACCTTCTATACCAAACCACAAATAACTACATTAGCATAACAAACAGATAATTTACCAGTTATATTCTCTTTATTCTATTCTATTCTATTCTATCTTTGGAGGACTTATCGAGCGCTAGTTCGCTGACGACATTCATGTCTCTTCTTTCTTTGGAATGTTGTCAGGATGATCCAACTCTTAGAAGACCGAGCCCAGCCAGGACGATTTGGAGCAGATCACCAAGCAGTACGGCTTCTAGGCTTTTACTTGTACTACTTTTCTTTTCAGTTCATATGTCATTATTTAGGCACCACTTTCTATCATTGTACTTTACTTTTCAGTTGTATATAAAGAATGATTATAAATAAAAAGTTAATGTTTATATTATATCTCTTGTCATTCTTGTGTTTTACATTTATATTGCTTATTTTACGCATAACGTGTTTACTTCTGAGTAAATACATCGCGTGCCTCGCCACGTCTCCTTCCCCGTACACTGGGAAGCGGGGCGTGACAACGTGCATGTTAGACTTCCAAGGTTTATAGGAGGATCATTTGCACTTAGTGGAGTTTTCATACAATAACAGTTTTCAGGCGATTATACAGATGGCTCCATTCGAAATATTATACGGTCGTGTCGCTCGCTTGTCTGTTGAGACGATGTTGGAGAAAAAAGATTATTGGGACCGGATATTATTATGCAAATGGTGGAGAAAGTTAATTTGATCCGTAATCATATGAAAGTGGCACAGGATCGACAGAAAATTTAGGCTGATACTGAACGAAAACCTTTGGAGTTCGCTGTTGGTAATCTTGTATTCTTGAAGATATTACTGACTAGAGTTATTGGGACCGGATATTATTATGCAAACGGTGGAGAAAGTTAATTTGATCCGTAATCATATGAAAGTGGCACAGGATCGACAGAAAATTTAGGCTGATACTGAACGAAAACCTTTGGAGTTCGCTGTTGGTAATCTTGTGTTCTTGAAGATATTACCGACTAAAGGAGTAATCCGATTTGACAGTCGAGGAAAGCTTAATCCTCGATTCGTGGGGCCTTTCGATATCATCGAGCGTGTAGAAGATGTAGCTTATCGATTGGCTTTACCACCATCCTTGGCGGGTGTTCATGACGTGTTTCATATATCCTAACTCCACAAGTATGTTAGAGATGAGACGCACGTCTTAGATCACTCGGAACTGACAGTAATAGAAGATTTAACGTATGAAGGACGACCAATGGCTATTGTAGATCGACGAGAAAAGGTCCTCAAGAATAAAGTTATCCCACTAGTAGTCGTTTCGTGGGGGAATCGTTCGCATGGAGAATCTACTTGGGAACGTGAAGACAAGATTCGACAGAAGTTTCCACACCTCTTTCCTTAAATCCGTGTCTTGTCTTTTCCCTGTTCCGTAAATTTCGAGGACGAAATTCTTTTGTAGTTGGGTATAATGTAACACGCTAGTACATTTATACTATATATTTTTGGCATTTCAAATCTTGCGGTAAAATTCTTTACTATTGTTGTTATTGGGTTGTGAATGATGCAATTAGTAGCTGTGATTATTATCCGGCCCGACCCGCATGTTTGAAATCCAATATGGTGCGAAGTTATATCAAATATTTGCTAGTACAGTGTATCCATATGAATCGAGTGCTAAATATATATAATATATTTTAAGCTCTACATATCTCTTTATAATACAATATAAAAACAAATAATATTCTTTTTCTATCTAGCCTTTCATGGCAAATTACCCCATATCAGGTGGTTGCATCTATATATCATGTTCATATCCTCAATTATAGACAACAAAATAATTTAAGATATTTACGTAGATTTTATTGGAGGTATATGTATTTAATTACAAGATATTGCATTATAGTTAAAGTTCTTACGTATACTCTTTATATTTAAAAACTATATTTTTAAAGGTATACGGGTAATATTCGGAGCAATCTGGTATTATTTGTAAAATCCTACAATATATATATATATATATTCTATAACTATAATATTTATATAATAGGTTATATATATATAAATATATATTATATTAATTTTTTAATAAAAAAACTCTCTCCGTCCCTACCTCTCTCTCCCCTATATAATATATATATATATATAATAATAATATATAATTTTTATAATAAACTCTCACTTTTCTCTCCCCGCCTTCATCCCTCTCGCGCCGAACCCTAAACCCACGCCGACGTCGTCCCCCTCATCGCCGTTTACCCTATCTCCTCATCATCACCATCTTCATCTCCTGATCTTCCTTGTCGACACCTTCTCTTTCTTGAGATCTCACCGGAGCTCCGACCCTCACAACCGAACCCAATACCTTCAACCTCCCTCTCAGGCCGTCGCCGGGACCCAACCGCCGACACTACCTCCATCACCTTCCTCGTCTCATCAGCAATACCAGAGCACCCACACCACCCACACCGCACCGCACCTTCGTCTTCTTCTCCCTCTCGTTCTCGATCACCATCAACCCCCATCGGCCACCCCCATCGGCCACGACCCCTCGCTGTCGGCTTCTTCTCCCTGTCACCTCGTCGCCGACTTCTTCTCTCTGTCACCTCGTCGTCGACCATCTCTCTCTTCCTCCTTGTCTTCGCTGAACACCAGAACACCAGCAACCCCGTCGTCTTCTTTATTCTTCTCTCTTTTCTTGGTTTCCGATCGGCTCTAGCTGGAGTTGCTCATGTCGCCGACGATCCAGACGACCCAGTCACCGTCGTCGTCTAACCCAGTTACCGCGTCACGCAGTTACTTAGTCAGGTCAAGTCCTACGTACGTCGGTTTTGCCTCATGTCATTATTCGGCATTCGGAACGTGATATCCGTATATTCGTCGTGAAATTTCGATCAGGCAAGTTCTAAACTTACAACATGCTATTTTGATTATGTTTATATGATTAAGTATAGTATATGTGTTTAATATTCATCAAATATTATCGATTTACAGTTTTATATTGTCAGTCTGTATCCGTACCAATAATGGTTTATCTAATTGCATGCCGAATCATCACAATATTATTATAATTTTATATCCGTTCAGTAATCTTTATCTAGATTGTCATACACCTGGTAACAGACGTAAACTTATTACAGATAGATACATATGCATCCTGACATTAGTTATGTTTACCGTGTTTAGATATTGATTACAGTTTTACATTTGGTGTCTATTTTGGTTAAAATATATTGCCTGATTTGTACACGAGATATTACTAGACCTGTTACTTGGATCATCCGCTAATGCCGACAATCCTGATTTATTGTCCTGATGGACGTGACTTGTCATCTACATAGACAAGTTCTGTACCTGCTTGATCCTGTATTAGCATTAGATTTATATCATCTATACTCGACTTGAACACAAAACCCGGGAGAAAAGGGGAAATCAATAATGAAACTTGACTTGTAACTCAACAGTTCGATACTTTCTAGAGATTGATCAGTCGATACGGGCTTCGGCCGGCCTTGGAATGGTGATGCTGAAATCATTCGTCTGTATATGATACATGTTTTACTGTTTAGCGACATGTTTTGGATTCAGCCCCGAGAGTCTTGACCGTGGTCCCGGACACGCATGGAATACTATTGAGTTACATCGACAATTCCATTTAATTGATTTCAAAAACTTATAGAATAGATAACCTAGAAGCACAGATTTTAGGATACACATCATACATGTAGCTCACTGTTATATACCTGTGTTTATTATTTATACTCATGTTTAATCATAGTATCCTATCATGGTTATTACTATTATTTGATATTTATGACGCACTGACGTCTGGGTTTTGCATGACCCGGTTCCTTTGACCTTGTCACAGGCAGACCAGGAGTATTTTAGTAAGCAAGCCGAGCAATGATGAGCTAGATGTTTAGTTTTAAAGATGCTTAGTTTATTTATTTACGTGGTTTTATTTTTATCGATATGATCCCATAAGGGACGTGATCCAGAGATTATTTTATTGGATCTTAATTCATTTCCGTTATATGCATTTCTTGACTTCTATTTACTGTGGCAGATGGACATGTTTTAGCTAAATTTTATTTACTGTTCTTGATATCTGATTGATAGCCGTAATGTGACTATGGAAGGATTATTCCTAGTCATAGGCAGCATGGTTGGCTCTGTCACGTATCGTATTTACGTATTTTGGGAAGCGGGGCGTGACGTAACCTATGTAAATCATGTAGATCACGATAAGCGGTACGGATTGGTGAAAAACATGACAGATTGTGAGTACTCATCTTTTATCTCATAAGTAGCATGCATGCATGCATGCATGCAGCAAGATTGTGATATCCACCAACTTATATGATTATTATATCTAGTTTAAATATACTTTTCGTCCCTGCTTTTAGCCACACGTGCATGTTTCCCAAGAGATAAACAACATGGATCCCATGCATGGCTAGAATATTTAGAGAATCTTTTATCTCATAAGTAGAAAGCATTTAAATTTAAAAAGTAGGTACGGAAAACATTTCTCTTTCAGAAACATGACAACTAGTTGTTTAAATTATTATACTTAACAAACATTTTCCCGGCTGTTAGGATTTGAGGATCAAATCATGTGGCATTATCCTAGTCAGTTCTATAATTATCGCAAAGAAATTGTAAATACAAGTAGATATAAAACGCAAGTTTATACTTGTAGTTCAGAGAGTGCAGATGATGCAATTGCCACACGTAGCTTGTAATTTCCCGATTGATTAACAGCGTCGAGTTGAAATCTAATCTGCCAGGTTGTTGGTAAATACGAGTTCTGACCATTCTTCCTGCAAGGAAAGAATAATTATGCACACATCTTGTTGTGGTTTACACATAAGCGAACTTAAAAACTACGACTTTATTCAGAAGAAATATTTATAGAATGAAATAAAAACTTAATATAGAAACACTAACTTAAACCCAACCAAAAACAAATGAAATTTCAGTATAAGAAAAATTCCTGTATAAGAAAACTAAACCAGTGACCAAAACAAGGCAACTTTACCTGGTAACTTGGGCAAAGAACCAATCCCTTGTATAATCACTTTCATCGACAGTATAAATTAAATCTCCATCTGGGTATAGATCAGCGTACCTTTCCCATAGACCATATTGCCGAAATCTGAAATAAATATTTAATAAATTAGTCAATCGCTTCAAGAAAATACCAACAAGCATGTGGTAACAATTTACAAATTCTACATTACTAATTCTTTGCGACTAATGGGAAATGCCATAGACTATGACAAAGATGAATGGCAATTATCATGCTTTGCGATCCAAATTTTAACATTAAAATTAAATGAAAGGTGATTATTTCAGAAAAAACCTGTCTGGATGATTGATATAGAGGCTGTTGACAAAGTTGGGGTTGGGATCCGGAACAAAGAACTCAGCAGCTGAGCGGTCGGGGATTCCAATCTCCCACAGTGTAGGACCGTCTCTTGGTGGCTCGTACACAAGATCACCGAAATCAATTAAACATCCTGCTTTTAAAAATGTATTTTAAAAAAAATCATGAAATCTCCTATATTGTTTCTCCGTAAACAAATTTAAGATATATACCTGAGGTTATGCTTATAGTTGCATCCAACTTATAGTCTCCAATAAACCCAGGAACAAATGCATAAAGATTATAATCTCCACTTCGTATGTTGCCAATGCAGAAATTTCCAAAACTATCTGCTTGTGTCCAGAATTGATAACCCTGGAAGGATATCAAGATTGAAAGTCGATCATTGTTTGTGTCCCCACTCACAACAACTAAACTAATTTTCAAATCCATCCTGCTGTACCAAAACTCCAACGTTGTGGTAATAGTTGAGATTCTTGAGTTTAATATTTTATATCGCACAACGCCCCCACAGCCACAACCTGTGATTTTGCACAGTGGCATACTTTTTTAATTCTTTTTTTTTTTTAAATATACAGCAGTAGAATATGGATGTGGGTTTCTTTAATACCATCTTATAGTCCCTTCGAAGCACCAAAACACCAAAGTTATGGCGAGGGTTGAGATTCTTAAGAGGATTCTTTATATTCTAATATGCCCCACAGGATGAGCGTCCTTTTTGTGGTCCAAAACCTGTGATTTTCATTATTGGTACCTTTTTAATTCATTTTTCAAACATATGTCTAGTAGGATGTCAAACTGGGTTGATTTGATACCATCATAATCCCTTCCACGTTCCACCCACCAAACTCCAAAGTTATCCAAACTCCAAAGTTGTGTGTGTGTGTGTGTGTGTGTGTGTGTGTGTGTGTGTGTGTTCTAGCAAGTAGCAACTAACAAAGAAGAAATCCAAGTCATCGTAAAAGGTGAAGTATCATTCTCATAGTGACCTTGCATTCTCTTTGCCATGATCCGGCTTCTCCTGGTAAAGCCAAGCCAACATATGCGGAGTCTGCATATATGTAGTCATCATCTATGTACCTAAGAAGTAATACCAGGTTAAATCTGTGGAAGCTAGCTATAATTCTTGTCACAAAACATATACCGACCAAAGAAAAGTATTATATATATGAACAGTGACGGAGCAAGGGCCAACAATACCTATCTTGGACGAATAGTCTACCAGTAACAGAACCTCTTTGCTCAGATTTTGGATAGTCCTCTGAGCAAGGAAAATTATATGGCCAACTATCTATTTCAATTTGTGCCTGAAATACCAAAATGAAACAGATGTTAGCTTCAAGTGATAAAGATGCAACTAATATAGATTGCACATCAAAATTTTGCTTGTATTTCCTTTGAAACTCATGATTCAGTCTTAATATGGAACAGGTAAGTAGGGAAAAGCATGTCCCGTCAAATTCTTGAAATATAGAAGCTCATGGAAGACTTGCTTTTTTATTTTTCCTCTGTCTTTTACAATTGTTTAAGGTTAGCAAGATGAACTTCAAAGTTTAGAAACTTGCCTGTGAAGAAGAATACAAAATATTTACATGTGAGCATGCCATTTTTTTGCCCCCAATTGTCAACAGGTAATCATCGGGATTAAGATGGTGAATCATGACTTCAAGGTATAAAATTGGTATGGTCGTTAAAATGTTATGCCTCAATAACTAGCATGAGAGTAAGATTGACTTCACAGTGAAATCACCATGCATACATTACAGAATGGAGAAGAAAGACTCCTGTTTTCTAGCTTTTTCGTTATTAAAAAAAATAACTCCACCATTTTCATGTTAAATAGTCCCCTCTAAACATTTAAAAAAATAAATCGAAGACAACTATTATTCCAAAAATAATTCTTTTACATCAAAGCTTTTGGTTTCCCAGGATGTCACTTTTTTTTTTGATTAAGGAACTATTCAAAATAACTTTTGTGAATCCCCCTCCCCCCCCCCCCCCCCCCCCCAAAAAAAAAAATATCAAGAACATCAAGATAGTTAACAAAATTTCCCTCTAAATTAATACGATGCATGGGTTGCATCTTAGAAAAACACCCCGCAGTACCACTACATTTCAGTATATAATAAAGGTTTGATAAAAACCTTAATTTTTGCATCCTCCCATAAAAGTTGTGGATCTGTGAAAAGCCACGAAGAATTAAAGTACATGAACACAGGGCCGAAAACTTTTTTCCAGTATTCTCCACCTCTAATTTTAGGCACAAGGTCAGGCCCAGCGTAATGAGCACTGCCAAACATCTACATCCAGAAAGACAGAAGTCAAAAGACGCAGAACCAATAAGCTGATCCCATAAGCTCAACGTTTCTGACGAAATTATGCATCATAATGCCGCATAAAGACAGTAATCATTTTTATGGATACTTGAGGGACCAAACCTTTCACATTTAGGGCGAATGTTATAAATGCCAACGAACTTGAACTTGTATAGCATATAAGAAAACACGAAAATCATGAGAACAAAAATAAAGTAGGAACGATGCAAATTGTGCATCACATCATTAACATATGTAGTAAGAGCTAAGTTGTGTATTTTGCATGTATTTATATTTCATTTGGTTACGTGTCAGCAGTTTCACTTTCTTAAAGTCCCACCCCTCCATCAAAACTCCGAAATCGTGTTGAAGGTTGAATATTTGAACACGCCCCACAACTTCAGCGTCTATCCAAGATTTTGCACAGCGGCATATTTTCCATCTGTTTTTAAGTACTGTACAGTGGGATTTGAACATGTATTGCAATGATACCATCTTAAAGCCCCAGACACTGCACCAAAACCCTAAAATTGTGGTGTACATCTTAGAAGCACAATTAGGATTGGATAAAGAAAACGGCACTTACAGCAAGTGTAGTAGGACCAACATGCGAAGTAAGATTTTGCTTAAGGGGCCCACCAGTTCTGAACTCATCGCTAGGTGTGATCTGCCAGAATCCAATCGGGGGGTCGAAAGAGATCCAACCATGGACCTTGTTGTCCTTGTTCTCGATCGAGTATTGGTATTTATCATCCACCTATGGAAACACTCTACAATCAGATTTACAGGAAAAGCTATTTAAAAAAGGGGGGGGGGCTAAATTCACATAAATACCGCAACGATTCAGCATTTTCCAGATAAACACCTTAAACTTCTTTCACTATAAATACCCTAAATTTAGTAAATTGAGGGGGGGAAACACCTTACACCTTTAGTATATGGTTTTGAATTTTTTTTTTACCAAAAACATTTCAATCAAGCAAAAGAAAAGTTCAATGTATGTTTAATTATTTACAGTTGACTAAGTTTAGTTATTTATTGTAGCAAAAATAAGTTTAGGGTATGTGTCCGGATTCCTGAAAAGGCTGATATCTTATAGTATTTTCTTGAATTTAACCACAAAAAAACCCATGAATGCAGCTTCTATCAAATGGAAACTAGTTACTTTACCTCTCCTCTGAGGTCGGGATTGATTGGATTGATGAGAAGCACGGCTTCAGGGTATGCTAATGGCTGACCCCTCGGCGGAATACGGTCATCGGGCATGGGCATGATCCTCTGTCTATCATCTGCCATTGCCATGTAATGAAACCTGTAATTCAACAGAGAATGTCATCGATGCTCATGTATGTATATTTTTTATTCATACTAGCCAATTTAAGGCGGCAATGAGTTTGAAGGTATAATTAATATTGAATACGATGAGCAAATTTAATTAGAAAAATAGGTTAAACGATTTGCTCATGAAAATTCATGGTTTAGTTTAATAGAATCCACGACACAACTGAAAAGAATCAAACGAATCTTAGGCTCTTCTTGGCTTTTCAAAGACCGAAAAAATTAAGTAGGTCAGGCTTTACCTAGTATGATCATAGTGTGAAAATGTAAGATTCCGGTGAAAAAGATTGAACAGTTTACTTGTCTTTTCTAAGTTTGAAAGCTATCCGGGTCTCTGCCATATCAAAATCAGGCCATCCCTCCAAGTGTTCATAGATGCCATAAGTGTAAAATCCCGAAGTGCCTCGAAGCATTACAAACCTACAAAATTTCCTAAGCATCAGTTATCTCACAACTATTAAAACTTAAAGAAAAATCTATAAAGAAAAGTAACCAAAAAGGAAAGGATTTTCGCACACCGCTTGTCAATGTTTAAGGGTACAGCAATGCCTTCACGGGAAGGATCCCACATTCTTGTGAAGGAAACCTCCACTTGATTATCATCTTCAGCTATTATCCTAAATTCTGTACCTTTTATCCTGCAAAAGACGACGAATGCTATATTAATTCAGTGTTGGACACGTTTCAACAATAAAACCCCCAAAAAATAGATAAAGGCATTTACGCACACATCAAATATTCCGTTGCTTCCAGGTTCATTCCAAACAAGATCCCAGTACCTACATGCCAAAAAAAAAGAACAATGATGGATTTTAATGAACAAGAAACTTCATGTTTCTATAAGGTAATGAAGCCATTAATGCTAATTAAGACACTAATAATTCACTGACAACGGTCGCTCTCACTATTTTATACTCGCTGCCCACACATAGTGTATAACTTGTGTGTGCATGTGGGTATACATGTATAGACTATAGTAAACTTTTGCCCACGCATCGTGTGGTTACGAAACGAACGTTTTATTATGACAACTAGATTCATATGGATTTTTTTTATGGATATATGTTATTGGCAAAGGAGATCATGATCAAATATGCAAATAATTGAAAATGAGATGAGGAGCTTGGAGTTTTTTTTTTATCGTTTTATAAAGGAAAGCTTAGACTAGATAACCATTTTTCCCAACTCCTCGATGATAACTTATGAGCCGATGATTAAAGTAAATAAAAAAATACTAAAAAATTTCCTCATGCGAATACACAGGAGAAGCCTTTCATAATCTTTTGTTCGTGTAAAGATAGGCAGAATAAATAGGGTGGTAAATTTACATAATTTGTGTCAGTAATTAAGTTTTGAATGTAGAATCCCCATAAGCCTAGTTCTCACAGATTAATTGTTTGTTGGTAAAAGCTACCATGTGAGACAATGCTCCAAAAAAGCAGTACCAAGCTTGACAAATAACTTGGCCCAAAAGCTCAAAACCATAAGCAATACTTTATCAACAATGTTTGCAGAAATAGTAGGTATGAGTCTTTGAAAACATTATCACAAATAGTTTTGCATGCTAGTTTAGACATAAAAAAGGAAACAAAATCTAACAACAACAATTTTTTTAATTTATTTTTAACAATGACAAGTACTTCACAACTAATTCAATCAAAAGCCAATTAACAAATAGACACCTGACCAGAAAAAAAAGAAAATTAATTTTGAAAAGGTTACCCTCTATTATCTTCTTTGTTAAGAACCTCCATCAAATTATCAACACCATTAAACTGAATTCCGGTTACAATCCCACCCGGCCTCGACAAAGTGAGTTGCAAGATCCCATTATCAATCATTACCTACAAACCCCATAAAATTTTCATCACATTTTTATCAACTCAAACAAAATTCGCACATAGCAAATCAATCAAAAAAAAAATTCAATACTCAGGACCTGTTTGGGAATAGAGTCAAGTTTCCTAAACTTGAGTTTCATAAAGTTAGAAAAACTCAACTCCAAAATGCTAACTTTACCCTGTTTGGCAATCATTTTGGAGCTGAAATAACTGCAGTTATCTCAGTTCGCATACCTCCACTTAAAAATAAACAACAGTTATCCTAACTTCATATCTAAACAGGGCCTCAAAAAAATCAGCCTACATATCGATCTTGCACATATAATCGAACACCGATAGGCGACATCGGATTCGGGCCACCTGAGCTGCAGCAATTTTCAACAACTTTCCTACCAAATTACAAAACAAAGATAAGTTTTCATGAACCTGAAAAAAATTTCAAGTAACATCAAGAAATGGGTAGTTTAAACAGTTGCAAAATGTACCTTAATTTACGAAGAGGACCCATATTGTTGCAGTTGGCTCAGGGTTTTTGTATAGGGCTTCAAATGGGTTTTGCCTTGGTTTAGAAACCAAGTATTGGATGAATGAATGAATCTCTTGGAAGCCAAGATGATGACGATGATGATGGTGATGAGATTGCTTTGATTCTAATGGATCATTGGTACTCAGTTATGTCACGGGCCATTTTGTTGTGGGGGTTGGGGTACACTTGTCAAAGAAAAAAAAAATCTCTTGGGTAGATTTTGTTGTGTTTCTTGTACTGGGGAAAGGGCTAGATCTGTTAGTGTTTAGGTTCTGTTTCTTTTCTTTGTTTCACTTCTTTTCAGAAATAATGTTTTTGGAGTTTGTGTGAAATTGTGTTCACGGGCGTTTTTAGGAGGAAGACATAGAAAAAGTTGAAAACTCGTTAGGAATCTAAGGATCATGAATGGGTCAACTAGGCCAAAATATTGAAATAAAATGATTTGTTTAGTTTTATCAGGGACTAGGTTATGCAGCGTATGATGCACGTGTCACTATATTTCAATAAGATTTTTAAAGAACTTTAGTTAGGATAATGAAGATTTTCTTCTTTTAATAAAAACTAGTAGTTATTTTCAAAGATTTGATAAAGTTCAAATAGTTACTTACGGTTTTTTCCAGCCGTTTTTATCTCAAAATTATGAATTGATAACATGGACCCTCGAGATTATTTAGTTCTTCTGTTTATTTATATATTTAGATTGATTTGGATTTGCTACATGCCCCTCCTAGTTTTCTAGTCATATTAGGTAGAGATGAAGAGGATATGCTTAGTTAGACAATGATTAAGAAGATTTGTTTAGTCACAGAAAAACCGATTAGTTATTGTGATAATTTGGTTTTTTTACTGATAATCCTAATAATTGTTTTGCTCTCATTTTCTATAAGTATGTTTTCCGCCTTGTATATTCATATTGGGTTGGCGAAACGTTTAGCTCATTTTCTATAAGTATGTTTTCCGCCTTGTATATTCATATTGGGTTGGCGAAACGTTTAGCGTTCCAAGGTAACATTGAGGCATGCACAAAAGAACATCCAAAAGGTCATATATAGCAATATTTGACAAGAAAAGAAGCACATATGAAGACTTGAGCAGCATAAACAACAAAAAGTTGTCTCAATCACCTAATGTCCCAATATCCACACAGCAAGCCTACTGAAAGCCTCTCATGGACCTACATGAGGCTAAACTTGCCTAATATTTACAAGGCTCCAAAGAGATTAGAGGCACACTCATGCACAAAAGTTCCCTAACCCTCTCCCCCCACCCCCAAAAAAAATTCTCGCAGAATTACCATACAAAAAATAACACACCTCCAATTAAGGTTGTAAAAATATGGACAGATAATAGCAGCTAAATAATATAAAAATTTAAGTGCAGCTAAATAACAAATCAAGTGCATAACAGAATGCCTAAAGGCTAATAATATAAAATTTTAAGTGCAGATAAATAACAAATCAATTGCATAACAGAATGCTGAAAGGCTAATAATATACAGATGAGTCTCAATGGCAGCTAAATATTATAATATGAGAAAGAGTAGCTTATCAGCAATTACAACATATAAAATAATGCTACAATAAAAATTTATCCTTTCTTCTGAACATTTGTCGGACAACTCTCCTCGGTTTAATGCCATTAACGTTACAACAGCACACCCAAATCAAATTCCAACTTTAACCAACAAGTTAAACAAGGAAAAATATGGCAGATAGATTAATAATTGTTTCTTAAAAATGGCGACTTTGGGCTAGGAAATGTTTCCGTTCTTTGCAGCTGAGGTTGTGCAGGAGAAGTTCGAGCCGAGGGTGGTGCAGATTGGTCTCCTATAACATTTAGAACTTGCATGCGATGCAACTCCCTGCCTGCTAATGAAACGGAAAATATCCGATGCTAACATCAATATAATTACAAAGCTAAACAGTGGCAGAGCCTGGATGTAATTTCTGATAGGGTGGCACTTTTAAGAAATGATTATTAAAAAGGAGTTAGTACTGAACCCAAAATCTACTTCAATAAGAGACGTCTTAACCTTAATCTTCCGACAAATCTATCTAATATTTACTAAAGTCAATCAAAATCACCAAAGACAATCACAAGTGTTGTTTCAAATATTAGCCCATTTCCTTTATAAAGTTTCCAACTAACTATTTAATATTCACTAAACTTTTAACACTAATGGAACATAACACATGAAACTAAATTTTAACATTTCAAAGCTATTTGATAGACCTTTGCAATTTAAATAATATACATAATAAATTTCAATAAATACAAATCTAAGTCTCCATAGAAGAAATAGAAGATAAGGAATTTGCTTCATTTAAAATATTGAATTTTACATTGAGCCTACTTCAAGGTATGGATTTGGGCATACCGCTATTTACTAGATTAGTTCCATGCCTTGGCCAACTGAACTTCCCGCAATTTGTGTGTTTCACAAAAACTTACTGCTATTTAAAGTTAATATTGCATATATAAAATTTTAGAAGGCATGTGTTATAATTATATATAAAAAAAAAGGTTTTGTATGGTTATCTATGTTTTCAAGAGGATAATTGTTCTTTTACAACTTGAGAGAGGGGGGGGGGGCATTAAAGTTCGTACAAGAGAGATTAGGAGAGAGGACTCTCCATTCCCCACGTGAAGCGACTCTTTTTTTAATAAAGAAAACACAGATTACATGGAACGCCTAAATGGATTTTTGTCTCTATCTCCCTCTTCTTCTTTTTTTTGGTGTGTGTGTGTGTGGGGGGGGGGGGGGGGGTGAAAAGAAAACAGAAAATGTCTAGGGTTATAATAGGAGAGATATCCTCACTTTACTGTTTACATGTGATCAGTCTAAATTGTGTGATGACTAAACTAATTACTTAGTTTAATTGCTTAAATAAGCAACTATTTTAAAACTTGAAACCTGCAGATGTTATACTGCTCTCCATTTTCTTCTGGTAAAGAAAGTTATAGATTAGTAAATTTTGACCATGCAAAGGAAAAAGTACTCACCATCTCATAAAATTTTAGGACAATTTTTTATAGTGGACCAAATTTAAATAATAACTACATAAAAAACCACTTTAAAAAATAATTTTAAAAAAAGACCACTTTTTGCCTCGTAGGCGCCACGTTAGCGCCAGCTCAATGTTGGCGTGAAATAAAAATAAAATTTAGGAGCGCAGTTTGAAACTACGTCCATGACATTTGTATGGGGCACAGTTTGAAACTACATCCATGACATTTGTATGGGACGGAGTTTTAAACTGCGCCATTTACATTTGTATGGGGGCGCTGTTTGAAAGTGCGCACCATACAAATGCTATGGGCGTAATTTCAAACTGCGTCCCTAAAATTTTTAGTCAAGAATAATGGAGCGCACTTTCAAAGAGCACCCATTCCCCTACTTAAAACATCCTACGCTATCTTTCCCGTTTCCTCATTTCACTCTCTCGGGCGCTCTCGATCTCTCTCTCGATCTTTCTCTCTCTATCTCTCTCCCCTCACAAGACCAATTTTTGCCCGACCGACCTCCCCTACACCTCCCCCTGAGCCTCTGCTGGATTCTCTCTCATCTCTCTCCATCTATCTCTCTTTCATCTCCCTCGCTAGCTCAGATTTCTCGATCTCAGTGTCTCGCGCTTGTTTTCACGGACAAACAATCGTCTTCATCCTCGCCATCGTCATCACCACTGTGAGCATTTCGAAGTTTAGCTAAATCCTACCTTTTATTTAAAAATAATTCAAAAAAAATTGGTTAAAATTCCGTATTGGGTAAGCAATTCGAATAAATTGTGTATATATTAGGGGTTTTCCTCAATTTTACTTATGACGGATCAATGAATAGGAAACAAATTCTTACAACTTATTACATGTTATAAATATGGATTTTATTGTAATTTTATATAATTAGTTGAGTATAACTGTGAAGATAAATAAGTAGGTTGTTTGATGAGGACTCTCAAAGTGTGTAAATATTTCTGGCAGGTGAAAAAATGACGGATAATTATATTCATCTAATTTGCTATTTCGGTGGCCAATTAACGATTGGAAAAATAATATTCCTGAATATGTCGGTAGAATAACTAAGATGACTAAAGTCAAGAAGTCCAACACATACAATGAGCTGTGCTAAATAAGTTGTGTACAAAGCTACCAAAATCAATCCGTTAGAGTTCAATATCTCCTTAATATGCAAATGGCCGACGGAGCATGAATATACCGCCATTGAAGTATCTGATGATGAGGATACACAAGTCATGTTTGCATCGGAATCGAAATCGATTGAGCTGTTTGTGAAAAAGAAGATATTGACATCCGCTCAATTGTCCGAACCTTATTCTGAAGTGCATGATCCTTCTTTTCGAGTATCCGAGCAATACCCGCAAGGAGAAATGACACGCATGCTCAATATGAATGCTGATTTTACCAGATTTATGTCTCTCACCAATGATGAACAATATATAGATCAAAATTACGTAGGTGAAGGCACATCAAGTAGGACGCCAAAGAATTGGCAGTTTACGAAGTATTAGCTTGCATATCCTTACCCCGCATATATATTTTGCGGATCACTATTTATTGATAGTGGAGATATGTTATAGTTACTAAGTGATCATAAATTTTTGTGCAGTTCTTATGTACCACCGTCCGGTTATAATTGCATATCACCGCCAAGTTTCAGTTTTAATTGCATGCCAGCGCCAAGCTTCGGCTTCAATATTATGCCCCAAAATACCAAGCACATGCAGTCATACAATACGAAATACAATATTGGATGGACACCGTTTGCAGACGATGGGTCGGGATTTCGTCGGTATGAAACCGGAACATCAAGTACCATGCAAGTCCCCAATGTTAGTTCCGTACATCCAACCGATGTACCTTCTACGGATCCAGCGGTGTTGGAACATAATAGAGATGAAAGTGATGATGATGATGTTAATAATGAGGACGAGATTCAAGCACAAGATAGCATGCAAATTGCATATGTCCTTACTGATGAGAATGATAGGCGGTAGATTACTAATTCATGTGTTAATAATGACTTCGTTGAGTTTGAAGATCCATTCGCCGATAACATGACAGATGCTCACATGTTATCTACATCGGTAATGGAGAATGCCAACTTTCGTGCGGATAGGCTTTCGGCAGTCGATATTGAAAGTTGGTTGAAAGTCGGCGATTTGTTCGAGAATAAGGAGAAGTTAATTCAGGCAGTCAACGTTTGGTCAATTAAATACGGAGTTTCTTTTAATCCAATCAAGACTAACACGGCCAAGTACATTGTCGTTTATAAAACAGACGCGAACTGCCTGTAGAGGCTTCATACATATATCTCAAAGAAATCACTGACACGATACTGGCAGATAAACAAGTATGTAGGTAATCATACTTGTGTGAATCCTGTAGTGAATTCAAATCATAAACATGCACTTCTACATTCATATGTAACAAGATGTTGCCTTTTGTGAAAGCGGATGTCGATTTGACCCCCAAAACAATTCAAGTGCTTATAAAAGATACATTATTCATTGAAATAAATTATATAAAGGCATGGAATGCGTTGAACAGGACATTGTCTAAAATATACGGAGATTGAGAAGATTCGTATGAACATTAGACACGATATCTTGTCGCCATCAAATTTACTAACCCTGGGACTGTCTTCAAGATAACAACCGACGTTTCAAATACAGAAAGAATGGGAATATTTACCGGTGTATTTTGGGCATTCGGACCGACCATTGATGGTTTTATTGTCGGCCCCATTCTCAGTATTGATGGAACCCACTTATACGGCAGATACAAAAGGACTTTGCTTATTGCTACCAGTACCGATACAAATGATAGTCTTTATCCTTTGGTATATGTTGTAGTTGGAGGTGAAACCACTGAAAATTGGAAGTGGTTCATTGCTTGCATTCATCTTTACATTCCGTCTGTGCGGGGAAGGCACATTACCTTCATATCTGACCGGATGAAAGGAATTCCGACTGCACTACGAAGATCATGGCCAAAATCTCATAATCATCGTTATTGTATGCGACATATCAGAGCCAACTTCTCGACTGTTGGATTTAGTGGCAAAACCTTGCAGAGTTTGTTCTCTCAAATTGCATGTGCACCAGATGACCTGACCTATACAAAGCTGAGAGAGGAATTTAAACGTATATGTCCAAGAGCAAATGCTTGGATTGAAAGTAGTCTAAAAATGAAGAAAAAAGATGGGCTCTTTCGAAAGATGGTGGTAGGCAATTTTGCATGATGACTACGAATACTTCAGAAATCTTTAACGGGGTCTTAAAAGGATCTCGATCTTTGCCTGTTCAGGCCTTAGTAGACGGACTTTTTACAAGGTGAACAAATACTTTTTTGCACGACGTCAGGAGGGACAAGAATGGACGACAAAATTATGTCCTAAATTCAAACAATTAATAACAAAAAAGGCCACTGTGCAGGCTGAGCTGCAATGGGCCGGCTTTCATCTTCTATCCAGATTAAAATATATATGTCTGGATAGAGACTTGATTACGGTTTTGGTAGATAGATGGAGACTAGAGATCTGCACATTTCATTTTAGAGTTGGTGAGATGACTATAACCTTTCAGGACGTCGCTGTGCTGCTTGATGTGCCTATAGATGGAGAGGTGGTTGTTGTGGAGTACGGCCACGATTGGTCAGACTTGGGTCCCAGTTTGTTGGATAGGATTCCGCCTGTTGGGCAGAGAAGAGGCAGTAGCATCCACTTGAGTTGGCTGCGGAAGGCATTTAGTTCTGAGCCTAACATGGATGCTACCCCGCGGCGATCAAGCAGCTTGCACGAGCCTACATTTTACATCAGAATGGGGTTCACTTGTTCCCGGATAGGAGCAAGATCAGAGTTAGTCTTGCTTGGCTGTCTCTTTTAGCTGATCTCGACCAGTGTGCCATTTTATCGCGGGGGTGCAGTTCTGTCATTTCTCAACAGCGAGCTGAGGATGGCTGCATTGATGGAGCAGAAGAGTTTTGGGAGCTATTTGACGCTTTTTCAGTTATACAATACTTAAAACCGTATTCTACTAATTTTGCATAATTAAATTGATATTCAACGTAAAATGTAATTTTATCATATTGTATTTCAAATATGGTCATGGACATATTTCTCTATTGGTCGCCCGACCACTACGACACAGTTCGCTTTAGATGTCCAAAGGCCATATGAATACCAGTAAGTAATTGAAACTATCTGCATATTTCAAATTTCAAGTTTTTTTAGAATATTAACTTGTGTGTAATCTCTATGCAGATGAAATGTGCTCGGGTCATGGAATGTGACACCGGATCGCAGCCTCCGCTTCTACCGCAATGAGTTCCATGTTATGGAGGAGGCAGCAGTTACGTGGACACTGTATACACATGAGCTGATGGGCACTCTACATCCATTATGCTTGGCAGGCGCCGGCTTCTAACGTGTGTGGATGCTGATGGTCTGCAACGATATTATTTAGATGCACGTGCTAGACCGTATGCTTCGTCAGTTCGGTTTGAAGGAACACATATCAGGCGCGGTATAGTAGACACCGCGACAGGGTGGAGCACTAGTTAGGGATGCTTGACTCGTGGAGTATCAGATTTGGATGGGTTGATGGTATGATCGGGTACACCACATAGCCGATGAGATACAGCCGGGTATACCGATACATCAATACCTTTTCTGGTATTAGATAATTACCCGCATATTCGTCATCACATCCGCTCCTCTGCCCACCTTACATACGTCTCGAGGACCGATAGAGAGAGATTTAGTAAGTTTATAACAAACCTTTTAAAACTAAAATCTTATTTTTATGAAATTCATTATCTTATTTACCATCAATATAGGTCCATACCATTTACGCGTTGGAGGATATAGCTGATGAAGGTATTAGTAGCATCAGGGTCTCAGCGGGCTGCTTTATGAACATCAAGTCCCTGATCAGGAGTGTGATGACGAAGCACAGATTCAAACATCCACCGGCCTGCCAGCACCACCCATGCCTCCGCCACCTGTGTCTGCACCACCCGTGCCTCCGCCACCCGTCCCTATACCGCCCGTGCCTCCGCCGCCCGCCCCTGCACCACCTGTGCCTTCACCAGCTGTGTCCGCACCTACCATTCCTATCACGTATGCACGACATAGACGGAGACAACCGGCGCCGTCTCAGCATCCCGATGAGTACGAGCATGGACCATCACAGCCAGAACCGTCTCAGCCACCTGCCGCCGATGAAGCCGGACCATCACAACCTCGACATCCTGTAGCGAAGAGGATATCTGGGATGGTGCGACGACTTCGTTAGATTGTCATGAGTGTTCGTGTTGTATTATGTTGCGATGAATTTGTTAATTATTTTACATTGTTTATTGTTTTCAGCTTATTGTTCTTCACTGTTTGGACGTCGTATATTGTGCGTAGATTGTGTCTCCACCGTTTGAGCGTTGAGTTAGTTCCGTCTGTGGATACTATTATTTTATTATGCTTGTACATGAAATTTATTCAAAATTTATAAAAGAGGTGTTGTCCGATTTCCCCCATTATTTCTTTAAATTTTAATTTATTTTAATTCAAACGTTGATTCTCTCTCACACAAACACGTATTCATTCACAATATATTACACATGGCACACACATCCACAACACAAACAAAATAGATAGAAAGAACAGTAACACCATAACTAATCACTAAAATTTCAAAAATAAATTCTCTACGTTACTTAGCCCCACAGCAACAGAATTAATTCGCTCTGTAATTGCATCAATGGCCTCATCACCTAGCGCAGAATCTCGAGTGGGTTCGAGGTGGTTCAAAGTCCGACGGTGTATAAAGATGCGGTAGAGGGAGCTTGGCGGAGTACTTGATATTGCGACCTGAAAGAAGATTCATAGAATGAAAGAAGTGGAGACGACGATTTGTTTCCTCATGGTGGTCATGGGTTATTTCTTCAAGGGGAGACGGAAGCGCATCCAATACGGTTAAGTGTAAGAGTGCAGGATTTCACTATCGATCTTCACCGGTCAGTTCATACCCTCTCGTAATCGACAGAGAATGCCTTCGTAAACAGAATAGTCTATCATTGTATATACATATTTCACCACGGTGTAAGGGATGCACCTCTTAATTTCATCGATTGATACCAATCCTGCAGATGAAGATCCCGACATTGAGAGAGAGAGCGAGGATAAGAACCGAGAAGGAGAAAGACTGAGAATGTGATGGCGATGAGATCTGAGCGAGTGTGAGAGAGCTCGGCACAGATAGTGAGATTCGAGATAGAGAGGAAGAGATTGAACTCTTAATATAATAAACATAATCAATCATTCACGGGTATGTTTTTTTGGGGCGCAATTTGCAATTGCGCCCCAGAAAAACATACCCATGAATAATTGTGTTTCCTTTTGGGACGCACCTTCAAACTGCGCCACCTTCAAACTCTGCCATAGAAAACCACAGTTTGATTCATAAGTAGGTTTTTTTGGGACGCAGTTTGCAACAGCGCCAAAAAAAAACAAAGTCCTTATAATGACAATGATTCATATTGTTTTGATTTTATTAATTGTATGGGGCGCAGTTTCAAAGACTGCGCCCTTTACATTTGTACCCTAAAATTTTTTTAAGCTAACGTGACGCCTACGAGGCAAAAAGTGGTCTCTTTTTGTAATTATTATTAAAAGTGTTTTTTTTATATAATTATTATTTAAATTTGGTTTACTATAAAAAATTGTCCAAAATTTTAATGGCCATAATATAACTATCACTGAATATTCCAAAATATTTTGGTTTGCTGAACCGGACGAAGGCTTTTGAATGATTAATAGGTTTTTAGGGTAATATATGAATGGATTTATGCGGTGATCAAGAAATAACTAGGTTTTGAGGGTGACATATAGCGATTACATCAAGTAAGAGGAAACACATAAAAAAACTCTATATTACCCTAAATCAAGAACAAGTTTACTTCCTCTAGTAACAAGATGTTGGATTACCTTCCTCTAGCAACAGATTTAATGCTCTTTTCTCCAAATGAAGAGCATGTTTACTTCGACCAGCCGCCGTTAAAGATCGAAGCACTGTTAACAATATAATCAGAAAAAGAAACATAAATGTCTGTGGTCAGCATTGTTGCATAGATTCATCCTACTGTACCGGACCAGAATACCAACTTACTGCTTTTGTAATCCTCTTGACTTGACCGGTCGCTATTCTTCAAGTACATCTGCAGCTTAAGGTATCTCTCTTTCCACCCTTGATTGGTCGGTCTTAGAGTCTCAGGATCAACTGGAGCTTTTGATTCTTGATTGTTCGTTTTCTGAGAATCAACCGGAGCAGTTGTTTCTTGATTGCTCGGACCCTGAGGATAAACTGAAGGATTCATGCTTGGTCTCTGAGGGTTCGATTCTTGATTGCTCGGTCTCTGAGGATCAACTGGAGTGTCTGATTCTTCAATGTTCAGTCTTTGAGAATCAATTGGAACGTTCAGTTCTTGAGTGCGCGTTCTCTGAGGATCAACCGGAGCGTTCAGTTCTTGAATGTTCCTCTGATGATCAAATGGAGAGGTCAATTCTTGATTGCTGGGATGCTGAGAATCAACTGGAGCATCCAATTTGTGACTGCTCGGTCTCTGAAGATCAATCAGAGGTTTGCATTCTTGATTGGTTGCTCTCTGAGAGTCAGTTGGAGAATACAATTTTTGAAATATCTGAGGATCAACTAAAGCAGTAGAGTCTCGATTGCTTGGTCTCTGAGGAGCAACTGGAACTTCAGAGTCTCGATCGCTTGGTCTCTGAGGAGCAACCGGAACTTCAGAGTCTTGATTGCTTGATGTTTGAGGATCAACTGGGCCATGAGTTGCAGCGTTAGCCCCCGAGTCTTTTGGTTCAGGCTCACTAACGGTTGAAATTTCACTACTCTCTTGGGTCTTATCCTGTTGCGCTTTGGCCGCCTCTTTTATTTCTTTTTCATTATCAAATTTCCTTGAAAACAAAGAGGTGCTAAGGGAGTCTGCCGTGTTAGAAATGTTCTTCTTGCCTCTCTCTGTATCAAGTTTTCTCCTTACATACACAAGGTGTCCATTTACTGCTTTATTGGCGAGGGGCTGATGGCTCGATCGGCTCGACGGGCAATCAGGTTGCTGCCTTTTTGTCCCAATTGCTTTTGTAGAATCTGGCCCGTGTCCGCTTTCTTTAGTAAGCAGAGAGTTCTCTGCTGGTTTTGATACAATACTATCAGAAGTATCTGGCAACTCCCATGAAGCCATTTTCTTTACTGAGACTGGATGAGGCTTAGAACTTCCACTGTGAATCAAGTTGTATTCATTACACTTTTCCATCACTTGCTGAACCATTGGAGGAATGCAGCTACTCACAGAGAAGAAACTGTCAGAGAAACAAAAATAGCAGCAGTTAATAAGATAGCATGTAATATAGATAGTTATTAGGCTTAATTCCCAAAGGGTTGTGGCAAGTAACTATCAAATTCTTTGAAAATTACAGGAACTACACGTGTATGGAAAATTGTAATATTAAAAAACAATAAACCACCAAACTTGTTTCGTAAATGTTCAATAAACTACCAACTTGTTCAGTAAATATTCAATAAACTATCAAACTTGTTTACTAAATTTTCCCTAAGCTATCAAGCTAGTATAAAAAAGTTTAAGGATGTCCGTATACTTTGGTAGTTTTATGTAATTTTCAAAGAATTTCGTAGTTACTTGTCACAACCCCTAAGTTTATGGTAGTTTTTGGGAATTAAGCCTAATAATTATAGAAAAGCAATCAGGGAATAAATTAGGAAAAGCTAAGGAAAGCAAGGGTATACAAATAGGGGGGAAACATTTACTGTAAATGGCATGCAGTATGTAGTGTGTGAAGAAAGGAAAGAGGTTTGGTTGCCAAGTTTGATGTTAATGTAGCAAGCACAATACTACTAGCGACCAAACTATTTAATTTGAAATTAACATTGTCAAGGTAGTATAAATAAGCAATGGTTGTCAACAAAGTTGACAAGCCCATAGCCATGTCCTGTGTTTGTGCAGGATTACATGTCCTTTATGAATTAATAACAGAGACAAGAACAAGTTTCTCTCAAATATATGTTTTAGTGTTTTCCATTCAATTAATATGGTATCTTAATAATGATGAGAGAATCAATGTATTTCTATCAAATAATCTTTAGCAATTCATTATACCATGTCACATTGCATACTATTTATCTACAATCCAAGTTCCCGAAGTCCCAATATATTATTAAGGAAGAGACCTTCGCAAATTACGAGGATAAAAGAAAGGGAACTAAACAAAATTCTCTCTTTTACTACACCTCCTATATGTAGCTGATATTTGCATGGTATCTCCTTCCCTATATGATTTCTCTAAACTACCATTATAGTCTCCCTCTTAATCTCTAACATATCTATTAACAAGGTGAGCTTCTCTCCTCTATCCCGACAAACCCCACACAGAAACCCTTTTACTATCTCAGTATCTGCTGACAAGTTCCCTTTCGAATTCTGTGCAATGTATTTCCATAATCTTCTGCATGCAACATTGCATATCAAGATTCTGACTTGTGATGAGGATCAGATCTGATCACGACCCTGAATCACATATCCAACCATTTCTCTTAAGGCTAAAGATAAATAAGGTGTAAAGAGTTGGAAAAGAATACAGGATTATGCATCATTTGCCATCAAAATGGGATCAAAATCCACCAAATGTTAATCCAGTAGCTTTAGTTAATATTTATGTCGGCCAGTAGCTTTAGCTAATATCTATGTCAGCCAAGGTAATGAAAGTGAAAGGAAAATATGCTTCATTTATTATCATGATGTAAAATAAATAGTAAAGAATCATCGAGCGCTAAGAAGTCAACCTACGCCATAGGTTTAAATATTCGTTGATTTTCTCTGTAAGTAAATTTGCTTTTATTAAATCACATTCAAAATTAACATCAACTTATTTCATGATAGTTATTTTAGAAAAATGAACTTGTAAGCATAATTTTAAGGAGCCAAACCTTTAATAACTAAAACCAGAGTCATGACCAAATAATAAATGCCAATGAATTCACCTTACACCTTGAAGTTCCACCTAAAACTCAAGGGAACACCTTAAATTTCTTAGAGATGACTGCCTAATGAACTCCAATTTAAGTATTGCTTGTAATTTAGGTTTCTTGGTATAAAGGCTATCCTACTTGATAGTTCCACCTAAAACTCAAGGGAACACCTTAACCTTCTATGAGTCGACAAAACTCATACCATTAGGATTCCACTTAAGCTTTCACGTTGCATCTCTTTCCTGCTTGATAGTTATTACCAATTTCTTCGAATGTAAATAGATTTTTTTTTAACCAACTCCTTGCATAGTATTTGATTTCCAGTCTGCGATCCAGGTTTGTGTGACTGGTTTTATTAACTTGTGTTTAGTCCATAAGTTTTTTTTTTGGCACTGCTTTGTCCATAAGTTAGGAATGCTTGATAATGACTTCCGTTTGGCTCTTGGCATGCTACTGAAATCCTAGCAAGAAGATGAAGTAGTTATCCTTAACATCAAGAACAATTAAAATAAAGTAACAAATGGAAACCCCTACAATGTTTCAAACTACCTATATATCATAAAGAGATCAATGAATATGTCAACCGCACAACAATTTGCTTCCTTACTGATGCCTATAGCATCCAATAACCAACTAGGCTTAGCTCAGTTGGTACCAAGTTCGATCCCCGAAGGGGATAGATATATATATATATATATATATATATATATATATATATATATATATATATATATATATCCTTTGCCTCTACAAGTGCTGCACGTCCTACAAAAACGACCAATGGACAGCCTAAAGAAGGCCTTGAAGGATGTAAGACGACTAGTTTGGGTGAAAATTACCACAGAGCAGGTATTTATATGCCATAAAGAACTAACTTCTGTAAAGGATATGCATATCACTATTAAGCTGATTTGAGAGGGGGGGGGGGGCAATTTGAAATGGATGCAGAAGTCACGAGAGAATACAATTACTATATACTTGAATTAGCTTGCTTAATTATAAAATATTTCCTCCAAATTATTATGAGCCAAAAGGGAAAGAATAAACTAACAATGGAGGACTGATGTCGCTAAACAAAGCTAATATATTTGGTAACTTAAGAGTCTAAGTTCTTCTTTTAGTCTTTTAAGTTTGGAAACTCCATCAAGCATTGAGCAATACAAGGAAGTCAATATCTAAAGTCACATTCAATAAAGAACTAAAATCACCAAAAATTATCTTCAAAGAGAACCTTTTATTAGTAATTACGATCTTCAAAACAATAAACACAACAAAATATGATATCATGGTAATTTTGTGATTCCAAATGAGGCAAGCCACACTTCTCTCCAGGCGCTATAAATCTCAACACTTTTACCACTTCTATTTTTTCATCAACGAATAATCCTAATCTGCTTAATGTTCATAATTAATAATTCTTTCCACTTTAGTCCAAACCTGAAGACCTAAAATTTAGAACAATAATTACCTAACTTATCATGATGCCATAAGAGAAAGAATCCATCTGTTATCAAGCCAGAGATTCGAAACTGACAAACACGTCACACTCATGTTAACATTACATCAAACCAAATTGTCCACTCAATAGAGGTTTTGCTGATGAATTTTCCAATCCATGAACAAAAAATGCATATAATTACAATGGCTTTCAACATGGATCAGCCGGGAACAGTTCTTGGTTACCCTACAAAAGCTGAAACCGATAATTTAGCTTGTTCTGGCAAAGTTGTTGGCAGAACTATGATAGCTATCATATTTATTCTAAACAATATCAAAGCACCGGGCAAGAAGTAGTGCTGTTATACCATCCTAAAATTCCCTAACTACTTGTGCTCGTGTTGGTACTTGGTACTGCTATAACGGAAAGTACAAATTATATGGGAAAATCATCCTGAAGGACTTTAAAAGCGTCGAGCCATAGTTGTAAGAAATCGAATTCCATAACCATCATCCATCAAAATCACATAGGACACTCTATACCTTCTTTTCCAGATAAAGAAGTACCAACCACATCCATACGGAGGTATGGATTTTTAAAAATGCCATAATATACTATACATAAAAGAATTTATCTTTTAAAGTTTTACCTTCTACACAGACTCATTTTCAAGTTATATTGAGAAAGAAATTGTCCTATTCGTGGCTTGCTCTATACCATTATATGCAGCTATGTAAGAAATTTGGGAGAAATAGGTCCAACTCCCCAGCTTAGAAAAGCAATAGGTTTAGGTCCTTGGCCTAAAAAGCAATAGGTTTAGGTCCCTATTGCACATTACTATTCTTTAAGCCAACACTGCCCACTGTTAATTTTTTAGTAAAATTACTATATCTATTACATTTGATCTATTTCAATGTAATTGTAGCGCTTCAGAAGATAAATGTAGCACTTTAAAAGATATATGTAGCACTTTAAAAGGTAAATATAGTAATTTGTCTGAAAGGTCAGTGTTGGTATACAAAAATAGTAAATGTACTGTAAGGATCTAAATCTATTACTTTTTGGGTCAGGGACCTAAACCTATTGCTTTTCTAAACTAGGGAGTTGGACCCATTTTTCCCAAGCAATTTTTATTTGGGAAAATTGACTGCCAGACTGATATCAAACCTCCTAATACACGTGGGAGTTTCCTACAATGATATAAATGAGTTTCATAATGTTCCACATTATCAAAGCCATGTAGGCATTGGAGGCGATATTTTCTGTCCGAGCAACCTTCCTCATGCCTTATCTTCTCATAAAGGTGCAGAGAATTTAACTCTCTTAAGCAAGCAGCATAAATATTGCATTTTCATCAAAAACAAGTAATGATATAGTGCTTAGTCAAATGGGTCATGTTTATACGAAATGTACTAAGAGGATGAGTTCCTTAACTTACACATTTCTTTGAGATATGTGTTTGATTTGTTACCTAGAATACAAAATATGAACTGATGAACATCTTTATGTTCATCAAAAGAAGGAATAATTTGAACCTTTGCCACAAAATATCAAAGAAAACCTAATGCAATCATAAGTTAGTGGACCAATGTACCCGAAAAATTAGTAAAATGAATTGGACTATGAGGGAATATCACGTGAGCTGGATTTTCCAATTCGCAGTTTTCAAAAAAAAATCTAGGATATGATTTGATGGGACATGCTATCATATAAATATTTAGTTATATAATTATCAGTTCAGCGAAATCTAGATAAGACAGACTCGAAGAATTTAGAGGATGCCAATCGGTCGTATTATTTACGTAATACACTAGTTATCCATGCAATCATTGTGCTTCATATTCTTATTAGCTGATTACAGTGCATCTACAAACTACCTTAAATTTTGAGCCCAATGGATGATTATTAGTTTCTCAGCAATTGTTATAAGTTTAATATGTTTACAATAAATACAAATTTTAGGATAGCATTCACTATACATCCCACAAGTATCTCAGTTATCTGATGGGTTGTGAGCCTATGCCGCACATCAAGCAGTTTGGATACCTAACCCCCCCCCCCCCCCCAAACCACCCACCTTTTCCCCTCTCACATCAGTCATCATTGTCATATGGAAAGGCCTATGCCAAATAGATGATTTTCTTAGAAAGGCAGAATAAATATAATAAACATCTCTCTACCAGATTACTGAAAACTTCTTAGATGCAGGGATAGCGAATCATGGTGCGTATGTTCATAATTCTTGTTTTAAGAAAGCGATAAAGGGGACCAAAATTTTTGCGCCCCATAACCAACTCCTATTGTGCTATGTCATAAGGAAAGAAAGAGAACTGAAGACACTAAGCAGCATAATCAACTTCAAACATTTAAATTCATAAAATGAGAGCCAAATTTAATATATAAGTTCTTTTTTTCTGGTAGAAAATATATCTTCTGAATTTCTCTATACTCTATAAGCAAAATCAACATAGTGTCTACTATAGGAAATCACCCTTCATCCTCATAATTTCTCTTACCAATGGTTTGATATTACTCTATGCTATTTACTCTCTAAATCAATAAAAATAAATCCTCTTTGGCTCCAAACCAAATTTCAAATACTGAAATAATAGCCATATAAAAAAAGAAGCAGCATTTACCTCTATAGTAGAAAAAAAAGCAACAAGAGGGACAAAAAGGGAACTGCACAAGAGAATTGCACAAGCAGAAGTAGTAGAAGAGAATTGCACAAGGCGAAGAAGAACAAGAAGATAATTGCACAAAAGGGGAAAGAAGGACAAGAACAAAATTCCACAAAGATTTATTTTCATGATATTTCTTTCTATAATTGTTATTTCTTCTGTGCAAAAATTCTCATATTTTTTTTTCTTAATATAAGAAAATACCCCCAATTATTCATAGATAGGGAGAGTTAAAGAGGACGTGCAAAGTGTAAAAATAAAATCCTCCTAAGGACTAACTATTTAACTTTTAAAAGGGAGGAAACCATAAGTTGAACGTAGACATATTGGCTTTTCATTTAAAGTTTGAATTTAATTCAATAAATATATAATAAGATCAGATGTTTTTCAGGAAAACTCAAAGAAACTTCCAAGTTTTAGAATTTAAGGGAAGTTCTAGAGAATGCATATATGGTATATAATAGAAATAAGTGTATAAGGACTAATTAAAAAGAAAGATGAAAAATTCTATATATGAATGAAATAAACGCAACTTATTTATTTAAGGAATGCTATTAATGAAAATGAATGAAACTTATTTATTCTACCGAATGCTATATATAGGCTGGCAAAATTTTCCTCAATTCTTCCTTGGTCATAGTTCTTCAATGCATATAGGTATCTTTTGATGATTTCATGATTTTTGAAACATTTTAAAATTAAAAATCTAAAAATACATGTTGCTTCCCAGACACTATGGAGTTAAGATTGATATACTACCCTATGATGATAAGATGAATGATGATAAAAGAAACTAATGATGGAAAATGTTTGAATTGTTTTTGAAGCAGGACCACAACATGCAAGTGCAAATCACCAATTGCTAATGTTGCCTAAGAAACTCCTAACCATTTAGTTTTTTTTAATCGAGAAATTTCACACAAGAGTTTGTGATCCTTATCTATCACAATATAGCATAAAATTAAGAAAAAGCAGTTCTTTTTAAAACTCGTGAGCATATCAAAATCATGATGAAAGATGCTTATTTGTCAATAATTGTGAAAACTTTTCATATACAATATTACAAGATTTATTACACATGCAACACGTGCATATTACTTGTATTAAATTGAAATGATGTGACTTTGAACAAAGGACTTCTTACTATGGAGCTCTGGTACTATGTCAGAAAATCACTTTGTAGGGTGTTTTTCGTCACTCCATTGATATGAGAATACGCGCGCACTTATCAAGCGTACTACAGATTCCCCTGCCTAGGCTAGGCCGAGGTTTAATGATTGTGGGGATCCGAATCTCCGGCAGCCACGGACTAAGCTGCCATTAATTACCCATCGTCTTTGAACGAGAGAACATCCGATTGACGGGTTAAACTGATCATGCGAACTCAATGTGCAATGTACGTATGTTGTGTTTTGGAGGGGTTTTAGATATATCGGGGGCCCCGCAGAGTTTTTACGGGGGTCCCGCTATCTGGATAGCGGGCTGAGGGTCAAGAGGTCTAGCAGCCCCCTTGTGGGGTGCGGGACAGCGCCCCGCTAGAAAAATTTTCCCAACGAGGGACGCGTTTTGATGTGGAGTGCATAAAAAAAAGGAGGAAGAGCGTCTTAAAGACGCGTACGTGGCAAGTGGGCGCATGGTGCCCACGGGTCATGTGCCTGGCACGTGAGAGCTTAGCGTCGGCTGGTCCCGTGCGCTGCACGCGACCACTGGGCGGGTCTCGTGGGGCGCACGTGGGTGCTATAGTGCCCGTGGGTCACGTGCCTTGCACGCGACCGCAGGTCACATGCGCTGTACATGATCGTGGGGCGTGCGCGCACGTGGGCTCTTTAGTGCCCGCGGGTCATGTGCGCGCATTAGCGCACGTGGGCGCATTAACGTCCTGGGTCACGTGCACTGCACGCGACCATTGGGCGCTTTAGCGCCCGCGGGTCACGTGCCATGCACGCGACCGCTGGGCGCCCGCGGGTGACGTGCGCGGCACGCGACCACGGAAAACACCAGCAGGAAAAGGCTTAGCCCCTAGGTTGGGGAGTTGAACTCCCATGGGGTTTTAGAGTTAAACTCCTAACATAAATTTAATTTATGGAGTTAAACTCCAACAGATCTAGAAAGGGGTTAAACTCCTAGGAATCTTTGGCTCTTCTTTTGAGCCTTGGATCCTCCCAACGTGGAATTTTTGGAGATGGGTCTCCTTCTTCCTCCTCTCGGTTGGCCGGATCTTGGAGGAAAAGGGGAGTGAGATTCAAAATCTCCCCTTTCAGAGATTTGATGGGAGCTCCCCTTTGTGGGTTGTGGTGAAAAACTACTTCTTTTTTAGAAAGGAAGAGTTAAACTCTTGATTTAATTCAAAAAGAGAAAGAGGGTTTAGACCCTTGAGAAAGGGAAAGGAGGCACACAAATCCTAGTTTTTGGGGGGAATGAATTGTTATCCTTTATTCATCATCATGTTGCCTTATATAGGCTTACACATTTACATATAGCCCATTGGGCTTTACAAAATGGCATTTTGCCCATCACATACCTCATGTGCTCATTTATTTTGGACATGGGTTATAGACTTTACAAAAATTTGGCTTTATGCCCATTCATGTATAAAAAATTACATCAAAATTATTTGTTACATGATTTTTACTCTGGCATGGGGGAGGTTGGCCGCGGGGCTCGACTTGGACATGGACCTACTTGAGCCGGGCTTGGGCCTGCTTACTTGGGGTTGACTATAACTTTGACTTAGTCAACCGGGATGCAATTTTTGACCCCAACAAAATGCCCCCATCAATAAATGCACACCACATATGTGAGTCGTGTGCATGAAATTGATGGATCTTTCATGTGGAGGCGACTTGATTTGTTTCCGCTTTTGGGAAGCCAACACTGCCCTTTTTACGACATGGACGGTCGACGCTTGGTGCGTCTCCGAAGCGGAGTGTCCGTGGTAGATGTTTCCCCGGCACGGAGCGATTTGGTTCCCGCTTTGTCGGAAGCCTGCACTATCCTTTTTACAACATAGACGGTCGACGCTTGACGCGTCTCCGAGACGGAGTGCCCGTAGTAGACGTTTCCCTGGCCTGGAGTGATTTGGTTCCCACTTTGTGGGAAGCCCGCACTGCCATTTTTACGACATGGACGGTCGACGCTTGACGCGTCTCCGAGACGGAGTGTCCGTGGTAGACGTTTCTCTGGCACGGAGTGATTTGGTTCCCGCTTTGTGAGAAACCTGCACTGCCCTTTTTACGACATGGACGGTCGACGCTTGACGCGTCTCCGAGACGGAGTGCCCGTGGTAGACGTTTCCCTGGCCCGGAGTGATTTGGTTCCCGCTTTCTGGGAAGCCCGCACTGCCCTTTTTACGACATGGACGGTCAACGTTTGACGCGTCTCCGAGACGGAGTGTCCGTGGTAGACGTTTCCCTGGCCCGAAGTGATTTGGTCGGCGTGCCCCCAGCACGGAGTGTCGCTGGTCGACGTTTCCCTGAGGCGAAGTGTCTGTAGTCGACGTGCCCCCGGCACGGAGTGTCTGCTTGACGTTTCCCCGTTACGGAGTGTCGGCTGTTTGACGCAGAGGTCGATGTTGGAATTGGTTGGTTTGATTTGTGTCGGCATCAGCATCGCTACACTGGAATATGGTACCAGGAGCGAATTATCATTTGCTTTTGAGAGGATTTAGGGATTGTTTTTTTGTTTAGCATCAACATCGCTAAACTGGAATATGGTACCAGAAGCGAATCATCATTTGCCTTTCCCTGTTGGGAAGCGATGGCTTAGGAGACAGGTTTAGATCCCTATCACCGAAGGCTTTTCAATTTTATGGGCCGTAAGGGTCCCATAAAAGTATTTTCTCCCTACGAGTCGTAAGGATCCCGTAGGTGCATCTTCTCTTTAGGAGTCGTGAGGATCCCCAAGTGTGTTTTTCCTTTGTGAGTCGTAAGGATCCCACGAAGGCGTTTTCTTACGAGTCGTAAGGATCTCGCAAGTTTTGTTCTCCTCATGCATTGTGAGGACACACGAGTGGATTTCCCTCGTTCCCAGTTTAGTGACTTAGGGGTCATCTGTTTCCAGTTTAATGACTTAGAGGTCATCTGTTCTCAGTTTAAAGACTTAAGGGTCTATTGTGCCCAGTTTAACAACTTAGAGGTCATTTGTTTCCAGTTTAACGACTTAGAGCTCATTTGTTCCCAGTTTAACGACTTAGAGGTCATTTGTTCCCAGTTTAAAAACTTAGGGGTCTATTGAATCGGAAGTTTGGAATTTTGGAGTAGGGGTCGGCATCAGCGTTGCTAACACTGAAACACATGTGCTAGGAACAATTCATCATTTGCCTTTGCCTGTTGGGGAGCAATGGCTTAGGAGACAGGTTTAGATCCCTATCACCCAAGGCTTTTCAATTTTATGAGCTGAAAGGGTCCCATAAAAGTATTCTCCCTACGGGTCGAAAGGATCTCGTAGGTGTACTTTCTCCTTAGGAGTCGTGGGGACTCCCAAGTGTGTTTTTCCTTTGTGAGTCATAAGGATCCCACGAAGGTGTTTTCTTACGATTCAAGAGGATCTCGTGAGTTTGTTCTCCTCATGTATCGTGAGGACACAAGAGTGGGTCTTTCCAAATGGAGCATAATTCCAAGGGCGGAGACCGGCCGCTGGACTGGTGGGTGCGGTAGGGCATGGATGTGAGGAGAATTATTTGAGCCCATGGATTGTATACGATAGTCAATTTGGGGACCACCCATAGGGCTGGGAGATTTTTGGGACTTTGTTGGCGTCTGCATCGCTGTACTGGAATATGGTACCAGGAGCGACTCATCATTCACTGTTGGGATATGCGATTTGGAATTTGGTTGGCATCTGCATCACTGCACTGGAATATGGTAGCAGGAGCGACTCATCATTTGGTTAGCGTCAATATCGCTGCACTGGAATATAGTACCAGGAACGACTCATCATTCGCCGTTGGAGTTTTTTTTACCGCGATTGCTCTATTATTTCAGCTTTTCTTATCGCGAAGGTCGCGATTGACCTATCATTTCGGCTATTTATTCGCGGTTGCCCTATCATTTCGGTTTATTTTTATTTTTATTTTCACTCGCTGATTTTTATTGCGAGTTGCCTCATCATTTTGGCTTTTTATTATTTTATTTTTTTTATCTTTTTTATATTTTATTCACATTTTTACAACCCGGTTTAACGACTTAGGGGTCGACTCCAGTTTAACAACGTGATGGTCATCTATTTCCAGTTTAACGACGTGGTGGTCAGCTCATCTGACGGGAAGCTTAGAGAAAAGACCTGATTGAGCAGTTGTCAGGGGCATCGCTGGAGTTTGCCTGAGATACCTTATTACTTTGTCGGTGTTTATGGCCTTGCCCCCAGCTGGGGCCAAGAGAAGTCGTTCAAATACCGACTTGCGTTTGAAGATAGCAATTGAAAATTGTTAGCCTGCAAATAGAAACATGATTTCAGTATAAGCAATCGATATGTATATTGATTGAGTTCGCATGAACGTTTAACCCGAAATATGGGAGGAGAAATCATGTCCCACCGGACGTGCCAGAATCTATTGGGTGTTTTTCATCACCCCATTGAGATGGGAATACGCGCGCACTTGTCAGGCGTACTACAGATTCCTCCTGCCTAGGCTAGACGGGGGTTTAATGATTGTGGGGATCCGAATCTCCGACAGCCGCGGACTAAGTTGTCGTTAATTACCCCTCGCCTTTGGAGCGAGGGAACCTCCGATTGACGGGTTAAACTGGTCATACGGACTCAATGTGCAGTGTACGTATGTTGTGTTTTGGAGGGATTTTGAATATATCGGGGGGCCCGCAGAGTTTTTACGGCAGTCCTGCCACCCGTATAGCGGACTGGGGTTAAGGGGGCTAGCAGCCCCTTGCGGGGTGTGGGGCAGCGCCTCGCTAGAAAAATTTTCCCAACGAGGGACATGTTTTGATGTGGAGTGCATAAAAAAATGGGGGGAGGAGCGTCTTAAAGACGCGTGCGTGGCACGTGGACGCATGGTGCCCACGGGTCACGTGCCTGACACGCGACCGCGAGGCGACCGCGGGTCAGATGCGCTGCACGCGACCACTGGGCGCTGAGCGGGTCTTATGGGGCACACGTGGGTGCTATAGTGCCCGTGGGTCACGTGCCTTGCACGCGACCGCGGGGCGTGGGCTCATGTGGGCACTTTAGTGCCCGCGGGTCACGTGCGCGCACGTAGGTGCATTAGCGCCCGGGGTCACGTGCGTTGCACGCGACCATTAGGCGCTTTAGCGCCCGCGGATCCGTGCCATGCCCGCGACCGCTGGGCGCCCGCGGGTCACGTGCGCGGCACGCTGCCAAGGGAAACACCACCGGGAAGGGGCTTAGCCCCTAAGTTGGGGAGTTGAACTCTTAAGGGGTTTTGGAGTTGAACTCCTAACAGAAATTTAATTTATGGAGTTAAACTCCAACAGATCTAGAAAGGAGTTAAACTCTTAGGAATCTTTGGCTCTTCTTTTGAGCCTTGGATCCTCCCAACGTGGGATTTTTGGAGATGGGTCTCCCTCTTCTTACTCTCGGTTGGCCGGATCTTGGGGGAAAGGGGAGTGAGATTCAAAATCTCCCCTTTCAGAGATTTGATGGGATATCCGAGCTCCCCTTTGTGGGTTTTGTGGTGAGAAACTATTTCTTTTTGAGAAAGGAAGAGTTAAACTCTTGATTTAATTCAAAAAGAGGAAAAGGGTTTTAGACTTTTGAGAAAGGGGAAGGAGGCACACAAATCCTATTTTTTGGGGGGAATGAATTGTTATCCTTTATTCATCATCATTTTGCCTTATAAAGGCTTACACATTTACATATAGCCCATTGGGCTTTACAAAATGGCATTTTGCCCATCCCATGCCTCATATGCTCATTTATTTTGCACATGGGCCATGGACTTTACAAAAATTTGGCTTTATACCCATTCATGTATAAAAAATTACATCAACATTATTTGTTACATGATTTTTATTTTGATATGGGGGAGGCTGGCCGCGGGGCTCGACTTGGGCATGGGCCCACTTGAGCTGGGCTTGGGTCCGCTTACTTGGAGTTGACTTTGATTTTGACTTAGTCAATCGGGTTGCAATTTTTGACCCCAACACACTTAGTCCATATGCTTCATATAAGTATCTATTCATATAATATTCCATCTACACACATATTTGTATATATCAAATATTTTAAGTACTCATTAAATTAATATTCAAATTCGTTTTTGGTATGTATCAGATACATCCACACTTTCGCTCCGCGTTCACATTTGTTTTACCATTTATCTAATTTGTACCAATGTCTGGTTCGTATCCGTATTCACTTCCCTATTCTCTTCGTATCCGTATTCGATTCTGTCAAATGCGAATATGATTTTTATTTCCAAATTATATCCATATATGTATCCATATCTATATTGTAACTAAAAAAGCGAACATGGATATGGCAATGCTCATACCCGCTCCCTATCCAATCTGAATGCACCAGAAGAACAACAGTGCATATCAAGCTTAACACTTAATAATGACTAGTAACTAGTAAAATTAGTCCCTTTAATATAACCACTTCTTGTCGTCAACCCTTAATTAGCAAACTAAAAAGGTATCTTACAAAAAGCACATTGAACCAAAGTTTCCAAGCATACAATACCCTACACGTCATATAGCTATGGTTCAATGATCTACATTGTACACCGATCAACAATTTTAGATCATAATATCACTGTCACGCTGTGTGGTAAGATTTTCACCCAATTGAACCAAACAGGAAACCATCAAAAGATCCAACTTAGCCAAGAATGCAAGCTTTCTAAAGAGAGTATCCATGCACAAGGTGTGCTTTCTTTGACCTGAAGTGAGGAAATATCTAACCTTTATTGAATATATCAGTCCTCAACAAACCATCAAGATGAGAAAGATGACAAAATTGTATAGGATCAACATCCATTACCATCAAGAGACTGGCAAAGCATCAAATCGTAGTCAACCAGTGGCATATACATATCGACCAATCATAGTTATGTAATGGTTTCTACTAAGTATTAGCCTTCTTATTGATTTAAGTGAACAAACTTATGATGAAGTATTAGGGTATACAATAGTGTGGCTAAGAGAAAGATGACAAATCTAAACAAGCTGAATTGAGGAACTTCAACCTCCTCTATTTTCAGACTGCTGCCTATACTGCAAAAAAAATTTATTACCAAATCTTCCTCTGAAGATAATTTATGCCTGGAATCAAATTTTGTCTGTTGAATGTTGGTTGCAGACCACCCAAATTTACAAAGAACAGAGAGATTTCAAAAGAGTAATTTGCATGAAGAATACGACAACTAACTCTCACATAAGCTATCTGGAGATGTTTTATACATCCCCAAAAAAGGGATCTTGCCAACAAACAGAATGTACATAACATTCATCATAAAAGGATGCCCATACAAGCAGTCAAAACCCCTGTACTTACCTTCGCAATAATCATTTGCAAAGTAAGTAAATCACTAGCATACAAGGCTGGGGATAAATCTAGAAGGTCACTAGAAGGCAAAAAAACACATTTATTAAAGATAAGGATCCATGCAACCAAGGAAGACTCCTTAAATTTTTCATAGATGTTAGCAAGAGCCGAGAAGGAGTGCCCATTACTAGTGATGCAAGATATGATGGCCACAGCAGCAGGTTGCATGTGCATTTTTTCTAAGAAAAAATAACTACCCATTGCTATTGATCTCGCAATTTTATAAATCTTTTAGGAAACCTTTTTTACCAGAAAAAATTCCAGAACTCCTAGGACGATAAGCGCCATGCCCACAACCAGCTTCCGGCAATCCTCTGGCATGATTTAAAGAAATTGGTCGGGATGCTGATTTTGTCTATATTTTAGCAAAATCACAGGTCAATATCAGGCTAGACTCCTACAGATTATGACTTTGAAGGAGAAATCACATGTCGATATTAGGCAAGACTCACTAAAGGATCAATCTGCAATTTTTTAATAAAAAAGGGTAAATTGTTGGGGGAAAAACCGGCCCAAGAAAAAGAGGTCAAAAAGCCCAAAACCCTTGGCCCATCACTTTTTCCCTAACATACTACCAGCAATAGGTATTTTAGTATATCCCAAAAATGCCCTTACCTCTATTGATTCACAACCGTTCAAAATTTCTCCTCTCTCTCGCTCGATCAAAGAGAACCCAATTCACCTCTCGCCGTCGTCGTCGCCGTCGTCGCCGTCGTCGCCATCGTCGTCGTCATTCTCTCGCTCGATTTCAGAGAACCCAATTCGTCTCTCATCATCGTTGCCGCCTTCGCCATCTCGCCTCTCCAAGAAGCAGCGCAACATAACACCAGAGACTATTCTCATCCTCGTCAGTTGCTCTCTATCTTCTAAGTCCAATTTCTTGAGTGAATTTTGATGATCAAGTGTTTTCTATATTGCAAAGGTAATTTTTGTATTGTCTCTCAATTTTTGGGTTAATAACTTCGATCTAAGCCTAATTTTATGTTATGTATTTTTCTTAATTTTTTGTTACAGCGTTGTTTTTATTGTTGCATGTTAATTGTTTGATGAATTGCCCGATTGAGCATGTTGGTTAAAGCGACCAAGAAAAATGCAAATTTTGTGGAATTTTTGAATGATAATGCAATTTTAGTGTTGTTTTTGTTGTTACATTATTATTATTTTTATTATTATGAATTTTATTAAGTTGATTTTATAATAAATAAAGTGTTGTTAGAGGCTGAAATGAGATACTTTGAAGCCCAACTCCAAGTAGATTGCAGAAGGCTAGAAGCTTATGGGCATTAAAATTAGATTAAGTAATAAACTTAAGTGTGTATTTTGTGTGCTTGCAACTTGTAAGCACTTGCCTATGTTAGAGATAATATTCAATTGTTAGAGATAATATTAGATAAAGTAGTTAGGTTTTGATATTAGATTAATATCCATATCCGTAAACTCCGGTATAAATATATATGTATTTCTCCATTAATTAGCTAATAAAATTATTAGATTTTCCCTCATGTCTCTTGTCATGGTATCAGAGCAGGTTTCATCAAACCCTAGCCGACATCATCCTCCACCGTACATCTGATCTCAAAGAACTCAAACAAGATCTGAATCCATGCAGCTTCCAGTCGCGTCTCCCTGATCTCTGAATCCCTGCGCCTCCTGCCTCCCTGTCACGTCTTCCTTGTTCTATCGCGTTTCCTGCAGCCTCCTTCTTGCAGATCTGATCTCAAGGAACTTGAACAAGATCTGATCTTGACCGGATCGCAGATCTGAATCACGTCGCCACATTGCAGATCTGAATCGATCAGATCAAAGCTCGACCAGATCACGTCACCTCGTTGGATGTTGATCGTTGGATGTTTCGTTGGTTGTTGGTCGTAGAATATTGGATGTCGTTGATGCGGATGTTGGTTTGATTATCGTTGATTGTTGGTTGTTAATCGTTGGTTGTTCATCGTTGTTGGTTATTGTTGATCCTTGCTATCGGAATCATGTCGATGACATCGGGCAATGCGGATGTTCGAATCATGTCGATGACATCGGGTTATTGTTTACCTCAGCTTATTTATTCCTATGGTGTCGACAAAACTTAATGATGATAATTATGCCCAATGGTCTGTTGTTGCAGTTGAGACCTTCTTGATGGGTAAACGGAAGTTGCATTATTTACTAGAAAGTTCTCCTGCTAAGGACAAGGATGCGAAGAAATAAGATGATTGGCTTGCTGAAAATGCGCAGATTTGGATTTGGTTGTGGAATAACATGGAACCTAAGGTAAACAACGTTGTGTTTTTGCCTACGTCAAAGGAGATATGAAAGCAACTTAAAAATACATACTCGGGTTATAGTAATATTGCACGCATTTATCAGCTATATCAGAATTATTTCCGGATAGATAAAGGATCGAACTCTCTTAAAGATCATTACTCGTCTTTTAATAGATTATGCCAGGAGTTGGATTTGTATCAGCCTATTTCTTCCAATATTGCGGAGATGAAGAAATAACATGAGATGCTGAATGTTGTGCGATATTTATCGAGTCTTTCCTAGAAGTATGAGTCCGTTCAATCTGTTATTTTAGGGAGTTCAGAAATTCCGACCCTTTATGAGGTATTCTCTAGGTTACACTGTTCTTCCGTGTGAGATATCTCGTCTAATGTGCATAATGATAGTAGTGTGGATAAGTTTGCGTTGGTGACCACATCTGGAAGTACGCGTGGTCATGGTTATTTTCGTGGTGGTCGTGGTGATAGTCATGATGGAGGACATGGTCGGGATGGTGGTTATGCACACCGTGGAAAATCAGGCCATTCTGTTGACTTTTGTTGGGATCTATACAGCAAACCTTCTGCTAATCATGAATCTTTTCAGGGTGATATATTGGAGTCCTCACATCCCACTACTCTATCTGATGCGGCATCTTCGACCTCAAAGATGATATCTATTTCTAAGGATGAGTATCACAAGCTCCTCTCTACTCAGCGGTCTGCTTCAATTGCCACGGTAACCCATACTTCATGCACTTCTATAATTTGTAGTGCCACTAACAAGTCTTGGATCATTGATTCAGGTGCTAAAGATCATATGACAGGTAATTGTGATTCTTTTATTTCCTTCACACCGTCTACACAAAAAATCTCATGTCATCTTGGCTGATGAATCTTCCTCCTCTATCACTAGAGGGGCGTCAATATATCTGTCCAAGGATCTTTCGCTTTCATCTGTTTATCATGTTCCATGATTCACTATTAGTTTATTATACGTTAGCAAACTTACGAGACCGTTGAATTGTTCTATGACATTTTATCCTTCACATTTTGTCTTTCAGGATTTGCAGACCAGAAGCTGATTGGTGGCGGGCATGAATCTCAAAGGCCTTTATTATCTTAACACGGATAAATTTTTTTTCAAGTTCCGCAGTTTTGTTGTCCTCATCAGTTTCTTCTCTTTAGCTTCACTGTCAAATGAGTCATCCCAACTTGAGGGTTTTTCAAGGTTTATCCCCGCATCTTAGCTCTATGAAATCACCTGATTGTGAGTCGTGTCGGTTTGAGAAACATCATCGTGTATCTTTTTTTATTTCTGAGGGTCGTACGTTGAACCCTTTTCATTTAGTGCATTCGGACATTTGGGGTCCCTTCAATGGGCAATTATATTTAGGTTTAAATATTTTGTTATATTTATGGATGATTTCTCTCGTATCTCTTATTTGTATATGATGAAAAACCGTTTTGAATTAAGTAATATATTTCGTGTTTTTCATCTGAAAGTTCAAAACCAATTTAGTGCGTCGTTGAAAATCCTGCGTACCGACAATGCAAAAGAATGTCTCTGATTGTTTCAATAAATATTTTTCTGATAATGGGATTGTACATCAGACGTCTTACTCATATACCCCTCAACAAAATGGAGTTGTTGAACGGAAAATATGTCATTTATCGAAGTTGCTTGTTTTTTGTTGTTTCATATGCATGTTCCCAAAACGTACTGGAGTGATGCGGTTTTAATCGTATGTTATCTTATTAATCGTCCACTCACTCCTACTTTGGAAGGAAATTCTACTCATGATGTTTTGCTCCCAAAAACATCACATTTTCCACTGCCTGCTAAGATGTTCGATAGTGTATATTTTGTTCATAGACTTGCTTCTGGAGGAGATAAATTGGATCTTCATGCCATTAAGTGCGTCTTTTTAGGGTACTTTCGACTTCGGAAAGGCTACAAATGTTTTGACCACATATCGAATAAATATTGTGTTTCAGCACATGTCACTTTCTATGATAATGTACCATATTTTTCTCCATCAAGTGCTGAACAATCCATGTTGTCTCCTAATTGTTTACCTATTGTGTATGTTGATTTGAGTCCTGAAAAACCGTAAGTTATTCCTACCAAACCACCAGTCCATCGTTTTTATTCATGAAGGCCATGATTACAACCAACTACTCAATCAGCTCCATAATATGTAGATCTCATACAAGCTCCACAATCTGATCTCGATCTTCCTATTGCGTTACGAAAAGGTACACGCTCTTGTACTCCTCATTCCATATCGAAGTTTATTTGCTACTCACAATTGTCATCCAGGTGTCAATCATTTGTATCTTCCTTGTCATCAACTTTCTTGCTTAGTTCTTTACATGAAGTTTTGGGTCACCCTGGCTGGAAAAAAGCTATGGAGGAAGAGATAGATGCTATATATCAATCAGAATGGTGCGTGGGATTTGGTTTCTTTATCGTGTGGTAAATCATCAGCTAGATGTTGTTGGGTGTACACTATTAAATATCCTGACGGGACTATTGGGCGGCTGAAGGCTCATCTTGTTGCTAAAGGCTATACACAGACATATGGAAATGATTATGCAGAGACATTTTCTCCAGTATCGAAACTTCCGTCCAAACGCATTCTGATTTCTTTAGCAGCAAATTTGAATTGTCCTTTATATCAGTTAGATATCAAGAATGCATTTCTCCACGGTGAGCTTGAAGAAGTATATATGGACAAACCACCTAGTTTCGTGGTTGAGGAGGAGACAAGCAAAGTATGTAGACTGCGAAAAGTTATATGTGGATTCAAGCGGACTCCTCAGGCTTGGTTCGGTAGATTCAGTGCCGTTGTGCAGGAGTTTGATTTATGTCAGTGCAAGAGTGATTATATTGTTTTTACATGAGTCCTTACAGGAAAGAGAATTATATTAATGGTGTATGTTGATGATATTGTTATCAGTGAAGATAATGCTGACAGGATTGTTATTCTTAAGAAATTTCTCAAACATCGCTTTCATACAAAGGACTTGGGGTTACGTTCCCCAGAGGGTTTTTACTTGTCTCAAAGGAAGTATGTCCTAGATATTCTAGAAAAGACTGGACTTTTGGGTATCAAGCCTATAGATACACCGATGGATCCTAATATGAAACTCTATGATGATCGAGGAGAATTATTTGAAGATCCAGGAAGGTATCATCGATTGGTTAGGAAGCTTAACTATCTTACGATAACAAAACCAGATATATCTTTTGTTGTTAGCATGGCGAGCCAGTTTATGGATTCTCCAAGAGAGCCACATTGGAAGACGGTTATCCGTATTGTTCTCTATTTGAATAATTCACCTCGTTAAGGGTTGGTTAATTTACCGCAATCATGAAGATGTTCAATAGTTGATGAGATTTTGTTATGTTGATTGGACAGGATCTCCGACTCGTAGGAGGTCTACTACTGGCTATTGTACCTTTTTCGGTGGTGATCTTGTATTGTGGAAAAACAAGAAACAATCAATTGTGGCTAGATCAAGTGCGGAAGCCGAATACTGTGCTATGGCTCATACTACGTGCAGGTTGATTTGGATAACTAACCTATTAAGTGAGCTTGGATTTCAAATTCATTGGCATATTTCTCTCTTTTGTGACAATCAAGCAACAATTCTTATTTCGTCTAATCCTGTTTTTCATGAAAGAACCAAGCACATCGAAGTTGATTGCTATTTTATTCGGGAAAAGGATGATAGATTTCTTAACTCTCAATACATTGCAAGTAAGAATCAACAAGCAGATATTTTAACAAAGGCGTTGGGAAAAACAAGAATTGAATATTTATGTAACAAGTTGGGTCTACATAATATGTATGCACCAGCTTGAAGGGAGTGTTGGAAATAATATTTGATATGTTAGAGATAATATTCGATTGTTAGAGATAATATTAGATAAAGTAGTTGGGCTTTGATATTAGATTAATATCTGTATCCGTAAACTCTAGTCTAAATATATATGTATTTCTCTATTAATTAGCTAATGAAATTATTAGATTTCCCCTCATATCTCTTGTCAGCCTGTAACTTCGCAGTCACTTGTAAACTCTAATGAATCGCCCGTAACTTCTAACAACTTTTAACTTTTCTGTAACTTCTAATTAATTAGCTAATGAAATTATTAGATTTTCCCTCATATCTCTTCGCAGCACTTGCCGGTAATCTCTAATAAGTTGCATGTAACTTCTAAAAACTTTTCTGTAACTTCTAATTAATTGCATGTAACTTCTAATAAGGTACATGTAACTTGTACGCACTTTGCCTATAATTTCTAACAACTTGCATGTAATTTCTAACACTTAAGCTTATTATTTAATCTAATTTTAACTTGATTATAACATATTGTTAGTACAGATTCTGGAGAAACTAATTATTGAGAAACCGGATGAGAAGGACAGTATGAAGGGCATGTCCTGAGAAGCACAAACAACGTATTGGAAGAATGTGCAAAAAAAGAGATGCACAAATTTTATTGGCGAACGAAGAAATGGCTTTATATTGTTTTAGTTTTTGTTTAGCCGAAATTTGAGCTCTTAACTATTCGTAAATGTATTCTACTATTTGTATTTGGCCGATATTCGCCGACATTATTACTTTTTTTGAATGAGAATGACAAATCGCTTATATGTTACTGGTTTGTCTATTAAATATAAAAAATTGTTGACGTGTTTACTTTAATACCGCCGATATTGGATGATGTTATGATACAAACGATATTTTTGTTGATATTATCTATTTTATATATTCGATGTTGACCGATACTATGATATGAAGTTACATACAACTAATTAGAAGTTAAAGACAAGTTGTTAGAAGTTACAAACAAGTAGTTGAAGTTACAGGTAAGTGCTTACAAATTATATGCAACTAATTAGAAGTTACATACAGGTGATTAGAAGTTAAAAGCAAGTGGATAGAAGTTACATGCAACAGCTTACAAGTTACATGCAACTGCCTAGAAGTTACAGACAACTTATCAGAAACTACAGGCAAGTGTATAGATGTTACATGCAATTAATTAGAAGTTACAGACAAATTGTTAGAAATTACAGGCAACTAAATACCAGACGTCTGGTTACAAGTACCAGACGTTTGGTTGTCAATTTCTAAAGGTATATTTTAGACTGGAGACGCCTGGTTACAAGAATCAGATCCGTCTCTGAAGTCAATTTCCAGAAGCATATTTTGAACTGGAAAGGTCTACCAGACGTCTCCGATTCAAAATATGCCTTTGGAAATTGGCTTCAGAGACGTATGGTACTTGTAACCAGACGTCTGTTACTAATTAGAAATTACAGACAAGTTGTTAGAATTTACAGACAATTAAGTACCACACATCTAGTTACAAGTACCAGACGTCTCTGAAGTCAATTTCCAGAGGCATATTTTGAACTGGAGACGTCTGGATATAAATACCAGACGTCTCCAGTTCAAAATATACCTCTGGAAATTGACTTCAGAGACGCTGGATGTGTGGTACTTATAACCAGACGTCTCCAGTTCAAAATATACCTCTAGAAATTGACAACCAGACGTCTGGTACTTGTAACCAGATGTCTAATATTTAGTTGCATGTAATTTCTAACTTTCCTGTAACTTCTAATTGCATGTAACATCTAGACACTTGCATGTAACTTGTAAGCAGTCGTATGTAATTTCTATGCACTTGCCTTTAATTTCTAATCATCTGCCTGTAACTTCTGATTAGTTGTCTGTAACTTGTAAGCACTTGCATGTACTTCTAACAACTTGTCTGTAATTTCTAATTAGTTGCATGTAACTTCATATTATAGTATCGACCAACATCGGCTATATAAAACAGATAATATCAACAAAAATATCATTTGTATCATAATATCGGCCAATATTGGCGATATTAAAGTAAATACATTAACAATTTTTTTACATTTATTAGACAAACTAGTAATATATAAGCAATTTGCCATTTTCACTCAAAACAAATTATAATATTAGCAAATATCGACTAAATACAAATAGATGAATACGTGTACGAACAATAAAGAGTTCAAATTTCGGCTAAACAAAAACTGAAACAATATCAAGTCATTTTTTTCTCGTTCACCAATAGAATTTGTGCACCTCCTTTTTCGCACATTCTTCCAATACGTCGCTTATGCTTCAAAGGACATACCCTTCACATCGTCCTTCTCATCCGGCTTCTCAGTAAACCGTTTCTCTGGAGTCATACCATTATCCATGGTCTCACGAAGGCAAATGAGTTACTATTGTGTCAGGGGCCAAAAACTTCATTAAGTTATCAGCCATCTTGACAAAAGAGTCAACCACCTATAAAGAGTTTACATATTTATAAATTGCATGTAACATCTACTAAGTTGCCTGTAACATCTACTGAGTTGCATATAACTTCTAGTAAGTTGCATGTAACTTGTATTAAGTTGCATGTAACTTCCAGTAAGTTGCATGTAACTTCCAGTAAGTTGCATTTAATTTCTAACCACTTGCCTGTAACTTTTAGTAAGTTGCTTTTAATTTCTAATAAATTGTCTGTAACTTTTAACTTGCCTATAATATGCAGCATAATGCAAGCAAGTTCTTTCATGCAATGAATCAAACATCAAGATCTGCATCAAATTTTAAAAAAAAACAAATCTTTTATTCAAATCTCAAGATTAATCTATCAAAATACTAAAACTAAAACTCTGCTTACATTAGCACCAGCTTGAAAGAGCTTCTCCACACAAGTAATCTTTCAATGCATTGCAGCAAGCATCAATGGAGTCTTAACAAAAACCCAAAAACATCACCAAATTCAATCACAAACTTTTCAAAACTTACAAAATGTTGCTCAAGATCAAAATTTGAAACACAAACATTATATGTTTATGCCTATTTCAAAATTTTGGCTTCACACATCGATCTAAGATCGTCGAAAGAACCTAAAATCAGCCCCAAAAAAATTCAAAAAATCACAAAAATGGGCAAAAAAGTGGGAAGGGCTCAAAAATTTGAGCAGACCTTAGGCTTCCTATTGGCAGCGGCGATATGAATGGTGGAGGGGCGATCGAAGACGGTGGCCCGCTGGAGAATCTAGGGCTCGCCGGATGGAAAGAGGACTCAATGGTCGCCGAGTCGCCGGCTTGAACCCACTGAAGAACTCGTGCTCATTGCTGGAGCGGGAGAATGCCAGCGACTGGCCCATTGCTGGCGGCGGCGCTCTGCCTCTGTCGGCGACGCACGATAGGATGGCGCTATTGTGCGCCGAAGGATCGAAGAGGAGAAAGAAGGCTTGGGGATTTGAGGAGATGGGAGAGAGAAAAAGAGAAATTTTGAACGGTTGTGAACAATGTTTTAAATTTCGGATGTCGGTGTCGTATCGGTCTGAAGATTTTGATATCGGATATCGTAAAATGTCGGATGGTTTTATCAAATATCGGGTTCTACATTTTTGTAATATAAACGTCATTTATATAACTTAATTTTTTTGAAAAAATATTAAACTATGCAGATTTTTAGCTTTATTAAATTTAGATCTTTCTCGGTAACTTTGTGGTAGAGCGGTCGTCTATTAATTACTTAATATAAAAATCCTAAAAACCAAAAACCGAAAGAAGATTACCTAAAAAAATTTCTCCACATATCGGAATATGTCGGGTAAAACGGCGACATCACGAAATGACGGCCGACATTTACCAAATATCGGTAACTGAAATAATTTTGCAAATCTGTGTCGTTTTCTTCCCAAAATCGACATGTCGCCTTCTTCCCAAAACCGACATGTCGCATTCTTCCCAAAACCGACATGTCGCCGACATTTCAGCGATGTCGGCCGACATTTAGAACACTGTCTGTGCATGAATGGGGGTATTTTGATCCACCCACCAAAATATAATACTCAGATCTTAGGCCAAGGGTGTTTAGACCAAATTTTGAACAGTATGCCTTTTCTCCCTATTTCAAAAATACCGGAGACTTGTTGACCCCTTTTTCGTGGGCCGGGGGCTTTTCAACAATTTACCCAAAAAAATCATAAAGATGACCTGTTTCTCTAGAATTTCACATATATACTTTATCATTTATTCAATTTTCAAAGAAACATCACTACGTATGGCAAAAAATACCTGTTCACAAGCACAGGTGCAACATTAAGTAGCAAAAGAACATAAAACATGGAGGTGGCAAGAAAAAAATGAAGGAATTTGTTTATTTGATTACACCGATAAAGGTTTGGGAGTTGTCATTTGTTTCAGATACCACTCTTGCAAATTGTTGAGCTTCTATTTCTTTAAGAGAAGTTGGGATATTATAGGTAAATAAATTTAAGACTGCTTCTAAACCAACTCATTCATTTATAGAAAGCATCAAAGTAGCACTAAAGACAGTGATTCAAGAAAAGATCCTAAAGATTATTTATTTTAATCAATTAAACTTACTCCGGCTAATTCCAGCTAATCACTTAAGCAGGATATGTAACACTTGGTTGCCCTGGTATGGAATCAGGATATGGATACATGTTACAAGTAAATGGATATGTAAATCACTAGGATCCAGTATATGGATATGCCATAGATCTAGAAATAGTAAAATTGTGTTTGTGTGGTGTGTGAACTAAAAACCTGCAAGTTTCCTATAGCAATAGCATCGATTTGTGAGGCCAAAAAAGTAAGAAACGTAACAAGTCAGATAACATGAGATATTCCAAGATACATAAATGATTAGTTAGATGAAAAATTACTATTCTTCATCAAGAAAGTTGAACATTTGTATGAAACTATGAATGCATATACAAGTTATATGGGATCATAAACTTCATGCATTAATTTTTAACTTCTTGGTATTGGATGCATCTCTGACCTAAATACATAAAAGAGAGCATAAAGCCATACATAAGGGGAAAGGCTTTAATCATTAGAGGAAGTGTAATTTCACATCAGGTAAAAGATCCAAGAGTCATATCAAAATTCAGTACTATTACGATGATTATTATCAATGCAATCCTTGATAGTCCTCCAAACTCCAACTTGCCACAACTATCCCTAATTCCACGACCAAACAAAGTTTGTATGGGCTATCATGGCCTCGTATGGTCATCAATCAGAATCTTACATCGTTGGCAAAACTTATACAATTCCACATAAATCACAATCATTACACTACATGGTTAACAAAGAAAATAACTACCACACAACTACCATCTCATTATAGTTGAAATCTCATTGATTTATTGAAGACTTCATCATCACAGGATTATAAACAGCAATTTACAAATAAATTAAACCTCAATATCTAAAACACATACACATAGTTTACACAACGGACATAACCATTCCTAGATCAGCATCAAAGCACCAGACTCGGTTTAAAAAACTCTCTTCGGTTAGGGAACCAACAATATATTATATACCTTGTTGGGTATGCAAATTTGTTAATACTTCTTCTGTCTTCATTTAGATGACCTCCACACCCTATTTGAGTGGTTAAATGAACTTCAATTGACTGATGGTAAAAAGTCAGATCTTCCATAAATTAATTTAAATTGTGCGCAAAAGTTCTCATATAAGCAGTCACCGCTACCATTTCAAGTTTTCAACATACTTGGGATTGTACTTGCAAAGGCGAAAAATTCTCTATAAGCCTTCATGAAGGAATCCATGTTCAAAAATCAAAATCAACTGCTCTCAACTTCATTTTTTTTCTATAGTATCCTCCTAAAGACCCTAATTGAAGTAATACTATCATGCAATAAAGAAATTCATTGATGCAAAATTCATTGATCAAACACCCTAACTTGTTCCATCAGCCATCAAATCAGTGCCTTTTCAACTTCATCCCTAGAACCCACAATCAAGATTTCAAAACCCGTATCCCAATCAGTCAGCAACATCCAGATTGAATAAAAATCAAAGCTGTATGGGATCAATCACATCAAAATCACTACCATAAACTCACCCAATTCAATTCCCCAAATGTAACAATTGATCAATTCACATCCATAAGGCAAAAAGAAACCAAATTTAAACATACCCAAAACTTAATGTTCCATCCTTTCCACAATCACACCATCAAAAAACCCAATAGAACCAGTAAAAAGAGCAACCAAATCGAAGATGGCCCCAACAAAAGGGAGAGAAATTGCAAGGACAATTGATAATGTAGAGAGAGGAGAGAGAGAAATTACCTCTGAGCATTGTGGCGATCCCTGAGGAAATTACAAGGAGAGAAATTAGGGGGGCTTCAAGAAACAGAAGCGAGAGAGAGAGAGAGAGAGAGAATAAAATACGAGGGGCTTTGGCTCCAACGGATGAAAAGGAGCCCTTTTTCAGTTTCTCTCTCTTATTTTCTCGCTCTAAAACATAAACGGTTCATTATTTCTTCTCATCTTTTACTTCCATTTTATTTTCCGGTTCGAACCGGGTAAAACCGGGTTGATGAAAATTCAAGATTGAATGTTAAAAATAAAATAAATAAATAACTATATTTGATTTTTAGGTTTAATGAAAAAACTTTTATATTTTCTTTGTTTTTATTTCCCTATTTTTTAGAATACAGTGAAGTGTGGTCTATACGTGACATGTTTAAATGGTTAGAAAAGTTGGTTTGGAATTACCGAGCTTATCTAATACATGATGCATTATATATTAATGGTTAGGATTTTTTAGATAATTTTACAAATTTCAAATAAATACAACAGACTTAAATTGCGAAAAATATAGCAATATTTCAGCTTTGTTCAATATAATATTTGTTTCGATGAAGAATGTTCTAGATTGAGTGCAAAAAAAAAAAGTTTTGAAGAAGGAGAAGAAGATGGATTAGCATTAAATAAGTAATGGGTAAATTGTCAAAAACACCGGTTTTTCCGCTAACAGAAAATTCTTAGTCCCGAAACAGTTGTCGAAAACCCCTTGCAAAAGTTTTATGTTGTCAAAAAACTCCATACCTACGGTATCTGTATAGTTGCATGTTATATCTAATTTTCATACGATATGTATGCAGCTGTTTCCGATATCCATGCATTTGTTTGAGATCTATATAAGCTAATTGGATATAGCTGACAACTATATAGATATCGAAGGAAAATTTTGCAAGGAGTTTTTGACAACGGTTAGGCCAGGGGTTTTTGTCAGCTGCCAAGTGGGTTTTGACAATTTATGCATAAGTAAACAAGTAAACTTAAAACTTGTGTGTGTGAGAGAGAGATATCGTAATTTAGAAAGAAATTTACAGGCGTATAATTATGTGGTGCCGGTTGAAGAAACAAAGGGGAAGTAAAATTAAAAGGCAGACCGCAACTTTATAATTCAAAATGAATCATCTATTACAAGGATAATTGTGACTTGTGAGAGACATTTATTTAGCATTGTTTTAATTTCCTTTATGTTGTTAACTTAGATACTTGGATCATATCTAATTATTTTCTAAAACAATCTTCACTATTTTATCTCAATAAGAAAGAGGTATCAAAATTGAAATTCCAATTTGATTCCGATAATAACTCAGGACAGAAGTTACAGTGAGAGAAAAGAAAGTAGTTAATATGACATCAAATTTTCTCTTTTTATTTTAGTAAAATGAAAAAGAAAAAAGTATAGAGTAGCTAATAAGATAGGTTTTTTTTTCTTTGAAATTGAAATAGTGTATTTACATAATAATAGTAGGGATGTCCAAATCCGAGTAAACCTTTATAAAGTTATTTAACAATCTTAGTCATTTTAACTTGAAAAAACTCAAATTTTTGTTCATGATCTTTGACATATCGACATGTGCATCACCCCTACAAATTACTAATGAAAAGCTCTATAATACCAACGATTCGTTTCTGCAGCATGAAGAATGCCGATTTCCTTCTCGTAAGCACTCTTCTCGTACAACAGTCCTCACCAAAAGCAACCATCTGGCAATTCTAGTTTTCCAACTGAAAAACTTAAGCTTTGCAAGTACAGATGGATAATTCTTGAAAACAATCACAAAATAAGCAGCTGTTTAGAGCAAAAGGATTGCATAATGCTCTCTAAATCACCAGCATCATGCATCAAAAAGATTCAACACCACTGATGTGCTAAACGACCAAGCCCACTTTGCACCAGTTAGAAGTGAAAAACATCATGTCGGTTCCACAAAAAATGCGAATATCATAATCAAGTTTCCTAATAATTTTGCAACAGCATTAAAGTCGATATTCCCTCAGAGTTTCACCATATCCCCCAAGAGAGTAACCTCATGTAATCCTTACATCTTTACCATAAATACGGTTACAATAATTGCTAAACAGGACCAATAACAGCTGGGCCCTTTAGAACCACAATTCCTCGGCATCAATTAACATAACACGCTGATCATGGACAAGTACTTGAATACGTATTTACAAAGAGTAAGGGTCTTAATATAACATCTCAAAGAAACATGAAGTTTTAGAAAGCCAAAAAAAATTGCATTATAACTCCCATAAGAGTGCAGAGTTCAATCTTCTTTCACCGATACCACTAATAATTCCCCATATTAAAAAAATTAGGAGCTGAGGCTTTTGCTTGTTTGGGTATATCCCAGAAACAATTAATGATATAGATCGATTTGATTTTCACTGGCCAAAATTCCCCAATAACCTTTCGACTGCAGCGTGGACGTTTCCAGCAGTTGCACTCAAAGCACGAATGTTTTCTTGGGTGTCAAAGAAACCCATTTCCTGGAGCTGAGATAGCTGTGTTGCATATAATTCTTCTGGGGGCACTGGAAAAGAGAAACAGTGACAAAGAAAGATTACACTTGGCCACAAAATCACCATGCCGGCATTTTTTTTATTGATTGGAACTGAAATAATGGAAGTAGAGATGCAAGAATGCTTTACAATTCGAGGGATTGGGAACACCAAGACCACCAGCGCTGAGTCCACCAAACAAGTTCAATAAATCCAAGCCATTGTTTGTCATACCTAAAGTAGCAGAACGGCATAGCATATAAAATGCATAAGATAAGAAAATATTTGGTAAATGAGCTTCAGAAAATATTAGCTGTTCATGGCCGTCATTGGTTAATAATTAAGGCCCGATTAACCAACCAATGCCATCATTTAGGAGCCTGTTTACAAGGAAATCAGGTTTAAATCATGACATGTAATGTAGGTGGAGGTTTACCTGTGCCTGTCTGGGTTTCTCCCCTGCAACAAACATTCACACCAGTTTAGAAGTTCTTTTTCAAAGAAAGTTCAGAAGAAGTTCAACAAAAAAAAAATGAAAAATGAAAGATGTAAACCGATCACCATAAATGATGAGATCTTTAAAACTTAAATCCGTTAGGTCTTTCTGTTTATTTTTTCTTTTTTAGACATAAGGGGAAAAGAGGCAGCTTAATGAATTTAGCATTAATATATTTATAGGTTACTAGCTGTAACTCGTATTATGCTCACAGGATGGCAGTTTTGTACTTTGTTGCCTTAAATGAACAGAAAAATCTAAAGATACAGATTGATAGAGAGGATATTCCCCATAACCCTATGATTTTGCCCCCTGTAGATTCAGCTAGGTGTTTTTAGCCTCTCAAGTAGAATGGGTTCTGTTTAAACAATACGGCATTAAAGTTAAAAAACAAAAAACAAAAAAATCAAGGAACACTTCAGCAAATTATACAGCATTACATGAACAATCAAACAGAGTAGAATCCGATTGCGCCCATTAGTAGTATGTTTCAGCATAAAACAATACTATCGCATACTGATGAATAGAAATAATAACAAACACAGCATTCGAACTGAGCCAATAAAGATAGTAATGATCTTCATGAAGGAAGAAAGTTAAAACAAAAAACGGCAGACGGATATTTTATTGTATCTAAAATTTAAGGAAGCAAATAAAGATAACATATAGAAGATACTTACTGGCCAGTCTGTCGATTAAACTGGGAAAAAAGTGATTGCAAAGACATAATTTGCTGCAGAGAAAGAGGGGGAAATCAGGTAATGAGATGCAAGCTAAGAATCTAAACTAAGTTTTTTGGGGGGGAACTACCTGTAGTCTTTCGGGGGAAGTCAATTGGCGAAGAAATTCTGGATTTTGAAACATCTCTCTTAACTGAGGATTTGAGTCCATTGCTGCTTGTAGTTGGGGATTCGAACTAAAAATCTATAGCAAATAAAAGTTCATAAAAATTATAAATGCGCCTAGGGTGGTTAATTACTAAATGTAAGGTGGTTTCCAATTACCTGATTCATATACTGAGGGTTTGAAAGAAGACTCTGCATCATTTGCGTCATGGCCGGGTTTTGCATAACCTGATTCAATATAGAAGGGTCAGGCATGCCACCAGATAACCCTTCCAACTCTGGCATTCCCAGCCCACCTAACATGGAATCAAGGCCAGGTAAACTCCCTACACTTGCGGTAGATCTTGCATTGTTGGCTGGTGTCCCTCCTGCTGTTGAACAGATTATTGTAAGTACCAATGTATTCAAGTGCATAACCTACTAAATATGGAAGATAAAATATAGCTATAACTGCACCAAACCCATTTACTTTACCCGGTATAACACTTGAACCCCCCCCCCCCAAAAAAAAGGTAATTTCTTCATCAACCAAAAAACCCAAAAGACCACTCAGTCAATTCTAAACTATACAATGTAGAGTGTTTTGCGTCACCCTAGGAATACGCATCGCTTGTCTGGCGTATTATAGATTCCCTCTGTCTGGGATAGGCAAGAGTTTATTGATAGTGAGGATCCAAATCTCTGGCAGCCGCAGACTAAGCTATCGTTAATTACCCCTTACTTTTAGAGCGAGAGAACCTCCGATTAACAGGTCAAACAGATCATGCGAACTCAATGTGCAATATGTGTGTGTGTCTTGAGGATGTTTTGGGCATATCAGGGGCCTCGCAGAGTTTACGGGGTCCCACTACCTGGATAGCGGGCTGGGGGCAGCGCCCCATTAGAAATTTGTTTAAGAGAAGGCTTTTGAGTGTGGGATGTGTATTTTATCATTTTTTTATTTTTGTAAAATATTTACAAAGACAGAAGTGAGGGATGCGCGTGTGCCAAGTGCGCACTTAGCAAAGTGAGCACGTGACGAGGTGCGCACCTCGAAAGGTGTGACCCTGAGTTAACGGCCAAAGATTCCCAAATGGGCCAAAAGGTCCAATGAGGCGCGCATACGCACCTATCAAGATGCGAGAGTTAAGTGCCAAAGGGTCACAAATGGCCAAAAGGTCCAGTAAGGCGCGCACTCAGGAAAGTGCGCACATAGCGAGGTACACACCTGGGTCTGTGCGCACCTGGCACGATGTGTACCCGATGCATCTAGTCAAATAGGCACTAAGCGAGGTGCGCACCTAACACGGTGCAAGTAAGGGTCGAAACCCAATAGAGCTACAGCTCCAAACACAAAAATTTTGATTTTTAGAAGATCAAAGGGGGTTCTTTTCTACTTCCACAAGGTTTCAGGACGTGCGCAGATGGATTTTCTCTTCTTTCCTTTCTCCTCTGTTGAATCTTGAGGAGAGAGATTAAAAAGGTTGCTCCTTTGGTGATTTCAATGGGAGATTTATATTCTTCTCAATGAATCAATGGCCAAAATCAATTTTGTTTTGGAAAAGGGAGAAGATTTGCCTTGAATTTAATTGAAAAAGAGAGAAAGAAAGACCTTGTGAAGAGCGGCACAAAACCTAGAAATTTTTAGAAGAGAATCTTCTTCTTTATTTCATCATATGATTGGCTTCATATAGTATTTACATTTCATTTGGGCCTTTGGGTTTTTATCAATTGCCCTTTTGCCTATTACATTTATTTATAAAAAAAAAAGAAACTACATTAAGTTTATTTGTCGCATAATTTTTCTTCTTGGTATGGGGCCGGCTTCACTTGAGCTCGAACTTGGCTCGGGTCTACTTGGGTGCCGACTCTGACCTTTTGACTTGTCGACTTTCTGACTTTGGCTTTTTGGGCAAGAGGTGTAAAATTTGACCCCAACACACATCACGGTTAAATTTGACAATCATCGAGTTGTTTAGCGTTGAATTTGAGGGTTTGGGGGTGTTTGCACTAATAAATCACTTGAGGGGGTACAAGTGCTGTATGGAGTAATATACAAGTGGGTTTTGTGCAATTAGCCATTAAACATCTCTCTCAACCCTCATAAAAACTTTGTGATGGCAGTGATCCGCTGGTGCCAAAGCACCATAGGTTAAAATCTCACCAAGCACACATTGTGCCAAAGCACCATAGGTTAAAATCTCACCGAGCACACATTTTAAAAGGAAAGAAAGCACAGGTTTCAGCTGGCAAAAGGGTAATCGATCCGAAAATGGGTGTATTAGCAAATAACATCATATCACTCAACCTGCAAAACTCTAAAGTTTTGGTGCAATGGCCGTGACTTAAGGAGAGAACATGAAATGTAAGTTACCTGCATTGCCCCATGGGTTGGGCAGTGGATTGGTATTCGGAGCAGGAGACCCAGCAGTGGCTTCAGAACCGGTAGTTGAAGAGTTTGGTGCCCGATCGGAAGTCTGTGTGGTGCCCTGGTTCCCTAAAAGGGCAGCAAATGGATTTGACCCTGCACTATTTCTAGTCTCCCCGGCCATTGTCGTGGCATTAAGTAACGGCTCCTGAACAGTTTCATACATGCGCCTGAGCATATTAAACCCTTCAGGAGAGGACTCAATGTTGCTCATAGCCCTATCGGTGTTCCGCATAACTTCTCTCATAATTTCGGGGTTCCTTGCAGCTTCCAGAGTCTGCCTAAGAGTGCTGGGATCGTTGAGCACGTGTCCAAGTTCGGGATTCCTGTCTATTACTTCCCTCATTTGAGGATTGCTCATGATCAAGTTTCGCATCAGGTCAGGGTTGTTCATCATGTTCTGGATCGCAGGCAAGTTCATTAAATCCCTCATCATATTAGGGTTCTGACTTAGCTGCTGCTGCATCTGATCAAGCCCTGGAAGTCTCGCTCCAAATAAATCAGAGGCACCAGTACTGCCAAGTCCAAGTAGTGAGTCACCCTCGAAACCCCCACCAACATCTCTTGCAACTCCTGGGTTATTGTTTGCAATCCCTGAAGCACTAAGGTTGGATGCTGCTGTGCTAGCTGGAGCAGGTTGTGGTGCAGCACCGCGAACCAAGTGAATAGTATGGTCCCTTTCCACACCTACCAAGATACAACAGATATCAATTTAATCAAAAGCATGAAAGAAAGAGTGGTATACAAACATGAGATCCACACTGCTTAATTTTTTTTGAAAGTAAAATTTCCTTGAACGCAACTTAAATCTGTTCGGTGATCAGGCCATATGTCTCGTAGAAATAATACAGTCTGCACTCAATACAGCTAACACAGAATGCTAGTCAACTTACATTTGGTTGACTTTGCTTCCTCATATCACCACATTACTACCTACAAAATCCACCTTGAAAGCTGATAATTCATAACTAGCACCATAATACATTTTTCACAGTTCAATCAATGCAGCATCAGTATATTAGACAAACTCAATATGAAGCTCATGTACATATAGAGCCTCTGACACATGAAAAGCCTACAATTGCTGACCCACTTGTCGCGCGCGCGCGTGCGTGTGTATAAAGAAAAATTACGTATGTGAAATTCCTCAGTTTTCCTTGCCGCAGAACCACTGAACCACATATTCCTAGAATCCCAGCACAGAGATGTGAGATAATTCTAATTTACTATCAGTTTGTTATGGGTTAAGTTGGAGTGTTGGGATTCTCATATCTCAGTAGACCAGTCCAATAATCTAAAGTTGCATAAGAGTCTAATGCGGAGCATATTTCTTGTTAAGATGTTATAGATATTTTACTTAGAAATATTTGTTTAGGGATATCTTTAGAGATATTTTTAATTTAGTCAGATTTTATTCGATTTGAGAATGATTGGTTTAATCCTAGATTGTTTCGATTTTCTAAAATTTAGTTAACATTTTAGCCTGTCTATTATTTTAAGATTGTAATCGATCTCCTATATATGGAAATGAACTATGAATTATTGTTTGAAGAAGATTAATGAGAGTTTTATTTGTTTGCTAATAATAATCGCAATTTTGGCTCTTCTGGTACTATGTGATTTGGTCCAATTTACTATCCAACCTTCGACCGTGGTCGAAACCATATTGGCTACGGTCAATCAAATCACTCGAGGTCCTCGATTCTCCGCCATAGCCGACCAAAATCATGTATCACGCGGTTGTTATTGTTGCCTGTTGTCAATATCTGGTCCTATAGGATAGCTCATCCTTATGTCAAATTTGATATCACATCTTAGGTTTATATATCTCTAATTGCAATAAGAATCTTAGGACTCACACTCAAAGTGCGACTTACGATAGTCATAGATATTATTGTACTAGTGCTCAAAGTGAGGTTTGAACATCATTTTGATCATCCTTGTGGTAACAAAGGCATTTATTATGATTCTTATGATGATTGTTTTGGTTACGATTTCTTTATTCGAAGTGGTCATATAAGTATGGACAACTATAAGAGTGACAGATGTAGTTATAGAGTGGAGCCCGTCGGACCCTTGATTTTTACAATCGAGAGGATTCCCATGATATAATGGATTGGTTACTTGAAATGGATGCATATTTGACAATTATAACCTTCCAAATTATTGTAAAATTGATTTCATTGAACGGAAGTTAAAAGGAGAAGTCAAGACTTATGGAGAAAATTTAGAAAGTAAACTTAAGTTTTGGACCCTGCGTATAGAATATTCGGAAGACATATGTTCATAGTAAATTACTTAGAATACTCGGACAAGTCTAGGGTTGTCCCATATCATGAGAGATCAAGATTTGCATCTCCTGTTGCTCTTTGAAATGTCTCTAGTTATGAAAATAACAGTTGCAATACCGCAATTTTAACTCGTACGAGTATTTTGATGATTGCAAATGTTATGCTTTAAGATCACAAAAAACCTACAGTCTTTACACATTCACCATCTAAACCGATATCTTTTCATAAGTCTATAAAGCCAATTTTAGAGAGTACTGAGAGTCCACAAATCATTTACTAGATGTTTATCATATTTTAGTCGGGTCTAACAATATGAAGTCTGTTGACACACATTTATTTCAGTGGCAAGCTTCTTATAAAGACCCCACAATTTACTTCTAAGAATTGTCTGGTGGCATTGGATGTTATTAATGCTCCTTATGTTGAGTCACCTTGTGTTGAGCCACCCGTCGATATAACATCCCTTTTTTGTTTTGAAGTGATCCTTCGAAAATCCACGTCCTTTCACTTTTGAGAGGAAAGTTCTACAATATGAATTATGCCCAATTGGTTCATCCCTTATTGATAGTCCTTTCGAGAGTAGTACTACGATTGGATCATCCTTATTTATTATTTCGTATTTTCAAGAAGATCCTATAGATTTTGATGCTATTAGTCAACACATTGACATATTGATGCAGTTAAATGTTGCAAGATTTAGACTTCGATCCATTATGGGTGCACTAGTTCCAACATCTAAGGAAAGCTTCGATTTCATTTACACACATCTTGAGACGACACCATCATTGCACATAATATTGGGTCTAAAATGTTTGTTGAGTTTCATTGTTGTAGTGCATCTTCACCATTCTTCATGCATGCGGATAGAATGTTTGAGTGGTTGGTGCTAACATTTGGTTAATCCAAAGCATTTAGCACACAATATTTGAGTTTTGTCCTTAAGGTGAGATTTCGTGTGAATTCGCATTGTATTCACAACATTTGATTGTTTGCATTATCAGATTTGATGATAGATAGTTATGTTTATTAAGTTTCATAAAATATTGTTAATATTTATGAGCAAATTAAAATTTTAAAGTGTGATATGAATGTCTAAAGAGTTACGAAACTAACACCCGCATATAAATTCTTATTGCATTTTAAGAAAGATGAAATAACTAGTCTAAATATTCAATTAGTGTTCAATACGAGTATTGATATAATTTCATGAGTCAATTGATTTCTACATTTAGTCTAGAGACAGTCCAACCTGCACCCTCAGGTTCTACCAGATCAATATATTAAGCTTCAATAATCCCATGAAGCAAAATCGGTGATAGGGCCGAATGCTTGCATATTGGTGAGAGCATCACTTTTATGCATTCATCAGGTGGTGAATGTTTTAAAACCAAGAAGATTGATGTGCATATTACTTGTTTGCATGCAAGTGAGATCATCACTTTTATGCATTCACTAGGTGGTGAATTTTTCAAAGCAGTATAATTGATGTGCGTATTTTTTATGAAAATTTTATAGATATTTTGATAGTTTAGTGAGATATTTTTGTTTAAAAATCTGTTTATTTAGCTGGGTGTTATTTAATTTGAGAATAACTGATATAATCAAGAATTGTTTAGATTTTTTTAGAATTTAGTCAATCTTTTATATTTTCAAGATTATACTCGTCTCTCATATATATGAAAATAAAATTTATATAATTATTTGAAAAAGATCAATAAGAGTCCGATCGCTAGAAATAATCACAATAGTAGCTCTTTTGGTACTATGTAATTGGTTCAATTTTCTATCCAACCTTCGGTTGTAGTCGAAACTGGATGGCTTGCAAGACAATCGTCAACCAGATTCACTATAGTTTCACCATCTTGCCCGTCACTTTTTGCCAACATCCCATCGTCGTCGCCTGTTCAATTTCCGTAAAGCCTCTTCTTCAGAAGCCATGCCATCTTATTGCCGCTTCCCGAAAAATATCAGCCGCCGCGACATCTTCATGCCCAAGTCACCAAAATTCTACAACTTTTTTATTTTTTCCTTCCTAAAATGTCAGCAGCAAGCCCCCGTCTATAACCATTGTTTGATGCCTCCAAATCAACGGACAAGCTACATAGTTGATCCTTGTGTGTCGTCTCAAATTAGCAGCAAATATTCAATGGCTGGCTACCTTCACCACCACCTAAAGTCGTCACCATCAACGAAGCCTCAGTCGTCATAAGAAGCTCTTCAACATTATCGGATTTTCATAGGATATAATCATGCGCATAGGATTTTAATATGAGAATTCATCATGCAACTAATCAATGAAAAGCCCTTCATCTCTAAGAGTTAAGACTAAAACCCGAGGTAAAACAAAAGCTTCATTGTTTTCTGATTTGATAGTGGCCATTAGTTGGCATTAGCATTGATTTGGGTTCTAGAAATCATATTTACTTACTGGATCACTGGATCTAGACTATTATGACTCAACATTTTAAATTCGTAATGTTTGAATTTTTACATGATTATTTAGTTGATTTCTACTCTTAGATTAATAATTGTCACACTTTTAAATCATCAAATCCTAGAGTTAAATTGTAATATATGATCTGTCATTTTATATATTTCATTAGACGCAAAAGGGTGAGGGTTGTGGTAGGCTTGTGACAGCCAACATAAAACTTTATCACATTCTATGGCATGAACCATAATAAGAATATTGTTGAGATGTCCCCTACTCAGCGTCACACTACATCGGATCCCGGATGTAATGTTAAGTATGCAATGGCTTCGAGGTCGTCGTCCGGAAATGGCGCGCTACATCGAAGCCTGGGTATAGTGACAAATAAGTAAGGGTTTCATAAGATCCGTCTAGTTTCTTGAAACATAGGTTCCCTTACGGTAGACTAACAGAATTAGTGAGGTGATCATTAGGAGGAGAGTTGGTATTATGTGTGCAAAAAACTAAATGGGTAGGTAAAAAGGGTAGAGTCATAAAACCTTGGGGTTATAAGTTTTGGTATACAGTTAGAGATAAAAATCATAATGGGGCAGGCGTAATTATAGATAGACGGTTTCTTAAGAATGTAGTTGGGATTATGAAAAAAGATGATAGAATTTTATTGGTTAAGCTTATTCTAGATGGGGAGATCCTTAATGTTATTAATACTTATGCACCACATATAGGTCTTAATGACGCCAGTAAGCGTCTATTCTGAGAAGATTTAGACAAGATGGTGCAAAGTATATCTAGTGGAGAGTATTTATTTATTGGTGGTGATTTCAATGGACATGTAGATACTGGTCGTAGTGGATTTGATACTGTCCATGAAGGTTTTGGTTTTGGACAAAGGAATGAAGCAGATAACTCGACTCTAAATTTTGTCTTATCTTATGACTTAATCTTAGCAAACACTTGATTTAGGAAAAGAGAATCTCACCTTATCACCTTTAGGAGCGGACCAAGTGCAAGTCAAATAGACTTTTTTCTGAAGAGAATGATAGATAGAGCTTGTTGTATCGACTGTAAGGTAGTGCCGGGTGAGAGTGTAACCACTTAACATAGACTTTTAGTTCTAAATTTTTGATTTAGAAGAGAACCTAGGAAAATTAGACATAAATTAGGGCCTATAATTAAGTGGTGGCGACTGAAGGAAGGCAACCAAAAGGCTATTATAGATCGTGTAGTTCAAGAGGCAAATTGACAATCTGAAAATGATTCAGACAGAATATGGAACAAGATAACTAGTTGTATTAAGATGGTAGTTAGAGATCTACTTGGTGAGTCGAGAGGTGGTGCTCCACCATTTAAGGACACATCATGATGGAACGAAAAAGTAAAGGCTACTATTAAAATCAAGAGGGATTCTTATAAAGATTTGAAAAAAAGCAGAGATGCGGAGTGATTTGAGAAGTATAAAATGGCTAAAAAGAAAGTTAAGAAAGCTATTCGGAAAGCTAAAACTAAGGTCTACAGGAAGGTGTACAAGAAGTTGGACACTAAGAAAGCTGAAAATGATATATACTGGATTACTCAGATGCGGAAAAGAAAGACCAGAGACTTATGTACGGTGAAGTGTGTCAAAGATGAAAATCAAAATGTTTTAGTTCGAGATGAGGACATCAAGGAAAGGTGGAGAGATTATTTTGACAAATTGTTCAATGAGAGCTTTACTAAGAATTTAGATGAACTTGTCATTCAATCTCAAGATATACAGTGATTTCATGCGTAAAATAAGAATACATGAGGTTAAAGAGGCTTTGAAAATAATGAGATCAAGAAAAAAGGTTGGTCCAGACAGGATTCCTATCAGATTTGGAGATGCTTAAGAAAAATAGGCATTAAATGGCTGACAAATCTGTTTAATAAGATTTGGCAGACCAAAAAGATACCAAATATATGGAGAAAAAGTATCCTTGTACCTATCTACAAGAACAAAAGTTACATTCAAAGTTGCTCAAACTCCCGTAGAATAAAATTTATGTCACCCCATGAGCTTTAGGAGAGTGATTGAACACAGGCTAAAGAAAGATGTTAAGATAATAGAGAACCGATTTGGGTTCATACCTGGACGATCGACGACAGAGGCTATTCATCTGTTTCGTCAACTTGTCGAGCGTTTTTGAAAGAGGAGAAGAGATTTACACATGATATTTATTGATTTGGAGAAAGCGTAAGACAAGATACCTAAAGAGTTATTATGGGGGACAATGATGAAGAAGGGAGTCCCCGTTAAGTACATTGACATAATCAAAGACATGTATGATGGCGTAGTGGCAAATGTCAGAACTTGCGGCGGGCCTAACGTGTGATTTTTCGATTTCAGTTGGTTTACATCAAAGATATGCATTAAATCCATTCATGTTTACTATCGTGATGGATGAGCTTACTAGAACTATCCAAGATAAGATACCTTGGTGTATGCTATTCGCTGATGATATTGTTTTAGTAAATGAGACAAAAGCATGAGTTAATGCCAAATTGGAGTTATGGAAGTAAACGTTGGAATCTCAGAGGTTCATATTGAGGTGGTCCAATACAACATATACGCATTGCAAATTTAGCAAACAGAGAAGTCGAGACCATATTGGTATAACACTGGAAGGGCAAGAGATATCACTGAACGATCAGTTTAGATATCTAAGTTCCATCATCCAAAAGGATGGGGAGATCAATAGCGATGTTAATCGAAGGATCCAAGCTGGTTGGTTGAAATGGAGGAGTGCAACAGAGATTTTGTGCAATCGTAACTTTCCGTTAAAGTTGAAAGGCTATTCGGCCTGCCTTATTATATGATACAGAATGATTGGCTCCTAAGAAGCATCATACACAGAAGATGCACGTGGCGGAGATGCGCAAGCTTCGTTGGATGTGTGGTAACACTAGAAAAAATAAGATGCGAAATGAGGATATTCGTGCAAAAGTTGGTGTAGCACATGTGGAGGAGAAGATGCGGGAAAACCGGCTAAGATGGTTTGATCATGTGCGACACAGACCTATGGAAGCACCAGTTCGACGAATGGATACTCTCGATACAGGCAATGTCAAAAAGACGAAAGGGAGACCGAAGAAAACATGGATGGAGATGATACGAAAAGATATGGTTGCCAAAGGCTTCAATGAAAGTATATTGTTCGATAGGAGTGAGTGGAGGCGGAGGATTCATGTGCTGGATCCGGCGTTATTCTCATGTTGGTTCATGTAGCTTACCCGATATGCTTGGGATAAAAGGCTCAGTTGTTATTGTTGTATTAGACGCAAATTACTTTTTGGATCTTTTGTGTGTGCTTAGTCCATATAAAGGTTAGCCCCTTTTAGTACCTATCAGAATCCATCTAAAGACTTACTTGTAAAGACTATATTTTTATATGTTTGTGTTTATTTAAATTTGTGGGATTATCTTTTCGTGCACTTGTATTTTATTTTATTAAATGTGAAGCCTCAAAAAAACATAAATTGGTTTCGAATCATTCAGAAGATTGCTTAGGTTTTGATTGTTAATAATGCCCATAGTTTCGTTGTTATGGAGTCCCGGCATCCCTAAAAAGAATAAAGGATTTCATACTAAGATTTACAAGCATATATAAAACTTAAGGAAAATCTATATTGCCCTCTTTAAAATTCAAAAAAACTTGATTGAAGATAGATAAAAAAAATAACTTTGCATTCCAAAAAAGAATAATATATATACATGAGATCATCTGTATAAATAGTTCAAAAAACTTAGGATTGCTCTTCATTTTTAAACATCACTACAAGAGTTTAGCTATTTGTTTAGTTGATGAATTTTTACCAGAAAGATTATTATTTTGAAATATTTATTTCATAATTGCTTCTTCAATGGAAACTAACGTTCATGTAGTTGACAAATAGCTTAATACAGTGGCATGTTTTTGAAATGTTGTATCGATTGTTCCTCGCATGCAACTATTCATTTCTAACTAATAATTTAATAGAATAGAAATTTAAACTATTGGACCTACAGACGTTGGCGACCACTGCTTTTGAATATACCGAGAATTCAAGAAGGGGCATATTAAGAGGTTCACATGCAATATAATATTTTTACTTTGTTCAAGGGTTTTGGGAGAATTTCTAAATTTGTTGACGAATTTAGTATGAACAAGTTAGCTAAAGGTCACACATCAAATTTAAAGGTATATTTATAAATAATCATACATTTCAAATGTAATTGGTATGTAGTACAAGAGCAAATGTTTCATTTTCTGTCTTTTTTGGAAGGGTATGCCGGTATTACTATTTGGACTGAATATGTAATGGTAACTCTTTTGGCACCCATAATCGTTTATATTCTTTTCATTATTTGTCTCAAGCCATTCTGAATCAATTAAATGGAGAATATGTTAGGTAGACAACATCCAGAAACCAAAATAAAAATAACCGGGCATATACGAAATGGATCCTAAGGAGCATGTATTGGATTTCCACGGGCCAAGGCATTGAGAATGGGTGATTTTCTAAGACAACCCTTGGAGCCACGCGTTGCCCTGATAATACCTCAGCGTAATGACAAACAAGGGTGAACTAGGATTTCCAACAATCCAAACTGATTCTCTTGGTGTGCTAAATAGAAATATGCTTAAATGGTTACAAGACAGCAACAATAAGAGGCTCATAGTCATACATTAGAGAAAGATTAGGTTGCTTTATTTGGAATATAGAACACTTAAGGAAATTCCCATAGATACAACAGAGGAAAGATTGGTGTAATTTGTCCATGTACTGGCTGATTGTCTTCATATGGTGACTCATTAGCTTCATAAGTGCTCATTAACCTTCAAGTTTCGATATAACATGTATAATCCTATTGCACCTGGCTCATTATTTGGACGCTTTTGCTACATGCATTTGGTTTCTAACTTATAAGGTGCAAGCAGAAGGTCTAATATACTTACTAACATGCTCCACAATGAATTAATAATCCATAAGATCTTGTTAGATGAACTCGATTGCACTCACGATCGTCAGTGTCGATCCTTGGTGTGTTTGGGGTCAATGCAGTGTCAGAAAATTTGCCCAATGCCCAAACACAATCTCTCCACAACCCGGAAGCTTCCATTTAATGCTCCATAACTAGATAGTTTTCCTCAAGTGAGTTCCATATTAGCATCTCATTGTGGAGTTGGCCTCCAAATACCCTCCGACATGCATAGGGAAGACTTCATCCCACGGTGTATTAGTAAAATATATTTCTTCTCTGCTAAAGAAATGTCCCACTTTAGCCCGGTCTAAATTAACAGAAACAATTTGCCGAAGTCAAACCTATGAGATCTAAGAAATAAAAATCAGTTTATTGTGTCCGAAAAAGTAGCAGTGCACTATGTCTTTAAAAAAAAGCATCAAACATTTTGGAAGCAGAGGCACGAATGGTGTCAGCACATTTTTACTGTTTAGAAGCTTTTACATCAAATTTGAGTGCTCCAGTGCACTCCAATATAATCTAGCATGTTCTAACCTTGGCTGGGATATTAGAAGAACTAGGAGAATAAATGCATTGCATAAGAAACTTCAGTAAACATGCATGTCAATAGCTGTAGATAAACTCTACTTAAAAGAGAAACAAACTTCACAGCATATCATTTTCTTGAAGTGCATACAAGGAGCAAAATATAATATGAAAGAAACACGACATAGTAGCCTCACAGACCCAAAAGTGGATTACAAAAGCTAGTTGTAGACTTGAATTATTTCAGGCTCTTTATATTACTATGTAATTTGTTTTCCATCGTTTTACATCTCTAGACAAATAGCATTGAACTATCCTGACAGGTACGAGCCCAAATACAAGGTTTGGGTCACAACACAAAAGTTCCATAGAAGCCCGCATTATTAAGTTTAAGAACAATAAAGAAAGAGAAAAACTAATGGATCCTTAAGAAGGCGTGGGGGCAGGGCGGGGGCGCGCGGGGGGGGGGGGGGCATATACAGTTGTGCCTAGAATATAAACTGGACTTCAAGTCCATAGCCTTACAAGGATTGGTCATCCATAAAATGAAATATTTCCACTCATTTTCCAAAACTAATGTAATGTACCTCAAAGTTAAATAATATTCTTAATATTTATTCCATAAAAAATAAATGAGAATATTAAAAACAACCTGCAAAATACCCTTGGGAAAAATAGAACTATCAATTTTCAAGTACTAAGCCACAAAAACTAAAATTTGAGGCAACATCAAACTTTCATATCAAAACAAAACTCATGTTTATTGGAAAATTGTTTAGGGCTTTTAAATAGGATCCCCAAAACTTGCAGATTTTGAAAAACAAGCCTTGAAACTTCATATATTAAAAACAACCTTCAAAAATTTGTCGTTAACTAAAAAGGACTGCTGTTGGAAACTGATGTTAAAGGGGTTGGGTTAGCTTAACTAGGAATAATAAATTAATCATTTACCCTCCAAAACTTCGATTCTTCCTCTCATTCACTATGCTGAAAATACTCTCATCAAAATTAAAAAAGAAATGCTTAGAGAAATGAAAGAAATTGAGTGTTATGATAAGAGTGTTGACGATGATGAGTGAGGGACAAATGGAAGTGAAGGGATAGAAGGTTTGTCCATTGATGGACGAGGGAGTGAAGACGGGAACCATGAGTGGAATGGTTAGAGAGACAGGGTTAGAAGGCATAAGCTTGGATTTTGACTGAATGATGGGAACTTCAAATAGGAGGAGATGGTTTGGTGTCCATGGTGAAGGAAAAAGGAAAGAAGAGCTCAAAAGAGTGTTTTACCAATTAGATTTAATTTGGTTTTAGATGGAACGAAATTGGTTTATTTATTTGGATATATTTGTTTTTGAAAAATATGAAATTTTGACAGTTGTTTTCAAAATCTGCCAGTTTTGTGCACCCTATAATAAAAAACACAAGAATTTAATATTTACATGTAATTCTCAATCCTAAAAATAAGAACTTCAAAACTAAACCCATTCTACCCACATTAACCATCTCTTCCCTAATTTTCAAAATAAAATAACATCATGAATCGAACATTTATAACCACTAGGTTAGCGCATTGCCATCTAACTTGATGGACTTATCGACAAGATAATCTCTCCACATTAAGAAAATACTAGCAGCTAAGGAATGGCTAATTGCAAATCTTGTCACTGAACACACCAAAACCCGTGTCTCTCAACTCACATAACTAAACTCTACAAAATCGAACACAACAAAACAGCCAAATCAGCCTAAATAAGTAATGCTGGCTTTTTTCCTAATCTTAGTCAATTTTCCAAAATCAAGATCAAAACAGAAACAAATAATATTTTTATTAACGAAGGCAAAACAAGAGTTAAAATGGTACCGTAGCTCGCTAGCGTTTGATCATCCTTCAAGATGCGACCTTTATAGATCAGCCTCTGCTGCGCCGCCGGCACATCAGACCTCTCCGCGACCACTGCCTTAAAGGCCTCCACCGTCACATCTAACGCCGTCTCCACCGAGAACTTCGACCCGTTCGAGCTCCGTATGTTAACGGTGGCGGCGGAATCGCCGGAGTCGCCGTCACCGCCCATTGATTCGCAGATAAGAAGGCCCGAAACCCTAACCCTAGATTTAGACGAGAGGGGAGTTTGGGGGAATTTTGATTGCTTGAGATCGAAGAATTGAAGAAAAGGGAAAGAGATCGGGGACGAGAACGGCAAGGGAGAAAAGTGAGAAAAGGAGAAAATGAAAAAGAATTTAATCCGTTTGAAATGGATCGGGTCGGATCTGATTAGGATTCGTATCGATGGAATATTCTAGACTCGCTGTATAAGACTAGAATTATTTAATTTGCGAGCAAAGGTATCTTTTTTTGCAGCAGCGAGCAAATCATAATCTAAGCACACAACACACTGATGCATACCACATACACGCATCCAGGAGACCCACGAATTTGTGCACTTCCACTATGGGTTCGGACCCCATACTCTTTCTAAAAGAGAAAGTGCTCATACCTGCTAAGCTAATGTCCATCGGTAATTTGAGAGCAAGTTATGGACCTAACCAATATCCAAATTCATATCTATATCATTTCCGAAATCAAATTTATCTTTTTTCCACTTTAAATACACTCTTTTTAATTTATTACAATGATATATGACACCTAACTGTATATACCCAGTTATATAAATCTTCCCATTGTAAATTTGTTGAAACTAATTTCAAGTCAATTTAGATGTATAAAATTAATTGTTTTGGGAAACTTCAAGTTTTGATGATCTTTATTGACAAAATACATATTCAAAAAAATTCATCGGTATCTTCTTTGTTGTCTATTAGAAATTAATAATCATTTGTAACTTATCTTATCAACCGTTACAATTTAAAATTCAAAATCAAACTGTTTTTATCGAATAGCTTATTGAAATAAAATTGAGTTGGTTGAGATTTTTGTTTATTACTTTTTTTTATCTTTACATCTGCTATCTCTATCTCTGGGCAGTGATAGGGTGGGATGAGATTCTAGATAGAAAAATTCGACCATCATCCATCAAACAAAATGACGACCTGCTTCATATATCTTGTTCTGCATGCCGATCAATATATTTGTACAAAAATTTAGATGATTTAGACATTTCTAAGGTATGGATGTCACGGTCGCAAAATGAATGGTTGTTGAGGCATCGTAAAAGTTGCATATACTGCATACCTTTGATGCATGACCTACAAGCCTTCAAATTGTCTAATTTTTTATACATATACATATTTTGATGTGTAGAACATGACGTAAAAATTTGATCGTCGATCCAACGGTCGGATTTTTCCGTCTCGCTGTCTTACCCTATCGTTGTCCCTCTACCTCTACCTCTATCTCTATCTCTTATCTGCTATCATAATGCAGAGTGTGGAAGAGACGTGCTCACGATTTTTTTTTAAAATGGAAAGTATGAGAAAAATATTTTACTTCATGGATGTCCACATCATCCTCTGAGTCGTCGAAAGAAAAATAATACTCCAAAAATTAGCTTCCAAAAAAAAAAACACATATAAAGCAGTTATACAAAACAAGGCACGACTATAAAGCAATTATAAATATTGCGACAAGAATATATTCTCACCTCATAATTCGCTTATTAGAGTTCCAAATAATTGTATGCAACCTAAAAATTAATTGTTGAAAAAATATAGGGAAAACTACAGATATAAAATAGCTACACAAAACAAACTATACCTATAAAATGAAAATAAATATTGCAATAAAATTATATGTAATCTGAAAATTAGCTGTTGAAAAAAATCGCTCATCTCAAAACCAGTTTTGAGTATGCAGAAAAAACCACACATATAAAGCAGTCACCCAAAACAAAGTATACCTATAGGGTGATTATGAGCATCGCAACAAGGATATTTTCTCACCTCGTACTTCTTCATTTAAAGTTCCAAAAATCATGTGTATTCTGAAAATTAATTGTAAATGTCCAGAAACAATCTACACCAATAAAGTTGCGGCACATGTTGCAACAGTAATATTTGCCCGCCCCCGCCCCAACCCAACAAAATCAGGCCTAGTTTGGCAAGCAACAAAGGTTTACCATGGTTTCCAATTAAGATAAAATAAAACCGCGGTTTGTAGGTGTGCAAGCCGTGGTTTCATAAAATATGGGTTTCGTATGGTTTAGGATCATTATAAATTTCATTTAGCTTGCCTTTATCAGACGAAAGAGAATTTTGAAATCCCGTAATAAAAAAAAACCGTTAATCTATATTGTATGATGATGCTATATTGTACTAACTTATTTTAATCTATATTGTACGACATGACCCAAGAACTTTACTTCTTCGAGCCAAAACCCGCACTTGCTCATCTTAGCATATAATCTTTCTTGCCTCAACGTTTGCAGTGCGATTCTCAAGTGTTTTGCATGCTCTTCTTTGCTTCTCGAATAGACCAGAATATCATCAATAAACACCACTACGAACTGGTTCAAATACGTTGAAAAGATTCGGTTCATCATGTCCATAAATATTGCCGGTGCGTTAGTAACTCCAAATGGCATCACTAAGTACTCGTAATGCCCATATCGAGTCCGGAACGCTGTCTTACAAATATCTTCTGATTTCATCCGAACTTGATGATATCCGGATTGCAAATCCAGCTTCAAGAATACCCTCGCGTCACTGAGTTGATCGAATAACTCACCGATGCGAGAAATTGGGTACTTGTTCTTAATAGTCACCCGATTTGATTCTCAATAATCGATGCGCATTCTCTGCGTGATATCCTTCTTTTTTACTAGAACTGGAGCTTCCCATGGTGAACTATTGCTGTGAATCCAACCCTTCTTTAGTAATTCAGAAACTTGTCTCTTTATCTCGTCCAGTTCCACCGGTGCTATTGGATAATAAACCTTCGAAATTGGCGCTGTTACAGGAATAAGATCAATCGCAAACTCTACATCTTGTTTAGACGGTAAATTCGAGATGTCCTTGAACACATCCATGAGATCCTGAACTGCTATCAGCGCTTCGCTTCACCCTTCAGTAAACGGTTCCCTTCATCATGAATTTGCAAGTTTGTTCTAAAACTTGTGCGTTATTAGCCTACCACTCTTCCGCTGTGCTATTCTGATAATTTGAGGCGGGTATGTCAAAACTTCTTCAATCAAATATCTTACATCTGATCGTCCTTGAAGCGATCTATACCAGCTCCCGCTGGGGTTAATCTCGAACTACTGCAATCATCAAAACTTCTCATGTATTTCTCCTTCGAAACGCAAACGGATTGGTTCTTACGAGACGAGAGGAAAGATATAACGCGATTGTTGGACAAATATTCCTAGAGCATGTGACAAAAAATTTGCAATTTTGATCGATTAAAGAATGAATTAATTATCTAAAAAAAATAAATTAATAAGTCATTGGTGGGTAGCAGAAAGAATGACGTTTTTTAAGTTATAAAAGAAGTATTTTAGTAAATTGAACCAGCATCATAATTAAAGGATGATTTGGTTAGGGTTATTTTTGTGCATAAACAATTTTTTGTTTGGATTTATCAGATAAAGGTTCTACAATATTACCCCCCAAACATTTTGTTTTTGTTTTTTTTCCACGATCATTGAAAATTTGGAAATGTCCGATATTAAAATGGTATACCACATTCCATTACATTGTTAATAGAATGCCAAAAAGTTTACAAATGTTTTTTAGGACACATTTAAATAAACATTCTAATTAGTGAACATCATTAGACATGTGTCAAATTGGTTATATTAATTTTTGTTGTTCAATTTTTACTAGTTTTCAAAAGGTAGTTTACTTCTTACAATATAAAATCCGATTTATCCTTCCGAGATGACCGATATTTGATGCCAATATGGCTGATTCCGATCTCAGAAATAATCATTTGATATTGATAGCATCAATATTCTAAATGTCGGCTGACATCTGATATATGTCACGAAAGTATCGATTTCGAAAAGTAAACGATACGATATTACCAGATTATTTCTTTTCCGATATTTAGAATATATCGGCCAATATCAAATATTGGCCGGTATACCATAAAATATTGTATCTGCCGAAATACCACGATTTTGTTTAGGGATATTTGGGAGTTTAGAGAGGGGAGAGTGAGGTAGCCCGTCAATAATAGAGAGGGGAGAGATGGTGTGAACAGCTGCCATCAGAAATTTTCAAATACTGTTTTCCTTTTGACAAGAGACAGAGGACATTAGACTTCTGTTATCTTTTGGCAAGAGACAGATAGATAAACACTACTACAATAAGGAGTTGCCCCTACGGCTTTATCCGTAGGGGTAAACCACTGCCCCTACGGATATATTTGTAGGGGCACGAAATTACACCGTAGGTGAAATGGCCGCAGGTGCAAGTCTTAGCCCTGAACATGCCCCTACGGATAAATAATTGCTCCTACGGTTTACTGAGTAGGTAAGTATGTACCTACGGAGTAAGCCGTAGGGACAAAATATTTATTCAATTAATCGGTTTATAAAATAAAATAGTTGCCCCTACGTATTACTCCATAGGGCTAAATACATGCCCCTACGTAGTAATTCGTAGGGCCAGATTTATATCTCCGTGGGTCCATCCTTATGCCCCTACACATTAATCCGTAGGGGCACGTCTAACACCTGTTACTGAGTCCATAGGGGCAAAATATCAGGTATCCTGATATTTTGTCCCTACGGATAAATATGTAGGGGCAAAATTTGTCCCTACGGATAAATATGCAAGTGCAACTGTTGTTCCTACGGATTAATCCGTAGGGACAAATTATCAGTTTTTTTTTAAAACAGGGTTGTCTGTTTTTTTCTCGTCCTGTTCACGATAATATATATATCATATAACCAAATACCGCAGTACGATAATCAACATGAACGCATAATATATAAAAGAAATCAACAAACAAAATACTCTCTAAATCTAAATTATCGTGAACACGCAAACACCACCAATATCGTCCAAAATTTATACAATATGTATCATATAAGTATATACATGCTTAAAATATAAAAATCAAAATGCTACTCTAGCTCGGTCCAGCTCCACCTCTGATAATCGCCGTAATCTGGCTCACCTGCTCCTCGGATAAATCCTGAGTCAACAAATCAACCAATGCGGACTGTGCGGGAGTCTGAGCGGGCCGTGGCGCTGTAGGAGTGGTCTGCGCAACCGCAGCCGAGGTAGTGGCTTGCGGAGCTACAGCCAAAGGAGATGCATACGGAGCCGTAGCCGAAGGAGATGCATGTGGAGCCTCGGCCAAAATACCCTGTCGCGTCTGTTCAGTTTTGTGTGTAATAAACGAGTAAGAACGGTGTATTAGTTGAATTCGTATCATTATCAGGTTATTGCGAAACCCCAATCTATGAATACTTAGGGACTTAGGCCTCGTTTGGATATCTAGTTTGGAAAACTGTAGTTTATTTTAATTAGACAATTCTATGTATGTATGATTAATCAAACCTAAGTCTACAACCAAATAAGCTCAGGCTACGTACTAATATTGGATATGTACCATCTATAATATGATATAATATTTTACTATTAAATAGTATACATACCATCATCTCCTTCAACTCTTGAACGGTGGCCTTCTAGGTGGCAAGATCTTACTCTAGACTTCGCTCACGGGAGATAGAGGAAGTAACCGCCGGAGTGGAGCCCAACCTCATATGGGCCCTGCTAGGACCCAATCTCCAGCCTCTCTCCCAACTTCTGTGGTGCTCTTCGTGTGCGGCGTCTAGGATTGGGGTCAGCAGCATCGGATCGTTATGTCCAGTAAAATCGATCCCCGATGCCTCCTCCTGCTCAACCTCCCGCTCCTACACCCACATTAACCAGTAAAATATAAGTATATCATTTAAATTTGAAATTTTCAAAACAAAAATTTTAAATAGGGGTTGAATAAATATTAACACTTACGCAATATTCCTGGGTAGCGGTGTCGGGGTATCGAAGCTCGCCCGTGGCGGGATCTGTAGAGATGCCGTGGACGGCAAGATACACTGTAACACCCGAGCCCAATACTACTAATTTCTGTTACTGGTTGAGCATTAGGTAGTACTCATTTCATTTATCTTGTTTGTTTGGGTCTTACTGTAAAATTTTATCTAGAAAGGTCATTTCTGCATATAACAAATTTTAGCGTCTAAAATGAAATTAAAAATATCTATCTTGGCCTACTCGACACCCCTAGCCTTGTGGTAGCGTCCGTGCGTCGTGTTCTCGCCCCGTTCGGTGAAACGGGCGAGTTTGGACGGCTACGCGCGCGTACAGGTGTCCGACTTGGGGGTATGCTTTTTAATCATATAACACTCAATTTCAAAATTTGGAACCAGCTTAAAATCCTATTATTTAAATTTCAAATTTTTGGATCCAATCCGGACGCGTTTTGGAAATGTTTTGTTTAGCGCCAGAATCCCAAATTAATATAATATTCAAACCATATAATATTTCGTTATATATAAGGGTTTCACTGTTTATATGATCTGGAAAATCTTTTAATGTATTTTTTTTAACCCTCTGAATCTTTCCCCTGGCCAATCAGCGTGGGCAGTTTACCCGTGGGTCCCCTCCATTATTTCTCTCTCTCTCTCTCTCTCTCTCTCTAACTCTCTTTCTCTCTCTCCCTTATATATAATTGTCCCCTCATATATTTCCAAGAATGTGAGAAGAGAACCCACCGAGAGTCTAACCTTAGCCGCCTTCACCACCGCCGCCGCAGCCCCGACGCCGGCGCCAGCGTCACCGTCACCCTCGCCTCCGCCTCCTCTTCTCAACCTCAACACCTTCTTCCTTCCACCCGCGCACCTGCGCAGCCGCGACCCCTGCAGAATTCGCTGCAGCCGCCTGCTCGCCGGCGGTCCTCGTCGTCGCCATCCGCGCCACCGCCGTCGCCCGCACCTCCTCACCTCACCATCATCTCCAGCACCGGCCGACCCCCTTTCCTTCCTCGAACCCAACTGCAGCCGAGACCTCTACAGAAACACATCTCATCGTCGTCACCGTCGCGGCTTGAACCGCCGTTGATCTTGACGGCACCGATCGCCTCGCTGCCGGGTTGCCGTGAGTGCATCCATCTTTGTCCAGATCATCATCTCTATCCCGAGCCCTTGCTGTTATCGTGTCGCGTGGGTTCACGCCTCCGTTCTCGTGATTGTCATTTCGTCGAGGCAAGTATTCGATACTTGCTACATGCTATTGCAACTTTAAAACTTGCCTTAATATTTATCTATGGTTTAATGATGTATTATTTAGTAAATCACCTTACATACATTGCTTCCTGTTTAACCCTAGTAGCATGTCAAATTAATTATTTTTCCTGATAAACCCCTATTCAGAAGTGATAACAGTGGAGTTCTAATTAACCGTATCAGGCTCCGCTGTGTCTTTATGTTTCCAAACCTAAGACTTAATCTCGCATCGCATTATTCATACCTAACGACCCCGTACATGATAGATTACATTTTGATTTACTGCTATGATGCTTTTATTCCAGTTTAGTTTATCAAATATTCATGTACAACTTAAACCGGTCAAATTACAATTGCATTCTTTAAACAGATTATACTTGTCGTGGCATTCTTGGAACACTCAATGCTTTATTAACCTGATTACAGTGGTTACATTTACCATTCTGTATTCACGTTATCTTGACACCATCTATTTAACACAATTGAAAACTGTACAGCTAGATAATAAATCCGCTTACTGCTTAACGCATTGATTAGATCATGATGTTTGCTTATATATCTGATTGTGAGCACACCCACGATGTGTTTGTACCATGACCTGACCCGTAACCTGATCCCGTGTCTAATGCCAACAAACCTGACATGTAGTTCTCATGGACCGTTCCTGTTGTCTATCCAGATAAACCTGCTTTTACCTGATCCTGTGTTGGCATTAGTTCTTGATTACTGAATACCTGACCTGACATACATAACTTGTGGGTATGGAGAAATCAAAGGGGAAACCGACTTGTAACTCAACAGTTCGATACCTGTTCTGATCAGTCTTACGGGCTCGGCCAGCCCCGGAGTGATGATGCTGACATCACTCGCCCATCCTGCTACCTATTACTGCCTAGCGGCACGTCTCGGATTCAGCCCCGAGAATCTTGACCGTGGTCCCGGGCATGCACGGGATACTATTGAGTTACATCGACGATTCATCAATTGATTTCAAAGACTTTAGACTAGAAAACCTGATAGAACAGTTTAGTTACCCACTGCACACTACCCTGTACTGCTTGTTTCACATTATTGCTTATTCATGCTTATTTTGCATTGCATGTTACATTTTTCATATTATATTACTGGTTGACATGACGCGCTGACGTCTGGGTTTTGCATGGCCCAGATTCTATACCATTGTCGCAGTCCGAGCAGGAGTACTTCAGCCAGCAGGCTGAGTTGTGAGTTCAGTAGTGGTTAGTTTATTTCCTGCATTTATTCCTGTTGTGAGCCCGCATTATGGGACATACCTTTCAGTTATTTGTATTGGATCATTTGCTTCCGCATTTATTTATTATTGACTCTTGTTATTCTGGATTATGGACATGTTTTAGATAGTTTTATCTTGTTCTTGATATCTCTAAGCCGTATTGTGACTGTGGATGGATACTTCCTACCCACAGGTAGCATGGTTGGCTATGTCACGTGCCCAATCTAGCGTACTCTGGGAAGCAGGGCGTGACATGGTTCTTTTGGTATCAAACCCATAGGTTAGTTGGGTTGATTCTTTTGTAGTTGGGTATTGTACCCAATACACGAATCAGAATACCCGTGTTAGAAAACATGTCCTGCCACTTTGCCGTTTACCATTCTTGAATCACATCCTTCCTGATTATATCTTTTACGACATGCAAACTTACTTTGCATGTCGACTCGAAAAACCTGATTTCTTATTATCTCTAGGACTTAGGCGACTTGGGTGGAGTTAAGTAATTGTGGCTATGATACCGCGGCATAGTTACAATGCGGTACTCTATTTAAGTATCTTGGAGTTCTAGCCTTGATCTATATATTGAATCTATCATCATGCTAATGTTGGGTGTTTTTGATTTCAGGAATATGGCAGATAAGAATTTCAAGACGTACCAGAGGCGTGTGGACGAAGCCGCCATGCTGGGAGTAATAAGAGGAATGCTGGAAAATCAGAAGAGGCAGACTGAGCTGATCCAGCAGCAAGTAGACTCATTTCAGGAAAGTTTGCAGATCGTTCGGCAGTCTGTAAACAACGCTGGAGCTAAACCAGTTGACCGAGTAGGGACCGTGGCAGATTTCAGACGTTTGGGTCCATCTACATTCACTGGTTTGGAGGAGCCGTTACCAGCCGAGCAGTGGCTAGTCGACACGGAGAATTTGCTGATTGCGGCACAGATTCCAGAAGACAAAAGGGTTGATGTGGTACGCATTCAGCTAGTGGATTACGCCCGAGAGTGGTGGCTTGTGGAGGAGACCCGCTTGCCCAAGCCGATCAGTTGGGTGGAGTTTTCTAAGAGTTTCCTGGAGAAATTCTTCCCGCGGACTGCACGGGAGGAAATGGAAGAGAAATTTATTAGGCTGAGGCAGAATGGAGCACCCGTAGACGTGCATGCAGCTGAGTGGACGAGACTCAGCAGATTCGCTGGACCTTTAGTCACCAACGAAGCAGACAGGGTACGAAGGTTCATGCGCAGCTTGGATGTGGACATCCAGAGGCAGATTGTCTCCCTGGGTTTGACCACTTTCTCACAGGTTCTTACGGCAGCTCGGGAACAACAGAGTTTATCTGGGATGAAAGGGAGCTTGCAGCAGACAGCAGTTGCGGCCAGGAAGCCCGCATTTGTACCTAACCGAGCTCATGGGCGCAAGGGTATTCCAGTGGACCGGCGTGGTGTAGCACCCATGAAAAAGCCTGTGATTGTTGATCGAAGAAAGAGCGTGATTTGCGACTACTGCCGTTTACGTAGGCACGTGCAGAAGGATTGCCGAAGAAGGCTGGGACTTTGTTTGGTTTGTGGAGCGGCTGATCACGTAGTGGGTGCCTGTCCGTCGAAGCTTCGCACGAGAGATGATATTCAGAAGCCTCCGCAGAGACCGTTCCAAGGGCAGAGACAGCTGACTCAAGGACCTAATCAGGCTCGAGCTTTTACCTTGACAGCTGAGGAAGCCAAGGCATCAGGAGAAGTGGTTTTAGGTACTTTACTCGTTCATGGTTTTCCCGCATTGGCATTATTTGATTCTGGTGCATCCCACTGTTTTATATCATCCAAATTTATAACTACACACTCAATTACCTACACGACCCTGTCTGGTTTCTAGGACATACACACTGGGAATGGGAAAATCATAGCTAGTAGGGAGTGTAGAGATTGTACGGTTGTTGTATGCGGACGGGAACTCTTTGCAGATTTCTTGGTGATAGACACGGGCAGCTATGAAGTTGTCTTGGGAATGGATTTTCTTGGCACTTTCCACGCCCACATTGACTGTAGGGCAAAGAAAGTAATTTTTCATATTCCCGGACATCCTGAGTTTACCTTCACTGGAGGAAGCAGTTCTGTCGGGCCAGTCGAGTTTAGGGCTAGGCCGACAAACAGTATTCTTACAGCAATGGAAGTTGATAGTGGTGAAGAGCCGGCGGATGTTCGCGATTTTATGGACGTATTTGAAGACATATCAGGTTTACTGCTGAAGTGAGACGTGGAGTTTGCAATTGACCTTATTCCTGGTGCAGCGCCAGTATCTAAAGCGTATTATCCAATGGCACCAGTAGAATTGGAAGAAGTTAAGAAACAGGTTGCTGAATTGCTTGAGAAGGGTTGGATTCGAAGTAGCAACTCGCCTTGGGGAGCTCCAGTTCTTCTAGTAAAGAAGAAGGATGGCACGAGAAGGATGTGCATCGACTATCGAGAATTAAACCGGGTGACTATTAAGAACAAGTACCCGATCCCTCGCATTGGAGAACTTTTTTAGCAGCTTAGCGGCGCGAGGGTATTCTCGAAGCTAGATTTGCGATCCGGATATCATCAGGTTCGAGTGAAAGCAGAAGATATTTGCAAGACGGCGTTTCGAACTCGGTATGGACATTACGAGTACCTAGTGATGCCCTTCGGAGTAACGAATGCGCCGGCAGTATTCATGGACTTGATGAACCGAATCTTTTCACCGTTCTTGGACCAGTTTATTGTGGTGTTCATTGACGATATTCTGGTTTACTCGAAGAGCTTTGAGGAGCATACGGAGCATTTGAAGATTGCACTGCAGACGTTGAGACAGGAGAAATTGTATGTGAAGATGAGTAAGTGCGAATTTTGGCTGGAGGAAGTGAAGTTTCTGGGGCATGTTGTGTCGGGCGATGGAATCGCCGTCGATCCCGAAAAGATTGCAGCAGTTCGAGATTGGCCGATTCCAAAGAATGTAGCTGAGATAAGAAGTTTCCTTGGATTAGCCGGATACTACAGGAGATTTGTGGAGAACTTCGCTCGTCTGGCAGAACCGTTGACCAAGCTTACGCGTAAGGAGATACCTTTTGTATGGACGGATAAATGTGCGTTAGCTTTTGAGACGTTGAAGCAGAAGTTGATAACCGCCCCTATTCTGACCGTGCCAGACAATTCCGGAGGATTGGTGATTCACAGCGACGCATCTGGTAAAGGATTGGGATGTGTTTTGATGCAGCATGGGAAGGTTGTAGCATACGCATCGAGACAATTGAAGACCCATGAGAAGAATTATCCGACTCATGACTTGGAGCTTGCGGCTGTGATCTTCGCTTTGAAGATTTGGAGACACTACCTTTTGGGCGAGAGAGTCGAAGTTTTTACAGATCACAAGAGTTTGAAATATGTGTTCACTCAGAAGGAATTGAATATGAGGCAGCGTAGATGGTTGGAGCTGATGGCCGACTACGATCTTGATCTTAAGTACCATCCGGGGAGGGTTAACGTCGTGCCGGATGCGCTTAGTCGGTTACCAGCAATTCAGGTGTTAACTACGCAGAGGGAGATCATTGCAGATTTTCGAAGATTTGACTTGGAGGTTGTGCTACCGCGTTCTACGGGACAGTTGATGCAGTTGCAAGTACAGTCGTCTTTGATTGAGAAAATTAAAACGGCGCAATCGCAGGATCCTAGACTGCAGAAGTTTCGAGAGCAGGTTGGAGCTGGACTACGAACAGATCTACTGATCCACGAAGATGGTTCGTTGAGGTATGGTAGCCATTTGTGTGTGCCAAAGGGTGATGTTCGTGAAGAGCTTATGAAGGAGGCACACAATTCAGCTTACTCTGTACATCCAGGAGGCACAAAGATGTACCGAGATATTCGACAGCATTTCTGGTGGGAAGCCATGAAACGGGAGATTGCTCACTTTGTGGCTAAGTGCTTGGTGTGTCAGCAAGTTAAGGCTGAACACCAAAGGGTTGCTGGTTTATTGCAACCACTTCCGATTCCTCAGTGGAAGTAGGAACATATAACCATGGATTTCGTGACGGCTTTACCGCGGAGTTCAAAAGGCAACAATGCAGTATGGGTGATTGTTGATCGGTTGACCAAGGCAGCTCACTTTATCCCTTTCCGGGTTGGTCAATCAACGGAGACTTTGGCAGAGCGGTACATGCAGGAGATTGTAAGATTGCATGGAGTACCGGTGAGCATCGTGTCCGATCGGGACACTCGGTTCTTATCACACTTCTGGAGGAGTTTAGAGGAAAGTTTGGGGACTCGATTGAAATTTAGCACAGCTTATCATCCTCAAACTGATGGTCAGTCGGAAAGAACGATCCAAACTCTTGAAGACATGTTGAGAGCATGCATGTTGGACTTCAAGGGTTCGTGGGAGGATCATTTACACTTGGTGGAGTTTTCTTACAACAACAGTTTTCAAGCAACTATCCAGATGGCTCCGTTTGAAGCTTTGTATGGTCGTAAGTGCCGTTCACCTGTTTGTTGGGATGATGTTAGTGAACGAAGATTATTGGGACCAGATTTGGTGGTGCAGATAGTTGAGAAGGTTAACACAATTAGAAAGCATATGAAGGCAGCTCAAGACCGACAGAAGAGTTGGGCTGACATGTCAAGAAGACCTCTAGAGTTCGCCGTGGGTGATATGGTATTCTTGAAGATATCACCGACTAGAGGGGTGATTCGCTTTGGGAGTCGAGGAAAGCTTAGTCCTCGATTTGTTGGACCCTTTGAGGTATTGGAGCGTGTTGGAGAGGTAGCGTACCGTTTGGCGTTACCGCAGTCCTTGGCAGGTGTGCACGATGTGTTTCACGTATCTCAACTACGAAGGTATGTTCAAGATGAAACACACGTTTTGGATCATTCGAAGTTAACAGTACGGGAAGATTTGACTTTTGAGGAGCGACCGGTTGAAATCGTGGATCGAAGGGAAAAGGTTCTTAAGAACAAGGTTATTCCCCATGTGCTTGTTTCTTGGGGTAATCGATCGCATGGGGAGTCCACTTGGGAACGAGAAGATGAGATCCGGCAGAAGTTTCCTCACCTTTTCTGTAGTTTTCTATCTTGTATTTTTGGAATTTCGAGGACGAAATTCTTTTTGTAGTTGGGTATAATGTAACACCCGAGCCCAATACTACTAATTTCTGTTACTGTTTGAGTATTAGGTAGTACTCATTTCATTTATCTTGCTTATTTGGGTCTTACTGTAAAATTTTATCTGGAAAGGTCATTTCTGCATATAACAAATTTTAGCGTCTAAAATGAAATTAAAAATATCTATCTTGGCCTACTCGACACCCCTAGCCTTGTGGTAGCGTCCGTGCATCGTGTTCTCGCCCCGTTCGGTGAAACGGGCGAGTTTGGACGGCTACGCGCGCGTACAGGTGTCCGACTTGGGGGTATGCTTTTTAATCATATAATACTCAATTTCAAAATTTAGAACCCGCTTAAAATCCTATTATTTAAATTTCAAATTTTTGGACCCAATCCGGACGCATTTTGGAAATGTTTTGTTTAGCGCCAGAATCCCAAATTAATATAATATTCAAACCATATAATATTTCGTTATATATAAGGATTTCACTGTTTATATGATCTGGAAAATCTTTTAATGTATTTTTTTAACCCTCTGAATCTTTCCCCTGGCCAATCAGCGTGGGCAGTTTACCCGTGGGTCCCCTCCATTATTTCTCTCTCTCTATCTCTCTCTCTCTCTAACTCTCTTTCTCTCTCTCCCTTATATATAATTCTCCCCTCATATATTTCCCAGAACGCGAGAAGAGAACCCACCGAGAGCCTAACCCTAGCCGCCTTCGCCACCGCCGCCGCAGCCCCGACGCCGGCGCCAGCGTCACCGTCACCCTCGCCTCCGCCTCCTCTTCTCAACCTCAACACCTTCTTCCTTCCACCCGCGCACCCTGCGCAGCCGCGACCCCTGCAGAATTCGCTGCAGACGCCTGCTCGCCGACGGTCCTCGTCGTCGCCATCCGCGCCACCGCCGTCGCCCGCCCCTCCTCACCTCACCATCATCTCCAGCACCGGCCGACCCCCTCTCCTTCCTCGAACCCAACTGCAGCCGAGACCTCTACAGAAACACATCTCATCGTCGTCACCGTCGCGGATTGAACCGCCGTTGATCTTGACGGCACCGATCGCCTCGCTGCCGGGTTGCCGTGAGTGCATCCATCTTTGTCCATATCATCATCTCTATCCCGAGCCCTTGCTGTTATCGTGTCGCGTGGGTTCGCGCCTCCGTTCTCGTGATTGTCATTTCGTCGAGGCAAGTATTCGATACTTGCTACATGCTATTGCAACTTTAAAACTTGCCTTAATATTTATCTATGGTTTAATGATGTATTATTTAGTAAATCACCTTACATACATTGCTTCCTGTTTAACCCTAGTAGCATGTCAAATTAATTATTTTTCCTGATAAACCCCTATTCAGAAGTGATAACAGTGGAGTTCTAATTAACCGTATCAGGCTCCGCTGTGTCTTTATGTTTCCAAACCTAAGACTTAATCTCGCATCGCATTATTCATACCTAACGACCCCGTACATGATAGATTACATTTTGATTTACTGCTATGATGCTTTTATTCCAGTTTAGTTTATCAGATATTCATGTACAACTTAAACCGGTCAAATTACAATTGCATTCTTTAAACAGATTATACTTGTCGTGGCATTCTTGGAACACTCAATGCTTTATTAACCTGATTACAGTAGTTACATTTACCATTCTGTATTCACGTTATCTTGACACCATCTACTTAACACAATTGAAAACTGTACAGCTAGATAATAAATCCGCTTACTGCTTAACGCATTGATTAGATCATGATGTTTGCTTATATATCTGATTGTGAGCACACCCAAGATGTGTTTGTACCATGACCTGACCCGTAACCTGATCCCGTGTCTAATGCCAACAAACCTGACATGTAGTTCTCATGGACCGTTCCTGTTGTCTATCCAGATAAACCTGCTTTTACCTGATCCTGTGTTGGCATTAGTTCTTGATTACTGAATACCTGACCTGACATACATAACTTGGGGGTATGGAGAAATCAAAGGTGAAACCGACTTATAACTCAACAGTTCGATACCTGTTCTGATCAGTCTTACGGGCTCGGCCAGCCCCGGAGTGATGATGCTGACATCACTCGCCCATCCTGCTACCTATTACTGTCTAGCGGCATATCTCGGATTCAGCCCCGAGAATCTTGACCGTGGTCCCGGGCATGCACGGGATGCTATTGAGTTACATCGACGATTCATCAATTGATTTCAAAGACTTTAGACTAGAAAACATGATAGAACAGTTTAGTTACCCACTGCACACTACCCTGTACTGCTTGTTTCACATTATTGCTTATTCATGCTTATTTTGCATTGCCTGTTACATTTTTCATATTATATTACTGGTTGACATGACGCGCTGACGTCTGGGTTTTGCATGGCCCAGATTCTATACCATTGTCGCAGTCCGAGCAGGAGTAATTCAGCCAGCAGGCTGAGTTGTGAGTTCAGTAGTGGTTAGTTTATTTCCTGCATTTATTCCTGTTGTGAGCCCGCATTATGGGACATACCTTTCAGTTATTTGTATTGGATCATTTGCTTCCGCATTTATTTATTATTGACTCTTGTTATTCTGGATTATGGACATGTTTTAGATAGTTTTATCTTGTTCTTGATATCTCTAAGCCGTATTGTGACTGTGGATGGATACTTCCTACCCACAGGTAGCATGGTTGGCTATGTCACGTCCCCAATCTAGCGTACTCTGGGAAGCGGGGCGTGACATACACGGTCAGCACGCTCGGTGTACCACCCTGCGCCAGGGTATGAGATCTCTGCAATTCGCAAAAAATTTACATATATTATAAAGTAACTCTTAATATTACATTATATCACAGTAGATCTATTGTAATTTACCGATGCCTCCATGGCACAAGTAATATTCCTCGAGCCACCTGTATAAGTGGGGCGACCCCTCTTCGCCGATTTCCTATTCTCTTTATTTTGATCCGCCTGTTTCTGTACAACACATTCAGATTTAGTTTTCTAATTAATCAACACAAAAAAATAAATTATATACTAAACAATGAATTACATTTAAAATACAAATCTGTTTGCGTTGAGAGTCGAAATATTGGCACAAGAGAGGCTATGTATCTACGTCGACTCTCGCAAAGGCCGGAGTATGTAGGAGAGCCGCTCTCTCTGCCTCGGGGGTCGCCATCCACAGGGAATAGCAGTCGATCTTCAGCTTGTTCATATTGTATCGGACCTTTGATTGCATGTTCTTCATCAGGCCATGGTACAGAGCGTGAAAATCAAGCACCCTCTCAGGGTGATCAGGGTCGGGTACAGGCTGAAAATCGTAATCCAACTGCAAATACAAAAAAAAAATGTTATTAAATTGCAAGTGTTAATAATAAATATATTGGATAAATCAAATGAAAATATATATTAATACCCGAGCATGATCCTAGAAGAGAGCGAATGAGCGCCGGTGCTGGTCGCCCCACTTAACGTGAAGTGGATACTTCTTCACGAGGCGGCTCTCATCCCCCATATACTGGCTGAACCTCTCGGCATAATCGCCGGTATACCGATAATCAGGGGTAAAGAAGAGGGGGAATGCTGCCTCCCCCGAGCTCTGTCGGGCCTCAGCCTGTGGGACTGATTCGGGCCTCAAGTCCCCCGCTCGGGATGGGGATGCCCTGCGTCTATAAGAAATATCAAGACAATCAGTATTAAGACAAAGTGGTATTAAAAAATCAAGGTTTAACAAAAATTGAAGTGTGATATATACTTTCGGCTACAGAAGTGTAGGGTGTTTTTCGTCACCCCATTGAGATGGGAATACGTACGCGCTTGTCAGGCGTACTACAGATTCCCCCTGCCTAGGATAGGCCGGGGTTTAATGATTGTGGGGATCCGAATCTCCGGCAGCCGCGAACTAAACTGCCGTTAATTACCCCTTGCCTTTGGAGCGAGAGAACCTCCGATTGACGGTTTAAACTGGTCATGCGAACTCAATGTGCGGTGTACGTGCGATGTGTTTTGAAAGGGGGTTTTGGATATGTCGGGAGCCACGCAGAGTTTTTACGGGGGTCCCGCTACCTGGATAGCGGGCTGGGGGTCAAGGGGGCTAGCAGCCCCCTTGCGGGGTGCGGGGCAGCGCCCCGTTAGAAATTTTTTTCTAACAGGGACAGTGTCGCGGAGTATGTGTGTGTGTAAATATGTATACATATGTATAGATATACATGTATATATATAAAAAGGGGAAAAGACATCCAGAGGATGCGTGGGGCAGCACCTTGGGCGCTGTGCGCCTAGGTGTTGGGCGCTCAGGCGCTAGAGCGCCACGTGTCGGCACGGGGGCGAGTTGCGCTCGAGCGCTGGGCGCTTGAGCGCAAGCGCGCCACGTGTCGGCACGGGGCGACTTGCTCTCGAGCGCTTGCGCTTGAACGCAAGCGCGCCACGTGTCGGCACGGGGGCGACTTGCGCTCGAGCGCTTGCGCTGGAGCGCAAGCACGCCACGTGTCGACACCGGGGCGACTTGCGCTTGCGCTTGAGCGCAAGCGCGCCACGTGTCGGCACCGGGGCGACTTGCGCTCGAGCGCCGGCGAGAATAGGAGGCTTTTAGCCTAAGAAACAGAAGTTATGCTTCAGAAAGGAAATATTTATTATATATATATATATATATATATGTAAATATATGGAGTTAAACTCCTAAAATGTTTTGGTTGATGAAAGGGATTCTTCCTCTTCCTCCTCTGTTGGCTGGATCTTGATGATCAAGAGATGTGAGATCTAAAAATCTCTCCTTTCTCAGATCTAATTGTAGATCCAAGTTCCCCTTTGTGGGTTTTGTGGTGGAAGACTTCTTAGTTTTTGAAAAGAAAGAGTAAAACTCTTGATTTAATTCAAAAGAAATGAGAAGGTTTAGAACCTTGGAGAAGGAGCAGGAGGCACAAAAGATCTCAGATCTAAAATTTTTTGTGGAGAGAATGAAAAGTCCCTTTTTTTATTCATCATGTTGCCTTTTATAGGCTTACATATTTACATATAGCCCCTTGGGCTTCCCAAAATGGCATTTTGTCTATCCCATGGCTCATGTGCCATTTCATTTTTGCACATAAGCCATGAACTTACAAACTATTGGCTTTATGCCCATTTTGCATACATTCATGTATAAAAAAATTACATAAAAATTATTTATTACATGATTTTGTTGTTGGCATGGGGAGGTTGGCCGCGGGCTCGACTTGGGCATAGGCCCGCTTGACCTGGGCTTGGGCCCACCTGGCTTGGGGTTGATCTTGACTTTGACTCGGTCAACGGGGGTGTAAATTTTTACCCCAACAAAGTGCCCCCATCAATAAATGCACACCGTACATTTGAGTTGTGTGCATGAAATTGATGGATCTTGAAGCTGAACTTCGAGGTGGACATCATTCCGGAGGCGAAGTATCATCCCGGGGAGCATGATTCCCGGGGATCGGAGCATCATTCTGATTCGCGGAGCATAATTCTGGGGTCGGAGTATCCCTCGGGGAGCATGATTCCCGGGGATCGGAGCATCATTCCGAAGAGCGGAGCATAATTCCAGGATTCGGAGCATCATTCCGAAGAGCGGAGCATCATTCCAGTATTCGGAGCATCATTCCGAAGAGCGAAGCATGATTCCAGGGGATCAGAGCATCATTCCGATGAGCGGAGCATGATTCCAGGGTTCAGAGCATCATTCCGAAGAGCGGAGCATGATTCCAGGGTCAGAGCATCATTCCGATTTGCGGAGCATAATTCCAGGGGATCGGAGCATCATTCCGATGAGCGGAGCATAATTCCAAGGATCGGAGCATCATTCCAAAGCGCGGAGCATAATTCCAGGGTCGGATCATCATTCCGATTTGCGGAGCATAATTCCAGGGGATCGGAGCATCATTCCGATGAGCGGAGCATAATTTCAAGGATCGGAGCATCATTCCGAAGCGCGGAGCATAATTCCAGGGTTCGGAGTATCGTTCCGAAGGGCGGAGCATAATTCCAGAATTCGGAGCATCTTTCCGAAGAGCGGAGCATAATTCCAGAGATTGGAGCATCGTTCCGATGGGCGGAGCATAATTCCAGAGATCGGAGCATCATTCCGATGATCGGAGCATAATTCCAGGGTTCGGAGCATCTTTCCGAAGAGCGGAGCATAATTCCAGGGTTCGGAGCATCATTCCGAAGGGCGATTCCAGGGTTCGGAGCATCATTCCGAAGAGCGGAGCATGATTCCAGGGTCGGAGCATCATTCCGATTTGCGGAGCATAATTCCAGGGGATCGGAGCATCATTCCGATGAGCGGAGCATAATTCCAAGGATCGGAGCATCATTCCGAAGCGCGGAGTATAATTCCAGGGTCGGAGCATCATTCCGATTTGAGGAGCATAATTCCAGGGGATCGGAGCATCATTCCGATGAGCGGAGCATAATTCCAAGGATTGGAGCATCATTCCGAAGAGCGGAGCATAATTCCAGGATTCGGAGCATCATTCCGATGATCGGAGCATAATTCCAGGGTCGGAGCATCTTTCCGAAGAGCGGAGCATAATTCCAGGATTCGGAGCATCATTCCGAAGGGCGAAGCATAATTCCAGGGTTCGGAGCATCATTCCGAAGAGCGGAGCATGATTCCAGGGTCGGAGCATCATTCCGATTTGCGGAGCATAATTCCAGGGGATCGGAGCATCATTCTGATGAGCGGAGCATAATTCCAAGGAGCGGAGCATCTTTCCGAAGAGCAGAGCATGATTCCAGGATTCGGAGCATCGTTCCGAAGGGTGGAGCATAATTCCAGAGATCGGAGCATTATTCCGAGGATCGGTGGACATTCTGACCGAAGCATGATTTCGATGCAGAGGTAGATTTCTAGGCGAAGTATAATTCCGACAAGGGAGGCAAATATTCCGAGGCGAAGCATGATTTAGACACGGGGTATATTCTGAGACGGAGCATTATTCCGACGTGGAGCTTGTTGGCTGACTTGATTCCGAGACGAAGCATAATTTCGACAGGGAAGGCAGGTACACCGAGGCGAAGCATCATTTCGACACGGGGTGTATTCTGAGACGAAGCATAATTCCGACGAGGAGGTCGTTATCCCGAGGCGAAGCATGATTTCGACACGGGGTAAATTCTGGGACGAAGCATGATACCGCCGCAGAGGTTGTTGGTTTGATTTGATTTGGGTTGACATCAGCATCGCTACACTGGGATATGGTACTAGGAGCGAATCATCATTTGTCATGAGAGGATTTGGGGATTGGTTTTTTTTTGTTTGGCATCAGCATCGCTACACTGGAATATGGTACCAGGAGCGAATCATCATTTGCGTTTGCTTATTAGGAAACGATGGCTTAGGAGACAGGTTTTAGGTCCCTATCGCCTAAGACTTTTCAACTTTGTGAGTCGTAAGGGTCTCACAAAGCATTTTCTCCCTACAGGTCGTAAGGATCCCGTAGGTGTATTTTCTCTTTAGGAGTCGTGGGGACTCCTAAGTGTGTTGCTCCTTTGTGAGTCGTAAGGATCTCACGCGGGAATTTTTTCCTCACAAAGTCGAGAGGACTTTGCGAGTGCATTTCATCTCTTTTTCACAAGTTTGCGCCCTTTCGGGTTTTCACAAACTCGCCGGCAGTCCTGCTGTTTTTACTCACGGAGCCCTTTCGGGTTTTCATCCGTGCCCATTTTGCTTGTGGACATACCATTTTATTTATTTTATTTTATTTTTCAATTTTTTTTTGGACTTTGAATGCGGTCTCACCAGTAGGACTTGGGAGAGGTTGGGATCGTTTTACGCCCGTGGATTGTATACGGTTTTGCAGGATGTATGATCCAGACCGTAGGGCCGGAAAAAAATTTGGGACTTTGTTGGCGTCTGCATCGCTGCACTAGAATATGGTACCAGGAGCGACTCATCATTCGCCGTTGGGGTATGGGATTTGGAATTTGGTTGGCGTCTGCATCGCTACACTGGAATATGGTACCAGGAGCGACTCATCATTCGCCATTGGGGATTTAAGTTTGGAATTTGGTTGGCGTCTGCATCGCTGCACTGGAATATGGTACCAGGAGCGACTCATCATTCGCCACTTGGGGATTGGGGAGCGATGGCTTAGGAGACAGGTTTAGGTCTCTGTCACCTAAGGCTTTTCAATTTTATGGGCCGTGAGGGTCCCATAAAAGCATTTTCTCCCTACGAGTCGTAAGGATCCCGCAGGTGTATTTTCTACTTAGGAGTCGTGAGGACCCCTAAGTGTGTTGTTCCTTCGTGAGTCGTAAGGATCCCACAAAGGTTTATTCTTCTCATGTATCGTGAGGACACATGAGTGGGTCTTTTCAATGGAGCATAATTCCACAGGCGGAGACCGGCCGCGTAACTGGTGATTGCGGTGGGGCATGGGTATGCTGAGAATTATTTGAGCCCGTGGTTGTATACGGCAGTCAATTTGGGGACTAGCCGTAGGGCCGGAAATTTTTTGAGAAATTGAATTTTGGTTGGCGTCTGTATCGCTGCACTGGAATATGGTACTAGGAGGGACTCATTATTCGCCGTTTTTTTTCTTTTCTCTTTTTTTGTTGTTTTGTTTTTTTTTACCGCGATTGCTCTATCATTTCAGCTTTTCTTATCGCAAAGATCGCGATTGCCCCATCATTTCGGCTATTTATTCGCGGTTGCCCTATCATTTCGGCTTTATTTTCATCTTTATTTTACTCGCTGATTTTTATTGCGAGTTGCCCCATCATTTTAGCTTTTCTTTTTTTTTCTTTTTATTTACACATTTTTTTATTTAAATTTTTTTTACATTCCCAGTTTAACGACTTAGCGGTCGATTATTCCCAGTTTAATGACGTGGTGGTCGACTGTTTTCAGAAAGAGGCGGATATCTGAGAGAATCAGTTTCACGAAGAACTTCGGTCTCCGTTTGTATGAACTGGCGGTCGCAGTTGGACTGTTTGTTAACACGCCTTTAGACAGTTCTATCTCTCCTGCCTTGTATTTTTTTTCGACCCAATCTTTGAAGACGAAGCAGTCCTCAATGCCATGACCTATCACTCTGTGATAGGGGCAGTATTTGGGGTCGTCGGTCCTATTCGCTTCTTGCGGTCTTTTTGACTCTGGCAGTTGTAGACCGTTCTTCAGGGCGTCTTTGAATATTTTACGGATTTTCTCCCTTCTGAAGGAATAGACCTTATCCAGCTTCTCTTTCAGTGGAGATTCTCCTCCCTCTCCGAACATTGGCTTCCGAGGCTGGTTGGCGCTAGGCCCGCTCATCCCTTGCTTATTTCGGTTAGCCGAAGTGTTGAAAAATTCGGAATCATCGGAGTTTCTGCCTTTGCGATTATCGTCCTTTCGATTTCTCCAGGACCTATTGTTATTTTGGGAATCCGAGGAGGACTCCTGTTTTGAGCGCTCCAGCATCTAAACTTTCCTGGTCAGCTCTTGGAATGTTTTGAGACCCGCGGTGCATAGAAACGGGGCCATCCAATTGTTGAGATTTCCGACGAGGAGACTGACAGATTGGTCTTGCTCTATCGGCGGTTCGCATTTGACGGAGAGATTGCGCCATCGGGTTATAAAATCCATGCTGCTTTCGTTGTTCTTGGGCTTGGTCCTTACGAGCTCGGCAATGGTGATCTTATCGCTGACGCTCATGAATCTTTGTCGAAATAAAGATTCCATTTGGACGAAAGTAGTAACGGAGCCATCCGGTATGCTCGCGTACCAGTCGAAAGCAATATCGGTCAAGCTATTAACGAACTGGTGGAGGAGAAGCGCATTATTGCCCCCAGTATTCCCGCATGAGGCTTTGAAGTGGGCGATGTGTTGATTCGCATTTCCCGTCCCATCGAATCTTCCGAATTTAGGGATGACATAGCTGCTTGGAAATTCCACCAGATCATACTGAGCAGGATATGGTCTCCCACTACTGCTGATATCTTTTTGCGCTTCGGCTTCAGCTACCAATGTTTTGACTTCGCTGGCAACTAAATCCATGATTTGATCTTGAGTTAGCGGGCTACTGTCATCGGTAGCCAAAACATTTCCCGAGATAGGATGCGACTGATTTTCATGTAGTTCGCCCACTTTTGGATTTGAGGGAATAGGCGTCGGCTGCTTTGGGACACCATTTCTCGGTTCACGAGCAGAGCCCTCCGCTTGATTGGGCGGCTGAGAGGTAAGTCGGGCCGTGAGCTGCATCACGACATTCGTCAAGTCATCGATTTTGGAGTAGAGTTTGGCCATCTCCTTGTCTTTGTCTCTGAGCTGCTTTCGGAGCTCTTGAAGCAGCTCTTGCTCCGCAGTCCTGGGGCGGAAAGTCGGCTCTTCTTCGCTTTCCGAGCCCGACTCCTCATGGACCGAAGGGTCTTTCTGCTTACCAGCCTCACTGGGAAGGTCTTAATCTGTAGGGTGTTTTTCGTCACCCCATTGAGATGGGAATACGTGCGCGCTTGTCAGGCGTACTACAGATTCCCCCTGCCTAGGGTAGGCCGGGGTTTAATGATTGTGGGGATCCGAATCTCCGGCAGCCGCGAACTAAGCTGCCGTTAATTACCCCTTGCCTTTGGAGCGAGGGAACCTCCGATTGACGGTTTAAACTGGTCATGCGAGCTCAATGTGCGGTGTACGTGCGATGTGTTTTGAAAGGGGGTTTTGGATATGTCGGGAGCCACGCAGAGTTTTTACGGGGGTCCTGCTACCCGGATAACGGGCTGGGGGTCAAGGGGGCTAGAAGCCCCCTTGCGGGGTGCGGGGCAGCGCCCCGTTAGAAATTTTTTTCTAACAGGGACAGTGTCGCGGAGTATGTGTGTGTGTAAATATGTATACATATGTATAGATATACATGTATTTATATAAAAAGGGGAAAAGACATCCAAAGGATGCGTGGGGCAGCACCTTGGGCGCTGTGCGCCTAGGTGTTGGGCGCTCAGGTGCTAGAGTGCCACGTGTCGGCACGTGGGCGCTCTGCACTTGAGCGCTGGGCGCTTGAGCGCAAGCGCGCCACATGTCGGTACGGGGGTGACTTGCGCTCGAGCGCTTGCGCTTGAACACAAGTGCGCCACGTGTCGGCACGGGACGACTTGCGCTCGAGCACTTGTGCTGGAGCGCAAGCACGCCACGTGTCGGCACCGGGGCGACTTGCGCTCGAGCGCTTCTGCTGGAGCGCAAGCGCGCCACGTGTCGGCACCGGGGCGACTTGCGCTCGAGCGCCGGCGAGAAAAGGAGGCTTTTAGCCTAAGAAACAGAAGCTATGCTTCAGAAAGGAAATATTTATTATTATTATATATATATATATAAATATATGGAGTTAAACTCCTAAAATGTTTTGGTTGATGAAAGGGATTCTTCCTCTTCCTTCTCTGTTGGCTGGATCTTGATGATCAAGAGATGTGAGATCTAAAAATCTCTCTTTTCTGAGATCTAATGGTAGATCCAAGTTCCCCTTTGTGGGTTTTGTGGTGGAAGACTTCTTAGTTTTTGAAAAGAAAGAGTAAAACTCTTGATTTAATTCAAAAGAAATGAGAAGGTTTAGAACCTTGGAGAAGGAGCAGGAGGCACAAAAGATCTCAGATTTAAAATTTTTTGTGGAGAGAATGAAAAGTCCCTTTTTTTATTCATCATGTTGCCTTTTATAGGCTTACATATTTACATATAGCCCCTTGGGCTTCCCAAAATGGCATTTTGCCTATCCCATGGTTCATGTGCCATTTCATTTTTGCACATAAGCCATGAGCTTACAAACTATTGGCTTTATGCCCATTTTGCATACATTCATGTATAAAAAAATTACATAAAAATTATTTATTACATGATTTTGTTGTTGGCATGGGGAGGTTGGCCGCGGGCTCGACTTGGGCATAGGCCCGCTTGACCTAGGCTTGGGCCCACCTGGCTTGGGGTTGACCTTGACTTTGACTCGGTCAACGGGGGTGTAAATTTTTACCCCAACAAGAAGCACGAGCCTGGGCCCAGGCAGCAGCACGAGCGGACGATGGTTCCTCCGGTGAGGAACAGCCGGTGGCCCGGACGTGGACGCATCTCCAACTAGAAAATAAATATCGCTAAAATTACATGAAGTTTATTTTTATTCTTAAAGGATATGTAAAATGAATAAATATTTTATATTTATTCATACAAACCTGCAGACTGAGCGGGGGGTATGGAACTGACGGGAATCGTCAAGAATATTTTATTCTTCTGGGCTCCGTACCAGCTGTCGGGCACGTTATTTCCCGGAGGCATAGAATCTTTCAAGAACGAAAAAAGTATTGTGAATGACTTGTTGCTCCATCCATTTAGACACTTAATCTGGAAAAGTTGGATGAACCATGAGAATGCGGAATACTTTGCATTCTCATAAATTGGTTTTCTAGCATCATTCATGAAATTTTCATACTTATCCGCACGCGGTCCTTCACCGGAAGGAATATCATCTTCGGTACGAATAGATTCACCTAGGGCAGCCTCTACCATATCCTCCATTTCTTCTCCTGAGAAGAAATTACCGTCTTCTTCTTCTACCGCATTACCGTCTTCTCTTTCTTCTTCTGCCGCATTACTGTGTTCTTCTCCTTTCCCGTGATATATCCAAATTGTATAAAGTCTAGTAAAACCATGTTTAACGATATGAAGCTCTGTAAATTCTACCTTCTGCCAGTACTTATTCCCACATCTATCGCACTGGCAGAGAATCTTCTCTATCACGATCTTATTATGTGCGCGTGCAAATTCAATAAAAGCAGCAACTCTTGAGACAAACTTAGGTTGCATACGTTATTGCCAATCCACATATATCCAGTCCTTAACTCTGATGTACTCATAGGCCATGTTAGACTGTATAACATATAAATTATAGGTTATGATGACTATATTGAGAAATCTAAGCACGGGATGGTTACTGACAAAGGAGAAAATCCGTGTATATGCTTTGTGTGTACATTTGTCGTTGAAAAAAATAAATTATCGATAATCAAAATTAGATTTGAGGATACCCATGTATGAGTTGTATTCTATATATGTGTGTTTCAATTTATGATTTCGCTTAAGTGTAGGGTTGTTAGTGTGTATGTGTTGTGTGTGCGTTTGTTGTGTATTCGTGTTGTATGTGTGTGTTTCAGCTGTCGGGGGTAAGGCTTCTATCCCATTAAGAATGTATAGAGCAGACACCCATTCTCTGGTGTTTTCAACCGTTTCGAGTAAATTTCGGCAGCACCTCCCCGCTGTTCTCCGAGTACACTGTAATATAATAGATAATCATTTCAAAACTGTTAAACAACGTTGAAATGAACATCTAATTTATCTTTGTACACGGAGAAGCAGCAGAAAAGTACCGACGAAATAACTCGAAACGGATGAAAACACAAGTGAATGCAGGTGTTTGCTTTATACATTCCTAACTTATCCACACGGGACAAATCTATCGGTTATCATACGATTGAATCTTCTCGTCACATAGACTACACGACGGTTGTTAGTACTGAACTATACCGTCCGATATTTAACAACCTTCGTATAGTTCTATGTCACGACGAACATCGAACGTATGTTAACCGATAGACGGAGACTAAGTGGCGCTTTGAGTTTTATATATGAGTATCGATGAGAATGCGAAAGTTTCATATTATCATCGAGTATCATATATTGGTTTTAACTTGAACATCTTGAATCACTCTCTAATGATGTGTTTGTTGTGTATTCGTGTTGTATGTGTGTGTTTCGGCTGTCGGGGGTAAGGTTTCTATCCCATTAAGAATGTATAGAGCAGACACCCACTCACTTGTGCTTTCAACTGTTCGAGTAAATTTCGGCAGCACCTCCCCGCTGTTTTCCGAGTACACTGTAATAGAATAGATAATCATTTCAAAGCTATGAAACAACGTTGAAATGAACATCTAATTTATCTTTATATACGGAGAACCAGCGGAAAAGTACCGACGAAATAACTCGAAACGAATGAAAACACAAGTGAATGCAGGTGTTTGCTTTATACATTCCTAACTTGTCTATACGGGACAAATCTATTGGTTATCATACGATTGAATCTTCTCGTTACATAGACTACACGACGGTTGTTAGTACCTAGCTATACCATCCGATATTTAACAACTTTCGTATAGTTCTATGTCACGACGAGCGTCGAATGTATGTTAACAGATAGACGGGGACTAAGTGACGCTTTGAGTTTCATATATGAGTATTGATGTGAATATGAAAGTTTCATATTATCATCGAGTATCATATATTGGTTTTAACTTGAACATTTAACATGAATAGGTTTTACGTTTACGTTTCGTTATTAAGGGTTCGAAATTTCAAGTTTAAGGTAAATTTTTCTTGCGTTTACGGTAAAATTGTACGTTTACGTTATCATCGAGTATCCTACCGAATGAACTAGTACGCTCTAAACCCTAACCCTAAACAACCCAAATTAACCTAATTAACCACAATTAACCATAATCGTTATCCTAACACAAATTATACCTGATTAATCCAAACTTAACCCAATTTACCCAAATTAACCCTAATCAACCAAAACTTAACCCAATTTAACCTAATTAACCCTAATCAACACACTAATCCTTTCAAATTATCACTAATTAACCCAAATTAACCCTAACCTCTAACCCTAAACCTGAACCAAACCCTAACCATAACCCTAAGTAATTAACCATAACCCTAACCTTAACCCTAATTACCCTAACCCTAACCCTAACCCTAACCCCAACTAATTAACCCTAACCCTAATTACCCTAACCCTAACCCCAACCCCAACTAATTTACCCTAACCCCAACCCTAACCTCAACTAATTAACCCTAACCTTAACTCTAACCCTAACCCTAACCCCAACTGAACCGAACCCTAACCCCACTCTAAACTGAACCCTAGCTAACCCTAACCCTAACCCGTTACCTCACCCTAACCGAACCCTGAACCCTAGTCCTAGCCCAAGTTGCAACCCATTAATCATCAAAATTATAAATAAAAGCATTATAAGAAGTAAAAATTTGAGATTTACTAACCTGTAGCGGACGGTGGCGACGATGGAGGAGACCGGTGGTCGACGACGCAATCGGCGACGAGTCGCGGGCGGTGGCGACGAGGCACAGGAGAAGTGGCACGCGCGGGAGAGTGAGAGAGGAATTTTTGGGAACGATCGAGAGGACTTTTCTGTGCTTTTTTTTTATTAATAACCCATTTATATGCCCCTACGGACTTAACCGCAGGGCCATCGTTTGCGGTTCCGTAGGACCAAACAACAAATTACGTTTTAATATTTTTAAATTAAAACGTAGGGCACCGTAGGGATAACCATGGGGACCTATGGATTAATCCGTAGGGGCAATAAAAGGCTGCCCCTACGGATGTCTTTATCCGTAGGGGCAACCCCATATTGTAGTAGTGAAAGAAATAAAGAGAAGTTCGTTTACACTCATGATATACTTGGATGACCCTTTTTTAAATATAATGATATGTTTCGTGTTTCCTTTCTAAATTTGAATAGAACTTTGCGAATGTATATAAAGACAAGTTCTCTAGTGGAATTCTCGTTTGACACTATCAATTCACATTTCTTAGTACAATAGCTTGCTGGAATTACAAGATTAATGACATTTATAAGTTAAACCAGGCCAAGACGCGACGATCGATATATTTGATGACACATTCCAAGATGGAATCTTCCCAGCAGCAGCATTGGCTCCAATCGATCGATATATATACCCCTCCATCGTGCTTTGTTTGTTTGTTCCGAATTTGTTGGTAAATTCTCAGCTAACTACAACACATCATCGGCTTTTGCAAATTTTGTTGATCAACATTTTTTTTGAAAAGAAAATCACTGTTAAGATAGAAAATAACTAGTTTAGACTATAGGATTCAAACTTGATAATTTGCATTTTTTGTGGTTTTAAGTACCCGTGTGATAAAATTTCTTGCAAGTCAATTTGATCGTGTTTAGCATAATACGAATAAGACGGTGGAAATCCTATAAAAACTTGTTGGATACGTGCCACTCATATATGTATTGTACTAGAAGACCTTGATGTACATGTGGTGTTGAAATCCTCATGGCCCATGTTATTAACTAGCATTTTTACAAGCAGCATTGTCCGATTTCTTAATATTAATACCGTATAGTTAGACGGTTGCATCGTCTATCTCAATTCCTCTTGAGCGAAGTAATATATTATTATTATATTTTTGGCCAGAAAAAGACTAGAATCTATAAATATATATATAAAGAGGGGGGGAGTGTTTGCCATTAATATCTTCCTTGTGTTCTTGGTCATGTTTTGACAATAATAACAACAAATCTCTCTCTCTCTCTCTCTCTCTCTATATATATATATTATTTTGCCATCAATACATGTTTTATATTCTTGGCCATGTTTTAACAACAACAACAATAATATCTTTTAAAAAAATAATAATAATAACAAATCTATAATAACAACGACAATAATAATATAACAATCTATAATAAAAATTAAAACCTGTACTACATTATTGGCCATGTTTTAACAACAACAACAACAACAACAACAACAAATCTATAATAATAATAATAATATTAATATTATGAAAATCTATACTACTACTACTACTAATAATAATAATAATACACACACATATGAGGAAAATGTATCTATATCCATATGAAGAGAACTTCTCTCCATCTAAAGGTCAAATCACATGGGAAACCATGTGGGTCCAATGCACATGCGGTGGGGACTACATGTTTTCCCATATGATTTGTACTAGAGCCTTAGAAAATTCTCTATGGCTGGATGTAAATACATTTTCCTATACACACAATAGTGGGGCCAGGAATTTAGGTCAGATAGGGCAAAAATTTAAAACAGTCACAAAATATTATAAAGAAGTTCGATACTCCAAACAGATTCAATAATATAAATAAAAATTTGGACAATACTAACACACTTTCCCAACTATGTTCATTATTGTTGCAATTTTTAAAATTTATTTTTTTTACAAAGTAATTATTTTTGTAATTTTCTATAAATAATTTGAAGTAAAAGCCATGAAAGAGAAAAATTCCAAATAATTGTCATTCTTATACAGCTGCGGATCCTATCCTATGCTTTGATATGTACTAGATTACGAGTATTACTACTTACATGTTGCACCTGCTTAAGCGTAAGATGTTTTTTGGGATCTGTAAGCATATAAAGGAATGTTAAAATGCTTTATATACAGTATATGAATGAACAGGCAGAGAAACATTACAAATTAATTTTTTTGATGGGAACAAATTTATAATTTTGTGATATATTTTAATATTTAAAAATATAAGATCACTTTCTTTTAACTTCTATCTTTTAAGTGGCACAAGGATATCTTCAAAAGAAATTTATATGTATAGAATCATCTTCAATTGTCCATTTATATATAATATTACTCCAGTAATTGAACGAACAAAAATTATATGGCATTCAGGCCTACCCATTTTTCTTTTGCCGTGGATTGTGCCAATTGTAAACCTTTATGCGGTAAGCTTGTCACCTGTAGAAAGACAAAAAATAATCAGTAAAAAATCAGGACACCAAGATTCGAACCCAATGAGTAAAAAAATTAGGATACCTAGATTCGAACCCAACTTCGTTACCGCCATCACCTTGAGCACCAGCCTATCCCGTATACAAAATTGTTTAGTCATTATTATTATTTTAGTCTATCCATTATGCATATATTTATATGGAAACTCCTAGGGCTGCCCACTAGCCTGGGATTAGGTGTGTGTACGGATCGGGTTGGACGGGTTTTCGATCATAAATGAACCCGAATCCGTTAGTACGGACGGTTTTCTAGCCACTTTAAACCCGCCGGTTGGAATGGGCAGATAAACCTGAACCTAACTGTTTCGGGCCCGGGTTCGGGTTTCATTAGTTCGGACGGGTTAAATACGGTTTCGGGTAATCGCGGGTCTCACATATTAAATTTGACTTTTAATTTATATGAAATAAAACAATAAACAATAAATTCCTAGCTTGATCCTGATTAAACCATAATTTTCTACCATCTCTATTTAGAGGTTGAAATCTTAGTTTGGATCCTATGACCCAAAAATAAAAAGATTTCATATTTAATTTAAGAAGATAAAAAAATAAAATATGTAATGATCCTAAATTTCATGTACCATCCCTTTTATTTTAATTAATAAAAGACGTTTTCTGATCTTGAATCGAGTTATAAGTAATTCTTGTGAAATAAGTGCAATATATAACTTGCTGCTCACTGGTTAAGCCTCTACACTACTGTCCTATAACTCGTGTGTTTGAATCTTTGCATCTCAACTATTTTATATAATTTTCTTTTCATCATTTTTGGAATCATGAAACTTTCATGGACGATTCATGGAGTTGCGAAACGTTACAGAAGAAAAGAGATATAAATTTGGATTGGTTGCATCGACCCGAGACCATGGCACGAGACCCGAGCACCAAGACCCAGGATGGACCGACCCAAGTGGCCTGGACCCAGGTTTGGGCAGCCCAACCATCCATACGTGCTCCGCACATGCATGTGTGTCTCTTGAGTTCCCAACTGTTCATTTTCATACCCCAAACTGCCCCATTCAAATCAAGAGCTCACAACTCTTTATTTTCTCCATTAAATTCATTTTATTACCCTTTAATTTAATTTTTTAGTACACCATCTCTCTGTACCTTTCTCCTATAAATAACTATAGCTACCCACGTACTGTTCCCCTATGTAATACTCAGAAAATTCTCTCAAAAATCATCTCAAAGTCCTAGGGAAGTCAAACCTCTCTAAGTCTTGGTGAAGCTCCTCTCTATGTTGCTCTACTGGTCGCCGAGAGGACGTCGTTGGGTTAACTTGCCAATCAATTCGCGTAGTGGTCTCGGTTCCTCAAACCGAGACTTCTCCTTCTCTTCATCCATCGTTGTATTTGTACGAGCGGAAAAATCCGTAAGTCCTCTACTCATTCTGTAACGTTCTGAAAATGCGATTGGGTTAATTATGTATTAATAATTGATAATACGTGTTTTTCCGTAAAAACCAAGGTATAATTATTTTTCAACATAGACCTAAACATACCTATTTTAGCTATGTAATTGTTAGTATTTGGTATTTATTTAGTCACTTATAAATTGCTAGTTTACTTAAATATTTTTCTTAATTAATTATTTTAAATATTATTTAAGTTTTCATTTATACATTTAATTAGTGTTAATTACAAACTAGAATGGTTAAGTACACATTAGCGCACTACAACAACAAAATAGCTAGGTGGTAACACATTCTTTCTTAAGTTCTCCATGGTTCTAGTAGATTCTAGGATAAAGTTTAATTAGAAAAAATAAAATATTTATGAAATAAGTTAATATATGATATGATGGGGGGATGTTTCTACACACACACCCCTCAGTCTCTCTTTCCTCTCCCCAAGTTCTGGCCGAGCCCAACTTGCTGCCCACCCAGTTCCATTATAAGTATCTTCTGTAATTTAAATAAATACTTTTCCTAAAATTTCCATTTCAAACTTTTACAATTATTATTTTCCAAAATTTCCTAAGTTTAATTTCAGATTTTAATTTCCTAACCTAAATCTTAAATCCCCAACCTTCAATTAATAAATTAATTTTCCAAAATTTTCTAACCCAACCCAAGCCCATTCCTTCCCTCTCTCTTTTAAATTCTTTTTCCAACTCAGCCTAACCTATGAACTTTTCCCTCAGGCCCATCCCCCTCAACCCGACCCGAACCCTCATCCATCACCCGCTTCTTCCTCTTCTCCTCCTCGTTCTTGTAGCTCTCTTTCCCGCTCATTTCCTCTGCCTCGCCTCCGCGACTCGCGCCCACACCCACGCTCGCACCCACGCCCAAGAGAACCGCTCCACCCAGCGACCACGTCCTCGCCTCCCTCAACAACCCCAACGACTCTTCCCCCGCTTCTTTCACTCACCCCCACGACCCGTGCCCACGCCCTAACGGCCGCGCCCGCTTCCCATGACCTCCTCTCAACCCACCGACCCTCTCTCGTTCTTATTCTTTTACTTGCATCTCCTTGCCCTCCCAACACCACAACCACCACCATCATCATCCTCACTTACCTCTTCCCTGTACACCCGAGCCTCCATCGCCTCTTCGCCGGCGACTCCTCACCGTCGCCCCAGTACCCTCGCCTGCATCCCCGACTCCGCCTCGACAACCTCACCTCCTCTTCCACCTCTCCCCGCTCATCTTCCTCACCCCCTGCATACCCACCACGATGACTCCAACCCATAGCCCCGACCTCACCAGTACGTCGCCGTCGCCACCTCGCCGCCGCCGACTTCTTCCCGTGTCTTCCTCACACCCTCGACCTCTTCCCCCTCTACTTCCTTTCTCCTCTCCTCTGCGGACCACCGCATGACGAGAACCCCAGAACCCAAGCCTCGCCTGCTCTCTTCCACCGCTCGTCCTCACCACCACCGCTTCACCCTCATCTTCTTCCCCAACCACCACAACCCGACGCAAGCATCCCCAACCCTTCTGACCTCAGTGCCACCACCACCACTCCCCTGCAAACTCCCCGTCACAACAACCCATCACCAAAGCTTTAATTATGCGACCTCCAGAACGCCGACCACCTCCCACCACACCGACGAACTCCCAACCACTACAACCCTCCTCCGACGAGCACCCATCACTGCCTCGACGCCAGTTGCACCCTCCACCGCTGCACAAGCCCAAGCCGATCCCCAAGCTTACATACGAACCCCATTGCACGCCTCCGCCGCAAGCATCGTCGAAGAACTTTAGCCACCACCGGCCAATGCTCTCTGCTCCTCCTCAACTCCTGCACCATAATACCGAACCCACTGCCGGAGCTCCCCATCGCCTTCCCTCGTTCGTCGACGCCGACCCATCATCGACGTCTTCCTCACCTCGCTTCCGACCCCGAGACCCCGTGCTGCCGCTGTGCCAGGTCCGTGCCCACTCCCATTACCACCATGCCACTATCGGAACCACCTGTGTGCCACGACAGCATCGCACTCCGTACCCGGCACCGTGCCACATCATTCCTACTACTGTGCCTGGTCCAGTGCCCGCCTCCGTGTCACTGCGTACCCAGACGCGTCGTGCCCCGTACCCACTCCCCGTGCCACGTCGTGCCAGCCCCTGTGCCACACCGTGCTCGATACAGTGCATGCACCGTGCCGCTCCCGGACCACGCACCGAGTCCAGACCGTGCCCAGGGTCGTGTCGCGCCCGCGTCGCCGCCGCGTCCAGTACTGGATCTCCACGCATTGCGCCCGCGCCACGCGCCGTGTCCAGCATCGCATCGTCTCGTGTGTCGAGACGAAGTCCGCAAGCGGCATCGCTTCTATATCAAGTGACCGAAGGCAAGTGGAACCCTTTTCCCTTGCTTATTCATGCTAAAAACCGTAGTAGTTGATTAAATTAACAAGGTTACATACTCCGGTGTAAATGTTTATATGTATAGCAACATCGATGTCTAACCGTCAATTTAGTTTTATAGCCGACCATGTCGTTCAATTATATTAAGAGGTGACATCCCTTATCATACCATTATAACATTCAAATCGAATAACTTTAGTTAGATCAGTTAATGAGAGCGAATATTTCATTTGATGCCTATACATAATGACGAGACACCCTGGATGAAAAACCCTACTTAAAATAGCGAAATTTACGAGCTTCGAAACCCTTTTAGGATAACAGATAGCTCATGATAATTTGAGGAAAAATAATTGTTTCCACCACTATGAATGATATGCCTTCCCCCCCGCGCGCCTATCGGTTACGTCAAATCTGAAAATCACTGCAACTATCGCATTGTAAAATTAGTAGTTAATTAAATATAAATCTAATCATGGTTTTCCAGGGCTCATATCGAACCTAACTAGATAACCTATAACCCCATGTAATTAGTTTTGGAATAATGCAATTTCATGACCCTGAAAAGTGAGGAGGAACGCAATTCTGGACTGCAGTCCGGGAAGCATTCTACGGGGGAAACTGAATTCTATGCACCTGTACATACCTTCTTAAAACTGAAAATGTGCGGAGCCCTATTTGGTCGCGTAGATAATTTAATTAGCTAACACCTGAATCTGGTCCCTTGTCGTTTCACCTTCGTTTGACATTTAATTCGTATTTTAGAAAACCGTTGTGTCCTGCAGTTTTCTGCAGTGACAGTTTGTACACATTGACATTAAACTGAACATATCTTCCCGTATACAGTGGATATCATTGATCCGTCTAATATATTGGAAACCTAACTGTTAAACCTAAATATTATCCAACTGTAGCGTCACCTAAATACGATCCCAACTGGGATTAAAACGTGTTACGAAACGGGCTTCCAATTCAGAAATTGGATTTCCAGCAGTGAACACTTAAAATGAAATGGCCATAACTAGCAAACCTGAAACTCGAGTGACGCGAAACCAATTGTGATGGATAGATAATTAAATATACTGCTTACCCCTTTTATATTTTTTTGCTTAATTATGCACGTATGATTTATAGTAAATTATACAAGTGGTATCACACTGGCTGCTCTGTTTTGTTCGCATTATAATTACTTGTATTCTCATCATATTATGTAGTAGTCGTATCCTCATTGAATAGTGGTCATGGAGCATTGTTAACCTAGTGATCGTGTACATTACCCAGTGATAGATATTAGTGATTTAATTGTGGTAAGCACGTTAGTGTTAAAGCATGAATGAATAAGTGAAGTGACACGTACTTGTACACAATCAGCGAACCCAGTTAATTTATTGCATTGTCGACGTCTATGGGACATATATAAGTGTAACTATAACTAAAATGGGACGGTTATGGAGCATTTATATTAGTGTCATAGGTAAGGCGTCAAACACTGTCCATTTGTCTTGGGTATCAGTCGAGACATGTTTGATGGAGATCCTGTCTCCAGTTCCCGCGTAGGCTTGTCATGGACCGACTAGTATTTGGGTGTATGGTCGGGGTTTGATGTAGACCACGGGGTATGGGGTAGTTTGAGTGTGAGTTCAACGAAATCTCGGGAGTCCCATTGCCGGCATATACCGTAATTTTGGGAGTTGTATGGATGGAGTTACTGATTATTATCGTGCGTGATTCGGGCCCGTGTTCCCTTTCCCCTGGGGCCCTACCCTTGGGTTGGGGATACTCCTGCGTGGTTGACTCTCACACTTGAACTGACGATAGGTTTAGCGACCTGAACAGTGAGACTTAGAGACTGATAGGGTTAGTAACATTGACATGCATTGCTTACCGAGTTGATATACCTACTTTACTGTTTACCTGTACCGATTATTTCATGTGCGTCATCATTCTATATTTACTGCTTCATGTTCATCATCATTACACGCGTTTACTTTTGCATTTATATATATTTCTATTGTGTCACTCTGACGACCTGGGTATGCATGCTTAGAGTGAGAAGTGGACTTAGCTCAGATCAGCACCTGTCGTACCTTGAGGATATTGCGGACATCTAGATCAGTGACGTCAGCGATATCTTTCCTTGATCTCTATCTGGTTAGTTTTTCTTTCTATTTTGATTTAGTGACTGCATTTCTCATTACCTATGCATTGATTACTGATTACCACGTAAAGCTAGAAGCCGAAGTGTGACTACGGCAGGATGTTTCCTTGGCCGTTGGAGCATGGCTGGCCTTGTCAACCCCTCGTTTTTCGTATTTTAGAAAGCGGAGCGTGACATGATTTTGTTGGTATCAGAGCCTGGTTTGCTACGATTGGGAGTGCAGTTTCCGTGTAGGGCTTGACAATCTAAGCCATGCTTCAGTCTAGATTGTAAACTTGTTATTCTTGATCTTGATTCACATAGTGTGTTCTGCTACATATTTTGATCCATCCGCTAGAGTTTTGGGTGACTTAGTAGAGTTATGTGATTGTAATTATGAACTACAACATAGTTATAATACTGTACTCTGTTTGAGTGACTTGGAGTTCTACACTTGATTCCCGCTCAGTTGAGTTTCATTCACCACCTATTCTTGCTTCGTTCTATATCTTATTCTGATTTCTTGCACCTTTTGTCATTCTAAAATTTTTTGTTTCAGGACCATGTCTTCCAACGACTCCTCTTCTATCTCCACTTCCCAGAGACAGACCGTCGAGATTTTGAGTGTACTGCAAGGCTTGAAGGAAGCCCAGGAGCGAACGAACGATCTCTTAGCTGAAGGACTAAGAAGGCAAATGGTTCAAGCACCAGCGGGAGCCTCCAATCGTAAGGGAATCCCTGCTAAACAAAGAAGAGATGTGAAGATGAAGCGCCCATTTTTTCCTCAGCAACGGAAGCAGCTGGGAACTCAACGTTGTGGATACTGCAAGAGACCAGGACACCTTCAGAGAGACTGCCGCAGCGCTAAAGAGCAGTGCCTGATTTGTGGATCCAACGAGTATCTTATCAATGGTTACCCTCGAAGGAAAGAGCTACAAGGAGGAGATTCGTCAACACCTTCCACATCTACTTGAGCGACTTGGTTGTTTCGTAGTTCGAGTTCGAGGATGATATGGACCCAGCACCAGATTCAGACTTGTCTTACGAGATTGCAGAGATAGATATCAACGAAGAATTTTCACCTTTTCTGCTTTCAATAAAAATATTGTCACCCTTTAGTAAATGTTTCCTTTCGTTTAAAATCTTGTATTCGTTGAACTTCTTAGTTTGAATGCAATAAAATTATGAGTTGTGATTTATGTATCGTCCCCTTGCCACTCATTTTCCTTATACTGCTTACTGCATCATCATTCAGAATTTTGATTTTCAGTCCTTACCTACCGTATATTTTCCATATGCTCCACATCTTTGGTTATTTTCCTTGTGTGTTCCACTATCTGATCATGACTCTCTCTTTTCAGGCCATGGCCAATCCCGGGGCAGCGCCGCCTGTTGGGTTTCCCTTGCACCTAATCTAGGGTATGGAAGCATCACACATGCCACTTTAAAATTTAGAAAGGTGCAAAGCAAACAAACCAGGAATCATAACTAGAATATTAGGGTAACATACAATTAGCATCACATGCAAATAAAAAAACTATCACTAAGTGAAGAAATTACAACCTTTGTAGACCTCCCTTGGTGACTCGTTGGACCTTTAAGAGTATGGAACGGATCGGTAGAGGCCTTCCTCATCCACGATGATCCACCCGAAGTCCCTTTGCGCAAAGCTCCTTACTTTACTTGATTTGTGAAAGAAGTATAGAAAACACCCTACACAAATGGGCTGAATGTGTATAGAATGATGAGGTGGTTTGTATTCTCTATTCAAAACCCTTTCTTTTTTACTATCTCACTCAAATGAAAACTCAAGAGAGAGAGGAAGAAGAAGATAATGACAAAACTTGAGCTCAAAGTCTTTTTTGATGAATAATGAGATGAGAATGAATAATCAATATTAAATCATTCTCTCCTCAAACCATGGTTAGTTAATATCTAGATATTTATCATTGAGTTTAAAATCCAAAAGAGAATCAACTCATGGTTAAAAGTTAGGTCAAGTGAGGTCAAGTGAGGATAAATATCAACCATGAGTGAATTATCTTTTCTTTAACTCAAAATAAATAAACATATACATATTAACTACAATGTGAGTCTTGCATTGCCACCATTTATGTATCATCAACCATGATACACATCCATGTATGTATGTATGTGTCCATGCACATCAACATGTGCATACATGCATGCATACATCAAATATAAAAAAAAGGGTTTAATAAAGAATTAAACTAAAAGTCAAATATTAAATTAACACTTGACTTAACAAACCGGTCATATCACATACGACCCGACCAATAGAAAAACGCCCGATTAATATACGATATCACATATGCGCATTTAATCGGGTCCCCACGCATATCTCATATGCACACCACATCTTTTCGCCTGAGCTAGGAAACTCCTGTGTGGGACTCTAAGACTCGTCAATACGCTGGCAGTAGGTGATGATCACATCAAACACCCACAAGCCGCAAGCGGCCAGTTAAACGTAACGGCCACCCGGGTATTGATCGATCAGAAGAAAACCAGCGAAGCTGTCAAAACTCCTGTCGAGCCAACTACTAACACTTTCCGTACAGGCCGGTCTTTTCATCAGATATGCTGCATATCCAGTCTAGGGGTGGTAAACGTCAGACCCCAGTAACCGATAAGTCATGTCGATGTGAGGCTCATAACGGGTCAAGAAACTACTGATAACACTTACCAGTAGATCTCCATAGCAGCCCTGGCCAAGGATTTCCAGTTATAGCCAATCGAACACAGCGCAACATCAACCCCCAATACCGGGAGAGATGAAACCCCTCCTATTGCTCATTGCCTCTATGTGATTCGGGACTGTACCCAAAAGCCACCGTTTTGCACGTTCTCATGAACGTGGTAAGGTGGAAATCAAAGCACAGTGGGAATCACACAAGACTCTATGACGATCTCGGGTCTACAGACTAACCTATACCAGTGTCACCAGAGAACTGCTATCTGACGATAGGTATAATACCATCTAGGAGTTCTCGGCGAGTCCGTTCAATGTACCCAGTCTCCACTGAGCACCCGTACACCATCTTTGATGTCAAACACCGATGGATATGGGATCATCCATCATCCATCATATGGGTCAAGATGCGTATACGCTAGTCTACACTGGAATATCGATGCCCTGTCTCGATACTCCCTCGACTAGGAATAGTTATAGGATGTACTCTTGGACTACCCTGGCCCCACTAGTATGATCTGCATCATAGACCTAGTAATTGAGTACATATCCTAAGGGCTTTATCAATATGTGAGAGCAAGACAGTAAACCAATACAAGTCAACATGTTAAGACAAAGTAAAACCAGATAGCATACTATCATATCGAGCAAGAAAGTCCCCTCTATATATATCCAAGCATCCACTATAATATACATCATATGTACAACAATGGCTTCTAGGGCATATATACAACTAACAATCTCTCACTTGCACTAAGGCCAGTTGTTGTAGTATCTCATACCCAATATCCCGAAGTGTCTCTCAAAGTGTATCTGGGGTATGGCCTTCGTGAGTGGATCCGCAGTGTTATCCTTCGTGTCAACTCTCCTGACCTCGATCTCGCGGCGATCAACTATCTCCCGGATCAGGTGATACCTCCTCAGAATATGTCTGGATTTCTGATGGGATCTGGGTTCCTTGGCCAAAGCCACTGCTCCATTGTTATCACAATACAAAGGTATTGGATGCACAATGGACGGAACCACACCAAGTTCAGTGATGAACTTCTTCATCCAGACAGCCTCTTTGGTAGCATCGTTGGCAGCGATGTATTCGGCCTCCATTGTCGAGTTTGCCACGGTTTCTTGCTTGGAACTTTTCCAACAAACCGCCCTTCCATTTAGGGTAAAGACAAATCCCGAGTGCGACTTAGAGTCGTCCTTATCACTTTAGAAGCTCGAATCGGTAAAGGACTCCACCTGGAGTTCTCCGTTACCATACACCAAGAACATCTCCTTAGTCCTTCTCAAGTACTTGAGAATGTTCTTTACAGCTGTCCAGTGACTCTCTCCTGGATCTGCTTGATACCTACTCACTACACTTAGTGAGTATGCTATATCGGGTCTGGTACATAGCATCGCGTACATGATAGAGCCTACTGCCGAAGCATAGGGTATCCCTTGCATGCGAGCTCTCTCCAAATCAGTCTTAGGAGACATCTCTTTGGAGAGAGTGAGTCCAGAGATAGTGGGTAAGTTCCTACGCTTGGATTCTTCCATACTAAACCTCTTTAGTATGGTGTCAATGTACCTGGATTGGGACAATCCCAGTATCCTCTTAGATCTATCTCTATAGATCCTAATACCTAAAATGCAGGAGGCATCACCTAGATCTTTCATTGAGAATCTATGTGATAAGAAGAGCTTGACCGAGTGCTGTATAGGAACATCATTTCCTATCAAGAGTATGTCATCCACGTACAATACGAGGAAGACAACCTTACTCTCTGCAACCTTCTTGTAAATACAAGGTTCATCTACGTTTTTGATGAAGTCAAACTCTTTGACTACAACATCAAAACAAATGTTCCAACTCCGTGATGCCTGCTTTAACCCGCAGATGGATTTAAGCAGCTTGCACACCTTTCCGCTGCTCCCACTATCTACGAAGCCCTCTTGGCTGAGTCATGTACACGCACTCCTCTAAATCACCATTTAGAAAGACGGTCTTAACATCCATCTGCCAGATTTCGTAGTCATGGTATGCAGCAATGGCAAGTAGGACCCGGATGGACTTAAGCATAGCCACTGGAGAAAAGGTTTCGTCATAATCCACACCTGGTCGTTGACGAAAACCCTTTGCAACAAGTCTAGCTTTGAAAGTCTCAACTTTTCCATCTACACCAAGTTTCTTCTTAAAAATCCATTTGCTCCCAATGGGTTTTACCCCTTCAGGAGCAACTTCCAAATTCCATACTTTGTTGGTGTACATGGATTCCATCTCAGATCGCATTGCATCTAGCATTTCACAGAGTCCCCACTCGTGATGGCCTGCTCGAAGCTAGTCGGGTCATCATCTTCCATGATGCAATCCTTGCTCCCACCATCAATGAGAAAACTGTAGTATCTCTCAGGTAGATGAGGAACCCTACTAGATTGGCGGAGCGGCTGAGGTTCGTCGGGAACTACTGAATCCGCTGGTTCCACTGAATCTTCAGTTGCAGTTTGTGGGCTGGAACTTCTTCCAGCTCTACCTCTTCGCCACTAATTTCTTTTGTAAGAAATTCCTTTTCTAAAAAGGTGGCATGTTGAGCAACAAACACCTTTTGTTTCTCACCGTGGTAGAAAATATATCCATATGAATTCTTTGGATATCCCACAAACTTGCAAAGAACTGATCGTGCCTCGAGTTTGTCCGGATTTTGCCTTTTGACATAGGCCGGACAACCCCATATCTTAACACGTTTAAGATATGCTCTCTTCCCACTCCATATCTCATATGGTGTGGTAGGTACAGATTTAGATAGAACTTGATTCAATAGGTATGCTGCTGTCTCCAGCGCATTACCCCAAAAAGAAATAGGCAACTCAGCGGTGCTCATCATTGAGCTCACCATATCTAATAGGGTGCGATTCCTCCGCTCCGATACACCGTTGTGCTGTGGTGTATATGGAGGAGTAAGCTGAGAGAGAATTCCAATCTCTTTTAGATAGTCCAGGAACTCATTTCTCAAGTATTCTCCTTCTCGATCAGATCGAAGGATCTTAATACTTTTACCCATTTGGTTCTCGACTTCGTGTTTATATTCTCTGAATTTCTCAAAAGCTTCAGACTTGTGTTTCAGCAGGAACACATGTCCGTATCTTAAGAGATCGTCAGTGAATATAATGAAGTAGGAAGAACCATTCCTGGCATGTGTAGACATAGGACTGCATACATCACTATGTATCAGTCCCAAGAGTTCCGTAACTCTTTCTCCGTGTCCACTAAATGGAGTTTTGGTCATTTTGCCTTTGAGACATGACTGATAAGTGTCATAAGATGAAAATTCGAACGGATTCAAATATCCATCCTTATGTAACTTAGCTAGTCGTGTCGCATTGATATGATCTAGTCTACAATGCCACAAGAAGAATTCGTTCATTTCTGAACTCTTCCTCTTGTGTGTGTTCTGTACATTAAGGACCACAGTTTGGTTTAGAACGTATATGCCATTATTTAACGAGCCTGATCCAATCAACTTTTGATTCAGGAAGATGATCATAACATTATCATGTACTATAAAATTATATCCTTCTTTACTTAATAAAGAAACTGATATAAGATTGCATATCAGGGTCGGAATGTAATGGCATTTGTTCAGAATCAATGTATTACCATTTGGTAACACAAGGTGATATTCGCCAACAGCCTTGGCTGCAACATTTGCACCATTCCCTACTCTTATGGAATGATCACCTTCTCCCAGTTCTCTACCTTTACGTAGCCCATGTAACATATTACATATATGGGATCCCGATCCGGTATCTAATACCCAGGACGTAGAGTGAACTGAGAAACAATTCTCGATAACTAACACACCCGAAGAAGATGCATCATCATGCTTGTTCTTCGTTTGGGCGGCATGGGTATACGGATATTTCCCTATTTCCTGCTCAGTCTTATAACAATTATAAGAAAGAACTGGACCAACGTTCCCCTGCTCAGTATAATAAGCGGGTTCGGTCGATACATCCATATTATTATATCGATTAAGGCCTGATATGGTCGCTACCTGGAGAGATAGAGAGAAGAAAACACTTTAGCGTATGCTCTTGCAAGATTATATTGGTTATTATCTTATCTAATCAGGATGGCTCCCACTGGTTTTTATCAAATCTTCCTTAAAACCCTAAAAGGTAAGACTGGCCGGGATTAATTACACCTTACAAGTTCGTCAATCTTTCAGCCAGGTCAGTGTTGGTACTTTGAGAGAGGTTCCCCGTGCTTTCGCACGGACCTAATTAAAATAAATCTCGTTTTCCCAGAGGCATAACCCCGTTAACACCTTTCTAGACACCTACTTGATCGGCTAATTGTCATATGTAAAACTCTCCCAAGAGTAACTCTTACTCGCAGTGGGTATCAGGATCCAACTATCTCATAGAAGGTATGCAATCTCATTGCAAATTTCAACACTTGAAATTCCCGATAATGTTTTGCCCCTAGCGATCTATGACCTCGACAAGGTCAACAAACCATAAATCGCAAGTCAAGTTCAACCCGTCATTTCCTGATTGAATTAAACCCACCCGTATGACCCTTGACAAGGTCAACAAGGCCGTACAACTACCCTAATCCAATCACATCTCATGCTTTAGTAGATAAACACTAATTAGCTACCGTACACCACGTCTTGACAAGGTCAACAAACGCAGCACGAATACCAAGTAGGACTTATTTGAAATGACGGAGGGCTACGACAGGTTTTTCAGAAAACCTTTTGCGTAATGAACTTGATATCGTTGTAGAAAAAAGTGATTTTGAAAAGGAGTGTTTTTTAGGCTTTTTCTAGTTTTGCTAAAGTGGCCACTCCCGGTGAAGAGATCTCGGCTCTTTCCTTATCGAATAAGGTGCAGGATATTTCACAAATACCACTATGCAAAGCAAGAACTATAGAAGCAGTCAAAAACAAAACCGAATGAGTTGTGGCATCTTCTAGTTTCGCTAAAGAGGTCACTCCCGGTGAAGAGATCTCGGCTCTTTCCTTATCGAATAAGGTGCAGGATATTTCACAAATACTACTATGCAAAGCAAGAACTATAGAAGCATTCAAAAATAAAACCGAACGAGTTGTAGCATCTGCTAGTTTCTCTAAAGAGGTCACTCCCGGTGAAGGGATCTCGGCTCTTTCCTTATCGAATAAGGTGCTGGATATTCTACAAGGAATACCTCTATGCAAAGCAAAAATTAGAGCTACCCTTTTTATAAAATTTGATTCTACAATATCTTTTAGGTTTCTTTTTCTTTCATTAATCTCATTAATGAATCCCATCATTTATGCTTCCTAAGTATCACAGAATAAACGAAAATACAACGTACGCTTATGCTATCCGCATTCGCCACAGTGTCCCGTTATGAACCGTTAGGTTGCTTAACTAACGGCATACCGGGACGGGACTAGTGCGGGTGTAAAATATAAGCAACGTTTATTATATATCATATATATACAATAATAAAGCATTCGTCTCAGGTGTATAAAATGATCACATCACAGTATATCAGCAGCAGAAGAAACATATGAAATATTGGATATATTAGGAGGTCCGTGTTTTATTTTGAGCCTTTATAAAACACGGATTCCACGGTCGTGATGAATAGCCAAGCCCACACACCTAGACCCCTACGAGAGCGGAGTTTAGGAGACCCGGTCTCGACTCCTCGAGATGGCTTCCCACTGAACCCTAGAACCCGGTCACTTGTGCTCTCCTCCTTGGGTTTATCCTAATGCGGAAAAGTAAATAATATACAATGGTGACATCATCCTCAACCCGGAAGTGCCCCAATAAAAGAATATTACATACAATGAATTTTACATGAATGAAAATAAAAACTCTCATCTCACATAAACCCCCGGCTATTCAATCGCGAAAATCCTGCACATCATATCTCAGCAACACATAATATCATATATCATCAACGTAAGTAAGTATGCGTATCCTGATTGTCGTTGATGTATAGCAACGAAGCTGGTGATACACCACATACTACACTTACGGCCGCAGAAAAGAAAAGTGAAAAACTACAACATTTGGAATCCACAATCACCTTAGACATCGTAAACCCGAAATATCACATATTACGGATTTCATGCCTAACAATGTGAATTCCACATATTGTATCACATTCAGATATATCAAGACGATATTTAACGTTTTGATCGAATCAACATACACCCACAAATTACCCCGAGAGCTCAACACTTGAGCAAAGTCAAAATACTCAAAAACCGTGCCACAGTGTTTATGGACCATCCGTAGAAGGGGTTAACCAATGCCTCACCTATGGCACCACGAAACTACGGCAAACCCTAGGGTTTGATCGCGGTTCCGTGGGCATAGAATCGAGTTAAGGTTATTATATTCTTCTAGAGGGGCCATAGGGATACTTGCACGATTTTACGAATACAATCAACTAGGGAAAATTACAACACTTGGAAATTTTAGCGAGGTACAAAATGTGGTGTTCGAAGTTCGTTCGAACTGCTAAACATTGTCATGGTTACCCGTACAGTGTTAAAATATACGACTACGAAATAGCTCCGAATTAGCCCCTAACCAAATTATCATCACATGAAAATATAGACTAAACAAACAATACCTGAAACCCCAAATCCTACAAAGCAGACCACAGTAGAAATACGAAGCAGTTTGGGGCTAGGATGGCCGAGCAGGCCGGCCATATGGCCAATGTGCTCGGTTTTCTTGAGGTGGAAATGCCCCGTATTTCACCAGTGTTCTCAGTACATCTCATACTAACTTCTGCAGTTGCTTAAAATTTTTTAAACGACTTTTTACAAAATTTCCAGAGAGCAATATCAAGGGTTTCAAACATCGTATTTTCGGAGTCGATTTCATTTTCGCAATTGTTTTAACATCGTGTCTAAAATTCTAGCTTGGATTTGATACCATTGTTGGGTTTCCCTTGCACCTAATCTAGGGTATGGAAGTATCACACATGCCACTTTAAAATTTAGAAAGGTGCAAAGCAAACAAACCATGAATCATAACTAGAATTTTTAGGGTAACATACAATTAGCATCACATGCAAATAAAAAAACTATCACTAAGTGAAGAAATTACAACCTTTGTAGACCACCTTTGGTGACTCCTTGGACCTTTGAGAGTATGGAACGGATTGCTAGAGGCCTTCCTCGTCCACGATGATCCACCCGAGGTCCTTTTGCCCAAAGCTCCTTACTTTACTTGATTTGTGAAAGTAGTATAGCAAATACCTTACACAAATGGGCTAGATGTGTGTAGAATGATGAGGTGGTTTGTATTCTCTATTCAAAACTCTTTCTTTTTTACTATCTCACTCAAATGAAAACTCAAGAGAGAGAGGAAGAAGAAGATAATGGTAAAACTTGAGCTCAAAGTCCTTTTTGATGAATAATGAGATGAGAATGAATAATCAATATTAAATCATTCTCTCCTCAAACCATGGTTAGTTAATATCTAGATATTTATCATTGAGTTTAAAAGCCAAAAGAGAATCAACTCATGGTTAAAAGTTAGGTCAAGTGAGGATAAATATCAACCATGTGTGAATTATCTTTTCTTTAACTCAAAATAAATAAACATATACATATTAACTACAATGTGAGTCTTGCATTGCCACTATTTGTGTATCATCAACCATGATACACATCCATGTATGTATGTATGTGTCCATGCACATCAACATGTGTATACATGCATGCATACATCAAATATAAAGAAAAGGGTTTAATAAAGAATTAAAATAAAAGTCAAATGTTAAATCAACACTTGATTTAACAAACCGGTCATATCACATACGACCCGACCAATAGGAAAATGCCCGATTAATATACGATATCACATATGCGCATTTAATCGGGTCCCCACGCATATCTCATATGCACACCACATCTTTTCGCCTGAGCTAGGAAACACCTGTGTGGGACTCTAAGACTCGTCAATACGCCGGCATTAGGTGATGATCACATCAAACACCCACAATCTGCAAGCGGTCAGCTAAACGTAACGGCCACCCGGGTATTGATCGATCAGAAGAAAACCAGCGAAGCTGTCAAAACTCCCGTCGATCCAACTAGTAACACTTACCGTACAGTCCGGTCTCTTCGTCAGATATGCTGCATATCCATTCTAGGGGTGGTAAACGTCAGACCCCAGTAACCGATAAGTCATGTCGATGTGAGGCTCATAACGGGTCGAGAAACTACTGATAACACTTACCAGTAGATCTCCATAGCAGCCCTGGCCAGGGAGTTCCAGTTATAGCCAATCGAACACAGCGCAATATCAACCCCCAATACTGGGAGAGACGAAACCCCTCCTATCGCTCATTGCCTCCATGTGATTCGGGACTGTACCCAAAAGCCACCGTTTTGCACGTTCTCATGAATGTGGTAAGGTGGAAATCAAAGCACAGTGGGAATCATACAAGACTCTATGACAATCTCGGGTCTACAGACTAACCTGTACCAGTGTCACCAGAGAACTGCTATCTGACGATAGGTATAATACCATCTAGGAGTTCTCGGTGAGTCCTTTCAGTGTACCCAGTCTCCACTGAGCACCCGTACACCATCTTTGATGTCAAACACCGATGGATATGGGATCGTCCATCGCCCATCATATGGGTCAAGATGCGTATACGCTATCTACACTGGAATATCGATGCCCTGTCTCGATACTCCCTCGACTAGGAACAGTTATAGGATGTACTCTTGGACTACCCTGGTCCCACTAGTATGATCTGCATCATAGTCCTAGTAGTCGAGTACATATCCTAAGGGCTTTATCAACATGTGAGAGCAAGACAGTAAACCAATACTTGTCAACATGTTAAGACAAAGTGAAACCAGATAGCATACTATCATATCGAGCAAGAAAGTCCCCTCTATATATATCCAAGCGTCCACTATAATATACATCATATGTACAACAATGGCCTCTAGGGCATATATACAACTAACTCCGCTTATCGATGAGGACACTCGGTCCTGCGTTTCCTTAGACTGCATGCTGGTGAGTTCAGATGATGAGGTCGATGGCCCACAGGTTATTTTCGGCAACAGCGATTCCGAGGACGAGTGAGTCGCAGCCCCAGAGGTCGACATGATCAGCGACTCTGAAGATGAAGAAGAGGACCCCGAAGAGGACCCGATGGTGGAAGATCCTGAGGAAGACCCGGTTGAAGAAAATCCAGGAGAGGAAGACCCTGAGGAGAATCCAGAGGAAGAAAATCCTGTGGAAGAAGATCCAGAAGAGGTGAATTACATGGAAGCAGACTATGATGAAGAGGCTCCAGCCGAGGAAGAAGGACCAGGAGAAGAAGACCCCGTGGGAGAAGAACCCAAAAATGAGTCCCCAGCTGAGGAAGAGTCGGAGAATGAAATCTCGAGTGAGGAGGAATTCGAGGCAGAGGAACCTCCAGTGGCAATCCCTGCGAGGCGCTATGTAAATGGACGCCATTATCTTAGCGTGAGAGCTTACCGTAAGCTGCTGAACTTCTATAATCGCGGCTGACGCGACTTATCTTTGTTTCTTCTAGCCAAATAAAATCTATGTATAGTTATGGCCACTTTTATCTTTCGAGTATGCCTTGTTTGAAAATTTTCTGGAAAAATAAATAATAATGAAGTTATGAGTGCACAAATTTTTGAGTATTGATTCGCATGATGCATTGACTATTTCCCTCCCCAATAAATTTCTTCCCTCCTGAAATTCATTCCTCTTCATCCTTGCACCTTGTAGTAACCTGACCTCAGCCTCTTCAACATTTAGATTAAAGTACCGCACCCCGACCTTTTTGAATGAGCCATACTCCACTGTAATCCATATCCTGGCTAGCCCCTTATACATTATTAATGTTGTTTCTCATTACTATAATTATATTCATTGACGTTTGCTATTCGAAATTTAGTTTCCCTTATCTTGTAGTTATAAAAAAAAAATTCGCGTTATTAACTACTTCCGGTTTACTTATTTTAAATGCTTTACTATTCTTCACATTTTCAGTAGCACAATTATATGTCGCACATATTATTTTGTTTTATTTTCTCTTATTTTGCTATATGGGTTTTCTCAAGTTATTTTAAGTGGCTTGATCGGTATTTTTACTAAAATATTTTTGGCTTTTCGGCAAATCCTTCACTACCGTATATCGGTGTTATGATATCTTTCATTATAAATGTATATATTGTATGTATATAGTTTGTTACTACGAACAGTTATTCCTTGTACTTACTCATGACTTTTTATATCTTACCGTTTATTTTAAATTTCGAGGACGAAATTTTTTATAAGTGGGGTATGCTGTAATACCCAGTTCCATTATAAGTATCTTCTGTAATTTAAATAAATACTTTTCCCAAAATTTCCATTTCAAACTTTTACAATTATTATTTTCCAAAATTTCCTAAGTTAAATTTCAGATTTTAATTTTCTAACCTAAATCTTAAAACCCTAACCTTCAACTAATAAATTTATTTTCCAAAATTTTCTAACCCAACCCAAGCCCATTCCTTCCCTCTCTCTTTTAAATTCTTTTTCCAACTCAGCCTAGCCCATGAACTTTTCCCTCAGGCCCATCCCCCTCAACCCAACCCGAACCCTCATCCCTCACCCGCTTCTTCCCCTTCTCCTCCCCGTTCTCATCGCTCCCTTTCCCGCTCATTTCCTCTGCCTCGCCTCCGCGTCTCGCTCCCACGTCCACGCTCGCACCCGCGCCCAAGAGACCCACTCCACCCAGCGACCATGTCCCCACCTCCCTCAACAACCCCAACGACTCTTCCCCTGCTTCTTTCGCTCACTCCCCTACGACCCCGTGCCCACACCCCAACGGCCGCGCCCGCTTCCCACGACCTCCTCTCAACCCACCGACCCCTCTCTCATTCTTTTTCTTTCACTTGCATCTCCTCGCCCTCCCAACACTACAACCATGACCATCATCATCCTCACCTACCTCTTCCCTGCACACCCAAGCCTCCATCGCCTCTTCGTCGGCGAATCCTCACCGTCGCCCCAGTACCCTCGCCTGCATCCCGACTCCGCCTCGACAACCTCACCTCCTCTTCCACCTCTCCCCGCTCATCTTCCTCACCTCCCCCTGCACACCCACCACGACGACTCCAACCCATAGCCCCGACCTCACCTGCACATCGCCGTCGCCACCTCGCCGCCGCCAACTTCTTCCCTCGTCTCCCTCACACCCTCGACCTCCTCCCCCTCTACTTCCTTTGTCCTCTCCTCTGTGGACCACCGCACAACGAGAACCCCAGCACCCTAGCCTCGCCTGCACCCATCTCGCCGGCTCTACTCTACCGCTCGTCTTCACCACCACCGCTTCACCCTCGTCTTCTTCCCCGACCACCACAACCCGACGCAAGAATCCCCAACCCTTCTGACTTCAGTTCCACCACCACCTCTCTCCTGCAAACTCCCTTGTTTACCCCAATCAGAGCAAAGCTCTGTTCAAATTCCAAGGCGGGAGATGAAGCAACGCTTCCGATTCCCTCCAATCAGAGCAAAGCTCTACTTTGAAAATTTAAATTTTAATAAATGAAGCAACGCTTCAGATCCTCTGCGCTGCGCGCAGGACGCCACGTGTCAAAATCAGGCACGCCAGCGCAGAGAGAGCGGCGCCCGAGGCAGCGCGCCCAATCAGAGCAAGGCTCTATTTAAAACAAAATTAAAGGAAGCAATGCTTCAGTTGTGCAAGCACTGCGCTGCGCGACCCATGTCTGCGCAGTGGCGCAAGCACAGTTGCGCTGCGCTGTGCGCTATGCGACATGTGTCTGCGCAGTTGCGTTAGCGCAGTTGCACTGCGCTGTGCGCTGCACGACACGTGTCAGCGCAGTTGCGCAAAGGCAGTTGCGCCGCGCGACACGTGTGCGCTTGGGCAGTTGCGCTGCGCTCTGCGCTGCGTGACACGTGTCAAGCGCTGGTGCGTTTGCGCCAAACAGAATTAAAATTCTAGTAAGATCCTTCTGTTCTTGTTAAAACAAGAAGATTGTCTTCTGTAAAACAGAAGCCCTTAGATCAAAGATCCAACGGTGGGGAAAATTCCCCAAATCACTCAGAGAATGATCTCTTTAATAAACTTAAAAAATTTATGGGCACTATATAAAGATCCCTAGACCCCAATTCAAAAGACATCAAGATTGAGAATATCAAGAACTTCACAGAGAGAACTTTGAAGGATTGTGAGAAGAATTCAAGAACAAAAAAGGTAAAAACCTTTATTCAAGAAGAACTTCTTCTGAATAGATCATTGATCTAAGAACAAGATCAATGATCTTCAATAAAAAAAATATAAATAAATAATAACAGTGCCTTGCACTTTTTTATGAACCATTGGTTATGGAATCTTAAAGATTCTTTTCTTGAATCCAAAATTGGATCAAGATAATTAAAACAGTGCCTTGCACTTGAAAATCTGCACTGTTGTGCTCCTGGGTTGGCGCAAGCCACCAGAGAGCGCCACGTGTCAGCACCAGAACCACTTGCGCTATGCGCTTTTAAGATAGGGCATTGCTCTCTGAAATTGGCGCAACTCACCAGAGCGCGCCACGTGTCAGCAGCGCAACAGCGCAGCGCACTGGCGCAGCGCACTGCACTTGCGTGACACGTGTCACCACCACAAGTGCTTGCGTTCAATAATTGGTGCAAAGCGTCTGACAAGCCACTGTCAGATAATTAATGCACTACATTATTTACAGAAGGGCCAAGCCCAATTAAAAAATGCCTAACACGCCTAATTAAATGTAATGCATTATTTTAAAAAGGGCAGAGCCCAGATCAAAACAGATGCTCTGCATCACTTATAAAGGTACAGAGCCCAAATCAAAAAGGCCTAGCAGGCCAGAATAAAATGCAGTGCATTATTAAAAAGGGGCAAAGCCCTAGCATAAGCCTAATAGGCCAAAGATAAATAAAAAGGTTGAACATTTCTCAACTGGACTTAGCCCAATCATGGCCGTAAGTCCTCAAATTAAATTGACTGAGCAAGACTGCTCTCCTAAATCAATTTACATCCGGTTCAAGGGTACATCTCCGAACTCCTTTGACACCTTTCGTTGTAATCCTTCAACGACGTCAGAGAGGTGACGAGTCCCGACAACCACACATCGATACGGACTGCGGGGTCCCTAAACTCGTGGATCGAAACGTCCTTAAACTAATATTCGTCCCAAAATGGGAATGGTGGACCGAAACGTCCTTAAACTAATATTCGTCCCAAAATTGGAATGTTGGACCGAAACGTCCTTAAACTAATATTCGTCCCAAAATGGGAATGTTGGACCGAAATGTCCTTAAACTAATGCTCGTCCCCAAATGGGAATGATGGACCCCTACGTCCCTAAACTGGAACATGGACCACCATGTCCCTAAACTGGAAATCGACCGCAACGTCATTAAACTAAACAATAGAGCCAATTGCTCTCTTGTCGGATCCAAACGATCCCGTTAAGTTGATCTTAGTCTGGAGATTAGGCTAACGTATCCTTAACAAAAGTTTAAGTTGATCTTAGTCTCAATATGGCTAACGTATCCTTAAACTAAAACACTAAACCCAAATCTAAGTAAACATGGATTTGGACTAATCCACGTCCTATGGGCGACGGCATCACTTAGTCTCCGTATACAATCTACGGGCAACCACAAACAAAACAAACACACACGGCACGAAGTGAACATCTGGAGAAGGAGAAAGTAGCTACCGCGATGCGGCAGCGTAATTAACTGCAGGGGCTTGCGCCTGCAGGGAAGTGCGTCCTCACAATCAAAAACCCCTCAAGCTAGGGGGAATCTGACGAAGTCTGCTACATCGGCCGCATCCGTCTAAACCTCCGATACACGGTGCCATAAATCAACTTGGCATCTTCGGAGAGGTGGGCGGATAAAACCAAATAGCATCTGCCCCGAATCTCAGGCAAGACGTCCACCGTGTCTCCGCCGCGTCATTCGGAGGGGAACAGATTCTGGAACGCCCGGTGGGACCTTTTCCTCTTTCCACTCTACACTTCGTGTGTCGTCTTCGCGAACGAATCGCGGTTTGTTAATGGTTGCCTTTGGGTTGCAAGTTACTAAGATTTGGTCTTTTGCCTGGCGCAGAAATCAAGCATCAATGGCCTTCAACTGCTCGAACTGCTCGAAGTGCCAATGCAACCGACGTTCCACCTCACCTGGAGGTGTAGCATATAGGCCTCAAGCGGCCTCCGTCCTTACTATGCCTATGGAGCAAGTGACTCAGGCCACCACCGGCCTGTTTTTCGGGACCATGATCTCGTGCCAGTACCCGTACCGGAAGCTTCAAAGAAGTCGGTCTTCGATCGACTTGCTACTCCCACGGCCCCTCTCAACGGGTCGTCCAACTCCTCGGTCTTCACCAGACTCAGCCTGAACTCCAAAGAGCCCGCCAAAAAGCCCATGATACCTGAGAAGGCCATCCCAAAGAAGACGGCTGCTCCCGAAGTCGCCAAGACGGCTTTTCCTGTCAAAAAGTCAGTCTTTTCAAGGCTGACTATTCCTGCTCCTGCCCCTGCTTGAGGATTTGTCTTTAAGAGGCTGACACCGGTAGCATCTCATTCAGATAGGGGGCAAGAAGAAGTTGTCTCTGTCGCCGAGCCATCCCCAACGGCTCGTCATGCTCGACGTCGCCACTGGCGCTGAGTAAGGAAGGCCGGGGGAAACTCCCCCTCAGGGCTAACTCCACCTGCTCCAGTGGTGGAAATTAATGCTGCCGTTCCAACTGGGAACAACTTTGAACTACTAAGGAGGGTATGTAAGAACTCTCCAACTGCTATGCTAAAAAGATCTCCTCCACCTGCGGAGAGGGTCCCAGAAACGAAGCTGGAGCAGCCCCCTCAGCGGCTATCCTCCAAAATTTATAAAGTCTGGCGGAGGGTTCAAGACTCCGTAATTGACCAAGGTCACTCTCATCAGCAGAAAAGGGCGAAAGTGCAAGAAGAAAAGAACCGTCCGGACAAACAGCAAAGGACGACCACCACCAGGGTGCCTGCTGCAACGGCCCCCTCAACTTCAATGGCCTATAAGAGAAGGAGGCCGGAGAAAATTCCCACGCCCGCGTCAAATGTCAAAGGCGGCGAGCCCAAACGCCCTAAGTCCGGGGGCATTGTAGTCCATACTGTATACATGGCGTCGGGGAAGGAGGACAGCCGTGCATCTACAGGTCATAGGCCGCTTACACGGTCAGTGACCAAAGCTCAGGAGCAACAGCAAAAGCTCCAGGAGATGATGAACGCGATGGCCGCACTCACTGGGCCAAAAGAAAGCTCTGAAGCATCCTCGGATGAACGCCAGGAGCAAGAAACTGACACTGAATTCCTTCGTCGGATACTGGAGAAGAAGGATAAAGAGGCTGCTGAACAAGCAGCCAATATAAAGCGAATGGCCTTCCTGTTCCAGGACATGGTGGGAATGATGATCCAACAAGATCCTCCAGCTGAAGATCCCCCGATCGTCCTTGAAGACGATAGGGGAGAAACGTCAAATCCTCCACCAGCTCTGTCAACAGCCAAGGAGGAGACAATCTCCAAAGCTGACTTGGACGAATATATAGCCCAACAGATACGGGTTCATCATGCGACTGAGGCACCCGGTCAGGTCGTAAAAACAGGATGACCATATCCGAGCTGGTACGATCAGATAAAGTACCCGCCAGGCTATACAATACCCAAATTCCAGATCTATAAGGGGACGGGTAATCCCCACCAGCATGTTGCCCAGTTCAGGGTGCTTTGCGGCAACACCGGCGGTGATGATAAATTGTTGCTTCGCCAGTTCGTCGGCAGCTTGTCAGATACAGCATTCGAGTGGTATTTTGAGCTCCCAAACGACTCTATCAAGACATTTGCGGAGATGGAACTGCTGTTTACTCAGCGTTTCGCAAGCGCCAGCGAACGCACCCCGATGATGGCATTGATTAATGCCAGAGTGAAGCCAGGCGAGACATGGGTCCAATATGCTATACGGTGGCGGAACTTATGGTCAAAATGCGGACAACGCATAGAAGAGGCTCCGGCAGTGGGTATGTTTGTGGGAACCCTTGATCCACAAGCGACCATCTCGCAATTTATGATGTTCTTTAATACGACTACCTTCCAGGCCCTGATCGACAAGCTAGCTCAGATGGATCAGATGGGCCATAGACCTCCCCTTCCAAAGCCGGACTCTCGAAATGAAAAGGGGAAGGGGAAAGCGATCGTTGTCGCTAATGCTCAACAACAGCCGAGCAACTCGAAGCCGGTTGTCCGTCAAAATAATATGCGTCCGCACGTACCCCTTGAGGAGAGTCTAGGACGTCCTTACTCGTTTCCTCGAGATAAAACGAGAAGATTATTCGAGCTGGCGTTGCGCAACCGACTCATAAACCTGCCGGATCCAAGATGTCCGTCGCAGCCAAATGATGTCCATGATCCCAATTACTGTCCCTATCACCGAGTACTGGGTCATCCGATCGAAGATTGCTACGTCTTCAAAAATTGGATTGAAGACCAGTACCAACAAGGCAAGTTCGTGTTGTCCGACAGATGGAAGGTGAATCCGCCGCAACCTCACACCTCTAAAAGGATGAATACGCCGGGGCAACGTGCTCTCTCGTTGAAGAAGCTCCATGGGAGGTCGTGCTATCAGCCAAAACAAAGAGGATGCTGAACGATCTTCAAACATGCCCAGCAATCAGGTGGAAGAACCCGTTGGAACCTCAGATCATTGAAGCCGCGTCCAACTCCAAAGACCGATGGTGGTGGCCCAAGCACTCACAACCAGCCGTCAAAATCTTCAAAGAAGAAGAAGAAGAAATCCAAGAAGCCTGTGAGGCCTGGCGACAAGCGTACGGACTTACAAAAACAAATTGACGCGCTGGAGGAATATAACCAGAAAACATGGACTCCCATCACATTCCAAGAGTTTCTCAACCACGTCTTTCAAGAGGAAGATGAGGGGGAGAGTTCGTCGGATGAATCTGATGAATACGTGGCGAGCTGCCATATGATCTCCCATTCGTTTACAGACGATGAGAAAACTCCTTGCACTGAAAAGCTGGGGGCAGATCCTAAACCGGAATTTCTGGGGCCATCGGATGAAACAATTGACGCATTCCTCAATGAAGCTCTGTTGAAAAGTAAAGCTGATCGGGAACGCGAGACGGCTATATTTGAAAGGGCCAAGCGCCAGCGACTTGATGAAAGAGCTGAGACACTCCCGCTGGAGCAAAATACATCCACTGAGGATAAAAGCAAATTCAAGACGAGAAAAAGGTTTGCTAAGGCCATATCAATGGGTATCAAGTTACCATCCTCTGAAGGAAGCATTACTGGTGAAGTGGAAATGCACCCCTCCTACTGCTTGTATCATCGGAAGATTTCGCACCCCATCGAAGAGTGCAAAGCTTTCAATAAATGGTGGCAGGGATATGTCGCTCACCGGCAACATTTTAAGCGGGAAAAGCGCAAAACTCGTTGGGAGCGGAAAGGTACAACCGAGGGGCTTAACAGAACTACCGGTGATTGTCGCATGGTTAATGCCGAGGGATCACAAGTTCTCATGTTCGGGAGCGACTCTGACGAGGAAATGGATCTTAGCCCCCTCTTTAAAGAGTCCACCTCGGGAAAAGAAAAAGAGCCGAAAGTCTGCGAAAATATCCGGCTGCGTAATCGTACGCTACCTGAAAAGAATCTCGGACCCTCAAATAAAAAAGATAAAGGGAAAGAAAAGGTCTCTGAAGATATCGTCTTAGATGACCAAGTCATGGAAGAGCTAACTGCCAAAGACCCGCCACAGAAAAATAAGGCGGATCACAACGTCTTGGCGCATCTGAGAAAGCTACCCTCGCAGCTCAGCATTCTTGACGCCCTTCTACTATTGAAAGAAGCCAGAGTTTCGTTGATCAAAGCGCTACAGGAGCCAGAGCAATTTCAAGCTTTTCTCGCCGAAGAAAAGATGAAGGATGAATTGGAAGAAGTGCACACAGCCGATGTCACTTTCGGTGATGAAGACCTTCTCCTAGGGACGTGCGAACACAATCGCCCCCTCTATGTCTCAGGATACTGCCATGATATAAAGATAGGCAAAATTCTGGTCGACAATGGATCCTCCGTTAATCTCCTCAACGTGCGGGTGTTAAAGGAAATCTGCATGAGCATCCAGCACCTTGCTCGGGATAAGATCACTATCTCCGGGTTCGATTCTCAATCATCACGAACTCTTGGATCTGTGATACTGACGCTACGCTTTGGGCTGCTCGTCACAGATATTAAATTTCACGTCATAGACGCTACGACATGCTACAATGCTTTGCTCGGCCGACCATGGTTACACGAGTATAACATCATCCCTTCTACACAGCATCAGTATATGAAATATTTTAAGGATGGTCTCGAGTATACTGTGACGGGAGAACTGAACCCGTTCTCCATGAACGAGGTCCGCAAATATGAAGATACCAAATACTTCTTACCGGATTTCGAAGACACGGAGAGGTGTCACAAGCCGGAGAACAAGGCTAACGCCACCATCCCTGTCTTCGGGAGTGATACCGAGGAGGAAGAGGAGATGGTTTATTCGGGTCTACCCCAATACAATAAGCCGAGATCATCCGCTCCTACGTTGATCTTTGGTAGTGACTCAGAAGATGAGGTCCATGCTGTATTCTCTGCTCGGCCTTCAATACAAACGTCCGCTGACGAAGCGCAAAGTCTACAAGTCGCCATGGTTCCACTTAAACATAATAAAGAACTGGATGCGCTCGATACCTACAGCGTAGAGGAGCTGCGGACGTTCTATGTCCCTCCGAGGCGAAAAGGAGAAAAGGCAATTCTATTTTACTGCTCTGAGGAAACCAAAGTGGAGAAAGAAATCTGGCACGGTATGGATCCTACGCTTGACAGACTTCAGCCCATCCGTCTCTCCAGATATTATACAGAAGGCTTGAAGAGGCTGCTAAAGCGCCATGGGATATCCTTTAAACAGACCGCTCGAAAAGCCAAATTCTATGACAAGGTCTGGAACGTTCCCGGGACTCAGCACAAGTTGCCTAATGGGAGAATGGAAACAATCGGTTTTGGATACATTCGGTCCAAGAAACGAGAGCTACTCCACGGTTGCTACGTCGTGCATGACTTCGATGAAGAAGCGGATGCTCAATGGGAAGATGCTAATCCTGAACCAGTAAAAGTTTCTGATGCAAAAGTGCCCAGTCCGTCGTTCGAAGAGCAAATGGATAAGCTTATAAGGGAAGCTGGTCAAAAGGTCCGAAACGATCATAACCGCAAAATGGCCATCTACGAGAAAGCCAAAACGCAACGCCTCCTCCAACAGGCCGTGAAAGATGAAAATGCCACTCTCTGTCAACCGGTTATAAAAAAGGCTCGACACAGAGGCAGAAATAAGTCGAGAGGCGAAAAAGGCGCTCAACAGCAACAAAGCGGGACGAAGAAGCCACGCAAGCGGGAATCGAGCGGTTCCGATCTATCCCTCATGAGGAAAATGGGTCGAGCGTACTCTTTCCCTCGGGACAAGACAAAGAAAATACCTGACCTCGCTCTAAAACATCAGATGCTTACACTGCCGGAGTCTAAACACCCCGAACAAGTAGGCGAAGTTTCTCACCCAAACTATTGCTCTTATCACCGAGTAATAGGGCATCCTCTCGAAGACTGCTTCACCTTCAAGAATTGGGTCGAAGATCAGTATCAGCTTGGCAAGTTCGCTCTGTCTGACAACTAGAAGGTAACGCCGCCACAATAGCACGAACCCGAAGCCACGAGAGCAGAACCAGTTCCATATTAGGCTTGGAAGCGAATTCGTACTTGTCACATGATAACAATATCAAAAGAAGAGCCCGTGAACATGGATGACCTTCCCTGGTGCTTCGAAAACAACAACGATGAGGTGATCTCAGAATTTCCACCAGCACCGAAAGAGCTGGAGGATGGAATACATACCACTGCGGATAACCTCAAGAAAATTGAGTTGGGGACGGCGAATGACCCGCGACCGACATTCATTAGTGAACTGCTGTCTGAAGAGAGGGTGGCTTCATTAAAAGACCTGCTTATGCAGCACAGAGATTGCTTCGCATGGAACTATTCCGAAATGCCGGGACTAGATCCAGAAATTGCTGTGCACAAATTGGCAATATCTCCGGACGTCAAGCCGGTCAAACAGGCGCCAAGAAGAATACAGCTCGAGCTTGAGATGAGTATCAATGCTGAGGTCAAGAAACTGATCGACTCTGGCTTCATCCAGGAGGTCCAGTATCCCGAGTGGATCGCCAACATCGTCCCCGTGATGAAGAAAAATGGGACAGTGCGCATATGCGTGGATTTCCGGGATCTCAATAAAGCTTGCCCGAAGGACGATTTCCCAGTGCCAGTCACCGAACTGATGATAGACAATACGTCCACTCATGAGGTTTTCTCCTTCATGGACGGCTCATCAGGGTATAATCAGATAAAGATGCATCCCGCTGACCAGAAGCACACCGCCTTCAGGACTCCTTTAGGTATATTCTGCTACAAGGTGATGCCCTTCGGTCTAAAGAACGCCGGTGCCACCTATCAGAGGGCCATGACGAAGATCTTCGATGACCTTATACATGAAATTGTCGAATGTTATATCGATGACCTCGTGGTTAAAAGCAAATCATATGAGGAGCATTTAGAACATCTGAAGACCGTATTTCAACGCCTTCGACAATACAACTTGAAGATGAACCCTCTCAAGTGCGCATTCGGAGTCTCCTCAGGCAAATTCCTAGGATTCATCGTCCGACACTGAGGTATCGAAATAGATCCGTTAAAGATCAAGGCGATCATGGAAATGCCTCCGCCAAGGACTCTCAAACAGCTGCGGTCTCTCCAAGGGAAGCTCGCGTATATACGGCGATTTATAGCTAACCTTTCAGGCAAGTGCCGTCCTTACAGCCACCTGATGAAGAAGGGAACCCCGTTCGTCTGGGACCAAAAATGCCAAAGCGCGCTAGACGAGATCAAGCAATACCTGCAGAACCCGCCAGTATTGGCTGCTCCGGTCAAGGGAAAGCCCCTCATTCTTTATACAACTGCCCTCGAAGGTTCCTTGGGCGCATTATGGGCGCAAGAGAACGATCAAGGGAAAGAAAGAGCACTCTATTATTTGAGTCAAGTTCTACTGGGGGCAGAAAGCAACTATTCCCCTATTGAAAAACACTGCCTGGCGTTGATCTTTGCGATAACGAAACTCAGGCACTATGCGTTGGCGCATGAAGTCCGTCTCATTTCGAAGGTGGACCCCCTTAAGTATTTAATGTCAAAGGCCATATTGACGGGACGACTCGCTAAATGGGCCCTGCTCTTGATGGAGTTCTCGATAACGTATCAACCTCTCAAGGCAGTGAAAGGCCAGGCCATCGCCAACTTCCTCGCTGAGCATCCGATACCCGCTGATTCTCCTCTGAATTGCGATCTTCCAGACGAACATGCGTTTGATGCGATCGACGGTGGTGATACCCGATGGGAGCTTTATTTCGATGGAGCATCTTCCATGAAGAAGCGCAAACAAAGTACCCCTATAATCAAATCGGGGGTAGGACTCATCTTTGTAACTCCACAAGGAGGGATAATGCGCTTTGCTTTCTCCCTAACAGAGCCGAGGACAAACAATGAAGCCGAATACGAAGCTTTGATAGCAGGCCTCGAGATCGCTATCGACATGGGAATTGAAAACCTCCTCATATATGGAGATTCTCAACTGGTCGTTAGCCAAGTAAATGGCGACTACCAAACGTGCAAACCAGAATTGGTGAAGTACGGCGAAAAGGTGCAACAATTGTTGACCCAAATTCCCTCCTACACTTTGGAAAACATACCGCGTGCGGAAAACAGCAAAGCGGACGCATTATCCAAGCTCGCTAAAGAACTGGCTGACGAGAACCTCGATGACGTCAGAATTGTGGTACAAAGCCGTCGGGTGTTCGCCCCAGCGGAAATATCTCCGGAATCATCCGAAGAAAAGGGAGCGACTGAGCAGACGACCCTGCAAATAAAAGATCGGGAAAATACCGAGGATTGGAGAGAAGTCTTTATAGACTACTTCAAATACCGTCGAACGCCCGAAGATGCGTCCTCAAGACATCAGCTTATGAAACGAGCTCTGTCTTTCGCCTTCGTCAATGATACTCTGTACAAGAGGTCATTTGATTCTCTGTGGTTGAGATATCTGGGACCTGACGAAGCGAAAAGAGTCGTTCAGGAAGTTCATGACGGACTCTGCGGTTCTCACCAAGCAGGCCCAAAGATGAAGTTGAAGATCAAACGGATGGGCTACTACTGGCCCATGATGATTCAAGACTGCCTTGAGTATGCGAAGCAGTGCCACTCATGCCAAATTCATGGGGACTTCATCCACCAGCATCCAAATCCACTCCATCCAACGGTGGCTAGCTGGCCATTCGAAATGTGGGGAACTGACATAGTCGGCCTCATCGAACCAGCATCGTCCAGGGGACATCGTTTCATCCTGGCGACGACTGACTACTTCTCCAAATGGGCAGAAGCAGTACTATTGAGAGAAGTGAAGACGGAGAATATCCTCCATTTCTTCAAGACGCACCTCATATATCGGTTTGGAACTCCGCGACGGTTCATCTTCGATAACGGGCCAGCTTACAGAAGCCACAAGATCAGTCGCTTCATGCAACAACACAATATAGACTGGAGCTATTCCTCGATTTATAATCCGTGAGATAACGGTCTAGCTGAGGCCTTCAACAAAACCTTGATAAAGATCATGAAGAAAACGGTGTCCCGAAATAAGAAGGACTGGCATGAGAGGCTGTAAGAGGCTCTTTGGGCGTATCGAACTACGTTCAAGACAGCCACGAACACAACTCCATACGCGTTGATATTCGGTACGGAAGCAGTACTCCCCCTCGAAATAGAGTTACCTTCTCTACGAGTGGCAGTCCACTACGAGCTGACGGACAAAGAAAATGCTCACCTTCGGCTTGAGGAGCTTGATGCCCTTGATGAAAACCGGCTCATAGCGCAACAAAATCTACAAGCTTATAAAGCAAAGATGACACGCTCATATGAAAGATTGATCCGGCAGAGGACATTCCGCAAAGGCGAACTCGTGCTAGTGGTCAAAAGGCCTATGATCCCCAATCGCGCCAAGCGGGGAAAATTCGAGCCAAACTATGAAGGCCCGTACATCATAGACAAGGTCTACCAGGGTGGAGCCTATCTACTCATGGATATGCACGGTGAAAGGCCTTTCAGTCCAATAAATGGTCGATTCCTAAAGAAATACTACGCTTAGCGAGTTACTGCCTAGGTCAATGATAGATGACGACGTCTATATCCGCTCGCTATCTTCCTAAGCTCAAACTTTATAAGCAGTAGCCAGCCTTCTCCTGGACGGACCGAAACGTCCTTAAACTAATGGCGGACCGAAACGTCCTCAAACTAACGAAGGACCGTGACGTCTCTAAACTACTACCGCAGCATCCTTAGGCTGACGAGATGAATAAAAAATATATATAAAAAAATGTATAAAAAAAATATAATAAACGGTATGTCCATAAGCAAAATGGGCACGGATGAAAACCCGAAAGGGCTCCGTGAGTAAAAACAGCAGGACTACCGGCGAGTGTTTGTGAAAACCTGAAAGGGCGCAACCTCGTTAAAGGACACTTACAGGGTCCTCTCGACCTTGTAAGGAGAAACCACCCGCGTGAGATCCTTACGACTCACAAGGGAGCAACACACTTAGGGATCCCCACGATTCCTAAGGAGAAAATACACTTGCGAGATCCTCACGACTCGTAAGGAGAACTCTCTTATGGGACCCTCACGGCTCATAAGATTTGAAAGTCTTAAGTTACAGAGACCTAAACCTGTGCTTAAGCAACCTCCACAACCTTCGATTTTGCCCTACAAGTGGTCCAATATTGACCCTTGTATACAATCCACGGGCGTGATTAAACATTTCCCTAACCAAGTCCCACCTGTGACTGGGGATATGTCCATATGGTGAACAACCCTTGTAAGTCATCTCGACTTATAAGGAGAAGACCCTCTTGTAGGATCCTTACGACTTACAGAGGAACACGCACTTAGGAATCCTCACGATTCCTAAGGAGAAGATACACCTACAAGATCCTCACGACTTGTAGGGAGAAATACCTTTGTGAGACCCTTACGGCTCATGAAGTCAAAAGCCTTAGTCGACAGGACCCTAACCCTGTTCGCTAAGCCACCTTTGTTCGACATCGACAGAGGCAAATGATGATTCGCTCCTGGCAATATCCCAGTTGTAACGGTGCTGATGCCGAAATCGGTGTCTAATTTCAGGTTTACGGCGAAGAGCCAGCAAGCCGCGCATGCATACAAAATAACCGAAATGATGGGGCAGCTTGCAATAAAAAGTAGCAAGTAAAAACGTATGCATACAAAATAGCCGAAATGATTGGGCAACTCGCAATAAAAAGCAGCGTGTAAAAATAAAATAAATAGCCGAAATGATTGGGCACCGCAAAAAATAGCCGAAATGATTGGGCAATCGTGACCTTCGCGATATAAAAGCTGAAATGATAGAGCATCGCGGAAATAAAACAATAAAAAAAATATGATGAAACTTTTGCCCTACAGGTGAGATCACATCGATCCCTGCTTACAATCTAAGGGCACACAACAAAGAGGGAACCACACCTTCCCAACAGGCTCCGCCAGAAAGCAAAGCCAAATCTCGACGGTTCACCAACAGCCTAGAGACAACCGCGACATTCGTCTCGATACAGCAGACGCAGTGCCAACAAACGAAGAGAAGATCAAATTCCTAGCTTTACGGTTTTGACGGTAACTTATATAAAACCTGAAAGACCACCACAGATCAGTTCAACTTCCAGGGAAACCAGTGTCCCTGGCAAATACCTCAATTCAGGGAAACTAGCGTCCTTGATGAGAGCCTCCTGATTCGCGTCGGCCCACAGAGAAACTAGCGTCTCCGCAGGAATATTCCGATTCGTTTCAACCCCGAAGAAACCAGTGTCTTCGGCAAAATCCTTCGACTCAGGGAAACCAGTGTCCTTGACGAGAAAATCCTGATTCACGTCTACCCGCAGAGAAACTAGCGTCTTTGCAGGAATACATCGATTCGTTTCAACCCCAGGGAAACCGGTGTCCTTGGCAAATACCTCAATTCAGAGAAACTAGCGTCCTTGATGAGAGCCTCCTGATTCGCGTCGGCCCGCAGAGAAACTAGCGTCTCCGCAGGAATACTCCGATTCGTTTCAACCCCGAAGAAACCAGTGTCTTCGGCAAAATCCTTCGACTTAGGGAAACCGGTGTCCTTGACGAGAAAATCCTGATTCGTGTCGACCCGCAGAGAAACTAGCGTATTTGCAGGAATACATCGATTCGTTTCAACCCCAGGGAAACCAGTGTCCTTGGCAAACACCTCAATTCAGGGAAACCAGCATCCTTGATGAGAGCCTCCTGATTCGCTTCGGCCCGCAGAGAAACTAGCGTCTCCGTAGGAATACTCCGATTCGTTTCAACCCCGAAGAAACCAGTGTCTTCGGCCAAATCCTTCGACTCAGGGAAACCAGTGTCCTTGACGAGAACATCCTGATTCGCGTCGACCCGCAGAGAAACTAGCGTCTTTGCAGGAACACCTCGACTCGTTTCAACCCCAGGAAAACCAGTGTCCTTGGCTAACTCCTCAACTCAGGGAAACTAGCGTCCTTGATGAGAGCCTCCTGATTCGCGTCGGTCCGCAGAGAAACCAGTGTCTCCGCGAGAACTTCCCGATTCGTCTCAACTTGCAAGATGAAGCCTTAGGCAGCAGGGATTAAAAAACTTGTTTCCTGAGCACCGGGACCCTGCAAGTCGGTTTAAAACGGTCTCTTGCATACTATTCACGGGTCTCACTCTCCAAAGTCGAATCTCGACAAGGAGGGAAACAACCGCTTACGGGTCCTCTCGACTCGTATGAGGAAAAATTCTCTTATAGGATCCTTACGACTTATAAGAGAAAACACACTTAGGAATCCTCACGATTCCTAAGGAGAAAATACACCTACGAGATCCTCTCGATCCGTAGGGAGAAAAGTCTCTATGAGACCCTCACGACTCATAGAGTTGAAAAGTCTTAGGTGGCAGATCTGAACATGCGGCCTAAGCCATTGCTATTTCTTGGAAAAACTAAGATGCTTACTCTATTATCTGTCAACCATGTTTATTAAGACAGCATGCGCACAATAAAAGAAAGAAGAAAGTGACAGGAAGAACATCCAATTTACATTTGATCAAGCGTTCGAGACACACTCATTCATGCATAAGCAAAAGACTCAGAACGAGAAATAAGACAAGCTTGGATAAAAATTTTCCATTTATATTGCCAAAAATTCTTACAATCATAAAAGCAATAAACGAGAAACATTATTACAATGGAATAACCTCAGATCCTGGGCACGGATTGAGGAATTCAAAAGTAAGGCCATCCAGAGTTCTTCTGACCTTTCTGATTATTCTCGTGCGCAGCCTCTCGCGCTGCTGTGTGTCAAGATCTTCGGCGAAGCCCCCCAGCCTTCGATAAGCAGCGATTATCGTCGTCTGCTGGAAAATTTGATGCAGGATGTCGATGAGGCTATCCCGCCGTTTCTTCGAGATCAGCCCCGACAGGTACACTGAATGCACCTTGTCTTCGGCATCATCCAGCGCATTGAGCGGTAGGGCCTTGTGGAACCCCGGGAGTGCTCTCCAGATTGCTCCCAGCACGACTTTCAAGAGAGAAGAACGGCGAGGGAGCAGCCAACCAACGCGTGCGTTCAGACGACCCATGACCTCCGCACATTGGGCGTCTGTAAACTCTTGGTTTTGTTGACGGCCCTGTGCACGGATATCCCCGTAGGTAATGAATTCGTGCAGACTGTATAGACGCACCGCCATAATGCCTGAAGGAAATATCATTGGAAGATTAACAATGAGGAAAAAGCATAGAGAGTTAAAACTCCTCGAGAGCAATACTCTGCAGACAGGAGTGACACCTGTCAAAATCAGTTATGAGGAGAATTTGAGGAAAATCCCCTAAGAACATTGAGAGCTTTGCTCTGAAAAGATGATATAATAATAATAATAGTACCAAATGCCATCTTTAACTTCCAAGATCCATGAAGAATTCTTAAGAGTTCTTCTATATGATTTGTAAGGAGCAAAGCTCCATTAATGAATTAAGAAAATCCAAGGAAAATCTTTTAGAGAGCAGAGCTCTATTAATGGAACCCTAATAGGGTTCTCCTTAGTCCTCTTTAGACCCCTTTAGAGCAAAGCTCTGCTAAGTGAAACCCTGAATGGTTCTTCTTTAGATCAGAGATCTATTGAGAGCAAGGCTCTTAAAATTGGTTTAATTTAATCCAAATTAATTTTTTACCTAAAATTCTCTAAAGTTTGAACTTTTAAAAGTGTTTAAACAAAAGAGCAGGGCTCTGAGATTCTGAAAGTAAAATTTTTAGAGATGATGATCATCTGTGGAGGACCAAAGGTCCTATTTATAGGCATCAAATGCCCTTTCAACTTCCAAAAGTTGCCGCAACGATTGGAATTCTGCCACCGTTGCGTTCGCGTTTGGGGCCACGTAAGCGCAACGGTGAGGGGGCATTTGTTTACCCCAATCAGAGCAAAGCTCTGTTCAAATTCCAAGGCGGGAGATGAAGCAACGCTTCCGATTCCCCCCAATCAGAGCAAAGCTCTACTTTGAAAATTTAAATTTTAATAAATGAAGCAACGCTTCAGATCTGCGCTGCGCGCAGGACGCCACGTGTCAAAATCAGGCACGCCAGCGCAGAGAGCGCGGCGCCCGAGGCAGCACGCTCGAGGCAGCACGCCCAATCAGAGCAAGGCTCTAAGTAAAACAAAATTAAAGGAAGCAACGCTTCAGTTGCGCAAGCACTGCGTTGCGCGACACGTGTCAGCGTAGTGGCGCAAGCGCAGTTGCGCTGCGCTGTGCGCTGCGCGATACGTGTCCGCACAGTTGCATTGCGCTGTGCGCTGCGCGACACGTGTCAGCGCAGTTGCGCTCGCACAGTGGCGCTGCGCTGTGCGCTGCGCGACACGTGGCAGCGCAGTTGCGCTGCGCTGTGCGCTGCGTGACACGTTTCAAGCGCTGGGGCGTTTGCGCCAAACAGAATTAAAATTCTAGTAGGATCCTTCTGTTCTTGTTAAAACAAGAAGATTGTCTTCTGTAAAACAGAAGCTCTTGAATCAAAGATCCAACGGTGGGGAAAATTCCCCAAATCACTCAGAGAATGATCTCTTTAACAAACTTAACAAATTTATGGGCACTATATAAAGATCCCTAGACCCCAATTCAAAAGACATCAAGATTGAGAACATCAAGAACTTCACAGAGAGAACTTTGAAGGATTGTGAGAAGAACTCAAGAACAAAAAAGGTAAAAACCTTTATTCAAGAAGAACTTCTTTTGAATAGATCATTGATCTAAGAACAAGATCAATGATCTTCAATAAAAAAAATATAAATAAATAATAACAGTGCCTTGCACTTTTTTATGAACCATTGGTTTTGGAATCTTAAAGATTCTTTTCTTGAATCCAAAATTGGATCAAGATAATTAAAACAGTGCCTTGCACTTGAAAATCTGCACTGTTGCGCTCCTGGGTTGGCGCAAGCCACCAGAGAGCGCCACGTGTCAGCACCAGAACCACTTGCGCTATGCGCTTTTAAGATAGAGCATTGCTCTCTGAAATTGGCGCAACTCACCAGAGCGCGCCACGTGTCAGCAGCGCAACAGCGCAGCGCACTGGCGCAGCGCACCACGCTTGCGTGACACGTGTCACCACCACAAGCGCTTGCGCTCAATAATTGGCGCAAAGCGTCTGACAAGCCACTGTCAGATAATTAATGCACTGCATTATTTACAGAAGGGCCAAGCCCAATTAAAAAATGCCTAACACGCCTAATTAAATGCAATGCATTATTTTAAAAAGGGCAGAGCCCAGACCAAAACAGATGCTCTGCATCACTTATAAAGGGACAGAGCCCAAATCAAAAAGGCCTAGCATGCCAGAATAAAATGCAGTGCATTATTAAAAAGGGGCAAAGCCCTAGCACAGGCCTAATAGGCCAAAGATAAATAAAAAGGTTGAACATTTCTCAACTGGACTTAGCCCAATCATGGCCGTAAGTCCTCAAATTAAATTGACTGAGCAAGACTGCTCTCCTAAATCTATTTACATCCGGTTCAAGGGTACATCTCCGAACTCCTCTGACACCTATCGTTGTAATCCTTCAACGACGTCAGAGAAGTGACGAGTCCCGACAACCACACATCGATACGGACTGCGGGTCCCTATACTCGTGGACCGAAACGTCCTTAAACTAATATTCGTCCCAAAATTGGAATGTTGGACCGAAACGTCCTTAAACTAATATTCGTCCCAAAATGGGAATGTTGGACCAAAATGTCCTTAAACTAATGCTCGTCCCCAAATGGGAATGATGGACCCCTACGTCCCTAAACTGGAACATGGACCACCATGTCCCTAAACTGGAAATCGACCGCAACGTCATTAAACTAAACAATAGAGCCAATTGCTCTCTTGTCGGATCCAAACGATCCCGTTAAGTTGATCTTAGTCTGGAGATTAGGCTAACGTATCCTTAACAAAAGTTTAAGTTGATCTTAGCCTCAATATGGCTAACGTATCCTTAAACTAAAACACCAAACCCAAATCTAAGTAAACACGGATTTGGACTAATCCACGTCCTACGGACGATGGCATCACTTAGTCTCCGTATACAATCCACGGGCAACCACAAACAAAACAAACACACACGACACGAAGTGAACATCTGGAGAAGGAGAAAGTGGCTACCGCGATGCGGCAGCGTAATTAACTGCAGGGGCTTGCGCCTGCAGGGAAGAGCGTCCCCACAATCAAAAACCCCTCAAGCGAGGGGGAATCTGATGAAGTCTGCTACATCGGCCGCATCCGTCTAAACCTCCGATACACGGTGTCATAAATCAACTTGGCATCTTCGGAGAGGTGGGCGGATAAAACCAAATAGCATCTGCCCCGAATCTCAGGCAAGACGTCCACCGCATCTTTCGGAGGGGAACATCCCTATCACAACAACCCATCACCAGAGCTTTTTCCTGCGACCTCCAGAACGCTGACCACCTCCCACCACACCGTCGAACACCCAGCCATTGTAACCCTCCTCCGACGAGCACCCATCACTGCCTCGACGCCAGTTGCACCCTCCACCGCTGCACAAGGCCAAGCCGATCCCCAAGCTCACATACAAACCCCACTTCACGCCTCCGCCGCCAGCATCGTCGAAGAACTTCAGCCACCGCCGGCCAACGCCCTCTGCTTCTCCTTAACTCCTGCACTATAATACCGAACCTACTGCCAGAGCTACCCATCGCCTGCCCTCGTTCGTCGATGCCAACCCATCGTCGAAGTCTTCTTCACCTCGCTTCCGACCTCGAGACCCCGTGCTGCCGCTGTGCCAGGTCCGTGCCCACTCCCAGAACCACTGTGCCACCATCGGACCCACTCCTGCTTCGCGCCGTGCCCACCTGTGTGCCATGACAGCATCGCGCTCCGTACCCGGCACCGTGCCACATCATGCCCACTACTGTGCCCGGTCTAGTGCCCGCCTCCATGTCACCGCGTACCCAGATGCGTCGCGCCCCATTCCCACTCCCCGTGCCACGTCGTGCCAGCCCCCTGTGCCACACCGTGCTCGATCCAGTGCATGCGCCGTGCCGCTCCCGGACCACGCACCGAGTCCAGACCGTGCCCAGGGTTGTGTCGCACCCGCGTCGCCGCCATGTCCAGTATCGAATCTCCACGCATCGCGCCCGCGCCACGCGCCGTGTCCAGCATTGTATCGTCTCGTGTGTCGAGATGAAGTCCGCAAGCGGCGTCGCTTCTATATCAAGCGACCGAAGGTAAGTGGAACCCTTTTCCCTTGCTTATTCATGCTAAAAACTGCAGTAGTTGATTAAATTAACAAGGTTACATACTCCGGTGTAAATGTTTATGTGTATAGCAACATCGATGTCTAACCGTCAATTTAGTTTTGTAGCCGACCATGTCATTCAATTATATTAAGAGGTGCTATCCCTTATCATACCATTATAACATTCAAATCAAATAACTTTAGTTAGATCAGTTAATGAGAGCGAATATTTCATTTGATGCCTATACATAATGACGCGACACCCTGGATGAAAAACCCTACTTAAAATAGTGAAATTTGTGAGATTCGAAACCCTTTTAGGATAACAGATAGATCATAAGAATTTGAGGAAAAATAAGTGTTTCCACCACTATGAATGATACCCCCCCGCGCGCCTATCGGTTACGTCAAATCTGAAAATCACCGCAACTATCACATTGTAAAATTAGTAGTTAATTAAATATAAATCTAATCATGGTGTTCTAGGGCTCGTATCAAACCTAACTAGATAACCTATAACCCCATGTAATTAGTTTTGGAATAATACAATTTGATGACCCTAAAAAGTGAGGAGGAACACAATTCTGAACTGCAGTCCGGGGTAGCATTCTACGGGGGAAACTGAATTCTAAGCACCTGTACATACCTGCTCAAAACTGAAAATGCGCGGAGTCCTATATGGTCGTGTTGATAATCTAGTTATCTAACATCTGAATCTGGTCCCATGTCGTTTCACCTTCGTTTGACATTTAATTCGTATTTTAGAAAACCGTTGTGTCCTGCAGTTTTCTGCAGTGACAGTTTGTACACATTGACATTAAACTGAACATATCTTCCCGTATACAGTGGATATCATCGATCCGTCTGATACGTTGGAAACATAACTGTTAAACCTAAATATTATCCACCTATACCGTCGCCTTAATACGATCCCAACTGGAATTAAAATATGTTACGAAACGGGCTTCCAATTCAGAAATTGGATTTCCAGCAGTGAACACTTAAAATGAAATGGCCATAACTAGCAAACCTGAAACTCGAGTGACGCAAAACCAATTGTGATGGATAGATAATTAAACATACTGCTTACCTTTTTTATTTTATTTTGCTTAATTCTGCACGTATGATTTCTAGTAAATTATACAAGTGGTATGACACTGGCTGCTCTGTTTTGTTCGCATTATAATTACTTGTATTCTCATCATATTATGTAGTAGTTGTATCCTCATTGAATAGTGGTCATGGAGCATTGTTAACCTAGTGATCGTGTACATTACCCAGTGATAGATATTAGTGATTTGATTGTGGAAAGTACGTTAGTGTTAAAGTATGAATGAATAAGTGAAGTGACACGTACTTGTACACAATCAGCGAACCCGGTTAATTTATTGCATTGTCGACGTCTATGGGACATATATAAGTGTAACTATAACTGAAATAGGACAGTTATGGAGCATTTATATTAGTGTCATAGGTAAGGCGTCAAACACTGTCCATTTGTCTTGGGTACCAGTCGAGACATGCTTGATGGAGATCCTGTCTCCAGTTCTCGTGTAGATTTGTCATGGAACGACTAGTATTTGGGTTTATGGTCGGGGTTTTATGTAGACCACGGGTTATGGGGTAGTTTAAGTGTGAGTTCAACGGAATCTCGGGAGTCCCATTGCCGGTATACACCGTGATTTTGGGAGTTGTATGGATGGAGTTACTGATTATTATCGTGCGTGATTCAGGCCCGTGTTCTCTTTCCCTTAGGGCCCTACCCTTGGGTTGGGGATACTCCTGCGTGGTTGACTCTCACACTTGAATTGACGATAGATTTAGCGACCTGGACAGTGCGACTTAGAGACTGATAGGGTTAGTGAAATTGACATGCATTGCTTACTGAGTTGATATACCTACTTTACTGTTTACCTGTACCGATTATTTCATGTGCGTCATCATTCTATATTTACTGCTTCATGTTCATCATCATTACACGTGTTTACTTTTGCATTTATATATATTGCTATTATGTCGCTCTGACGACCTGAGTATGCATGCTCAGAGTGAGAAGTGGACTTAGCTCGGATCAGCACCTGTCGTACCTTGAGGATATTGCGGACATCTAGATCAGTGACGTCAGCGCCATCTTTCCTTGATCTCTATCTGGTTAGTGTTTGAATCTGTTTTTATTTAGTGACTGCATTTCTCATTACCTGTGCATTGATTACTGATTACCACGTAAAGCTAGAAGTCGAAGTGTGACTACGACAGGATATTTCCTTGGCCGTAGGAGCATGGCTAGCCTTGTCAACCCCTCATTTTCTGTATTTTGGGAAGCGGGGCGTGACACCATCCCCATTTTCTCCACCTCCATTCCATCTCAAAAATCCTCAATTTTCCATCAAAAATCTACACAAATTCTTATAAACTCATAGTTAAATCTTTACCCAATATTCCTTGGCCTAAACTAGCTTGGATCTAGGAGCAAGAAAGCATTTTGGAACGCTAAGTTGCAAGTTAGATCTCATGATTGTTGAGGTATAATCTTAATCCAATGGTTACTTGTTGGTTAATTACTTCAATCAAATTTATTTAGGTGTCTAAATATGGTTCTGATTTCAAGATTTAGTTTTTAAAGAGAAGGGTTTGGGTTCAAGTTAGGGTTTTTACCATTTGATTATGGTTGCAATGTGTAGTTTAACATCTCAAGACTTGCAAAATCTAATCTAGTTGTTAATTTGTTAATTGTTACTTTTAAATTGTCCTAATTAAATATTCTTGCAAACTAATTTCATGATTAATGTAAATAGGTGAGATTAAAATTTAGTTAATAATTGTGTAGCCTAATTAAGATATTAATTGAATATTGTGGCCACTAGATTTGCTAAAACATCTAGATTTGCACTAAAATGGTAAATTGTTGCTTACTAGGTTTTTGGAATAAATGGATTTTAAATAAGTTTGAGGTTGGAATGATCTATAACCTATTCTCTAAAATATTTAGTGTGTTGCTAATGCGTGATTGGTACGATTGGGTTCTAGGTTAGGGGATTGCCACGTATAGCGACCCCTAGTTGTAGTTTGTGGCGTTGTCGCGAGCGCGTTTTGTGCACCAAGTGCGTGCGCGTCCAGTTAGTGCGCGTTGGTTGTCTTGCACCGTTTGTGTCCGCAACTATTCATATATCCATCCTCTTATTTTCTTGTGTGCGATTCTAGGATCGAGTGCAGAGGCGTCGGACGTGGCGCGGAAAGGTAAGGCTGAGATCAGATCAGATTAGCCAAAGTGTCCCGGTGAGTAGATGTACATATCTATGGGGGGATCGTCTGGATGGTGCATGATGCCTGATAGTTAGGGTTATTAGTAGTTCTTGCATCTTTATACGTAGCCCGATAGTTAGGATTATTAGTAGTTCTTGCATCTATATGCGTAGCTTCAAACCATTCATATCATGCATCGCATCTTTTTACATATGATGTCACTACCTAGGACACTTGCACCATTACCATTGGTTTATGCCGCACATGCACTATTCATACGAACACACATGCCTTTGGTAATTTCTATGTCACAAACATTATAGAACTTGCATAGAATCGTTATCTGTGCATTTGCATCATATATGATCTGTAGACTTGTATTTGTATACTCATTTCATTAAGATGGATACGTAGGATTGTTAGTCATATATATATATATATATATACCTCATTGCATCATGATTCATGCATAGGTTCTGGCCGTACTTCGCATGGTATATACTATCGTATAATAGACTTCCATCATCATCGACATGTTTACATATTGTGATTCCTCTTGAGGATTTCAGTACTTATGAGATTTCTGGATTTTGGGGAAAACCGCAAGAATTTTATAAATCTGTTATCATTTTAAAAATAGAAATTTGCGGTTTTCTCGTGATATGATGTGTGTGGCGTCCACCATGAGTTTTCTCGGTTCTTGAGCTGTATCATATACCCGATTTGAGGAGGGGGATGCACCGTTTGCGGGTACATGGTGGATCCGATATGATACCTCGGGATGAGAATGTTTTCGTAGGGATGGTGATAAGCCCGGCAGGGGAGCACTACCGACCGGTTATTATTGACGCGGCGGATATCAGGAGAATACCGACCGTAGTCGTGAGATTTGATGATATGGGCCGATCCAGACTGACGGAGCCCAAGATATTGAGATATTGATACATTGAGATATTGAGATATTGAGACATTGAGCTATTGAGATATTGAGACATTGAGATATTGAGATATACATATATATTGTGTCGATGCTTGACACGGATTTTCTGTTGATTTCGTTTATGATACTTCAGTTTATTTCACAGAAGTTTTACTAAGATAAGAATACAGATTTTCTCATACCGGATATATTCAGGTTTCGTGTTGGATTTGTATTCATGTTACATTCATACTAGAGCATCGCATCACATTGGTATATGTAGGTGGTGACGCATTTACGTGCATACTTACGATAGCCTTATTAGATGTTATTTACTACTCACGAGTTGGCAACTCATCCTGTTGTGCCACAATATCTTGCAGGTTTGACCCGTCAGCGCAGTAGCGGCGGACGTACTTCCTCATTTTGTTTCGTTTGCTTTGATTTGCGGCTTGCTCATAAGTGGGTTGCGAGGATATTTTATTCCCACTTTGTGTATTATTATTGTATCTAGTACACTCCATCTACCTTACCCACGTTTTACACTAGTTGTATATTGGACTTAGATGGTGAGCTTGTGAGCCTTATATGTACTATATTTCTGGTGTTGATGCTCACTTGAGCCGACGTGGTGCTTTCTTATTTCTTGTTTTCCAATACTTATCTCATATTGTGATGATATATATATATATATATATATATATATATATATATTGCGTGTGGTTGTGATTCCGCCTTTGGCGAAGTGCTAGCTCCCGCTTGGGATTGCCTATATACATCACTTGTATATATTCATGTGTTGTACCCGTTTGGGGCAAGTATTTACAAGGGAAACTCTGCCGAAATTTTCGGGAAAATTGATATTTTAAAGTGTTTAATGTGACTTATTTTGTTAAAATCACTTTCTTTAAATAAGTTTTCCTTCAAACGGTTTAGATTTCTGGGCTTTGGCTTAGATTACGTTACGCCTTGAGACGTTTCGTAATTTAAGTGTCAGTCACGTTCCGTACCTTCGGGTCGTGACACATTCCCATCCTCTTCTCAACATTTCTTCGCCTCTTTCTCTCTCGCATATTGCCATGTTGATCAGTCGAAAATATTGCATTTTTAACACATCAATTTCCCTACTATTTACAATCATCTAAAGCTGTTTAGTATAAATATAGCACATATTAGAAATTTGTCTGCAAAAATACCAAATAACATGTGTTATACATTATAACCAGCATTATGAGGGAAATTGTGTGTTTATTATTGCATACGTGATCTTTTGTGTATCAAACACTTGTCTCGAGATTGTGTGCAGGAAATTCTCCAGGTAAAAGAGCCGGAACTGCTAAAAGTGCTGATAAAATACGTCAAGTCCAAGACTTGAAATCTGGCAGTAAACAAAAAAATATAAAAATATTCCAGACATCAGAAAAGTGCCATAAAGCCAACCCAAAAATACCCTGAAGATTTCATGCAGCAACTCCATCAAACGGCCGCGGATCCGCGGCCGAGTCAGGCCGATCCGCAGCTGAGTCGACTCGTCGGCGGCATAAACTTTTTGCGGGCTTCTTCTTTCAACGGCCAAACTTCTTCTAGACGCTTCAGTTCCTCGAATTATCCAGAAGCTTCCCTCCAACAGCAAGTCTTCTCTTGTAAGCTAGATAACTAACTTAATCTAGAAGCTTCTCTTCAACTACTAAGCTTACAAGGGAAGCTATACCTAGCTTCTAGGGGAAGCTAAAGGGAAACACTATAAAAAGGCACCTAAGGCTTCATGAAGAGGTTGTTCATCAATTAGGGTAAAATTCTAGTGGGATACAAATCAATTCTAAACAAATTGAGTGACACAATTTGATCCAAATCAAGATTCATCGAGTACCGGTTCAAGCAAGTATTCAACGAGCCTTTTTGAAGCAACGCCGATCTTCATCCGAGCAAGTGATCCACGATGATCCGCGACTCAAGAAGACGATGCGAAACTAGTTCGATGATTTAGTTCCTCCTCAATTCTTGTAGTCTTTGAGTATATTGTAACGAAACATCGAATAATAAAAGGTGAAAATTCTTAATCTTGTTTTTCTTTACATTTGACTATTATGAAGAGTTATCGATTCTTGATTGTTATCTTTTTCATGATGTTTGAGTGAAAACTCCGCTTGTGGAGGAATCGAGAAAATAGGTAGATGATGATGACTAAATTCTTGAACGATTCTTAAGTCTTATGAGTTTTGTAAAATTTAGAAAATTAAATCAACGACGACCTAGTTTTGAGCGAGATGCTTTCTTGAATGTTCATGCTCTAAATTAGAGATCGATGATTGAATTTCCTCGAGGCTAGAATTTGAATGCTAATCAACGAAAGGACAAGGGATGATGATGAAGAAACCCTATTTTTTTCAATAGATCCCTAAACCTCGTTGATTGTCATCGATCTAGCAACAAATCTTCAATAGATAAGAATTTGTAATCATAAGTATTCATCATCACTATTTATTGGATCGATTCCTATAAGCCTCTTTACAAATCTTGATAATTCATTCGATTTAGACATCTTCGTGATCTTTAGTATTTCTTGATTTTAGATCTAGTTTTTTATGATTCTTGAAACTAAACTTCACAACTTTTGAATCATTTTCCTTTGTTCTTTTAATTTTCAAGTCAACTAAAACAAGATCGATCAAATCACACTTTCTCAGTGGACGATCCGCATTCACCGACAAAACTACAATAGATACCGTCAATTGATTGCGGTATAAATTTCTTTGGTTGTGAAACATTTTATATACACACGAAGATAATGATCAATCAAATAGCGCCGTTGCCGGGGATGTGTGCTATTTTGTTCGTTTTTGCAATTTGAGTTGGAAATTTTTTTATTCCATCAGTTTTTCAGATCGAAATTCGTAACAAGCGCTTAACGATTTGTTGTGATTTGTTGCAAGGAGATCTGGAATCTGTGGAGCGAGGAAAAATTTTCAGGACATCTCAAAAAAGTCCAGAGAGGCATTTGGAACATTTGCTGAAATTTTTGTGCAGGGAACTATCTGAACTGCGGCGGAACCGCGGCATTAGAGCCTTATTGCGGCGGAAGCGCGGCAAAGTTAGGGTTTCAGTGTACCAAAATTCTTAGGTCCATCTCTGTCTTTCTTATCTCCTCCTTGCTCTGCTCCATTAACCAATTTCTGCAGGATTCTTTGCAAAAATTCGCAGCGCCGCAAAAAAAAAATTGTTGCGTGTTTGATCTTGGTTGTTTGCATTTTTAATACGGAAATTAAGGGGCAAAGACCAAATTCTGATTAGGTGGGTCATTACCCTTCCTAAGCCCCAAAAATCACAAACTTGCATCTGCATCACCCTCATTAACTAAAAAATATCTAGACATGACTCTAAGGACCGTTGCGCTCACTTAGGACAGAAGGAGGTCGTGGGTAATCTATTGCTTATCCGCGTTTCTTTTGTGGTGTCTAAGGCAAGTGTGTCTAAGACAAGTGGTTACTTAATTAGGCCCACTACTTACATAGTGGAGAACCTCCCACTTACCTGGCCACAGGAGGGGCAAAGAGGCAGTAGAGGATTTATCTTGCGACTTGTCTTCTGGAAGTCTAGGAGCGGTCTAGAGCCTTCACCTAGGTGACCACTAGACTTAGGGTTGCTTGTGCATTGTTTGTGTGAATTTTTCAAAAATCCGTACTTTTTCAAAACAAACACCAACTCATCTTTTCCTTAATTATCACACAACGCTGCCACTTGTGCTAAACCATTTAGTGCATGCTCGGCTGGACACGGGATTCTAGTGCCCGTCTTGTCCGCGTTCCTCCTATCGACTCCGAAGTCGGTATTTCTATGTCTACTTTTTCTTCACCCACTACCAAACCCACTTCGATGGACGGTTCTCCATCGAACTTCTTTAACACTACTCTGTCACCGTCCGCAGGTGCGCAGAATCCACCCCGCATCTCTCTCCAAGAGAGATGTTACCCTATGAGAGGTCCTCTTTCGACCTGTCTTATCATTCCACCAGCCAATGGGGAAAATTTTGAAATCAAACCCCAATGCATCAATCTTCTACCCAAGTATCACGGTCTCGAGTCTGAAGACGCATACGTCTTTATTACCAATGTATGCGCTATGATAGGTACTTCACAGCTTTCTGTGGATGCTATGAGATTACGTCTTCTCCCATTCACTTTGTGCGATATAGCCGAGAAGTGGCTTTATAACACAACCGCACATTCTATTTCAAACTGGGATGAATTCGTCGCAGCTTTCCTAAAGAAATTCTACCCCAATCATAAAACAGCTCGAGTCCGTAGCGAAATAAATCAATTTACCCAGCTTCCAAATGAACCATTCTCGAAGTGTTTTGAACGCTTCAAGGATCTGTTAGTTCAATGTCCTCATCACGGAATTCCTAGATGGTCTCTGTGCAGAATCATATATGAAGGCATTAATCCTACAACAAAACAGAACATTGAATCCATGTGTCAAGGCTCCTTCATGACTAAAGATGATGGTGAAGCCTGGAGAATTTTAGAAGGTTTCGCTGAAAAATCTTTACAGCGGGAGAGTGTAAACCAGTCATCGTCTAGGGATGGAATTCACCAAATTGATGTTTCCATAGGAGTTAGAGCTGAAATGGCAGCAATGCAAAAGAAACTCGAAGCTATGGAACATAAATTTTTAGCAGCCTCCCTAAATCAGATGTCACTTTCCAAAACTGTCTATGGATGCTGTTCTGATCTATCTCATCTTACGGAAGAATGTCCTTTAAATTCTCTGTTTCAAGGTCAAGAGCATACCGATGCTGCTTTCCAACAAAGACCTAGAAACGATCCGTATTCTTCCACTTATAATCAGGGTTGGAGGAATCACCCTAACTTTGCTTGGAACCAACAACAAAATCAAACACGGTTCCAAATCAAAATAATTTCCAAAGGGCTCCTCTACCACAACAGCAGCCATTTCAACTGACTCAGCATCCCTACCAATCACAAAACTTTCAAAACCCTGTCAACACACCTGCATCGTATAATCCTTTGCAGTTGACCGGTCCTGATAATTCCTCTTCACTCGAACGGACTTTTGAAATGTTTATAAAACAAATGTCGGCTGAATTTAAGTCTTCACTCGATAAATTCCAGAAAAATTCTGACCTCAATCGTGAGAGTATTAAATCGATGGAAGCTCAAATTGCACAATTAAAAGCCGAAATGAGTGCTAGAGAAAAAGGGAACCATCCGTCTCAACCCCTACCAAATCCTGGGCATTATAATGGGAATGTCATCATAATGTTGAGATCTGGAAGAGTGCTGAACAATCACATTGGGGAAGAGATTGATGATAATGAAAAATCTATCAATAATACTCCGACTGAGACTTTTCCTTCCACATCCACTTCTACTTCTACACCCACTTTATCTACCCCTCCATTTTCTTACGAGCCCATTCTTCGTTTTCCCCAAGGCTCGACACCTCAGCATACCTCTTCTAGTCCACCAGAGACGATCCCCACTCCTATTCTGGGATCAGTTCCACACATACCACCTTCTCCAATGTTGAACCCAGCTCTTATTGCTAAAGCTCCTTATCCTAATCGGTTAAGGGGAAATAAATTGAGTCCACATATGGAGAAGATTATGGAAATGTTCAAACAGGTTAACATCAATATCCCTCTCCTAGATGCTATTCAACAAGTCTCCACTTATGCGAAAATTCTCAAAGACTTGTGCACTAGGAAGAGGAAGACTCAAGTGGCTAAGAAGGTCTTCATGACTAATAATGTTAGCACTGCTTTTACCCCACAGTTACCAAAGAAACGTAAGGACCCAGGATGTCCTACAATCTCGATTTCTATTGGGGGTAAAAACATCAACCGTGCTTTACTTGACCTGGGCGCAAGTGTTAATCTGCTTCCATATTCTGTTTACGAGCAGTTAGGGATTGGAGAGTTAAAACCAGCTCATTGCACTCTCCAAATGACAGACCGTTCAATCTCCAAACCTAGGGGTGAATTGAAAGATGTGTTGATAAAAGTCGGGGAATTCATATTCCCCGTGGACTTTATTGTTCTCGATATACAACTTGTAGCAAACCCACAGAACCAAATTACGGTGATTTTGGGTCGACCATTCCTTACCACTTCCAATGCTGTCATTAACTGTCGAAACGGTTCAATGAACCTATCTTTTAGAAAAATGACAATTGAACTGAACATATATAAAATTGGAAGTCAGCCGTCTGAACCCTCTGCTCACATACTTGATGTCTGTTCTGTCCACGAGATTGCTCCTGAAAATTGCAAAGTTGATGAGCTTTGCTTTGAAGATCTCGACGACACTAGCACATCAATATTTGATCTTGCACATCTTAGTGAGGACACTCTTTCCACTCCTGAGTCTGACACTCTTGACTCATCACTTTCCGAGTCTGTATTCTATGCAGGCTACGAGCTTCTTTGTGACTCTGAATATCATTTGATGACCCCACCTTCTATAGTTTCTCCGCAGCATTAGATCTCAAACTTTTACCTTCTCATCTTAAACATGCATATTTAGGTGAGAACGAGTCTTTACCTGTTATCATATCCGCCTCTCTATCCCCAGAGCAAGAGAATGCACTTTTGACGGTATTGAGATCTAATAGGCAGGCATTTGGTTGGACTATGGCTGACATCAAAGGGATTAGTCCCTTGATTGTAGAACATCATATACATCTGATGGATGAAGCCAAGCCAACCCGAGAACCACAAAGACGGTTGAACCCTGTCATGAAGGATGCTGTTAAGAAAGAAATCGTCAAATGCCTTGACAATGGTATCATTTACCCAATCTCCGATAGCCAATGGGTGAGTCCAATTCATGTCGTCCCTAAGAAATCTGGCATTACGGTCATAACAAATGAGGCTAATGAGTTAATCCAGACACGCGCTCAAATTGGGTGGCGTGTATGTATTGATTATAGAAAACTCAATACCGCAATGAGGAAAGACCACTTTCCTCTACCTTTCATTGACCAGATATTAGAATGCTTAGCTGGACGAGAATATTACTGCTTCATGGACGGATACTCTGGCTATAACCAGGTGCCTATTGTAAAAAAGGATCAAGATAAAACCACATTTATTTGTCCTTTTGGTACTTTTGCTTATAGACGCATGCCCTTTGGGGTATGCAATGCTCCCGCTACATTTCAGCGGTGTATGATGGGGATATTCTCGGACATGGTCGAGAATTTTTTGGAGATTTTCATGGACGATTTCTCGATATTCGGAGATTCTTTTGCTGACTGCCTATCTCATCTTGACGCAGTTCTTACTTGTTGTAAAGAGAAGAACTTAACCTTGACTTGGGAAAAATGCCATTTCATGGTCCAGGGAATTGTGCTTGGACATGTGATTTCACGGAAAGGCATTGAGGTTGACAAAGCTAAAATAGATATCATTCAAAACCTTTCTCATCCTAAATGCGTCAAGGATATACGATCCTTTCTTGGCCATGCAGGCTTTTACAGGAGATTCATTAAAGATTTTAGCAAAATTGCTAGACCTTTAACTCTTCTCTTGGCCAAGGACACAACCTTTCACTTTGACTCGGATTGTGAGGCAGCATTTGATTCACTCAAACACTCTCTCACTACAGCCCCCGTTCTATCATCTCCAGATTGGAACCACCCTTTTGAGCTTATGTGTGATGCATCAGATTTTGCAGTTGGTGCAGTTTTAGGACAACACATTGAAAGATGCCACACGTGATCTATTATGCAAGTAAGACTCTGAATGATTCTCAAATTAACTATACAACTACCGAAAAAGAACTTTTGGCAGTTGTATTTGCATTAGAAAAATTCAAGCCTTACTTGATTGGCTCACCTATTGTTGTGTACACTGACCACTCCGCTTTGAAACATCTTTTGGCGAAGAAGGATGCTAAAGGTAGGCTAATACGTTGGATCTTTCTATTACAAGAATTTGATCTTGTTATTAAAGATAAGAAAGGATGTGATAATGTTGTAGCCGACCATCTTTCGCGCATCTCTTCTTCACCCGTGACCCTGCCGATCAATGATTCTTTTCCAGACGAACAACTCTTGAATGTATCCGACGAACCTTGGTTCAAGGATATTGTGAATTATCTTGCTACAGGACTTATTCCCCGCGAATGGTCGAAACAGGACAAACATTGATTTCTATCTCAAGTAAAACATTTTTACTGGGATGAACCCTATCTATTTAAGTATTGTCCTGACCAGATCATTCGCAGATGTGTCCCTAATGATGAATTCAAGAGTGTTCTATCTTTTTGTCATGATCAGGCATGTGGGGGTCATTTCGGTCCTCGAAAGACGGCGGAGAAGGTTTTGCAATGCGGTTTCTATTGGCCGACGTTGTTCAAAGATGCATTTGATCATTGCAAAACCTGTACACAGTGTCAACACACGGGTAGGATTTCCTGAAGAAATGAGATGCCACAGCAACCCATCTTGGTGGTTGAAATTTTTGACGTTTGGGGTATTGACTTTATGGGTCCTTTTCCCAACTCGTTTGGGAATCTGTACATATTACTTGCGGTTGATTATGTCTCGAAGTAGGTTGAAGCTATTCCTTGTCGCACTAATGACAAAAAGGTTGTCATTAAGTTCTTAAAAGAAAACATCTTTTCGCGATTTGGACACCCACGCGCTATCATTAGCGATAACGGGACACATTTCTGCAATCGGTCTTTCGAGACTTTGATGCAGAAATATGCAATCAACCACAAACTTTCCACACCCTACCATCCCCAAATGAATGAGCAAGCTGAGGTTTCAAACAGAAAAATCAAACAAATTTTGGAGAAAACTGTTTCTAAAAATCGAAAAGATTGGTCAACCAAATTGATGGATGCTCTTTGGGCATTCCAAACTGCATATAAAACCAATCTAGGTATGTCTCCTTACAGACTAGTGTTTGGAAAGGCTTGTCACCTTCCGGTCGAGATTGAGCACAAAGCAATGTGGCCATTAGAGAACTTAATTTTGACTTAAATTAAGCCTGCAACTTTCGGAAGCTGCAATTAAACGAGATAAGCGAACTCCGCGATGAAGCTTATAATAATACTATAATTGTAAAGAACCGGACTAAGGTATTTCACGATAAAACATTTTGAGAAAAACTTTTACACCTGGTCAACAAGTCCTTCTTTATGATTCACGACTCCATCTTCATGCGAGTAAGCTACGATCTCGGTGGAAAGGACCTTTTGTTGTGCGGTATGTATACCCGCACAGGGCAGTTGAGATTGAAAATGTTGAAAACGGTACAATTTTCAAAGTAAATGGACATAGATTAAAACCGTATTTTTCTACTGACCCCACGGAGGAGCTCCTGTTTTTACAAGAGCCACTTTATCTTAATTAAAATTCCTCCGTCTCACCTCCATGTCTTGTAAAATACTGAATCATCTTTAGAATGGAGGTGAGTGAAAAGAATAAGTTTGGGGGAGGATTTTCACGATAATATTTATTGCCCCCGTTAATAAATTTCCTCCCAAGCTTACAGGTTTTTTAGCTCTAGCAGAAGGCAACAGTGAGGACACTGTTGAAAACAAGTTTGGGGGAGGTTTGCGCTTATTTTCACATCATTTTGTATCATACTTTGTATAAGCACAAAACTTTTAAAAACAAATAAAAATTTAAAAATTTCAAAAGATAAAAATATTTAATATTTAATAAGATAATAAAAGATTAGATAATGAAAAATTTCATACAAAAGATTGGAAAAATTTAAGAAAACCAAGAAAATTAGAAGTTTTCTTAAACGAACTAGTAATAAGTAGTTATGAGTCGTTGTCCCAAGGGTTAGTAAGATGAAAAAAGTCACTAATCTGCGGATAAAAATTAGTCTGAAAAATAGTTCCTATTCTGGAAGCCAAACATTTGAATGTTGATACCCTGCTATTCGCACTTACACACGTCTTGAAACTCGGGATAGTAGAGGATACCTTGAAATGCTCTTGTTTAAAAGCCAAGGTATGAAGGAAATTATAAATGAAGAAAATATAAAATGTTGTAGAAAAATGAACACTGGTTTTGTTATCACCAAGGCAGCAATAAAAAAAATATAGCGAGGGTGCTTCATCACCTAATGCCTTAGACCAACTGGTTTGGGAGTCACTGCTAAGCCTTAGGTGTTGCAAGACGAGGAAAATACTAATACGCCTAATCAGCAAGCACATGAGTAATCGGTCGGTTAGTACCTCAAGAAGTATTAACGGTCGCATGAAAAATGTGTGAGCAATCCCATCTAAATATTCACCGATTAAAAAGTACTGAGATAGATAGACAAGAGTATGATAGCTTGAATTGAATTCTCCGAGTGTAAGGATATCTTTTACACACACGTAGGGGTATATGATCGATATTTGGAAGAAAGATAGGAATGAAGAATAAAGATGATGTTTTATTGAGGGATGATGCGATTTCTGATATCTTTTCATGACTATTAAGATATGGCTCATGACAACCGAAAAGCTAGTGTAGTTGGAAACTCTAATTTTCAAAATCTTTCTTTTATAATTCTTATCTTTATATGTAACTTTCATGGTCTTTCTTTTATTATTGGATTTGTGGGTGCAATCAGCTGAAAACCCTCAGGAGACAACACTCCTCCTACTAGGGACACCTGGAGGTTTAAAGGCTTGTTGCACATGCTCAGTGCAATCGTGTTGCCTACGAAAGTGTGATAGTTAGTTTTTCTTTTTCTTAATAAAATTTTCTCCTTCTCTTAAAAATAAAACAAGTTTGCTCGAGAGGACCAAAATTAAGTTTGGGGGAATTTGATCAGTGGAAAATATTGCATTTTTAACACATCAATTTCCCTACTATTTGCAATCATCTAAAGGTGTTTGGTATAAATATAGCACATATTAGCTATTTGTCTGCAAAAATACCAATAACATGTGTTATACATTATAACCAGCATTATGAGGGAAATTGTGTGTTTATTATTGCATACGTGATCTTTTGTGTATCAAACACTTGTCTCGAGATTGTGTGCAGGAAATTCTCCAGGTAAAAGAGCCGGAACTGCTAAAAGTGCTAATAAAATACGTCAAGTCCAAGACTTGAAATCTGGCAGTAAATAAGAAAGTATAAAAATATTCCAGACATCAGAAAAGTGCCATAAAGCCAACCCAAAAATACCCCGAAGATTTCATGCAGCAAACTTTTTTGCGGATCCGCGGCCGAGTCGACTCGTCGGCGGCAGAAACTTTTTGCGGGCTTCTTCTTTCAACGGCCAAACTTCTTCTAGACGCTTCAGTTCCTCGAATTATCCAGAAGCTTCCCTCCAACAACAAGTCTTCTCTTATAAGCTAGATAACTAACTTAATCTAGAAGCTTCTCTTCAACTACCAAGCTTACAAGGGAAGCTATACCTAGCTTCTAGGGGAAGCTAAAGGGAAACACTATAAAAAGGCACCTAAGGCTTCATGAAGAGGTTGTTCATCAATTAGGGTAAAATTCTATTGAGATCCAAATCAATTCTAAACAAATTGAGTGACATAATTTGATCCAAATCAAGATTCATCGAGTACCGGTTCAAGCAAGCATTCAACGAGCCTTTTTGAAGCAACGCCAATTTTCATCCGAGCAAGTGATCCACGACGATCCGCGACTCAAGAAGACGATGCGAAGCTAGTTCGATGATTTAGTTCCTCCTCAATTCTTGTAGTCTTTGAGTGTATTGTAACGAAACATCGAATAATAAAAGGTGAAAATTCTTGATCTTGTTTTTCTTTACATTTGAGCATTATGAAGAGTTATCGATTCTTGATTGTTATCTTTTTCATGATGTTTGAATGAAAACTCCGCTTGTGGAGGAATCGAAAAAATAGGTAGATGATGATGACTAAATTCTTGAACGATTCTTAAGTCTTATGAGTTTTGTAAAATTTAGAAAATTAAATCAACGACAACCTAGTTTTGAGCGAGATGCTTTCTTGAATGTTCTAGCTCTAAATTAGAGATCAATGATCAATGATTGAATTTCCTAGAGGCTAGAATTTTAATGCTAATCAACGAAAGGATAAGGGATGATGATGAAGAAACCCTAGTTTATTCAATAGATCCCTAAAGCTCGTTGATTGTCATCGATCTAGTAACAAATCTTCAATAAATAAGAATTTGTAATCATAAGTATTCTTCATCACTATTGATTGGATCGATTCCTATAAGCCTCTTTACAAATCTTGATAATTCATTCGATTTGGACATCTTCGTGATCTTTAGTATTTCTTGATTTTAGATCTAGTTTTTTATGATTCTTGAAACTAAATTTCACAACTTTTGAATCATTTTCCTTTGTTCTTTTAATTTTCAACTCAACTAAAACAAGATCGATCAAATCACACTTTCACAGTGGACGATCCGCATTCACCGACGAAACTATAATAGACACCGTCAATTGATTGCAGTATAAATTTCTTTGGTTTTGAAATATTTTATATACACACGAAGATAATGATCAATCACATGTCCCTCCTTAAAATCTTCGTATTTGTAGCGTTGTATTTTCTCCCTACTTTTATATATATAATGTTGATCAAGTTGCATATCGACGGTGGGTTAAATTATTAACTTTGTCTCATCAATATATATATATATATATATATATATATATATATATATATATAAAGGGGTCAATGCACATAAAATCTAGTTACTTACAGAACAATAATGTCTCTTTTTCATGTTAAATACCTCATTATCTTAAATATTAGTTGATATCAAAATCTTGTCACATTTAGTTGTAAAGATGACAACATCGCACGTAAATACCATGGAATATCGTATTCATGTAATATTGTTTGTGATAGGTTATTTGTTAAACATCATTTTAGTTGTTAACGCATGGGGTAATGGCCTATCCCACACGCACACTTTTAAATCATAGCATGATCACATATTCGTAGTAATATTTTCTAAAGAATAACCTTGCGTGAAAATACCCTCAAGTTTTAAAAATAAATAATCTTTAACCTTTTCCTTTGCAATTTCGCATCTACAACCCTCGTAAGGGGAATCCTGTTAAAGATGGTGCGGATTATCGCACATCTTGGGTTTAGTACGACAAGACATAAAAGCTCTTCATTGAGCATGGTCATAAAAAGATAGAGAAGACGAATTTTTTAAATAATAAAATTTTATAAAATTAAAATAAAAGAAAGGACGATATATATATTAAGTTAAATTGGTTAGTACATATTATTATAACTTTTAAGTAGTTTACAAGATTTTAAAATTAGATTTTTTTTCTAGAAAATACCCTTAACTTTTAAAAGGTTAGGTTGTTACGAAAATACCCTAAGGTTATGTTTTTCATGAAAATACCCTAACCTTGCAAAAGTATATTTTATCAAAACACCTTCACCATAATATTCCTATCAAAATAATCTCAAGATTTTAAATTATATTATTTTATATAAACCCCCTCGAGAATATAATGGCTTATTTTACACAAATACCAAGAGTTTCTAAATTCCATCTTTTCACATAAATACCTAAAGCTATAAAACTACTAGCTAGATAGCATATAGGTAGCTGTTGGGTTTAAGTGGCCAATTTTCAGCCTCAGGGAGTAGGAGACAATAAGTAATTCACTTGCCTAGTTATTTTAAACAAAGTCAATTTGCACCGTTTCAGAATGTAAGAATTTGGTCTTAAGACTTAACTTGTAACCTGAATCACAATTGTTATCATACTAGTCCTATGTCATGAACCACATGCTTGAATCACATAATTTAACTTATTACATGCTAGACTTGATTTGACCCGAATCATGAATACAACTTGACTTAACGTGACTTGAATACTTAAACTCGACTTGACTCTTGAACTTATACTCTTCTTATGTATTCATGGATCTGGACATGACTTGTAACCTTAACTATAAATTTAGATATGCGGGGTGTAGAGGTAGTTTGAGTATGAATCCAACGGAACCTTAGGAGTCGCATTACTAAAATAATGTTGCTGTGGTACCGGGCTGAAACGGTACAAATAACGTCATTGTGATACTGGGCTGAAACTATACAATTAACGTTGATGTGGTACCGAGCTGAATCGGTACATCACGAATTCATGAATGAGGGCCCGTGTTTCTAATCCATTGGGGCCATACTCTTAGGTTTAGAATACTTCAACGACGGTTGGAGTCACGTTAATTTTGGGCATGTGTTTCCTTGCTCTTCGGGTCCTATCCTTGAGTTTGAGAATACTCTTAAGATTAGTTTACATTCATACTTGAATACACGTTAGTTAACTTACCTTATTAGCGACCTCTTTAATGTAGAGTGTTTTTCGTCATCCTATTGAGATTGGCGTATACAAATTCCCCCTGCCTAGAGTAGGCCGGGGTTTATTGATTGTGGGGATCCAAATCACCAACAATCGCGGATAAAACTGCCATTAATTATCTCTCTTTTGAGAGCGAGGGAACCTCCGATTTAACGGATCAAACAGATCATGCGAAACTCAATGTGCAATATATGCATGTTGTGTTTGGGAACAAGTTTGAGGGTGCTTCGTGTATATCGGGAGCCTCGCAGAGTTTTTATGGGGTTCCTGCTACTCGGATAGCGGGCTGGGGGTCAAGAGGGCTAGAAATTTTTTCTAACGGGAGAGGTGTTTTGTGGGTGTTATGAGCTTTGAAAAAAGAATAGGAGAATGGCAGAAGTGGATCAAGTGCCCAAGGGGCATTGGCGCATGTGAAAAGGGGGGAGGGGTTTGGCCCTTGTGGATTGATGCTACGAGTGGGCTGGTGCATGCAAGCGTCACGAGTAGGTTGGCGTGTGCAAGCGTCATGAGTGATCTAGCGCGTGTAAAAAGGGAACCTTAAGCTTCGAAATAAGGAATTTAAGTTCCAGGTAGCTGGGGGTTGGCGCTTTGGCACTTGTGCCAGGAATTCAGAATTTAAGTTTCAAGGGGTTTTGGCACTGGCGTTTTGGCGTCTGCGTTAGGATTTCGGAATTAAAGTTCCAGAGGGTTTTGGCGCTGGCACTTTAACGCCTGCACAAGGATTTCGGAACTTAAGTTCCAGGGGGTTTTGGCGCTGGTGTTTTGGCGTCAGCGCCAAGATTTCGGAACTTAAGTTCCAGGAGGGTTTCCTAAGGGAAAGCACTCGGGCGGGGGGCTCCCCTTGATGGGGTCACCCCCGTCCTTCTCCTTATATGGTCTAAAATCTCTCTTGATCTTCAAATCTTTGGATTTTTGAATCTTGATGATGAAAAAGGGTTCTTTTTCCTTTCCTCAAGTCTTGAATTTTGTCAAAAATGGGTTTTTGGAGATGGGTTCTCTTCCTTCTCTCTTTTCTCTATTTGGATCTTGAGGAAGAAAAAGGAGAGATGCAAAAATCTCCCTTTTTTGGAGATGACTAAAATCTATTTTATTTTTGAAAAAGGAAAGGTTAACCTTTAGATTTAATTGAAAAAAGATGAAGATGAAGAATCTTGAAGAGAACGAGCCACAAAACCCTAATTTTTTAAAGAGGAGAATCGGTATGCTTTATTTCATCATGATGGTTGGTTTTTATAGCCTTGGCACTTTACATTGAGCCCCTTGAGCTTTATAATTTTTGGCTATCTTGACCAATTTAATTCTAACAAATTACATATTCATTTATTTGCTACATATTTATTTTATTTTCTAGTTTAGCATGGGCTGGTCCCATGTTTGGAACTTGAACTTGGCTTGAGCCGGGTTTGGACCTACTTGACTTGGACTCAGACTTGGGCCCACTTATTCGGAAGTCGATTTTGACTTTCTTGGACAAAGGGGTGTAAATTTTGACCCCAACATTTAGGACACATTGACAGTACACTTCATGTTCACTACACCTACACTACACGGTCATACTATACTTGTTTGCCATGCTTATGTTATATTGCCATACTTACGTAGTTGCCATTAATATTGCCATGTTATACTTGTTCATGTTTCATTTCCATTTATACTATATCACATGTCACCTTGCATTTCATTTATGTGCATTCACATCCCACCTTGCTCGGAGATTTACTGAGCGCAAGTTCGCTGACAGGCATTCCACCCATCTTTTGTTTCTTTGGAATGTTCGTCAGACGATCTAAAGACCGAGAAGATGGAACCTACCGTGGAGGATTACGACCAGTTCACTTCTTAAGTCGCTCCTTAGTTTTCTTTTTAGTTTTCAGTTTCAATATGCCTCTTGTTTAGGCATTTTCATTGTACCTTTGTTTAAAGTTATCTTGTATTCAAAACTATGTGAAATGATGAATGTAAATAAAGTTGATGTTGAATTTTAAATTTCTCCTGTTAATTTTTGTATGTTGTTTATATTGCTTATAAATGCTTAGCATATTTATTGCGAGAAATGACCTTCTCGAAATAAATACGTTGCGGGTCTCATCACGTGCTGTTACCGCTTTTTGGGAAGCAGGGCATGACAAAATAAAAGGGGAAAGACTAAAATGGAATGTGGCTCGATTAAACTTTAGATTTGAGAAGTAAGAAAAGAGTATAAATAACTTATATAGGTTTAGGGGATTGATCTTATCCATATAATTAAATTTATCAACAACTCGAATGTTCATTAAGCAGGCGGGTTTGGCTTCGTTGCGGGCTGGTACGGGTTACGGGTGGGTGTAGGTTCAGATTTGGACGGGCTATAACAAATCCAAAACCCGCTCTATTGAAACGCAGGCGGGTACGGGTTTTGAACCCGTCACTTTTAGGCGGATTTAAAGCGGTCATTTTACCCGTTTAAAGCTGGTGGGTTCGAATGGGTAACGGGTACAAACCGACTCAGTGAACAACCCTACCTAGGATATATATATATATATATATATATATATATATATATATATAATGAGGATAAAGAAGGAAAATAGGAGGGAATTTCCTCCTACAACGTCGAAAAAATCATCCTCCACGATTTTTTTCGACGATCGACACTCATTATTATCATCTTTATCATCTAAGATATGGATACAACAAATTTCATGTGATTCCATCACATTTTCACCGTTGATTTAGCGGTGCAAAATTAACGGTTTATCGACAATAGAACTTTTTGCATTGCTAATTCAACGATGAAAAAGTGGTGGAATCATATGAAATTTGGTGTATCCACATCTTACATGATAAAGATGATGATAATAGATATTGATCGTCGAAAAAAATCGTGGAGGATATAGATATTTGATGCCACCTAACGAAAAAGCCTAATAGAGCCTCTTTTCTTCATTATTTTAATATATATATATATATAGGTTTTTACCATTTATACCTGCCTTATATTCTTTCCCGTGTTAGTAATAGTAATAGTTTTATACCTGCCTTATATTCTTTCCCGTGTTAGTAATAGTAATAGTAAATAATATATATATATATATATATATATATATATAAATTTAGATTTTTGCCATTAATAGATGCCTTAACTTCTTGGTCGTGTTAGTATAGTAATAGTAAATATTATATATATATATATATATATATATATATAGGTTTTTGCCATTAATACCTGCCTTATATTCTTGTCCTTGTTAGTATAGTAATAGCAAATAACAATAATAATAAATATAAATTTAGGTTTTTGCCATTGATACATGTCTTATATTCTTGGCCGTGTTAGTAATAGTAATAGTAATAGTAAATAACAACAACAATAATAATGTTAATATTATGGATTTCTTAATAAGTTTAGGTTTTTGCCACTAATAATAACAGTAATGGTAATGGTAATGTTTTAACAATAATATATATATATATATATATATATATATAGAGAGAGAGAGAGAGGTGTATGTGCCTGCGGCCCTTTTTTAAAAATGAGCTCTCGCCCCAAAACACACAAATCCCAATGTATTTCACCGATCCAAATTGGCCAGCTTGATCTACGTATTATGAAACCCCTATATAAAAAAACTCCGGATTTAAAGACCTCTAACGTGTTTATCAAGCAAATAGAAAAATTAACGACTTATCGATATAGGAAAATTGCAGTCGCTTGATTATTATTATTTTGAAAAGGGAATCAAGGACCGACCTCCACGTCGTCAAAAAAAGAAGCAACCTGAAAGTATGCCTTAGCACCACTACTAGGTTTTAAGAAGAATCAAGTATACAATTTAAAAAAATATAGTGTGCTAATGCATGCTATTCTAGAATCGAACTAGAGAATTAGGGTTAGTAAGCAAGTGAACAAATTTTACACCAAGTGAAAAAAGAATACATCCTTTGTAGACCGGTCCTTCACTTCTAAAGCTCTAAGTAGTAGTCCTTAGAACTCTTCGTAGGCTCCACTTGGCGAAAGGAATGAGCTTACTTAAGGATCTTCGAGGCCGAAGATGATCCACCTTGAAGTATCATTAACTCAAGCTATCTCTTCACTAATTAAGAAATTAGTGAAGCAAACAACCTACACTAATGGGCTAGATGAGAGTAGATTGATGAAGTAGGAATTTTGCTCACTTAAGAATTTTATTTCTCTTTATCTTTTTATCTCTAGAATTTTAAAGAGGAGAAAGAAGATGAACTCATGAAGAATTATCAAGAATCATGGGTGAAGAAATATCTCCAAGATATAATGTAGAGAGTTAACCATGGGCTAAGGATAATGGTTAGGTTATAAAATATCTCAAGTAAAACAAAATTAGTGGAATAAGTCATGACTTCTACATGCTTCTACAAGCATCCAAGCCATTCTCATTTTCCACTTAATTTTGGATTTACTTTAAATAATGAAACCCAACATTATCCTTGGCTTGGTGTAAGTCTCATACATCCATGTCCTATGTATCATCCACCATGACACAATAGTATGTGTAATATATATAAATAAATATATACCGACATATATCTAAATATAAGACAAGAAATTCTTTAGTGAGCTAATATTAGTTAATATATATTTATATATTAAATATCGCATGATTAGAATACGATATCACATACACGTATTTAATTAAGGCCCCGCACATATCACATATGTGTCCTACTTTGTTTCGCTTGAGCTAGGAAATCTCTGCGTGGGATTCTAAAGACTCATCAATACGCCAGCAGTAGATAATGATCACACAGTTACCCACAAGCCGTCAGCGGTACTAGCTGGACGTAACGACTACCCAGATATTGAGTGAATAGAAGATCAACAAGCAAAGTTGTCCAAACTCCCATGAAGCCTATAAGTAACACTTACCGTACAGTCCGGTCTCTTCGTCTGATATGTCGCATATAGTGTCTAGGGGCAGTAAACGTCAGATCCCAGAAACTTGATAAGTCATGCCGATGTGTGGCTCATAACGGTTCGAGAAACTACTGACAACACTTACCAGTAAATCTCATCCTCAGCCCTTTCCAGGGACTTCCTGTTATAGCCAATCGAGCATAGTGCAACATCAACTCCCAATACCGGGAGAGACGAAACCCCTCCTATCGCTCACTGCCTCCATGTGACTCGGGAATGTACCCAAAATCTACCTGTTTGCATGACTCCTTTGAGCCATGGTAGGGAGGAAATCAAAGCACAGTGGGAACCACACAAGACACTATGACGATTTCGGGTCTACAGACTAACCTGTACCAGTGTCACCAGAGAACTTCTATCTGACGATAGGTATAGTACCATCTAGGAGTTCTCGGCGAGTCCTGTTCGGTGTACTCGTTCTCTAATGAGCACCTATATACAATCTTTGATGGCAAACACCAATGGATGTGGGATCATCCATCACCCCATACAGGCTCAAGAAACGTACACGTTAGTCTACTCTGAAATATCGATGACCTGTCTTGATACTCTCTTGACTAGGAACAATTAAAAGATGTACTTATGGACCACCCTGGCCCCACTAGTATGATCTGTATCATAGTCCTGGTAGTCAAGTACATTCTAAGGGCTTTATCAACATATATCAGAGTTAGTATAATAATACCAGTGTACATGTTAAGATAAAGAGCAACCAGATAGTATACTATCATGTCGAGCAAGAAAGTCCTCTATATATATATGTCCAGGCATCCACTATAATATACAATTATGTACAATAATGGCCTCTAGGGCATACATATGACTAACAATCTTCCACTTGCACTAAAGCCAATTGTTGTAGTTTCGCATACCCAACATCCCAAAAAGTCTCTCAAATTGCGTCTGGGGGAGGGCCTTTGTGAGTGGATCCGCCGTGTTATTCTTCGTGTCAACTCTCCTAATCTCGATCTCCTGGTGATCTACTATCTCCCGGATTAGGTGATACTGTCTAAGAATATGTCTGGATCGCCGATGGGACCGGGGTTTCTTGGCCAAAACCATAGCTCCATTGTTATCACAATACAAGGGTATTGGGTGCTCAATGGATGGAACCACACCAAGTTTAGTTATGAACTTTTTCATTCAGACAGCCTCTTTGGCAGCATCATTGGCAGCGATATATTTAGCCTCCATCGTTGAGTCTGCCATGGTATCTTGCTTAGAACTCTTCCAACATACCGCCCCTCCATTGAGGGTAAAGACAAAACTCGAGACCGACTTACTGTCGTCCTTATCACTCTGAAAGCTCGAATCGGTAAAGAACTCCACCTGGAGTTCACCGTTACCATATACCAAGAACATTTCTTTAGTCCTTCTCAAGTACTTAAGAATGTTCTTCACAGCTGTCCAGTGATTCTCCCCAGGATCCGATTGATACCTACTTACCACACTAAGCGCATAAGCTACATCTGATCTGGTACACAACATCGCATACATGATAGACCCGACCACCGAAGCATAGGGTATCCCTTACATGTAAGCCCTCTCCAAATCAGTCTTGGGAGATATCTCTTTGGAGAGAGTGATTCCTGAGTAAGTAGGTAAATTACCATGCTTAGAATCTTTCATACTAAACCTTTTTTGTATGGTGTAAATGTACCTGGATTGGGACAATCCCAACATCCATTTAGATCTATCTCTATAGATCTTAATCCCCAGGATGTAGGAGGCATCACCTAGATCTTTCATGGAGAACTTTTGTGATAAGAAGAGCTTGACCGAGTGTAGCATAGGAACATCATTTCCTATCAAGAGTATGTTATCCACGTACAATACGAGGAAGACAACCTTACTCTCTACAACCTTCTTGTATATATAAGGTTCATTTACGTTTTTGATGAAGTCAAACTCTTTGACAGCCACATAAAATAGATGTTCCAGCTCCGCGATGTCTGTTTTGATCCGTAGATTGATTTAAGCAGCTTGCACACCTTTCCACTGCTCCCACTATCCACGAAGCCCTCTAGCTGTGTCATGTACACGCTTTCTTCTAAATCATCATTTAGAAAAGCGGTCTTGACGTCCATCTTCCAGATTTCGTAGTCATGGTATGCAGCAATGGCAAGTAGGATCCTGATGGACTTAAGCATAGCTACTGGAGAAAATGTTTTATCATAATCGACACCAGGTCGTTGACGAAAACCTTTTGCTACAAGTCTTACTTTGAAAGTCTCATCTTTTCTATCTACACCAACTTTCTTCGTAAAAATCCACTTGCTCCCAATGGGTTTTACCCCTTCAGGAGTAACTTCCAAAGTCCATACTTTGTTGGTGTACATGGATTCCATCTCAGATCGCATAGCATCCAGCCATTTCACAGAGTCCCCACTCGTGATGGCCTGCTCGAAACTAGTTGGGTCATCATCTTCCATGATGCAATCCTCAGTCCCACCGTCTATGAGAAAACCGTAGTATCTCTCAGGTGGATGATGAACCCTACTAGATCTGCGGAGTGGCTGAGTTTCGTTGGAGACTATTGAATCCTCCGGTTCGATCAAATCATCAGTCGTAGTTTGTGTAGCCGGAACTTCTTCCAGTTCTACCTCATTACCACTAATTTCTTTCACAAAATATTCCTTTTCTAAAAAGGTGGCATTCCGAGAAACAAACACTTTTTGTTTTTCGGTGTGGTAGAAGTTATACCCTCGCGAATATTTGGGATATCCAACAAACTTACACAGAACAGACATTGTCTCGAGTTTGTCCGGATTTTGGTTTTTAATATAGGCCGGACAATCCCATATCTTAATAAAATTAAGACATTTTCTCTTTCCTTTCCATATCTCATATGGAGTGGTAGGTATAGATTTGGTGGGAACCATATTCAATAGGTGTGCGGCTGTCTCAAGCGCATAACCCCCAAAAGAAATAGGTAACTCAGCAGTACTCATCATAGAGCGCACCATATCTAACAGGGCGCGATTCCTCCGCTCCGATACACCATTGTGCTGTGGTGTATACGGAGGGAGTAAGCTGAGAGAGAATTCTATTCTATTTTAAATAATTCAGGAACTCCGTGCTTAAGTATTCTCCTTCCTGATCAGATTGAAGGATTTTAATACTTTTATCCGTTTGGTTATTTACTTCCCACTTATATTTCTTGAATTTCTCAAAACCTTCAGACTTATATTTCAACAGGAACACATGTCCGTATCTTGAGAGATCATTGGTGAATGTAATAAATTACGAGCAACCATTCCTGGCATATGTAGACATAGGACCGCATACATCACTATGTATCAGTCCCAAGAGTTCAGTAGCTCTTTCTCCGTGTCCAGTAAACTGAGTTTTGGTCATCCTACCTTTGAAACATGACTCGCAAGTTTCATAAGATGTAAATTCGAACGGATTCAAATATCGATCTTTATGCAACTTAGCTAGCCTTGTCGCATTGATATGACCTAGTCTACAGTGCCACAAGAAGGATTCGTTCATTTCTGAAATTTTCCTCTTGTTCGTGTTCTGTATGTTAAGAACTATGGTTTGATTCAGAACGTATATACCATTACATAACGTACCAAATCCAATCAACACTTGATTTAGGAAAATGTTCATAACATTATCCTCTAATGCAAAGTTATATCCTTCTTTAGCTAATAAAGAGACTGATATAATATTGTATATCGGGTTCGGTATGTAATAACAGTCGTTCAGAATCATTGTATTACCACTTGGTAATACTAGGTGATATTCGCCAACTGCTTTGGCTGCAATAAGAGCACCATTCTCTACTCTTACAAACTTATCACCCTCTCCTAGTTCTCTACCTCTCTTAACCTTTATAACATATTACAAATGTGGGATCCTGATCCAATACCCAGGATGTAGAGTATACTAAGAAACAGTTCTCGGTTACGAACACACCCGAAGAAAATGCATCAGCATGCTCTTTCTTTGTTCGGGTGGCGTAGGAATCCTGACATTTCGCTATTTCCTGCTCGGACTTATGACAGTCATAAGGTAGAGCGGAACCAACGTTCCCCAGCTCAGTATAATAAGCGGGTTCGGTCAATACATCCATATTAGTATCTTGATTAAGGCATGTCATGGTTGTTCACCGCCGAAATCCGGGAAAGACTGACGTCTTGCCTGAATTTAGGGCCAGATGCTATTTGGGTTTATCCGTCCACCTCTCCGAAGATGCCAAGTTGATTTATGACACCGTATTTCAGAGGTTTGGACGGATGCGACCGTTGTAGCGAACTTTGTCAGATTCCCCCTCATTGTGAGAGGTTTTTGATCGTGGGGATGCTCTTCCCTGCAGGCGCAAGCCCTTGCAGTTAATTATGTTGCCATGTAGCGATAACCACTTTCTTCTGCTCCAGATGTCCACTTCGTGTCGTGTGTGTTTGTTTTATTTTTAGTTGCCCATGGATTGTATACGGAGACTAATTTATGTTGCCTCCCATAGGGCGTGGATTAGTCCAAATCCGTATATTCTTAGATTTGTGTTTGGATTGATTTAAGGATCGTTAATCTCGTTTGAGATTAAGATCAACTTAAATGTTTGTTTGGGATACGTTAGTCTAATTTTAGACTAAGATCTACTCAACATGATTTTGGGATCATTCAGACCCAGCAAAAGAGTATTTGAGCTCTATTGCTTTAGTTTAAGGACATTTTCGGTCCATAGCTAGTTTAAGGACGTTGCGGTCCATTGTTAGTTTAAGGACGTTTCGGTCCATAGATCACCATTTTTGGTGTGAGGGTTTAGTTTAAGGACGTTGCAGTCCACAGCTAGTTTAAGGACATTGCGGTCCATAGATCACCACTTGGCGGTGGGGTCGTAGTTTAAGGACGTTGCGGTCCATAGCTAGTTTAAGGACGTTGCGGTCCATAGGGGATGTGCTCATGGGTTTTTTGGGTTGCACCAAAGAGCTGTTGGTTGTCGGGACCCTCCACCTCTCTGAAGATGTTGAAGAATTACAACGACATGTATTAGAGGTATGGAGAGATGTACCCTTGAACCAAATTCCAGATTTGAGGGGAAAGATCGTAGTAGCCCGTCTAAGAATCATTAGTCGTTTTTGAGAGACTAAGATTAACTTAGAAGATTGAGGAATTATCATCAGTTTGGGAAGTCATGAGCATAGTGGCTCGGTCTATTAGGAAATCCAAGATGTTTTAATCCTCAGGGAGACTTAGCCAATTTGGAGTTGGAGTTGGCTTCCTATAGTGTTAAACACTAATGTATACTCAGTGCTCAAGTGCTTCCACGTGAGACTCCAAGGTAGTGTTAAACACTGAAATTTGGGGGAGGCTCACGTGTGGAACGTGAGGCTCCAAGGCAGTGTTAAACACTGAAATTTGGGGGAGGCTTACGTGTGGCACGTGAGGCTCTTGAAAGTTGGCACTGCTCACTTGGGTTTATTCCCTTGTTCTTTTATAAGTGCTAAGCACTATTGGGGGTCATGTGGGATCATGTGAGGCGCCCCAAAAATGGGAACTGTTTTGATTTATTCCCCTTTCCTTTTACAAGTTCTAAGCACTATTAGGGGGTCACGTGGGATCACGTGAGGCGCCCCAAAATGGGAATTGTCTTTGATTTATTCCTCTTTTCCTTTTGAAAGTGCTAAGAACTATTAGGGGGTCACGTGGGATCACGTGAGGTGCCCCAAAATGGGAACTGTCTTTGATTTATTCCCCTGTTCCTTTTGAAAGTGCTAAGCACTATTAGGGGGTTACGTGGGATCACGTGAGGCGCCCCAAAATGGGAAATGTCTTTGATTTATTCCCCTTTTCCTTTTGAAAGTGCTAAGAACTATTAGGGGGTCACGTGAGATCACGTGACTCGATATCAGTTGTTCCTTTTTGTTCCTCAGAGGTGCTCACGTGGGAACACGTGATCTGTTACGTAGCGTTTGAACGCTAATGAATCATCAGGCTGTTCTTCTATGGTTTTTAGGAATCAAGTTCTCCTTTTGTTCTTTGCGGGGATTAAATTCTTTTTAAAGGGTTAAACCCTAGTTTCAGAGGAATTAAATTCCCATACGTTTTGTAAGAGTTAAACTCTTTTGAACTCATTTCTTTCCCCTAGGTTTTGAATCTCCATGACAGAATCTCCCCGATGAGAATTAAATTCTCAACTTGTAGGGAGATCTGCTTCTGCGGATCTTAACCAGAGGAAGAACTAAGTTCTTTTGAGAAGAGTTAAACTCTTGGTTTGAGAATTAAATTCTCTTTTTGTTTTGTGGGAGCTTTTGGGAGGGGTTCCTCTTCTTTATAGAGAATTAAATTCTCTCTCTATATTTTCTTCCTCTCTCTCTGTGTGTATGTCCGCCTTCTTTCTTTTCCCCCCTGCTCCATTTATATGAAAAGAAAAATAATCAATTTGTTAAGAAAATCCATCATTGAGAGATCATGATTGATTCCATGATCTTTTAGATCAATCGGTGAATTTTATTCTCCGTTGGATTTTTAATCCAAAGGCTTTCTGTTTAACAGAGAAGATTTCTTGTTTGTTTAGCAAGATTATGAATATCTTGTTAGTTTCAACAAGATCAGAATTTTAATCTATCATAACTTTTAGTTTAACAAGATCAGAAATATATTTTCTTAATATAGAATTTAATTCTATCATATGGATATCTCGTTAGATTAACAAGATTAGGAAAATATTTTCCTATGATAGAACTTTATTCTACCAGATGATCACCGTTGGATCTTTGATCCAAAGGTCCTCTGTTTAAGAAGATCTTTCTAGTTTGAGGAAGATCAGGAAAATATTTCCCAAATAGAATTTAATTCTAGAATTTGACAGGAGCATTTTAAATTGGGGCGCTCACATGCTTTGCACGTGAGTAGCAAGAGAACTCACGTGTTTAACACGTGACCCCTAGTGTGGGTTTTAGCCTGTTTATTTTTAGTGCTCATATGATTTACATATGAGCGCTCACGTGTTTTACACATGAGGCCTGTTTGGCCATTAATTGTTTTATTTAGTTTATTTTCAGCGCCCATATGCTTTACATATGAGCACTCACGTGTCTAGCACGTGAGGCCTGTTTGGCCATTAGTTGTTTATGTTCAGCGCTCATACGCTTTGCATATGAGCACTCACGTGTTTTACACGTGAGGACTAATTTTGAAAACTCTCCCCCTTTTTTGTAGGGGAACAAGTAGCTCTTGGCCGAAAATTTTGGCGGGAACAATGGTCGCTACCAGGAAAGAGAGAGAGAAGAAAACAATTTAGCATGTGCTCTTGCAAGATTAGATTGGTTATTATTTTATCTAATCAGGATGGCTCTCACTGTTTTTATCAAATCTTCCTTCAAACCTTAAAAGGTAAGACTAGCCGGGATTAATTACACCCTACAAGTTCGTCAATCGGTCAGCCAGAAAGCTATTGGTACTCCGAGAGAGTCTCCCCATGCTTTCGCATGGAACTAATTAAAATCCTCGTTTCCGCAGGGGCATAACCCAGTTAACACCTTTCTTTGACACCTACTGGATCGGCTAATTGTAAAGTGGAAAACTCTCCCAGTAGTAACTCTTACTCGCAGTGGGTATCGGGATCCAACTATCATATAGAAGGTATGCAATCTCATTGCAAATTTCAACACTTGAAATTCTCGATAATTGTTTTTACCCTTAACGTCCTATGACCTTGACGAAGGTCAACAAACCATTGGGCGCAGTTCAACCCGTTCATTTCTTGATTGAATTAAACCCACCAGCACGACCCTTGACGAAGGCCAACAAAGTTGCACGACTACCATAATCCAATCGTATCACATGCTGAAGATAAGCACTAATCAGCTACCGCACACTACGCCTTGACGAAGGCCAACAAACGCAGCACGAATACTAAATAGCACTTATCTGAAATGACGGAGGGCTACGACAGGTTTTTAAGAAAACATTTTGCATAATGAACTTGATATCGTTGTAGAATCGAGTGATTTAAAAAGGAGTGGTTTAAGCTCCACTTTTAAAATCGAGTGTTTTTCAAAATAAACCGAGTGAGTTGTAGCATTTGCTAGATTTTGCTAAAGAGGTCACTCTCGTTGAAGGGATCTAGGCTCTTTCTTCATCGAATAAGGTGCTGGATATTCATAAAGGAATACCTCTATGCAAAGCAAGAACTAGAGCTACCTTTTAGAAAATATTGATTCTACAACATCTTTAAGTTTTTTTCTTTTTCATTAATCTCATTAATGACGTTCCATCATTTATGTTTCCTAAACATTACAGAAGAAACGAAAATAGATTGCACGCTTATGCCATCCGCATTCGCCACGGGGCCCCGTCATGCACCGTCAGGTTACTTAACTAACGGCAGAGCGGAGGATGGACTAGCTCGAGTGGAAAACATAAGCAACGTTTATTATATATCATATATATAATATAAAGCATTCATCTCACGCAGTTATAAGATCTCATCACAAAACATTGCAGCAGAAGCAAACATATTAAATATAGAATATACTAAGAGGTCCGTATTTTAAATTTAGCTAGTAATAAAAAACACGGATTCCACGGTCGTGATGAATAGCCAAACCCACATCCTTAGACCCCTACGAGAGCGGCAAGCAACTGTAATGACTCTGTTTTAAATGTACAGAAATTTGTTTAAAGTTAATGTACTAAATAGAGTATTTGCAAACCTGAGTATGCTATAAGTATTTAATTTGTTTAAGAACAGCAAGAAAGCACTTGTAGCTCATTGGTAAAGCCTTGCACTGCCGTAACGTAGCCTCTGTGTTCGAATCCCATCAACCACATATTATTTTTAATGATTTTTCTATTAAACTTTTTGGAAGCCCAAAAGTTTACACGTGCAATACACGTAAAAATGAAAAGTCTCAGAAATCAAACATATGGGGATTGTTATTTAAATAGCCGACGACACGTGGCCCCAATCCAAGCACCCCACCCCCACCATCGACCGACGAGGATCTCTTTGGGGCCGGCGCCGCCGATCCCAACCGTCGGGAATGCCTCCAAGTTTTAACCCAACACCTTTTGGCTTCCCCCCACTATTCCTCTGCTGTTTGATTTCTCTGTAAATTTACAGAGAGATTAAATTCATCTCTTTAATCCATTTTAATACATTTTTAATTCTCATTTTAATTCCCTAAACCCTAATTCTATTCTATAAATACCACCCCATATCTAGCCCTCTCTATTATGAAATCTATCATCAAAACTCTCAAATGTTTCCAAGTTAAATTAGTTGTACAAGTGGAGTTAGCCTAAGGTCGTCTTCCGGCGACGACTTGGGACAAATCCGGCGACACCGTGACTCCACGAAGCTCTCAAACCCTTCCTCTACCTCCCCTCTCTCATCTAATCCTGTAAGTCCCCTCTCCTCTCCTAACTTTCTATTCTAAAAAGATCACTTTTCAAAACTCGTCGGAAGTGGAGTTATTCCGAATTCCGATTTTAATTTCGTTAAAAACATAACGTTTCTTAATAACCAAATACCCATATTGTTACATCTTGTTTAGTAATCATTAACAAAATTTTAGAACAAGTTTCAATTCAAAATACAATGTTATACAACTTTTATTTCAATTTTACGGTTAAATACCACAAACTTTCTATTCGACATCTTTCATCATATTTGCTCATGTTACCTTTAGAAAACTCACGAGATAATGACCTACTTCATCACAACACTCATCATGACATAGCATGATGGCTTTTGGGATAATATTTTATGGGATAAATACAATTTTACAATAAAATATCTTACACTAATAAAACCATATTCTTTAAGATTGTTTTAATTAAATTCCTTGCAAATAAGCCTCTACAACCCATTTTGGGGAACCCGATTTGGATGATACGGGTTATTGCACATCCTTGGGACTAGTAGAGCGAGATGCAGACCTCCTCACGGAGCATCCGATCTCGATGGAATTTTTAATACAATTTTTAAGAAAACGAGATTTTCTATTTAATAAATAAATTCTATTTTTAATAATTATATATATATATATAATCAAAATATCTATTTTAAATATATGTAATTCCATGTTTTCTAAATAAAGGAATCAAAAATTTCATGAATATACCATCACAAATCCATACAATTCTAATTTACACTAAAATACTTTATACTATTCAATCTAGGTTTATAATCATTAGAATACTTCACTTTTAAAAATTACATCCATGAAAACCCTAAATACGATAAATAAATACTTGAGGAATATTTTGATAGTATATTAAACTATTTTTCATTAATACCCTTAAGTTTATTAATTTACAATAAGGACCCTAGTAAATATAGGTTTAAGCGGGACTAATTTTCTTGAGCCTCAGGGAGGCGGAGAAAGTGGGTGCTTGCATATTTAAGGTAGGAAACTAAAACGGGCTTATCAATGGTAATTGGCTTGGAAAAATTCAGAAATCCTGCTGTCCATGTGCAGTAGTTACCGATAACTCCAAAACCTAATTCAGGAATCAAATTCTGTTTAATTGACTGACTCAGACAGAGTCTCAGTCAAATCTGAAAACAATCCATACTTGAAAACAATCCAAATATAACTCCAATACATCATGAATCCATATATACTGGAACTTGAATATGAATACTAGAATACCATCTATATCAACATGACTTGAACTGACCGAACCATGGATATACATTGACTTGATCACATGATAATCCGTTTACATCCTTATCCGTTTACATGAGCAATTGATATCATAGTTTCAGCAAGTTTTACAGCTATAAACAATATAATAAACATTACAGTGTTTTTAAGGGGTAGATTGGTACGGAATGTGTTAAAAGTGGTACGATGATGGTCTCTTTAATACACCTAACCTGAATATCCGTTGTTGTTGTCCCGTAGTTTAACGGTTCCTTGTGCTCTGTATACCTTAGTCCACGGAATAGTTGGACTCCTCTCGTATACACTGGCATATTCTGTACCAAGCTATAAATAACAGTGTTAACTTAACAATCATACATTATACCAGTATATTCTCTTTACCTGTTCAGACTATTTCTATCTCTTTTTAGGACTTACCGAGCGATTGTTCTCTGACGACATTCCTTTTCTATTTTTTTTTGGAATGTTGTCAGAAGGACCCGACTCTTTGGAGATCGAGCCCAGCTCAGAAGACTTGGATCAGTTCATCGAAGACCCGGAGCTCTAACCACTTGTTTATGCTTTTACTTTCAGTTCATGCCATTGTTTAGGCATTGCTTTCCACATTGTATTTACTTTTCAGTTGTATTGTAAAGAATGTTTAAATAAATAAAAAGTTGCTGTTCATTTACATCTCATGTCTTTCTTGTGTACATTTATATTATATTGCTTATTTACGCTTAGCATATTTACTTCTGAGTAAATACGTCGTGGGCCTAATCACGTCTCCTGACCGTACAGTGGAAAGCGGGGCATGACAAGTTTTGTTGGTGTCCCATGCAGGTCTGTTCTACATGAAAACCTATGCAATATAACACAAGAATTATAAGACTCAGCAACTAAACATTCTTTATATTTCATATTCCTTGAATCTATCCTAACCCTGTTTTTCTTTCAAGGTTATGGATTCTTCGTACAATACTAGCACCAACGTGAATGGCAACATCACACCACCACCTCTTCCACTTATGTCTACCGTTGTAGCTCCGATCAACGAGCAGACGGTACTGCTCAAGGCAATGAAGTGCCTCTTGGATGAACAGCAGCAGCAGAATGCTATCCTAATGAACCGTCTAGAAGCTAACGCACCTGGAGTGAAACAATTCCGAGCACTGAATCCTAAGCAATTTTCTGGGAAAGAGAGCCCTTTAGAAGCTGAAGAATGGGCTCAATCCATTGAGGACGATATGGCAACAGCTCAAGTGCCAGACATTGCTTGGGTAAGGGTTGTAAAGCCGCAATTCAGGAATAACGCCCAAGTATGGTGGAAGGCGGAAGAAAGCCGTCTTACTCAGCCGATCGAATGGAAGACTTTTCGCGACATGTTCGACACGAAATATTTTCCCGAGACTGCCCGATTTGACATAGAGCAGCAATTCATCCATATATAACAAGGCTCTATGTTGAGTAAATCCGTGGATGAGTATGATGATGAGTTCACTATGATGAGCAGGTAAAATTGGTTTCAAATATTCAAATTTTCTGATATCACATACTACACAGCTAACACAAGACCGTAACAGGTTCATGTCACATTTCATACCGACTGTCGATATCAGGGCCAAAAGATTTCAGCAGGGGTTGGACCAGGAGATCCAAGCTGCATTAACTACAGGGGATTTCCCAACCCACGACTTAGCTTTTAAGGCTGCATGTTGATATGGGGCAGTAGTGAAGAAGAAGGGCAGACCTCAATCTGCCGGTATGAAGCGTCCTGCTACTCAGATAGCAGGAGGAGCCTCTTCCAGGAAACCTTTTATACCCAGGAGACCGAGAGTACCTTTCAACCAGCCCAGTCCAGACTTTTGCACCTACTGCAGGAGGAATGGACACTTAGTAAAGGACTGCAGGCATGCTAATCGTCCTTACTTTGTCTGTGGCTCATCCACACATGATATTGGATCTTTTCCTCGTAGACTCAATCCAAATCCTGCAACCAGACCAGCAATTATTTATCCGCAGCGGCCAGCTATCCAGGCACTTGCTCCACGTCTTGCTCTCCCAGCTCCACCTCCTGGTGGACCTACTGCGCCTCCTCTCCATGGACCTACTGCGCCTCCTCCCCGTCAGTTCCATCAAGCCCAAATGAACCTACCTCAAGGACAGAGGAACGGACAGAGGAATGCTCCTCCAGTAAGGAGGAATGTACCGAGGCGATAGGCTTTCACAATGACCGTGGAAGAAGCTGAAGCCGCTGGCCAAGTCATCACTGGTAACTCTTTTCTTTCAAGATTTCTTTCAATCCTTATACATATCAAATATCTTATCCTATACCTAAACATATTCAACACAACTTAGGTACAATCTTAGTAGCCTCACTTTCTGCACTAGCACTCTTCGATACTGGAGCATCTCATTGCTTTATGTCACAACGGTTCATCCAAACTCATGCAATTCCAGTCAAATCGCTCATATCCAACTGGAATGTCAGTTAAGGGAACGGCGTTCTAATGGCAACAATGTGATACGACCTGTGTCCAGTGGTCATCTGCAGCAGAGAATTTTATGCTGACTTCAAGGTGCTGGACACACCGAACATCGATGTAGTTTTGGGTATGAATTGGCTAGGAACTTTTACGCTACCATCGACTGTCGTCAAAGGAGGGTAGTGTTTGAGATTTCAGAGCATCCGGTCTTTTATTTCAAAAGTGGAGACCGTACCCTGGAGCCTAGCACATACAAAGCAAAACTGAAGAAGGAAGTGATTGCAACTCTACAGGCGGAAGAAGATAAGCCAGATGTAGTTCGAGAGTTCGATGATGTATTTCCTGAAGACATATTAGGTTTGCCTCCTGATCGAGATTTTGAATTTGGAATTGATTTAGTACCTGGGGCACAAACGGTGATCAAAGCACCATATCACTTAAGTCCAGAAGGTTTGAAGGAGATCCGTACTCAGCTGGATGAACTTCTGCAGAAAGAATGGATTCGTCTTAGTACTTCAAGTTGGGGATCTCCAGTGTTGCTTGTGAAGAAGAAGGAAGTTTCATACAGAATGTGTATTGATTATAGAGCTTTGAACGAAGTCACGATAAAGAATAAGTATCCACTACCGCAAATCGATGATCTGTTCGATCAGCTAAGTGGGTCTTGCGTTTTCTCTAAGTTAGATCTCCGTTCGGGTTAGCATCAGGTGAAGGTCAAAGAGTCTGATATTCCGAAGACGGTATTCAGGACTCGCTATAGACATTATGAGTTTCTCGTGATGCTATTTGGAGTGACCAATGCACCGTCCATATTCATGAATCTGATGAATCAAGTTTTCCAAGAGTACCTAGACAGGTTCGTTGTCATATTCATCGACGACATCCTGGTGTATTCTAAGAATCGGAAAGAGCACGCTGAACATTTACGGATTGTTCTGTAGACTTTGCGACAACATCAACTCTATGCCAAGTACAGTAAGTGCGAGTTTTGGCTAAAACAAGTCGGATTTCTCGGACATATCGTTTTAGGTGAAGGAATCTCTGTGGATCCAGCTAAAGTATCAGCAGTAAGCGAATGGCCGACACCAAGACAGTGAAGAACATTCGAAGTTTCTTGGGTTTAGCAGGATACTACCGAAGATTTATAGAAGGCTTTTCGAAGATTGCAACACCCCTGACTAAGCTCACACGTAAAGATGAAGAATTTGTGTGGTCAGAAATATGCGAACAAGCTTTTGTAGAACTCAAATCAAGATTGACAACAACGCCTATTCTCGTTATACCAGACCAATCTGGAGGTTTCGTAGTGCATTGCGATGCATCCGGTAAGCGATTAGGATGTGTTCTACACCAGCACGGTAAAGTTGTAGCTTATGCATCAAGACAGTTGAAGATTCATGAGCACAATTATCCGACGCATGATTTAGAGTTGGCAGCTGTTATATTTGCACTGAAGATTTGGCGTCATTATATTCTTGAAGAACGGGTAGATATATACATATACCATAAAAGTCTGAAGTATGTGTTTACTTAGAAAGAGCTGAATATGCGGCAGAGAAGATGGCTAGAATTTATGGCGGACTTCGACATCAACCTACAATATCATCCAGCGAAGGTGAATGTAGTTTCTGATGCACTTAGTCGCCAACCACTATCAATGAATCTCACCGCACAGTGGAAGCTACAACAAGATTTGCATCAGATGGAGATAGAAGTGGTCATGCCAGGTAACGCTTCAAGTTTAATGAACTTACAAGTTCAGTCTACAATTGTCAATTAGATCAAAGCAGCTCAAGCAAGTGATGCCAAGTTGCAAAAGATCAGAGAAAAAGTAGATAGTGGACTTCGAATAGACTTCATCATCCACAAAGACGGATCTTTGAGATACGGAAGCAGATTGTGTATACCACAAGGTCCTGCTCGGGAAGAGTTGATGAAAGAAGCTCACAGCTCCCCATACTCAGTACACCCTGATAATACAAAGATGTACAAAGATTTACGTCAACATTACTGGCGGTATGGAATGAAGCGTGAAGTAGCCAAAAGCATAGCAAATGCTTGGTGTGTCAGCAAGTAAAAGCTGAACATCACAGGACTGCTGGTTTACTTCAACCGTTACCTATCCTAGAATGGAAGTGGCAACACATTACCATGGATTTTGTGACTGCTCTTCCTCGCAGCTCAAAAGGTAACGATGCATTATGGGTTATTGTGGATCGACTCATAAAGTCGGCTCATTTTATTCCCTTTCGAGTTGGCCAATCTACCGAGACACTAGCAAAGAAGTACATGGAGGTAAGTTTGAATCTAAGTAAGATTTAACTCTTCAATGTGTACTATCTCTGATACCCATGAACTCATGCAGGAGATCGTGAGATTACATGGAGTACCGATTTGCATTGTCTCTGATCGTGACACCAGATTCCGATCGCAGTTTTGGCAGAGTCTGCAAGCTAGCTTGGGAATGAGTCTGAACTTTAGCACAGCTTACCATCCACAAACAGATGGACAGTTTGAGTGAACGATTCGGATCCTTGAAGATATGCTAAGAGCTTGTATGTTAGACTTCGGAGGATCGCGGGAAGATCACCTACATCTTGTGGAGTTTTCATACAACCACAACTACCAAGCGAGTATTGGAATGACACCGTTTGCAGCGCTCTATAGAAGGAAGTGCCATTCACCATTAAGTTGGTACGACATCGGAGATAGGGAACTCTTTAGACCTGAGATGATAGTGGCGACTGTAGATGTAGTTCGTACTATCAGGGAATGAATACGCATAGCCCAAGACCGACAGAAGCATTGGGCTGATGCAAAGAGCCGACACTTGGAGTTCCAATCAGGAGATCATGTCTTTCTGAAGATTCCTCCAAACCATGGAGTGATTCGTTTTGGAAAGAGGGAAGCTAAGTCCGAGGTACATTGGACCGTTCAACATACTCGAACGAGTCGAAGAAGTGGCATATCATTTGGCACTTCCACCCTCATTAGAAGGATTGCACAACGTATTCCACATATCCCAACTCCGAAGGTATGTGAGTGACCCTTGCCATATTCTTGATCACTCCGGGCTCACTGTACAGACGGATCTATCTTGTGAGCAACAACCTGTTGAAATTCTGGACAGAAAGGTAAAGTCACTTAGGAACAAGGAAGTAAACTTGGTCCGAGTGACGTGGAGGAAAGACTCACCAGGAGAATCAACGTAGGAAAGAGAAAACGACATGTGTGCAAGATACCCATCCTTATTTGTAAATAAGTCCTTAAATATTTGTAAATTTCGAGGACAAAATTTTTGTAATGAGGGTAGAATGTAACGACTCTATTTTTAATGAACAGAAATTGTTTAATGTTAAAATACTAAATGGAGTATTTGCAAAGCTGAGTATGCTATAAGTATTTAATTTGTTTAAGAACAGCAAGAAAGCACTTGCAGCTCATTGGTAAAGCCTTGCACTGCTGTGACGTAGCCCCTGTGTTCGAATCCCATCAACCACATATTATTTTTAATGATTTTTCTTTTAAACTTTTTGGAAGCCCAAAAGTTTACACGTGCAATACACGTAAAAATGAAAAGTCTCAGAAATCAAACATATTGGAATTGTTATTTGAACAGCTGATGACACGTGGCCCCAAACCAAGCACCCCACCCCCACCATCGACCGACGAGGATCTCTTTGGGGCCGGCGCCGCCGGTCCCAACCGTCGGGAATGCTTCAAAGTTTTAACCCAACACCCTTTGGCCTCCCCCACTACTCCTCTGCTGTTTGATTTCTCTGTAAATTTACAGAGAGATTAAATTCACCTCTTTAATCCATTTTAATGCGTTTTTATTGTCATTTTAATTCCCTAAACCCTAATTCTATCCTATAAATACCACCCAATACCTAGCCCTCTCTATTATGAAATCTATCATCAAAACTCAAATTTTTCCAAGTCAAATCAGTTGTACAAGTAGAGTTAGCCCAAGGTCATTTTCCGGCGATGACTCGGAACAAATCCGACGACACCGCGACTCCATGAAGCTCTCAAACCCTTTCTCTACCTCCCCTCTCTCATCTAATCCTGTAAGTCCCCTCTCCTCTCCCATCTTCCTATTATAAAAAGATCACTTTTCAAAACTCATCGGAAGTGGAGTTATTCCGACTTTCGATTTTAATTTCGTTGAAAATATAATGTTTGTTAATAAACAAACACCCATATTGTTACATCTTGTTTAGTAATCATTAACAAACTTTTAGAACAAGTTTCAATTCAAAATACAATGTTATACAACTTTTATTTCAATTTTATGGTTAAATACCACAAACTTTCTATTCGACATCTTTCATCATATTTGCTCATATTACCTTTAGAAAACCCATGAGGTAATGACCTATCTCATCACAACACTCATCATGACATAGCACGATGGCTTTTGGGACAATATTTTATGGAATAAATACAATTTTACAATAAAATATCTTAAACTAATAAAATCGTATTTTTTAAGATTGTTTTAATTAAATTCCTTGCAAATAAGCCTCTACAAACCATTTTGGGGAACCCGATTTGGATGGTGCGGGTTATTGCACATCCTTGGGACTATTAGAGCGAGATGCAGACCTCCTCACGGAGTATCCGATCTCGATGGAAATTTTAATACAATTTTTAAGAAAACATAATTTTCTATTTAATAAATAAATTCTATTTTTAATAATTATATATATATATATATATTATCAAAATCTATTTTAAATATATATAATTCCATGTTTTTTAAACAAAGTAATCACAAATTTCATGAATATACCATCACAAATCCATACAATTCCAATTTACACTAAAATACCCTATACTATTCAATCTAGATTTATAATCATTAGAATACTTCGCTTTTAAAAAATACATCCATGAAAACCCTAAATAAAATAAATAAATACTTGAGGAATATTTTGAAAGTATACTAAAACTATTTTTCATAAAACACCCTCAAGTTTATTAATTTATAATAAGGACCCTAGTAAATATAGATTTAAGAGGGACCAATTCTCTTGAGCCTCAAGGAGCCTCCGGGAGCCGGAGAAAGTGGGTGCTTGCCTATTTAAGGCAGGAAATTAAAACGGGGTTATCAATGGTAATTGGCTTGGAAAAAGTCACAAATCCTGCCGTCCATGTGCAGCAGTTACCGATAATTCCAAAACTTAATTCAGGAATCAAATTCTGTTTAAGTGTCTGACTCAGACAGAGTCATAGTCAAATCTGAAAACAATTCATACTTGAAAACAATTCAAATATAACTCTAATACATCATGAATCCATATATACTGGAACTTGAACATGAATACCAGAATACCATCTATATCAATATGACTTGAACTGACCGAACCATGAATATACATTGACTTGATCACATGATTATCCATTTACATCCTTATCAGTTTACATGAGCAATTGATATCATGGTTTCGGCAAGTCTTACAGCTATAAACAATACAATAAACATTACGGGGTTTTTAAGAGGTAGATTGGTACGGAATGTGTTAAAAGTGACACGATGATGGTCAGTTTAATACACCTAACCTGAATATCCGTTACCGTTGTCCCGTAGTTTAACGGTTCCTTGTGCTCCGTATACTTTAGTCCACAGAATAGTTGGACTCCTCTCATATACACTGGGATATTCTATACCAAGCTACAAATAACAGCGTTAACATAACAATCATACATTATACCAGTATATTCTCTTTACCTGTTCAGTCTATTTCTATCTCTCTTTGGGACTTACCGAGCGATTGTTCTCTGATGACATTCCTTTTCTATTCTTTCTTTTGAATGTTGTCAGGAGGACCCGACTCTATGGAGATCGAGCCCATCTCAGAAGACTTGGATCAGTTCATTGAGGCCCCGGAGCTCTAGCCACTTGTATATACTTTTACTTTCAGTTCATGCCATTGTTTAGGCATTACTTTCCATATTGTATTTACTTTTCAGTTGATGTAAAGAATCTTTAAATAAATAAAAATTTGCTGTTCATTTACATCTCATGTCTTTCTTGTGTATATTTATATTATATTGCCTATTTACGTTTAGATTGTTTACTTCTAAGTAAATACGTCACAGGCCTAGTCATGTCTCTTAACCGTACACCGGGAAGCGGGGCGTGATAGCAACCCTATCAATTCTAGAGTTAGGCGGCCCAGTCTCAACTCCTCAAGATGGCCTCCCACTGGACTCTAGAACCCGATAACTTGTGCTCCCCACCTTGGGTCTATTCTAATGCGGAAAAGTAAATAATATACATCAATGGTGACATCATCCTCAACCCAGAAGTTCCCAATAAAAGAATATTACATACAATTTTTACATGAATGAAAATGAAAAAACTTCCATCTCATGCAAAACCCCATGGCTATTCAAACACGACGATCTAATATAACATATCACAGTAACACATAAACATCACATGTCATCAAAGTAAGTAAATATTTGTATCCTGATTTTCGTTGACGTATAGCAACGAAATTGGCGATACACCACATATTACACTTACGGTCGCAGAAAAGAAATAAAAACTACAATAATTAGAATCTGCAACATCCTTAGACATCATACTTCGGATTTCATGCTTAACACTGTAAACCTTGCATTTTAGTCTCAAATTGAATACACTTTTCAATAACCAGTCGGGTAATTCAACAAGATTCCCAATAAATAATCGAATGCTTGTCGGAAACTTTAGTACATGGACGCACCCCCGATGTCGTCGACGAAGTGCACTTAGGCGGAACACCGCGGCCGCGAGCACTCGAATTGATACTTTTGGCAACGGGGTTCTCCTATAGTCACTTGGTCGGGGCTATGGGGCATGGCTATCTAGTAGAGTTACCCGGCGAGTGTTCGCATACTATACGAGATTGCGACGAAGTTTTGATCCGAATCGAAACTCCGTGGTAATCTATCAAAAGAGACTAAATTGCTAGATTTACAAAACACTAATTAGTTTTCACAAAACTAATTATTATGGATTCCAAATATTGTGTCACAGATCAATAAAATCTAGACGATGTTAAACATTTCGATCGAATTATCAAATACCCACAAATCCAAGAGACCTCAACAACTTGAGCATCAATAAAAATACCTAGAAAGTGCCAAATATCAGTATGGAGCATCACAAGAAGAAAAAGTGCTCTACTCACCAATACTGCCACACAACCGCGGCTAAACCCTAGGTTAAGCCACGGTTCCGCGGCCAATTGGTTGAGTTGGGCCCTCAAAATTCTTGGGGCTCCATTATATACTCTGCACGATTTTCTGAATATTTTTAATATTAAAAATTCCAACTTTTGAATTTTTTTTCCAGAAACTAAGATTTTGACGGGTTTCGAAGTTCGATCGAACACTTTAACGTTGTCCAGGCCATGCCTAATGCTCTAGCTTGGCTCTGATACCATGAAAGTATGCCTTATCACCACTACCAGGTTTTAAAAAGCATAAAGTATACAATTTTAAAAAATCCAGTGTGTTAATGCATGCTATTCTAGAATCGAACTAGAGAATTAGGGTTAGTAAGCAAGTGAACAAACTTTACACTAAGTGAAAAAGAAATACAACCTTTGTAGACTGGTCCTTCACTTCTAAAGTTCCAAATAGTAGTCCCTAGAACTCTTCGTAGGCTCCACTTGGCGAAAGGAACGAGCTTGCTTAAGAATCTTCGAGACCGAAGATGATCGACCTTGAAGTATCCTCAAGCTATCACTTCACTAATTAAGAAATTAGTGAAGCAAACAACCTACACTAATGGGCTAGATGAGAGTAGATTGATGAAGTAAGAATTTTGTTCACTTAAGAATTTTAGTTCTCTTTATTCTTTTCTCTCTAGAATTTTCAAGAGGAGAAAGAAGATGAACTCATGAAGAATTATCAAGAACCATGGGTAAAGAAATATCTCCAAGATATAATGTAGAGAGTTAACCATAGGCTAAGGATAATGGTTAGCTTATAAAATATCTCAAGTAAAACAAAATTAGTGGAATGAGTCATGACTTCTACATGCTTCTACAAGCATCCAAGCCATGCTCATTTTCCACTTAATTTTGGATTTAATTTAAATAATGAAACCCAACATTATCCTTGGCTTGGTGTAAGTCTCATATACCCATATCCTATGTATCATCCACCATGACACAATAGTGTGTATAATATATATATATATATATATATATATCATATAATTATATATATCAACATATATATAAATATAGGACAAGAAATTCTTTAGTGAGTTAATATTAGTTAATATATATTTATATATCGAATATCGCCTGATTAGAATACGGTATCACATACACGTATTTAATCAAGGTCCCGCACACATCACATATGTGCCCTACTTCATTTTGCTTGAGCTAGGAAACCTCTGTGTGCGATTCTAAAGACTCGTCAATACACCAGTGGTAGGTAATGATCACATCAGTTACCCACAAGCCGTCAGCGATACTAGCTGGACGTAACGGCTACCCAGGTATTGAACGAATAGAAGATCAACAAGCAAATTTGTCCAAACTCCCATGAAGCCTATAAGTAACACTTACCCTACAGTCCGGTCTTTTCGTCTGATATGTCGCATATCAAGTCTAGGAGTGGTAAACGTCAGACCTCAGTAACATGATAAGTCATGCCGATGTGTGGCTCATAATGGTTCGAGAAACTACTGATAACACTTACCAGTAAATCTCATCCTCAGCCCTGGCCAGGGACTTCCTGTTATAGCTAATCAAGCATAGTGCAACATCAATTTCCAATACCGGGAGAGACGAAACCCTTCCTATCGATCACTGCCTCCATGTGACTCGGAACTGTACCCAAAATCCACATGTTTGCACGATTCCTTTGAGCCATGGTAGGGAGGAAATCAAAGCACAGTGGGAACCACACAGGACACTATGACGATCTTGGGTCTACAGACTAACCTGTACCAGTGTCACCAGAGAACTGCTATCTGATGATAGGTATAGTACCATCTAAGAGTTCTCGGCGAGTCCTTTTCGGTGTACCTATTCTCTAATGAGCACCTCTGTACAATCTTTGATGTCAAACACCAATGGATGTGGGATCATCCATCGCCCCATACAGGGTCAAGAAACGTACACACTGGTCTACTCTGGAATATCGATGCCCTGTCTCGATACTCCCTCGACTAGGAACAATTAAAGTATGTACTTGTGGACCACCCTGGCCCTACTAGTATGATCTGCATCATAGTTCTGATAGTCAAGTACATTCTAAGGGCTTTATCAACATGTATCAGAGAGACAGTATAATAATACTAGTGTACATGCTAAGATAAAGAGCAACCGTATAACATACTATCATGTCGAGCAAGAAAGTCCTCTCTCTATATATGTCCAAGCATCCACTATAATATACAATCATGTACAATAATGGCCTCTAGGGTATACATATGACTAACACAACCAACAACCTTCACGCTCCCGAAAAGGGAAACACCGACTTCCTCGACGCCACACATCACCAAAAGGGAAGCACTGACTTCCACATCGCCAAAAGGGAATCAAGTCAAAGCACCGACCTTCACATCGTCAAAAGAGAAGCAACCAATGACCTCCACGTCGCTAAAAGGAAAGCACCGACCTCCACATTGCCAAAAGGTAATCAAGCCAACCTCTCCACGAAAAAAGATTCATAAATTTCATGTACACGATACGTAAATATCGTGTACATTTATTGATGGGGAGCAATTTGTTGGGATCGAAATTTACACCCCACTGCCAAAATTAAAGATAAAAAATTAAAAGTCAAAGTCAATGTCCAAACATGTGGATCCAACTCCAACCAATCAGAGCCCAAGCCAAAGCGAGTGGGTCCATGCCCAAACCACCTCAAGCCCAAGCGAAGCCGACCGGCCATCGAAGAAGAAAGTAAATAAATTTATAATAAATAGATTTTGTATGCAAATAAGTGAAAATATAAAATAAATAGGTAAAAAGACAATTTTTTTGTAAAGCCCAAGGCTAATGTGCAAAAAAGTGTGCACATGGATATTGAGAAACCAAAAGCTAATTATATAAAGCCCAAGGGGCTAAGTGCAAATTATAATTGGTATTTAAACTTAACCATAACAAGAAATGATAAAAAAAAATCCCATTCTCACAAAATATTAGGGTTATGACTCCTTCTTTTCTCTCTTCAAGCTCTTTATCTTCTCCAATTAAACTTAAAGAAAACTTTCTCTTTTCCTAAAAATAAATAGATTTAGGCTACAAAACCTTTGAAAATGAGTGTTTTTCGTCCACCAAATTTCAAAAAGGAAGGCTTTTAGGCCTCCTCAGGGTCCAAATAGGAAAGAGGAAGAAGAATGAGAACCTATGTCCCAAAACCCTCTCTTTACAAGATCCATTGCCTAAAAGAGTGAAAAGCGATCTCCTTTCCCTCGTTCAATATCAATAGCTCAAATTTTCAAGAATCAAGATAGCTATATTGATAAAAATAGAGAGAAGGTTGAGGATGACTGATTGAGTGATTTAGCGTGCTTGCACTTAAAAGATAGATCAAAAATATTTGTAACCGCAATCAAGAACGACGTCGCATGAAGCTAGCCGGTGAGTACGGGTCGGTCCACAGGGATGTTGTGAATTTCCGATTCGTTCTTACGAGTTAATTCCGAAGGGTGTTCGGATTGATTTAATCTAAAAACTGAATTAATCTATATCTAAGTCTTGCTAGGGTTAGGTCTAGGTTGAGTTTGGAAAGTCAATAAATCTCACCGCTTTCTATACCCATATGAAGATCTAATTAGGTGTTATGGTAATTATTAATAAAAGGGATTAGAGCCATTTAGAAAGATGTTTCTTCCTCTAGGTTTTTGTCCTTCCTTTAGAAATCCTTACCCTAACCTCCATGGAAAACCATCACAACCGGGCCTTTATACTACGGTATCACCGCAACCTCGATGGATAGGGTGCCGTAGGGAGCGGTATGTGCATGTATGCATGAAGTCCTATGAAAATATATGACGGGCAAGAAAGGGAATGAGAGATCTTCGTCTCTCAAACCTTCCCCAGATCTAACCCTAACAAGCGAGGAGATTACTCGCTCATTAGGGAATTAAAATACATTTACCTAGGGCAGAGAATAAAAAATTAACTAGGGCAAGGAATTAAATTTATCTAGGGCAAGAATAGAAAATTAACCTAGAGCAGAAAATAAAGAACTTACAAAAAATGATGCTCTCCAAAAGAATGCTGAAATTTATTAATGAAGGGAGGCATGAAAAAAATACAATGATTTGGGCTTCTATTTATAGGAGATAGAAACCCTAGGTTACAATTGATTCGCATGTCTACATTTACCAAAATATCCTTAGGAAGACCTAGTCAAAGTAGACTTCCAAGCTTTGGTAAAATTTTATGTCTGGAAATTTTGGAACTGATTCTGGGCTTCTTGGGCTTTTTATTTCTTTGGATCTTTATTCAATTTGGCTTGTCTATTTCTTCCAGATCTCCAGTGAATAATTGCGGTGGACTTTTAACCGTTCACTTTGTAATCTTGGACCTTTCATTGCCTTGTACTTTGTGAATTTTATTTTTGATGTAGGCTTGATCAAGAGTCTTCTGTTTGTTGGTCAAAGTCCACTTTTGCATCGTCTTTTTATCGTTTTCACTATTTTCGCTCCAAGAACCTGTAACCTGTAATATGTAGCAGACATGCGTCAAAAGCACCTGTTTATTTATAAAAAGAATAAGAATGGGGAATATAATAATACAATATTATGGTGTGAACAAATACCCCCAAACTTATCTTTTGCTCGTCCTCGAGCAAACTTATTTTTATTCACTAAAATCCTAACTACACTTTCGCAGGGAAACGCGATTGCACTGAGCACGTGCAACAAGCCGTTAAACCTCTAGGTGTTCCTAGTAGGAGGAGTGTTGTCTCCTGAGGGTTTTCAGCGGATATTACCCACAAAATCCTATCAATTCGGCCCATTAACTTTTGTTCTCCAATTAGGTTTTCTAACAAGGAATTCTATTATCTTTTGACTCGCAAATTATCCACCCACATTCTTCACACTTCCTCATTATTTAACTTAAGATTATATATGTTATGCAGACCTACTTAGCTTTCGGCATTTCCTAAGTTTTCCTTCTAGAGTTCCATCTCCACTTAGGAATTTCTATCAACCCTTACTAAAGATACAAGTTCTATTCTTCACTCCTTTCTCTTATCTAAATCCCAATCACATACCCCTATGTATGTGTATAAATCACCCCTACACTTGGAAATTCAAATCAAGCAATCATACCCTTGTCCGTTGTCCAAACTACTAATTAGTTGGTGAATTTTTAATTGAATTTTGCTTACACATCCTTCATGCGACCGTTAATACTTCTTGAGGTACCAACAACCGATTACAAGATGCGTTAGCACTTTAAAGCGTATTTCCTAGTTTTGCAACACCCAAGGTTTTAGCAGTGACTTCCAAACCAGTTGGTCTAAGGCACTAGGTGATGAGGCACTCTCGCTAAATATTTTTCTATTTTTACAGCCTTAAGTAATCACAAAAACCAGTGTCCATTTTTTTTATATTCTTTATTCACACTTTTTTTCTTTTATTTTCTTCGTGCTAAGGACTTTAGACAAAAGCATTTCAAGGTCTCTTCTACTATTCCAAGTTTCAAGGTTCGTGATTGTACAAATTGTAGGGTATACGTTTTAAGAATCTAGACTTAAGGTAGGAACTATTTTTCAAATTTATACTCTAATAAGAACATCAATATTTTTCCTTCATTTTGACTTAGCCCAAGAAGTGAACCCAAAATTTGCCTATTTCTAAATAAACTACAAGGCATATACTTTCTACCGTTAAACTTTAAGGAATGTTATTTTTAGGGTTTTTAATTCACTAAGTCTAAGATCTAGTTGTTCCTAGCTAGTTAACCTATTTGTCAAACTCAAGTCAATTAGCCAAAATTGAATACAATAATTTTTATAATTTTTGAAATTTTTCAAATTTTTATGGGTTTTCAAATAAATATGTAAATGCAAAAATATATACAAATGGATGCGAAGGAAGAAGACATACCGAGCATACCCCCAAACTTGAACTTGACAGTGTCCTCACTGTCATGCTACACCAAGAGGGTCAAAATGTCGGCACTCCCCTGTTTATTTATTTACAATTTTTTTTTCATTTTTTAATGTTTTGAATTTTTTTTATTTTTTATAAAAAGAAAACAAAAATATATGTACATATATACAAAGGTCCCCCCCCAAACTTAAGTTTGGCTTTACACAAGCCAAAAGTTAGCACCAACCATTCAAAAATCTTATCGTGGTAATGGCCGAGTTGGTGAAATGATGGGGTGTAGAAAAAGAAATGAGAAACACGCGAGACCGTGTGGAAAGAAGAATGGTATAATATGGTCTCGGTGGGGGAGAAGAATGGCGGAAAGGAGAAAGAAGTGGAGTACGATCTTGAGGGTGTAAATCGAGTGCATAAATTAGCGCAATTTGTGATGACTGATGTGTTAAAAGCGATTGCGCTAACCTATCAACCAGTCGTGAAATGGGGTCAAATCCCTCAAGATTCGTAAGAAAACATGGGTACGCCGAACTTGGTTTTGGAGATGAAGGCGTAAAGGTCTCTTGTTCGGTCGGAACGATAGGAAAGAGGGAGGGTGATATAACAGTCAAAGGTTCAGGAGGCTGAATTGGAAAATCCGACATAAACAAAAATGGTTCAACCTCAATATTATCCTCAAAACTCTCCTCAATATTATCCTTATAATTTTCCTCAAAATTCAACTCATCCATGCCATTATCATCAAATTCAAGATGCATATTAGATTCGGGAGAAACATTTAATAACTCGGGATGATGATTTGAACATAAAATCTCAATTAAATCGACAGGTTCATCATCCGAAATATTCCCGGCGTCTATATCCTCAATCAAGTGAAAATCAATTTCCTTAGACACCTCATCAAAAGCATGGATATCTATCGATTTAGGTTTTAGATGGGAGGTGTAAAGATCGAAAGGATTAGGTACGGTTTCACTCGAAAGGGGTTCCTCATAATTTGGCAAATCAAACACTATAAAATCACACAACTCGTTTTTATTTTCAACTGGTAACTCATTTAGGACATTCGATGGAAAACTGGAGTTTTGGGCTTCAATTGGGTAAGGGTAGGTTTGATTTGGAAATCCTCTCTCATTCTCACTCAGTCCAACCGCCTCCTCATACATTGGAAAATTTGGAGCTAGTTGGAAACTAGCTACCGGTTCACTCGGTTGCATAAGGGCGGCCATGGACGCTTCCACATTCCTCACCATTTTGTTTGTTGCAGCAATATAAGCCTCCAACGACTCTTCCAAACTAGACTTGGGTGGTGAGGGGATTTCGGTAAAAGATTCATAATTGTTTGGATATGTGAAACTCCCAAAAGGCTGTGTAGAAACGGTGTCTAGTGAAGGTGGGAAGGTCGGGTATGACTGGTAGGAAGTGGGTGATTGGACAGGGGTAGGGTCAACATATGGATAAAAAGGTGAACAGTCGTGTAGATCCCTAGAACTAGATGAGTGGAAATGGGTGAAAGATCGACTGCGAGATTGAGCAATATGCTCAGCAATGGACATTGGCCTAAGAGTGACAGAAGGACTTGAAAAAGTGGTATCAACATATGGAAGTGGTGAAGGTTGACTCGGTTGACACCAAGTGGGTTGAAAAGTCAAACTATTTCTCCTAGACGCCTCTATTTGATCTTTCAAAGATATTTTTGGCAAGGAAGGATCGTCTTTAAATTGACCGAACAAATTAACGTACGACGCAAAATTAGGTTCGGGATACCAAAGTTCGGCTAATGATTTATTATGTGGGGTACCCATGTTGTAAGAAGAAAGGTGACAAGAAGGAAGGTTGGGTGGTGCAAGGATTTATTTGTAGCTAAAAATTTTTGCAAGTTTCTATAAAATATTTTCCTTTTTTCCTTTTTCTTTTTATTTGAGACTGTTTGCAGAAAAAAAAATTTCGATAAAGGGCTTAGACACAAATGTAATCAACCAGAAATGCACAATCAGACCTAGATCTAGGGTCACCTAGGTCTGCTAGACAGCTCCTCACTAGGGCTAGAAATAGGACCTCAAACCGCCTCTTCACCGACAAGTACGGCCAGGTAAGTGGGAAGGAACCACAGTAGTGGGCCTAATTAAAAACCACTAGCCTAGACACCGCAAAGTCAATTAGGATAAACGGTCGATACCTATACTAGTCCTTTTCCTATTGAGCTCGATGTCTTTAGGGCTGAGTCTAGTATTTTTTAATTAGGATATGGTCAGTGCAAATGCCTTATGTGATTTATGGGGTCCTGGGAAGGGTGATGAAATCCCCACCCAATCTGAATTGGTCAAAAAGCCCCTTAAAGTCCGATTAAAGATATGCAAAAGAGTAAATCACTTGCAATCAAAGATTTTTATTTTATGCGCGGTGCAAAGAATCCTGCACAAGATTGTTATTTGGAAGGGGAAGGATTTTTGAGCGCAAAGAAATCCTGCAGGCAAATTTACAGAAGATATATCAAGATTTGCAGAGAAGGAGAGAGTGAAAACTCACAGAAATTTGCAGTAGCGGAATGGTGTTTTTTTTTTTTTATCGAGCTTCTGCCCCTTTTTTTTAAGCCCTGATTCGACTAGACCGCGGCGTTTCCGCGGCCAAAAGGGGGCTGGCGCGGCGGTTCTGCCGCGCTTTGGTCGGTTCGGCCATTTTTTTTTTTTATAATTTTTTTGGACCAGATCACCGCGGTTAACTTGTAGACCCGGTCCTCCAAATTTCTTCTGTTTCTCGGTTGTTGTGATCTTCTGTTGTTCCGATCTGTTTTTTCCTGTTTTGATCTCTGTAGATTTCCAGATCCGATTTTCGTATATCCTGCAAAATTCAAACAACAAAGTATCCCTTCCAAAAATAACAGATTATATATTTTTTAAATTTTTTTTTGGATTTTTTTAGATTTTTATGATTTTTTTAAATTTTGATTAACCCGAAATTGCGAAAAGGAAAGTTCTACGCCATCCCCGGCAACGGCGCCATTTGATTGAGTGATTTAGCGTGCTTGCACTTAAAAGATATATCAAAAATATTTGTAACCGCAATCAAGAACGGCGTCGCTTGGTAGCTAGCCGGTGAGTACGGGTCGGTCCACAGGGATGTTGTGAATCTCCTAGTCGCTCAAACGAGTTAATTCCGAAGGGTGTTCGGATTGATTTAATCTAAAAACTGAATTAATCTATATCTAAGTCTTGCTAGGGTTAGGTCTAGGTTGAGTTTGGAAAGTCAATAAATCTCACCGCTTTCTATACCCATATGAAGATCTAATTAGGTGTTATGGTAATTATTAATAAAAGGGATTAGAGCCATTTAGAAAGATGTTTCTTCCTCTAGGTTCTTGTCCTTCCTTTAGAAATCCTTACCTTAACCTCCATGGAAAACCATCACAACCGGGCCTTTATACTACGGTATCACCGCAACCTCGATGGATAGGGTGCCGTAGGGAGCGGTATGTGCATGTATGCATGAAGTCCTATGAAAATATATGACGGGCAAGAAAGGGAATGAGAGATCTTCGTCTCTCAAACTTTCCCCAGATCTAACCCTAACAAGCGAGGAGATTACTCGTTCGTTAGGAAATTAAAATAAATTTACCTAGGGCAGAGAATAAAAGATTAACTAGGGCAAGAAATTAAATTTATCTAGGGCAAGAATAGAAAATTAACCTAGAGCAGAAAATAAAGAACTTACAAAAAATGATGCTCTCCAAAAGAATGCTGAAATTTATTAATGAAGGGAGGCATGAAAAGAATACAATGATTTGGGCTTCTATTTATAGGAGATAGAAACCCTAGGTTACAATTGATTCGCATGTCTACATTTACCAAAATATCCTTAGGAAGACCTAGTCAAAGTAGACTTCCAAGCTTTGGTAAAATTTTATGTCTGGAAATTTTGGAACTGATTCTGGGCTTCTTGGGCTTTTTATTTCTTTGGATCTTTATTCAATTTGGCTTTTCTATTTCTTCCAGATCTCCAGTGAATAATTGCGGTGGACTTTTAACCGTTCACTTTGTAATCTTGGACCTTTCATTTTTTTGTACTTTATGAATTTTATTTTTGATGTAGGCTTGATCAAGAGTCTTCTGTTTGTTGGTCAAAGTCCACTTTTGTATCGTCTTTTTATCGTTTTCACTGTTTTCGCTCCAAGAACCTGTAACCTGTAATATGTAGCAGACATGCGTCAAAAGCACCTGTTTATTTATAAAAAGAATAAGAATGGGGAATATAATAATACAATATTATGGTGTGAACAATGACCCCACCAAAGGGAGGACATTTTGGCCTCTTCCTTGGGGAATACTCAAAGATATAGATTTCGATCTGTGCTCCTCTCTCTAAATGTGGATTTCATTCACACTTCACCCAAACGCGGGAAAACATAGATTTCGGTTTATATTTCTTCTAAATAAATGATAAAACGATAAAATCCAGCGGTTATGCCGTCGAATTTTTGTCAGAATCCACACACTTAGTTTTTTTTAGAGAACTAAACAAAAAATGAATAAACCGAATAAATAAATTATGGACGAAGTCGTCGGGGGCTGCTCGACCCGGGCAACCCTCGCCCAAAACGTCGCCGGGCATCCGGACCCGGGCGTTCCCCCAAGGGGGAAGCCGGCCTGTCACACCTCACTTCCTAAAATACGGAGAATACGAGAGTGGCTAGGCCAGCCATGCTCCTACGGTCAAGAAATAATCCTGCCGCAGTAACAATTCGGCTTTTAGCAGTACATGGTAGTAGTAATCTAACTCAGATGATGAGATAATACAGTCACTAAAACTATCGGATATAAAGGAAATTGAACGCAACAGATACAAACAAAAGAGGCAATTAACCCGTGATATCAAAGGAATGATACAGTTGGTTCACTGGTCTGGATCTTCGCGATCTTCTTGAAATAAGACAGGTCCACTTCTTCCCCTGAGCATGCATATCATGTCGTCAAAGCAACATAATATTATAATATGATAATACTAAGCATGCGACAATAATAGTAAGGAATGAAATAGCGGGTATAAAGCACTAAAATGAGGGTGTAGAATAACGCAAGCAGGTACCATTAGTAAATACGAATCATAGTAGCAATCTAGGTCAAAATGCATGCCACTAATCTAACGGTCTTTATATCATTTGAAATTGAACGGTGGAATATATCCTCATATTTAATAAGGGTCTCAAGCATATCCGAGACTACGGTCAAAACTGTGCCCGGGACATAACCCTGTCAGCCGTGCCGCTAGGCATAATTACCTAATCAGTATATATCGTTGTTCGAATGATCATCCTCTAAATAACTGGTCCTTGCTAAATAAGAGTTCAATTCCACTTTGACTTTCCCAGATTTCAATAACTATATGTATGGGGCTAGTTGTGTACAAGTACGCATCAATAACACTGTTTTACTCACTTTTCACTACACCGTTCACTTTCATGAATCATTCACTTTTCACTGGCGCACTTGACACAACTAATCCGATACCACTCACGTTCGACAATGCAATAATCTCTAAGAATCAATAAGAGTGCTCGCTATCACTAAAGGTATCACGGTCGGGTAAGTATGTGAATTATGCCACTAATCAAATGATGTATAATATAAATCACTACGTGCCTTATAAGTTCAGAAAATCATATTAAACCGTAAGATCGTAACTAGGCAAAATGATACAAAAGGGGTAGAAAGTAAACTTAGACAAAAATCTATCAAAATTGGTTTCAGATCAATCGGGTTTCTGGTTTGCGAGTTATGGTCATTCCATTTTAAGTGTTCACTACTGGAAATCTAGTTCCTGAACTGAAAGTCCGTTTTGTAACACTTTTTACTCCCTGTTGGGTTATAATTAGGCAATGCTATAGTTCAATTATTTGTAGGGTTATGAGTTAACTTTACAGAGCAGAAGACTGATCAACAATAGTTATTTTAGTTTAGAAGTTATGATCAATTTACTGATGAAGGGTGTAAACTGAAATTGTTAAAATCTGCCGTACATGCCATCCGTTTAAAATATGTTTAAAATACCAAATGATACTAGAATTCAGTGAAACTAGTACCAATGGAAATCTAAAATAATTTTCTACACAGTGGTAAATGGCTTCTCACACTATCTCAATTAAACAGTAAGATTTTAGATGTATAAAAGTATGTCAAGAGGTGAATTCCTGCTCCTGACCACCGTCCAAAGTCAGGTAAGTTCTCCATTTTCGATGTTCAAACGTTATATTCAATAGTAAAACTATACATAATGTTAAATATTATGCAGTACTCTTCACGAAAAACCCAAGCACGCTGCGATTGGATTTTTCTATGTTTTGTAACGATTTTTGTAACATGACAGGTACGGTGAAATCCAGTTTTAATATTGTATTGTGCCTATGACATTTCATGATCTAACGGCGATATTATGAGTTCAAATTCCACAAAATATTAGTTAATGTGCAAGTGAATTTATATATGAAAGATATGAGTATTTTCATTAGGGTTTTGATACACATATCAACTAGCAATTTTCATAACATTTTCCACACGAAGATGTCGGTTTTATTTAACCGATGAAACGAACTTTAAATCACTTATATATATTAAACCATATCGTTACACGATAGCAAACCCTAATCGGGTTCCAATCACAACAGTTAAAAACCATAGTTCACAAGCTAATGATTCGAGTAAATATTCACGATGTAGATATAAATACACACATACACACATAATTATGTATATACCTTCAATTAATTGTATTAATTTTTATTAATTAGCATGAGTAGCAAGTGAAAAGTTTCCACTTGCCTGAAGATAATCGAGGACACAATCGTGACGACGACGACGAATGCCAAGAGCACGGCACGTACGAGCAGCGACGGTGGCAACGATGAGCTCAGGCGTGCAAAGGAGGTGGGTGAAGGCTTGGGTGCTCGGGTTTGGCTCTGTGCGGTGGGGAGTGTGAGGGTAATGGCGATGACGGTGAGGTCGTCAGCGGTGCTTAGGCGGCGCTAGGGTGAGCTGATGGTGAGAGCTCGGGCGGCGTGCAGGCTGCGGTGGTGGTGATAAGCAGTGAAAGGCTCGGTGGTGTTAGGGAAAGAGAGAGGGGAGGCGTTGGTGGTGACGTGGTAGTGTAAGGAAGCCTACCGGCGGCGAGGTCGAGGGCTCGGTGGTGGCTCAGTGTAGCAATGGGATGCGGAGATGAGAGCGGGGGAAGGAGCGAGGGCGTCGAGGAGGATGGGACGGTGCTGCTGCGGTGGGGAAGGTTGAAGGCTCCGGTCGTGGTTATGGTCGATGCCGGCGGTTGGTGGCAGTTGAACTCGTCGTGATGGTTTGAGCGGTTGGTGGTAGCAGGGTGATGCAGTGGTGATCTCCGTGTTGATAGGTTTGAGAGTGGAAGTGAGGGAGTGGTGAGACGAGGCGAGGGTAGGGAGGTCGGTGAAGGAGTTGGTTGACGGTAGAGGACGGTGGTGTTGGCTGGCGGCAGCAGTGAGGGAGAGGGGAAAGAGGTGTTTGAGAGAGATTGTGAGAGATCGAGAGTGAGTTAGAGAGATAGAGATAGAGAGATATGGAGAGAGACGTTAAGAGATTGAGGGATACGGCGAGGGGATCTCGGGGTTGTTAGGGTCGTGGGCTTTGAGCGGTTTGTGGGCACGAGGGAGGGGGTTGCGAAGGAGGAAGGGAGGCGTGGGTTTTTTTCTTGAACGAGAAAGAAAAGAAGAAGGAGATAGGGGCCTCGGGCCAGGTTAGGGTTTGGGTTTGGGGCATTGGGCTTGGGCTGGGTTAAATTCTTGTAGGCTAGGGTTTAGTTTAGGTTTAGGAAAATTGGGTCAGTGTTTTTGATGGGAAAAGAAATAGAGTTTTAGGAATTAGAAAAATTAGGAAAAAATAATTAAGAAAATATAGAAGAAAATAAAATAGGAAATAGAAAAAATATTTATTCAAATAGGGGTTCAAGTACAAGATGGGACCGGTTATTATATCATACCTTCCTAGAGGAGCCGACCCTCCCCAAAAGGGGGAGCCCTAAGGGGGCCGACCCCTGAGTGCCCCAGGGCACTTGGACCCATGTTTCCCCTCTCCGGGGCATCCAGACCTTTCTCCTTTATTAAAAATAATAATAAAATGTAATAAATAATAATAAAATGTAATAAATTAACAAAAAATGATTGAACGAATCTGCATTTCTTTTCAAACACGCATATTTTCAGATTGAGTTCTCATGATCCGTACGACCCGTTAATCAGATGTTCCATCGTCTCAAAGCGAGTGGTAATTAACGACAACTTTGTCTGTGGCTGCCGGAGATTAGAATCTCCACAATCAATAAACCCTCTCCTACCCTAGGTGGGAGTAATCTGCACAAGGTCTGACAAGCGGGCGCATCAAACTCGTCAGAGTGACGAAAAACACTCTACACAAATTAGAGTAAAGAAACCACTGCAGCCTTTAAATCCAAAGATATAATTAGTTCATAATTAAAAGATCCAGTAAAGAGAGAATGAATTGCATGCATCATGCATGATCTAGATATTTAATTGATCATATTAATATCCCCTTTGGCAAAAATATTAATACCCTTCTAAATTATTGCATAAATAAACCAATAACATCACACCCATATTAGTTAAATTCACGCCAAATTGTAAAGACAAAAAAGGAAGCAAAGGATGTGTGATTTTTAATAAAAGAGTATGATAATATAAAAAGGTGCTACTAAACATACCAAATTTGGATTGCTCTATTTTGCTTTAAGGGGTACTTCAGATCAGATCTGATCAGATAATTATAGATAGATTAATGACATTTAAAAATAAAAAAACCGCAGAGTCCGATATTTAGAAAATATCATTCGAAATATCACGATTTCCAATATATAAAAAAATTTTGGCCGATAGGACACCAAAATCTCTGACATATAAAATGTTGGGTAGCATGTTTTGAACTTTGGTTATTATATGTTATTTAGTTGGACAATTTGATGATCTTGGAAACTTCTTTTATTTGGGTATCAGATGACCAAGATTCTTGGGTCTGATGCCCAACCTAAGAAAAACTACATTTCTTAGACAGATTCCCAAATAAGGCAATGCATCCACAATCAACTTTCAAACCAAATGGCCATATGGCTCAATTTATATATATTTTATTTTCAAATGAGAGTTCAACGGTCCGAAACCCCGAAGGGGGTCGCATTCCAAACAAAGAAAGTTCATTTTGATTCCATTAAGATAGCATTGATCCAAGCAACCTAGTAAAGCCTTTGCTTCAGTATGATGATGATGCATAATGATGATGATATCCTGAGCCATAAACACAAGCAAAGCAGGTACACGATATCGTGCATACAGAAAATGAAAATAAAGGCCTCGTTTGACTAAACGCCTGCGGAATACTCGGTGATCGTCCAAGGAGACAGCGGGATTCTAACACTTTGAATTTTTCCTCTTACGGGATATGGATTAGTGAGGAAACAAAACAACTGTAAAAGCAGAATTATCCTTATCATCCTTTAGCATTGCTCATTGAATTTTTTCCCTTTTGATGATGCTCGATACCGAGGTTTTCCCAGATCTTGACACGTGGCAAGTGACGTGTCCCAAAACCTACGAGAAAGGATCAAGAACGGTACATTGAAAGCATGCCCCGGGCCCTCGCCTGAGGATGTTTCCGACCTTCGGCGGCCTTCCAGACCACTCCTATGCTCGCCTTACAAACATCCCCCGGCTCGCCTCCGAGCCTTCCCACACGTTGAGTTCCCTCAGCCCTCTAGCTCGCCTCCGAGCTATCACCGAACCAAGCTCGCTCGGCCTCCCGCTCGTTCCCAAGCCTCCCGCCGAGCTTAGCTTCCTCGGTCTCACCGACCGGCCTACAGCACTGAGCGCAGGCGTCTCCGCCACGGCTCCGCGAATCGCGCCAGACGCGAGATACCCGCTGCACACGATCCCGCGTTCTACGCCATCACGTTCCCCCATTAACAAGCGTATCTCGTCATCAGCGGGGAATCCCGCCTTTCATGCGGGAGTAAAGCCAGGGGCGCAACGGCCGGCGTGAATCTCACGCCCGCCAGCCCATGGTTGCCACTATATAAACCCCTCTCTCAAACGACCCAGGTAAGGCGATTTTACCCCAATAGGCCGCTACTCTGCCCATTTAGCCCATCTAACTTGATCGTCGGAGGGTCCTCGGTGGCACAACCACCCCGGGACTTTCTTGTAGGTAGCTCGGCTTCAACCACATCAAGCCCATTGAGATCCACACGCTTCAGGAGGCAACCTCCCAATTCAATCTCAGCCGTTCGTCTCCACTCGCTGCAGATCAACGGAAGGTAACATCTGAAAGAGATCCAGAGATCCATCAGTTGGTGCCGTATATGGGAAAAAGCTAGTTCCACTCAACGAAAGTTCACCTTCCGATCTCAACACCATGGCGAGTGATCACCGCGATGATCTTAGCACCAACTGTCACCACCCTCACAATGGAGACGCGGGAGGATCCCCTCCTCCCCCAAATGCTATTCACTCCCTATCTGCTCGGATAGACCGGCCCGCGTCCGTCGTGGATGCGCTCGTCCATGTCCAAACGGCCGGGCAAACTCCCCAGGTCGCCGCTCCCTCACCTCGGGACCGGGACCCCTATAGAGGGAGAAAAGACACTGCCCACATCGGCACGACCAAGCACCGCCTCGCTGTCTCCTGCGGACGCAGGTCCCCCGTGGCGACCAATTCAATGACCCGCTGGGCGCCACACAGCTCAACACCGAGGTCTCTCGCCAGAGCACTCCGCCCTGAGGCCTATCGCGCTCCTGTCCCTCCCGAGGAGGTGTCGGTCATCTCGCCTGCTCCCAGGCATGACCGGCACCCCCTCCCTCGACGGGGTCGCATGGATGGGACTCACCACGGTAGCTTGAAGACAATCTCGCCAGGGGACCTAAGGAACCTCATCGAACGGAACCGGGGCCGAGGCCAGGCGCAGGTCGCTAGCAGCAAAGGCCATAAATCAGAGTATGCCGAATCGTCAGGATACCACGGCCGATTCGACGCCCTTGAAAAGAAGATCGAAGGCATGAATTGGGAAAATCGTTCTTCAAGCGACGGGGCTAAATATGCTGCCGACTCGCTCACGAAGCCCTTCACCAAAAAGCTTCTCGCCGTCCATGTCTCCTCCCAGAACAAAACCCCGAAGGTCTCCCCCTTCGACAGGAAGTCCGACTCGAAAGACCATTTGGACGCGTTCATAGCCGGGATGAGTTTCCGGGACAATTCCGACACCGCGCAATGCCGCGCTTTCCTCGCCACTCTCATCCGCTCTGGATGAGACTGGTTTTGAGGACTCGCGCCACGCTCAATTTCTACCTTCGATGAGCTGGCCACCTAGTTCCTCGGTCATTTCGTCGAGAACAGATGACAGAAGCGGACCGCTGATCATCTCTTCACCATAAAGAGCGGGGACAAAGAATCCTTCAAAGGATACGTCACCCGCTTCTACAACGCCCTCCTTGAGTTCGCAGAGCACCGGGACGAGACGGTCGTTACGGCCTTTAGGTCGGGTCTTAGGCACAAGGAGTGGCTACGCTCCTTTGCATTAGCGCAGCCTTAGACCATGGCTGAGGTAATGGCCTGGAACGAACGTGAGATCCAGCTTGAGTCCGAGGTGAATGCCAACCTGCCCCGAACAGAGCAAGCCGATCAGAAGAAAAGGGCCAGGGAGGAGAAAAAGAAGATTGAGCGGCCAAAACCCTACTCCCCGAAGTTTCAGGAGTACACCTCGCTTAACGTCTCCCAGACGGTACTGTTGGAGGAGGCTAAGGGCGAGAGGTTCTTCAAACTCCCCCCAGTCTCGAATAGAGTGGCAAAGCGTACCCAGGGCCTCTACTGCGCTTTCCACAGGTCGCAGGGCCACCCCACCGAGAACTGCAAACAGCTCCGAGACTACATCGAGGAGTTGATCCGCTCGGGGCACCTAGCGAGGTACTTGCGAGACAAGCGGCAAGCCAACCGTGAACAAGAGCACTATCCCCCTCCCGGCGAGTTGATAATTGGCCAAATCATGGTCGTGTCAGCGGGGGGTACGACGGGGACCGACGAAATGCGGCACCCCTTACCAATCGAGGGGACTGACAGCCACCTAAGGAAGAAGGCTAAAGCGGCCGAGCCGATCAACTTTTCCGACGAGGACCTCCAGGGATAGCCCTGCCTCACAACAACCCACTGGTGATCACAGCCTGGGTCCATCGCTATGAAGTGCACATGATTGTTTCCCCCAATCAGAGCAAAGCTCTGTTTGAATTTCAAAAATTCAAAAATTGAAGCAACGCTTCAAATCCCGTGCGCTGCGCGCGACGCGCGACGTGTCAGAATTTGAAACTTCAGCGCAGCGCCCGAGGCAGCGCGTTCAATCAGAGCAAGGCTCTATTTAAAAAAAAATTAAAGGAAGCAACGCTTCAGTTGTGCAAGCACTGCGCTGCGCGACACGTGTCAGCGCAGTGGCGTAAGCGCAGTTCCGTTGCGCTGTGCGCCGCGCGACACGTGTCAGTGCAGTGGCGCAAGCGCAGTTCCGTTGCGCTGTGCGCTGCGCTCTGTGCTGTGCGACACGTGGCAGCGCAGTTGTGCTTGCGCAGTTGCGCTGCGCTCTGCGCTGCGTGACACGTGTCAAGCGCTGGGGCGTTTGTGCCGAACAAAATTAAAATTCTAGTAAGATCCTTCTGTTCTTGTTAAAACAAGAAAATTGTCTTCTGTAAAACAGAAGCCCTTGGATCAAATATCCAACGGTGGGGAAAATTCCCCAAATCACTCAGAGAATGATCTCTTTAACAAACTTAACAAATTTATGGGCACTATATAAAGACCCCTAGACCCCAATTCAAAAGGGATGAACATTGAGAACATCAAGAACTTCACAGAGAGAACTTTGAAGGATTGTGAGAAGAACTCAAGAACAAAAAAGGTAAAAACCTTTATTCAAGAAGAACTTATTCTGAATAGATCATTGATCTAAGAACAAGATCAATGATCTTCAATAAAAAAAATATATAAATAAATAATAACAGTGCCTTGCACTTTTTTATGAACCATTGGTTCTGGAATCTTAAAGATTCCTCTCTTAAATCCAAAATTAGATTAAGTCATTAAAACAGTGCCTTGTAATTGCAAATCTGCACTGTTGCGCTCTTGCAAACCACCAGAGAGCGCCACGTGTCAGCTCCAAGACCACTTGCGCTGTGCGTTTTTAAAATAGAGCATTGCTCTTTAAAGTTGGCGCAACTTGCTAGAGCGCGCCACGTGTCAGCAGCGCAACAGCGCAGCGCACTGGCGCAGCGCACTGCGCTTACGTGACACGTGTCACCACCACATGCGCTTGCGCTCATTAATTGGCGCAAAGCGCCTGACAGGCTACATGGCCACTGCCAGTTTGATTAATGCACTGCATTATTTACAGAAGGGCCATGCCCAATTAAAAAAAAGGCCTAACAGGCCAAATAAAATGCAATGCATTATTTTAAAAAGGGCAGAGCCCAAACAAAAACAGATGCTGTGCATCATTTAAAAGGGACTGAGCCCAAATCAAAAAGTCCTAGCAGGCCAGAATAAAATGCAGTGCATTATTAAACAGGGGCAAAACCCTAGCACAGGCCTAATAGACCAAAGATAAATAAAAATGTTGAACATTTCTCAACTGGACTTAGCCCAATCATGGCCGTAAGTCTTCAAATTAAATTGACTGAGCAAGACTGCTCTCTTACATCCGGTTCAAGGGTACATCTCCGAACTCCTCTGACACCTATCGTTGTAATCCTTCAACGACGTCAGAGAGGTGACGGGTCCCGACAACCACACATCGATACGGACCGCGGGGTCCCTAAACTCGTGGACCAAAATGTCCTTAAACTAATATTCGTCCCTAGATGGGAATGTTGGACCGAAATGTCCTTAAACTAATATTCGTCCCAAAATGGGAATGTTAGACCGAAATGTCCCTAAACTAATGCTCGTCCCCAAATAGGAATGATGGACCCCCACGTTCCTAAACTGGAACATGGACCACCAAGTCCCCAAACTGGAAATCGACCGCAATGTCATTAAACTAAATAATAGAGCCAATTGCTCTCTTGTCGGATCCAAATGATCCCGTTAAGTTGATCTTAGTCTGGAGATTAGGCTAATTTATCCTTAACAAAAGTTTAAGTTAATCTTAGCCTCAATATGGCTAACGTATCCTTAAACTAAAACACCAAACCCAAATCTAAGTAAACACGGATTTGGACTAATCCATGTCCTACGGGCGACGGCATCACTTAGTCTCCGTATACAATCCACGGGCAACCACAAACAAAACAAACACACACGACACGAAGTGAACATCTGGAGAAGGAGAAAGTGGCTACCGCGATACGGTAGCGTAATTAACTGCAGGGGCTTGCGCCTGCAGGGAAGAGCGTCCCCACAATCAAAAACCCCTCAAGCGAGGGGGAATCTGACGAAGTCTGCTACATCGGCCGCATCCGTCTAAACCTCCGATACACGGTGCCATAAATCAACTTGGCATCTTCGGAGAGGTGGACGGATAAAACCATATAGCATCTGCCTCGAATTTCAGGCGAGACGTGTACCGTGTCTCCGCCGCGTTTTTCGGAGGGGAATAGATTCTGGCACGCCCGGTGGGACCTTTTCCTCTTTCCACTCCACACTTCGTGTGTCGTCTTCGTGAACGAATCGCGGTTTGTTAATGGTTGCCTTTGGATTTTAAGTTACTAAGATTTGGTCTTTTGCCTGGCGCAGAAAATAAGCATCAATGGCCTCCAACTGCTCAAGCTGTTCAAAGTGCCAATGCAACCGACGCTCCACCTCACCTGGAGGTGTAGCATATGGGCCTCAAGCGGCCTCCATCCTTACCCTGCCGGTAGAACAGGTGACCCAGGCCACCACCGGCCTGTTTTTCGGGACCATGATCCCGCCTGCAAGCTTCACCATGCCAGTACCCGCACCAGAAGCGAACAAGAAGTCGGTTTTCGATCGGCTCACTGCTACAACGGCCCCTTTCAACGGGTCGTCCAATATGAAACCGGCAGCCTCTGTCTTTTCCAGGCTGAGCCAGAACCCTGATGGGCCCGCCAAGAAGCCCATGAACCCTGAGATGGCCGTCCCGAGGAAGACAACCACCCCTACTCCTGAAGTCGTCAAGGCGGCTTCTCCTGTTAAAGAGTCAGTCTTTTCAAGATTGACTATTCTGGCTCCTGCTCCTACTCGAGGATCTGTCTTTGACAGATTGAATATCGCTACTCAAAGGACAACCTCAGTCTTTAAGAGGCTAACACCAGCAACACCTCATTCACACAGGGGGCAAAAAGAAGCTGTCTCTATCGCCAAGCCAATCCCAATGGCTCGTCATGCTCGACGTCGCCACTGGCGCCGAGTAAGGAAGGCCGGGCGCAACTCCCCCTCAGGGCTAACTCCACCCGCTCCAGTGGTGGAAGTTAATGCTGCTGTTCCAACTGGGAACAGCTTTGAACCACTTAGGAGGGTACGTAAGAACTCTCCAACTGCTATGCTAAAGAGATCTCCTCCACCTGCGGAGAGGGTCCCAGAAACGAAGCTGGAGCAGCCCCCTCAGCGGCTATCCTCCAAAATTTATAAGGTCTGGCGGAGAGTTCAAGACTCGGTAATCGACCAAGATCACTCTCGCCGGCAGAAAAGGGCAAAAGTGCAAGAAGAAAAGAACCGTCCGGACAAACAGCAAAGGACGACCACCACCAGGGTGCTTGCTGCAACGACCCCCTCAACTTCAACGGCCCATAAGAGAAGGAGGCCGGAGAAAATTCCCACGCCCGGCAAATGTCAAAGGTGGCGAGCCCAAACGCCCTAAGTCTGGGGGCATTGTAGTCCATACTGTAATCATGGCGTCGGGAAAGGAGGACAGCCGTGCATCTACAGGTCACAGACCGCTTACACGGTCAGTGACCAAAGCTCAGGAGCAACAGCAAAAGCTCCAGGAGATGATGAACGTGATGGCCGCACTCACTGGGCTAAAAGAAAGCCCTGAAGCGTCCTCGGATGAACGCCAGGAGTAAGAAACTGACGCTGAATTCCTTCGTCGGATACTGGAGAAGAAGGATAAAGAGGCTGCTGAACAAGCAGCCAACATAAAGCGAATGACCCTCCTGTTCCAGGACATGGTGGGAATGATGATCCAACAAGATCCTCCAGCTTAAGATCCCCCGATCGTCCTTGAAGACGATAGGGGAGAAACGTCAAATCCTCCACCGGCTCTGTCAACAGCCAAGGGGGAGATAATCTCCAAAGCTGACTTGGACGAATATATAACTCAACAGATACGGGTTCATCATGCAACTGAGGCAGCCGGTCAGGTCGTAAAAACAGGACGACCATATCCGAGCTGGTACGATCAGATAAAGTACCCGCCAGGCTATACGATACCCAAATTCCATGTCTATAAGGGGACGAGCAATCCTCACCAGCATGTTGCCCAGTTCAGGGCGCTTTGCGGAAACACCGGCGATGATGATAAATTGTTGCTTCGCCAGTTCGTAGGCAGCTTGTCAGATACAACGTTCGAGTGGTACTCTGAGCTCCCAAACGACTCTATCAAGACATTTGCGGAGATGGAACTACTGTTTACCCAGTATTTCGCAAGCGCCAGTGAACGCACCCCGATGACGGCATTGATTAATGCCAGGATGAAGCCGGGCGAGACATGGGTCCAATATGCTATACGATGGCGGAACTTATGGTCAAAATGCGAGCAATGCATTGAAGAAGCACCAGCAGTGGGTATGTTTGTGGGAACCCTCGATCCGCAGGTGACCACATCCCAATTTATGATGTTCTTCAAGCCGACTACCTTCCAAGCCCTGATCGACAAGCTAGCTCAAATGGATCAGATGGGCCATAGACCTCCCCCTCCAAAGCCGGACTCTCGAAATGAGAAGGGGAAGGGAAAAGCAATTGTTGTCGCTAATGCTCAACAACAGCTGAGCAACTTGAAACCGGCTGTCCGTCAAAATAATATTCGTCCGCACGTACCCCTTGAGGAGAGGCTAGGACGTCCTTACTCGTTTCCCCGAGATAAAACGAGAAGATTATTCGAGCTGGCGTTGCGCAACCGACTCATAAATCTGCCGGATCCAAGACGTCCGTCGCAGCCGAACGACGTTCATGATCCCAATTACTGTCCCTATCACCGAGTACTAGGTCATCCGATCGAAAATTGCTACGTCTTCAAAAATTGGATTGAAGACCAGTACCAACAGGGCAAGTTTGCGCTGTCTGATAGATGGAAGGTGAATCCGCCGCAACCTCACACCTCTAAAAGAATGAATACGCCGGGGGCAACGTGCTCCCTCATTGAAGAAGCTCCATGGGAGGTCGTACTATCAGCTAAAACAAAGAAGATGCTGAACGATCTTTAAACTTGCCCAGCAATCAAGTGGAAGAACCCGTTGGAATCTCAGATCATTGAAGGGATGTTGAAGCCGCACCCAACTCCAAAGACCGATGGTGATGGCCCAAGCACTCACAACCGGCCGTCAAAATCTTCAAAGAAGAAGAAGAAGAAATCCAAGAAGCCCGTGAAGCCTGGCGACAAGCGCACGGACTTACAGAAACAAATTGACGCGCTGGAGGAATACAACCAGAAACCGCGGACTCCCATTACACTCCAAGAGTTTCTCAACCACGTCTTTCAAGAGGAAGATGAGGGAGACAGTTCGTCGGATGAATCTGAGGAATACGTGGCGAGCTGTCATATGATCTCCCATTCGTTTATAGACGATGAGGAAACTCCTTGCACTGAAAAGTTGGGGGTAGATCCTAAACCGGAATTTCTGGGGCCATCGGATGAAACAATTGACGCATTCCTCAATGAAGCTCTGTTGAAAAGTAAAGCTGATCGGGTACACGAGACGGCCATATTTGAAAGGGCCAAGCACCAGCGACTTGACGAAAGAGTTGAGACACTCCCGCTGGAGCAAAATATATCCACCGCGGATAAAAGCAAATTCAAGACGAGAAAAAGGTTTGCTAAGGCCATATTAATGGGCATGAAGCTACCATCCTCTGAAGGAAACATTACCGGTGAAGCGAAAATGCACCCCTCCTACTGCTTGTATCATCGGAAGATTTCGCACCCCACCGAAGAGTGCAAAGCTTTCAATAGATGGTGGCAAGGATATATTGCTCACCGACAACATTTTAAGCGGGAGAAGCGCAAAACTCGTCGGGAGCAGAAGGTACGACCGAGTTGCCTAACAGAACTACCGGCAATTGTCGCATGGTTAACGCCGGGGGATCGCAAGTGCTCACATTCAGGAGCGATTCTGACGAAGAAATGGCTCTTAGCCCCCTCTTTAAAGAGTTCATCTCGGGAAAAGAGGAAGAGCCGAAGGTCTGCGAAAATATCCGGCTGCGTAATCGGACGCTACCGGAAAGGAATCTTGGACCCTCAAATAAAAAAGATAAGGGAAAAGAAAAGGTCTCTGAGGATATCGCCCTGGATGACCAAGTTGTGGAAGAGCTAATTGCCAAGGACCCGCCAAAGAGAAATAAGGTGGATTACAACGTTCTAGCGCATCTGAGGAAGCTACCATCGCAGCTCAGCATTCTTGACGCCCTTTTACTATCAAAAGAGGTGAAAGATTCGTTAATCAAGGCACTACAGGAGCCGGAACAATTCCAAGCTTTTCTGGCCGAAGAAAAGATGAAGGATGAATTGGAGGAAGTGCACACGGCCGATGTCACTTTTGGTGATGAAGACCTTCTCCTTGGGACGTGCGAACACAATCGCCCCCTCTATGTCTCAGGATACTGCCACGATATAAAGATAGGCAAAATCCTGGTCGACAATGGATCCTCCGTTAATCTCCTCAATATGCGAGTGTTAAAGGAAATCTGCATGAGCGTCCAGCACCTTGCTCAGGACAAGATCACCATTTCCGGGTTCGACTCCCAATCATCAAGAACTCTTGGGTCTGTGATACTGACGCTACGCTTTGGGCTACTCGTTACGGACATTAAGTTCCACGTCATAGACGCCAAGACATGCTACAATGCTCTGCTCGGCCGACCATGGTTACACGAGTATAATATCATCCCTTCTACACAGCATCAGTGTATGAAGTATTTTAAGGATGGTCTCGAGTATACCGTGACGGGAGAACTGAACCCGTTCTCCGTGAACGAGGTCCGCAAATATGAAGATGCCAAATACTTCTTACCGGATTTCGAAGACACGGAGAGGTGTCACAAGCCGGAGAACAAGGCTAACGCCACCATTCCTGTCTTCGAGAGTGATACTGAAGAAGAGGAAGAGATGATTTATTCGGGTCCACCCCAACACAACAAGCCGGGACCGTCCGCTTCCATGTTGATCTTTGGCAGCGATTCGGAAGATGAAGTCCATGCTATATTTTTCGCTCGACCTTCAATACAAACATCCGCTGACGAAGAGCAAAGTCTACAAGCCGCCATGGTTCCACCTAAACACTATAAAGAACTGGATGCACTTGATATCTACAGTGTAGAGGAGCTGCGGACGTTCTATGTCCCTCCCAGGCGAGAAGGTGAAAATGCAATTCTATTCTACCGCTCTGAAGAAACCAAAGTGGAGAAAGAAATCTGGCACGGCGCGGATCCTACGCTTGACAGGCCTCGGCCCATCCGTCTCCCCGGATATTATACAGAAGGCTTGAAGAGGCTGCTAAAGCGCCAAGGGATATCCTTTAAACAGACCGCTCAAAAAGCCAAATTCTATGACAGGGTCTGGAACGTTCCCGGGACTCAGCACAAGTTGCCTAATGGGAGAATGGAAACAATCGGGCTTGGTTGCATTTCGTCCAAGAAACGAGAGCTACTCCACGGTTGCTACGTCGTGCATGACTTCGATGAAGAAGCGGATGCTCAATGGGAGGACGCTAATCCTGAACCAGTAAAAGTTCCTGATGCAAAAGTGCCCAGTCCGTCGTTCGAAGAGCAAATGGACAAGCTTATAAGGGAAGCTGGTCAAAAAGTCCGAGATGATCATAACCGCGAAATGGCCATCTACGAGAAAGCCAAAACGCAACGCCTCCTCCAACATGCTGTGAAAGATGAAAATGCCGCTCCCTGTCAACCTGTTATAAAAAAGGCTCGACGCAGAGGCAGAAATAAGTCGAGAGGCGAAAAAGGCGCTCAACAGCAACAAAGCGGGACTAAGAAGCCACGCAAGCAGGAATCAAACGGTCCAGACCTGTCCTTTGTGAAGAAGATGAGTCGAGCATACTCTTTTCCACGGGACAAGATGAAGAAGATACTTGACTGAGCTATAAAACATCAGATGCTTACACTGCCGGAGTCCAAGCACCCCGAACAAGCAGGCGAAGTTTCTCATCCAAACTATTGCTCTTATCACCGAGTAATAGGGCATCATCTCGAAGACTGCTTCACCTTCAAGAATTGGGTCGAAGATTAGTATCAGCTCGGCAAGTTCGCTCTGTCTGACAACTGGAGGGTAACGCCGCCACAGAAACATGAACCCAAAGCCATGAGAGCAGAACCAGTTCCACATTGGGCTTGGAAGCGAATTCGTACTTTTCATATGATAACGATATCAAAAGAAGAGCCCGAGAATATGGATGACCTTCCCTGGTGCTTCGAAAACAGCGACGATGAGGTGATCTCAGAATTTCCACCAGCACCGAAAGAGCTGGAGGATGGAATACATACCACTGCGGATAACCTCAAGAAAATTGAGTTGGGGACGGAGAATGACTCGCGACCGACATTCATTAGTGAACTGCTGTCTGAAGAGATGGTGGCTTCATTAAAAGACCTGCTTATGCAGCATAGAGATTGCTTCGCATGGAACTATTCCGAAATGCCGGGACTAGATCCAGAAATTGCTGTGCACAAATTGGCAATATCTCCGGACGTCAAGCCGGTTAAACAGGCGCCAAGAAGAATGCGGCTCGAGCTTGAGATGAGTATCAATGCTGAGATCAAGAAGCTGATCGACTCTGGTTTTATCCAGGAGGTTCAGTATCCCGAGTGGATCGCCAACATCGTCCCGGTAATGAAGAAAAATGGGACGGTGCGCATATGCGTGGACTTCCGGGATCTCAATAAAGCTTGCCCGAAGGACGATTTCCTAGTGCCAGTCACCGAACTGATGATAGACAATACGTCCACTCACGAGGTTTTCTCCTTCATGGACGGCTCATCAGGGTATAATCAGATAAAGATGCATCCTGAAGTTCAGAAGCACACCGCTTTCAGGACCCCTTTAGGTATATTCTGCTACAAAGTGATGCCCTTCGGTTTAAAGAATGCCGGTGCCACCTATCAGAGGGCCATGACGAAAATCTTCGATAACCTTATACATGAAATTGTCGAATGTTATATCGATGACCTCGTGGTTAAAAGCAAATCATACGAGGAACATATCGAGCATCTGAAGACCGTATTTCAACGCCTTCGACAATACAACTTGAAGATGAACCCTCTCAAGTGCGCATTCGGAGTCTCCTCAGGCAAATTCCTAGGATTCATCGTCCGACACCGAGGTATCGAAATACGACACCGAGGTATCGAAATAGATCTGTCAAAGATCAAGGCGATCATGGAAATGCCTCCGCCAAGGACTCTCAAACAGTTGCGGTCTCTCCAAGGGAAGCTCGCGTATATACGGCGATTTATAGCCAACCTTTCAGGCAAGTGCCGTCCTTACAGCCACCTGATGAAGAAGGGAACCCCGTTCGTCTGGGACCAAAAATGCCAAAGCGCGCTAGACGAGATCAAGCAATACCTGCAGAACCCGCCAGTATTGGCTGCTCCGGTCAAGGGAAAGCCCCTCATTCTTTATACAACCGCCCTCGAAGGTTCCTTGGGCGCATTATGGGCGCAAAAGAACGATCAAGGAAAAGAAAGAGCACTCTATTATTTGAGTCGAGTTCTACTGGGGGCAGAAAGCAACTATTCCCCTATTGAAAAACACTGCCTGGCGTTGATCTTTGCGATAACGAAACTCAGGCAATATGCGTTGGCGCATGAAGTCCGTCTCATTTCGAAGGTGGACCCCCTTAAGTATTTAATGTCAAAGGCCATATTGACGGGACGGCTCGCTAAATGGGCCCTGCTCTTGATGGAGTTCTCGATAACATATCAACCTTTCAAGGCAGTGAAAGGCCAGGCCATCGCCGACTTCCTCGCTGAACATCCAATACCTGCCGATTCTCCTCTGAATTGTGATCTGCCAGACGAACATGCGTTTGACGCGATCGACGGTGGTGATATCCGATGGGAGCTTTATTTCGATGGAGCATCCTCGATGAAGAAGCGCAAACAAAGTACGCCCATAATCAAATGGGGGGTAGGTCTCATCTTCGTAACTCCACAAGGAGGGATAATGCGCTTTGCTTTCTTCTTAACAGAGCCGAGGATGAACAATGAAGCCGAATACGAAGCTTTGATAGCAGGCCTCGAAATCGCCATCGACATGGGAATTGAAAACCTTCTCATATACGGAGACTCCCAACTGGTCGTTAGTCAAGTAAATGGCGATTACCAAACGTGCAAACCAGAGCTGGTGAAGTACGGAGAAAAGGTGCAACAATTGTTGACTCAAATTCCCTCCTACACTTTGGAAAACTTACAACGCGCGGAAAACAACACAGCGGACGCATTAGCCAAGCTCGCTAAAGAACTAGCTGACGAGAATCTCGATAACGTAAGAATCGTGGTATAAAGCCGTCGGGTGCTTGCCCCAGCGGAAATATCTCCGGAATCATCCAAAGAAAAGGGAGCGACTGAGCAGACGACCCTGCAAATAAAAGATCGGGAAAAGGCTGAGGATTGGAGAGAAGTCTTTATAGACTACTTCAAATACCGTCGAACGCCCGAAGATGCGTCCTCAAGACATCAGCTTATGAAACGAGCTCTGTCTTTCGCCTTCGTCAATGATACTCTGTACAAGAGGTCGTTCGATTCTTTGTGGTTGAGATGCCTGGGACCTGACGAAGCGAAAAGATTCGTTCAGGAAGTTCATGACGGACTCTGCGGTTCTCACCAAGCAGGCCCAAAGATGAAGTTGAAGATCAAACGGATGGGCTACTACTGGCCCACGATGATTCAGGACTGCCTCGAATATGCGAAGCAATGCCACTCATGCCAAATCCATGGGGACTTCATCCACCAGCATCCAAATCCACTCCATCCAACGGTGGCTAGCTGGCCAATCGAAATGTGGGGAACTGACATAGTCGGCCCCATCGAACCAGCATCGTCCAGGGGACATCGTTTCATCCTGGCGACGACTGACTACTTCTCCAAATGGGCAGAAGCAGTACCGTTGAGAGAAGTGAAGACGGAGAATATCCTCCATTTCTTCAAGACGCACATCATATATCGGTTTGGAACTCCGCGACGGATCATCTCCGATAACGGGCCAGTTTACAGAAGCCACAAGATCAGTCGCTTCGCGCAACAACACAATATAGACTGGAGATATTCCTCGGTTTATAATCCGCGAGCTAACGGTCTAGCTGAGGCCTTCAACAAGACCTTGACAAAGATCATGAAGAAAACGGTGTCCTGAAATAAGAAGGACTGGCATGAGAGGCTGCAAGAGGCTCTTTGGACGTATCGAACTACGTTCAAGACGGCCACGAACGCAACGCCATATGCGTTGGTATTCGGTACAGAAGCAGTACTCCCCCTCGAGATAGAGTTACCCTCTCTACGAGTGGCAGTCCACTACGAGCTGACGGACGAAGAAAATGCTCACCTTCGGCTTGAGGAACTTGATGCCCTTGATGAAACCCGGCTCATAGCGCAACAAAATCTGGAGGCTTATAAAGCAAAGATGACGCGCTCATATGAAAGATTGACCCGGCCAAGAACATTCCGCCAAGGCGAACTCGTGCTAGTGGTCAAAAGACCTATGATCCCCAATCGCGCCAAGCGGGGAAAATTCGAGCCAAACTATGAAAGGCCTTTCACCGTGCATATCCATGAGTAGATAGGCTCCACCCTGGTAGACCTTATCTATGATGTATCGCTTCCTAAAGAAATACTACGCTTAGCGAGTTACCGCCTAGGTCAATGATAGATGACGATGACTATGTCCGCTCGCTATCTTCCTAAGCTCAAACTTTATAAGCAGTAGCCAGCCTTCTCCTGAACGGACCGAAACGTCCTTAAACTAATGGCGGACCGAAACGTCCTTAAACTAATGGCGGACCGAAACGTCCTTAAACTAATGGCGGACCGAAACGTCCTTAAACTAACGAAGGACCGAAACGTCCTTAAACTACTACCGCAGCATTCTTAGGCTGACGAGATAAAAAAAATATTAAAAATATATATATATATATAAAAACGGTATGTCCATAAGCAAAATGGGCACGGATGAAAACCCGAAAGGGCTCCATGAGTAAAAACAGCAGGGCTACCGGCGAGTGTTTGTGAAAACCCGAAAGGGCGCAACCTTGTTAAAGGACACTTACAGGGTCCTCTCGACCTTATAAGGAGGAACCACCCGCGTGAGATCCTTACGACTCATAAGGGAGTAACACACTTAGGGATCCCCATGATTCCTAAGGAGAAAATACACTTGCGAGATCCTCACGACTCATAAGGAGAACTCTCTTATGAGACCCTCGCGGCTCATAAGATTTGAAAGTCTTATGTTACAGAGACCTAAACCTGTGCTTAAGCAACCCCCACAACTTTTGATATTGCCCTACAAGTAGTTCAATACTGACCCTTGTATACAATCCACGGGCGCGAATAAACATTTCCCTAACCAAGTCCCATCCGTGACTGGGGATATGTTCGCATGACCCTTGTAAGTTCTCTCGATCTACAAGGAGAAAAACCTCTTGTAGGATCCTTACGACTTACAGAGGAACATACACTTAGGAATCCTCACGATTCCTAAGGAGAAAATACACCTACAAGATCCTCACGACTTGTAGGGAGAAATACCTTTGTGAGACCCTTACGGCTCATGAAGTCAAAAGCCACAGCTGACAGGACCTTAACCCTGTTTGCTAAGCCACCTTTGTTCGATATCAACAGAGGCAAATGATGATTCGCTCCTGGCAATATCCCAGTTGTAGCAGTGCTGATGCCAAAACCGGTGTTTAATTCCAGGCTTACGGCGAAAAGCCAGCAAGCCGCACATGCATATAAAACAGCCGAAATGATTGGGCAACTCGCAATAAAAAGCAGCGAGTAAAAATAAAATAAATAGCCGAAATGATTGGGCACCGCGGAAAATAGCAGAAATGATTGGGCAGTCGCGACTTTCGCGATCAAAAGCTGAAATGATAGAGCATCGCGGAAATAAAACAATAAAAATGAATGAAACTTTTGCCCTACAGTTGAGATCACATCGATCCTTGTATACAATCCAAGGGCACAAACAAAGACGGAACCATACCTTCCCAACAGGCTCCGCTAGAAAGCAAAACCAAATCTCGACGGTTCACCAACGGCCTAGAGACAACCGCGACATTCGTCTTGATGCAACAGACGCAGTGCTAGCAAACGAAGCGAAGATCAAATTCCTAGCTTCACGGTTTTGACGGTAACTCATATGGAACCTGAAAGACCACCAGAGATCATCTCAACCTCCTTCGACTCAGGGAAACCAGTGTCCTTGATGAGAACATCCTGATTCGCGTCGACCCGCAGAGAAACTAGCGTCTTTGCAGGAATACATCGATTCGTTTCAACCCCAGGGAAACTAGTGTCCCTAGCAAATACCTCAATTCAGGGAAACTAGCGTTCTTTATGAGAGCCTCCTGATTCGCGTCGGCCCGCAGAGAAACTAGCGTCTTTGCAGGAATACTCTGATTCGTTTCAACCCCGAAGAAACCAGTGTCTTCGGCAAAATCCTTCGACTCAGGGAAATCAGTGTCCTTGATGAGAAAATCCTGATTCGCGTCAACCCGCAGAGAAACTAGCGTCTTTGCAGGAAAACATCGATTCGTTTCAACCCCAGGGAAACCAGTGTCCTTGGCAAATACCTCAATTCAGGGAAACTAGCGTCCTTGATGAGAGCCTCCTGATTCGCGTCGGCCCGCAGAGAAACTAGCGTCTCCGCAGGAATACTCCGATTCGTTTCAACCTCGAAGAAACCAGTGTCTTCGACAAAATCCTTTGACTCAGGGAAACCAGTGTCCTTGACGAGAAAATCCTGATTCGCGTCGACCCGCAGAGAAACTAGCGTCTTTGCAGGAATACATCGATTCGTTTCAACCCCAGGGAAACCGGTGTCCTTGGCAAATACCTCAATTCAGGGAAACTAGCGTCCTTGATGAGAGCCTCCTGATTCGCGTCGGCCCGCAGAGAAACTAGCGTCTCCGCAGGAATACTTCGATTCGTTTCAACCCCGAAGAAACCAGTGTCTTCGGCCAAATCCTTCGACTCAGGGAAACCAGTGTCCTTGACGAGATCATCCTGATTCGCGTTGACCCGCAGAGAAACTAGCGTCTTTGCCGGAACACCTCGACTCGTTTCAACCCCAGGGAAACCAGTATCCTTGGCAAACTCCTCAACTCAGGGAAACTAGCATCCTTGATGAGAGCCTCCTGATTCGCGTCGGCCCGCAGAGAAACCAATGTCTCCGCGAGACCGATTCGTCTCAACTTGCAAGATAAAGCCTTAGGCAGCAGGGATTAAAGAACTTGTTTCCTGAGCACTGGGACCTTGCAAGTCGGTCTAAAACGGTCTCTTACATACTATTTATGGGTCTCACTCTCCAAATTCGAATCTCGACAAGGAGGGAAATAACCGCTTACGGGTCCTCTCGACTCGTAAGAGGGAAAATTCTCTTATAGGATCCTTACGACTTATAAGAGAAAACGCACTTAGGAATCCTCACGATTCCTAAGGAGAAAATCCACCTACGAGATCCTCTCGATCCGTAGGGAGAAAAATCTCTATGAGACCCTCACGGCTCATAGAGTTGAAAAGTCTTAGGCAGCAGATCTGAACCTGCGGCCTAAGCCATTGCTATCGCTTGAAGAAACTAAGATGCTTACTCTATTATCTGTCAACCATGTTTATTAAGACAGCATGCTGATAATAAGAAAAAGGGAGAAAGCAAAAGAGCATACAAGACATTGCAAAGAAAAAGTGTGTATCTTTATTTATTAATTCAATCAAGTACAAGGTGAATCATACAAAAGAATAAAGAATGGATACATCTTATTCGAAAAAGAAAATTTTTACAAGTATATTGATACAAAGGCAACTACTGGGAAGGAAGTGTCTTAAATAGCCCTATCAGTTGTTCGCGCACTTCCTTCCACGCCTTTTCTTGGTCGGCCGTTACCGCCAGTTCTGCTTCCACTTGAGCCCGCTGCTGCAAGAAGGATGCAAGCTGCTCCCCAATGGCCTGCTGAGCTGCTTCGCGGCCTTGGGCGTCACGCTCGGCGGCATCAAGCTTCCGCTTCAAGTTTAGCCCATTAGAGATACGCTCTAGAAGGCCCTCGAAGATAGCCTTCACCTGGGCAGCGTTCGCCTCAACCTCAACGCGCAGACGAGCCGTCTCGTTTGAGGTCTATTGGCATTCCCTCAGCCTTAAAGCCGCTTCTTGTTCCAGTGACGGAAGTAAGAAGCGCTTTGCTCGATCCATGCTGCTCTTTGATTGCTTACGGCTAAGGTCTCAGGAGCAGGGCGCATAAACTCCGACTGATGCAAGCGGACCTCGATTTCCCTGCAGTGATTGACCCAAAGCTCGACGACGCCTCCGTCATGAAAAGTCACAAGCGCCGCCAACATCGGGTTAACCTCCGCAGCGAAATCCGCAGCAGATGGGAGAGCGTCTGCTTCAAGCTCCTCGACGTATCCGCTCAGCATGCCCAAGCTCATTACAGCACCCTTTGAAGACGGACGTCTCAGGAAGGGGCCTGCCGGCATTATAACGCGAGACTCAAAGGGCGCCGGGATCGGAATGACAGCTGAAAGAACAAAATACGATTAGATGATGGTTCAAGAAATACAAAAAAAAAGTCACCGATGCGATAGTTTACTATACCAGCTGCAGCAGGTGGCAAGGCCGGGAGGGCCGGTGGCGCGACCGATCTTTCATCCCCTCCTTCGATTTGTAGTTCTACAATCAGGACGAGGGAAAGTCAGAAATAATTCCATTACAAAAAAAAGAAAGACATCAGTTGGAAACTATACTCACCAGCGCCACCGGAGGAAGAAGCGAGTCCAGATGGGAAGGAGAAGTGTGGGAGCAACACCTGATATAGATGATAAAAAAGCATTCCTGAAAAGACGCAATAGTACGACATTAGTAAATAAATTATGCAGATGAAAGATAAAACTAATGGGTTGCAAATCCATACCTTCTAACATCTTTGATGGTACAAGAGAAGGCTGAGAGGTGACCACCGCCAAGGCAGTAGTTGACGGCGCTCCCTCGAGCAATGGAGCATCGGCACTGGTCGCACCTGCGTTAAAAACAAAGATAAACTTGTCAGAAAGGATCGCAAGATATAAAAAAAGGGGGGACAATAACTCGAAATTTACCCGATGAGCCACCAGCCGAAATGGAGGCGTCTCCCTCCTCCATAAATACGAGCCCACCTCCCGTGGCCTCATCACCAGACTCTACGGGGGACGTCGTCGTGCTCGCGAGGCCAGGAGACGGCGGAGGACCGTAAGCGGGGAGAGCAATGATCGGAGCATTGCCGGACTCTTGAGAAAGAGCGGCCGGATCGTCCTCAGAAATCATGCCCGCCTCACCCGCTACTCCCTCGGGCTCGGCGGTCACTATTGTCTCATCCGCCGTCACCATGGGGTCGTCGGCCTCAGGCGCCTCATCCGCCGCTGCCCCAGGCTCAGTTATAGCGGTCGTATCATTTGCCGCCACCTCAGGCTCGACATCAACGACCTTCTCTGGTGCAGCTCCCTCAGCCCCCAGCTCAGGCTCAGCAACCCCGGCGACGTTGCTTACCGTCAACTCGGGTTCGGCCGGTGCCTCTTCCTCTGTCCCATTAGGTTCAACGGTCTCCACTTCCCCTTCGGTTGGACTTGGCCCTGCAGCACAAGATATATAAGAACCGACAGGTTTATAATTCTTACAACAAAATTTTGAAAGATACATTACCTGAGGTGGACTTATCGTTAGCCTCCCTATTTGCGCGCACCGCCTGTCTGTGAGCTGTAGACAAAGCGACCGGGGGCTCTTCCGAGGAGTATCAGCACGAGGGATGGTGCTTGGGCCCGCTCCCATGGCCAAAGCAGCCCTGCGTGCCTTCGCCTCGCACCTCAACCGCTTCCTCTCCTCCCGGGCCATCGCGACGGACCTCTTCGACGCTTCCTTCATCAAGGTGTCGTCGTCCTCGTTTAGAGTTGCCTCCAGAGCCTTCAAGGCATCTCTCATCGGCTCTTCAAGTCGGGTCTCTCGCGGTAGCCCCGAAGAGGCCGAAACATCAGTGGCTGGCCCGGGAAGAGTCTCTACGTCACTTTGCGGGACCGACATTGTGGTTCCTGTGATGAGAAAAAGAAAGGGTCAGATCGACCATAACAAAAGGAGAATAAAGACTTAATGAATCGAAACATACTGAGGCCTAAGGATGCCCTGAGTCGTTCTTCCTCTTGAAAAGTCTTGAGGGAAGCAGCGATGGCTTCTTCAGTGGTGATTCCTGTTTGAAGAAAAAGAAAGGAAAAACATTGGTCAAAGACAAAGATAAAAGTACGATGCAATAAAAAATGCGACTAGTAATTACCCGATTGTGCAAGCCTAGCTAGCCATGTGTCGCGCCTTGCCAATCGCTCTGAAGCTGCGATGGCGGCCGCCAGATCAGTGTCATCTGGTGGCATAACCAATCCTCTATTGGTCCCGTACTCGCCCAAGCCCTCGCTATAGGGAGCGTGAGGTTCCTGACCGAACGCAACGTCAGCTGAGAAGAGTGACTTCTTCTTCCCGCCAGCCTTGGGTGCACCCGGGATCGACTTGCGCTTTGCAGGCATCTTGGGGCGGCGGGTCCCGATGTCTGCGCCCATGCCAGACTCCGGCGAAGCCACAACTACCGTCTCCACTGGGGCACAGGGCGCTAGTGGCGCATCCGCAGTGTCAGGAAGCGGCAATCCGCGTGGAGGACTTTGCACACGCGGTGGTCCGGCTCTAGCATCTTTCAGCGGAGGAACTACGGGGTTCCTTGGCACCAGAGGAGCTTTGCGGTCGCTGCCGGGAGGCACACCCTTACGGTCGACCAACAATCGCTTTTCTTCCTTTATAACGGCGCCCGTCGAATGATTGTACCACTCTGTATATGCATTGAGGAGTCGTAGGGCGCAAGCCAGCTCGCTGATGAAAAAATGAGAACCCATATTCAGACGCATGAAGTGATGCAGCACGCTCTCCATCCCTTCTTCAGTAGCCGCAGGTTCCAGTAAGAAAGCCTCCAATGGTACCCCTTGATTGTAGCTCAGTTGTTGGGCGAAACGATGCGGGTTGTATCTCATGAAAAGAGCCGCACCGTTGTTCCTAAACACCAGGAAGCCCGGTCTGATAGAATATAGATGGAGGGTCTCCCGGGCCGTCAGAACTGAGGCCCCATCTTTGAAAGTGTCTTGCAATGGCTGCACTGTGGTGGTAGACGTCTTTCCAATGGTCTGCACTTTGTCAATGAAAGACATCCCGTCTCCAACGGTGTGGGGGCGAAGGAGCAAACCCCTGGCATTCCGTGGCGATGGAGTCATAATTGAGGCGCTGATCAGTCGTATAATTCGAGGGAAGCTGCACCTGTCATAGAACGAGGGCCTTTTGTGCATACCGAAGACGTCCAATGTATGTAGCTCAAGCCATAATACGAAGTAGTGCATCGGGAAGATCACGTGCAGTACCCCAGGCTCATTAGCATCCGCCGCTTGACTAAGGCCGTGATACAGGTGTGCCAAGCCGGCGATCCCAACGTCCACTTTTACCCCAATGGTCATCCGGTGAGCTGGGTAAAAGACAGAGGGCCGCATATGGCGAGAATGCATCGGGAGCGCAAACCAACTCAGCCATAGCCCAAGAAATCATAAGAAGAAAGCTTCCTCGTCCATCCCAGGGGCTGCAACCTCCGCAAAAGAGATAACCGGAGAGTTAGGAAGGAAAAAGCCCTTTTGATCTACCTCCTTCGCTGGTAGGTTATCCAAACCTAAACCGAAAGGGTCATCAAGAGTAGCGAACTTAGCAGCTTCTGCCGAGAGAACGTTTGGGTGAAGAAATCGGGCGATGAAATCCTCGAAACTGACCCCACGGCTCCCACATTCGATAAAGAGGGTCTCGTAGATGTTCAACACTTTGATCAAACTTGGAAATTGATGTTGAACAACATTCTCCGGAGTGAGGCCCCTTATTGCCGGCTTAGCACCGAAGACATATTCGTCTATAGGAAGCAGCTCCCCATAGTGCTCCCCTATAACCGGTAAGACGGAGACCTCTGTGAATTCCTCCAAAGAAATCGACACTTCCCGGTCCATTGCGAGGAAAGTGTGAGTAGGGATGTTCCACTGCTCCAAAAGGCCTTAAACCACCAGGTGGGAAGCGTGGGATATTGGAAGAGGGAAACGCAAATTGCAGTGTACAACCCTAGCCTCATCAACTGCGAGTTCTTCGCTGAAAAAATGTAGCGAGCCCATGGCAGATAGCCGATCGGATGGCGGGGGATCAGACCTATGTTATATGATTGCCCCCAAGGTCACGTCTCGCCTTGACAAATACGGCGTCCCAGGATATCCAAAACCATAGAATGCTGAACCGTAATTGCATCTATAGCTGGATGAAGAAGTCCCTTTTAAGTCCAATCGACCATCTCCACGGCATACTGCACCGGGGGTGGGCTGGCATAATGGATCGCCGTAATGGGCTCCGATGGTACTGCGCATGAAAAGCTCTGTCGACCCATGATAATTTAGTTGTACCACGACCCCCAAAGGTGAAGATTCTTATATTCCGGGTCGTGGTCCCTGATCATAGCTAGGACCTCACGGTTTACGGGTGCTTCGGGGAATCCTCCATCCGAACGAACAAATGGGAATGAGGTATCGAAAGACATGTTTCCTGTGGAGGGACAAAATTAGCCGTCAGTGTTGTAATTCCAACGCTTGGCATTTTAAAAATTTACACCACACTACAATGCAGTGGGTAGGGGACCAAATGGGGACCCATAAAATCTGGACGACAGTGCATCAGTTAATAGGACAACCCCATCATTGGATGAGACTGTCGATTAATCCCCAAGAGAATATTCTCATCAATAAAATCCTTAGAGACAAGGAGAAAATCTCCTCTTTCAGAGCAAAGCTCTGTCACAGAGTGACACTTGTTAAACTCTGGTCTCAAAGGAATAAAATTCCTTAAAAGAGCCTAGCTCTGTGGTAATGATGAGAAAATTTATTAAAAAGAAATTTTTTCTTTAAACTCCTAAAGATTAAAAAAAATTTGGGATTTTAAAGATCCATGAAAACTCTTAGGAGTTCTTCATTTTCAGATCAAAAAGATCTACATTTGATCCAAGAGCAAAGCTCTGTTCATGGGTTAAAACCCCTGAGACAAGATCTCTGTAGATCTATGAACTCATAAGAGCAAGGCTCTGTTGGTGAAACCTCAAAGGTTTTTTTCTTTAGATCAAAGATCCATAAGAGCAAGGCTCTGTTAATTAAATTTAATTCAATTTAATTTAAATTTTACCTAAAATGATTCTAGGTTTTGAACTCTGAAGTTCTTGGGAAGAAACGAGAGCAAGGCTCTAAAATTTTTTAAAACAAGAGCAAGGCTCTGAAAATTCAAGTTCTTGAAAAATGGTAAAACATTTACTAAGGACCATGGGTCCTATTTATAGGCGCCTGCGCCCCTTCTGCTCACCCGTTGATCCAACGGCTAAGATCTTGCCACCGCTGCACTCACGTGTGCGCCACGTGAGCGCAACGGTGGGGGGGCATTTGTTTCCCCCAATCAGAGCAAAGCTCTGTTTGAATTTCAAAAATTCAAAAATTGAAGCAACGCTTCAAATCCCGTACGCTGCGCGTGACGCGCCACGTGTCAGAATTTGATACTTCAGCGCAGCGCCCGAGGCAGCGGGCCCAATCAGAGCAAGGCTCTATTTAAAACAAAATTAAAGGAAGCAACGCTTCAGTTGCTCAAGCACTGCGCGACACGTGTCAGCGCAGTGTCGCAAGCGCAGTTGTGTTGCGCTGTGCGCTGCGCGACACGTGTCAGCGCAGTTGCGCAAATGCAGTTGCGCTGCGCTATGCGCTGCGCGACACGTGTCAGCACAGTTGCGCTGCGCTCTGCGCTGCGCTCTGCGCTGTGCGATACGTGGCAGCGCAGTTGCGCTGCGCTCTGCGCTGCGTGACACGTGTCAAGCGCTGGGGTGTTTGCGCCAAACAGAATTAAAATTCTAGTAAGATCCTTCTGTTCTTCTTAAAACAAGAAGATTGTCTTCTGTAAAACAGAAGCGCTTGGATCAAAGATCCAACGGTGGGGAAAATTCCCCAAATCACTCAGAGAATGATCTCTTTAACAAACTTAACAAATTTATGGGCACTATATAAAGACCCCTAGACCCCAATTCAAAGGGGATAAACATTTAGAACATCAAGAACTTCACAAAGAGAACTTTGAAGGATTGTGAGAAGAACTCAAGAACAAAAAAGGTAAAAACCTTTATTCAAGAAGAACTTCTTCTGAATAGATCATTGATCTAAGAACAAGATCAATGATCTTCAATAAAAAAAATATATATAAATAAATAATAACAGTGCCTTGCACTTTTTTATGAACCATTGGTTATGGAATCTTAAAGATTCCTCTCATAAATCCAAATTTGGATTAAGTCATTAAAACAGTGCCTTGCACTTGCAAATCTGCACTGTTGCGCTCTTGGGTTGGCGCAAGCCACCAGAGAGTGCCACGTGTCAGCTCCAAGACCACTTGCGCTGTGCGCTTTTAAAATAGAGCATTTCTCTTTAAAGTTGGCGCAACTTGCCAGAGCGCGCCACGTGTCAGCAGCGCAACAGACTGGCGCAGCGCACTGCGCTTACGTGACACGTGTCACCACCACATGCGCTTGCGCTCATTAATTGGCGCAAAGCGCCTGACAGGCCACATGGCCACTGTCAGTTTGATTAATGCACTGCATTATTTACAGAAGGGCCAAGCCCAATTAAAAAAAAGGCCTAACAGGCCAAATAAAATGCAATGCATTATTTTAAAAAGGGCAGAGCCCAAACAAAAACAGATGTTGTGCATCATTTAAAAGGGACTGAGCCTAAATTAAAAAGGCCTAGCAGGCCAGAATAAAATGCAGTGCATTATTAAACAGGGGCAAAGCCCTAGCACAGGCCTAATAAACCAAAGATAAATAAAAAGGTTGAACATTTCTCAACTGGACTTAGCCCAATCATGGCCGTAAGTCCTCAAATTAAATTGACTGAGCAAGACTGCTCTCCTAAATCAATTTACATCCAGTTCAAGGGTACATCTCCGAACTCCTCTGACACCTATCATTGTAATCCTTCAACGACGTCAGAGAGGTGACGGGTCCCGACAACCACACATCGATACGGACTGCGTGGTCCCTAAACTCGTGGACCGAAACGTCCTTAAACTAATATTCGTCCCTAGATAGGAATGTTGGACCGAAACGTCCTTAAACTAATATTCGTCCCAAAATAGGAATGTTGGACCGAAATATCCTTAAACTAATGCTCGTCCCCAAATGGGAATGATGGACCCCTACGTCCCTAAACCGGAACATGGACCATCAAGTCTCTAAACTGGAAATCGACCGAAATGTCATTAAACTAAACAATAGAGCCAATTGCTCTCTTGTCGGATCCAAACGATCCCGTTAAGTTGATCTTAGTCTGGAGATTAGGCTAATGTATCCTTAACAAAAGTTTAAGTTGATCTTAGCCTCAATATGGCTAACGTATCCTTAAACTAAAACACCAAACCCAAATCTAAGTAAACACGGATTTGGACTAATCCACGTCCTACGGGCGACGGCATCACTTAGTCTTCGTATACAATCCACGGGCAACCACAAACAAAACAAACACACACGACACGAAGTGAACATCTGGAGAAGGAGAAAGTGGCTACCGCGATGCGGTAGCGTAATTAACTGCAGGGGCTTGCGCCTGCAGGGAAGAGCGTCCCTACAATCAAAAACCCCTCAAGCGAGGGGGAATCTGACGAAATCTGCTACATCGGCCGCATCCGTCTAAGCCTCCGATACACGGTGCCATAAATCAACTTGGCATCTTCGGAGAGGTGGACGGATAAAACCATATAGCATCTGCCCCGAATTTCAGGCGAGACGTGTACCGCGTCTCCGCCGCGTCTTTCGGAGGGAAACAATGATATTGGTCGACTTGGGAAGCTCGGCGGACATTCTCTTTTATGACTGCTTTCTGCGGATGTGACTCACCCCATCGGACCTAAGGCCGACTGCCCACGTCCTGTCGGGGTTCACTAACCACTCCATCCCTGCGGAAGGGGTAATCACCCTCCAATTTAACATCGGGGAAGAAGTACGTATGCTCACCGTGTCTGTGGAGTTTGTCGTCGCGAGAATTCCATCGGCCTACAATGTCCTCCTAAGTCACTCGACACTGAACTCCTTCCGCGCCCAGATATCGACTTACCACCTAGCGATAAAGTTCCCGCTCGACCAAGGTGGGATAGGTCGGGCCTATGGGGACCAACAAACCGCAAAGGTTTGCTTCACCGCAACATCTACATCTGAGCGGCCAAACAATGACCTTGAGTGCGAGGATGATATCAAGGATTCCCTGGATACTCGAGACGAGAAAAAAGAGGTCCGAGGAACCCCAGTAGAACCACTGACTGAGGTCCCCCTTGCAGAAGGGGACAATGAGCGAACCGTCCAGATCGGGTCCCTCTTGACGAGGAATCGCCGAGACGACCTGATCCACTTCCTCAGGAATAACTCGGACATATTTGCCTGGGCGCCTGCCGACATGCTGGGGATTGACCCTAAAATCATATCATATAAGCTCGGGGTAGACCCTATGGTCCGGCCCGTCAGGCAGAAAAAGCGAAGTTTCGCCCGGATCAAACAAAAAGCAATTGAGGACGAGGTAGACAGGCTTCTCGCCGCCAACTTCATTCGGAACGTGCCTTACTTGGAATGGTTGGAGAATGTATTCATGGTTAAAAAATTTAGCGGGAAGTGGCGCATGTGCGTCGACTTCACTGATCTTAACAAGGCCTGCCCGAAAGACAACTATCCCTTCCTTCGGATAGATCAGCTTGTCGATAGTTCGGCAAGCCATGAGCTACTTAGCTTCATGGATGCGTTCTCCGGCTACAACCAGATCCGTATGAATCCGGCGGACGAGGATCTCACCGCATTCACAACGGATCGGGGGATGTACTGCTATAAGGTGATGCCCTTCGGCCTCAAAAACACCGGAGCTACGTACCAACGCTTGATTAATCGGATGTTCAAGCCAAAGATCGGTAGGAATATAGAAGTTTACGTCGATGACTTGCTCGTCAAATCAATCTCGTCGGATGAATACGCCAAGGATCTGGGCGAGGCCTTCGACGTCCTCCGCAAATACAAGATGAAACTGAACCCCGCCAAGTGCGCATTCGGGGTCACCAGTGGAAAGTTCCTCGGCTTCATGGTCACCCACCGTGGAATCGAGGCTAACCTGGAGAAAATTAGCGTCATCCTCAACATGGCTGCGTCCAAGACTAACGTCGAAATCAAGCGGCTAACAGGGCAGGTAGCCGCTCTGAGTCATTTCATGTCAAGGTATGGGGAGAAGTGCATCCCGTTCTTTAAAGCTCTAAGGAAGATACCGAGGTTCGAATGGTCAGAGGAGTGCCGGATCACCTTTAAGCAATTAAAGAGTCACCTTGCGACTCCCCCGCTGCTCACCCGACCAGTTGAAGGGGACGAGCTATCGCTATATCTAGCGGTGTCCAACCACGCTGCAGGTTCGGTGCTCGTTCGAGAGGTCGAGGGAGTCCAGAAACCGGTATACTATGTGAGCCACGTATTCAAGGAGCGGAAACGAGGTACCCGACCATAGAGAAGATCGTCTTAGCACTCATCGTGGCCTCAAGGAAACTACGGCATTATTTACAGGAGCATACCATCCACGTTCTTACCGAGCGGCCTTTAGGGGATATCCTCACCTCCCCCGAGTCCTCTGGTGATTTGGAGAAATGGAGGTGGGAGTTGTCCCAGTTCGACATAAAATACCGCCTGAGGCAGGCTATCAAGGCACAAGCCCTTGTCGATTTTATCGTTGAGTGCACCATCCCCAGTAAAGAGACGGAATTCGTGCTGGCCCCCGGAGCTCAACCCTCAGTTGATGAGAAGCCCAACTCCGTCCTTGATTGGATCCTTTACGTCGACGGGTCCTCAACTGAGGAAGGCTGTGGTGCCGGCCTCATCATTCGGGGGCCGAACGAGGCAGAGATGGAGTATTCTCTAAAGCTCGGGTTCAAAGCCTCAAATAACGCAGCAGAATACGAAGCTTTGCTGTCCGGACTGCGGATAGCCTCCATAGTGGGGCTGAAAATGATCCAGATCCGCAGCGACTCCGCCCTAGTCGTTGGCCAAGTGACCGGCCGATTCGAGGCACGGGAGCCTTTGATGGTGAAGTATCTGGCCGAGGTGAGAAAATTATGAAAAGACTTCGATGAAATCCAGGTGGAGCAGATCCCCAGATAGCTAATCACCCATGCTGACGCCTTGAGTAAGCTGGCTTCATCTTATACGACCAACAACAAGAGGAACATCCTCTTCGAGGTCTTTCTACGGCCCAGCATAGAAGACGGGGTGACGCCACTTCAAGTGTACACAACCCGGGAAGAAGACCGGGATTGGTGGAAGCCCCTCGTGGAATTCCTAAGGGAAGGTACACTCCCAAAAGATCGAGGGGAAGCCTGTTATCTTCAAGCCAAAGCTTGCCATTTCGTATGGTGCAATGGGACCTCTACAGGAAATCCTTCACTCAACCCCTGCTCCAGTGCGTTGACCCCCATGAAGCCGACTACGTCCTCTGTGAGATTCATGAAGGGGTCAGCGGCGCGCACCAGGGGGGACGCAACTTAATCCAGAAGATACTGCTCGAAGGGTACTATTGGCCGACGATTCATCAGGACACCAAAAAGCTTGTCAGGAGGTGCAAAAGCTGCCAACTCTATAGCAGCATACCTCGCCTTCCGGCCACTGAGCTAACAGCCCTAACCTCCCCCTGGCCGTTTGCCCAGGGGGGAATGGACATGATAGGCCAGTTCCCTACCGGTACGAGCGGATACAAGTATGTCCTCGTCGTAGTGGACTACTTCACAAAGTGGATCGAGGTCGTCCCCATCAGGAAACCGGACGCCACTGCGACTGTCAAGTTCCTGCAGAACAACGTAATATTCCGGTTCGGTAACCCGAGGTGTATCATCACCGACCATGTGACAAATTTTGAGAACGAAAAAGTTAAGGAATTCTGCAGCAAATACCATATCCTTATGAAGTTCGCCGCGATCATGCATCCCCAATGCAACGGACAGGCCGAGGTCGCTAACTGGGACGTCCTCCGAGGTCTTCGGACATGTCTAGAAGGACGCCAAGGCAGTTGGGTCGAGGAACTACCCCGGGTCTTATGGGCCTTGCGCACGTCGAAGAAGACCCCCACCGGAGAGACCCCATTCAGCCTCTGCTACGACACTGAGGCAATGGTCTCAGCGGAGATTGGGCTGCCCAGCCACAGGGTCGTGCTCTTCGAGGATGAAGCCAACACTACCGCCCTCCGGACTAATCTGGACGTGTTGTTAAAGAAACGGAACCGGGCTTAGATCAGAGCTGCCGCCTATCAACAGCAAACTGCCCGCTACTACAACGCGCGAGTCAAGCGTCACTTCTTCAAAACCGAAGATTTGGTCCTAAGGCGGAACGAGTTCTCAATCAAGGAAAGCTGCATAAGTTTTCCCCAAAATGGGACGGTCCCTTCCTCATCTCCGAGGTCCTTCCCGGCGGAGCCTATCGTTTACAAGATGCGAATGCTCACAAATTTCCACGACCTTATAACGCCGTGAAGCTCAAGTTGTACCTCTGAAAAGAATATCTATAAATGTATATTTCTTCTTTCACAAAAGCGATGCAAATTCTTCTAATTTCTTTTTATTTAAATAATAAGAAGGAAACAATAGGGTATCGCAAAAAGGAGAATTTCATTTATTCAAAAGATATTGTGGGCTCCTCGGCCTTACAGAGAAAGAAAAAGGAAAAATTTACAACAGAGGGGGAACGGGATCGAGGAAGTACTTGTTCATCACAGAATACTGCATTTTATACCGCCCATTCTTACGCTCGGTTGTTTATAGGTAGGTGCTTTTAATCCGTGTTTGTTACATATTTGCAGGATACAGGTTCTCGGTTCTAAAACGGTGAAAACACGACAAAATCCGGGTTCCTGCCAACCACTGAGAAAACACGGTCTCCGCTCGTCATCCGTATGTTGCCAGATACCAGTTTAGGAAGACAAAATGTCAAATCAATGTCACCTTCATGCACAAGGCTCAATGGCAACAACAAGTTCCAAGAAATCTACGCGGAGCTCGAGGCAATCATGACAAAAGCATCCACAAAAGTCCACCTTTCCTCAACAGAAATTCTGGAAGAAATGTGAAAGTATTTTCAGAAAATATATGTACCAGACAACAGGGGACAGCAGACCAGGGAAGCACAGAAAAACGGAGCACCCAATTCCTCTATACGGCCGCGGATCCGCGGCCAATAGGGGGTATTGGCCGCGTATCCGCGGCCATGTAGGCTCCTTGCTGGGTCAAATTTTGTGGGCAGTTTGGTACTTTCATCTTATGCCAGAATGTTGCCCTAGGTTTCCATTTCCCTGCCTATAAATACTCCAGATCTGAGCCCAACCAAGGGTCATTCTTTTGTTCCTCTTTTTGTTAGGATTTAGTCTTTTTCTTTTTCTTCTTCATCTTGTCTCCATGAAAATTGTAGTGAGAGCTTTTTGAGTGGAAGATCAATGAAGATGAAGACTTTTGTATCATTCTCTTTTGTTTAATTTTCCCTTGAGATTCTTGCTTTCTCTTGATCATTCAACCTCTTCATTGAGCTTGAATGGTTAAGGGTTAGTTATTGATCTCAAAGGTCGTATTTTCTTATGGAACAAGCGCTTCATTTCACATGCGTTCTCTACCATTCTCTTGATCTTGCAACCTCTTAATTGAGCTTGCAAGTTTAAGGGTTGGCTATCGATCCCATGCTTGTCTTGAGTTCTATGTTCTTGTAATTTCTTTCTTGCTTATTTATTACTTGCTTTTTTATTCTTTCTTGCTTTTTTCATTCTTGTCTTTTATTACTTGCAATTTTATTCATGCACTTAATTACTTGTAATCTTTTCTTTTCTTTGTTCTTTTCTTTCTCTCTTTTTTGTTCATATTGTGAATGGTTGTAATTATTGTTGTTAAGATGAAATACGGTATTGTAAGTTAATATCTTCTTTCTCATTTCCTTTTTCCGTTATTTTCCATTGAACTCCGCCCAAACCATACGCAAGCGTTCCGTTAGGCACCCTACCCTAACAAGGTAACAGTGATTCCTAACCGCGACCGGTTGCGTTCGGTTTGGCCGGAGGCGAAAGCAAGAAACAAGAACGGAAGGACAAGGGTGAATAAGCCGTATTCCACGAATACCGCGTTTAAATCCCCTAATCCACGTTGTTGCCGATTGCTTAGCTTCAATTGGTCAAGACTCGGCTCAAAGGTTTTGAGTACGAATTTCTTTAGCTTACAATTTCGTATCTTTTTCTTAACAACTTTATACTTGCAAATATTACACATAGGATAGTCTCGAACAAACATACACAAATTCTTTATTGACTCGTCTAAAACAAGAAAGGACATACAACCATCTCCCTGTGGATCGACCCGTGCTCAACCGGCTAGCTGCATAGCGACACCGTCTTGATTGCGGTTAACTTAAATTCTTCCAATCAAATGGCGCCGTTGCCGGGGAGACGGTAGCGTATTTTCTTTCTTGTTATTCGGGTTAATATTCTTTTTGTATATATATCAAAAAAAAAAATTCTTTTTGTTTTTTTTTGATCATTTTTGTGGGCAAGAGTGCAGATTTTTGCAGATTTGCAAACTGCGATTGTGGGGAGTAAAGTGTACGTTCAAAGTTAAGGTGATTACGAAGTACAGTGCCAAAGATCCGGGTAGTTTGACCCGCGCAAGCGAACTTTTCAAGCTTACCGGATTTGATTCAACGGGGGTTTCCTAACCCAAAACTTAATGGTACGTACTTTACTAACACCTTCTTCTCAAATCCGACGCATCCAATATACTATTCTTTGCAGGATTCTTTGCAAGTTCGCTAGCAAACGCTAAAAATTGACTAACCCGTATTTGTTGCAGCGCCGCGCTTAAACTAAAAAACGATTGTTTGATTCTTTATAGAATTTTTTGAATTGCGCATTGCATACATTAATACGGACTTAAGGGCAAGCGAACCCCACAATATACGGTAAAGGATTTCATCACCTTTTCCGTGGCCCACAAATCACGAACTTGAGCATAACGTTTACCCGCACAAAATTTAAAAGAAACTAGACTTTAAGCCTTAAGGACTTCGCGCTCACTAGGAGAAGTTAACTGTATTTAGAACCTTGCTTAACGGTATATTGTTTACGGGGTGTCTAGGAAAGTGTTAACGGCGAAACCGCCAAAAGAGAAAGGGTTATTTAATTAAGGAACTTCACGAAAGCGTTGGAAAACCTCCCCTTATCTCTGCACTTACCTGGCCTCGTGATCAGTGTATCTTGAGCCTGTTTCTCGACACAGTTTTACTTCGACAATCAAGTTCTGGAGCAGGTCTAGTTGACCTAGGTGAACCCTAGAACGATTAGGTGTGTAGTATTTTTGTGTCGTGATTGTTTTTGTCAATATTCTTTTTTGTGTATATTTCATTCTTTTGTTAATATTCAAAAAAAAAAAATCACATTCTTTTTCCCCTCCTTTTCTCTACCTTTCTTTCTCTCTCTTCATATCATGGGTACCCCACCTCGAGAAACTCTTGTCGAACTTTGGTACCCACAACCAAACATTACTTCTTACGGTTCTTGCTTTGGCCGAACATCGAACGACCCCTCCATGCCCAAAGTTTCACTGAAAGATCGCATAGCAGCGTCTAGGACAAACACTTGCACTCCTCATTCCACTTCGTATCAACCTTTTCAACCTCCCGCACCCGCTTATGTTGATATCCCTTTTGCAAGTCGTCCTTTGTCCATCGCTGAACGTATTGAACAATCCCGTAGCCGATCTTTCACTCCTTTCACCACTTCAAATTCTTGGGATCAACAATTCCATTCACCTTCCTATCCAAATGTTGATCCTGCTCCTGTCCAACCATTCAATTCCTACCAATCCTACCCTACTTTTGCACCTTCCCTAGACATTGCATCAGAACCGCCAGTTGGGAGTTTTCAGTATCCAAACAACTTTGAATCTTTTACTGAACCCCCTTCACAACCCTTGTCTAGTCTGGAACAGTCGTTGGAAGACTTTAGGGTAGCGTCAAGCCAACAGATGATGGAGTTGAATGCGTCCATGGCCGCTCTCATACAACCTAGTGACCCGGTAGCTAGTTTTCAACTAGTTCCAAATTTTCCAATGTATGAAGAAGCGGTAGGACAGGCTGTGAATTTGAGTGGAGAGAGTGAGATGTACCCCCTTCCAAATCAAACCTACCCATCCCAAATTGAATCCCACAACTCCTGTTTTGAAAGTCTATCAAGTATCCCACTTGATTTATCAATTGAAGATAGAATGATTAATGAGTTGTGCGACTTTGTAGTGTTTGATTTACCCAATTGTGAAGGGTCCCCTTTGAGTGAAACCATACCCAATCCTTTTGACCTCTACACCTCCACTCTAGAACCTGAATTGATTAAAATCCATGCTTTTGATGAGGTGTCAGAGAATTTTGATTTTCACTTAATTGAGGATATTGACGCTAGGAATATTTTGGATGATGAACCTGTAGATTTGACTGAGTTTCTCTCTCCAATTCATCATCCCGAGTCATTAAATGTTTTTCCCGAACCCCATATGCGTCTGGACTTTGATGAAATATGCATGGATGAGCTTAACTTTGAGGAAAATTTTGAGGATATTTTTGAGGATGAAACAGTTCTAGATGATGAGTCGGATTTTCCAATTCATCCTGTTCCTTTCACTGACTATGTACACCCTCCAGAACCCTTAACCGATACTCTTCCTCAACCACTTTCCTCCATCCTTTCCATCGTTCCGACCTTGCAAGAACCCGTCTCACTTTCATTTACTATGTCTGGTTTACCAAGTTCGGCGTACCCATGGTTTCTTACGAATCTTGAGGGATTTGACCCAATCTCTCGCCGGGTTAATAGATTAGCACAATCGCTGTTTACACATCGCTCCTCACAAATTGTGCTAATCTATTCACTCCATTTGCACCCTCAAGTTCGTACTCCACTTCTTTTTCCCTTCCGCCATTCTTCTTCTGATATACCGAGACCGTATCCCGCTTCTATCTCCATATGGTCTCGCGTATTCTCCATCCCTTTTCTCTACGCCTTCTTTCACCAGCCACTGCTTTATCACGATAAGATCTTTGAATGGTTGGTGCTCACCTTTGGCCTGTGTAAGGCCTTGTATAGATAGATATTGTTCTTTCTCCCCTAATCCTGAACGTCAACGCTTAACAGTGGAAACACTGTTTTACTTAAGTTTGGGGGGGGACTCCTTTTTTGTATATATATATATATTTTTTTTTTTGTTTTCCCTTTTTGTTTTGTATATAATTTGTTTTTAGGAAGCGCCGGAAATTTTGACCCTCTTAGTATAGCCTGACAGTGAGGGCACTGTCAAGTTTAAGTTTGGGGGTGTGCTCGGTAAGCTTTCTTCCTTCGCATTCATTTGTATATTTTGCATTTGCATACCTTATTTAAAAACCCACAAAAATCAAAAATTTTCCAAAAATATAAAAACTTTGTCGTCAAGTTAGCTATTAGGGTAACTTAGATTTTTATTCTGAAAGTTTAGTTGATATATTAGAAATAACTAAATTCTAGACTTAGGAATTGAAAATCCTTAAAATAACCCTCATTCTGTCTAACTTTGGTAAGTATACGTCCTTACAATTTTTGAGTTCAGTTCTTGAGTCAAGTCAAGATGAAGGGAAAGTATTGAAGCTTTACTGGAGGATAAGTCTGAAAAATAGTTTCTTTTCTCGAGTTCAAATTTAGAAAGTATATACCCTACAAACTGCACTTACACGCACCTTGAAACTTGGGATAGTAGAGGATACCTAGAAATACTCTTGCTTAAAAGCCTAGTATGAAAGAAAAAACGGTATTTAAAGCTAAACACCAAAAGAGCACATTGAAAAATATATCCGGTCTTGAAAAAGAAAAAGAAAAAGAAAAAGAAAAAAAAATAGAATAAAGTCGAGACCTGGAAACTGCTATTTACGCTTTAAAGTTCACACATTCAGTAATCGGTCGTTAGTGCCTCAAGAAGCATTAATAGTCGCATGAAAGGTGTGTGAGCAAATCCGCCCATCCTTAATGAAAAGAAGTAGTATTAGGTATTAGGGCAAGGGTATTATAGCTTGAATTGAATTCTTGAGTGTAGGGGTGCAAATATACACACACGTAGGGGTATACAATCGATGTTTGGATAAAAGATAGAAATAAAGAATAAGACTTGTGTTTCTTGTAAAGTTGATAAAAATTCCTGATTTAAGGCCGCACTTTAGAAGGAAAACTCAGGAGAACCAAGGTTAAATAGACAGGAGGTGTGAAAAATAAGGGTTGGATATTTCTAACTTAGGATGATAGAGTTTCTAACATAAAAACTAAACCCTAGGAGTAGAATCGATGTTAACTTATGACACTAGCTTGACGGGATTTTGTGGGTAGTATCCTCTGAAAACCCTCAGGAGACAACACTCCTCCTACTAGGGACACCTAGAGGTTTAACTGCTTGTTGCACGCGCTCAGTGCAATCGCGTTCCCTGCGAAAGTACGGTTATCATTATATTTTTGTGAATAATTGGTTTTGCTCGGGACGAGCAAAAGTTAAGTTTGGGGGTATTTGTTCATCACAGAATACTGCATTTTATACCGCCCATTCTTACGCTCGGTTGTTTATAGGTAGGTGCTTTTAATCCGTGTTTGTTACATATTTGCAGGATACAGGTTCTCGGTTCTAAAACGGTGAAAACACGACAAAATCCGGGTTCCTGCCAACCACTGAGAAAACACGGTCTCCGCTCGTCATCCGTATGTTGCCAGATACCAGTTTAGGAAGACAAAATGTCAAATCAATGTCACCTTCATGCACAAGGCTCAATGGCAACAACAAGTTCCAAGAAATCTATGCGGAGCTCGAGGCAATCATGACAAAAGCATCCACAAAAGTCCACCTTTCCTCAACAGAAATTCTGGAAGAAATGTGAAAGTATTTTCAGAAAATATATGTACCAGACAACAGAGGACAGCAGACCAGGGAAGCACAGAAAAACGGAGCACCCAATTCCTCTATACGGCCGCGGATCCGCGGCCAATAGGGGGTATTGGCCGCGGATCCGCGGCCATGTAGGCTCCTTGCTGGGTCAAATTTTGTGGGCAGTTTGGTACTTTCATCTTATGCCAGAATGTTGCCCTAGGTTTCCATTTCCCTGCCTATAAATACTCCATATCTGAGCCCAACCAAGGGTCATTCTTTTGTTCCTCTTTTTGTTAGGATTTAGTCTTTTTCTTCTTCTTCTTCATCTTGTCTCCATGAAAATTGTAGTGAGAGCTTTTTGAGTGGAAGATCAATGAAGATGAAGGCTTTTGTATCATTCTCTTTTGTTTGATTTTCCCTTGAGATTCTTGCTTTCTCTTGATCATTCAACCTCTTCATTGAGCTTGAATGGTTAAGGGTTAGTTATTGATCTCAAAGGTCGTATTTTCTTATGGAACAAGCGCTTCATTTCACATGCGTTCTCTACCCTTCTCTTGATCTTGCAACCTCTTAATTGAGCTTGCAAGTTTAAGGGTTGGCTATTGATCCCATGCTTGTCTTGAGTTCTATGTTCTTGTAATTTCTTTCTTGCTTATTTATTACTTGCTTTTTTATTCTTTCTTGCTTTTTTCATTCTTGTCTTTTATTACTTGCAATTTTATTCATGCACTTAATTACTTGTAATCTTTTCTTTTCTTTGTTCTTTTCTTTCTCTCTTTTTTGTTCATATTGTGAATGGTTGTAATTATTGTTGTTAAGATGAAATACGGTATTGTAAGTTAATATCTTCTTTCTCATTTCCTTTTCCCGTTATTTTCCATTGAACTCCGCCCAAACCATACGCAAGCGCTCCGTTAGGCACCCTACCCTAACAAGGTAACGGTGATTCCTAACCGCGACCGGTTGCGTTCGGTTTGGCCGGAGGCGAAAGCAAGAGACAAGAACGGAAGGACAAGGGTGAATAAGCCGCATTCCACGAATACCGCGCTTAAATCCCCTAATCCACGTTGTTGCCGATTGCTTAGCTTCAATTGGTCAAGATTCGGCTCAAAGGTTTTGAGTACGAATTTCTTTAGCTTACAATTTCGTATCTTTTTCTTAACAACTTTATACTTGCAAATATTACACATAGGATAGTCTCGAACAAACATACAAAAATTCTTTATTGACTCGTCTAAAACAAGAAAGGACATACAACCATCTCCCTGTGGATCGACCCGTGCTCAACCGGCTAGCTGCATAGCGACACCGTCTTGATTGCGGTTAACTTAAATTCTTCCAATCAGTACTCCTGGTGATACTCAGAATAGATTTCCGCCAACCGGGCCCAAGCCCCTGCAGCTCATTCCCACCGATGCCGCACGCGAACCTGGGACGCCACGGAAGCACCCGACGCTCCGCCCTCCGCGCCTTGGCTCACGATATACCTCTTTTGGAGGCACTCCAAAATGAAGGTCAAGGATTGGTCGTGCCTAGCCTTCGAGATGAGGCCGAGCATATAGATTGAGCGCACCTTGTCGAGCGCCTAATCCAGCAGCTCCTCGGAGAGGGGGTTGTACAGCCCCGAGGACCTCCTCCAAATTGCATACATCAGCAACTGTAGGAAGGCGACCACCGTGGGAGAATCTAGCCGACATGATCCTCGAGGTGCTGAACCGTACCCCAGTACCTATCCTCGGCTATGGGCTGGTCATACATGAAGACGTCGTCGAAGGTGACAATCTCTTCGATTGAATACATGCACCCAGTCATCTCAAAAGCGATGCTGAAGAGTTGACGTCTCCTTCTCTATTTATAACCCTAAACAGCATCCTTAAGGACCCAAATTCACGCGTGCATGGGCGCGAATCCTAGGATCCACCCAAATTACTCCAATACCGCGCCACCACGTGGCGGAACTGACGCGGCTCTTCAAAACGCTTTGCCTTCCCCATGCATTCCCGACACGTGTCGTCCGCGATGATCACTCTCCCCGATGTTCGCACACCAAGGAAGGTTAGACCGAACCTTGCAAAGCCGAGCAGCAACCCAGCTCGGTCCATCCTTAGCAGGAAACTCCTTGCCCTCCCGCGCTAAGGATCGAAGCCCTCATCAAGAGACCACCGAGCAGCTTTCCTGCTCAGTCTATCCAAGGATGGTAATCTCTTACCCAACAACGCCAAGGATCAAAGCCCTCATCAAGAGGCAACCGAGCAGCAACCCTGCTCTGTCCATCCTTAGCAGGCAACTCCTTGCCCTCCCGCTCTAAGGATCGAAGCCCTCATCAAGAGGCCACCGAGAAGCTTCCCTTCTCGGTCTATCCATGGCTGGTAATCTCTTACCCAGCGACGCCAAGGATCAAAGCCTTCATCAAGAGGCAACCAAGCAGCAACCCTGCTCGGTCCATCCTTAGCAGGCAACTCCTTGCCCTCCCGCACTAAGGATCGAAGCCCTCATCAAGAGGCCACCGAGCAGCTTCCCTGCTCGGTCTATCCATGGCTGGCAATCTTTTACCCAACGACGCCAAGGATCAAAGCCCTCATCAAGAGGCAACCGAGCAGCAACCCTGCTCGGTCTATCCTTAGCAGGCAACTCATTTCCCTCCCGTGCTAAGGATCGAAGCCCTCATCAAGAGGCCACCGAGCAGCTTCCCTGCTCGGTCTATCCATGGACGGTAATCTCTTACCTAACAATGCCAAGGATCAAACCCCTCATCAAGAGGCAACCGAGCAGCAACCCTGCTCGGTCCATCCTTAACAGGCAACTCCTTGCCCTCCCGCGCTAAGGATCGAAGCCCTCTTCAAGAGGCCATCGAGCAACTTCCCTGCTCAGTCTATCCATGGCTGGTAATCTCTTAACCAACGACGCCAAGGATCAAAGCCTTCATCAAGAGGCAACCAAGAAGCAACCCTGCTCGGTCCATCCTTAGCAGGCAACTCCTTGCCCTCCCGCGCTAAGGATCGAAGCCCTCATCAAGTGGCCACCGAGCATCTTCCCTGCTCGGTCTATCCATGGCTGGAAATCTCTTTCCCAACGACGCCAAAGATCAAAGCCTTCATCAAGAGGCAACCGAGCAGTAACCCTGCTCGATCCATCCTTAGCAGGCAACTCCTTGCCCTCCCGCGCTAAGGATCGAAGCCCTCATCAAGAGGCCACCGAGCAGCTTCCCTGCTCGGTTTATCCATGGCTGGTAATCTCTTACCCAACGACGCCAAGGATCAAACCCCTCATCAAGAGGCAACCGAGCAGCAACCCTATTCGGTCCATCCTTAGCAGGCAACTCCTTACCCTCCTGCGCTAAGGATCGAAGCCCTCATCAAGAGGCCACCGAGCAGCTTCCCTGCTCGGTCTATCCATGGCTGGAAATCTCTTACCCAATGACGCCAAGGATCAAAGCCCTCATCAAGAGGCAACCGAGCAGCAACCCTGCTCGGTCCATCCTTAGCAGGCAACTCCTTGCCCTCCTGCACTAAGGATCGAAGCCCTCATCAAGAGGTCACCGAGCAGCTTCCCTTCTCGGTCTATCCATGGCTGGTAATCCCTTATCCAACGATGCCAAGGATCAAAGCCCTCATCAAGAGGCAACCGAGCAGCAACCCTGCTCGGTCCATCCTTAGCAGGCAACTTCTTGCCCTCCCGCGCTAAGGATCGAAGCCCTTATCAAGAGGCCACCGAGCAGCTTTCCTGCTCGGTCCATCCTTGGCTGGTAATCTCTTACCCAACGACGCCAAGGATCAAATCCCTCATCAAGAGGCAACCGAGCAGCAACCCTACTTGGTCCATCCTTGGCTGGTAGTCTCCTACCCAACGACGTCAAGGATCAAAGCCCTCATCAAGAGGCCACCGAGCAGCTTCCCTGCTCAATCCATCCTTAGAGGGTGACTTCCTACACGTCTTTACTAAGCGATCCCCACCTTGACTTTGGGGCCATAGAGATACCGACCCTGCACCGGTCTTTGCACACTTGGCAAATGGTTGAATTCAACTCGATGTGCGATCGCTAGATGAAAAACCGATCTCCGACCTAACGCATCATGAAAGCAGTACCGTACAAATAGAGATTTTACCACAAACAAAGGGAAAATATGTACCTAAAGAACACTGCAAAATGATTTCATTCACAAAAGTCAGAAGTCTTTACAAGGGTATTATGGGCTCCCCAGCCTTACAAAAAAACGCCTAGAGGCTTACAAAATTTCAGCGCAAAAGAAAATAAGGAGGCCAGGAGATTCAGGCCTCGAGGCCGGGGAGAACCTTGATGAGCTCCACATCCACCACCACAACCGGGGTGGCGTCTTGAAAGTCGGCGTCCACCGCAGGAGCCTCGACGCTGGGAGCCGGGGCTACCGACTTCTCCCCAATGCTCCAACCAGGGGCCTTCCCCCGGCAGCGCTTCCAGGGGCATTCCCCTGCGCCTTACCCCTGAGGAGGTACTCACCCCAGAGCTCTCCATCAGGAAACTCCGGCATCAGGGCCTTGACGGCGTCGAGGGCCTCATGCCAAACGAGGGCAGCAGCTTCAGCGAGGTCGACGTAGTACTGGTCCGACTTCTTGTAGCTCTCCACCGCCTTCGACGCTCGAAGGTCAGCACGCCTTACTCCTTCCTTCGCCGCCTCGTTCTCCCTCTGCAGGGTGTTCGCCGTCTTCTTCAGGGTGTCGACAAGCACCCTGGAATCTTCCAACTTAGCCTCGGCAACTCGGACGGCCTCTCGGCAGCTGGCAATCTCCCGATCCCCGGCCTCCACCCGGTCTTCGAGGGAGGAGACCCTCTCCATCGCCGCTTGCAGCTCCAGCCTTGAGCTCTCCTCCCGCGAGGAGGACTCGCCCGCGATTTGCATCACCTGGGCAATTTCCTCGTCCTCCATGTTGACAACGAGGGCGCAGTGCTGGAGGACCTGAAGAAACCAAAGGAGGGGTTAAAAAGAGAAGGGGGCACCCAATCTTATGAAAAAAGTACTAAATAAAAACCCGAGTGATGTGCGAACACCGATCTGCAAGGCCTCCTGGGCTATGGCCGCCATTTGGGCCCTGAGGGTCCCCCGAGGGATTCTGCCCCCGGCCATCCTTTCCATCTCCGAGAGCAGGCTGTTGGCGACGGAGAGCCCCAAGGGCACCTCGAAGCGGAGCTCCCCTTCATCCATGATGATCGGGGAAGCCGGGGTATGGGGAACCGTCCTATGGTACCTCTTGAGGAGAGACGCAGGAGAACCAGTCTCGCCTCCCACCCCCAAGACCCGGGGATCCCGCTCCCGAGAGCGTTTTTGGATCGGTGCATGGACGGACTCCGGGGACCGAGAAGTGCTCGAGGGCCTGGCCGGAGCGGCCGTCGGTGGAGCCGGATTCGACGAAGGGCGGGAGGGGTCGGCACCTCCGGCTTTCCTCCCCTTTTCTGTTCGACCAGGGCTGCCCGAAATTTAGCTAGGTCCATGGGTTTTGCATAAGATGAAAATACAAAAAAGGAGTTAGTAATGCCAGAAAAAGTGGAAGAATACACGTCTAAACGGGTCTTCTAGAAACTCCTAACTTACCAGCAAAGTGAGCGGAGCTGAGCTCGACCCAACTGAGAGCCTGCTCAGACAGTAGCACATCGGCCCGGGAGGAGGGGCTCCCACTCCGCCACCGCCACCGCATCGGGATCATTCGACCGCCTCACCCGCGGGTAGTTGGCCTTGTGCCACTGGATGGGCACAGGCCAATCCTCATCCTCGGGTGGCTCGACAAACAAAAACTTTTTCTTCCATTCATGGATAGAAAAAGGTACTACGATGAACCCTGACCCGGCAGCACCTCCCTGGTGCTTTCTAAAAGAAATATATACCCAGCTCGGCTCGTCCTTGCGAGTGCCGGGATGGTTTTTGTAGCAGAGAGAGGAAAGGAGAAGGCTCAAACTGAAAGGGATCCCCCGCAATTTCAACCGGACCAGGAACCCTAGGAGAATCCTCCAAGTGTTCGGAACTAACTGGCCCGGGGCTGGCTGAAAACAATTTAACACCTCACTCGCCTCGGGAGAGAAGGGCAGACGCATTCCGGCCCAAAAGGCCTCCAAGTATAAGGCAATCTCCTTGCCCTGTACTTGATCTTCCCTCTCTCCCTCCCCGTCCAGACGAAGCGAGTATCCGAGAGGAATATGGAAGCGAGCCTGGATGGTGGCAAGCTCATCCTCATGTCTCAATATGGATGACGCGTAACGGACGCCCCTGACCTGCGCTTTGGGGACCGTCCCCGCCGCACGACCCCGGGAAGCGCGACTAACCCTAACCTCCCAGGATGATTCAGACCCGGACAAAGAGGAGGAAGCTGCAGAAGACTCCCTAGAATTTACCCGAACTACCTCGACAAATTCTTCAGAGGAAGACATCTAACCTGAGTAGAGGAAGGGGAAGTCCGAGAGAAGAATGCACGAAATCCGACCTAGAGGGAGGAGCGCCGAGCTAACACACGGAGGGAAGAGAAAATTGTAGCGAAGTGTGGACCCTCGGGAGAATCCCACCTCTATTTACAACAATCGGCAAACACATCCAGCGGCGCCGATCATCTCCCGCCAAAATGACACTTCGCATTCAACGGCCGTCGACGCTCCACCTATCGCACGCGCATTGGGCGAATCCCATCGGGCGCGAGGACACCAGCGACCCGTCACATCAGCCAACCAGCGTTGGACATGTGACCTGGCGCTCCAATGAACGTACGCCCGAATCAGCGCATCCTTTTTAATGCGAGATCTCTTACCTGATCCGCCGACGTCACCAAGGAAATACAATCAATTTCCCGGCAATACGCACCGACGACATCTTCAATTAAGGGCTTACCCCGGGTGATTGGTCAGACCACTCTCGACCCGACCCATTAATGGGTCGAGATGAGAGTGGGGGGCTAATGATGATGCTCGATACCGGGGTTTTATCAGATCATGACACGTGGCAAGTGACGTGTCCCAAAGCCTACGAGAAAGGATCAAGAACGGTACATTGGAAGCATGCCCCGGGCCCTCGCCCGAAGATGTTCTTGACCTTCGGTGTCCTTCCAGACCACTCCCATGCCCGCCTTACAAATAGCCCCCGGCCCGCCTCCAAGCCTTCCCACACGCTGAGTTCCTTCAACCCCCTAGCTCGCCTCTGAGCTATCACCGAACCAAGCTCGCTCGGCCTCCCACTCATTCCCGAGCTTCCCGCCAATCTTAGCTTCCTCGGTCTCACCGACCGGCCCACAACATTGATCGCAGGCGTCTCCGCAACGGCTCCGCGAATCACGCCAGATGCGAGATACCCGCTGCACACGATCCCGCATTCCACGCCATCGCGTTCCCCCATTAACGAGCGTATCTCTTCATCAGTGTGGAATCTCGCCTTTCACGCGGGCGTAACGCCAGGGGCTCAACGACCGGTGTGAATCACGCTCCCGCCAGCCCATGGCTGCCACTATATAAACCCCTCTCCCAGACGACCCAGGTAAGGAAATTTTACCCCAATAGGCATCTACTCTGCCAATTTAGCCCGTCTAACTTGATCATCGGAGGGTCCTCGGTGGTACAACTACTCCGGGACTTCCTTGCAGGTAGCTCGGCTTTAACCACTTCAAGCCCATTGAGATCCACACGCTTCAGGAGGCAACCTCCTAACTCAATCTCAGTCGCTCGTCTCCACTTGCTGCAGATCAACGGAAGGTAACATCTGAAAGAGGTCCAGAGATCCATCACCTTTGATGTTAGAACAATGTTCCTGTAGATACCTGAACAATGGAATTGGTTAGGACTTCTGATGGAGGGTGGAATCTCCTTCAGGTGTTGCTTCCCGTTTGATCTGCGGATGGCTGCGATGTATGGCTGAGATTGGATCTGAAGGCTGTTGCTCCTAAAGCATGTGGATCTCAATGGGTTGAGGTTGTGGATGCCGAGCTACCTGCGAGGAAGCCCCGGGGTGGTTGTACCACCGAAGACCCTCCGACGATCAAGATAGTCTAGAGATCCGAGCAGAGTAACGGCTTAGTGGAGTCAAAATGGCTTACCTTGACCGTCCGAAAGAGGGGTTTAAGTAGTCGTGGCAGCAGGAGCAGCAAGCGCGAGAATCACGCCGGCCGTTACGCTCCCGACGTCACGCCCGCGTGAAGAGCGGGACCTCCCATTAATGGCGAGACAGGCTCGTTAATGGGGGATCGTGGTGGCGTAGAACGTGGGATGTGGCCGGCGGAGATCTCGCGCATGGAGAGATTCACGGGATGGCGATTACACCTGCAAGCGGTGCTATTCGTCGGTCGATGAGACCGAGGAAGATGACCTCGGCGGACGGGCGGGAGAACCGAGGTATCTAGTTTTTTCGGTAGCTCGGGAATGAGCTGTGAGGCCGAGGAGGCCCATCGTGCTGGGGCGAGCCAGCGTCTGCTCGGTAGGACGAGAATAGGGGTGGTTTGGTCGGCTGCTGTAGGCCCTTTCTTGCATGCTCTGGGACACGTCATCTGCCACGTGTCATGATCTGGGAGATTGCCGATATCGAGCATCATCATTAGCCCCCCACTCTCGTCCCGACCAGCTGACGGGTCGGGTCGAGAGTGGTCTGCTTGGTCACCCGAGGTAAGCTCTCTTCCGAAGATATCGTCAGGCGTGTCCCCGGGCAATCTGTTGTCTTTTTCTGGGTGACGCAGGAGAATCAGGGCGAGGCCTTCTGCATTAAAGAGGGTGCGCCGGTTCGTGCACTCCGTCACTGAAGCGGCGGTCCATGTGTCGAGCGTCGGTTGGGCGACGCGACGTGTTGCACACCAGCGGCGTTTGATGGGATGTTGTCCAATGCGCGCGCGCCAGGTGGAGCGATCTGGGTCATCGTATGTGAGGGGTTGTTTTTGGCGGGTGTCGACGGTCGCCATTGGATGGGGGCGTCGGAGGCTATAGGTAAAGGTGGGGCTCTCTTCAGGGCCTATCTCTCTTCATATTTTCCACATCTTTCATCTCGTAAGCTCGGCGCTCTTATCTTCTGCTTTCCCGAGGGCTTCTCAATCAGGTTAGATGTCTTGTTTTTTTCTTTCTTCTGCTTCTTCTCCTTCTGAGTCGAGCCTCTTCTCCCTTTTGGCAGGGCGGATGGTTCGATCCCAGACTCTTGGTGCCATCGGCGCTCAGCCACGAAGGGGGGACCACGGTGCGGACTTCCCTCTGGCTGACTCGAGCCCTGCGCTGGATGTACCCCCGATGGCGGGGCTATCTGCCCCGCCACAGGCTCTTGGTGAATGTTCCGGTGGCGACCAAAGGTGTACACGGGCGGACCTTATCACTCGTTCGGGCGACCTTTTCTTAGTTTGGGTGTCCTTAGGTTTTCCTGCCATTTTTCGCCAGGTCCTTTAGCACTGCGTCCTCCCGACTCTCAGACGAGGGATGCAGGAGAGAGCGAAGACGGGGTTCCTCTCAAGCGAAAGAGGACAGTCTCTCGTGCACCGCCGGCGGACATTCTGGAGGGGACCCCCATGTAGGAGGGGGACGCCTAGTTCGTGGTTTCGTCGGGACTCTCCGTTGTGGCCAATCTTCTCACTAGCATGGAGGAGTCGGCCGGGAGCCGGATGCCACGGGGGACCTTGAGGGCCCGAATGGATGCTATCACAGAGGAGGCGGTTTAGGTATGCACTCCCTCAGGTGTTTCTTCGGGCGACCTTTTCTTAGTTTGGGTGTCCTTAGGTTTTCCTGCCATTTTTCGCCAGGTCCTTCAGCACTGCCCCCTTATCACTCATATGGAAGCCAAGGGGGCTATTCGGGCCGCGGGGTCAGTAGAAGAGTCTTCTTCGGAGGTCATGGATCTGCGACTCGAGCTGCGTTTGGAGAGGGAGAGGTCACTCGCCCTCAAAGCTCGGTCGGAAGTTGCGAACCTCACCGTTTCGAAGTGCCGGTAGTCCTACCGCCGCCTGAGCGAGTCCCACCGAGTTGTTGAGGCGAAGTTGGTGGAACTGGCCGATCGTTTTGCGGCCATGAAGAGGGCGAGGGATGCCAGCAGGCGGGATGTCGACGCGGCGCGTCAAGCGGCGGAGGCCGCCGAAGCCCGGGCTAGGAGGGCGGTGACAGATTACAAAGAGTCGGACCAGTTTTATGTCGACCTCGGCGAGGTCGCTGCTATTGCATGGAAAAAATCTCTTGATGCCGTCATGAAGCAGCTTCCGGAGTTCGCCGATGGTGAGCTCCGTGCTCGGGTCCCACTCTTGGTGGTCCCGCCTCCGGCCGATAGTGATGAGGGGAATGAGGTCTAGGTAGGGCTTATTGCCCGATCTTTTTGGTTTTTCCTCCTTTTTCTCTTGTAAGCCTCCGGGTAATTTGATAAGGCTGGGGAGCCCATGGTACCCTTGTAAAAGCTTTGACTTTTTGAATAAAAACTTTTTGTTTTTGCAGTAGTGTTTGTGCTTGCGTTTCCTTTTGTTGGTAGACACTTGTATCTGCACAATACTGCTTTATGGTCGGCATGTTCCTCGTCTAGCGATTACACGTCGAATTGACTCTGATCATTTGCTGAGTGTGCGAGGACCGACAGGAAGACGATGTCTCCAAGGCTGAATGGAAAAAGGAAAGGGACAAGGGCGTTCGTCGCTTGGCGCGAAGGTTCGGGGGTAGGGTACGGTACTAAAGGTCCTCAGACTTCCTCCTTATGAATGACCCTCATCATTTTCCAGCGATCATACCTATACCAGTAAGTCATCCGATAGGAGGAAGGGAGAGGTACTGGCCCCAAAGTCGAAGTGTTGATCACTAAGACGTTGATAGATCGGATTCCTCTTGTTGAGTTCACGTTCCTTAGTTGTTGGAGGGGTCGTAATTGGCCAACTGAGGATATTACTGAGCAGGGTAGCTGCTCGGTGCCTCCTGGCGAGGGCTTTGATCAGCATGAGAGGGGCCGTGAGAGGCCCGCTGAGGATGGTTGCCGAGCAGGGTAGCTGCTCGGTGCCTCTTGGCGAGGGCTATGATCCTCGGCGTGGGAGGGGTCGTGAGAGGCTTGCTGAGGATGGCCGAGCAGGGTAGCTGCTCGGTGCCTCTTAGCAAGGGCTTTGATCCTCAGTGCTGGGGGGCCGTGAGAGGCCTGCTGAGGATGGTCGAGCAGGGTAGCCGATCGGTGCCTCGTGGTGAGGGCTTTGATCTTCAGCGTGAGAGGGGCCATGAGAGGCCTGCTGAGGATGGCCGAGCAGGGTAGCTGCTCGGTGCCTCTTGGCGAGGGCTTTGATCCTTAAGGATGTCCGAGCGGGGTTGTCGCCTGGTACCTCTTGGCGAGGGCTTTGATCCCTGGTGGTGTTCTAGGAATAACCGAGCACAGGTTGTGCTAAGCGGTTGTCTATTTCGAGGGCTTTTCATCCTTAGCGCGGGAGGGGCGCATGAGGCTTACTAAGGATGTCCGGACGGGGTTGCCGCCCGGTGCCTCATGGCAAGGGCTTTGATCCTTGGTGGTGTTCCAGGGATAACCGAGTATGGTTGTGCTAAGCGGTTGCTTCTTTCGAGGGCTTTTGGGTCCTTAAGGAAGGCCGAGCAGGGTTGCTGCCCAGTGCCTCTTGGCGAGGGTTTTGATCCCTGGCGTCATGGGGTAGGGAAGCTACCAGCCAGGGATAGCCGAGTAGGGTAGCTACAAGGCTGCCTCTTAGTGAGGGCTTTGATCCCTGGCGTCGTGAGTTAGGGTAGCTACCAGCCAGGGATAGCCGAGCAGGGTAACTGTAGGGCTGCCTCTTAGTGAGGGCTTTGATCCCTGGCGTCGTGAGGTAGGGAAGCTACCGGCCAGGGATTGCCGAGCAGGGTAGCTGCAGGGCTGCCTCTTAGTGAGGGCTTTGATCCCTGGCATTGTGGGTAGGGAAGCTACCGGTCAGGGCTAGCCGGGCAGGGTAGCTGCAGGGCTGCCTCTTTGTCAGGGCTTTGATCCCTGGTTTCATGAGGTAGGGAAGCTGCCGGCCAGGGATAGCTGAGCAGGGTAGTTGCAGGGCTGCCTCTTAGTGAGGGCTTTGACCTTTAGTTGTTGGCGGGGCCGTAATTGGCCAACTAAGGATGGCCGAGCAGGATAGCCGCTCGGCTGCCTCTAGGTGAGGGCTTAGACCACAAGGATAGAACTCTTCCTTTTTGCAATGCTCTAAGGTTCCCTTCTTATTATTCGGATGAAAATGACTTCTTAGAAAAAAATTACATCGTCTTGGTGACAGGAGGGGTGTACACTCGTAGGTAGTGAGTTTACTGGTACAGCTTGAGCTTCTCGGCGTTGTAAGGCCGCGGAAACTTGCGCCCGTCCGCGTCCTGTAAGCGGTAGGCTCCGCCGAGAAGTACCTCGGCGACGAGGAAAGGACCATCCCATTTCGGGGAAAACTTATGCAGCTTGCCTTGATCGCCGAACTCGTTCCGCCGTAGGACCAGGTCTCCGGTCTTGAAGGAACGAGGTTTGACCCGCGCGTTGTAGTTTCGGGCAGTTTGCTGCTGATAGGCGGCAGCCCTGATATGAGCCCGGTCTCGTTTCTCCAGCAATATGTCCAGGTTGGTCCGTAGTGCCGTGGTGTTCGCTTAATCGTCGAAGTGTTCGACCAGGTGACTAGGTAGCCCGATCTCCGTCGGGACCATCGCCTCGGTCCCGTAGCAGAGGCTGAAAGGGGTTTTCCCGGTGGGGGTCTTCTTCGACGTGCGTAGGGCCCGTAAGACCCAGGGCAACTCCTCGACCCAACTGCCTTGGCGTCCCTCCAAGCGGGTCCGGAGACCCCAGAGGACATCCCCGTTGGTGACTTCGGCCTGCCCGTTGCATTGGGGGTGTGCGACCGCGGCGAATTTCATGAGGATATGATATTCGCTGTAGAAATCTTTCACCTTCTCGTTCTTGAAGTTCGTCCCTTGGTCGGTAATGATACACCTCAGGATGTCGAACCGGAATATCAGGTTGTTCTGCAGGAACTTGATGGTCGTGGCAGCGTCCGGTTTTCTGATGGGGACGGCCTCGATCCACTTCGTGAAGTAATCCACCGCGACGAGAACATATTTGTGCCCGCCCGTGTAGGGAACTGGCCTATCATGTCCAATCCCCACTGGGCGAATGACCATGATGAGGTCAACGTGGTTAGCTCGGTGACTGGGATGCGAGGTATGCTTTCGTGGAGTTGGCAGCTTTTACATCTCCGTACGAGCTTCTGGGCGTCCTCGTGAATGGTGGGTCAGTAATACCCCTGGAGCAATACCTTCTGGATTAAGGTTCGGGCCCTTTGGTGAGCGCCGCCGACCCCTTCATGGATTTCATGGAGGACGTAGTCGGCTTCATAAGGGTCGACGCACCGGAGCAGGGGCTGAGTGAAGGATTTCTTGTAAAGGTTCCCATTGCTCCAGACGAAGTGACGGGCTTTGGCTCAGAGACGGCGGGCTGCTTCCCGATCTTCTGGGAGCGTGCCATCCTGTAGGAATTCCACGAGGGGCTTCCTCCAGTCTTGGTCACGCTCCTGGGCTGCATATACATGAATCATCATCGCCCCGTCTTCCACATTGGGCCAGGACAAGGTCTCGAAAAGGATAGATCGCTTGTTGTTGGCCGAGTAGGATGAAGCCAGTTTGCTCAAGGCGTCGGCATGGGCGTTTAGCTGTCTGGGTATTTGCTCTACTTGGACCTCGTCGAAATTCTTCCGAAGTTTTCTTACCTCGGCCAGGTACTTTACCATTAGAGGTTCCCGATCCTCGAAGTGACCGGTCACTTGGCCAACAACTAGGGCTGAGTCGCTGCGGATTCGAATTGTTTTCAACCCCAGCCCGGAGGCCATGCGCAGCCCGGCCAGCAGGGCCTCGTACTCCACTGCGTTGTTTGAGGCTTTGAACCCGAGCTTTAAGGAGTACTCCATTTCTGCCTCGTTCGGACCCCGCATGATGAGGCCGGCGCCACAGCCTTCCTCGATTGAGGACCCGTCGACGTAAATGACCTACTCTGGGACCGAGTTAGGTTTCCCCACGATTGGGGCTGAGCCGTGAGGGCAGGTGTGGACTCCGGCCCCTTACTAGGGATGGTGCACTCGATGATAAAATCGACCAAGGCTTGTGCTTTGATGGCCTGCCTTGGGCGGTATTTTATGTCGAACTGTGACAGCTCCCATCTCTACTTCTTTAATCGACCCGAGGATTCAGGTGAGGCGAGGATAGCCCCCAGCGGGCGCTCGGTGAGAACGAGGATACTATGGGCCTGGAAGTAGTGTCACAGCTTCCTTGAGGCCCCAATGAGTGCCAAGATAATCTTCTCTATAGATGGGTATCTCGTCTCTGCGTCTTTGAAGACGTGGCTCACGTAGTACACCGATTTTTGTGCTCCATCGACCTCGCGTATGAGCACTGAGCCTGCTGCTTGGTCGGATACCGCCAGGTACAGAGATAACTCATCTCCCTCAACTGGTCGGGTGAGTAGCGGTGGCGTCACAAGATGCCTTTTTAACTGGTCGAAGGCGGTCTGGAAATCTTCTGACCACTCGAACCTCGGAATTTTCCTTAGAGCTTTGAAGAATGGGAGGCATTTTGCCCCAGACCTCGACATGAAGCGGCTCAGAGCGGCCACCCACCCTGTCAGTCGCATGATCTCGACGTTGGTCTTGGGCGCGGTCATGTTGAGGATAGCGTCGATTTTTTCCGGGTTAGCCTCGATCCTGCGGTGGGAGACCATGAAACTGAGGAACTTTCCTCCGGTGACCCCAAATGTGCACTTGGCCGGGTTCAGCTTCATCTTGAACTTGCGGAGTATCTTGAAGGCCTCACCCAGGTCCTTGGAATGGTCGGTCGACAAGACCGATTTGACTAGCATATCGTCAACATAGACCTCCATGTTCCTGCCGATCTGTGTCTTGAATATGCGGTTGACCAACCGTTGGTACGTAGCCCCGGCATTTTTGAGTCCGAAGGGAATCACCTTGTAGCAGTATACCCCCCGGTCCATCGTGAATGCGGTGAGATCTTCGTCTGCTGGATTCATGCGGATCTGATTGTAGCCGGAGAAGGCATCCATGAAGCTCAATAGCTCGTGGCCTGCCGTGCCGTCGACGAGATGATCTATCTGAGGTAAGGGATAGTTGTCTTTGGGGCAGGCCTTGTTGAGGTCGGTAAAGTCGACGCACATGCGCCACTTCCCGCTTGACTTCTTGACCAGGACGACGTTCGCTAGCCACTCTGAATAGGGCACATTCCGAATGAAGTTGGCGGCGAGGAGCCGATCTATCTCGTCCCCGTTTGCCTTTTGTTTGGCCGGGGTGAAGTTTTGCTTCTTCTGTCTGACGGGTCGGGCCGTAGGATCTACCCCGAGCTTGTGGGATATAATTTTGGAGTCGATCCCCGGCATGTCAGCAGGTGCCCAGGAAAACACGTCGGAGTTGTTTCTGAGGAAATGAACCAGGTCGTCTCGCTGAGTACCTGTCAGAAGCGACCCAATCTGAATGAGTCTTTCGTCGTCCCCTTCTACAAGGGGGACCGCTGTCAGAGGCTCCATCGGGGTTCCTCGGATCTCTTTATGATCGTCTCGAGTATCCAGGGAACCCCTGATGTCACCCCCGCCCTTAACATCGTCGGCTGGCTCCTCCGATGAAGATGTTGCGGTGAAGCAAACCTTTGCAACTCGCTGGTCTCCGTAGGCCCGACCTATCCCGCCCAGCTCGAGAGTGAACTTCATCGCCAGGTGGTAGGTCGATATCTGGGCCTAGAGGAAGTTCAGCGTCGGGCGACCGAGGAGGATATTGTAAGCCGATGGGATCCTTGCTACGATGAATTCCACCGGCACTGTCCGCGTATGGCCGGCCTCCCCGATGTTGAACTGTAGAGTGATTACTCCTTCCGCCGGGATGGAGCGGTTAGTGAATCCTGAAAGGATGTGGGAGGTCGGCCTTAGGTCTGCCGTGGTGAGCCCCATGCGTAGAAAACAGCCGTAGAAGAGAATGTCTGCCGAGCTTCCCGAGTCGACCAGGATCCTGTGCACCTCATATTGATGGACCCGAGTCGTAATCCTTAGGGGTCATTGTGGGGCAGGGATATGCCGTGAAAGTCCTCGTCATCAAAAGTGATCGGCTCGGTCTCCCTGTCCTTCTTTCTTGGCCGGCCGTCGGCCCCCGCGGCAGACGTGGGATGCTGAGTCTCGTATGCTCGATGTACCCCCCGCCGTCGCGACCATGATTTTGGACGAGCCTCGGCTCATTTCGGTGGGGTCCCTTGCGTTCCCTGGAGGGGCTGTTTTCGAGCTGCCGTGGGGAGTCTCGTGTGCGCGGCCCCGTCGAGGGAGGGGGTGCCGGTCGTTCCTGCGAACAGGCGAGCTAACTGCCACCGCCTCGGAAGGGACAGGGGTGCAACGAGACTCGGGGCGAAACTCTCTGGCGTAAGACCTCGGAGCCAAACTTAGTGGTGCCCACCGGGTTTTCGAGTACGTCGGCTCGAGAAAGCCGTGGTTATGGGAAATGATGAGGCGATGGTCGGCAGGGCCGACGTGGACGGAGCCCTCTCTTCCCCTGTAGGGGTCCTGGCCCCGAGGCGGGGGAGCGGCGACCTGGGGATTATGCCCTGCCGTTTGGACGCGGACGAGCGCCTCCACGAAGGATGCAAGTCGGTCTATCCGGCCGGCGAGGGCATTGATGGCATTCGGCGGAGGAGGCTCGTCTGTGCCAACGTTGAGAGGGAGGCGGCGTTTGGCGTTTGGATCGTCTTGAGTATCGCTCTCCATTGGAGTGAGATCGGGAGGCGAACTTTTGTTTTTATGGAATCTTCGTTCCCACAAACGGCGCCAGCTGATGGAGGGTGGAATCTCCTTCAGATGTTGCTTCCCGTTTGATCTGTGGATGGCTGCAATATGTGGCTGAGATTGGATCTGGAGGCTGTCGATCCTGAAGCGTGTGGATCTTAATGGGTTGAGGTTGTGGATGCCGAGCTACCTACAAGGAAGTCCCGGGATGGTTGTACCACCGAAGACCCTTCGACAATCAAGTTAGTCTAGAGATCCGAGCAGAGTAACAGCTTAGTGGAGTCAAAATGGCTTACCTTGACCATCTGAAAGAGGGGTTTAAGTAGTGGTGGCAGCAGGTGCAGCAGGCGCGAGAATCACGCCGGCCATTACTCTCCCGACGTCACGCCCGCATGAAGAGCGGGACCTCCCATTAATGGCGAGATAGGCTCGTTAATGGGGGATCGTGGTGGCATGGAACGTGGGATGTGGCCGGCGGAGATTTCGCGCATGGCGAGATTCACGGGATGGCGGTTACGCCTGCAAGCGGTGCTATTGGTCGGTCGATGAGACCGAGGAAGATAACCTCGGCAAGAGAGCCCGCGGACGAGCTGGAGAGCCAAGGTATCTAGTTTCTGCAGTGGCTTGGGAACGAGCTGTGAGGCCGAGGAGGCCTATCGTGCTGGGGCGAGCCAGAGTCTCCTTGGTAGGACGAGCATAGGGGTGGTTTGGTCGGCTGTTGTAGGCCCTTTCTTGCATGCTCTGGGACACGTCATCTGCCACGTGTCATGATCTGGAAGATCGCCGATATCGAGCATCATCAACTTCTCAAACTTAGAATTTTTATATTCATAGAGTGAGCTATTAGGAGATATTGAATTCTCATCGAATTTTAAAACATAATCGCAGAAGCTGATATGATAAGAGATATATTTTCCCTTTTTCCCTTCAATTAACTCAATGGAGATAGGTGATTATCTATACACAATATGTATATATGTGAATCTTCGCCTAACGAAAATGGGACGCTGACTTCGTCAGACTCAATGGGCAAGCACATCCATGCACCATCTTGTAATTCAATGCCCTAGGCTATTTATCTGTAATAATAAGTTCTAAGGCTTTAGTGAAAAAACAATGGATGGAACTAATTGCATTATATAAAAGAGTCATTCTCCTAAAAAAGATATGGATTATACGGTTTTGATGTAGCACGTAAAACAGTGTTATAATAGCGCTTGTTAACCAAATGGGCACAGCTCCTACGGTACAACTTGATAGCTTATGAATTTTGATAATTCATTTATTTAGTTTTGATGATAGCTTAAAAATAAATAGTTCGTTTAGTGTCACTTCCTTATCTTGCTTATCATATCGACACTAAATTTGTATATACTTGATATTTAGCTTGCATATACAGTGTAATGAAAAATTGCAAGATATTTAAACACAGGTATATGAATATCTCATGCAATACTTATGTTATATTCTTGATATTGATATATTACTCTCATTCATTATTTTGATAACTCACAATATGAATACACACACATGTGGTCTATAACTTGCTTGTCATATATCATGTATGTGTAGTGTGTGTGTGTGTGTGTGTGTGTCTCATACCTTGCATTTGATTGATTTCTTGATATTGATATTGAATATACTATTCATTTCATATTTATGATATCGGAACAATGAATGTTTCATATACCTGTGTTTAAATATCTTGCATTTTTTCATTACACTGTATATGATATACTAGGTCGTTTTGAGATTGGATTTCAGGATATCTTATGGCACAAGCGTATAAAGGAGGAGAAAAACGAGATTAAATGTCAAATCTAATGGATGTTAGAGGATATGGACATGTGCTTCTCAAACTGCCAATTCAAACTTCGTGAAGCTAAATAGCCGAGGAATAAGAATTCAAGAGTTCAAGCTACGAATAGCTAAGAAGTTATAAGTCAAGTCCAAGTTGATGCGTCAAAGTCAAGTCCAAGATTTGAAGATCAAATATCGACTTCAAGACGCTAGTGAGTGCAGCGTCGTATACAAAGTTCAAGTGAAACGAAACGCCAAAAGTTCAAGAACTCGAGACTTCAAGAATCAAGAATCGAAGATTTGCGATAACCGATATATGAATCTTGTAAGTACTCTTTGAATTATGGTTAATATCAATTAGATTTCTTGAACACTCATACATGCATACACAAACGTTTTACATTGCATGAACTTTGGGGTTTTCGATTTAAAATTGATTTTCATCATAAAACACAATTTTCTGACTTTTTACACTTCAGACGTCTGTCCCTATGTGCTTCAGACGTCTGTTGACTTTCTGTGTATTTATAAAGCCCCAAAATGTCTCAAATATCAGTTTCAATATGATCTGTGTTTCAGACGTCTGTCCCTTACTTATTCAGACGTCTGTTTATTCTCTGTGTTTTCATATGGTCTAATTTTTTTTATGAAATACAGACGTCTGATTTTCATTTGGACAGACATTGATGAAGGTTTTCAAAATGGTTTTTTTGTTTTTCAGTCGTCTGTCCATTTTTCTTCAGACGTATGTCTACGATCTGTGTTTTTTATTGCCTTCTTTAAAATGGTCGACAGACGTCTGCAGCTATATGGGGCTGATGTCTGAAGAAGAAAGTTTTTGAAAATATAGCCGTTGGGTTTTATTTTGTTAAACCTTCAGACATCTGCCCTATTGTTCTTCAGATGTCTGTTTTTACTGAAAAATGCTGATTTGATTTATAACGGGTAGTTTTTTGTGTGGGGTTATAAAAGAGATTTGGGTTGGTTTTTTGAGCTCTTATCACTCAATATTTCAGTTTGCTAAATTCCTAAGTGATCAAAAGAAAGAAATCCCATATCTTGTGAGAGTTTAAAGAGATTTTCATTTTCTTATACAATCTCTCACATACACATACTCAAGAGCTATATTTTGATATCCATCTTCTTGAGTATTAGTTGAGCTTAATTGTAAACTTTTTTGAGAGTATTGTATTTCAAGTGTAATCTCTTCTTTCTTTGTGTTTGGAATCTTGAGTGCAAGATTGCCATTGTAAGAGGGGAGAGCATCTTTCTAGAGAGAAGAGCGACGGGCATGTAAGAAGTGTTGTTCGTAAAGGAGAACAACGTGAGGTCTCTGTAGGAGACGTGTTGGTTTACCCTTCACCGGAAGCGAGGTTGTTGGTTGCGGGTGCACAATGTGTGTGTCTCCGAAAAAGACGCGAATTAGTGGAACGGGCTCATGCGCCTAAAGAAAGTGGACTAGGGGATCTCCTTAACCACTCTAAAAAGGAGATTGATATTTTAAAATCATGCATTTCATCTCAAGAAATTTTTGTTTTGGAAAACACTTCTCTCAAAAACAAAAATGATATTTTGGTTTCTTCTTGTGAAGTTTTGAGTCAAGAAAATCTTGATGCGATTTCAAGTATGAAAAATGAAATCAATTTGTTAAAATCTTCTATTGTGTTTCAAAACTCGTTGATTTTCAAAAATTCTTCTCTCCAAGCTCAAAACAATGAATTGGTTGCATCTCTTGCTAAGTTTTCAAACGATAATTCTTTAGATAGCAATGAAAAGAAAGTTTTAAAATGAAGAGAAGTTGGATTTAAAAAAACTTTGAAATTTCAAAAATCCTCTTCTACTAGAAGTGTCAAACATGCTTCTATTCATGCTAAATCTTATGTTCATTCACATGCATAATTTTATAGATTTAGGTCAAAATGAACTTTCAAGAAGCATGCACATTCTACACTTGCATTATCTCATGCTATTGACACTTCTAGGATTTCCATGCATGCACATACACTCACTTGTTATTCTTGTGGTCCATATGGACATTTTGTATTTTCATGTACTTTGGAAAGGAATATATTTTTGCATTCCAATTTGAGATGAGTTTCAAAACTTAACTCATACGGATCCAAGAAAACTTGGATACCGAAATACTCTTCCATATCTTATTTTGTAGGTATGGACAATTCGACGAAGTGAGAAATTCGGATTTATGATGAGCAAGAGCAATCAAATAGAAAAATTTGCTTAGCTCATCAATTTGTGAAAGGGTAATGTATTTCTTTTCTATACTCGTTTAGAATATCATTTATTTATTTGGACTTAAATGTTGATATTCTATTTGAGTATATTTTGTTGATATACCCTTTGTCATGCATATGTATTTATCCTTGTTTATATCTATTTTGAGCATGTTCATGTATGAGATGCTATTCATAGAATATTTCAATTGGTATTTACAATTGGTATCATTCTAATGCTCAAATGTGAATTTGCATGCTCATGTGCTTTAAACTTACTATCTTTTAAACTTGAGCATAATATAATTTGAAAACTTGTTTAGATTTGCATATCCTTATGTTTTCTTGCCATAAACCACTCTCACTTGTTTTTAATGTGTGGTTAATCCTATAAGTGAGAGTTTGTATCCATATAGCTTTAAATTGCTTAAATATTTTTTATATCGATACATTTGGCACATATGTTTTATATTTGAACCAATTTTCAATTGGTATCTTTATTTATGCCTTGTTTAAGGTATTAGTGCTTAGACTTGCCTATTTGTTTGCGCACCCTTCGCTTGAGTCATCCAAGTATTAACTACTTGCTCATCTTGCAAATTATGGCTTCTGCAATCCTTTTAGGGGAACACGGTTATGATTTCATTATTTACAACGAATCCTATTAACGGGTCTAGCAGAGAATATTAGAGACCTTTCACCGAGTAGTCGATTATCTAGATGAGAGAACCAAGTGTATACCTACACCACTCAAGTTTTTCGTGTGTGTTTGCTTAGATTGTATATCTTTGCTTCCATAAACACTTTGCATGAGTTTACCCATTATCTTGCACTTTTTTGAGTTACTCATGCTTACACTCACATACGGTTTTCAATCATTTCAAATAAGTATCATATTGCTTTCAATTGGTATCAACTCATACTTGCTTCCACATGCCATTAGAATTGGTTTATATCTTGCTCATGTGGATATTTGTTGCATGTATACTTGCTTTATTTTGCATATCCCTTATATACATGCATTTGGATACGAGTTGAGTTTCATTTTCAAAATTTGCTTTTTTACTTGTGCTGATATCCATTTCCTAGTGTTCTCCTATGCATACATTTAGGGGGAGTGATTCAAATGTCTGATTCCCTTTAGGTGTACGCATATGTTTAGAGAGAGTAATTCAAACGTTCTAAATTTCCTAAATATCCTTTTTGATTATGTCAAAAGGGAGAGAATAATAGAAGTTTTAGTATATCGATATCGGATATTTAGTTTTTTTGATATAGATATACTATTTTCTATTCATGTTTTGCCATCATAAAAAATGAGGAGATTAATAGCTTATGCATTTCGATGATCCATTTATTTAGTTTTGATGATAGCTTAAATATGAATAGTTCGTTTAGTGCCGCTTCTTTATCTTGTCTATCATATCGACACTAAACTTGTATACACTTGATTTTTAGCTTGCATATCAAATATCTTGTGTATACCAAGTAATATATCAATATTTCATGCTATACTTGTATCATCGATATATTACTCTCATTCATTATTTTGGTAATTCACAATACACACACACATACATACATGTGTTTTATAGCTTGCTTGTCATATATCATGTGTGTGTGTAGTATATAGTATATCAATATCGCATACCTTGCAATTGATTGATTTTTGATATGGATATTGAATATACTATTCATTTCATGTTTATGATATCGAAACAATGAATGTTTCATATACTTGTGTTTAAATATCTTGCATTTTTTTCATAACACTGTATATGATATACTTGGTCATATTGAGATTGGATTTCAGGATATCTCACGGCACAAGCGTATAAAGAAGGGTGGAGGAAAACAAGCTTAAACGCCATATCTAATGGAGATTGGAGGATATGGACGAGTGCTTCTCAAACGGCCAATTCATGTTTCGTGAAGCTAAGTAGCCGAGGAATAAGAATTCAAGAGATCAAGCTACGAATAGCTAAGAAATTACAAGCTAAGTCCAAGTTGATGCGTCAAAATCAAGTCCAAGATTTGAAGATCAAACATCGACTTCAAGACGCTAGTAAGTGAAGCGGCGTATTCGAAGTTCGAGTGAAGCGAAACGCCAAAAGTTCAAGAACTCGAGACTTCAAGATTCAAGAATCGAAGATTTGCGATAACCGCCATAGGAATCTTGTAAGTACTTTTCGAATTATGGTTAATATCAATTAGAGCTCTTGAACACTCATACATGCATACACAAACATTTTACATTCCTTGAATTTTGGGGTTTTCGATTTAAAATTGATTTTCATAATAAAATATAAGTTTATGAGTTTTTACACTTCAGACGTCTGTCCCCATGTGCTTCAGAAGTCTGTTGACTTTTTGTGTATTTATAAAACCCCCAAATGTCTGAAACATCTACGTCTGTCCCTTGCTTATTCAAACGTCTGTCTATTCTCTGTGTTTTCATATGGCCTATTTTTTATGAGATACATACGTCTGATGTTCATTTGGACAGACGTCTAATGAAGGTTTTCAAAATGATTTTTTTGTTCTTCAGACGTCTTCCTATTGTTCTTCAGACGTCTGTCTACAATCTGTGTTTTTTATTGTCTTCATTAAAATGATCGACAGACGTCTGCAGCTATACGGGGCAGACATCTAAAGAAGAAAGTTTTTTGAAAATATAGCCGTTGTTTATTTTGTTAAAACTTCATACGTCTATTCATACTGAAAAATGCTGATTTGACTTATAACGGCTAGTTTTTTGTTTGGGGGTTATAAAAAAGTTTTGGGTTGGTATTTTGAGCTCTTATCACTCAATACTTCAGTTTGCTAAATTTCAAAGTGGTCAAGAGAGAAAAATCCCACATCTTGTGAGAGTTTAAAGAGGTTTTCATTTGCTTATCCAATCTCTCACATACACACACTCAAGAGCTATATTTTGATATTTATCTTCTTAAGTATTAGTTGAGCTCAATTATAAACTCTTTTGAGAGTATTGTGCTTCAAGTGTAATATCTTTTTTCTTTGTATTTGGGATCTTGAGTGCAAGATTGCCATTGTAAGAACGGATATCATCTCTGTAGCGAGAAGAGTGACGAGCTTGTAAATAATGTTGTTCGTAGTGGCGAACAACGTGAGGTTTTTATAGGAGACGTGTTGGTTTAGCCTCCACCGGAAGCCGGGTTGATGGTTGCTGGTGCGCAATGTGTGTATCTCCGAAAAAAACGTGAATTAGTGGAACGGCTTGTACGTCTAAAGAAAGTGGATTAGGCGATCTCTCGAACCACTCTAAAAACCTGCGTGTTTGCGATTGATTGTCTTTGCAATTTCTTACTCGCTAGTTTTAGTTCCATAACTTAGAAATTGCTCAATTGTTTGCTTGTTCCCTATATACTATATTTGCTAATTGCTCAGATATTGCTCTTGCTTACTATTTGTTTAGTTGTCTTAATTATAGCTTGCTAAGACATTTATCATATTGATATATTTTTTGCTAAGTTATCCAATTGTGTTCTCCTTTAGCAAGTGCTTGTTAGAATTTTTATTTTGGGTATATAGTTAGCATATATAGTCCTATGCAACCTCCTTTCTTGGACTATTTGGTGTGAGCTTCCACGGTCAACTTTCCTCTTTAAAGTGAGATCTAGCCGATTCGATTCGCAACTGGGTTCGCAGCCAAAACAAAGCGCTTGTTAACCTAACATTTTATATATAAGACCATGGCAATAATTATATATGCATTTTGCTAATAACAACGAACAACTCTTTTCACAATAGAAAATCGATGGAACAATCCAAACCGTGAAAGATTATAAACTCAAGAAAGTGTGGCATACCGCTTGTTTTCTGTTTTTCCGACCTTTTCGATTCTTTAGGAAGATATTCAAGCAATCTTTGGTACATTTGACCAACGGGAATAACATTACCCAATATATGCAACTCATCAATAATGGTCTTAAATTTAGCGACACGGGTGTCTAAATTGTCATTAGGATCCATTCGAAAATGTTATAAGTCATATGTGAGTAAACAAACTCTTCTCTTCTTAAATTGAGAGGTGCCCTCATGATTGACTTCTAAAATATTTCACATTTCTTTAGCGGTCCTTAAATGAATAATTTTATAAAATTGTACTCAAAAAATACCGCAAATAATGACACTAATAGCACGAGCATTTAGGTTAGCTAATTTGAATTCATTATCATTCCATTTACTACGAGGTTTGGGATAGTTCCCCCATTAATAATCTTTGATGGAAATTCATCTTCATCTTCAATCATTCCCCATACTTTCCAATCTCTAGATTAAATGTGTGGAACATCATACAGGTTTTCCAATATGGATAATCCGAGCCATCAAAATAAGGTTACCTAACTGTAAGCTTATCTTCATGTAACCCGGTGGCATATCCGGAAGTGGTTGTGTTAGTCATATGGTTGGCCATGAATCGTTACTCTTAGGATATTAATCCAATATCAAGAGCCCAAGCTCCGTTACCAAATGAAATTGCACTTGATAAATCCTAGATGGGACGGGTTTGTATAATAATGTCTCTAATTTTAAAACATATTGCAATATATTTGAAAATTTTAAGCGCAGCTGAAATTAACAATGATAATGAAGCGGTAAAGAGTAAAGTAAGTAGACAAGAAGTGCAAAACTCAAACAAGCCGATTTTAGAGTGGTTCGACGTCCCTTCACTTAGTCTACTACTTAAAGACTCTCCCAACTTTAGGACTTTTGCTAATCCACTATAATGCTCCTTCAACTGGATGGAGAAACCCCTTACACGTCCTGTTTTTTCACAAGAAGCTTACAACTTTTACTCGAATGAAATCTTCTCTCTTTTGAACAGGTGAGAACATTACAGTTCGAACAATTTACTGCTTTTTTATAGAGACAAGAAACTATTGAGCTCGAGAAAATTTGAAAGTAATGGAGTGCTTAAACAAAATGAGGTCATTTGAAATAAAAGCATTACCGTGAAATATATAGATTTGAAGGTGAAAAGAAATTACTCACCGCTTAAGATAAAATATTGCCTTGTAAAATTAATTTTTGAATGCTAACGGATCTATAGACAATTAAAACAATAACGGCTGATTGATATATTTTATCATAAGTATTATGTAGCCGTTTGAAATCAATTCTTAAGTAAGCAAGGTCTTAAATTGCATGAGCTAAATAAGTGCAACCAATCAAAATAGCTTAGGATTCTTTTAAAATGGTGATGACATCACTGTGATGTTAATTCCAGCCAATCAAGGCATACATTGACATGCATAGGAATAAAATAATATATTTTTGCTATATATTAAAATGGGTAAGATGGCTATCAAAAGACATCAAAAATTTGCAATAAAATTATATTTAGTTTCATAACCATGTCAAGATCCGTTGATACCAATTTTGATTTAAAACGAGTAAATGATTTTTAGCTCAGTTAAAATACATTTTAATATAAAAAAATTTAAATTTTAGAAAATTAAATCATAAACCAATTTAGATGTAATATGAAAATTTAAGTATGTATTTTCTCGCTCTTTAGATTCTAACCCTTTTTACATTATAGTTCTTAAGAAAAATGAATATAAAAACAAAACCTGTTGAATCAATCACTGACCCTTGTTGCCTGTTTTATATCGGCTTCAAACTTCATCTTGAAATTGTTAAATTAGTGAAGTCCAACTATTAACCTCTAGCCTCCTACGGATTCGACGATATGAGTTTAGTCCTCCGTCTTCCATCCAATGCTCCGTATGATTCAAATCTACAAAATAACCAAGTATACGAAGCAACCATTCGGCAATAATCAAAATATAATGGAATTAGACCAACAATCTTTCCTTTTTGATTATTGACAAAATTAGCATGCGATGATATATTATTCTCCTTATTCACTTATCATACAAATGTTAAGTGAATTGTAAAATATATGATAATATCCATAATACCTCTCCTCTTTGACAAAATCAAAATGGGGAGGAGAAAAAAAATTATAGAGAGAGTGACAGAGCTCCCCTTATCAATATGCATAATGTAAATGTATATCAATAATGGAGAATGCTCCCCTTTCAAACAAAAAAAGGCATTCAGAGATATATCATAATAAAAAAAATTTATTCATTAGGATTGTACATGTCACGTCTAATACTGCAGAAATCATTTTCAGATAATGGTTTTGTAAAATTATCATCTAATTGATTTTTTGTGTCAATAAACTCAAGAAAATATTTTTCTTTTCAATATGATCTTTCAAAAATTGATGCTGAACATCTATATGTTTAGTCCTGGAATGAAGCATTCTGAGAAAAATTAATTGCGCTAGCACTAGTATTATCACATAAAATGGAAAAATTTATACCAAAATCTAAAAAAATTTGTGGTATCCAAATTATTTTGGCATAACAAAGTCCAACTGCAATATATTCGGCTTCAATGGTCGATAATATAACACAAATTTATTTCTTAGAATACCAAGAAACTAGAGAATGACCAAGAAATTGGCATGTCCCACTAGTGTTTTTTCGACCGGTCTTGCTACCTGCGAAGTCTGCATCAGTATAGCCAAGCAAATCAAAAGAAGACGCCTTTGGATAAAATAATCCTAACTCCAAAGTACCTTTAATATATCTAATAATACGTTTAGCTGCAGTTAAATGTATTTCTTCAGGAGCCGATTGGAATCGAGCACATAAACAAACACTAAATAATATATCGGGACGACTAGCCGTTAAATATAATAAAATTCCAATTATACCTCTATACAATTTTTGATCTGCACTTTTACCTTTCTCGTCCTTATCTAATTTCGTCGTAGTGCTCATTGGAGTTGGCATTGATTTGGTATCATCCATTCTAAATTTCTTTACAAGCTCCTTGGCATATTTTTCTTCATTTATGAAAATTCTTTCTTTGGTTTGTTTGATTTGTAATCCAAAAAAGAAGATTAATTCTCCCATCATGCTCATCTCGAACTAATTCTTCATGAGGTTGGAAAATTCATCACACAAGGAGACAGTAGTGGCACCAAAGATAACATCATCTACGTATATTCATACAATGAGTATGTGATCTAGCTTAGATTTAACAAAAAAAGTTGTATCAATACTACCTTTTAAGAACCCATTTTCAATAAGAAAAATAGATAATCACTCATTCCAAGCTCTCGGGGCTTGTTTAAGACCATATAAAGTTTTTTTAAGACGATAAACATGATCAGGAAATTTATGATCTTCAAAGTCGGGTGGTTGTTTAACATAATCTTCTTCATTAATAAAACTGTTTAGAAAAACACCTTTAACATTGTTGTGTATGCCTTCCACTACAATACCTATTGATTTCCCATAGATTCAGACTTATCTACAAGGTAAGGGATAACAGATTCAGACATATCTATAAGGAAAGGGATAACAAATTCAGACTTATCCACAAGCAAGGTGGATATTTATTAGTTGGGAAATTAGTTATTTAGACTTATCTCTAGTATACTATTATATTATAGTATTTTATAACCATAGAGATTGATAGCTTTTGTTAATTAAAGAGGATCCATTGATAATTGTGAGAGATTTAGGGTTTGAAAGAAATTTGTACTTCTCCATAGATTTGTACTCCTCCGGATATTTGATTATTAATAAAGTTTCGCTTTCGCCTATTTGTTTTTTAGTTAGTACTCGTATTTCTATCCTGCATGTGCTTTGTTCTCTTATTTATATCGTTTGCTTTTTTGCTTTGTGATTGTCTCGTATACGCAACAATTTGGTATCAAAGCTATTGTTGTAGGATTTTTGGTTGAACTATTAGGTCTTTGATTTTACGATTTAGGTCAACGGTGGGTAACGACAACTACGTTCTTTTTCCCACTTTCTTAGATCGTGATTTTGAAGTTTAAGGTTCGTTAGCACTCAAGGTGTTTTTTTAGATTGATCCCGTAGTATGTCTCTTACAATCATGGAGTTCAATATCGAGAAATTTGATGAAAATATGAGTTTATGTTTATGGTAAGTTTGTATGATGTCGTGTTGACTTAAAAAATTTGAAGAATGCGATTCATACGAAGGATAAAAAGCCTTCCACTATTACGGAGGAAAATAGGGAGGAGATGGATAAAAAGGCCTCACGGCTATCCGGTTATGTTTGACAAACGAAGTTCTACAAGAAGTTTTAGTAGAGAAGACGACGGCTGATTCGTAAATGAAATTAGAGGAGTTATATTTGAGGAAATCTATCACGAATCGACTCGTGTTGAAGCAGCGTCTCTACACACTTCATATGTCAGAAAGCTCTCCAATTAAATCTCACGTCGGTGAGTTTAATTCAATCTTTACAAATTTGGATAAGATTGATATTAAGATTGATTATGAAGATCAGGTTCTTGTTTTGTTATGTACGCTGCCACCCTCATATGAGCACTTTCGTGACACCATGGTTTATAGACAAGATACGATCTCAATCACGGATGTCAAAGAGAACTTGATGAACAAAGAGAACATCGACAAGGAGTTAACTTCTACCAAAGCCGATGGTTCGTCATCTGACTTATTTGTTCGAGGGCGTGCGGAAAAGAGAGATCCGGAAGCAAATAGAAAGAAGTCGAGGTCGAAATCCAAGGCTAAGAACGTTACCTGCAATTATTGTAAAAAGAAATGGCACTTCAAGGTCGATTGCTTTAAGTTGCAGAATAAGTTAATGCGGGAAAACAAATTGAAGGAGTCTTCGGCTGAGGCGAGTATAGTGGAAGGAGAAAGAGATATTCTTATGGTTCTTGACAGCACACATAGATCCAAGGACGAGTAGATTATGGATTTGGTTGTTCCTACAACATGTGTCCCAATGGGAATTTGTTTACCACCTATTAGTCTGTTGATGGTGGAGTGGTTTTGATGGACAACAATAGTTCGTTTCGAGCTATTGGCAAAGGGACAATCTAAGTCAAGATCTTTGACGGTGTTGTGAGGACATTGTTCCTACCAAAAAAAATTTGCCTAGAGCTTGTTGTTCCCTTATAAAACTAAAGGGAATCCCTCACGTGTTAAACACGTGCGCACCTACATGTAAAGCATGTGAGTGTCGTTTCAGATATGATCAAATCCTATATTGGTTCCCACGTGTTAAACACGTGAGCGTCTCACGTGATATCCACGTGCGAGCTAGTGCAATATCTTGGCAGTGCGTCTCGCGTGATATCCGCGTGAACGCATATGCTAGTATCTTGGTAGCGTCTTACGTGATATCTACATGAGCGCATATGCAAGTATCTTGGCAGCGTCTCACGTGATATCCACGTGAGCATGCATGCAGTCTCCTGGTACCGTCTCAGTGATATCTACATGGCGCACTTGCCAACCTACTTAGCAGTGCCTCACGTATAATGCACATGGGAGTTCTTTTTGATAGAATTAAATTCTATGTAGAATTAAATTCTACAGGGAAAATATTTCCCTGATCTTTCTTAAACAAGAAAGATCTTCACTGTTAAATATAGAAGCCTTGGATCAAAGATCCAACGGTGATTATAAAGTCACCAATCGATCATCTGATAGAATTAAATTCTATCTTAGAAAAATATTTTCCTGGTCTTGATAAACAAACAAAGACAATCTTCTCTGTTAAATAGAGAGCCTTTGGATTAAAAATCCAATGATGAATAAAATTCACCGGTTGATCTTAACGATCAATTCGGTTGATTATGAAATCGATTATGATCTCTCAATGAGAGATTTCCTTCAATAGATTGATTTTTCTATTCTCTTACAAATAGGGACAAAGAGATTAAATCTCAAAAAAAGGAGAGACCCCTCATAACCTTCCACAAAAAACAAAGAATTTAATGCTATAAAAAAAAGATCTTTCTCCACTCAAACCTTAGATAGAGAAAACACATAGATAAAATTATCTCTCATTTACTTATCATATCATATCTAAGGGTCTAACCTTTTAAAAGAATTTAGTTCTTTCTCTGGATCTGAGATTCACGAGGCAAGTCTCTCACAAGTTGAGAATTTAATTCTCATCGGGATGATCTTGTTATTGAGGATCAGAGATTCATGGGAGAATAAGGTTGAAAAGAATAATGATGAAAGAAGAACGTGAAGAAGATGAAGTTTATACTTCAGGAACTTAGTTCCTTCATAATCAAAAACTTAGTTCTTAAAAAACTTGATTCCAGATCTTCAAAATAGTGATCTTGGTGATCGTTAATGGTCAAAATACCATTAAAAGAAGTTTAACTTCTCTAAAATAACATGAACAGGGATTAAATCTCCAAGGACACAGCGTCTTACATGATATCCGCGAGTGCGCTCAAAAGAAACTATGAAGACAGCGCCTCACGTGATATCCACGTGAGTGCTCAAAAGAAGCAGATAATAGTATCTGTAACAACCTAGTTCGTTTATACCTATTCCAGTTCTCGTATTTCCTTATTTGTGGTATTTTCTTGATTTATCGTGTTTTGGGTACGAATGGTATTTTACATTTTACATTGCATTCGACCCGACCCGCTTGCTTGAACTGGTTGATTCATATTTATAGATTACCTTGACTTGTTACATAGACATGTGCATCTCATGATTAGTCCATACTGGCATTTTATCTGGCATCGCATATTTTACCGTATAACATTTTAAGTCACAGAAAATAATTTAAAATTTCATTTCATAGCCTGGATGATACCCCTAACCCCGTGGTAGCATCCGCGCATCTCGTTCTCGTTCCGTTCAGTGAAACAGACGTGTTTGGACGGCTACGCGCACGTACGTGCATCCGTTCTTGGGGGTATGCATTTTCATTACCTGAGCATTCTATTTAAATTTTGAAGGTCGCATATATTTTTCATATTTAAAATCTGAATTTTTAGACCCGACCCGGACGTGTTTTGGAGTAAGTTTGTATTTGCCAAAATCTCAAAACGGACTAATATTATATTCCTTAATTCCTTATAACTTTTAATATACGTTTTAACTAAAATATATTTTATATTTTTTCATCACAGCAACTCTCTCTGCCACTCTCTGTAAATATATTTTAATATTTTTCTAAATCTAATTTTAACAGACCTCTCTCTCTTTCTCTCTCTCGTGACTCTCTCTCTCTCTAAAAGACTGTGTATGTATTCTTTATTTTTTTTAAAACCCCGTTGGAAACCTAACCCTATTTTGTTCCCACGTCTTCCTCCTCTTCTTCCTCTTTTCTTTTCGCCGCCTCCTCTCTCTCGCTCGCTCAAACCCACGCCACGCTCGCCCCTCGCCACCGCCGACTCCCTCTTCGACCTCCTTCCTCTCTCTCCTCTTTGCTTTCCTCCTTCACCCTAGCGCCCTCAACCCTTGCACGACCCATGAACCTGCACACAAACCTTACTCCATGTCCTGCACCCTCGTCGACCATCTCTCGCCGTCGCTACCATCGCCGACGCCATCGTTCTCACCTCTCTCACCTCCATCTCCTCTCCCGACCACCCTCGATGAACCCCACAAACCTTAACCCCGCCTGCACACCCACGATCGCCTTCGCCCTAAAACCCATCATCGAGCAACCCATGCTCCCGTCGCCTCCGATCCTCCACCTTCGTCGTCTTCCTCCTCAAACTCACCTTCATCCTCTCCTTCCTCTTCTCCCCCGCCGGCACAACCTATCTTCCCGTCCCCGGCCGCACAGAACCCACGCCTGCAACTTCCTCCTCTCCCACGTCGCCGTTGCCGGCACCATCACCGCCGACTAGCCTCGTCGACGTCCCCTTGTCACCTTCTCCAACCCAGAGCCAACTCCAGATCAGAACCCCACATCCCGATCTCTTTCTTTTCCTTTACCTTAAACCTTAGCACCCACTGCCTTGGCCGGAACCATCGCCTGAACCTTGCCGTCTAAGGCCCGTCATCGTCGTCATGTTCCCTGCCTCGCCTCACCTCCCTTCTAAATCCAGAACACCAAACCCTAGTTCCCTCTTCTTCTTCTTCTTCTTTCTTATTTCCTTCTTGATCTTGGTTTTTCCCCGGTTATCGCCGGAACTCCGAACCCGTCGCCTCTGTGCACTTGTTATCGCAGCTACCCCATCGTCTTCCCTAACACCAGTGCACCTCGATCCCTGTAGCAACCCACTTTCTCTCTTCTTCTTCTTCTTTTCTTCTTTCTTCTTTTTTCTTGATCTCGGTTCTTTTACGGTGGTCGCCCGCCGGAGTCGTGCCGCTGCCGACAATCCGAGCAACCCTGTGGACATTCCTAACCAGCGTGGCCACTCTCTTGCATTGCCTGTTTCTATTCCGTACGCGCGAGCGTGCATCGAGACTGTTACCGACTTTGGTCGCTGCGTACGCTGTAACAACCGAGCCCAATTCTATAAATTTCAGTTATCATATGTATGGTGTGTGGTATTTTTTTCATTTGTCTTGCTTGACTGTTGCTAGTTATACTTTTACCCCGACATTCCATATTTCTGCATATAACAATTTAAGTCATTTAAAAATAATTTAAAATACTTGTCATGGCCTGCTTGGCACCCCCAACCCTGCGGTAGCATCCTTGCATCGTGTTCTTGTCCCGTTCAGTGAAACAGACGTGTTTGGACGGCTACACGCACGTATGTGCGTCCGTTCTTGGGGGTATGCTTTTTAATTATAAAATCTTTCATTTTAATTTTTGGAACCCGCTAATAATTTTCAATTTTCGAACTCAAATTTTTGGACCCGATCCGGGTGCAATTCTGAAATATTTCGTATTTCCGCGAAATCCTATTTTTCTAAATCTTTTAAAATTAGCCAGAACATTTTTCAGCCTATTAGATTTTTCCTTTACTCACCAATATCCATACTAAATCTATGTATAGTTAAACCTTCACTGTAATCACACCTTTCCTTAACAAAACAATACGAATTAATAAAGAAAATCTTTTCCAATTTTTTCCCAAACAACTTTCACTCCCTCAACCAATCGCAACACCCTATTTTAATCCCTGGGCCCCACCGTCTCTCTCTCTCTCTCTTTCCCTTTCTCTTTCTCTCCCTCAGCAACGCAGCTCTCTCTCTCTCGCTCTTCTTTCTCTCTCCTATCGCACTTTCTCTCTCCCCTCGCGAGTACTGTGCACTCCTCGATTCTCGTCACCACGCGTGGATCTCGTCACCTCCCTCTGTGTTTCCTCTCCTTCTTCTCTTTTGTTAAACACCCATACGACCTCCGCTACGAGCATAACCCTAACCCTAGCCGCTCCTCTTCCTACCCGAGCCCGACCTCATCAACACCTCCATCTCACCTTCTTCTCACCCTCCTCCTCGCCTTCATCTTCTGTTTCTTTCCTTCTTTCTGAGCCTCTCTCCCCTGCACGCACACCCGGGGAAAACCTAACAGCCAACACCGTCTCCCATCGCCACCGACTATCCCCATCGCCATCGCCATTCCCTTCTTCTCCTTTGCTCTCCCTCCAGCATCCAAAACCCTGCACACAAAGCCCCGACGACTCCTAACCCGAGCACCCGAAGCTTTCCCTGTAGCCTTGAACGCGTGTTGCCTCGCCGCCGTTCTTGCCGGCGATCCTTGCCGAAGACTGCCGCCTTTCCATCACAGCTGTCTCCCAATCCCTGTGAGCAACATTCCTCTCTCACCCTTCTTCTCTTCTTTCTTTTCTTCTTCTGAATCTTAACTTCTTTTCTGTGAAAGGTGCTCTGTACATCGTCGGATCTCCGTCGACGACGCACCGACGACGCTGTTTCCCCTGCAATCCCAGTGAGTAAGTCTCCTTCATTAATCTCCTCCATTCTCTTGCCTTCGTCTTGCGTCGTTTCCATTCATCTCCTATCGATTACAATATTTACTGTTTTCTGTTTTGCCGGAATCCGATCGTGCCGACGACGTTACCCGACGTTCCAGCCTGGACCCCTGACCCTGTTTCGCCCAATCAGAGCAAAGCTCTGTTGAAATTCAAAATTCAAAATTTTGAAGCAACGCTTCAAATCTCGGGCGCAACGCGCCACATGTCAGGCGCTGATACGTCAGCGCAGCGTCCAAGAAGGCGCGCCCAATCAGAGCAAAGCTCTATTTTAAGCAAAATTAAAGGAAGCAATGCTTCAGTTGCGTAGGCACTGCGTTGCGCGACACGTGTCAGCGCAGATGCGCTAGCGCAGTTGCGCAGGCACTGCGTTGCGTGACACGTGTCAGCGCAGATGCGCTAGCGCAGTCGCGCTGCGCTGTGCGACATGTGTCAGCGCAGATGCGCTAGCGCAGTCGCGCTGCGGGACACGTGTCAGCGCAGATGCGCTCGCGCAGTCGCGCTGCGCTGTGCGCTGCGCGACACGTGTCACACGCTGGGGCATTTGCGCCAAACGGAAGTAAGATTTTAAAGAAATCTTTCTGTTCTTGTTAAAATAAGAAGATTTTCTTCTGTAAAACAGAAGCCCTTGGATCAAAGATCCAACGGTGGGGAAAATTCCCCAAATCACTCAGAGAAAGATCTCTTCAACAAAATTAACTAATTTATGGGCACTATAAAAGAGACCCCAGACCTCAATTCGATGGCATGAACATTTTCTTGAAAAAGGTCAAGAGCTTCAAACAGAGAGAGAATTCTGAGAAAATTTCAAAGAAAAAGGTAAAACCTTCACGAGAGAGAAGAAATCTCTTTTAATAAATCATTGATCTAAAATCCAGATCAATGTTCTTCACATAATAAACAGTGTTTTGCACTTCTTATGAACCACTGGTTCTTTAAAAACAAGAAAGCAACAAAAATAAAAAATAATGCTTTGCACTTTTATGAACCTCTGGTTCTTGAAACAAAAAGAAAAACTTATTTTTCTTTGATCTAAATTAGATCAAGAAATCAAATAGTGCTCTGCACTTCTGTTCTTGAATCTAAAAGATTCTTAGTGCTTTGCACTTCCAAACTGCGCTGTTGCGCTCTTGAGAGAGCGCCACGTGTCAGCTACAGAACAAATTGCGCTACGCGCTCTTGAAATAGAGCTTTGCTCTCTGGAATTGGCGCAACTCACCAGAGTGCGCCACGTGTCAGCAGCGCAACAGCGCAGCGCACTGCGCCGTTGCGCTTGCGCTCACCAGAGCATGACACGTGTCCTCACCACAAGCGCTTGCGCTCAGTGATTGGCGCAAAGCGCCTGACAAATGCAATGCATTTCTTTTACTGAAGGGCCAGGCCCAATTAAAAGACCAAACATGCCTAATTAAATTGATGCTCTGCATCATTTATAAGTGGGCAAAGCCCAAACAAAATAATAAAAATTCTATGCAGATACCTTGCAGAGCCCAAAATAAATTGATGCTCTGTATCTTTTATGGGCAGAGCCCAAACAAAAAAAAAAGAAAATAATGCAATGCATTATTTAAAAATGGGCCAAGCCCTAACACAGGCCTAACAGACCAAAAACAAATAAAAGGCGTTGAATACTTTGGACTTAGCCCAATCATGGCCGTAAGTCCTCAAATTAAATTGACTGAGCGATATTGCTCCCTTAAATCAATTTATATCCGGTTTGAGGGTACATCTCCGAGCTCCTTCGACACCTCTCGTTGTAATCCTTCAACGACGTCAGAGAGGCGACGGGTCCCAATAACCACACATGAATACGGACTGCGGGGTCCTTAAACTCGTGGACCGGAACGTCCTTAAACTAATGTTGGACCGAAACGTCCTTAAACTAATGTCGGACCACCACGTCCCTAAACTGGAATATGGACCACCATGTCTCTAAACTGGAACATGGACCACCACGTCCCTAAACTGGAATATGGACCACCATGTCCCTAAACTGGAGCATGGACCACTACGTCCCTAAACTGGAACAATAGAGCCTCCAAATGCTCTTTTGCCGGATCTAAACGATCCCGTTTAAGTTGATCTTAGCCCCCAAACACGGCTAACGTATCCTTAAACATTCAAACGGACTATAAAACTCCAAATCAACCTTGGTTCAAGGGTACATCTCTGAACTCCTCTGACATCTGCCGTTGTAATCCTTCAACGACGTTAGAGAGGTGACGAGTCCCAATGGCCAGATATTAAATGGATTATCACGTTAAGTTGATCTTAGTCTCAAACAGGACTATCGTATCCTTAACGAACGTTTAAGTTGATCTTAGCCGAAACGCGACTAATGCATCCTTAAACTAAAAACACCAAACCCAAATCTAAGTAAATACGGATTTGGACTAATCCACGTCCTACGGGCGACGGCATTACTCAGTCTCCGTATACAATCCACGGGCAACCACAAACAAAACAAACACACACGACACGAAGTGAAATTCTGGAGAAGGAGAAAGTTGTTACCGCGATGCGGTAGCGTAATTAACTGCAGGGGCTTGCGCCTGCAGGGAAGAGCGTCCCCACAATCAAAAAACCCCTCAAGCGAGGGGGAATCTGACGAAGTCTGCTACATCGGCCACATCCGTCTAAACCTCCGATACACGGTGCCATAAATCAACTTGGCATCTTTGGAGAGGTGGACGGATAAAACCAAATAGCATCTGCCTCGAATCTCAGCGTCAGGACACCCCGGTCGTGTGCGCCGTCTTTCGGAGGGGAACAGATTCTGGCACGCCCGGTGGGACCTCTTCCTCTTTCCACTCTACACTTCATGTATCGTCTTCGCGAACCAATCGCGGTTTGTTAAATGGTTGCCTTCGGATTTCAAGTTACTAAGATTTGGTCTGTTGCCTGGTGCAGAACTCAAGATTCAATGGCCTCTAATTGCACCAACTGCTCGAAGTGCCACTGCAACGGACGCTCCACCTCACTGGGAGGTGTAGCATATGGGCCCTAAGCGGCTTCCTTCCTCACTCTGCCGGTAGACCAGGTGACCCACGCCACCACTGGCCTGTTCTTCGGGGCCATGATCCTACCTACAAGCTTCTCTGTGCCAATACCGGCACCGGAAGTGAACAAGAAGTCGGTCTTTGACCGGCTCACTGCTACGACGACCCCTGTCAACGGGTCGCCCACTACCAAACCGACAGCCTCTGTTTTCACTAGGCTAAATCAGAACTCTAAATTGGCTGTCCCAAGGAAGGCAATAACTGCTGCTCCAGAAGTCGTCAAGGCGGCTTCCCATGTCAGAGAGTCAGTCTTTTCAAGACTGACGATTCCTGCTCCTGCCCCTGCCCGAGGATCTGTCTTCGACAGGTTAAATATCACCCCTCAAAAGACAACCTCAGTCTTTATGAGGTTAACACCGGAGGCGCCTCATTCGGACAGGGGCAAGAAGAAGATGTCTCAATCTCCGAGCCAGTCCCAACGGCTCGTCATGCTCGACATCGCCATTGGCAGCGAGTGAGGAAGGCAGGGGGCAACTCCCCCTCAGGGCTAACTCCACCGGCTCCAGTGGTGGAAGTCAACGCTGCTGTTCCAACTGGGAACAGTTTTGAACTGCTGAGGAGGGTACGGAAGAATTCTCCAACCGCTACACTGAAAAGATCTCCTTCGCCTGCGGAGAGAGTCCCAGAAACAAAGCAAGAACAGCCCCCTCAACGGCTGTCCTAAAGAATTTATAGAGTTTGGAGGAGGGTTCGAGACTCCATGATTGACACGGATCACTCCCGTCAACGAAAGAAGATGAAGGTGCAAAAAGAAAAGGACCGTCCTATTAAACAGCAGAGGACAACGATCACCAAGATGCCCACTGCAACGGCCCCTTCAACTTCAACGGCCCACAAAAGAAGAAGGCCGGAGAAAACCCCCGTGCCCGCGGCAAATGCCAAAGGTGGTGAGCCTAAACACCCTAAGTCCGGGAGCATGATAGTTCATACCGTCTACGTAGCATCTGGTAAAGAAGATAGCCACATATCTACGGGTCATCGACCGCTCACCCGATCAGTGACCAAGGCACAGGAGCAACAACAAAAGCTCCAAGAAATGATGAATGCTATGGCTGCACTTACCGGACCAAAAGAAAGCCCTGAAACGTCCTCGGACGAACGTCAGGAGGAAGAAACCGACGCTGAATTCCTTCGTCGGATATTGGAGAAGAAGGACAAAGAGGCTGCTGAACAAGCAGCCAACATACAGCGTATGGGCCTCCTCTTCCAAGATATGATAGGGATGATGATACAACAAGATCCTCTGGCCGAAGAGCCCCCGATCGTCCTTGGAGACGATAGGGGAGAAACATCAAATCCTCCACCAGCTCTGTCGATGGCTAAGGAGGATACAATCTCCAAAGCTGATTTGGATGAGTACATCGCCCAACAAATACGGGTTCATCATGCGACCGAAGCGGCCGGTCAGGTCGTAAAAACGGGACGGCCATATCCAAGTTGGTACGATCAAATCAAGTACCCATCCGGTTATACAAATCCCAAGTTCCTTGTCTACAAAGGGACGGGCAATCCTCATCAGCATGTTGCCCAGTTCAGGGCACTCTGCGGCAACACCGGCGGTGATGACAAGCTGTTGCTTCGCCAGTTTGTTGGAAGCTTATCAGATACGGCGTTCGAATGGTACTCTGAGCTCCCGAACGATTCTATTAAAACCTTCGCGGAGATGGAGCTGCTGTTTACTCAGCGTTTTGCAAGCGCCAGTGAACGTTTTTCCGATGACAGCACTGATTAACGCCAGGATAAAACCCGGCGAGACGTGGGTTCAGTACGCTATACGATGGCGGAACTTATGGTCGAAGTGTGAGCAGCGCATTGAAGAAGCTCCCGCAGTGGGTATGTTTGTGGGAACCCTTGATCCACAAGCAACCATCTCGCAATTTATGATGTTTTTCAAGCCAACTACCTTCCAGGCCTTGATTGACAAACTAGCGCAAATGGATCAAATGGGCCATAAACCCCCTCTTCCAAGGCCAGACTCCCGAAATGACAAAGGGAAGGGAAAAGCGATCGTCGTCGCTAACGCTCAACAACAACCGAGCGACTCAAAGCCGGTTGCTCGTCAAAATAATATGCACCCGTACGTACCCCTTGAGGATAGGATGGGACGTCCTTATTCCTTTCCCCGCGATAAAACGAGGAGGTTATTCGAGCTGGCGTTGCGCAACAGACTCATAAATCTGCCGGATCCAAAACGTCCGTTGCAACCAAGTGACGTCAACGAGCCCAACTACTGTCCTTATCATCGAGTACTAGGCCATCCGATCGAAGATTGCTACGTTTTCAAAAATTGGCTTGAAAACCAGTACCGACAGGGCAAGTTCGCGTTATCTGACAAATGGAAGGTGAATCCCCCGCAACCCCACACCTCTAAGGGGACGAATACGCCGGGGGCAACATGCTCCGTCATTGAAGAAGCTCCTTGGGAGGTTGTATTATCAGCCAAGACAAAGAGGATGCTAAACGATCTTCAGACATGTTCAGCGATCAAGTGAAAGAATCCGTTGGAACCGCAGGTCATTGAAGGGATGCTGAAGCCACGTCCAACTCCAAAGACCGATGGTGGTGGTTCAAGCACTTGCAGCCAGCCGTCAAAATCTTCGAAAAAGAAGAAGAAGAAATCTAAGAAGCCCATGAAACCTGGCGACAAGCGCACGGACCTGCAAAAACAAACGCGCTGGAGGAATACAACCAAAAGGCACGGACTCCCATTACGCTCCAAGAATTCCTCAATCACGTTTTTCAAGAAGAAGATGAGGAAGAAAGTTCATCGGATGAATCCGAGGAATATGTGGCGAGTTGTCATATGATTTCCCATTCGGCCACAAACGAGGAGGAGACTCCTTGCACTGAAAAACTGGGGGCAGATCCTGAACCAAAAGTTCTGGGGCCATCAGATGAGGAAATTGACGCATTCCTCAACGAAACTCGATTGAAAAATAAAGCTGATCGAGAACGCGAGACGGCTATATTGGAAAGGGCCAAGCGCCAGCGATTTGATGAAAGAGCTGAGACGATCCAGCTGGAGCTAAACACTTCCGCTACCGACAAAAGCCAATTCAAGATGAGGAAAAAGTTTGCTAAGGCCATATCAATGGGCATGAAGCTACCATCCTCTGAAGAAAACATCACTGGTGAAATGGAAACGCACCCCTCCTATTGCTTATATCATCAAAAGATTTTGCACCCCACTCAAGAGTGCAAAACTTTCGATAGATGGTGGCAGGGATATGTTGCTCATCGACAACGCTTTAAGCGGGAAAAGCGTAAAACTCGTCGAGAGCAAAGAAATACGACCGAAGGGCCTAAAAGAACTGCTGGCGATTGTTGCGTGGTTAACACCAGTAGATCATAAGTGCCTACATTCGGGAGTGATTCTGATGAAGAGCTAGAACTTGCCCCTCTCTTTAAAGAGTCCGCCTCGAGAAAAGAAGAAGAACCGAAGGTTTGCGAAAATATCCGGCTACGTAATCGCACGCTGCCCGAAAAGAACCTCAGACTTTCGAACAAAAAAGATAAAGGGAAAGAAAAGGCCACTGAAGATATCGTCTTAGATGACCAAGTGGTGGAAGAGCTAGCTGCCAAGGACCCGCCGAAAAGAAATAAGGTGGATTATAACGTCTTAGCGCATCTGAGGAAGTTACCCTCACAGCTTAGCGTTCTTGACGCCCTTTTGTTATCAAAGGAAGCGAGAGATTCGCTAATCAAGGCATTACAGAATCCGGAGCAATTCCAAGCTTCCCTGGCCGAGGCAAAAATGAAGGATGAATTGGAGGAAGTGCACACAGCCGATGTCTCTTTTGGTGATGAAGACCTTCTCCTTGGGACGTGCGAGCACAATCGCCCCCTCTATATCTCAGGATACTGTCACGATATAAAGATAGGAAAAATCTTGATCGACAATGGATCCTCCGTTAATCTCCTCAACGTGCGGGTGTTGAAGGAAATCTGCATGAGCGTCCAGCACCTTGCTCGGGACAAGATCACCATCTCCGGGTTCAACTCCCAATCGTCAAAGACTCTTGGATCTGTGATACTGACGCTATGCTTCGGGCTACTCATCACGGACATTAAGTTCCACGTCATAGATGCCAAGACATGCTACAACGCTTTGCTCGGCCGACCATGGTTACACGAGTACAACATCATCCCTTCTACACAACATCAGTGTATGAAGTATTTTAAGGATGGTTTCGAGTATACCGTGACGGGAGAACCGAACCCGTTCTCTGTGAACGAGGTCCGCAAATACGAAGATGCCAAATACTTCTTACCGGATTTCGAAGATACGGAGAAGTGTCACAAGCCGGAGAATAAAACTAATGCCACCATCCCTGTCTTCGGCAGTGATACCGAGGAGGAAGAGGAGATGGTTTATTCGGGTCCGCCCCAACACAACAAGCCGGGACCATCGGCTCCTACATTGATCTTTGGCAGTGACTCGGAAGATGAAGTCCATGCTGTATTCTCTGCTCGACCTTCAATACAAACGTCCGCTGACGAAGATCAAAGTCTACAAGTCACCATAGTGCCGCTTAAACACTATAAAGAACTGGATGCACTTAATATCTACAGTGTAGAAGAGTTGCGGACATTCTATATCCCTCCCAGGCGAGAGAGCGAGAAAGCAATTCTGTTTTACCGGTCTGAAGAAACCAAGGTAGAAAAAGAAATCTGGCATGGCGCGGATTCTACGCTCGACAGGCTTCAGCCTATCCGTCTCTTCAGATATTATACGGAAGGCTTGAAAAGGCTGTTGAAGTGCCAAGGGATACCCTTCAAACAGACCGTTAGAAAGGCCAAATTCTATGACAAGGTCTGGAACGTCCCTGGAACTCAGCACAAGCTACCTAATGGGAGAATGGAAACAAAAGGGCTTGGATACATCCGGTCAAAGAAACGAGAGTTACTACACGGCTACTACATCGTGTACGACTTCAATGAAGAAGCAGATGCTCAATGGGAGGACGCTAATCCTGAGACAGTAAAAGTTCCAAATGCAAAAGAGTCCAGTCCGTCGTTCGAGGAACAAATGGACAAACTTATAAAGAAAGCTGGTCAAAAAGTCCGAGATGATCACAACCGTAAGACGGCCATCTACGAGAAAGCCAAGACGCAACGCCTTCTCCAACAGGCCGTAAAGAATGAAAATGCCGCTCCTTGTCAACCTGTTATAAAGAAGGCTCGGCGCAAAAGCAGAAATAAGTCGAAAATCCAAAAAGGCGCTCAACAACAACAAAGCATGGCTAAGAAGCCACGCAAACGGGAGTCGAGCGTTATTGATCTATCCCTTATGAAGAAAATGGGTCGAGCATACTCGTTTCCGCGAGACAAGACGAAGAAGATACTTGACCTCGCTCTAAAACATCAGATGCTTACACTGCCGGAGTCTAAATATCCCGAACAAGCGGGCGAAGTCTTACACCCGGACTATTGCTCTTACCATCGAGTAATAGGGCATCCTCTTGAAGATTGCTTCACCTTCAAGAATTGGGTCGAAGATCAGTATCAGCTTGGCAAATTCGCTCTGTCCGACAACTGGAGGGTAGCGCCACCACAAAAGCACGAGCCCAAGGCCACAAAAGAAAAACCAGTTCCACATTGGGATTGGAAATGAATTCGTACTTGTCACGTGATAACAATACTAAAAGAAGAATCCGAGAACATGGACAGCCTTCCCTAGTGTCTCGAAAACAGCAATGATGAGATGATCTCAGAATTTCCACCAGCTCCGAAAGAACTGGAGGATGGCATACATATTACTGCAGATAACCTCAAGAAGATTGAGTTGGGATTGGCAGACGATCCGCGACCGACATTCATCAGCGAGCTACTATCTGAAGAAAGGGTGGCTGCGTTAAAGGACGTGCTTCTACAGCATAGAGATTGCTTCGCGTGGAACTATTCCGAAATGCCGGGACTAGATCCAGAAATTGCTGTACACAGATTGGCGATATCCCCGGACATCAAGCCAGTCAAACAGGCGCTGAGGAGAATGCGGCTCGAGCTTGAGATGAGCATCAACGCCGAGGTCAAAAAGCTGATCGACTCTGGCTTCATCCAGGAAGTTCAATACCCTGAATGGATCGCCAATATCGTCCCAGTGATGAAGAAAAATGGGACAGTGCGCATATACGTAAACTTCCGGGATCTTAATAAAGCTTGCCCGAAGGATGATTTTCCAGTGCCAGTCACCGAACTGATGATAGACAATACGTCCACTCATGAGGTTTTCTCCTTCATGGACGGCTTGTCAGGTTATAATCAGATAAAAATGGACCCCGAAGACCAGAAGCACACAGCCTTCAGGACTCCTTTGGGAATATTCTGTTATAAAGTGATGCCATTCGGATTAAAGAACGCCGGTGCCACTTACCAAAGGGCCATGACGAAGATCTTCGATGACCTTATAAACGAAATCGTCAAATGCTATATCGACGATCTCGTGGTTAAAAGCAAATCATATGAGGAACATCTCGAGCATTTGAAGACTGTATTTCAATGCCTTCGACAATACAACTTGAAAATGAACCCGCTCAAGTGTGCATTCGTAGTTTCCTCAGGCAAATTCCTGGGATTCATCGTTCGACACCGATGTATTGAAATAGATCCGTCTAAGATTAAGGCGATCATGGAAATGCCTCCGCCAAGGAATCTCAAACAGCTGCGGTCTCTCCAAGGGAAGCTCGCGTATATACGGCGATTTATAGCCAACCTTTCAGGAAAGTGCTGTCCTTACAGCCACCTGATGAAGAAGGGAACCCCGTTCATCTGGGACCAAAAATGCCAAAGCGCACTAGACGAGATCAAGCAATACCTGCAGAACCCGCCGGTGTTGGCTGCTCCGGTCAAGGGAAAACCCCTCATTCTTTATACAACCGCCCTCGAAGGTTCTTTAGGCGCATTATGAGCACAAGAGAACGATCAAGGGAAAGAAAGAGCACTCTACTACTTAAGTCGAGTTCTGCTGGGGGCAGAAAGCAACTACTCCCCCATTGAAAAACACTGCCTGGCGTTGATCTTCGCGATAACAAAGCTCAGACATTACGCATTAGCACATGAAGTCCGTCTCATTTCGAAGGTAGACCCTCTCAAATATCTAATGTTAAAGGCCATACTGACAGGTCGACTCGCTAAATGGGCTCTGCTCTTGATGGAGTTCTCGATAACGTATCAACCTCTCAAGGCAGTGAAAGGCCAGGCCATCGCCGATTTCCTCGCTGAGCACCCGATACCGGCCGACTCCCCTTTAAATTGCGATCTTCCAGACGAACATGCGTTTGATGCGGTCGACGGTGATGATACTCGATGGGAGCTTTATTTCGATGGCGCATCTTCCATGAAGAAGCGCAAACAAAGCAACCCTATAATCAAATCGGGCGTAGGGCACATCTTTGTAACTCCACAAGGAGGGATAATGCGCTTTGCTTTCTCCCTAACAGAGCCGAGGACAAACAATGAAGCCGAATACGAAGCCTTGATAGCAGGCCTCGAGATCGCCATGGACATGGGAATTGAAAACCTCCTCATATACGGAGACTCCCAGCTGGTCGTTAGTCAAGTAAACGGCGACTACCAAACGTGCAAACCGGAGTTGGTGAGGTACGGCGAAAAGGTGCAACAATTGTTGACCCAAATTCTCTCTTATACTTTGGAGAACATATCGCGCGCGGAAAATAGCAAAGCAGACGCATTGGCCAAACTTGCTAAAGAACTGGCTGACGAGAATCTCGATGACGTTAGAATCATGGTACAAAGCCGTCAAGTGCTTGCCCTAGCAGAAATATCTCCGGAATCATCCGAAGAGAAGGGAGCGACTGAGCAAACGACCCTGCAAGTAAAAGACCGGGAAAAGGCTGAGGATTGGAGAGAAGTCTTCATAGACTACTTTAGGTCCCACCGAATGCCTGAAGAAGCGTCCACAAGACATCAGCTTATGAAACGAGCTCTGTCTTTCGCCTTTGTCAATGATACTCTGTACAAGAGGTCGTTTGATTCTCTATGGCTGAGATGTTTAGGACCTGACGAAGCGAAAAGAGTCGTCCAGGAGGTTCACGACGGACTCTGCGGTTCTCACCAAGCGGGCCTAAAGATGAAGTTGAAGATCAAACGGATGGGCTACTATTGGCCCACAATGATCCAGGACTGCCTCGAATATGCGAAGCAATGCCATTCATGCCAAATTCATGGGGACTTCATCCATCAACATCCGAATCCACTACATCCAACGGTGGCTAGCTGGCCTTTCGAAATGTGGGGGACTGATATAGTCGGCCCCATCGAACCAACATCGTCTAGAGGACATCGTTTCATCCTAGCGACGACTGACTACTTCTCTAAGTGGGCAGAAGCGGTACCGCTGAGGGAAGTAAAGACGGAGAATATCCTCCATTTCTTCAAGACGCATGTCATATATCGGTTTGGAACGCCAAGACGAATCATCTCCGATAACGGGCCAGCCTACAGAAGCCACAAAATTAGTCGCTTCGCGCAACAGCATAATATAGACTGGAGATATTTCTCAATTTATAATCCGCGAGCTAATGGTCTAGCTGAAGCCTTCAACAAGACCTTGACGAAGATCATGAAGAAAGCGGTGTCACGAAATAAGAAAGACTGGCACGAAAGACTGCAAGAAGCTCTCTGGGCGTATCGAACTACGTTTAAAATGGCCACGAACGCAACGCCATATGTGTTGGTATTTGGTACAGAAGCAGTACTCCCTCTCGAGATAGAATTACCCTCTCTACGAGTGGCAGTCCACTACGAGCTAACGGACGAAGAAAATGCTCACCTTCGGCTTGAGGAGCTTGACGCCCTTGATGAGACCCGGCTCATCGCACAGCAAAATCTGGAAGCTTATAAAGCAAAGATGACGCGTTCATATGAAAGATTGACCCGACCGAGGACATTCCGCCAAGGCGAACTTGTGCTAGTAGTCAAAAGGCCTATGATTCCCAATCGCGCCAAGCGAGGAAAATTCGAGCCAAACTATGAAGGCCCATACATCATAGATAAGGTCTACCAGGGTGGGGCCTATCTACTCATGGACATACACGGTGAAAGGCCTTTCAGGCCAATAAACGGTCGCTTCCTAAAGAGATACTACGCTTAATGAGCCACAGCCTAGGTCAATGATAGATGACGACGACTATGTCCGCTCGCTATCTTCCTAAGCTCAAACTCTATCAGCAGTAACCAACCTTCTCAAAGTCGGACCGAAATGTCCTTAAACTAATAGCAGACCGAAACGTCTTTAAACTAATACCGCAGCATCCTTAGGCTGACGAGAGGAATAAAAAAAAATAAAGAAAAAAATATAATAGATAAAAATGGTATGTCCATAAGCAAAATGGGCACGGATGAAAACCCGAAAGGGCTCCGTGAGTAAGAACAGCAGGGCTACCGGCGAGTGTTCGTGAAAACCCGAAAGGGCGCGACCTCGTTAAAAAAAAAGAGAAAAAGAAAATAAAAAGAATAAAAAAAAACGGTATGTCCATAAGCAAAATGGGCACGGATGAAAACCCGAAAGGGCTCCGTGAGTAAAAACAGCAGGTCTACCGGCGAGTGTTTGTGAAAACCTGAAAGGGCGCAAACTCGTTAAAGGACACTTACAAGATCCTCTCGACCTTGTAAGGAGAAACCACCCGCGTGAGATCCTTACGACTCACAAGGGAGCAGCACACTTAGGAATCCCCACGATTCCTAAGGAGAAAATACACTTGCGAGATCCTCATGACTCGTAAGGAGAACTCTCTTATGGGACCCTCACGGCTCATGAGAGTTGAAAGCCTTAAGTTACAGAGACCTAAACCTGTGCTTAAGCAACTCCCAGAACTCCCGATATTGCCCTACAAGTGGCTCAATATTGACCCTTGTATACAATCCATGGGCGCGAATAAACATTTCCTTAATCAAGTCTCATCCGAGACTGGGGATATGTTCGCATGATGAACAACCCTTATAAGTCCTCTCGACTTACAAGGAGAAAACCCTCTTGTAGGATCCTTATGACTTACAGAGGAACATACACTAAGGAATCCTCACGATTCCTAAGGAGAAAATACACCTACAAGATCCTCACGACTTGTAGGGAGAAATACCTTTGTGAGACCCTTACGGCTCATGAAGTTAAAAGCCTTAGTCGACAGCGCCTTAACCCTGTTCGCTAAGCCACCCTTGTTTGACATCGACAGAAGCAGATGATGATTCGTTCCTGGCAATATCCCAGTTGTAGCGGTGCTGATGCCGAAATTGACGTCTAATTTCAGGTTTACGGCGAAAAGCCAATAGGCCGCACATGCATACGAAATAGCCGAAATGATAGGGCAACTTGCAATAAAAAAACAGCAAGTAAAAATGTATGCATGCTAAATAGCCGAAATGATTGCGCAACTCGCAATAAAAAAGCAGCGAGTAAAAATAAAAATAGCCGAAATGATTGGGCAACTCGCAATAAAAAGCAGCGAGTAAAAATGAAATAAACAGCCGAAATGATTGGGCACCGCGAAAAATAGCCGAAATGATTGGGCAATCACGACCTTCGTGATATAAAGCTGAAATGATAGTGCATCGCGGAGATAAAACAAAAAAAAATGATGATAAAACTTTAGCCCTACAGTTAAGATCACATCGATCCCTGTATACAATCCAAGGGCGTAAACAAAGAGGGAACCATACTTTCCCAACAGGTTTCGCCAGAAGACGAATCCAAACCTCGACGGTTCATTCCAACTTCGAAGAAACCAGTGTCTTCAGCAAACTCCTCGATTCACGGATACAAACACTCCTTGACGAGAGCCTCCTGATCCGCGTCGACTCGCAGAGCCACCAGTGCCTCCGTGGGAAATTCTCGACTCGTTTCAAACCCCAAGGAAACAAATAATCCTTAGCACTTGGGAAACAAATAATCCCTAGCAAACTCCTCGACTCACGGATACAAACACTCCTTGACGAGAGCCTCCTGATCCGCGTCGACTCGCAGAGCCACCAGTGCCTCCGTGGGAAATTCTCGACTCGTTTCAAACCCCAAGGAAACAAATAATCCTTGGCGCTTGGGAAACAAATAATCCCTAGCAAACTCCTCGACTCACGGATACAAACACTCCTTGATGAGAGCCTCCTGATCCGCGTCGACTCGCAGAGCCACCAGTGCCTCCGTGGGAAATTCTTGACTCGTTTCAAACCCCAAGTAAACAAATAATCCTTGGTGCTTGGGAAACAAATAATCCCTAGCAAATTCCTCGACTCACGGATACAAACACTCCTTGACGAGAGCCTCCTGATCCGCGTCGACTCGCAGAGCCACCAGTGCCTCCGTGGGAAATCCTCGACTCGTTTCAAACCCCAAGGAAACAAATAATCCTTGGCACTTGGGAAATAAATAATTCCTAGCAAACTCCTCGACTCACGGATACAAACACTCCTTGACGAGAGCCTCCTGATCCGCGTCGACTCGCAGAGCCACCAGTGCCTCCGTGGGAAATTCTCGACTCGTTTCAAACCCCAAGGAAACAAATAATCCTTGGTGCTTGGGAAACAAATAATCCCTAGCAAACTCCTCGACTCACGGATACAAACACTCCTTGACGAGAGCCTCCTGATCCGCGTCGACTCGCAGAGCCACCAGTGCCTCCGTGGAAAATTCTCGACTCGTTTCAAACCCCAAGGAAACAAATAATCCTTGGTGCTTGGGAAACAAATAATCCCTAGCAAATTCCTTGACTCACGGATACAAACACTCCTTGACGAGAGCCTCCTGATTCGCGTCGGCTCGCAGAGAAACCAGTGTCTCCACAGGAAATTCCCGATTCGTCTCAAATTGCAAGATGAAGCCCCAGGCAGCCGGAATCAAAAAGCTTGCTTCCCGAACAATGGGACCCTGCAAGTCGATCCAAAAAGATTTCTTGCATACTATTCACGGGTCTCACTCTCCAAAGTCGAATCTCGACAAGGAGGGAAACAACTACTTACGGGCCCTCTCGACTCGTAAGAGGGAAAAATTCTCTTATAGGATCCTTACGACTTGTAAGAGAAAACACACTTAGGAATCTACACGATTCCTAAGGAGAAAATCCACCTATGAGATCCTCTCGATCCGTAGGGAGAAAAGTCTCTATGAGACCCTCACGGCTCATAGAGTTGAAAAGTCTTAGGCAGCAGATCTGAACCTGCGGCCTAAGCCATCGCGATCTCTTGGAAAAAACTAAGTTATCTGCCAATTATGTTTATCAAAGATAACATGCTGATAATAAAAGAAGGCAGAAAGCAAAAGAGCATACAAGAGATTGCAAAAGAAAATGTGTATCTTTATTCATTGACTTCAATCAAATACAAGATGAATCGTACAAAAGAATAAAGAATGGATACATATTATTTAAAAGGAAAATTTTACAAGTACATTGATACAAAGGCAGCTATTGGGAAGGAAGCGTCTTAAGTAGCTTAATCAGTTGTTCGTACACTTTCTTCCATGCCTTTTCCTGATTGGCCACCACTGCCAACTCCGCCTCCACTTAGGCCCGTTGCTGTGCGACAGATGCAAGCTGATCCCTGACGGCCTGATGAGCAGCTTCACGGCCTGGAGTGTCATGCTCGGCGACATCAAGTGCCCGCTTCAGTCTCAGCCCATTTGAGATGCGCTCCAGAAGGCCCTCGAAGACGGCCTTTACCTCAGCGGCGTTTGCCTCAACTTCAGCACGCAGGCGAGCAGTTTCGCTTGAAGATTCTTGGCACTCCTTCAGCCTCAAAGCTGCTTCTTGTTCCAAATGACGGAAATGAGAAGTGCTTTGCTCGAGCCATGTTCCCCGTTGAGTGCTCACGGCCAAAGTCTCGGGGGATAGGCGCATCGACTCCAGCTGATGAAGGCGATCCTCAATCTCCCGACAATGGTTAACCCAAGAGGCGACAATGCCCTCGTCATGGAAGGTGGCAAATATCACCAACATCGGGTTAACCGTCGTAGCGAAGTCCTCAGCAGATGTAGGAGCCTCGACGTTGAGTTCCTCGATGTAGTCGCTCAACATGCGCAGACTATTCGCCGCACCTTTTGAGGACGGACGTCTCTGGGAAGGGCCGCCCGGTATTGTAATACGAGACTCAAAAGGCACCGAGACTGGAACGACAGCTGAAAAGGACAAAATGTGATTAGATGATGATTCAATAGATACGGAGAAAGTCATTGATAAGATAGTAAACTATACCGGTTGAAGCAGGTGGCAAGGCCGGAAGGGCCGGTGGCGCAACCGATCTTTCTTCTCCCCCTTCGATTTGTAACACTGCGGTCAGGACAAGAGAGAGTTAGAAATAATTCTACCACTGAAAAACAAAGATATCAATCGGGAACGGTACTCACCAGCGCCACCAGAGGCGGAGGCGAATTCAGATGGGAAGGAGAAGTGTGGGAGCAACACTTGATAGAGATGGTCAAAAAGCACTCCTGAAAGACACAACAGTATAACTTTAGTACACAAATTATGCATCTGGAAGATAAGATTAATAAATTGCAAACCCATACCTTTCAACATCTTCGAGGGTATGAGAGAGGGTTGAGAGGTGACCACCGCCAAGGCAGTCGTTGAAGGCGCTCCCTCGAGCAGTGGGGCATCGACGCTGACTGCACCTGCGTTACAAAAAAGGTAAATTTGTCAGAAAAATTGTGAGGTAAAGAAAGAACACTAACTTGAGATTTACCTGACGAGCTGCCGGCTGAAATGGAGGCATCTCCCTCCTCCGTGGACATGAGGCCACCGCCCGTGGCCTCATCACCTGACTCGATAGGGACCGTTGTCGTGCTCGCAAGACCTGGAGACGGCGGAAGATCGTACACGGGGAGGGCAATGATTGGAGCGTTACCGGACTCTTAGGAGAGAGTGGCTAACTCTTCCCCAAGAGTCATACCCATCTCACCCGCTACTTCTTCGGGCTCCGCCGTCTCCATCGGCTCATCCACCGTCACCACGAGGTCGCCGGCCTCAAGCACCTCGTCCGCCACCACCCTCGGTTCAGTTGTAATGATCATTTCATCTGCCGCCACTTCAGGCTGGGCATCAATGACCCTCTCAGCTGCAGACCCCTCAACCTCCATCTCGGGCCCCGAAGCCTCGGCGACGTTGCCCACCGTCGTCTCAGGCTCGGTAGGAGCTGCCTCCTCTGTCTCCTTGGGATCAACGGTTTCCGCCTCCTCCTTGATAGGACTTGGCCCTGCAAGATTAGAGATATAAGGACCAATGACATTAAAATCCTTATAACAAAAACTCTGAGAGAAATATTACCTGAAGCGGATTTACCGTTTGCGCTCTGAACTGTGCGCGCCACCTCTCTGCGGGCAGTGGATAGGGCGACAGGGGCCTCTTCGGATGGAGTATCAGCGCGAGGGACGGTGCTGGGGCCCGCTCCCACAGCCAAGGCAGCCCTGCGCGCCTTCGCCTCACGCCTTAGCCGCTTTCTTTCCTCCCGAGCTGTCACAATGGACCTCTGTGACATCTCTTTCACCGCGGCGTCGTCATCCGTAAACAACGACACCTCCAGAGCCTTTAAGGCGTCTCTCATCGGCTCCTCAAGACGGACTTCTTGCGGTAACCCCGAGGAAGCAGGAACGTCGGCAGCCGGTAGGACATCTGCATCACTTGGCGGGAGCGGCATTGAGGTTCCTGTGATTAAAAGGGAAAGGTTAGATTGACCATAACATAAGGGAAATGAAAACTTAATGAATCGAAACTTACTAAGGCCCATGGATGCTCTAAGACGTTCCTCCTCCTGGAAAGTCTTCAGAGAAGCGGCAATGGCTTCTTCATCAGTGATGCCTGTTGAAAGAAAAGAAAGAAAAGCGTTAGTCAAAGGCAATGAAGAGGATATGTTGCAATAAAGAAAAGACGACTAGTAGTTACCTGATTGCGCAAGCTTAGCTAGCCACGCGTCACGCCTCGCCAACCATGCTGAAGCTTCGAGAGCAGCCTCCAAGTCTGTATCGTCCGGCGGCGGCATCACTAATCCTTCGTTAGTCCCGTATTCGATCAGGCCCTCGGCATAGCGAGCATGGGGTTCCTGACCGAACACGACGTCCGCAGCGAAGAGCGACTTCTTTTTCTTTTTCCCTCCGACCCTAGGCTCACGTGGGATCGACTTCCGCTTAGCAGCCACTTTAGGACGACGGGTCCCGATGTCCGCACCCACGCCAGACTCCGGCGATGATACAACCACTGTCTCCACTGGAGCACAGGGTGCGGGAGGTGCATCTGTGATTTCAGGGAGCGGCAACTCACGTGGAGGACTTTGCGCACGCGATGGTCTGCCCCCGGCATCTTTTAGAGGAGGAACCACCGGGGTCCTTGGCACTAAGGGAGCGTTACGGTCGGTGCCGGGAGGTGCACCTTTACGGTCGATCAACACTCGCCTCTCTTCCTTTATAACGGTCTCCGTCGCATGATTGTACCACTCTTTATATACATTAAGGAGTCGTGGAGCGCAGGCCGGCGCGCTAATGAAAAAACGAGAACCCGTGTTCAGGCGCATAAAGTGATGTAACGCGTTCTCCATCCCTTCTTCATTGGCAGCAGGTTCCAGTAAGAAAGCTTCCAAGGGTACCCCTTGATCGTAGCCCAGTTGTTGGGCGAAACGATGCGGGTTATATCTCATGAAGATTGCCGCACCGCCCTGCCTAAAGACTAGGAAGCCCGATCTAATAGAATACAAGTGGAGGGTCTCCCGGGCCGTCAACACTGAAGCTCCATCCTTAAAGGAGTCCTGTAATGGTCGCACCGCGGTGGTGGACGCTTTTCCAATGGTTAATACCTTATCAATGAAGGACATCCCGACTCCAACGATGTGAGGGCGAAGCAGTAAACCTCTGGCGTTCCGTGGTGGAGGGGTCACGATTGATGCGCCAATCAACTGAATGATGCGGGGGAAACCACACTTGTCAAAAAACGAGGGCCTTTTATGCATGCCGAAGACACCCGCTGTATGTAGCTCGAGCCACGACATAAAGTAGTGCACCGGGAAGACCACGTGCAATACCCCGGGCTCGTTAGCATCCGCTGCTCGGCTGAGACCATGATATAGGTGCGCCAAGCCAGAGATCCCAACAGCCACCTTTACCCCGATGGCCATCCGGTGGGCTGGGTAAAAGACAGAGGGCCGCATACGATGAGAGTTCATTGGGATCGCAAACCAGCTCAGCCACAATCCAAGAAATCCTAAGAAAAAGGCCTCCTCATCCATCCCAGGGGCCGCAATTTCTACAAATGACATGGAAGGGAAGTCCGGAAGAAAAAAACCCTTTTGATCTGTCTCCTTCTCCGGTAGGTTGTCCACACCTAAACCGAAAGGGTCATCCAGAGTGGCAAACTTGGCAGCCTCTGATGAGAGGACGCTTGGGCGAAGGAACCGAGCGATGAAATCTTCAAAGTTAACCCCCCGACTCCCATGTTCGATAAAAAGAGATTCATAGATGTTCAACACCTTAATCAAGCTTGGGAATTGATGTTGAACGGCATTCTCCGGTGTGACCCCCCTTACTACTGGCCTAGCACCAAAGACGTACACAGCTGTCGGGAGCAGCTCCTCATAATGTTCTCCCATGACTGGTAGACCGGATACCTCCGTGAACTCCTCCAAAGAGATGGACACTTCCCGATCCATGGCAAGGAAAGTGTGGGTGGGAATGTTCCACTGCTCCAGGAAAGCCTTAAACCACCAAGTGGGGAGCGTGGGATACTGGAAGAGAGAGACGTAGACCACGGTATACAATCCTAATCTTATCAACTGCGACTTCTTCGTCGACAGGATGTACCGGGCCCACGGCAGGTAGCCAATCGGATGGCGGGGGATCAGACCAATGTTATATGATTGCCCCCAGGGTCTCGCCTCGCCCTGACAGATACGACGTCCTAGGATATCCAAGACCATTGGAAGTTGGACCGGAACCGCATCCATAGCGCGATGAAGAAAGCTGTTCGCGGTCCAATCCACCATCTCCACGGCATACTGCACCGAGGGTGGGGTAGCATAATGAATCGCCGTGATGGGCTCGGACGGCACTGCGCATGTGAAGCTGTGTCGACCCATAATGATCTGGTTATACCAAGACCCCCAAAGGTGGAGATTCTTGTACTCCGGGTCGTATTCTCTAATCATGGTCAGGACTTCACGGTCCAAGGGCGCCTCGGGAAATCCCTCCTCCGAGCGGACGAACGGGAATGAAGTGTCTAGAGACATGATCGCTGCAAAAGAGCAATTTAGCCGTTAGTGTTGTAATTCCAACGTTTGGCGTCTAAAAAAGAAAATGCATTAATTAAATTAAAATTAATTAATTACACCGCACAGCAGTGCAGTGAGTAGGAGACCAAAGGGGGACCCACAAAATCTGGATGACAATACGTCAGTTAATAAGACAACCTCATCATTGGATGAGATTGTCAGTTGGTCCCCAGGAAAACATTCCCATTTATAAAAAAAAGGGGGGGGAAGAATCCCTAGAGACAAGGAGAAAATCTTCTCTTTCAGAGCAAAGCTCTGTCACAGAGTGACACTTGTCAAACTCTGGTCCCAGGGAAATAAGATTCCTTAAAGAAGCATGGCTCTGTGGTAATAATGGAAAAGGTCCATCAGAATTTTTTTTTACACTTAAAAGAATTAAAAATTTTGGAATCTTGAAAGATTCATGAAAAACTTATAAAAAGATTCTTCATTTTTCAAATCTAAAAGAGCTATTTTTGGATCTATGAGCAAAGCTCTGTTCATGGGTTAAAACCCATGAACAAGACCCCTGTAGATCTATAAGTTTTTGAAAGCAAAGCTCTGTTTATGAAACCCCAATGGGGATCTCTTTAGATCAAAAGATCTGTGAGAGCAAAGCTCTTTGGTTGAGATTAAATTAAATTAATTTGATTTAAATTAATTTTTACCTAAAGTTTCTGACTTTAGAAATGAGCAAAGCTCTGAAGTTCTTGAGTGAGAGCAAAGCTCTGGAAAATAAAAATCTTAAAACGGTAAGATTTTTCTAAGGGCCAGAGGTCCTATTTATAAGGCGCTTGCGCCTCTTGAGCTCGCCCCTTGATCCAACGATCAGGAGTTTGCCACCGCTGCACTCACGTGTGCGTCACGTGAGCGCAACGATGGGGGGGGCATTTGTTTCGCCCAATCAGAGCAAAGCTCTGTTGAAATTCAAAATTCAAAATTTTGAAGCAACGCTTCAAATTTCGGGCGCAACGCGCCACTTGTCAGGCGCTGATACGTCAGCGCAGCGCCCAAGAAGGCGCGCCCAATCAGAGCAAATCTCTATTTTAAGCAAAATTAAAGGAAGCAACGCTTCAGTTGCGCAGGTACTGCGCTGCGCGACACGTGTCAGCGCAGATGCGCTAGCGCAGTCGCGCACGCACTGCGCTGCGCGACACGTGTCAGCGCAGATGCGCTAGCGCAGTCGTGCTGCGCTGTGTCGCGTGTCAGCGCAGATGCGCTAGCGCAGTCGCGCTGCGCTGTGCGCTGCGCGACACGCGTCACACACTGGGGCATTTGCGCCAAACGGAAGTAAGATTTTAAAGAAATCTTTCAGTTCTTGTTAAAACAAGAAGATTTTCTTCTGTAAAACAGAAGCCCTTGGATCAAAAGATCCAACGGTGGGGAAAATTCCCCAAATCACTCAGAGAAAGATCTCTTCAACAAAATTAACTAATTTATGGGTACTATAAAAGAGACCCCAGACCTCAATTCGATGGCATGAACATTTTCTTGAAAAAGTCAAGAGCTTCAAACAGAGAGAGAATTCTGAGAAAATTTCAAAGAAAAAGGTAAAAACCTTCACGAGAGAGAAGAAATCTCTTTTAATAAATCATTGATCTAAAAACCAGATCAATGTTCTTCACATAATAAACAGTGCTTTGCACTTCTTATGAACCACTGGTTCTTTAAAAACAAGAAAGCAACAAAAATAAAAAATAATGCTTTGCACTTTTATGAACCTCTGGTTCTTGAAACAAAAAGAAAAACTTATTTTTCTTTGATCTAAATTAGATCAAGAAATCAAATAGTGCCCTGCACTTCTGTTCTTGAATCTAAAAGATTCTTAGTGCTTTGCACTTCCAAACTGCGCTGTTGCGCTCTTGAGAGAGCGCCACGTGTCAGCTACAGAACAAATTGCGCTACGCGCTCTTGAAATAGAGTTTTGCTCTCTGGAATTGGCGCAACTCACCAGAGTGCGCCACGTGTCAGCAGCGCAACAACGCAGCGCACTAGCGCAGCGCACTGCGCCGTTGCGCTTGCGCTCACCAGAGCATGACACGTGTCCTCACCACAAGCGCTTGCGCTCAGTGATTGGCGCAAAGCGCCTGACAAATGCAATGCATTTCTTTTACTGAAGGGCCATGCCCAATTAAAAGACCAAACATGCCTAATTAAATTGATGCTCTGCATCATTTATAAGTGGGCAAAGCCCAAACAAAATAATAAAAATGCTATGCAGATACCTTGTAGAGCCCAAAATAAATTGATGCTCTGCATCTTTTATGGGCAGAGCCCAAACAAAAAAAAAAAGAAAATAATGCAATGCATTATTTAAAAATGGGCCAAGCCCTAACACAGGCCTAACAGACCAAAAATAAATAAAAGGTGTTGAATACTTTGGATTTAGCTCAATCATGGCCGTAAGTCCTCAAATTAAATTGACTGAGCGATATTGCTCCCTTAAATCAATTTATATCCGGTTCGAGGGTACATCTCCGAGCTCCTCCGACACCTCTCATTGTAATCTTTCAACGACGTCAGAGAGGCGACGGGTCCCAACAACCACACATGAATACGGACCGCGGGGTCCTTAAACTCGTGGACCGGAACGTTCTTAAACTAATGTCGGACCGAAACGTCCTTAAACTAATGTCGGACCACCACGTCCCTAAACTGGAATATGGACCACCACGTCCCTAAACTGGAGCATGGACCACCACGTCCCTAAACTGGAACAATAGAGCTTCCAAATGCTCTTTTGCCGGATCTAAACGATCCCGTTTAAGTTGATCTTAGCCCCCAAACACGGCTAACGTATCCTTAAACATTCAAACGGACTATAAAACTCCAAATCAACCTTGGTTCAAGGGTACATCTCTGAACTCCTCTGACATCTGCCGTTGTAATCCTTCAACGACGTTAGAGAGGTGACGAGTCCCAATGGCCAGATATTAAATGGATTATCACGTTAAGTTGATCTTAGTCTCAAACAGGACTATCGTATCCTTAACGAACGTTTAAGTTGATCTTAGCCGCAACGCGACTAATGCATCCTTAAACTAAAAACACCAAACCCAAATCTAAGTAAATACGGATTTGGACTAATCCACATTCTACGGGCGACGGCATTACTCAGTCTCCGTATACAATCCACGGGCAACCACAAACAAAACCAACACACACGACACGAAGTTCGTCGTTTGGGTTCGTTCGGAGGGGAACAGACCCGTGTGACTCCACTGTTCGTCGTTTGGGTTCGTTCCGTGAACCGTGCGCGCGTCGCGAGATTTTCCTGCCTACGCGTAACGTTCCTTTTTCCGTTTCGCGACCCGTCGAGGCAAGTGAAACTTGCTACATGCTATTTTAAACTATTCATATGCTAAATCACTTATTTCCTGTTAAACCTCTAATTAGAATCGAAAGAAAATGATTTCAAGTCAACCGTATAAAGTTCCGTTACACATTTTTATTATCCCGAATTTGAAACTTAATCTTGCATCTGATTATTTACATGACCTGTACATGATAGATCACATTTGTTTATTGCTATGGTACCCTTTTTCCAGTTTAGCCTATTAGACATCCATGTGCAACTTTAACTGGTCTAATTACAACTGCATTCATTAAACATATTATACATGTCGTCGCATCCTTGGGACACTCAATATTTATTAACCTATTTCCAGCAGTTACATCTATCATTTTGTATTCACATTATGTTGACACTGTCTGTTTAACGCAATTGATAACTGTACAGCTAAATAAACAAATCTGCTTTATTGCTTAACTCATTGATTAGATCATGTTGTTGATAACCATGCTTGATTATGTAACTGATTATGAGCACACCCATGATATCGTTTACACCTTGATATGACTTGCTACATATTGATTGACCCGACATGGTACCGTACACTACTTGACTTGACCTGGTGTACCATGCCATCAAACCTGACATGTAGTCCTCACGGACCGTTCCTGTTGTCTATCCAGACAAACCTGCTTACCCGATCCTGTGTTGGCATTAGTTCTTGATTACTGAATACCTGACTTGACATATACATATAACTTAGGGGTATGGGGAAATCAAGGGTGAAACCTGACTTGTAACTCAATAGTTCGATACTTGTTCTGATCAGTTTTTAGAGGCTAGGCCAGCCTTGGGATGATGATGCCGACATCATTCATCTGTACATATTCCTGTTTTAGTGCCTAGCGGCATGTCTCGGTTTCAGCCCGAGAATCTGGACCGTGGTCCCGGGTATGCACGGGATACTATTGAGTTACATCGATGATTCATCAATTTGATTTCAAAGACTCTAGAACAGAAAACCTGATAGAACAGTTTAGTTTACTCAATGCACACTACCTTGCACTGCCTTGACTTACATTACTGTTACACCTGCTTTTCATTCATGTTTATATATGCACTGCCTGTTACCCTGTTTATATTTTATTACTTGATGACACGACGCGCTGACGTCTGGGTTTTGCATGACCCAGATTCTGTACCGCTGCTGCAGTCCGAGCAGGAGTACTTCAGCCAGCAGGCTGAGCTGTGAGGTGTCAGCAGTAGTTAGTTCTTTTATTTCCTGCATTTTATTCCTGATGTGAGCCCGCATTATGGGACATACATTCCAGTTATTTTGTATTGGATCTTTTGCTTCCGCATTTTATTATTCTTGACTCATGTTATCTTGGCTTATCGACATGTTTTAGATAGTTTATTTTGTTCTTGATATCTTTACAGCCGTAATGCGACTGTGGATGGATACTTCCTACCCACAGGTAGCATGGCTGGCTATGTCACGTGCCCATTTTAGCGTACTCTGGGAAGCGGGGCGTGACATGGTTCTTTTGGTATCAGAGACATAGGTTAGTCTGGTTGATTCTTTGTAGTTGGTTATTGAACCCAATACACGAATCAGAATACCCGTGTTTAGGAATTATGTCCTGCCACCTTGCCGTTTACCGTTCTTGAATCAAGTTCTTCCTGGTTATATCTTTTACGATGTGAAAACTTCCTTTGCATATCAACTCGAAACCTGATTCTTTGTTATCTCTAGGACTTAGGCGACTTGGGTGGAGTTATGTAATTGTGGCTATGATACCGCGGCATAGTTACAATGCGGCACTCTATTTAAGTAACTTGGAGTTCTAGCCTTGATCCATATTGTAAATTTGATATCATGCTAATCTTGGGTGTTTTGATTTCAGGAGTATGGCAAGCAAGAATCTGAAGACGTACCAAAGGCGTGTTGATGAAGCCGCCATGCTTGGAGTAATTCGGGGAATGCTAGAGAATCAAAAGAGGCAGACCGAGCTGATCCAGCAGCAAGCTGAATCGTTTCAGGAAGGTTTGCAGACCGTTCAGAAGTCTGTAAACAATGTTGGAGCTAAACCAGTTGATCGTGTGGGGACCGTAGCTGACTTCCGACATTTGGGTCCGTCGGTATTTACCGGTTTGGAGGAGCCGTTGCCAGCAGAGCAGTGGCTGGTTGACACGGAGAACTTATTGCGGCACAAATTCCTGATGATAAAAGAGTTGATGTGGTGCGTATTCAGTTAGTGGACTACGCCCGTGAATGGTGGCTTGTGGAGGAGACCCGCTTGACCAAGCCGATCAAGTGGGCGGGTTTTTCAAAGAGTTTCCTGGAGAAGTTCTTCCCGCGGACTGCACGGGAGGAAATGGAAGAGAAGTTCATCAGTCTAAAGCAGAATGGTGTGGCCGTAGATGTACATGCAACAGAGTGGACACGGCTCAGTAGATTCGCTGGACCTTTAGTTGCCAACGATACAGACAGGGCAAGGAGGTTCATGCGCAGCTTGGATGTGGACATCCAGAGGCAGATTGTCTCCCTGGGTTTGACCACTTTCTCACAGGTTCTTACGGCAGCTCGAGAACAGCAAAACCTATCGGGGAGGACTGGGAGTTCACAGCAGACAGCAGTTGCGATAAGGAAGCCGGCATTTGTACCAAACCGAGCTCATGGTCGCAGAGGTATTCCAGTGGACCGTCGTGGCGTAGCACCAATGAAGAAGCATGCCGTAGTTGACCAGAGAAAGAGCGTGACTTGTAACTACTGCAATTTACCTGGCCACGTGCAAAAGGATTGTCGAAGGAGGCTGGGACTTTGTTTAGTTTGTGGAGCGGCAGATCACGCTGTCAGCGCTTGTCCGTCGAAGGTTCGTACGAGGGATGATATTCTGAAGCCTCCGCAGAGACCGTTCCAGGGACAGAAGCAGCTGACTCAAGGACCTAATCAGGCTCGAGCTTTTACCTTGACAGCTGAAGAAGCTAAGGCGTCAGGAGAAGTTGTTTCAGGTACTCTACTCGTTCATGGTTTTCCCGCATTAGCGTTATTTGATTCTGGTGCATCCTATTGTTTTATGTCATCCAAGTTTATAGCTACACACTCGATTACCTGCACGACCTTGTCTAGTTTCTGGGACATACACACTGGGAATGGGAAAATCATATCTAGTAGGGAATGTAAAGATTGTACAGTTGTTGTTGGTGGACGGGAGCTTTTTGCAGATTTCTTAGTGATCGATACGGGCAGCCACGAAGTCGTCTTGGGAATGGATTTTCTTGGCACTTTCCACGCTCACATTGATTGTAGGGCAAAGAAAGTAATTTCCAGATTCCCGGACATCCCGAGTTTACCTTCACTGGAGGAAACAGTTCGGTCGGGCCATTCGAGTTTAGGGCTAGGCCGACAAATAATATTCTTGCATCAATGGAGGTTGATAAAGGTGAAGAACCAGCTGTTGTTCGTGATTTTATGGACGTATTTGAAGACATATCGGGATTACCGCCGAAGCGAGACGTGGAGTTCGCAATTGATCTTATTCCTGGTGCAGCGCCAGTATCTAAAGTGTATTACCCAATGGCACCAGCGGAGTTGGAAGAAGTCAAGAAGCAGGTTGCTGAACTGCTTGAGAAGGGTTGGATTCGAAGCAGTAACTCGCCTTGGGGAGCTCCAGTTCTTCTAGTTAAGAAGAAAGATGGCACGAGAAGGATGTGCATCGACTATGGAGAATTAAACCGGGTGACTATTAAGAACAAGTACCCGATCTCTCGCATTGGCGAACTTTTTGAGCAGCTTAGTGGCGCAAGGGTATTCTCGAAGCTGGATTTGCGATCCGGATATCATCAGGTCCGAGTGAAAGCAGAAGATATCTGCAAGACGGTGTTCCGAACTCGGTATGGACATTACGAGTACTTAGTGATGCCCTTCGGAGTAACGAATGCACCGGCGATATTCATGGACTTGATGAACCGAATCTTTTCACCATTCTTGGATCAGTTTATTGTGGTGTTCATTGACGATATTCTGGTTTACTCGAAAAGTTTTGAAGAGCATGCTGAGCATTTTAAGATCGCATTACAGACGTTGAGACAAGAGAGGTTATATGCGAAGGTGAGCAAGTGCGAGTTTTGGCTGGAAGAAGTAAAGTTTTTGGGGCATGTTGTGTCTGGCGATGGAATCGCCGTCGATCCCGAAAAGATTGCAGCAGTTCGTGATTGGCCGATTCCAAAGAATGTTGCGGAGATAAGAAGCTTTCTTGGACTCGCCGGATATTACAGAAGATTTGTGGAGAACTTTGCTTGTCTGGCGGAGCCGTTGACCAAGCTTACGCGTAAAGAGGTACCTTTTGTGTGTACGGATAGATGTGTGTCAGCTTTTGAGACGTTGAAGCAGAAATTGATAACCGCCCCTATTCTGACCGTGCCAGACAATTCCGGAGGATTGGTGATTCACAACGACGCATCTGGGAAAGGATTGGGATGTGTTTTGATGCAGCATGGGAAGGTTGTAGCGTACGCATCAAGACAGCTGAAGACCCATGAGAAGAATTACCCAACTCACGACTTGGAGCTTGCGGATGTGATTTTCGCTTTGAAGATTTGGAGACACTACCTTTTGGGCGAAAGGGTCGAAGTTTTTACCGATCATAAGAGCTTGAAGTATGTGTTCATGCAGAAGGAGCTTAATATGAGGCGACGCAGGTGGTTGGAGCTGATGGCTGACTACGATCTTGATCTTAAGTAACATCCGGGCAAAGTTAATGTCGTGCCGGATGCGCTCAGTCGGTTACCAGCAATTCAGATGTTGACTACGTAGAAGGAACTCGTGGAAGACTTTCGAAGATTTGATTTGGAGGTTGTACTACCGCATTCTTCGGGACAGTTGTTGCAGCTGCAAGTACATTTTTCGTTGATCGAGAACATTAAGGCAGCGCAATCGCAGGACCCTAGATTGCAAAAGTTTCGAGAATAGGTTGAAGCCGGACTACGAACAGATTTGCAGATACATGAAGATGGTTCGTTGAGGTATGGTAGCCGTTTGTGTGTGCCAAAGGAGGATATTCGTGAAGAACTTATGAAGGAGGCACACAGTTCAGCTTATTCCGTACATCCAGGAGGTACGAAGATGTACCGAGACTTACGACAGCAGTTCTGGTGGGAAGGTATGAAACGGGAGATCGCTCGCTTTGTGGCAAAGTGCTTGGTGTGTCAGCAAGTTAAGGCTGAACATCAAAGGGTTGCTGGTTTATTGCAACCACTTCCGATTCCTCAGTGGAAGTGGGAACATATAACCATGGATTTCGTAACAGCTCTACCGCGGAGTCCAAAAGGCAACAATGCAGTATGGGTGATTGTTGATCGATTGACCAAGGCAGCTCATTTTATTCCTTTTCGGGTTGGTCAATCAACAGAGACCTTGGCGGAGCGATACATGCAGGAGATTGTAAGATTGCATGGAGTACCGGTGAGCATCATGTCCGATCGGGACACTCGGTTCTTATCGCACTTTTGGCGGAGTTTACAAGAAAAATTGGGGACTCGATTGAAGTTTTAGCACAGCTTATCATCCTCAAACTGATGGTCAGTCGTAGAGAATGATCCAAACTCTTGAAGATATGTTGAGAGCGTGCATGTTGGACTTCAAGGGTTCTTGGGAGGATCATCTACATTTGGTGGAGTTTTCTTACAACAACAGTTTCCAGGCAACTATTCAGATGGCTCCATTCGAAGCTTTGTATGGTCGCAAGTGTCGCTCACCTGTTTGTTGGGACGATGTCGGTGAACGAAGATTGTTGGGGCTAGATTTGGTTGTGCAGACAGTTGAGAAAGTTAACGCTATTCGGAATCATATGAAAGCAGCACAAGACCGACAGAAGGGTTGGGCAGATACGTCGAGAAGACCTCTAGAGTTCTCCGTGGGTGATTTGGTATTCTTGAAAATATCACCAACTAGAGGGGTGATTCGTTTTGGAAGTCGAGGAAAGCTCAGTCCTCGATTCGTTGGACCCTTTGAGATCTTGGAGCGTGTTGGTGAGGTAGCGTATCGTTTGGCGTTACCACAGTCCTTGGCGAATGTGCACGATGTGTTTCACGTATCTCAACACCGTAAGTATGTTCGAGATGAAACGCATGTATTGGATCATTCGGAGCTGACAGTACGAGAAGACTTGACTTTTGAGGAGCGACCGGTTGAAATTGTGGATCGAAGGGAAAAGGTTCTTAAGAACAAGGTTATCCCTCTTGTACTTGTTTCTTGGGGTAATCGCTTGCATGGAGAGTCCACTTGGGAACGAGAAGATGAAATCCGGCAGAAGTTTCCTCATCTTTTCTTGTAGTTTGATTTTTCGTCTATCTTTCGCGTTCTTGGAATTTCGAGGACGAAATTCTTTTGTAGTTGGGTATAATGTAACAACCGAGCCCAATTCTTTAAATTTCAGTTATCATATGTATGGTGTGTGGTATTTATTTCATTTGTCTTGCTTGACTGTTGCTAGTTATACTTTTACTCCGACATTCCATATTTCTGCATATAACAATTTAAGTCATTTAAAAATAATTTAAAATACTTGTCATGGCCTGCTTGGCACCCCTAACCCTGCGGTAGCATCCTTGCATCGTGTTCTCGTCCCGTTCTGTGAAACGGACGTGTTTGGACGGCTACGCGCACGTATGTGCGTCCGTTCTTGGGGGTATGCTTTTTAATTATAAAATATTTCATTTTAATTTTTGGAACCCGCTAATAATTTTCATTTTTCGAACTCAAATTTTTGGACCCGACCCGGACGCAATTCTGAAATATTTCGTATTTCCGCCAAATCCTATTTTTCTAAATCTTTTAAAATCAGCCAGAACATTTTTCAGCCTATTAGATTTTTCCTTTACTCACCAATATCTATACTAAATCTATGTATAGTTAAACCTTCACTGTGAATCACACCTTTCCTTAACAAAACAATACGAATTAATAAAGAAAATCTTTTACAATTTTTTCCCAAACAACTTTCACTCCCTTAACCAATCGCAACACCCTATTTTAATCCCTGGGCCCCACCGTCTCTCTCTCTCTTTCCCTTTCTCTTTCTCTCTCCCCCCTCAGCAACACAGCTCTCTCTCTCTTCTTTCTCTCTCCTATCGCACTTTCTCTCTCCCCTCGCGAGTACTGTGCACTCCTCGATTCTCGTCACAGCACGTGGATCTCGTCACCTCCCACTGTGTTTCCTCTCCTTCTTCTCTTTTGTTAAACACCCATACGACCTCCGCTACGAGCATAACCCTAACCCTAGCCACTCCTCTTCCTACCCGAGCCCGACCTCATCAACACCTCCATCTCACCTTCTTCTCACCCTCCTCCTCGCCTTCATCTTCTGTTTCTTTCTGTCTTCCCGAGCCTCTCTCCCCTGCACGCACACCAATGGAAAACCTAACAGCCAACACCGTCTCCCATCGCCGCCGACCATCCCCATCGCCATCGCCATTCCCTTCTTCTCATTTGCTCTCCCTCCAGCATCCAAAACCCTGCACACAAAGCCCCGACGACTCCTAACCCGAGCACCCGAAGCCTTCCCTGTAGCCTTGAACGCGTGTTGCCTCGCCGCCATTCTTGCCGGCGATCCTTTCGGATGACTGCCGCCTTGCCATCACAGCTGTCTCCCAATCCCTGTGAGCAACATTCCTCTCTCACCCTTCTTCTCTTCTTTCTTTTCTTCTTCTGAATCTTAACTTCTTTTCTGTGAAAGGTGCTCTGTACATCGTCGGAGCTCCGTCGACGACGCACCGACGACGCTGTTTCCCCTGCAATCCCAGTGAGTAAGTCTCCTTCATTAATCTCCTCCATTCTCTTGCCTTCGTCTTGCGTCGTTTCCATTCATCTCCTATCGATTACAATATTTACTGTTTTCTGTTTTGCTGGAATCCGACCGTGCCGACGACGTTACCCGACGTTCCAGCCTGGACCCCTGACCCGTGTGACTCCACTGCTCATCGTTTGGGTTCGTTCCGTGAACCGTGCACGCGTCGCGAGATTTTCCCGTCGACGCGTAACGTTCCGATTTCCGTTTCGCGACCCGTCGAGGCAAGTGAAACTTGCTACATGCTATTTTAAACTATTCATATGCTAAATCACTTATTTCCTGTTAAACCTCTAATTAGAATCGAAAGAAAATGATTTCAAGTCAACCGTATAAAGTTCCGTTACACATTTTTATTATCCCGAACTTGAAACTTAATCTTGCATCTGATTATTTACATCTAACAATCACCTGTACATGATAGATCACATTTGTTTATTGCTATGGTACCCTTTTTCCAGTTTAGCCTATTAGACATCCATATGCAACTTTAACCGGTCTAATTACAACTGCATTCATTAAACATATTATACATGTCGTCGCATCCTTGGGACACTCAATATTTATTAACCCATTTCCAGCAGTTACATCTATCATTCTGTATTCACATTATGTTGACACTGTCTGTTTAACGCAATTGATAACTGTACAGCTAAATAAACAAATCTGCTTTATTGCTTAACTCATTGATTAGATCATGTTGTTGATAACCATGCTTGATTATGTAACTGATTATGAGCACACCCATGATATCGTTTACACCTTGATATGACTTGCTACATATTGATTGACCCGACATGGTACCGTACACTACTTGACTTGACCTGGTGTACCATGACTTGACCCGTTACCTGATCGTGTGTCTAATGCCATCAAACCTGACATGTAGTCCTCACGGACCGTTCCTGTTGTCTATCCAGACAAACCTGCTTACCCGATCATGTGTTGGCATTAGTTCTTGATTATTGAATACCCGACTTGACATATATATATAACTTGGGGGTATGGGGAAATCAAGGGTGAAACCTGACCTGTAACTCAATAGTTCGATACTTGTTCTGATCAGTTTTTAGAGGCTAGGCCAGCCTTGGGATGATGATGCTGACATCATTCATCTGTACATATTCCTGTTTTAGTGCCTAGCGGCATGTCTCGGTTTCAGCCCGAGAATCTGGACCGTGGTCCCGGGTATGCACGGGATACTATTGAGTTACATCGATGATTCATCAATTTGATTTCAAAGACTCTAGAACAGAAAACCTGATAGAACAGTTTAGTTTACTCAATGCACACTACCCTGCACTGCCTTGACTTACATTACTGTTACACCTTCTTTTCATTCATGTTTATATATGCACTGCCTGTTACCCTGTTTATATTTTATTACTTGATGACACGACGCGCTGACGTCTGGGTTTTGCATGGCCCAGATTCTGTACCGCTGCTGCAGTCCGAGCAGGGGTACTTCAGCCAACAGGCTGAGCTGTGAGGTGTCAGCAGTAGTTAGTTCTTTTATTTCCTGCATTTTATTCCTGATGTGAGCCCGCATTATGGGACATACATTCCAGTTATTTTGTATTGGATCTTTTGCTTCCGCATTTTATTATTCTTGACTCATGTTATCTTGGCTTATGGACATGTTTTAGATAGTTTTATTTTGTTCTTGATATCTCTACAGCCGTAATGCGACCGTGGATGGATATTTCCTACCCACAGGTAGCATGGTTGGCTATGTCACGCACCCATTTTAGCGTACTCTGGGAAGCGGGGCGTGACATACGCCTTCCATTTTTGCGATCCGTTCAGGCAAGTAAAACTTGCTACATGCTATTCATATTATTTTATACTTGTTTAATTACACGTTAAACCTGCAGATTTAATCCAATGTCACATGTTCCATTTTAACATTCGATGTTCCATTATATCATTTTAGATCTAGAACTTGAAACATATCATGTTGCATTTTAGTTTACAATACGTGGTACCCACGTCCATATTTAAATCACATAATAATTATTTGCACAGCCCATTAGTACCCTTTAATAGTTTATACTCGATTGGATACTCGTTTGCATACATCTAGCCTAATATATATTCAATTGCATCCCTAGATCTTTTAATACATATTAATGTGATTTTAACATTCCATATTCGATAAACTGTATTTAATTAATGTTGGAACTATCCCCTTAACCCAAATTGATAACCGTGCATCCATATGCTTTAATCTGTACTTATTTGCATATAACATCACAATGTTCCATTTTTATTGTTCCATTAGTACCCATACTTGTTTTTTATACCCATGCTTATTATAGCTTGATTATGAGCACCCACGTGACAGTTGTGCACCCCTGACATGACTTGATACACTATTACTTGACACGACGTGATACCGTGCACTTCTTGACATGACATGATACCTATACAACCTGACTTGATCTGATATACCATGGCTTTACCTGTTACCTGGTCTTGTTACTAATGCCAACAAACTTGACCTGTTGTCCCTACGGATATTTCCTGTTGTCTATCCAGACACACCTATACCTGCTTGATCCTGCGTTGGCATTAGCTCCGGAGTAATTAATCCCTGACTTGAACATATATAACTTGGGGGTATGGGGAAATCAATAATGAAACCTGACTTGTAACTCGACAGTTTGATATCTTTACTGATCAGTTTTAGAGGCTAGGCCAGCCTTGGGATGATACTGCTGACATCATCCATCGTTACCCACTACCTTTTTAGAGGCTAGGCCAGCCTTGGGATGATGCTGCTGACATCATCCATCGTTACCCACTACCTTTTTAGAGGCTAGGCCAGCTTTGGAATGATACTGTTGACATCATTCATCGTTACCCCTTTTCCTTTTAGTGCCTAGCGGCATGTCTCGGTCTCAGCCCGAGAATCTTCACCGTGATCCCGAGCACGCACGGGATACTATTGAGTTACATCAATGATTCATCAAATTGATTTCAAAGAATTGAGAGTAAATAACCCAGTAGACCAGTTTAGAATACTCACTGCACATCACCTGTGTCTTACCCTCACTGTCCTCATTTATATTATTGTTATACCTGTTTTACTGTTCATACACATACCTGTATGTCTTGCTACCCCTGTTTATAGTATTGCTTGATATTATGACACACGGACGTCTGGGTTTTGCATGGCCCAGATCCTCTACCTTTGTTGCAGACTGATCATGAGTACTGCCTCTGTTAGACCGAGCGGTGAGGACCCTGTTGGTATCCAGATTTGCTATTCCAGGTGTTTTATTTACTGGATCTTTTGCTTCCGCATATTATATTATCTCTTGACTCATTTACTCTGGCTTATGGACATGTACTAGATAGTTTAGTTTACTTTCCTGTTCTTGATATCTCTACAGCCGTAATGTGACTGTGGAAGGATTTTTCCTATCCACAGGTAGCATGGTTGGCTATGTCACGTGCCTATCTTAGCGTACTCTGGGAAGCGGGGCGTGACATGGTTCTTTGGTATCAGAGACATATGATTTAGGTTAATCGGGTTTGATTCTTTTGTAGTTGGGTATTGGACCTAATACACGAATCAGAAAATCCGTAATTAGAAGCATGTCCTGCCACCTTGTTATCGTGATTCTTGAATCATATCCTTCTCTTGATCCTTGTCTTAACGATATGCAAACGACTTTGCATCTCGGCTTGAAACCTTTTGGTTTCCTATTTTTTCTCCCTGTTCTTTGATTCTGATACTAGGATTTGGGCGACTTGAGTGGAGTTATGTAATTGTACCCATGAACTGCGGCATGGTTACAATGCGGTACTCTATTTAAGTAACTTGGAGTCCTAGTCTTGATTCACTTCCTTGTTTCATGGTCGATATATTGCCTTGCTTCTCTTTCTTTCCAGTTCATGTTTATCGCAAGCTTGAATTCGGTTTACCGTGCTTATCTTCTTCGGTGTTTGGCTTCAGGTGAAATCGTTTCAGATATCCTACTTGATCATGTCTTTTCCGCATTAGAATTATTCAATTCTGGTGCATTCCTTTGTTTGTTGTTGTATTGGGAATGGATTTTCTCGGTACTGACCACGCTCACATTGATTGTAGAGCAAAGAAAGCGAATTTCCAGATTCCCGGACATCCGGAGTTTGTTTTTGCTGGAGGAAGCAGTTCTGTTGGGCCAGTCGAGTTTAGGGCTAGGCCGACAACTAATGTTCTTTCGTCGATATAAGTTGATAAGGAGGAAGCGCCAGTGGTAGTTCGAGATTTCATGGATGTGTTCGAGGACATCTCGGGTTTACCGCCAAAATGAGATGTGGAGTTCGCGATCGATCTTGTTCCTGGTGCAGCGCCAATCTCAAAGGCGTACTATCCGATGGCACCAGTAGAGTTGGAAGAAGTCAAGAAGCAGGTTACTGAATTACTCGAGAAGGGTTGGATTCGCGGCAGTAATTTACCTTGGGGAGTTCCAGTTCTTCTAGTAAAGAGGAAAGATGGTACAAGGAGGATGTGCATCGATTATCGAGAATTAAACCGGGTGACTATTAAGAACAAGTACCCGATCCCTCGCATTGGCGAATTATTTGAGCAGTTTAGTGGCGCGAGAGTATTCTCGAAGCTGGATTTGCGATCCGGATATCATCAGGCCCGAGTTAAAACAGAAGATATTTGCAAGACAGCGTTCCAAACTCGGTATGGCCATTACGAATATTTAGTGATGCCATTCGGAGTCACGAATGCACCGGCAATATTTATGGACTTGATGAACCGAACCTTTTCACCATTCTGGACCAATTCATAGTGGTGTTCATTGATGATATTCTGGTCTACTCGAAGACTATGGAGGAGCATGCTGAGCAGTTGAAGATCGCACTGCAGACATGGAGGCAAGAAGGATTGTATGCAAAGATGAGCAAGTGCGAGTTTTGCTTGAAGAAGTGAAGTTTTGGGGCATGACTGTCTGGAGATGGAATCGCCGTTGATCCCGAAAAGATTGCAGCAGTTCGAGATTGGCCGATTCCGAAGAACGTTGCAGAGATCAGAAGTTTTCTTGGACTTGCCGGGTATTACAGAAGGTTCGTGGAGAACTTTGCTCGTCTGGTGGAGCCGTTGATCAAGCTTATGCGCAAAGAGGTACCATTTATGTGGATGGATAAGTGTGCGTCAGCCTTTGAGGCGTGGAAGCAGAGATTGATAACTGCTCCTATTCTGACCGTGCCAGACAATTCCGGAGGATTGGTGATTCACAGCGACGCATCTGGGAAAGGATTGGGATGTATTTTGATGCAGCATGGGAAGGTTATAGATTACGCATCGAGACAGTTGAAGACCCATGAGAAGAATTACCCAACTCATGATTTGGAGTTTGCAGCAGTGATTTTCGCTTTGAAGATTTGGAGACACTACTTACTAGGCAAAAGGGTCGAAGTATTCATCGATCACAAAAGCTTAAAGTATGTGTTCATACAGAAAGAGCTTAATATGAAGCAGCGCAGATGGTGGGAGTTGATGGCTGACTACGATCTTGATCTTAAATACCATCCGGGGAAAGTTAATGTTGTGCCGGATGCTCTTAGTCATTTGCCAGAAATTCAGACGTTGACTGCACAGAAGGAACTTATTGAAGACTTTCGGAGATTCGATTGGAAGGTTATGCTAGCGCATTCTTAAGGACAGTTGATGCAGCTGCAAGTACAATCGTCGTTGATCGAAAGTATTAAAGTAGCGCAGTTACAGGACCCTAGATTGCAAAAGTTTCGAGAACAGGTTGAAGCTGGACTTCGAACAGACTTACTGATTCATGAAGATGGTTCGTTACGATATGGTAGCCGTTTGTGTGTGCTAAAGGGGGATATTCGTGAAGAAATTATGAAGGAGGCGCATAGTTCTGCATATTCCGTACATCCAGGAGCCACGAAGATGTGCCGTGATCCACGACAGCATTTCTAGTGGGAAGGCATGAAATGGGAGATTGCTCGCTTTGTAGCGAAGTGCTTGGTGTGTCAGCAAGTCAAGGCTGAACATCAAAGGGTAGCTGGTTTATTGCAACCACTTCCGATTCCTCAATGGAAGTGGGAACATATAACCATGGATTTCGTGACAGCTTTGCCGCGGAGTCCAAAGGGAAACAATGCAGTTTGGGTGATTGTTAATTGATTGACCAAGGCAGCTCATTTCATACCATTTCGAGTTGGTCAGTCAACGGAAGCGCTAGCAGAATGGTATATGCATGAAATTGTAATATTGCTTGGAGTACCGGTGAGCATCGTGTCCGACCGTGACACTCGTTTCTTATCGCACTTCTGGAAGAGCTTATAGGAAAGTTCGGGGACTCGATTAAAGTTTAGTACAGCTAATTATCCTCAGACAGATGGCCAGTCGAAGAGAATGATCCAAACTCTTGAAGACATGCTGAGAGCTTGCATGTTAGACTTCAAGGGTTCATGGGAGGAACATCTACATTTGGTAGAGTTTTCGTACAACAGTTTCCAGGAGACTATTCAGATGACTCCATTCGAAGCATTGTATGGTCGCAAGTATTGTTCACCTGTCTGTTGGGACAATGTTAGAGAACAAAGATTGTTGGGACCGGACTTGATCGTGCAAACAGTTGAGAAGGTTAGCACTATCTGGAATCATATGAAAGCAGCTCAAGACCGACAAAAGAGTTAGGCAGATACATCGAGAAGACCTCTAGAGTTCGCCGTTGGTGATTTGATATTCTTGAAGATATCACCGACTGGAGGGGTGATTCGTTTTGGAAGTCGAGGAAAGCTTAGTTCTCGATTCGTTGGACCTTTTGAAATTTTGGAGCGTGTTGGTGAAGTGGCGTATCGATTGGCTTTACCGCAATCCTTGGCGAATGTTCATGATGTGTTTCATGTATCTCAACTCCGTAAGTATGTTCGAGATGAAATCCAGCAGAAGTTTCCACGTTTATTATTGTAGTTGCTGTTTGTTTATCCTTTCTTGTTCTTGGAATTTCGAGGACGAAATTCTTTTGTAGTTGGGTATAATGTAACAACCTAGTTCGTTTATACCTATTCCAGTTCTCGTATTTCCTTATTTGTGGTATTTTCTTGATTTATCTTGTTTTGGGTACGAATGGTATTTTACATTTTACATTGCATTCGACCCAACCCGCTTGCTTGAACTGGTTGATTCATATTTATAGATTACCTTGACTTGTTACATAGACACGTGCATCTCATGATTAGTCCATACTGGTATTTTATCTGGCATCGCATATTTTACCTTATAACATTTTAAGTCGCAGAAAATAATTTAAAATTTCATTTCATAGCCTGGATGATACCCCTAACCCCGTGGTAGCATCCGCGCATCTCGTTCTCGTCCCGTTCAGTGAAACGGACGTGTTTGGATGGCTACGCGCACGTACGTGCATCCGTTCTTGGGGGTATACATTTTCATTACCTGAGCATTCATTTTAAATTTTGAAGGTCGCATATATTTTTTCATATTTAAAATCTGAATTTTTAGACCCGACCCGGACGTGTTTTGGAGTAAGTTTGTATTTGCCAAAATCTCAAAACGGACTAATATTATATTCCTCAATTCCTTATAACTTTTAATATACGTTTTAACTAAAATATATTTTATATTTTTTCATCATAGCAACTCTCTCTGCCTCTCTCTGTAAATATATTTTAATATTTTTCTAAATCTAATTTTAATAGACCTCTCTCTCTCTTTCTCTCTCTCTCGTGACTCTCTCTCTCTCTAAAAGGCTGTGTATGTATTCTTTATTTTTTTTAAAACCCCGTTGGAAACCTAACCCTATTTTTTTCCCACATCTTCCTCCTCTTCTTCCTCTTTTCTTTTCGCCGCCGCCTCTCTCTCGCTCGCTCAAACCCACGCCGCGCTCGCCCCTCGCCACCGCCGACTCCCTCTTCGACCTCCTTCCTCTCTCTCCTCTTCGCTTTCCTCCTTCACCCCAGCGCCCTCAACCCTTGTACGACCTCATGAACCTGCACACAAACCTTACTCCATGGCCGGCATCCTCGTCGACCATCCCTCGCCTTCGCTACCACCGCCGACGCCATCATCCTCACCTCTCTCACCTCCATCTCCTCTCCCGACCACCCTTGACGAACCCCATAAACCTTAACCCCGCCTGCACACCCACGATCGCCTTCGCCCTCGAACCCATCACCGAGCAATCCATGCTCCCGTCGCCTCCGATCCTCCACCTTCGTCGTCTTCCTCCTCAAACTCACCTTCATCCTCTCCTTCCTCTTCTCCCCCGCCGGCACAACCTATCTTCCCTTCCCCGGCCGCACAGAACCCATGCCTGCAACTTCCTCCTCGCCCACGTCGTCGTTGCCGGCACCATCACCGCCGACCAGCCTCGTCGACGTCCCCATGTCACCTTCTCCAACCCCGAGCTAACTCCAGATCAGAACCCCCCATCCCGATCTCTTTCTTTTCCTTTACCTTAAACCTTACCACCCACTGCCTTGGCCGGAACCATCGCCTGAACCTTGCCGTCTATGGCCTATCATCGTTGTCATGTTCCCTGCCTCGCCTCACCTCCCTTCTAAACCCAGAACACCAAACCATAGTTCCCTCTTCTTCTTCTTCTTCTTCTTCTTCTTTCTTATTTCCTTCTTGATCTTGGTTTTTCCCCGGTTATCGCCGGAACTCCGATCCCGTCGCCTCCGTGCACTTGTTATCGCAGCTACCCCATCGTCCTCCCTAACACCAGTGCACCTCGATCCCTGTAGCAACCCACTTCCTCTTTTCTTCTTCTTCTTTTCTTCTTTCTTCTTCTTTCTTGATCTCGGTTCTTTTCCGGTGGTCGCCCGCCGGAGTCATGCCGCTGCCGACAATCCGAGCAACCCTGTGGACGTTCCTAACCAGCATGGCCACTCTCTTGCATTGCCTGTTTCTGTTCCGTACGCGCGAGCGTGTATCGAGACTGTTACCGACTTTGGACGCTGCGTAAGCCTTCCATTTTTGCGATCCGTTCAGGCAAGTAAAACTTGCTACATGCTATTCATATTATTTTATACTTGTTTAATTACACGTTAAACCTGTAGATTTAATCCAATGTCACATGTTCCATTTTAACATTCGATGTTCCATTATATCATTTTAGATCTAGAACTTGAAACATATCATGTTGCATTTTAGTTTACAATACATGGTACCCACGTCCATATTTAAATCACATAATAATTATTTGCACAGCCCATTAGTACCCATTAATAGTTTATACTCTATTGGATACTCGTTTGCATACATCTAGCCTAATATATATTCAATTGCATCCCTAGATCTTTTAATACATATTAATGTTATTTTAACATTCCATATTCGATAAACTGTATTTAATTAATGTTGGAACTATCCCCTTAACCCAAATTGATAACTGTGCATCCTTATGCTTTAATCTGTACTTATTTGCATATAACATCACAATGTTCCATTTTTATTGTTCCATTAGTACCCATACTTGTTTTTTTTATACCCATGCTTATTATAGCTTGATTATGAGCACCCACATGACAGTTGTGCACCCCTAACATGACTTGATACACTATTACTTGACACGACGTGATACCGTGCACTTCTTGACATGACATGATACCTATACAACCTGACTTGACCTGATGTACCATGGCTTTACCTGTTACCTGGTCTTGTTACTAATGCCAACAAACTTAACCTATTGTCCCTACGGACATTTCCTGTTGTCTATCCAGACACACCTATACCTGCTTGATCCTGCGTTGGAATTAGCTCCGGAGTTATTAATCCCTGACTTGAACATATATAACATGGGGGTATGAGGAAATCAATGATGAAACCTGACTTGTTACTCGACAGTTCGATACCTTTACTGATCAGTTTTAGAGGCTAGGCCAGCCGTAGGATGCTGCTGCTGACATCATCCATCGTTACCCACTATCTTTTTAGAGGCTAGGCCAGCCTTGGGATGCTGCTGCTGACATCATCCATTGTTACCCACTACCTTTTTAGAGGCTAGGCCAGCCTTGGGATGATGCTGTTGAAATCATTCATCGTTACCCCTTTTCCTTTTAGTTTTTAGCGGCATGTCTCGGTCTCAGCCCGAGAATCTTCACCGTGATCCCGGGCACGCACGGGATACTATTGAGTTACATCGATTATTCATCAAATTGATTTCAAAAACTTGAGAGTAGATAACCCAGTAAACCAGTTTAGAATACTCACTGCACATCACTTGTGCCTTACCCTCACTGTCTTCATTTATATTACTGTTATACCTGTTTTACTGTTCATACACATACCTGTATGTCTTGCTACCCCTGCTTATAGTATTTCTTGATATTATGACGCACCGACGTCTGGGTTTTGCATGGCCCAGATCCTCTACCTTTATTGCAGACTGATCAGGAGTACTGTCTCTGTTAGACCGATCGGTGAGGACCCTGTTGGTATCCAGATTTACTATTCCAGGTGTTTTATTTACTGGATCTTTTGCTTCCGCATATTATATTATCTCTTGACTCATTTACTCTGGCTTATGGACATGTACTAGATAGTTTAGTTTACTTTCCTGTTCTTGATATCTCTACAGCCGTAATATGACTGTGGAAGGATTTTTCCTATCCACAGGAGGTATGGTTGGCTATGTCATGTGCCTATCTTAGCGTACTCTGGGAAGCGGGGCGTGACCGTATCTCACGTGATATTCACGTGAACGTACGGAAGCTCAGAAGCTCAGTGCCTCACACGCCATACACGTGAGCGCCCATAATCAAGGACTCAGCACCTCACATGCCATACATATGAGCGCTTGAAAGATGCCAGAGACTCAGCGCTTCACGTGATATTCACATGAGCGCTATGTGACTGAGTGGTTAGCGCTACTGGGTAGTATAGAAACCTAATCTTAGTCCTAAGTTGGCTAAGTCTGTGAAACTTAAGCTTCTTTTTTTATTTTAAATCAACTGAGCCCATATGCACATGATATTGAAGTTGATCTTAGTCCCAAATGCGACTAATGATCTTTTATCGATGATATCCATGCTTATCTCAGTCTCATATATGACTAATAATCTTTATCCCATATCTTCTAAATTAATCTTCATCTCATATATGACTAACGATCCTTAAATCCACCATGTTCTTTTTCCTCATATACAAGATTTGATTCAAGGGTGCATCTTCCCACACCTTTGATTTACGTCGTTGTAATTTCTCAATGTTTTCAAAGAGGTGTCGGGTCCCAACAACCAACAACTCTTCGTCTCAACTTGATGAAATATATGAAATTTAATCAAGACGGGGAATATCCTAATTCTCATATTGATACACCCTATATTTATGCACTTCTGTATTGATGTGCACATCTCATATTAATACGCATCCCATATACATGCGAATCTCATATTGAGCTCCGGCATTATACATATATGTATATGTATATCTTTGAAGTAAATATAAATGCCTTCAAATTGGATCGCACCCTAATATTGGGTGCATCCTATGTTACCATCATTCACTTCGCCAAGTAAAATATACACGTGCGCGTAAGATGAAAGTTAGACCGAAATGTCCTTAAACTAATAGTTCGTCCCGAACACGGGAATTTTGGACCGAAATGTTCCTAAACTAATATTAGACTGAAACGTCTTTAAACTAATATTTCGTCCCAAATACGGGAATGTTGGACCGAAATGTCCTTAAACTAATATTTGACCGCGATGTCCTTAAACTAATATATGTTTGACCCTACGGTTAGTCTCCATATTGACCCCCGTATACAATCCACAGGCACAAACAAGTCATTCCATCCATGTCTCCCATGGACCGCGGTGTCCTTAAACTAATATGTTTTACCATGCGGACTGTCTCCATATTGAAAACCGTATTCTATCCATGGGCTATTCATGTATGATCTAATGACCAGTCGAGCTCATACGCTCACTGTTCCTAAGTCGATCTTAGTCCGATATACGACTAATGATCCTTAGATCAAATCCATATATCCTATGAACCGATGGACCTAATTTATATGAGATCTGCGTCCTAAGTTCAAAAACCCAAATCTAATATACGGATTTGGACTAATCCGTGCCCTACGGACGATGATATATATTAGTCTCCGTATACAATCCAAGGGAAAACCCATAAAACAAAACATAACACGACACGAAGTGATCAACCGGAGAAGGTGAAAGTCATTATCACGTAGTGATAATGTAATTAACTGCAGAGGCTTGTGTCTACATGGAAGAGCATCCCCACAATAAAAAGAAACCATACATGAGGGGGAATCTGATAAAATCTCCTATATCGGTCACATCTATACAAACCTTCGATATACGGTGCCATAAATCAACTTGGTATTTTCGGAGAGGTGGATGGATTTGTTCGAATAGCATCTGTCCCCAAATTCAGGCAAGACATTCTAACCCAGTTCGTATCTGTTTTTGGCGGTAAATAGATTCTGGCTAGCCCAGTAGGACCATTTCCTCTTTCCACTCAACACTTCGTGTGTCATGTTTTTTCCGCAATCAAATAATCGTGGTGTGTGTGTATATATATATATATATATATGTTTGTAGTTGCCATTGGATGATGAGATACTGAAGCTGGTGTTTCGTCTCTTTGCGGAATGGCGTTTGCTTCCACTTACTACAATTCAGGCTTTGTCATGTCTGGTAGAGTCAAGTATAGGCCTCCTGCAGCCTCAAATCTCTGCAATTCGGCTTTTCAAGAAATCAATGGGCTTATCTTTGGGTTTATGCTCCCACCTCTTACCCTCGGTGCCTCAACGCCGAAAGTGGAAGCCCAGAAAAAGTCTGTCTTCCATGAACCAGATCCTCAAATTTCAGGTTTGCCGATGGAATCAGTCCCTAAACAATTGGCACCTGCCAAAGACTAAAGTTGACTCAGGAGGTAGAATATTCATGCTCTCAAGGAAAATATGGGGCAGGCTCAGCAAATTCCTGAGACTGAAGAAACTCCGGTCAAAAGACATGATCGGCGTCAATATGGGAGTCAAATAGAGACAAACTGGGGCGGTTCTGCGTTTGGATTGACTTTGACTCCGACGGCAAATGCTGTTGTTCCAACCGAGAACAACTTTGAGCTGCGGTGAAGGGTCATACAAAATTCCCTTACTGCAGTATTGAAAAAGTCTCCACAACCCATGGAGATCCAAGGAGAGCAGAAACCAGTTCGCTCCCTAAAAAAACTTTCCTCATCTATATATAAGTTGTGGAAGTAGGTGAAGAACTCAGTCGTCATCCGCAGCTCTTTCTTTAAGCGTCATCAAAACTCTGACAACTCCCATTCCAAATATAAGGGGACTCATCCCAAGACGGTTTCTGTTATGATGGTTTCTCTTAAAACCAAAGCGGCTTCTCACAAAAAAGAGAGGCCTAATAAATTCCAAACGCCTGAGGAAAACTCTAAGGGTCAAGATTCCAAACGCCTCAATTTTGGGGGCATGATAGTTTACACAGTGCATGCGGTGAATTCTAAAGAGGAAAATACTGCTTCTACTAGTCACAGACCGCATACTTCGTCTCCGACAAAAGCTCAAATGCAACGTGAAAAGTTGCAGAAGATGCTTGCTCAGGCGGCAACACTCGCTAATTCATTTCCTAAGGAAAATCCCGAGGACGCACCCGAAGAAAGAGTATGGCAAGAGTCGGATATTGATTTCCTGAAGCGCGCTCTCAAGAAGAGAGATGAAGAAGCGGCATCGATGTCTGCTAAAATGAACCAGATGGCCTTCTTGATCCAGAATATGGCTAGAATGATGGTCCATTCGGAACCAGTGGCATATGAACTGCTAGTAGTTGCTCTTAAAGACAATGGTGACATTTCAGATGCTCTAGAAGCCTCATCAATGGCTAAGGAGGAAACGATCCCTAAAGCAAAGATGGATGCATGTATCACTTAGAAAACCAAATCTCACTATGCCAATGAAGCAGCAAATAGGTCGATCAAGACTGTTCGACTGTATCTGGCATGGTATGATCAAGTACAGTACCTGCCAGAATACATACTTCCGACATTCCGCGTGTACAAAGGAACTGGGAATCCTCGCCAGCACATCACGCGATTTAAATCCATGTGTGGCAGCACTGGAGAAAATGATATACAACTCTTCCGACAGTTCGTTAGCAGTCTAGCGGGCACTGCGTTTGGATGGTATACGGAACTCCCAAATGAATCCGTGAATACCTTCGACGAGATAGAGATGCTTTCCGTCGGAGATTCTCCAGTGCGAATAAACGCACTACCGTGATGACGTTGGTCAATGAAAGGGTTATACCGAACGAGACTTGGATTCAATATGTTACCCGATGGCGAAATCTCTGGTCAAAATGCGAGCAATGCATCGACGAAACTCCAACTGTAGGAATGTTCATAGCCACCCTTGACCCAAATTCAAAGGTGTTCCCATATATAGCCCTCTTCAAGCCGATGACCTTCCAAGAGCTCATAGATAAAATGGCTCGATTGGAACAGATGGGTCAAGACCCATTCTCTTCCAATGAAGATATATGAAAAGCAGAGGCACAGTGATGTTTATTGCCAACGCTCACCAACAAAAAATGAGTGGCTCTAAAACAACATGTCCTCAAAATAGTGACAGCGCGGGTCCTACCCTTGAAGAGATAGGGACTCAAATACTCGCTCCCCGAAATATGCGCAGGGGGCATCTTGTCGCTGGTGGAGGAACCTCTATGTGAGGTGGTCCTTTCTTCAAAGAAAAAAAAAAGGATATTAAAGGACTTACAAACGGGTTCTGCAATCAAGTGGAATATCCCGCTTGAACCAATAATTATGGAAGGGACATAAAAGCCACGTCCCACTCTTTGTCGAACATGGGAGTCGGGGAGTTAACTTTGAGGATTTCATTGCTCGGTTTCTTCACCTAAATGTCCTTTCTGCAGACACTGCCAAGTTTGCCACCCTTGAGAACCCTTTCGGTTTAGGATTGGATAACCTGCAAGCGAATGAAGTAGGCCAAAAGGATTTTTTTCTTCCTAACTTCCCGACCATGTCTCTTGCAGAAGTTGCGGCCCCTGGAATGGATGAGGAGGCCTTTTTCTTAGGATTTCTCGGGCTATGGTTGAGTTGGTTCGCGATCCCAATGCACTCTCATCGGATGCGGCACTCTGTCTTTTACCCAGCCCACCGGATGGCCATTGGGGTAAAGGTGGCTGTTGGGATCGCTGGCTTGGCGCACCTATACCACGGCCTCAGAAGAGCAGCAGATGCTAATGAGCCCGGGGTACTGCACGTGGTCTTCCCGATGCATTACTTTGCATCGTGGCTCGAGCTACACACGGCGGGTGTCTTCGGCATGCATAAAAGGTCCTCGTTCTTTGACAAGTGCGGCTTTCCTCGCATTATACAGCTGATCGGCGCATCAATTGTAACCCCATCACCGCGGAACGCCAGGGGCTTACTCTTTCGCCCTCATACCGTTGGAGCCGGTATGTCCTTTTTCGATAAGGTATTGACCATTGGAAAGGTGTCTACCACTGTGACGCGGCCATTACAAGATGTCTTTAAGGATGGAGCCTCAGTTTTGACGGCTCGGGAGACCCTTCACTTATATTCCATTAGACCGGGTTTCCTAGTTTTTAGGAAGAATGGTGTGGCAATTTTTATGAGGTACAACCCGCATCGTTTTGCTCAACTACTGGGCTACGATCAAGGGGTCCCCTTGGAAGCCTTCTTGCTGGAACCCACTGCCACTGAAGAAGGGATGGAGAACGCACTGCACCATTTCATGCGCCTGAATACGAGCTCTCATTTTTTTATCAATGCGCCGGCTTACGCTCCGAGACTCCTCAATGTGTACAAAGACTGGTACAATCATGCAACAGGAGCAGTTATAAAGGAGGAAAGGCGACTGTTGGTCGATCGTAAGGGTGCGCCTCCAGGTACCGATCGCAACGCTCCTTTGGTTCCTAGGACTCCAGTAGTCGCTCCTCTAAAAGATGCCGGGGGCAGACCATCACGTGCGCAAAGTCCTCCGCATGGATTGCCGCTTCCCGATATTGCAGATGCAGCCCCAGCGCCTCGTGCTCCAGTGGAGACAGTGGCCGTGGCTTCGCCGGAGTCCGGTGTAGGTGCAGACATCGGGACCCGTCGTCCCAAAGTGGCTGCTAAGAGAAAGTCGATCCCACGTGAGCCTAGGGTCGGAGGGCAAAAGAAAAAGAAGTCGCTCTTCGCCGCGGACGTCGTGTTCGGTCAGGAACCTCATGCCCCCTATGCCGAGGGCCTGATCGAATACGGGACTAACGAAGGACTAGTGATGTCACCGCCGGACGATACAGACTTGGAGGCTGCTCTCGAAGCTTCATCGTGGTTGGCGAGGCGTGACGCGTGGCTGGCTAAACTAGCGCAATCAGGTAACTACTAGTTGCCTTTTCTTTATTGCAACATATCCTCTTCATTGCCTTTGACTAACGCTTTTCTTTCCTTTCTTCCAACAGGCATCACTGATGAAGAAGCCATCGCAGCTTCTTTGAAGACTTTCCAGGAGGAGGAACGTCTTAGAGCGTCTATGGGCCTTAGTAAGTTTTAATCCATCAAGTCTCCATCTCCCTCATGTTATGGTCGATCTAACCTCTCCCCTTTTATTGCAGAAACCTCAATGTCGTTCCCACCAAGCGACGCAGATGTTTTACCAGCTACCGATGTTCCTTCTTCTTCAGGGTTACCGCAAGAAGTCCGTCTTGAGGAGCCGATGAGAGACGCCTTAAAGGCTCTCGAGGTTTCTTTGTTTACGGATGACGATGCCGCGGTGAAAGAGGCATCACAGAGATCCATTGTGACAGCTCGGGAGGAAAGAAAGCGGCAAAGGCGTAAGGCGAAGGCGCGCCGGGCTGCCTTGGCTGCAGGAGCGGGCCCCAGCACCGTCCCTCGCGCTGACACTTCATCTGAAGAGCCCCCTGTCGCCCTATCCACTGCCCGCAGGGAGGTGGCACGCGCAGTTCGGAGCGCAAACGGTAAATCCGCTTCAGGTAATATTTCTCTCAGAGTTTTTGTTATAAGGATTTTAATGCCATTGGTCCTTATATCTCCTATCTTGCAGGACCAAGTCCGATCGAGGGGGAAGCAGAAACCGTTGATCCCAAAGAAACAGAGGAGGCGGTACCTGCCGAACTCGAGCCGACGGTGGGCAACGTCGTTGTGGCTTTGGAGCCTGAGGTGGAGGTCGAGGGGCCTGCAGCCGAGAAGGTCATTGATGACGAACCTGAAGTGGTGGCAGATGATATGATCATTATAACTGAGCCTAAGGTGGAGGCGAATGAGGCGCTCGAGGCCGGTGATCTCGTGGTGATGGTGGACGATACAACCGCGACTACTGAACCTGAGAGAGTAGTGGGTGAGGTAGCCATGATTCCCGAGGACGAGTCAACCGCTCCTTCTCTGGAATCTGGCAAAACTCCAGTCATAGCCCTCCCCGTCTATGGTCCTCCGCTATCTCCAGGTCTCGCGAGCACCACGACGGTTCCCATTGAGTCAGGTGATGAGGCCACGGGCGGTGGTCTCATGTCAATAGAGGAGGGAATCGCCTCCGTTTCAGCCGGCAGCTCATCAGGTAAATCCCAAGTTGCTATCCTTTTTTTTTATCTTACAATCCTTTCTGACAAATTCGCATTTGTTGTAATGCAGGTGCAGCCAGTGCCGATGCCCCACTGCTCGAGGGAGCGCCTTCAACGACTGCCTTGGCGGTGGTCACCTCTCAACTCTCTCTCATACCCTCGAAGATGTTGGAAGGTATGGGTTTGTAATTTATTAATCTTATCTTCCAGACGCCTAATTTGTGTACTAAAGTTATACCATTGTGTCTTTCAGGAGTGCTTTTTGACCATCTTTACCAGATGTTGCTTCCACACTTCTCCTTCCCATCCGAACTCGCTTCTTCCTCTGGTGGCGTTGGTGAGTATGATTTCCATTGATATCCTTCTTTCTTGATTGATGGAATTACTTCTAAACCCTTTTTTTTTTATTTCGACTGCAGTGTTACAAATCGGAGGAGGGGATGAAAGATCGGCTGCGCTGCCGACCCTTCCGGCCCTGCCATCTGCCTCAGCTGGTACAGCGACTATCACATTGATAAATCCCCCTTTTTATTTTCTGAACTGTTATCTGATCACATCTTGTTTCTTTTCAGCTTTCGTTCCGGTCTCGGCGCCCTTTGAATCTCGCATCATAATGCCAGCAGGTCCTTACCTGAGACGTCCATCTTCGAAAGGCGCCGCGAACAGCTTACGTATGTTGAGCGATTACATTGAGGAGCTCGACGTCGAGACCCCTACCTCTGCTGCGGATTTTGCTATAGCGGTTAACCCGATGCTGGTGATACTCATGAACTTTCATGACGAGGGTATCATCGCATCTTGGGTTAACCATTGCAGGGAGATCGAGGCCCGCCTGCATCGGTTGGAGTCGCTGCGTCCCGCTCCCGAGGCCTTGGCTGCCAGTAATCAAAGAACAGCGTGGATTGAGTAGAGCGCTCCTTACTTCCACCACCTCGAACAAGAAGTCGTTTCAAGGCGTAAGGAGCGAGGTGAGACTTCGAGCAAGTCTACTCAACAGCATGCTAGGGTGGAGGCCAACGCCGCACGGCTGAAGGTTGTCTTTGAGGGCCTTCTGCAATGTCTTTCTGAGGGGTTATCATTGAGGCAACACCTTGATGTTGTCGAGCGAGATGCACCCAGCCAGGAAGCAGCCCAGAAGGCGGTGGAGGAGCAACTTTCATCTTTCTTGCAGCAGCGAGCCCGGGTGGAAGCGGAGGTGGCCGCGGCAGCCGCTCAGGAGGAGGCGCTGAAGGAAGTGCGAGAGCAACTTGTGGATTTACTAAAGACACTTCCTCCTCAGTAGCTATCCTTCTTTGTATCGTTTGTAATTGTAGATAAAAGAATGTATATACATATTTTTTATTCTTTGACATAATGTATCCTGTACCCAATCAAGTCTATGAATAAAAGATACACCTTTTTTGTAATGTGTCATTTTCTCCGTCTTTTCTTTCTTTTACTATCAGCATATCACTTTAGCAAACATGGTTGACGGATAATTAGAACGAGTATCCTGATTTTCTTAAGAAATAGCGATGGCTTAGGCCGCAGGTTCGGATCTGCTGCCTAAGACTTTTCAACTCCATGAGCCGTGAGGGTCTCATAGAGATTCTTCTCCCTACGGATCGAGAGGATCTCGTAGGTGGGCTTTCTCCTTAGGAATCGTGAGGATTCCTAAGTGTTGTTTTCTCTTACAAGTCGTAAGGATCCTATAAGAGAATTTTTCCCTCTTACGAGTCGAGAGGACCCACAAGCGGTTGTTTCCCTCCTCGTTGAAATTCGACTTTGGAGAGTGAGACCCGTGAATAGTATGCAAGAGACCATTTTGGATTGACTTGCAGGGTCCCATTGTTCAGGAAGCAAGTTTTTTAGTCCCTGCTACCTGAGGCTTTATTTGCATGTTGAGACGAATCGGGGATTTCCCGCGGAGACACAGTTTCTCTACGAGCCGACGCGAATCAGGAGGCTCTTATCAAGGAGTGTTTGTGTCCGTGAGTCGAGGAGTTTGCTAGGGATTATTTGTTTCCCAAGCGCCAAGGATTATTTGTTTCCTTGGGGTTTGAAACGAGTCGAGGATTTCCCACGGAGGCACTGGTGGCTCTGCGAGTCGACGCGGATCAGTAGGCTCTCGTCAAGGAGTGTTTGTATCCGTGAGTTGAGGAGTTTGCTAGGGATTATTTGTTTCCCAAGCGCCAAGGATTATTTTTTTCCTTGGGGTTTGAAACGAGTCGAGGATTTCCCACGGAGGCACTGGTGGCTCTGCGAGTCGACGCGGATCAAGAGGCTCTCGTCAAGGAGTGTTTGTATCCGTGAGTCGAGGAACTTGCTAGGGATTATTTGTTTCCTAAGCGCCAAGGATTATTTGTTTCCTTGGGGTTTGAAACGAGTCGAGGATTTCCCACGGAGGCACTGGTGGCTCTGCGAGTCGACGCGGATCAGGAGGCTCTCGTCATGGAGTGTTTGTATCCGTGAGTCGAGGAACTTGCTAGGGATTATTTGTTTCCCAAGCGCCAAGGATTATTTGTTTCCTTGGGGTTTGAAACGAGTCGAGGATTTCCCACGGAGGCACTGGTGGCTCTGCGAGTCGACGCGGATCAGGAGGCTCTCGTCAAGGAGTGTTTGTATCCGTGAGTCGAGGAACTTGCTAGGGATTATTTGTTTCCCAAGCGCCAAGGATTATTTGTTTCCTTGGGGTTTGAAACGAGTCGAGGATTTTCCACGGAGGCACTGGCGGCTCTGCGAGTCGACGCGGATCAGGAGGCTCTCGTCAAGGAGTGTTTGTATCCGTGAGTCGAGGTATCTGCTGAAGACACTGGTTTCTTCAGAGTTGGACTGAAACGTCGAGATTTGGCTTCGTCTTCTGGCGGAGCCTGTTGGGAAAGTTTGGTTCCCTCTTTATTTACGCTCTTGGATTGTATACAGGGATCGATGTGATCTTAACTGTAGGGCCGAAGTTTTATCATCATTTTTTGTTTTATCTCCGCGATGCTCTATCATTTCAGCTTTTATATCGCGAAGGTCGCGATTGCCCAATCATTTCGGCTATTTTTCGCGGTGCCCAATCATTTCGGCTATTTATTTTATTTTTACCCGCTGATTTTTATTGCGAGTTGCCCAATCATTTCGGCTATTTTATTTTATTTTATTTTATTTTTACTCGCTGCTTTTTATTGCGAGTTGCCCAATCATTTCGGCTATTTTGCATGCATGCATTTTTACTTGCTGCTTTTTATTGTAAGTTGCCCCATCATTTCGGCTATTTCGTATGCATGTGCGGCCTACTGGCTTTTCGCTGTAAACTGATTTCGGCATCAGCACCGCTACAACTGGGATATTACCAGGAGCGAATCATCATCTGCCTCTGTCGATGTCGAACAAAGGTGGCTTAGCGACCAGGGTTAGGGTCCTGTCGGCTAAGGCTTTTGACTTCGCGAGCCGTAAGGGTCTCACGAAGTTATTTCTCCCTACAAGTCGTGAGGATCTTGTAGGTGTATTTTCTCCTTAGGACTCGTGAGGATTCCTAAGTGTTCGTTTCCTCTGTAAGTCGTAAGGATCCTACAGTAGGGTTTTCTCCTCATAAATCGAGAGGATTTACAAGGGTTGTTTACCATGCGAACATATCCCCAGTCATGGATGAGACTTGGTTAGGGAAATGTTTATTCGCGCCCGTGGATTGTATACAAGGGTCAGTATTGAGCCACTTGTAGGGCAATATTGGAAGTTTGTGAGGGTTTGCTTAAGCACAGGTTTAGGTCTCTGTGACTTAAGACTTTCAAATCTTATGAGCCATAAGGGTCCCATAAGAGAGTTCTTCTCACGAGTCGTGAGGATCTCGCGAGTGTATTTTCTTCTTAGGAATCGTGGGGATCCCTAAGTGTGTTGCTCCCTTGTGAGTCGTAAGGATCTCACGCGGGTGGTTTCTCCCTACAAGGTCGAGAGGATCTTGTAAGTGTTCTTTAACGAGGTTGCGCCTTTTCAGGTTTTCATAAACACTCGCCGGTAGTCCTGCTGTTTTTACTCACGGAGCCCTTTCGGGTTTTCATCCGCACCTATTTTGCTTATGGACATACCGTTTTTTTTTATTCTTTTTATTTTTATATATTTTTTTTACGAGGTCGCGCCCTTTCGGGTTTTCACGAACACTCGCCGGTAGCCCTGCTGTTTTTACTCACGGAGCCCTTTCGTGTTTTCATCCGCGCCCATTTTGCTTATAGACATACCGTTTTTTTTTATTCTTTTTATTTTTATATATTTTTTTTACGAGGTCGCGCCATTTCGGGTTTTCACGAACACTCGCCGGTAGCCCTGCTGTTTTTACTCACGGAGCCCTTTCGGGTTTTCATCCGTGCCCTTTTTGCTTATGGACATACCGTTTTTATTTATTATATTTTTTTTATGTATATATTTTTATTCATCTCGTCAGCCTAAGGATGCTGCGGTATTAGTTTAAGGACGTTTCGGTCCGCTATTAGTTTAAGGACATTTCGGTCCGACATTGGGAGGCTGGCTACTGCTTATAAAACTTGAGCTTAGGAAGATAGCGAGCGGGCATGATCGTCGTCACCTATCATTGACCTAGGCTGTGACTCATTAAGCGTAGTATTTCTTTAGGAAGCGACCGTTTATCGGCCTGAAAGGCCTTTCACCGTGCATGTCCATGAGTAGATAGGCCCCACCCTGGTAGACCTTATCTATGATGTATGGGCTTTCATAGTTTGACTCGAATTTTCCCCGCTTGGCGCGATTGGGGATCATAGGCCTTTTGACCACTAGCACGAGTTCGCCTTGGCGAAATGTCCTCGGTCGTGGCCGTCTTTCATATGAGCGCGTAATCTTTGCTTTATAAGCTTCCAGATTTTGTTGCGCCATGAGCCGGGTTTCATCAAGGGCGTCAAGCTCCTCAAGCCGAAGGTGAGCATTTTCTTCGTCCGTCAGCTCGTAGTGGACTGCCACTCGTAGAGAGGGTAATTCTATCTCGAGGGGGAGTACTGCTTCCGTCCCAAATACCAACGCATACGGTGTTGTTTTCGTGGCCGTTTTGAACGTAGTTCGATATGACCAAAGAGCTTCTTGCAGTCTTTCGTGCTAGTCTTTCTTATTTTGGGACATCGTTTTCTTTATGATCTTTGTCAAGGTCTTGTTGAAGGCTTCAGCTAGACCATTGGCTCGCGGATTATAAACCGAGGAATATCTCCAGTCTATATTGTGCTGCTGTGCAAAGCGATTGATCTTGTGGCTTCTATATGCTGGCCCGTTATCGGAGATGATCCGTCGCGGAGTTCCAAATCGATATATGACATGCGTCCTGAAGAAATGGAGGATATTCTCTGTCTTCACTTCTCTTAACGGTACTGCTTCTGCCCATTTAGAGAAGTAGTCAGTCGTCGCCAGGATGAAACGATGTCCCCTAGACGATGCTGGTTCGATAGGGCCGACTATGTCAGTTCCCCACATCTCGAACGGCCAGCTATCCACCGTTGGATGTAATGGATTTGGATGCTGATGGATGAAATCCCCATGAATTTGACATGAGTGGCACTGCTTCGCATATTCGAGGCAGTCCTGAATCATCGTGGGCCAGTAGTAGCCCATCCGTTTGATCTTCAACTTCATCTTTGGGCCTGCTTGGTGAGAACCGCAAAGTCCGTCATGAACTTCCTGGACGACCCTTTTCGCTTCGTCAGGTCCTAAGCATCTCAGCCACAGAGAATCAAACGACCTCTTGTACAGAGTATCATTGACGAAGGCGAAAGACAGAGCTCGTTTCATGAGCTGATGTCTTGTGGACGCTTCTTCAGGCATTCGGTGGGATTTAAAGTAGTCTATGAAGACTTCTCTCCAATCCTCAGTATTTTCCCAATCTCTTACTTGCAGGGTAGTCTGCTCGTTCGCTCCCTTTTCTTCGGATGATTCCGGAGATATTTCTGCTGGGGCAAACACCCGACGGCTTTGTACCACGATTCTAACGTCATCGAGATTCTCGTCAGCCAGCTCTTTAGCAAGTTTGGCCAATGCGTCTGCTTTTCTGTTTTCCGCGCGCGGTATGTTCTCCAAAGTATAAGAGGGGATTTGGGTCAACAGTTGTTGCACCTTTTCACCATACTTCACCAATTCTGGTTTGCATGTCTGGTAGTTGCCGTTTACTTGACTAACGACCAGTTGGGAATCTCCATATATGAGGAGATTTTCAATTCCCATGTCGATGTCGATCTCAAGGCCTGCTATCAGAGCTTCGTATTCGGCTTCATTGTTTTTTCTAGGCTCTGTTAAGGAGAAAGCGAAGCGCATTATCCCTCCTTGTGGAGTTACAAAGATGAGTCCTACCCCCGATTTGATTATAGGGGTACTTTGTTTGCGCTTCTTTACGGAAGATGCTCCATCGAAATAGAGCTCCCATCGGGTATCACCACCATCGATCGCATCAAACGCATGTTCGTCTGGAAGATCGCAATTTAGAGGAGAATCGGCGGGTATGGGATGCTCAGCGAGGAAGTCGGCGATGGCCTGGCCTTTCACTGCCTTGAGAGGTTGATATGTTATTGAAAACTCCATCAAGAGTAGGGCCCATTTAGCGAGTCGTCCCGTCAATATGGCCTTTGACATCAAGTATTTAAGGCGGTCCACCTTTGAAATGAGACGGACCTCATGCGCCAACGCATAGTGCCTAAGCTTTGTTATCGCGAAGATCAACGCCAGGCAGTGTTTTTCAATGGGGGAGTAGTTGCTTTCTGTCCCCAGTAGAACTCGACTTAAGTAGTAGAGTGCTCTTTCTTTCCCTTGATCATTCTCTTGTGCCCATAATGCGTCTAAGGAACCTTCGAGGGCGGCTGTATAAAGAATGAGAGGCTTTCCCTTAACCGGAGCAGCCAACACTGGAGGGTTTTGTAGGTACTGTTTGATCTCGTCTAGTATTCTTTGGCACTTTTGATCCCAGACGAACGGGGTTCCCTTCTTCATCAGGTGACTGTAAGGATGGCACTTGCCTGAAAGATTGGCTATAAATCGCCGTATGTATGCGAGTTTCCCTTGGAGAGATCGCAACTGTTTAAGGGTTCTTGGCGGAGGCATTTCCATGATCGCTTTGATCTTTGACGGATCTATTTCAATACCTCGGTGTCGAACAATGAATCCCAGGAATTTGCCTGAGGAAACTCCGAATGCACACTTAAGCGGGTTCATCTTCAAGTTGTATTGCCGAAGGCGTTGAAATACGGTCTTCAGATGCTCGAGATGTTCCTCATATGATTTGCTTTTAATAACGAGGTCGTCGATATAGCATTCAACGATTTCGTGTATAAGGTCATCGAAGATCTTCGTCATGGTCCTTTGGTAGGTGGCACCGGCGTTCTTTAACCCGAATGGCATCACCTTGTAACAAAATATTCCCAGAGGAGTCCTGAAGGCGGTGTGCTTCTGGTCTTTGGGATGCATCTTTATTTGATTGTACCCTGATGAGCCGTCCATGAAGGAGAAAACCTCATGAGTGGACGTAATGTCTATCATCAGTTCAGTGACTGGCACTGGGAAATCGTCCTTCGGACAAGCTTTTTTAAGATCCCGGAAGTCTACGCATATACGCACTGTTCCGTTTTTCATCATCACCGGGATGATGTTGGCGATCCATTCAGGGTATTGAACCTCCTGGATGAAGCCAGAGTCGATCAGCTTCTTGACCTCGGCGTTGATACTCATTTAAAGCTCGAGCCGCATTCTTCTTGGTGCCTGTTTGACTGGCTTGACGTCCGGGGATATTGCTAATTTGTGCACAGCAATTTCTGGGTTTAGTCCCGGCATTTCGGAATAGTTCCACGCGAAGCAATCTCTATGCTGTAGAAGCACGTCTTTTAACGCAGCCACCCTTTCTTCAGATAGCAGCTCGCTGATGAATGTCGGTCGCGGATCGTCTGCCGATCCCAACTCAATTTTCTTAAGGTTATCTGCAGTGGTATGGATTCCATATTCCAGCTCTTTTGGCGCTGGTGGGAATTCTGAGATTATCTCGTCGCTGTTGTTTTCGAAGCACCAAGGGAGCTCATCTATGTCCTCGGGCTCTTCTTTTAATATTGTAATCATGTGACAGGTGCGAATTCGCTTCCAATCCTAATGTGGAACCGGTTCTTCTTTCGTGACCTTGGGCTCGTGCTTCTGTGGCGGCTCTACCCTCCAGTTGTCGGATAGAGGGAATTTGCCGAGCTGATACTGATCTTCAACCCAATTCTTGAAGGTGAAGCAGTCTTCGAGAGGGTGCCCTATTACTCGGTGGTAAGAGTAATAGTTTGGGTCAGAGACTTCGCTTTCTTGTTAGGGGTGCTTGGATTCCGGCAGTGTGAGCATCTGATATTTTAGAGCAAGCTCAAGTATCTTCTTCGTCTTGTCCCGAGGAAACGAGTATGCATGACCCAATTTCTTCATGAGGGAGTATGCTTGACCCAATTTCTTCATGAGGGACAGATCAATAACGCTCGACTCCCGTTTGCGTGGCTTCTTAGCCCCGCTTTGTTGCTGCTGAGCGTCTTTTTGGCCTTTCGATTTGTTTCTGCCTCTGCGTCGAGCCTTTTTTTATAACAGGTTGGCAAGGGGCGGCACTTTCATCTTTGACGGCCTATTGAAGGAGGCGTTGCGTTTTGGCCTTCTCGTAGATGGTCATCTCGCGGTTGTGATCATCTCGGACTTTTTGACCAGCTTTCTTTATAAGTTTGTCCATTTGTTCCTCGAACGACGGACTGGGCTCCTGTGCATCTGAAATTTTCACTGGCTTAGGATTAGCGTCCTCCCATTGAGCATCTGCTTCTTCACCAAGGTCATACACGACGTAACAGCCGGGTAGTAACTCTCGTTTCTTTGACCGGATGTATCCAAGCCCTTTTGTTTCCATTCTCCCGTTAGGCAATTTGCGTTGAGTCCCGGGGATGTTCCAGACCCTGTCATAGAATTTGGCCTTTCTAACGGTCTGTTTGAAGGGTATCTCCTGGCGTTTTAGCAGCTTTTTCAAACCCTCCATATAATATCTGGGGAGACGGATAGGCTGAAACCTGTCCAACGTAGGATCCGCCCCGTGCTAGACTTCTTTCTCCGCTTTGTTTTCTTCAGAGCGGTAAAATAGAATTGCTTTTTCGCTTTCTCGTTTGGGAGGGATATAGAATGTCCGCAGCTCTTCTACACTGTAGATATTAAGTGCATCCAGTTCTTTATGATGTTCAGGCGGCACCATGGCGACTTGTAGACTTTGCTCTTCGTCAGCGGACATTTGTATTAAAGGCCGAGCAGAGAATACGGCATGGACTTCATCTTCCGAGTCGCTACCAAAGATCAATGTAGGAGCCGATGGTCCCGGCTTGTTGTGTTGGGGCGGATCTGAATAAACTATCTCCTCTTCCTCCTCAGTATCACTGCCGAAGACGGGATGGTAGCGTTAGTTTAATTCTCCGACTTGTGACACTTCTCTGTGTCTTCGAAATCCGTTAAGAAGTATTTGGCGTCTTCATATTTGCGGACCTCGTTCACAGAGAACGGGTTCAGTTCTCCCGTCACGGTATACTCGAAACCATCCTTAAAATACTTCATACACTGATGTTGTGTAGAAGGGATGATGTTGTACTCGTGTAACCATGGTCGACCGAGCAAAGCGTTGTAACATGTCTTGGTGTCTATGACGTGGAACTTAATGTCCGTGACGAGTAGCCCGAAGCGTAGTATCAGTATCACAGATGCAAGAGTTTTTGACGATTGGGAGTCGAACCCGGAGATGGTGATCTTGTCCCGAGCAAGGTGCTGGACGCTCATGCAGATTTCCTTCAACACCCGCACGTTGAGTAGGTTAACAGACGACCCGTTATCGATCAGGATTTTGCCTATCTTTATATCATGGCAGTATCCCGAGACATAGAGAGGTCGATTGTGTTCGCACGTCCCAAGTACAAGGTCTTCATCGCCAAAAGTGACATCGGCCGTGTGCACTTCCTCCAATTCATCCTTCATCTTTTCCTCGGCCAAGCATGCTTGGAATTGTTCTGGGTCTTGGAGCGCCTTAATCAACGAATCTCTCGCCTCTTTTGATAGCAAAAGGGCGTCAAGAATGCTGAGCTGTGAGGGCAGCTTCCTCAGATGTGCTAAGACGTTGTAGTCCATCTTATCCTTCTTTGGTGGATCTTTGGCAGCTAGCTCTTCCACCACTTGGTCATCTAAGACGATATCCCCAGAGGCCTTTTCTTTCCCTTTATCTTTTTTGTTCGAGGGTCCGAGGTTCTTTTCGGGCAGCGTGCGATTTCGTAGCCGGATATTTTCGCAAACCTTCGGTTCTTTTTCTTTTTCCGAAGTGGACTCTTTAAAGAGAGGGGCAAGTTCCAGCTCTTCATCAGAATCGCTCCCGAATTTAGGCACTTGTGGCCCGCCAGTGTTAACCATGCGACAATCGCCGGTAGTTCTTTTAAGCCCTTCGATCGTATTCCTTTGCTCTCGACGAGTTTTGCGCTTTTCTCGTTTAAAGCGTTGTCGATGAGCAACGTATCCTTGCCACCATCTATCGAAAGCTTTGCACTCTTGAGTGGGGTGCGAGATCTTTTGATGATATAAGCAATAGGAGGGGTGCGTTTCTATTTCACCAGTAATTTTTTCTTCAGAGGATGGTAGCTTCATGCCCATTGATATGGCCTTAGCAAACTTCTTTCTCATCTTGAATTGGCTTTTGTCGGTAGCGGAGGTGTTTAGCTCCACCGGGATCGTCTCAGCTCCTTCATCAAGTCGCTGGCGCTTGGCCCTTTCAAATATAGCCGCCTCGCGCTCCTGATCAGCTTTACTTTTCAATCGAGCTTCGTTGAGGAATGCGTCAATTTCCTCATCTGGTGGCCCCAGGACTTTTGGTTCAGGATCTGCCCCCAGCTTCTCGGTGCAAGGAGTCCCCTCATCATTCGTGATCGAATGGGAAATTATATGACAGCTCGCCACATATTCCTTGGATTCATCCGATGAACTTCCTTCCTCATCTTCTTCTTGAAAAACGTGATTGAGGAATTCTTGGAGCGTAATGGGAGTCCGTGCCTTTTGATTATATTCCTCCAGCGCGTCAATTTGTTTTTGCAGGTCCGTGCGCTTGTCGCCATGTTTCACGGGCTTCTTAGATTTCTTCTTCTTCTTTTTTGAAGATTTTGACGGCTGGCTGCAAGTGCTTGAACCACCAACATCGTTCTTTGGAGTTGGACGAGGTTTTAGCATTCCTTCCATAATTTGCGGCTCCAATGGGTTCTTCCATTTGATTGCTGGACATGTCTGAAGATTATTTAGCATCCTCTTCGTTTTAGCTGATAATACAACCTTCCAAGGAGCTTCTTCAACGACGGAGCATGTTTCCCCCGGCGTATTCGTCCCCTTAGAGGTGTGGGGCTGCGGGGGATTCACCTTCCATTTGTCAGATAACACGAACTTGCCATGTCGGTACTGGTTTTCAAGCCAATTCTTGAAAACGTAGTAATCTTCGATCGGATGGCCTAGTACTCGATGATAAGGACAGTAGTTGGGCTCGTTGACGTCACTTGGTTGCAACGGACATTTTGGATCCGGCAGATTTATGAGTCTGTTGCGCAACGCCAGCTCGAATAACCTCCTCGTTTTATCGCGAGGAAATGAATAAGGACGTCCCATCCTATCCTCAAGGGGTACGTACGGGCGCATATTATTTTGACGAGCAACCGGCTTCGAGTTGCTCGGCTGTTGTTGAGCATTAGCGACGACGATCGCTTTCCCCTTCCCTTTGCCACTTCGGGAGTCCGGCCTTGGAAGAGGAGGTTTGTGGCCCATCTGATCCATCTGTGCTAGTTTGTCAATCAAGGCCTGGAAGGTAGTCGGCTTGAAAAACATCATAAACTGCGAGATGGTTGCTTGTGGATCGAGGGTTCCCATAAACATACCCACCGCGGGAGCTTCTTCAATGCGTTGCTCACACTTCGACCATAAGTTCCGCCATCGTATAGCGTACTGAACCCACGTCTCGCCGGGTTTTACCCTGGCGTTAATCAGTGTTGTCATCAGGGTACGTTCACTGGCACTTGCAAAACGCTGAGTAAACAACAGCTCCATCTCCGCGAAGGTTTTAATAGAGTCGTTCGGGAGCTCAGAGTACCATTCAAACGCCGTATCTGATAAGCTTCCAACAAACTGGCGAAGCAACAGCTTGTCGTCACCGCCGGTGTTGCCGCAGAATGCCCTGAACTGGGCAACATGCTGATGAGGATTGCCCGTCCCCTTGTAGACATGGAACTTGGGAATCGTATAACCTGGCGGGTACTTGATTTGATCGTACCAACTTGGATATGGCCGCCCCGTTTTTACGACCTGACCGGCCGCTTCGGTCACATGATGAACCCGTATTTACTGGGCGATGTATTCATCCAAATCAGCTTTGGAGATTGTATCCTCTTTAGCTGTGGACAGAGCTGGTGGAGGATTCGACGTTTCTCCCCTATCGTCTTCAAGGATGATCGGGGGATCTTCAGCAGGTGGATCTTGTTGAATCATCATACTCACCATATCCTGGAATAGGAGGGCCATTTTCTTTATGTTGGCTGCCTGCTCCGCAGCTTCTTTATCTTTTTTCTCCAGTACGCGACGAAGGAATTCAGCGTCCGTTTCTTGTTCTTGACGCTCGTCCGAGGATGTTTCAGGGGTTTCTTTTGGCCCTGTAAGTGCGGCCATAGCGTTCATCATTTCTTGGAGCTTCTGCTGCTGCTCCTGAGCCTTGGTCACTGACCTCGTGTGCGGTCTATGACCTGTTGATATGCGGCTATCTTCTTTTCCCGATGCCATGTAAACCGTATGAACTGTTATGCCCCCAGGCTTGGGGCGTTTAGGCTCACTATTTTTAACTTTTTCCGCTGACACGGGAGTTTTCTCTGGCCTCCTTCTTTTGTGGGCCATTGAGGTTGAAGGAACCGTTGAAGGGGGCAGCCTAGCAGCTGCTGTCCCCTGCCGTTTAATAGGACAGTCCTTGTCTTTTTCCACTTTCGCCTTTTTCTGGTGACGAGAGTGACCTGGGTCAATCACAGAGTCTTGAACCCTCCTCCAAACTTTATAAATTTTTGAAGACAACCGTTGAGGGGGCTGTTCTTGCTTCATTTCTGGAACTCTCTCCGCAGGTGGAGGAGATCTCTTCAGTGTAGCGGTTGGAGAGTTTTTCCGTACCCTCCTCAGCAGTTCAAAGCTGTTCCCGGTTGGGACAACAGCGTTGACTTCCATTACTGGAGCCGGTGGAGTCATCCCTGAGGGAGAGTTGCCCCCTGCCTTCCTCACTCGTTGCCAATGGCGACGTCGGGCATGACGAGCCGTTGGGACTGGCTCGGAGATTGAGAAATCTTCTTTTTGCCCCCTGTCTTAATGGGGCGCCGCCGGTGTTAACCTCTTAAAGACTGAGGTTGTCTTTTGAGGGGTGATATTCATCTTGTCGAAGACAGATCCTCGAGTAGGGGGAGGAGCAGGCATCGTCAGCCTTGAAAAGACTGACTCTTTGACCGGGGAAGCCGCCTTAACGACTTCTGGAGCAACAGTTATTGCCTTCCTCGGGACAGCCAATTTAGAGTTCTGATCCATCCTGGCGAAAACAGAGGCTGTTGGTTTGGTAGTGGGCGACCCGTTGACAGGGGCCGTTGTGGCAGTGAGCCGGTCGAAGACCGACTTCTTGTTCACTTCCGGTGCAGGTATTGGCATAGGGAAGCTTGTAGGAGGGATCATGGTCCCGAAAAACAGGCCGGTGGTGGCCTGAGTCACCTGGTCTACTGGCAGAGTGAGGAAGGAAGCCGCTTGGGGCCCATATGCTACACCTCCGGGGGAGGTGGAGCGTCCTTTGCAGTGGCACTTCGAGCAGTTGGTGCAGTTAGAGGCCATTGAATCTTGAGTTCTGCGCCAGGCAAGAGACCAAATCTTAGTAACTTGAAATCCGAAGGCAACCATTTAATAAACCGCGATTGGTTCGCAAAAACGACACACGAAGTGTGGAGTGGAAAGAGGAAGAAGTCCCACCGGGCGTGCCAGAATCTGTTCCCCTCCGAAAGGCGGCGCACAGGACTGCGATGTCCAGGCGCTGAGATTCGGGGCAGATGCTATTTGGTTTTATCCGTCCACCTCTCCGAAGATGCCAAGTTGATTTATGGCACCGTGTATCGGAGGTTTAGACGGATGCGGCCGATGTAGCAGACTTCGTCAGATTCCCCCTCGCTTGAGGGGTTTTTGATTGTGGGGACGCTCTTCCCTGCAGGCGCAAGCCCCTGCAGTTAATTACGCTACCGCATCGCGGTAACAACTTTCTCCTTCTCCAGAATTTCACTTCGTGTCGTGTGTGTTTGTTTTGTTTGTGGTTGCCCGTGGATTGTATACGGAGACTGAGTAATGCCGTCGCCCGTAGGACGTGGATTAGTCCAAATCCGTATTTACTTAGATTTGGGTTTGGTGTTTTTAGTTTAAGGATACGTTAGCCGTATTGAGGCTAAGATCAACTTAAACGTTCGTTAAGGATACGATAGTCCTGTTTGAGACTAAGATCAACTTAACGTGATAGTCCATTTAATATATGGCCGTCGGGACTTGTCACCTCTCTGACGTCGTTGAAGGCTTACAACGATAAGTGTCAGAGGAGTTCGGAGATGTACCCTTGAACCAAAGTCGATTTGGAGTTTTATAATCCATTTGGATGTTTAAGGATACGTTAGCCGTGTTTGGGGCTAAGATCAACTTAAACGGGATCGTTTAGATCTGGCAAAAGCGCATTTGGAGGCTCTATTGTTCTAGTTTAAGGACGTGGTGTTCCATTGCCAGTTTAGGGACGTGGTGGTCCATTATTAGTTTAAGGACATCTTGTTCCAATATTAGTTTAAGGACGTTTCGGTCCAACATTAATGTGTGGTCGTCGGGACCCGTCACCTCTCTGACGTCGTTGAAAGATTACAACGACAGTCGTCAGAGGAGTTCGGAGATGTACCCTTGAACCGAATATAAATTGATTTAAGAGAGAGCTATGCTCAGTCAATTTTATTTAAGGACTTGCGGCCAAAATTGGGCTAAGTCCAGTGGAAAATGTTCAACACCTTTATTTATTTCCGGTCTATTAGATCTGTGCTAGGGCTTTGCCCACACTTAATATAATGCATTGCATTAGTTCAGGCCATTTATGCCCATTTTGACTGGGCTCTGCCCTTTTTATTATGATGCAGATCATTTGTTTTGGTCCACTGGACCTTTCAATTGGGCTCTGCCCTTTTAAATAATGCATAGCATTTTATTTATTAGGCCTGTTAAGCCTTTTAATTGGGCCTGGCCCTTCAGGAAATGAAATGCATTGCATTTGTCAGGCGCTGTGCGCCCATCACTGAGCGCAAGCGCTTGTGGTGAGGACACGTGTCATGCTCTGGCGAGCGCAGTGCGTTGCGCTAGTGCGCTGCGCTGTTGCGCTGCTGACACGTGGCGCACTCTGGTAAGTTGCGCCAACAAAGGAGCGCAACAGCGCAATTTTTCAAGTGCAAAGCACTGTTTTATATTCTGGTTGATTTTAAATCAAAGAAAACAACTTTTCTTTTGTTTTCAAAGAACCAATGGTTCATAAGAAAGTGCAAAGCACTACTATTACTTATTTTTTTCTTTTTATTTAAGATTATTGATCTTGTTCTTAGATCAATAGTCTGTCCATAAGAGAATTTTCTCTTTTTTCCTAAAGGTTTTTACCTTCTGTTGTTCTTGAGGAGTTCTCAAGAGTTCTCTTCTCTTTTTTTTAGAAAGATCTTTCTTCTTTTGAATTGAGGTCTGGGGTTCTTTTTATAGTGCCCATAAATTAGTTAAATTTGTTAAAGAGATCTTTCTCTGAGTGATTTGGGGAATTTTCCCCACCGTTGGATCTTTGATCCAAGGGCTTCTGCTTTGCAGAAGAAAATCTTCTTGTTTTAATAAGAACAGAAAAGATTTCTTGAAATTTTAATTCTGTTTGGCGCAGATGCCCCAGCGCGTGACACGTGTCGCACAGCGCAACTGTGCTAGCGCATCTGCGCTGACACTTGTCGCGCAGCGCACAGCGCAGCGCAACTGCGCTAGCGCATCTGCGCTGACACGTGTCGCGCAGGGCACAGCGCAGCGCAACTGAAGCGTTGCTTCCTTTAATTAAAGTTTGAATTTCAAACAGAGCCTTGCTCTGATTGGGTGCGCTGCCTTGGGCGCTGTGCTGACGTATCAGCGCCTGACATGTGGCGCGTTGCGCCCGAGATTTGAAGCGTTGCTTCAAAATTTGAATTTTGAATTTTTTAGCAGAGCTTTGCTCTGATTGGGGGAAACAACAGTTTGCAGGAAAGGAGAGCCCACTGGAAGCTGAGGAATGGGCTCAGAGTATCGAAGATGATCTGGCCGCAGCACAAGTGCCTGAAATAGCTTGGGTTCGTGTTGCAAAATTACAGCTCGCGGACAATGCACGGAACTGGTGGAAGGCGGAAGAAAGCCGTCTTGAACAGCCCATTGAATGGAAGACTTTCCGCAATATGTTCGACATGAAGTACTTCCGTGAGACTGCCAGGTTCGACATGGAACAACAGTTCATCCTTCTGCAACAAGGTTCGATGTGGACTAAGTCAGTAGATGAGTATGACGCTGAGTTCACCATACTCAGTCGGTAAGATATGTCTCAATAATTCAAATTTTAAATGTCACATATTACACAGCTAACACAATCTTTTAACAGATTTGCGGCACACTTGATACCGACGGACGAGATCAGAGCCCGTCTATTTCAACAGGGTTTGGATTCGGAGATCCAGGCTGCACTAGCCACAGGAGATTTTCCGACTCATGAATCGGCTCTGAAAGCTGCCCGCCGTTATGAGGCAGTGGTAAAGGAGAGGGGCAGACCTCAGTCTGCAGGAATTAAGTGCCCTGTCAACCAGATGACAGGAGGAGCCTCGTCCAGACCACCTTTTGTGCCAAGGAGACTAGGAGTACCAAACAATAGGCCCAGTCCAGCTTTTTGTAACTACTGCAAGAGAAATGGGCTTCTGGCGAAAGATTTTCGGCGTGCGAACAACCTTTGCTTGATCTGCGGCTCTGCTGCTCATAGTATTGGTTCTTGTCCTTATAGACAAAATCCAATTGCTGCACCCAGGCCAGCAAACACTTACCCACAGCGCCCATCCATCCAAGCACCCGCTTCAAGACTTGCACCAACCGCTCCACCACCTAGAAGACCACAAGCTGCACCACCTCCTCGTCAGTTCCATCAAGCTTAAAGGAACATTTCGAGGAATGCTCCTCAGGCCAGGAGGAATGTACCAAGGTGCCAGGCTTTCACGATGACCGTGGAAGAAGCTGAGGCCACTGGCCAAGTTATCACTAGTAACTTTTCTTTCTCAAATTTTCTTTCAGTCTTTCGCCTATCTGCATACCTTTATCTATACCTAAAACATATCCCACATACCTTAGGTACAATCTTAGTAGCCTCACTCCTTGCACTAGCACTCTTTGATACTGGAGCATCTCACTGCTTTATGTCGCAACGGGTCGTCCGAACTCACGCGATTCCAGTCATACCGCTTGTATCCAGCTGGAATGTCAGTTCAGGAAATGGCGTTCTAAAGGCAACAATGGGATACAGCTTGTGTTCAGTAGTCGCCTGCAGCAGAGAATTCTACGCCGACTTCAAAGTGCTGGACATACCGAACTTCGATGCGGTTCTAGGTATGGATTGGTTTAGAACTTTTGATGCTACCATCGACTGTCGTCAAAGGAGGGTAGTCTTCGAGATTCCAGACCACCCAGTTTTCTATTTACAAAGTGGAGACCGTACCCTGGAGCCAAGTACCTACAAAGCGAAGCCAAGGGAAGCAATAGTTGCAGCAGCTCAAGCAGAAGAAGAATCAAGACCAGATGTGGTTCGAGAGTTTGACGACGTGTTTCCTGACGATATATCAGGTTTGCCTCCCGATCGAGCTCTTGTATTCAGCATTGATTTACTACCAGGAGCACAACCGGTGATCAAAGCACCTTATCGATTAAGTCCGGAAGGTTTGAAGGAAGTCCGAACTCAGTTGGACGAATTATTGGCGAAATGATGGATTCGTCCCAGTACTTCAAGTTGGGGATCACCGGTATTACTTGTGAAGAAGAAGGTAGGTTCATACAGAATGTACATCGATTATAGAGTCTTGAACGAAGTGACGATAAAGAACAAGTATCCACTCCCGCGCATCGATGATTTATTCGATCAGCTAAGTTGTTCTTGTGTTTTCTCTAAATTAGATCTTCGTTCAGATTATTATCAGGTGAAGGTCAAGGAAGCTGACATTCATAAAACGGCTTTCAGAACTCATTATGGACATTACGAATTTCTAGTAATGCCATTTGGAGTGACCAACGCATCAGCAATATTCATGAACCTAATGAATCAAGTTTTCCGGGAGTATTTAGACAGGTTCGTTGTTATCTTCATCGACGACATCCTGGTGTATTCCAAGAGCCGGAAAGAACATGCCGAGCACCTACGAATTGTCCTGGAAACTCTACGACAACATCAATTATATGCCAAGTATAGCAAATGCGAGTTTTGGCTAAATCAAGTCGGTTTTCTTGGACATATCATATCAGGCGAAGGAATCTTTGTGAATACAGTGAAAGTTTCAGCAGTAAGCGAATGGCCGACACCAAAGTCAGTAAAGGACATTCGGAGTTTCTTGGGTTTAGCTGGATATTACAGAAGGTTCATTGAAGGCTTTTCAAAGATAGCAACACCCCTGACCAAGCTCACACGTAAAGATGAAAAATTTGTGTGGTCAGAAGCATGCGAACAAGGTTTCGTAGAACTCAAGTCAAGGTTGACATCAGCGCCTATTCTCGTCATACCGGACCAATCTGGAGGTTTCGAAGTGCATTACGATGCTTCCGGTAAGGGATTAGGATGTGTTCTACAACAGCACGGTAAGGTTGTGGCTTATGCTTCAAGACAGCTGAAGACTCATGAGCGCAATTATCCGACGCATGATCTGGAGTTAGCAGTCGTCATCTTTGCTCTCAAGATTTGGCACCATTATTTCCTTGGTGAACGAGTGAACATATACATAGATCACAAGAGCCTAAAATATGTGTTTACTCAGAAGGAGTTGAATATGCGGTAGAGAAGATGGTTAGAACTCATGGTGGACTTTGACATCAACTTGCAATATCACCCAGGTAAGGTGAATGTAGTTCTATATGCTCTTAGTCGTCAACCATTATCGATGAATCTCACCGCTCAGTGGAAGCTTCAGCAAGACTTGCATCAGATGGAGATTGAAGTAGTCATGCCAGGTAATGCTTCAAGTTTGATGAATTTATAAGTTCAATCAACCATTGTCAATCAGATCAAAGCAGCTCAAGCAAGTGATGCTAAGTTGCAAAAGATCAGAGAATAAGTGGAGAATAGACTCGGAACAGACTTCATCATCCATGAAGACGGATCTTTGAGATACGGCAGCAGATTGTGTGTACCAAAAGGTCCTGTTCGGGAAGAGTTAATGAAAGAAGCTCACAGCTCTCCTTACACAGTACACCCTGGAGGTACCAAAATGTACAAAGATTTACGTCAGAATTATTGGTGGCATGAAATGAAGCGTGAAGTAGCCAGAAGCGTCGCAAAATGCTTGGTGTGTCAGCAGGTAAAGGCTGAACATCACAGGACAGCTGAATTACTTCAACCGTTACCAATCCCAGAATGGAAGTGGCAACACATCACAATGGATTTTGTGACTGCACTTCCTCGCAGCAAAAAGGGTAACGATGCCGTATGGGTCATTGTGGATCGACTCACAAAGTCGGCTCACTTCATCCCATTTCGAGTTGGACAATAAACTGAGACACTAGCAAAGAAGTACATGGAGGTAATAATCTACTTAATATTTAAACTCTTCATAATGTACTATCTCTGATACTCATGAACTCATACAGGAAATTATGAGACTTCATGGAGTATCGGTCTGCATTATCTCCGATCGTGACACCAGGTTCTGATCGCAATTTTGGCAGAGTCTGCAAGCAAGCTTGGGAACAAGTCCGAACTTTAGCATGACTTATCATCCACAAACAAATGGTCAGTCTGAGCGAACTATTCAGATCTTGGAGGATATTCTCAGAGCATGTATGTTAGACTTCAAAGGATCGTGGGAAGATCACCTACATCTTGTGGAGTTCTCGTACAACAACAGCTACCAAGCAAGTATAGGAATGTCACCTTTTGCAACACTATATGGAAGGAAGTTTCGATCGCCATTAGTTGGGATGATGTCAGAGATAGGGAACTTCTTAGACCAGAGATGATAGTAGCAACTGTTGATGTGGTTCGTACTATCAGGGAAAAGATGCACATAGCCCAAGATCGACAGAAGCACTGGGCTGATGCAAAGAGACGTCACTTGGAGTTCCAGCCAAGAGATCATGTGTTCTTAAAGATATCTCCGAACCGTGGAGTGATCCGATTTAGAAGACGGGGTAAGCTAAGTCCGAGATACATTGGACCGTTCGACATACTTGAACGAGTCGGTGAAGTGGCATACCGCTTAGCACTTCCACCTTTATTGGAAGGAGTGCATAATGTGTTCCACATATCCCAACTCAGAAGGTATGTGAGTGACCCCAGCCATGTTCTTGATCATTCCGAGCTCACTATAAAATCCGACATATCTTGTGAGCAACAACCTATGGAGATCCTAGACAGGAAAGTGAAGACACTTCGGAATAAGGAAGTCAATTTGGTTCGAGTGATGTGGAGAAAAGGCACTCCAGAAGAGTCCACTTGGGAAAAGGAAGATGAAATGCGTGCAAGATATCTATATCTCTTTGTAAACTAGTTCTCAAATAAAAATTGTAAATTTCGAGAACGAAATTTTTGTAAGGAGGGTAAACATTAACAACTCCATTTTTAGTGTACAAAAATTTGCTTTAAAATTAATGTATAATTGGGGTATTTACTTTTGCTGTGATTACTTTAAGTAATTAATTAACTCCTTAATTACAAGAAGGAGCTTGTAGCTCATTGGTAATACCTTGCACTGCTGAACTAAGCCACCAGAGTTCAAATCGCATAACCCACATTATTTTTAATATTATTTTGTTTTGAATTTTTAGAATACCAAGAGTTTACACGTACATATATCACAAAAACCCCATTACCCATAAAAACTTAAATACACCAATGAGTATATGGACTGTCAGGGGACCCATTGGGAGTCTGACTCGGCCGGACCGCCGAGTCCCCAACAGTAAAGTTGGGGCTCTTGGCCTCCCCTATCCCCCTGCACACTTCATTTATATAGATCGGTTCCAGAAACCTCTTAATACCTCAATTACTCCACTTTTATTACATTTTAATATATTTTTAATACATTTTTCAATTAAACTCTTCATCTACCCTAACCCTAGCCTAACCCTATAAATAGCACCCCTAAACACTACCCCCTCACCCTAAAATTCTGAGCCAACTCTCAAGAAATCCCTAGAAACCCTAGTGTACTTTGGAAGAAGCGAAAGGCGAAGCTCCGACGAATTTTCCGGCGACAACCCTAGGAGATCCCGGCGACGGAACGATGCACCGGAAGCTACGTCCACTCCCACTCCCTCTCCCTCTCCTCTGTTAACTAAACCCGTAAGTCCTAATTCCCTCTTCTCTATTCTTATTCTAAAATATGAAATTTCAAAACCCGACGGAATTGGAACAAATCCGATTTCCGATTCGGTTCTTTATAAAACCTAACTCTTTCTTTAATACAATCATGCTACAACCACTACATGTTGACTATTAAACACTAACTAATCATATTAAAAAATTTCCATATCAAAAGTAATTGCTATTTCCATTTTACCGTATTTTTTTCATTAAACTACCATATAGTTTCATTTCTACATTTAAACCATCAAAACCTTGCTATACCTTTAAGTAGATCATGAGGTAATGACCTACCTCCTCACACACTCATATGCAACATAGCACAATACTTTCGGGAATATAGAATATGGGAAAACAACACCTTTTCAAATAAATACCATTACTAATAAAACCATTTTCTAAACGATTTAGTATTTACACAAATCTTTGCAAAGTGCCGCTATAACCCAATTTAGGGAACCCGACTGGGATGGTGCGGATTATCGCACATCCCTTAGCTTAGTAGTGTGATATCCAGACCTCCGCAAGGAGCATTCGGTCTCGAAAGATTTAAAATACGAAAATCTTAAGAAAATGAGATTTCTAGAATTATAATATATATTAAAATTTATTTTTATAAATAAAAATATATATGTAATATCAAAATACCTATTTTTGTTATAATATAAATATTCAAAATTTTCCAAATCGAAGAATCATTTTACATTAAAATTCCATGAATTCCCTACAAGTCAATATTACAAATAAATACCCTTTATTATGGAATTAGGCAATTTTCACTAGAAATATCACAATATAAAATCTACATTCATTACAACTCTAAAGACGATTAATAAATACTTGGGGTGTATTTTGAAAACTATACAAAAGTATTTTTACATAAAACCCTCAAGTTCTATAAATTACCCTAAGGACCCTAGTAAACATAGGTTTAAGCGGGACCAATCTCTTGAGCCTCAGGGAGCTGGAGAAGTGGGTGCTTGCCCATCTAAGGTAGACAAGTTAACAAACGGTGTTATCAACACGGTAATCGTCTTTGAAAAAGACACAAATCCTACCGCCCATGTGCAGCGGTTACCGATAATATCAAAACCATCAGGACTTCAATTTACTTTTCTAATTGTCTGACTCGGATTGAGTCTCTTTATAATCTGACTTGAATATAATTCAAGTACAATCTACAATCTACAATCTACAATATTACAATTCAACATGAATTCATGAATCCATTTATCAATCTATACAACTTGACAGAACCGAAGCATGGATATACATCCATTTATATAATTCTCCAGTTACATCCATTTACACGATTATATAGTTATATCGGTTTACTGATATCATGGTTTCGGCAAAGTCATCCAATTATACAATCTATACAGTTTACAATACAAGACAATACAATACAACAATACAATCAAGACACTGCGGGGTTTAAGGGGTAGATTGGTACGGAAGGTGTTAGAAGTGGCACGAGACAGTAAGAGTTAATACACCAAACATGAATCCAGTTGCTGTTGTACCCTGGCATAAACGGTTCCTTGTACTATACTTGCCTCTAGACTCTGGCATATAGAGACTCCTCTCGTATACACTGGCATCCTTCTGTACCAAAGTACAAACAACAACGTTAACACTAAAACAACATAATAAAACTTTAAAAAAACTACCTTCTCTTTCTGTCTATTCTATCTCTCCCTTATCTTTGGGACTTACCGAGCGATTTGTTCGCTGACGACATTCTCTTTCTTTCTTCTTTGAATGTCGTCAGGTGATCTGGACATTCCTGAGATCGAGCCCACTGCTGAAGACTTGGACCAATTTAGTGAAGACCCTGAGCTTTAGTTCATTGTACACTTTTATTTCAGTACCTTTTCATTTCTGTTATGCCATTGTTTAAGCATTGCTTTATTTCAGTTGTATTTACTTTCCATACATTGTACAGAAAGAATGTGAATAAATAAAGTTGTTGTTTTATTATATCTTGTCTCTTGTGCATTTACTTTTATATTGCTTAGATACGCTTAGTGTATTTACTTCGTAGTAAATACGTAGTGGTCTCGTTGCGTCCTCTGCCCGTATACTAGAAAGCGGGGCATGACAGCATCCAGCCATTTCACAGAGTCCCCACTTATGATGGCCTGCTCAAAATTAGTTGGGTCATCATCTTCCATGATGCAATCCTCGCTCCCACCATCTATAAGAAATCCGTAGTATCTCTTAGGTAGATGAGAAACCCTACTAGATTTTCGGAGTGGCTGAGGTTCTTCGGGGACTATTAAATCCTCCGGTTCCACTAAATCATTATTTGTAATTTGTGTATCTGGAACTTCTTCTAGTTCTACCTCATTACCACTAATTTCTTTCACAAGAAATTTCTTTTCTAAAAAGGTGGCATGTTGAGCAATAAACACTTTTTGTTCCTCAATGTGGTAGAAGATATGCCCTTGCGAATATTTGGGATATCCAACAAACTTACATAGAACAGATCTTGCATCAAGCTTGTCCAGATTTTGCTTTTTGACATAAGCCAGACAACCCCATATCTTAATGTAATTAAGAAATGGTGTCTTCCCCTCCCATATCTCATATGGAGTGGTAGGCACTGATTTGGTTGGAACCCTATTCAATAGGTATGCAACAGTCTCAAGTACATAACCCCAAAAGGAAATCGATAACTCAGCATTACTCATCATAGAGTGCACCATATCTAATAGGGTGCGATTCCTCTGCTCCGACACTCCATTGTGGTGTGGTGTATACGGAGAAGTAAGCTGAGAGAGAACCTATTCTCTTTTAAATAGTCTCAGAACTCCGTGCTCAAGTATTCTCCTCCCCTATCAGATCGAAGGATTTTAATACTTTTACCCGTCTGGTTCTCTATTTCGCTCTTATATTCCTTGAATTTCACAAAAGCTTCGATTTGTGTTTCAACAGGAACACATGTCCGAATTTTGAGAGATCATCGGTGAAAGTAATGAAGTACGAGGAACCATTCCTGGCATGTGTAGACATAGGACCACATACATCACTATGTATCAGTCTCGAGAGTTCAGTAGCTCTTTCTCAGTGTCCAGTAAACGGAGTTTTGGTCATCTTGCCTTTGAGACATGACTCGCAAGTTTCATAAGATGTAAATTCGAACGGATTCAAATATCCATCTTTATGCAACTTAGCTAGTGTTGTCGCATTGATATGACCAAGTCTACAATACCATAAGAAGACATTGTTCATTTCTGAACTTTTTCTCTTGTGTATGTTCTGTATATTTAGATTTGTAGTTTGATTTAGAAATTATATACCGTTACACAACGTACCAAACCCAATCAACACTTGATTTAGGAAAATGTTCATAACATTTTCCTCCAATACAAAGTTATATCCTTCTTTATGTAATAAAAAACTGATATAATATTGCACATCATTTTTGGTACGTAATAACAGTCGTTCAGAATCAATGTATTACCATTTGGTAATACTAGGTGATATTCTCCAATTACTTTGGCTGCAACAATTGCTCCATTCCTTACTTTGAGAGATATATCACCCTTTCCCAGTTCTCTACCTCTCTTTAACCCATGTAATAAATTACAAACATGGGATCCTGATCCGGTATCCAATACCCAGGACGTAGAGCAAACAGAGAAACAGTTCTCGGTAACGAACACACCCGAAGAAGATGCATCAGCATGTTCTTTCTTCGTTCGGGTTGCGTGAGAATCCTGGTATTCCCCTATTCCTTGCTCAGACTTATGACAGTCATAAGATAGAGCGGAACCAACGTTCCCCAGCTCAGTATAATAAGCGGGTTCGGTCAATACATCCATATTATTATCTTGATTAAGGCGTGTCATGGTCGCTACCTCGAGAGAGAGAAGAAAACATTTTAGCGTGCGCCCTTGCAAGATTAGAATGGTTGTTATCTTATCTAATCAGGATGGCTCCCACTGTTTTTATCAAATCTTCCTTCAAATCCTAAAAGGTAAGATTAGCCAGGATTAATTACACCCTATAAGTTCGCCAATCGGTCAGCCAGGCAGGTATTGGTACTCCGAGGGAGTCTCCCCGTGTTTTCGCATGGAACTAATTAAATAACCTCGTTTCCGCAGGGGCATAACCCTGTTAACACCTTTCTTAGACACCTACTAGATTAGCTAATTGTAAAGTGGAAAATTCTCTCAGGAGTAACACTTACTCGCAGTGGGTATCGGGATCCAACTATCATATTGAAGGTATGCAATCTCATTGAAAATTTCAACACTTTAAATTCCTGATATATGTTTTTACCCCTAACGACCTATGATCTTGACGGATGTCAACAAAGCATAGGCCGCTAGTCAAGTTCAATCCGTCATTTCATGATTGAATTAAACCTACCCGCACGACCCTTGATGGAGGTCAACAAGGCCGTACGACTACCCTAATCCAATCGCATCATATTCTGCAGATAAGTACTAATCAGCTACCGCACACTACGTCTTGACGGAGGTCAACAAACGTAGCACGAATACTAAATAGTCCTAATCTGAAATAACGGAGGGCTAGGACTGGTTTTGAAGAAAACCTTTAGCGTAATGAACTTGATAACGTTGTAGAATCTAGTGATTTGAAAATGAGTGCTTTAAGCTCCGCTTTTAAAATCGAATAGTTTTCAAAATAATCCGAGTGGGTTGTAGCATTTGCTAGTTTTGCTAAAGAGGTCACTCCCGGTGAAGGGATCTAGGATCTTTCCTCATCGAATGAAGTGCCGGATATTCATCAAGGAATACCATTATGCAAAGCAAGAACTAGAGCTATCTTTTTGAAAAATTTGATTCTACAACATCTTTAGGTTTCATATCTTTTCATTAATATTATTAATGGCATCCCATCATTTATATTTCCTAAACATCACAGAAGAAACGAAAATAGAACTTATGCTTATGCCATCCGCATTAGCTATGGGGCCCTGTCATGCACCGTTAGCTTACTTAACTAACGGCAGAGCGGGGGCTGGACTAGCGCGGGTGCAAAACATAAGCAATATTTATTATATATCATATATATATATATAGCATTTGTCTCACGCAGTTATATGATCACATCACAGAACTTAAGCAGCAGAAGCAAACATATGAAATATTTGATATACTAGGAGGTCCGTGTTTTAAATTAAGCCAGTAATGAAAAACAAGGATTCCATGATCTTGATGAATAGCCAAACCCACGTCTCTAGACCCCTACGAGAGCGGCAAGCAACCCTGCCAATTCTAGAGTTAGGCGACCCGGTCTCGACTCTTCGAGATGGTCTCCCACCGGACTCTAGAACCCGGTTACTTGTGCTCTCCTCCTTGGGTCTATCCTAATGCGGAAAAGTAAATAATATACATCAATGGAGACAACAACCTCAACCCGGAAGTGTCTCAATAAAAGAATATTACATACAACTTTTCACATGAATGAAAATTAAAAAACTCCCATCTCACGTAAAAAATCCCGGCTATTCAATCACGACGATCCAATATAACATATCACAGCAACACAGTAACATCATATTTCATCAACATAAGTAAATATGTGTATCCCAAATTATCGTTGACATATAGCAACGAGATCGAGGATACCCCACATATTATACTTACGGTCGCAGAAAATAAAAGAAAACTACAATAATTAGAATCCGCATATTCCTTAGACATCATAAACTCAGACTATCACATATTCTGAATTTCATGCCTAACCCTATAAACCTTGCATTTAAGTCTCGAATTGAAAACACTTTTCAATAACAAGTCGTGTAATTCAACAGGATTCCCGATAAAATGATCGAATGCTCGTCGGGAACTTTAGTAGATGGCCACACCCCAGATGCCGTCGACAAAGTGCACTTAGGTGGAACACCTGGCCACGAGCATCCGAGTGGATGCTTTTGGCAATAGGGTTCTCCTACAGTCATTTGGTTGGGGTTGTGAGGCGTGGCTATCTAGTAGTGTTTCCCGGCGAGTGTTCGCGTACGAAACACGATTGCGATGGAGTTTTGATCCGAATCGAAACTCCGTGGCAATCGATCAAACGAAACTAAAACGCTAGATTTATAAATAACAAACTAGTTTTCACAAAACTAATTAATGTGGATTCCAAATACTGTATCACATATCATAACTTAAACCCGAAACGATGTTAAAACTGTGACTTCGAAACACTTTGAATTGCCCCAACACAAAGATAACATCACATGCAATCTGGGCAAAATCAAACAGTAACTGAAACCCTAAACCCAAGATACCAGAGCACCATAAAAAACTCAAGCCCCAAAACTTCTATTGGACCGGCAAGGCCAGGAATATTACATGTTTGGCCAGCCAAAAATATCATTTAGGGCTCGTTTTTCTATAGTGTTATAGTTACATCACATGTAGCATTCTGCATTTGTTTAAAAACGTTTCAGAAGCCATTTTAAAATCGACAGAAACTTCGGTTTCAGTATCGATGTTTCAAAGTTATTTCAGTTTCGTAATTCTAATTATAACGTCTAATGCTCTAGCCTGGCTCTGATACCATGAAAGTATGTCTTAGCACCACAACAAAGTTTATACAAGCATCAAGTATGCAATTTAAAATTTTTTAGGATGTTAAGCTATACTAACCTAGGATCTAACTAGAGAATTAGAGTTTAAGTACAATAAAGCAAGTTCTATTCTATGTGAAGAAAATTACAACCTTTGTAGATCAAGTCCTTCACTTCTAAAACTCCGAGTAGTAGTCCTTAGAACTCCTCTTGGCTCTACTTGAAGAAAGGATCGAGCTTGCTTTGCAATCTTCGAGGCCGAAGATGATCCACCTTGAAGTCTCTTTAGGTCAAGCAACCTCTTTACTAATCAAGTATTAGTGAAGGAAATAACCTAATCTAAAAGGCTAGTTTATAGTAGGTTGATGAAGTAGGAATTTTGGCTCACTTAGAAATATATCTCTCTCTTTTATATCCAACTCAAGAAAACCATAGTGAGCTCTTGAGGAAGATGAACATGGGAGGAAAAAGGAGAGAGCGCAAAATGAGCTAGGGGTATTTTTCAAGTGAATAATGGCTCAAATACCTACTCACTTATTGAAGCATGGATTATTTCACATAAATAAATCCAACCATGCTTCACTAGTGAATGCAAACTAATAAACAAATAGATAAAGCCATGCTTCACTCTTGCCAAAAATATCTCCCTATTTTTCACTTCATTTATCTATTTTCTCAAAATAGAAAATCCATGTTCTATGCTTCATCTACCATGACACAATATATATATATATATCACATATATATAATACATAAATATATCAAATATATATCAAATTATTAAATCAACATTTGATTCAATAATCCGGTTATATCATATATAACCGACCGATATCATTTATATGTATATCATATTATCAAATCAACACTTGATTCAATAATCCGGTTATATAACATATAACCTAACCGATATCAAATATCGCCGGATTAGAATACGGTATCGCATACTCGTATTTAATCAGGCTTCCGTACATATCAGCATATATGCCCTACTTTGTTTCGCTTGAGCTGTGAAACCTCTGTGTGGGACTCTAAAGGCTCGTCAATACGCCAGCAGTAGGTAATGATCACATCAGTTACCCACAAGCCGTCAGCGGTACTACATGGACGTAACGGCTACCTAGGTATTGAGCGAATAGAAGATCAACAAGCAAACTTGTCCAAACTCCCGTGAAGCCTATAAGCAACACTTACCGTATAGTCCGGTCTCTTCATCTGATATGTCGCATATCGAGTCTAGAGGTAGAATCGTCAAACTCCAGTAAATTGATAAGTCATGCCGATGTGTGGCCTATAACGGTTCGAGAAACTACTGATAATACTTACCAGTAAATCTCATCAGCTCTGGCCAGGGACTTAGTGTTATAGCCAATTGAGCATAGCGTAATATCAACTCCCAATACCAGGAGAGACGAAACCCCTCCTATCGCTCACTGCCTCCATGTGACTCGGGACTATACCCAAAATACACTTGGTTGCACAACTCCTTTGATCCATGGTAGGGAGGAAATCAAAGCATAGTGGGTACCACACAAGACACTATGACGATCTCGGGTCTACAGACTAACCTGTATGAGTGTCACCGGAGAACTGCTATCTGACGATAGGTATGGTACCATCTAGGAGTTCTAGGCGAGTCCTGTTTGGTGTACCCATTCTCTAATGAGCACCTGTGTACAATTTTTGATGTCAAACACCAATGGTTATCGGATCAACTATCGCCCCATACAGGGTCAAGAAACGTATACACTAGTCTATTCTGGAATATCGATTCCCTGTCTCGATACTCTCTCGACTAGGAACAGTTAAAGGATGTGCTTGTGGACTATCTAAGCCCCACTAGTATGATCTGCATCATAGTCCTGATAGTCAAATCCACATCCTAAAAGCTTTATTAACATGTATCAGAGAGACAATATAATAATACAAGTGTACATGTTAAGATAAAGAGCAACCAGATAGCATACTATCATGTCGAGCAAGAAAGTCCTCTATATATATGTCCAAGCATCCACTATATCATACAATAATGGCCTTTTAGGGCATACATATTCTTAACAAATGATACCTAGTGGAGAGAAGTTATTTATTGGTGGTGATCTCAATGGACATGTAGGTACTAGTCGTAGTGGGTTTGATACTATCCATGGAGGTTTTGGTTTTGGAGAAAGGAATAAAACAGGTAACTCGATTCTAGATTTTGCCTTGTCTTATCACTTGATTTTAGCAAACACTTGGTTTAGGAAAAGAGAGTCTCATCTTATAACTTTTAGGAGAAGATCAAGTGCAAATCAAATAGGCCTTTTTCTGACGAGAAGGATAGATAGAGATTGTTGAATCGACTGTAAGATAGTGTCAGGTGAGAGTGTAACCACTCAACATAGACTTTTAGTTCTAAATTTTCGATTTAAAGAGGGCCTAGGAAGATTAGACGTAAGGTATACTGGGTTCCCTAGGTCGCCGCTGGGTTTCGGGAGGCATCGTCCATACCATTTTAAAAAATTTGCCATGCTAAACAACCATAACCCTAGAATCTTAACTAGAGAATTAGATGAAACTAGAATGTAAACTATTTTACATCTAATTGAACAAGGAATACAACCTTTGTAAACCGGTCCTTCACTTCAATAGCTCAGTGTAGTAATCCCTTCGCTCCAGGTAGTGAACTCCCGGACTCTAGAAAGGATCCACAAGATGAACGGAACAAGCTTGCTTGAAGTTTTCGAGGCCGAAGATGATCTACGTTGAGGAGACACCAACTCAAGCTACCTCTTCACTAATGTGGAATTAGTGAAGCAAACACCATAAACTAAATGACTAGCATAGTAGAGGATGATGAAGTAGAAATTTTGCTCACTTTAGAAATAGTTTTCTCACTCATTTTCTTCACCTCCCAAATTGCAAGAGAGCTAGAGGAAGGAGATGAAGAAAAGCAACCATGGAATGAAGCAAGTGAAGAATGGGAACCATGGGTGAGTTAATATCATATACTAAACCTTGTAGAGACTAAACCATGGCTAATCATAATAGTTGGGTTAATAAATATCTTTAGTAAAACAAAATTGGTAGACTTGGTCAATGATTCTATAAGCTTCCACTGAGCAACAACCATGACTAAATTCCTTCCAATTTTGAATTACTTTAAATAAATAAAACCCTTGATTATGTTAAGCATGGTGTGAGTCTCATACATCCATGTCACATGTATCATCTAGCATGACATACAAAAAATGTACATTAATATATATCACATATATACTAAATGCACAAGTGAGAAAAAGAAATCTTAAGTGAGCTAATATTAGTTAATGTAAGTTAAAATATCAAATTTATAATTATACATTAAATTATTAAATCAACACTTGATTTAATAATCTGGTTATATCACATACAACTGACTAATATCATATGTATCGCGAGAATAGAATACGGTATCACATACACGTATTAATCTCGGTCCCGCACATATCACATATTTGCTCCTATTTAGTTTCGCTTAAGCCAGGAAACCTCTGTGTAGGACTTTAAAGACTCGTCAATACGCCGGCAGAAGGTGGTGATCATATCAGTCATCCACAAATCGCAAGCGGTCTGCTAAACGTAACGGCTACCCAGGTACGAGCGATCAGAAGATCAACAAGCAAACCCGCTCATACTCCTGCGAATCCAATCAGTAACACTATCGTACAGTCCGGTCTCTTTGTCTGATATTTCTCATATCACAATCTGGGGGTGGTAAACGTCAGATCCCAATAGCCTGATAAGTCATGCCGATGTGAGGCTCATAACGGTTCGAGAAACTACTGATAACACTTACCGGTAGATCTCAGCAACCCTGGCCAGGGATTTCCTGTTATGGCCAATCGAGTATAGCGCAACATCAACCCCCAATACAGGGAGAGACGAAATCCCCTCCTATCGCTCATTGCCTCCATGTAACTCGGGACTGTACCCAAAAACCACCGTTTTGCAGGATCTCTTGAACGTGGTAAGGTGGAAATCAAAGCACAGTGGGAATCACACAAGACTCTATGATGATCTCGGGTCGACAGACTAACCTGTACCAGTGTCGCCAGAGAACTGCTATCTGACGATAGGTATAATACCATCTAGGAGTTCTCGGCGAGTCCGTTCAGTGTACCCAAACTCTACTGAGCACCCATATACCTTCTCTGATGTCAAACACCAATGGATGTGGGATCATCCATCGCCCATCATATGGGTCAAAAAATGTATACGCTAGTCTACTCTGGAATATCGATGCCCCATTTCGATACTCCCACGACTAGGAACATTTGAAGGATGTACTTACCGAATACCTTTGCCCCACTAGTATGATCTGCATCATAATCCTGGTAGTCAAGTACTCATCCTAAGGGCTTTATCAACATGTAATAGAGAGAAAATAAGTGTACATGTTAAGATAAAGAGCAACCAGATAGCATACTATCATGTCGAGCAAGAAATTCCTCCCTATATATGTCCAAGCATCCACTATAATATACATCACATGTATAATAATGGCCTCTAGGGCATACATATAATTAACAATCTCCTACTTGCACTAAGGCCATTTGTTGTAGTATCTCATACCCAACGCCCCATAAAAGTCTCTCTAGGGAAATGCCTCTGTGAGTTGATCCGTCGTGTTATCCTTCGCATCAACTCAACTAACCTCGATCCCTTGGAGATCAACCATCTCCCTGATCAGGTGATACTGTCCTCAGAATATGTCTGGATCACTGATGGGACCGGCATTCCTAGGCCAAAACCACAACTCCATTGTTGTCACAATAACAATTATTAGACTCTCAATGGTAGAAACCATGTTCATCTCATGAACAAGAATTATCCAGACATCCACTTTGGTAGCAACGTTGGTCGCAATGTACTAAGCCTTTATCGTCTAGATTGCCACGGTATCTAGCTTGGAACTCTTCCAACATACCGTCCCTCCACTAAGGGTAAAGACAAAGCCTGTGACTGATTTTCAGTCGACCTTATCACTCTGGGAGCTCGAATTGGTAAAGGACTCCCATTGGAGTTCACCATCACCAAAAACCAAGAACATTTCTTTAATGCTTCTCAAGTACATAAGAATGTCCTTCGCAGCTCTCCAGTGATTCTCTCAAGATTCGATTGATTCCTGATCACTACATCTAGTGAGCAGCTACATCTGGTCTGGTACATAACATCGCATACATGATAGAGTTTACTGCCGAAACATAGGGTATCCTTTCACGCGAGCTCTCTCTAAATCAGTCTCGGGAGACATCTTTTAGGAGAGAGTGATTCATGAGTAAGTGGGCGAACCACCACACTTAGAATCCTCCATACTAAACCCCTTTAGTATGGTGTTAATATACCTGGATTTAGGACACTTCCAACATCCACTTAGATCTATCATCATAGATCATAATCCATGAGATATAGTAGATATCATCCAGATCTTCTATGGAGAATCCTCGTGATAAGAGGAGTTTGACCGAGTGTAGCATAGGAAACCATTTTCTATTAAGAGTATGTCATCTACGTACAATACGTGGAGGACAACCTTACTCTCTACAACCTTCTTGTATATACAAGGTTCATCTACCTTTTTGATGAAGTCAAACACTTTGACCGCGACATCAAAACAGATGTTCCAACTCTGCGATGCGTGCTCTAATCCTTATGGATTTAAGTATAGCCACTGGAGAAAAGGTTTCATCATAAACCACACCTGGTTATTGATGAAAACCTTTTACTAAAAGTCTAGCTTTGAAAGTCTCAACTTTTCCATCCACACCAAGAATCTTCTCAAGATCCATTTGCTCCCAATGGGTTTTACCCCTTCAGGTGCAACATTCAAAGTCATACTTTGTTGGTATACATGGATTCCATCTTTGATCGCATAGCATCCAGCCATTTCACAGAGTCCCCACTCGTGATGGCCTGCCTGAACCTAGTTGGGTCATTATCTATCATGATGCAATCCTTGCTCCCACCGTCACCAAGGAAACCGTGTATCTCTTAGGTGGATGAGGAACCCTACCAGATTCACGGAGAGGCCGAGGTCGTTGGAGACTATTGAATCATTTGGTTTCACCAAATCATCAGCTTTTAGTTTGTCCAGCTGGAACTCCTTCCAATTCTACCTCATGACCACTAATTTCTTCATAAGAAATTCCTTTTCTAAAAAGGTGGCATGCTGAAAAACAAAACACCTTTTTCTCCTCAGTGTGGTAGAAGATATTCCCTCGCAAATGTTTGGGATATCCAATAAACTTACATAGAACTGACCTTGCCTCGATCTTGTCCGAATTTTGCTTTTTAACATAGGCCGGACAACCCCATATTTTAAATTGTTTAAGATATGGTCTCTTCCCATTCCATATTTCATATGGAGTGGTAGGCACTGATTTGGATGGAACCCCATTCAATAGGTATTCAGCTTCTCAAGTGCATTATTCCAGAAGGAAACATGCAACTCAGTAGTACTCATCATAGAGCGCACCATATCTCATAAGGTACGATACCTCCGCCCCGATACACTGTTGTGCTGTGGTGTACATAAAGGAGTAAGCTGAAAGAGAATCTCATTCTCCTTTTAGAAACTTCAGGAACTCCACGCGCAAGTATTCTCATCCTCGATCACATCGTAGGACTTAATACTTCTATCCGTCTGGTTCTTAACTTCAAACTTTTATTCCTTGAATTTCTCAAAAGTTTCTGACTTGTGTTTCAACAGGAACATATGTACGAATCCTGAGAGATGATCAGTGAATATAATGAAGTACGAAGAACCAACTTTGGCATTTGTAGACATAGGACCGTATACATCATCATGTATCTGTCCCACGAGTTCAGCAACTCTTTCTCTGTTTCCAGTAAATTGAGTTTTGATCATTTTACCTTTGAGACAAGACTGGAAAGTATCATAAGATGAAAATTGAACAGATTTCAAATACTCATCCTTATGTGACTTAGCTAGTCGTGTCGCATTGTTATGACCTAGTCTACAATTCCACAAAAAGGATTCGTTCATTTCTGAACTACTCCTCTTGTGTGTGTTCTATATACTTTGAACTGTGGTTTGATTTAGAACGTATATGCCATTACATAATGTGCATGATCCGATCAACTCTTGATTCAGGAAAATGTTCACAACATTATCCTATAATACAGAATTATATCCTTCTTTAACTCAATAAAGAATCTGATGTAATGTTGTATATCAGGTTCGGTATGTAATAACATTTGTTCAGAATCAATGTATTTACCATTTGGTAATACAAGGTGGTATTTGCCAACTGATTTGGCTGCAACAATTGCACCATTCTCTAACACTTAGAGACATATCACCCAATCCCAGTTCTCTACCTTTTTGTAGCCCATGTAACATATTATATATGTGGGATCCTGATCCGGTATCTCATACCTAGGATGTAAAGGATACTGAGAAACAGTTCTTGGTAACAAACACACCCGAAGAATATGCATCAACATGCTTTATCCTCGATTGGGTTGCGTAGGAATCCGGATATTCCCTTATTTCCTGCTCGAACTTATAACAATTATAAGATAGAGCGGAACCAACGTTCCCCAGCTCAGTATAATAAGCAGGTTCGGTCAATGCATCCATATTATTATCTTGATTAAGGCGTGATATGATCGCTACCAGGAGAGAGAGAGAGAAGAAAACACTCTGTGTGTGCTCTTTCAAGATCAGATTGGTTATTATTTTATCTAATCAGGACGACTCCCATTATTTTTATCAAACCGTCCTTCAAACCCTAAAAGGTAAAACTAGCCGGGATTAATTACACTCTACAAGTTCGCCAATCTTTCGGCCAGGCCAGTGTCGGTACTTTGAGGGAGGTTCCCTGTGCTTTTGCACGGACCTAATTAAAATAAACCTCATTTTCCCAGGGACGTAACCCCGTTAACACTTTTCTAGACACCTACTAGATCGGCTAATTGTAATGTGTAAGACTCACCCAGGAGTAACTCTTACTCGCAGTGGGTATCGGGATCCAACTATCTCATAGAAGGTATGCAATCTCATTGAAAATTTCAACACTTGAAATTCTCGATAATATTCTGCCCCTAGCAACTTATGACCTTAACAAGGTCAACAAATCATAAGCGCTAGCCAATTTCAACCCGTACATTTCATGATTGAATTAATTCCACCCGTACGACCCTTAACATAGTCAACAAAGTCGCGCGACTACCCTAATCCAATCGCATCACATGCTTAAGCAGATAAGCACTAATCAGCTACCGCACACTACGCCTTAACATAGTAAACAAACGTAGCACGAATACTAAGTAGTACTTATCTGAAATGACGGAGGGCTACGACAGGTTTTTAAGAAAACCTTTTGCGTAATGAACTTGATCTCGTTGTAGAATCGAGTGATTTTGAAAAGGAGTGTTTTTGAGGCCTTTACTAGTTTTGCTAAAGAGGCCACTCCCGGTGAGGGATCTCATCTCTTTCCTCATCGAATGAGGTGCTGGATATTTCACAAATACCTCAATGCAAAGCATGAACTAAAAAAGCAATCAAAAGACAAAACCGAGTGAGTTGTTGCATCTGCTAGTTTCGCTAACAAAGTCACTCCCAGTGAAGCGATCTCGGCTCTTTCCTTATCGAATAAGGTGCTGGATATTCTACAAGGAATACCGCTATGCAAAGCAAGAACTAGAGCTACCAGTTTTTGAAACAAAATTCTACAATATCTTTAGGTTTCTTTTATTTCATTAATCTCATTAATGAAATCCCATCAATTATGCTTCCAAAGTATCACAGAAGAAACGAAAGCAACAATATTTATTATATGTCATATATATATTATAAGCATTCGTCTCAGAATATCAAGTGATCACATCACAGAATATCAGCAGCAGAAGAACACATATGAAATATTGGATATACTAGGAATTTCGTGTTTTAATTAAGCCAATAAAAAACGCAGATTCCACGGTCGCGATGAATAGACAAACCCACATCCCTAGACCCCTATGAGAGCGGCAAGCAACCCTCCCAATTCTAGAGTTAGGAGACCCGGACTCGACTCCTCGAGATGGTCTTCCACTGGACCCTAGAACCCGGTTTCTTATGCTCTCCTTCTTGGGTCTATCTTAATGCGGAAAAGTAAATAATATACATCAATGGTGACATCATCCTCAACCTGGAAATGTCCCAATAAAAGAATATTACATACAAGCTTTTACATGAATGAAAATGAAAAAATCTCATCTCACATAAAAACCTCCGGCTATTCAAAACACGACGATCCAATATAACATATCACAACAACACATAACATCACATATCATCAACGTAAGTAAATATGCGTATCCCAATTGTCGTTGAAATATAGCAACGAAACCAGCGATACACTACATATTACACTTACGGTCGCAGAAAAGAAAGTGAAAAACTACAACAATTGGAATCTGCAACTACCTTAGACATCATAAACCCAATGTATCACATACTTTGGATTTCATGCCTTACCTAATGAGTTCCTTAGACATCACATGCCTAACAATTATTAACCCCGCATTTTAGTCTCGATATTGAAAACACTTGTCAATAACCAGTCGGATAATTCAACAAGATTCCCGATAACCTGATCGAATGCTCGTCGGAAACTTTAGTAGACGGCCGCACCCCCGATGCCATCGACGAAGTGCACTTAGGCGGAACACCGCGGCCGCGAGCACCCGAACGGATGCTTTTGGCGACGGGGTTCTCCTACAGTCACTTGGTCGGGGCTATGGGGCGTGGCAATCTAGTAAGGTTATCCGACGAGTATCCGCATAAGCTACGTGATTGCGACGGACTTTTGATCCACATCAAAATTCCGTGGCAACCGATCAAATGAGACCGAATTGCTAGATTTATAAAATTCAAATTAAATATTATGGATTCTAAGTGTTGTATCACAATCACAGATAGCTAGACGATGTTAAACTTTTCGATCAAATCAACAAACACCCAAAATTTTCCAAAGAGCTCAACACTTGAGCGGAGTTTAAAAACTACCCAGAACATGCCACGGCACCTATGGACCAACCATAGAAGGGTCAATCCTTGCCTCACCTATGGCGCAGCGGAGCTACCACAAACCCTAGGGTTTGGTGGTGGTTCCGACGGTTACAGAATCGAGTTAGGGTTTCGTTCTTCTAGAGGGTCCACAGAATCACCTGCATGATTTTCTGAAGATTTTAAACATGGAAAAATCCAACTCTTGGAAAATTTCCAGCGAGGGAGAAAATGGGTTATTGATATCCGTTCGAAATTTTTAACGTCGTCTAAATAACCCGAAACGATGTTAGAATTACAACTACGAAACACTCTGAATTGCCTTTACAGAAATATAACATCACATGCAATATCAGTAGAAACGAGCAACACCTGAAACACCAAAACCCAGAGACTGGAACACCATAAAAATTTGAAACTAAGATTCCACCAAAAATCCGGTGAGCTCGGAATTTTAACAAATGTCACCGGTCAAATTCCGACGAGGAGGGTTCAAATTTCTAATGTGTTCATGTTACATCTCATATAACATCCTGCAACTGCTTAAAAAAAATTTTAGACACTCTGAAAATTTCGACAGAAACTAGATTATTGTTTCGGGTGTTTCGGAGTTGTTTCGGTTTTGTAATTCTACAAATATCTTCTAATTCTCTAACTTGGCTCTGATACCACTGCTGGGTTCCCTAGGTCATCGCTGGGTTTCGGGAGGCATCGTCCATGCCATTTTCAAAAATTTTCCATGCTAAACAACCCTAACCCTAGAATCTTAACTAGAGAATTAGACGAAACTAGAGTGTAAACTACTTTACATCTAAATGAACAAGGAATACAACCTTTGTAGACCGTTCCTTCACTTTAATAGCTCCTGTAGTAGTCCCTTCGCTCTAAGTAGTAAACTCCCGGACTCTAGAAAGACTCCACAAGATAAACGGAACAGGCTTGCTTAAAGTCTTCGAGGCCGAAGATGATCTACGTCGAGAAGACACCAACTCAAGCTACCTCTTCACTAATGTGGAATTAGTGAAGCAAACACCCTAAACTAAATGGCTAGAATAGTATAGGATTATGAAGTAGGAATTTTGCTCACTTTAGAAATAATTTTCTCACTCATTTTCTTCACCTCCCAAATTGCAAGAGAGCTAGAGAAAGGAGATGAAGAAAAGCATCCATGGAATGAAGCAAGTGAAGAATGGAAACCATAGGTGAGTTAATATCATATACTAACCCTTGTAGAGACTAAACCATGGCTAATCATAATGGTTGGATTAATAAATATCTTTAGTAAAACAAAATTGGTGGACTTAGTCAATGATTCTACATGCTTCCACTAAGCAACAACCATGACTAAATTTCTCCCAATTTTGAATTGCTTTAAATAAATAAAACTCTTGATTATGTTAAGCATGGTGTGAGTCTCATACACCCATGTCACATGTATCATCTAGCATGGCACACAAAAAATGTACAATAATGCATATCACATATATACTAAATGCACAAGTGAGAAAAAGAAATCTTAAGTGGGCTAATATTAGTTAATGTAAGTTAATATATCAAATATATAATTATACATTAAATTATTAAATCAACACTTGATTTAATAATCCGGCTATATCACATACAACCGACAAATATCATATATATTGCGAGAATAAAATACGGTATCACATACATGTATTAATCTCGGTCCGCATATATCACATATGTGCTCCTACTTCATTTCGCTTGAGCCAGGAAACTTCTGTGTAGGACTCTAAAGACTCATCAATACGCCGGCAATAGGTGGTGATCATATCAGTCACCCACAAGCCGCAAGCGGTTGTAACACCCTAGTTCATTTATACCAGTTCTAGTTCAAGTATTTCTTTATTTATGGTATTTTCCTGATTTATTGTGTTTTGGGTGTAATTAGTATTTTGACATCTGTATTTGCATCCGACCCGACCCGTATGCTTGAAACCTGTTTTGATTCATGTTTATGATTTATCCTGACTTGTTACGTGGACTCGGGCACTTTCATTTATACATCCTGTATACTGGCATTTATCTGGCATCTGCATTTTAATATAACATTTAAAGTCACGTAAAATAATTTAAAATTTCATAACATGGCCTGCATGATACCCCTAACTCTGTGGTAGCATCCGCGCATCTTGTTCTTATCCCGTTCGGTGAAACAGACTTGTTTGGATGGCTACGCGCACGTACGTGCATCCGTTCTTAGGGGTATGCATTTTCGTTACCTGAGCATTCATTTTGAAATTTGGACGTCGCATATATTTTTCATATTTTAAATCTGAAGTTTTAGACCCGACCCGGACGCGTTTTTGGAATATTTTTGTATCCCGCCAAAATTCAAATTTATTTATTATAATATCTTTATTTATTTATACAGTTTAAAATTTAATTAACTAACTAAATCTTTTAAAATTAAAAATCATAACAATTTAACAAACACCAGTTTCTCTCTTTCCCTCTCTCTCTTTTCTGCCTCATGGCCCCCACCGCAGCCACCTTCTCTTCTCTTTCTCTCTCCCACTTCGCAATCTTTCTCTCTCTCTCTTCCACATGCAGACCAAATTATATCTCCTCACTGTTCATTCCCTCTCTCTCCCCTCTCGATCTCTCTCATCTCTCTTTCTCACTCCTCTCGATTTCTCTCTCTCTCCTCTCGCCTATTCTCTCTCTTTCTCTCTCTCTCACATTCTCTCTCTCCTTCTTTATATATATATATATATATATATATATTTCTTTATATATTTTATTATTAAACTCTCTATTCTTCACGTCGCTCTCTCTTCTTCTTTCACCTTTCATTCTCTTCCCACCTCGTCGTCCACGAAGAAACCCACGCGCGCACCATCGCCTCACTCCCGATCGTCACCGCTACCATCGCCATCAACCTCCTCGCCTTCTTCTCCTCTTCTACTCTTCCTCCTCCCTCCTTCACCGCCGCCTCGTCGTCGCGAGAACCCACGCCCGCGTGTCGCGCTCATCGCCGTCGCCGCATCCACCCTCGACGGCACCCCGTCACCCTCGTCTGCATTCCCATCTCCAGCCCTCACCCTACAGATCTCGTCACCTTCCTCTCCTCCTCAAACACCAACCCAGAACCCGAGCTTCCTCTCTCCAACCGAGCCTGCAACCCACCTTCACCTTGCCTCCCCATCGCCGGCGACCTTCTCTTCATCACAACCACCTCGCTCTCATCCCCTCTCCTCTGTGCTTCTCATACACCAATCGCTGCAACCCAACTCCAGCCAAACCCTAGCATCACCACCATCGTATTCTTCCCACACCTGCAGCCCAACCAGTGAGACATCGCCGGCATCCTTCTTCTCCCAAACCAACAGAAACCCTCATCACCATCATCGCCTGACCGATCGACAGTGTGATCTCCTTCCTCTTTCCTCGGCTGCAACCTTTGATCCCGACATCAAGAACCTTAACACCTCACTGCCCATCGCCGGAAAACCCCGTCGACACCTCCTTGTCTCTTCTGTCCCTAACCCGAGCCATAACAAACCACAGAATAGCCACAGCCTTCATCTTTTCTTTCTTCTTCTTCTTATTTTTCTTCTTTTCTTGCTTTCTTGTTTCTTGATCCATGTTTCCGATCACCGCCGGAGCCGTGCTTGCCGCCGCTGATCCGGGCGACCCAGTGGACATCCCTATCCAGCGTGGTCCGTTCCTGCATTGCTTGGTTCAGTCCCGTGTGCGCTGTATGTGCATTGCAACTTTTACCGACATTGGACGTTGCAGCGCGTATCCGTATCGTGTTCCATCGAGGCAAGTTAATCTTACTACATGCTATATAACTCATTATATACCTATTTAAATAAATATCATACCTGTATTTTAAATCTAGTATCCCATGTTTCATATTATAGCTTTTCGATGTTCCGTTTGCATCCATTCATATCATTTCAGATCTCGGTCATGAAAACCTATCTTGTTACATACTAGATTATAATATACTGCATCCATATCAATATTTACATCACATATTGCGTAGTTGTACATCCCACAATACCATTTTACAGTTTTACTGATTTCGGATACCCGTTTGCATCCATCTCATTTAAAATATATATAACCGCATCCATAGATCATATTAATACATAATACTATGATTTTAATACCCCATGTTTAATAAAGTGCATCCTAATTAGTATTGGAACTATAAATGTAACCCTAATCGATAATTGTGCATCCATATCTTTGAATTTATATCGATTTGCATACCATATCACATTATTCCATTTTATTGTTATATTAGTACTCCATACTTGATTTTGTGTACCCATACTTATTACAGTTTGATTATGAGCACCCACCTGATACTTGTGCACTACCTGACATGACCTGATACACTACTAACTTGACATGACTTGATACATGTGCACTACTTGACATGATTTGATCCATGTACACTACCTGACATGACCTGATGTACCACAGCTTGACATGTTACCTGATCTTGTTACTAATGCCGACAATCTTGACCTGTTGTCCCTACAGACATTTCCTGTTATCTTTACAGACAAACTTATTCCTGCTTGATTCTGTGTTGGCATTAGTCTCAGATTTATCAATACCTGACTTACACACATAACTTTGGGGTATGGGGAAATCAAGAATGTATCCGAACGTAACTCAAAGGGCTATTACATCTTGTTACCGTGGTCCCATGGGGTTGAACGGGACATAGACTCACAGTCTATTACATCTTGTTACGTGGTCCCGTGGGGTTGAACGGGATATAGACTCACCGTCTATTATATCGTGTTACCGTGGTCCCGTGGGGTTGAACGGGGCATAGACCGATGGGTTACGATGAGAATTACATTAATTGATTTCGAATAACTTTAGAGTAGATAACCCTATAGCACAGTTTAGATTACTCACTGCACTTCACCTGTTTATATCCTATTCACTGATCTATATTCATGTTACTATTACTTGTTACTGATGACTTGTTACTGTTCATACTCATGCCTGCATGACTTGTTACTCCTGATTATATTATTGTTGATATTATGACGCACTGACGTCTGGGTTTTGCATGGCCCAGATCCTCTACCTTTGTCGCAGGCTAATCAGGAGTATTTCCACCGTTAGGCCGAGCAGTGATGATCCAGTTAGTATCCAGTTTAGTTATGTTTTACTTTCCAGATGTTTTTGCTCTTTGGATTTATTGCTTCCGCATATTATTTCTTGACTCGTTTATTCTTGCTCATGGACATGTACTAGATAGTTTATTTTATTTCTACTGTTCTTGATATCTCTACAGCCGCAATATGACTGTGGAGGGATATTTCCTATCCACAGGTAGCATGGTTGGCCCTGTCACGTGTCTATCTTAGCGCACTCTGGGAAGCAGGGCGTGACAGGGTTTGTTTGGTATCAGAGTCATAGGATTTAGGTAAATCCGGTTTGATTCTTATTGTAGTTGGGTATTGGACCCAATACACGAATCAGAAAACTCGTAATTAGGAACATGTCCTGCCACATTGTTATCATGATTCTTGAATCATATCTTTCTTTTGACCCTCGTCTTGATGATATGCAAACAACTTTGCATCTCGACTTGAAATTCTTTTGGTTCTCTATTATTTCTTCCGTCCTATTCCTTTGATTCTGATACTAGGATTTGGCGACTTGAACGGAGTTATGTGATTGTAACTATGAACTGCAGCATGGTTATAATGTGGTACTCTATTTAAGTAACTTGGAGTCCTAGCCTTGATTCATTTCCTTGTTCCATGGTCGTTTTATTACCTTGGTTCTCTCAGTTTCATTGCTTACCAGTTCATGTTTTGCAGATTTCTTGGTGATCGTTACCGGCAGTTATGAAGTTGTCTTGGGAATAGATTTTCTCGGAACTTTCCACGCTCACATTGATTGTAGGGCAAAGAAAGTGATTTTCCAGATTCCCGGACATCCGGAGTTTGTTTTCACTGGAGGAAGCAGTTTTGTCGGTCCAGTCGAGTTTAAGGCTAGGCCGACAAACAATGTTCTTTCGTCGATGGAAGTTGATAAGGAGGAAGCGCCAGTTGTAGTTCGAGAGTTCATGAACGTGTTCGAGGACATCTCGGGTTTACCGCCAAAACGAGATGTGGAGTTCGCAATCGATCTTATTCCTGATGCAACGCAAATCTCTAAGGCGTACTATCCAATGGCACCAGTGGAGTTGGAAGAAGTCAAGAAGTAGGTTACCGAATTACTTGAGAAGGGTTGGATTTGCAGCAGCAATTCACCTTGGGAAGCTCCAGTTATTCTAGTAAAGAAGAAAGATGGCACACGGAGGATGTACATCGATTATCGAGAATTAAACCGGGTGACTATTAAGAACAAGTACCTGATCCCTCGCGTTGGCGAATTATTCGAGCAGCTTAGTGACGCAAGGGTATTCTCGAAGCTGGATTTGCGATCCGGATATCATCAGGTCCGAGTTAAATCAGAGGATATTTGCAAGACTGCGTTCCGAACTCAATATGGTTATTACGAGTATTTAGTGATGCCATTCGGAGTCACGAATGCACCGGCGATATTTATGCACTTGATGAACCGAATCTTTTCACCATTCTTGGACCAGTTTATAGTGGTGTTCATTGATGGTATTCTGGTTTACTTAAAGAGTATTGAAGAGCATGCAGAACACTTGAAGATCGCACTGCAGACATTGAGGCAAGAAAGATTATATGCAAAGATGAGAAAGTGTGAGTTTTGGCTTGCAGAAGTAAAGTTTTTGGGGCATGTCGTAACTAGAGATGGAATCGCCGTTGATCCTGAGAAGATTGCAGCAGTTCAAGATTGGACGATTCCGAAGAACGTAGCAGAGATCAGAAATTTTCTTGGACTTGCCGAATATTACAGAAGGTTCGTGGAGAATTTTTCCCGTTTGGCTGAGCCTTTGACCAAGCTTACGCGAAAGGAGGTACCATTTGTCTGGACGGATGAATGTGCGTCAGCTTTTGAGGCGTTGAAGCAGAGGTTGATAACCGCTCCTATTTTGACCGTACCAGACAGTTCCGGAGGATTGGTGATTCACAGCGACGCATCTGGGAAAGGTTTGGGATGTGTTTTGATGCAGCATGGGAAGGTTATAGCTTACGCATTGAGACAATTGAAGACCCATGAGAAGAATTACCCAACTCATGATTTAGAGCTAGCAGCTGTGATTTTCGCTTTGAAGATTTGGAGACACTACTTATTGGGCGAAAGAATCGAAGTATTCACCGATCACAAAAACCTGAAGTATGTGTTCACACAGAAGGAGCTTAATATGAGGCAGCGTAGATGGTTAGAGCTGATGGCTGACTATGATCTTGATCTTAAGTACTATCCGGGGAAAGTTAATGTTGTGCCGAATGCGCTTAGTCGGTTGCCAGCAATTCAGATGTTAACTGCACAAAAGGAACTTATTAAAGACTTTCAGAGATTCGATTTGGAGGTTGTGCTACCGCATTCTTCGGGACAGTTGATGCAGCTGCAAGTACAGTCGTCGTTGATTGAGAATATTAAAGCAGCGCAGTTACAAGACCCTAGATTGCAAAAGTTCGAGAACAGGTTGAAGCTGGACTTCGAACAGACTTGTTGATTCATGAAGATGGTTCGTTGCGATATGGTAGCCGTTTGTGTGTGCCAAAAGGAGATATTCGCGAAGAAGTTATGATGGAGGCACACAGTTCCGCATATTCCGTACATCCAGGAGGCACGAAGATGTACCGTGATCTACGACAACATTTCTGGTGGGAAGGCGTGAAACGGGAGATTGCCCGCTTTGTAGCGAAGTGCTTGGTGTGTCAGCAAGTTAAGCCTGAACATCAAAGGGTTTCTGGTTTATTGCAACCACTTCCGATTCCTCAATGGAAGTGGGAATATATAACCATGGATTTCGTAACAGCTTTACCGCGGAGTCCAAAGGGCAACAATGCAGTTTGGGTGATTGATGATCGATTGACCAAGGCAGCTCACTTCATACCGTTTTGAGTTGGTCAGTCAACGGAAGCGTTAGCAGAATGGTACATGCAGGAGATTGTGAGATTGCTTGGAGTACCGGTGAGCATTGTATCCGACTGTGACACCCGTTTCTTATCACACTTCGGGAGTAGCTTACAGGAAAGTTTGGGGACTCGATTTAAGTTTAGCACAGCTTATCATTCTCAGACCGATAGCCAGTCAGAGAGAACGATCCAAACTCTTGAAGACATGTTGAGAGCTTTCATGTTAAACTTAAAGGGTTCATGGGAGGATCATCTACACTTGGTGGAGTTTTCTTACAATAACAGCTTTCAGGAGACTATTTAGATAGCTCCATTCGAAGCATTGTATGGTTGCAAGTGTCGTTCACCCGTTTTTTGGGACGATGTTGGAGAACGAAAATTGTTGGGACCGGATTTGATCGTGCAAACAGTAGAGAAAGTTAATACTATCCGGAATCACATGAAGGCAGCACAAGATCGGCAGAAGAGTTGGGCCGATACATCGAGAAGACCTCTAGAGTTCGCTGTTGGTGATCTGGTATTCTTGAAGATATCACCGACTAGAGGAGTGATTCGTTTTGGGAGTCGAGGCAAGCTTAGTCCTCGATTCGTTGGGCTTTTCAAGATTTTGGAGCGTGTTGGAGAAGTGGCTTATCGATTGGCTTTACCACAATTTTTTTTGGTGAATGTTCATGACGTGTTTCATGTATCTCAACTCCATAAATATGTTCGAGATGAAACACACGTGCTGGATCATTCGGAGCTGACTGTACGAGAAGATTTAACCTTTTTAGGAACGATCAATGTCGATTATGGATCAAAGGAAAAAGGTTCTTAAGAACAAGGTTATCCCTCTTATGCTTGTTTCTTGGGGAAATCGCTTGCACGGAGAATCGACTTGGGAACGAAAAGACGAGATTCGACAGAAGTTTCCACGTCCATTCTTATAGATTCTTGATTGTTTTTCTTTTCTTATTTTGGGAATTTCGAGGACGAAATTCTTTTTGTAGTTGGGTATAATGTAACACCGTAGTTCATTCATACCAGTTCTAGTTCAAATATTTCTTTATTTATGGTATTTTCGTGATTTACTGTGTTTTGGGTGCGATTAGTATTTTGACATCTGTATTTGCATCCGACCCAACCCGCATGCTTGAAACCTGTTTTGATTCATGTTTATGATTTATACTGACTTGTTACGTGGACTCGTACACTTTCATTTATACATCATGCATACTTGCATTTATCTGGCATCTGCATTTTAATATAACATTTAAAGTCACGTAAAATAATTTAAAATTTCATAACATGGCCTGCATGATACCCCTAACCCCGTGGTACCATCCGCGCATCTTGTTCTCGTCCCGTTCAGTGAAACGGACTTGTTTGGATGGCTACGCGCATGTACGTGCATCCGTTCTTGGGGGTATGCATTTTCGTTAGCTGAGCATTCATTTTGAAATTTGGACGTCGCATATATTTTTCATATTTTAAATCTGAATTTTTAGACCCGACCCGGGCGCGTTTTGGAATATTTTTGTATCCCACCAAAATTCAAATTTATTTATTATAATATCTTTATTTTATTTAGACAGTTTAAAATTTAATTAACTAACTAAATCTTTTAAAATTAAAAATCATAACAATTTAACAAACACCGGTTTCTCTCTTTCCATCTCTCTCATGGCCCCCACCGCAGCCACCTTCTCTTCTCTGCCTCATGGCCCCCACCGCAGCCACCTTCTCTTCTCTTTCTCTCTCTCTCTTTCTCTCTCCCCCTTCGCAATCTTTCTCTCTCTCTCTCCTCCACATGCAGACAAAATTATATCTCTTCACTGTTCATTCCCTCTCACTCTCCTCTCGATCTCTCTCATCTCTCTTTCTCACTCCTCTCGATTTCTCTCTCTCTCTCCTCTCGCCTGCTCTCTCTCTTTCTCTCTCTCACAGTTCTCTCTCTCCTTGTTTATATATATATATATATATATATATATATATATATATATATATATTTCTTTATATATTTTATTATTAAACTCTCTATTCGTCACGTCTCTCTCTCTTCTTCTTTCTCCTTTCATTTTCTTCCCGCCTCGTCGCCCACGAAGAAACCCACGCGCGCGCCATCGCCTCACCCCCGATCGTCACCGCCGCCATCGCCATCAACCTCCTTGCCTTCTTCTCCTCTTCTCCTCTTCCTCCTCCCTCCTTCACCGCCGCTTCGTCGTCGCGAGAACCCACACCCGCACGTCGCGCTCATCACCGTCTCCGCATCCACCCTCGACGGCACCCCCATCACCCTCATCTGCATTCCCATCTCCAGCCCTCACCCTACCGATCTCGTCACCTTCCCCTCCTCTTCAAACACCAATCGAGAACCCGAGCTTCCTCTCTCCAACCGAGCCTGCAACCCACCTTCACCTTGCCTCCCCGTCGTCGCAAAGCCTCGCCGGCGACCTCCTCTTCATCACAACCACCTCGCTCTCATCCCCTCTCCTCTGTGCTTCTCATACACCAATCGCTGCAACCCAACTCCCGCCAAACCCAAGCATCACCACCATCTTATTCTCCCCACACCTGCAGCCCAACCAGTGAGACATCGCCGGCGGCCTTCTTCTCCCAAACCAAAAGAAACCCTCGTCACCATCATCGCCTGACCGATCGACAGTGTGATCTCCTTCCTCTTTCCTCGGCTACAACCTTTGATCCCGACATCAAGAACCTTAACACCTCACTGCCCATCGCTGGAAAACCCCCGTCGATGCCTCCTCGCCTCCTCTGTCCCTGACTCGAGCCATACTAAACCACAGAACGGCCACAACCTTCATCTCTTCTTTCTTCTCTTTCTTCTTCTTCTTGTTTTTCCTTCTCTTCTTGCTTTCTTGTTTCTTGATCCATGTTTCCGATCACCGATGGATCCGTGCTCGCCGCCGCTGATCCGGGCGACCCAGTGGACATCCCTATCCAGCGTGGTCCGTTCCTGCATTGCTTGGTTCAGTCCCGTGTGCGCCGTATGTGCATTGCAACTTTTACCGATATTGGACGTTGCGGCGCGTATTCGTATCGTGTTCCATCGAGGCAAGTTAATCTTGCTACTTGCTATATAACTCATTATATACCTATTTAAATAAATATCATACCTGTATTTTAAATCTAGTATCCCATGTTTCATATTATAGCTTTTCGATGTTCCGTTTGCATCCATTCATATCATTTCAGATCTAGGTCATGAAAACCTATCTTGTTACATACTAGATTACAATATACTGCATCCATATCAATATTCACATCACATATTGCGTAGTTGTACATCCCACAATACCATTTTACAGTTTTACTGATTTTGGATACCCGTTTGCATCCATCTCATTTAAAATATATATAACCGCATCCATAGATCATATTAATACATAATACTGTGATTTTAATACCCCATGTTTAATAAAGTGCATCCTAATTAGTATTGGAACTATAAATGTAACCCTAATCGATAATTGTGCATCCATATCTTTGAATTTATATCTATTTGCATACTATATTACATTATTCCATTTTATTGTTATATTAGTACTCTATACTTGATTTTGTGTATCCATACTTATTACAGTTTGATTATGAGCACACACCTGATACTTGTGCACTACCTGACATGACCTGATACACTACTACTTGACACGACTTGATACATGTGCACTACTTGACATGATTTGATCCATGTACACTACCTGACATGACCTAATGTACCACAGCTTGACATGTTACCTGATCTTGTTACTAATGCCGACAATCTTGACCTGTTGTCCCTACAGACATTTCCTGTTGTCTTTACAGACAAACTTATTCCTGCTTGATTCTGTGTTGGCATTAGTCTCAGATTTATCAATACCTGACTTACACACATAACTTGGGGGTATGGGGAAATCAAGAATGTATCCGAACGTAACTCAATGGGCTATTACATCTTGTTACCGTGGTCCCGTGGGGTTGAACGGGACATAGACTCACAGTCTATTACATCTTGTTACCGTGGTCCCGTAGGGTTGAACGGGACATAGACTCACCGTCTATTATATCATGTTACCGTGGTCCCGTAGAGTTGAACGGGGCATAGACTGATGGGTTACGATGAGAATTACATTAATTGATTTCGAATAATTTTAGAGTAGATAACCCTATAGCACAGTTTAGACTACTCACTGCACTTCACCTGTTTATATCCTGTTCACTGATCTATATTCATGTTACTGTTACTTGTTACTGTTCATACTCATGCATGCATGACTTGTTACCCCTGATTATATTATTGTTAATATTATGACGCACTGACGTCTGGGTTTTGCATGGCCCAGATCCTCTACCTTTGTCGCAGGCTGATCATGAGTATTTCCGCCGTTAGGCCGAGCAGTGATGATCCAGTTAGTATCCAGTTTAGTTATGTTTTACTTTCCAGATGTTTTTGCTCTTTGGATTTATTGCTTCTACATATTATTTCTTGACTCGTTTATTCTGGCTCATGGACATGTAGTAGATAGTTTATTTTATTTCTACCATTCTTGATATCTCTACAGCCGCAATGTGACTGTGGAGGGATATTTCCTATCCACTGGTAGCATGATTGGCCCTGTCACGTGCCTATCTTAGCGCACTCTGGGAAGCGGGGCGTGACAGCGGTCTTCTAAACGTAACGGCCACCCGGGTATTGAGCGATCAGAAGATCGACAAGCAAGTCTGCTCATACTCCTGCGAATCCAAGCAGTAACACTACCGCACAGTCCGGTCTCTTCGTCTGATATATTGCATATCACATCCTGGGGTGGTAAACGTCAGACCCCAATAGCCTGATAAGTCATGCCGATGTGAGGCTCATAACGGTTCGAGAAACTACTGATAACACTTACCGGTGGATCTCAGCAACCCTAGCCAGGGATTTCCTGTTATGTCCAATCAAGCATAGCGCAACATCAATCCCTAATACCGGAAGAGACGAAATCCCCTCCTATCGCTCATTGCCTCCATGTGACTCGGGAATGTACCCAAAAACCACCGTTTTGCACGATCTCTTGAACGTAGTAAGGTGGAAATCAAAGCACAGTGGGAATCACACAAGACTCTATGCCGATCTGGGATCGACAGACTAACCTGTACCAATGTCACAAGAGAACTGCTATCTGACGATAGATATAATACCATCTAGGAGTTCTTGGCAAGTCCGTTCAGTGTACCCAGTCTCCACTGAGCACCTGTATACCTTCTCTGATGTCAAACATTAATGGATGCGGGATCATCCATCGCCCATCATATGGGTTGTTCCCATATAAAAATAAATAATAAATAAAAAGCGATGGGAAAAATTCCCCAAATAGAGCATCACGTGATGCGCCTTGAAGCAAAGATTATAGGCATTGCGCTTAACTAATAAGGCTGAAATCGAGCCTCACGAGCAAACACGTGAGCATCTATATACAAAGTATATATGCACCTCCCTAAAACAAATAACAGGCCAGAGAAGCTCACGTGTTAGCACGTGACGCTCTTTGTTGGGCTTAACTTCGTGGGGGTCACGTGCCACACGTGACATTCCTGAACATCAGCTCACGCGCCAACACGTGATGCCTTCCTCTGGGACTGCTGCTGTAGGGTGTTTTTCGTCATCCCATTGAGATAGGAATACGCGCGCGCTTGTCAGACACATTACAGATTTCCCCTGTCTAGGGTAGGCTGGGGTTTATTGATTGTGGGGATCCGAATCTCCGGCAGCCGCGGACTAAGCTTCCGTTAATTACCCCTCGCCTTTGGAGCAAGAGAACCTCCGATTGATGGGTCAAACAGGTCATGCGAACTCAATGTGCAGTGTACGTATGTTTTGAAAGGGTTTTGGATATATCGGGGGCCAACGAGGGACGTGTTTTGGTGTGGAGTGCATGAAAAATGAGGGGAGAGGGGGTGTCTTAAAGACACGTACGTGGCACGTGGGCGCATGGTGACCACGGGTCACATGCCTGGCGCGTGTGCGCTTGGCTCCTGTGGGTCACGTGCGCAGCACGTGGGCGACGGGCGCCAGCGGGTTACATGCACAGCACGCGACCGTGAGGCGCCTGCGGGTCACGTACGCTGCAAGCGACCACTGGACGCTGAGCGGGTCGTGTGGGGCGTACGTGGGTGCTTTAGTGCCCGTAGGCCACGTGCCTTGCACGCGACCGCGGGTCGCGTGAGGTGCACGTGGGCGCCTTAGTGCCCGCGAGTCACATGCGCGCACGTGGGCACTTTAGTGTCCGCGGGTCACGTATGTGCACGTGGGCACTTTAGTGCCCGGGGGTCACGTGCCACGCACGCAACCGCTGGGCGCCCATGGGTCACGTGCGCTGCACGTGATCGCGGGGCACCCGTGGGTCACATGCTCGGCACGTGATCGCTGGGCACCCAAGGGTCACGTGCGCGGCACACGACCGCTGGGCGCCCGTGGGTCACGTGCGCTGCACGAGACCGCGGCGCGTCCACGGGTCACGTGCGCGCCACGCGACCACTGGAAACACCAGCGGGAAAGGGGATTAGCCCTTAGGTTGGGGAGTTGAATTCCCAAGGGGTTTTGGAGTTGAACTCCTATCAGAGATTTAATTTATGGAGTTAAACTCCTAAAAATCTTTAGCTCTTCTTTTGAGCCTTGGATCCTCCCAAAATGGGATTTTTGGATATGGGTCTCCTTCTTTTTCCTCTCGGTTTGCCGGATCTTAGGAAAAAAGGGACTGGGATTCAAAATCTCCCATTTTAGAGATTTGATGGGAGATCTGAGCTCCCCTTTGTGGGTTTTATGGTGAAACTTTATTTAGTTTTAAAAAAAAGAGCTAAGCTCTTGATTTAATTGGAAAATGAAAAGGAAGAGGAAGAACTTGGAGGAGAGGGGATGGAGGCACAAACCCTAGTTTTTGGGGAGAATGAATTATTCTTTTTTATTTCATTATCATGTTGCCTTATATAGGCTTACATATTTACATATAGCCCCTTGGGCTTTATAAAATGGCATTTTGCCCATCCCATGTTCCATGTGCTCTTTTCTTTTGCACATGAGCCATGGGTTTTACAAAAATTTGGCTTCATGCCCATTTTATTACATTCATGCATAAAAATTACATCAAAATTATTTATTACATGATTTTTTATTTCGGCATGGAGGAGGCCGGCCGCGGGGCTCGACTTGGGCATGGGCCCACTTGCGTGGGCTTGGGCCCTTTTACTTGGGGTTGACATTGACTTTGACTTGGTCAACTTGGGTACAAATTTTGACCCAAACAGCTGCATATAAGCAAACCAGTTTAATACTATGGGGTCGCGTGCTACACGTGAGGGTTCCTAATCACCTTCCAAGCAGATAGAATTAAATTCTAATTAATAGGGATCACAACCCTATTTGGGAAATATTTCCTTAAATCTTTCTAAACAAGAAAGATTACGCTCTGTAAAACAGAGCACCGTTGGATTAAAAATCCAATGGTGATTAAAAATCACTATGCTACAGAATCAGCTATGTATGGGAAACTATTTCTCCAATCTTTCTAAACAAGAAAGATTACGCTCTGTAAAACAGAGTACCGTTGGATTAAAAATCCAATGGTGATTAAAAATCACCAAGCTATAAAATCAGCTCTGTATGGGAAAATATTTTCCCAATCTTTCTAAACAAGAAAGATTACTCTCTGTAAAATAGAGCACCATTGGATTAAAAATCCAATGGTGATTAAAAATCACCAAGCTACAGAATCAGCTCTGTATGGGAAAATATTTCCCCAATCTTTCTAAACAAGAAAGATTACGCTCTGTAAAATAGAGCACCGTTGGATTAAAAATCCAATGGTGATTAAAAATCACCAAGCTACAGAATAAGCTCTGTATGGGAAAATATTTCCCCGATCTTTCTAAATAAGAAAGATTACGCTCCGTAAAACATAGCACCGTTGGATTAAAGATCCAACGGTGATTAAAAATCACCAAGCTACAGAATAAGCTCTTTATGGGAAAATATTTTCCCAATCTTGTTTAAAACAAGAAAAATATCTTCTGTAAAACAGAAGTCCCTGGATCAAAAATCCAACGGTAGATAAAATCCCCAAATCAATTAAGATCTCTCAACGAGAGATTTCCTTAACTAAATCAACAAACCTGCCTCTACTATATAAAGAACCCGAGACTAAAAAGGAAAACGAGAGAAGACCCCCCATAAGATTTGAGAAAAAGAAGAAGAAGAGGAGGAGTTCTCTTTCAAGAAAAGAAACCCTAAGTAAGAAAAAAGACCTAGAGATCATTTTCTTCGCCATTACAAGAGTTTAACTCTTCAAAAAAAGAACTTAGTTCTTTCTCTGGTTGAGCTCTACAGAAGAATATCTCCCCACAAGTTGAGAATTTAATTCTTATCAGGGAGATTCTGTCATGCAGTCCCCAAACTTAGAGAAAAGAACTAAGTTTGAAGAATTTAATTCTCCCGAAAGATATAGGAATTTAATTCCTCTGATAAAACTAGGGTTTAACCATGCATAAAAAAAAACAACTGAGATCGACTCACGGGATCCCACGTGACCCCCTAAAACAAGTGCTTAGCACTTATAAAAGAAAAAAAAGGAATAAATTAAAGACAGTTCCCATTTTAGGGCGCCTCACGTGATCCCACGTAACCCCTTAATAGTGCTTAGCACTTTCAAAAGGAAAAGGGGAATAAATCCAAAGACAGTTCCCATTTTGGGGCGCCTCACGTGATCCCACGTGACCCCCTAATAGTGCTTAACACTTTCAAAAGGAAAAGGGGAATAAATCTAAAAACAGCTCCCATTTTGGGGCACCTTACGTGATCCAACATGGCCCCCAATAGTGCTCACCACTTATAAAAGAAAAAGAGAATAAACCCAAAGAATCAGTTCCCAATTCTCAGGCGCCTCACGTGCCACACGTGAGTGCTCCAAATTTCAGTGTTTAACACTGCTTTAGAGCCTCACGTGGAAGCACATGAGCGCCGAGCAGATATTAGTGTTTAACACTATGAGAGGCCAACCTTAGCCTAAATTTCCAAGGACAAAACCCCTTTGATCATCAATCAACCGAGCCCTTCTATACCCGGGTCTCCCCAAATCGATCTTAGTTCCAAAGATGACTAATGATCTCCTAACAGATGGTATCTAAAATGGTGTTCATAGTGTTCATTCCACCATGATCTTTCCCTTCAATCTGGAATTCGGTTCAAGGGTACATCTCTCCATACCTCTGATACATGTCGTTGTAATTCTTCAACATGTTCAGAGATGTGGAGGGTCCCGACAGCCAACAGTTCTTGGGTGCATTCCCAAACCCATGAGCATACTACAACGGACCGCAACGTCTTTAAACTAGCTATAGACCGTAATTTCCTTAAACTAGCTGCGGACCGCAACGTCTTTAAATTAGCTATGGACCGAAACGTCATTAAACTAACAACGGATCGAAACGTCTTTAAACTAGCTATGGACCGAAAACGCCCTTAAACTAAAACAATAGAGCCCTAATGCTCTTTTGTTGGATCTGAATGATCCTAAATCCTGTTGAGTAGATCTTAGTCTAAAATTAGACTAACGTGTCCTCAACAACCATTTAAGTTGATCTTAATCTCAAACGAGATTAACGATCCTTAAATCAAACCAAACCCAAATCTAAGAAAATACGGATTTGGACTAATCCACGCCCTACGGACGACAACACAAATTAGTCTCCATATACAATCCACGGGCAACAAAAAATAAAATAAACACACACGACATGAAGTGACCTTCTGGAGCAGGAGAAAGTGGTTACCGCGATGTGGTAATGTAATTAACTGCAGGGGCTTGCGCCTGCAGGGAAGAGCGTCCCCATAATAAAAAAACCTCTCACAATGAGGAGGAATCTGACGAAGTCTGCTACAACTGCCGCATCTATCTAAACCTTCGATACACGGTGCTATAAATCAACTTGGCATCTTTGGAGAGGTGGACAGATAAAACCAAATAGCATCTGCCCCCAAATGCAGGCAAGACGTTTGTCTTTCCCGGCTTTCGGCGGTAAACAGATTCTGGCATGCCCTGTGGGATCTCTTCCTCTTTCCACTCCACACTTCGTGTGTCGTGTTCGCGAACGAATCGCGGTTTAATATGGTTTCCCCTGGATTCGAGGTACTAAGATTTGGTGTCTTGCTCCATGCAAAAAAGGAGATAACATCGATGGCCTCCATCTCCACTACCTGCAACAGCAACTCCCACTCCGTCCCCGCGGGTGGAGTGACTTACGGGCCCTAAGCGGCCTCCATCTTCGCAATGCCAGTGGAACAGGTAACTCAGGCTACCACTGGATTGTTCTTCGGGACCATGCTCCCGCCAACGAGCATCAATGCTTCTGTGACATCACATGAGGCTCCAAAGAAGTCGGTCTTTGATCGCCTTGAAACCACCGCGGCCCCTCTCAACGGGTTTTCCAATTCCAATGCCTCAGTCTTTAACAGGCTGTACCTAAGCTCAAGTGGGCCCGCAAAGAGGCTCGCCATACGTGAAGGGGTTATCCCGAAGCGGATAGCCATTCCAGCTCCGGTAGACGAAGTCGTCAAAGGAGATTCTCCTTTAAAGGATCGGTCTTCAAAAGACTGGCTGCTCCGACTCCCGATGCGGACGAAGTCACCAAGGCTTCTTCCCCGGCCAAAAAGTCGGCCTTTGCAAGATTGATCGTTCCCTCTCAGCGGACATCGGTCTTCGACAGGCTGACGCCAACAACATCCCATCAGAGCATAGGGCATGAAGAAGTCGCTCCGACAACAGAGATGGTCCTATCTGCATGACATGCTCGACGTCTCCACTGGCGCCGAGTGAGGAAAGCTAGGGGAAGTTCCCCCTCTGGACTTACCCCACCATCTTCAATGGTGGAAATTAATGCTGATGTTCTAACTGGGAACAGCTTTGAGCTGCTCAAGAGGGTACGTAAGAACTCTCTAACCGCTATATTGAAGAAGTCTCCTCCGCCTGCTGAAAGCACGACACAGGTGAAGCCGGAACAACCTCCTCAGCGGTTGTCTTCCAAGATCCACAGAGTCTGGTAGAGAGTCCAAGACTCTGTGATTGATAAAGATTATTCTCGCCGGCTGAAGAAAATAAAGGATCGGCAAGAGGAGGACCAACCCTCCATCATACCACGGAAGGTATCATCTGCATGGGTGCCTGCTGCAACGGCCCCCTCAACTTTGATCTCCCACAAGAAGAGAAGGCCTGAGAATCTTCCACCACCGGCGGCAAATATCAAAGGCAGTGGATCCAAACGCCCCAAGTCTGGGGGCATGGTTGTGCATACCGTCAACATGGCATCCGGAAAAGAGGATAGTCGGGCTTCTATGAGTCATCGACCACCCACACGGTCTGTGACGAAAGCTCAGGACCAACAACAAAAGCTCCAAGAGATGCTGACAAGGATGGCCGCACTCACCGGGCAGAAAGAAAGCCCGGAAGCATCGTCGGAGCAACGCCAGGAGCAGGAGACCGACATCGAATTCCTACGGAGGGTGCTTGAAAAGAAAGACAAAGAGGCCGCGGAACAAGTGGCTAATATAAAACAAATGGCGCTTCTGTTCCAAGACATGGTGGGGATGATGATCCAGCCGGATCCTCCAGCCGAAGACCCTCCAATAATCATTGAAGATGATATAGGGGAGACATCAAACCCTCCTCCGGCTTTATCAGCAGCCAGGGAGGAGACGATCTCCAAAGCTACCCTTGATGACTACATAGCTCATCAAGTGAACGAAGCGGCAGGCCAAGTCGTCAGAACTGTGCGACCTTATCCAGGCTGGTACGACCAAATTAAGTACCCGCTAGGATATAAAATCCCTAAATTCCATGTGTATAAGGGGACGGGAAATTCGCATCAACACGTTGCTCAATTCAGAGCTTTGTGCGGTAATACCGGGGGCGATGACAAACTGTTTCTTCACCAGTTTATTGGCATCTTGTCGGAGACGGCATTTGAATGGTACTCCAAGCTCCCAAACAACTCTATCAAGACATTTACGGAGATGGAACTACTGTTCATACATCGGTTCGCAAATGCAAGCGAGCGCACCCCAATCATGGCATTAATCAACGCCAGAGTGAAGCCGGGAGAGACTTGGGTTCAATACGCGATTCGGTGGCGCAACCTATGGTCAAAGTGTGAATAGCGCATAGATGAAGCTCCTGCTGTGGGCAAGTTCGTGGGGACCCTTGATCCTCAGGGAACTATATCACAGTTTATGATGTTCTTCAAGCCGACCACCTTCCAGGCCTTGATTGACAAACTGGCCCAAATGGACCAGATAGGCCATAGGTCGTCCTCTTCAAAGACAGATCTTCGGAATGAAAAGGGAAAAGGTAAAGCAACCTTCTTCGCCAACGCTCAATAACAACCGAGTGACCCGAAACCGGTGGCTCGCCAAAACAACAAACCGCGAGCCGTCAAAGAGAAGTTGAGACATCCTTATTCGTTTCCCCGGGATAAAACGAGGAGATTGTTCGAGCTAGCAGTGCGCAACAGAATCATCACTCTGCCGGATCCGAGACGTCCGCTACAATCGGGCGATGTCAACAATCCCAATTACTACCCCTACCATCGAATAGTGGGCCACCTAATTGAATATTGCTACGTCTTCAAAAACTGGGTTGAAGACCAGTACCAACAGTGCAAGTTCGCGCTGTCCGAAAACTGGAAGGTAAACCCGCCACAGCAGCACGCTCCTAAAATGGTGGATACGCCGGGGGCATCATTCTCATTTGTAGAAGAAGCTCCGTGTGAAGTGGTCCTTTCAGCTAAAACTAAAAGAATGTTGAAGGATCTACAAGTATGTCCAGCAATTAGGTGGAAAAGCCCGGTGGAGCCTGAAATTATTGACGGGATGCTGAAACCGCGCTTAACGCCAAAAGTTGGTAACAATGGATGAAACCTCCAGGCCAAGCCTCCGAAGTCTTCAAAGAAAAAGAAGAAGGCCAAGAAGCCCGTCCAGCTCGACGGCAATCGTACGGGCATGCAGTAATACATTGATGCACTGGAGGATACAACCAAGAGGCACGGACCCCAATCACACTGGAAGAGTTCTTCAAGCATGTTCTTGAGAACGGAAACAGTGACATTGATGAAGGAAACGATTCTTCGGAAGAACCCGAGTATTATGTAGCGAGTTGCCACATGACCTCTCACTCGTCGATAAATGGCAAAGAAGCTCCTGACGTAGAGAAACTGGGGGCAGATCCAGAACCAAAATCCATGGAACCGTCAGATGACTTCATCGACAAGCTGCTGAACGAAGCTCTTCTAAAGAGAAAAGCTGATCGAGAACGTGAGGCGGCCATTTACGAAAAGGCCAAGCGTCGGCGTCAAGCTGAAGAAGTTCCGGTGATGAGAAGCCATAAAGTACCTGTTCAGTTGATAAAACTGCACATTTGTATTACATTTTTCCTACCATTTTCATATTAAAAAAGGACTTTATTATAATATATTATACATATGAGGGTTTATGTGTAAAAACATTATTTTCCATGTGTTAATATATTTTAATTATCATTTGGTAGGAAAATGTATGCAAATATTATTGACCTAATCCTAGTAGAACAAAGTCTACTAAAATCTTATTTGAGTTGTTGTGCAGAATATTTCCAAGTTGTTATGAAGAATTTATCAAACAAATCAATTTGTTGAAAAAAACTTGCCAAATTAAGAAGCAAAACTTGGAGACCAAGTCTGGAAGCAACCGAGAGAAGATTTCTGAATTCTAAAGATGCCTAGGATTGCCAAATGTCAAAATCAGAGAGCCCAAGAAAATTGGTGAAGAGATCCTCACCATTGGCCGCGGAACCGTGGCCAAACCCTCCTGTTGGCCGCGGATCCACGGCAATCTAGAGAGATTGTGTGCTAAAATTTTGTGGAGTAAATCTCTGCTGAATTTTACCAAGTTTCCAACTAAAAGATTCTGGCTTTGCACTATAAAAGGGCATCGAGGGCCTCTTGGAAAAGCTATCAAGCCGAAGAGATCACGAAGCCCCAGACGCTCACGCATCCAGGCTGATCATCAACTGTTCGTCTACCTCCTTGGAAGAGATCGAGAAGCAAACTAGTCTTTGTAATCATTTTCTAAGGAATCAAAGTGTAAATTGTTCAAGTTGATTAATAAAGGTAGTTGTTTTATTTAATTCTTTTGCATTTTACATTATGTTTTCCCTCTCTATCTTTTCATCTTCTTTTCCCAACATGCACGAGTAATTCTCCGCTTGTTAAGGTTCGTAGGATTAAGGTAGGCTAATGGACGATGAAAATAATTAAACCCTTTTTAAGTCCTATAAAGTTTAGGAACTTTATCAAAAGAATCATTAACATCCTAATCGGGCGCGCTAGCAATTCTTTGCTAGTTCCGACCGCGATTAGAGATTAGATTAATGATTGTTTTGGTAAAGGCTAGATATGAACGGAGTTCCGTGTCGAGATAAGGGTTAAGAGTGGGATTCCTTTTCCCTCCAGAAACCCTAATCTACACGCATCACCGGCGTTCTAGTTCTAAATCTATTAATGGATAAAAATGGTAACTTTTAATTAATCGTCCATAACTACTAAATCCTAACGAACCCTACAAGCTCTCTTATTATATTATCTACATCTCTAAAATAATCTAGATCTATATTTTACATTCTTGTTTAACGTAGATCTAGAAACCATTCTATAAAAATTCTTTATCCCTCCTCTCTTTCTCAACACATCTAAAGTAAAAGTAAAAGGTTCCACGTTTCCCAGAGGACGACCCGTACTCATCTCGGTCTAGCTACACGCGACACCGTTCTGATTGCGGTTAACTACAAACATACACTTTTTCGTATCAATCAAATGGCGCCGTTGCCGGGGATACGTGCGTAATTTTCTATTCTTGCTATTTGTGTTGAATTCTTAGACGATCCATATCATTATTAAAACAAAACTGCAAATTGCATATTTAACGATTTGTGTGTGAATTTTGCGAGGGAATCTGGAGTCACGGACTTGAGGAAACAGGAGATCTAGGGTTTCACACTTCTCTGGTATCTTTCTTAACTCCTTCTCTTTCCTTTCAAATCCAATAAAATCTATCTTCTGCAGGATTCTTTGCAAAATTGCGCCGCTCAAAAAAAAATCTTTTTGCAAAAGTTTTGTGATTGGTTTTGTTTTGCATATTTTAATACGGACTTTAAGGGGCAAAGACCAAATCAAGATTAGGTGGGGATTTCATCACCCTTCCTAAGCCCTACAAATCACAAACCGAGCATATAGATCAGCCCTTCATTAATTTAAAAAATATCTAGACCAGACTCTAAGGACTGTCGCGCTCAATAAAGACAGAGGAAGGTCGTGGGTAATCTATCGTTTATCCGCATTACTTTTGTAGTGCCTAGGCAAGTGTGACAAAGGCTAGTGGTTTTTAATTAGGCCCACGACGTGGTTCCTTCCCACTTACCTGGCACTTACCTGGCTACAAGGGTGGTACGGAGGCGGTAGAGGATTGATCCTGCGGCTTGTCCTTTGGAAGTCTAGGAGCGGTCTAGAGACTGGACCTAGGTGACCTTAGTTCTAGGGTTGCTTGTGCATCTTAGGGTGATTTGTCTTGAGTCCCACTTTTTCAAAACAAACCAATTTTAAATCACACACACGCTGCCACTTGCACTAAACCCGCTTAGTGCATGCTCGGCTGGACACGGGATCCTAGTGCCCGTCTTGTCCGCGTTCCTGCTATCGACGCCGAAGTCGGTACTTCTTCATCTTCTTTTCCCCCACCACACACCACATCAACCGAGATGGACGGCACTCCATCAGAGTATAACACCACGCTGCCACCGCCCGGAGGTGCGCAAAATCTACCGCGCATCTCTCTCCAAGAGAGATGCTATCCTATTCGTGGTCCTCTTCCTACTTGTCTATCTCTTCCACCACCTAACGGGGATAATTTCGAAATTAAACCCCACTACATCAATCTGCTGCCCAAATTTCACGGGCTTGAGTCGGAAGACGCGTACGTTTTCATCACCAAATTCGAAAACGTATGCGCAATGATGGGTACTTCACAATTAACTTTAGATGCTATGCGCTTACGTCTTCTCCCATTCACACTGTGCGACTTGGCAGAAAAATGGCTTTATAATACTGCCGCACACTCTATCACTAATTGGGATAAATTCGTCGTAGCATTTCTTAAGAAGTTTTACCCAAACCATAAGACTGCCCACATTAGGAGCGAGATCAACCAGTTCACCCAGCTTCCTAATGAACCATTTTGGAAGTGCTTTGAACGTTTCAAAGATCTGCTTGTCCAATGCCCCCATCACGGAATACAAAGATGGGATTTATGTCGGATTATATATGAGGGCATTAATCCAGCGACAAAGCAGATGCTTGAAACAATGTGTCAATGCAATTTCATGTCTAAAGATGATGGTGAAGCATGGAAATATCTGGAAGATCTCGCTGAACACACGTTGCAGTGGGAAAGCGTAAGACCACCTACAACTAAGGGAGGTATTCACCAACTCGACGTTTCCATCGCAGTGAAAGCCGAAATGGCAGCGATACAAAAGAAACTCGACGCTATTGAAAACAAGTTCTCATCTTTCTCCCTAAATCAGGTCACGCTTCCTAAGACCGTCTGTGGTTGCTGTTCGGATCCTTCACACTTAACGGAAGAATGTCCTATGAATGCATCGTTTCAAGCTAATACTGCTTTTCAGCAGCGACCTAGAAACGACCCTTATTCTTCCACGTACAATCAAGGATGGAGGAATCATCCTAACTTTGCTTGGAATCAAAACCAACAAAGCAATTATCAAAGACCTCCTCCACAGCAACCACAACCACAGAATCAGCCCCCCTTTCAGTCATAGAATTTCCAAAATCCGGCCAACATTTCTACACCACAAGTGGCCGGTATTGACAACTCACTTGCACAAACTTTGGATATGTATGAAACAATCCATGCAAAATTCGGCTGAGATGAGGTCTTTTATTGATGCCCTAACGAAAAACTCCTCCTCCCATGGTGAGAGTATCAAATCAATAGAAAACCAAATCGCACAGTTAAACGCCGCAATGAGTGCGAGAGAGAAAGGGAAACTCCCATCTCAACCCATACCCAATCGTGGCCACTCACAAAATTATAATATGAATGCCGTTACTACGTTGAGATCGGGGAGAGTGCTGAACAACCGAGTGGGTGAGCAGTGTGATGATAGTGACACCAATGATACCCCTTCTTCTTCTTCTTCCCCTAATTCGTCTAGTTTTCCACCTTCAACCGAGCCTATTCTCCGTTTTCCCCAAGGCTCGAACCCTTCGCCCATTTCGCCAAATCTATCTAAGTCGATTCCCACTCCAGTTTTGGGATCGAATCCGTCCCCACAATCCTCTCTAATGTTGGACCAAACCCTTATTGATAAAGCACCTTATCCAAACAGGTTAAGGGGCAACAGACCAAGTCCACAAATGGAGAAGATTGTGGAAATTTTTAAGCAAGTTAACATAAACATTCCTCTCCTAGATGCTATTCAACAAGTTCCGTCATATGCGAAAATCCTAAAGGACTTGTGCACTAGGAAGAGAAAAGTTCAAGTACCTAAAAAAGTTTTCCTTGCGAGTAATGTGAGCACTGCTTTTACACAACTACCCAAGAAACGAAAGGACCCCGGAAGTCCTACAATTTCTATTTCTATTGGGGGTAAAAATATCAATCGTGCTCTACTCAACCTAGGTGCTAGTGTTAACTTGCTTCCGTATTCTGTTTATGAGCAATTAGGGATCGGAGAGTTAAAACCTGCGCATTGCACTCTTCAGATGGCCGATCGATCTATCACCCAACCTAGGGGTGAGCTAGAGGATGTGTTAATCAAAGTCGGGGAGTTCATATTCCCTGTGGACTTTATCGTTATAGATACACAACCTGTAGCAAACCCACGCAATCAAATCCCGGTGATACTCGGTCGACCTTTTTTGGCCACTTCCAACGCAGTAATCAATTGTAGAAACGGCTCTATGACCCTATCCTTTGGAAAGAAGTCAATTGAGCTTAACATTTACAAGTTGGGAAGTGAACCCTCCGAACCCTATGCTCATGTGTGTTCTGTCGAATTAATGGATGTCGACAGCAGCAAATTTGATCAACCTCATGATACTAATTCTTTTCATATGTTGTTGCTTGATATGGACTCTTCTACCGAGTTGTCCTGATCAACATCTAACACTGATGAGGAACTTTTTATAGAGTCTGACGATCATCCCATTTTTTCTGATGACATTATTCTTCGGGGTATCGATGAAAGCTTTGAGGAAATTTTCGCTGATGAACTCGCATTTTTACAAGACACGGGGGTTGAGATGAATCAACTCCAAGGTGAAGAAATTGGACCTCCACCCCTTCTTTTGGACAATCATGATAATGCGAGTAATCCATCATTACTATCACTGTGTCGTCTCTCCAAATTGAGACGCAATCCTTTTCCATTACACATCTTGTCACCTCCCCACTTCTTCACGTCAAAAGGTGACATGTTCTTCCACCAACCTTGGTACTTCATCGATAAAATTTTTGAATGGTTGGTGTTGACCTTCGGTCTTTACAAAGCTTGGCATTGACCAATAACCTTGACCCCCTCTTGTGATTTTAAAAGATTAAAATTGTTTAACTCAAGTTTGGGGAGGGTATATTTTGGCTCTTGAAAGAAAATGATTTTTACAAAATTGTGAGCCTAAAATAAGTTTGGGGGAGGATTTTCACTTTCATATATTCTTGCCCCCATTAATAATTTCCTCCCAAGTTTATAGGTTTTTGAGCTTAACGGATGACATCAGTGAGGACACTGCTGTAAACAGATTTGGGGGAGGTTTGTGCTTATTTACACATCAATTTGCATCATATTTTGCATAAGCACAACATTTTCAAAAATTTTAAAAAAAAATAAATTTTTTTTATAACAAAAGAGTAGAAAGTGAAAAATTACATCCAAAAGATAGGAATAGTTTAAGAAAACCAAGAAAATTAGAAGTTTTCTTACACGAACTAGTAATAAGTAGTTATGAGCTGTTGTCCCAAGGGTTAGTAAAATGAAGGAAGTCACTAATCTGAGGATAAAAATAAGTCTGAAAAATAGTTTCTATTCTGGAAGCCAAACATTTGAATGTTGATACCCTACTATATGCACTTACACACGTCTTGAAACTCGGGATAGTAAAGGATACCTTGAAATGCTCTTGTCTAAAAGCCAAAGTATGAAGGAAATGAAAAAAAAATGAAGAAAATATAAAAATGGTGAAAAGAAAAAAATGAACACTGGTTTTGTTATCGCCAAGGCAGCAATAAAAAAAATATAGCGAGGGTGTCTCTTCACCTAGTGCCCTAAGGCCAACTGGTCTGGGAGTCACTGCTAAGCCTCAGGTGGTGCAAGACGAGAAAAATATTATCACCTAATCAGCAAGCACATAAGTAATCGGTTGGTTAGTACCTCAAGAAGTATTAACGGTCGCATGAAAATGTGTGAGCAAATCTAAATATTCATTAAATTAAAAAGTACTGAGGTAGATGGACAAGAGTATGATAGCTTGAATTGAATTCTCCGAGTGTAGGGATGTTCTTTACACACACGTGGGGTTATATGATCGATGTTTGGATGAAAGGTAGGAATGAAGAATAAAGACGATGTTTTATTGAGGGATGATGTGAGTTCTAACATCTTTTCATGACTATTAAGATAGGGCTCATAACAACTGAAAAGCTAGTGTAGTTGGAAACTCTTCTTTTCAAAGTCTTTCTTTTATGGTTCTTATCTTTATATGTAAATTTCACCATCTTTTTTTTGTTATAGGATTTTGTGGGTGTAATCTGCTGAAAACCCTCAGGAGACAACACTCCTCCAACTAGGGACACCTAGAGGTTTAACGGCTTGTTGCACGTGCTCAGTGCAATCGTGTCTGCCTACGAAAGTGTGCTTAGTTTTCTCCTTTCTTTTTCTCCTCTTAAATAAACTAGTTTGCTCGGGACGATCAAAGATAAGTTTGGGTGTATTTGTTCAGTTGATAAAACTGCACATTTGTATTACATTTTTCCTACCATTTTCATATTAAAAAAGGACTTTATTATAATATATTATACATATGAGGGTTTATGTGTAAAAACATTATTTTCCATGTGTTAATATATTTTAATTATCATTTGGTAGGAAAATGTATGCAAATATTATTGACCTAATTCTAGTAGAACAAAGTCTACTAAAATCTTATTTGAGTTGTTGTGCAGAATATTTCCAAGTTGTTATGAAGAATTTATCAAACAAATCAATTTGTTGAAAAAAACTTGCCAAATTAAGAAGCAAAACTTGGAGACCAAGTCTGGAAGCAACCGATAGAAGATTTCTGAATTCTAAAGATGCCTAGGATTGCCAAATGTCAAAATCAGAGAGCCCAAGAAAATTGGTGAAGAGATCCTCACCATTGGCCGCGGAACCGTGGCCAAACCCCCCTGTTGGCCGCGGATTCGCGGCAATCTAGAGAGATTGTGTGCTAAAATTTTGTGGAGTAAATCTCTGCTGAATTTTACCAAGTTTCCAACTAAAAGATTCTGGCTTTGCACTATAAAAGGGCACCGAGGGCCTCTTGGAAAAGCTATCAAGCCGAAGAGATCACGAAGCCCCAGACGCTCATGCATCCAGGCTGATCATCAACTGTTCGTCTACCTCCTTGGAAGAGATCGAGAAGCAAACTAGTCTTTGTAATCATTTTCTAAGGAATCAAAGTGTAGATTGTTCAAGTTGATTAATAAAGGTAGTTGTTTTATTTAATTCTTTTGCATTTTACATTATGTTTTCCTTCTCTATCTTTTCATCTTCTTTTCCCAACATGCACGAGTAATTCTCCGCTTGTTAGGGTTCGTAGGATTAGGGTAGGCTAATGGACGATGAAAATAATTATACCCTTTTTAAGTCCTATAAAGTTTAGGAACTTTATCAAAAGAATCATTAACATCCTAATCAGGCGCGCTAGCAATTCTTTGCTAGTTCCGACCGCGATTAGAGATTAGATTAATGATTGTTTTGGTAAAGGCTAGATATGAACGGAGTTCCGTGTCGAGATAAGGGTTAAGAGTGGGATTCCTTTTCCCTCCAGAAACCCTAATCTATACGCATCACCGGCGTTCTAGTTCTAAATCTATTAATGGATAAAAATGGTAACTTTTAATTAATCGTCCATAACTACTAAATCCTAACGAACCCTACAAGCCCTCTTATTATATTATCTACATCTCTAAAATAATCTAGATCTATATTTTACATTCTTGTTTAACGTAGATCTAGAAACCATTCTATAAAAATTCTTTATCCCTCCTCTCTTTCTCAACACATCTAAAGTAAAAGTAAAAAGTTCCACGTTTCCCAGAGGACGACCCGTACTCATCTCGGTCTAGCTACACGCGACACCGTTCTGATTGCGGTTAACTACAAACATACACTTTTTCGTATCAATCAGTACCTAAACCGGATCAAAGTGCCCTTGCCACCAGCAAGAGCAGAATCAAGATAAGGAAGCAGTTCGCCAAAGCTCTGTCAATGGGAATGAAGCTACCACCTTTCAAAGAAAATACTTCCGGGAGTACGTGCCCTGACGAACCAGATGTACATCCGAACTACTGCTTATACCATTGGAAGGTCACGTACCCTACCAATGAGTGCAATGCCTTCAAGATGTGGTGGCAGGGATACGTTGCCCATCGACAACAATTCAAGCGAATGAAGCGCAAAGCCCGTCGGGAGCGGAGAAGAGCGACAGACGAGCGTGAAGGAACAACCGGCAACTGTCATATGGTTGGTACCAGTTCAACAAGAGAAAAATCTCAAGTTCTTACTTACGGGAGCGATTCTGACGAAGAAATAGCCCTCGGCCCTCTCTTCAAGGAATCCACCTCCGAAAAAGAAGAAGAGATGAAGAACTGTGAGAACATTCAGCTGCGTAATCGTACGCTGCCTGAAAAGAATCTCGAACCTTCAAACAAAGGTTTGGGCAAAAGAGACAAAGGGAAGGAAAAAGTCCCTGGGGAGATTTCCCTAGATGATAGAGTCATCAAAGAGCTCACAGCTAAGGACTCGCCCAAAAAGAACAAGGTGGATTACAATGTCCTGGCACATCTGAGGAATATACCCTCACAATTGAGTATTTTAGATGCCCTTCTCCTATCTAAAGAGGCACGAGATTCTCTGATCAAGGCGTTATAAGAGCCCGTCCAGTTTCAAGCCTTCATGGAGGAAGAAAAGATGAAAGACGAGCTGGAAGAAGTCCACACGACTGACATCACCTTCAGCGATGAAGACCTCCTTCTCGAAACGTGTGAGCACAACCGTCCGCTGTATGCAATCGAGTATTGTCACGATATCAAAATAGGGATGATCCTAGTCGACAACGGGTCCTCTGTCAACCTTCTCAATGCAAGAGTGTTGAAGGAGATTTGCATGAATGTGCAGCACTTGGCTCGGGATAAAATTACCATCTCGGGTTTTGACTCCCAATCATCACAAACGCTCGGGTCTGTAATACTGACATTACGTTTCGGGCTGCTCGTCACTGACATCAAGTTCCATGTTATTGACGCTAAGAATTGCTACAACGCTTTGGTCGGCAAGCCTTGGTTACATGAGTACAATATCATCCCTTCTACACAATATCAGTGTATGAAGTACTTCAAGGACGGCCTCGAGTACACAGTTACAGGGGAGCTAAACCCATTCTCGGTAAATGAAGTCCGCAAATATGAAGACGCCAAGTACTTCTTACCAGACTTCGAAGACATGGAAAGATGTCGCAAACCGGAGAATAAACAAAAAGCCATCGCCACTATCCCGATATTTGGGAGCGATACCGAGGAGGATGAAGAGATGGTCTACTCGGGACAACCTCATGGCAACAGGCCAGGACCATCTACTCCTATTCTGGTCTTCGGCAGTGACTCTGAAGACGAGGCCAACGCAGTGTTCTCCATCCGCCCGTCAATGCAGACCTTTGCTAGAGCTGACCAGAGTTTACAAATTACCATGGTTCCATAGCGGCATTATAAAGAACTTGATGCACTTGATACGTACACTGTGCAAAAGCTGCAGACCTTCTACGTCCCTCCTAAGCAAAGAGGTGAGAAGGCGATCCTTTTCTATCAATCCACGGAGACTAAAGTGGAGAAAGATGTATGGCACGGTGCCGAACCTGCGCTCGAAAGGATTCAACCAATCCGTCTGCCCAGATACTATGCAGAGGGACTGAAAAGGCTATTAAGACACTAAGGCGTACCCTTCAAACAGACTGCTCGACAAGCTCAGTTCTATAACAAGATTTAGGACGTTCCCGGGACTCAGCGGAAGATGCCTAACGGGAGAATGGAGACAACTGGCTTTGGATACGTTCGGTCTAAGAAACGGGAGCGGTTCCATGGTTGCCATGTCATAAATAACTTCGGTGGAGAAGCGAATGCATCTCCAAATAGTGTTGATGTTGCACCAGAGCGAGATCCCGCCGTGAGAATACCAAGCCCGTCATTCGAAGAACAGATTGACAAGATGATAAGGGAAGCGGGTCAAAAGGTTCGGGATGACCATAGCCGCGAAATGGCCATTTACGAGAAAGCCAGAAAGCAGCGTATTATTCAACAGGCTACGGAAGGAGAAGACGACGATGCCCTTCACCCTCAGCCTGCTGTGCGCTCTCGTGGCAAGAAAAAAGCCCGACATAGAAACAACAGCAAGGTGAAGAACGGGAACGGCGTTCAAAGACAGCGAAGCGGATCCAAGAAGCCACGCGAGCGAGAAAATGTCGGCTGGAACCCGTCTTTTATGAAGAAGATGGGTCGGGTGTACTCTTTCCCTCAATGTAAGATAAGGAAAATATTCAACCTTATCATGAAGCATCAAATGATGGCACTCCCGGAGTCTCGATATCCCGAACAGATAACCTAGGTCCATCACCCAGATTATTGCTCCTACTACTGAGTAGTTGACATTCTCTTGATGACTGCTTCACCTTCAAAGACTGGGTTGAAGATCAGTATCAGCAAGGCAGGTTTGCCCTATCCGACCGTTGGAGGGTAGCCCCATTACGAAAGCATGAGCCGAGAGAAACCTAGACTGCGAGGGAAAGTCTAGATCAGCATTGAGCTTGGAAACAAGCTCGTACCTGCCATATGATAACATCCTCAAAGGAGGGAGAGCTCGAGAATATGGATGACCTCTCCCAATGCTTCGCAAATGAAGATGAGAACGAGTTGATCTCAAAATTTCCATCGGCGCCAAAAGAGCTGGAAGATGGGATACATACCACGGCGGACAATCTAAAAAGAATCGACTTGGGGACGGCAGACGACCTAAGGTCACGTTCGTCAGTGAGCTACTGTCTGAGAAACAGGTGGCCACATTAAAAGACGTGCTTATACAGTATAAAGGTTGTTTCGCATGGAACTATTCCGAGATGTCGGGATTAGATCCAGAGATAGCTGTGCATAAACTGGCGATAACGCCGGACGTCAAGCCAGTCAAACAAGCGCCAAGAAGAATGCGGCTTGAGCTTGAGATGAGTATCAATGCCGAAGTCAAGAAGCTAATCGACTCCGGATTCATCCAAGAAGTTCAATACCCTGACTGGATCGCCAATATCGTTCCGGTAATGAAGAAAAATGGGACAGTACGCATCTGCGTAGATTTCCGGGATCTCAACAAAGCTTGTCCGAAAGATGACTTCCCAGTGCCTGTTACCGAGCTCATGATCGGTAACACATCCACCCATGAAGTCTTCTCTTTCATGGACGGATCCTCAGGGTACAACCAAATCAAGATGCATACTGAAGACCAAAAGCAAACTGCTTTCCGGACTCCGCTGGGCATATTTTGCTACAAAGTGTTGCCCTTCGGTCTGAAGAACGCTGGCGCTACCTACCAGAGGGCCATGACAAAGATCTTTGATGACCTCATACACGAGATTGTCGAATGTTATATTGACGGCCTTGTGGTGAAAAGAAAATCGTACGAGGACCACTGGGAGCATATGAAGATAGTGTTTCAGCGCCTTCAGAAGTACAACCTGAAGATGAACCCTCTGAAATGCGCGTTTGGAGTTTCCTCAGGAAAATTCCTAGGATTCATCGTACGACACCGGGGCATCGAAATAGACCCATCAAAGATCAAGGCGATTATGGAAATGCCTTCGCTATGAACTCTCAAGCAATTGCGGTCTCTCCAAGGAAAGTTCTCGTAAATCCGACGGTTCATAGCTAACCTCTCCGGCAAATGCCGCCCCTACAGTCATCTAATCAAGAAGGGGATCCCGTTCATTTGGGATCGTAAATGCCAAAGCGCACTGGACGAAATCAAGCAATATCTGCAGAACCCGCCTTTACTAACCACTCCGGTCAGGGGAAAGCCCCTCATCCTGTACACAACAGCCCTTGAAGGTTCTTCAGGCGCGCTATGGGCACAAGAGAAATACCAGGGGAAGGAGAGAGCTCTCTACTATTTGAGTCGAGTTCTCCTGGGGGCAGAAAACAATTACTCCCCCATCGAAAAGCATTGCCTGGCATTGATCTTCGCGGTAACGAAGCTCCGACATTACGCCTTGGCACATGAGGTCCATCTCATATCAAAGGTGGATCCTCTCAAGTATTTAATGTCAAGAGCCATTTTAACAGGAAGGCTTGCCAAATGGGCCCTCCTCTTGATGGAGTTCTCGATAGTATATCGACCCCTCAAAGCAATAAAAGGCCAGGCCATCGCCGACTTTCTCGCCGACCCTCCGATACCTGCCGACCCTCCCTTAAAATGCGAATTGCCAGACGAACACGCGTTTGACACAATCGACGGGGAGAAAGAAGGGAGTGATACCCTATGGGAAATTTACTTCGATGGAGCGTCCTCCTTGAAGAAGTGAAAGCAAAACACCCCCATGATTAAAGCCGGGATAGGACTTATCTTCGTAACTCCGCAAGGAGGGATAATGCGTTCTACCCTTTCATTAACAGAGCTGAGAACAAACAATGAGGCTGAGTATGAAGCTTTGATAGCAGGTCTTAAGATTGATGTCGACATGGGGATCGAAAACCTCCTCATATATGGAGACTCCCAGCTGGTCGTCAGCCAAGTAAAGGGCGACTACCAGACGTGTAAACCCGAGATGGTAAAATATAGCGAGAGAGTGCAGCAATTGCTGACGCAAATCCCCTCCTACACCCTGAAAAGCATACCGCGTGCGGAAAATAGTAAAGCGGATGCGTTATCCAAGCTCGCTAAAGAACTGGCCGACGAAACCCTCGATGACGTAAGGATCATTGTGCAAAGCCGCCAGATTCTCGCACCAGCGGAAATACCTCCAGGGTCATCTGAAAGAAAGGAAGCGACCGAACAAGCAGCCTTCTAATTAGAGGATGAAGAAAAGGCGAAGGATTGGAGAGAAGTCTTTATAGACTACTTCAAATCCCATCGAACGCCCGAAGACGCGTCGTCAAGACATCAGCTCATGAAGCGAGCCCTGTCTTTCGCCTTCATCAATGATACTCTTTATAAGAGATCATTCGACTGTCTATGGTTGAGATGCCTGGGACCGAAGAAGCAAAGCGGGTCGTCCAAGAAACTCATGGCGGACTCTGTGGTTCCCATCAAGCTGGGCCAAAGATGAAGCTGAAGATCAAAATAATGGGCTACTATTAGCCCACGATGATTCAGGACTGTCTCGACTATGCGAAGTAGTGTCACTCATGCCAAATTCATAGGAATTTCATCCACCAGCATCCAAATCCGCTACACCCGACATTGGCTAGCTAGCCATTCGAAATATGGGGAACCGATATAATCGGGCCCATCGAACCAACATCATCCAAGGGACATCGGTTCATACTAGCAACAACTGATTACTTCTCTAAGTGGGCAGAAGCAATACCGTTAAGAGAGGTGAAGACGAAGAATATCTTCCATTTCTTCAATACACATGTCATCTACCGGTTCGGCACTCCGCGACGAATCATCTCGGATAATAGGCCGGCCTACAGAAGTCATAAGATCAGCCGCTTCGTACAACAACATAAAATAGATTGGAGATACTCTTCGGTCTATAATCCTCGAGCTAATGGTCTAGCTGAGGCTTTCAACAAGCCCTTAACGAAGATCATAAAGAAGACGGTGTCCAGAAACAGAAAAGATTGGCACGAGAGATTGCATGAAGCTCTCTGGCCTTATCGGACCACGTTCAAGACGGCCATGAATACAACGCCATTCGCGTTGGTATTCATAACGGAAGCAGTTCTCCCCTTGGAGATAGAGCTACCCTCTTTACGAGTGGTGGTCCGACATGAGCTGACGAATGAAGAAAATGCCCACCTTCGGCTTGAGGAGCTCGATGCCCTAGATGAAATTCGTCTCATGGCGCAACAAAATCTAGAAGCTCACAAAGCAAGGATGACGCGCTCATACGAAAGATTGACTAGGCCGAGAACATTCCGCCAAGACGAACTCATGCTAGTCATAAAAAGACCTATGATCCCCAACCGTGCCAAACGGGAGAAATTCGAGCCGAACTATGAGGGCCCTTACATCATAGACAAGGTCTATCAAGGTGGGGCCTACTTGCTCATGGATATGCATGGCGAAAAACTTTTCCGGCCAATAAACGGCCGGTTCCTTAAGAAATACTACGCTTAACAAGTCACGGCTCAGGTTAATGATGGATGACGACGCTCGTGTCCGCTCGCTATCTTCGTGAATCCAAACTCTATAAGTACTATCCGGCAAAACCTCGCCTCAAAATCCTAGTGGACCGCAACGTCCATCAACTAGCTATGGACCGAGATATCCTTAAACTAACAATGGATCGAGATGTCCTTAAACTAACAACGGACCGAGATTTCCCTAAACTAACAATGTCGCCTCAAACACGATGATAATGGAATGCAAGTCCACAAGTCCTATCGATGAGGGCTGCAACTCAAATCCCACTGGAAAACAAATAGGTCACATGCGGCGAAACTATTCTCGAGAGTTTCATCGCAAAAAAAAGGTACGTCCACAAGCGAAATGGGTGCGGATGAAAACCCGAAAGGGCTCCGTGAGTAAAAACAACATGACTACCAGCAAGTTCGTGAAAACCCGAAAGGGCGCAGACTCGTAAAAAAAATTCATGCACACTTGTATTGTCCTCTCGACCTTGTAGGGAGAAAATACCTGCGTGAGATCCTTACGACTCACAAGGGAGCAACACACTTAGGGATCCCCACGATTCCTAAGGAGAAATAACACTTACGAGATCCTCACAACTCGTAAGGAGAATTCCCCCTATGAGACCCTCATGGCTCGTAGGATTCAAAAGCCTTAAGCTACATGGATCTGAACCTGTTCTTAAGCCATCACACTCCCTAAGTTGCCTTACAAGCAGTTCAATATTGACCCTTGTATACAATCCATGGGCATAAATAAATGTTTCCCCTACCAACGACGAGGAATGTCCTCATGTGGTGAACAACACTTGTAAGTCCTCTCGACTTATAAGGAGAAAACACTCTTGTAGGATCCTTATGATTTATGAGGGAACACACACATAGGAATCCTCACGACTCTTAAGGAGAAAACACACCTACGAGATCCTCACGACTCGTAGGGAGAAACACCTTTATGAGACCCTTATGGCTCATGAAGTCAAAAGCCTTAGCCGACAGGATCTTAACCCTATTTGCTAAGCCACCTTTGTTCTAATCGACAAAAGAAAATGATGATTCGCTCCTGGCAATATCCCAGTTGTAGCGATGCTGATGCCTAAATCGGTATCAAATTCCAAGTCCTTTCACGGCAAATGATGATTCGCTCCTGGCAATATTCCAGTCGCAGCGATGCTGATGCCAAAATTGGTGTCAGATCTCAAGTTCCTTACTCACAGCAAAAAATCAGCGAGCCAAAAATGTATATAAAATAGCCAAAATGATAGGGCAAATCGCAACAAAAATCAGCGAGTAAAATATATGCTTATAAAAATAGCCGAAATGATTGGGCAACTCGCAATAAAAAGCAGCGAGTAAAGAAAAGAAAAATAGCCGAAATGATTAGGCACCGCGAAAAATAGCCGAAATGATTGGGCAATCGCGACTTTCGCAATATAAAAAGCGGAAATGATAGAGCATCGTGGAAAGAAATAAAAAATGAAATGAAACTTTTGCCCTGCAGGTCAGATCACATTGACCCCTATATACAATCCATGGGCACAAACGAAAAGGGAACCACATTGTCCCACCAGGCTTCGTCAAGGGAAGCTAGATCTCAATGGCTACATCTATAGCCTAGAAATCAACAACGGCGTTCCTTCTCGTTCCAACCAGAAGCAAATACTACATCAGTAAAACGGAGCCACGGCAAAGTCCCCTAGTTCCAAATCTCGACGGTTCATAGACAGCCTAGAGACTACCTCGGAGCCACGGCAAAGTCTCCTAGTTCCAAATCTCGACGGTTCACAGACAGCCTAGAGACTACCTCGGGGCTATGGCAAAGTCCCTAGTTTCAAGTCTTGACGGCAGCATCCACAGCCTAGAGATCAACAACAGCATTCTTCCTCCCCCCAGCAGGATACAGACGCGACATCAACAAATGGAGCCATGGCAAAGTCCCCTAGTTCTAAATTTCGACGGTTCACAGACAATACAGAGACAACCTTGACATTCGTCGCAATATTGCAGACACAATGTCAACAAATGAAGCAAAGGAAGATCCCTAGCTTCAGGGTCTTGATGGCACCTCAAATGAGACCTGAAAGACTATCGGAGATCATCCTACTCCAGCGCGGAGTGGTCATGACTCATCGGGGCTCCCAAACTGAGCCTAACCTCAAGTAAAAAGCGACATGGAATATCCCTAATGCTTGCTCTTTCGACGGTAATATCACCTAGAAGATTACTTGAAGACGTCATGTCCAGCCCCCGAAGGGATCAGAGACACGACAGTCGCGGGGCTACTCGAACAGCAAGATTGCGTATCGAGGTATACACCGGCCAACGCGGCGGTACGACGGGTAAAAAACCCTAGTACCACAGACCCTAACGGACTTCTATTAGCAGGAGTTAACTGTGACGTTAGGACATCCTTGCGAGAACTTCTCGATTCGTCTCGACTCATGTGGAAAATAATGTTCCTGCGAGAACTTCTCGACCCATCTCGACTCGTAGGGAAAAGCCTTAGGCAATGGGGATAAGGACCTATAACCTAAGCACTGGGGCCGTGCAAGTCGGTCCAAGATGGACTTTTGCATACTATTCACGGGCCACACTCTCCAAAGTCGAATATTGACAAGGAGGGAAACAGCCACTTACGAGTCCTCTCGACCTGTAAGGGGGAAAATTCTCTTGTGAGATCCTTACGACTCTCAAGAGAAAATGCACTTAGGAGTCCTCACAACTCCTAAGGAGAAAATATACCTATGGGATACTCTCGACTCGTAGGGAGAAAACCCTTATTGAGACCCTCATGGCTCATAAAGTTGAAAAGTTTTAGGCGGCGGACCTGAACCTTTTTCCTAAGCCATCGCTGCCCTGCAAAGAGACCAATATAGACTATCTACAAGATGCATTTGCTATAGGAATACGCCAGTATGAAATAAAATATGTCTTTTATTCATGAATCCAAATGAATACAAGGTACATTTCATAAAAGTATCAAAATGAATACAAGATACTCTCATTCAGGAGTAAATACAAAAAAAAGGGAATAGAAAAAAATCTTCAAGCCGGCGGATGGTGCAATAAGTTCGTTAGTTCATCGTTCATCCGCTGGGCCTTGGCTTCAAGCTTCGTTATTGCCACAAGACGAGTCTCTGCCTGAAACTGTTGAGTCTGATATGAAGAAAACCGACTCTCAAGCTCCTTTTCAGCAACTTTATGAGCTTTAACCATCTCGTTGGTAAAGATAACGGCTTTATCAAGAGCTACCACCTTTGTGATAGCTTCTTGAAGTACCCGCCAAATTTCGTACGCACGGGTGTTCTTGGTAGTGAGTTGAGCCTGGAGTTCCCCCAAAGCATTTGAAACTAGCTCCCTCTCCGAAAATTTCCGGTTGAGCCTGTTCTCGCAAGACTACAGATTAGCGGCACACCGCTCAATCCACCTCCGCAGGCTCGCCTTTGCAGTTAGGAGCTCGGAAGGAAAGCATATGCACTCAAGATCATGTAAGCAAGTTTCCTCTCGACGACAATACTCAACCCAAACATGCACCAATGTTTCGTCATAATAAGTGGCAAGGAAGAGCAAAGAAGTATTGGCTTCGGAAGCAAATTCTTCGGCCGTAACAGAACTACCAGGACGAAGATCTTCAATGAGAGTCGACAATGAGTGAATGGTTTGTCTCACCATCCTTTCAGACGCACGTCGGGCATATAGGCCCGGTGGCATAGAGATTCGAGACTCTAACGGAGCCAGAACTGGCAAAGCTGGCAAGATTTATGAATAGTTAGCAAGACTGACAAACTTGGGATAAACAAAACAATGCCAAGGGTAAAGCTTTACTTACCTACAGTCATGCAAGGGGGGTTTGAAAGATCCCCAGGCCCATCAAGGATCTCCACTTCGTCATCGGCTTCCAGAACTGCAGAGGGCGTATTAACATTGTTATAAAAAAAATGACAATAAACCAAAAGGGTCAAAAAATACCGACCTTTCCCGGAAGAAAGGACGATGCTTTGCAGGGATATCGCCTGTAAGGCAACCATATCAAGTAGACGCTGGAAAGACTTTCTGGGAGATAGATCCACAATAGAAGCCGCCAATTCCAGTAATTCTGAAGGAAAGAAGAGTTCAGATAACGGAGAGATCATCAAAATGAAATGTAGAAGATTACCTTCGATGCTCCGCTCACCTTGAACTGGAGGGATTGAAGCTTCGGCAGCCTCGTCCGCGCCCTCAGGCACATCACCGGGGATATTTGCCGGTGTAGCAGCTTCCAGTTGCGGAACAATAGCCACCACTTCAGGCTCTAAAGAGGGAACGGTGGCCTTGGCGGTCCTTTCTATAATATTCAAGACGCTGAAGAAGTGAAGGTCATCACTGGGAGCTCCAAGATAGAACTAACAGCTTTGAAAATCTCTTCTACACCTTTCGGTGCGTCACTAGAGATATCCATGAGGTCCGCAGCAAATGGGGTCACCTCCGCTGGAGGAATGGACACCGAAGGAACAAGAGTCACCACCGGATGTTCCACAACAGGAACAGCGGCTGTAGTGATCTCTTCTACACTTGCCGATGCGTCATGGGAGACATCTATAGAATCTTCGGTTATGGCACGACCTGGGCTCAAATCCTCTTTCATTGCTGATGTCCCTGCAAAGTTTTCGCAAAGATACGAAGATATAAAAAGCGATACCAATTACTTGCCAAAAGAAAAATACGAAAAACACGCATACCGATACGCCAAGATGTCTCTAGTATGGCTTTTTCGAGCCGTCATTCCTTCCTGAGGAAATGTGCTCTCCGGGCTTCAAATACGGATTCATGCCCACCGGTCTTCAGTGCCAGCTCATCTTCAGAAGCAGCCGAGATGGGCTGCTTGAAGCCTTTTTCGTCTTCCCTTCGACCCATATGTACTCTCCATAGCAATGGGGGATCTTCGTAGAAGATAACCGGAGGGTAGGGATTTTTTGGGATGTGCACATTCTCGGTCTCATCCTGCGAACGCCTTAAAGCTTCAGCCAATTGTGCGGCTTCCTCAGCGGATGAGCCGGGGTAAATAAAACCGGCGTTCGACTCCTCCATGGCTATCGGTTCATCCTGAATGAACGGCTCGGACTCAAACAAGGTGTCCAGTAAGCCGGGGACCGATCTCTTACTCCTTTTCGAGCTGGAGCTAATGCTAGAAGAGGATCGCTTCCTTCCCCTCGGCGCTTTGGCGCGACGTTGTCCAACCTCGCTTCTGGTATCCCCTTTTGGCGATACCACCGCCAATGACACCGCCACTGATGGCGCCACTCCTGATGACACCGCCACTGATGGCACTGCCGCCGATGACTCATTGGAAGCCTTTGCTTAGGCTCTAGTACGCGCTGGCATACCAGCAGTGCGGGGAGTCGATTCTGTTTCTGTGTCTTTGGGGATAAGTACCACACTGCTATCCCTCAATGGAAGACGAACCACTATTTGCGGCCGCAACGGAACACCAGTGGCTTTGGTCGGAGCTGAAGAAAGACATTCAAAGAGTACCCGCCTCTCCTCGGCAATGACGGGACCGACTCGATGACGATACCAACCCGTAAAAGACCCCACACACCTTGGAATATAGTCAGCCTCGCGGATCATGAAGCGGGAGCCGGTGTTCAGCTGCATGAAGTGATTGGCAACGTCACGCGTGACTTCCAGAGCCGGAGTAGGCTCAACTAAGAACGCTTTGAAAGGGACACCCTGGTTATAGCCCAACTGCTGGGCGAAGCGGTGCGGATTGTACCGCATAAAAAGGGCCGCGTTATTCTGACAGAACACCAAGTAGCCCGGCCTAATCGAGTACAGGTGCATGATCTCCTTAGGCTTTAAAGACGATGCTCCACCTTTAGACAGATCAAACAGCTGCTGGATAGGCCCCGCGGAAGCAGAGAGGACTCGGTCGCTAAAAATCATCCCGCTCTCATTGGAGTATGGGTTAAGCAACACGCGGAGGGCTCCTAGCTGGGTCGGATCGGGCGCGGAAGAATTCACCAACCTCATAACCCGTGGGAAGGTGTAAGAGTCATAGAAATCTGGCCGCCGATGCGCTGCGAACGCTCCCAGTACATGCATCTCGATCCACGATGTGAAGTAGTGGAAGGAGGAATTCACGACATATAAACCTGGGGTTAAAGTGTTGGCCGCAACACTTAATCCATGATAAAGATGCGACAGTCCCGCGATGCCAATGGCCAACCGTGCCCCTTCGGCTACGCGATGAGCGTGGTAGAAGACGGAATCTCTCATGAAGCGTCGATGCGTCGGTATGGCGAACCAACTGAGCCAAAGACTAATGAAGCCGACGAAGAAGGTCTCTTCGTCCATGCTATAATTGCATTGAAGGGCACGGCTGACGAGGCCGAATGTAAAACTACGGCAAGTCCTCTTCTTTTGTCGGCAGCTTATTCAGCCCAAACCCAAAAGGGTCATTAATGTTCGCAAATTTCGGAGCCTCTTTTGATAAAACATCTTCACGGAGAAAATAGGCGATGAAGCTCTTAAAGGTGACGCCCTACCTTCTGACTCCGCGAACAGCTTCTCGAAAATACCCAAAGTCTTGATTAGACTGGGGTACTTATGACGGACAGCATTTTCAATCGTCAAGCCGTCAAGCGTAGCAGGCACGGTCGTGAACACATACTCATCGGAAGGCAGCAACTCTTCATAATGCTCTTCCCTGATCGGCAATCCGGAGATCTCGCGGAACACTTCCAGCGGAATAGAGACCTTACGACCCCCTAGCATGAAGGTGTTGGTGGGAAGATTCCATTGGTTCAGGAAAGCTTTAACCCACCAGATGTGAGGAGCCGGGTAATGAAAAAGAGACGCGTACACCGCTTGATACAACCCAACCTTCTGCAACCGTGCACGGTGGGCGGAAAAAACATACCGAGCCCAGGGAAGATAGCCTACTGGGTGGCGAGGGGTAAGTCCTACTTTATAGACTTGTCCCCAAGGTTGGGCTTCACGTTGACAGATGCGGCGCCCCAAGATATCTATGGCTGGCAAGGGTTGGTTGGGTATCCCGGTTGTTGACGGTTTAAGCCGGCCTACAGGAGTTCAATTATCCACCTCCACCGCATAAGCGGTCTGCGAACGCTCCATCAGCGATATCGGGCGGAGAAGCTCTGTTGGCATCTCACAAGTAAAGCTACGGCGGCCCCGAATGATGTGCCCATACCAAAATCCCCATAGGAGCAAACTCGTACAGTCCCTGTCATGGACCCTGATCATTGCTATAGCCTCCTCATCCAACGGCGATTGCAGGAAAGTGGCATCCGAGCGAGTAAAAGGAAAGTAGGGAAGAGAAGTCATTGTTCCTGAAATAAGGGAAAGAAAAAACCGTTAATGAAACTTATATATATATATATAACACCAAAGGGAAACGACGGAGAGTTTGTTCCATAGGACCACTGATTGCAAAACTAACAGACCCCACAAAATCAATTTGGCGGCTCACCAATGATGAGACAGGACAATGATTGTGAGAATCAAAAAAGGATTCACATTAAACAGACATAGGAGTTTAAACAACTCTTGGCATCCTCATAGAGAAAACAAGTTCTGTTAAAATACCCAACGAATTTAAATTCGTGCAAATAAAAAAAAACTATGAAAATGTTCTCAAGAACACCAGGGAATAAAATTTCTGAAGGGCCCTTTTGATCATTCAGAGCTAAGCTCTTCGGTGAGGAATTAAATTCCTTTTAAGCGGTGGAATTAAATTCCAGAAACCCCCATAATGAAGAAACGAAAAATAAAAATGCCATGAATCCTCAAAGATCAGAAGGGAATGCCCAAGACATTGAGGTTTTCTACTCAAAGACCACGTCTTTGGATTTCTAAGAGATGGGTTTCAGAAGAAAGCAAAGCTCTTATGGTGGATTTAAAATCCAGGATTTTTTTTAAGAAAAGAGTTTCTTTGTTGTTCAAGATCTTAACCTAAAAAGGGTTTCTTTTTATGATAGAGTTCAACTCTGGAATTGCAATGGGCAGAGACCTAAGCTCTGAAGAAGAGAATTAAATTCTCTAAGAAGACAAGGAAGGAAGAAGATGAAAGAACAGTGGCTTCCCAAAGACAAAACCCATGCATTTATAAGACGTGACAAGAGCGGTTCACCTCCCCATTCCCGTAGGCAATCCAACGGCTGTAAAGGTGACAGCGTTGCACTTACGTGCAAGCCACGTGAGAACAACGCTGTGGGGGCATTTGTTCCTTATAAAAATAAATAATAAATAAAAAGCGATGGGAAAAATTCCCTAAATGGAGTATCATGTGCCCACACGTGATGCGCCTTGGAGTAAAGATTATAGGCATTGCACTTAACAAATAAGGCTGAAATCGAGCCTCACATGCAAACACGTGAGCATCTATATACAAAGTATATAGGCGCCTCCCTAAAACAAATAAAAGGCCAGAGAAGCCCATGTGTCAGCACGTGATGCTCTTTGTTGGGCTTTACTTCGTGGGGGCCACGTGCCACACGTGACATTCTTGAACATCAGCTCACGTGCCAACACGTGATGCCTTTCTCTGGGACTGCTGTATATAAGCAAACCAGTTTAATGCTATAGGGGTCACGTGCTACACGTAAGGGTTCCTAATCACCTTCCAAGCTGATAGAATTAAATTCTAATTAATAGGGATCAAAAGCCTATTTGGAAAATATTTCCTTAGATCTTTCTAAACAAGAAAGATTGCGCTCTGTAAAACAGAGCACCTTTGGATTAAAAATCCAATGGTGATTAAAAATCACCAAGCAACAGAATCAGCAATGAATGGGAAAATATTTCTCCAATCTTTCTAAATAAGAAAGATTACGCTATGTAAAACAGAGCACCATTGGATTAAAAATCCAATGGTGATTAAAAATCACCAAGCTATAGAATCAGCTCTGTGTGGGAAAATATTTCCCCAATCTTTCTAAATAAGAAAGATTACGCTCTGTAAAACGGAGCACCGTTGGATTAAAAATTCAATGGTGATTAAAAATCACCAAGCTACAGAATCAGCTCTGTGTGGGAAAATATTTCCCCAATCTTTTTAAACAAGAAAGATTACGCTCTGTAAAACAGAGCACCGTTGGATTAAAAATCCAATGATGATTAAAAATCACCAAGCTACAGAATAAGCTCTGTATGGGAAAATATTTTCTCGATCTTTCTAAATAAGAAAGATTACGCTCTGTAACACAGAGCGCCGTTGGATTAAAGATCCAACGGTGATTAAAAATCACCAAGCTACAGAATAAGCTCTGTATGGGAAAATATTTTCCCAATCTTGTTAAAAACAAGAAAATATCTTCTGTAAAACAGAAGGCCCTGGATAAAAAATCCAACGGTGGATAAAATCCCCAAATCAATTAAGATCTCTCAACGAGAGATTTCCTTAACTAAATCAACAAACCTGCCTCTACTATATAAAGAACCCGAGACTAAAAAAGAAAAGGAGAGGAGACCCTCCATAAGATTAGAGAAAAAAAGAAGAAGAGGGGGAGTTCTCTTTTAAGAAAAGAAACCCTAGGTAAGAAAAAAGACCTAGAGATCATTTTTCTTCGCCATTATAAGATTTTAACTCTTCAAAAAAAGAACTTAGTTCTTCCTCCGGTTGAGGTCTGCAGAAGCAGATCTCCCCACAAGTTGAGAATTTAATTCTCATCGGGAAGATTCTGTCATGCAGTCCCAAAACTTAGAGGAAAGAACTAAATTTGAAGAATTTTATTTTTCCAAAAGATATAGAAATTTAATTCCTCTGATAAAACTAGGGTTTAACCCTGCATAAAAAAAACAACTGAGATCGACTCACGTGTTCCCACGTGACCCCTTAAAACAAGTGCTTAGCACTTATACAAGAAAAAAGGAATAAATCAAAGACAATTCCCATTTTGGGGCGCCTCGCGTGATCCCACATGACCCCCTAATAGTGCTTAGCACTTTCAAAAGGAAAAGGGGAATAAATCCAAAGACAGTTCCTATTTTGGGGCACCCCACGTGATCCCACATGACCCCCTAATAGTGCTTAGCACTTTCAAAAGGAAAAAGGGAAATAAATCCAAAGACAATTCCCATTTTGGAGCGCCTCACGTGATCCCACGTGACCCCCTAACAGTGCTTAACACTTTCAAAAAGAAAAGGGGAATAAATCCAAAGACAGCTCCCATTTTGAGGCGCCTCACGTGATCCCACGTGAACCCCAATAGTGCTCACCACTTATAAGAGAAAAAGTGAATAAACCTAAAGAATCAGTGCCCAATTCTCAGGCGCCTCACATGCCACACGTGAGTGCTCCAAATTTCAGTGTTTAACACTGCTTTAGAGCCTCACGTGGAAGCACATGAGCGCCGAGCAGATATTAGTGTTTAACACTATGAGAGGACAACCTTAGCCCAAATTAATCAAGTCTCCCAAGGCCAAAACCCCTTTGATCATCAATCAACTGAGCCCTTCTATACTCAGGTCTCCACCTATCGATCTTAGTTCCAAAGATGACTAATGATCTCCTAACATATGGTATCTAAAATGGTGTTCATGGTGTTCATTCCACCATGATCTTTCCCTTCAATCTGGAATTTGGTTCAAGGGTACATCTCACCATACCTCTGATACATGTCGTTATAATTCTTCAACGTTTTCAGAGAGGTGGAGGGTCCCGACAGCCAACAGTTCTTGGGTGCATTCCCAAACCCATGAGCATACTACAACGGACCGCAACGTCTTTAAACTAGCAATGGACCGTAATGTCCTTAAACTAGCTGCGGACCGCAACGTCCTTAAACTAGCTATGGACCGAAACGTCCTTAAACTAACAACGGACCGAAACGTCTTTGAACTAGCTATGGACCGAAAACGTCCTTAAACTAAAACAATAGATCCCAAATGCTCTTTTGTTGGATCTGAATGATCCTAAATTCTATTGTGTAGATCTTAGTCTAAAATTAGACTAACGTATCCTCAACAACCATTTAAGTTGATCTTAATCTCAAACAGATTAACGATCCTTAAATCAAACCAAACCCAAATCTAAGAAAATACGGATTTTGACTAATCCATGCCCTACGGGCGACAACACAAATTAGTCTCCGTATACAATCCACGGACAACCAAAAATAAAACAAACACACACGACATGAAGTGACCTTCTGGAGCAGGAGAAAGTGGTTACCGCGATGCGGTAACGTAATTAACCGCAGGGGCTTGGGCCTGCAGGGAAGAGCGTCCCTACAATCAAAAAAACCCTCACAATGAGGGGGGATCTGACGAAGTCTGCTACAACGGCCGCATCTGTCTAAACCTTCGATACACAGTGCTATAAATCAACTTGGCATATTCGGAGAGGTGGACAGATAAAACGAAATAGCATCTGCCCCTAAATGCAGGCAAGACGTTTGTCTTTCCCGGCTTTCGGCGGTAAACATGGGTCAAGAAGCGTATACGCTAGTCTACTCTGGAATATCGATGCCCCGTCTCGATACTCCCACGACTAGGAACATTTGAAGGATGTACTTACCGACTACCTTTGCCCCACTAGTATGATCTGCATCATAATCCTAGTAGCCAAGTACTCATCCTAATGGCTTTATCAATATGTAAGAGAGAGACAATAAGTGTACATGTTAAGATAAAGAGCAATCAGATAGCATACTATCATGTCGAGCAAGAAAGTCCTCCCTATATATGTCCAAGCATCCACTATAATATACATCACATGTATAATAATAGCATCTAGGGCATACATATGACTAACAAGGTAGAGCCTAGAATTAAATGGTGACGATTGAAAGAAGGTAACCAAAAGGGTTTTATAGATCGTGTACTTCAAGAGACGGATTGACGGTCAGAAGATGAGTCAGACAGAACATGGAACAAAATGGCTAGTTGTATCAAGATAGTGGCTAGAGATCTACTTGGTGAGTGGAGAGGTGGTGCTCTACTATCTAAAGACATATCATGGTGGAATGAAGAGGTAAAGGCTGTTATTAAAATTAAGAGGGATTATTATACAAATTTGAAAAAAACAGAGATGTGGAGAAATTTGAGAAGTATAAAATGGCTAAAAAGGAAGTTAAGAAAATTGTTCGGGAAGCTAAAGCTAAGGTCTACAAAGAGGTGTACGAGAAGTTAGACACTAAGGAGGCTTAAAATGATATATACTGGATTGCTCGGATGCGGGAAAGGAAGACCAGAGACTTATGTGCGGTGAAGTGTGTCAAATTTGAAGATCAGAAGGTTTTAGTTCGAAATAAGGATATCAAGAAAAGGTGGAGAAAGTATTTTGACAAATTGTTCAATGAGAGCTTTACTAAGAATTTGGATGGACTTGTCATTCAATCTCAAGATATAAACCATGATTTCATGCGTAAAATAAGACTACCTGAGGTTAAAGAAGCTTTGAAAAGAATAAGATCAAGAAAAGCGGTTGGTCCAGACAGGATTTCTATCGAGATTTGGAGATGCTTAGGAGAAATAGGCATTAAATGGCTGACGGATCTGTTTAATAAGATTTGGCAGGCCAAAAAGATACCAAATGAATGGAGAAAAAGTACCCTTGTACCTATCTTCGAAAAACCTTCAATGAATCTTTGGTAGTATCCTGCTAAACCTAAGAAACTTCGAATGTCCTTCACTGTTTTTGATGTCGGCCATTTACTTACTGCTGATACTTTAGCTGGATCTACTGAGATTCCTTCACCTGAAATGATATGCCCTAGAAATCCGACTTGATCTAGCCAAAACTCACACTTGCTGTACTTGGCATAGAGTTGATGCTGTCGCAAAGTCTCTAGGACAATTCGTAAATGCTCGGCGTGTTCTTTCCGACTCTTTTAATACACCAGGATGTTATCGATGAAGATGACAACAAACCTGTCTAGGCACTCTCGGAAAACTTGGTTCATTAGATTCATGAATATGGCTGGCGCATTGGTCACTCCAAATGGCATTACAAGATAATCGTAATGACCATAGCGAGTTCTGAATACCATCTTCGGAATATCAGACTCTTTGACCTTCACCTGATGATAACCCGAACGAAAATCTAACTTGGAGAAAACGCAAGACCCACTTAACTGATCGAACATATCGTCGATGTGCGGTAGTGGATACTTGTTCTTTATTGTTACTTCGCTCAGAGCTCTATAATCAATGCACATTCTGTATGAACCTTCTTTCTTCTTTACGAGCAAAACTGGAGATCCCCAACTTGAAGTACTGGGATGAATCTATCATTTCTTCAGAAGTTCGTCCAATTGAGTACGGATCTCCTTCAATCCTTCTGGACTTAACCAGTATGAAGCTTTGATCACCGGTTGTGCACCAGGTACTAAGTCAATGCTGAATTTAAGAGCTCGATCGGGAGACAAACCTAAGATGTTTTCAGGAAATACATGTTCGAACTCTCGAACTACCTCTGTCTTGTCTTCTTCTGCCTGAAGTATTGCAACTGCTGCCTTCTTTGGTTTATCTTTGTAGGTGCTAGGCTCCAAGGTTCGGTCTCCACTCTTGAAATAAAAGACCGGATGGTCTGGAATCTCGAATACTACCCTCCTTTGACGGCAGTCGATGGTAGCGAAGAAAGTTCCTAACCAATCCATACCCAAGACTATATCGAAGTTCGGTATATCCAGCACCTTGAAGTCAACATAAAATTCTCTGCTATATACGACCACTGGATACAGGTCGTATCCCATCGTTGCTTTTAGAATGTCGTTCCCTGAACTGACATTCCAGCTGAATCTGAGCGGTTTGACTGGAACCGCATGAGTTCGGACGAACCGTTGCGACATAAAGCAATAAGATACTCCAGTATCGAAGAGTGCTAGTGCAGGAAGTGAGACTACTCAGATTGTACCTAAGTTATGTGGGATGTGTTTAGGTATAGGAAAAGGTATCTTGATATGTATAAAGATTGAAAGAAAATTTTGAAAGAAAGGGAGTTATCAGTGATGACCTGGCCAGTAGCTTCAGCTTCTTCTACAGTCATTGTGAAAGCCTGTCACCTAGGTACATTCCTCCTTGCTGGAGGAGCATATCTCTGTTCGTTCCTCAGTCCTTGAGGTAGGTTCCTTTATGCATGATAGAACTGATGAGGAGGAGGTGCAGTAGGTCCACGAGGAAGTGGGGCTGGGAGAGCAAGTCGAGGAGTAGGTGCCTGGATAGCTGGCCGCTGCGGATAAGTGTTTGCTGGTCTGGGGGCAAGATTTGGATTGAGTCTATAGGGACATGCAACAACGTCGTGAGTAGATGAGCCGCAGACTAAGCATGGGCCTTTTGCACGCCTGCAGTCTTTTGCCAGGTGTCCATTCCTTTTGCAATAGAAACAAAAGTCTGGACTGGGCCGGGTAAAAATTACTTCGGGTCTCCGGGATACAAACGGTGGCGTGGAAGAGGCTCTTCCTTCTATCTGAGTAGCAGGGCGCTTCACACCAGTAGATTAAGGTCTGCCCTTCTTCTTCACTACTACCTCATATCTTCGGGCAGCCTTTAGTGCAAGGTCGTGGGTTGGCAAATCCCCTGTAGCTAGAGCAGCTTGGATCTCCTGGTCTAACCCTTACTGAAATCGTCTAGCCCTGATCTCAGCAATAGATATGAGATGTGCCGCGAATCTGTTACGGTCTTGTGTTAGCTGTGTAGTATGTGATATTAGAAAATAGAATATTTAAGACATATTTTACCTGCTCAGGATGATAAATTTAGCATCATAATCATCCACAGATTTGCTCCACATAGAGCCTTATTGGCAGGTGGATGAATTGCTTCTCCATGTCAAAACGGGCAGTCTCTATTTGGTTACACTAATACCATGGCCATCATCCGTAGCCGGTTTGCGGAACAAAATTTTTATACAAGTTTAAACCGGCGCTAGAATAACCTAATACCCGGATCTACTATAAAACTTAACTAGCAAGCTAAAGAAGTTATCTACTATGATCGAAATTTATACCAAAAACAAGTCCTTCGGGTCTTCACTCCTCTCCTTTAGCTCCTCAAAGGATGTACGGATCGCGCTTTATCTTCGGCCTCCTCGCGTCAAAGATGATCCACCCGAGAGTGTGTACTGTGAGCTCCTGCCTCCAAATCGAGGTAACTAGGGTACTTAGTATGCTAATCTAAGTAGCCTAGATGATGTAGAGAGTGATGATGGAATAATTTGTCTTACTAACCTTAGGTTTCTCAACACATGAGACTTTTAGGGTTTGAGGTGGAAGAAGATGCTTGAGAAGATGAGAGTGTAGAAGTGAGTATGGATGAAGAATTGCTAAGTGTTGTGAACTAATATCTGGTATCCAATAATGCACCAAAATATCTTGAAGCCACCTTGCCTCAATAGTAAACCATGAGTCATTACATGACTCACCAAGTAGCCATCCTTTATTTAATGATAAATGAACACCTCCACCTCATTAACCATTAACAAAAAATGGTTAAATAAATAATGAGGTGCCTTCTTTTAGAAGCATCTTGCACAATTACAATAATGCCCCCTCACCGTATATACCTATCCGTATCCATATTTCGTAAAATACGAATACAAAAAGACAAAATTAATCCAAGAATATAATACTAGAATCCGGATTAAACCAAAGTCCATTAGTATTATCCGCCCGAACATCATATGTGCACAAGTACACGTATGTGATGAACCCTGCCGTAAAACCATACGGCCTTTACATCGTTTCGCCCGAAGCAGGGAAACCCTCTGTGTGGGACTCTAAAAACTCAACAGTACGCTGGCAGTGGGTTTAACCATAAGCACGTCAGTGGTACTAGCTGTACGTAACGGCTACACAGGTATCTGTCGAAAAGAAGGCCGACGAGCAAACTCGTCCGAACTCCTACTGAGCCTATCTGTGACAATCTCCATACAGTTCGGTCTCTTCGTCTAAGAGTATCGCATACCGGGTCTAGGGGTGGTAAACGTCAGACCCTAATAACCTGATAATTCGTGCTGATGCGGCTAAGGACCAATCCACGAAACTACTGATCAACCTATCAGTAAATCCCAACTGCCTTGGCTAAGGTCTTATGGTCCTGACCAATCGAACACAGTGCGATATCGACTCCCAATACTGGGAGAGACGAATGCCCAACAATCACTCACTGACTGCATGTGGCTCGGGACTGTACCCAACCAAAACCTGTTTATACGACTCAGTAGAGCCATGGTAGGGTAGTGATCAAAGCACAGTGGGAACTCACACGAGACAAATGACGATCTCAGGTTTGAAGAGTAACCTGTACACATGTCACCTGAGAATTTCCATCTGACGATAGGTATAATACCATCTAGAAATTCTCGGCGAGTCTGTCCAGTGTACTCATACCCAGTGAGCGCATGTATACTATCTTAGGTGCATCAGACCAATGGATGCGGGACCAACCATCGCCCCTCGTTGGGGTCTAGAAACGTATACACTAGTCTACTCTGGAGGATCAATGCTCAGTCTCGATACTCACGCGACTATGGACTATTTAAGGATGTGCTTGTTGGGGTAAAAATTTACACCCCGGTTGACCAAGTCAAAATCAAAGTCAACCCCAAGTCAGGTGGGCCCAAGCCCAGGTCAAGCGGGCCCATGCCCAAGTCGAGCCCGCGGCCAGCCTTCCCGTGCCAACAACAAAATCATGTAATAAATAATTTTTATGTAATTGTTTATGCATGAATGTAAACAAAATGGGCATAAAGCCAATATTTTGTAAGCCCATGGCTTATGTGCAAAAATGAAATGGCACATGAGCCATGGGATAAGCAAAAAGCCATTTTGAAAAGCCCAAGGGGCTATATGTAAATATGTAAGCCTATAAAAGGCAACATGATGATGAATAAAAAAAAGACTTTTCATTCTCTCCAAAAAAAAATTAGATCTAAGATATTTTCTCCTTCCTCAAGGTTCCAAAACCTTCTTCTTTCTCTTGAATTAAATCAAGAGTTTTACTCTTCCTTTTCAAAAACAAAAATAGTTTTTCACCACCAAACCCACAAAGGGGAACTTGGATCTGTCCTTAGATCCCAAAAATGAGAGATTTTGAGATCCCACATCTCTTGATCTTCAAGATCCAGCTAACAGAGGAGGAGGAAGAAGAACCCCTTCTATTAACCCCAAAAACACATTTAGGAGTCCAACTCCACTCTGATTTCTCTTTCGAGAATCTTTTTTTGGCTAAAAGCCTCTTTTCCTCGCCGGCGCTCAAGCGCAGAGCGCCCACGTGCCGACACGTGGCGCGCTTGCGCTCCAGCGCTCAGCGCTCAAGCGCAGAGCGCCCACGTGCCGACACGTGGCGTGCTTGCACAACAGCGCACTGCGCTCGAGCGCAAAGCGCCCATGAGCCGACACGTGGCGCGCTTGCGCTCGAGCGCCCAGCGCTCTGGCGCAAGTCGCCCCCGTGCCGACACGTGGCACACTTGCGCTCAAGCGCCCAGTGCTCAAGCGCAAGTCGCTCCCGTGCCGACACGTGGCGCACTTGCGCTCGAGTGTCAGGCGCTGAAGCGCAAAACGCCCACGTGCCGACACGTGGCACGCTTGCGCTATAACATCCTGCGCTCAAGCGCAGAGCGCCCACGTGCCGACACGTGGCACGCTAGCGCCTGAGCGCACAGCACCTGGGCGCACAGCGCCCGAGGCACTGGCCCCACGCATCCTTTGGATGCCTTTTCCCTCTCTTTTTATGTACATACATATACATATACATATGTTTACATATTCATACACACACGTGCTCCACGACACTGTCCCTGTTAGAAAAAAATTTCTAACGGGGCGCTGCCCCGCACCCCGCAAGGGGGCTGCTAGCCCCCTTGACCCCCAGCCCGCTATCCGGGTAGCAAGACCCCCGTAAAAACTTTGCGTGGCTCCCGATATATCCAAACCCCCTTTCAAAACACATCACACGCACACTGCACATTGAGTTCGCATGACCAGCTTAACCCGTCAATCGGAGGTTCCCTCGCTCCAAAGGCGAGGGGTAATTAACGGCAGCTTAGTCCGCGGCTGCCGGAGATTCGGATCCCCACAATCATTAAACCCCGGTCTATCCTAGGCAGGGGGAATCTATAGTACGCCTGACAAGCGCGCGCGTATTCCCATCTCAATGGGGTGACGAAAAACACCCTACAGATCTGTCACGCCCGGTGGGACCGTTCTCTCCTCCCATATTTCGGGTTAAACGTTCATGCGAACTAAGTCAATATACATATCTATACTTATACTAAAATAATGCTCTTTCATGCAGGTATTCAAGCAATCACTTTTCAACAATGTCTCCAAGGACGATCTCAGCTCTCAGCACGGCTCCTATCTCCTACACGATGAAGATAGACTCCAGGACGGTCCTTCCGGCCAGTCTTGGGAGACAATGGGAGGAGCCGCTGCTACCATTTGGCTTTATTATGTTCATGCCAGTTGGTGCCATCCCAGCTCCTCCAGCCTCGGTGGCAGACAAACCGGTCTCGAAAGGCAGGAGACCAAATGTGGTGGTCGCGAGGGCATCTCAGCCCAAGCGCAAGTCCGTTTCCGAACGACTCTCCATGGCCCCAGCTGGGGGCAAGGCCATCGGCACCAATAAAGCTACAACGCGTCCCGAGCAAGCTCCAGCGGTGCCATTGACCACTGCTCGATCGGGCGTCTTCTCTAAGCTCCCCGCCAGTGAGAAAGAGACGACTGGATATGAGGTCCACACTGTCACATGGTGGGCACGCGCAGCTAGAGCAAGGACGGGGCCACTACATCCCAAATCCAATATGGCTTGAATGTGGTGGCCGCTTCCTAAGAACGGCCGCCTCTGCTGGGTGATGAAGACCCTCTCGATGAGGATGATGGGCAAAAAGACCCTTCGGTCCATGAGGAGTCGGGCTCGGAAAGAGAAGAAGAGCCGACTTTCCGCCCCAGAACCGCGGAGCAAGAGCTGCTTCAGGAGCTCCGAAAGCAGCTCAGAAACAAAGACAAGAAGATGGCCAAGCTCTACTCAAAAATTGACGACTTGACAAACGTCGTCTTGCATCTTACGTCCCAACTTGCTTCTCAGCCGCCCAATCAAGCGCAGGGCTCTGCTCGTGAACTGGGAAACGGTGTCCCTAGGCAGCCGACAGCTATTCCCTCAAATCTAAAGGTGGGCGGACCGCACGAAAGTCAGTCGCATCCTATCTCGGCAAATGTCTTGGCTACCGATGACAATAGCCTGCTAACTCAAGATCAAATCATGGATTTGGTTACCGACAAAGTCAAAACCTTGGTAGCCGAAGCCGAAGCGCAAAAAGATGTCAGCAGTAGTGGGAGACCATATCCTGCTCAGTATGATCTGGTAGAATTTCCTAGCGGCTATGTCATCCCCAAATTCGGAAGATTCAACGGGACGGGAAATGCGAATCAGCACATCGCCCACTTCAAAGCCTCATGCAGGAATATTGGGGGCAATGATGCGCTTCTCCTCCGCCAGTTCGTTAATAGCCTGACCGATGTTGCTTTCGACTGGTACGCGAGCATACCAGATGGCTCCGTCACAACTTTTGTCCAAATGGAGTCTCTGTTTCGGCAGAGGTTTATGAGCGTCAGCGATAAGATTACCATTGCCGAGCTCGTAAGGACCAAGCCCAAGAGCGACGAAAGTAGCATGGATTTTATAACCCGATGGCATAATCTCTCCATCAAATGCGAACCGACGATAGAGCAGGACCAATCTGTCAGTCTCCTTGTCGGAAATCTCAACAACTGGATGACCCTGTTTCTATGTACTGTGGGTCTCAAAACATTCCAAGAGCTGACCAAAAAGGTCCAAACGTTGGAACGCTCAAAGCCCGCGTCCGCTCAGGATCTTCAGTTCACAAACAGACCGAAACCTTGGAGGGACGACAACCGAAAGGGCGGAAGTTCTAATATCACCGATTCTCTAAATAAGCAGAGAACGGTCGGAGCAAAATCTGACCAGTCTCGAGAGCCAACTTTGGAAGAAAGAAGAAATAAGGTCTACTCATTCCGAAGGGACAAGGTTCATAAAATTTTTAAAGATGCTCTGAAGAATGGCCTGCGGCTACCAGAACCAAGAAGGCTAAGTGAAGCGAACAGGACCGATCATCCTAACTTTTGCCCATACCACCGAGTGCTGGGGCACACTATTGAAGACTGTTGCATCTTCAAGGATTGGGTCGAGAAACAATATAAGGCGGGAGAAATATCATTGTCCCCTGGCGTGTTAACAAACAATCAAGCTGCGACCGCCAACTTCATACATACGGGGACCGATGTCCTTCAGGGACCTGATTCTCTCAAACACCAGCCTTTCTCTGGGAACAATCGACCACCACGTCATTAAACTGGGAACAATCGACCTCTACGTCATTAAACTGGGAACAATCGACCTCTAAGTCATTAAACTGGGAATGTACAAAATATATATATGTGTGTGTGTGTGTGTGTAAATAAACAAAAAATGTGTAAATAAAAGAAAAATAAAGAAAAGCCGAAATGATGGGGCAACTCCCAATAAAAATCAGCGGGTAAAATAAAGATGAAAATAAAGCCGAAATGATGGGGCAACCGCGAATAAATAGCCGAAATGATAGGGCAATCGCGACCTTCGCGATAAGAAAAGCTGAAATGATAGAGCAATCGCGGTAAAACAAAAAAAAAACAAAAAACAAAAGCAAAACAAAAAAAACAGCGAATGATAAGTCGCTCCTGGTACCATATTCCAGTGCAGCGATGCAGATGCCGACCAAAATCCAATTTCTCGAAATTCCTCCGGCCCTACGGTTAATCCCCAACTTGACTACCGTATACAATCCACGGGCTCAAATAATTCTCATCATACCCATATCCCACTGCAATCACCAGCCCAGCGGTTGGTCTCCGCCCTCGGAATTATGCTCCATTGGGAAGACCCACTTATGTGTCCTGGCACATGTGCTTCAGTGTTAGCAACGCTGATGCTGGCCCCTACCCTAAAATTCCAAGCTCGCCATCGATAGACCTCTAAGTCGTTAAACTGGAAACATATGACCACCAAGTCGTTAAACTGGAAACAGATGACCACCAAGTCGTTAAACTGGAAACAGACGACCTCTACGTCGTTAAACTGGAAACAGATGACCACCAAGTCATTAAACTGGAAACAGACGACCTCTACGTCGTTAAACTGGAAACATATGACCCCTAAGTCGTTAAACTGGAAACAGATGACCCCTAAGTCATTAAACTAGGGACGAAGGGAAATCCACTCATGTGTCCTCACGATGCATGAAGAGAACAAACCTTTGTGGGATCCTTATGACTCACAAAGGAAAAACACACCTAAGAGTCCTCACGACTCCTAAGGAGAAAATACACCTGCGGGATCCTTACGACTCGTAGGGAGAAAATGCCTTTATGGGACCCTCACGGCCCATAAAATTGAAAAGCCTTAGGTGATAGGGATCTAAACCTGTCTCCTAAGCCATCGCTCCCCAACCCCCAAGTGGCGAATGATGAGTCGCTCCTAGTACCATATTCCAGTGCAACGATGCAGACGCCAACCAAATCCTAAATCCAAATTCCCAAGTGGCGAATGATGAGTCGCTCCTGGTACTACATTCCAGTGCAGCGATGCAGACGCCAACCAAATTCCAACTCCCATACCCAAACGGCGAATGATGAGTCGCTCCTGGTACTACATTCCAGTGCAGCGATGCAGACGCCAACCAAAATCCAATTTCTCAAAATTCTCCCGGCCCTACGGTCTGGATCATACATCCTGCAAAACCGTATACAATCCACGGGCGTAAAACCAATTCCCAAATCCTCTCGGGGCAAATGATGAGTTGCTCCTGGCATTATTCCAGTGCAGCAATGCAGATGCCAAACAAAAAAAACCAATTCCCACAAAGACACTCCGTGCCGGGGACACGTCAACCAGTGACACTCTGCATCGGGGAAACGTCCAACACAGACACTCCGCATCAAGGAAACGTCCAACAATGACACTCCGTATCGGGGAAACGTCCTACCGCAGGCACTCCGTATCGGGGAAACGTCCTACCACAGGCACTCCGTCTCGGAGATACGTCCTACCACAGGCACTCCGTCTCGGGGATACGCCCTACAACAGGCACTCCGTATCGGGGAAACGTCCTACCACAGGCACTCCGTCTTGGGGATACGTCCTACAACATACACTCCGTCTCGGGGATACGCCCTACAACAGGCACTCCGTATCGGGAAAACATCCTACCACAGGCACTCCGTCTCGGGGAAACGTCTACCAGCGACACTCCGCGCCGGGGAAAAGTCGATCAGCGACACTCCGTGCCGGGGAAAAGTCAACCACCGACACTCCGCGCCGGGGAAAAGTCGATCAGCGACACTCCGTGCCGGGGAAAAGTCAACCCGACACTCCGCGCCGGGGAAAAGTCGATCAGCGACACTCCGTGCCGGGGAAAAGTCAACCCGACACTCCGCGCCGGGGAAAAGTCGATCAGCGACACTCCGTGCCGGGGACATGTCAACCAGCGACACTCTGCATTGGGGAAACGTCCAACAAAGACACTCCGCATCAAGGAAACGTCAACCAACCGATACTCCGCCTCGGGGAAACGTCAAGAAGACACTCCGTGCCGGGGGCACATCGACAACAGACACTCCGTCGCGAGGACACGTCAACCCGCGACACTCTGCATCGGGGAAACGTCCAACACAGACACTCCGCATCAGGGAAACGTCCAACAGCGACCCTCCGTGCCGGGGACACGTCTACCAAATCGCTCCGGATCAGAGCATCGACCGTCCATGTCGCAAAAAGGGCAGTGCAGGCTTCCTATAAAGCAGGAACCGGATCGCTCCGGGCAAGGGAAACGTCTACCACGGACACTCTGTCTTGGAGACGCGTCAAGCGTCGACCGTCCATGTCGCAAAAAGGGCAGTGCATGCTTCCTACAAAGCAGGAACCAGATCGCTCCAGGCCAGGGAAACGTCTACCACGGACACTCTGTCTCGGAGACGCGTCAAGCGCCGACCGTCCAAGTCGCAAAAAGGGCAGAACCGACCGTCCAAGTCGCAAAAAGGGCAGCACCGACCGTCCAAGTCGCAAAAAGGGCAGCATCGACCGTCCACGTCGCTAAAAGGGCAGCATCGACCTTCCACGTCGCTACAAGGGCAGAACCGACCGTCCAAGTCGTTAAAATGGCAGCAGCGACCGTCCACGTCGCTAAAATGGCAGCACCGACTGTCCAAGTCACAAAAAGGGCAGAACCTACCGTCCAAGTCGCAAAAAGGGCAGCATCGACCGTCCACGTCGCAAAAAGGGCAGCACCGACCGTCCAAGTCGCAAAAAGGGCAGCATCGACCTTCTACGTCGCTAAAAGGGCAGCACAGGATTCCTACAAAGCGGGAACCAGATCACTCCGGGCCAGGGAAACGTCTATCATGGACACTCCGTCTCGGAAACATGTCAAGCAACGACCGTCCATGTCGTAAAAAGGGCAGTGCCGGCTTTCCAAAAATCGGGAACCAGATCACTCCGGGCCAGGGAAACGTCTATCACGGACGCTCCGTCTCGGAGACATAAGCAACGACCATCCATGTCGTGAAAAGGGCAGTGCCAGCATCTCAAAAAGTGGGAACCAAAGCAAGTCGCCTCCACGCAAAAGAAGATCCATCAATTTCATGCACACGACCCACATATGCTGTGTGCATTTATTGATGGGGGGCAATTTGTTGGGGTAAAAATTTACACCCCGGTTGACCAAGTCAAAATCAAAGTCAACCCCAAGTCAGGTGGGCCCAAGCCCAGGTCAAGCGGGCCCATGCCCAAGTCGAGCCCGCGGCCAGCCTCCCCGTGCCAACAACAAAATCATGTAATAAATAATTTTTATGTAATTGTTTATGCATGAATGTAAACAAAATGGGCATAAAGCCAATATTTTGTAAGCTCATGGCTTATGTGCAAAAATGAAATGGCACATGAGCCATGGGATAGGCAAAAAGCCATTTTGAAAAGCCCAAGGGGCTATATGTAAATATGTAAGCCTATAAAAGGCAACATGATGATGAATAAAAAAAAGACTTTTCATTCTCTCCAAAAAAAAAATTAGATCTGAGAACTTTTCTCCTTCCTCAAGGTTCCAAAACCTTCTTCTTTCTCTTGAATTAAATCAAGAGTTTTACTCTTCCTTTTCAAAAACAAAATAGTTTTTCACCACCAAACCCACAAAGGGGAACTTGGATCTGTCCTTAGATCCCAAAAAGAAGAGATTTTGAGATCTCACATCTCTTGATCATCAAGATCCAGCTAACAAAGGAGGAAGAAGAAGAACCCCTTCTATTAACCCCAAAAACACATTTAGGAGTCCAACTCCACTCTGATTTCTCTTCCGAGAATCTTTTTTTGGCTAAAAGCCTCTTTTCCTCACCGGCGCTCAAGCGCAGAGCGCCCACGTGCCGACACATGGCGTGCTTGCGCTCAAGCGCTCAGCGCTCAAGCGCAAAGCGCCCACGTGCCGACACGTGGCGTGCTTGCACAACAGCGCCCTGCGCTCGAGCGCAAAGCACCCATGAGCCGACACGTGGCGCGCTTGCGCTCAAGCGCAAGCGCTCGAGCGCAAAGTCCCCCCAGTGCCGACACGTGGCGCGCTTGCGCTCCTGCGCAAGCGCTCGAGCGCAAGTCGCCCGAGTGCCGACACGTGGCGCACTTGCGCTCAAGCGCCCAGCGCTCTGGCGCAAGTCGCCCCCGTGCCGGCACGTGGCGCACTTGCGCTCAAGCGCCCAGCGCTCTGGCGCAAGTCGCCCCCGTGCCGGCACGTGGCGCACTTGCGCTCAAGCGCCCAGCGCTCTGGCGCAAGTCGCCCCCGTGCCGACACGTGGGGCACTTACGCTCAAGCGTCAGGCGCTGAAGCGCAAAGCGCCCACATGCCGACACGTGGCGCGCTTGCGCTACAGCATCATGCGCTCAAGTGCAGAGCGCCCACGTGCCGACACGTGGCACGCTAGCGCCTGAGCGCACAACACCTGGGCGCACAGCGCCCAAGGCACTGGCCCCATGCATCTTTTGGATGCCTTTTCCCCCTCTTTTTATGTACATACATATACATATACATATGTATACATATTCACACACACACGTGCTCCATGACACTATCCCTGTTAGAAAAAAATTTCTAACAGGGCGCTGCCCCGCACCCCGCAAGGGGGCTGCTAGCCCCCTTGACCCCCAGCCAGCTATCCGGGTAGCGGGACCCCCGTAAAAACTCTGCGTGGCTCCCGATATATCCAAACCCCCTTTCAAAACACATCACACGCACACTGCACATTGAGTTCGTATGACCAGCTTAACCCGTCAATCGGAGGTTCCCTCGCTCCAAAGGCGAGGGGTAATTAACGGAAGCTTAGTCCGCGGCTGCCGGAGATTCGGATCCCCACAATCATTAAACCCTGGCCTATCCTAGGCAAGGGGAATCTGTAGTATGCCTGATAAGCGCGCGCGTATTCCCATCTCAATAGGGTGACGAAAAACACCCTACAGTGCTTAAGGACTACCCTGCTCGCACAAGTATGATCGCCATCACAATACAGGTAGTCAAGCAAGATCCTACAGGCTTTATCAATATGTAACTGCTATATGTAATACGAGTATAACATATGTACATGTTAAGATAAAGTCAAACCATAATAGTATACTACTATATCAAGTCTTTATCAATATATGCAAGCAGGATAAAGTATCAAGAGAAACAAATACACATATCAAGATAAAGATAACTCAAATAATATACTATATAACTGAGCAAGATTGTCCTGTACATATATATCCCCAGCATCCATATGTATACATATACAATAATGGCCTCTAGGGCATACATATCCAACAATCTCCTACTTGCACTAAAGGCCAGTAATTGGCATATCGAATACCCAACGTTTGCTCTAAGGCCAGCTGTTGGCGTACCGCATACCCAACATCTCAAAAATTCGCTCGAACTGCGCTTGAGGGAGGGCCTTTGTAAAAGGATCCGCCGTGTTTTCTTTTGTATCCACTCTCCGGACCTCGATCTCCTGGCGATCTATGATCTCCCTGATCAGGTGATACCGCCTTAAGATGTGTCTGGATTTCTGATGGGACCGTGGTTCCTTCGCTAAAGATATAGCCCCATTGTTATCGCAATACAAAGTTATTGGATCAACAATGGACGGAACTACCAGAAGTTCAGTAATAAACTTCTTCATCCAGACCGCTTCTTTTGCGGCATTGTTTGCAGCAATGTATTCAGCCTCCATCGTCGAGTCTGCGACGGTGTCCTATTTGGAACTCCTCCAACACACCATCTCTCCATTGAGGGTAAACACAAAACTCGAGACAGACTTGTTGTCATCCTTGTCACTCTGAATGCTGGAATCGGTAAAGGACTCGACCTTCAGGTCTCCATTACCGTACACTAAGAACATCTCCTTAGTCTTTCTCAAGTACTTGAGAATGTTCTTCACAGCCGTCCAATGATTCTCACCCGGGTTTTACTGATACCGGCTCACCACGCTAAGCGTGTATGCTATATCTGGTCTGGTACATAGCATCGCATACATTATAGATCTTACCACCAAAACGTAGGGCATAATGCTTATGTGAACCCTCTCCTCATCAGTCTTAGGAGACATCTCTTGAGAGAGGGTTATTCCATGCAAAGCGGGTATGTTACCGCGCTTGGAATTTTCCATACTAAATCTCATTAGTACGGTCTCTATGTACCTGGGCTGCGAAAGTCCCAATAATCTCTTATATCTATCTCTGTAGATCTTGATCCCCAGAATGTACGAGGCATCACCCAGGTCCTTCATGGAGAACCTTTGTGACAAGAACAATTTGACTGATTGTAGCATAAGAATATCATTTCCTATCAAAAGAATGGTGTCCACGTACAAGACTAGGAATACGACAGTCCGTCCTACAATCTTCTTATATATATATGGCTCATCCTCGTTCTTCATGAAGTCAAAGTCCTTGTCTGTTTCATCAAAATAGATGTTCCAGCTCCGTGATGCTTGTTTTAATCCATAAATGGATTTAAGCAACTTGCAGACCTTCCCGCTGCTCCCACTGTCTACAAAACCTTCTGGCTGATCCATATAAACGCACTCTTCCAAACTTTCATTTAGAAAAGCCGTTTTTACGTCCATCTGCCAGATCTCATAGTCATGGAAGGCAGCAATGGCAAGTAGGATTCGAATGGATTTGAGAATAGCCACTGGAGAAAAGGTTTCGTCATAGTCCACTCCTGGTCTTTGAAAAAAACGTTTTGCAACGAGTCTAGCCTTATAGGTTTCCACCTGCCCAACTACACCAAATTTCCTTTTGTAGATCCATTTGCATCCAACGGGTTTTACCCCAGGTGGAGTAATATCTAAGGTCCACACTTTATTGGTGTACATGGACTCCATTTCGGATCGCATAGCATACAGCCACTTATCAGAGTCCTTACTGATAATGGCTTGCCTGAAACTAGTAGAATCATCTTCTTCCAAGATGCAATCATCTTGATCCCCGTCTATGAGAAAACCGTAGTATCTCTCGGGCGGATGAGAAATCCTACTAGATCTGCAAAGTGGCTGAGGTTCGTATGGGGTTATTGAATCATCTGGTTCTACCAAATCTTCAGTTATAGTTTGTCCCTTTTGAATTTCTTCCAGTTCTACCGTGCTCCCACAAATTTCTTTTGCAAGAAATTCCTTCTCTAAAAAAAGGCATGGCGAGCAACAAACACTTTTTGTTTCTCGGTGTGGTAGAATAGATATCCTTGCGAATATTTAGGATATCCTACAAACTTACACAAAACTAATCGTGTCTCGAGTTTGTCCGGGTTCTACTTTTTTACATAAACTGGACATCCCCATACCTTACCAAAATTAAGGTATGGTCTTTTCCCTCCCCATATTTCATATGGGGTGATAGGCACGGATTTGGTCGGAACTCTATTCAATAAATATGCTGCAGAGTCTAGCGCATATCCACAGAATGAAAGAGGTAACTCAGCGTTACTCATCATGGAGCGAACCATGTCCAATAGGGTACGGTTCTTCCGCTCCGATACACCGTTGTGCTGTGGTGTATACGGAGGAGTAAGCTGAGAGAGAATACCATTCTCTTTTAGAAAGTCCATATTCAACGTCGAAAGACGCGACCGGGACGTTGGGACGTCTGGCCTGAAATTTGGGGGCAGATGCTATATGGGTTTTATCCGTCCACCTCTCCGAAGATACCAAGTTGTTTTATGGCACCGTATATCGGAGATTTGGACGGATGCGGCCGTTGTAGCAGACTTCGTCAGATTCCCCCTCATTTGCGAGGGGTTGTTTTTTATTGTGGGGACACTCTTCCCTGCAGGCGCAAGCCCCTGCAGTTAATTACGTTACCGCATTGCGATAACCACTTTCTCCTGCTCCGGAAGCTCACTTCGTGTTGTGTGTGTTTTTGTTTGTTTGGGTTGCCTGTGGATTGTATACGGAGTCTAATTTACGTCGTCGCCCGTAGGGCGCGGATTAGTCCAAATCCATATATTTTAGATTTGGGCTTGGGTTGATTTAAGGATCGTTAATCGGGTTTGAGATTAAGATCAACTTAAACATATGAGCATTTGGAGCTCGACTAGTTTTTTGTTAAGGATACGTTAGTCCAATTTGAGACTAATATCTACTTAACAAGGTCTTAGGATCATTTTTTTGCTTCAGATCCAACAAGAGAACATTTGGGCTCTGTCATTTTAGTTTAAGGACGTTTCGGTCCGTTATCGCTATTTGGAGGCGAAGTTTTAATTTGAGGACATCTCGGTCTGTTGAGGTGAGGTTTTAGTTTAAAAATTTCTCGGTCCGTTGATCACCATTTTTGGAGGTGAGGTTTTAGTTTATGGACGTCTCGGTCCGTTGTTGCCATTTTGGAGACAATATTTAGTTTGAGGACATTTCAGTCTGTTGATCACCATTTTGGAGGTGAGGTTTTAGTTTAAGAATGTTACGGTCCGTTGTTGCCATTTTGGAGGCAACGTTTAGTTTGAGGACATTTCGGTCTGTTGATCACCATTTTGAAGGTGAGCTTCTAGTTTAAGGACGTTACGGTCCATTGTTTCCATTTTGGAGACGACGTTTAGTTTGAGGACATTTCGGTCTGTTGATCACCATTTTCGAGATGAGATTTTAGTTTAAGGACATTACGGTCCGTTATTGTCATTTTGGAAGCAACGTTTTAGTTTAAGGACATTACGGTCCGTTGTTAGTTTTTGGACATCTCGGTCCATTGTCGCCATTTGGGGTGAAGGTTTAGTTTAAGGACGTCTCGGTCCGTTGTTAGTTTAGGGACATCTCGGTCCCTTGTCCATCTTGCGTGCACGTGTATTTGCTGCATGATGGAATGAGCAACGATGATAGGGGATGCATCTAGTTTGGGATGTGATTTGATTTGGAATGTGCACGTCAGTTTGGGAAGTGCACCAAAAAGCAGTTGGTTGTTGAGACCCACCACATCTCTGAAGACGTTGAGGAATTACAACGACATATATCAGAGGTGTGGAGAGATGTACCCTTAAACCAAATCCCGTATTTCAGGGGAAAAGATCATGGTGGATCATCTAAGAATCATTAGTCATTTTTGGAGACTAAGATTAACTTAGGAGGTGTGGGATGAACATCATTTTGAATATCATCAGTTGAAAAATCATTAGTCATGTCTGGGACTAAGATCAATTTGGGGAATGATGAGCGCAGAAGGGGCTCAGTTGATTGAAAGAACTTAGTCAATTTGGGCTAGATTGGGCTAGATCTGGGTCTCCGTAATTACCCAACAGAGCTAAGTGCTTAGGCATACAATACTCACGTGCATTTCATGTGAGGCACCGGATTAGTGTTCAAACACTAGAGTTCAGTGGCACTCACGTGACATATGTGAGGTACCGGATTAGTCTTAAACACTAGAGTTCTGTAGTTCTCACGTGACACACGTGAGGCATCGGATTATGGGCACTGCCCACTTATTTCCCCGCTTTGTATATAGGTGTTGAGCACTTGGTTCTTGTGGCGCTCACGTGTGAAACACGTGAGGTGCCCCAAAATTTGGTTCTGCCTTTTAGGTTTTTATCCCCTCCTTTTAGATGAGTGCGTGCAAAACACGTGATTGCCCTAAGAGGCACTTCTCGTTCTTCCTTTAAGCGCTCACATGGGAAACATGTGCGGTCCTCGTTATAGTGTTTAAATGCTAATGAATCATCAGCCTTTCCTTCTGGGTGTTTAGAGGTTTTGATCTCATGTTAATGACCTCAGGATTTGGAGGATCTCATGTCTCTTATTTTGTAAGAATTAAATTCTTTTTATAGGGTTTGAACCCCAACTTTCATAGGAATTAAATTCCCATATGTTTTGTGTAAGAGTTAAAACTCTTTGAACTCAATTCTTTCCCCTAGGTTTTGAATCTGCATGATAGAACCTCCCCGATGAGAATTAAATTCTCAACTTGTGGGGATATCTGCTTCTGCAGATCTTAACCAAAGGAAGAACTAAGTTCTTATATGAAGGGTTAAACCCTTAGAGAGGCGAATAAGAGATAAAATGATCTCTGTGTTTTGTTTTCTATTTACCTACGGTTTTAATGAAACAAGTCTTCCTTTGTGAGAATTAAATTCTCTGTTTCTTTTGTAACTTTTCTTTCTTCTTCTCTTAAGCTTCTATCTTTTTTCTAAGCTTCTGAGGGGATTCCTTTGTTTTCTCTCTTTATCTTCCTTCACCCTTCGTCCTCCGAGACTTGAAGTCTCTGGTTCCTTATATAGTGGAGAGAAGTTTGTTTAATTCTGATAAAATCTCTCATTGAGAAATCCTAATTGATTTAATTGGTTTCAAAATTGACTTGGGGAATTTTGTCCACCATTGGATCTTTGATCCAAGGGTTTCTGTTTTACAGAACATATTTTTCTTGTTTTTAACAAGATTGGGGAAATATTTTCCCATATGCAGAATTTTATTCTGTAAAATAGTAATATTTTTAAACCGTCATTGGATTTTTAATCCAAGGGTGCTCGGCTTAAAAGAGCACAATCTTTCTTTGTTTAGAAAGATATGGAAAATATTTTTCATCTCATGGGATCTTTGATCCACCAACTTTCTGTTTAACAGAAAATATTCCTCCTTAATAAAATTTAATTCTATGCCTAATCACCATTGGATCTTTGATTCAACAATTCCTTGTTGAGTAGAATTTAATTCTACGTAGGGAGGTGCCCTCACGTGTTTAACACGTGAAGTTTATTTAGTTTGTCAGATGTTTGATTTGCAGCGCCTATACGCATATAGGCGCTCACGTGTTAAACACGTGAGGCTTATTAAGCCTATAGTTGTTTGATTTGTAGCGCCTATATGCATTGCATATAAGCACTCAGGTGTTTAACACGTGAGGCTTATTAAGACTATAGTTGTTTGATTTACAGCGCCTATATGCATTGCATATAGGCGCTCACGTCTTAAACATGTGAGGCTTATTAAGCCTATTCACAACGCCTATATGCTTTGGCATATAGCTGCTCACGTGTTTAACACGTGAGACTTGGACAGCACGGAATTTTCCCTCTTCCTTTTTTTTTATAAGGGAACAAATGCCCCCCAGCGTTGCTCTCACGTGGCTTACACGTGAGTGCAACGTTGTCCGCCTTCGCAACCGTTGGATTACCTAGGGAAACAGGAAGAAGAAACGCTCCCATCACGTCTTATAAATGAGAGGGATTGGCTGTTGAAAAGAGCCACTGTTTCTTCATCTTCTTCCTTAGTCTTTTCTTGAGAATTTAATTCTCTTTTCAGAGCTTAGTTCTCTGCTCAATGAAATTTCAGAGTTAAACTCTATCAGAAAGAACTTTTTTAGGTAAAGAGCTTGAACGAGATTTTTTCTTAGGAACAAAAAACCCTTTTCTTTAATTAATTAATAATTTTTTCTTGGATTTTAAATCCACTGTAGGAGCTTTACTCTCTTTTGGAACCAATCTCTTAAAGATCCAAAAAGACAGAATCTTTTATGTGGTGAACCCTAATGTCTTCGAAGATCAGGCGTTTCTCCTCTGATCTTTTAGAATTTTAATTCCATTCCTTCGTTTCCCCTTATGTAGGGTTTCTGGAATTTAATTTTATTGCTTTTAAAAGGAATTTGATTCCTTATCAAAGTGCTTAGCTCTAAAAGATCAATAGGGCCCTTCAGGAAATTCATTCCCTGGTGTTCTTGTAACAACCCTAATTTTTCTATACAAATTTTTTCAAATATTTTTTCAAAATCCATAAAGGGGTATTTTAGCCTGAGCACAAGATATAAGTAATTATTTTGCTTTTTAATTTCAAGTTTAAAGAATGTAACAACTCCATTTTTAGTGTATAAAATTTTGCTTTAAATGTATAGTTGGGGTATTTACATTTTCTGTGACTACTTTAAGTAATTAATTAGCTCCATAATTACAAGAAGGAGCTTGTAGCTCATTGGTAATATCTTGCACTGCTGAACCAAGCCACCAGAATTTAAATCCCATACCCCACATTATTTTTAATTTTATTTTGTTTTAAATTTTTTAGAAGCCCAACAGTCAATACGTGATAACTTCCAAAAACCCTACTACACATAGAAAAGTAAATATACTAGAGGCTAGATCAGGCGACCCCCCACCTCCCGAGCTCCCGACTCGGCCGAGTCGGTCGGCGGACCGGCCGACTCGGGTCGGCGCCGCCGGCCGGACTAGGCCGGTCGGCCGAGTCGTCAACAGGAAAATCCTGGCTTTTGGTCTTCTCATAACCCCTGCACACTCCATTTAATTAGATCAGTTCCAGAGACACCATTAATCCCCATTTACTCTATTTTTAATAAATTTTTAATACATTTTTTACATTTTTAATTTAAAACCCTTCATCTACCCTAACCCTAGCCTAACCTTATAAATACCAACCCTACACACTACCCCCTCACCTCAAACTCTGAGCCAACTCTCAAGAAATCATTAGAAAGCTTGTGTACTTTGAAAACAAGAAAGAAGCGAAGCTACGGCGAATTTTCTGGCAAACTTCCGACGACCATCTTAGGAGCTCCCAGCGATGAAACGACGCACCGGCGACTCCTCCCGATCAATCTCCCTCTCTTTGTTGTCCTAAACCCGTAAGTCCCATTTCTATCTTCCTTTTATTTCTAAAAATACGGAATTACAAAACCAGACGGAATCGGAACAAATCCGATTTCTGATTCGGTTTCTTTATAAAACCTCACTTTTCTTTGATACAATTATGCTTAAACCATTTCATGTTGACTATTAATCACTAATCAACCATATTGATCAAGATTCATATCATTAAGTAATTGCTATTTCATTTTACCGTATTTTTCTTTTAAATACCACATAGTTTCAATTCTACATTTAACATTACAAAACTTTGCTATATTTTTAAGTAGATCACGAGGTAATGACCTACCTCCTCACACACTCATATGCAACATAGCACAATACCCTCGGGAACATAGAATACGGGAAATCGACATCTTTACAAATAAATACCATAATTAATAAAAAACGTTTTTTCCTTAATGATTAGTATTTATACAAATCTTTGCAAAGCTCCGCTACAACCCATTTGGGGAACCCGTTCGGGATGGTGCGGATTATCGCACATCATCGGGCTTAGTAGTGCAAGATGCAGACCTCCGCAAGGAGCATTCGGTCTCGAAAGATTTAAACTACGACATCTGAAGAAAACGAGATTTCTAGAATATTATATATATACAAAAAAATTATTTTCATATAAATATATGTATATGTAACATAAAAGTATCTATTTTGAATTATTATAAATATTACACTTTTTTCTTAAAATGTCACAAGAATCATTTTACACTAAAATACCATGAATCCATACAAATCAATATTACAAATAAATACCTTTATTTATGAAATTAGGAAATTTTCACTAGAAATATCACAATATAAAGTCTACATTCATTACAACTCTAAAGACGAATAATAAATACTTGGGATGTATTTTGAAAAGTATATAAAAGTATTTTTACATAAAAACCCCTCAAGTTCTATAAATTACCCTAAGGACCCTAGTAAACATAGGTTTAAGCGGGACCAATCTCTTGAGCCTCAGGGAGCCGGAGAAGTGGGTGCTTGCCTATTTAAGGTAGAAAACTTAATAATGGTGTTATCAATACGGTAATCGTCTTTGAAAAAAACACAAATCCTTTCGTCCATGTGCAGCGGTTACCGATAACATCAAAACAATTAGGACTTCGATTTACTTTTCTAATTGTCTGACACAGAGTGAGTCTCATTATAATCTGACTTGAATATGATTCAAATACAATTTACAATCTACAATTTACAAATCTACAATATTCCAATTCAACATGAATCCAATTATCAATCTATACAACTTGACTGAACCGAACCATGGATATACATTCCATTTACATGGTTCTCCAGTTATTCCATTTACATGATTCTACGGTTACATCCGTTTACTAATATCATGGTTTCGGTCAGTCATCCAATTATACAATCAATACAATTTACAATACAAACAAGACATCTCGGGGTTTAAGGGGTAGATTGGTACGGAAGGTGTTAGAAGTGGCACGAGACAGTAAGACTTAATACACCTAACATGAAGCCGGTTGCTGTTATACCATGGCATAAACAGTTCCTTGTACTATACTTACCTCTAGTCTCTGGCATATAGAGACTCCTCTCGTATACACTAGCATTCTTCTGTTCCAAGCTACAAACAACAGCGTTAACATCACAATATAATATAACTTTAAAAGCTACCTTCTTATTCTGTCTATTCTATTTCTCCCTTATCTTTGGGACTTACCGAGCGATCTATTCGCTGACGACATTCTCTTTCTTTATTCTTTGAATGTCGTCAGGTGATCTAGACCCGTCATTGATCCAGCCCACTGCTGAAGACTTGGACCAGTTCAGTGAAGACCCCGAGCTCTAGTCATTGTACACTTTCCATTTCAGTACTTTTCTTTCCTGTTATGCCATTGTTTAGGCATTGCTTTTTATTTCAGTTGTATTTACTTTCCATGTATTGTACAGAAAGAATGTGAATAAATAAAGTTGTTGTTTTATTATATCCTTTCTCTTGTGCTTTACTTTTATATTACTTAGATACGCTTAGCGTATTTACTTCACAGTAAATACGTAGCGGCCTCGTCGCGTCCTCTGCCCGTATACTGGGAAGCGGGGCATGACAGGTTTTGTTGGTGGCCCATGCAGGTCAGAGCTGTATGAAATCCTATCATGCAGTTCTGTTCTGCGTGAACAACCTAAGCAATATAACACAAGAACCAGCAACTAAAACATTCTTTACAATTCATGTTTCCTGAATCTCGCAATTTCATATTCCTTGAATCTTATCATTTCATGTATTTGAATCTGTCCTAATCTAAATTTTTCATGGTTATGGATTCCCCAACCAACACAAGCACCAACTTCAACAAAACTCCACCTCCACTACCAATCGTACCTACTGTTTCTGCTCCACCCACCGAGCAAACAGTTCTGCTTGAGGCGATCCACAGCCTCCTAGAGGGACAGCAGCAGCTCTTGAACCGTCCCGAGACTAAAGCACCTGGGGTAAAGCAATTCAGGGCTTTACATCCCAAACAGTTCTCCGGAAAGGGAAGCCCACTTGAAGCTGGGGAATGGGCACAAAGCATAGAAGATGATCTGGCAGCGGCACAAGTGCCAGATATAGCTTGGGTTCGTGTGGCAAAATTACAGCTCACGGACAATGCACGGAACTGGTGGAAGGCGAAAGAAAGCCGTCTTGATCAGCCCATTGAATGGAAGGCTTTTCGCGATAAGTTCGACACGAAGTACTTCCCTGTGACTGCCAGATTTGCCATGGAACAGCAGTTCATTCATCTACAACAAGGTTCTATATGGGTCAAACCAGTAGATGAGTATGACGCTGAGTTCACCAAGCTCAGTCGGTAAGATATGTCACAGTATTTCAAATTTTTAATATCACATACTACACAGCTAACACAAGACCGTAACAGATTTGCGGCACACCTGATACCGACGGATGAGATCAGAGCCCGTCGATTTCAACAAGGTTTGGACACGGAAATCCAGGCTGTACTAGCCAAAGGGAAATTTCCAACTCATGAAGATGCTCTGGAAGCTGCCCGCAGTTATGAGGCAGTGATAAAGGCAAGGGGCAGACCTCAGTCTACAGGAGTGAAACGCCCTGACACTCAAATGGCAGGAGGGGCCTCTTCAAGGCCAGCTGTTGAACTCAGAAGACTGGAAGAAGCCAATGATCGGCCAAGACCACGTTTTTGCTTTTATTGCAAGAGGGAAGGACACTTGTGGAAGGACTGTAGGTATGCAAAAGGCCAATACTTGGTTTATGACACGTCCAATCACGGAATTGGAAACTGTCCTTATAGACGCAACCCAGCTTACACACCCGTCAACTACCCGCGGCAGCCAGCTATCCAGGCTCCTGCAACTCGTCGTGCACTCCCAGCACCACCTCCACGTGGATTTCCAGCTCAGCCAAATCACCAATTCCATCAGGCACTGAGAAACATGTCTCGAGTACAGGGGAATATGCCTCCAGCTCGGAGGAACGTGCCACGGCGACAGGCTTACACCTTAGCAGTCATAGAAGCCAAGACAGTTGACCAAGGTAACACTAGTAAGACTCTTTCACATATTTAAACACTTGCACCACTTTGTTATTTTTCATACACTATTAGCACTTTAGTCACCAAACTTTCCTTGAATCTGTTACACTTTCCTTTTACAAATTTTGAGGACGAAATTTTTATAAGGAGGGTAGAATGTAACAACCCTAATTTTCCTATACAAATTTTTTCAAATATTTTTTCAAAATCCATAAAGGGGTATTTTAGCCTGAGCACAAGATATAAGTAATTATTTTGCTTTTTAATTTCAAAAGAATGTAACAACTCCATTTTTAGTGTACAAAATTTTGCTTTAAATGCATACTTGGGGTATTTACATTTTCTGTGACTATTTTAAGTAATTAATTAGCTTCATAATTACAAGAAGGAGCTTGTAGCTCATTGGTAATAGCTTGCACTGCTGAACCAAGCCACCAGAGTTCAAATCCCATACCCCACATTATTTTTAATTTTATTTTGTTTTAAATTTTTTAGAAGCCCAACAGTCAACACGTGATAACTTCCAAAAAACCCACTACACATAGAAAAGTAAATATACCAGAGGCTACATCAGGCAACCCCCCACCTCCCGAGCTTTCGACTCGGCCTGACTCGGCCGAGTCGGTCGGCGGACCGGCCGACTCGGGCCGGAGCCGCCGGCCGGACTAGGCCGGTCGGCCAAGTCGTCAACAGGAAAATCCTGGCTTTTGGTCTTCTCATAACCCCTGCATACTCCATTTAATTAGATCGGTTCCAGAGACACCATTAATCCCCATTTACTCTATTTTTAATGAATTTTTAATACATTTTTTACATTTTTAATTTTAAACCCTTCATCTATCATAACCCTAGCCTAACCATATAAATACCAGCCCTACACACTACCCTCTCACCCCAAAACTCTGAGCCAACTCTCAAGAAATCATTAGAAACCTTGTGTACTTTGAAAACCAGCAAGAAGCGAAGCTACAACGAATTTTCCGGCAATCTTCCAACGACCATCCTAGGAGCTCCCGACGATGAAACGACGCACCGGCGACTCCTCCCAATCAATCTCCCTCTCTTTGTTGTCCTAAACCCGTAATTACCATTTCTATCTTCCTTTTTCTTTCTAAAAATACGGAATTACAAAACCCGACGGAATCGGAACAAATCCGATTTCCGATTCGGTTTTTTTATAAAACCTCACTTTTCTTTAATACAATTATGCTTAAACCATTTCATATTGACTATTAATCACTGATCAACCATATTGATCAAGTTTTATATCATAAAGTAATTTCTATTTTATTTTATTGTATTTTTCATTTAAATACCACATAGTTTCAATTCTACATTTAACATCACAAAACTTTGCTATACCTTTAAGTAGATCACGAGGTAATGACCTCCTTCCTCACACACTCATATGCAATATAGCACAATACCCTCGGGAACATAGAATACGGGAAATCGACATCTTTACAAATAAATACCATAATTAATAAAACCGTTTTTCCTTAATGATTAGTATTTATACAAATCTTTGCAATGCGCTGCTACAACCCATTTGGGGAACCCGTTCGGGATGGTTCAGATTATCGCACATCCTCGGGCTTAGTAGTGCGTGATGCAGACCTCCGCAAGGAGCATTCGGTCTCGAAAGATTTAAAATACGACATCTTAAGAAAACGAGATTTCTAGAATATTATATATATACAAAAAAAATTATTTTCATATAAATATATGTATATGTAACATAAAAATATCTATTTTGAATTATTATAAATATTCCACTTTTTTTCTTAAAATGTCAAAAGAATCATTTTACACTAAAATACCATAAATTCCATACAAATAAATATTACAAATAAATATCTTTATTTATGAAATTAGGATATTTTCACTAGAAATATCACAATATAAAATCTACATTCATTACAACTCTAAAGAAGAAGAATAAATACTTGGGGTGTATTTTGGAAAGTATATAAAAGTATTTTTACATAAAACCCCCTCAAGTTCTATAAATTACCCTAAGAACCCTAGTAAACATAGGTTTAAGCGGGACCAATCTCTTGAGCCTCAGGGAGCCGGAGAAGTGGATGCTTGCCTATTTAAGGTAGACAACTTAATAATGGTGTTATCAATACGGTAATCGTTTTTGAAAAAGACACAAATCCTGCCGTCCATGTGCAGCGGTTACCGATAACATCAAAACAATCAGGACTTCAATTTACTTTTCTAATTGTCTGACTCAAAGTGAGTCTCATTATAATCTGACTTGAATATGATTCAAGTACAATTTACAATCTACAATCTATAATCTACAATTTACAAATCTACAATATTCCAATTCAACATGAATCTATGAATCCAATTATCAATCTATACAAATTGACTGAATCGAACCATGGATATACATTCCATTTACATGGTTCTCCAGTTATTCTATTTACATGATTTTACGGTTACATCCATTTACTGATATTATGGTTTCGGTCATTCATCCAATTATACAATCAATACAATTTACAATACAATACAAACAAGACATCTCGGGGTTTAAGGGGTAGATTGGTACGAAGGTGTTAAAAGTGGCACGAGACAGTAAGACTTAATACACCTAACATGAATCCAGTTGCTGTTGTACCGTAGCATAAACGGTTCCTTGTACTATACTTGCATCTACTTTCTGGCATATAGAGACTCCTCTCGTATACACTGGCATTCTTCTGTTCCAAGCTACAAACAACAGCGTTAACATCACAATATAATATAGCTTTAAAAGCTACCTTCTTATTCTGTCTATTCTATTTCTCCCTTATCTTTGGGACTTACCGAGTGATTTGTTCGCTGACGACATTCTCTTTCTTTATTCTTTGAATGTCGTCAGGTGATCTGGACCCGTCAGAGATTGAGCCCACTGCAGAAGACTTGGACCAGTTCAGTGAAGACCCGAGCTCTAGTCATTATACACTTTCTATTTCATTACTTTTCTTTCCTGTTATGCCATTGTTTAGGCATTGCTTTTTATTTCAGTTGTATTTACTTTCCATGTATTGTATAGAAAGAATGTGAATAAATAAAGTTGCTGTTTTATTATATCTTGTCTCTTGTGCTTTACTTTTATATTGCTTAGATACGCTTAGCGTATTTACTTCACAATAAATACGTAGTGGCCTCGTCACGTCCTCTGCCCATATACTGAGAAGCGGGGCGTGACAGTTCTTGAGAATGTTTTCATTATAGGGTTTTACCCTTATTTTCGAAAATTTGAATTTGTTGGGCACTTTAACAGAACCCATCTTTTTTTGAGGATGCCAAGAGTTGTTTAAACTCCAGTTGCTTATTTAATGAGAATCTTTTTTGATTCTCACAATAATTATCTCGTCTCATCATTGATGAGTCGTCATATTGATTTTGTGGGGTCCATTGGTTTTGCTGGCAGTGGTCCCGTGAAGTACATATAACGGTTTTATTTTATTTTACCTTATTTTTATTTATTATTATTATTGTTATTTTATTGTTATTTATTATTATTTATTTATTTATTTAAATTGGATTTTTCCTTTCCTCTTATTTCAGGAACGATGGTCTCACTTCCCGACTTCCCTTACACTCGCTCAGAAGTCGCTTTTCCGCAATCGCCATCGGACGAGGAGGCTATGGCGATGATTATGGCACATGACAGGGATCATACTAGTCTTCTCTTATGGGGGACATGGTACAGTCATATCTTCAGGGGCCGCCGTAGCTTTATGTTAGTGTATATGCCCTAGAGGCCATTACTGTATCATACTAGTTTGTATATTACTTAATGGATGCTTGGGATATTCACCTTGTATATACAATCTTGCTCAAAATAGTAGTATGCTACTTGGTTTGTTTCTACTTCAATGTGTACTTGTGTTTATTTCAGTATATCACTTATACGCATTAGTGGAGCCCTTAGGATCTTTGCTTGATTACCAGCGTTGTGATGGCAGTCACACTAGTGGGGCTGGGTAATCTATAAGCACATCCTTATACAGGTCCCTAGTCGCAGGACTATCGAGACAGGGCATCGATACTCCGGAGTAGACTAGCGTATGCGCTTCTCATCCCAGTGTGGGAGATGGTCTGTCCCACAGCCATCAGTACGTCGTACTGGAGATAGTATACGGGTGCTCGTTGGGTTACGAGTACACTGGACAGGACTCGTCGGGAACTGACAGGTTGGTATTATACCTATCGTCAGTTATCAGTTCCCAGGTGACATGAGTACAGCTTAGTCCGCTGACTTGACACTGGCACTTCGCCTCAAGTGTGTTCCCACTGCACTTTGATCACTACCCTACCACGGCTCAAAGGAGTCGTGCAAACGGGTGGTGGTTGGGTGCAGTCCCGAAGCACTTGGAGGCAGTGACGGTTAGACAGGATTCGTCTCTCCCGGTATTGGGGGTTGACATCGCGCTGTGTCTAGGAGAGCCATTACACGAGTAGTCCCTGGCCAGGGCAAACGAGATATACTGGTAGGTTTCCAGTGTTATCTCAGGGTGTTTTGGGCTTCGCTCCGGCACGACTTGTACCGCTATTGGGGGACTGACGTTTACCACCCCCTAGGCCCGCCATGCGATGTATCAGACGAACAGACCGGACTGTACGGAGACTGTCACATTCAGACTCAGTAGGAGTTCAGATGGGGTTTCACCTCGTCAGCCTTCTTGTCGGCATCTACCTGGGGACCGTTATGCACAGCTAGTGCCGCTTGCGGTCTGTGGTTAAACCCACTGCCAGCGTAGTGTCGAGTCTTTAGAGTCCCACACAGAGGGTATTCGCCTCTGGGCAAAACAGAGTAGAGGTCGCATGGTTTTGCGACAGGGTTCGTTCTCATCCGCGCACTTGTGCACGTTTGGAGTCCGGACGGATTATACTGGCAGGCTCTGGTTTGAGCCAGATACTGGTATGTGTTTTGGGGTTGCTTTTATATCTTGGTATTCTTGTTTTTCGGAACGAGAATGCAGGTGTGTATGCACAGTTGCTTGAGGAGGAGAATGAGGTTTTTCATTAGGGTTTCGGAACGGGTGCGTATGCACAGTTGACAGTCTTTATTTTCCAAACCCTAATGGATTTATTTATTATCTATTAATAATAATAATTAAATGAGAATTATGTTATGGTTGTTCTTTGTTGACTTGTTGACCTTGGTTGACTTGTTGACCATTGACCACTTTCATGCCTTCAAAAGTCTTCCTTGATTTATGCTTACATTTTTTAAATGAAGCATGGTTGTGGTCATTCCAAACACTACCATCAACTATTCTCATTTTCAATTATTATCATTTAGATAATATTATTCTTTTGCATTATGGTTGCAAGAAGAGAAAATAATAGCTCATTCTATCATTCTCATTCTCTCTCCTCTCTTCATCTTCTTCTTCCTCTAGTAAAGAGAAACCCTCTCATGAGTTGAGAATCCTTCTCTTTTAAAAGGAAAAGCAAACCCTAGTCACTCTCTACTCACCCTAGGATCAAAGGATTAGCAAACCGGAGATTCTAGTTCACTCCAAGTCCGAGAAAGAGCCCAAGGTCGAACCCTCGAGGTGGATCCATCTTCGACGGAAGAAGGCGACAAAAGAGAACCATCAACCTCTACAAGATTTCAAGAAGAAGGAGTTCAAGTTTAGGTATAACCCTCATCCGAGTAGCTAACTCCTTTTAGCGTATTTGCTAGTTTAGTTTAGACACGATCCCGACCTTGTTTAGTCCATGTTGCTTCTTGCACTAAAAATTTGATTTTTATACCGTTTCCGCCTCCCCGTAAGAACCGGGGGTCGCAATATGGACTTACAGTGGTATCAGAGCCTAACTAAACTTAAACTAGCTAGGTAGTGAAGTGTAACGAAGTTCGGAAACAAAAAAATCACAAAACCGGAGAAATCACAAAACCTGAGTTTCTGTTGAAAATTTTTTGGCTCAAAATGAAAAACTGTATACTTGTAAAATCGTCTCAGGGTTTTTTAAGAACACTCAAGAAAAACGATAGCATGATTCCTCCAAAGAGCCGCGCTTCCGCGGCCCCATCTGTTCATCATGCCGCGGAACCGCCGCAAGTTGGTGTCATCTTTGCATCGTTTTTCGTGCAGTGTTCTTCTGTGTTGGTTTTGGGATTTTTAAAATATATTATATGTACCCAGATTTTCCAGAAAAGAAATTTCCTTTTGGGGTCCTATAATTCCGTATTTTTTCCGAACTTCACTACACTTTGACTATGATGGTTATATCTGTGATGTTTGCTTGTATTGAACGTCGGCTAATCGCTATAAGACGATTAGTCGGGGTTATACAAGATCTGTAATGTGCTGGAATGTGTATATAAATATGTTGGATTGTCGCGGGTGAATAGCCGGGGGTTGTGAGACGAGAGTTTTCTTTTCTTGCAATTCATTGTAAATGTAAATTGATGTAATTATATTATTTGTTTGGCCGCACAACCGGGTCGGGGTTGTAGCCGTCATTGTATAATTCTTTTTACTGTTTTTGCTCCTAGGATAGACCCATGGAGGGGTGCACAAACTACCGAGGACTTGGCGGGTAGTTTGCCGCACCCGTAGGGGTCTTGGGTGGGGATTTGGCTATTCACCGCGACCGTGTTATCTGTTTTTTGTTACAGGCTCGTACAAATTACAGATTGCTAGTATATCCAATGTATTTATCTGTGATCTGAAATGTCTATCATTGCTTTCTATTTAGGCGTTGCTTATGTTTTACAGACGCGCTAGCCCAGCCCCCGCTCTGTCGTTAGTTAAGTAACCTAACGGGTAATGACGGGGCCCCGTGGCGAATGCGAATGGCATAAGCGTACGTCATATTTTGGTTGTTTTCTGCAATGGTAGGATTAAATGATGGGACGCATTAAAAGTACTAATGCAAGAATATCACGCATTAAAAGAACTAATGCAAGATAATAAACCAAGTTTAAGTCGATGGAACACTTTCGAAAAACCACTCGGTTCTTTTCAAAACTAACTTTTAAATGCGGAGATTGAGCCACTCCTACTAAAAGCTATCTCGTTCCATCGATTAAATCAAGTTCACTACGTTCACGGTTTTGCCAAAACCATTCGTAGCCCTCCGTCGCTTCGCATGAATAGGCAATAGTATTCAAGCTATGTATTTTGGCCAAAGTCAAGGCATAGTGATTGGTAGCTATTGGGTGTTCATGTGTAGCATAGATAGATGCGTTGGTTTGGGACAGTCGTGCTGCCATTTTGGCCAAAGTCAAGGGTAGGTACGGATGGATCCAAATTAACCTGGATAGTGACGGGCAGAACTTGACATGTGACTTATGATATTTTGGCCAAAGTCAAGGTCATAAGAGCATGGGGCAAAAATCCACATCGGGAGTTTCATAAGTACTGAAACTTGCTAGATTTGCATACCATTTGGAGTGTGGTGATTCTGGTAGGATTCCTTCAGTTTCGTCACGCGATGATATTTGGATCCCGATCCTACTGTGAGTATATGCTACTCCTCGGGAAATTTCTCACTTAACGATCAATGCTATAAACCTAGTAGGTGCCTAGAAAGGTGTTAGCGGGGTTACGCCCCCAGGGAAAAGAGGTTCTTTAATTAAGGAACTTCGCGAAAGCGTTGGAAAACCTCCCTCGAAGTACCGACACCGGCCTGGCTGAACGGTTAAGCAAGTATTGTACGGTGGGATTGATCCTGACTAATTCTTCCTTTATGGTTTGAGGAGGGATTCGAGAAACAGTGGGAGCCATCCTGTTTAGACAAACTAAAAACCACTCTAAACTTGCAAGAGCATCATGCTGAGTGTTTCTTCTTCTCTCTCCTAATTGCAGCGACCAATCAACATGACTGGACTTAAGTTACTCCTAGATAAAAACAAGCTGACAGGGCCAAACTACAAAGATTGGCTCAGGAATGTCAAGATAGCAATCACTTATGACAAGCTGGGGTATCTTCTTACCACCAAAGCTCCCCCTGTCCCTGGTCCAACTTCCAGTATCGCGGATAAGGAAATCCGCAAGACTTGGGAGATTGATAGCGCGAAGGCCAAATGCCTCCTGCTTGCCTCGATGGACAACGAACATCAGAGGAGGCATGAGAATATGGACATGGAGTCCATATTGCTCCATACAAAAGAACTGTATGGAGAGCAATCACGTATCGCAAGATACGAAGCGTCGAAAAAGTTGTTTTCGACAAAGATGGCCGTCGGATCATCAGTAGCCGAGCACGTGCTAAAGATGATCGGCTACATTGAGGAGCTCGCTGAACTAGGGATCACATTGGAGAGTGAACTATATACGGATATAGTTCTCCAGTCCCTTCCTTCCACTTACGCCCAGTTTATACTGAACTTCAACCTACAAGAAAAAGAGGTTGAACTATCAGAGCTCCTCAACATGCTGAGGAGCGCAGAGGGCACCCTACAGAAAAGTAGGGATACATCCACTTTGTTTGTAGGAGGATCATCTTCTTCTAGGTCCAAGGCGAAAGCCAAGGGAAAGAAGAAGAAGGCCCCCGCCAAACCAAGGGGCGGTGTTAGTAAAGTGGATACGAAGGGAAAAGGGAAAGCAACAAAGATAGCGGGGAAGCTTGTGGATAAGGAAGAATGCTTCTTTTGTCATAAGAAAGGACACTGGAAGAATGATTGCAGGGCCTGGAAGGCCAGAACACAGGAATTGAAGCAGGTTGCAGCTTCAGCTTCAGGTGTGTATGTTATTGAAAACTGTCTTTCAATAAACTCTACTTCCTGGGTATTGGATACCGGATCAGGATCTCATATCTGTAATTCTTTGCAGGCGTTGAGAAACCGTAGGGATTTGAAGGCAGGTGACATGACCCTCAGAGTTGCGAACGGAGCTAGCATGGATGCTAAAGCCGTGGGGGACTATCACCTGGGAATGTCAGATGGACATGTTTTGGTTTTGCGTAATTGCTTTTTTGTACCCAACGCAACTTGTAATATCATTTCTGTATCTTTAGTTTCTAAAGAAGGTTATGAATTTGCGTTTGTAAGTAATGTTGTAAACATTCACCTTAATCAAGTATTGATTGGGTCAGGTACTCTGAGTAATGGTATATACGTGTTAAACCAACCACAGATTTTCAATGTCCAGAATACACACAAAAGAAAGTCTCCAGAAATAAATCAGACTTTCTTATGGCATTGTAGATTGGGTCACATCAATGAGAGAAGGTTGAATAAGTTGCATACAGAAGGATATTTGAATGCGTTCGAATATCAATCATATGCCACTTGTCAATCTTGTCTCAAAGGAAAGATGACAAAGACTCCGTTTACTGGACATGGAGTAAGAGCGAGCGAGCTCTTGGGACTCGTACACAGTGACGTGTGCGGTCCAATGTCTACACATGCCCGAAGCGGACATTCTTACTTCATTACTTTTACGGATGACTTCTCAAGGTACGGTTATGTCTTCTTAATGAAACATAAGTCCGAGGCCTTTGGAAAATTCCAGGAGTATAAGAATGAAGTAGAGAAACAGACCGGCAAAAGTATTAAGATTCTAAGATCGGATCGAGGTGGAGAATACTTAAGTGCCGAATTCCTGGACTATTTAAAAGAGAACGGAATTCTCTCTCAGCTTACTCCTCCATACACCCCGCAACATAACGGTGTATCGGAGAGACGGAACCGCACCCTATTGGATATGGTGCGGTCCATGATGAGTAACGCTGAGTTACCGCGATCATTCTGGGGGTATGCACTAGAATCAGCCGCATACCTTTTGAACCGAGTTCCCACTAAGACTGTGCCTACCACGCCATTTGAGATGTGGTGTGGGAAGAGACCCCATCTTAATCACATTAAGATATGGGGAAGTCCAGCTTTTGTCAAAAAGCAGCATGCGGACAAGCTCGAGGCACGCTCAGTACTGTGCAAGTTTGTGGGATATCCAAAGAATTCCAAGGGATATTTCTTCTACTGTGAAGAGGAACAAAAAGTTCTTGTTTCTCGTCATGCCCACTTTCTAGAACACCAGTTCATAGAAAAGGAAATAAGTGGGAGCGCAGTAGAGCTGGAAGAAATTCCAGAACCACAGACTGTTACTGAAAGTTTGGTGGAACCAGAAGGTTCAACAGAACAGGACATTCCTACGCCGCTCCGCAGGAGTAGTAGGCAGTCTCATCCGCCCGAGAGATACTACGGTTTTCTCATAGACGGGGATCGAGAGGATTGCATCATAGATTATGATGAGCCTACTAGCTTCCAGCAGGCCGTTCAGAGCGTTGACTCAGTGAAATGGCTGGATGCAATGCGGACCGAAATGGAGTCCATGTACACCAACAAGGTATGGACGTTGGACATTGCTCCAGACGGGGTAAAACCCGTAGGATGCAAGTGGATCTTCAAAAGGAAGATTGGTGTAGATGGACAGGTTGAGACCTATAAAGCTAGGCTGGTAGCAAAGGGTTTTCGTCAAAGACCTGGCTTGGACTACGACGAAACCTTTTCTCCGGTAGCCATGCTGAAATCCATTCGGATCCTTCTTGCCATTGCTGCCTTCCACGATTATGAGATCTGGCAAATGGACGTAAAGACAGCTTTTCTAAATGGAAATTTAGAGGAGTGTGTCTATATGGATCAGCCAGAGGGTTTCATTCAGAGTGGGAGCAGCGGAAAGGTGTGCAAGTTGCTTAAGTCCATCTATGGACTAAAGCAGGCATCGCGGAGTTGGAACATCTGTTTTGATGAGACAGTCAAAGAATTTGGCTTTATCAAAAATCCAGATGAACCATGCATCTATAGTAGATTTGTAGCGAGAACTGTAGTATTCCTCGTTTTATACGTGGATGACATTCTCTTAATAGGAAATGACATTCCTATGCTACAATCTGTCAAGGGATTCTTGTCACAAAGGTTCTCCATGAAAGACCTGGGTGATGCCTCATACATCCTGGGGATCCGGATCCATCGTGATAGATCCAAGAGGATATTGGGACTTTCTCAGTCCAGGTACATCGACACCATAGTGAAAAGATTCAGTATGGAAGATTCCAAGCGCGGTAACCTACCGGCTTGTCACGGGATCACCCTCTCTAAAGAGATGTCTCCCAAGACTGATTTGGAGAGGGATCGCATGTCTATTATACCCTACGCTTCTGCGGTAGGCTCTATAATGTATGCGATGTTGTGTACCAGACCGGATGTAGCTTATGCACTGAGTGTGGTAAGCCGGTATCAGTCTAACCCTGGGGAGAAACACTGGATAGCAGTAAAGAACATTCTCAAGTACCTGAGGAGGACTAAGGAGATGTTCTTGGTGTATGGCGGAAAAGACCTCCAGATCGAGGCCTTTGCTGACTCCAGCTTCCAGAGTGACAAGGATGATTCCAAGTCCATGTCGGGTTTTGTCTTCACCCTCAATGGAGGGGCGGTGTGTTGGAAGAGTTCCAAACAGGAAACCGTTGCAGACTCGACGATGGAAGCGGAATACATCGCTGCATCTGATGCCGCAAAAGAAGCTGTCTGGATGAGGAAGTTCTTGAAAGAACTTCAGGTGGTTCCGTCCATTGTTGACCCAATACCTCTGTATTGCGACAACAACGGGGCTATAGCTTTAGCGAAGGAACCCAGGTCCCATCAGAGATCCAGGCACATCTTGAGGCGGTATCACCTGATCAGGGAGATCGTGGATCGCAAGGAGATCGAGGTTCGGAGGGTTGCTTCAGAAGAGAACACTGCAGATCCATTCACCAAGGCCTTGCCCCAGACTCAGTTCGAGCGGCTGATCGAGATGATAGGTCTTCGATACGCCAGTACATGGCCTTAGTGCAAGTGGGAGATTGTTAGTGTATATGCCCTAGAGGCCATTACTGTATCATACTAGTTTGTATATTACTTAATGGATGCTTGGGATATTCACCTTGTATATACAATCTTGCTCAAAATAGTAGTATGCTACTTGGTTTGTTTCTACTTCAATGTGTACTTGTGTTTATTTCAGTATATCACTTATACGCATTAGTGGAGCCCTTAGGATCTTTGCTTGATTACCAGCGTTGTGATGGCAGTCACACTAGTGGGGCTGGGTAATCTATAAGCACATCCTTATACAGGTCCCTAGTCGCAGGACTATCGAGACAGGGCATCGATACTCCGGAGTAGACTAGCGTATGCGCTTCTCATCCCAGTGTGGGAGATGGTCTGTCCCACAGCCATCAGTACGTCGTACTGGAGATAGTATACGGGTGCTCGTTGGGTTACGAGTACACTGGACAGGACTCGTCGAGAACTGACAGGTTGGTATTATACCTATCGTCAGTTATCAGTTCCCAGGTGACATGAGTACAGCTTAGTCCGCTGACTTGACACTGGCACTTCGCCTCAAGTGTGTTCCCACTGCACTTTGATCACTACCCTACCACGGCTCAAAGGAGTCGTGCAAACGGGTGGTGGTTGGGTGCAGTCCCGAAGCACTTGGAGGCAGTGACGGTTAGACAGGATTCGTCTCTCCCGGTATTGGGGGTTGACATCGCGCTGTGTCTAGGAGAGCCATTACACGAGTAGTCCCTGGCCAGGGCAAACGAGATATACTGGTAGGTTTCCAGTGTTATCTCAGGGTGTTTTGGGCTTCGCTCCGGCACGACTTGTACCGCTATTGGGGGACTGACGTTTACCACCCCCTAGGCCCGCCATGCGATGTATCAGACGAACAGACCGGACTGTACGGAGACTGTCACATTCAGACTCAGTAGGAGTTCAGATGGGGTTTCACCTCGTCAGCCTTCTTGTCGGCATCTACCTGGGGACCGTTATGCACAGCTAGTGCCGCTTGCGGTCTGTGGTTAAACCCACTGCCAGCGTAGTGTCGAGTCTTTAGAGTCCCACACAGAGGGTATTCGCCTCTGGGCAAAACAGAGTAGAGGTCGCATGGTTTTGCGACAGGGTTCGTTCTCATCCGCGCACTTGTGCACGTTTGGAGTCCGGACGGATTATACTGGCAGGCTCTGGTTTGAGCCAGATACTGGTATGTGTTTTGGGGTTGCTTTTATATCTTGGTATTCTTGTTTTTCGGAACGAGAATGCAGGTGTGTATGCACAGTTGCTTGAGGAGGAGAATGAGGTTTTTCATTAGGGTTTCGGAACGGGTGCGTATGCACAGTTGACAGTCTTTATTTTCCAAACCCTAATGGATTTATTTATTATCTATTAATAATAATAATTAAATGAGAATTATGTTATGGTTGTTCTTTGTTGACTTGTTGACCTTGGTTGACTTGTTGACCATTGACCACTTTCATGCCTTCAAAAGTCTTCCTTGATTTATGCTTACATTTTTTAAATGAAGCATGGTTGTGGTCATTCCAAACACTACCATCAACTATTCTCATTTTCAATTATTATCATTTAGATAATATTATTCTTTTGCATTATGGTTGCAAGAAGAGAAAATAATAGCTCATTCTATCATTCTCATTCTCTCTCCTCTCTTCATCTTCTTCTTCCTCTAGTAAAGAGAAACCCTCTCATGAGTTGAGAATCCTTCTCTTTTAAAAGGAAAAGCAAACCCTAGTCACTCTCTACTCACCCTAGGATCAAAGGATTAGCAAACCGGAGATTCTAGTTCACTCCAAGTCCGAGAAAGAGCCCAAGGTCGAACCCTCGAGGTGGATCCATCTTCGACGGAAGAAGGCGACAAAAGAGAACCATCAACCTCTACAAGATTTCAAGAAGAAGGAGTTCAAGTTTAGGTATAACCCTCATCCGAGTAGCTAACTCCTTTTAGCGTATTTGCTAGTTTAGTTTAGACACGATCCCGACCTTGTTTAGTCCATGTTGCTTCTTGCACTAAAAATTTGATTTTTATACCGTTTCCGCCTCCCCGTAAGAACCGGGGGTCGCAATATGGACTTACACTTTACTTGTGAAGCGCTGACAGAACCCATCCGCCCTATATCACTGTTGGAATGCCCACGGACTGCTTATGCGGTGGAGGCGACTAACTGGACTCCCACGAGCCGACTCGAGCCGTAAACGACCGGGATATCCAACCAACCCATGGTGGCCATTGATATTCTGAGGCGCCAAATATGTCAGGGGGAAGCTCGACCCTGGAGGCAGGTTTATAAGGTAGTCGTTACCCCCGCCACCCAGTGGGCTACCTTTCCTGGGCTCGATATATTCTGTCCGCCCAACGCGCACGTCTACAGAAGTTTGGGCTGTACCAAGCAGTGTATGCGTCATTATTTTATTATCACGCCCCTCACGTCTGGTGTGTTAAGGCTTTCTTGAATCAATAGAATCTTTCCACCAACACATTCTTGCTAGGGGATCATGGGGTTTCGATTTTACTGGAAGAGTTTCACGAGATATCCGGGTTGCCGATCAGGGGAGAGCACTACGAAGAGTTACTGCCTCCTGATGAGTATGTGTTTCATACGGTGCCCGCTATGCTTGACGGCCTGACGACTGAGAACGTCGTTCGTCATAAGTACCCGAGTCTAATTAAGGACCTGCGTATCTTTGAAAAGCTGTTCGTGACATCGGAATGACAAGGTGACACCTTTGACGCTTTTATTGCTTGCTTCCTTCGCGAGGATGTCTTACCCAAAAAGGCTCCAAAATTCACGAAAATTGAAGACCCTTTTGGATTCGGGATGAGGAAACTGCCAGCCAAAGAGGAAGACATGCCGCAGTTCTATATTCCAAACTCGTCGACCGTAGCTTTCGATGCGACCGCGGCCCCTGGCATGGACGAAGAAACTTTCTTCGTCGGTTTTATCAGTCTCCGGCTCAGCTGGTTCGCCATGCCGATACATCGCCGCTTTATGATAGCCTCCATTTTTTATCCTGCTCATCACATAGCTGGAGGAGCATGATTAGCTGTTGGCGTCACGGGGTTTTCGCATCTATATCACGGGTTATGCGTTGCCACTAATACTTTGAACCCGGGTGTGAATACCGTGAATTTCTCTCTCCACTACTTCATGTCGTGGATCGAGATGCATGTGTCGGGAGCGTTTGTTGTGCACCAGCGACCGAATTTTTATGAATCATACACTTTCCCGCGGATCATGATGTTGGTTGATGCTTTCACTCGCGATCCGACCCAGTTAGGGGCTCTCTACGTACTGCTGAATCCGTACTCAAATGAAAGAGGAACGGTTTTCAATGATCGAGTCCTTTCCACTCCAGCGAGGCCCGTTCAGTAATTGTTTGATTTGTCGAAGGGTGGGGTCCCGGCTTTAAATCCTAAGGAGATTATGAATCTATACTAGATCAGGCCGTTATTTGGTGTTCCGCCGGAATGACACTGCTCTCTTCATGCGGTATAATCCGCATCGCTTCGCCCAGTAGTTAGGCTACAACTAGGGCGTTCCTTTAGAGGCATTTTTAGTTGAGCCTGCCCTCTCCCTGGAGGTTACTCGCGATGTCATTCACCATTTCATGCGGTTAAACACTGGCTCCCTCTTCATGATCCCAGAGCCTAACTATCTTCCGAGGCCTGTGGGGTCCTTCAAGGGTTAGTATCACCATCGGGTTGGCCATGTCGTTGCAGAAGAGAGAAGGGTGCTTTTCGAGTGTAGAGCTCCTGTTTCGGCTCAGGTCACCAGCTCCCCATTGCGGCCGCGGTCCGTGGTATGCCCTCCTCTGAGAGATAGCGGTTCGGTGCTTATCCCTAAAGTTGCAGAAATAGAATCAACCCCTCGCACTGCTGGTATGCCGGTGCGTACTAGAGCCCAGGCAGAAGTTCCTGATAAAGCACCTACGGTGGTGTCACCAAAGGGTGATACTGAAGGCAAAGTTGGGCAACGCCGCGCCAAAGCACCAACGGGGAGGAAGCGCTCCTCCACTAGCGTTAGCACAGGCTCCAAAAGGAGAAAGAAATGGTCGCCGTCCTACTCGACACTTTGCTTGAATCCGAGCCCTTTATTCAGGACGAGCCAATATCTATGCAGGAGCCGGACAACGGTCTTCTATTTCCTGGGTCGTCTGTCAGGGAGGCCGCGCAGTTGGCTGAGGCTTTAAGGCACTTACAAGATTAGACTGAAAAAGTGCACGCCCCGAAGAAAGCCTTCCCCCCGTTGTATTCTATAATGTTGACCCATCATTACGTAGGGTACACATGGGTCCTCTGTTAATGGAAGAAGAACGGGCCCTCAAACAGCCCATCTCGGTTGTTTCCGAAGACGAGCTTGCACTGAAGACGGGTAGTCATTTATTTGCGCTTGAAGCCCGACGAGCGTATTTAATCAGAAAAGAACAATGGCTCGAAAAAGTCATACTTCAGGCTTCCTGGTGTATTGGTATGCGCATTTTTCGTGTCCTTCTTTTGGCGAGTAATTTGTATTACTTTTATGCATTCTTATTTTTGCGAAAACTTTGCAGGGCCTTTTGCAGCGGAAGTGGATTTGAGTCCAGATCGAGCCATGGCTGCGGATTCTACGAATATCTCCCGTGACACACCGGCGGGTGTAGAGGAGATTACTGATGATACTACCCTTGTTGTGGAGTTTCCGGTGGTGGCTTTTGTCCCTTCAGCGTCTACTCCTCCGGCAGAGGTGGTCTTGCCGGCCATAGGTCCCATGTCTATCTCTAGTGACGCACCGGAGGGTATAGAAGAAGCTGCCGAAGCTTCCATCCTTCCAGTTCAGTGCGAGCGAAGCATCAAAGGTAATCTTCCACTCATACACATTTTGTTTAACGACCTCTTCTTTATATGAACTTTCCCTTCCCTCAGAATTGTGGGAGCTGGCAGCTTCCATCGTGGATCTTTCCCCGAGAAAAACCTTCCAGCGATTGCTTGACATGGCGACCCCACGAGCAATACCTCCATAAAGCATAGTACTCTCTTCTGGCCAAGGTCGGTATTCTTTTGCCCTTTTTGTTTTATATTGTTATAATGATGCTAATATGCCCTCCATTTTAAATCACAGTTATGGAAGCCAACGACGAAGTCGAGATTCTTAATGGGCCTGGGGATCTCTCAAACCCACCTTACATGACTGTGGGTAAGTGACGCTTTATCTTTGGCATCGTTTTGTTTACTTTATGTTTGGAAATACAACTGACCGCACATAAATCTTCAAAGCTTTGCCCGCTCTGATCCTATTAGAGTCTCGGATCCCCATGCCACCAGGCCCTTACGCCCGACGTGTATCTGAAAGGATGGCAAAATAGAGCGTTTACTCCCTGGCGGGTCTTATTGAAGATCTTCGCGCTGGTACCTCTATCGCGGCTGAAGAATTTGCTGTTGAAGCCAACACTTCCTTGTTTGTTCTCGCTACCTATCATGACGAAGCATTGGTGCGTGCCTGGATTGAGTATTGTCGCCGAATGGAGGCCTGTCTACATGGGCTTGAGTGCATACGCCTTCCCTCCGACATCTTAACTGTAAAAGCGAGCCTGCGGGGATGGATGGGATGGTGTGCAACCAATCTCTAGTCATGCGAGAAGAGGCTCAACCGGAAGTTTTCGGAGAGGGAGTTGGCTTCAAACGCTTTGGAGGAACTTCAGGCCCAGCTTACTGCCAAGACCACCCGTACGTACGAAATTTGGCGGGTGCTTCAAGAAGCCATTACAGAGGTGGTGGCTCTTGACAAAGCCTTTATTTTTACCCGTAAGATGGTTGAAACCCATAAGGTCGCCGAGAAGGAGCTCGAGAGTCGGTTTGCTTCATACCAGAGTCAACAGATCCAGGCAGGGACTCGTCTTGCAGCACTGATGGAGCTTGAAGCCGAAGTCCAGTGGAAGAACGACGAACTTGCTGGCCTATTGAACCGTCCGCCGACTTAAACATTTTGTCGCTGTATATTCTCCCCTTTTTTGTATTCATTCATAAATAAGAGTATCTTGTATTCATTTTGATTCATGAATAAAAGACATATTTCATTTCATACTAGCGCTTTTCTTTCTTTTGCTGTCTTGACTTGACATAAAGTAGTTTATATACTCATTGCGGAGTTTGTAGTTTATTCACTCATTTCGGAGTCTCTAGTTTATGAACTCATTTCGGAGCTTGTGATTTATTCACTCATTCCGGAGTCTCTAGTTTATGAACTCATTTCGGAGCTTGTGGTTTATTCACTCATTCCGGGGTCTCTAGTTTATGAACTCATTTCGGAGCTTATAGTTTATTCACTTATTCCGGAGTCTCTAGCTTATGGACTCATTTCGGATCTTGTAGTTTATGGACTCATTTCGGAGTTTGTTTAGTTTACCTCCTTTGGGCTTGCAGGCAAACTTATCCCAACGTCATAGATAACCCCTGCTCTTTGCGACAGAGGTCCGTTAGGTTTTTTGGTACTATGGTTTTTTGTCCGTGGTACCGTCGCGTTGGCTGATGCATTCCTTGATATGTAGTCTTTATGGTGCTGTTCAAGTAACCCCGTGACTGTCGTGTCTCTGATCCCTTCGGGGACTGGACAAGACGTCTTCAAGTAATCTCCTTAGGCAGTTTGACCATCGGAAGAGCAAGTGGTAGGAATTTTGCCATGCCGCTTTTTTACTTGAGGTTAGGCCCAGTTTTGGGAGCCCCGATGAGTTATAACCACTCCGCACTGGTGTGGGATGATCTCCGATAGTCTTTCGGGTTTTATTTGAGTTGCCGTCAAGACCCTGAAGCTAGGAATTTAGCCTTCGCTTTCTTTTGATTTAGCTATTTTGGAGCCTTTGTTTACATTCGTCTACTGTAACGAGACGAACGTTGGAGTAGTTTTTAGGTTGTTTTGTGAACCGTCAAGACTTGGAGCTAGGAATTTTGCTATGGCTTCGTTTTGTTTCGACCCTGGAGTCTTTGTTGACGTCGTGTCTGCATCCTGCTTGAGTGAGAAGGAACACCGCTGTTGATATTGCGTCTGCTGTGACGAGACGAATGTTGAGGTAGTCTTTAGATTGTTTTGTGAACCGTCAAGACTTGGAGCTAGGAATTTTTCCATGGCTCCGTTTTATTTCGACCCCGGGGTCTTTTGTTGACGTCGTGTCTGCATCCTACTGGAGTGAGAGGGAACGCCATTGTTGACATTGCGTCTGTTGTAACGAGACGAATGTTGAGGTAGTCTTTAGGTTGTTTTGTGAACTGTCAAGACTTGGAGCTAGAAATTTTGCCATGGCTCCGTTTTGTTTCGACCCTGGGGTCTTTTGTTGATGTCATGTCTGCATCCTGCTAGAGTGAGAGGGAACGCCACTGTTGACATTGCGTCTGTTGTAACGAGACGAATGTTGAGGTAGTTTTTAGGTTGTTTTGTGAACCGTCAAGACTTGGCTCTCTCTTTAACGGAGCCTGGTGGGAAAATATAGTTCCCTTTTCATTTATGCCCATGGATTGTATACAGGGGTTGATGTGGACTCACCTGCAAAGCAAAAGTTTCATTTTTTTTAATTTCTTTCCGCGATGTTCTATATTTCAGCCTTTTATATCGTGAAAGTCGCGATTGCCTAATCATTTCGGCTTTTTATTGCGGTGCCAATCATTTCGACTATTTTTTCTTTTTACTCGCTGCTTTTTATTGCGAGTTGTCCAAACATTTCTGCCGTTTTTATATGCATATATTTCACTCGCTGATTTTCATTGCGAGTTGCCCTATTATTTCGTCTATTTCATATGCATTTTTTTTGCTCGCTGATTTTTGTTGCGAGTATGGAACTTGAGATCTAATACCAATTCTGGCATCAGCATCACTGGGACTGGAATATTACCAGGAGCGAATCATCATTTGCCGCAAAAGGACTTGAAAATTGACACATGTTCAGGCATCAACATCGCTGCAACTGGAATATTGACAAGAGCGAATCATCATTTGCCTTTACTGATTTGAACAAAGGTGACTTAGCAAACAGTGTTAGGATCCTGCTGACTAAGACTTTTTGACTTTATGAGCCGTAAGGGTCTCATAAAGGTATTTCTCCCTACGAGTCGTGAGGATCTCGTAGGTGTATGTTCTCCTTATAAGTCGTGATGACTTCTAAGTGGTGTTTTCTCTTATAAGTCGTAAGGATCTCATAAGATTATTTTCTCCTTATAAGTCGAGAGCACTTATAAGTACCGTTCACCATATGAGGACATTCCCCGTCATTGGCGGAACTTGGTGGGGAAATCGTTTATTTGCGCAAGTGGATTGTATACAAGGGCCAATATTGGACCGTCTGTAGGGCAACTTGGGGAATACGACGGCTTAAGGACAGGTTTGGATCCCTGTAACTTAAGACTTTGAATCCTATGAGCCGTGAGGGTATCATAGGGGGAGTTCTCCTTACGAGTCGAGAGACGAGATTGCGCCCTTTTAGATTTTCACAAGCTCGTCGATAGCCCTACTGTTTTAACTCACGGCGCCCTTTCAGCTTTTCATCCGTGCCCATTTCGCTTGTGGACGTACAGTTTTTTTTGTTTTTTGTTTTTTTTCTTAACAATGAGATTGCGCCCTTTCAGGTTTTCACAAGCTCGCCGATAGCCCTACTGTTTTTACTCACAGCGCCCTTTCGGGTTTTCATCCGTGCCCATTTCGCTTCTGGACGTACCGTTTTTTTCTTAACAACGAGATTGCGCCATTTCAAGTTTTTTACAAGATCGTCGGCAGCCTTGCTGTTTTTACTCACGGCGCCCTTTTGAGTTTTCATCCGTACTTATTTCGCTTGTGGACATACCTTTTTTTTTCTTAACAACGAGATTGCGCCCTTTTAAGTTTTCACAAGCTCCCCGGTAGCCCTACTGTTTTTACTCACGGCGCCCTTTCGATTTTTCATCCGTGCTCATTTCGCTTGTAGATACCGTTTTTTTAACAACGAGATTGTGCACTTTTAGGTTTTCACAAGCTCGCCGGTAGCCCTACTGTTTTTACTCACAGCGCCCTTTCGGGTTTTCATTTGTGCCCATTTCGCTTGTGAACGTACTATTTTTTAACAACGAGATTGCGCTCTTTCAGCTTTTCAGAAGTTCGTCGGTAGCCCTGCTTTTTTACTCACGACGCCCTTTTGGGTTTTCATCTGTGCCCATTTCGCTTGTGGACGTACCATTTTTTTTATTGACTTGGGTTGCAGTCTCTGTCGTTGGATCTTTGATTGCAACATAGATCTCAAGAGAAGATATCACCGTATTTGGGGTGATGTGCCATGTTTGAGGCAAAGTACCAGTTTGAGGACATTCCGGTCCATTACCAATTTAAGGACGTAGTGGTCCATTATCACCATTTTTTTTGAGGTGAAGCGCTAGTTTAAGGACATTCCGGTCTGTTGCCAGTTTAAGGACGTAGTGGTCCATTGCCAGTTTAAGGACGTAGTGGTCCACTATCACCATTTTTTAGATGAGGCTTTAGTTTAAGGACATTACGATCCGTTGATAGTTTAGGGTAGCTCGGTCCATTGCCAGTTTCAGAACGTAGTGGTCCATTATCCGAGATTATCCATCGCGGAGTACCGAACCGGTAGATGACATGGGTCTTGAAGAAATGGAGGATGTTCTCCGTCTTCACTTCCCTTAGCGGTACTGCTCCTGCCCACTTAGAGAAGTAATCGGTCATTGCCTGTATGAATCGATGTCTTTTGGATGACGATGGCTCAATGGGGCCGATTATATCGGTTCCCCACATTTCGAACGGCCAGCTAGCTACTGTTGGGTGTAGCGGATTTGGATGTTGGTGGATGAAGTCCCCATGAACTTGGCACGAGTGACACTGCTTCGCTCTGGTTGGAGTACTTTGTGAGTCTTCCTCGATGCGTCTTCTTCATCCTGACGCCGACGCTTGGCCTTTTCGTATATAGCCGTTCCACGTTCTCGGTCAGCTCTGCTCTTTTGAAAAGCTTCATTTAGCAACCTGTCAACTGGGACTTCTGGCAGCTCCGGGGATTTTGGCACCGATCCTGCCCCCAGTTCCTCTGCGTTGCTTTCTGACGCCGAGGGAGTTTCTTCATTATTTAACGACGAATGAGAAACCATGTGGCAACTTACTGCACAATCTTCAGTTTCTCCTGACGATTCATTTCCCTCATCATCATCACTACCTCTATTCTTAAGGATATGCTTGAGAAACTCTTCGAGAGTGACTGGGGTCCGCGCCTTCTGGTTGTACTCCTCCAACGCATCGATTTACCTTTGCAGGTCCGTGCGCTTGTCATCATACTTGGCAGGCTGCACCAGCTTCTTGGTCTTCTTCTTTTTCTTCAAAGACTTCGAAGGCTTGGCCCGGAGGTCTTGCCCATCGTTACCAGTTTTCGATGTTGGGCGCGATTTAAGCATCCCCTCAATGATCTCGGGCTCCAGCAGGCTTTTTCATTTGATCGCCAGACATGCTTGAAGATCCTTCAGCATTCTTTTAGCTTTAGCTGAAAGGACCACTTCCCAAGGAGCTTCTTCCACAAACGAGCATGATTCCCCCGGCGTGTCTACCTTTTTAGGAGTGTGCCTCTGTGGCGGGTTCACCCTCCATTTTTTCGAACCGTGCAAACTTTCTTTCTGGAATTCCACGAAAATGAAGAACTCTACGAAGGGGGGCGGGGAAAAACTTCCCTTGTTTGTACTAGTCCTCGACCCAGTTTTTGAAAACGTAGTAATTCTCAATTGGGTGGCTCACTATTCTGTGATAGGAGCAGTAGTTGGGATTGTTGACGTCACCGGGATGCAGTGGACGTCTCAGATCCGGTAGTGTGATGAGTTTGTTGCGCACTGCCAGTTCGAACAGTCTCCTCGTTTTATCATAAGGAAACGAGTGAGCACATCCTAGCTTCTTTTCGAGGGATTGGCGCGGGCACGCGTTGCTTTGGCGAGCAACAGGTTTCAGGTCGCTCGGTTGTTGTTGAGTGTTGGTAATGAAGGCCGCTTTCTCTTTACCCTTTGCATTACGAGGGTCCATTTTTGAAGAGGGGGGCCCGTGGCCCATCTGGTCCATTTGGGCCATCTTGTCGATCAAAGCTTGGAAGGTAGTCGGCTTAAAGAACGTCATGAATTGGGACACAGTTGCCTGAGGATCGAGAGTCCCTATGAACATGCCCACGGCAGGAGCTTCTTCAATACGTTGTTCACATTTCGACCATAGGTTCTGTTGGTTATATGTATGCCCTAAAGGCCATTACTGTACATACGATGTATATTGTAGTGGATGCTTGGACATATATAGGGAGGACTTTCTTGCTCGACATGATAGTACGCTATCTGGTTGCTCTTTATCTTAACATGTACTCTGATTGTCTTTATGTTACATGTTGATAAAGCCCTTAGGATGAGTACTTGACTACCAGGACTATGATGCAGATCATACTAGTGGGGACAGAGTAGTCGCCAAGTACATCCTACAAATGTTCCTAGTCATGGGAGTATCGAGACAGGGCATCGATACTCCAGAGTAGACTAGAGTATCCGCTCCTTGACCCATATGATGGGCGATGGATGATCCCATATCCATTGGTGTTTGACATCAGAGAAGGTAAACGGGTGCTCAGTAGAGACTGGGTACATTGGACGGACTCGCCGAGAACTCCCAGATGGTATTATACCTCACGTCAGATGGCAGTTCTCTGGTGATACTGGTACAGGTTAGTCTGTAGTCCCGAGATCGTCATAGAGTCTTGTGTGATTCCCACTGTTCTTTGATTTCCATCATACCACGTCCAAGAGGGCGTGCAAAAAGGTGGCTTTTGGGTACAGTCCCGAATCACATGGAGGCAATGAGCGATAGGAGGGGATTCGTCTCTCCCGGTATAGGGAGTTGATGTTGCGCTGTGTTCGATTGGCTATAACTAGAAATCCCTGGCCAGGGTTGCTGAGATTTACTGGTAAGTGTTATCAGTAGTTTCTCGAAGTGTTATAGATCTCATATCGACACGACTTATCAAGCTACCGGGGTCTGACGTTTACCACCCTTAGGCGAGATATGCGACATATCAGACGAGGAGACCGGACTGTACGGGAGTGTTACTGATTGGATTCGCAGGAGAATGTATAGGCTTGCTTGTTGATCTTCTGATCGCTCAATACCTGGGTGGCTGTTACGTTTAGCTGACCGCTTGCAGCTTGTGGGTGTTTGATATGATCATCACCTACTGCCGGCGTATTGACGATTCTTTAGAGTCCAACACAGAGATTTCTTGGCTCAGGCAAAACGGAGTAGGAGCACATATATGATATGTGCGGGACCGAGAACAATACGTGTATGTGATACCGTATTATATTCTCACGATATGAGATATCGGCCGGGTATATGTGATATAGCCGGGTCATTGGATCAAGTGTTGATTCGATGAACTGATACAGATTATATTAGTCGGTTATTTGTGAAATAGCCGGATTATCGGATCAAGTGTTGATTCGATAATTTAATGTATAATTATATATTTGATATATTAAATTACATTAACTGATATAAGCTCACTAAAAGATTCTTTTTCTTACTTGGGTAATACATTGATATATATGCGATATATGTTAATTGTATTATTTTATTTTGTTACAATAAATATTGTATATGTGATATATAATATTGTAACAAGTTAAGGTTACTAATGCAACATGATTAGTGGAGATTAAACATGGTTAAGATTTGATTTGGGTTAATTCTTTCTAGTTGCTTCTAGAAGCTTTGCTTTTGTTTTAAGCAAAGATATTTATTATGATATTTTTGTAGATATTTAGTTAACCCAACCCAACTCTTTAACCATGGTTCATTCTCTACATGGGTTAAGTTATCATACTTAACCCATGGTTGTATTTCTAACCTCACATGCATTCATTATTCATCAAAAAAGGTTTTGGATATTCTTTTTCTTCTTCCTTGGTGAAAAGCTCTCCAGCTTTTTTCTTTGTGATGAAAATGAGTGAGATTAAGAAAATAAATGAGAGCTAAATTCCTACTTCATCATCCTCATCTAATCTAGCCCATTAGATTAGAGTGTTCACTTCATTAGTAAGTGAGAGCTTGTGTTAAAGAAACTTCAAGGTAGATCATCTTTGTTATCGAAGATCGGAAGCAAGCTTGCATCTTTCTCTTCGTGGAGCCTCTCTAGAGTTCGGATACTCGATGATCGCAGTGAAGGGACCTCAACACGGAGCTTTTGAAGTGAAGGACCGGACTGCAAAGGTTGTAATCCTTTTCACTTAGAAGTAAAGTTGTTTACTTGCTTTGTTTCGCCTAATCTCTAGTTTAAAGATCTTGGTCAGGGTTGTTCGGCATGTCTAAATTTTAAATCGGGCATGGTTGATGCCTTGTAGACCTTTGTGACAGTGCCTAGTAACCCTACAGGTTCCGCCACCGAATTGCGTATTGAACCCAGGTCTTTCCTGGCTTCACCCTGGCATTGATTAATGTCGTGATCGGGGTGCGTTCGCTTGCGCTTGTGAACCACTGTGTGAACAGCAGCTCCATTTCTGTGAATGTTTTGACAGAGTCATTTGGGAGCTCCGAATACTATTCAAATACCGTCATCAACAAGCTGCCAACAAACTGGCGAAGCAGCAATTTGTCGTCGCCTCCAGTATTGCCGCACAAAGCTCTGAACTGAGCCACGTGCTGATGAGGATTGTTGTCCACTTGTACATATGGAATTTAGGGATCGTATATCCCTGCGGGTACTGGATTTGGTCATACCAGCCCGGATACGGTCGCCCAGTTCTGACGACTTGGCCGGCCGTTTCACTCGCTTGATGAGCTCGTATTTGTTGAGCTATGTAATCATCAAGAGCAGCCTTGGAGATCGTTTCCTCCCTGGCTGTCGATAAAACAGGAAGAGGGTTTGATGTTCCCCTCTGTCGTCCTCGATAATTATCGGTGGGTCTTCAGCTAGAGGTTCTGGCTGGATCATCATTCCAACCATGTCTTGGAACAGGAGCGCCATCTGTTTCATATTAGCAGCCTATTATGCGAACTCCTTATCCTTTCTTTCCAGTACCTTTCGCAGGAACTCCGTATCGGTCTCCTGCTCCTGGTGCTATTCGGACGCTGCTTCCGGGATTTCATTTTGTCCGGTGAGTGCTGCCATTTTCGTCAGTATCTCCTGGAGCTTTTGTTGTTGCTCCTGAACCTTTGTTAACGACCGAGTTTGCGGTCGATGACCCACGGAAGCACGGCTTTCCTCTTTCCCGGAAGCCATGTAAACCGTTTGCACGATAATGCCCCCAGACTTGGGGCGTTTGGATCCATCACCTTTGGGATTTGCCGCCGGTGGTGGGAGATTCTCCGGCCTTCTCTTTTTGTGGGAGGTCGAAGTTGAAGGAGCCATTGTAGCAGGCACCTGTGTGAAAGTAGTCCCTCACTGTATGGTAGAGGGATGACTTTCCTATTGTCGAACCTTCATTTTCTCTGGTTGACGAGAGTAGTTCTTGTTGATCGTTGAATCTTGGACTTTCTACCAGACACTGTGGATTTGGGAGGACAGCCGCTGAGGGGGCTGCTCCGGCTTTTCCTGCATCATGTTTTCAGCAGGAAGTGGAGATTTCTTCAGCATTGCGGCGGAGAGTTCTTTCACACCCGCCTAAGCAGTTCAAAGCTGTTCCCGGTTGGAACAACAGTGTCAACTTCCACCATTGGAGCTGGTGGAGTAAGTCCAGAGGGGGAGTTGCCCCCAGCTCTTCTCACTCAGCGCCAGTGGTGACATCAAGCGTGCATTGCAGATGGGACCACCTCAGTTGTAGAAGCGGCTCCGTCGTGCCCCTTGCTTTGGTTAGGGGCTGCTGCCGGTGCCAGCCTGTCGAAGACTGATGTCCATTGAGAGCAAATGGCCAATCTATCGAAAGCTAATTTTCTGGTAGGGGAAGCACCTTTGACGACTTCACCCGCGGCAGGAGTTGGAAAGACTATTCGTTTTGGGATAGCCCCTTCAATATCATGAGCCTCTTTGCGGGCCTACTTGAGCTTCGGCTCAGCCTGTTGAAGACTGAGGTGGCATACTTGGACGACCCGTTAAGAGGGGACGTGGAGGTTGCAAGTCGATCGAAGACCGACTTCTCGGGAGCTTCCTGTGGTGGCACTGGGGCGCTGAAGCTTGCTGGCGGGAGCATGGTCCCGAAGAACAATCCAGTGGTGGCTTGAGTTACCCGCCCCACCGGCATTGAAAAGATGGAGGCCGTATTGGGCCCGTATGTCACTCCTCCAGTTGGGGCGGAGCGGGAGTTGCTGTTGCAGTTTGTGCAGCTGGAATCCATTGATGTTCACTTCTTCTTTCTGTACAGAAACAAGACACCAAATTTTAGTACCTCCAATCCAAGGGCAACCATAACAAACCGCGATTTTTGTTCGTGAAACACGACACACGAAGTGTGGAGTGCAAAGAGGAAAAAGTCCCACCGGGCGTGCCAGAATCTGCTCATCGCCGAAAGAAGCGTACGGAACGTTGAGACGTCTGGCCTGAAATTTGGGAGCAGATGCTATTTGGGTTTTATCCGTTCACCTCTCCGAAGATGCCAAGTTGATTTATAGCACCGTATATCGGAGGTTTGGACGGATGCGGCCGTTGTAGTAGAATTTGTCAGATTCCCTCTCATTTGCGAGGGGATTTTTGATTGTGAGAACGCTCTTAACTACAGGCGCAAGCCCTGCAGTTAATTATTTTACCGCATTGCGATAACCAATTTCTCCTGCTCTAGAAGTTCACTTCGTGTCCTGTGTGTTTTTGTTTGTTTGGGTTGCCCGTGGATTGTATACAGAGACTAATTTACGTCGTCGCCCGTAGAGCACGGATTAAAGATCGTTAATCGGGTTTGAGATTAAGATCAACTTAAACATATGAGAATTTGGAGCTCGACTGGTTTTTTGTTAAGGATACGTTAGTCCAATTTAAGACTAAGATCTACTTAACAAGGTCTTAGGATCATTTCTTTTGCTTCAGATCCAACAAGAGAACATTTGGGCTCTGTCGTTTTAGTTTAAGGATGTTTCGGTCCATTATCGCCATTTGGAGGCGAAGTTTTAGTTTGAGGACATCTCGGTCTGTTGAGGTGAGGTTTTAGTTTAAGGACGTCTCGGTCTGTTGATCACCATTTTGGAGGTGAGGTTTTAGTTTAAGGACGCCTCGGTCCACTGTTGCCATTTTGGAGACAACGTTTAGTTTGAGAATATTTCGGTCTGTTGATCACCATTTTAGAGGTGAGGTTTTAGTTTAAGAATGTTACGGCCCGTTGTTGCCATTTTGGAGACAACGTTTAGTTTGAGGACATTTCGGTCTGTTGATCACCATTTTGCAGGTGAGCTTTTAGTTTAAGGACATTACGGTTCGTTGTTGCCATTTTGGAGGCAACATTTAGTTTGAGGACATTTTGGTCTGTTAATCACCATTTTGGAGGTGGGGTTTTAGTTTAAGGACGTTACAGACCATTGTTACCATTTTGGAGGGAACGTTTTAGTTTAAGGACATTACGGTTTGTTGTTAGTTTTGGGACATCTCGGTCCATTGTCGCCATTTGGGGTGACGGTTTAGTTTAAGGACGTCTCGGTCCGTTGTTAGTTTAGGGACATCTCGGTCCATTGTCCATCTTACGTGCGCATGTATTTGTTACATGACAGGATGAGCAACGATGATAGGGGATGCATCCAGTTTGGGATGTGATTTGATTTGGAATGTGCACGTCCGTTTGGAAAGTGCACCAAAAAGCAGTTGGTTGTTGAGACCCGCCACCTCTCTGAAGACGTTAAGGAATTACAACGACATGTATCAGAGGTGTGGAGAGATGTACCCTTAAACCAAATCCCTTATTTTAGGAGAAAAGATCATAGTGGATCATCTAAGAATCATTAGTCATTTTTGGAGACTAAGATTAACTTAGAAGGTGTGGGATGAATATCATTTTGAATATCATCAGTTGAAAGATCATTAGTCATGTTTGGGACTAAGATCAATTTGGGGAATGATGAACGCAGAAGGGGCTCAGTTGATTGGAAGAACTTAATCAATTTGGGCTAGATTGGGATAGATCTGGGTCTCCATAATTACCCAACAGAGCTAAGTGCTTAGGCATACAATGCTCACATGCATTTCATGTGAGGCACTGGATTAGTGTTAAACACTAGAGTTCTGTGGCGCTCACGTGACACACGTGAGGCACCGGATTAGTGTTAAACACTAGAGTTCTGTGGAGCTCACATAACACACGTGAGCCGCTGGATTAGTGTTAAACACATGAGTTCTATGGCGCTCACGTGACACACGTGAGGCATCGGATTAGTGTTAAACACTAGAGTTCTGTGCCGCTCACGTGACACACGTGAGGCATCGGATTATGGGCACTGCCCACTTATTTCCCCGCTTTGTATATAGGTGCTGAGCACTTGGTTCTTGTGGCTCTCACGTGTGGCGCCCCAAAATTGGGTTCTGCCTTTTGGGTTTTTATCCCCTCCTTTTAGATGAGTGCGTGCAAAACACGTGATTGCCCTAAGAAGCACTTCTCATTCTTCCTTTAAGCGCTCACATGTGTCACGACCAAAAATTTGGCCCGTAACCGGCACTTAGACTACGTAACGTCTACAGGCGTACGCAACTCAAGTAAACCAAAACCCAGAAATCTAAACCACCCAAAACTGGATCAACGGAGAAAAACATAGTTTTAAACCTTTGGAAAATCACAAGTAAAATCTCTAACTCTAGTTTTCTTTCTTGAAAATTCCGGCAGCACCTCCTTTGTAAAAACTAGCCCCGAAAACGGGTACAACATAGATAATAATAAAAGCATCCCAAACGGGAGCAAATCACGCCCAACGGCGGAGACAACCACCACAAGATATAAATACGACACCGAAGCGAAGAATATAAATGAAAACTGCATAAAGAAGTAAAACTTTCCAACATAACCGGCTCCCACGAGCACGGCACCCAAAGTCACTAAAATATACAACACAGAATCCTCACAACTCGTCTCTAAGTCATATACAAGAGGTGGTAGATGGAGAATACTAGATCCAACAAAAAGATATACAATGTACAAACAGATAACCGCAAACCCACCTAAAAGCAAAGGCCTCACAGCTAAACGTAGCGGTATCCGCAAAAGTAGAGGTGATAAGACGCCCTGCCGCGACTACTCTGAGGGTAAGTCCTGCAAAACACTGTGGCACAACGGGGGTGAGTTTCCAACTCGTGAATAGTAAATAACATCATACTGTAATCGCAAGTATGCACGAACAGCGATTTATCTATCATATGTAATCCGATAGCATAAGTATGATAAGTGAATATGCAACAATCATGTAAAAGTACATCATCAGGGTACTACAACTGCATGAAGCAATGCATAACAACACAATCCTGAGTGTGGGATGATATAATATAAAATCTCATGCAAAATCATCAGCATGGAAAAACACCAGTGTCCCTCACTGACACATCAAATCCCAAATCCTCAGGCACCGCATCCTCAGATCGGCCCTCACATATAAGTCTCATGGAACCTGGGTGTCTAACATCGACACCCGAAATATCATGAAAACATATACCTGTATGTGTGTGTATATATATATATAAGTATGAGGATATCCATCCCGTATGTCCACTGACGATACGTAAAAATCATGGAAAAACCTGAGTGTCTAACACTGACACTCAAACATCATGAAACCCATGTCTAGTATCGACACGTAAATCCTCATAACTCAGGCGCTGTCATCACAACTGGCCCTGACGATATGTCGTACACCACTCCGGTCGGTATCCCCATGATAACCGCCGAGTCCAAATACAATCACCGGTGGGTAGTGGTCCTACCGCCAGGCTTATCGTCTACACCACGAAATCACCACTCGCCCTGGGGTACCATACCGGGTACACCATGTACCCGCAGACAGTGCCACCCGCTCCTCGAATCGGGTATTACAAGCCAAATCTCAAAACCGAGAAATCACATGGTGGACGCACTAAAATATCATATCAAGAGAAACCGGGTTTTCAAACAATACATAGTTTTCTTGAAATACCCCCATGGTTCTCAAATCCATAAATCATAGGAAATCCATATCTCAATGCGTAAATCCATGAAAACTGATATATGCAACATAAAACAACAATATGAGCATATCAAGGGAAAACCGCTCTTCTAAATGAGTCCAGCTTTAAAATATATCTTGCGGTTCCCAAAATCCTCCGAAAAACAAGTGCAGCATCATATGAAGAGTACATGTAAGTGTAGCAAGGTTTAAGTATCTACATGTAAGCAAGTAGGTATGATGCATTTCATAAGCGCAATGATTAACAACTCAATATCACATATCAAAACAATACCACTTAAGGTATATCCAACTATAGCAAAAATATGCGGTATACATGTCAGTATGTGTGTATGGTGTACATGTAACTGTAATCGAGTATGTGGGTATACATGTCAATATGTATGCATGATGTACAAGTGGCTATAGTAGGGTTCACGTGAAATGGATTAAGGTTCGCTACCTCAACTATCCCTGCCCAATGCAATATCACGTATGTATGTGTCCACAATATTTCATATGCACAATGGAATAAGAGTTACTACCTCCACTATCCCTATCCACTACCATATCACGTATGTAGATGGTTTGTGCGTGTCATGGCAATTACTGACGATGTGGGTGTAGCATACAAATAGTGCTTGTGCAACATGAACCGTCAGTAATGTGTTATATCTAAAGGTACAAGTCAAGGTACAGCAGATAATACTATGCAATGACATTCATATGAAATTAACTAATATGCAATAACATGCAGCTATCATATCATATCCGCCCCGACGCATAACGCCATACGGGCGATTTCCCCGTAGATGTTAAATCTACTCACCGATGGTCTCGAGCTATGAAAATCCGACCACCTGCTTCCCTTTGTTCGCAGCGTCCGAAGTCCCCGCTTGCGACGCTATAAATTCACAAACACACAAATAGTGCAAACATCTTATAATCGACTAATATAATGTAAAATTACACTTTAAACGACGCACCAACACTAAACTAACTCACGAGTGTCCGTATAGTGGTTAACGTGTGTAACGATACCACTAAACCAATCTGAGTACAGCAGCTGCACCAGATCACGATTCGTGTCGCAAAACGTAACACACAGACTCAAAACACTAGATTATAGGTAAACGATTCCAGATTTTTCATACTGCAATTACTAAAAAAGTAAACAGTACCAAACACCCCTAAACTATAGCAGACAACTACCCACAAAAACCAAACCCCTGCACATCCCCCCATAGCCGGCGTCGCCGGAAATTCGCCTTGGGTCACCGGCCCATTCCGGTGGGGTGGTCTTCGTGTCCCAGGTGGTGTCTTACGTTCACTAGTACATCACTACAATTTTGTTTGTTCACTCACTAAAAATTCCAGGTCAGAGCAGATCCCAGAAATTCAAAAAGACACTAAAGAATACGATATTGCACTAATCGATATCTAACGGGTTCTAAACAATAACCAACGAGCTACCCATCATAAAAACTCCTAATTATCAGTGTAGGGATTATACCTATCAACCTTGCTCACAAGGTCCAAGCTTTCCTAGCTCCAAGTGATCCAAGATGCTAAAACTCAAGACTTGAAGTATTTTGTGATTTATTTGGGAATTTTTGGAGATTTAAGAGTTTGGATTGATGCAAAAATGGAAGGGAATGATCAAGAGAAGAAGGGGAAGGTATGATCTCGGCCAAGTGAGAAGGTAGGGATTTTGTGTGGAATTTCCTAGCAATTTCTAGTGATTAATGCTCATAAATGCATTCACATGCACATGCATGCACCTCTTGCATTTTTTTCTTTTTCTTTAATCTTAATTCTAGTTTCCAAACAAATATCTAGATACTATGTGAAGGGTTTTGGGTTTACTCAAACTTAATTGTTGAAAAGATAACTTAAGAGAAATTTCCCAAATATGAATACCGCATTAAATAATATTAAAATTGAAAAAAATTCAAATAGAACCAAAACGTCCCATATACCCCCAAAGCTTGCGCACTAGCTTTATTTTAGCTAAACTAGGTGCTGACAAGTCTATATGGTCGTTTGAACACAGTCGGGTTAAAACGGAAAATACCGATAATTTAACCCTAAAACGGAAAAATTCTCATAACAATTTCTAAAACGTTACAACATAGGAAACACGTGCGGTCCTCGTTATAGTGTTTAAATGCTAATGAATCATCAGCCTTTCCTTCTGGGTGTTTAGAGATTTTGATCTCATGTTAATGACCTTAGGATTTGGAGGATCTCATATCTCTTGTTTTGTAAGAATTAAATTCTTTTTATAGGGTTTGAACCACAGCTTTCAGGGGAATTAAATTCCCATATGTTTTTGTGTAAGAGTTAAAACTCTTTGAACTCAATTCTTTCCCCTAAGTTTTGAATCTGCATGACAGAATCTTTCCGATGAGAATTAAATTCTCAACTTGTGGGAAGATCTGCTTCTGCAGATCTCAACCAGAGGAAGAACCAAGTTCTTATATGAAGGGTTAAACCCTCAGAGAGGCGAATAAGAGATAAAATGATCTCTGTGTTTTGTTTTCTCTTTACCTAGGGTTTTAATGAAACAAGTCTTCCTTTGTGAGAATTAAATTTTCTGTTTCTTTTGAAACTTTTCTTTCTTCTACTCTTAAACTTCTATCTTTTTTCTAAGCTTCTTAAAGGATTCCTTTGTTTTCTTTCTCTATCTTCCTTCACCCTTCGTCCTCTGAGACTTGAAGTCTTTGGTCCCTTATATAGTGGAGAGAAGTTTGTTTAATTCTGAGAAAATCTCTCATTGAGAGATCCTAATTGATTTAATTGGTTTCAAAATCGACTTGGGGAATTTTGCCCACCATTGGATTTTTGATCCAAGGGTTTCTGTTTTATAGAACATATTTTTCTTGTTTTTTGCAAGATTGGAGAAATATTTTCCCATATGCAGAATCTTATTATGTAAAATAGTAATATTTTTAAACCATCATTGGATTTTTAATCCAAGGGTACTCGGCTTAACAGAGCACAATCTTTCTTTGTTTAGAAAGATATGGAAAATATTTTCCATCTCATGGGATCTTTGATCCACCAACTTTCTGTTTAATAGAAAATATTCCTCCTTAATAGAATTTAATTCTATGCCTAATCACCATTGGATTTTTGATCCAACGATTCCTTGTTGAGTAGAATTTAATTCTACGTAGGGAGGTGCCCTCACGTGTTTAACACATGAGGTTTATTTAGTTTGTCAGCTGTTTGATTTGCAGCACCTATATGCATATAAGCGCTCACGTGTTTAACACGTGAAGCTTATTAAGCCTATAGTTGTTTGATTTGCAGCGCCTATATGCATTGCATATAGGCGCTCACGTGTTTAACACGTGATACTTATTAAGCCTATAGTTGTTTAATTTGCAGCACCTATATGCATTGCATATAGGCGCTCACGTGTTAAACATGTGAGACTTATTAAGCCTATTCGCAGTGCCTATATGCTTTGGCATATAGATGCTCACGTGTTTAACACGTGAGACTTGGACAGTAGGGAATTTTCCCTCTTCCCTTTTTTTTATAAGGGAACAATGCCCCCCGGCGTTGCTCTCACATGGCTTGCACGTGAGTGCAACGTTGTCCACCTTCGCAACCGTTGGATTACCTAGGGAAACGGGGAGATGAAACGTTCCCAACGCGTCTTATAAATGAGAGGGATTGGCTGTTGAAAAGAGCCACTGTTTCTTCATCTTCTTCCTTAGCCTTTTCTTGAGAATTTAATTCTCTTTTCAGAGCTTAGTTCTCTACTCATTGAAATTTCAGAGTTAAACTCTATTAGAAAGAACCTTTTTAGGTAAAGACCATGAACAAGATTTTTTTTAGGAACAAGAAACCCTTTTTTTTAATTAATTAATAATTTTTTCTTGGATTTTAAATCCACCGTTGGAGCTTTGCTCTCTTTTGGAACCGATCTCTTAGAGATCCAAAAAGACAGAATCTTCTATGTGGTGAACCCTAATTGCTTCGAAGATTAGGCGTTTCTCCTCTGATTTTTTGTAATTTTAATTCCATTCCATCGTTTCCCCTCATGGGGGGTTTCTGGAATTTAATTCCATTGCTTTTAAAAGGAATTTGATTCCTCACCAAAGAGCTTAGCTCTGAAAGATCAATAGGGCCCTTCGGGAAATTCATTCCCTAGTGTTCTTGAGAATGTTTTCATTATAGGGTTTTACCCTTATTTTCACAAATTTGAATTTGTTTGGCACTTTAACAGAACTCATTTTTCTTTGAGGATGCCAAGAGTTGTTTAAATTCCAGTTGCTTATTTAATGAGAATCTTTTTGATTCTCACAATGATTATCCCGTCTCATCATTAGTGAGCCGTCATATTGATTTTGTGGGGTCCATTGTTTTGCAAGCAGTGGTCCCGTGAAACACACATCACGGTTTTATTTTATTTTATTTTACCTTATTATTTATTATTATTATTATTGTTATTATTATTATTATCATCTTAAAATGGATTTTTCCTTTCCTCTTATTTCAGGAATGATGGCCTCACTTCCTGACTTCACTTACACTCGCTCAGAAGTCGTTTTTCCGCAATCACCATCGGACGAATTGACTGTGGAGATAATTAGGGCACATGACAGGGATCATACTAGTCTTCTCTTGTGGGGGACATGGTACAGTCATATCATCAGAGGCCGCCATAGCTTTACCTGTGAAGCACCGACAGAACCCATCCACCCTATATCACTGATGGAACGCCCACGGACTGCTTATGCGGTGAAGGCGACTAACTGGACTCCCATGAGCCGACTCGAGCCGTCAATGACCGGAATACCCAACCAACCCATGGTGGTCATTGATATTCTGGGGCGCCGAATATGAAGGTACATAGTAGCAATTGTTCAAAATCATAGTATTGTTATTTGGCAACACTAGATGATATTCACCAATGGCTGCAGCATCAACATGTGCTCCGTTCCCTACTCTGAGGGACATATCACCAGGTCCAACCATCCTACTTTTTCTCAGTCCCTGTAATAAATTACAGATATGTGATCCTGATCCGGTATCCAGTACCCAGGAGGTAGAACTGACCGAAAAACAATTCTCAATAATAAGAACACCTGAATAAGACGCAATAATGTGCTTCTTCTTCATTGGGGTTATCAAGGAATTCATGCAATCCTCTTTCCCTTGCTCATATTCATGACAGTTGTCATAGTTTAGAACCGAACCGACGTTCCCCAGCTCCAAATAAGAATTCAGATCGGTCAAGTGATACATTTTATTATCTTGATTGGGATGTGAAATAGTTGCTATCTTGAGAGAGAGAAAAGAAACACTTAGCGTGCGCTCTTACAAGATTAGATTGGTTATTAGTTTATCTAATCAGGATGGCTCCCACTGTTTCTTCGAATTCTCCATCAAACCTTAAATGGAGAACTAGTCAGGATTAATCGCATGTTACAATACTTGCTTAGCCTTTCGGCCAGACTAGTGTTGGTACTTCGAGGGAGATTTTCCAACGCTTTCGTGAAGTTCCTTAATTATATAATCTCTTTTCCCTGGAGGCGTAGCCCCGCTAACACCGTTCTAGACACCTACTTGGTTTATAGCATTGATTGTTAAGTGAAATAATCTCCCAAGAGTAATCATACTCATCATCAGGATCGGAATCCAACTATCATCGTGTGATAATCTAGATGGAAGCCACTCTAGTCACCACACTCCAGAAGGTATGCAACACTATCAAGTTTCTTGTATATTTGAAACCCCCGATGTGGTTTTTACCTCAGGCGTCTTATGACCTTGACGGATGCCAACAAATTATAAAACGCAAGTCAGGTTCTACCCGTTATTGTCCTGATCAATTTAGACCCACCTGTATTCGCCCTTGACGGATGCCAACAAAATTGTACGACTGTCTTAAATTAATGCATCTCAATGCAGCAAATAAATATTATTAAGCTACCTTACACTATGCCTTGACGGATGCCAACAAACACAGCACGAATACTAAATACTACTTATCTGAAATAACAGAGGGCTACGGCTGGGTTTTTGGCGAAAAACCCTTTAACATAATGAACTAGATATTGTTGAAGGAACCTGAGTAGTTTTGTAAAGGAGTGGTTTAGACTCCACTTATGAAAACTTCTGGTTTTGAAGAAAACCGAGTAATCTACAGTATAGATTGCTCAAGAGGTCACTCCCCGTGAAGGGATGTCGGCTCTTGCCTCCTGGAATGAGGTGCTGGATATTCACGACCGAATACCACTATGCAAAGCGAAAGAATATAACTATAGTTTTTCGAAATCTGTTCCAACAACATCTTTTTAGGTTTCTTTTCTTGCATTAATCAAAATTAATATTGTCCCATCATACCAGAAAAGAACGAAAATACAATATACGTATATGCCATCCGCATTCACCACGGGGCCCCGTCATGCACTGTTAGGTTACTTAACTAACGGTAGAGCGGGGACTGGACTAGCGCGGGTGCAAAACATATACAACATCTACTAGTATATATATAAATATATATAATATTCGTCCCAGGCATGATATAAGCAACATCACAGAATCTCAGCAACCAACAAGAATGGTGGATAATCTTGGAGCCCTGAATTTCATTTGAGCCGCAAATGAGACCCGACGTTCTGTGTCGTGTGGATAGCCCGTGCAATGAAAACCTGGACCCCTGCGAGTGCGGCAAGTTACCCGCCAATCCCAGAAGTGAAGCAACCCCAATCAACAAAATGAATGGGCCACCCAGCGTTTCACGGAATCCGGTAAGTTGGGTTCCCCTTCGTGGGTCATACTATACCCCTTACAAGTGCGGCGAATAGCCCGCCAATTCTAGAGTGAAGCCCCCCTGTCTCAACGCCATAAGATGCGGGCTTGTTGCCTTCTAGAATCTGGCTATCCGTGCACTCCACCGCGGGGTAATCCTAGTACAGAAAATAAAAATATATGTACAATGGTGACATCGACCTCAACCCGGCCGTGCCCCAATCAAATAATATACAACCCGGCAAAAGCGGCTGTCCACATGTCGGATGCTCGCCCCGCATTAACAAATGTACAAATGAATCTTAACTGTACTACTATCATTGCACCGCAAGCTATCCATCACGACAATCCAACCACAACCTCAGCACAAACACTAAACATCAACGTGAATGTCATGTTCGCAAACCCGACTAATTGAACATATAGAAGTTAGACGGATTATACCACTCTAATGACATTCACGGTCACAGATAGTAATGTATGTACTGAAACATATAAATGGCTTTAAAATAACGACTTCGAAATACTCCGTATTGCCCCAATACCAAAGATAACAGAATATCAAACCTGGGCAAAATCAAAAAATACCAGAGAACCAATATTCAAGAGTACAGAACACCATGAAAAATCCAAGTCCCATTGCTACAGTAAGTCCGACGGTGCCGGGAAATATGGCATTTTCGCCGACCAACTTGAAGAATTTGGGGCTCGTTTTTAAGTGGAGTTCTAGATACAACATGAGAAGCCTTCTGCAATTGTTTAAATAATTTTTGAAGACCTTTTAAATTCGACAAAAACTTGAATTTTTGATTTCGTATTTCGGAGTTGTTTCGGTTTCGTTACTTTAACATCGTTTAAAACTGCTATAGGGTTTATTGGCTGGCTCTGATACCATATTGGGTTACACTAACGCCATGGCCATCATCTGTTGCCGGTTTGCGGAACAAAATTTTTATACAAGTTTAAACTGGCGGTAGAATAACCTAATACCCGGATCTACCATAAATCCTAACTAGCAAACTAGAGAAGCTATCTACTATGATCGAAATTTATACCTAAATAAACAAGTCCTTTGGGTCTTCAGTCCTCTCCTTTAGCTCCTCAAAGGATGTACGGATCGCGCTTGATATTCGGCCTCCTCGCGTCAAAGATGATCCACCCGAGAGTGTGTACTGTGAGCTCCTACCTCCAAATCGAGGTAGCTAAGGTACTTAGTATGCTAATCTAAGTAGCCTAGATGGTGTAGAGAGTGATGATGGAATAATTTGTCTCACTAATCCTAGATTTCTCAACACATGAGACTTTTAGGGTTTGAGGTAGAAGAAGATGATGCTTAAGGAGATGAGAGTGTAGAAGTGAGCATAGATGAAGAATGGCTAAGTGTTGTGAACTAATATCTAGTATCCAATAATGCACTAAAATATCTTGAAGCCACCTTGCCTCAATAGTAAACCATGAGTCATTACATGACTCACCAAGTAGCCATCCTTCATTTAATGATAAATGAACACCTCAACCTCTACCTCATTAACCATTAAAAAAAATGGTTAAACAAATAATGAGGTGTCTTCTTCTAGAAGTATCTTGCACAATTACAAGAATGCCCCCCACCGTATATACATACCCATATCCGTATTCCAAAAAATATGAATACAAAGAGACAAAATTAATCTAAGAATATAATACTAGGACCAGGTTTAAACCAAAACCCGCTAGTATTATCCGTCCGAACATCATACGTGCACAAGTACACATATGTGATCGAACCCTGCCGTAAAACCATACGGCCTCTACATCGTTTCGCCTGAAGTAGGAAAACCCTCTGTGTGGGACTTTAAAGACTCAACAGTATGCTGGCAGTGGGTTTAACCACAAGCACATCAGCGGTACTAGCTGCACATAACGGTTACCTAGGTACCTGTCGAAAAGAAAGCAGATGAGCAAACTCATCCGAACTCCTACTGAGCCTATCCGTGACAATCTCCGTACAGTCAGGTCTCTTCGTCTAAGAGTATCACAGACCAGGTCTAGAGGGTGGTAAACGTCAGACCCTAATAACCCGATAATTCGTGCTGATGCGGCTCAGGACCAATCCGGAAAACTACTAATCAATCTATCAGTAAATCCCAACAGCCTTGGCCAAGGTCTTATGGTCCTGACCAATCGAACACTGTAACAACCCTAAACTTTCTGTACAACTTTCTGTACAAATTTTTCAAAAAATACAGAAAGGGGTATTTTTTCCTTAGAGCAAGATATAAGTTTGATTTGGTTTTTAATAGCAAGAACGAGCTTGTAGCTCATTGGTAATACCTTACACTGCTGAACCAAGCCACCAGAGTTCAAATCCCATATCCCGCATTATTTTTAATATTGTTTTATTTTGAATTTTTAGAATACCAAGGGTTTACACGTGCATAACTCACAAAAACCCCACTACACATGAAAACCTAACAGTATCAGAGGCTAAATGAACCGACAAGGGTCCCTCCAACCACCCGACTTGGCCGGGATCGGCCGAATCGGCCGGCGACTCGGCCGACTCGGGCCGCCGCCGGCGGCTGGACTCGGACGGACCGCCGAGTCCCTAACATGAAAAAGTTGGCTTTTCACATTCCCTGCACATCTGTATACTTTATTTCTTCAGACCAGTAACAGAGACATTTTAAAACACCAATTACTCCACTTTTAATACATTTTATCACTTTTTTCATTTCAACCTTTCACCTACCCTAACTCTAGCCTTACCCTATAAACAAAACCCATACAAACACACACCCTCACTCCAAAATTCTGAACAAAACTCTCAAGAAAATTCCTAGAAGCTTAGTGTACTTTTGGAGTAGCGAAGGGCGAAAGCTTCGGCAATTTTCCGACGACAACCCTAGCAGTTTCCGGCGACGAAACGACGCACCGGCGCCTCCTCCCGTCCCCTCTTCCTCATCCCCAACTTCTAAACCCGTAAGTCCCCCTCCCTTTTCTCTAATCTTGTTTTTAAAATATGAAATTTCAAAACCCGACAGAATCGGAGTTAAACCGATTTCCGATTCAGTTCTTTCAAAAAATTCAACATTTTCTTAAATACATTCACACAAAACCCTTACATGTTGACTATTAATCATTAACAAACATGTTGAACAAGTTTCATGGCAATATATTTCATTTTGTAACTTTTACCGCTCTTTTTCACTAAAATACCATGTAGTTTACTTTCTATCTTAAAACATCATTAATCTTGTTATACATTTAATTAGATCATGAGGTAATGACCTACCTCCTCACAACACTCATATGCAACACAGCACAATACTTTTCGGGAACATAGAATACGGAAAAACGAAACTTTACATATAAATACCATTTACTAATAAAACCGTTTTCTACAAGATAACGTATTTTTACAATCTTTGCAAAGCGCCGCTAGAAACCATTGTGGGGAACCCGACTGGGATGGTGCGGATCATCGCACATCCCTGGGCTTAGTAGTGCGAGATGCAGACCTCCGCAAGGAGCATACGATCTCGAGAGATTCAAAATACGAAAATCTTAAGGAAATGAGATTTCTAGAAATATAATATATAGTAAAATTATTTTTATATAAATATATATTTGTATCATTAAAATATATATCTTGTAATAATATAAATATTTCAATTTTTAAAAAAATCACAAGAATCATTTTACATTAAAATACCATAAATTCCATACAAGTTCAATGTTACAATTAAAAACCCTATATTATGAAATTAGGATATTTTCACTAGAAATATCACAAATATAAAATCTATATCTATGATAAATCTAAAGACGATAATTAAATACTTGGGGTGTATTTTGAAAATTATACAAAAGTATTTTTACATAAAAACCCCTTAAGTTCTATAAATTGCCCTAAGGACCCTAGTAAACATAGATTTAAGCGGGACCAATCTCTTGAGTCTCAGGGAGCCGGAGAAGTGGGTGCTTGCCTATTTAAGGTAGACAACTTAACAACAGTGTTATCAACACGGTAATCGTCTTTGAAAAAAACATAAATCCTGCCGCCCATGTGCAGCGGTTACTGATAACATCAAAATAATCAGGACTTCAATTTCTTTTCTAATTGTCTGACTCAGACTGAGTCTCATTAATAATCTGACCTGAAGATGATTCAAGTACAATCTACAATTTACAATTCAACATGAATTCTGGAATACATATATTCAATCTATTTAATCTGTATTGACTGAACGGAACCATGGATATACTTCCATTTACATGATTCTCCAGTTACATCCATTTACTGATATCATGGTTTCGGCAAGTCATCCATATATACAAGACAATACAATTTACAATACAAACACAAACAATACAATACAAGACATCGCGGGGTTTAGGGGGTAGATTGGTACGGAAGGTGTTAAAAGTGGCACGAGACTGCAAGATTAAGACACCTAACCTGAATCCAATTGCCGTTGTTCCGGGTTGTATAACGGAGCTTTGTACATTCCGTTTGCCCTAATCTCTAGCATATAGAGGCTCCTCTCGAATACACTGGAATCTTTCTGTACCAAACTACAAACAACGGCGTTAACACTAAATACAACATTATAACAGTATAATACAACTTTAAAATCTACACTCTCTCTCTTTCTGTCTTTTCTACTTCTTCCTTATCTTTGGGACTTACCGAGCGATTGTTCGCTGACGACATTCCTTTTCTTTCTTCTTTGGAATGTTGTCAGGTGATCTGGACACTTGGGAGATCGAACCTAGCACTGAAGACTTGGACCGGCTTTCCTACGACCCAAAGTTCTAGCTTCATTGTACACACTTTTATTTCAGTACTTTTCATTTCTATTATGCCACTGTTTAGACATCGCATTTATCCTATGTATTTACTTTTCCATGTATTGTAAAAAGAATGTGAATAAATAAAGTTGTTGTTCAATTATATCTTGTCTCTTGTGCATTTACATTTATATTGCTTAGATACGCTTAGCGTATTTACTTCAGAGTAAATACGTAGCGGCCCCGTCGCGTCCTCTGCCCGTATACCGGGAAGCGGGGCGTGACGGATTTTGTTGGTGGTCCATGCAGATCAGAGCTGTATGGAACCCTATCATACAGTTCTGTTCTGCGTGAACAACCTAAGCAATATAACACAAGAACCAGCAACTAAAAGGCACTCTTACAAGGTTAATAAGGCATCAACCATACCCGAATAAAAATTTAGACGTTCCGAACAACCCAAAGCCGGGATCTTTGCTAGATTATTAGGGTTTAACATATAAGTAAACATCTTTACAACTAAGAGTGAGGGATTACAACCTTTGTAGTCCGCTTCTTCGCTTCATAAGCTCCGAGTAGAAGTCCCTTCGCCGCGATCCACGATCTCCTAGACTCAAGAGAGGCTCCACAACTCGAACGACCCATGCTAGCTTGTAGTCTTCCTTTTCTCCGATGATCTACCTCGAAGTTTCTATAACTCAAGCTCTCTCTCTCTAATGAGGTGAACACCCTAATCTAATTGGCTAGATTAGATGAGGATGATGGAGTAGTATTTATGCTTTCTTTTTATATCAAATTCTCACACAAAATCATCACATGAAGAAAACCTAGAAAGCTTTCTCAAAGCTCAAGGTTGAAGAAGAAGAAGAAAAATTGCATTAATCCTTTTGTGATGAATAATGAAAAAAATATATGATTAATAATGCAACCATGGTTAAGAATGACAAGGATAACCCTTGTAGAGAATTAACTAGGGCTAGGCTTTGGGTTGGGTTAAAGAATGAGTCATAAGAAAATATCAACCATAATATCTTTTTCATGACAAAAGAAATCCTTCTAAAAGCATCAAGAAAGAACTAACCCAAATCAAACCCTAACCTTGTTTAATCTCCACTAAACATGTTTCATTATTAATCATATCATTTTACAATAATATATATCACATATATATTATATATTTGTAACAAAAGAAAATAATACAATTAATATATATCGCATATATATCAATGTATTACCTGGTGAGAAAATGAAATAATAAAGCGAGCCAATATTAGATAATGTAATGCAATATATCATATATATTATTATACATTAAATTATCGAATCAACACTTGATCCGACAATCCGGCTATATCGAATATAAACGACTAATATATCATGTATCGATTCATCGAATCAACACTTGATCCGATGACCCGGCTCATATCTAAATATCGCGAGAATATAATACGGTATCTCATATCGCATTATCCTCGGTCGTGCACATATCACATATGTGCCCCTACTCCGTTTTTCCTGAGTCAAGAAACCTCTGTGTAGGACTCTAAAGAATCGTCAATACGCCGGTAGCAGGTGATGATCATATCAAACACCCACAAGCTGCAAGCGGTCAGCTAAACGTAACAGCCACCTAGGTATTGAGCGATCAGAAGATCAACAAGCTAGCCTGTACATTCTCTTGTGAATCCAATCAGTAACACTCACGTACAGTCCGGTCTCTTCGTCTGATATGTTGCATATCTAGTCTAGGGGTGGTATACGTCAGACCCCAGTAACCGATAAGTCGTGTCGATGTGAGGCTCATAACGGGTCGAGAAACTACTGATAACACTTACCAGTAAATCTCTATATCAGCCCTGGCCAGGAACTTCCAGTTATAGCCAATCGAACAATGCACAACACCAACTTCCTATACCGGGAGAGACGAATCCCCTCCTATCGCTCATTGCCTCCATATGATTCGGGACTGTATCCAAAAGCCACTGTTTTGCACGCCCTCTTGGACGTGGTAAGATGGAAATCAAAGTACAGTGGGAATCACACAAGACTCTATGACGATCTCGGGTCTACAGACTACCCTGTACCAGTGTCACTGGAGAACTGCCATCTGACGTGTGGTATATCACCATCTGGGAGTTCTCGGCAAGTCCGTCTAGTGTACCCAGTCTCTACTGAGCACCCGTACACCATCTCTGATGTCAAAACACCGATAGATATGGGATCATCCATCGCTTATCATATGGGTCAAGATGCGTATACGCTAGTCTACTCTGGTGTATCGATGCCCTGTCTCGACACACCCTCGACTAGGAACAGTTATAGGATGTACTCATCGACTACCGTGGCCCCACTAGTATGATCTCATCATAGTCCCAGTAGTCGAGTACAGATCCTAAGGGTTTTATCAACATGTGAGAGTAAGACAGTAAACTAATATAAGTCAACATGTTAAGATAAAGGAAAACCAAATAGCATACTATCATGACGAGCAAGAAAGTCCTCTCTATATATATCCAAGCATCCATTATAATATACATCATATGTACAACAATGGCCTCTAGGGCATATACATAACTAACAATCTCCCACTTACACTAAGGCCAGCTGCCGTAGTATCTCATACTTAGCATCCCGAATAATCTCTCAAACTGTATCTGGGGAATGGCCTTCGTGAGTGGATCCGCTGTATTGTCCTTCGTATCTACTCTCCTGACCTCGATCTCCCGGCGATCAACTATCTCCCTGATCAGGTGATACCGCCTCAGAATATGTCTGGACTTTTGATGGGACCTGGGTTTCTTGGCCAAAGCCACAGCTCCATTGTTATCACAATACAGAGGTATTGGAGCTCAATGGATGGAACCACACCAAGTTCACTAATGAACTTCTTTATCCAGACATCCTCTTTAGCAGCATCGTTGGCAGCGATGTATTCAGCCTCCATCGTCGAGTCTGCAACGGTATCCTGTTTGGAACTCTTCCAACATACCGCCCCTCTATTGAGGGTAAAGACAAAACCCGAGTGTGACTTAGAGTCGTCCTTATCACTTTGGAAGCTGGAATCGGTAAAGGACTCCACCTGGAGTTCTCTGTTACCATACACCAAGAACATCTCTTTAGTCCTTCGTAAGTACTTGAGAATGTTCTTCACAGCTGTCCAGTGACTCTCTCCAGGATCTGCTTGATACCGACTCACTACACTTAGTGAGTATGCTACATCGGGTCTGGTAAATAGCATCGCATACATGATAGAGCCTACTGCCGAAGCATAGGGTATCCCTTGCATGCGAGCTCTCTCCAAATCAGTCTTAGGAGACATCTCTTTGGAGAGAGTGAGTCCCGAGATCGTGGGTTGGTTCCCACGCTTGGATTCTTCCATACTAAATCTCTTTAGTATGGTGTCAATGTACCTGGATTGGGATAATCCCAGTATCCGTTTAGATCTATCTCTATAGATCATAATTCCCAATATGCAGGAGGCATCACCTAGATCTTTCATTGAGAATCTTTGTGATAAGAAGAGCTTTACTGATTGCAGCATAGGAACATCATTTCCTATCAAGAGTATGTCATCGACGTACAATACGAGGAAGACTGCCTTACTCTCTGCAACCTTCTTATAGATACAAGGTTCATCTATATTTTTGATGAAGTCAAACTCTTTGATTACAACATCAAAACAGATGTTCCAACTCCGCGATGCTTGCTTTAACCCATAAATGGATTTAAGCAGCTTGCACACCTTTCCGCTGCTCCCACTATCTACGAAGCCCTCCGGCTGAGTCATGTACACGCACTCTTCTACATCACTATTTAGAAAGGCGGTCTTAACATCCATTTGCCAGATTTCGTAGTCATGGTATGCAGCAATGGCAAGTAAGATCCGGATGGACTTAAGCATAACCACTGGAGAAAAGGTTTCGTCATAATCCACACCTGGTCGTTGACGAAAACCCTTTGCAACAAGTCTAGCTTTGAAAGTCTCAACTTTTCCATCTACACCAATTTTCTTTTTAAAGATCCACTTGCTTCCAATGGGTTTTACCCCTTCAGGAGCATTTTCCAAAGTCCATACTTTGTTGGTGTACATGGATTCCATCTCAGATTGCATTGCATCCAGCCATTTCACAGAGTCACCACTCATGATGGCCTGCTCGAAACTAATTGGGTCATCATCATCCATGATGCAATCCTCGCTTCCACCATCAATAAGAAAACCGTAGTATCTCTCAGGTGGATGAGAAACCCTGCTAGATCGGCGGAGAGGCTGGGGTTCGTCGGGTACTACTGAATCCTCTGGCTCCAATAAATCATCAGTTGTAGTTTGTGGTGCTGGAACCTCTTCCAGCTCTACCTCTTTGCCACTAATTTCTTTTGCAAGAAATTCCTTTTCTAAAATGGTGGCATATTGAGAAACAAACACCTTTTGTTCCTCACCGTGGTAGAAGATATATCCATAGGAATCTTTTGGATATCCTACAAACTTATATAGACCTGATCTTGCCTCGAGCTTGTCCGGATTTTGCTTTTTAACATAGGCTGGACAACCCCATATCTTAACTCGTTTAAGAGATGGTCTCTTACCATTCCAAATCTCATATGGAGTGGTAGGCACTGATTTAGATGGAACTCTATTCAATAGGTATGCGGCTGTCTCCAGCGCATAACCCCAAAAGGAGATAGGTAACTCAACAGTGCTCATCATAGAGCGCACCATATCCAATAGGGTGCGATTCCTTCGCTCCGATACACCGTTGTGCTGTGGTGTATAAGGAGGAGTAAGCTGAGAGAGAATCCAATTCTCTTTTAGATAATCCCGGAACTCATTGCTCAAGTATTCTCCTTCTCGATCAGATCGAAGGATTTTTATACTTTTGCCCGTTTGGTTCTCTACTTCATGCTTATATTCTCTGAATTTCTCAAAAGGTTCAGACTTGTGTTTCATCAGGAACACATGTTCGAATCTTGAGAGATCGTCAGTGAATGTAATGAAGTAGGAAGAACCGTTCCTGGCATGCGTAGACATAGGACCACATACATCACTATGTACCAGTCCTAAGAGTTCCGCAACTATTTCTCCGTGTCCACTAAACGGAGTTTTGGTCATTTTTCCTTTGAGACATGAATGGCAAGTATCATATGATGATAATTCGAACGAATTCAAATATCCATTCTTATGTAACTTAGCCAGTCGTGTCACATTGATATGACCAAGTCTACAATACCACAAGAAGGATTCATTCATTTCTGAACTCTTCCTCTTGTGTGTGTTTTGTATATTAAGGACTGTATTTTGATTGAGAATGAATATGCCATTATGTAACGAGCCTGATCGAATCAACTTTTGATCTAGGAATATGTTCATAACATTATCCTTTACTACAAATTTATATCCTTCTTTACTTAATAAAGAAACTGATATAATGTTGCACATCATGTTCGGTATATAATAGCAATCATTCAGAATCAGTGTATTACGACTTAGTAATACTAGGTGATATTCGCCAACTGCTTTGGCTGCAATACTTGCACCATTCCCTACTTGAATGGAATGATCACCTTTTCCCAGTTCTCTACCTTTACGTAGCCCATGCAACATTTTACGTATATAGGATCCCGATCCGGTATCTAATACCCAGGACGTAAGGTGAACTGAGAAACAGTTCTCAATAACTAACACACCCGAGGAAGGTGCATCAACATGCATGTTCTCCGTTTGGGCGGCATGAGAATCTAGATATTCTCCGGTTTCCTGTTCAGTCTTATAACTCTTATAAGAAAGAACGGGACCAACGATCCCCTGCTCAGTAAAATAAGCGGGTTCAGTCAATACATCCATATTATTATCTTGATTAAGTCCTGACGTGGTCGCTACCTAGAGAGAGAGAGAAGGAAACACTTTAGCGTATGCTCTTACAAGATTAGATTGGTTATTATCTTATCTAATCAGGATGTCTCCTACTGGTTTTATCAAATCTTCCTTCAAACCCTAAAAGGTAAGATTAGCCGGGATTAATCACACCCTACAATTTCGTCAATCTTTCAGCCAGATCAATGTTGGTACTTGAGGGAGGTTCCCCGTGCTTTCGCACGGACCTAATTAAAATAAACCTTGTTTTCCCAGAGACATAACCCCATTAACACCTTTCTAGACACCTACTTGATCGGCTAATTGTCCTGTGTAAAATTCTCCCAGGAGTAACTCTTACTCGTAATGGGTATCAGGATCCATCTATCTTATAGAAAGTATGCAATCTCATTGCAAATTTCAACACTTGAAATTCCCGATAATGCTTTTACCCCTAGTGACTTATGACCTTAACTATGGTCAACAAATCATAAGTACTAGTCAAGTTCTACCCGTCATTTCTTAATTAATTTAGACCCACCCACACGACCCTTAACTATGGTCAACAAAATCGTATGACTGTTCTAATTAATCACATCATATGTTATATAGAAAAACATCACTCAGGTACCATACACTGCGCCTTAACTATGGTCAACAAACGCAGCACGAATACTAAGTACTCTATTTTCCTAAAATGACGGAGGGTTACGCAGGTTTTTCAGAAAACCATGAGCGTAATGAACTTGATATCGTCGTAGAATCAAGTGGTTTTTTGAAAAAGGAGTGTTTTTTAGGCTTTTTCTAGTTTCGCTAAAGAGGTCACTCCCGGTGAAGGGGTCTCGGCTCTTTCCCCATCGAATAAGGTGCAGGATATATCATATATACCGCTGTGCAAAGCAAGAACTATATAAGCTATCAAAAACTAAACTGTGAGTTTGTAGCATCTGCCAGTTTAGCTAAAGAGGTCACTCCCGGTGAAGGGATCTCGGCTCTTTCCTCATCGAATAAGGTGCAGGGTATATCATATATACCGCTATGCAAAGCAAAAACTGTAGCTACCCTTTTTATAAAGTTTTGATTCTACAACATCTTTTAGGTTTCTTTTCTTTTATTAATCTCATTAATAAATCCCATCAGCTTATGCTTCCTAAGTATCACAGAAGAAATGAAAGCGGTAATATTTATATATCAGCATATATATATAGTATAAGCATTCATCTCAGGCAGTAATATGATCTCATCACAGAACATTGCAGCAGAAGAACATATATGAAATATTGGATATACCAGGATGTCCGTGTTTTTAATACTAGCCTGTATAAAACACGGATTCCACGGTCGCGATGAATAGCCAAACCCACAACCCTAGACCCCTACGAGAGCGGCAAGTAACACTGCCAATTCTAGGGTTAGGAGACCCGGTCTCGACTCATCGAGATGGCCTCCCACTGGACCCTAGAACCCGGTTACTTGTGCTCCCCTCCTTGGGTCTACCTAGTGCGGAAAAGTAAATAATATACACTGGTGACATCAACCTCATCCCGGAAGTGCCCCAATAAAAGAATATTACATACAAATGAATTTTACATGAATGAAAATAAAAACTCTCATCTCACATAAAACCCCCGGCTATTCATAACACGACGATCCAATATAACATATCACAGCAACACATAATATCTCATATCATCAACGTAAGCAAGTATGCGTATCTCGATTGTCGTTGATGTATAGCAACGAAGCCGGCGATACCCCACATACTACGCTTACGGTCATAGAAAAGAAAGTGTAAAACTACAACATTTGGAATTCACAATCTCTTTAGACATCGTAAATGCGAAATATCACATACTTCGCATTTCATGCCTAACTATATGAATTCCACATATTGTATCACATTCCAGATAAATAGACAGTATTAAACTTTCTGATCGAATAATCAAATACCCAAGATTTCCTAAATAGCTCAACACTTGAGCGGAGTTCAAAAGTCCCAAAATATGTCACAGTACCAATGGTCCAGCCGTAGAAGAGTCAAGCCAACGCCTCACATGTGGCACGCCGTACTGCCCCAAATCCTAAGGTTTAGAGACGGTTCAGACGGTCACATAATCGAGTTAAGGTTTGTGTTCTTCTAGAGGGTCCACCGCGTTACTTGCACGTTTTTCCGAAAGATTTAAACTCAAGAAAAATTCAACACTTGAAAGTTTTTCGTGCCGGGAAAAAATGAGTTAATGCTATCCGTTCGAACATTTTAACAGTTTCTAAAATATCCGGAAAACAAAACGAAATTAAATTTTCCGATCGAATCTACGATTGCAAAATAATCCCCAGAACACTCAACACTTGAGTCAGATTAAAAATACCCAGAATCATGTATAAGCACCTACGGATGTACCCTGAAGACACGTGTCCATAAAACCAAAGTTCGGCCGCGGAACCGCTGCGGGAAGCAGGTTCCCGCCGCGGTTCCGCGGCGACTTCATGGAATTGTGGGCTCGTATTTCATGGTAATCCTTATAACTCCCTGCTGATTTTTTTTTAGTATTTTTAATGCAAAAAAAATCATATTTTTACAAAATTTCCAGAATAAAAATTTAGACGTGCCAAACAACCCAAAGCCGGGATCTTTTCTAGATTATTAGGGTTTAACATGCAAGTAAATATCTTTACAACTAATGGTGAGGGATTACAACCTTTGTAGTCCGCTTCTTCGCTTCATAAGCTCCGAATAGAAGTCCCTTCGCCGCGATCCACGATCTCCCGGACTCAAGAGAGGCTCCACAACTCGAACGATCCATGCTAGCTTGTATTCTTCATTTTCTCCGATGATCTACCTCGAACTTTCTATAACTCAAGCTCTCTCTCTCTAATGAGGTGAACACCCTAATCTAATTGGCTAGATTAGATGAGGATGATGGAGTAGTATTTATGCTTTCTTTTTATATCAAATTCTCACACAAAATCATCACATGAAGAAAACCTAGAATGCTTTCTCAAAACTCAAGGTTGAAGAAGAAGAAGAAGAAATGCATTAATCCTTTTGTGATGAATAATGAAAAAAAATATATGATTAATAATGCAACCATGGTTAAGGATGACAAGGATAACCCTTGTAGAGAATTAACTAGGGCAAGGGTTTGGGTTGGGTTAAAGAATGAGTCATAAGAAAATATCAACCATAATATCTTTTTCATGACAAAAGAAATCCTTCTAGAAGCATCAAGAAAGAACTAACCCAAATCAAACCCTAACCTTTTTCAATCTCCACTAAACATGTTTCATTATTAATCATATCATGTTACAATAATATATATCACATATATATTATATATTTGTAACAAAAGAAAGTAATACAATTAATATATATCGCATATATATCAATGTATTACCCGGTGAGAAAATGAAATAATAAAGCGAGCCAATATTAGGTAATGTAATGCAATATATCATATATATTATTATACATTAAATTATCGAATCAACACTTGATCCGACAATCCGGTTATATCGAATATAACCGACTAATATATCATGTACCGATTCATCGAATCAACACTTGATCCGATGACCCGGCTCATATCTAAATATCGCGAGAATATAATACGGTATCTCATATCGCATTATCCTCGGTCGTGCACATATCACATATGTGCTCCTACTCCGTTTTGCCTGAGTCAAGAAACCTCAGTGTAGGACTCTAAAGAATCGTCAATACGCCGGTAGCAGGTGATGATCATATCAAACACCCACAAGCTGCAAGCGGTCAGCTAAATGTAACAGCCACCCAGGTATTGAGCGATCAGAAGATCAACAAGCTAGCCTGTACATTCTCTTGTGAATCCAATCAGTAAGACTCCCGTACAGTCCGGTCTCTTCGTCTGATATGTTGCATATCTAGTTTAGGGGTGGTATACGTCAGACCCCAGTAACCGATAAGTCGTGTCGATGTAAAGCTCATAACGGGTCGAGAAACTACTGATAACACTTACCAGTAAATCTCTAGATCAGCCATGACCAGGGACTTCTAGTTATAGCCAATCGAACACTGCACAACATCAACTCCCTATACCGGGAGAGACGAATCCCCTCCTATCGCTCATTGCCTCCATGTGATTCGAGACTGTACCCAAAAGCCACCGTTTTGCATGCCCTCTTGGACGTGGTAAGGTGGAAATCAAAGCACGGTGGGAATCACACAAGACTCTATGACGATCTCGGGTCTACAGACTACCCTATACCAGTGTCACCGGAGAACTGCCATCTGACGTATGGTATATCACCATCTAGGAGTTCTCGGCGAGTCCGTCCAGTGTACCCAGTCTCCACTGAGCACCCGTACACCATCTCTGATGTCAAAACACCGATGGATATGGGATCATCCATCGCCCATCATATGGGTCAAGATGCGTATACGCTAGTCTACTCTGGTGTATCGATGCCCTGTCTCGACACACCCTCGACTAGGAACAGTTATAGGATATACTCATCGACTACCGTGGCCCCACTAGTATGATCTCATCATATCCCAGTAGTCGAGTACAGATCCTAAGGGCTTTATCAACATGTGAGAGTAAGACAGTAAACTAATATAAGTCAACATGTTAAGATAAAGGAAAACCAAATAGCATACTATCATGACGAGCAAGAAAGTCCTCTCTATATATATCCAAGCATCCATTATAATATACATCATATGTACAACAATGGCCTCTAGGACATATACATAACTAACATATAACACAAGAACCAGCAACTAAAATATTCTTTACAATTCATATTCCTTGAATCTTATCATTCCATATACTTTGAATATGTCTTAACCTAAATTTTTCTTTCAAGGTTATGGATTCCCCGAACAACACCAACACCAATGTCAACAACACACCTCCACCACTACCACTCACACCTGCCGTCCCTGCTCCGCACAACGAGCAAACGGTTCTGTTTGAAGCAATCCACATCCTCCTTAAGGGACAGCAGCAGCAGACTGCTCTTTTAATGAACCGTCCCGAGGCAGAAGCACCTAGGGTGAAGCAATTTAGGGTTTTGCACCCCCAAACAGTTCTCAGGAAAGGAGAGCCCACTGGATGCTGAGGAATAGGCTCAGAGTATCGAGGATGATCTGGCAGCGGCACAAGTGCCAGAAATAGCTTGGGTTCGTGTTGCAAAATTACAGCTCACGGACAATGCACGGAACTTGTGGAAGGCGGACGAAAGCCGTCTTGAACAACCCATCGAATGGAAGGCTTTCCGCGATATGTTCGACGCTAAGTACTTCCCTGAGACTGCCGGATTCGACATGGAACAGCAGTTCATCCATCTGCAACAAGATTCGATGTGGACCAAGTCAGTAGATGAATATGATGCCGAATTCACCATGCTCAGTCGGTTTGCAGCCCATCTCATACCGACTGCTGAGATCAGAGCAAGAAGATTTCAGCAAGGGTTAGACCCAGAAATCTAAGCTGCTTTAGCTATAGGGGATTTCCCAACCCATGATTTGGCTTTGAAAGCTGCCCGAAGATACGAGGCAGTGGTGAAGAAGAAGGGCAGATCTCAATCTACCGGAGTGAAGCGCCCTTCCAATCAGATGGCAGGAGGAACCTTTTCAAGGCCAACAGTTGAACCCCGAAGACCGAAAGAAATTAGTAACCAACCAAGTCCAGATTTTTGCTACTACTGACATAGAAAGGGACACTTGTGGAAGGACTATAGGCGTGCAAAAGGACTGTGCCTAGTTTGTGGCGCGTCTAATCACGGAATTGAGACCTGTCCATATAGATACAACTCAGCTCACACACCCACCAACTACCCGCAGTGGCCAGCTATCCAGGCTCCTGCACCTCGTCCAGCACTCCCTGCCCCACCACCCATACAGCCAAATCGCCAATTCCAACAGGCACTGAGGAACATGCCTCGAGGGCAGAGAGACATGCCCCAAGGACAGAGGAATGTGCCTCCAGCTAGAAGAAACGTGCCAAGGCGACAGGCTTACACCTTAGCAGCCGTAGAACCTGAGACTGTGAACCAAGATAACCCTGGTAACTCCCTCACATTCCTTTCAACTTTGACCAAAACTTTTGCAATCTTTCTTTCTTCTAAATATTTTCATACACTACCAATAGTTCTGTCACCAAACTTTCTTTGAATCTGTTACATTTTTCTCTTACAAATTTCGAGGACGAAATTTTTATAAGGAGGGTAGAATGTAACAACCCTAAATTTTATGTACAATTTTTTCAAAAAATACAGAAAGGGGTATTTTTGCCTGAGCACAAAATATAAGTTTGATTTGCTTTTTAATAGCAAGAAGGAGCTTGTAGCTCATTGGTAATACCTTGCACTGCTGAACCAAGCCACCAGAGTTCAAATCCCATACCCCACATTATTCTTAATATTGTTTTATTTTGAATTTTTAGAATACCAAGGGTTTACATGTGCATAACTCACAAAAACCCCACTACACATGAAAACCTAACAGTACCAGAGGCTACATGAACCGACAAGGGACCCTCCGACCTCCCGACTCGGCCAGGATCGGCCGAATCGGCCGGCGACTCGGGCCGCCGCCGGCGGCCGGACGGCCGAGTCCCTAACATGAAAAAGTTGGCTTTTCACATTCCCTGCACATCTGTATACTTTATTTCTTCAGACCAGTAACAGAGACATTTTAAAACACTAATTACTCCATTTTTAATACATTTTAATATATTTTATCATATTTTTTCATTTCAACCTTTCATCTACCCTAACCCTAGCCTTACCCTATAAATACAACCCCTACACACACACACCCTCACTCCAAAATTCTGAACAAAACTCTCAAGAAAATTCCTAGAAGCTTAGTGTACTTTTGGAGTAGCGAATGGTGAAAACTTCGGCAATTTTCCGACGACAACCCTAGAAGTTCCCGGCGACGAAACGACGCACCGGCGCCTCCTCCCGTCTCCTCTTCCTCATCCATAACTTCTAAACCCGTAAGTTCCCCTCCCTCTTCTCTAATCTTGTTCTAAAAATATGAAATTTCAAAACCCGACGGAATCGGAGTTAAACCGATTTCCGATTCGGTTCTTTCAAAAAATCCAACATTTTCTTAAATACATTCACACAAAACCCTTACATGTTGACTATTAAACATTAACAAACATGTTGAACAAGTTTCATGGCAATATATTTTATTTTGTAACTTTTACCGCTCTTTTTCACTAAAATACCATGTAGTTTACTTTCTATCTTAAAACATCATTAATCTTGTTATATCTTTAATTAGATCACGAGGTAATGACCCACCTCCTCACAACACTCATATGCAATATAGCACAATACTTTTCGGGAACATAGAATACGGGAAAACGAAACTTTACATATAAATACCATTTACTAATAAAACCATTTTCTACAAAATTACGTATTTTTACAATCTTTGCAAAGCGCCGCTACAAACCATTTTGGGGAACCCGACTGGGATGGTGCAGATTATCGCATATCCCTGGGCTTAATAGTGCGAGATGCAGACCTCCGCAAGGAGCATACGGTCTCGAGAGATTTAAAATATGAAAATCTTAAGAAAATGAGATTTCTAGAAATATAATATATAGTAAAATTATTTTTATATAAATATATATTTGTATCATTAAAATATATATTTTGTAATAATATAAATATTCCAATTTTTAAAAAAAATCACAAGAATCATTTTACATTAAAATAACATAAATTTCATACAAGTTCAATGTTACAATTAAAAACCCTATATTATGAAATTATGTTATTTTCACTAGAAATATCACAAATATAAAATCTACATCTATGAAAAATCTAAAGATGATAATTAAATACTTGGGGTGTATTTTGAAAATTATACAAAAGTATTTTTACATAAAACCCCCTTAGGTTCTATAAATTACCCTAAGGACCCTAGTAAACATAGGTTTAAGCGGGACCAATCTCTTGAGCCTCAGGGAGCCGGAGAAGTGGGTGCTTTCATATTTAAGGTAGACAACTTAACAACGGTGTTATCAAAATGGTAATCGTCTTTGAAAAAAACACAAATCCGGCCGCCCATGTGCAGCGGTTACATCAAAACAATCAAGGCTTCAATTTCTTTTCTAATTGTCTGACTCAGACTGAGACTCATTAATAATCTGACCTGAATATGATTCAAGTACAATCTACAATCTACAATTCAACATGAATCCTGGAATACATGTATTCAATCTATTTAATCTGTATTGACTGAACCGAACCATAGATATACTTCCATTTACATGATTCTCCAGTTACATCCATTTTCTGATATCATGATTTCGGCAAGTCATCCATATATACAAGACAATACAATTTACAATACAAACACAAACAATACAATACAAGATATCGCGGGGTTTAAGGGGTAGATTGGTACGGAAGGTGTTTAAAGTGGCACGAGACTGCAAGATTAAGACACCTAACCTGAATCCAATTACCGTTGTTCCGGGTTGTATAACGGAGCCTTGTACATTCTGTTTGCCCTAGTCTCTAGTATATAGAGACTTCTCTCGTATACACTGGCATTCTTCTGTACCAAGCTACAAACAACAGCGTTAACACTAAATACAACATTATAACAGCATAATACAACTTTAAAAGCTACACTCTCTCTCCTTCTATCTTTTCTACCTCTTCTTTATCTTTGGGACTTACCGAGCGATTGTTCGCTGACGACATTCCTTTTCTTTCTTCTTTGGAATGTTGTCAGGTGATCTGGACACTTAGGAGATCGAGCCTAGCACTGAAGACTTGGACCAGCTTTCCTACGACCCAGAGCTCTAGCTTCATTGTACACACTTTTATTTCAGTACTTTTCATTTCTGTTATGCCACTGTTTAGGCACCGTATTTATCCTATGTATTTACTTTTCCATGTATTTTAAAAAGAATGTGAATAAATAAAGTTGTTGTTCAATTATATCTTGTCTCTTGTGCATTTACATTTATATTGCTTAGATACGCTTAGCGTATTTACTTCAGAGTAAATACGTAGCGTCATCGTCGCGTCCTCTGCCCGTATACCGGGAAGCGGGGCGTGACAAACACAGTGCGATATCGACTCCCAATATCGGAAAAAAGAATCCCCAACAATCACCCACTGCCTCCATGTTGCTCGGGACTGTACCCAACCAAAACCTGTTTGTACGATTCAGTAGAGCCGTGGTAGGGTAGTGATCAAAGCACAGTGGGAACTCACACAAGACAAATGACGATCTCAGGTCCGAAGACTAACCTGTACATATGTCACCTGAGAACTTCCATCTGACGATAGGTATAATACCATCTGGAAGTTCCCGGCGAGTCCGTCTAGTGTATTCACACCCAGTGAGCACCTGTATATGATCTTAGGTGCATCAGATCAATAGCCGCGGGACCAACCATCGTCCCTTGTCAGGGTCTAGAAACATATACACTAGTCTATTCTGGAGTATCAATGCCCAGTCTCGATACTCACGCAACTAGGGACTATTTAAGGATGTGCTTAAGGACAACCCTGTTCCTACAAGTATGATCGCCATCACAACGCATGTAGTCAAGCAAGATCCTATGGGCTTTATCAACATGTAACCGCTATATGTAATAAAAGTATAACATATGCACATGTTAAGATAAAGTCAAACCATAATAGTATACTACTATATCAAGTCTTTATCGATATGTGCAAGCAGGATAAAGCATCAATAGAAACAAATACACATATCAAGACAAAGACAACTCAAATAATATACTATATAACTGAGCAAGATTGTCCTGTGCATACATATCCTCAGCATCCATATGTATACATATACAATAATAGACTCTAGGACATACATATCCAACGGTCTCGGTAAAATATTTTACGTCGAACATGTCGCGAAATGTCTTCCATTCGATCAGCTGGGTAAGTCAGCTTTCTTCAGCCTTCCACCATACTCTTGCGTTGTCAGTTAGTTGCAGCTTCACAGCTCTTATCCAAGCAATATCTGACACTTGTGTTGCTGCCATATCGTCCTCAATTGACTGAGACCATTCTTCAGCTTCCAAGGGGCTCTCTTTCCTAGAGAATTGTTTAGGATGCAGTGCCCGGAATTGCTTCACTCCGGATGCCTCAGCTTCTGGGCAGTGCAAAAGGATAGCAGTCTGCTCTGTTGTCCCTCCAAGAGGCTCTTGATTGCCTCAAGCAATACCGTCTGCTTATTGATGGGAGCTAGTACAGTAAGCGGTGGTGGTATAGTAGGAAGTGGGGTGTTGCCATTGAAATTCATGCTTGTATTGTTGGGAGAATCCATAACCTTCAAAAAAAATAGGGTTAGGATAGATTCAAGAAATATGAAGTAAAGAATGTTTAGTTGTTGATTCTTATAATTCTTGTGATATATTGCTTAGGTTTCCATGCAGAACTGACCTGCATGGGCCGCCAACAAAACCTGTCACGCCCCGCTTCCCAGTGTACGGGGAAGGAGACGTGGCGAGTGTTAGTTATATATATACCTTAGAGGCCATTGTTGTATATATGATGTATATTATAGTGGATGCTTGGATATATATAGAGAAGACTTTCTTGCTCGATATGATAGTATGCTATCTGGTTTCACTTTGTCTTAACATGTTGACTTATATTGGTTTGCTGTCTTGCTCTCACATGTTGATAAAGCCCTTAGGATATGTACTCGACTACTGGGACTATAATATAGATCATACTAGTGGGGCCAGGGTAGTCCAAGAGTACATCCTATAACTTTTCCTAGTCGAGGGTGTATCGAGACAGGGCATCGATACTCCAGTGTAGACTAGCGTATACGCATCTTGACCCATATGATGGGCGATGGATGATCCCATATACATTGGTCTTTGACATCAAAGATGGTGTACGGGTGCTAAGTGGAGACTGGGTACACTGAACAGACTCGTCGAGAACTCCTAGATGGTATTATACCTATCGTCAGATAGCAGTTCTCTGGTGACACTGGTACAGGTTAGTCTGTAGATCCGAGATCGTCATAGAGTCTTGTGTGATTCCCACTGTGCTTTGATTTCCACCTTACCACGTTCAAGAGGACGTGCAAAGCGGTGGCTTTTGGGTACAGTCCCGAATCACATGGAAGCAATGAGCGATAGGAGGGGTTTCGTCTCTCCCGGTATTGGGAGTTGATGTTGCGCTGCGTTCGATTGGCTATAACTGGAAGTCTCTGGCCATGGCTGATATGGAGATTTACTAATAAATGTTATCAGTAGTTTCTCGACCCGTTATGAGCCTCACATCGACACGACTTATCGGTTACTGGGGTCTGACGTTTACCACCCCTAGACTAGATATGTGACATATCAGACGAAGAGACCGGACTGTACGGGAGTGTTACTGATTGGATTCACAGGAGTGTGTGCAGGCTTGCTTGTCGATCTTCTGATCGCTCAATACCTGGGTAGCTGTTACGTTTTGCTGACCGCTTGCAGCTTGTGGGTGTTTGATATGATCATCACCTACTGCCGGCGTATTGACAATTCTATAGAGTCCTACACAGAGGTTTCTTGGCTCAGGCAAAACGGAGTAGGAGCACATATGTGATATGTGCGGTACCGAGATTAATACGATATGAGATATCATATTCTATTCTCGTGATATGTGATATCGGCCGGGTATATGTGATATAGCCGGGTTATTGGAGCAAGGGTTGATTCGATGAAAGGTACATATTATATTAGTCGGTTATATGTAATATAGCCGGATTATTAAATCAAGTGTTGATTTAATAATTTAATGTAAAAATATATATGTGATATATTACATTACATTAACTAATATAAGCTCACTTAAATGATTCTTTTTCTCACTTGATGATACATTGATATATATGTGATATATGTTAATTGTATTATTTTCTTTTGTTACATTATATATATTATATATATGATATATAATATTGTACCATGTTAGGGTTACAAATGCAACTAATGTTTATGAGTTAAACCATGATTAGGGTTGGGATTAGGTTAATTATTTTGGTTAATTCTTAATGATGGATTAAGTTATGGATGAGCTTTGAGGAAGTTTTATGACACTTTGACTTAGTCCACCCTCTTTAGATATTTATCAAGATATTTGTTAACCTTACCCTAATCCTAACCTATGGTTTATTCTCTACAAGGGTTAAGTATGACATGCTTAACCCTTGGTTGCATTTCTAACCTTAACAATAATTCATTGATCACAACTTCATCTTCTTCTTGCTCTTCACAAAAAGCATGCTAGATTTTTCAAAGTGATGAATAAAAGTGAGAAATAGAAAACAAAAGAGAGCAAAATTCCTACTCCATCATCCTCATCTATTCTATCCACTTAGATTAGGGTGTTCACTTCACTAATACCTTATTAGTAAAGTGAGAGCTTGAGTTTGTGATTCCTCAAGGTAGATCATATTGGATTTTGAAGACTTCAAGCAAGATATATCATTCACCTCATGGAGCCTCTCAAAAGTCCGGGAGCTTGATGATCGCAGCGAAGGGACCTCAACTCAAAGCTCATGAAGCGAAGGAACGGACTACAAAGGTTGTAATCCCTAACTTTTAGAAGTAAAGATGTTTACTTGTTCATGTTAACCCTTTTTCTCTAGCAAAGATTCTTGTTTAGGTTGTTTGGCACATGAAATTTTTAAATACGGCATGTTTGATGCCTTGTGAAACCTTGTCATAGTGCCTAGTAACCATACAGTGGTATCAGAGCCTAGCTAGAGTATTAGGCGACGTATAGGCAAAGTTAAAAGTCTGATCGAACCCCGAAACATAGAAACATATTTTTAGACCCCTTCTCTGGAAATTTTTTAAAAACTTGTTTTTTCCATATTAAAAATTCTCAAAAAAAACAAGCAGGTAATTTTATGGATAACTGAGAAGTACGACTCCCTAACTCACTAAAGTCGCTGCGGAACCGCAGCCATACCATGCTTTTGGCGGCGGTTCCACGGTCGTACTTGTGATTTATGGATAGCTACTTCGAGGGTTTATCCGTAAGTATTACATCATGCTTCTGGGAATTTTTAATGTTACTCAAGTGTTTAGTTTTCTGGAGATTATTGGAATTCGTTGATTCGATCGGAAAGTTTAACATCGTTTAGCTTTTTCGGGTTATTTAGAACGTGTTAAAAGGTTCGAACAAATATCAATAACTCACTTTTTTCCCTGTCAGAAAAATTTTCAAGTGTTGGATTTTTCCTGAGTTTAAAACTTTCAGAAAATCATGCAAACGAATCTGTGGACCCTCTAAAAGAACGAAACCTTAACTCGATTATGTGACCGTAAAAACCGCTACTGAACCATATGGTTTGTGGTAGTTTAGCATTGCCACATGTGAGGCGTTGGTTTGACCCTTCTACGGCTGGTTCATAGAGGCTGTGACATGTTCTGGGATTTTTTGAACTCCGCTCAAGTGTTGAGCTGTTTGGGAAATCTTGGGTGTTTGATTATTCGATCGGAAAGTTTAACATTATATATTTATCTGGAATGTGATACAATATGTGGAATTCATATAGTTAGGCATGAAATTCGAAGTATGTGATATTTCAGGTTTACGCTGTCTAAAGTGATTGTGGATTCCAAATGTTGTAGTTTTTCACTTTCTTTTCTTCCACCGTAAGTGTAATATGTGGTGTATCCCCGGTTTCGGTGCTATATGTCAACGACAATTGGGATACGCATATTTACTTACGTTGATGACATGTGATGTTATGTGTTGCTGTGATGTGTTATATTGGATTGTCGCGTTTTGAATAGCCGGGGGTTTTATGTGAGATGAGGGTTTTTATTTTCATTCATGTAAAATTTATTGTATGTAATATTCTTTTATTGGGACACTTCCGGGTTGAGGATGATGTCACCATTGTATATTATTTACTTTTCCGCATTAGGATAGACCCAAGGTGGGGAGCACAAACAACCGGGTTCTAGGGTCTAGTGGGAGGCCATCTCGAGGAGTCGAGACCGGGTCTCCTAACCCTAGAATTGGTAGGGTTGCTTGTCGCTCTCGTAGGGGTCTAGGGATGTGGGTTTGGCTATTCATCGCGGCCGTGGAATCCGTGTTTTATACAGGCTCTCAATAAAACACGGACCTCCTAATATATCCATTATTTCATATATTTCTTCTGCTGCTTATATGCTGTGATGTGATAATTTTATATGCCTGAGACGAATGCTTTATTACTATATATATATGATATATAAATATTACTGCTTTCGTTTCTTCTGTGATACTTAGGAAGCATAAATGATGGGATTCATTAATGAGATTAATGAAAGAAAAAGAAACCTAAAATATGTTGTAGAATCAAATTTTCAAAAAGGGTAGCTCTAGTTTTTGCTTTGCATAGCGGTATTCCTTGTGGAATATCCAGCACCTTATTCGATAAGGAAAGAGCCGAGAACCCTTCACCGGGAGTGACCTCTTTAGCAATACTAGTAGATGCTACAACTCACTCGGTTATGTTTTTGATTGCTTCTATAGTTCTTGCTTTGCATAGCGGTATTTGTGAAATATCCTGCACCTTATTCGATAAGGAAAGAGCCGAGATCCCTTCACCGGGAGTGGCCTCTTTAGCAAAACTAGTAAAATCCTCAAAAACACTCCTTTTTCAAAATCACTTGTTTCTACAATGATATCAAATTCATTACGACAAAAGGTTTTCAGAAAAACCTGTCGTAGCCCTCCGTCATTTCAGATGAGTCCTACTTAGTATTCGTGCTACATTTGTTGACCTCCGTCAAGGCGTAGTGTGCGGTAGCTGACTAGTATTTATTTGTTGCATGTGATGCGATTGTTTTAGGGTAGTCGTACGACCTTGTTGACCTCCGTCAAGGGTCGTACGGGTGGGTTTAATTCAATCAAGAAATGACAGGTTGAACTTGACTAGCAGCCTATAGTTTGTTGACCTCCGTCAAGGTCATAGGAAGCTAGGGGCAAAAGCATTATCGGGAATTTCAAGTGTTGAAATTTGCAATGAGATTGCATACCTTCTATGAGATAGTTGGATCCCGATACCCACTGCGAGTAAGAGTTACTCCTGGGAGAGTTTTACACATGACAATTAGCCGATCAAGTAGGTGTCTACAAAGGTGTTAACGGGGTTATGCCTCTGGGAAAACAAGGTTTATTTTAATTAAGTCCGTGCGAAAACACGGGGAACCTCCCTTAAAGTACCAACACTGGCCTGACCGAAAGATTGACGAACTTGTAAAGTGTAATTAATCCCGGCTAGTCTTACCTTATAGGGTTTGAAGGAAGATTTGATGAAAACAGTGGGAGCCATCCTGATTAGATAAGATAATAACCAATCTAATCTTGCAAGAGCATACGCTAAAGTGTTTTCTTCTCTCTCTCTCCAGATAGCGACCATGTTAGGCCTTAATCAAAATAATAATATGGATGTATTGACCGAACCCGCTTATTATACTAAGCAGGGGAACGTTGGTCCCGTTCTTTCTTATAAACGTTATAAGACAGAGCAGGAATTAGGGGAATATCCGGATTCTCACGCCGCCCAAATGAAGAATAAGCATGTTGATGCATCTTCTTCGGGTGTGTTAGTTATCGAGAACTGTTTCTCAGTTCACTCTACGTCCTGGGTATTAGATACCAGATCGGGATCCCATATATGTAATATGTTACATGGGCTAAAGAAAGGTAGAGAACTGGGAGAGGGTGAGCATTCCATAAAAGTAGGGAATGGTGCAAATGTTGCAACCAAGGCAGTTGGCGAATATCACCTTGTGTTGCCAAATGGTAATACATTGATTCTGAACGAATGCTATTACATTCCGACCCTGATATGCAATCTTATATCAATTTCTTTATTGAGTAAAGAAGGATATAATTTTGTAGTACAGGATAATGTTATGAACCTATTCCTGAATCAAAAGTTGATTGGATCAGACTCGTTAAATAATGGCATATACGTTCTAAATCAAACTACGGTTCTTAATATATAGAACACACACAAGAGGAAGAGTTCAGAAATGAACGAATCCTTCTTATGGCATTGTAGACTAGGTCATATCAATGCGACACGACTAGCTAAGTTGTATAAGGATGGATATTTGAATCCGTTCGAATTTTCATCTTATGACACTTGCCAGTCATGTCTCAAAGGCAAGATGACCAAAACTCCGTTTAGTGGACACGGAGAAAGAGTTACTGAACTCTTGGGACTGATACATAGTGATGTGTGCGGTCCTATGTCTACGCATGCCAAGGATGGTTCCTCATACTTCATTACATTCACTGATGATCTCTCAAGATACGGACATGTGTTCCTGTTGAAACACAAGTCTGAAACTTTTGAGAAATTCAGAGAATATAAGCACGAAGTAGAGAACCAAACAGGTAAAAGTATAAAGATCCTTCGATCTGATCGAGGAGGAGAATACTTGAGCAATGAGTTCCGGAATTATCTAAAAGAGAATGGGATTCTCTCTCAGCTTACTCCTCCATATACACCACAGCACAACGGTGTATCGGAGCGGAGGAACCGCACCCTATTAGATATGGTGCGCTCTATGATGAGCACTGCTGAGTTGCCTATTTCCTTTTGGGGGTATGCGCTTGAGACAACCATATACCTATTGAATAGAGTTCCAACCAAATCAGTGCCTACCACTCCATATGAGATATGGGAGGGGAAGAGACCGTGTCTTAATTTTGTTAAGATATGGGGTTGCCCGGCATATGTTAAAAGGAAAAATCCGGACAAGCTCGAGGCAAGATCGGTTCTGTGCAAGTTTGTAGGATATCCCAAGCATTCGCGAAGACATATCTTCTACCTTCCTGAGGAATAAAAAGTGGTTGTTGCTCAACATGCCACCTTTTAGAAAAGGAATTTCTTGAGAAAGAAATTAGTGGCAATGTGGTAGAACTGGAAGAAGTTCCAGCTATACAAACTACGACAGAAGATTTGGTAGAACCAGAGGATTCAGTAGTTCCCGACGAACCCCAGCCGCTCCGCCGATCTAGTAGGGTTCCTCATCCACCTGAGAGATACTACGGTTTTCTCATCGATGGTAGGAGTGAGGATTGCATCATGGAAGATGATGACCCGACTAGCTTCGAGCAAGCCATCACGAGTGGGGACTCTGTGAGGTGGCTGGATGCAATGCGATCTGAGTTGGAATCCATGTACACCAACAAAGTATGGACTTTGGAAATTGCTCCTGAAGGGGTAAAAGCCATTCGGAGCAAGTGGATCTTTAAGAAGAAACTTGGTGTAGATGGGAAAGTTGAGACTTTCAAAGCTAGACTTGTTGCAAAGGGTTTTCGTCAACGACCAGGTGTGGATTATGACGAAACCTTTTCTCCAGTGGCTATGCTTAAGTCCATCCGGATCCTACTTGCCATTGCTGCATACCATGAATACAAAATCTGGCAGATGGATGTTAAGACCGCATTTCTAAATAGTGATTTAGAGGAGTGCGTATACATGACTCAACCAGAGGGCTTCGTAGACAGTGGGAGCAGCGGAAAGGTGTGCAAGCTGCTTAAATCCATCTACGGGTTAAAGCAAGCATCGCGGAGTTGGAACATCTGCTTTGATGTTGTAGTCAAAGAGTTTGACTTCATAAAAAATGTAGATGAACCTTGTATTTACAAGAAGGTGGCAGAAAGTAAGGTTGTCTTCCTCGTGTTGTACGTGGATGACATACTCTTGATAGGAAATGATGTTCATATGCTGCACTCGATCAAGCTCTTCTTATCACATAGATTCTCAATGAAAGATCTAGGTGATGCCTCCTGCATTTTGGGGATTAGGATCTATAGAGATAGATCCAAGCGGATACTGGGATTGTCCCAATCCAGGTATATTGACACCATACTAAAGAGCTTTAGTATGGAAGAATCCAAGCGTGGGAATTTACCCACGATCTCTGGACTCACTCTCTCCAAAGAGATGTCTCCCAAGACTAATTTGGAAAGAGCTCGCATGCAAGGGATACCCTATGCTTCGGCAGTAGGCTCTATCATGTACGCGATGCTATGTACCAGATCCAATGTAGCATACTCACTAAGTGTAGTGAGTAGGTATCAAGCAAATCCAGGAGAGAGTCATTGGACAGCTGTGAAGAACATTCTCAAGTACTTGAGAAGGACTAAGGAGATGTTCTTGGTGTATGGTAACGGTGAAATCCAGGTGGAGTCCTTTACCGATTCAAGCTTCCAAAGTGATAAGGAAGACTCTAAGTCGCACTCGGGATTTGTCTTTACCCTAAATGGAGGGGCGGTTTGTTGGAAGAGTTCCAAGCAAGAAACCGTGGCAGACTCGACGATGGAGGCTGAATACATCGCTGCAAACGATGCTGCCAAAGAGGCTGTCTGGATTAAGAAGTTCATTACTGAACTTGGTGTGGTTCCATCTATTGTATATCCAATACATGTGTATTGTGATAACAATGGAGCTATGGCTTTGGCCAAGGAACCCAGGTCCCATCAGAGATCCAGACATATTCTAAGGCGGTATCACCTGATCCGGGAGATAGTTGATCGCCGCGAGATCGAGGTCAGGAGAGTTGACACGAAAGACAACACTGTGGATCCACTCATGAAGGCCATACCCCAGATACATTTTGAGAGACTATTCGGGATGTTGGGTATGAGATACTACGACAGTTGGCCTTAGTGCAAGTAGGAGATTGTTAGTTATATATATGCCCTAGAGCAATTGTTGTACATATGATGTATATTATAGTGGATGCTTGGATATATATAGAGAGGACTTTCTTGCTCGATATGATAGTATGCTATCTGGTTTCACATTGTCTTAACATATTGACTTATATTGGTTTACTGTCTTGCTCTCACATGTTGATAAAGCCCTTAGGATATGTACTCGACTACTGGGACTATGATGTAGATCATACTAGTGGGGCCAGGGTAGTCCAAGAGTACATCCTATAACTGTTCCTAGTCGAGAGTGTATCGAGACAGGGTATCGATACTCCAGAGTAGACTAGCGTATACGCATCTTGACCCATATGATGGGCGATGGATGATCCCATATCCATTGGTGTTTGACATCAAAGATGGTGTACGGGTGCTCAGTGGAGACTGGGTACACTAAACGGACTCACCGAGAACTCCTAGATGGTATTATAACTATCGTCAGATAGCAGTTCTCTGGTGACACTGGTACAGGTTAGTCTGTAGACCCGAGATCGTCATAGAGTCTTGTGTGATTCCCACTGTGCTTTAATTTCCACCTTACCACGTTCAAAAGGACGTGCAAAACGGTTGCTTTTGGGTACAGTCCCGAATCACATGGAGGCAATGAGCGATAGGAGGGGTTTCGTCTCTCCCAGTATTGGGAGTTGATGTTGCGCTATGTTCGATTGGTTATAACTGGAAGTCCCTGGCCATGGCTGATATGGAGATTTACTGATAAGTGTTATCATTAGTTTCTCGACCCGTTATGAGCCTCACATCGACACGACTTATCGGTTACTGGGGTCTGACGTTTACCACCCCTAGACTAGATATGCGACAAATCAGACGAAGAGACCGGACTGTACGGGAGTGTTACTGATTGGATTCACAGGAGTGTGTCCAAGCTTGCTTGTCGATCTTCTGATCGCTCAATACCTGGGTAGCTGTTACGTTTAGCTGACCGCTTGCAGCTTGTGGGTGTTTGATATGATCATCACCTACTGCCGGCGTATTGACGATTCTAAAGAGTCATACACAGAGGTTTTCTGGCTCAGGCAAAACGGAGTAGGAGCATATATGTGATATGTGCGGAACTGAGATTAATACGATATGAGATACCGTATTCTATTCTCGCTATATGTGATATCGGCCGGATATATGTGATATAGCCGGGTTATCGGATCAAGGGTTGATTCGATAAAAGGTACATATTATATTAGTCGGTTATATGTATTATAGCCGGGTTATTAAATGAAGTGTTGATTTAATAATTGTCATGCCCCGCTTCCCAGTATATGGCGAAGGGGACGCGACTGGTCCGCTACGTATTTACTGTGAAGTAAATACGCTAAGCGTATATAAGCAATATAAAAATAAATACACAAGAGACAAGATATATAAACTGAACAACAACTTTATTTATTAATATTCTTTTGTACAATGCATGAAAAGTAAATACAACTGAAATAAAAGCGATGCCTAAACAATGGCATAACAGGAATGTAAAGTACTGAAAGGAAATGTGTACAATGAAACTAAAACGCTGGGTCTTCAGCAAATTGATCCAAGTCTTCAGCGGTAGGCTCGATCTCTGACGTGTCCAGATCACCTGACGACATTCAAAGAAGAAAGAAAGAGAATGTCGTCAGCGAACAGGTCGCTCGGTAAGTCCCAAAGTTAAGAGGAGAAATAGAATAGACAGAGAGTAAGAGAGAGAGAGAGAGTAGCTTTTACAGTTGTATTATATTGTTATATTGTTGTATTTAGTATTAACGCTATTATTTGTAGCTTGGTACAGAAGATGCCAGTGTATACAAGAGGAGTCCCACTTACACCGGGGACTTTGGTAACCCGTAGTACAAGGCCCCATCGATAATACCACGGAACAACGGCATGGATGTAATTACGTCTTAAGTGACCACCTCGTGCCACCTTTAACATATTCCGTACCAGTCTACCCCTTAAACCCCGTAGTGTTATCTTGATTGTATTATTGTATTGTCTTGTATTGTAAACTGTATAGATTGTATAATTAGATGACTGACCGAAACCATGATATCAGTAAATGGATGTAACTGGAGAATCATGTATGTAACTATAGAATCATGGATGTAACTGAATAATCATGTAAATGGAATGTATATCCATGGCTCGGTTCAGTCAAGTTGTATAAATTGATAATTGGATTCATGGATTCATGTTAAATTGTAATATTGTGGATTGTAGATTGTAGACTGTACTTGAATCATATTCAAGTCAGATTAATCAGACTCAAACCCGAGTCAGACAATTAGAAGTGTAAATCGAAGTCTTGATTATTTCTTAAACCTATAATTGCTAGGGTCCTTAGAGTAATTTATAAAACTTGAGGGGGTTTTATGTAAAAATATTTTTATATACTTTTCAAAATACACCTCAAGTATTCATTATTCGTCTTTAGAGTTATAATGAATGTGGATTTTTTTATTGTAATATTTCTAGTGAAAATATCCTAGATTCATAATTAAGGGTATTTATTTATAATATTGATTTATTTGGAATTCATGGTATTTTAGTGTAAAACTTGTTCTTATGATTTTTAGAAAAAGGTGGAATATTTATATCATAACAAAATAGATATTTTAATGATAAATATACATATATTTATACAAAAAAAATTTAATAAATATTTTATATTCTAGAAAATCTCATTTTCTTAAGATGTCGTATTTTAAATCTTTCGAGACTGAATGCTCCTTGCGGAGATCTGAATCTCGTACTACTGAGACCGAGGGTGTGCGATAAACCGCACCATCCCGAACGGGTTCCCCAAAATGGGTTGTAGCGGCGCTTTGCAAAGATTGTAAAATACTAAATCCTTTAGAAAACGGTTTTATAAAGTAAATAGTATTTATTTGTAAAAATGTCAATTTTCCGTATTCTATGTTCTAGGGTCTCCTAAGTCAACTAGACTATTTCTAAATGGTCTAAACGACAAGTTGTGAGATGCCTCAAATCGCCTCTTCACCGCCAATTGTGGCCAGGTAAGTACAAGTGAGGAAAGAAAGGATCTGCTCACGAATCACCGTGAGACGGGCCTTTTAAAGTTACATTTCTCACTTGCCTAGCCTAGACACCACAAAGTCAGGTTTAGATAAACGGCCGATATCCACAACTTATCGTATTTTCCTAATAAGTGGTACTTCTTTAAAAAGTGTATCAAAACTATATCTTTTAGAAATGGTCTTTATTAAGTATATGGTATTTAAATGAAATTGTTTGTTTTCTCGTATTCTAGGTTCTCGGGGGTGTTGCATATGAGTGTGTGAGGATGTAGGTCATTACCTCATGATCTACTTTAAATGTATAGCAAGTTTGATAGGTTTAAATGGAGGATTGAAACAATATGGTATTTAAGTGAAAAATACGATAAATTGAAATAGCTATCATTTCATGTGATGAAACTTGTTCAAATTGTTTGATTAGTGTTTAATAGTCAACATGAGAAAGTTTAAGTATGATTGTATTAGTGAGAAGTGGAAATTTATAGAAAACCGAATCGGAAATCGGATTTATTCCGATTCCGTCAGATTTTGTAATTTCGTATTTTGAGAATGGAAAAGAGAGATAGAAAAGGGACTTACGGGTTTTAGGTCACACAAGAGAGTGAAATAGAAGTAGGGGAAATGCCGATGTGTTGCGTTGTCGCCAGTAGTTCCTAAAACGATCGCCGGATTCCGCCTGGAAATTCGTCGAAGCTTCGCCTCGAGCTCGTTTTCAAGGTACACAAGATCTCTTGAGAATTTTAGAGAGTTGGCTCAGAAATGTGAGTGAGAGGGTAGAGAGTAGGGGGTGTATTTATAGGGTTAGGGTAGATGAAGAGTTAAATTGAAAAAATGTAAAAATAATGTGATAAATTGTAATAAAATGGAGTAAATGGGTGTTATTGGCCTCTCTGGAAACGATCCCAGAATTTAAAGTGTGCAGGGGGGTTTAGAAGAGGAAGAGACACAACTTTGAAGAAGGGAACTCGGCCGTCCGACCGAGTCCGGCCGGCTGAGCCGTCCCGAGTCGGCCGGTCCGTCGTCCGAGTCAGCCGAGTCGGACCGACTCGGAGGTCAGGGAGGTGGGGGGTCATCTGGTGTAGTCTCTGGTATATTTAGTTTTCCATGTGTTGTGGAAAATTTAGGAGCTATCACGTGTTGACTGTTGGACTTCTAAAAAATTTAAAACAAAATAATATTAAAAATAATGTGGGGTATGGGATTTGAACTCTGGTGGCTTGGTTCAGCAGTGCAAGGTATTACCAATAATCCACAAGCTCCTTCTTTTAATTATGGAGCTATTTAATTACTTAAATTAGTCACAGAAAATGTAAATACCCCAAGTATACATTAATTTTTAAGCAAATTTTGTACACTAAAAATGGAGTTGTTACATTCTTTTAACTTGTAATTAAAAAGCAAAATAATTACTTATATCTTGTGCTCAGACTAAAATACCCCTTTATGGATTTTGAAAAAAATATTTGAAAAAATTTGTATAGGAAAATTAGGGTTGTTACATTCTACCCTCCTTATAAAAATTTCGTCCTCGAAATTTGTAAAAGGAAAGTGTAACAGATTCAAGGAAAGTTTGGTGACTAAAGTACTAACAGTATATGAAAAATAACAAGATGGTGTAAGTGTTTAAAAATGTGAAAGAGTCTTACTAGTGTTACCTTGATCAACTGTCTTGGCTTCTATGGCTGCTAAAGTGTAACCCTGTCACCGTGGCACGTTCCTCCTAGCTAGAGGCATATTCCCCTGTACTCGAGACATGTTTCTCAGTGCCTGATGGAATTGGCGATTTGGTTGTACAGGAAATCAATGTGGAGGTGGTGCTGGGAGTGCAGGACGAGTTGCAGGAGCCTGGATAGCGGGCTGCTGCGGGTAGTTGACGGGTGTGTGAGACGGGTTGCGTCTATAAGGACAGTTTCCAATTCCGTGATTGGACGCGCCACAAACCAAGCATAGGCCTTTTGCGCGCCTACAGTCCTTCCACAAGTGTCCTTCCCTCTTGCAATAAAAGAAAAAATTGGGTCTTGGCTGATCATTGGTTTTTTCCAGTATTCTGAGTTCAACAGCTGGCCTTGAAAAAGCCCCTCCTGCCATTTGAGTGGTAGGGCGTTTCACTCCTGCAGATTGAGGTCTGCCCCTTGCCTTTATCACTGCCTCATATCTGCGGGAAGCTTCTAGAGCATCCTCGTGAGTTGGAAATTTCCTTGTGGCTAGTGCAGCCTGGATTTCCGTGTCCAAACCTTGTTGAAATCGACGGGCTCTGATCTCATCCGTCGGTATCAGGTGTGCCGTAAATCTGTTACGGTCTTGTGTTAGCTGTGTACTATGTGATATTAAAATTTAAAATACTGTGACATATCTTACCGACTGAGCATGGTGAACTCAGCGTCACACTCATCTACAGACTTGACCCACATAGAATCTTGTTGTAGATGAATGAACTGCTGTTCCATGGCAAACCTGGCAGTCACAGGGAAGTACTTCACGTCGAACCTATTGCGAAAAGTCTTCCATTCAATGGGCTGATCAAGACGGCTTTCTTCCGCCTTCCATCAGTTTCGTGCATTGTCCGTGAGCTGTAATTTTGCCACACGAACCCAAGCTATATCTGGCACTTATGCTGCCGCCAAATCATCCTCGATACTCTGAGCCCATTCCTCAGCTTCCAGTGGGCTCCCCTTTCCTGAGAACTGTTTGGGATGTAAAGCTCTGAATTGCTTCACCCCAGGTGCTTCAGCCTCGGGACGGTTCAAGAGTTGTTGCTGTCTCTCTAGGAGGCTGCAGATTGCCTCAAGCAGAACCGTTTGCTCGTTGAGTAGAGCAGGAACGGCAGGTGTGAGTGGTGGTGGTGGAGGTGTGTTGTTTACATTGGTGCTGGTGTTGTTTGGTGAATCCATAACCTTGAAAAATTTAGGTTAGGACAGATTCAAAGTATATGATTCAAAAAATAAGAAATGATGGGATTCAAAGAACATGATTGTAAAGAATGTTTTAGTTGCTGGTTCTTGTGTTATATTGCTTAGGTTGTTCACGAAGAACAGAATTGCATGGCGGTGTTCCATACAACTCTGACCTGCATAGGCCGCCAACAAAACCTGTCATGCCCCGCTTCCCAGTATACAGCGAAGGGGACGCGACTGGTCCGCTACGTATTTACTGTGAAGTAAATACGCTAAGCGTATCTAAGCAATATAAAAATAAATACACAAGAGACAAGATATATAAACTGAACAGCAACTTTATTTATTAACATTCTTTTGTATAATGCATGAAAAGTAAATACACTGAAATAAAAGCGATGCCTAAACAATGGCATAACAGGAATGTAAAGTACTGAAAGGAAATGTGTACAATGAAACTAAAGCGCTGGGTCTTCAGCAAACTGATCCAAGTCTTCAACGGTAGGCTCGATCTCTGACGTGTCCAGATCACCTGACGACATTCAAAGAAGAAAGAAAGAGAATGTCGTCAGCGAACAGGTCGCTCGGTAAGTCCCAAAGTTAAGAGGAGAAATAGAAAAGACAGAGAGTAAGAGAGAGAGAGAGAGTAGCTTTTACAGTTGTATTATATTGTTATATTATTGTATTTAGTGTTAACGCTATTATTTATAGCTTGGTACAGAAGATGCCAGTGTATACGAGAGGAGTCCCACTTACACCGGGGACTTTGGTAACCCGTATTACAAGGCCCCATCGATAATACCACGGAACAACGGCATGGATGTAATTACATCTTAAGTGACCACCTCGTGCCACCTTTAACATATTCCGTACCAGTCTACCCCTTAAACCCCGTAGTGTTATCTTGATTGTATTATTGTATTGTCTTGTATTGTAAACTGTATAGATTGTATAATTGGATGACTGACCGAAACCATGATATCAGTAAACGGATGTAACTGGAGAATCATGTATGTAACTGTAGAATCATGGATGTAACTGAATAATCATGTAAATGGAATGTATATCCATGGCTCGGTTCAGTCAAGTTGTATAAATTGATAATTGGATTCATGGATTCATGTTAAATTGTAATATTGTGGATTGTAGATTGTAGACTGTACTTGAATCATATTCAAGTCAGATTAATCAGACTCAAACCCGAGTCAGACAATTAGAAGTGTAAATCGAAGTCTTGATTATTTCTTAAACCTATAATTGCTAGGGTCCTTAGAGTAATTTATAAAACTTGAGGGGGTTTTATGTAAAAATATTTTTATATACTTTTCAAAATACACCTCAAGTATTCATTATTCGTCTTTAGAGTTATAATGAATGTGGATTTTTTTATTGTAATATTTCTAGTGAAAATATCCTAGATTCATAATTAAGGGTATTTATTTATAATATTGATTTATTTGGAATTCATGGTATTTTAGTGTAAAACTTGTTCTTATGATTTTTAGAAAAAGGTGGAATATTTATATCATAACAAAATAGATATTTTAATGATAAATATACATATATTTATACAAAAAAAATTTAATAAATATTTTATATTCTAGAAAATCTCATTTTCTTAAGATGTCGTATTTTAAATCTTTCGAGACTGAATGCTCCTTGCGGAGATCTGAATCTCGTACTACTGAGACCGAGGGTGTGCGATAAACCGCACCATCCCGAACGGGTTCCCCAAAATGGGTTGTAGCGGCGCTTTGCAAAGATTGTAAAATACTAAATCCTTTAGAAAACGGTTTTATAAAGTAAATAGTATTTATTTGTAAAAATGTCAATTTTCCGTATTCTATGTTCTAGGGTCTCCTAAGTCAACTAGACTATTTCTAAATGGTCTAAACGACAAGTTGTGAGATGCCTCAAATCGCCTCTTCACCGCCAATTGTGGCCAGGTAAGTACAAGTGAGGAAAGGAAGGATCTGCTCACGAATCACCGTGAGACGGGCCTTTTAAAGTTACATTTCTCACTTGCCTAGCCTAGACACCACAAAGTCAGGTTTAGATAAACGGCCGATATCCACAACTTATCGTATTTTCCTAATAAGTGGTACTTCTTTAAAAAGTGTATCAAAACTATATCTTTTAGAAATGGTCTTTATTAAGTATATGGTATTTAAATGAAATTGTTTGTTTTCTCGTATTCTAGGTTCTCGGGGGTGTTGCATATGAGTGTGTGAGGATGTAGGTCGTTACCTCATGATCTACTTTAAATGTATAGCAAGTTTGATAGGTTTAAATGGAGGATTGAAACAATATGGTATTTAAGTGAAAAATACGATAAATTGAAATAGCTATCATTTCATGTGATGAAACTTGTTCAAATTGTTTGATTAGTGTTTAATAGTCAACATGAGAAAGTTTAAGTATGATTGTATTAGTGAGAAGTGGAAATTTATAGAAAACCGAATCGGAAATCGGATTTATTCCGATTCCGTCAGATTTTGTAATTTCGTATTTTGAGAATGGAAAAGAGAGATAGAAAAGGGACTTACGGGTTTTAGGTCACACAAGAGAGTGAAATAGAAGTAGGGGAAATGCCGATGTGTTGCGTTGTCGCCAGTAGTTCCTAAAACGATCGCCGGATTCCGCCTGGAAATTCGTCGAAGCTTCGCCTCGAGCTCGTTTTCAAGGTACACAAGATCTCTTGAGAATTTTAGAGAGTTGGCTCAGAAATGTGAGTGAGAGGGTAGAGAGTAGGGGGTGTATTTATAGGGTTAGGGTAGATGAAGAGTTAAATTGAAAAAATGTAAAAATAATGTGATAAATTGTAATAAAATGGAGTAAATGGGTGTTATTGGCCTCTCTGGAAACGATCCCAGAATTTAAAGTGTGCAGGGGGGTTTAGAAGAGGAAGAGACACAACTTTGAAGAAGGGAACTCGGCCGTCCGACCGAGTCCGGCCGGCTGAGCCGTCCCGAGTCGGCCGGTCCGTCGTCCGAGTCAGCCGAGTCGGACCGACTCGGAGGTCAGGGAGGTGGGGGGTCATCTGGTGTAGTCTCTGGTATATTTAGTTTTCCATGTGTTGTGGAAAATTTAGGAGCTATCACGTGTTGACTGTTGGACTTCTAAAAAATTTAAAACAAAATAATATTAAAAATAATGTGGGGTATGGGATTTGAACTCTGGTGGCTTGGTTCAGCAGTGCAAGGTATTACCAATAATCCACAAGCTCCTTCTTTTAATTATGGAGCTATTTAATTACTTAAATTAGTCACAGAAAATGTAAATACCCCAAGTATACATTAATTTTTAAGCAAATTTTGTACACTAAAAATGGAGTTGTTACATTCTTTTAACTTGTAATTAAAAAGCAAAATAATTACTTATATCTTGTGCTCAGACTAAAATACCCCTTTATGGATTTTGAAAAAAATATTTGAAAAAATTTGTATAGGAAAATTAGGGTTGTTACATTCTACCCTCCTTATAAAAATTTCGTCCTCGAAATTTGTAAAAGGAAAGTGTAACAGATTCAAGGAAAGTTTGGTGACTAAAGTACTAACAGTATATGAAAAATAACAAGATGGTGCAAGTGTTTAAAAATGTGAAAGAGTCTTACTAGTGTTACCTTGATCAACTGTCTTGGCTTCTATGGCTGCTAAAGTGTAACCCTGTCACCGTGGCACGTTCCTCCTAGTTAGAGGCATATTCCCCTGTACTCGAGACATGTTTCTCAGTGCCTGATGGAATTGGCGATTTGGTTGTACAGGAAATCAATGTGGAGGTGGTGCTGGGAGTGCAGGACGAGTTGCAGGAGCCTGGATAGCGGGCTGCTGCGGGTAGTTGACGGGTGTGTGAGACGGGTTGCGTCTATAAGGACAGTTTCCAATTCCGTGATTGGACGCGCCACAAACCAAGCATAGGCCTTTTGCGCGCCTACAGTCCTTCCACAAGTGTCCTTCCCTCTTGCAATAAAAGAAAAAATTGGGTCTTGGCTGATCATTGGTTTTTTCCAGTATTCTGAGTTCAACAGCTGGCCTTGAAAAAGCCCCTCCTGCCATTTGAGTGGTAGGGCGTTTCACTCCTGCAGATTGAGGTCTGCCCCTTGCCTTTATCACTGCCTCATATCTGCGGGAAGCTTCTAGAGCATCCTCGTGAGTTGGAAATTTCCTTGTGGCTAGTGCAGCCTGGATTTCCGTGTCCAAACCTTGTTGAAATCGACGGGCTCTGATCTCATCCGTCGGTATCAGGTGTGCCGTAAATCTGTTACGGTCTTGTGTTAGCTGTGTACTATGTGATATTAAAATTTAAAATACTGTGACATATCTTACCGACTGAGCATGGTGAACTCAGCGTCACACTCATCTACAGACTTGACCCACATAGAATCTTGTTGTAGATGAATGAACTGCTGTTCCATGGCAAACCTGGCAGTCACAGGGAAGTACTTCACGTCGAACCTATTGCGAAAAGTCTTCCATTCAATGGGCTGATCAAGACGGCTTTCTTCCGCCTTCCATCAGTTTCGTGCATTGTCCGTGAGCTGTAATTTTGCCACACGAACCCAAGCTATATCTGGCACTTATGCTGCCGCCAAATCATCCTCGATACTCTGAGCCCATTCCTCAGCTTCCAGTGGGCTCCCCTTTCCTGAGAACTGTTTGGGATGTAAAGCTCTGAATTGCTTCACCCCAGGTGCTTCAGCCTCGGGACGGTTCAAGAGTTGTTGCTGTCTCTCTAGGAGGCTGCAGATTGCCTCAAGCAGAACCGTTTGCTCGTTGAGTAGAGCAGGAACGGCAGGTGTGAGTGGTGGTGGTGGAGGTGTGTTGTTTACATTGGTGCTGGTGTTGTTTGGTGAATCCATAACCTTGAAAAATTTAGGTTAGGACAGATTCAAAGTATATGATTCAAAAAATAAGAAATGATGGGATTCAAAGAACATGATTGTAAAGAATGTTTTAGTTGCTGGTTCTTGTGTTATATTGCTTAGGTTGTTCACGAAGAACAGAATTGCATGGCGGTGTTCCATACAACTCTGACCTGCATAGGCCGCCAACAAAACCTGTCATGCCCCGCTTCCCAGTATACAGCGAAGGGGACGCGACTGGTCCGCTACGTATTTACTGTGAAGTAAATACGCTAAGCGTATCTAAGCAATATAAAAATAAATACACAAGAGACAAGATATATAAACTGAACAGCAACTTTATTTATTAACATTCTTTTGTATAATGCATGAAAAGTAAATACACTGAAATAAAAGCGATGCCTAAACAATGGCATAACAGGAATGTAAAGTACTGAAAGAAAATGTGTACAATGAAACTAAAGCGCTGGGTCTTCAGCAAACTGATCCAAGTCTTCAACGGTAGGCTCGATCTCTGACGTGTCCAGATCACCTGACGACATTCAAAGAAGAAAGAAAGAGAATGTCGTCAGCGAACAGGTCGCTCGGTAAGTCCCAAAGTTAAGAGGAGAAATAGAAAAGACAGAGAGTAAGAGAGAGAGAGAGAGTAGCTTTTACAGTTGTATTATATTGTTATATTATTGTATTTAGTGTTAACGCTATTATTTATAGCTTGGTACAGAAGATGCCAGTGTATACGAGAGGAGTCCCACTTACACCGGGGACTTTGGTAACCCGTATTACAAGGCCCCATCGATAATACCACGGAACAACGGCATGGATGTAATTACATCTTAAGTGACCACCTCGTGCCACCTTTAACATATTCCGTACCAGTCTACCCCTTAAACCCCGTAGTGTTATCTTGATTGTATTATTGTATTGTCTTGTATTGTAAACTGTATAGATTGTATAATTGGATGACTGACCGAAACCATGATATCAGTAAACGGATGTAACTGGAGAATCATGTATGTAACTGTAGAATCATGGATGTAACTGAATAATCGTGTAAATGGAATGTATATCCATGGCTCGGTTCAGTCAAGTTGTATAAATTGATAATTGGATTCATGGATTCATGTTAAATTGTAATATTGTGGATTGTAGATTGTGATTGTAGATTGTAGACTGTACTTGAATCATATTCAAGTCAGATTAATCAGACTCAAACCCAAGTCAGACAATTAGAAGTGTAAATCAAAGTCTTGATTATTTCTTAAACCTATAATTGCTAGGGTCCTTAGAGTAATTTATAAAACTTGAGTGGGTTTTATGTAAAAATACTTTTATATACTTTTCAAAATACACCTCAAGTATTCATTATTCGTCTTTAGAGTTATAATGAATGTGGATTTTTTTATTATGATATTTCTAGTGAAAATATCCTAGATTCATAATTAAAGGTATTTATTTATAATGTTGATTTATTTGGAATTCATGGTATTTTAGTGTAAAATTTGTTCTTGTGATTTTTAGAAAAAGGTGGAATATTTATATCATAACAAAATAGATATTTTAATGATAAATATACATATATTTATTCAAAAATAATTTTAATAAATATTTTATATTCTAGAAAATCTCAGTTTCTTAAGATGTCGTATTTTAAATCTTTCGAGACGGAATGCTCCTTGCAGATGTCTGAATCTCGCACTACTGAGCCCGAGGGTGTGCGATAAACCGCACCATCCCGAACGGGTTCTCCAAAATGGGTTGTAGCGGCGCTTTGCAAAGATTGTAAATGTCACGACCCGAAAGCACGGAACATGACCGGCACTTAGATTACGAAGAGTCTAGAGGCGCAACGTAACCTAAGTAAGCCGAAGCCCAGAAATCTAAACCATAAAAAGAAGAAGAAGTAAAGGAAAACATGTAGAAAACAAGTTTAAAAGCAACATCCAATTTTCTCAAAAATTTCGGCAGAGTCTCCTTTGTAAAAACTGGCTCCAAACGGGTACAAACAAGTATAATACATATGAAATAATAAAAAGGCATCCCCAAACGGGAGCTAGCTCTACGCCAACAGGCGGAAACAACCACACCAATGCACAATAGTATACAACGCCAAAGGGCGAGGCTCAAAACTCAAAAGAAAACAAATCCACCAGATATCATAATAATACAAGCGCGACTCTAAGGTCGAAATAAATAACCGGTCTAGTAAACTATCAAGTAATACAAGTTTGGTTGATGGAGCTTTCTAGATACAAATGAAATAATAAAAATACAATGGCGGTCCAGATACAAGTGAACCAACCTACCGTGCAAATCACCCTTATGAAAAGATGTGTCAGCAAGCTGCCAGGAAAACCTGTACATCGAACCTGTAATAAAATTTGGCACAAAGGGGGTGAGTTGCCAACTCGTGTGTAGAAGATATCTGCGAAAAGAAATCGAATGCACGACGCTGTCCTAGGTCATAATAATGTACTATTATACTACTAGTCATCAAGTAAAGACGGGATAATAAGCTACGTGTAAGTGCAAATGCTCCGTGCTCGTGTCAGTGCCTCATATAGTACTATGTCATGTGAATGAGTATGCATGCACCATGAATGTGAAATAACCAATCCTGAAATCTAGATATATCTGTATAAGAAATCTTTAGCTTTTATCATGGTAAAATGTGTACAGAAATCTGAAATATCAACGATGAAATCCATGGAAATCCGTGTCAAGCATCGACACAAAACGTGTAAATCTCAAGTCTCAATACGCATAATCTCAATGTCTCATAGTTTCAATATCTCGGGCTCCGTCAGTCCGGATCGGCCCATATCATCAAATCTCACGACAACGGTCGGTATCCTCCGAATATCCGCCGCGCCAGACATAACCGGTAGGTGGTCCTCCCCTGCCAGGCTCATCGTCTACAACTCGATCTTCTTGCCCCGGGGGTACCATACCGGGCCCACCATGTACCCGAGACGGTTCATCCACTCCTCGAATCGGGTCTCGAAATCCAACAGAAAACATGAAATCTCATGGTGGACGACACATATATCACGAGAAAACCGCATCTTATATTTTAAAAAGAGAGGAGGAGAGAGAGAGAAGTTTTTATATATTCTTGCGGTTTTCCCCAAAATCCAGAAATCTCATAGAAATCCAAAATCCCAAAAATCATGAGTAAGTATATGATAAGTGTCGGCATATGCCCCATAATACTGCATGATAACATGAAAATGTGAATGCATGAAATGTCTAAGTAATAAATGTCATGTCTATACTAACACCAGAGAGTAATCACAATATTATATCGATCTAACCGTTAGCTGATTCTATCAATAAAAGATAATATGATCTAAAATGTACGTGACATAGCAATTATCGATGATGATGTATGTGAGCCGGCAAATAAGTGTGCGTGGAATATGCACATCATCGGTAATGGTGCTGGTGTCCTAACAGGCAAAGTTTTATTCTGATTATAGAAACATATGTATGAACATGCACCATAATGATTACGGTCTGAATGTAAAGACAGATGTGTAATAAACACTCATTTGATATACAAATATAACCACAACTATATGACTCGAGCCTAAACTAGTGTCCATCTGACCTCCTAAGGAACTAAACCTAAGAAACTAGTCGATAAGAAAATAAGAGTACACCTAAAGTCTGAGTCCATATCTCTAATAGTCGGCGATCCAGCCTCAATAGCGTCACGTACGTAGTACGACTTCCTCGAATCAAGAGTGCAGATCAATCATCACATCTATGCCTCGTACGGTAAAATCCATCGTACGGCATCCCAATATCGGGGTACGGGTCAAGTATCACCTACGTGTCTCATCTTTCGTAAAATACCATCATCAACACATGTCATGATCAAGGTGCTATACTGTAATCGCATACATCAATCATAAATCATTGCCAGCATAAATATACATCGTTAATTTATCCTCAGAAATATCATGTCATATGTATCATATTATGATTAAGTCACACTTAGATCATATCGTAATCAAGTCACACCTATATGATATCGTAATCAAGTCACACATATATCATATCAGAATTTCAGGCACAGGTTACGGTCCGGGTTCTATTTTAGAGTCCCATGTACTTCAATATCATCACCATCATTTATTATTGTTCATGTATCCAAATCCATTATCTCATTTTCTAATGATCCGCTAACATTATGACACGACTGTATAGCCAAGAATCACAGCATCAAGCCCAGTTATATTGTTTCATCCCCGTGTATCATATCACATCCTTGTATCACATATACGTATTGTGTATATATATATACCTACACCTAGTCATATATATATATACACATACACGTATACACCACGTCGAGTCTCAGTGTATGCGTGTGTGTGTATCTACCTGAAACCTACGAATCTCCTCTAAGATATTCATCCTCGGGTAAGGTCTTTCTAAATTAATCTAGTCCCACCTAAGGTCACTACTAGGGTCCTACTCACCGAAATTCTAAGGTCACGTCTGGCTTCCTAATGACAATAAGTACTTATTCCTATTCTACGTTGCGGGGGTGCTAAACGCCATCCACCCGATTTCCCCCCGTAGATATACATCTACTCACCTGGTCCTTGTCTGCCGAAAATGATGTCGCCCTCCTCTTCTTCCTCGTCTGAAGTCCATGTGAGGGGTACCTATACGCAAACACATATAATATCGTATACTGAATCACGAACAAAACCAAAACGACGCACGAAACACGCATAGGTTAAAACCTATGTCCCGCTCATGCAAAAGAACCAAATATCGCTCGATACCGGCGTACAAACGCCGATTGATCGAGATAAATATCAACAAACAACTCATAGTTTTAAAACTCATTACTTATAATATAAAACATGATTTAATTCATCGAAACCCTAAAAATCGATCAAATCGTCCGATTTCGTAAAACTCGAAAACGCCAATTTACCGTTTTACTTCAAAACTTGATGATTAAATGTAACTAATGGTCATAATACTTATTAAATATCATAACTAGATTATACAACCCACTACTATATTTTTAACACCCCAATTGTATTAATTGGAAAATTCTAGTTTGCAAATAAATCAATTTTAACACCTTGCAAGTAAAATGTCACAATATCACAACTAAAATTGATTTGCATGAATTAACGTATTAAACTACAATTCATGATGATAATAATATAATGAAATCATAATTTAGATTTTAAATCTCATTTATTTAAGAATTTCCAAAATCTAGTTAGCAAAAATAGCATTTTTTATCACTATTTTTCAATTATCAATAGAAACTAGTAACCAAATTAAGTTTTTCATTCCACTAACAAGTTAATATCCTCTTTAAAACCACAATCTAGTGTTACAAACATTAATTGGAATTTTATCTCACCAATATATATAATATATAGAAATCTAGTTTACAAAAATGGTTTAATTTAAACAATTTTGGATAACAATTTACAATATATCAACCATACAAGATTTTCCCATTCTAAAAATGTTAAACTACATAATATAACCCTACTTAATTAATAAAAACCATAACTTAATTTTATAACCCTAACTTGAATTTTAAAACTTGCAAATAGAATTAATTTATTAAATCTAAACATGCTTAAATGAAACATTTAATAACATTAAATCAAAAGAATAAGATTTATACCTCCACAACATGAAATCCAAACATGAAAATAAGCCTCCAAAATAATAGTTTCCGTCTCCAAGATCCATGCTAGATTAGGCAAAAGAATATGGTTAAAGGTTAATTAAGGAATTAATAGGATTTGTGTTGATTTGATAATGGATTTGTATGAATTTTGAGATGGAATTAGATAGAAATGAGAGAGGTAGAAGTAGCAACAGCAAGTAGGGAGGAGGGCACGAAATTTTGAGGAGAAAGAGAGTGGAGTATGTGTGTGTGTGGAGGTGTGTAGATGTTTCCACACTTATTACCCCTTTTTCTTTAATTTCCTTTTCTATTCAATTTGTAATGGACCAAGTGAAGAATTTGGACAGCCCAAAATGGTGAGCTCGGCCAAGTGAGGTTGAGAAAAAAAAGAGAGAGGGGAAATGTGTAGAGTGATGTAGAAATATCAATAATTAATACATCTTTTAATCTCTTTTCAATAATTATTTATTTTCTTTTCTATTTTAACTTTTTTCCTAATTTTCTGGAACCCTCTTACGAAGCCCATTTACTTCAAACACCACATGTTACCTTTTGTTTTAATGTGTCATGATGCACAAAATTTTTTTCAACTCATTCCAGTTTGTAATTTTTCCTAATTAAATGTATTAGTGACGGCTTAAAATAATATTAAAATAACTAATTTCGGAAAAAAATTCAGAATTTTTGAAATTTCACCAGTGACTCAATAAACACCAAATACTAGCAATTACATAGCTAGAATATGTATATTTAATTTTAAAATAAAGATATTTGTATTTTAACTTTTTACGGAAAACCCCCTTATTTTACCGATTTTCCGAAATTTCACCAAAACGATTTTCAAAACGTTACAATCTTCCCCCCTTAAAGAAATTCGGTCCCCGAATTTAAATTAAAACTCCCCCCCCCCAATTCCTAAAACATTCAGCCAAAACTCTCAATTCGTCGGGGCTCCGAAATCATCAATACATAACTAAAATCAACTCCGTCAAGCATAACGCAATCATCGGAGTTATGGTGAAGATAAAATATCAAAACCCAATACGAAAACCAACATAATATATATCAAAACTATAACTTATATATATATATAGTGCACATCATAGTAAATCATCTAAACATATTAATAAAGAAGCATACAAAAACCCCTCTTGAAAATCGCCGTGCGATGCACGTGTCATGGCATAAGTAGCGGACGTTTATTTTTTAAAAAATAGCTATATATATATATATATATCTTTTATTTAACATACACGTCCCGCCTGGTTACCAAATCAATAGTAATGAATATAAATACATACTGCTTAAACTGAAATCAATCCCAATCACATCATAAAAATATCATGTGCGTCCGGTGCGTACTGAAATCAAAGCCAAATACAGATGCCACGAATACGCACAGAAACAAAACTGAGTGCAACAGGTGTGCACCAAAAACATCTGTCAAGTGCAACGGGCGTGCACGACACAATATCAGGTGCATCTAATCTGCACAAAACCCTGATTTAGTGCATCTGGTGTGCACAAAATCGCATCAAGTGCGCCAAGTGTGCGCAAGAATCTCAATCAGGTACACATGGTGCACGAAAACATACACCAAATATCAAAATAGAAATCACAGTACGAAAGTGCATGAAAACTAGGTCGAAGCATATGTCAAAATCATGTGTAACCCATATGCACGAAATCAAATAAAATCTCAAAATGTATTAAAACCAAATCGAGTGCACTGGTTATGTACAAAACAACGTCTATACTACTGATATATGAAACACAAATAGAATGTAATGAATGTACACATAAGAAATACCACTCGTAGAACAAAGTCCTCGAAATAACAAAATCCAATCAACGAAAATATGAAATTCTAATCACCAAATCACAATCGTAAACACTATCGTCAATGTGCGCCTCTTTCCTCTTTCCTCTGGTGTCGACTGCTTCGAACTCGTCTCTTCATATGTATGCTGACTGCGCTACCAACGACAATACTCATATCTAGAGTCTCCCACATAGTCTATCCCTTCACCTGATATCCGGACTACATTAAACTTTTCGATCGATTCATCAAAATACCATAATTTCCCGAGAGCTCAACACTCAAGTACAGTTTAAAAATATCCGGTACATACCCCAGCATCGATGGTCCAGCCGTAGAAGGGAAAACCCAAGCCTCACTAATGGCATCGCGGAACTGCCGTAAACCTAAGGTTCAAGGGCGTTCTCGTGGTCATTATGTCGAGTTAGGGTTTCATTCTTCTAGAGGGTCCATAGAAATACCTACATGTTCTTCCGAATATCTTAAACTTGGGAAAATGGGTTTCTGACAATCGTTCAAATCCTTTAACTTCGTCTGAACAGCATGTGAATACCCTTCGTCCGCACGCTAAACAATACTTCAATCCTCAAGAATAACCGATACCCTAATGGTCATCACATACGATCCGCAGCTCCCTCTGCCCGTGCGACCGTGGTAACAGAAACCACCCTCCGACATCGACGAAGATAAATCAAAGGAACGAATGAAATGCGGTGCAAAGAAATGTATATCCTAAGGCTCCTTAAGCAGAGTAGTGTATCGTAAGTATGCCGCGGATCATACCCACGGTACGTCACTCTACATAAGTCACCTACTCCATCAACCAAGGGTCACCCTAGACTTAGACAAGGTTAAACCTAGCGCTTTGATACCAACTTTGTCACGACCCGAAAGTACGGAACGTGACCGGCACTTAGATTACGAAGAGTCTAGAGGCGCAACGTAACCTAAGTAAGCCGAAGCCCAGAAATCTAAACCATAAAAAGAAGAAGAAGTAAAGGAAAACATGTAGAAAACAAGTTTAAAAGCAACATCCAATTTTCTCAAAAATTTCGGCAGAGTCTCCTTTGTAAAAACTGGCTCCAAACGGGTACAAACAAGTATAATACATATGAAATAATAAAAAGGCATCCCCAAACGGGAGCTAGCTCTACGCCAACAGGCGGAAACAACCACACCAATACACAATAGTATACAACGCCAAAAGGCGAGGCTCAAAACTCAAAAGAAAACAAATCCACCAGATATCATAATAATACAAGCGCGACTCTAAGGTCGAAATAAATAACCGGTCCAGTAAACTATCAAGTAATACAAGTTTGGTTGATGGAGCTTTCTAGATACAAATGAAATAATAAAAATACAATGGCGGTCCAGATACAAGTGAACCAACCTACCGTGCAAATCACCCTTATGAAAAGATGTGTCAGCAAGCTTCCAGGAAAACCTGTACATCGAACCTGTAATAAAATTTGGCACAACGGGGGTGAGTTGCCAACTCGTGAGTAGAAGATATCTGCGAAAAGAAATCGAATGCACGACGCTGTCCTAGGTCATAATAATGTACTATTATACTACTAGTCATCAAGTAAAGAAAGGATAACAAGCTACGTGTAAGTGCAAATGCCCCATGCTCGTGTCAGTGCCTCATATAGTACTATGTCATGTGAATGAGTATGCATGCACCATGAATGTGAAATAACCAATCCTGAAATCTAGATATATCTGTATAAGAAATCTTTAGCTTTTATCATGGTAAAATGTGTACAGAAATCTGAAATATCAACGATGAAATCCATGGAAATCCGTGTCAAGCATCGACACAAAACGTGTAAATCTCAAGTCTCAATACGTCATAATCTCAATGTCTCATAGTTTCAATATCTCGGGCTCCGTCAGTCCGGATCGGCCCATATCATCAAATCTCACGACAACGGTCGGTATCCTCCGAATATCCGCCGCGCCAGACATAACCGGTAGGTGGTCCTCCCCTGCCAGGCTCATCGTCTACAACTCGATCTTCTTTCCCCGGGGTACCATACCGGGCCCACCATGTACCCGAGACGGTTCATCCACTCCTCGAATCGGGTCTCGAAATCCAACAGAAAACATGAAATCTCATGGTGGATGACACATACATCACGAGAAAACCGCATCTTATATTTTAAAAAGAGAGGAGGAGAGAGAGAGAAGTTTTTATATATTCTTGCGGTTTTCCCCAAAATCCAGAAATCTCATAGAAATCCAAAATCTCAAAAATCATGAGTAAGTATATGATAAGTGTCGGCATATGCCCCATAATACTGCATGATAACATGAAAATGTGAATGCATAAAATGTCTAAGTAATAAATGTCATGTCTATACTAACACCAGAGAGTAATCACAATATTATATCGATCTAGCCGTTAGCTGATTCTATCAATAAAAGATAATATGATCTAAAGTGTACGTGACGTAGCAATTACCGATGATGATGTGTGTGAGCCGGCAAATAAGTGTGCGTGGAATATACGCATCATCGGTAATGGTGTTGGTGTCCGAACAGGCAAAGTTTTATTCTGATTATAGAAACATATGTATGAACATGCACCATAATGATTACGGTCTGAATGTAAAGACAGATGTGTAATAACCACTCATTTGATATACAAGTATAACCACAACTATATGACTCGAGCCTAAACTAGTGTCCATCTGACCTCCTAAGAAACTAAACCTAAGAAACTAGTCGATAAGAAAATAAGAGTACACCTAAAGTCTGAGTCCATATCTCTAATAGTCGGCGATCCAGCCTCAATAGCGTCACGTACGTAGTACGACTTTCTCGAATCAAGAGTGCGGATCAATCATCACATCTATGTCTCGTACGGTAAAATCCATCGTACGGCATCCCAATATCGGGGTATGGGTCAAGTATCACCTACGTGTCTCATCATTCGTATAATACCATCATCAACACATGTCATGATCAAGGTGCTATACTGTAATCGCATACATCAATCATAAATCATTGCCAGCATAAATATACATCGTTAATTTATCCTCAGAAATATCATGTCATATGTATCATATTATGATTAAGTCACACTTAGATCATATCGTAATCAAGTCACACATATATGATATCGTAATCAAGTCACACATATATCATATCAGAATTTCAGGCACAGATTACGGTCCGGGTTCTATTTTAGAGTCCCATGTACTTCAATATCATCACCACCCTTTATTATTGTTCATGTATACAAATCCATTATCTCATTTTCTAATGATCCGCTAACATCATAACACGACTGTATAGCCAAGAATCACGGCATCAAGCCCAGTTATATTGTTTCATCCCCGTGTATCATATCACATTCTTGTATCATATATACATATTGTGTATATATATACCTGCACCTAGTCCTATATATATATACACATACACGTATACACCACGTCGAGTCTCAGTGTGTGCGTGTGTGTGTGTCTACCTGAAACCTACGAATCTCCTCCAAGATATTCATCCTTGGGTAAGGTCTTTCAAAATCAATCTAGTCCAACCTAAGGCCACTACTAGGGTCCTACTCACCGAAATTCTAAGGTCACGTCTGGCTTCCTAATGACAATAAGTACTTATTCCTATTCTACGTTGCGGGGGTGCTAAACGCCATCCACCCGATTTCCCCCCATAGATATACATCTACTCACCTGATCCTTGTTTGCCGAAAATGATGTCGCCCTCCTCTTCTTCCTCGTCCGAAGTCCACGTGAGGGGTACCTATACGCAAACACATATAATATCGTAAACTGAATCACGGACAAAACCAAAACGACACACGAAACACGCATAGGTTAAAACCTATGTCCCGCTCATGCAAAAGAACCAAATATCGCTCTATACCAGCGTACAAACGCCGATTGATCGAGATAAATATCAAAAAACAACTCATAGTTTTAAAACTCATTACTTATAATATAAAACATGATTTAATTCATCGAAACCCTAAAAATCGATCAAATCGTCCGATTTCGTAAAACTCGAAAACGCCAATTTACCGTTTTACTTCAAAATTGATGTTTAAATGTAACTAATGGTCATAATACTTATTAAATAGCATAACTAGATTATACAACCCACTACTATATTTTTAACACCCCAATTGTATTAATTGGAAAATTCTAGTTTGCAAATAAATCAATTTTAACACCTTGCAAGTAAAATGTCACAATATCACAACTAAAATTGATTTGCATGAATTAACGTATTAAACTACAATTCATGATGATAATAATATAATGAAATCATAATTTAGATTTTAAATCTCATTTATTTAAGAATTTCCAAAATCTAGTTAGCAAAAATAGCATTTTTTATCACTATTTTTCAATTATCAATAAAAACTAGTAACCAAATTAAGTTTTTCATTCCACTAACAAGTTAATATTCTCTTTAAAACCACAATCTAGTGTTACAAACATTAATTGGAATTTTATCTCACCAATATATATAATATATAGAAATCTAGTTTGCAAAAATGGTTTAATTTAAACAATTTTGGATAACAATTTACAATATATCAACCATACAAGATTTTCCCATTCTAAAAATGTTAAACTACATAATATAACCCTACTTAATTAATAAAAACCATAACTTAATTTTATAACCCAAACTTGAATTTTAAAACTTGCAAATAGAATTAATTTATTAAATCTAAACATGCTTAAATGAAACATTTAATAACAATAAATCAAAAGAATAAGATTTATACCTCCACAACATGAAATCCAAATATGAAAATAAGCCTCCAAAATAATGGTTTCTGTAGGGTGTTTTTCGTCACCCCATTGAGATGGGAATACGCGCGCGCTTGTCAGGCGTACTACATATTCCCCCTGCCTAGGGTAGGCCGGGGTTTAATGATTGTGGGGATCCGAATCTCCGGCAGCCGCGGACTAAGCTGTCGTTAATTACCCCTCGCCTTTGGGGTGAGGGAACCTCCGATTGACGGGTTAAACTGGTCATGCGAACTCAATGTGCAGTGTGCGTGTGTTGTTTTTTGAAAAGGGATTTTGGATATAACGGGGGCCCCGCAGAGTTTTCACGGGGGTCCTGCTACCCGGATAGCGGGCTGGGGATCAAGGGGGCTAGCAGCCCCCTTGCAGGGTGCGGGGCAGCGCCCCGTTAGAGATTTTTTTCTAACAGGGACAGTGTCGTGGTGTATGTATGTGTGCACATATGTATGCATATGTGTATATATATATGTGTGTATATATGTATATATATATATATATATAAATGAAAGAGAGGGGAAAGGCATCCAAAGGATGTATGGGGCCAGCGCCTTGGGCGCTGTGCGCCCAGGTGCTATGCGCTCAGGCGTTAGCGTGCCACGTGTCGGCACGTGGGCGCTCTGCGCTTGAGTGCAGGGCGCTGTAGCGCAAGCGCGCCACGTGTCAGCACGTAGGCGCTTTGCGCTTCAGCGCCTGACGCTCGAGCGCAAGTGCGCCATGTGTCGGCACGGGGGCGACTTGCGCTCGAGCGCTGGGCGCTTGAGCGCAAGCGCGCCACATGTCGGCACGGGGGCGACTTGCGCTCGAGCGCTGTGCGCTCGAGCGCTGTGCGCTTGAGCGCAAGCGCGCCACGTGTCGGCACTGGGGCGACTTGCGCTCGAGCGCTTGCGCTTGAGCGCAAGCGCGCCACGTGGCGACACGTGGGCGCTTTGCGCTCGAGCGCAGGACGCTGTTGTGCGAGCACGCCACGTGTCGGCACGTGGGCGCTCTACGCTTGAGCGCAAGCGCGCCACGTGTCGGCACGTGGGCGCTCTGCGCTTGAGCGCCGGTGAGGAAAAGAGGCTTTTAGCCTAAAAAGATTCTCGGAAGAGAAATCAGAGTGGAGTTGGACTCCTAAGTGTGTTTTTGGGGTTAATGGAAGGGGTTCTTCTTCTTCCTCCTCTGTTAGCTGGATCTTGAAGATCAAGAGATGTGGGATTTTAAAAATCTCTTCTTTTTGAGATTTGATGGTAGATCCAAGTTCCCCTTTGTGGGTTTTATGGTGAAAGACTATTTGATTTTGAAAAAAGAAGAGTAAAACTCTTGATTTAATTCAAAAGAAAGAAGAAGGCTTGGAACCTTCAGGGAAGGGAAAGAGGCACAAACCCTAGGTTTTTTGAGAGAATGAAAAGTGTTACTTTATTCATCATCATGTTGCCTTATATAGGCTTACATATTTACATATAGCCCCCTTGGGCTTCACAAAATGGCATTTTGCCTATCCCATGGCTCATGTGCCATTTCATTTTTGCACATAAGCCATGGGCTTACAAAATATTGGCTTTATGCCCATTTTGCATACATTCATGTATAAACAATTACATAAAAAAATTGTTTATTACATGATTTTGTTGTTGGCATGGGGGAGGCTGGCCGCGGGCTCGACTTGGGCATGGGCCCGCTTGACCTGGACTTAGGCCCACCTAGCTTAGGGGTTGACCTTGACTTTGACTCGGTCAACCGGGGTGTAAATTTTTACCCCAACAAATTACCCCCCATCAATAAATGCACACAGCATATGTGGGCCGTGTGCATGAAATTGATGGATCTTCTTTCACGTGGAGGCGACTTGCTTTGGTCCCCACTTTTTGGGATGTTCTGCCCTTTTTACGACATGGACGGTCGACGCTTGACGCGTCTCCGAGACAGAGTGTCCATGGTAAACGTTTTCCTAGCCCGGAGTGATTTCGTTGATGTGCCCCCGGCGCGGAGTGTCGCTGGTCGACGTTTCCCCGAGGCGAAGTATCGGCTGGTTGACGTGTCCCCGAGACGGAGTGTCTGCTTGACGTTTCCCCGAGACGGAGCGTCGCTGGTCGACGTGTCCCCGGCACGGAGTGTCGCTGATCGACTTTTTCCTGGCGCGGAGTGTCGGGTTGACTCTTCCCCGGCACGGAGTGTCGTTGATCGGCTTTTTCCCGGCGTGGAGTGTCGGGTTGACTTTTCCCCGGCACGGAGTGTCGCTGATCGACTTTTCCCCGGCGCGGAGTGTCGGTGGTTGACTTTTCTCCGGCACGGAGTGTCGCTAATCGACTTTTCCCCGGCGCGGAGTGTCGCGGGTTGACTTTTCCCCGGCACAGAGTGTCGCTGATCGACTTTTCCCCGGCGCGGAGTGTCGGGTTGACTTTTCCCCGTCACGGAGTGTCGCTGATCGACTTTTTCCCGGCGCGGAGTGTCGGGTTGACTTTTCCCCGGCACGGAGTATCGCTGATCGACTTTTCCCCGGCGCGGAGTGTCGGTGGTTGACTTTTCCCCGGCACGGAGTGTCGTTGATCGACTTTTCCCCGGCGCAGAGTGTCGCGGGTTGACTTTTCCTCGGCACGGTGTGTCGCTGATCGACTTTTCCCCGGCACGGAGTGTCGGTGGTTGACTTTTCCCCGGCACGGAGTGTCGCTGATCGACTTTTCCCCGGCGCGGAGTGTCGGTGGTTGACTTTTCCCCGTCAGGGAGTGTCGCTGATCGACATTTCCCCGGCGTGGAGTGTCGGGTTGACTTTTCCCCGGCACGGAGTGTCGCTGATCGACTTTTCCCCGGCGCGGAGTGTCGGGTTGACTTTTCCCCGACACGGAGAGTCGCTGATCGACTTTTCCCCGGCGCGGAGTGTCGGGTTGACTTTTCTCCTGCACAGAGTGTCGTTGATCGACTTTTCCCCTGCGCGGAGTGTCGCTGGTTGACGTTTCCCCATGACGGAGTGTCTGCTGATCGACTTTTCCCCGGCGCGGAGTGTCGGGTTGACTTTTCCCCGGTGCGGAGTGTCGCTGGTTGACTTTTCCCCGGCACGGAGTGTCGCTGATCGACTTTTCCCCGGCGCGGAGTGTCGGGTTGACTTTTCCCCAGAACGGAGTGTCGCTGATCGACTTTTCCCCGGCGCGGAGTGTCGCAGGTTGACTTTTCCCCGGCACGGAGTGTCGCTGATCGACTTTTCCCCGGCGCGGAGTGTCGGGTTGACTTTTCCCCGGCACGGAGTGTCGCTGATCGACTTTTCCCCGACGTGGAGTGTCGGGTTGACTTTTCTCCGGCACGGAGTGTCGCTGATCGACTTTTCCCCGGCGCGGAGTGTCGCTGATCGACTTTTCCCCGGCGCGGAGTGTCGCTGGTTGACGTTTCCCCGAGACGGAGTGTCTGCTTGACGTTTCCCCGTTACGGAGTGTCGTTGTTGGACGTTTCCCTGATGTGGAGTGTCTGTGTTGGACGTTTCCCCGATGCAGAGTGTCGCTTGTTGACGCAGAGGTCGATGTTGGAATTGGTTGGCTTGATTTGTTTGATTTGAGTCGACATCAGCATCGCTACACTGGAATATGGTACCAGGAGCGAATCATCATCCGTCTTTGAGAGGATTTGGGAATTGGGTTTTTGTTTGGCATCTGCATTGCTGCACTGGAATAATGCCAGGAGCAACTCATCATTTGCCCCGAGAGGATTTGGGAATTGGTTTTTTTTGTTTGGCATCTGCATTGCTGCACTGGAATAATGCCAGGAGCAACTCATCATTTGCCCCGGGAGGATTTAGGAATTGGTTTTTGTTTGGCATCAGCATTGCTGCCCTGGAATAATGCCAGGAGAAACTCATCATTTGCCCCGAGAGGATTTGGGAATTGGTTTTTGTTTGGCATCTGCATTGCTGCACTGGAATAATGCCAGGAGCAACTCATCATTTTCCCCGGAAGGATTTGGGAATTGGTGGCTTAGGAGACAGGTTTAGATCCCTATCACCTAAGGCTTTTCAATTTTATGGGCCGTGAGGGTCCCATAAAAGCATTTTCTCCCTACGGGTCGTAAGGATCCTATAGGTGTATCTTCTCCCTAGGAGTCGTGAGGACTCCTAAGTGTGTGGCTCCTTTGTGAGTCGTAGGGATCTCACACTGGAATTTTCTCCTCACAAAGTCGAGAGGACTTTGCGAGTGCATTTCATCTCTTTTTCACGAGTTTGCGCCCTTTCGGGTTTTCACAAACTCACCGGCTGTCCTGCTGTTTTTACTCACGGAGCCCTTTCGGGTTTTCATCCGTGCCCATTTTGCTTGTGGACATACCTTCTTCTTTTTTTTCTTCTCTTTTTTTTCTTTTTTTTTTTGAATCTTCCCTGCCGGAGGGACTTTGAATGTGGTCTCGCCGGTAGGACTTAGGAGAGATTGGGATCGTTTTACGCCCATGAATTGTATACGGTTTTGCAGGATGTAATCCAGACCGTAGGGCCAAAAACATTTCGGGACTTTGTTGGCGTCTGCATCGCTGCACTGGAATATGGTACCAGGAGCGACTCATCATTCGCCATTGGGGTATAGGAGTTGGAATTTGGTTGGCGTCTGCATCGCTGCACTGGAATATGGTACCAGGGGCGACTCATCATTCGCCGCTTGGTGCATGGGGTTTGGAATTTGGTTGGCGTCTGCATCGCTGCATTGGAATATGGTACCAGGAGCGACTCATCATTCGCCACTTGAGAACTGGGGAGCGATGGCTTAGGAGACAGGTTTAGATCCCTATCGCCTAAGGATTTTCAATTTTATGGGCCGTGAGGGTCCCATAAAGGTATTTTCTCTCTACGGGTTGTAAGAATCCCGCAGGTGTATGTTCTCCTTAGGAGTCGTGAGGACTCCTAAGTGTGATTTTCCTTTATGAGTCGTAAGGATCCCACAAAGGTTTGTTCTCCTCATGTATCGTGAGGACACATGAGTGGATTTCCCTCGTTCCCAGTTTAATGACTTAGAGGTCGACTGTTTCCAGTTTAACGACTTAGAGGTCATCTGTTTCCAGTTTAACGACGTGGTGGTCATCTGTTTCTATTTTAACGACTTAGAGGTCTACTGTTTCCAGTTTAAATACTTAGAGGTCTACTGTTTCCAGTTTAACGACTTAAAGGTCTACTGTCTCCAGTTTAACGACTTAGAGGTCTACTGTCTCCAGTTTAATGACTTAGAGGTCTACTGTTTCCAGTTTAACGACTTAGAGGTCATCTGTTTCCAGTTTAAAGACGTAGAGGTCATCTGTTTCCAGTTTGACGACTTAGAGGTCTGCTGTTTCCAGTTTAACGACTTAGAGGTCATCTGTTTCCAGTTTAAAGACGTAGAGGTCATCTGTTTCCAGTTTAACGACGTAGAGGTCATCTGTCTCCAGTTTAACGACGTAGAGGTCTGCTGTTTCCAGTTTAACGACTTAGAGGTCATCTGTTTCCAGTTTAACGACTTGGAGGTCATATGTTTCCAGTTTAATGACTTGGAGGTCATCTGTTTCCAGTTTAACGACTTGGTGGTCATCTGTTTCCAGTTTAACGACTTGGTGGTCATCTGTTTCCAGTTTAAAGACTTAGAGGTCTAATGTTTCCAGTTTAACGACTTAGAGGTCATCTGTTTCCAGTTTAACGACTTGGAGGTCATCTGTTTCCAGTTTAAAGACTTAGGGGTCTATTGATGGCGAGCTTGAAATTTTGGAGTGGGGGCCGGCATCAGCGTTGCAAACACTGAAGCAGAGATGCCAGGAGCAATTCATCATTTGCCTACTCTTGTTGGCGGAGCGATGGCTTAGGAGACGGGTTTAGGTCCTTATCGCCTAAGGCTTTTCAATTTTATGGGCCGTGAGGGTCCCATAAAAGCATTTTTTCTCTGCGAGTCGTGAGGATCCCGCAGGTGTATTTTCTCCTTAGGAGTCGTGAGGACTCCTAAGTGTGTTTTTCCTTTGTGAGTCGTAAGGATCCCACAAAGGTTTGTTCTCCTCATGTATCGTGAGGACACATGAGTGGGTCTTCTCAATGGAGCATAACTCCAAAGGCGGAGACCAGCCGCGTAACTGGTGATTACGGTGGGGCATGGGTATGATGAAAATTATTTGAGCCCATGGATTGTATACGGTAGTCAATTTGGGGACTAACCGTAGGGGTGGGAGAATTTTGGAAATTTGAATTTTTGTTGGCATCAGTATTACTACACTGGAATATGGTACCAGGAGCGACTCATCATTCGCCGTTGCTTTGTTTTGTTTTTTTTTTGTTTTGTTTTTTTGTTTTACCGCGATTGCTCTATCATTTCAGCTTTTCTTATCGCGAATATCGCGATTGCCCTATCATTTCGGCTTTTATTCGCGGTTGCCCCATCATTTCGGCTTTTCTTTATTTTTCTTTTATTTACACATTTTTCGTTTATTTACATATATATATATTTTTTTACATTCCCAGTTTAACGATTTAGAGGTCGATGGTTCCCAGCTTAACGACGTGGTGGTTATCAGGTGTTCCCAGTTTAACGACATGGTGGTCCTTTTTGCTTATCCCAGCTCCTTGAACTTTGATCTTGGCGGAGCTGTGTTGATGACCTAGCTCTGTGGCTTGCCGATACATCCGAGGATTGTGAGGTTTTTCCAAGCTTATATTGGTCCTCTGCCCAATCTTTGAAAATATAGCAGTCTTCGATGGTATGACCCACCACTCTATGATATGGACAGTATATAGGATTGCCGGTCATGTTCATTTCCTGTGGCCTCTTTGGAACAGGAAGTTGCAGACCGTTGTTCAAGGCGTCCAGGAATATTTTGCGGACTTCATCCCTCCTGAAGGAGTATACCTTCTTCTTTCTCTCCATTGGAGTAGGTGCCTTTACTGATGCTGGTCCTCGAGGCACATGTCTGGGAGGATTAGCTTCCCGAAAGGCTTCGGTCTCCATTTGCATGAAATCGACGATCGTAGCTTGACTGTTTGCTAACACGCCTTTAGACAGTTCTATCTCTCTCGTCTTGTATTGCCTTTCGACCCAATCTTTGAAGACGAAGCAGTCCTCAATAGCATGACCTATCACCCTGTGATAGGGGCAATATTTTGGGTCGTCGGTTATATTCTCTTCTTGCGGTCTCTTTGATTCTGGCAGTTGTAGACCGTTTCTTAGGGCGTCCCTGAATATCTTGTGGACCTTTTCCCTCTTGAAGGAATAGACCTTTTCCAGCTTCTCTTTCAGAGGCGATCCCCTCCCCCTGGCGTATGTATCGGAGGGACTGGAGGCTGATTGCGGCCGTTTTTCGCGAAGGCGCTCCGCTTTTAGGTTGAAAGGGATATCAGTTGGCTGCCCCCGGGTATCAATCCCTGGCTCATGAGCCAAAATTTGATTCTGCTGTAATTGCAATCGGGCGACTTGGGTCGCGAGATCTGCCACGACGTTTGCCAGCTCGTCGACTTTGGAATAGACCCCGGCCATCTTCTCATCCCTGTCTTGAAATTGCCTTTGAAGCCATTGGAATAATGCTCGTTCTGTAGTTCCGGCTATGACAACCGGGTAATCTTTATTGCCTGAGCTCAATTCCGTAGGAACCACGGGCTCCTCTGGCTTATCGGCCTGAGCGGGCTCTTCATCATTTAGATCGAGCCGATGCTGGGTAGCGTCAACCATATCATCACCATGGCTGTGAAAAAGAGGAGGGTTCGTTTCTTTATGTCCGGCCATGTAGACAGTGTGGATAACACATTCAGCCATTCTTTCATCACTGACAGCTGGTTTCGCGGAGCGGTCCGGACTTTGGAAATTCATAAATTTTAACATGGCCAGAGCCCTAGCCTTTTTGTTGGCTCTATATCTGAGCCGCTTCTGCCTCAGCTTCTCTGCCTTAAGCGCTTGGCAGGATTCTGCTCTTCGGGAAGCCGCCACAGGCCGAGTGATGAGGATGCTTGAGAAGACATCTGCCCGTGTGTCCGTCGAAGGTATTGCTTGGGCTTGCCCACGACGTCTAGCAACTTCTTTTGTTCCGATGGCTTTGCCCCCGGTTGGGGCCATTGAAAGCCGTCCAGACACCGATTTGCGTTTGGGTTGGGATGCCTTTGAGACCACCACATTTGGCCTCTTGCCTTTCGAGGCCGGTTTGTCGGTCACCGGATCTTGAGGAGTTGGGATGGCGTTAGCTGACACGAACATAATAGAGCCAAATGGTAGCGGCTCCTCCTCCCATTGTCGCCCGAGACTGGCTGGAAGGACCATTCTGGAGTCCATCTTCATCGTGTATGAGATAGGAGCTGAGTTCATCTGCGGAGACATTGTTGAAAGGTGATTGCTTGAAAATCCTACATGAAAAAGAATTATTTTAGTATAAATATAGATATGTATATTGATTGAGTTCGCATGAACGTTTAACCCGAAATATGGGAGGCGAGATTGGTCCCACCGGGTGTGCCAGAATCTGTAGGGTGTTTTTCGTCACCCCATTGAGATGGGAATACATGCGCGCTTGTCAGGCGTGTCGGTACGGGGGCGACATGTGTCGGTACGGGTGTGCCAGAATCTGAGCCACGTGTCGGTACGGGGGCGACTTGCGCTCGAGCGCTTGCGCTCGAGCGCAAGCACGCCACGTGTCGGCACTGGGGCGACTCGCGCTTGCGCTTGAACGTAAGCGCGCCACGTGCCAGCACGTGGGCGCTTTACGCTCGAGCGCAGGACGCTGTTGTGCGAGCGCGCTATGTGTCGGCACGTGGGCGCTCTGCGCTTAAGCGCAAGCGCGCCATGTGTCGGTACGTGGGCGCTCTGCACTTGAGCGCCGGCGAGGAAAAGAGGCTTTTAGCCTAAAAAGATTCTCGGAAGAGAAATCAGAGTGGAGTTGGACTCCTAAGTGTGTTTTTGGGGTTAATGGAAGGGGTTCTTCTTCTTCCTCCTCTGTTAGCTGGATCTTGAAGATCAAGAGATGTGGGATTTTAAAAATCTCTTCTTTTTGAGATCTGATGGTAGATCCAAGTTCCCCTTTGTGGGTTTTATGGTGAAAGACTATTTGATTTTGAAAAAAGAAGAGTAAAACTCTTGATTTAATTCAAAAGAAAGAAGAAGGCTTGGAACCTTCAGGGAAGGGAAAGAGGCACAAACCCTAGGTTTTTTGAGAGAATGAAAAGTGTTACTTTATTCATCATCATGTTGCCTTATATAGGCTTACATATTTACATATAGCCCCCTTGGGCTTCACAAAATGGCATTTTGCCTATCCCATGGCTCATGTGCCATTTCATTTTTGCACATAAGCCATGGGCTTACAAAATATTGGCTTTATGCCCATTTTGCATACATTCATGTATAAACAATTACATAAAAAATTGTTTATTACATGATTTTGTTGTTGGCATGGGGGAGGCTGGCCGTGGGCTCGACTTGGGCATGGGCCCGCTTGACCCGGATTTGGGCCCACCTAGCTTGGGGGTTGACCTTGACTTTGACTCGGTCAACCGGGGTGTAAATTTTTACCCCAACAGTTTCCATCTCCAAGATCCATGCTAGATTAAGCAAAAGAATGATGGTTAAAGGTTAATTAAGGAATTAATAGGATTTTTGTTGATTTGATAATGGATTTGTATGAATTTTGAGAGGGAATTAGATAGAAATGAGAGAGGTAGAAGCAGCAACAGCAAGTAGGGAGGAGGGCACGAAATTTTGAGGAGAAAGAGAGTGGAGTATGTATGTGTGTGGAGGTGTGTAGATGTTTCCACACTTATTACCCCTTTTTCTTTAATTTCCTTTTCTATTCAATTTGTATTGGACCAAGTGAAGAATTTGGACAGCCCAAAATGGTGAGCTCGGCCAAGTGAGGTGGAGAAAAAAAAAGAGAGGGGAAATGTGTAGAGTGATGTAGAAATATCAATAATTAATGCATCTTTTAATCTCTTTTCAATAATTATTTATTTTCTTTTCTATTTTAACTTTTTTCCTAATTTTCTGGAACCCTCTTAGCAAGCCCATTTACTTCAAACACCACATGTTACCTTTTGTTTTAATGTGTCATGATGCACAAAATTTGTTTCAACTCATTCCAGTTTGTAATTTTTCCTAATTAAATGTATTAGTGACGGCTTAAAATAATATTAAAATAACTAATTTCAGAAAAAATTTCAGAATTTTTGAAATTTCACCAATGGTCAATAAACATCAAATACTAGCAATTACATAACTAGAATATGTATATTTAATTTTAAAATAAAGATATTTGTATTTTGACTTTTTACGGAAAACCCCTTTATTTTACCGATTTTCCGAAATTTCACCAAAACGATTTTCAAAACGTTACAGTAAAATACTAAATCTTTTAGAAAACGGTTTTATAAAGTAAATGGTATCTATTTGTAAAAATGTCAATTTTCCGTATTCTATGTTTTAGGGTCTCCTAAGTCAACTAGACTATTTCTAAATGGTCTAAACGACAAGTTTTGTGATGCCTCAAATCGTCTCTTCACCGCCAATTGTGGCCAGGTAAGTATAAGTGAGGAAAGGAGGGATCCGCTCACGAATCACCGTGAGACGGGCCTTTTAAAGTTACATTTCTCACTTGCCTAGCCTAGACACCACAAAGTCAGGTTTAGATAAACGACCGATGTCCACAACTTATCGTATTTTCCTAATAAGTGGTACTTCTTTAAAAAGTGTATCAAAACTATATCTTTTAGAAATGGTCTTTATTAAGTATATGGTATTTAAATGAAATTGTTTGTTTTCTCGTATTCTAGGTTCTCGGGGGTGTTGCATATGAGTGTGTGAGGAGGTAGGTCGTTACCTCGTGATCTACTTTAAATGTATAGCAAGTTTGATGGGTTTAAATGGAGGATTGAAACAATGTGGTATTTAAGTGAAAAATACGATAAATTGAAATAGCTATCATTTTATGTGATGAAACTTGTTCAAATTGCTTGATTGGTGTTTAATAGTCAACATGAGAAAGTTTAAGTATGATTGTATTAGTGAGAAGTGGAAATTTATAGAAAACCGAATCGGAAATCGGATTTATTCCGATTCCGTCTGGTTTTATAATTTCGTATTTTGAGAATGGAAAAGAGAGATAGAAAAGGGACTTACGGGTTTTAGGTCACACAAGAGAGTGAAATAGAAGTAGGGAAAACGCCGATGTGTTGCGTTGTCGCCGGTAGTTCCTAAAACGATCGCCGGAAGTTCCGCTGGGAAATTCGTCGGAGTTTCTCCTCGAGCTCGTTTTCAAGGTACACAATATCTCTTGAGAATTTTAGAGAGTTGGCTCAGAAATGTGAGTAAGAGGGTAGAGGGTAGGGCGTGTATTTATAGGGTTAGGTTAGGGTTAGGGTAGATGAAGAGTTAAATTGAAAAAATGTAAAAATAATGTGATAAATTGTAATAAAATGGAGTAAATGGGTGTTATTGGCCTCTCTGTAAACGATACCAGAATTTAAAGTGTGCAGGGGGGTTTAGAAGAGGAAGAGACATAACTTTGAAGAAGGGGACGGCCGAGTCCGGCCGGCAGAGCCGTCCCGAGTCGGCCGGTCCGCCGTCCGAGTCGGCCGAGTCGGGCCATCCGAGTCGGCCGAGTCGGGCCGAGTCGGAGGTCAGGAAGGTGGAGGTCGTCTGGTGTAGCCTCTGGTATATTTAGTTTTCCATGTGTAGTGGAAAATTTGGGAGTTATCACGTGTTGACTGTTGGACTTCTAAAAAATTTAAAACAAAATAATATTAAAAATAATGTGGGGTATGGGATTTGAACTCTGGTGGCTTGGTTCAACAGTGCAAGATATTACCAATGATCCATAAGCTCTTTCTTGTAATTATGGAGCTATTTAATTACTTAAAGTAGTCACAGAAAATGTAAATACCCCAAGTATACATTAATTTTTAAGCAAATTTTATACACTAAAAATGGAGTTGTTACATTCTTTTAACTTGTAATTAAAAAGCAAAATAATTACTTATATCTTGTGCTCAGGCTAAAATACCCCTTTATGGATTTTGAAAAAAAATATTTGAAAAAATTTGTATAGAAAAATTAGGGTTGTTACAATAATTTAATGTAAAAATATATATGTGATATATTACATTACATTAACTAATATAAGCTCACTTAAATGATTTTTTTCTCATTTGATGATACATTGATATATATGTGATATATATTAATTGTATTATTTTCTTTTGTTACATTATATATTATATATATGTGATATATAATATTGTAACATGTTAGGGTTACAAATGCAACTAATTTTTATGAGTTAAACCATGATTAAGGTTGGGATTAGGTTAATTATTTTGGTTAATTCTTAATGATGGATTAAGTTATGGATGAGCTTTGAGGAAGCTTCATGACACTTTGACTTAGTCTACCCTCTTTGGATATTTATCAAGATGTTTGTTAACCTTACCCTAACCCTAACCTATGGTTTATTCTCTACAAGGGTTAAGCATGATATGCTTAGCCCTTGGTTGCATTTCTAACCTCAACAATAATTCATTCATCATAACTTCATCTTCTTCTTGCTCTTCACAGAAAGCTTGCTAGATTTTTCAAAGTGATGAATAAAAGTGAGAAATAGAAAACAAAAGAGAGCAAAATTCCTAGTTCATCATCCTCATCTATTCTAGCCACTTAGATTAGGGTGTTCACTTCACTAATACCTCATTAGAAAAGTGAGAGCTTGAGTTTGTGATTCCTCAAGGTATATAATCTTGGATTTCGAAGACTTCAATCAAGATGTATCATTCTCCTCATGGAGCCTCTCGAGAGTCCGGGAGCTTGATGATCGCAGCGAAGGGACCTCAACTCGGAGCTCATGAAACGAAGGAACGGACTGCAAGGGTTGTAATCCCTAACTTTTAGAAGTAAAGATATTTACTTGTTCATGTTAACCCTAATTCTCTAGCAAAGATTCTTGTTTAGGTTGTTTGGCACATGAAATTTTTAAATACAGCATGTTTGATGCCTTGTGAAACCATATCATAGTGCCTAGTAACCTTACAGCGAGTCTCGCGACGTATTTACTCAGAAATAAACACGTTAAGCGTAAAAAAGAAATATAAATGAATAACACAAGAAATGACAATAGATATAAATAAACAACTTTTTATTGATAATCATTCTTTACATACAATTAGAAAGTAAATACAATGAAAGAAAGCAATGCCTAAGCAATGGCATATGAACTGAAAGAAAAGTAAGTACAAGTAGAACTAGAACTCTGGATTCTCAGTGAACTGCTCCAAATCGTCCTGGATGTGTTCGATCTCCTAAGAGTCGGGTCCTCCTGACAACATTCCAAAGAAAGAAGAGAAAGGAATGTCGTCAACGAACTAGCGCTCGGTAAGTCCAAGGGATAGAATGAAATAGACAGTAAAGATAAAAGAATTGATAAAGTATAAGTTTATTATGCTAACGT